>CAWUFW010000981.1:322500-3302845 GCA_963921515.1 Calotriton arnoldi | reverse complement strand
CAAGGGCATAGAATGCACCCTTCACTGCCGCCAATTCACGAGCCCTGGGGAATCTGATGTACCTGTTCCGGTACAGCATCATGGCTGCCAGTACATCCCTCAGCACCTTGCTGAACATGGGCTGGGACATCCCTCCTCCACTGCCCACTGTGTGCTGGAATGACCCAGTGGCGAAGAAATGCATGGCGGCCATCACCTTAGCCGTGGGGGTGACAGCAGTCGGATACACCCTGCGGGGACGGAGATGGGGCTCTAACATGGCACACAGTCGATGCAGAGTTGGCCTGTCCAGCCGAAACTTCCTGATTACCTCTGTATCGTCCATGTCCGCCAGCAATTGGTATGGGCGGTCAATGTTCGGTCTCCGCCTGGGTTAAATGGCAGAGGACACATGTCAAAGCAACACGGCACATAGCAATTTCGCATACACATCACTGACATGACTGAGCAAGCACATGAGCCACAGCCCAGCTGTCAAGCTGGGGCGGCACGACCACAATACACTTACACAGGTCTCCCAACAATGGCAATGGCAAGTGAGACATACCACTGCCATGTGCATGCACATGGGGATCTAGGCCCCAATGACTTGCGGGGCGTGCTGATGGGGACTGACTGCATATTCGTCAAGCGGCAACGCCACGGCAACATGAGTGTCTGCTGAGCATGGAACTGCTTCCGAGGCTGGATGAGTATGGCACACGGCGACGACGATGTGGGCACGGGCTGAGCGGCCAATACAAGTGGGACCTGTGGCACGAGGGGATATGAGACAGTAGTAGGTGTCAGCACTGCACCCTATGTACAGCACTGTACGGATCACAGCTCCCGAAACATTGACTGGTGTCCACATTGACAGCCCCATGCCAAGACGGCTGTGTGCTTGCAGTCACACGTCACAGGTGAGAGGTTACATTGCACGTGCCAGGTGGCAGACGTACATAGTGGGAGCTGGCATGTGTGTGCATGTGTCTCCCGTTCAGGATCCACCAGATGGGCGCTGACTCTGTACTGACCATTGGACACAGCATGTTCCGTGGAAGGCTTGTGTGTGTGGGATGGTGGCACTGGATGTGCCTCCGTTGGGTGGGGGCCATGCACAGGGCGGGTACGTCGATGATTGCGCATTGTTGGTCACGGTGGGTGCACCAACTAAGATGTGTTGCCCTGTGTTCAATTCCTATGTCCGCATGATGATGGACTGTGGATGTGGGCAGACTACACATTGGTCGATGTGCTGTCTATATGCATGTGCCTTCACACCAGGCACAGCTGCCCCTGCACATGTGACCCCTGCTGGACTCGCTGCTGGGTCTGTGGAGCTGATGCACCTTCTGCGCGTGGGGCGGACAGCTCTCCTCACTTCCCTCATTGCGCATGTCATGTCTTTGCCGCAGGTGACATGGATCATGGAGGGCCCACATGTACGCGTGGGTAGGCTACACATGATTGTTCACTGGTCGCCACCCCCAGTCAGTGTTTCGAATGGGAAGGTTGTCGTGCTGGTGGTATGTTCGATGTGGCGGATGGGCGGGCCTAGGTGCGGACTTACATTCCGGACATGGGGGTAGTTGGATTGGCGACTAGTTGCAGTACACACGGGACACGTCTCTTCCTTTCCACATCTGGGTCATCCCTTGTACTAACTGACAGTGATACAGTCATCTTCGCCCCAGCCCTCATGTCCTCCCCTCGCCCCCAATATGCATGCTCACCTGCGAGGCTAGCGCTTGCACAGGCAGCCCCAAGCTCGCACCAGAGAGGGCAAGGAGTGTATGTGTGGGTCCAGTTGCACGAGTGGGCTGTCTCAGGGTATGATGTGTGGCGGGACGCCGTCCACCTGCGTGGTGCCCCAAATGGAGACCCGGCCTGCATGGACTATGCATCACAGTCTTCGCCTTCCGGATCCGCCACCTGCGACACCCAGTGGCTGTGGCTGCCCTTGCGGCCAGGCCGCGTCCGTCTGTGGCTGATGGCCCACACATTCACTCTTTGGCCTCTCTGGGGAGGGCTCGGGGTGGTGGCGCACGCGCTTGCACTTAGTCGCAATGGCATGTGGCGTGGTTGGTATGATGGGCAATGGATGGGATGGTGCGAGCCACCTCCCGTGACGTCAGTGCTGCTCGTGCTGTGGTGCGTCCCCCTACACTTCCATTTGACTTGTGCCATGCTAGACGTTGAGGTTCTATTGCCTGCGTGATATGACCAGGAGGAGCGCGAGGAGACCTCTCACACACCATGCTCCACTGCCATCCCGTGCCCTGTATCGCCTGTGCGGATTGACTATGTTGGGGTTGCACCTGGTCGACTGGGGCTGTGTGTGCCTTGTCAAGGGGCATGGCGGGCGCACAACAGGATCCAGCTTGTCCACAGAGGGTGGGCTGAGGTGCGCCTGGTACCGCTTTGTACGTGTGCCCGGCTGCTGTGCACACACGTGTTCACTCCCCCGACAGGTGTCCTCTCACAATGCCCAGGGAAGCGGTGGTGTACTGTTCATGACCCCTCCCAACACGGCGTGCTCCAACTTGGCATGTGCGCATCTACCCGTCGCACCCACCCACCTGAGCACTGCGTCCATATGACTTCACACGACACATGTGTGTCTTCCACAGTAGTGCTACTCATTTGCGTTGACATCCAATACCAGTGGACTACATGGTCATGTCACGACTGCCGTGTACTTCACATACTCTCATCCTCTCTCATTCGTACTTGTGAAATGAGTCAGCGGAGACAGTTTTGGTTTCAAACATTATATTGAGTCTTCTGTCCTCTGTGATGCAGTATAGTGGACACTACTGGCAGCGGAATACATGTTGAGGATATACTGAGCATGATAACAAATGGGATAGGGTGTGGGGTTACATGTGATTGGCTGTTGCATGTGGGATGTGGGCTTCAGAGTTACATCTGCTTGGCCAAGGCTGTGCTAATGTACATTTACGTATAGCTGCGGAGCTGCGGACTTTGACACAGACGGTATACATGTAGCCTACCAGACCGCTCGGCATCATGGGCACAGTCCATCTCAGTTCCATGTGACAGGTTTGCTGCGGTTGTTCCTCATGCACGCGTGCATGTGAGATGACATCAGGGCATGTGCTTGCGTGCATGCAGCGGCGTGCCACTTGTTGTTGCACTGTGGTGGTTACTGGACATGTCACAGTCACTGGGGTCGTGTTGTTGTTGTATGCACTTGTCGTCCATGCAAAGGTCCTGGTATGGGATTCCCGGGGCGGGGGTGGGAGGGGTGCAGCACCCACAGACTCCAGGCGACCTATTCATGTCCACTGAGCGGTGTGTGTGTCCATGTGCGCTGGATCCATGTCGTGTCCTGGTTGTTCGTGCAGTTCCGTCCATGTGGGTGCGATGCACAGAGCCCATGCCACTGCCTCCCACGATGCATGCGGTGTTCCTGGATGTGATGGGGAACAGTGTGCATGTCCCGGTCATATCCGATGTCATGGCGATGTCGTTGATGGTGTGGTTACAGTTGCCGGTCGTTTGGTATGGCTGTGGTGGTGGTGACTGGCCAGTCCGTGCGCAAGCTGAGCATGGGTGCGGGGTTGGACTTCATAGGTCACTCGGGGAACCTGCGTTGTGGTCCGACGTATTTACAGGTTGTCAGGTATGCGATGCCGTCCAGCAGGGCTTCCATGTCATTGGTGGTGTACATGTTTGCCAGCCAATGAAGCGGATGGTGGCTGTCAAGGTGTTGTTCGTAGGTTGTCCCTTGGAGGACCATGATGGGGCATGCTGGGTGACATTCGATGTAGCTGTTCTCGATGATCCGTCGTGTGGAGGCACAGTGGTTCCATTTCAGTGCGCGTGCGATGTTGGCCACATACGCCATGCCCCCATAGGCAGAGCAGGCCCTGTCGTGTGCGTCCAGAGGGAGGAGTAGTGGTAGCAGGTCCGCCTTCAGACATGCCGGGTTGGAGAGGCATATCTCGACGGGATGCTGGTAGGGACACCTCCGACAGTAGAAGACGGGCATGACGCAGCTGAACAATGTGATGCGGTAAGTCAGTCGGTAACTTACGTTCAGCAGGGACAGGAGATCGCATCCCAATGTATGTATCGTGTTGGTTTGGTACAGCTTGAGCTGTTCGGCGTAGTTGGGTAGGTGTGTTGCGGTTGCCATTTCGCAGCGGTTCGTAGAGGTGGCGTGCTCCGGCTGTGTGTGCAGTCTGCAATGTGCACGCTCCGGGGTTGCTGTGAGCTCTGTGTAGTCGTGGGGAGACAGGACTTGTGTTCTGTTGGCTTGTTTGGAGGACACGGGCCCTCTTCCCACATGCTTCTCAGACAGTTCAAGGTCAGTGCTGTGTGACTCCTTCCAATTAACTTGCATGTGGCCGACATGGGGGAGTGTTTTCTTCTTTCTTCCCCGTCCGTTGTGTGCTTCTGTGATATGCGCTATCTGCCCTGTGGTCGGTCTCCTCGGCATGCCTGTGTTGGTCTATTCTTGGACAATGGCTGTATTCACCGGCTTCTGTCGTAGGGCTGTGGTTTCGGTGTTGGAATGGAAGGTCATTCAGTGCTGTCTGCTCTCCCTTGTGTGGGCGGCAGGCTGCCTTTCCGCTCTGCGTTGGGCCTTGTGTGTGGATGTAATTCTTGGGCCACCTGTTGTCGGTCCCCGGGCTCTTTGGTGTTCCGTTTCATGTGTCTTGTTCATATGTGCAGGGTGGTATGGGTTTTTCAGTGTGGTACTGGCGTTCCTCTTCCCGAAGGAGCCCTGCTTCTCCTAGTTGGTGTTGCCGCCGCTGTGTGCTACGCCATGTTTGTTACACTGGGGTGTGTCCTGCAGTTGCGTGTCTTCACTGACATGTGTGCGTCGTTTGTGTGGCGTTGGGTGTTGTCCGTGAATTGGGCGTTGGGGACATGTCTGTGGCCGGCCTGTCACGTGTCATGTGCGTTCGGGGTGGGGCTGATGTGTGTGCTGCTTGGTTGTGTCCCTGTGTCTGTGTGCGACGCATGCATGGCGCTGCGGTTGGCCTCTGCGTTGTGCGCATGTGTGGCGGCGTCATCGGCGCTTTGGGGCCGTGACGGGGTGGTTGGTTCCTAGTCCCAGGTGGTGTGTACACATGTGTTCTGCGATGTTACGATTTGGCCTGTGTGTCATATGTGGATGCGATGGTGGATGTGTAGTGTACACGCGCTGGTGGGGGTTGTCCGCTTTTCCGCCCTTGCACTGTGTGCGCTGTTTTGCGTGCACTTGTTGTGTGTGTGCCTACCTGCGTCTCCGCGGTACGTTGCGTCCTTGGTGGTGCATCAGCAGAAGCATGGGAAGGGCCTGCAGTGCTGGATTCATGCCCGGGGTGCCGCTTCTTCGTTGTCCGTGCTCTGCGTCCGTGTTTCCGCCTCTCTTTCACGTGCGGTGTCTCTTTGCCGTGGGAGCCGTTTGTTTGCGGCATCGTAATTTATGCGCCGGGCGGGGCGTGTTTCGTCGGACGGTGTGTGTCAGTTGTGCTGCGCCGCTACGTGTGCGGGCGCACTTTGATGGCGGACGGTGTTGCTGGCTTGCCGGCGGTGTTTGGCCTGCTTTTCGCATCGTAATTGGGCGGGCGTGTGGACTGCTGCGTGCCGGCGGTAACTGGTGGTTTTTGCATCCGCCAGCACGGCGGTTGTGCTTCCGCCCGCCATCGTAATGGGCCCCTTAGTGATTGCATGAGTCCATTGTTAAAGCTTGAGTTATTGGAGGAAAGCAAGTGTACTGCTGGAGTGATTGTATTAGTGCAAGATTATTACCTCACTAATAGAATGAGTGCATAGGTACTGGATGCGTTATAGGTTCACTGCAATGGTACTCCCTGCATAATTAGATGAGTGCATGAGTAGTGCCTGAGTGTTTGGATGAGTGAATGGGTTGTAAGTGGATGTTTGAATGAGTGCATGGGTTGTGCCTGGGTGTTTGAATGACTGCATAGGTACAGCCTTGGTGATTGTATAAGTGAATGGTTAGTGCCTGGGTGATTGGATGATTGCATGGGTAGTGCCTGGGTAATTGAATAAGTGCATGGATAGTGCAAGAGTGATTCGATGACTGCCTGAGTAGTGACTGATTGATTAGATGAGTCCCTGAGTAGTGCCTGGCTTACTGTGAAAGTACCTCCATTGCTGTTAGATACGTAACAGTTGTGACTATATCTGTGACTCATTGTTTTAGTCATTCTGTCAGTACCAAACTACCTGTTTTAGTGTATCTATTCTTTTCTACTGAGCTATGTGTGAGTGAAGTCTAGATATCACACTTGATATATAATTGGATACATGGCTCTCTAGGAGCATACATTGCTCCTTTACTCCGCGTGTACATGCAGCAGTTAGCTTCTAAAACTGAAAACAATTCTCGCTTTTTCAAAGCACAAAACCATTTCTTGATGGCATACCTACATAATTTCTCAAATATTTCTTGTGTCTTTAAAACATATATTCAGTATTTCTCAAAGAAAAGTTACACACCAAGTGAAGCTAACAAGAGCTCTCGAGACATTCTGCACTAATAACCCTCCTCAATTTTAAACACAGGATCTATAAAAAAAATACACCACCCTCACCATATACATGAAATTTTCAACAGCCTTAAAGAACATAGATCACCATGTAAACATATATGTGATTTCATAATAGATATACACCTTCAGGCCATTTCCCAAAAATACTTAGGGGTCCATTACGATGGCGGGCGGACTTTGTCCACCCGCCACCGCAACGGAGCCAGGGACCGCCCGCCGAAGTCGCGGCGGTCCCGCCAGGCACATTAGGATGCGCCCGCCACACTGGCGGGCGCATCCCACATGTTTTACATTGCGGCGGGCGGTGCTGTCAGCAGCACCCGCCGCAATGTACAAAATGCATGTTGTGCTTTTGCATGCACAACGTGACAGGCACCGCGCGGTGCCTGCCACCTTGTGCATGCAAATGCAGGGGGGGTACCATGTGCCCCCACCACCCCCCCAACATCCTGGGGGCCCGCGACGGGCCCCCAAATGCGAATACCGCATGCCTTTTCATGGCGGAAATGCCGCCATGAAAAGGCTCCTCACCGCCTACATCCTAATATGGATGGCGGTGTCTCACAGACACGCCACCATATTAAACCCGTTTTCCGCACGGTCGACAAGTCGACCGGCAGAAAAGCAGCGGGCGGTCTTTCCGTCCGCCGCTGACCCCCCGCCATACTAATATGGCGGGGGGTAAATGGGTGGAGGGCGGAGGGAAATGTACGGCGGATCGCCACCGCCATGCGGGCGGTGGCGATCCGCCGTACATCGTAATGACCCCCCAAGTTCTCTACACCTTTAAGTAAACTCAAGAGTCTCATCGTACATATAACTGCAACCAGAAAAACCATATCTCAGCATCTAAACATATGCAAACCGGTCATGCAAGTTAACAATCACATTGACAAACACTTCCTAATACATACCTAACAAGTATTACTACTTTATAATTCATATACAGGCGCAGCACATTTTCTTATCTTTTATTCATGACTACACTACTCCTGTTTAATAATGTGACTAAAAGTACTACAATTCCCAGAATGCAAGTAACATAGATCTGTCTGTTCTGCACATGATGCTTAGACATTTAAAACATTGTCATTTTTAAAGGCATTGCTCACTGTAACTTTCAACAGTACTAACATCTTAAACACATACCCTCTGCCAGATACAGTTCACCTGATATATTTTTTTCATTCCACTGTAATACTCTTTTTATCAAACTCCATATACATATTCATTTCTAATGTAACATTTTTTAAATAATTAAAAAGTTATGTACATACCAGTGAATTTACTTAGTAGATTATATTGTTGTTTTAGCTCCTTCTGTATAGTTTTGACACTGTTAAGATTTGTAAAAACTAAGACAAGAATGGTACACCAATCTCATACAAAGCAACTATAAAATGGCAACCTCTTCAACTTTCCACTCTATGATCATGAGAAAGGCAGCAAATGAAATCATGACTTTCATTTTAGACTACTGTATCTCCACTTGTGAATGGTTAGCATCTGTTAACCCTTTCCCTCTCTTTCAAAACGAGATTCCTGTCAATGCGTTTTCGTGATCATCGTGGAGTAATTGCGAAAAAAACAGGAGTCCAAAAGCTATATTTAGCTTCAGTTTTTTTTAACTTTAAATACTGAACAGCAGTTTATTACATAGGCCTGAATTGGAAATGAAAGTTTATCATTAATTAAATTGTGTCATAACTCCTCAACTTTAAAAAAAAATGTTCTGTCTCTTTCACACCCTTCCCCCAATACACTCTTAGCTCAGTGTATCTAGCAACCCAGCGGAACCAGTAGGTCACAAGTTCACAGCATTCTAGAAGGGACATGCTACTTCCAAAGGAGATATAGCATGTGTGGTTTACTCCGCAGATTCAAAAGCATATCCATGTCTATATTACATTTCTTTTTTTAAACAACAGGACTTCTTGTTAATGCATTCAACACACTACCTAATTTTATTCACTTACATGCTGACAACATCCAATCAAATATATCTTTTTTTTTTTTTTTTTTTAAACACCTCCATTTTAACTGCTTTTCATATGGAAAACTGCCTTATTCAGCTCCAGCCTTCTCCGGACTGCTATTGCTCCTTCACTTCAAAATGCTTAGAGTGTGGATTGTTGGCCACAGCTATGTCTATTGGGCTAAAGAGGCTGCAAAAAAGAGAGACAGGGACTTGGGTTTGCCAAATGTGGAGATTGCTTGGTTTGGCCAGAGAGGGTAAAAGTTTCATCAGTTGCTGACTTTGGTTAAAACCATTGTGGATTGCCGAGCTCCTCACCTCATGATTGTGCACTGTGGTGGCAATGACCTAGGTACTGGGGTAGGGCTGGAAATCCTAATGAAAGATACCTTTGCAGAACTGAAGTCACTTCTCCCTCACACTGTCTTGGTGTACTCTAATATATGCCAAAGACAGAAATGGAAGGGGACAAATCAATTCTGTCCACAGATTGACAAAGCCAGGAAACATGTTAATAAAACTGTTTTTGCATTCCTCAGAGACCATAACATGGGCTCAATCTATAACAACAACCTGTGTTTTGACATGCATGGAATTTATAGAAATGATGGAGTGCACTTTACAGACGAAGGCAACAGTGTGTTTCTAAGTAACCTGAAACTCTGCATCAGGTCTTATGTGTAGCTGTCATATACACACAATCAACACAACAGCTCTTGTCAGAGCCACCCTAGTACCCGAAATGTTAATTTTTTTCTAAAGATCCTTTTTCTTCGTTTTAGGAATCTTCGTGACAATGTTGCGATGGTCACGAATAAGTCGCCTAATCACAAAACAAAAGCAGACATTCAACGGCCACCAGCACATGCAAAAATAATAACAAAAAAATCCATTCTAAAAATTCCACTACACATATTACTATGTACAGGCTTCTTTAAAAAACATGTTTAAACTCATGTTTTTGTACTAAGTTTCTTTAGAAACCATCTTTAAAACCTATTTTCCGTTTTTGTGGTTATTCAGGGCGTCGCAATGACGTCGTTAACCGTGACGATTGCACCTTTTCCATAAAGTATAAAAATAATATATGCACACATATTACAACATTTTACACACTAGGGGTTTATTACTGTATTGTCTAAAGTAATGTTTTTCTAGTACTTTCTATAAAAAACATCTTTAAACCCTATTTTTCGTTTTTGTGGTAACGCCGGGAGTCGCGATGACATCGGTGCCCGCGACAGTCGCGCCTTTTTTACAGACTGAAAAACACATATATGCACACATAATATAGTATTTTTGGCACTAAGGAGACCCTCCAGCATTTCGCGATTCATGACAAAAATCGAGATATCAGCTGACTGCCGCGATGGTTGCAATATTTACTATTTTGGCCGCAAAAAAAAGGTCTCCCGGCAGACAGGAAAAGATTGTGCCTTCTTATTGGCTGTACGCACACCTCACTATGTGCCGTGCTGCCGTACAGCCATTCTGTGTCAAAATGTGAATGTGGTGCTCAAAAATAGAACGCTGGCCTCTTCCTTAGATGTAAACAAAACGCTGATGCTTTTGATATGTTATCCCAAGCAGGAGGAAGCACTGAATTCAGCAAAGAAATTAAGGTGTTAAAATACACATATTATATTAAAAAATTTATTTTTCTACTCCAGTAGTGTTTTCGTGGCTCCGTGTGTTAAAGGTCGGACTTGCCCACAGAGCCGGTGTAACCAGGTGTCATGCGCTGTTTGCCTTCTAGTGGCTCCCCAAATCCATCAAAGTCAGCGAATGGATGGATGGCCCATTTGACACTGCAGAGAGCCTCTTAATTGATGTAAAATTCTAGAAAATGGAAACCCTTCCTTTCCACGATGCTGAATTTAAAAACCACAGATTTATGAAAAGCTGGAAAATCACATTTGAATTGATGGCGTGGATCTGGGGACAGCACAAGCAGGTGAATATTGTTATCCACACACAATAAAAGAAAATATGTGAATTGATGGGAAGCAGAAAACATATGCAAGAACGTGCACGGTAAACCGAATACTAAATAAGAAAAACAACCTGGGTTAATACCTTAATATATCAAAACATTTGTTTGCTCCCCCTCCTATTATTTCCTTTTCCCTGAATAATGTGCTATAAATGGTATGGTTTTGTTTGAGTGCGCACTTGTACCAATTGCTGATTTGTATTTTTATCGTCTGGAACTTGTGTGTACCGTTTGAAAAACAGCAAGGTCAGACGAGCGCTTCATTACACTAAGAAACAGCCCAGCAGCCCTCATTGTTCCGCTGTCTATGCTTGGATGCAGTACAGACTTGCAGACCCCAATGTTGTGCGCCTCTCTTAGTGGTAGCTGAAGCTAAACTGGCAGCATTTCTCCCCTCATTCTGCTTCGCTAACCCTGACCCTCAACAACACTCATGAATCTCTTCCTAACTGAAAGTTGAGATTTCCAGTCGTGACAATTTTCTTCATTAAGACTGAGCAGGAGAATCTCGTGGGCCTTCCCTAGGTCTCACTTCAGCCCCTCCAGTGCAGTGATCCAAGCGTGCTCTCACTAGGACTCGCTTCAGCTAATCTATAGGCTCCAGTGCAGTGATCCAGTGTGCCTTCACTAGGGCTCTCTTCAGCTCAACTGTAGACTCCAGTGCATTGATCCAGTGTGCCAGCACTCTTCAGTTCAACTGTAGTGTCCAGAGCAGTGATCCAGTGTGCCTTCACTAGATCTGACTTCAGCTCTTCCAGTGGAGCCACGTGTGTTCTTCACTAGGTCTCACTCCAGCTCCTCCAGTGCAGTCATCCAGTGTGCCTTCACTAGGTCTCACTTCAGCTCCACCAGTGCAGTGTCTCAGCAACAACGTGCAGGCAGCAAGGGTGGCTTTTTTATTGTCACCTATAGCTGTGTCGAAGATAAAGGCCAAGTTAAGGGGCCATCAGGCGGCTCCCTTTGATCGAGAATCCTGACTGAACTTGGCCTGGAACCTCACTTAAAGGCAAATACAATGGAGGGGAAACAAAAGAACACAGCTTGTTATCTCTTCACAGGTACTTAAGAGATGCATGCTTTTGACTTTCTTCAGTCCCTTTATGTAAGTAAGTGCATGCACTGTAAGAATATCAGATGTGTTGGTCTGTGCAAGTATTTACAAAAATAACAATTTAAATAGTACTATTTTATTTCTTTTATAGCGCTAGAGCGCTTTACATAACATACACATTAGACATTGATAATAAATCATGTAAGTGTGTAAATCAATGTACAAGATGTATTACATGAGTCAGTGAGGGTTATAAGGTGTAGGGGTCGGATCACTGACAAAATATCGAAGGTCAAAAAATTGACCTACAAAAATATCGGAGCAAGAATATCGATGTCAACAATATCGATATCCTATCTACAACATGGTAAGTACAAAAATATCGAGAGAAAAATATCGATGTCAAAAATATCGTTATCAAAAATATTGGTTTTTTTTGTTAAAAAATATGTAAAATAAACTAAATAATACTTATAAATAAAATAAACATAGTTAAAAATATTTTATAATGTTTAAAATTAATAAGTAATATATATAATTTAATAAAACATTAATTAAACATATACATATAATATATAATATATATACTTACTTAATGAGTTTTAATAATTATTTTAATAAATTATAAATTAATAAAAAATATTATAAATTACAAATACATCTATACACATAAAACAATAACAAATAAAAATTAAATAATTATGTATAACAAATTAAAAAATTAAATTTCCTTTTAATATTTTTAAAATTAATTATATACTACATTAACTAAAATAATACAAAAAATATTAAATAGCGGAGGGAATAAAACTACTATTTCAACTCCCAAAAAAACAACAGTAAGAAAAATGTTGGATAGCGTAGGGGTAAAAATTACTATTCCCACTCCAGGGAGTGCAACAGTAGGGAAAGCGTTGGATAGCGGGAGGGTAAAAATGATTATTCCCACTCCAGTGAGTGCAACAGTAGGGAAAGTGTTGGATAGCGTAGGGGTAAAAATTACTATTCCAACTCCAGGGAGTGCAACAGTAGGGAAAGTGTTGGATAGCGTAGGGGTAGGAATTACTATTCCCACTCCAGGGAGTGCAACAGTAGGGAAAGTGTTGGATAGCGTAGGGGTAGAAATTACTATTCCCACTCCAGGGAGTGCAACAGTAGGGAAAGCGTTGGATAGCGTGAGGGTAAAAATTACTATTCCCACTCCAGTGAGTGCAACAGTAGGGAAAGTGTTGGATAGCGTAGGGGTAAAAATTACTATTCCAACTCCAGAGAGTGCAACAGTAGGGAAAGTGTCGGATAGCGTAGGAGTAAAAATTACTAGTCCAACTCCAGAGAGTGCAACAGTAGGGAAAGTGTTGGATAGCGTAGAAGTTACAAATAACATACTTATAAATAAAATAATTTTTTTAAATAATTAATGAATTATTAAATAACTGTAAACTATTTACCAATACCAATAAATAATTATTAAAAACATAATTACCAATAGAAAATTTATTAACAATAAATTAATAATAGATACCAATAAATAATAATTAATAAATATTAATTACTAAATAATAAATATTGAACAATAAAATATTTTTAACAAAAAACATATCAATTATTAAAACTTAATGACCAATTAACTAATATTGAACAATTAAATGCTTTTTTATACCAAAAATAATAATAACTAAACATTAATTATCCATTAATAATTACTTCTTAATATATTAATTAAATTTATCAATAAATAATATTTAATAATATTTAATTACCAATTGATGATAAAACAACAATAAATTAATTTTTAGAACCAAAAAATTATAATTAAAAAAAATTACCAATTAATAATTAATGTCCAATAAATTAATTATCAATACCCAAAAATAAATTTAATAATTACTTAATTAGATTTCAATTACTTCCAAAAGTATTCCCCTATAAACTCACAACACACTCCAATAATAAAATAATACACTTAACATAATGATCAATTAATCAATTAATAAAAATTAATAACCAATTAATAAAAATTAATTACCAATTATTAATTAATTAACAATAATATAATTATCAATACCAATTAATTAAAGTAAATTATAACTTAATTACAATTAAATTACATAATGATCAATTAATCAATTAATAAAAATTAATAACTAATTAATAAAAATTAATTACCAATTATTAATTAATTAACAATAATATAATTATCAATGCCAATTAATTAAAATAAATTATAACTTAATTACAATTAAATTACTTCCCACCCTATTCCCCTATAAACCCACAACCCGCTACAGAACTTAAACGCAAAAAATAATTAAAATTAATTTATAATTCCTAAAAATTAATAATTAAGGGGCCCATTACGATACCCGGCGTAAAAAAATCCGCCAGGCATGAAAGCGGCAAAAATCCGCCCGCACACACCGTCTGAACACCGACCACGCCATTACGATTACACAAACCGAAAACCGCCATCGGCGGAAAAATCACACAAAATACCGCCCGCCAACGTCCGAGTCGGAGTCAAACCGCCCGCCACGGACGGAAACACGCACGACAACACAAAACCGCCCGCCCTCACGGCCGACACACCGCACGTGAAATTACGATCGCACCGCCATGAGCGCGGGAAAACTACAAATATACCGCCCGCCAGCGCAAACAACGCCGATGAGAATCGACACGGCAGAAGCCATGGCGCCCACGTACCTGCACAGAAACCATCCGCTCACAAAACCAATAGCACACAACATGGCCAACAAGTCCACACAGCAAGGCATGCACAAATACACAAGCACAGTACACATCCCGAAAACACCCCCCGGACAAACAAAAACAACAAAGGCCAGAACCCCAGACACAACACACCTGAAAACAACAGACCATGAGGACACACCCACATAGGTAAGTACAAAAGCAGCACTCCCACAGACCACAACCCCTTGCAACATTGCAAACCAGAGAGGAGAGGAGAGGACACAGAGACACAGCAAGGACAGCAGCACACCACAGAAACGCACACATCACAACCACCACCACCACCACCACCACCACCACCAAACACCGGCACCACAAACCCCCTGCACATTACACAACACACACCGCACCAGCACCACAAACACCATGGCACCACAAAGAATGCCCAAGTTCACGCCCATTGAGCTGACGGTCATGGTCGACGAGATCATCAAGGTGTACCCACAAATCTATGGGAACATGGTCCAGCACACACCACTAGCCACCAGAAACAGAATGTGGAACCGGATCGTAGACCAGGTCAATGCAGTCGGGACCCTGCCCAGGAACAGAGGAGAAATAAACAAACGTTGGAATGACGTCAAGAGCCTGGTCAAGAAGAAGGAGGGCAAAAACAGAGAGCTGGCTGCCGTCACTGGCGGAGGGAATCCCGCGCTCTTCAAGACCTTCAAAGCGTGGGAGGAGAAGGTGCGAGTCATAATACATTCGGAGATCCTCGCCGGATTAGCAGGGGAGTGGAGGCTGGTAAGTACAAACTAATGTATACCAGCACACCGCTATGTACTCACATGCACTACCACCATGCCACAGCTCCCAGGGACAAACACCCCCATGTCCAGCACACAATACACAACACATCACACACACATGCAACAGACACCACCACACACAGCCCAAACCGAACAACTGTAAGATACGTGGGGACATGTGTACACTCAGCCAGCCACGTAACCACCAACAGGTCCCCAAATATGCCAGAAGCGCCACAACGAGCACCCACCACACCCATGTGTCCGCCACAGCTGCACTAACCGACAAGTAACAGGTAAGTGGCAGGAACACAAAGTGCAGTGGGTGGGACGGTGGACAGCCCAAGTACAACACACACCAGGCCCCTAGTCCCACAGCACAGCAAGGAGGAGCATCCCCCACACCCCACAGCCACGTGTCAGCCACCGCAGTGCACAACGACAGCCGAAAGGCAGACATCACGGTCCACAGCAATCGGTGTCAGTGGGTGTCCAGCCACCCCACGACCCACAACACCCCCCACCCCCACAGACCTGCAACATGGAGCACCCCCGCTTAGAGCCATGTGGCATCCAGTACAGTGCACGCACGAACAACTTGCAGGTGGGAAACTGGACAGGGCTGGATTACTGGAGGCATGAGGACCGGAACACGACCAACACATGGGACATGTCACGTAGCAGACGAACACGCAGCACCGCCCACCGTCACGAACAAGTGAACAATGTGCACACGGACATGAACAACAGACTCACACCCCACATGACCCATCACAGACATAGCAACACCCAAGGAGCCACGTCTGCATGCACAAGCCACACTGAATATAGTACCACACGGCAGCCACTGTGCAACTCATCACACACAACCGAAACACCATTGAAGTCCTGTCCATGTAGCCCCTACTGCCTGTCAACCACACACCCCACAACTACGCCTATGTAAGACAAACAACACTAGACGCAACAGAGCGGAACAACATAAATGCACACGAACACCACTGAACCCATCAAACACACAGACACACCATGCACATACAACATACCATCCATCCCATCCGTCAGCCCCAGTCTCATGAAAGGCATGTCATCCGCACAGCTGCCACACATACAGCAGTCACGCTAAGATACATGCCCATGACCAACCATGTGCCAGAAGTCAATGAAGCGCACGACACACTGTGAGCAACAACACACAACATGGGCCACACCCCCGAGCACTGCAGTGATGCACATGGCACAGGGCAGCACGCACACCAAGGAGATGGGACAACTGCAATACGTTGGCTGGCACACAACCATCACTCACTCATAACGATGCGTCCAATGCCATGTCCAGTAATCACAACAGACAGCAAATATGCAGGCCATGTCAAGCATGCACACACCTCAAACCATGCACTGTCATGCTGCCACAACACATGTCACGTTCGGCACCCATGGCTCACAGCATGTACCCCAAAAGCATATCCCCTCCCAAATGCGAATCTGGGGCATGGCCCCCATGTTGCCATATGCGTTCCTAAGCGTTCCATGTGAACCCCAAAAGCATATTCCCTCCCAAATGCGAATCTGGGGCATGGCCCCCATGTTGCCATATGCGTTCCTAAGCGTTCCATTTGAACCCCAAAAGCATATTCCCTCCCAAATGCGAATCTGGGGCATGGCCCCCATGTTGCCATATGCGTTCCTAAGCGTTCCATTTGAACCCCAAAAGCATATTCCCTCCCAAATGCGAATCTGGGGCATGGCCCCCATGTTGCCATATGCGTTCCTAAGCGTTCCATTTGAACCCCAAAAGCATATTCCCTCCCAAATGCGAATCTGGGGCATGGCCCCCATGTTGCCATATGCGTTCCTAAGCGTTCCATTTGAACCCCAAAAGCATATTCCCTCCCAAATGCGAATCTGGGGCATGGCCCCCATGTTGCCATATGCGTTCCTAAGCGTCCCATCTGAACACCAAAAGCAAAGTACAAACCAGACCCAGGATGGGCCAGGAGCCCGCATACACCAGAGTCACAATAAGTAGGGGCACAGCAACACACCCATCGGCATGGCCAATCCGTCCCATGCCACATGTGCACAGCACACAGTCCCATTGCCAAGCACACACAACTACAGATGCTACAGCCACACACACGCCTCCGGGAAACCCATGTACGAGATTGCACGAACTGTTAATGTCAGACGACAAATACATACTTCGCCAGGTGCAACACAATAACAAATCTCATTCTCTCCACAGGTGACGAACTGCTGGATGCTGGGGATGGAGCCAGCAGCCAGCACAGCCAGCCTACAAGCCCCCAACGAGGACACACGGATCTGGAGGATCTGTCCTCCTCTTCGGACACGGACCACCAAGCAGGCCCATCTGGTGTGGCAGGGCCCAGCCGCTCCCCAGGACCCCTCCTACCCACCAACCCATCATCCAGGGCTGCTGAACATTCCCAGCCCCCTGCTGCCACTGTCGTTGCGGCCACACCCACGGTCATTGTGGCCACTACCACTGCCGCAACCGCCACCATCGCCGCACCGACCACCACCGCCGCCACCACCACCACGTCTTCGCTGGCACCAGCCCCAGCGCAGGTGGTGGCCCGGCCGACTGGATCCACCCTGGGAGCCACAGCGAGGACCGTGGTGAGCAATGTGGCTAGTGGGCAGGCGCTGTGGCAGCAGGACTGGTAGGAGGAGCAGGGTCAGGGAAACGCCAGCCTCCCCTGGGAGCCATGCCCTGCCTCAAATGGCCAGAGTCCTTGGGGCCTATGAAGAGGCCCAAGGACAATGGGTCCGGTCTGCTTCAGACACGCGTGAGGTGCTGGGGGTGCTGAGGTCCATGGACGCCCGTATGGGCCAACTCGTGGACCTCATGGGCCAGCTGGTGGTGGCGGTGAGGTCACAGCCAGGGACAGCAGCTCCCCCTCCGCCACCACCTGCCGGGGCGCAGGGTCGAGCAGCAGTGTCCAGTTCCCCTGCGTCCACAGCCAGTGAGCACACCTCAACCACCAGCATGTCGCAAGCAGGCACCCCCCTCGCAAACGTGGAAGGGGCCGTCCGAAGTGGAAACAGATCTCCCGGGAGGACTTCGCACGCTCCAAACGCAAGTGAGGCAGCCAGCCAGCCTTCCGCCAGCCTTCCTTGACCAGCCACTGCATTGACTTGGACTACGATCCCACTCCACACAGCCATCTGGATGGCATGTGTGTGTTGGACTATGGACATAGAACCAGTGGGTACACCCTGAGCATCACGCAGCCATGACCGACAGCTCATTGTCACTGCACGCACCACTTTTGTCATCACCTTACACACAATCACATGTCACAGTTTGAAATAAATGCACCTTTTACACTAACTGCTGTTTGTGCCCTGTGTTTTATTTGTACGGAATACAACGGCCACCTTGGGCGGAAAGGCACCTGATGCGTGGCATGGCAATGGAATCCGGAGGGCCTGTAGGGACCTAGGGGTGGGAGACAGAACAGGAGCACATTCAATGAGTGTGTCACACACCCATCACACAGTACATGTCAACAACTACAAGCAATGTACACACATCGCACAGAGCAATAGGGCACAATGCCACAGCCACCAACAGTGGCATACTACCCTGGCCATGGAGCGTTGACACACAGCACGCAGTGAACAAACGGCCACCCTGACACAGCACACACACACCTGCACAGATACAGCCACATCAGCCGTCGTACATGGACACTCACCGTCAAGTGAAGTAGCGGGCGATGAGCTGCTGCCGCACATTACCAGCTTCCTCCTCTCCGCTGTCCTCCTCACTCGAGCTGTCCTGGTCTGCGGGCTGGGGCCCTGGTTGATCTCCGTCATCCACGATGAGGGGGATCTGCTTCCGAATGGCCAGATTGTGCAGCATGCAGCACGCCACCACTATCCGGCACACCTTCTGTGGGGAGTACGCCAGCGCACCCCGGTGCGGTCCAGGCACCTGAACCTGGACTTGAGGAGGCCAAAGGTACGCTCGACCACACGTCTGGTCCTCCCATGTGCCTCATTGTAGCGATCGTCTGCTGGGGTGCGAGGATTCCTCAATGGACTGAGCAGCCATGCCCCATTCGGGTACGCAGAGTCACCTGGGTGTGAGGGACACAGAGAACCGTTGCTATTCCAACTGGACAGGGGACAGCATCGCACAACCAGCACGCTACACCACTCCACATACTCACCGACAATACAGCCACGATCCTGTTGCATATTGGACATCAGTCGTGGCAAGATGCTGTTGCGCATTATGTGTGCGTCATGGGCCGAGCCTGGGAACTTTGCACACACGTGGGTGATCACCATGTCCGCAAGGCACACCACTTGCACATTCAGGGAGTGCGTGTGCTTCCTGTTGCGGTACAGGTGCTCAGTGGCCTGTGGTGGAACAAGGCCGACATGTGTGCAGTCAATGGCTCCAACGACGTGTGGGATTCTGCCAAGGGCATAGAATGCACCCTTCACTGCCGCCAATTCACGAGCCCTGGGGAAGCGGATGTACCTGTTTCGGTACAGCATCATGGCTGCCAGTACATCCCTCAGCACCTTGCTGAACATGGGCTGGGACATCCCTCCTCCAATGCCCACTGTGTGCTGGAATGACCCAGTGGCGAAGAAATGCATGGCGGCCATCACCTTAGCCGTGGGGGTGACAGCAGTCGGATACACCCTGCGGGGATGGAGATGGGGTTCTAACATGGCACACAGTCGATGCAGGGTTGGCCTGTCCAGCCGAAACTTCCTAATAACCTCTGTATCGTCCATGTCCGCCAGCAATTGGTATGGGCGGTCAATGTTCGGTCTCCGCCTAGGGACAATGGCAGAGGACACATGTCAAAGCAACACGACACATAGCAATTTCGCATACACATCACTGACATGACTGAGCAAGCACATGAGCCACAGCCCAGCTGTCAAGCTGGGACGGCACGGCCACAATACACTTACACAGGTCTCCCAACAATGGCAATGGCTAGTGATACAAACCACTGCCATGTGCATGCACATGGGGATCTAGGCCCCAATGACTTGCGGGGCGTGCTGATGGGGACTGACTGCATATCCGTCAAGCGGCAACGCCACGGCAACATGAATGTCTGCTGAGCATGGAACTGCTTCCGCGGCTGGATGAGTATGGCACACGACGACGACGATGTGGGCACAGGCTGAGCGGCCATAACAAGTGGGACCTGTGGCACGAGGGGATATGAGACAGTAGTAGGTGTCAGCACTGCACCCTATGTACAGCACTGTACGGATCACACCTCCCGAAACATTGACAGGTGTCCACATTGACAGCCCCATGCCAAGACGGCTGTGTGCTTGCAGTCACACGTCACAGGTGAGAGGTTACATTGCACGTGCCAGGTGGCAGACGTACATAGTGGGAGCTGGCATGTGTGTGCATGTGTCTCCTGTTCAGGATCCACCAGATGGGCGCTGACTCTGTACTGACCATTGGACACAGCATGTTCCGTGGAAGGCTTGTGTGTGTGGGTTGGTGGCACTGGATGTGCCTCCGTTGGGTGGGGGGCCATGCACAGGGCGGGTACGTCGATGATTGCGCATTGTTGGTCACGGTGGGTGCACCCACTCAGATGTGTTGCCCTGTGTTCAATTCCTATGTCCGCATGATGATGGACTGTAGATGTGGGCAGACTACACATTGGTCGATGTGCTGTCTATATGCATGTGCCTTCACACCAGGCACAGCTGCCCCTGCACATGTGACCCCTGCTGGACTCGCTGCTGGGTCTGTGGAGCTGATGCACCTTCTGCGCGTGGGGCTGACAGCTCTCCTCACTTCCCTCATTGCGCATGTCATGACTTTGCCGCAGGTGACATGGATCATGGAGGGCCCACATGTACGCGTGGGTAGGCTACACATGATTGTTCACTGGTCGCCACCCCCAGTCAGTGTTTCGAATGGGAAGGTTGTCGTGCTGGTGGTATGTTCGATGTGGCGGATGGGCGGGCCTAGGTGCGGGCTTACATTCCGGACTTGGGGGGTAGTTGGATTGGCGACTAGTTGCAGTACACACGGGACACGTCTCTTCCTTTCCACATCTGGGTCATCCCTTGTACTAACTGACAGTGATACAGTCATCTTCGCCCCAGCCCTCATGTCCTCCCCTCGCTCCCCCAATATGCATGCTCACCTGCGAGGCTAGCGCCTGCACAGGCAGCCCCAAGCTCGCACCAGAGAGGGCAAGGAGTGTATGTGTGGGTCCAGTTGCACGAGTGGGCTGTCTCAGGGTATGATGTGTGGCGGGACGCCGTCCACCTGCGTGGTGCCCCAAATGGAGACCCGGCCTGCATGGACTATGCATCACAGTCTTCGCCTTCCGGATCCGCCACCTCCGACACCCAGTGGCTGTGGCTGCCCTTGCGGCCAGGCCGCGTCCGTCTGTGGCTGATGGCCCACACATTCACTCTTTGGCCTCTCTGGGGAGGGCTCGGGGGTGGTGGCGCACGCGCTTGCACTTAGTCGCAATGGCATGTGGCGTGGTTGGTATGATGGGCAATGGATGGGATGGTGCGAGCCACCTCCCGTGACGTCAGTGCTGCTCGTGCTGTGGTGCGTCCCCCTACACTTCCATTTGACTTGTGCCATGCTAGACGTTGAGGTTCTATTGCCTGCGTGATATGACCAGGAGGAGCGCGAGGAGACCTCTCACACACCATGCTCCACTGCCATCCCGTGCCCTGTATCGCCTGTGCGGATTGACTATGTTGGGGTTACACCTGGTCGACTGGGGCTGTGTGTGCCTTGTCAAGGGGCATGGCGGGCGCACAACAGGATCCAGCTTGTCCACAGAGGGTGGGCTGAGGTGCGCCTGGTACCGCTTTGTACGTGTGCCCGGCTGCTGTGCACACACGTGTTCACTCCCCCCGACAGGTGTCCTCTCACAATGCCCAGGGAAGCGGTGGTGTACTGTTCATGACCCCTCCCAACACGGCGTGCTCCAACTTGGCATGTGCGCATCTACCCGTCACACCCACCCACCTGAGCACTGCGTCCATACGACTTCACACGACACATGTGTGTCTTCCACAGTTGTGCTACTCATTTGCGTTGACATCCAATACCAGTGGACTACATGGTCATGTCACGACTGCCGTGTACTTCACATACTCTCATCCTCTCTCATTCGTACTTGTGAAATGAGTCAGCGGAGACAGTTTTGGTTTCAAACATTATATTGAATCTTCTGTCCTCTGTGATGCAGTATAGTGGACACTACTGGCAGCGGAATACATGTTGAGGATATACTGAGCATGATTGCAAATGGGATATGGTGTGGGGTTACATGTGATTGGCTGTTGCATGTGGGATGTGGGCTTCAGAGTGACATCTGCTTGGCCAAGGCTGTGCTAATGTACATTTACGTATAGCTGCGGAGCTGCGGACTTTGACACAGACGGTATACATGTAGCCTACCAGACCGCTTGGCATCATGGGCACAGTCCATCTCAGTTCCATGTGACAGGTTTGCTGCGGTTGTTCCTCATGCACGCGTGCATGTGAGATGACATCAGGGCATGTGCTTGCGTGCATGCAGCGGCGTGCCACTTGTTGTTGCACTGTGGTGGTTACTGGACATGTCACAGTCACTGGGGTCGTGTTGTTGTTGTATGCACTTGTCGTCCATGCAAAGGTCCTGGTATGGGATTCCCGGGGCGGGGGTGGGAGGGGTGCAGCACCCACAGACTCCAGGCGACCTATTCATGTCCACTGAGCGGTGTGTGTGTCCATGGGCGCTGGATCCATGTCGTGTCCTGGTTGTTCGTGCAGTTCCGTCCATGTGGGTGCGATACACAGAGCCCATGCCACTGCCTCCCACGATGCATGCGGTGTTCCTGGATGTGATGGGGAACAGTGTGCATGTCCCGGTCATATCCGATGTCATGGCGATGTCGTTGATGGTGTGGTTACAGTTGCCGGTCGTTTGGTATGGCTGTTGTGGTGGTGACTGGCCAGTCCGTGCGGAAGCTAAGCATGGGTGCGGGGTTGGACATCATAGGTCAATCGGGGAACCTGCGTTGTGGTCCGACGAATTTACAGGTTGTCAGGTATGCGATGCCGTCCAGCAGGGCTTCCATGTCATTGGTGGTGTACATGTTTGCCAGCCAATGTAGCGGATGGTGGCTGTCAAGGTGTTGTTCGTAAGTTGTCCCTTGGAGGACCATGATGGGGCATGCTGGGTGACATTCGATGTAGCTGTTCTCGATGATCCGTCGTGTGGAGGCACAGTGGTCCCATTTCAGTGCGGGTGCGATGTTGGCCACATACGCCATGCCCCCATAGGCAGAGCAGGCCCTGTCGTGTGCGTCCAGAGGGAGGAGTAGTGGTAGCAGGTCCGCCTTCAGACATGCCGGGTTGGAGAGGCATATCTCCACGGGATGCTGGTAGGGACACCTCCGACAGTAGAAGACGGGCATGACGCAGCTGAACAATGTGATGCGGTAAGTCAGTCGGTAACTTACGTTCAGCAGGGACAGGAGATCGCATCCCAATGTATGAAACAGGTTGGTTTTGTACAGCTTGAGCTGTTCGGCGTAGTTGGGTAGGTGTGTTGCGGTTGCCATTTCGCAGCGGTGCGTTGTGGTGGCGTGCTCCGGCTGTGTGTGCAGTCTGCAATGTGCACGCTCCGAGGTTGCTGTGAGCTCTGTGTAGTCGTAGGGAGACAGGACTTGTGTTCTGTTGGCTTGTTTGGAGGACACGGGCCCTCTTCCCACATGCTTCTCAGACAGTTCAAGGTCAGTGATGTGTGACTCCTTCCAATTAACTTGCATGTGGCCGACATGGGGGAGTGTTTTCTTCTTTCTTCCCCGTCCGTTGTGTGCTTCTGTGATATGCGCTATCTGCCCTGTGGTCGGTCTCCTCGGCATGCCTGTGTTGGTCTATTCTTGGACAATGGCTGTATTCACCGGCTTCTGTCGTAGGGCTGTGGTTTCGGAGTTGGAATGGAAGGTCATTCAGTGCTGTCTGCTCTCCCTTGTGTGGGCGGCAGGCTGCCTTTCCGCTCTGCGTTGGGCCTTGTGTGTGAATGTTATTCTTGGGCCACCTGTTGTCGGTCCCCGGGCTCTTTGGTGTTCTGTTTTATATGTCTTGTTCATATGTGCAGGGTGGTATGGGTGTTTCAGTGTGGTACTGGCGTTCCTCTTCCCGAAGGAGCCCTGCTTCTCCTAGTTGGTGTTGCCGCCGCTGTGTGCTACGCCATGTTTGTTACACTGGGGTGTGTCCTGCTGTTGCGTGTCTTCACTGACATGTGTGCATCGGTTGTGTGGCGTTGGGTGTTGTCCGTGAATTGGGCGTTGGGGACATGTCTGTGGCAGGCCTGTCACGTGTCATGTGCGTTCGGGGTGGGGCTGATGTGTGTGCTGCTTGGTTGTGTCCCTGTGTCTGTGTGCGACGCATGCATGGCGCTGCGGTTGGCCTCTGCGTTGTGCGCATGTGTGGCGGCGTCATCGCCGCTTTGGGGCCGTGACGGGGTTGTTGGTTCCTAGTCCCAGGTGGTGTGTACACATGTGTTACGCGATGTTACGATTTGGCCTGTGTGTCATATGTGGATGCAATGGTGGATGTATAGTGTACACGCGCTGGTGGGGGGTTGTCCGCTTTTTCCGCCCTTGCACTGTGTGCGCTGTTTGCGTGCACTTGTTGTGTGTGTGCCTACCTGCGTCTCCGCGGTACGTTGCGTCCTTGGTGGTGCATCAGCAGGAGCATGGGGAGGGCCTGCAGTGCTGGATTCATGCTCGGGGAGCCGCTTCTTCGTTGTCCGTGCTCGGCGTCCGTGTTACCGCTTCGGTTTGTCGTACGGTATCTCTTGGCCGTGGGAGCCGTTTGTTTGCGGCATCGTAATTTATGCGCCGGGCGGGACGTGTTTCGTCGGACGGTGTGTGTCAGTTGGGCTGCGCCGCTACGTGTACGGGCGCACTTTGATGGCGGACGGTGTTGCTGGCTTGCCGGCGGTGTTTGGCCTACTTTTCGCATCGTAATTGGGCGGGCGTGTGGACTGCTGCGTGCCGGCGGTAACTGGTGGTTTTTGCATCCGCCAGCACGGCGGTTGTGCTTCCGCCGGCCATCGTAATGAGCCCCTAATTTAGTATAATTAAATTATTTCCCACCCTATTCCCCTACAAACCCACAACCCGCTACGGTACAAAAAAAAGACCAATAACTTAAAAAAACATTATTAACATATACAAAATTGTATACATATATTTTTAGACAAGTAGAACACTTAACAAAAACACATATAACACATACATATTAAAAACATAACAAAATACATAACAATAATACAAATATCGATATTAGTAACATCGATATTAGTAACATCGATATATTTGATTTCGATATTACATACATCGATATAAAAAAATTCGATATTACTTACCTTAGGGTCGATATTCTGTCCATCGATATTCTTAACATCGATATTCTGTCCCTTCGATATTGTGACTTCGATATTAGTGCATGTCGATATTTTATTTTCGATATTTTGACTGCTCACCGTAGGAGTCACATGTCCTTCACAGCTCACTGTGCTATATTAGAAGTATTATAATTTATGAACTGCAATTAACAAAAGGATCTCTGTGTTCAAAGCAGTAACTTACTTACCTAGCTACATAAAATAAAAATCATTCATCTGCATGTTACGTAATGTGCTTTGCAGGAGACACATTAACCTTCTTTACTACTTTGATGTAAATCTTAGACTACACAAAACTCCGATCTCTCCAACAAATACTTTAACCTCTAGAGTTATCGCACCATTATTATTATTTCTTGTGATTTATTGGGCACCTCTGTAGCAGATGCCTTAACCCCATAAAATATTTTAAAATGCAGACTTTGCAACCAATTAAGCAGAAGAGATTTACTGCCATGCTACTTCTTGTTCCATATTTCTTTTTGGCAAGACTTTGAAAAAAAAATATTATTAGTTGAGGCCCAGATTTTGCGTTGGGATTGCACCACTTTTTTTGGCACAAGCCCAAAGCTAAATCTAATTTGTTAAATCTCATAATGCGCTTAAATGTACTCATGATATACCTCATAAACATATGTATGAAGTCTTAATATCTGATGTCACTTCCAGAGAGATCACTTCCTGTGATCCCACATGCAATGCCATGCGTCGTGGCATCATGTGCTATGGTGGCACGACCCATGATGTCACTTGCAAACTACCTAACTTGGTTAGTCCCCACACTTCTTTTTTTTTAGGACTTGTGCCCTGGAGGAGGGGGTGATGGTAGGTGGAAGGTGGGGGCGAGGGGTCAGTCAGTATAATCACATGTGCAACTTGTTGTTTACTGTGCAGTTTTAGTTGCCTGCAGCCTGTTTTGGGGCGAGAGTAGACAGGAAGTAGGGAGCAGCGTTGGGCACCAACGCATCCCCTCTGTTCTTGTTTCGGGACCCAGCAGGGGTGCATTTAGGCTTGCAAGAGTGTCTTAGACTCTCGCGGGCACGCCAATTTAAAAGTAGAGCGTTATGATTGGCCCTGGGATCTTTATTTCCCTCGGGCCATCTCGCTCCTGCGGAAGTCAGAGTCCTGCAAGTGCTATGATTGGCTGCCAGCAACATGAGAAAAATGTTGCTGCCAGCCATTACAGGACTCGGGTACTTGGCATAGCATACAGATACTCTCAGACACTTTAAACAAGCCTATTTGAAAGTGGAATACTCTGCTAAAAAAGTTTCCATTGATTTAAGACTGTAAAGGAATGATTACGAGTAAAATAAAGTGCCGCAATAATGCTGCTAATTTTCAATTTTTGTGTCGCTAAATTTCAATTTTTGTGTTGCAAAATTTGCAAATCTATGCCACAATATCCTGGGGGGTCTGACTAAGGGTGTATTACTGCACAGTCCAAACTCATGTTTTTCTAGTGAGTTTCTATAAAAATCACCTCTAAAACCTATTTTCCGTTTTCACAGTGACGCCGGGAGTCGGGAGGACGTCGGTAACCGCGATCACCGCGACGACGTCATGGAAATGCAAAGCAAAAGCAGGATTTCAATAGCTACCACCACATTCAAAATTTATAACTATATAATTGATTTGGACTGGGTATGTGAGTGGGTGTGTGAGTGTCTGAGTGGGTCTGTGAATGGGTACATGTTTCTGTGAGTGGGTCTATGAGTGGGTGCATAACTGTCTGAGTCGGTCTGTCTATCAGTGAGTGTGTGAGTGGAAGCATAAGTGTCTCAGTGCATCTGTGAGTCAGTGCTTGTGTCCGAGTGGGTCTGTGACTGGGTGCAAGAGTCTCTGAGTGGGTCTGTGACTGGGTGTATAAGTCTCTGACTATGTATTGAGTGGGCGCATGAGTCTCTAAGTGCATCTGTGAGTGGGTGCATGAGCCTATGAATGTTTATATGAGTACACACCTGGGTGTCTGAGTGAGTCTGTGAGTGGGTGCATTAGTGTCTGAGTGGGTATGTGAGTGGGTGTATGAGTGTCTGATTGAAATATGTGAGTAGGTACATGAGTCTGGGACTGTGACCAACGAGGGTATGTATATAGATATAGATACTTTTTGTTTTATATTTCCACCAATGTTTGTGAAGACTTCGCGATAGTCGCGACGTCCACGCCATGGTATACGGGGGCCATGCTGGCGATTGCAGCACCGTCGCGAATATCGTGCGTAATTAAAACAATCAATTTTGTACACATACCTTGTGTCACTAACACCCCCATATCTCAGACATGGGGTCAGAGTATCTCCAAAGTAACCCCTTATGTTAGCTTTGACACAAATTTTCAGCCCTGGGAACCGTTCCCGATCGATAAAATGGTGGCCACAACTTTCTGTTCAGGTTGCGTCCAGCCAATCAGAGCATTCCCGATGGTGCGCACATTCACAATTTTCTGTGAAATCATTGCAAAATACGCGGCCAGATAAACACTATATTGTTTGGCTTTAATTTCACAAAAACTACTAAACGGATTTGCACCAAATAACAAAGAACATAATCTGCGTAACAACATCTACCTGTGCCAAATTTGGTGCAATTCCGTCCGTTATTTTGCGCGCCTATTTCTCGGTCCACACTGCACGGATCACCCTTAAACTTTCATGACACACAGAACCTACCTTGACACTTTCTTTTGGAACATTTTATGATGATTGGTCAAACGACGCTAAAGTTATAAGCAAGTCAAAAAATGTTTTTCTTATGGAAACTAGGTCCTAACTATAACTACCTACTGGCAACCGCCAATAGGTCAAAAACAAATATATATATATATATATATATATATATATATATATATATATATATATATATATATATATATATATATATATGTTTAACACTCAATAACTTTTAGAAAACACTCACAATCACTGGATGATGTCATCAGTGATGTCATTTCAGATGTCATCAGTGATGTCGCTGACCATGTCATGAGTGATGCAATATGTGAGGTCATCATAAGCAGTGCATTGCGGGGGCGTGAGTTATGGCTAGCTCAGGTAACTATAACTGCTGAATGTCTTTGTTTTTTCAGTGAATTTCTAAGGCTTTTTAAATTCTATTTCCTAACTATAACGTCCCTGTAACCTTTGTTTTTTTCAATGAATGAATATATATATCTATATATATATATAAAAAAACAAAGAGTACAGGGCCGTTATAGTTAGGAAATGGAATTAAAAAAACCTTAGAAATTCACTGAAAAAAACAAAGGTTACAGGGATGTTTTAGTTAGGCTCAGGTTTCACTTATACAAAACCAGTAAAATTCAGCAGTTATAGTTAGCTACGCTAACTATAACTGGCGCCCCCGTAATGCACTGCTTATGACCTCCCTTATTACATCACTCATGACATGGTCAGTGACAATACTGATGACATCTCAAATTACATCATCCAGTGACTGTAAGTGTTTGTAAAATGTTTGAGTGTAAAATATATATATATATACCAAGGTGTATTGGTGAATCAGTAAGTGTATGAGTGCCTGTATGGATGATTCAGTGGGTGCGTGACTGACTGTATAAATGAGTGATTAGGTGTCTCAGTGAATGTATGGGTGAGTGACTGGCTGTGTGAATGTCTGTATCAGTCTGCCAGTTGGTGTCTAAGTGGCTGTATGGGTGTGTGAGTGGTACGTGACTGGCTGTATGTGTGAGTGATTGGTTGACTGAGTACCTGTATGGTTGTATGTGTGGGTGAGTGAGGGAGTGTGTGACTGCCTGTATGGATGAGTGAGTGGGTGAGTCAGTGACTGTATGTGTTAATGAGTGCATGTGTGGGGGGTGTATGGGTAAGTGTGTGTATGGCTGTGTGGTTGAGTGAGTGGATGTGTCAGTGGTATATGGGTGAGTAACTGGGTATGTGAAAGGTAGTATATGTGAGTGATGGGGTATATGAGTGACTTTATGGGTGAGTGAGTGAATGTGAGAGTGGCTGTATGGGTGAGTGTGTGTGTCAGTAACTGTAGGTGAGTGAGTATGTGTTAGTATCTGTATGAGTGTGTGAGTGTGTGTGTGTGTGTATCTGTATGGGTCAGTACGTGGCTGTATGATTGACTGTGTGGGTGAGTAACTAGGTGTGTCAGTAGCTCTATAGGTGACTCAGTGTGTGAATGGCTGTATGGGTGGATTTATCAGTGACTATTAGTGAGTGGGTAGGTGTATGAGTGGCTGTATGGGTGAGTGAGTGGATATGTGTGTGTAGATCTATGAATCAGTGAGTGGGTGTGTAAGTACATGTATGGGTCTGTGAATGGTTGTATGGGAGTGGGTGTATGAAAGGTTCTACAGGGGTGTGTGTGGGTGCGTCAGTGATTCTGTGGATGATGTCATCAGTGTTATAATTTGAGATGTCATCAGGGATGTCACTGACCATGTCATGAGTAAGGTAATATGTGAGGTCATAAGCAGTGCATTGCAGGGGCGCGAGTTATAGGTAGCTCATCTAATTATAACTGCAGAATTTCACTGGTTTTGTACGAGTGAAACCTGAACCTAACGATGACGTCCCTGTAACCTTTGGTTTTTTTCCGTGAATTTCTACGTTTTTTTAAATTCAATTTCCTAACTATAATGGCCCGGTAATCTTTGAATTTTTTCAGTGAATTGCTAAGGTTTTTCAAATTCTATTTCCTAACTATAGCGTCCCTGTAACCTTTGTTTTTTTTAAGTGAATTTCAATGGTTTTTTAACTAGTAGTTGCATTTGCAGAATGGTGGAGAAAGGGGGCGAAGCCTCCGACCACCACTCAGGAATCCTGCTATGTCGGACTTACTGGAGACCACAAGAGGGCCACTGGGCCCCCCAAGAACACTTGGCATCCAAGAGGACTACATATATCAACCAGCAATGAGCCAGGAGAAGCATTTGCTGAGTGGAGGAGAAAGGGGGCGTGGACTCCGAACATCTCTCAGCAATTCCGCTGTGTGGGACTAATTGCAGGTAACAGAAAGGCTTGTTGGCTCCCAAGAACACTCTAGAGCAAAGGGGACTTTATCCCCCAACATGCAGTGTGCCAGGAGGAGCGTTTGCAGAGTGGTGGAGAAAGAGGACATGGCCTCTGAAGTCCTCTCAGCAATAGCGCTCCGTGGGACTTATTGCAGCTACCTGAAGGGCTAGTTGGCCTCCAAGGACCCTTTGGAGCCAAGGGGACTTCATCCCCATTCCTGCAGTGCGCCAGGAGGTGCATTTGCAGAGTGATGAAGAAAGGGGGCGTAGCCTCAGAAGACCTCTCAGCAATCCCACTGTGTGGGACTTACTGGAGGTAACAGGAGGGCCTGTTGGCCCCCAAGGACCCTCTGTAGCCAAGGGGACTTCATCCCCCAACCAGCAATGCGCCAGGAGGCATGTTTGTAGAGTGGTGGTGAAGGGGGCTTGGCCATTGGAGACTTGTTGGAGTTTTTTTTTTCCTTTTTTTTTTTTTAAGGATGGGGGGCTGCGTGGCCTCCCTTCCCTGGGCAGTTTTCAGCCTTGGGGACCCCATCCCCCGGGGCCTGGCCTTTCTTAAAACATTTTTTATAATTTGAAAAGGGAGGGGGCTGAGCGGCACCCCTCTCGGGCTGATTTCTGTCCTGGGGACACCATCCCCCGGGGCACCCACTTGGCAGTGTTGGTGACCACGGGGGGAGCCTCAAGGCCCCCGAGGTCCCTGCTGGCTCCCCGCGGTCCCTGCCGGCTCCCCGCCGGCATTGCGTTGACAGAGAGGGAGCTGCTAACATGCAGCTCCCTCTCTGTCAAAGCAATTATGCTCACTTTCTACATGCAAGAGCATTTTCAATGCTCTCGCCTACTGAAAGCGAGCACAGTTTGCTATGGCTGGGCGGGAGTGATAAAGATCCCGCCAACCCATAGCAAACAGTTACCTCCTGAGGGTGGGCACCTCGGGAGGTAGCAGGAACCGTCCCTGGGGAGTGGCGGTCCCCAGGGCAATCTATGGCTCCTGGGGAGGGGCTTCGGGGGGGGTGCTGGAGCCCCCGTATTAATATTTCATTTAGCCCCAGGCAGGTGGTGGTCCCTGAGGCTGCGGGTAAGGCTACGTGCCCCCTGCATTTCTCATAGTTAGCCCCTGGGAGGTGGTGGTCCCCATGGCTGTGGGGGGCCGTGCGGGCCCCCCGCATTCAATCATCATTTGCCCTGGGGAGGTGGCGGTCCCCAGGGCGCGGGGGTTGCCTAGGGAAACCCCTGTATAATTTAATGAAGATGCCCCGGGGAGGTGGCGGTTCCCGGGGCTTTAAGGCTCCTAAGAGGGAAGCCCAGTGTACCCCACTCCTATATATTTTACACATGCCCCCGGGACCTAGCACTTCGTTAAAAAAAAAAAAATTGGCAGGATTTGCGGATTTAGCATGATTCCTGTCGACAATTAAATAAAACTCCTGTGGGAACACCCCCTAGAGGCCTAGTGGGTCAAGGTGTTTCTACCCTGCCCCCTTTTCTTAAGTTTTTTTATGTGACTCGGTTCAACCAAAATGCTCAGTCACTTTCTGGAGTCTGACCACACACCTGACAGCCTAAAGTGGACTATCATTGAGTCCAACCAAAATTGGTCCACCAGAACTTTATTCAAACAAGAACAATGATGGGTGTTCCGCCTCAAAAGCAGTATCACCGGCCTCAATGATGACATTCCGTGGGCGGAATTTATCACCTGACTCCCCAACTCTCCACCTTGTCATTAAAACTCATTGATATCCCACGCGGAGAGCAAGGTCACCTCAACCCTTAGGTTCTCCCCTTATGTACCACCCAAGAGAACTTTGCGAAGGTTCCTGGCCATGAGACCTCTTACATATGGTCATCATGTGTCATACATACTATGAGGCAATATACACTACCGGCCCACACCTTGGAACAGGGTTCCCCCACAGGTTCAGGGGAAGTCATTGACAGCACCATTCCAGACAATGCCGGATTCAAACCCCTCCCCTTCATTTTCCGACATGATTATGGCAGACCTCCACCTCCCCGAGACACTATGTACACACTGTGCACTTATCTCCTCTGCAGTACTGCCATGCAACAAACTCACACATGGCAAAAACGCAATAGTTAACTGTATCGCTCTTTGGCGATCTCTCAATGTCAGCCACCAAATTTCCCGCTCCAGCGATCTTCCTGGTTATACCCCTTTGTTCACTGGAACATCACTCATCCAAGATGGCTGCCACGCATTTGATGCCCGCACGTCTCCGTGCGCGTCATCCAGTCCGGGTCAGACCACCCTCACCCAAGATGGCCGCCACTTGTATGATGCGAGCACGTCTCCGTGAGCGTCATCACACTCCGCCCCATCCCCAGGGCGTTCCGGGTTGACTCCATGGGGCGTGTGCATATAATCTGCACAACGCCGGCTGCCGATTACCGGCATTTGAGTAGCTGTGGGCAGGTAATAAGCTGCTTCACGGGGAGAGGCCATGTGAGTATTTTCCTTCTGGATCTCAGCGTCGTAATAGGTAACACTATTAATAACTAGCGCGCTTTGACTGTGGCCTACCATGTCGCTCACAGATATCCTCTTGCCACTTTTGCTACCAATGCCGACGCAGCCAGCCATCACGATTGGTGGGGTATGATATATTCGTTTATTTTACAACATATGTGTGCACGCTGAGCCAAGTTTGTATGGTTTGTGTGTCTTCCCTGCACGGAACGGTCTTAGAGCGCAATTTGGCAGCATCATTTCACGCACTTCGCAACGGCGACCAGATATAGTCAGCATCACGGTCCATACCACTGAACATGACATACGGGCCCCTCGGCCCGCAGAGAATGACACCACATGCACTGCACTTTAAGGCACGATTATGAGCACCGCACCGTCGGTTTCCCCGACGTTCAAGGCACAAGAAGGATAGCATGCCTCGCTGCTTATACAGTCTGCACGGGATGCACGTATGTATCAGCATGCCAAGAAGTGCTATTCTCGTGTTTTCAAAACCAGCAGAAATGTTGTTTCTTATAATCTTCTCTTTGATACAGGTTGGACAGAGGGACACAGAGTTGGGTGTTCCTCTTTGGTGCATTGACACCCACATAAGAGCCTGATTATAGGTAATATAGGGAGACTGAGTGTCGCCGTCTCAGATCCCTATTTTCAACCCCCTTTTTTACACACCTTATTCATGGTCCTGAAGAAACGCCACGGGATCCATTAGGGACCCACTAGGCGTGAAACATGTCGACCTAGACCTAACATAACCATTTACTATCACCACCACTCACTCACTGGCTGACAACAGAAACGGAAGGAAAATATCCACCTCTCAGGCATTATGTCCCCTGAGTCCTTAGTTGTCACGACCACCAAGCTTTTATCTTTGCCACTTGGACTCCTTAATAAAGGTACTTTGGGGTACCAACGTGGTATTTTAATCACGCACTTTTCCAACCCACACTCACAACTGCAGCGTTACTCCAAAAAGATCTCCGATAAAGAGCCCTCTTGCGGGGCCCGTGGGGGACTGCAGCACCACCCCCACGAGGAGCACCGCCCAATGATGAAGCATGACACCTGCATGGGTGTGTGAGGGCACTTTTTCCAAAAGGAGGAATTCCCCCACCTTTTTTCCTGTATCATTTCCAACCTATACATTTTTGAAGGGAACATCAGTTCCGCTTCCTCCTTTGTGGTATGGGGCGCTTTGACCGCTTTCATTCACGGTGAAGCCATCTCTTTTAAAGCATAGATCATCAAACAAAATAAAATGAAAGCTACCTAATTAAAAAAAGCTTTAGTGTCTGCAACTTTAGCCTTCACCATATCAAATATGCTAGCAGCCAGATGAAAACTAAGCCCATCTCGCCAAAATGTAAAAGAACACTTTACGGCTGCGGAAGTAGTGAATTAAAATACTTGCCTTCAAAAAAGTTATGAAGATAGCAAACATGTTGGTTACTTCCTTGCTTGGTCAATAAGAATAAAAAGCAATAATACCATTATCAAGTCAATCTTTGATGATACTATGAATAAAACTGTTACACAGTCAGATTTAATTGATAGAGTTTTTCTTAAACATTATGCAGAGCTCTATTCTGTAACTGAAGAATCCACATCAGAAAGCATCAATAATTTTTTTTAAAACCATACAGATGCCTGCTTTATAAATAGATCAACAAAACGGAGTTGTTTTGCCTATTACACTTTGTTGAAGTGGAAAAATAGATCAAAACATCTCTGAATACTAAAACTTGTGGAAGTGATGGCATACCTGTTGAAGTGTACAAACTATTTTTGTATCAACTAGGCAAATTTCTGGTTACCATTTTCAATGAAATTCTCAAGGTTAAGGCTCCGCCATCAATTTTACAAAGGTAGTTATTGTACGTTTTTTGAAAAAAGGTGAAGTCTCCAGAAAAGCCTGGCTCTTATCATCCTATTAGCCTCCCCAATTGCGGCTATAAAAGTTTCATAATAATATTAAACCTACAAAGTTGTTTAGTGTTTTAATCCAGGGGATAGAACCTAACACATATGCATAAGGGCACAATTCTATACACATGTTTGACACTTCCTCAATTACATCTAGTATTTCTGACCAAAACTGTTTAATCACTCGACAATGCCAACACCATACAGTAGACATCAAATTTGTCTCCCCAACATTGTGGGCAGACGTCTGATGCATCCTGATAAATGCATGTTGTTCTGTTGGGGGATAGATAGGTTTAGCGTAAATAACTGAATTGAGTGTTTTCAAACCAGGAAATTCTGAGCACTGGCTTTGTACATCCCAAAATCCGTTCCCATTTTTTGTTCGTAATTGGTTTCCATGGTTTAACTTTTCACCTTCCCTTAACTGGTAGGATACTTGCATACTTTACTGGAGCTAGCTTCGAACATATGCTAGTAGCCATATATTTACAAATTCCATAAGGTAATAAAATAAACAGTAATTCGGAACAGGGGAGTTTGTTATGCTCGTCACCCAATGCAAATTTGGCATCTGGTATCACCACATTATGAAGCATCAATTTTCTTACTGGGAGCCCATACTGCTCTGTCAGAGATTCAAATGTGCGTAGAACCCCTCCGGCGCACAATTCCCCAGTCATAATAATGCCTACCTCCGTCCATAGGCCTTTGTTGGAGGTCTGTATCATATTCCTCAGCTTAGGCCTCCACCATTAAGTAGTTCTGGGGGTATAATGTAGAAATTGCTAACTTTTGGATATATCTAGTGACAATGTGCCACCTGGAACGCCCTAGATTACAGCACTGTTTCCCTGGACGTTCCAAACAGTGACCCTAGCAAGGAGATTCTACACAGGATTGCTGTAGTTCCATTCCTTCATGGTATATTTCATTGTTTAACCAGCTCATAAGCCACAGCAACTGAGCAGCTAAGTAATAGCCTTCATAGTTGAGAAATCCTAGGCCTTTCTCATCTAAGGGAGGGCATTGCTTTCCCTATCGCTAGGCGTCTACACCCTGTGCCCCACCATAGCCTAGACTGAAAGCCTTTTAGCTCCTTAAAAACATACTCTTCAGTATTACTGGTAGGGCCGTGAGAAAATAGAGCAAGCGTGGTAAAATCAGCATTTTCATTATCGCCACTGGGCCCAGAAGAGAGAGAGGCAGTTTATTTCAGAATGAGAATGAATATCTGGTGGCCGTCATCACCCTGTCAATGTTACCTGATATAAGCTGATCATATTAGTGATACACCTGTGCACCTGCATACCTGAATGTCAGTGATTCCTATTTCATCGTGGCTTTATGCTGCGGTAGGCTAGAGTGATCTACGCCTGGATGAACTCGAAAGAGGCAGGACCTGTCCCAGTTGAAATGTAAGCCTGAGTTAGTACCAAACGTTTCCAGAAGCTACATTAATTCAGGGATACTAGTTGGTGGATCCCTAAAATACAGCATGGCGCTGTCTGCTTATAAGAAAATCATGTGTGTGGTACTGACAAGTCATATGGCCCAGCACAGAGTTACTGAGTATACACATTTGGGTCGATAGCATGGAAATATTATAAGCCCTGAAGTCGTCTAATTGTGCATTTTAAAAGTTACACAGCGCACCATTAATAATTCACTACATTTTGGGGTGGAAGAAGTACTCCAATTTAAAGGCTGATGTGGGTTCCAGAGGTGTGTTTGAAAGGAGGATGTAAAGACAAAGCCTGTTCTAAAAAAATCTGTGTGAAAGGCCGAAGCTGCTATTGACAATACATTAACCACTAGTGGATATCTGGGCAGATGCCCATGTCAAATTGTTGTGATTCAGTGGCATAGACAAATTTTTATAAGCTGTGCTTGTTTTTTTCTAGGTCTTCACTAAGATTTTCAGGCACTGAATATTACTTGAATAATGTAGAATGTGGGGGTGTCTCACTTAGAGGTGGATTATTTTATACCTGTGTTGTAAGCATGGCTATAAAGTTGTATGCCATTATGCCCATCTCAGGAATGTGTATAGTGCATTTTACTACACTACAGAGAGTTATGCATAGGGCTTGACAGAAGAGGTAGTTACAGTGACAAATGTATACCTTAAAATTGCAGGTCATATGAAGCCTTTAGGAGGGTAATTCCATTAAGGTGAATAGAAAATTGTCCAAAGGTGTAGCATGCTGAATTACTTCAAGTCCACAAACCGTATAGACCATGTCAGAATGATTGTATGATGCCATAATTATGTAATTTGTGATGTCAACAGTGATATCCCCAATGATGTTATTTAACTTGTCATGAGTAATTTAATATGTGAGGTTATAAGCAATGCATAGCAGGATTACGTCAGTTAACTATAACTAGTGAATTTCAGATTGTTTTGTTTTTTTAAACGTTAGTTTTTACCTTATTTCAACACCTAACTATAAAGTCATAATAACCTTTGTTTTTTGGGTGAAAAAAAATTAAATATGCATATATGTGTGTTTGTGTGTGTTTAGTTTATACTACGATATGGCACTAGAGACATATATGAAAAACTGTATTACAAATTACAGAAGTCAGACATCTGCATTACAGAGTTATCTGGAAGAGTCAATGCTTCTCAAATCCCAGAGGCGTTTGCTCAAGAATATCCAAAAGATACAGTCAGGGAGTTTACATCCTTTTAAACAATCCCTTGGTTATACAGGTACTTTTGCGGAAAAGGTCAACTGAGAGAGAAACAAGGATATATAAAGATGGAGAAAAAGGACATCAACTATTAAAATGTTTCTCAAGAAGTTGACATTTCAGGAACAATAAAATAATTTGAAGGAGCTGAGCCGTCTAATGGAGACTGTTCAGGAGTTCAGACTCTTGCCAGCCCCATGAAGGAGTAGGCAGTAAAGGATCTTTTCTTAATACATATGATCTGTAGTCAGTAGTTTATTTTACTTCTAACCGTGCGTGAGCCCCTGGAGATGGACACTTTCTATGACAGATATTTAGGGGTGTCTGACTTAGATCTTATCAGTAATGGTCCCGTCGTCACTTTTTTGACGGATTCCCCTTCCACCTACTAGGCGGTCTGCCCACCCTATTTACATGGTGGTAGTTCGACGGATGAAAGACTGTTGGAGTGCCGCCGACTCCATCAGATATGTTCATTCATGTTGATGGCGCAATAGGCAAAAGCGGCTGTCAGAGGGAGGGCAGCCAGTTTGTCCACCGGGCCAATCACAATGTGCCCTCCCGCCGACATGACTGTGGCGGTAAAACCTCCACACCTGAGTTGGCGGTTTGGAGGGGATATAAGGCAGAAACTCACCTTTTCTCACTTTCACACTTCCTTTTCTGCTATTGACCCGATCTTCCAAGTCCTGCCCCTGCTGCTTGATAACGAAGAAAATGAACACGGATGTGGACGGAATCAACGGTAAGCTCCACTTTTACCTGTTACCTTTTGACTGGCCTGTTAATATTTGCACTTGACTCGTGCATTTTTAAATCTGTCTTACAAGCATTAGCATTCCAATGTGTAATGCATATGTGTGTAGTGTTGATGTTTAAGAAATTTAAAGAAACACACCTGTATGATTTACATTGTATTTCTAAATTTGGTGCAAGCAGCCTTCACAAAAATGGACACTTGCACAAAAAAAGCTATCAATCATAAAATCAAAAAGTCACCTTACAGGGGTGTCTAAAGAAATTTTGAAAATTGTCAAAATTAAAACACATGCATTACACATCATTGAGGTAGGTGCAATGTAACATGATGTAGAAACTGCACTAGACAAGGTGTAACCTTTACCTTATTAACGACCTTTAAAATCAATGTACGTCCCAAATTTGAATCATTTAACATATTCATCCATGTAACATTTCCCCTTGTCTAGTGTTTGGCCTGTTTGTATCCAAATTCAATACTCACACTATTTTTTGAAGGTGTAATGCATAAGTGTTTATTCTTATCAGTAATTAAGGTGAAATAAACACACCTGTAGTAACACTTCAAAAAATAATTTCAAACATCTATTTGTTGGTGCAAGTGTCCATTATCATGATGAATGGCTGCACCTAAATACAAATGTCCATCACATACTATTTTAACCAGTGTATGCACTTAAAGTAAACATAAAAAAAATGTTGTTTTTCCTGCCATAATGGTAAATAAAAATATGTACTTCACATTTTAATCAGAAACATTTCTAGGAATCAAAAAATTGCAAAGGAAAATTCATGAATCAAAAAGGGGGGTGTCAACCTGCACACCGTTGGTAGCTGTATTATCAGAATGTGGGAAGGTAATATGTTTATACCAGTGCGTGCTACTGTAAGCTTAAGGACCTGCCTATTGGCCCTGTATTCAAAACTGTTAAGAGTAGGAAACGGAGAAACTCCGTTCCTGTCACGCAGTGCACAGCAAAAGTCCCTAAGGTTTCACTAATCAAACAATTTACATTTTTTCTATCCAATACTCTAAAACTTTTTGCACGAATGTAAATGAAACGAATTCTTCATTCAGTGTTTTTATATTTTTCAACACAGATTTTGTAAACAAACTTTCAACTCAAATGTGATAATAATAGCCAAGGTTCAAAGTTGAACACGTGTAGTACTTAAGACAATATGTACAAAACATCAATTTAAACAACATATGACAAGAAAACCCAATGCATTTCGGGTGGAACCCTTCGTCAGGGGAAAATAAATAATTTAATTCAACTGTATTTTGATCTGTAGCCTCCTTCCGGAACAGTAAGAGAAAGAGAAAGAACAACAAATGAATGTTTAGTTAGAAATACAATGTATAAGAGCGTCATGCCTTATCTGTGCTTGAAACCACTATGCACCGTTAGGGATGTGTGATAAAACAAGTGACCAAAATACCCGAAAGTGCCATGAATGTGCAAAATGCACACTGCATGCGTTTATGTGATGTCACGAAAACAGTAAGTAATAAATCACCAGTGACTGCTCAAAAAACACTCGGTATGTGATAAATGCCTGTCTGACAGCCCGTAGCGTGTTCGTGTGGTCAAGCGGAAGTAGTAAAATGTAAAATGTAACTTCTCGTCGTGCTAACAAGTAATTACCTCCGGGGGTCAGTTTCCTCCTAGGAACAGACATGGTCACGTGGTCGGGAGAACCCCTGTGTGATGCGAGGCGAGTTGGGAGCAAGGAAAGCCCGAAAATGAAGGTGGACTGATTAGTGACGGGTGTAGTTGTGTCGTCGTGATACAGTGGAGTGAGCCCGGGAGCTTTGGTGGTTCTCCGTTGAGGACATCGAGGAAAGCGGCGTTGAGAGCGGCTCACTAACAGTCCCTCAACAGTTTCATAGATCGTGCTATAGACCGGCAGCACCTACTACTGTTAATACGGTAAGGTCTTGTATGGGTTGGGCTGCCGATCTCCATACTTTCACCGCCGAGGGACGTGGCTCCCCCCCTTCGGGGAGTTGGAGTCGGGCGGCGGAGTGCTGGAGGAGATTTCGTGCTGCTGAAATATTCTATGCCGGTAAGAGCGCTATTTTTGAGTCTGCGAGCAGGGCAAGTCCCGGAAAAAAAAAAAAGTGTGTGCTATAAGGATCTTAAGTTTAGATTTGGCAAGTTTGGACAGTTGGATTCGCCGATATACAAGCTCCATTGGCTCATCTCCCCCCCTTTTCGGGCCCTTACAACAGAGGCCAGTCTTGACTTGTACATCAAAGGGGGAAGAAGGGGGAAGGAGTGGATGGAGAGCGAGTCTCACCCCCGAGCCATAACTTCTAGTTCGCACCATTTTGCAAACCCAGGCGAAGAGGGGGCTAGGGCATTCATAGCTGACCACGTTTTTTCGGATGAAATAACCCCTCAAAGTGGGAATATCAATACTAAAGAGGGCAGATCGTTACTGGAAAGGAGCAGATATCAACTTCGATCACTTCCTGGGAAAAAATTAGTTGAACCTCCCTTGGGGGTGACTCCTAAGTCTCCTGTTAAAAAGAACTCTAAAAAAGCTAAAATTAAAAAGTGCAGGACAAGAGAGGTGCGGTCGGTATCCAAGCCACTTCCCTCTCTTAGGTCATATTTTAAAATAATGGAGCAGGTCGCTGGCTCTCAATTGACTGCGGGGGAATTCCTGGGTTTACCGAAACCGGTGGAGGAAAGGACATCTCCCGTATCACAGGGTATCCCATTGAGGCTTGAGAATCGTTTTTCCCTGCTTGCTGAGGCTCAGGAAATCCCAGATGAGAGGTCTCAGAATGAGATACGGCCTGAAGATGACCCAAATGGAGCAAGTTTGAATGACGAAGTGAGTCTTGCATTAATACATGCGTCTCAGGATGAAGCTCCCTTAGGGGTCGTAGGGGTCGCAGGGGTCGCAGGCGATCAGTTGGTGAACCTGTTAAATAGCTTGAGGCAAGAAATATTAGCTAAATTCGAGACTTCAGAAAGTAACCAAAAGGTCATTCAAGATAGAGGGGAGGTTCTTGAGCAGAAGATCGATGGATTGGCTAAACGTACGGAGAACCTGGAAGAGGAGGTGAAGGTTTTGGGAGAGGCTACTGCTACTAATCTCAGAGAGATCGACAGACTCAAACAAGAGAATAAGGCACTACAACAGGATATGGAAAGACTTGAACTCCAGGCTAGGCGTAATAATATCCGCCTTCTGGGAATTAATGAAAACGCAGAAGGGGCGGATATCAAAGGGTTCGTCTCTAGATTGCTGGGAGAGCTACTACCAGATAGAACGGATATTGATTGGGGAAAAGAGCTCCAGAGAGTGCATAGAGACCCATATAGGTTACAGACAGGGAGGAAAGCCCCGAGGAAGATATTAGTCTATTTTCTCACTTTTTCAATTAAGGAGCTTGTTTTAGCTCGCGCATTAAAAGATCGGTCATTGACGTATGGGGACTCCACCTATCTAATACGATCTGACATGGGTAAAAGAACAGCGGAGTGGCAGTGGCTCTTAGGCTCAAAAATGAATGAACTCCGGTCCAGAGGTGCACAAGTTCACATGAAGTTCCCTGCTATGTTGAAGATCATGTGGCAGAATAAAATGTTTAACATTCGAGAACCGGAGGAGGTAGATGCCCTTTTAAAGCAGATGGGAGGGTCAGAATAAAGATAGGATTTATATGACTTTAGGTCAAAGATATATGATGTGTAAATAATTTGTAAATAGTATGTTATTGAGGTTGGTAGTAATAAGGAATCACAAAATGACAAGGGAACCCATTAGATACAGTATAATTGGCGATAGGCATCTCACACTTTATAGTAGGATAAACATCATGAAATTATGACACTATGACACCACTACTTAAGTTTGAGGTATAAGGGGTATGTAGAGTTTAGGGATGGTTTTGCTACCCGGACTCGTCTTGTCAGCACGGGGGTATCTCGAAGGCGCTTGCGCCCTAAGAGATAGAAAGGGGGGTTCCCCAGGGGGGAGGGAGAAGGGAGGCACGGGGTGTTGGGAGCATTTGGGAGAAAAAAGAAAAAATGAGTGTCCTTAATCTGCCACATAGTATTTTTTATTATGCTCTTTTGATAAAATATTTGTTCTTCTTGTCTTTTCGCATTAAAATGAAGTGTACAGATTCTCTATCTGTCAGATTAGGAGAGAGAGGGTTTCTCTTTTACCTTATGAATGAGTAAAAACTTAGTGAATCTCACCTCATGGAATGTGAATGGGGTGAGATCTATGAGAAAATTGGCTCGTATAATGGAAACTCTCAAGAAATCTGAAGCTAATGTTATTCTCCTACAGGAGACACATTTGGAAAGAAGCGAGTGCTTGACCATGTTCAAAAAATGGTCTTGGGTCCAGGAGGTTGTTTCTTCTAATCAGAGGGGTAGTACAAGGGGGGTAGCTATAATTATTAAAGCAAACTGTGGTATTAAATTGGAAAGTCACTATACAGATATGTCTGGCAGGTGGATACTCGCTAATATTAAGATTCAGAGTAGGGCGCTAGGGTGTGTTAGCTACTATGGTCCGAATCAGGATAATCCAGACGCTTTAATTAAATTGGAGGCTGCCCTTTTACCAACTAATAGCCCTGTGATTATAGGAGGTGATTTCAATTTAGTTCAAAGACCTGATTTGGATAGAACATCTAAAGAAAAATATGCCACTCCCGTACAATCAATGGCTATACTTAAAACTATGATTCAAGAATTAAACTTAGTCGATGTGTGGAGAATTAAGATGGGGATAAGAAGGGTTACACCTTCTTTAGCAAGAAATATGGTCATCACTCCCGCATCGACTATTTTTTAATAGATCAAACACTACTTGAGGGAGTTGAAAAGGTTAAACATCTCCCTGCTACCCTCTCTGATCATTCTGCGGTATGCCTGTCCCTGAGATTTCAGGAAAAGAGACCTATAATAAGGTGGACCCTGGATCGGACAATTTTACTAGATGAGGCTGTCCAATCCAAGATGCAAGAAGAGGCTGTGTCCTTTTTCGAAGTTAATAATGGGTCAGCAAAAATACAGGTAATCTGGGACTCCTTTAAGGCGTTCCTGAGAGCCTTGGGTACATCTATTATGATAGGGAAAAACCGTAACTCTAGGCAGCAAGAGAATGACCTCTTGAAAAATATTCAAATTAAAGAACTAGAGCTGCAAAAGGCATCTTTAGAGTCTTCTAGTAAGGTGCCCCTTCTTACCAAGGAGTTAAAGAGCCTCCAGCAAGAATATCAGGATGTTTTAGATCAGATCTTGATAAATAGATGGAGGGTCAGTAAACTTCAGAATTTTTCATATGGTGAGAAGAGTGGCCGGCTTTTAGCCTGGAAAGCTAAAACCGATAAAGTCCGAAACCAAATAAGTAGCTTAAAGGAGAGTTTAACTGGTCATATAGTAGATACCAGCACCAAAATAGGAGCTGAACTTCGTGGTTATATGGCCATGCTATATAAAGAGGATATCAAGCCAGGGTTGGAAAAGATTGAGAAATTTTTGGGTGATGTTGAGCTCCCCTCCCTGAGTGAACATCAAAGAGAGTCGTTAGCTTTTGAAATAAGCGAAGAAGAGATTCGACTACAGATGAGAAAGATGGCAAGAGGGAAGGCAGCTGGGCCAGATGGCCTTGCGATAGAAATCTACTTGTCTCTTGAGGATAGTATGGTACCTGTGTTCAAAAAGCTTTCTAATACCATTTTGAGGGATGGGAAGGACCCCCCGACATCGTGGGCTGAGGCAACAATAGTTTTAATCTTAAAACCAAATAAAGATCCGTTGCTGGCAGAGTCCTATAAGCCTATATCCCTGTTGAACACGGATTATAAAGTGTTCACCGGGATACTGGCAGCTAGGGTTGCTAAGATTATTAAGAGCCTAATTCATAGAGATCAGAGGGGCTTTATCCCCGGAAGGCAGCTCAATGAATTAACTTTTACAATGCTAGGAGTAGTGGATCTGGCAGAATCCTTTAACCTTCCAGTAACATTGGTGGCAGTCGACGCTGCTAAGGCGTTTGATCAGGTTCACTGGCAATATCTTTGGGAGACTCTAAGAACTTTTGGATTCCCTAAGAATTTAATAAAAGCAGTTCAGTCATTATATAGTGCACCTAGTGCTAGAGTGTTAGTTAATGGGGAGTTAACAGATCGGTTTAGCATTATGCGGGGAACAAGACAGGGATGCCCGCTGTCCCCCTTGTTGTTTAACATGTACATTGAACCCTTCGCAGCTTTAATTAGACAAGATCCATCCATTCTTCCATTCAGGTACAAAGACCTCGAGGTCAAATTAGCCTTATATGCAGACGATCTTGTCTTGTATATGCTCAATCCCAGGGAGGCTATCCCTAGTCTGATGGCCAAAGCAGAACTGTTTGGGAAGGTATCGGGGTACAGTGTAAATAGAGACAAAACTGAAGTTATGGAGTGGAACCAACCGTCTCAGACCTTTGGGGTAAAACATCAGATGCGTTATCTTGGCATTATAGTTACCCAGAAGTTACTCGATGTTCCTATAGCTAATTGGAGGAAGATCAGTCAGGAAGTAGGGAAATTATTGACTAGATGGGCAAATCTTCCTCTTAATCTGTATGGCAGGGTTAACTTAATTAAGATGATTGTACTCCCTAAGGTTACTTTTCTTTTCAACACTATACCCCTCCCATTTAATAAAAATGAGGTAGCAAAATTACAGGGCAAGATAGGCAGTTTTCTCTGGGCTTCAAAGGGCACCCGTATATCCTGGAAAAGGCTGAGGAGAAAGTTGGAGAAGGGGGGACTCTCTTTACCGGACTTATGGGTATATGCACATGTCTTTCATTTTAAGAATTTTCGAATGTTGCTAAACCAACCAGATGAATCTGCATTAGGCATCTTGTATAGGGCAATGCTTAGTGATCTGGGGGATCAACTTGACCAATTTCTCTTTAAGTTTGGGGACCCAACATTTTTTTAAAAAGTCAGATTGAAGATTTTGTTACAGGCAGTGAAGAATTGGGTTTACATGCGGAAAAAACTTGGAATACCCTATTATTCTGATTATGCACCAATTTGGGCTTCCCCAGGTACTCCAGCATGTTTAGATGATCTGCTTAGTCTACCATTGAAACAAGCAGGTATCACACGTTGGGGTGATTTAAAATCAGGTACGGATCTGGTAACTTGGGAAACTTTGACAGCATGTACCTGTGGACAATTAACCAGATTTAAATTTTATCAACTCTCTGCTTGGTGGGCTAGACAGAACTGGGGGGACCAGACGGATGATGCATGGTTAATTCAAGCCATGAAAGTTGGGGGTATCAATAAAGAAGTGGCTTTGTGGTATCGAACTTTGATTGAAGCAGAAGATGATATAGAGCAGGATATTCAAAAGCTGTGGAGTGAAGATGTTGATGATATTAACTTGAATGAGGCTTGGATGAACTCTTTTGCACTGCTTCGAGAGACAGTTAAACCTGCTTTTCTTAAACGAAATCATCTTTTTACCCTGTATCGGGTATATTGGTCCCCTGCGAAATTAACAAAAATGTCTGGAACTCACTATGTTTGCTCAAGGTGTCAAGACCCTTTAGCGGATGATTGTCATATGTTTTTGACTTGCTCAGGGATTACTAAATTCTGGATAGATCTTAGTGAATTTTTGTTGGATGTTACTGGTTTTCAGTTGGAAGTAACTTCCTTACTTATATTTTTTGGAATAAGCCAGGGCAGCAATGCTGTTTTAAATAAGAAAGTCGCAAGATTAATTTTTTATGTTATCCTTTGGGAAGACGAGAGATCTGTAGAGCCTGGAAGTCGGCTGTTCCACCCCTCTTTTCCGAGTGTAAAAATAATATCATACACATAAGTCAACAGGATATGGCATGCGACCCTAGAAGTCGGGAGAGGATATGGGCTATGTTGGTTGATTGGTGCCAGAGGAACGGGGTCCAATGATTAAGCCAATAAATAGATGTCGGCCTTGGTCCCCTTCTTTTGCATGATATGCTTGAGAGGGTTAGGAGTGGAAGCAGCTAGATTTCTTGTGTGGAAAGACTCTATTCCCGTCCGGCCCACAGTAAGGGAAAGTGAGTATCGCCAACAAGTAAATTGGCAAAATGAGGACCAAAAAAAAAAGAAAAAAAAAAAGTAATTACCTTTGGGCTCCTAAATTGAGTCAGGAAGAGATATCAGAAACTTCCGGATTCAAAAAGTGCCGTGTCTATGCAAAAATAAGAAAACGTGAGTGTAAACTGCGATCATACGGAAGGTTGTTTCTAACATATCCAATTGTCAAAAGATTAATCTTACCTAGGGCTTAATGATTTCTTGCTGTCCCAAAACACTTTCACAAAGGAGTCCAAAGATATCACCAAATTATTTCAAAGAAGCCCAGTGTATTACATCGTAGCCCATGTACATTCTTAGTAGAATATGTAGAATCCTTGTCGTCGCGCACGAACCCGTCCTGTTCCGTAGTGGACGGGTTCGTGCGCGACGACAAGGATTCTACATATTCTACTAAGAATGTACATGGGCTACGGTGTAATACACTGGGCTTCTTTTGAAATAATTTGGTGATATCTTTGGACTCCTTTGTGAAAGTGTTTTGGGACAGCAAGAAATCATTAAGCCCTGAGGAAGTTCCCTATATGGGAATGAAACGCGTTGGCTGGATTGCTTGTATCTGAAGTTTTTTTAACAAAGGAAATTGATTGGAATAAAGAAGTTATTTTTTCTTAAACAATTTTTGGGTCTATTGGACTTTTTGAGCTGCGCACCCCCATTCATCACAATATCTTTTGATCTGGAGCACAGTGACGCCACTCAACGGCTGGCGCAGGGGTAGTTTGCACAGCAAATGTACATATAGGAACTGGCACGAGGTGCGGCATAGGAGGTTCGCCGTTGTTGCTTTTGAAGATTAATCTTACCTATAGCGGTTAGAAGATAACCTAATCTGAAAAAGTCAAAGTGAAAATCCACAATTACCCTCTATTCAAGAATGAAAAGTTACCCGTAATCTATGCGTTATCAGCCGACAGATGTAGAATCTTACCTTCAAAGGATCTAAGTAAGCGTTCTGTAACAGAAAAACCTTCGGTTAAACTCCCGTAGTGGGCTTGACCTCCCATTACTGTGGCGTTATAAGAAACCAGACTCACCCGCGTCGTAATTGAAACAGCATTCCTTGCCGTCTGCCTGCGTGAAGACGTAAATGATGATAATACGTCATGGAATTTAAAGGTAAATCCTCTCGCTAGTATGAAGTCTACGTTACTTCGTAATCACGGACGCGCGCAGGCTGATAGAAGGCAAGCAGAAGCACTGCAGCTTCCCATAGAACACTTTTGCCGCTAGACCACTTTCAAAGTTGAATAAGTGAGAGCACCTTGTCGCTAATTGTAAAGATTGAACTGCTGACAGGAACTGTGTTTTTAAACATCACTCGCTGCTAGGAATGCACTCGCACTTGTTTTTAACAAGATTTTGTTTTTAACAAGATTTTACTGTTCTGTGTAAATCGCCGCATTGTACTTTTTAAACTCACCTGCTCCACTTGACCCGCACTGCTCCCCGGTCCACCACGGGAAGTCCCGCTTGTGTGGAGGGAGTAACCGGCAACTTTCCCCATTCTCTTCCGGCCAGGAGACCGGAGGGGCGGAGCCTAGCACTACTTAGCCCACATGCCACAAGCCTCGCGCAGCGGACGCGCGCAGGATGATAGAAGGCAAGCAGAAGCACTGCAGCTTCCCATAGAACACTTTTGCCGCTAGACCACTTCCAAAGTTGAATAAGTGAGAGCACCTTGTTGCTAATTGTAAAGATTGAACTGCTGACAGGAACCGTGTTTTTAAACATCACTCGCTGCTAGGAATGCACTCGCACTTGTTTTTAACAAGATTTTGTTTTTAACAAGATTTTACTGTTCTGTGTAAATCGCCGCATTGTACTTTTTAAACTCACCTTCCCCACTTGACCCGCACTGCTCCCCGGTCCACCACGGGAAGTCCCGCTTGTGTGGAGGGAGTAACCGGCAACTTTCCCCATTCTCTTCCGGCCAGGAGACCGGAGGGGCGGAGCCTAGCACTACTTAGCCCACATGCCACAAGCCTCGCGCAGCGGCGCGCCGCAGTCGGGCGCAGACGTGCTTGCCAATCCGCGTCCGGACGGGGCCAGGGGCCACAAACCCTGCCCATTTTAGGAGCTACAGCGCCCACACCCTTCTTAAACTTAGGGAAGTGACTCCTGCCAGGTGCCTACATTCCTGGAATGTGGGAGACGAGCATAACACCTGTCCATGCTGTGGATTCCACTTTCAATCCACCCCCCCTCCCACGAATACCCAGCGATCTATGTATCTCCTAAATTGTAGATCACTTCCCAAACACTCCACTGAAATTGCTATGCTATTAGAGGAACTTAACCCGGATGCCCTATTCCTGACAGAGACCTGGCTCAACGCAGAGTCAGAACCAGACCTCATCCAAACCCTCCCTCCTGGATATCATATCCAACGAGAAGACCGTAAAGAGGGCAGAGGAGGAGGCCTAGCAGTCATCTTCAAGGACTGCTATAAGTGCCGCAGCTTCCCCAACATGGTACCAGATTGCGAAAGTCTTTCCTTCTCCATTGACTTCTCCCCCATAAGTACCTTTTCCGGGCTACTGATATACCGGCCACCGGGGGCCCTAGGGCAATTTCTCCACACTCTCCCCCCCATTACAGCCGATATGGCATGTAGGCCATCTAATTTCACACTGTTAGGGGATCTTAACATTCATTTCGACGACCCCTCTGACCCTACTGCCAAAGAACTGACCTTGAGCCTCTCCGCATTACAACTCAAGCAATTAGTGTCCAAACCTACCCACACCAAAGGCCATTTACTTGATCCTGTTTTTAGTAACTGTGTCGATTTTACAACAGGAACCCCTTCCCCGCTCCCGTGGTTGGACCACTTCCTTATCCCTCTTTCTTGGGCCACTCCCGACCCTCTTTGTCCTACTAACACAATCACTCGTAGGGAAAGGAACTGGTCCAAACTCCCTCAGGACCGCTGGCTGAAGGCCCTTGAAACATCAAAGCCACTCAACAACTCCAATCCTGTCCTAGCCAATGAGGAATATAACAGATGGATCCACAACTCCTTAGATTCCGTACTCCCTCTAAAATTCTCTCAAACTAAACGTAGCGGCACCACTGCTCCCTGGTACTCCTCCAAACTACGGGAAAGTAAGCGTCCCTGTAAAAAACTAGAGAGGAAATGGCGACTAGACTATTCCCCATCCAGTAAAGCTGTATATAGGGAGGCAATAAAAACGTACAAAAAGGAAATTAAATCTTCGCAATCGACCTTTTTGAGGAAAAAATTAAGGCAGCTGCTTTTTCACCTAAAGAAATCTACCGAATAGCAAAAACTATCCTCAAACTCCCCCAGATAAGGCCAAACCTGATCGACGCTCAAAATAGATGTAACAATCTGGCTGTTTTTTTCTTCCAGAAAATACAAGCAATATATACATCCTTTTCCCCCATCAAACTCGACGCAATCACTACGATTCCTCTAAGCACAGCCACCCTGGATACTTTTCCCCCTCTTAATCTCACCATATTAGAATCCATTATGCACTAGGTAAAATCAGGCAACCCCCTCGACCCGGCACCCCCACGTGCCCTGTTACCTATTATGGGTAACATTCTCCCCACTGTCCTTGACCTCCTTAACGCCTCCATCTCATCATGCATTGTCCCTCTCCCCTGGAAGTGCGCCATGGTCAAAGCTTTATTAAAAAAACCTAATCTAGACCAAGACAATCCCAGTAATTATCGACCAATCTCCTTGTTACCATGGCTGAGCAAGATCCTGGAGAAATATGTCAACTCACTACTCTCAGAGTTCTTGGAGAATAACCATTTATTGGATCCTTCCCAGACGGGATTCCGTCCCATGCATGGAACCGAAACTGCCCTTCTAACAGTAACCGAGGAGTCCAGGAAGATCCTCGATCAAGGAGGCTCCGCAGCAATTATCCTCCTTGACTTAAGTGCCGCATTCGACACTGTAAATCATGATATACTAATACACCGACTTATCAACTTAGGAGTATCAGGAAAAGCCATCACCTGGATCAAATCCTTTTTAGCAGATCGTTCCTTTCAGGTTTTTGAAGGCAATACTACCTCCGCCAGCATGCCACTCAGCTGTAGTGTGGCTCAGGGCTCTTCCCTGAGCCCCACACTTTTCAATGTATATATGAGCCCTCTAGCTGAGATTGTCCGCCCTTTCGGCATAAAAATCATTACTTATGCCGATGATACACAGCTAGTGGTGGCCCTTAACCAACTACATACATCCTCCAACAATCTGAGTGGGTGTCTGGAGGAGGTAATCAAATGGATGACACTATCTTGTTTAAAACTGAATGGAGAAAAAACTGAGTTCATGCTCCTAGGGAACACCGCCAAGCTCAACATGAATGCACTGTGGCCCACCTGCCTCGGCCCGGCTCCAGAACCTAAAAACACTATCAAAAGTTTGGGTATCTGGCTGGACAATTCCCTCAACTTCAACCACCAAGCAGCTAAACTTTCAGCCACCTGTTATGGTCTACTAAGAATGCTACAAAAAATCCTTCCCTTACTTCCCCGTCAGGCAAAACAAATCATGGTCCAAGGTCTCATTATCTCACGCCTGGACTTTGGGAACGCCCTTTATTTAGGAGCCCCTCAATCCACTTTGCGCAAACTTCAAGTCATCCAAAACTGCGCTGCTCGAACACTCCTTCAGATCCCCCGTCGACTCTCTATCAAACCTGGGCTAAAAAGCCTTCACTGGCTCCCAATCAGGGAAAGAATTGAATTCAAGGCCCTTTGTATTGCCCATAAGACCTTCTGGAAGAAGGGCCCAGCCATCAACCATTCTCTCATCTCCCCTTACCAGCCAAACAGACAGCTCCGCTCAGCATCCTCCTTTCTCGCCTCAGTGCCCAGGATTAAGAGAAGTAGATGCGGCGGCCGCTCGTTCGCCTATAACTCAGCGAAACTCTGGAATTCCCTCCCCCTTCAGCTGCGGGCAGAACCCAACCTGCTATCCTTTCGCAAACTGTTAAAAACTTTACTCTTTAAAAAAACTGTCTAGCCCCATCTATCCTCCTGCTCGCGTTTTGTCTACAGAGCTAGGACGCCCTAGGGTAGCTACCGCGCTTTATAAACTGTCTTTTCATTTCATTTCATCACAAGAGATTATACGTCTACGTGCGTAGGACTGAATTCAAAACGAATCTAACTTTATAAAGAACGGCAAGTATGAAGTGACACGAGCGAAATAAACAAACGTGTCATATGACTAAACGGTGATCAGTAATATCAAATTCAACCCGAGCGGTATGGCTGATTTATAAAAAATGTGTAATACTGACAATTAAAAAAAGTGACGTCTATAAAAGCGATTTATTAGAACTCCTACAGTTTTCACTGTACCACAGTTACTTTTCATGGAATGGGAGATATTTCCTACAGAAAACTGGAACATTTATGGGCTTTCCCAGAGCGCCCTCGTATGCCAATACATATATGGCATTTTTGAAGACAAATACATTCTGAACAATGATCAATGGCAAGGACACCTAGTCACGTACATGCGATTCATAGATGATATACTAGTCATTTGGCAAGGGAACCGCGCAACACTTGAGAGGAATATTCAACTACTTAACGAATGCAATTCTCACATTCAATTCACGTATGATATTCAATCACAAAAGATTCATTTTTTGGACATTGAAATTCAGAACACAACTATTGGTTTACAGACATCTGTCTACAGAAAACCCATCGATAAAAATAATGCTTTACATTTCTCAAGTTTTCACCCCATGTCTTTAAAAAGACACCTTCCCGTATCACAATTGATTCGCATCAAAAGAATCTCATCGAACGCATCTGAGACAGACAAATTAATTGAAGAACAAGTGGAAAGGTATCAGAAACGGGGATATCCTTCAAACATACTTGAAGCTGCAAAGGAAACCCTTCTTCACAAGACACGTGAGGATTTACTCCGAAATACGCTTAAAACCTCGCAAAAACGAGAAGTGTTTGTTTTAAAACATTCACAACAAGCCAGCAAAATTAAAAAAATCATCATGAAGAGATGGGAAATCGTGGAGCAGGAGACCGATTTCACAGGACTGTTTCTGGATAAACCTCTTTTTGCTCACACACGTTCAAAAAATGTAAAAGAAATTTTGAAGGCAACATCCCCGCAATTTATCAACACATATAAAGGCATGAGAAAATGTTGGAATTGTGGGCAATGTGGCAATGTAATCACCGGCAACACTTTATCATCCCCATACTGGCAAAAACATTAGGCTGAAACACACTTCAGATTGTAACAGAGAGGGAGTTATATTGAATAGAGGGTAATTGTGGATTTTCACTTTGACTTTTTCAGATTAGGTTATCTTCTAACCTCTATAGGCAAGATTCATCTTTTGACAATTGGATATGTTAGAAACAACCTTCCGTATGATCGCAGTTTACACTCACGTTTTCTTATTTTTGCATAGACACAGCACTTTTTGAATCCGGAAGTTTCTGATATCTCTTCCTGACTCAATTTTGGAGCCAGGAGGTAATTACTTGTTAGCACGACGAGAAGTTACATTTTACATTTTACTTCTTCCGCTTGACCACACGAACACTCCACGGGCAGTCAGACAGGCATTTATCGCATACCGAGTGTTTTTTGAGCAGTCACTGGTGATTTATTACTTACTGTTTTCGTGACATCACATAGACGCATGCAGTGTGCATTTTGCACATTCATGGCACTTTCGGGTATTTTGGTCACTTGTTTTATCACACATCCCTAACTGTGCATAGTGGTTTCAAGCACAGATAAGGCATGACGCTCTTATACATTGTATTTCTAACTAAACATTCATTTGTTGTTCTTTCTCTTTTCTCTTACTGTTCCGGAAGGAGGCTACAGATCAGAATACAGTTGAATTAAATTATTTATTTTCCCCTGACGAAGGGTTCCACCCGAAATGCATTGGGTTTTCTTGTCATATGTTGTTTAAATTGATGTTTTGTACATATTGTCTTAAGTACTACACGTGTTCAACTTTGAACCTTGGCTATTATTATCATCACATTTGAGTTGAAAGTTTATGTTTACAAAATCTGTGTGGAAAAATATAAAAACACTGAATGAAGAATTCGTTTCATTTACATTCGTGCATAAAGTTTTAGAGTATTGGATAGAAAAAATGTAAATTGTTTATGATTAGTGAAACCTTAGGGACTTTTGCTGTGCACTGCGTGACAGGAACGGAGTTTCTCCGTTTCCTACTCTTAACAAAGGAAAATTCATGTCAGGACAAACTTGGTGAAATCAAAATAGTGGTTTATTAAACCAATGAGATTCTTCTCTCAAAAATAAATAAATAAAATAAATATAATTTCATTTACATCATTATTTATTTATTTATTTATTAAGGAGTTTTATATAGCGCTAGCCTGACCCGAGGGTATCGGAGCGCTTCACAACAGTTTTTTTAGCAAGATTCATACAATAAAGCAGCCTTCTACATATAAAATCACTTCACAGCAGTTTTTGAGCAAGATTCATACAATAAAGCTGTATTCTCCATATAGGTTCGGAAAGTACACGTGTGCTGAGCAGCATAGAGGTAGTACGTGAGTCCTGAGATAACCTCAAAGAGTGCACGTTGTCTGGGGGTGGATACAGTATAGCAGTATTCTACATATAGGTTCGGAGGTCCAAGTGTGCTGAGCAGCTTTGAGGTAGTCCGTGAGTCCAGGGATAACCTCATAGAGAGCACGTTGTCTTGGGGTTGAACCACTTAGGTTGGGGGAGCGGATAGGGGTCAAATAGCAGGGAGTAGGTAAGTCTTAGAGCTACAGTGTCTGGGAGAGACGACGAGCAGGGATTTGCGTTTAGATGGCGGTTATCCGTTCTGGGGAGAGCGGTTGAGGAAAAGGACTTTTAGGTGTTTTTTTAATTCTGTGAAGGATGAGATAGTCCTGATACCGACTGGGATAGCGTTCCAGATTTTGGGTGCGTTTCCGGCGAAGGACCGTGCGGCAGTTTTTTGGTTGCGTGTTTTCATAGGGATGAGTAATCGGGTGTTGGAGCTCCTGAGGTTCCTTGTCTGACCAGCCCTCTTGAGCTTAGCAGCCAAATACTCTGGTTTACCTGTGTGCAGGGCTTTGTGTGTGAGGCAGGCAGTTCTGAAACTGGCACGCAACTCGACTGGGAGCCATTTTAGTTCTCTGAGTGCTGGTGAGATGTGGTCGTATTTCCTGATTCCAGTGACCATTCTAGCTGCTGCGTTTAGGGTAGTTTTGAGGGGAGCTAGATGAGATTTAGTTGTACCAGTGAGGGTGGCATTCCCATAGTCGAGTCTGGATAGCACCAGTGATTGGGTGGCTTGTTTGAGGTCGTTGGTTGGGATGAATGGTTTTATTTTGTTAAGTAGCTTCAGGTTGACGAAGGCACTCTTTGCGGAGTTCTTGATTTGCTTGGCCATGTCGAGTTTTGAATCTAGGGTGATTCCGAGTGATTTAACGGAGTGGGTCAGAGTGTGATTGCCGTTAAGAGCATCCAGAGCTTTTAGCCATTCTGAGATATGAGGGTTCTCTTCTTTGTTGGAGATGAGGAGGATTTCGGTTTTATCTTGGTTGAGTTTTAGGTGGTTAAGCGACAGCCAATGTTGGATTTCTTTTAGAGTGACATTTAGTTTGTGAATGTCATCTATGGAGGAGGTTTCTAGATAGATCTGGGTGTCATCTGCATAGAGGTGGAAAGGGATGTTAGCATTTTTGAGTAGGGTGGTGAGGGGTTCCATGTATATGTTGAACAGTTGAGGTGAGAGCACTGAACCTTGGGGGACGCCCTCTTGACGGGGTGTAGGTCGGAGGTACAGTTTTTTATTTTTATCCTTTGTGAGCGGCTATGTAAGAAGGAGGAGAACCAGCGTAGGACCACCTCATCAGCACCTACCCTTTCTTGCAAAGCCTTGACGAGAAGTTGGTGATCAACCGTGTCAAAGGCTGCCGATAGGTCTAGGAGAATGAGGAGGCAACATTGGTTGGAATCGAGGGATTTGTGGATGTCATCTGTGATGTTAAGGATCGCGGTCTCGGTGCTATAGCCTTTTCTGAAACCCGATTGATGGGGGTCAAGAAGGTTGATGCTATCCATGTGTTGAGTCAGTTGTTGGAGAACGCATTTTTCAAGGATTTTGGATAGGAAGGGGAGATTGGAGACGGGTCTGAAGTTATTCAGTTCCTTGGAGTCAAGGCCAGGTTTTTTTAGTAGTGGCGTGACTTGGCCGACTTTGAGGCATTCAGGTATGCTGCCGGTTCTTAGGGAGCTGTTTATGATCTTGCACCAGAATGGTGCTATGGAGAGTTTCAGTCTTTTGGTCAGCTGGGTGGGTATCGGGTCAAGGACGTGAGAGGCTGGTTTGGAGGTGGAGATCAGTTTGAGGATCTCGGTTTCCGGGATGGGGTTGAAGGATTTCCAGGATTTTTTGGGGTGCTTGGGCGTGTTATCTACTGTCACTGGGGGCAGGCTTTTGCAGATGGGGTTGACGTTGATGTCCAGTGAGAGCTCAATCTTGGTGATTTTTTCTTCGAAGAAGTTGGCAAAGTTTTCACACAAGTCCTTGGAGGCCTGTAGAGAGGATTCCGGGGGCTTGGAAGTTTGTTGCCTGATGATTTTGAACAGTTCTTTGGATCTGTTTTTTGCGATGTCCAGGGCGGCGCAGAAGAAGGTGGATATTTCGCTGCTGATGTGTTTTTTGTATTTCCTTCGGGCTGCTTTGAGTTGTTCGAGTAGGCTTGGGGAGGGGTTGCTCCTCCATAGTCTTTCTGTAGCTCTTAACTGTCTTCTTTCATTGTTAATGTCCGTGTTGAACCAAGATCTGGATGGGATGTTCCTGGGTTTTTTTAGTTTCAAGGGGGCTACTTGATCTAGAATGGATGTCATGTGTGTGTTGTAGTGGGCGGTGAGTTCAGTAGTGGATAGATCATCCGTGGAGGCCGTGAGGAGAGAGTTTACCCTTCCCTCTAGGTCAGTCATGTTAATCTGAGTGAAGTTTCTAGTCATTTTGGAGGATCTTGGGTGGGGGGTTTAAGTGTGATCGGCTGCGTGAGGTGGAAAAGGATTAAGTGGTGGTCAGACCAGTCCACGGGTAGGGTGCGGTCTATCGTGACAGTGTCGTGCTGGGCGATGATGGCATCTAGGATTGCTCCTTTGTTGTGGGTTTCCTCTAAGCAGTGTTGGGTAAGGATGTTGCTGTGAAGCAGCTCCTTCAGGTTCTGGATTTGCAAGTTGTTTTCTTCATTCCAGTGTAGATTGAGGTCGCCCAGAATAAGGTTGTTCGTGTCTCGGAGAGAGCAGTGGGCAATCAGGTCAGACAGTTGTTCAGTGAATGTGGGGGTGTTGCCTGGGGGTGGTAAATAAGGTGGCAGATAAGTGTTTTGTTGTTGCTAGTGTTGATGTTGGCGGTTAGGCACTCAAAGGTGTTGTAGTTGAAGGAGTCTATTTCCGTCACGGAAATATTGTTTTTGTGGATGATTGCTATGCCTCCACCTCTTTGATCTTTTCGATCTTTGTTGATGATAACAAAGCCAGGGGGGACAAGAGTATCCATGAGTGGAAATGAGGAGTCATTTAGCCATTTCTCGGTGATAAATGCTATGTCTATGTCGTGGGTGAGGATGGATTCCGCTAGCTCTGTGGCATGCTTAGTGGCTGATCTGCAGTTTATGAGCATGCAGTTTGTGGGGGACGTCTCTGTTGTGGGTTTTTTCGTTTGGGGGCCGTGGGGATGATAGTGCGTGTGGCCGGGGGTCTAGGGGATTTCGGAGGGGCCTGTTCTCTTCCCAGTCCGGTGATCACCTGTATTTTGGATAGGGGGTGGAAGTAATAGGATTGTCGTACGAGGAAGCGAGAGCTGCCGCTTCACTCGCGGATGTTTCATCTCTAGTTCTTTTGGTCTCTGTGTCTGATTAGAGAGGGGGTAGAGATCCCTTTCGGGTGGGGAGTGTTGGAGAACCTCTGTTGAGAGAGAGAAGGGAAGGAAGGGAAACGGTGAGGCTTTAGTGGTGCGGCGAGGTTGGAAAGGATTTCACTAAGACCCTGGATTATGGTTGTTATCTGGTTTTCAAGCAGGGTGAGCCGCTGCCCAGTCTCTATGTCGGTGTGGGTGTTCTGGGCGGGTAAGTTAAACCTGGGGGGGGGGGAGCCTAACGTTGAGTTCCTCATCATAGGGAAGGGGGGCAGGGGTCGGGTGAGGGTGGTTGCCGGAGGGGGGTAGAGGGGTCTTGTTCTCTCTGGTAGTGTTGGGGGTGGTGTTATGCAGCGGGGCCGAGGGGGGTAGAGGGGTCTTGTTCTCTCTGGTAGTGTTGGGGGTGGTGTTATGCAGCGGGGCCGAGGGTGCGGGGAGGTGGGGGCCATATTGGGGTGTCGGTGTTAAATTGCATGTGGGTTTGGTGAGGGGGTAGGTAGTCACATGCTGTGTGTTGAAGTCGGTCGAAGTCGAAGTGGGTTGGGAGGGGTGGAGGGCGGGGGTCGGGTGAGGGTGGTTGCCGGAGGGGGGTAGGGGGGTCTTGTGCTTTCTGGTAGTCTTGGGGGTGGTGTCTCGCGGCGGGAGGCGGGTGTTATTCCTAGGGTGCACCGGAATAATGGGTGAGTTCAGTTGGAGGGTCGGGTTCTTCAGGGAGAGGAGGATGGGCGGGCAGGGGAGGAGAGCGTGGGAGGGGGAAGTCCGGAGGGATGGGAAGAGGGTGTCAAAGGATTCTAGATTGACGTTGTTGGCTTGTATCAGGACTGTGCCATTGGAGTAGATGGTCGCAGTGGTGTTCCCATTTTGCCTAGTGCGATTCGGGGCTGAGAAAGTCAGTTTGCAGCTATGGGAGGTGTTAGTCATTTTGGAGATATTGAGTTGCGATCTGAGGATGGAGTTCCATATTTCGGGTCTTTCCGTGTGGAAGATGAGATCCGTTTTTACTTGTCCTTTGGAGGCGCAGTGATAGATGTCTGCAAATAGTGATTCAGGGTGTTGTCTGATCAGTTTTTGTTTAAAGTTTTTTTCGCTTTGGGTGAGAGGTTAGGGGGAAACAGATCGAGAAGGAGTTCGGGCCGTGCGGTTTTAGGTGGTTCGCAGAGGGGTGGTTAGAGTAGGCCGACGTGGCGGATGGCATAATGACTATGCGGAACGGGGGGCAGGCGCTCTATATGGAAGGGTGGGCTAGTGTTTCCAGAGCCGTCCTTTGAGGGTAAAGTGCGAGTGGTAGAGAGATTCGTGCTATTGCTCTAGGGCTGGTCGTGGACTCTCGGGAGCATAAAACTGAGGGTGATTCTTAGGAGGCCATTGAATGGCGAGGTAACAAGAGTCAGTGGGTTATATTTAAAAGATTTGGAGGCATTTTTGGAGAGATTAGGGGGTACGAGGTTGAATATGAATTCCTATCTTCAGGTTTCAGATGGGGCCCTGTCATGGTTCTGATTGATCTAGCTTCCCAGACCACCATTCAGAGTCAAAGTTAGTGACTGTGCCTAATTACAGCTTAATCTTACTTGTTATATCCCGTGGGCTCATCATCAGGACCTGTGTCCACTTTCCTGATGGAATGCCGTAGGGAAATGCCACGGAATTGTAGTGATCAGGGGCACTGAGCCCAGTGTCAGTTACAAACGACGGTTGCAACACGCTATAGATGAGTTCCCTGACCCGGGTGTGGCGGCCATGCTGAGATCAGGCACACAGAATGTAAGAGTCACTCTTGTCTCGGTGCGGCGGCCGTGTTGAGGTCAGGCATGCAGAGTGTGTATGAGTCACTCTTCCAGTGCCCCCAGATGACTCGATCAGACCCTAGCGAGTCTCGTTAAGCCTCTAAGCTTCCCTTTGGTGTCGCTGCTGCCACCCATAGCCTCGCTGTTACCTGCTCTAACGCGGCTTGTTTGAGGTTCGAACTGCCGCCATGTTGGGATCAGGCACCGGCACCCCCGTGTGTCCTGCAGCTTCTACCGGCCCGGTGGGGATCTTCACCGCTTCCTGTGTAGCTGCCGCCGGTCGATCGGTAATTTATTTATTTATTTTTATTTTGTTTTTTATTTTGGCCCTGGTCGTATGGTCGTCGCGATGCCAGTCAGCCCAGTTGTCTGGGACCTCATGGGGTAGGCTTAGAGACGAGGCAGGGTTTCGTTGTAGTCAAGCATCGGCAGCCATCTTAAGATCAGGCACTGTGGAGGCCTCACTGCCGGCTAATCAGTCGCCTTCTGCCCCCTCACCTCACGTCAAAAATGACCAGGACCATTAGGAGGGGTCTTCCCTTGCTGACCACCTTCCCACGTCGCTGATAACTTGCAGGGGCCACTCCATGGGAACAATCACTGGTCAGGCGCCATCTTAAGGTCAGGCATGGCCTCCCGATCTCACTTTCCCCTAGGCCTCCCTCTTGCCGATAATTATATATAAAGAAAGGGAAGCGGACTAACCCCTTGGCCGGACATCGCCTCCGCCGTCATCCGCTGCTCCTCGGTCATCAAAGGCACTCCCGCCGGGCCCTCACGAAGCTGCAGACGTGCTTCCAGCGCAGCGTGTACAAAGCCCCGCCCCGTTCCAACAACAGCAATCTCCCCCTCATGTCCTTGTCTCATGTCTCATTAGAATGGCGAAATGCGGTGTTGTGCTGTAGCACTAAAAATGCCTCCTACTGAACTGCCAAGGGGAACCTCCTCAGGAAGGGGCATCTAGTAGGCACAGAGTAGATACCTCAATGATCTTTCTTGGGAGGGGGGTTTGGGCGGGATGGTCTTGGGTTTCGGAGGGGTGGTTTTTGGTTTGGGGGTACTTTTGGCTTTGGGAAAGATTGTCTTGGGTATGGGAGGTAGAATGAGTGGCAGTGGGTGATGTGCGGGTTTCTGTTGCGGTAGCAGGTGCATGTGGGTCTGGTGTATGTCATGTACGTTTGGGGGTGTGTTTCTTCCTAGGTGTATGTTGTTTGGATGAGGGTGGAAGTTTGTGTCTTGTGGGTGTTGTTTCAAATGTATGTGTGTGTGGATGAGTGTGCTGTTAAGGTGCTGGGTGTGGTTGTGGTGCTTGTGGATGTGGTGGTGAGTGTGGTGTCTGTGAGTGGCCTGGTGGTGGTGGATGTGGGTGTGGTGTCTGTGGGTATGCTAGTGGTGGTGCATGTGGTGGTGGGTGTGGTGTCTGTGGGTGTGCTTGCGGTGGTGCATGTGGTTGTGGTGGTGGTGGTTGTGGGTGTTGGTGTGGTGGTGGGTGTGGTGAGTGTACTGGCGGTGGTAGGTGTGGGTGTGGTGTTTGTATGTTGTTTGGGTATGTGCCTGTGTTTTTTGGTGTGTTTGTATTTAAGTGTGGGTGTGTTGCTTGTATCTGTTGGAGTGGGTGCATTGAAAGGAGTGAGTGTGCCTGTGACAGGTCTGGGAATAGGGAATTGGGATGGGGAAGGGTCCTGACTTGGGGCACAAGGTTGGGCTAGTTGGGAGGCTGCGGTGAGTGAGGAGGCTAGGCCTGTAAATGCTCTCTGCAAGCTAGACATAGCACTGTGAATCCCTTTGAGGTAAGCTACCTTTTGTTGCATGTGGCAACTAAGCCCCTGAATGGCTTTCAGGAGTGCAGTCTGGCCTACAGAGATGTTCCGTAGAGGATCAATAGCCTCCTCACTCAGTGCAGCCAGGGGGACAGGGGCAGAGGTTGAGGTGCTTGCAACGGATATGCCACCCCTTTTAGGGGGGCGGGTTTAGCCAACTGGGAAGAAGCAAGAGGGAGGGTGGAGATGGTTCTCTGGGTGGCAGACAAGGATGCAGTTGGTAGAGTTCCTGTCGGGTTCGCCACCACCAGGTAGTGCTCGCTTGTGGAGGTCTCCGAAGATGATGTTGTGGAGCTGGCGGCCTCCGTTGCACTCCCCTCGGCCTCCGTGCAACTGGTTCTCTCAGTGTCGGTGGTCTCAGCACCCGAACCACAGTGGCCAGCTGCTTCCCCGCCTACGTGGCCAATGTCTCCTCTGCCTGCTCTTGATGATGCTGAAATGACATATACAATAGTTTTATTAAATCTGTGTAAACAGAACTGGTCATGAACTTTGATCACAAAACAGTTTCCAAGTTTTAATATTTCATCTGCTTCAAGACTTTCATACTTTAGTTCTACATTAGCATATGCTCATGCATGTAGGCAACATTTTCAGAAACCATTTGGTCACAGTTTTGTAATTCCCCATGATAGCTCCTATATTATGTATGATCTTGTCTCCTATCCATTTTTATTTCTCTCCAGGAACTGTTTAACACTACTGCTTTGTTGTTTGGAATAGTGAACTTATGTCACCAAAAAGGATATAAACAAAAAATACCTTTGCAGACTGTGTTTACAAGGCCCACAAATCTGCATTATTTTCATTCACAAAAAGTACAATATGAATCAATGTGTGATAACAAATGCTGAAATGTTGTACCAATATTTGTATAAAATGAAGCCTGTTTCCTTTGTTTGGGCATTTCACAATGGTAACACATATTACTTCAAGTAACAAAAGTATAATTCAAATGTAAAAAATATTATATGGATTCTGTACTGAAGTAGCTTAGCAATGTATCATGCACTACGTAGCTACCAATGCTGTTGAAGAAATTAAGAAAAATATTGTTTGGTGGACTGACAAATTACTTCTATAGCATAAGTAAATACAGAGACATTGATACATTTATAATCCACTTCAGTACAGAGTAAAAACATTTACACATTTGACTCTTGAATATCTCTAGTTATTTGAACCTTGTTTTACCATTGGGAAATTGATTAACAAAACATGCTGGCTTTTTGTAGCCAGAAATTGTCACAACATTACAGTAAATATTACATACGCTGATTCATATATAAATTGTACATCAAATATTCAAATGTAATTCACAATATGCAACATATTACACCCTAAAGCATTCCTACACTTGCCTAATGAGTTATGATTTGGGCCTGATTTTGAGTTTTCCAGATGGGATATATCCAACGTATATGTGATGGAACATTCCATCTGCAAAAGTCCCTTTAAGTATCCCATTTTTCTCCATCATTGATTTCTCATCTGGACATTACAAAGGACACTGAACAATGGTTCAGGGTATGCGTTACTCTGTCATCAATGTGTACACATTTCTGTGTGTATTTCTACAAAACATGTATGCCTATAACAATTATTTGTCCAAAAACAGACTGGCTTACATACATTTGTGAAGAAATAAGACAAAATGTCAATCTGACACTTTTTACATGTATGAAACAGTATTTTGGATTCCCAACACATTTGGAATATGCTTTGAATCCAAAATGTAGCCATTAATTCTGATTTGACTTGTGATTTTGGCTCACATGCTCACTCTTGTTTACTGTTGTGACGTTTGGAACATCCGCTGTAGGTGCCCCCTCGGCCTCCAACTGGAAGCCTTGCATCTAAGGGGGCCCTGCTGGGGGCCCCCAAAGTCGAGTTCCGACAGCCTTTCTGTGTCAGAAAGGCCAGCACCGAAAGGCTGCCAAAACCCGACATCGTAATCCCTAGGGCAGAAAGAGCTGCCCTTGGGATTACTGGCCGCATTAAGACTGGCGGACGGACTCTCCGAGCCCGTCGGAATGACCGTTTGGATTCCTTTCCGACCGCCTCCATCGTAATGAAGCGGTCGGAAAGGAATCCGACCTGCATATTATGATGCGGTAGGAAAGGCTCTGACCAACGATCGGAGCCATTTCCGACCGCATCGTAATCAGCCCCTAAATGTTATTCTTCAATCTGCCAAAAGAAAACAATAATTAAGACTTTTGTTGTAACATTTTGACTACACATACCCCTTGCCATTTGTGAAATTGAATAATCCAGGCCAGTGACTTCAAGTAGGCCAGGGGGCTCCAACATTTTATGTAAAGAGAGCTACTTCTCATCAGTGATTCTCATTGTGACATACTGAAGACTACAAAACATGCACACTGTAACTAGACACCCTCACGCACAGTTACATTGACTTGAATCCTAATGTCCATAGAGGCAGAAACTATGCTTTGAACTACATATTATGACTAATGGCACTATGAAAGAGATGCCATGTGTGTCAGTGACAACATGGTCTTTGGGAATGTAGGAACATGTGTGTGTTTGAAGGAGATATAAGTGTATGGGTTACTGAGAGACTCTGAAATTTAAACTGTGTAATTAATAACTCTCCATTTCATTTGTCTTCCATTAAAAAGTATTCAGAAGCATCATTTTGATCACAATTCCAAATATGAGTTGACAAAGAATTATTTCTAGGAGTCCAATACCTCAGTGCTTCAGTTGTTCACCTCTGTGACTCAGCCCCATCCTGGCCCACAAATCTGCCAGAGCGCTGCTCATTGTCAGGCCCTGCTATCTGCAGCCTGATGATCATGATGTCACATAAACAAAGCCTTCCCTTAACTTTGAAATTAAAATATGACGTTGAGCTCATTTGAAAAAGAACCCAAAGCTGTGAGGTACTCTGAAGGTATCTTGAAGCTACTGGTAGCCCCAGAATGACTGGTTGGAGACACCTGATCTAGATTGAGTGATATGTGGGATAATACGCATAGCAAACTTTGTTTTCATTTGGTATGTAAAACATTATATCAATGTACAGTGGTAAAGAAGATAAAATGTGTTTTCTATTTTTACATGATGTGAAATTTCTACATTTCACATATCAATTATAAATTTACATAGCTAGAGCTCAGATTACACACCAAATAAAATGCAGAGCGCCAAACACACAACACATACTAATATTGTAGTGTTCTCTAATCGTAATGTGCTTAAAAACTCATACCATCTATGTTTTATGCAATGTAAAACATAAATGACACTTCACTTCAATCACTACACTTCACTCAGGGACATTCCAGCCTGTGTATTAAAAAAAATAGTTAGACAGATTTAACAAATACATTTTAAACATATATCTGTTCCTCTAGTGAGCCACAGAGCTAGCTCTACAGAACCTCAGTTGCCAGCAACTCCAGCTCCTCTGGCGAGAAGGTTGGGGCCGTGTCACCTGCTCTTCCTGGCATCGTGTCTCACAGAGGTCAGAAACTGCAGCAAAAGTTGAGGAGGTCTTGCTGGCTGCAGTGTTAGGAGGCAAGTGAGCTTTTTTTGAAACGCCGCGTATATGTACACGACGTACGCGATCATCAACGGCGACGGACACATCCATTGGCTGTCCTACGCTGCTTTCACACACATTAGCCTATGGCTGGGTCCGTCGTGGAGTCTCACACCCACTAGGCGGTCAACTTCAGGTGTGTTCGACTAATTCCAAATGTCCTGACGGAGAAGTCAGGCGGCCGCCATTTTACATTGTGGAATAGTGTGTTTGTGACTTCTAAGTGCGTCACCACCACAAATGGTAGCTACTTTTACAAGTCAAAAATGCTAATATTCTTCATTTGGTTTTATAAAAAAGTGTAATGTAGTGCCTTAATGTGGTTAGAAGTAAGATTTGCACTGTGGTGTTTATACCGTCATTGACGGTATTTTTACAGAAACAAAAACAAATAAATAAGAATATGTAAATAATACATTGACAATGTATTATTCACAAATTTAAAAAGGAAATAATTTACACAAGTAATAAATGACAATTAAAAAAAATATATACTAAACATAATAAGATTCTGTATAATCATGTAGTAAAAATGTATATATATTGGAAGCTAGAAGTAAAGTGCGGTTTATTTTGAAAATATATTAGCAAACATTTACAACAATTTTCTACTTTTCAATGCAGACATATGAACCCAGGGAGAGTGAGGAGACGACAGCCTCAAGTGTTCCGACCATTTCCAGACCTTGCCACCATGGAAGAACGGGATATTATCAAAAAATTCTGATTGAATAGTCAAACAATTCTTGATTTATGTCATCAGCTACAGCCAGATCTTCTGCCTCACAATATGAATCCCATATCAATACCACCAACAGTCAAAATTATGGCAACACTCCATTTTGTGGCCACGGGATCATTCCAATACACTGTGGCAGTACCTGGTAGAATGTAACAACCAACTTTCAGTGGTGTGCTACAAGAAGTTCTTTCTTCAGTGATGAGACACATCAACAACTTCATTCAGTTTCCTACAAACTAGGATTTTGACAATGTGAAGAGGGATTTTTATGCCTTGGCCCACCTACCACATGTGGTTGGAGCAATTGATGGCAAAAATATTGCCTTAGTGCCAGCACACGCCAGAGAAGGAGTGAACTGCAAACTAAAGCACTTCCATTCAATCAATGTGCAAGCTGTCTGCTTACCAGATGTGTACATCACAAGCATGGGTGGGCATTTTCCTGGCTCAACCCATGATTCTGTTGTACTATGAAACAGCAGCATACCCCTGCAAATGTCCCAATTTGGAGCTGAGAGGGCCTGGCTTGTTGGTAAGTACTATCTGCCATTACATTGTTTCGTTATTGTAAAGTGTAATGATAATGCTTATTTTTCATCTCATATAGGACACTCAGCTTATCCTAACCGACTATGGTTGTTAGCACCACTGAGGAATCCAACAATGCCAGAGAAAGTCCACTTAAATGAGGCCCATGGAAGAATATGAAGGCCAATGGAGTGTGCTTTTGGGCTCCTAAAGGCCAGATTTTGATGTCTGAGCTCTCCTCTAGTCACCCGATAAGGTGTGCAAAACCACCATGGCATGCTGCATGTTACACAACATTGCCTGTGACGGAACATCCCATACACTGCAGATGAAGAAGACCATGAAGAGCCACCGGGTGAGGATGTTGAAATGCCAAATGAAGATGATAGTGGTGAAGAGGAAGGAACTGATGTACGTCAAGATGTAATTAACAACGTCTTCACACAAGTGCAAGTATATCATTACATTTTATTTTATGAAATGTTAAACCAACTTTTTATGCAATGAGGATAAAACTCTGTGCTGGACATTTGCTTGAAAGGCCAAGTTAAGTGACATCCGGGGCAAAGATGTTTGTTGATCAAAGTCTTGACACATTGACTACTGTGTTCATTTGCTTTCTTCATCTTTGATTGTTCTTAGAAAATGTGTCCTCAAATGTATTCAGTTGTAAGGTGTCTATTTTGTATAGTAATTTAATAAACCTTTTAGTTTTTCTCCGTTTTAGGACCCTTCACCATGTCATCTTCATTTGGACATTTCACTGTTGTAACATATGCAGTTATATGCTGCTCTTGCAAAGTATAAAGTCTATGAGCAGTTCAAAAAGGAAAAATAAAATGATAATAATTAAATGTTATTCATCATCATCATCATCAAAAGTCTTTATTTTGGCCTAAATGGCCATAAAATCACAGATAAAAATACAATACATTTCATTCAATTGAATAGAAGCAATCATTGCTCTATGTGAAACACAGAATTACACAAAAAGAGCATGTGCATTACAGTAGTGGTACATGAAACACTCGGCTATCCTGCATGCCAGCCTCAGGGGTCCAAAAATTAACCTATAGATATAGGATTCAATAAAGTGCGTGTGCAATAGATGAGCAGCATAAACGCCTTTGCAGTTTTCAAAAACCGGGTTCATGGTGCTAACATAGCAGCCCTCACCTATTAGCTTTCAAAAGTATATACAAATAGAGTAATATAAAAACAATGTATGCAACACATTATGACTAAAAATACTCATTTAAAAATCGTAAACGCTTTCATTCATGTTAAAAGAAGACCGAGGCCCGGTTTATAAAATATATAGTAATAGACCGGCAAAACCTATAGTCTCATCTTTAGGATAGCTCTACGTACACACCACATAGAGAATAAAAACGTGATATTGAAAACACAATGGGCATGTGGAGGTCATATTTCAATATCCTAAAAACCTCAGAGCAGTGGCTGGTTCCCATATTTCTACAAAGCTGTAAAAGCCATTGATGTCTCGCCTTCTTGTATCCTTGACAGAAAATTATTACATGATATTCCGTCTCCGCTGCATTGCTACAGGCCGGACAACCCAAATTGGATGAACTCGCCCATTTATTTGTAAAAGCATGCAACGGGAGCACCCCATGCCTGAACTGCAAATATAACTTCTTGGCAAGGACCGGCTGGATGACGTCCAGGCAGCGTTCTCCTTAGTGTCCCGAGTAAAATGATACCTCACTTGTGTGGGTGTCCAATGCAGAATTGGCTAAAAACGTATTTTTTTTAAAATGTAGCGCTTAGAATTCTTGGTGCAATACCCTTAATCCCTATGTTTTGGGCTCTTCCCAGTCACAGGCCCTTGCCCCATCCACACAAGTGAGGTATCATTTTACTCGGGAGACTGAGAGGAACGCTGTGGGGTAGGACATTTGTGCCGGCACGGTGATTCCACCCACAAATATGTGGAAAATGTGTTTTTTTCAGCTAAATTTGAGGTTTGCAGGGCATTCTGGGTAGGAAAACGTTGGGGGATCCACGCAAGCCATACCTCGCTGGACTCCCCCGGGTGTCTAGTTTTCAGAAATGTGTGGGTTTGGTAGATTTCCCAAGATGGCCACCGGGGCCAAAAACCCAGGTGACTCCCCTTGGAAAACCAGGTTGTTTTGTGATAGGTCATTTTGATGTCTCCTCAATACGTTTTGGGCCCTTGCCTGTCGCAGGTACTTGACCCACCCCCGCGACTGAGGTACCATTTTTCTTTGAAGACTTTGGGGAATGCAGGGTGGGTGGAAGTTTGTGGATCCACGCAGATTCCAGAACTTTCCACCACAGAAATGTGAGGAAAATGTGTTTTTTTTTTTACAAAGTTTGAGGTTTGCAAGGGATTCTGGGTAACAGAACCTGGTGAGAGCCAGACAAGTCACCCCATCCTGGATTCCCCTGGGTGTCTAGTTTTCAAAAATGTATAGGTTTGCTAGGTTTCCCTAGGTGCCGGCAGAGCTAGGGCACAAAATCTACAGCTAGGCACTTTGCAAAAAAACGGTCCGTTTTCACTGTGAAAATGTGGTGTGTCCACGTTGCATTTTGGGCCATTTCCTGTCACGGCCACTGGGTCTACCCACACAAGTGAGGCACCATTTTTCTTGGCAGACTTTGGGGAATGCGGGGTGGGTGGAAGTTTGTGGATCTATGCAGATTCCAGAACTTTCCACCACAGAAATGTGAGGAATATTTGTTTTTTTTGACAAATTTTGAGGTTTGCAAGGGATTCTGGGTATCAGAACCTGGTGAGAGCCAGACAACTCACCCCATCCAGGATTCCCCTGGGTGTCTAGTTTTCAAAAATTTATAGGTTTGCTAGGTTTCCCTAGGTGCCGGCAGAGCTAGGGTTCAAAATCTACAGCTAGGCACTTTGCAAAAAAAGGGTCAGTTTTCACTGTGAAAATGTGGTGTGTCCACGTTGTGTTTTGGGCCATTTCCTGTCGCGGGCACTAGGCCTACCCACACAAGTGAGGTACTATTTTTAATCGGAAGACTTTGGGGAACGCGGGGTGGGTGGAATTTTTTGGATCCACGAAGATTCCAGAACTTTCCATCACAGAAATGTGAGGAAAATGTGTTTTTTTAAAACTAAGTTTGAGGTTTGCAAGGGATTCTGGGTAACAGAACCTGGTGAGAGGCACACAGGTCACCCCATCCTGGATTCCCCTTGGTGTCTAGTTTAAATTTTTTTACAGGTTTGCTAGGTTTCCCTATGTGTCGGCTGCGCTAGGGCCCAAAATCCACAGGTAGGCACATTGCTAAAAACAAGGCCGTGCCTAGTGGGCTTTCTGCCGCCCTGTGGGGGAAATCGGGGTGGGGGGGGAGGGGTTTGTCCCAATATGCTCCCAAGGGGGGCAGAAAGACTGTGGCTATTAGTTTGGGGGGTGGAGGCATTGGTATGCCCATTCTGGGCAGCCCCCACGCATAAAAAAAGCCAGCGTAATCGCTGGTGCCTAGTGTGCTCTCTGACGCCCCCTGGGGGGCAGATCAGGGGCTACTGCCCCAATCTGTCTCCTTGGGGGGCAGAAACACTGTGGCATTTTTTGGGGCGTGGTGGGGGCATTGGCATGCCCATTCTGGGCAGCCCTCACCCCTGAATTAAAAAAAGAATATTCCCTGATGCCTATTGGTCTTTCTGCCCCCCCCCGAGGCAGATAAGGGGCTTTTGCCCCTATCAGCCTCCCAGGGGGGGGGGCAGAAAGACTGTGGCAATTTTTTTGTTGGTGGGGGCTTTGGCATACCCATTCTGGGCAGCCCCCACCCCTACGTACATCCCTGGAGCCTTGTGGGCTTTCTGCCCCCCCCGGGAGGCAGATCAGGGGCTACTGCCCACATCTGCCTCCTGGGGGGGCAGAAAGACTGCCTTTTTTTGGGGGGGGGGCATTGGCATGCCTGTTCTGGGAAGCCTCGTTGGAAAAAAAAAATCCCTGGTGCCTAGTGGGCTTTCTGCCCCCCCGGGGGAGCAGATAAGGGGCTATTGCCCCATCTGCCTCCCAAGGGGGGCAAAAAGACTGTACCATTTGGGTGGGGGCATTGGCATGCGCATTCTGGGCAGCCCCCACCCCAACATATATATAAAATAAAAAAATCCCTGGGGCCTAGTGGGCTTTCTGTCTCCCCTGGGGGTCAGATCAGGGGCTATTGCCCCCTTCTGCCTCCTGGGGGGGCAGAAAGTCTTGTGCCTTCTTTGGGGGGGTAGGGTGGGGGCATTGGCATGCCCATTCTGGGCAGCCCCCACCCCTGGCATATAAAAAAAAATCCCTGGCGCCTAGGGTGCTTTCTGCCCCCCAGGTGGGGCAGAAAGGCTGTCTGGCATAATTTTATAGGGGGGAGCAAAGGCCCTTGCCCAAGGGGCCGCTCCCCCCTCCCTGGTGGCTAGTGGGTGGATCCCTGCTTGGGGATCGCCCTCCTGGGGCGATCCCCAAGCAGGGATCCACTAGCGAAGGGTACCATTGGAAAGGGGAGATTCTCCCCTTTCCAACGATACCTCTCCCATGTTTTTCGGTGCTCGGGGGGCTGAGATAGCCCCACAAGCACCGAAACTGTGAAATTGAAGCTAAGTTTCAGTTTCGTTTTCATTGTAATGACGACAGCGCGCCATGCTCTTCCTCACCTCCCAAAGCAAAAAAAAATAAAATTGGGGAATCCCTCTGCTGTTTACAGCAGAGGGATTTTTTTAAAGTGTGCTCATGACGGAATGGTTCCGTCAAGAGCACACTGACACTTATGCTCATGACGGAACCATTCCGTCATGAGGATAGAAGGGTTTAAATAGAGATTTATCTATAAATGACACGTTTCCATATGCAATTGCATTATGATTTTCACAAAACAGAAACAAGATATCATGTTTGTTGCAGTTATTTCAACTATGCATTTACAACACTTGCAAAATTATAACTTGAACATACATACCTAGTGAAAACCTACAGTACAAAAAGAACAGACATTTACTATTTGAAACACATATATGTTATTTGTTATTTATGTGTACAAACAGAAGCACCATAACATCATGTGAAATGTAATGGAGATTGAAACCTGTTGCCTTACATACAACACAATACTTTCGAACAAACAAGATGTTACTGATATATTTAAATTTGTATGTTAAATTTTTTTGCAAAAACATTAGCAAAAGCAAACATTTAGGTTTAGAGACACCTTGAAAAGTGTAATTTACCAGTCTCCACTTCACCAGGGATTCCTGTCAAGCCTTCAGGATGTAGGATCTGCAAGACTTTCTCCTCCTAGCTAAAGAGTTGAAAGGGGGGCCTGGGAGAGCCACCACCAGCCCTCTGGGCATCCAGGTGACGCTTGGAGGCCAGGGAACACATTCTCACCCACATGTCGTTCCACCTCTTCCTAATTTACTCCTGTGTGCACAGATTTTTTGCTACAGCATTCACTCTGTCAACTATTCTGGCCCACATTTGCCTTTTCTGTGCCACAGTTGTAATTTGTACTTGGGCTCCAAACAATTGTGGCTCTACTCTAATGATTTCATCTACCATGACTGACAATTCACCCTCAGTAAAATGGGGATTTTTCCTCTCCCATTCTGAGATTATGAACTTAAATACATTAAATAACCCACAAGATGATAAAGCAAGCATTGGTAAATGCATTAGGTTTCACATATGTGTTTAATAATAATCTGTTTTTTGGATCGAGCATCAGCACGCATGCGCAGTCTGCAAGACCTGCTGTAATCATTGTAGCAGTGTAAACCCGCCTGCTGCTTGCCATTGGTTCTGTCCTTTATCCCCTTATTTCCTATCCGTATTGGTTGGTGCTCCCATACATCATTTCCGTTCTGTGCTGAGGAGAACTGCCCAACTACAGTTTACTTACGCTGTAGTTGGTCATGTGTTCCTGTAGGGACTACTTGTTTTATTTCCTACTAATGCAGGCGCCCCATGCATATCTTTTTTATAAGCGGACGCCGGACTTCATGTTTTTAGGTCTCGCCTGAGCCAGCGCATGCGCTGCTCTGGCGAGAGTTTTAGTAAGCGGGTTTTGGAAGTGCAAACAGCAGTTTGCTGGCGACCAGCTTGCGTTCACGTGAGCGTGCACGCGCGATAAGGCGCCATATGGCTTCCCTTGCGATAACTTTCACTTTCGCGGCCGCTTGGCCGTGTCAGTTTCACGGCCGCGCGGCCATTGCTTGTTATTTAGTGTTGTCACTCAGTGGGTTGTATATTCTTTGTCAGACTATTTTTCAGGAAGTTGCATTGTACCCATTAACTCCATAGAATGTGGTGCCCATCAAAATTGCTTTCTTTCGCCAATTCCTTGTAATGCTACATCACTTGTCTGGTCTGAACCAGTCTTGGGTTTCTCTTATAAATAGTAAGAAAAGAGCACAAGGAATTATTTTTCTGATTGATAAACAATGATCTCTTAGCTATCCTTATTGGATATAACACAATAGACACAATCTTGTTCCTGACGAAATGGAGATCGTTACGTATATTTATATCTTTCCTTCTCATTACTACTAGGATACTGATTGTCAGTGCACTCACTTTATGCCAATGCTTCATGCTACGACTCTCGTACGGGTGGGGGCATTGGCATGCGCATTCTGGGCACGGGTATGCCCAGACGTGGGTCCCGTGCTCTCCATGCCACTGGAATCAAGCTATCCTGGCTGAAGAGGGGTGAAACCCCGAAACCGGTCCTAGGATGCTTGTTTCCAGTCCAGGGAGGACCTGGCTTGGCAGTTCGGGCTGGACTGTTCCCATGAGGCACAGGGTCAAGACTGATTTGCATATGGCTGGGTTCAAACTGGAATGGCATGGTGAGCAAAAACGATGGATTTAGGCCCAGATCTCTGTACTGGGGTGAATGTATGACATTGTTCTGCATTCTGTCCATCAATTGTTGTTTTTGCATTTGTCACCCCGAGTGGGACGGGTATGCCCAGACGTGGGTCCCGTGCTCTCCATGCCACTGGAATCAAGCTATCCTGGCTGAAGAGGGTGAAACCCGAAACCGGTCCTAGGATGCTTGTTTCCAGTCCAGGGAGGACCTGGTTTGGCAGTTCGGGCTGGACTGTTCCCATGAGGCACAGGGTCAAGACTGATTTGCATATGGCTGGGTTCAAACTGGAATGGCATGGTGAGCAAAAACGATGGATTTAGGCCCAGATCTCTGTACTGGGGTGAATGTATGACATTGTTCTGCATTCTGTCCATCAATTGTTGTTTTTGCATTTGTCACCCCGAGTGGGACGGGTATGCCCAGACGTGGGTCCCGTGCTCTCCATGCCACTGGAATCAAGCTATCCTGGCTGAAGAGGGGTGAAACCCCGAAACCGGTCCTAGGATGCTTGTTTCCAGTCCAGGGAGGACCTGGCTTGGCAGTTCGGGCTGGACTGTTCCCATGAGGCACAGGGTCAAGACTGATTTGCATATGGCTGGGTTCAAACTGGAATGGCATGGTGAGCAAAAAAACGATGGATTTAGGCCCAGATCTCTGTACTGGGGTGAATGTATGACATTGTTCTGCATTCTGTCCATCAATTGTTGTTTTTGCACGACTCTCGTAGAGGCATATTTTTTTTCAGTAGTCTGGCTTATTTTCTCACCAGGGTCTAGCGGATCCAAAATGTTATCAATTTTCCTGCTCGCACATCCCCTGATTGTGTGCTCTTTATACTGACTCCTGGTTTCTCAGGACGTTCGGGTCTTTGTTCTCTAGCACCAGCCATCACATCACCTAGCTCCTCATTTTCTGAATGTCAAATGTAAAAGCTATAAACACTTTTCTCCCCCCTTCATGCCCCAATGCCCCTCCTCTCCCCCTCTCCACTCATCCCCTCCCCTCCTCCCTCCACTGAGACTACTTTTGTGTTTACGGTTAACTTTCATTCACGAGAGACATGCTTTTTACATGCAGGCAGTATATTTTGTGGAACAGCCTCCTGGGCATAGACTGATCAAGGGCCATTATCAGTTTACAAATGATGTTACAATGATAGGTGCAATTGTGTTTTGCCAAAAAAATCACACAATGTTTTGCTCGTCACATATAACCATAGCATATAACCTTATTCTACGAAGGTCCTATCCTGTGGAACTCAATCGTATCATTTTTAAAAGAAAGGACAAATATGCACAGTTTAAGCTAATTGTACCCATGTGTCCTAAGGAGAGTGTCAATGACTGAAATAAAAATTAGTCACCTCCTCACACTTTTATCAGATTGATTGCTTCATGAGTTTTAACCTCCTCTATCCTGCTTAGCCCTCTGAAGTGTCCATTGTTGTATGTATAAATAATAATCTTAGTAATTGCCAATGCAGGATTTTATATGTTCAAACTAGCTGCAAACCAACAAAATGTATAATCTAAATGAGTAGTCGACTGACAATGTTGAAAGCTGGAGAGGAGTTTATACCATGTTCCATGCCTCTTAGATGAATGGGGAATTAATTGTACAGTTGGTCACAGTATCTACTACAAACACTCTAAGCTACATAAGTCAAAATTAAGCGCACCAAAAAGAAAGGGCAATAGAAGAGGGTGACCTAAATAATTTTTTTATTATCAATATTTGTGACATTAAAACAGTTCATGTATTTTCATATAAAACTACATAAAACGTTCGGAATTATCTATGTGACTGTGCGGGGCGGAAACCTCCACTATAAAATCCTTAATCTATTCGGAACTTAAAAGAACTTCATATAAGGATATGGATCTTAATGTTACATCATCATATAAAATCTTAAAAATATACAATTTACCTGACTTGGAGTCGTTAGCGAAGTTAAATGACTCGTAAAAGTATTTTGAGAAGTGCTTTACTTAGCAAGCAGAGGGAGAATGACCTAGAAACGCTAAAGAAACACAAACACATGGAGCTAGTTATAGAAACATTTGCCTTTACTAGATCAAGATAACATCAGTTCCACTCTGCCAGGTCAGCTTAAACTGAACTATTTAAGCTTTAGACTGTTTTATATTCCTATTCGTGAATTTGAAGTAACTTGGAATCGAGTGTTCGAAAGAAAAACTGAATGCCGACTCTGTGGATATAAAATGGAAACCCTTGCGCATACACTGTGGACTTGCCCAAAATGTTTGTGTTTAAGGAAGATGCAAAAATAAGATGTACCCCTGTGGCTGTTAAGTATTGTTTTATACTAAAAAATAATTGTTTTATTATACCATTATTGACATTTTTAGACCATGTCTATAAAATGTTAGGGTCTTGTGTTTAGTAAATTTTAACTATATTCTTATTGTCTATTTATGACTCATGTAGCATATTATATCTATTTTTAGGTCTCGGCCTGCACCAGCGCTTGCGCTGGTCTGGCCGAGAGTTTTAGTGCAAACACTGGCTTTCGGCTGGCGACCAGCTTGAGTTCACGATGGCGTGCACGCGCAGCTGCCATCTGTTGTTTCCTATCTCTTCCTCATTTCCTCGTCATGGCTCATTAACTCTCTGGACTCTGATGTTTCAATCGCAGCAGCAGCTCACATTACCAACTGAGGGCCCTGGACTACAGTCACATGAAAAACAACAGCGATTAGCATTGAAATGCAAGCTTTTTTTTGTCTAGTTAGAAATATTGCTTCGGTGGGTTGATTTCACCTTATATCGCTATTTGTTTTATATTGGGAGTCATAGCCTAATTACCAGTATTTTTGTCTCTCACTGTTTTTTTTTTTATATTTATTCGCGCAAAGCACAAAGCTATATTTAAGGTTACTTTTTCCGCGTCACTTCGTCGCTCTATTTAAACTCCACACCCCCCACTCTTATTGTCTCTCTCCTTCTCTATCTCTCCCTCTCTAATTCTCTCTCTACTTAATTAACTCTCCCCTCTCTATCTTTTTAGCCTTTCATTCTCTCTCACCCCTTTATCTGTTTCTCTTTCAAACTCCTTCATTCACTCTCTCTCCCCTTCTTTCTCTCTCTCTATCCCGCTCCACTCTTTATTCTATGTACACCCTTTCTCTCTCTTTCTCTCTCACCACCCTCTCTAATTGGGCATTATATCTTCACTCTATCTCTCACTCGGCAACACCACAGCATCACTCAGCGCAACCACAGCATCAATCAGAGCCAGCACAGCATCAATCTGAGCCAATACATCATCACTCAGCACCAACACAACATCTCTCAATGCCATCACAGCATCACTCAACGCCATCACAGCATCACTCAACGCAACCACAGCATCACTCAGCGCCACCACAGCATCACTCAGCACCACCACAGCATCGCTCAGCACCACCACAGCATCGCTCAGCGCTACCACAGCATCGCTCAGCGCCACCACAGCATCGCTCAGCGCCACCACAGCATCGCTCAGCGCCACAACAGCATCGTTCAGCGCCGCCACAGCATCGCTCAGCGCCGCCACAGCATCGCTCAGCGCCGCCACAGCATCGCTCAGCACCGCAACAGCATCGCTCAGCACCGCCACAGCATCGCTCAGGGCCACCACAGCATCGCTCAGGGCCGCCACAGCACCGCTCAGCGCCGCCACAGCATCACTCAGCGCCGCCACAGCATCACTCAGCACCACAGCAGTATCACTCAGCACCACAGCAGTATCACTCAGCAACACCTGAGTATCATTCAGCATCACCTCAGCATCGTCTCCGCAACAGTCACCACCACCACCACTACCACCTCAGCATCACTCAGCACCACCTCAGCCTGCTCTCGGAATCTGGCATCTGTTGATTCTCCCCTAGCGTCTGGCCGCTGCTAGTGTTATAATACAGGTACTAGTTCCCAACCTTCACCCTCCGATTGTTTATGCCCCCTCAAAAAAAAGCTTTAACAAACAACCATTGCAATAGGCAGAAACAAGTTGCCAGCATTGCAAGAACAAAAGAAAACTGAGGAAATTTTTTATTGTAAATACTTTTTTAATATGGTCGTTCAGTTTTACATAATGCCTTCTTGGTCATATATAAAGTAACAAAAATGCTTCTGACACTTTATTATAACTTTTCAGCATGCCGCACAGCAGCCACACTTCTCTACAGCACAGCGTGAAGACATTGGCAAAGTCAATAGCTCTGGCTAAACACTTATAAGGCCCCAAAGGCGAGACCTATTGGCTATGCCAATGCTTGTTATATTTAACAACTAAATAGATCTAACTCTCGCAAATGCGTAAGCAATCCAGGAGTGCATGCATGTGTCCCAGCTGTGTCTCGTGTGCGTCTCACCCCCTCCTGCTCCATGCTTCTTTCTCTCGTCCATCTGCTGTAAAGAACTTCTGCAAAACTGCAACAGTGTCTGTAGAAGTCGGAGCTTCGGCCTCTGGCAGTTCATTTCCGTTTTCTTTTCTGGCCGGGTTGTGAACAGGGCCCAAATCAGTACCTGAAACGAAGAAGAGTGCCTTTTGAGAACTTTATGCAGCAAGCCTTGCCAGATACTGTGTTTGCATGTCAGGCGGGATCGGCGCTCGTGCACAATAAGCACCTCACACGCCTTGAGGTTGCCTTATCATACAAGGCGTTTCCTGTGTTTGTCCTGCAGGTCTGCACCACGCCCACACTAGTCATTCCGAAAACGGTGACTCTGCATGGGAGCGCAAAGTTCAGGAGCAGAGTCCGGTTTCCCGTGCTGTCTTACTACAAGGAGAACAATGTTATTCATGTGGGTTTCAAAGGCGGGCTATGGCGCTTCGTGACCTTGGGATGTGTGATCTTGAACAGAGTTGTCAGCAATGATTACAGACGAATTGCGGCCTTCCTCTCTGCTCGCCTTGTTCTAGATAGGCTTTCCTGTCTTCCTGTTATCATTGCAGTCTAAGGAGAGTGAGAGAGCACAACACAGAGGAGCCTTTTCTGTTGCCAAACACTCAAGTGCAGTCTTAAACAAGTTCAGCCGGACCGGGTGTCTGAAGACAAGTATGCTGTGCGTAGTATATTAGTTCTCATATGAAAGGTGCCCCGAATATATTATGATTTTCATGTAGTATTTGCTGCCATAATAAAGGATTTGTACCACTAGAAGTTACTACACGAACTGGCGAGAAACCTGTCTGTACAGGTTAGACGCAGATAACTGCAGCATGAGCTCAACCTACTGAGCATAGCATCCAAAAGGTTCAAAATGTACTACTGAGGTGAGCCATTCCTATCAAAATAATGTTAGAATGGTGGGCGGCGAGTCCAGTCGAATCTTTATCCCCTCTGCGTCCCATCTGACCCCCAATTAATGGACTTCGCATCGTTGCATAGCATCCAGACACTACCCCCCTGCCCACTTCCAGCTATTTAGTGCCCTAGCTCCTCTCGAGGATAGCGAGGGCAGGAAGTTGCAAGAAGCTTTAGGTTGTGCACTGCTACTGTGTGTCAATACTGGGCACCATGTTGTAGTGCACATTAGTGAAAGCTTGTGCAGTGATCCGGTTTCAAGCACATCACTCGTGTACTTGAGAAGAGAAACATTACCTGGCCGTCTTACAGTGTAAGAGACTCTTTCAGGAGAAGGGCCACATGCATATGCTGGTCACTGTCTCCATCCGCACAAATACGTCAAGCAAGCTGTATCTGTGAATGTAAAGTTTGGAAACTCGAAGAAGCAGCAGCGAAAGCAGGAACTGAAGGACGTGAGGGAAGGGGAGGTCATCGCTTCCTGGGTGAGGAGCTCACGAACTATAAAACTAGGGCAGTGACAGGAAGCGGGCCGTCTTTTCATCTTTCTGTGGTTAGTCTATCAAAGGGCTACTGCTGCTTTCACACAGTCACTTCTGTTTTTCATCATGGAAGCCGTTCTTTTTAAACCAGTTGAAAAGCAGGATGCATATCTCTTTGAGCCTTTTTAAACAACACTATATCACGACTCAGTAAAACACTGTATCACGCCCAGTAACACTCCACTTCCCCTCTCAGAATACTGCGGTCCCTCCAGTCACTAACAGCGTCTTTGCCTGGTGACTCTGTACAGCTCCCGAAGCCTTTCATCGGATTGCGCTATACAAATACCATATGTATAGAGCCAAGTTACGAATGCCCTGGTAATCCTCCAGCTAATTCTGTTCACTCACTCCCCAAGTGACATGAATTGCAGATAATGGGGTTACTGGCACACCAGGGCAGAATTAATGGGGATCACAGGTTAAACCCAATGCTTGCACTAAAAAATAAAGAGTTACCGGAGAAATTGGTAATTCAGATTTAACTCCTGGACACAATGTAAGCCTGAGGCTTATTTTCATAGCACCTAATACCAACAACATTTTAAGCTTTCTGCACTTTCACAGATCAGGAAAAGCATGTCAGTTGACGAGGATCACTCACTGTAGTCAAGTGGGGAAGCCAGGATTGGGGCCCAGGTCAGACTGCAGCTTCCAAACAGAGGCTTGTTGACCTGTACAGAAGTGGTTTCCCACCTTCCAGATAACGGATCATTTGGAATTCCTACGCACGACTGGTATTTCCTGCTTACCAGACATGTGATTTTGGCTTTTTCATAAGCTCAGCTTTGCATACAAGAGTCTTGTTTTAATGGGATCTGCTCTGATTCTGTGCATACGTCTCTGTATCTCCTATGCTCACATACCTGTCAAATCCCAACTGTAAAACCTACTAGTGTTGGTGGACAAGGGGAATATGTGCGGGTAGATGAATCCAGGCCACCTAACTACTTCCGCAGATGCAGACCAGTGACTTCATCCTCTCCAAGGAAAATTTCCTGGTTGAAGGTAAGCTGGCAAGCCCCACTCTAAAACTTGGAGAAGACCAGAATCACCTCTTTTTGTACAGCATGTGAGTCAATGGGTCCCAACCCTACCGGCGTTTCTACATAGTTCAGTCACCCGCTGCCCACAATAATAGAAGGCGACACGAGTATGACCTTGTTTCAGACCTACTTACATCTGCCTTGTGGTTTCTTGTGGGCTGGCAGGCAGCGCCAAAGGTCTACTTCAGAATACCCCGACAGGTGGGAACTGTCGAATTTCTGCTTTTGAAATTGATTTGTAGTGATATTTTTTGCAATTCTGTGTAAATATTAGCAGGGCACTATGCTGAAAGTACAGGGATACCTGTCCGGTGGTGGAGCTGTGCTCCTCCTGTGAAATAACAAAATGGGGTGGTTGTGACTCTGTGTTATCGACTAAAATATGTCCCAAAGCCCAGTGTTTCCCAGGTGGGAGCGGTTCTAATTCCCAGAATCACTGCAAAGACTTCCATCCGGTGAAATCTAAGCTTCCCTTTGTGCACTTACCTTTCACAATCAAAGTCTGGCACTGAGAACTACATGTACATTGTGATTTGTTAGCATCCACTTCGGTGGAAGTGCGTTCAGAGTTAAAGGACGGACGACGCACGGATACCAGCATTCACTTTATTTTATCTGCCCGCAACTTTCCCACTCCTGTTTCAGTGGACATTGATGGCTCGTTTACTTGTGTGTTTTTGTTTGCAGTGGAGTGATCACACAAGGGTTAAAAACATTGCCATTTACAACACCAATAGCTGTAACTCAAAAATTGTGAGACCTATTGCATTTCTAATGCTTGTTATTTTAAGTTGTAACTTGCTCAGTAGTTGTACAATATAAGTTACAGAAAGTCTGTTAAAGTGTTATGACTTGTTTGTGTGCAAAAAGACAATATATTGTGCTCTTACTAGTGGTATAGTGTGGGTAAGTAATAGCAACATTTTGAAAAATGAAAGCGGGAAATAACAGAATTAATTGATGGAATAGCAATATTATGTGTTTAGAGGAGTTCACACAACTTTTGGGCCTGGTGCCACTGCACCTGCTGCACCATTCAGATTATGCCCCTAGTGGCTGCAAGATAACTGCTTTTGTGACTGCCGGTTTAGCAGTAAAATATAGCAATATTTGGTGTTTAGAGGAGTTATGAGAACTTTTGGTCCCGGTGCCCTTTCACCTGCTGCACAATTCAAATCATGATCCTATTGCTTGTAAAGTAATTGGAATCGTAGCTGCTTGTTTAGTAGTACAATATTGCAGTGGTTGGTGGTCAGAGGGGTTCCTAGAGCTTTGGGTCCCGATGTCACTGCACCTGCTGTACCATTGAAATCATGACCATAGTGCCTGCAAGTTAAAAATACACTTGTGACTGCTTATTTAGTAGTTAAATATAGCAATATTTGGTGTTTAGAGGAGTTCTGATAACTTTCGGCCCCGATGCCACTGCACCTGCAGCACCATTGAAATCATGGCCCTAGTGCATGCTAGATAACTGCATTTGTGACAGCATGTTTAGTAGTAAAATTGAGCAATATTCTGCGTTTAGTGGGGTCCCTAGAGCTTTAGGCATGGTGCCGCTGCACATGCTGTGCCATTCAAATCAAGCCCCTTTTAACTGAAAGATAACTGCATTGTATCTGCCTGTACAGTAGTAAAATATTAGGTGTTTAGAGGAGTTCTGACAACTTTTGGGCCTGGTGCCACTGCACCTGCTGCACCATTCAAATAATGACCCTGTTGACTGCAAGATAACCGCGCTTGTGACATCCTGTTAGTAGTAAAATATGGCAATATTTGGTGTTTAGAGGAGCTCTGACAACGTCTTGGCACAGTGCCACTGCACCTGCTGCATCATTCAAATCATGACTCTAGAGCCTGAAAGATAACTGCACTGGTGGCTGCCTGTTTAGTTGTAAAATATAGCAATAATAGGTATTTAGTTGGGTGCCTGGAGCTTTTGGTCCCGGTTGCACTACACCTGCTGCACCATTGAAATCATGACCCTAGCGCTTTCTAGATAACTGCACTTGTGACTGCCTGTTTAGTTGTAAAATATAGCGATATTAGGTGTTTAAAGGAGTTCTGATAACGTTTGGGCCTGGTGCCACTGCGCCTGCTGCACCATTCAAATAATGACCCTGTTGACTGCAAGATAACTGCACATGTGACTGCCTGTTTAGTAGTAAAATTTAGCAATGTTTGGTGTTTAGTGGAGTTATGACATCTTTTGGCCCAGGTGCCACTGCACCTGCTGCACCATTTAAATCAAGCCCCTTTTAACTGCAAGTTAACTGCAATTGTGACTGCCTGTATAGTAGTAAAATATAGCAATCTTAGGTGTTTAGAGGAGTTCTGACAACTTTTGGGTCCGATGCCACTGCACCTGCTGCACCATTCGAATCATGACCCTGTTGTCTGCAAGGAAATTGCACTTGTGACTGCCGGTGTAGTAGTGAAATATAGCAATTTTAGGTGTTTAGTGGGATGCCTAGAGCTCTTGGTCCTGGTGTCACTGCACCTGCTGCACCATTGAAATCATGACTTTGTTGTCTGCAATGTAACTTCAATTGCAACTGCCTGTTTAGTAGTCAAATACAGTGATTGTATCTTTTTAGAGGAGTTGTGACAACTTGTGGCCCGGTGCTACTGCACCTGCTGCACCATTCAAATCATGACCCTTTTGTCTGCAAGGTAACTGCACTTGTGGCTGCCTGTTTAGTAGTAAAATATAGCATAACTTTATTTTTAACGTGCCATGTTTATTACAACATTTAAGAATTTGATCATGATGACCAAATAGATTAAGCTGAAAAAATCAATTCGATAATGCCTACAAAGTGCAAAGAGAGGTATTGAGGAATGAATTGGAAATGCCACAAACGTTCTAAGGCTAAAGCATCTGCTTTACACAACTAAGCAATAAAAAGCAAGCATTCCAGCATACTGTTCGAAGCAGTTTGCCCTTTCCGTGGGAAAGGATCTTATCTTGACAGTGAATGAGGCTTAAACAGTGTGAACAGCTTTAGTAGAAGTATCGTAAATGCTTGCAGCCAAGGTAAGTTAACAAAAAAAAACCTTTCACATCAAAGTGAATGAACACAGTAATTCGGCTATGGTAACTGATAAGAGCCCCCTTTAAGATATATTAAATACAAGAGATTTTACAAGCACAACTCAAGTGCTGTGCAGGTGAAACCTAAAAAGGGGTAAATGAAAAAGAAATAGAGAGAAAAAAACAGAAACAAAAAGCCTGAATTCAGTGGTAAAGTGCTCTGGTACAAAGTTCTGCTGTGCTGGAATGGCAAAGGATCATGGTTTAAAATGGAGTGTGTTTTATAGTGTGGTATGCAGGTGTTAATATTTAAGCACATCACATCAGTTGTGTGATGCTAGCATCCATCCGACAGCCACAGGACTAGTCCAATGTTGACCGCCTCCCGCAACGGAATCACTCCGTCTGCAAACCACCGCTAGAACACCGCCAGCATAACTGTAAAATCTAAATTGGGTCGGCGCAACCCTGAAGTACTATTCGCCAGCAAAGGAGTCTGCCGTGTCGGCAGCTGTGAGCTGCGTACACAACAGTAATCACTCTGTCGACGCGGACGGAGAGTCAGCAGCATACATCTAAATAGGTGGGGCGGGATTCTGTCAGCTTGATGGAGTACTTGGATATTCCACCGTGAAGTGACGTTGGTGGTCCCACCAAGATCTAAATCAGACCCAGAGTCTTGCAGGTTAAATAGGAAGGATTATAAATGCATCTTGCCTTAACTGGGAGTCATTTTAAAGAGGCTAAATCTGGTGTGAAAGGATCTGATTTGCAGATATTTGAAACAAGCTTGCTCGTAGAATGTAGGACAGCCTTTAACAGTGTAAGGATTTTCTTTAGCAGTCCAAAAAGAAGAACTTTGACATAGTCAAGGCGAGAAAGAGCAAGGGCTTGTACAGCTGTTTTAAAGTCATTGGGTGGCTGCAAAGGTTTGCAGATATGGAGACGTTTAAGTTGGGAATATGCCCCTTTTGACAGATTCTTAATATGGGCTATATTTAGGGTTATTTCTTGTTTAATGTGACTGCAAACGTTTTAGGAGATTCAATCATTTGAGTCTAAAAGACCACAGATTTGATTCAATTGATCCAGGTGTCATTTAAATGGAAATCTGGTTTATGGGAAAGCAGATGAAATAGTGTTTTCAGTTAATTTAGTTTTAAGTATCAATCTTTTACCCGTTTGTGAATGTTTGTTACTCAGGAGGATATATTTTATTTGATTAGAGTTGGCAGAGACTCCTAAGGGTTAACTCAGTATCATCTACGTACAGATGATTTTGGACCTCTAAGTCAGTTACCAGTGACCAAAGGGATTCAACATACATCTAAAGTCGGGGTGCTGATAAAGATCCCTGGAGTGCACCCCATGGAACTGGATCAATTTAGAGACTCCAGTTTTAACACATTGCTGCCTGTCTGAAAGATGATTCATACCTATGGCTTTCTTTGGGAATCTATATGAAGATTTTAGATGGAACGGCTCGTGTCTTGTCTACACTTGGCAGAGGGCAGGCTACCCGGCACATCAGCAGGTCCTTCCTCTGCTACTACCCAAAGGCTGTTGCTCTTACACACATTGCTTCCGCCCCCATTGGTATCTGTGGGAGTCATTCCTCAAATTCCAGCTTCCCTCCGCAGATCTCTGCATTAGCTATAGTGTCTCACCACTCTAGTGACCCTTAGGAGCATGGCCACATCTTGTAATCCACTAAGGCGAAGTCTCAGGATAACAATGGGTCTCTGATGCTGTCTGAAGTTTGGAAGAGCGCAGCTTAGGGTGCCACCGCCTTAGCACACAAATGCCCATTGGTGGAAAGTCCCGCTGAACCTCTTCACTGAACTGGAAGGGCCCAAGACCTGGGCTGCACCGGAGCTCTAGAAGATTATCAATCTTGGACCCGGCAACTCATGCACCACTGATTTTTTTTTTATACAGCACTTCATTTGGCAATTGTACCATGGTATTCCAGTTACTGAACTTTGAAGGAAGGCTGGCTGCTCGAGTAAACGTTTCTTTAAAATCTCATGACCAGCAGATCACAGAAGTGACGTTGTGCTCTTGTGCAGGTTAAATAGAAACCCAGCAGCATATCTGCACACCTTGCTTCCAAACTCGATAGGCCATCAGGGGTAACACAGACACACGCTGTCTAAAAGTCAGCCAAATGATTGCCCATGCAATCATCGAGAAAGCCATCAACAGCCAACTTGCCACATTCATTGAAGAACACAACATCCTCGACTCCTCCCAATCCGGCTTCAGAAAAAACCACAGTACGGAAACCGCCCTCCTCGCCGCAACAGACGACATCCGCACCCTACTGGACAAAGGAGAAACAGTAGCCCTCATCCTCCTCGACCTATCAGCGGCGTTCGACACAGTCTCCCACCGCACCCTAATACGCAGACTCTACGACGCAGGAATCCAGGACAAGGCCCTCGACTGGATCCGCTCCTTCCTCTCCGGCAGGACGCAACGGGTCAGACTCCCCCCTTTCCTCTCGGACCCCACACCTACCACCTGCGGAGTCCCCCAGGGCTCCTCCCTCAGCCCAACGCTCTTCAACGTCTACATGGCTCCACTCGCCCCCATCGTCAGAACCTACGGACTCAACATCGTGTCATACGCAGACGACACCCAACTCATCCTCTCACTATCCAACGAGCCCAACACCGCCAGACGCAACTTTCGAGAAGGCATGGAAGCCGTCGCCAAATGGATGAAAAACAGCTGCCTACAACTAAACACCTTTGTTAAATCAAGGGGGAGAGAGAAAGAAGGAACTGTGATCCATTCAGCTTCCTTATTCGTAAATTAGATATCAAAATGAGAATGGATCACTTGACCTGAGTAACCAGGGTTTTATGAAATTCGTGCAGTGTACCGATAAAAAAAACCCTCATTCACGTACAAAAGTCGGAAAAGCGGTATATCTTGATTATCCGCCCTGCTCTTAAAAACGTGACAGCATCATCATAGGGTTAGTTTTTGTATGCTTCCTCCATCCGGAGGAAAACCACTGGTTATTGCAGTAGTGATCAAAGAAAGGTGAAAGTGTTTTTAGTGAAGTGAATCTCAAAATGTTAAAAACTCGTAGACCCCGATTTGTAAAATGTTATCAATCTGGGTTCGAGATATATTAAAATCTGTGTCGTGCGTGGGAAGACTAGTTAGTGGTCTAACGCACTGTGAGTGTCCATAAAAAGGTCAATTAAACACCAACAAAACAGAAGTACTCATCATGGGCCCAAACCCAGACGCCTGGAGCAACACCTGGTGGCCCCCCGCCCTCGGAAACCCGCCAACCCCCACGGACCACGCACGCAACCTGGGAATCATCCTGGACTCCGAGCTCAAAATGGACCGCCAGATCAACTCTGTCTCATCTTCCTGCTTCCACACCCTCCGCCTCCTTCGTAAGACCTTCAAATGGATCCCCCTCGAACACCGAAAGACCGTCACTCACGCCCTGGTCACCAGCAGACTCGACTACGGCAACGCACTCTACGCCGGAATAAACAAAAACCTCACCCGCAAGCTACAGAACATCCAGAACGCCGCCGCAAGACTGGTCCTCAACCTGCCAAAACACTGCCACATCTCCCTGCACCTGCGCACACTCCACTGGCTCCCCGTCGAGGCGAGAGATGCTCACCCATGCACACAAGGCCCTCCACGGCACCGGACCAGCATACCTGAACAGCCGACTCAAATTCCACGCACCCCAAAGGACCCTACGATCAGCCCAGCTCTCCTACGCCGTGGTCCCCGGCACCAGAAAGACCAGATCGGGAGGCCGCTCCTTCTCCTTCCTCGCGGCCAAAGCATGAAACGTCCTTCCGCTCCACCTCAGACAGACAACATCGCTCCCCATCTTCGCAAGAAACCTCAAAACCTGGCTCTTCGACCCCCTCCTTGATGGAATGGAACCTGCACCCCCCCCCCCACCCCTAGCGCCTTGAGACCCTTACGGGTGAGTAGTCGCGCTTTAACAAACCCCTGATTGATTGATTGATTAATCCATTTGAAAGGGTTTGAGTTTGTCCAGTGCACAAAAAAGAAATGTTTTTTCCAAGAAAATATGTTTGTTGATACCATTAAGAAAATAGAAAAAAGGGCATCAATTTCTTGTTTCAAGACGTATTGCAATCTGTCTTCCATACAGACAAGAAAAAAAGCAATGAGGCAAGTTTTTTTTTCTGAAATTGTTGACATTATAAGTAAAATAAATATAAACTCAAAACACATTATAGGTAATACATACAAGCAGGTGTTTGTGTCAACTTACACTAACAATGACCATTTATGCAGCGCATAATACAGACTGATTTGTTTGTGGCACATCATTTTTCATTACTACTCAACTCATCAGAACTAATTTGAATGACTTCAGAAGCATGAAACTGCAGTTAGCACTGAGCACTGCCAGGACTCAGCCAGCCTTGATAGCTACATGTAGAAGTTTACAGCATGTGCATAACCTCTTTGAATTGCTTGTCACAAAAGTAGCACATGAACTGCAGGTTACACAAGGATCTATGCACAGAAATGTTTGAACATACAACATGACTTCATTAGAATTTAGACAAGTGATCTGCAGGCAACACTCAGGGCTTGAAGCAGGCACATTAACTTAAGATATTTTACAATGCTTCAAATGTGATTGGCAGAATGTGTGATTTTCTGAATTGTGATTTAAAACGCAAGATATTTCAAGCCCACCTGGCAACTTCTTTTAAGGAATATACCCCAAAACCCACTGAACAGATTTACACCAAACCAATGAAAGCCCTTTGAGGAAAATTGTACTTTCATAGAAAGTTTGGCATGAATCTGTTTAGCTGTTTTAGCTGTAGGCGAAAACAAAACTTGCTATGGGAGGTAAAATTGGAAAACACAACTTCTTTAAACCTCCCCTTAACTGTTTCCTCCGTAACAGATATTCACCAAAATTGTCATACCAGATCTAATCTGACTAGCCCAAGCAATTGCTAATTTTTATGTAGATCCATTCATAGCATCAAAATGTATAAGTAAATCAAAGAATGCCATTTCAAAGGAAAATTTGGCTGAAACATAATTATATACTGGCAACCACCACTTTAGAATGTCAAGTGATCCTACGCCACCGAACCTTTTTTTGCACTCATAAAACTTTCAAATAAAAAAAAAAGATGAAAAACTGGCACAGCTGGTGGTAGACATGGCCTCAAACACTTTCATGTCCCCTACTCCGGGGTCAAATATTGTCCTCCAATGTTGCCTATGCAGAAAAGACATCTTGGGCGGAGCCGTTCTATAAAGGGATGCCCGCTCGTTCCCAGCTACCAAAGGGCGGCCCGGCTGTTACCAATTGCCAAAGGGAGGCCCGCAGTAGGAAAGTAGGATCTGCTTCTTATGGTTACCCCCACTTTTTGCTTGATGTTGCACTGTTTTTGACTAGTCTGACTGGGATCCTGCTAAACAGGACCCCAGTCTATCTGCTTTCTCCTCTAAATTGTCACACATGTACTTTTGTACACTCCAGATTGGATACTGGGGTGCCGTTATAAGTCCCTAGTATATGGTACTCATGTACCCAGGGCATAGGTACCCCAGAGGCCTCCCATGGGCTGAAGCATGTATTATGCCACCCATGAGAGGCCATGCAAAATGGAACTCCAGGTCTGCTACAGCAGCCTGTGTAAGTTGGTGCTTGCACCACTTACTTTAGATATAGGTTCACTATATCTATAGGTCACTACACTTAAAACTTATAAGCCACCCCTATAGCAGGCCTTATCAATCCTGAAGGCAGGGTGCTGGGTTTATAGTGAGAGGGTGCTCCTGCATGAGCAGAGCCTCTCTGCAGCCTTCGGAGACCATTCTCCCAGGTTGTCTGTGACTCAGCCGGACATATAGGTAGAGGTGCTATCTCGAAAACGGCTGCATAGAAACATATCGTGTTTGGTATCAAACACTTTGGAATCATACCTCCACACCAGTAACCGGTGTGGGAGGTATGATTCCACCCTTCTGAAGCGAGCTTCGTGGGGTCACTGGTCTATCCGGTGCCAGCCTTCTCGACCCGGTCAGCACAAAATAGATGCTGCCGACCAGAGAGACACTTCTGCCCTTCTGCCAAGCTCGAGCAGGGGAAGGCAGCACAATAGGCATCCTGTCACAGGGAGGTGTGACCACCTCCCAGACAGGATTTAGTGTATTGGGGCTGGTTGGGTGCACTCAGAGTGCCTGAAAGTCTGCACCCGGGGCACATTTGGTGTCCCTGTGCATAGTCCAGCTCAAACCAGTTCTGGGAGCCATTGGCTCCTGCTCTGGCGTGAAACTGGACAAAGGACATGGGTGTAACCACCCCTCTGTCCTGACCCTCTCCTAGGAGGGTCCCCCAAATCTGTCCAACCCTCTCCCGTGGGTACATAAGGGCTTACCTGGCTGTAAGACTTTAGGTTTTACGTGGACAAGGTTCTACAAGAAGAAACCACTGGCCTTCAACCGTCTGGACACTCTGGACTTCGACTGGGCCCGACTTCATCTCCCTCTCCGTCCAAAGCTTTGTCTGTGCCCTTGCTCCATACAGGCTCCGTGCAGGACCTGTGGTGCACTAAGGACCACTGAAGAATCTCCCTTGGAGTGAAGGAGTCACTCCCCTGCCCTACAACTGACCGGTCTGCTGCTCCTGAGCTCCTGCAGACTCCGAAGATTTCAGCAACACAGGAGGTGGGTTTTCGAAGGCCCTCAAGGTCGATCTCCCCTCTCAGCAAGTTTGAGGCCAGTATCCTTCGTGAGGACTGTATAACCCGAACCCCTGTGCACCGCGTCCATTTGCAATTGCATTTGCTTGTTGGCGATTCCCGAGCTTGTGCATTGGACTCCATGTAGTCCTGAGCAGTATTTGCACCAAAGAACTCCGGCCTCCTCGCACCGAGTGCTCCGTGGGCTGGTACTTTGCAATCTTGCCCGAGGTCCCCTTGCGACTCCTAGTCCTTCAGCCTGTGGGTCTCTCTGAGGGTCATCTTGATTTCTGTTGGGCTTTCCTGGTTGCTCCAGACGTGCCCTGACTCCCCATTGCTTGGTGAGTCCCCCGGACCTTGCTGGTCCATACCGTAACCTGTTTGACCTTCCTTCGTGGGTTGCTTTAGCCAAGGCTTGTTGGTGCTCCAGCAGGACACCGACCCCTCAGCACTCAACATCCTTCGTGGGACAGCTCATCTCCGGCTCCTGGTCATCCTCGACGTCTCCTGGTCCACGTGGCTGCAGAGTCAAGCATCCCTTCTTCGCACCTGAAGCAACCGACATCGGTGGGCATTCGTCTACCGAGCCCCTGGTCACTCTGAAGTGACCAAGACTCTGTCCCCTCTGCTTTCAGGTTCCTTACTTCCCAAATCCAGGCTTGGATACCACCGGACCCTTTTCACCTTCACGGCAGCAGTACTTCTTCACAGCCCTCCATTGAGAACGACGGCAGTTTCCGACGCCACTCCAGACCTATGCACCCTGCTCCTCTGGGAAAGGTAACTCGGTACTACGGTATCCACGGGTGAGGTGGCTCTTCAAACTCTTAAGTTCCAAAGGGTTCGCTCGAAGTCCTCCTAGAAGGGTCCTTAAACTCTGAAAGTGTAACCGCGACTTCCCCATAGAATTGTACGGAGCCCGCAGTCGTGTTCACACACTGCACCCGTCCTCCGTGGGGTCCCCATCTACTCACCTTGGGTGGTTCCTTGGGGTCCCAACGATTCTACGTGCTCCAGACCTTGTCTTGATCTCAGTCGTGACTGTTATACGACTATTTTAGTATATGGTTTGGTCTCCCCCTGGAGCCCCCTGTGTATTGTGCTACTTACAACTGTTCTATTGATCTTGTATTGTGTGCTTTGTGTTCTATCCTCGTGTAGAGGATAGTAGAGAGTGTTATATTAATAAGTACATATTTTTATATAACTACTGTGTGGTTCTCCTTTCATTTAGTCAATATAGGAGGTGATATTCTGGTAAAACAAGCTGCTTTACATTCCTTAAAGATTAAGCCTGAAGGCTGCTCTCCACAGCTACCACTAGGATAGCTTTCTAAAGGTTATCTTTGACCTCATACATCATAAGGGTCGTTTGGACTGGTGCAAGGTGCCCACTTTAATTAGTGGACAGCATATACCAGGCCAACTTCTCACACCCGCTAATTCTGAAAATGAGGCAACAGCCATCTTGAACAGGTCCGGTCTATAAAGTAAGGCCCCACCTGTTTCTAACTGCCAATTATTGAGACTCCCAGCCAGCTGTAGAATTTCTGCCTTAATTCTCCAGCGTTTTCTGGATTTTCACACGTCTTCTTCTACAAAGTGAGTCTTCAGAGACGAGACCATGCAAAGCTTTGTTTTTCATGCTCTAGGAGAGCGGTAAGTTCATCTTTTAGTTTATTACGTGGCCAACTTAAACTCAACTGGAGTGCGGGCCATGCCCTATAACTGAACAATCTTGAACAGTTTGAAGATACCTCTTTTTGGGATACATCAGAATTTTGGACCCAAGCAACTCGTCAGAAATTGGTGTTACAGACAATATTGCACTGTTTAAAGTTAAAACCTTATTTAAGATATTCTCTGGGATTTGAACCTGAACAACTATGGTCAGCAATTAGTGGTTATGCTATCTTTAGAAGCTGACTCAGGATGAACAATAACTGTATAACCAGCTTTGCTCCAGAAGAAACTGCTTTATCCTGAGCTGTGGTTGCCGCTTCATGACGATATCCTGTTTGATAGGACTTTCTATAGATAAATACAGAGGCCGGAGTTGGTCGGTATAGTTCAACCTGTGCTACATATGCTGAATGGGAGACAGGCAGTTACTGAGAAAACGGTGTACAAATCGACCCCAAGTGCTGTTGCTTTCTACTCTGATTTGTGTTTTCTGCTATTGGGACGGTCATTGATATGTGAACATGTTTTAATTGCCAATAAAGATATATATATTTTTTAAAACATTCCGATCCATGCGTACACCCCTGTTAACGCATGGGTTGGAATTATGAGTTGTTAGGTGTTTAACGCATCCGATAATTATCGGATGCATTAAATACCTCAACCTTCGCTAGTTAAGCAGGTCGAACCTGCCGAAATTTAATGGGGAAAAAAGCATACGGTATTTACTGTATCATGCGGATTTTGTTGTGTTAAAACACCAAAATCTGCATGTTATTCTCCACTAACCCATAATAGGTTATTTATTGCACACAATAAATAATGTACCCTTGGTATCGTTATTTATCAGGTGCGATAAATAACACCTAAACTCATAATTCGGGCCAGTGTCTTGCTACAGAGTGCTCTCAAGTGGAACAAACACTTGTTCATAGTTTTGAAAGTTCTTTAATTATATATTTGAACACTGATGCACTAATTCTGCCCTTCCTTTACAGAGTCTCAGCTCAGAGTTCTTTCTTTCTATTCCACCTCATTTCCCTCAACCTTACTCCACCAACAATCGCATTTCATCTCATCAGTAAGCCTAGAAATCGTAGGATCTGAGGTGGTAGAATTTATTTTTACCCTTATGCCAAGGACTGTTTGCATCTTATCTGCCAAATCGGGGTCTAACCGTGTGTCAACGTTTGCAGTTTCTGTTGCCTTAAGTTCTTTTCCTTACCTCCCCCCATCTTGTTGTGGTTTGCCACTGTTCTCGTTCGTGGCTACTGCATCAAGGTAAGTGTGGTGTTGGCTACCATTATGCTACAGCATTTTTATCCATGTTTACTGACAGATCTCCATGCTGAAAACGTTCATCAGATCAGACGGAGAAGAAAATGTTACTTATGTGTAATCTTGGTTCTGCATCGTAGGTATTTTCACTGAAGTTATGAACTCACGTACAGGACCCCGAAAAACTTGTTTATATGTATTTTTCTGACGTGGGAGGTAGCCACCTCAGTGATGAATAGGCTGGCGACACCTCCATAAGTCTGTGGCAGGTCAGCTTTAACTCCATTTTTATCTGCAGAAAACTATAGGTATATAAGTAAAATACCAAACCACATTGCAGTATTTAGTGTAGGAATGTGCCATATAAAAACCAAAAAGTCAAGAAACTCTGCTGTAACAGCAGAGATAAATGGAGGGAAAGGTGCCTGTCAGGTTAAACGTGCATGTACCCTGTAGCTTTAAGAGATCCAGCAGCTTCCACTACCCAGCATGCACTGTGCTGGCAGTTTGCCTCAGAGGCTCAGTTCTTTTTGAGCAGGAGTGTAATAAACATCCTATAAAGGAGTTGTATAAAATTGTGTCACATTGATAGTCGGAGGGAGGGTTGTTTATAACTTCAATGAGAATACCTAAAATGCAGAACCAAGATTACACGTATTACATTTTCTTCTGCATCTTAGGATTCTATCTGATATTCATGGACTTAGAATAGAGTAGCAAGCATATCCCAAATTTGTGGCTGTCAACTTAAGAAGGAACCATATACATTTAATGAATCTGAAAGGTTATTTTAATAAACCTCATAGATTTGCTTGACGTACATGGGTATCGGTTTGAGAGTTATCATCTAGACAATAATATCCATTGAAGGTATGAAATGACTTCCAAGGCCCTGCCTTACATATTTCTGCTAGAGGTACATTTCTAATCCAAGCGGTAGATGCCACTTTTCCTCTAGTGGAATGTGCTTTTGAATTGCCAGTCAGTGATTTATTTGCTAATTGGTAGCAATAGGCAATATAGGAGACTATGCAACAAGCTATGGTCTGTTTGGAGGAAGCTAGACCTGTGTGTAAAAGACAATAGCTAATGAAAATATGTGTTGTTTTTCTAATATTTTTAGTTTTATCTAAATAGAACTTTACGACTCTTTTTAAATCCAAGAGTACAGAGATTTCTCTGCTGGAGAAGAGGAGGTGGGGAAGAAAACAGGAAAATAAATTGTCTGATTTACATGTAATTCAGAGGTAACTTTGAGCAGAAAAGAAGGATGTATTTTTAAGACTACCCTGTTGTGATGGAATATCAGCGAGAGTTCAGTGGATTACAAGGCTTGTAATTTAATGATTCTCCTAGTGGAAGTAAGCGCTACTAAGAAGGCAACTTTCCCCAAAGATGCTGCAATGTGGCTTTATGAATTAGCAGGAATAGAAGAGCCATAAGTTTGGAAAGAAACAAATTCAACAACCATAAGGGAGCAGGCCTTCTGATAGGGGGACAGGGTTCTACTCTGCATGCTGTTATAGCACCCAGGTGCACTTTTATTGAGGAAAATTGTAGTTTTTCATGTGCCAAACATAAGTATGGAAGAATTACCGTTTTTTGGCAAGATAGAGCATCATGATTTTTCTCAAAACACTGTTGTACGGCTTGTACCTCCCTCTGTAAAATTGTGCATTTGTCGGACAACATAAACGTCAGGATTTTACCAGACTGATTCCGTGCACATCCTCAGGATATCTTGGCCTATGTCCCTGCTAGCCACAATGAATCATCTGTACCCCTAAACGTACAGGGCAACAAATGTGTTTGCAACCTTAGGAAATGAGAATCCCAAGGAAATCGTGGTAACAGATCTAGAACCTTTTCATTTGGACTCTCAAGTATGCCTAAAGAAATACACAAAAAGACCCAGCAAGGCAATTTAATATTTATTGAAGAGCTGTGATTCTTGTATAAAATATGTGTGCTGCGATAATTGGTAGAATTAAACAGATTAGCGTAATTATTATCACAAGAACAGTGAAAAGGAGGAACATCTCCACCATTGTGCTGACAGTGAATATATGCAGGCATACAAGTACTGTGTATAGTTGTACTACTACCTAGCACTCCATAACCTAGTTTTGCCTAGGAGGGGTGATCTGCCAAATCCCTGCAAAGGTGGACTAACTCCCCATTAACTGTGGGTTAGTGTCATCAGGTGGCCCGTCTTGATGTAGAGTTGGACATCCCTCGTGTTGGTACGCCCGAAGCAGCTGAGCTGGAATTCCGACATGTGGTAACCTCGTAGTGTCAGCCGAGTGATCTCTGCCTAAACAAGGAAGTGGTTCTGTATATATAACAATAAAACCCATGTGGCCATGTCGCAAACCCTGTCAGGCCACAATTGTTTATTCTTTATGGATAGCGACATCGCCTTACAGACAATAACATAAATAACATTTGCGCAGTTAACTTTTTCCCTTGTACTGAATGTTCAAGGTTCCTGGATAGTATGCCTATGAAGTGGAAATGTAAGCAATGCAGATTCAGAGAATGGTATCCTGCATGGTCACACACACAAATGTGTCAGAAGTCACTGTGTGTAAAAAAGACGGCAACTTAAGAAATGTGAGCATGTAAAATGGCAGCGTTGTGTGGCGTGGCCTGGCCTGGCAGGATGGCAGAGTAGACATGTCTGCCTGCCGGCGCCCCCACTGACACCGTCATCATCCTTTGGTATCCTGGGCTATCCTGCCGGGAATTTGCTCCTGGATAGCAGCCTGAGATAACGGCAGTGCCCTGGGTCGGCTACGAAGCCTTATCCTGCCAGCCGGAGCGGTTTGGCCACGGTGCTATCAGCGCGGCCCTGGGGAAGTGGGAAGGCGCATTTTCCTTGCGGAGGTCGGGGAGGTCCGCGGCCTGTTTGGAATACATGACGACAGCCCCGGTGGTGTCCAGTGAAGAGGTGGGGGCCCGGCCAGCCTGACTCGCCTGGGAGGTATTCTGCAGGAGGCAGAGGGGGAGCAGATTGCCTTCCCGAGTTGTGCAGCAGGTCGGCAATGAGAGGGCCTGCCGGTGAAGTGCCAACGCTGTAACGAGTGGCGCTTCTCCGAGTGCAGCAGAGAGGTCTGGGCAGGTTGGTGTTGGTCCTGGGAGGCCCTGCCGTGTGGAGGCTGGGCGGGCCATGCAGTGAGGAGGCCCGGTCAGTGCTGATCTGGGAGATGCAGTAGAGGCCTAAGTGGATCCTGAAAGAGAAGGCCCTCCCCCTGCTGAGTCCTGGTTGAGATAGCCGGGACATGGAGGCCATATTCCACCGGCTTGCTTGAGATGAGGAGACTGCAGTTGGTGGCAGAGGACAGCGGAGGATAGGAGTGGAGGCCCCACCCTCGCCTGTGGTTAGAGAGCCTGCCCCAAGAAATGGTGCCATCTCTGTGGACCCTAGTGGTGGGGATCCCCAAAAGAGAAAACAGTAGAGGCTCATGGAGTCCCATGGTGGATAGGACAAGAGACACTCATATGCGAGGAGACCTCCAGCCCTGGTCTTCTGAGAGTGAGCCACTGAAGTGACGCAATGAGGAGGAACTGTTTCATTGACCTCTGAGATTTTTGCGGGAGAGATAGCCTGTGCTTCTGAGCAATGATGATAACAAAGAGAAATCAGGTACTGCTCCTTTCCGTGGCGTCCGGGGGTGTGTGTTTTTTTTGGACCCCTTAAATTGCGCTTTGAGTCTGGCGTGCTGTGAGATAGACGTTTTTGGTCCCAGGAAGGGGTGTGCAAGGTGCGAGGCAGAGAGAAGACTACTCGGTAGATCATATGCCTGTATAAAAAGAGGCGGAGCCTAGAGAGGCACAGTGGTGGTAAGGAGCCTGGCGAGGTGCCTGTCAATGTCCCAAATCTCTTTGTTCTTGGTGATTGCTGCTCTACTGGCCCTAATGATGGTGAAAGAGAAAGGAAATCGAGAGGCCCAGTCTATCAAAATCCCCAATTATGCACAAACGGTTCCTTCAGGAAAAGGGGCCCAGGAGGTGACCCCAGAAGGTGGTGGAGAGACATTGCCAAAGACTGCAGAGGTGTCTTCCTCTCGTGCAGACCTGCTTGCGGCGATACAAAACTCAAGGGACGAGATGGTCTATAAGATTGACTCTGTCGCAATAGATGTTACCATACTGCGAGCTGATCCACGTAAGGTATCGGAACGTAAGACCACTACAGAACAAAATCTGAGTGCCTTACAGGGGAAGGTCAAAACGCTCCGCGATACTGTTATCCATCTTCAAAAACAGGCAGTTCGCCTGGATGATTGTATGGAGAACACTGAGGGGAGGTCCCGCAGAAAAGATTTACGCTTTGTGGGGTTCCCATAGAAGGCAAAGGTACATTCTGACAAATTCTTCTTGGTAGGCTGGATCACTACCACTCTGGCGCCCAAAAGCCTCTCTAAATTCTTTACTATTAAACGAGCGCACAGTGCCCATGCGCCTCCGCCCAGACCTGTTGCACCACCCCGAGCAATTATAGCACGGCTGTTCAACTTCTGGAATAGAGATGCAATACTACAAACCACCCGAATACAGAGGCCTTTGTTGTTTGACAGCCATCCCATATCCATCTATCCTGACAACACCCGAAGGGTACAAGATTAAAGGAAAACCTTCCTATCAGTGAAAAAGCGTCTTCGGGAACTCAATCTTAAATACAGCCTTCTCTTCCCTGCCAAACGAAGGGTTGAACACCAAGGAAATGTACTGTTCTTTTTTTCAGCTGAAAAAGGCCAGTGACTGGTTAGACCTTAGAGGAAACTCCTGTGACTGGCTGGTGTCCCAGACGGGGTCCCCTCAACAGTCCACATCGGGCCGGTCTGGTCATGGCCGAAGACAACAGAGCCGGTGGAAGAATCAAGAGACTAATGCGGTATTAGAGAGGATCGGGGTTTGTCCATATGGTACTTTGCAAGCAACCAATGTGGTCCCAGATTCAGATGTGGCCTCCCAGGAACTGCTGGAGGACTGGGAGCAACCTGAGAATTCGTCGGTCTGAGTCTGTGGTCCGGTTTTGCTGAACTTTGAGGCAATTGGGCGGGCTCCGTCGGATCTAGACCGGAGATACTACGGAGGAGATGGTTTGAGGGGAGGCAAATTAGACCTGTGTACATGACTTATAATGTGCTATGCTCTCACTAGTTGCGCATCTGATTAAAAAAAAAAAACTGTTAAGTATGCACGTTTGGGAGGAAAGGGGGTTTCCTTCATAGATATGTCACCTGTGTTGGTAGGAGGGCTTTACCCCTAGAGGAGGATGGCCGTGAGAAGGGAGCCGGCTATCTATCCTTTTGCAAAGCACAAGTTTGCACCGGGGGAGGTGGGAATATTGTTTGGGGTGTTTTCTTTAATATATCTTTTTCTTATCAACATTGAGGTATGGGGCGGGCTTCGCTGACTCCCAACTTGTCTGAGTGCGGACGGGGTGGGATGGTGGTACTGCCCATGTGGAGGGGGGGGGGGGGGAAGTTGTGGGTGGGGTATGATTTATATGTTCTGGTTTGGATTGGGATGTTAGTTCTGCTTATGTGTCAAATGGCCATGCCGTGCTGTGTGAGCGACGCAGTTATGCAAGTGAGGGAAGGTGAATGGATGTTTTGTGAAGAATCGCTGCCTTCATAAACAAATTGATCTCTTGGAATGTCCGAGGCCTAGCCACCTTTGAGAAACGTACAAGAGTGTTTGCCTATCTGAAGCACTTTAGAGAGGCTATGGCATTCCTGAAAGAAACACATCTGGGGTGGCTCTATCCCATGCCCGAGAAAGTAATGAAGAGGTCAAATTTATGCTACCTCCTACTCTGGGTTTGTCAGTAGGACACTTATGTGGGTGACTCCAGAGGTCCCTATTAAGCATCTGAATCATGATGTAGATCCAGAAGAACGATATTTTGTTTTACATAGGACACTTGAGGGTCTGGAGATTTGTTTTATTAATGTCTATGCCTCCAATGTTGACTGTCCAGATTTCTTTCCTACAATGTTAATGGCGACGGCCCCCTATTTGGGTGCGGTGGTGGTCTTGGCAGGTGATTTTGACTGTGTTATGGATGGGATGCTGGACCAGGAGCCACCCCCTCCCTCCCGAGTTCATACTAAACCCTGGCTCACGGGGGGCACTCCAGGACATGCTAGATGGTCTGCACTTGTGCAATATCTGGTGTGAGCGACATCCTGGGACACACGTTTTCTTGCCACACCCTAGCAACAGGTACATTCAGCTACTTAGAACATTGCTTTCCTTCTGCCAATCTGGTGACCACGGTTGCGGACGTCACCTATCTCACCCACTATCTTTCGGACAATTTGCCAGTTTTGTTAAGCCTTGGTGGTGTACCTGGCCGGCCGGCGAAACCCCTGTGGTGCCTTTGTGCGGAGGCTCTGGGGGATCCCCCCTTTGTGGCAGCAGTCACCGATGCACTAGCACATTATTTTGAGGAGAACTGGGGGTCAGCGTCCTCTCGGGCACTCAACTGGGAGGCCATGAAAGTCTTCCTCAGGAGGGTTTGTATGAAGATATCCTACGGGGTTCGACATCAGTTGGAGAGAGACATCAGAGCCCAGGAGTCCAAACTCGGCAAGTTATTTGGCACTTCCGTCGGCACCCCTTATAGGTTATCCGAATGGTGCGAAAGCCAGGAGGATCTAAAAGAAGACTAGCGTAGGTTGGAGAAACATACCCATACGGCCTACCAGCAGAGATTGGATATGGAGGGGAATTGGACGGGCACTTTGCTCGCCTGATTGGGTAGATGAGAAGCCCCGGGGACCTCTGTTCTACAGTTGCACACGGCAATGGGGGCCCTAATATATACGCAGCGAGCGAATAATGAAGTATTCGCTGCCCATCTTAGTGAGGTTTATAAGGAGCTTATATACCCTAATAGGAGGCCGTGCATGGTTTCCTTGTAGATGTTGAGCACCTGAGCCTTGGCTTGGACGCCATGGCGGCCCTGGATGCCCAGAATATGAAGGAAGAAATCCTTTTGGCAATCAGACATCTCAAGTCTGCAAAAACCCCAGGTAGTGATGGATTGCCGGCAAAAGTTTATCATAAGTTTGCTGCATCAGTGGCAGACCAACTGCTAGAGGAGTACAACGAGGCCCTAGATGCCGGTTCTCTGCCGGCCTCCATGCGGGAGGCCTTAGTAGTCATGATACTGAAGCCTGGCAGGGACCCTCTGCTTGCTTCCTCGTACAGACCGATATTGCTCCTAAATATAGATGTAAAGATTCTGAGCGTTGTTCTGGCAGCGCATTTCCTTCCACACCTTCCCCTTCTCATACACTCGAACCAGTTGGGATTCATCCCGAGGTGCAGTACCATTCATAATTTACAGCGACTGGCTCACGTGTGGCATGCCCCGCGGCTTTCGACAGATGACTTTGCTCTGGCGGTCCTAGATATTGAGCAAGCAGTTGATTCTGTAAATTGGTCCTACCTGTGGCAAGTGCTCCAAAAACTAGGGTTGGGCCTTGGATTTATTCAATGGGTTTGCTTACTTTATTCTGCTCCATATGCTAGGGTACGATCTGGGGGAGTGATTTCTGATCCATTTAGATTATGCAGAGGCACCCGACAGGGATGCCCTCTGTCACCGTTTTTGTTTGTGATTGCTATGGAGCCATTGGCGGAGACCCTGCACAGCAAAAAGCAATTGTGGGGCATATCCTTAGGGGTAACTAATCATGTGGTCTCCCTCAATGCCGATGATGCTTTAGTGCATCTTCGACAACTGACTTGTCACCCATCTTACTTAAAGTTATGCAGACATTTGGGGAGGTCTCGGGCTTTCGGATCAACCCGGATAAATCTAAGCTATTCCCCCTGGGAAGGCTGATGGGAGTGCCGGAAGACAAGCTGCCTGTGGTGGGGCTCCCCTGGATGACTGCTGATCTTCGCTATTTGGGAGTTTGCCTGGCTCCCACGGCTCTAACATTCTTATATCTTGACATCGGAAGGGTGGTGGAGGGAATACGAGCCTCGATCAGGTTTTGGAAGGAATTACCTTTTTCCCTTATGGGCAGGATCATGATATTTAAAATGATAATATTGCCACGCTGTCTCTACGCCATGCAAAATGCTTTTTTTGGGCTCCCCAGGCAATATTTTCGTATACTTGAAAGTTTAGTGGTAGACCTCCTCTGGGGTACCAAGCATAGACTGGTTGGACTCGCCACTTTACAGCGAACGTGGAGTCAGGGAGGGCTTGAGGTTCCCCGCCTGGAATTTTATTATATGGCATCTCAGCTGCAACATGCGATTCATAGGTTGGACAATGATGATAATTGGGAAAAGCATCTCTTACTGGGCGTCCATGGCGGGAGACCTTTACCGGCCCTTCTGATGTTTGGATCCCGCATCCCCTCATCGTTTCCTTATACGGCACGTTGCAACTATTTGGGAGAGTGTTGTTAGACGGGTTATTCGACGGGCTCCCGATGCACCAGATGTGCCTCTCAGTAAAGTGCGGCCCTTCTCCTGTATCGCTGAGTCCATGTCGGTGCAGCATTGAAAGGATGGGGGTTGCACTCTAAAGGGAGATCTTTACGTTGGTCAACATTTTATCGTGTAAGCTAAGGTGTTGGCTTCCTTCGCTTTGGGTAATGGGTAATACCTTCAATATATGAAAATTTGAGTAACGCTCGAGAGGTGTGGCCGTATTTTCCGGCAGAGCCTCCCAAGTCCAATGTATTGATGCTCATGTTGTATATTGCCCAGGGACGCCGATTGATATCCCACCTTTGAGCCCTGCATGCTGACCTGCCATGAGCGGTGCTGCCTATACAAGCGAAGTGGGATACCCTCTTGGAGACACCCTTGTCGCAAAAGAATGGGTAAAGGTCCATGAGGGGATCTGAACGGTCAGCTCTAATGCACGCTTTAAACTCCTACAATATAACTTCGTCCATCAGACATACCTTACTCTGCAAACGTTACATGTTATTTAATCTGCCCGCACAGAAGCGTGCCCACGCTGTAGTGCCCAAAAGGGCAGATTTTATTCATATGGTGTGGACACAAATGTTGCTCGGATTGCTCCCATTCCAGGCGAAAAAGAAATGAAGCGGGAAGTTTGTCATGCTGAGTCTCATGTTGGCAAAGAGCCGTTTTGCCATTACACTGCTTAGTCATACACCCCCTATCTACAAGGCATGGTTGAGAGACGTCTGCAAATGGGCAACTGCGAAGAAGGTGCGGATGCGACATGTGCAAAGAGATGAAAAACCTGAGGATGATCGGATAGCCTGGTCGTCTATGCTGTCTGAGCTGTGGAAACCACGGAAAGTGCCTGCATCTGAGGGAGCACCAAACAAGTTGGTGCCCCTCCCCCGGGTGTGTGAATGCAGGAAAAAACAAAGGTGGGAGATGGCTGTAAAATCTGGGGGTAACCAGAAATCGCTTACAATGTCTTGCTTCTTTATTTATTGTGCTGGCCTAACATGAAAGCAGGTAAGGGGAGGGCTTTGAACTGTTACATATCGGCATTGGAGTTAAATGGATGACGCACAGAGCTTTTTCTCCTGTATAGATAAATTGTGGTTGGGATCATATACATGCCCTTTTGACTACCAACAGGTGCTTAAGTCCTATCTCTGAGAAAACTGTGTGGATTTTGACCTTCCTTTGCTCTAACCCAGATACCTCTGTGGTCTCTGAATAAGTACTATGATTTTGATTGTTTATATCTATAGGGACAGGGTGGGGGCACAAGGGAAGCTTATAGATGGACTCCTTATGATAGACAATGTCTATGTGATATCCCTATATGCCAATAAAGTTTTTTTTTTTTTTTAAAAGCAAAAGGACAGCGTTTCTACCCGGGCCTATCCTGACCCTGTTGCAGAGTACAAATCTCTTCCATTTGGAGGCATACAAGGTTCTGGTAGATGGACTGTTTGATTATTTTAGGACCTTCATGTGCCTGGAGGTAAATTCAAATGTCCATACTGTATGCTGCTAAATTCAAGGACTGTATGCTGGGATGCAGAATTTCGCCTTCCATCATGGACAGGAGGTTGTTGTTTTATGGCAGTCTCATGTGAGGTTTGAGTGATGGGTGTAGTAGCTCTGGATACCACCATTGCCTTATTCTCTCAGGAGCTATGAAGTATCATGATCTAAAGGGATCCTCTGAGCTTGATGATGAGTGTTGGAATTAATGGTATCAGTGAAAAAGCGTAAGGAAATTTATTGAACGAGTTCATCAAAAGGGCATTTCTCATTAATTTTGGATCCCATTCTGTGGATCCATAGTTTTGGCATTTTGCATTGCAACACCGAGTCTATAACAAGCATTGGCAATGCTAATAGGTCTGGTTTGAAAGGAATGTTCTATGGTAACGCAAAGCATTACCAGTATAATAGCATGGTAATGGATATACATTTGTGTGGAATCAAAGAACAGTAGAATAATATTGATGTGGGTTAAAAGAACAGGTGACAGTTGTAATGTCAAGTCAGAGCCAAAGCCCTGCTCTAGTAGTGCTCACATAATTGTCTGGCGACAGCTGCGCTGTCAAGCTAGACCATAAAAATGGTTTGCAAAACATGGTTGAGAAATTGCTTGCTGAGGTAATCTGCGTCCTTATTTTGTTGACCTGGCAGGTGAACTACTTGAAGTGACAGGTTTCTTGCCAGTAGCCAATGCCAAATTGCCTGAGCTTCTAGGGGCATTATCTTTGATCTTGTTCCGCCTCATTTGTTTAGGTAATACGTTGTTGTGGTATTGACCGTTTGTACTAAAATTTTGTTTGAGACAAGAGCTGATTGAAAAGGTACGAGAGCCAGGTGGAATGCTTTGAGCTCAAAAACATTGATGTGATACTGTTGTTGTTGAGGAGACCATTGGCCTTGAACTGTTAGATTTCCTAATTGGGCTACCCAGCCTAACAGAGGCAGATCTCTCACAATGGTCTGTGATGGAATGGAATTCCTTTCAGAATATTCAATTTGTTTATCCACTATTGGAAGGATTGTCGAGCTTGATGATTCAAGACAATTCAGTTTTCCCAACTTCCTTGATCTGGTGACCATTGATCCTCTAGACATTGTTGTAAAGGTCTCATGTAGAGACGAGCATTGGGAACCAGAAAAATGCACAATGCCATGGAATAGGACTGAAGTCTCTCTCCTTACTGTTTTGCGACATATAGTAGTTGTACACATTTTTGAGAAATGGAATATACCCTTTTATACTCTTTACTTTGAAGGATACACTTCTCCCATTATTGTATTTATAGATAGTCGCAGTTAGGATAGTACTTGGACTGGCGTTGTGGTTGATTTCTCCATATATACTGGCAATCCCAAGTGGTGTAATAATTCGACAGTGTAGCTGAAGTCTTTTTGCGCTTGTGTTGCTGACTGAGCTTTTATCAGCCAACTGTCTAAATAGGGATAGACGAAAATCCTCTTCTTGCAAAGAAAAGCAGCTAAAATGTTCTCGGGCTGGATTTGAGGCCAAACGGGGGGATTTTGTACTGCCAGACACCTGGGAAACATCCTGTGTTTTAAAACCATCTATGTGAAAATAAGCATTTTTCAAGTCCACAGAGCACATCCACTCTCCCTTCCTGAGCTGGGGATAAATTAGATGTAATGTCAACTTCCTGAATTTTTTATATATTTGTTGGTCTTTCTCAGATCCAATATTGGCCAGAATGCTTGCTTGGGGCCCTTCTTAGGAACCAAAAAATATCTTGCATAGATATTCTTTTCTCTTTGTGATGGAGGTACTAATTCTATTTCTTGTTTTTGTAAAAGTGATGGCATCTCCTAGATGATGCTGTTGTGAGTAATGCGACCACTGAAGGGATAGAACGCTCTGCCTCTAATATTGTCTGGTATCCCTCTGGCAGAACTGAGATCTATAAAATTGCTTTTTCTCTTCTAACCGCAGTTTCCTTACCTTAGAATATTCCCCAGGCATCAGACTGGATCTGGACATTTTCAAGTAGTACCTCTGTGCGCCAGTAGGTGGCGTTGATCGGCTCTGCGTCAGCCACACCAGATGTGACATGCACAGTGTCTATATATGTGCCACTGCAACGCTCTGAGAACAGTTTTTTTGTGACATTTCCACGCAAGAATCATGGAGGCACACAGAGTACCGATGACCCAGTAGAGCAGGCCTGACTGGCTGTAGCGGGCATTGGGCATTTCCCAGGAGGCTGGAAGGATGGGGGCCGGTTTTGCAGCAAGGGGGCTGTTTTTTTGTTACTGGGGGCTGGTTTTGCAGCAGTGCTGCAATATCGGCCCACAGTAACAAAAGCAGCAGTGCTTCACACTTGCACCTCCACCAACCCCAGGGCTCGTCGTACAAAATTGCCAGGGCTGCCTTGGGTTCCCAGTCTGGCCCTGCAGTAAAGAGAATCGGTTCACAGAAGCGGGGAGGATGGAAGGGTCGATAAGGAATCAGCAACTAAATAGAGTCTATACCAGGTAAGGCGTTACGAAAGGTAAGTAACTTGTTCATCTGATAGAGAGTTCTAGCCACAGGTTCCTTTATCTTAGAATAGATACCCAAGCAATACCCCCCTATAGGCTCGTCTGTGATTAGATTAATTCAAGAAGTCCTGGAGGACCAAACAGGCAAAGTGCTCGTCGCGACAGACCCAACTGTCAAGGCAGTAGTGTTTGGTAAACGTGTGCAGACCTGCCCATGTAGCAGCCTGACAGATGTCCAGGACAGGGACTCAGCAGGCTAACGCAGTGGTGGCAGCCTTGGCTCTGGTGGAATGAGCTTGCAAATCCTCAGGGGTTGCCTCATGGTCAATGCATATCAGATCTTAATTCTGGATAAAAGTACCTGGTGAGTGCCGTGCAAGTCAGCCCAACCTGAATACCCCTACATGTCTAGTTTTCAAAAATGTACACGTTGGCTAGGTTTTTCTATGTGCCGGCTGAGCTATGGTTCAAAATCTACAGCTACCCACATTGGAAAAAAAGGGTCAGTTTTGAGTGGAGAAATGTGATGCGTTCATGTTGCATTTTGGGCTGTTTCCTGTCACGGGCACTAGGCCTACCCACACAAGTGAAGTACCATTTTTAATCGGAAGACTTGGGGAAATGCCGTGTGGAAGGAAGTTTCTTGCTCCCCCCAGATTCCAAAACTTTTCATCACAGAAATGTGAGGAAAATGTGTGTTTTTTTGGTCAAAGTTTGAGAATTTTAAGGGTTTCTGGGTAAAAAAAAGCTGGTGAGAGCCACGCAAGTCACCCCTCCCTGGATTCCCCTATGTGTCTACCTTTCAGAAATGCACAGGTTTGCAGGGTTTGCCTAGGTGCTGGCTGAGCTAAGGACCAAAATTGAGATCTTCCCACATTGGAAAAAAGGGTCCGTTTTAAGTGGAAAAATGTGACGCGTTCATATCAGAAGACATGTGGGAGCATACAACTAGTAGAACATTTGTTATTACCAATTGGCTGTCGCTGCATTTGTGCCTTTCAATTGTAAGCCAGTGTATAAGAAAGAAGACATTTAGAAAAATACCTTCTAAATCATGCGCTACTACGGGTACCCAGAAATTCGGAGATGTACAAATAACCACTGCTCCTAAACTCCATATCTTGTGCCCATTTCAGGAACATATAGGTTTCCAAGATGCCATTTTTTATTCTACTTATTTTGCTACATGAATTTGTCTATACTCAGTACTCAATGAAAAAACATTGTACGGTGCAGCTCAGTTGCTGGCTCTGGGTACCTCAAGTTCTTGGAGAACCTACAAACCATATATATCATCTCAACAAGAAGGGTCTAGCGGACTTAATGGTATATTGTTTTTGTAAAATCGGCCATTGTGACAAAGTTACTGATGAAAATGTTGTCACAAATGGGCACTTCTTCCTACTCATTTACAATATTTCTTTATTTCAACAATTATTTTCCTTGAGAAAACCTCGAGGGTCCTACATGTATGAACCCATGCTGAATTTGAAATGTTGTCTACTTTTCAGTAATCTATAGTTTTCTTGGAACACCTATGGGTTTCACACTGGTTTCCTCCACAAACTGGAAGTAGGTTGAGGTCACATAGAATAGGAAAAATGGGCTACCTCTTTGAAAAATGCCAAAACTGTGGTAATCAGGTTTTTTCATTCGGCTCCACATGTTCCTGAAAGCTGTGAAGATGGTGACTTTAGTACAGTAAACCGTGCGTTGATGCCATTTTTAGGTGGAAAAAAACCCAGACACTTATCTGGAGCACTTTTTCCCTATTTTTCATTGAAAAGAAAATCAAAATCTAGCTATATTTTGCCTATTTTCTCGATCCCTTCTAGGGGAATCCCCAAACCCTGTGTACCTTTAGAATCCCCAGGATGTTGGAAAAAGAGGACGCAAATTTGGTGTGGATACCTTATGTGGAAAAAATGTTATGAAGCCCTAAGCGGGAACTATCCAAAATAGCCAACAAAGGGCCCAGCACTGGGGGATGGGGGGGAATTAGGGCCAGCAGCTAAGGGGTTAATGACAGCTATAAAAAAATGTTTGCACTAGGTATAATCTGCATATTTACTGAAATCTATACTTTAGAAGCACTTTTTATTTTTGACCTACATTTATATGCACGTTTTATGGCAGTGTATAAAATACTGTTTGTAATGTACATTTAAAATAATGACTTACACATTCACAGTGCTTTCAGGGTCCTCCTCCTCCTACTAAAAATGCACAAGTCACTTTTCCCTGCTGCACCAAACAGGATTAAATTCTAAGGGCCTCTGATTGCACACATTCATCTGCAGTGATCACATTAACCAACAGAGGGATCATAACATAAAATAGTGCATTTCTCACTGATTAGTTTAACTTTAATTTATTTTTCAGTTAAGCTATGCCTTATTTTATATGTAGTTACTTGATGGTGAAAGTTCAACAAAATAGTTTTGTTCTTTTTAGCCACGCCTTTGATTTTGCCTCTGCTCTCACTGACTTCAACCCCAGTGCAGTATCCATACTTTAATGCACTTCAACCGCTGCATTGAATAGCTTAGAACACAAGGAACGCCGAGCAAGAGCTGAGTCAAGGGTCTGACTCGGATCTTGAAGCCCATGCAGGAGCCTAGTCCCGATATGTTTGCTATAACAAACATCATGTAAAATATGATAGTCGCTTCAAAATTCAAAAGAATTGTATTTCTTTAAGATTTGTAGCAATGACGCACAAGTTACTAACTTGTGTAACGATATATCTGTAAGAGACAGTAGTTAGTGACAGATTCCTTACCTTAGAATATCCCCAGGCGTCAGGCTGGATCCGGAAAGTTTTTGCGTAGCAGTACCCTTGCGCGCTCGGTAGGCGGCGTCGTGCGGCTCCGCGTCCGTCGTCGGGCGTCGTGATCGCCGGGATGACGTCGCGGGCAGTACTTAGGCGCCGCCCCTGTGCGCTGACGCCAGTTCTGTACACGACTTTCCACGCCAGGAACGCAGAGCCATGCAAGAAGCTGACATAGGTGTCTGAAAAATACTAGGGCCCTGAAAGGGATGTCCTTAACCCTAGAAATCAGTTCGCAGAACGGGAGGATGGTGGCGGTAAGGAATCTGTCACTAACTACTGTCTCTTACAGATATATCGTTACACAAGTTAGTAACTTGTGCATCTGAAAGAGACACGTTAGTGACAGATTCCTTACTTTAGAATAGATACCCCAGCAATACCAACCACGGTGGTGGGTCTGCGAACAAAGATCAGACAAGGAAGTCCTGGAGGACAGAACGGCCAAAAAAGCCGTCCCTCCGGACCTGACTGTCAAGGCAGTAATGCTTTGTAAACGTGTGCAGCGAGGCCCACGTAGCTGCCTGACAGATAACCGGCAGCGGAACACCGCGGCCCAAGGCCGTGGTAGCAGCCGTGGCCCTGGTGGAATGGGCACGCAGCCCAACAGGAGGCTCCTTTTTAGCCAAAGAATAGCAGGTCTTGATGCACAAGGTAACCCAGCGGGAGATGGTCCTCTTGTGCACCGCCCGACCTTTTTGGCGCCCACGTAGCCAACAAAGAGCTGGTCATCCACCCGGAAGTGTTTTGTGCGGTCAATATAGAAGGAGAGCGCACGTTTTGGGTCCAGACGGTGGAGCCTCTCTTCCTCTCTGGAAGGATGCGGAGGCGGAAAGAAGGTGGGCAAAGTGATGGTCTGCCCAATGTGGAAAGCAGTAACCACCTTTGGCAAGAAGGACGGACGCGTCCGACGAACAACCTTGTCTGGATGAACAGACAGAAAGGGAGGTTTGCAAGATAGAGCCTGGAGCTCACTCACCCGCCGAGCGGAGGTGATGGCCACCAGAAAGGCTGTCTTCAGAGTCAGAAGACGAAGAGGACAGTTATGTAGAGGCTCAAAGGGAGCGCACATTAAAAAGGTAAGAACCAAGTTCAAGTCCCACTGAGGCATCACAAACGGAACAGGAGGGAAGAGGTGTGTAATGCCTTTTAAGAACCTGTTAACAACAGGGGACTTGAAAAGGGAGGGCTGATCAGAGAGCCTGAGGAAGGCCGAGATAGCACAAAGATAACCCTTGATGGTACCCAGGGCAGAACCCCGTTGGGCCAGAGAGAGAAGGAACAGAAGGACCTCAGAAAGAGGGGCAGAAAGGGGATTCACAGCCTTTGCTGTGCACCATGCCACAAATTTGTTCCACCTGCAGGCGTATACCACCTTAGTGGAGGGACGCCTGGCTGCCAGAATCACATCACAAACTTCGGGAGGCAAGTCGAAAGGAATCAACTGCCGCCGCTCAATCTCCACGCAAGTAGGTGTAGACTGGACAGGTTCGGGTGGAGGACCGTCCCCTGCTGCTGCGACAGAAGATCCTCCCGAAGAGGCAGACGGATCGGGGGATCTACGCTCATATTGAGTAGCTCGGGATACCAAACTCTTCGAGCCCAGTCCGGAGCCACAAGAATGACTTGGGCCCGGTCGTGCCGAATCTTCTTCAACACTCTGGGTAGAAGTGGTATAGGCGGAAAGGCGTACAACAGACCGCAACTCCACTCGCGACGAAAAGCGCCGCCGAGCGAGTGCCGCCTTGGAAATTCCAACGCGCAGAACTGATGACATTGCGCGTTCTCTTCGGTGGCGAATAGATCTAACCAAGGCTCTCCCCATTGTAGAAAGAGTCCTTGCGCCACTTCCGAGTGAAGACGCCATTCGTGATCCATCATGCACCTGCGGCTGAGTTCGTCCGCCTCTGGCGTTCAGGGAACCTGCCAGGTGTTGAACCATCAGGAACATGCCCTGATGTTCCAGCCATGTCCAGAGGCGCAGAGCCTCCTGGACAAAGGGTCCAAGACCCCACCCCGCCCTGTTTGTTGCAGTACCACATGGCGGTGGTGTTGTCTGTGAACACCTGCACTACCTTCCCTTTGACAGAGGGAAGGAATGCCTTCAGTGCAAGTCGGATCGCCCGGAGCTCCAGAAGGTTGATATGGAGCCGGGACTCCGCCGGAGACCAGAGGCCTCTGATCTCCGCCTCTCCCATGTGACCGCCCCATCCCAGAAGGGACGCGTCCGTCACAACTGTATGCTCTGGCTGGGGAAGGGAGAGGGATCTGCCCATGACCCATTGCCGGTTCGAGAGCCACCACTGCAACTGTTTTGCAGTCCCCTCCGAGATCTGGACGTGATCGGACAGGTTGCCCTGGTGCTGCACCCACTGGAACTTCAGGTCCCACTGCAGAGCCCGCATATGCCATCTGGCATGATTGACCAACAGGATGCAGGAGGCCATGAGGCCCAGCAGCCTCAGGGTCATCCGTACCGAAACCCAGGATAAAGGCTGAAAGATCGGAATCATAGCCTGAATATCCCGGACTCGCCGTTCGGGAGGATAGGCCCGAAACTGCGTCGTGTCCAGAACTGCTCCGATGAAAAGGAGCTGTGGAGAAGGAATCAGATGCGACTTCGGCACATTGATGGAGAACCCCAGCGAGTGCAGGAGTTCGGCCGTAGTCTGGAGGTGGGAGACGACTGCCTGGGACGAGCCCGCCTTCAGCAGCCAGTCGCCGAGGTAGGGGAAGACTGAAACCCCTGCCCGGCGCAGATGAGCTGCGACCACCGCCATCACTTTCGTGAACACCCGAGGGGCACTGGTAAGGCCAAAGGGGAGCACGGTGAACTGAAAATGCTCGTGGCCTACCGTGAACCGAAGGTAACGCCGGTGGGCCGGCAGGACGGGGATGTGGAAATATGCGTCCTGCAAGTCCAACGCTACCAACCAGTCTCCAGGGCAGTCAAGACCTGAGCTAGGGTGAGCATCTTGAACTTCTCCTTCCGGAGGAAGCGATTGACGTTCCGGAGGTCCAAGATAGGACGCATGTCCTCCTTGTCCTTTTGGGCACCAGGAAGTAGTGGGAGTAGCAACCACGCCCTACTTCTGGGGTCGGAACATGCTCGATGGCCCTCTTGGCCAAGAGGGCCGTGACTTCCTTCTGCAGAAGTACCAAGTGATCCCCTGACATGCGGTGGAATTGAGGTGGCATGGCTGGGGGTGGTCTCGAAGGGGAGGGAGTAGCCCCTTTGGACAATGTCCAAGACCCACCTGTCCGAGGTGATGTTACGCCAGTGGGGAAGGTGATGGCGGACCCTGCCCCCTACTGGCGTGCTGTGCACCTGAAAGGAGGGACTAGGAGGGTTTGGAGGCCGCGGACGGGTTGGAGGTGGTGGCCTGACCCGCACGCTGGTTGCCCGATCCGCCACGGCGGAATCCACGCCCTCGGCCACGCGAAGACGCCTGCTGCGCTGGCCGGTGGCTGGGCTGCTGACGTGAAGGGGCGCCCTACCGTGGCCACGATAGGGGCGAAAAGCAGAAGTCAGCGGAGGGCGTGTAGCAGAAAGGCCCAGGGACTTGGCAGTAGCCCGTGAGTCCTTAAAGCGCTCCAACGCATGGTCTGCTTTGAACCCAAAAAGACCGACTCCATCAAAGGGCATGTCCATGAGAGTATTCTGGACATCCCCTGAAAACCAGTGGTTCTCAGCCAGGCGTGGCGTCGCAGCGCCACCGTCGTTGCAATAGACCTGCCCAGCGAGTCGGCGGTATCAAGGCCACATCGTATCGTGTATTTGGCCGCATCCCTTCCTTCCGCAATGGCGCGGGAAAGCAGTGTCTGGACCTCCTCAGAACACTGGGGCAAAACATTCGCCACCGAATCCCACAAGGAGTGGGTATATCGGCCCAAAAGACAAGCGGTGTTGATGGACCGCAAGCCAGCACTGGAGGAAGAAAAACCCTTCCTCCCAAATTGATCCAGGCGTTAGGATTCCCTATCCGGAGGGGTGGTAGGAAAGGCGGTTTGGGAAGCGGAGGCTTGGACAACCAAGCTCTCAGGAGTGGGGTGGACAGAGAGAAACAGGGGGTCGCCCGGAGCTGGGCGATGGCGTCGGGACACGTTCCTATCCACAGGAGCCCCTGTGTTGGGCTTGGACCAGGCGCCCAAAAGAACGTCAGTGAGGGCGTCGTTAAACGGCAGCACAGTCTCCGTAGAGGAGGCTGCCGGCTGAAGCACCTCTGTCAAGAGATTAGTCTTGACCGCCACAGTAGGGAGTTGGAGATGTAAGGCTCCAGCCGCCCTACGCAACACCGTTGCAAAATTGGCTCCCTCCTCCGTAGCCACGGGAGGAGACAGCATGCCAGTGTCAGGGGAAGTATCTAGACCACTGGCATCCCCTAGACCCTCTGTCCAGTCCTCATCGTACTGACACTGTTGTGCCAGAGGGTCATCAGACCCTCCTGGTCCTCCTCTGGTTCAAAATAAGGAGGAGGAGGGACATTTGGGACCCAAGGTCCCATCGGCGCCGGAACCGGCGCCGAGCGACGTCGGTCCGGGTCCATGTCCGGAGCCGGAAGGAACTGGGGACGACGCCGCCCGGAGCCCCAGGCGGCGTCGAGAACGGCACCGGAGACATCGGGCGCCGGCGGAGGTGTCGTTAGGGTCGACCGGCGTCGATGGGGGTTGTGGAGCCGGGATCGAGGCCGGAGCCGGGATCGAGGCTGGAGGCACGGGCGACGCCGGGGCAGAGCCGCCGGCGACGCCGGAGCAACCCTATCAGGGCCCGCGGGCCCGAAGGCGCACCGGAGGGACCTGGAGGCCCGAAGAGGCGGGCCATGGCCGACAGGAATTCCTGTACTTGAGCCGGATCCGCCCCGAACCCGGGAAGGACGGGTATTGCGGGGCGACTCCACAGGCATGTCCGGGGCCGCGGGGTGGGGACGGTGCCGGGAGGAGCCTCAGCCGAGTCGCGAGACCGGCGAGGCGAAGTCCTAGAGCGACGATGCTTTTGGACTTTTTGTGTTTGGACTTACCGGACGAAGAAGACTTCGATGCCGACGACCGGTGTGGACTCCGCGATCGACCCCTGGACCTCTCACGCGACCGGGGCTTGCGCGGAGCCGAATGCCGGGCCTCTAGGAGCTTTCGAGACCGCTCTGCAAAGCTTTCGGGTTGAGGGCCCGGCAGTCGGAACAAGACTCCGTGTCGTGGCCTCGGCCGAGGCAGAAGAGACACTCCCGATGCGGGTCTGTGATGGACATCATCCGAGCACAGGCGCCGCAACGTTTAAACCCGGGCATCCCTACGACACCTTGAAGTCGATTCGAAGAAAAACAGTGAAAAATTCACCAAAAAAGTTTAGTCAAAAAATGACTAGGGCACTGCTCTTCCCGGATCTGCGTTGCTGGCGCGGAAAAGAAGAACTGACGCCAGCGCGCAGGGGCGGCGCTAAGTACTGCCCGCGACGTCATTCCGGCGATCACGACGCCGACGACGGACGCGGAGCCGCACGACGCCGCCTACCGACGCGCGAAGGGTACTGCTACGCAAAAACTTTTCCGGATCCAGCCTGACGCCTGGGGATATTCTAAGGTAAGGAATCTGTCACTAACGTGTCTCTTTCAGATATTAATACGTCACATTATAGTCTATAAAAACAAATGCAGTAGGTTTTTATACAACCGGTATTAGGAACTCACATATTTGAAAGTGCTTCCATACGACTTAATGAAGAAAAAAGAGTTTTGGTGATGTAAAATATTTGCCTAAGATCACACAATTTAAGGGGGGGAAGTTGCGTTTTATCCAGGTTTTCTAGTTTTACTTTCTACATGATCCTAGAAAGATGGCAGCCGTGGCGGAGGCAAACTAGTGAGCTCCGCGCCAGCCCACCAATAACGTGCATCTATCCTGCCCTCTTGCCCAAACCAGCGGGCGGAAAGACCACACCGGACCCTGGGAGGCTGCGGCGGGGGCCCGGAAAGTGCACCGGCGACGAGGGGCTGACGCGCGCTTTGGCGGTCTCGTGGCCGAACTGCGGCCGGAGATCCCCGGCCTCGATTAGCACTCGGGGCCTTTGGCTGCGCTGCGGAGGCCAAGCCGGGGACACTGGAGGCCACCATGCCGGCTGAAAAGGCCGGAAGATGAGGCTGCACGCATCGGATCACCAGCGGTGGACCCCTGAAGTGCTGATACCGGGAAGGAGAACTGGGGGCCTGCCGCAGAGTAGGAGAAGCCCCGCTTTGGATAAATTGTTAACGGTTCCCATATATCACGAGGGCGGCTACCTTGTGGCTGTAGGTCCCAATACGCGGTCAATTGTTCTTGGCAATGTGCAATGTCTGTTAGCCAATCTTGGGATCTGGGAGCTCGCGATCTCCCCCAATGCATAGCCACCTGACGTTTTGCTAGAAGGAACAATATCGCTACCAATTTTCGAACCTCCCGGGCGACCTCACCCACATAACCCAACAACCCCAATAATGGTGTAAAATCGACAGGCGACCCTGTGATCTCTTCTAGTGTGCGAAAGACCTCACCCCAGTAGGCTATAATGGCGGGACAGTGCCATGCAAGGTGAATAAAGTCTGATTGTGCCACTTGACAGCGTTGACACCGGGAGTCGGGAATCAGCCCCATTCGAAGTAGCTGCGCTGTTGTGCAGTAAAGTCTGTAAAAATTTAAAATGAATCAAGCGCAGTCGGTAATTAGGAGACCGCATCTCTAGTTGACCGCAACAAAACAACCATTGTGCGTCCCACAAAGTGATTGCTAAGTCTGCATTCAAGGCCTCTCGTGCATTTGGAGTAAACACAGGTGCAGTCTGTTGCATACGTCGATAAAGAGATGTTATCAGCTTGTGTTGTGAGGAGATAGTGTATATGTGTTCCAGGTCTTGTAGCGTCTTCGGGGGGGGGGGCTGGGAAGGTGTCGTGTAGCTCACGACATGTGGCTCGTAGCTGGAAATAAAGGAGAGCATCCAGCGGGGCCAGTGCCTTCCCCGTAAGGTTAATGAATCGATCGCCTGGATATAGGTCTGCAAATGTGTTTCAATTTAATCGTTTTGTGCAGTTAATTGCGTCTTTGTCAAGTAAAGGAGGTAGCGAGGGGTGGTTGGCCACGGGGACCGATGGGGCATAGAGCTGTGTAACGCCCGCGCGCCGCCCAAGTCCCTCCCATGCCCATCGCATGCATTGTGTAGTGTCGATGTCTGGAATGGGTGATTTATATGGGAGAAACAGTGCTGTATTTAAGGGGCAAGGGGTGACTTTGTCCGTCTCAATTGCGACGTGTGGTTGGAAGGGTGTGGGGTGGGTCCAGTAATGCAAGAAGTGTGCTTGAGAGCACAATGCGTAAAGGTAATCCGTGGCACCCAATCCGCCCTTTGACTGTGGTAATGTTAATAGTTCGTATTTCTCCCGCGGCTGCCTGCCAGCCCATATTAACGTAATTAAATTGGAGCGGAGCCGCTTGAAAAAACTAATGGTGAGCTGGAGCGGAACGTTCACAAACAGATAAAGGAATTTGGGTAACACTACCATTTTTGCAATGGCAATTCGTCCCGCCATAGATAAAGGAATTTTAGACCAGACTGGGATGCGCACCTCCAGCCAGTTCATGGCTTTTCCGAAATTGCACTGCCATAGCTCTTCAATATTGCTACTTACCATTATACCCAAGTATTTAACTGAACCTGTAGCCCACTGCAGTGGTTAGTCTGTGGCGAAGGGGGCCGTCGCTTCTGTCAGAGGGAAAAGTATAGATTTTGCCCAGTTCACCTGAACACCGGAGATGCCGCCAAAACAGACCACCTACCGGATCAAAGGGTCTAAATTGGTCTCTGGGTCTTTTACATACGGTGTGACATCATCGGCATAGAGGGATATAATGAGTCCCTGCGATGTAAATCCCAACCCTCGGTTAGCATGGTGCTGGCGTAGCCGTGCCGCCAGGGGCTCCATGGCAATGGCAAAAAGTATGGGCGAAAGTGGGCAGCCTTGCCGTGTCCCCCGTGCCACTGGGAAGGGATCGGATAGCAGTCCATTAGGCGTATCCGGGCAGTAGGTAAAGTGTATAATAAACGTATTTGCGCTATACAGCTGGAGCCCAGACCAAGCCTCTGCAATAAGGGGAATAGGTAGGTCCATTCCAGCGAATCAAAAGCTTTAGTCGCGTCTAATAACACAACTGCTACGGATGTTTCCTGGTGTAAATAATGCATAATTGCAAATAAAGTACGGAGATTGTGAGCCGTTGATCTACCAGGAATAAAGCTGGATTGATCCGGTCTGACCATTACTGGTAATAGTTGGAGGCGGTTGGCCAGCACCTTGGCAATTATTTTGTTATCAGTGTTTATAAGGGATAGTGGCCAGTATGAGTCACATTGGTCAGCCGATTTATCGGGCTTAAGTAACGTAATTATGACTGCTTCTCTCAGGGAGGGTGGCACGACACCCATTTCTTTGGAGTCTTGATACATGTCCAGAAGCTTGGGTGCGAGAAGCTGGGAGAATTCTTTGTAGAAACCAGCGGGCAGGCCGTCAAGGCCGGGGGCCTTGTCAGGGGCTAGGCCTTTGATTGCTTGGTGTACATCATCTACTGTGATCGGGCAGTTTAGAAATTCCCTGTGCGCGTCAGATAGCCAGACAAGTTATAAAGACTAAGTACGCCTGACGGTCCGCAGCACCCGCCACAGGAGCGGTTGAGTACAGTTGCTCAAAAAAGGCAACCATAGTCCGCAGAATGTCGACGGGAGAGGAGTGGCTTCGGCCCTCCGAGTCTGAAAGAGCGGGAATATAAGTGGAGGCATGGGGCTTCTGTAGGAGACGCGCTAGGGTTCTGGCAGGCCTATCTCTCCCCATAACTTCGGACCTGGGTGTCTTTATCTAAAAAATGTGTTTCCCGAAGGGCTTCTTCCGGATATGTAGGCATTTTTTCACGAATACTGCCCAACGTGCCTGGATCGTCAGTGTGGAAGAAGTCTGATTTCAGTGCTGTAATCTAATTTTCTAGCTTCGACAGCGTGCTACGAATAGATTTTAATATACCATGCTGTTAGCGATGCAGACACCGCGTATGACGGATTTAAATGCGTCCCATAGCACAGAGGGTAAACCTACTGACCCGGTGTTCAACTCGAAATATTCTCGTATGGCTGCATGTATTTCTGCTCGAAAGGCAGAGCCACGAAGGGCTCCCGGAGGCAGACGCCACACAAAGGCGCGCAGTAGGGCGTGTGGGGGCTGGATGGTTAGTAGTACCGGGGCATGGTCCGAGAGTGTATGTGAGAGGTAAGTAACCGACCGCAGCCATTGTTGTACGCCTTTGGTAAGTAACTAATAATCAATCCTGGACCAGGCTTTGTGTTGCAGAGATAAGCAAATGCCCTCCCGGTTTTCTCGATGTGTTTCCCGCCTGACGTCAACTGAGTGATTGTCAGTGATGATTGTGTGTAGGGTGGCAGCTGCTATAGGGTGTGGGCGCCTGGTGCAACCCAGTCTGTCCAACATGTCATCTAGTGGAACATTAAAGACCCCACCCCAGATCACTGTCCGAGAGCCAGTGTCAGTGATCAAGTGCCATACCTTGGTGAAGAACTCTGGATCATCCACATTTGGTCCGTAGACCGTGGCCAGCGCTATAGGGTGGTTGTGTAGTGTACCTACTAATATGATATATCTACCATTGGTGTCACTAATACATTGACGTTTTCCAAGCAAGGCTCTTACGTATGAGAATGCAGAGCCCTCGTGAGTAGTTGGAATAGGTAGAGGTGTACGACATCCCCCACCCAGTGTCAACAAGTTAGGGAGGCCTGCTCTAGATAGATACGTTTCTTGGAGTACGCATAGGTCAATGTGATGTCTGACCAAGTATGCGTGTACGAACTGTAACTTCCTGCCGTCATTTAGCCCGCGTATATTCCATGTAAGGAAATTAACTGTGGCCATTTACTTCAGCGTTGGAGAGATAAAACAAGGGGTTCTGCACCAGTGAGATCGCACCTTAATATGTATATAGGTTACATGCATGACCGATCCATAATAGTAGCCGGTGCTAAAGCATCTATTTGCAAATGTAGGCCAACAACAAAGACAAACCTGTCTAACCCTCACCCGCCCAAACTACCTAGCAACAGTAAAGAAACAACCCCCCCTCTCCCACCCACGCCAACCCCCAAATCAGGTTGTGACACCCAGCACCCCAACAGTTCTGTCTGGGAATAATCCCTTGGGATCATGGTACCACCGAGCTAACTACCTGCCGTAAAGGCTGGGTAGACGAGCATGTTTATATTGGGGCAACCCAATTATAACAATAAACAAGAGAGGTGGACACTGTTCTAGAAAACTGTAAGAACCCAGGGGGACGTACCCGCCCTGAGCCAATGCATAGTGAGGCTTGGACGTTATTCTGTATTGACTAAGTAGAGCAAAACCATTATTAAAGTGACTGTACTAGAACAGTATACAAGCTGTTGTGTATCATGCATTAGCAGATTCAGAACTTATTTACTAGTGATTGTCACTCAATCGAGGACCGTGGTGAGCCCGCCAGAGATCTTGCTGGTTTTATTTTCTGTTTGGCGTATTTGAGGGCTTGTTTTGCGTCTGTGAAATAATGGGTCTTGCCATCTTGCATGATCTTGAGCTCGGCCGGGTAGAGGACATAATGTACACCCTCCTGCTGTAACAGACGCTTGGCCGGCAAGAAGTCTCTCCGGGCAGCTTGCACCGCTACTGTGAAGTCAGGATAAAAGGACAGCTTATCACCTTTGTACTGGATCTGTCCCTTTTCCCAAGCCAGCCTAAGTATTGTGTTGCGGTCCTTATAATTCAGCAGATGCACCACGATGGGCCGCGGGGGCGCCCCAGGAGGGGGCCTGGGGCCAAGGGATCTGTGGGCCCTTTTGACGATGAAGACCGATGACAGTTCCGCTTCAAAGATATCTCGGAGTAGGGACTCCACAAAATCCTCCATTTTGGCGATAGCCATGCTTTCCGGCACCCCCACGATGCGAACATGGTTTCGCCTCGAACTGGCTTCAAGGTCTTCATTCTTGAGCTTAATAAGCTCTAGGACCTTATCCATGCGCAGGAGTTGTTCTTTCGCTACTGCCCGATTGTCGTCAACATCAGAGACACGGATTTCTAGCTGGTCGATTCGGGTATCATGCTCATCCACTCTCCCTTTGACCTTGTCTAGGCGTGATGCGAGTAGATCCAGCTTAGCATCTATATTTTTTAGGCTTGTTTTGACACCTAGGAGTATTTCTTGAAAGTCCAGATCATGTTCATCAGAATCCTCCGCTCGGTCAGGCACCGTTCGACTGTCCACTGCGTGGTCCACCTGCCTGGAACTTCTCTTTCGCTCAAATGACAATTTAGTTTGTCGCCCTTCGTGCTTGCCCATGGTGAATGTGACGGAGGACAGCCGGCGTCCCGATGGTGCAGGCAAAGCGCACAGGGTTGCCTCAGAATTCAGCTTTGCCATTCCCGGTGCCTCTCTCTGCACTCTCGCTTCGCCACAGCGTATGCCTGGCAATGTACCAGCGGCTCCAGCCGGTATGGTGTTATTTCACAGGGTCTCTCGCCGCAGACACAAGCGCATCTGCACCTCGGCTGCTGCTATGCCGCTGCCACTAATTCATGTGGGAGTGCCTCCATGCCCAGGGCCGCCGGTGTTGTGCGAATGATGTGTGGGCATGGTTATCGGGCACAGGATCACCGCTCAGGTCAGCGTGGCCCGCACAGCTGGCCCCCGAAACAGCCGGGCCCGTCTGCCCCCTCACGTCAGCCAATGGTATGTCCCGGACACCGCCGGCCCTGGCTGCAGCAGGCGCGGGGCCTTTCCCCTCCGATGCGTCGCGGTGTATGGTAGCGCAGGCCGGCCGCGCCAGAGCCAGCGCCGTCAAGGTAGTTATTTGCGGGGCAAGGCGCTCCGAGTGTGTGCTCGCCGCGCCCCCTCGGCCACCGGTGTAAGCTCCTTACCAGTGCTGCAACGCTCCTCTGGGACGGGCAGGTGACTGCCGCACCTCGCGCTGGCACCTCTGCAGATAGGATCGGCGGCAGGCAGCCAGGGGGCCGAGCACACCGCCGCTGCAGGCCATGCCTCTTCTAGGCCGCGGCCGCTCGCACAGTGCAGCACCGGCGGGCACCATGGAACCGGGCCTCCCACAGCCCAAAAGCCACTCGCACGGTGCCACTGGTGAACACAGTGTCCCGTATGTGCCGATGCACCAAATGGGCGCCCTGGGTACAATTTACACCGTCGGATCAATGACTCTGCCAGCAGAGCTCGCCTACTGCGTGGCCATCTTGCAGCACGACGAGACCACGCCCCCCAGAAACTGCAAAGTTAACTGCTGCCTGATCTCGTTTTGTCTTTATTTTTCTTTTATTTAGATGGCTATGCATGCTTATTGACAAGTTGTAATACAGTTTGTTGTAAATAAGAAAGTAGGGATATGTAACCTCTTTCAGATATGCCTTGGTTACATGCTTTTTAGAGTAAAATGGGGAACAATACTGTCGCAACAAGAGGAATACAAATGTATGTTGTACTATAAAAATATGCTCAAGCTGTAAAATAATGCCATGGTAATCCTGCAAAAAAAATTGTTAAAAAAAAAAAAAACTTTGTACATATTAGCAAGGAAATGGGTATGTATGCCTTTCCTTTAGTTTTTATATAGCATGAACTTGACCCAAAGGTATTGGAGCACTTTACAGTCGAAAAGGACTTTGAGATGCGGAGGCGCCAATTGAAGAGTGTTTGCGATTTGTCGTTTTTCTAGTCTCGTCTCTAGTTGTACTCCCACCAGGGCGACCCCCTTCACTGGTGGAGTTTCTCTTTTAACAAATTATTGTGTTTTGGTTTCTTAGGACATTCCTTTATGAAATGTCTTGCAAGATAACAGCAAATGCATAAATGCCCTATCTGCCTCTTATCTCTCTTCTTTAGTAAGCGGACCTCTGATACTTCCAATTTGCATTGGTTGTTCAGAAGAACTCGAGTCGTAGTTCTTAATGGTTTCGGTTTTACTCCTATCAAAGTGAGGAGGTGGTGGGCAAAAATTCCTCCTCCTTTCAATCTTTCGTTCATAAAGACGTTGGTCAATTCAGTAAAACTAAATCAGTTAGTTTGGAGACTTCTGTGGGTCTTTCCGGTATTTGAGCTAATGCATCCTTTAGTTCGTCCCAAAGCCCTCTATAGAAAATTGCTGCTCTCTTTGCTTCTGGCTAACCAGTTTCCGCTATTAACTTGTTAAATTGAGCCAGGTAAGATATTAGATCTCTATTACCTTGTTAAAGATCTAGTAACTCATTGTCTGTTGCTTGAGATACGGCTCTTCAATCAAAAATCCGCAGGAAATCTGCTTTGAATCTTTTAAAATCATATAGGACGGGATCATTTCTGGAGACCAAGGGTATAGACCAGGCTGCAACATCCCACTCAAATAAGACAATACAAAGGCATCCTTCAATTAATCCTCTGCAAATATAATAGGTCTACAAAGGAAGTGTAAAGAACACTTGGTTAGAAAAGTCTGTGCCTTGTGAGGATCCTCATTAAAACGTTCTGGGGTGGCCCAGGGGAGGATTGTAGATATAGAAAGTATAACCTAGGTGGAGATTTCAGAAGCTGTGGAAGAAAATGGTTTGTTTGTTGAACCGCTATCCTAAGTTAACTCATTAAGTCTCTGTGTGCGTTATTGAGACTCTAAATGTGACCGATTTACTTCTTCTTTTAGACGCTTATTTTCCTCCACAGTTTGGGTGAGTTGTGTTTGCATGTTTTCAGTCAGGGCTGCTAAAGTGTTTACATCAATACCCTCCGCCATCTTGCTCAGGTGGAAATAAAGAAAAGGCACTTCAATCTGTCAGGAAGGACTAACCTGTGCCAGCGAATTCCACGGGAGCAAAGTTCCCATATTCTCACCACCTGTGCTCATCCTGAACAATTACTATCCCGCTTAAACCCAAGTGAGGGGAAAAGGTGAATGGAAGGGAAAGAGAGAGAGACTGCTTCCAGAGTTAGGTGTGCTTCTATTTCCAGTAATTTCTTTTCTTCTTTTGTATTGAGTATTCTGCAGCACCTACAGTAATGACAAGAACAATACCTAAGGAATAAGCATTTCTATTACTGTAAACTCTATTCACTGACACTATTCATTCATTCAACTACCTGTTAATCTTTGTAGACCAGCTTCTCTATATAATGGTGGTACATAGGACTCATGCAAATATACTATTGTTTAATATCACTTATGGTTTGTTTTTCAGTTCTTTCAGCTTAATCTCCGACTTGTTCTTTGAAAGTCTTTCAAAGGGGGTAACTAAGAACCATCAAACTGAATTGTCTTAAATAGCCTCTTGAATGTGCTGATAGATTATTGATACTCTGTAAAACCTAGGAGCTTACTGACTTTCTCCTCGCTGGTATTCTCTAGATAACTTTCTTCTTGCAGGTATTCGCCAGATAACTTTTTTCTCACAGGATTTCCCCAAAGATTCTCTTCAGAGCAACCTCTTCGCGATGGGATCACTAATCCTTGAAAAAAGGGGAATAACCCTTAGTGTGCACACCAGAGGACTAGGCCGGCGGTGCCCCAAAATGAAGGATTCCTGTAAAAAAAACAACAACAAACAGGAGCGCTGTAGTGACGGTTAAGGTGCTCCTTTTCCAAGGCGAGTATGTTTGAGGAGGAGAGCAGCATGAGAAATGCACTGAAAGACTAAAAAGTTAACCAACGATCACAGGAAGCCGCCATGTTAGGTGTGAAGCAATGTGAATCAAAAGCAATGTTCTAAGTAGTGACATCAAAAGGCCTTTTCTCAATCTCCAACAAGAATAAGGAGAGTATATCAGTCTCCTCTTGCCAGGTGAGGGAGTTTGTGGGTTGGCTACTGTGTTCCTGACACTGTTAAACACCTCAAAGTGCATGTGTTCTGCCCCCTATAACATTTACAGTGGTTAATTCAAATTAGCGTACCTGACACCTTAGTATTGCTGCACTAATTTGTCCTTCGACAACCCTCATTTGTGACTTAAAAGACAGGCCTACAGCAGCAGCCAACACATGCTAAAGTAAACCATTTTTGACATGTGGAAACCCTGCTGTTTACATTAAATAAGTCACACACTAATAGTGCCTTGGAACACAAATGACCACTACATAAAGTGTAAAAGTTAGACATGCTAAATGGTGAATTAGCATGCCTCTACAGTGACAAATTCAATGCTCTATATCACTGAATAGGCTGCAGGAAACATTTTTCCATTGTCAAAGCCTGGTTAGAAAGAACGTTTATATTTCCCATATGTTGCCTTTGGGTTACCTTTTTAATATTTAGCAAAAATCTATTGAACATGGATTTCTGGTAAATATGCCTCAAAGATGCTTTAATAAAAATGTGTTCCTCTCTACCAGAGGCTACTCAGTCAACAGGCTGTTTATGGCAGGCCCATCTCCTTTAGAAACTATAGTTACATTTCCAAGCTCTGCTCATGAAGTGTGAAGTAGCTCTGAGGGAAGAACAAAACATCTCTGGGAGCAGATGGCCTGCTGACAAACTCTTGGCGAAAAGGAGAATGGCATTAATTTCAGGGCATCCACTCAGATGTCCAGGAATGTGAATTGACTGGAAAGTACAGATTGGCATAATGAAAGAGGCAGAATCCTTCTTTACTCTAAACCTGCTTGTGGAAGCTCACTTTTTGAAGTCTGCCTTCAATATAGACAGCCTGCCACCACTCCTTATAGGAGGAGGCCTAGAGCCTCTTTGAGTCAATATCTGGCTGAAAGGGGAGAGAATGATCTTAGTGTTAGATGTGAAAGGACGCTAGTATTATACACATACACATACACACACACACACACACACACACACACACACACACACACAAACACACACACCCCACCCCCCCCCCCCCCACACCCCCCCCCGTTTTGTGTGGCCGAAGACTTCAGCCATCTTTGAAATGCCCAAAGTGGGTAGGATTAGCCTCTGGAACCTTTACCTCATCGGCTAGGGCGTCTCCAGGAGTCGTTCCCACCCTCTAGTTTGTACCAGGCATAAATGTGGCATCTCCAGGCACTCACTTCAGAACACTCCTGGACCTGCGGAAGATTAGAAGAGGACCAAACCTGCTGTCTGAGACGAGAGGAGCCTAGAAGACCACACCTGCTTTTCCTACACATTAATTCTGCATATTATTATAAACTATTATTTCCTCTATTATTAAATGCTTCCCCAATTCCCTCTCTGATGGTTATCCAACCATTACATTTTCTTCACAAATGAATCTTTAGAGTTCACTCTCATCCTCAGTTGAGTTTTTTCTCTTTTCAAACTCTGATTCCTTTAACCTCTTGCAGTCTCGATTGATGTGATCATTTGATTCTAATTCCCTCGTCTGTTTCTCTCCTATTAAAATAATATCTGCAACTTTTATAAAAAAGCAAGGTTAAGTGGTAAAACCCTACTATTAATACACAATATAGCCCTAGGAGTTTCTCTTTCCAATAACAGAAACTCCTTTACCTAGATTTTCTAAATCCCCAGGGGCTTCTAATTCAGGCTTCAGATGAGAAATGTTCTTTATGAATTCTAGAATTTTCTTACTCTCACCCAGTAAATATATCTTGCAGACTTATCCTTTTTCTGCGAGTAAAATGTCTAATGCGAAGCAGTTTTGTAAAACCATTGATCTGATAGCCACTAATTCTGTATCAACAATTAATAAAGCTCCAGAAGTACTGGTTGCCAACTTATCCACAAAAGTTGAAAGTTTTCTATTCTTCTCGGCATTTAAAACAATTTCCATTGGTGGTATGATTGCTCCAAAAATATCTCCAACTAGTTGTGTTTCAACACCTATGTTACGTGTATGTCTGTGTGAGGATTTCATTGTTAGAGCATCTATACTATATACATGATACATCTTAGGAAACAGCAAAGCTAGATAGCAAATACTCTACCAATCAGCTGGCTATTGAAAATAAGCATCCTGTCCACAAACGAAATAAACTCCTAGAATGACCGTTTCTTATCTTTGTAAAATTTGCCATGTACCGCCCATAATTTCTAAAGTGTCTTCCCAACCACTAATCCTCACAGGTCTATTTCAAACATGATTTCTTCTTTTGTAAACGCATATTTTTCCCTTTGTCTCCTGACAAATTTTAGATAGATCATTTTCTTTTTAAACTCTTCTTTTTTTTCCCACAAACGTTTTTCAAAATGTCTTCCGCTCTATTTTTACTATGTGAAATGTTTGCTCTCCTTTAATGTCATAATGAATACTTTCTGTAAGGGTCTCCTTAAGAAGGTTACATTGTTTTTATATGCCTTAACACCGTCTTTAAATTACAAAAAATCTCGGGCAACTATATACAAACACAGTCAAGGTAGGGGGCACATACTCAGACCAAAGGAGAAACATGCATGTTGGTATCTGTAAGCGTCAAATAAAGATGAAGAATGTATCCATATAATGAAAATATGTGTTCTATACCTTTGCCTCGATATAGTCTATCACATCTTGCTCGGCCGACTACTATACTACGCCACGAGTTAAAGATGCAAATCAGAGGCCACCTGTGGAGAATGTCGGTACCCGTTGGGGACGGGTTCCCGCTGTGTAGAGGGCTGGCGCAGGTCTGCATGGAAGTAAAGGGATCCTATCCCCAGAAATGAACTGTGTGTGTTTTCGTAATGCAACAACGCGGCGTGCGGCAATGTTCGCATTGTTATGGTTTCAAACGGGCACCATCTTGAGACTGAGTATAGGCAATTGGAAATGAAGAGAATTGTATAGAAACATTTATTTGTTGGCAAAAAATAATAAAACTAGAAGGACCTCGTGAAAAAATGAGTGGCACAAGACGTAGGTAAGGCTCATTAATACTGTCCCAAACGTTTATAAAAGGTAAAGAACAAGTTGGGAACCACAATAGCACTGGGATATAACGAACTATCCAGGATTGGAGCAAACAAATAAATACCTGCAAATCAGAAACTAGTTTAGAATCTTAGTGTTGGAACGGCAGAGTTCCAAAAATGGGAGATGACCATTACAAAACACTTTTGTAAATTATACTAGCTGGTGGAATGCTGTTTCTAACTGACACTCTTGATCTCATTTTCCTCTGACCATAATTTTGTGGCCATTCAGCATTGTGGATGACTTTTCCTGATCCAGGACTTGTCCCTTCACCTGGATCATCTATTTGTTCTGGTGTTGTCGCAAATGCTATCTCAGGTTGAGATCTTGTGTGGGTGCAGCAACCCATATCTTGTGGATTTAACTAGTTTAAATTCCCATTGGGAATGGTACCAGAGACTGTAGTACTGCTATTGCAAACAATAAACATGAGTATGTAAGGTAGGCTGTTTCCATAATAATGGGTTATGGAAGAAAGATATACTCAGAATTCATTTCTAAAACATTGTGTGTTCACTTTGACAGGACTCTGTAGGAGTATACGGACACACTCAACTTAGGAATCTTAAAGTCATACTAAGGCAGGGACCTTCTATCATCAATAATCAATATGCAGATGACACCCAGCTGCACTTAATGGTCTCCTCTCCAAATGGCATCTAGACTCTGTTCAAGACTGGATCACTTTTCCTAATTTAAAACTGAACCCTTCCAAAACTGAATTTCTCCTCATCAAAATCACCACTTGATGCATGCATAAACTCTGGGGCAGAGCACAAATTATGCATGTACACGCGTTAAGAGGGATAATTTACTGATTTATGTTGACTTCTTCAGGTATGAATTAAAATGGCTTGAGGAATCCACGTACAGGAAGCAGGACCTGCTGTTGACAAATGTTGCACACATCAGCTTATATTATCAGGATGCAATAGCCAGGACGACTGGATTTATGCGGCAGGGGAGGTCCAAATTATGTGGCAGGGTTCAGTAAAGTATGCTGCAAGAGAAGGCAATTTATGCTGTACAATTTTTGATAGTATTACTTTTATTATTTTGCCATTTTTACACTTGCTAAAGCTTTCTGGGCATTGGCTGTACATACCTCATTAGTACCAGTTTAACATACAAATATAGCAATAAGCAACAGGAAGGGGACCAGTTAAGCTTTATAAAGGGCATTTGACTGTGCAGCAACATGTCGCTGCATTTTTAGTAACTTTTGAACTGTTGAGCTAGAAACAAAAAATAATTTTGTTAAAATCTGCAGATGATGGATTATGTGGCAGATGCGACAAATTCATGATTATGTGAAAAATGCAGCAGCCTCACAATTGCATAATTTCATTGACCCTGGCAATAGCTCAGTGGGTTGATGCCCTTGCTGCAGAATATTGAGGAGTTCAGGTGTGAGCCCATGGCGCCATATAGAGACAGTACTTTTTCCCCTTCTTAAACCGATAAAATATTCAGCATTAGTATATGATAAATAAGGTAGAGGGCTACTAGGATTGTAGACTCTTGTTGGCAAAACAGAAACCCAATAACCTAAAGTCTGCCGCGTACAGTCAATCTAAAATGTTGCATTTGGAACATGGGCTGAGAAATATTGCATAGATTCTTTATAATCATTAACTGCTGCTCACCCAATGGGTGAAAAATATGTAAGCAATTTTAACTCATAACATTAACAAATATTCTTAAATTCATACGAGAATTAGTCAAAGTTTTAGTCCATTTACGTGCAATTAGCGCCTTCTTTTTTTTTTTTTAGTTACACCGGTTCTTCATTAAACCATTTGCTAGTTAATTTAATCCCAGATTTTGCCTGGAAAGGCGGATTTGAAAGAGGCAAGCTGGTTGCGTAAATTGGCAATGGTGTAGTAGAATATTTCTAGTCTGGCTTGTGGGTCTGAAGGTGTGGACAGGTTCTTACCTACTATTTTGTACATCTCTGTAAACTTTTCAGAACTTATGTTTTTGAAATGTTAATTTGGGTGGAGTTATTCTACTTTTTGCAGAAGTGTGGTTGATATGAAATGTTAGTGGGGTGATACGAAGGAGTGATCGGACCACTAATTAGGTTGGTTAGATAGGCTGCTTCAACATCATGGGAGAACACAAAATTTAGTGGATGGGTGGGTTGGGCCATTCATTATTTGAATGAAGCCCAACGTTAACTTTTTCCAGGAAGTCTGAAGGACTTTTGATATCTGGATTGTAGACTCACAGAACGACCTTGACTGGTAGGTCGCTCCCCCACCACACAGCTCCGTCTGTGTGCCCTGCTGCTGCCCCTGATTGTGCTCGTTTTTTTCCTTTCTGTGCCCCCTTGCTGGCCCCGATTGTGCTCGTTTTTCCTTTCTGTGCCCCCTTGCTGGCCCTGATTGTGCTCGTTTTTCCTTTCTGTACCCCCTTGCTGCCCCTGATTGTGCTAGTTTTTTCCCTTTCTGTGCCCCCTTGCTGCCCCCGATTGTGCTCGTTTTTCCTTTCTGTGCCCCCTGGCTGCCCCTGATTGTGCTCGTTTTTCCTTTCTGTGCCCCCTTGCTGCCCCTGATTGTGCTCATTTTTTCCCTTTCTGTGCCCCCTTGATGCCCTGATTGTGCTCGTTTTCCCTTCTGTGCCTGTTTCCCGCCGCTGCGCCCTGCGGCCCCGCCCCTCACTGCCCATTCGCTGCCCCATTCCCTGCTCCTCCCTCCCACCTCCCCATTTATGGCGGCCGCTGCGTGGTGAAGAGAGCGACCCCTGACCTTGACTGGTAGGTCGCTCCCCCACCACACAGCTCCGTCTGTGTGCCCTGCTGCTGCCCCTGATTGTGCTCGTTTTTTCCTTTCTGTGCCCCCTTGCTGCCCCTGATTGTGCTCGTTTTTCCTTTCTGTACCCCCTTGCTGCCCCTGATTGTGCTCGTTTTTTCCTTTCTGTGCCCCCTTGCTGCCCCTGATTGTGCTCGTTTTTCCTTTCTGTACCCCCTTGCTGCCCCTGATTGTGCTCGTTTTTCCTTTCTGTACCCCCTTGCTGCCCCTGATTGTGCTCGTTTTTCCTTTCTGTGCCCCCTTGCTGCCCCTGATTGTGCTCGTTTTTCCTGTGCCCCCTTGCTGCCCCTGATTGTGCTCGTTTTCTTTCCTTTCTGTGCCCCCTTGCTGCCCCTGATTGTGCTCGTTTTTCCTTTCTGTGCCCCCTTGCTGCCCCTGATTGTGCTCGTTTTTCCTTTCTGTACCCCCTTGCTGCCCCTGATTGTGCTCGTTTTTTTCCCCTTTCTGTGCCCCCTTGCTGCCCCTGATTGTGCTCGTTTTTCCCTTTCTGTGCCCCCTTGCTGCCCCTGATTGTGCTCGTTTTTCCTTTCTGTGCCCCCTTGCTGCCCCTGATTGTGCTCGTTTTTCCTTTCTGTGCCCCCTTGCTGCCCCTGATTGTGCTCATTTTTTCCCTTTCTGTGCCCCCTTGATGCCCTGATTGTGCTCGTTTTCCCTTCTGTGCCTGTTTCCCGCCGCTGCGCCCTGCGGCCCCGCCCCCTCACTGCCCATTCGCTGCCCCATTCCCTGCTCCTCCCTCCCACCTCCCCATTTATGGCGGCCGCTGCGTGGTGAAGAGAGCGACCCCTGACCTTGACTGGTAGGTCGCTCCCCCACCACACAGCTCGGTCTGTGTGCCCTGCTGCTGCCCCTGATTGTGCTCGTTTTTTTCCTTTCTGTGCCCCCTTGCTGGCCCCGATTGTGCTCGTTTTTCCTTTCTGTGCCCCCTTGCTGCCCCTGATTGTGCTCGTTTTTCCTTTCTGTACCCCCTTGCTGCCCCTGATTGTGCTAGTTTTTTTCCTTTCTGTGCCCCCTTGCTGCCCCTGATTGTGCTCGTTTTTCCTTTCTGTGCCCCCTTGCTGCCCCTGATTGTGCTCGTTTTCCTTTCTGTGCCCCCTTGCTGCCCCTGATTGTGCTCATTTTTTCCCCTTTCTGTGCCCCTTGATGGCCTGATTGTGCTCGTTTTCCCTTCTGTGCCTGTTTCCGCCGCTGCGCCTGCGGCCCCGCCCCTCACTGCCCCATTCCCTGCCCCATTCCCTGCTCCTCCCTCCCACCTCCCCATTTATGGCGGCCGCTGCGTGGTGAAGAGCGACCCCTGACCTTGACTGGTAGGTCGCTCCCCCACCACACAGCTCCGTCTGTGTGCCCTGCTGCTGCCCCTGATTGTGCTCGTTTTTTCCCTTTCTGTGCCCCCTTGCTGCCCCTGATTGTGCTCGTTTTTCCTTTCTGTGCCCCCTTGCTGCCCCTGATTGTGCTCGTTTTTCCTTTCTGTGCCCCCTTGCTGCCCCTGATTGTGCTCATTTTTTTCCTTTCTGTGCCCCCTTGATGCCCTGATTGTGCTCGTTTTCCTTTCTGTACCCCCTTGCTGCCCCTGATTGTGCTCGTTTTTCCTTTCTGTGCCCCCTTGCTGCCCCTGATTGTGCTCGTTTTCTTTCCTTTCTGTGCCCCCTTGCTGCCCCCGATTGTGCTCGTTTTTCCTTTCTGTGCCCCCTTGCTGCCCCTGATTGTGCTCGTTTTTCCTTTCTGTGCCCCCTTGCTGCCCCGATTGTGCTCGTTTTCCTTTCTGTGCCCCCTTGCTGCCCCTGATTGTGCTCATTTTTTTCCTTTCTGTGCCCCCTTGATGCCCTGATTGTGCTTGTTTTCCCTTCTGTGCCTGTTTCCCGCCGCTGCGCCCTGCGGCCCCGCCCCTCACTGCCCATTCGCTGCCCCATTCCCTGCTCCTCCCTCCCACCTCCCCATTTATGGCGGCCGCTGCGTGGTGAAGAGAGCGACCCCTGACCTTGACTGGTAGGTCGCTCCCCACCACCACAGCTCCGTCTGTGTGCCCTGCTGCTGCCCCTGATTGTGCTCGTTTTTTTCCTTTCTGTGCCCCCAAGCTGGCCCCGATTGTGCTCGTTTTCCTTTCTGTGCCCCCTTGCTGCCCCTGATTGTGCTCGTTTTTCCTTTCTGTGCCCCCTTGCTGCCCCTGATTGTGCTCGTTTTTCCTTTCTGTGCCCCCTTGCTGCCCCTGATTGTGCTCGTTTTCTTTCCTTTCTGTGCCCCCTTGCTGCCCCGGATTGTGCTCGTTTTTCCCTTTCTGTGCCCCCTTGCTGCCCCTGATTGTGCTCGTTTTCTTTCCTTTCTGTGCCCCCTTGCTGACCCTGATTGTGCTCGTTTTCCTTTCTGTGCCCCCTTGCTGCCCCTGATTGTGCTCGCTTTTCCTTTCTGTGCCCCTTGCTGCCCCTGATTGTGCTCGTTTTTCCTTTCTGTGCCCCTTGCTGCCCCTGATTGTGCTCGTTTTCTTTCCTTTCTGTGCCCCCTTGCTGCCCCGGATTGTGCTCGTTTTTCCCTTTCTGTGCCCCCTTGCTGCCCCTGATTGTGCTCGTTTTCTTTCCTTTCTGTGCCCCTTGCTGACCCTGATTGTGCTCGTTTTTCCTTTCTGTGCCCCCTTGCTGCCCCTGATTGTGCTAGTTTTCTTTCCTTTCTGTGCCCCCTTGCTGCCCGATTGTGCTCGTTTTTCCTTTCTGTACCCCTTGCTGCCCCTGATTGTGCTCGTTTTTCCTTTCTGTGCCCCCTTGCTGCCCCTGATTGTGCTCGCTTTTCCTTTCTGTGCCCCTTGCTGCCCCTGATTGTGCTCGTTTTCTTTCCTTTCTGTGCCCCCTTGCTGCCCCTGATTGTGCTCGTTTTCTTTCCTTTCTGTGCCCCCTTGCTGCCCCTGATTGTGCTCGTTTTTCCTTTCTGTACCCCCTTGCTGCCCCTGATTGTGCTCGTTTTTCCTTTCTGTGCCCCCTTGCTGCCCCTGATTGTGCTCGTTTTTCCTTTCTGTGCCCCCTTGCTGCCCCTGATTGTGCTCATTTTTTCCCTTTCTGTGCCCCCTTGATGCCCTGATTGTGCTCGTTTTCACTTCTGTGCCTGTTTCCCGCCGCTGCGCCTCGCGGCCCCGCCCCCTCACTGCCCATTCGCTGCCCCATTCCCTGCTCCTCCCTCCCACCTCCCCATTTATGGCGGCCGCTGCGTGGTGAAGAGAGCGACCCCTGACCTTGACTGGTAGGTCGCTCCCCCACCACACAGCTCCGTCTGTGTGCCCTGCTGCTGCCCCTGATTGTGCTCGTTTTTTCCTTCTGTGCCCCCTTGCTGCCCTGATTGTGCTCGTTTTTCCTTTCTGTGCCCCCTTGCTGCCCTGATTGTGCTAGTTTTTTCCTCTCTGTGCCCCCTTGCTGCCCTGATTGTGCTCGTTTTTTCCTTTCTGTGCCCCTTGCTGCCCTGATTGTGCTAGTTTCTTTCCTTTCTGTGCCCCCTTGCTGCCCTGATTGTGCTCGTTTTTTCCTTTCTGTGCCCCCTTGCTGCCCTGATTGTGCTCGTTTTTCCTTTCTGTGCCCCCTTGCTGCCCTGATTGTGCTCGTTTTTTTCCTTTCTGTGCCCCCTTGCTGCCCTGATTGTGCTCGTTTTTTTCCTTTCTGTGCCCCCTTGCTGCCCTGATTGTGCTCGTTTTTCCTTTCTGTGCCCCCTTGCTGCCCTGATTGTGCTCTGTTTTTTCCTTTCTGTGCCCCCTTGCTGCCCTGATTGTGCTAGTTTTTTTTTCCTTTCTGTGCCCCCTTGCTGGCCCTGATTGTGCTCGTTTTTCCTTTCTGTGCCCCCTTGCTGCCCCTGATTGTGCTCGTTTTTCCTTTCTGTGCCCCCTTGCTGCCCCTGATTGTGCTCGTTTTTCCTTTCTGTACCCCCTTGCTGCCCCTGATTGTGCTAGTTTTTTTCCTTTCTGTGCCCCCTTGCTGCCCCTGATTGTGCTCGTTTTTCCTTTCTGTGCCCCCTTGCTGCCCCTGATTGTGCTCGTTTTTCCTTTCTGTGCCCCCTTGCTGCCCCTGATTGTGCTCATTTTTTCCCTTTCTGTGCCCCCTTGATGCCCTGATTGTGCTCGTTTTCCCTTCTGTGCCTGTTTCCCGCCGCTGCGCCTGCGGCCCCGCCCCTCACTGCCCATTCGCTGCCCCATTCCCTGCTCCTCCCTCCCACCTCCCCATTTATGGCGGCCGCTGCGTGGTGAAGAGAGCGACCCCTGACCTTGACTGGTAGGTCGCTCCCCACCACACAGCTCCGTCTGTGTGCCCTGCTGCTGCCCCTGATTGTGCTCGTTTTTTCCTTTCTGTGCCCCCTTGCTGGCCCTGATTGTGCTCGTTTTTCCTTTCTGTGCCCCTTGCTGCCCCTGATTGTGCTCGTTTTTCCTTTCTGTGCCCCCTTGCTGCCCCTGATTGTGCTCGTTTTCTTTCCTTTCTGTGCCCCCTTGCTGCCCCTGATTGTGCTCGTTTTTCCCTTTCTGTGCCCCCTTGCTGCCCCTGATTGTGCTCGTTTTTCCTTTCTGTACCCCCTTGCTGCCCCTGATTGTGCTAGTTTTTTCCTTTCTGTGCCCCCTTGCTGCCCCTGATTGTGCTCGTTTTTCCTTTCTGTGCCCCCTTGCTGCCCCTGATTGTGCTCGTTTTTCGTTTCTGTGCCCCCTTGCTGCCCCTGATTGTGCTCATTTTTTTCCCCTTTCTGTGCCCCCTTGATGCCCTGATTGTGCTCGTTTTCCCTTCTGTGCCTGTTTCCCGCCGCTGCGCCCCTGCGGCCCCGCCCCCTCACTGCCCCATTCCCTGCCCCATTCCCTGCTCCTCCCTCCCACCTCCCCATTTATGGCGGCCGCTGCGTGGTGAAGAGAGCGACCCCTGACCTTGACTGGTAGGTCGCTCCCCACCACACAGCTCCGTCTGTGTGCCCTGCTGCTGCCCCTGATTGTGCTCGTTTTTTCCCTTTCTGTGCCCCCTTGCTGCCCCTGATTGTGCTCGCTTTTCCTTTCTGTGCCCCCTTGCTGCCCCTGATTGTGCTCGTTTTTCCTTTCTGTGCCCCCTTGCTGCCCCTGATTGTGCTCATTTTTTTCCTTTCTGTGCCCCCTTGATGCCCTGATTGTGCTCGTTTTTCCTTTCTGTACCCCCTTGCTGCCCCTGATTGTGCTCGTTTTTCCTTTCTGTGCCCCCTTGCTGCCCCTGATTGTGCTCGTTTTTCCTTTCTGTGCCCCCTTGCTGCCCCTGATTGTGCTCATTTTTTCCCCTTTCTGTGCCCCCTTGATGCCCTGATTGTGCTCGTTTTCCCTTCTGTGCCTGTTTCCCGCCGCTGCGCCTGCGGCCCCGCCCCTCACTGCCCCATTCCCTGCCCCATTCCCTGCTCCTCCCTCCCACCTCCCCATTTATGGCGGCCGCTGCGTGGTGAAGAGAGCGACCCCTGACCTTGACTGGTAGGTCGCTCCCCACCACACAGCTCCGTCTGTGTGCCCTGCTGCTGCCCCTGATTGTGCTCGTTTTTTCCTTTCTGTGCCCCCTTGCTGGCCCTGATTGTGCTCGTTTTTCCTTTCTGTGCCCCCTTGCTGCCCCTGATTGGGCTCGTTTTTCCTTTCTGTGCCCCCTTGCTGCCCCTGATTGTGCTAGTTTTTCCTTTCTGTGCCCCCTGCTGCCCCTGATTGTGCTCGTTTTCTTTCCTTTCTGTGCCCCCTTGCTGCCCCTGATTGTGCTCGTTTTTCCCTTTCTGTGCCCCCTTGCTGCCCCTGATTGTGCTCGTTTTTCCTTTCTGTGCCCCCTTGCTGCCCCCGATTGTGCTCGTTTTTCCTTTCTGTGCCCACTTGCTGCCCCTGATTGTGCTCGTTTTTCCTTTCTGTGCCCCCTTGCTGCCCCTGATTGTGCTCGTTTTCCTTTCTGTGCCCCCTTGCTGCCCCTGATTGTGCTCGTTTTTCCTTTCTGTGCCCCCTTGCTGCCCCTGATTGTGCTCATTTTTTTCCTTTCTGTGCCCCCTTGATGCCCTGATTGTGCTTGTTTTCCCTTCTGTGCCTGTTTCCCGCCGCTGCGCCCTGCGGCCCCGCCCCTCACTGCCCATTTGCTGCCCCATTCCCTGCTCCTCCCTCCCACCTCCCCATTTATGGCGGCCGCTGCGTGGTGAAGAGAGCGACCCCTGACCTTGACTGGTAGGTCGCTCCCCCACCACACAGCTCCGTCTGTGTGCCCTGCTGCTGCCCCTGATTGTGCTCGTTTTTTTCCTTTCTGTGCCCCCTTGCTGGCCCTGATTGTGCTCGTTTTTCCTTTCTCTGCCCCCTTGCTGCCCCTGATTGTGCTCGTTTTTCCTTTCTGTGCCCCCTTGCTGCCCCTGATTGTGCTCGTTTTTCCTTTCTGTGCCCCCTTGCTGCCCCTGATTGTGCTAGTTTTCTTTCCTTTCTGTGCCCCCTTGCTGCCCCGGATTGTGCTCGTTTTTCCCTTTCTGTGCCCCCTTGCTGCCCCGGATTGTGCTCGTTTTTCCCTTTCTGTGCCCCCTTGCTGCCCCTGATTGTGCTCGTTTTTCCTTTCTGTGCCCCCTTGCTGCCCCTGATTGTGCTCGTTTTTCCTTTCTGTGCCCCCTTGCTGCCCCTGATTGTGCTAGTTTTCTTTCCTTTCTGTGCCCCCTTGCTGCCCGATTGTGCTCGTTTTTCCTTTCTGTACCCCCTTGCTGCCCCTGATTGTGCTCGTTTTTCCTTTCTGTGCCCCCTTGCTGCCCCTGATTGTGCTCGTTTTTCCTTTCTGTGCCCCCTTGCTGCCCCTGATTGTGCTCGTTTCTTTCCTTTCTGTGCCCCCTTGCTGCCCCTGATTGTGCTCGTTTTTCCTTTCTGTGCCCCCTTGCTGCCCCTGATTGTGCTCGTTTTTCCTTTCTGTGCCCCCTTGCTGCCCCTGATTGTGCTCGTTTTCCTTTCTGTGCCCCCTTGCTGCCCCTGATTGTGCTCATTTTTTTCCCTTTCTGTGCCCCCTTGATGCCCTGATTGTGCTCGTTTTCACTTCTGTGCCTGTTTCCCGCCGCTGCGCCTGCGGCCCCGCCCCTCACTGCCCATTCGCTGCCCCATTCCCTGCTCCTCCCTCCCACCTCCCCATTTATGGCGGCCGCTGCGTGGTGAAGAGAGCGACCCCTGACCTTGACTGGTAGGTCGCTCCCCACCACACAGCTCCGTCTGTGTGCCCTGCTGCTGCCCCTGATTGTGCTCGTTTTTTCCTTCTGTGCCCCCTTGCTGCCCTGATTGTGCTCGTTTTTTCCTTTCTGTGCCCCCTTGCTGCCCTGATTGTGCTAGTTTTTTTTTTTTCCTCTGTGCCCCCTTGCTGCCCCTGATTGTGCTCGTTTTCTTTCCTTTCTGTGCCCCCTTGCTGACCCTGATTGTGCTCGTTTTTCCTTTCTGTGCCCCCTTGCTGCCCCTGATTGTGCTCGTTTTTCCTTTCTGTGCCCCCTTGCTGCCCCTGATTGTGCTCGTTTTTCCTTTCTGTGCCCCCTTGCTGCCCCTGATTGTGCTCGTTTTCTTTCCTTTCTGTGCCCCCTTGCTGCCCCGGATTGTGCTCGTTTTTCCCTTTCTGTGCCCCCTTGCTGCCCCTGATTGTGCTCGTTTTCTTTCCTTTCTGTGCCCCCTTGCTGACCCTGATTGTGCTCGTTTTTCCTTTCTGTGCCCCCTTGCTGCCCCTGATTGTGCTAGTTTTCTTTCCTTTCTGTGCCCCCTTGCTGCCCGATTGTGCTCGTTTTTCCTTTCTGTACCCCCTTGCTGCCCCTGATTGTGCTCGTTTTTCCTTTCTGTGCCCCCTTGCTGCCCCTGATTGTGCTCGTTTTTCCTTTCTGTGCCCCCTTGCTGCCCCTGATTGTGCTCGTTTTCTTTCCTTTCTGTGCCCCCTTGCTGCCCCTGATTGTGCTCGTTTTCTTTCCTTTCTGTGCCCCCTTGCTGCCCCTGATTGTGCTCGTTTTCCTTTCTGTGCCCCCTTGCTGCCCCTGATTGTGCTCATTTTTTCCTTTCTGTGCCCCCTTGATGCCCTGATTGTGCTCGTTTTCACTTCTGTGCCTGTTTCCCGCCGCTGCGCCTGCGGCCCCGCCCCCTCACTGCCCATTCGCTGCCCCATTCCCTGCTCCTCCCTCCCACCTCCCCATTTATGGCGGCCGCTGCGTGGTGAAGAGAGCGACCCCTGACCTTGACTGGTAGGTCGCTCCCCACCACACAGCTCCGTCTGTGTGCCCTGCTGCTGCCCCTGATTGTGCTCGTTTTTTTCCTTCTGTGCCCCCTTGCTGCCCTGATTGTGCTCGTTTTTCCTTTCTGTGCCCCCTTGCTGCCCTGATTGTGCTAGTTTTTTTTCCTCTCTGTGCCCCCTTGCTGCCCTGATTGTGCTCGTTTTTTCCTTTCTGTGCCCCCTTGCTGCCCTGATTGTGCTAGTTTCTTTCCTTTCTGTGCCCCCTTGCTGCCCTGATTGTGCTCGTTTTTCCTTTCTGTGCCCCCTTGCTGCCCTGATTGTGCTCGTTTTCCTTTCTGTGCCCCCTTGCTGCCCTGATTGTGCTCGTTTTTCCTTTCTGTGCCCCCTTGCTGCCCTGATTGTGCTCGTTTTTTCCTTTCTGTGCCCCCTTGCTGCCCTGATTGTGCTCGTTTTTCCTTTCTGTGCCCCCTTGCTGCCCTGATTGTGCTCGTTTTTCCTTTCTGTGCCCCCTTGCTGCCCTGATTGTGCTCAGTTTTTTTCCTTTCTGTGCCCCCTTGCTGGCCCTGATTGTGCTCGTTTTCCTTTCTGTGCCCCCTTGCTGCCCCTGATTGTGCTCGTTTTTCCTTTCTGTGCCCCCTTGCTGCCCCTGATTGTGCTCGTTTTTCCTTTCTGTACCCCCTTGCTGCCCCTGATTGTGCTAGTTTTTTTCCTTTCTGTGCCCCCTTGCTGCCCCTGATTGTGCTCGTTTTTCCTTTCTGTGCCCCCTTGCTGCCCCTGATTGTGCTCGTTTTTCCTTTCTGTGCCCCCTTGCTGCCCCTGATTGTGCTCATTTTTTCCCTTTCTGTGCCCCCTTGATGCCCTGATTGTGCTCGTTTTCCCTTCTGTGCCTGTTTCCCGCCGCTGCGCCTGCGGCCCCGCCCCTCACTGCCCATTCGCTGCCCCATTCCCTGCTCCTCCCTCCCACCTCCCCATTTATGGCGGCCGCTGCGTGGTGAAGAGAGCGACCCCTGACCTTGACTGGTAGGTCGCTCCCCCACCACACAGCTCCGTCTGTGTGCCCTGCTGCTGCCCCTGATTGTGCTCGTTTTTTCCTTTCTGTGCCCCCTTGCTGGCCCTGATTGTGCTCGTTTTTCCTTTCTGTGCCCCCTTGCTGCCCCTGATTGTGCTCGTTTTTCCTTTCTGTGCCCCCTTGCTGCCCCTGATTGTGCTCGTTTTCTTTCCTTTCTGTGCCCCCTTGCTGCCCCTGATTGTGCTCGTTTTTCCCTTTCTGTGCCCCCTTGCTGCCCCTGATTGTGCTCGTTTTTCCTTTCTGTACCCCCTTGCTGCCCCTGATTGTGCTAGTTTTTTTCCTTTCTGTGCCCCCTTGCTGCCCCTGATTGTGCTCGTTTTTCCTTTCTGTGCCCCCTTGCTGCCCCTGATTGTGCTCGTTTTTCGTTTCTGTGCCCCCTTGCTGCCCCTGATTGTGCTCATTTTTTCCCCTTTCTGTGCCCCCTTGATGCCCTGATTGTGCTCGTTTTCCCTTCTGTGCCTGTTTCCGCCGCTGCGCCTGCGGCCCCGCCCCTCACTGCCCCATTCCCTGCCCCATTCCCTGCTCCTCCCTCCCACCTCCCCATTTATGGCGGCCGCTGCGTGGTGAAGAGAGCGACCCCTGACCTTGACTGGTAGGTCGCTCCCCACCACACAGCTCCGTCTGTGTGCCCTGCTGCTGCCCCTGATTGTGCTCGTTTTTTCCCTTTCTGTGCCCCCTTGCTGCCCCTGATTGTGCTCGTTTTTCCTTTCTGTGCCCCCTTGCTGCCCCTGATTGTGCTCGTTTTCCTTTCTGTGCCCCCTTGCTGCCCCTGATTGTGCTCATTTTTTTCCTTTCTGTGCCCCTTGATGCCCTGATTGTGCTCGTTTTTCCTTTCTGTACCCCCTTGCTGCCCCTGATTGTGCTCGTTTTTCCTTTCTGTGCCCCCTTGCTGCCCCTGATTGTGCTCGTTTTTCCTTTCTGTGCCCCCTTGCTGCCCCTGATTGTGCTCATTTTTTCCCTTTCTGTGCCCCCTTGATGCCCTGATTGTGCTCGTTTTCCCTTCTGTGCCTGTTTCCCGCCGCTGCGCCTGCGGCCCCGCCCCCTCACTGCCCCATTCCCTGCCCCATTCCCTGCTCCTCCCTCCCACCTCCCCATTTATGGCGGCCGCTGCGTGGTGAAGAGAGCGACCCCTGACCTTGACTGGTAGGTCGCTCCCCACCACACAGCTCCGTCTGTGTGCCCTGCTGCTGCCCCTGATTGTGCTCGTTTTTCCTTTCTGTGCCCCCTTGCTGGCCCTGATTGTGCTCGTTTTTCCTTTCTGTGCCCCCTTGCTGCCCCTGATTGGGCTCGTTTTTCCTTTCTGTGCCCCCTTGCTGCCCCTGATTGTGCTAGTTTTTCCTTTCTGTGCCCCCTGCTGCCCCTGATTGTGCTCGTTTTCTTTCCTTTCTGTGCCCCCTTGCTGCCCCTGATTGTGCTCGTTTTTCCCTTTCTGTGCCCCCTTGCTGCCCCTGATTGTGCTCGTTTTTCCTTTCTGTGCCCCCTTGCTGCCCCCGATTGTGCTCGTTTTTCCTTTCTGTGCCCACTTGCTGCCCCTGATTGTGCTCGTTTTTCCTTTCTGTGCCCCCTTGCTGCCCCGATTGTGCTCGTTTTTCCTTTCTGTGCCCCCTTGCTGCCCCTGATTGTGCTCGTTTTTCCTTTCTGTGCCCCCTTGCTGCCCCTGATTGTGCTCATTTTTTTCCTTTCTGTGCCCCCTTGATGCCCTGATTGTGCTTGTTTTCCCTTCTGTGCCTGTTTCCGCCGCTGCGCCTGCGGCCCCGCCCCCTCACTGCCCATTTGCTGCCCCATTCCCTGCTCCTCCCTCCCACCTCCCCATTTATGGCGGCCGCTGCGTGGTGAAGAGAGCGACCCCTGACCTTGACTGGTAGGTCGCTCCCCCACCACACAGCTCCGTCTGTGTGCCCTGCTGCTGCCCCTGATTGTGCTCGTTTTTTCCTTTCTGTGCCCCCTTGCTGGCCCTGATTGTGCTCGTTTTTCCTTTCTCTGCCCCCTTGCTGCCCCTGATTGTGCTCGTTTTTCCTTTCTGTGCCCCCTTGCTGCCCCTGATTGTGCTCGTTTTTCCTTTCTGTGCCCCCTTGCTGCCCCTGATTGTGCTAGTTTTCTTTCCTTTCTGTGCCCCCTTGCTGCCCCGGATTGTGCTCGTTTTTCCTTTCTGTGCCCCCTTGCTGCCCCGGATTGTGCTCGTTTTCCCTTTCTGTGCCCCCTTGCTGCCCCTGATTGTGCTCGTTTTCCTTTCTGTGCCCCCTTGCTGCCCCTGATTGTGCTCGTTTTCCTTTCTGTGCCCCCTTGCTGCCCCTGATTGTGCTAGTTTTCTTTCCTTTCTGTGCCCCCTTGCTGCCCTGATTGTGCTCGTTTTTCCTTTCTGTACCCCCTTGCTGCCCCTGATTGTGCTCGTTTTTCCTTTCTGTGCCCCCTTGCTGCCCCTGATTGTGCTCGTTTTCCTTTCTGTGCCCCCTTGCTGCCCCTGATTGTGCTCGTTTTCTTTCCTTTCTGTGCCCCCTTGCTGCCCCTGATTGTGCTCGTTTTTCCTTTCTGTGCCCCCTTGCTGCCCCTGATTGTGCTCGTTTTTCCTTTCTGTGCCCCCTTGCTGCCCCTGATTGTGCTCGTTTTCCTTTCTGTGCCCCCTTGCTGCCCCTGATTGTGCTCGTTTTTCCTTTCTGTGCCCCCTTGCTGCCCCTGATTGTGCTCATTTTTTCCCTTTCTGTGCCCCCTTGATGCCCTGATTGTGCTCGTTTTCACTTCTGTGCCTGTTTCCCGCCGCTGCGCTCTGCGGCCCCGCCCCCTCACTGCCCATTCGCTGCCCCATTCCCTGCTCCTCCCTCCCACCTCCCCATTTATGGCGGCCGCTGCGTGGTGAAGAGAGCGACCCCTGACCTTGACTGGTAGGTCGCTCCCCACCACACAGCTCCGTCTGTGTGCCCTGCTGCTGCCCCTGATTGTGCTCGTTTTTTCCTTTCTGTGCCCCCTTGCTGGCCCTGATTGTGCTCGTTTTTCCTTTCTGTGCCCCCTTGCTGCCCCTGATTGTGCTCGTTTTTCGTTTCTGTGCCCCCTTGCTGCCCCTGATTGTGCTCATTTTTTCCCCCTTTCTGTGCCCCCTTGATGCCCTGATTGTGCTCGTTTTCCCTTCTGTGCCTGTTTCCCGCCGCTGCGCCTGCGGCCCCGCCCCTCACTGCCCCATTCCCTGCCCCATTCCCTGCTCCTCCCTCCCACCTCCCCATTTATGGCGGCCGCTGCGTGGTGAAGAGAGCGACCCCTGACCTTGACTGGTAGGTCGCTCCCCCACCACACAGCTCCGTCTGTGTGCCCTGCTGCTGCCCCTGATTGTGCTCGTTTTTTTCCCTTTCTGTGCCCCCTTGCTGCCCCTGATTGTGCTCGTTTTTCCTTTCTGTGCCCCCTTGCTGCCCCTGATTGTGCTCGTTTTTCCTTTCTGTGCCCCCTTGCTGCCCCTGATTGTGCTCATTTTTTTCCTTTCTGTGCCCCCTTGATGCCCTGATTGTGCTCGTTTTTCCTTTCTGTACCCCCTTGCTGCCCCTGATTGTGCTCGTTTTTCCTTTCTGTGCCCCCTTGCTGCCCCTGATTGTGCTCGTTTTTCCTTTCTGTGCCCCCTTGCTGCCCCTGATTGTGCTCATTTTTTCCCTTTCTGTGCCCCCTTGATGCCCTGATTGTGCTCGTTTTCCCTTCTGTGCCTGTTTCCCGCCGCTGCGCCTGCGGCCCCGCCCCTCACTGCCCCATTCGCTGCCCCATTCCCTGCTCCTCCCTCCCACCTCCCCATTTATGGCGGCCGCTGCGTGGTGAAGAGAGCGACCCCTGACCTTGACTGGTAGGTCGCTCCCCCACCACACAGCTCCGTCTGTGTGCCCTGCTGCTGCCCCTGATTGTGCTCGTTTTTTCCTTTCTGTGCCCCCTTGCTGGTCCTGATTGTGCTCGTTTTTCCTTTCTGTGCCCCCTTGCTGCCCCTGATTGGGCTCGTTTTTCCTTTCTGTGCCCCCTTGCTGCCCCTGATTGTGCTAGTTTTTCCTTTCTGTGCCCCCCTGCTGCCCCTGATTGTGCTCGTTTTCTTTCCTTTCTGTGCCCCCTTGCTGCCCCTGATTGTGCTCGTTTTTCCCTTTCTGTGCCCCCTTGCTGCCCCTGATTGTGCTCGTTTTTCCTTTCTGTGCCCCCTGGCTGCCCCTGATTGTGCTCGTTTTTCCTTTCTGTGCCCACTTGCTGCCCCTGATTGTGCTCGTTTTTCCTTTCTGTGCCCCCTTGCTGCCCCTGATTGTGCTCGTTTTTCCTTTCTGTGCCCCCTTGCTGCCCCTGATTGTGCTCGTTTTCCTTTCTGTGCCCCCTTGCTGCCCCTGATTGTGCTCATTTTTTTTCCTTTCTGTGCCCCCTTGATGCCCTGATTGTGCTTGTTTTCCCTTCTGTGCCTGTTTCCCGCCGCTGCGCCTGCGGCCCCGCCCCTCACTGCCCATTTGCTGCCCCATTCCCTGCTCCTCCCTCCCACCTCCCCATTTATGGCGGCCGCTGCGTGGTGAAGAGAGCGACCCCTGACCTTGACTGGTAGGTCGCTCCCCCACCACACAGCTCCGTCTGTGTGCCCTGCTGCTGCCCCTGATTGTGCTCGTTTTTCCTTTCTGTGCCCCCTTGCTGGCCCTGATTGTGCTCGTTTTTCCTTTCTCTGCCCCCTTGCTGCCCCTGATTGTGCTCGTTTTCCTTTCTGTGCCCCCTTGCTGCCCCTGATTGTGCTCGTTTTTCCTTTCTGTGCCCCCTTGCTGCCCCTGATTGTGCTAGTTTTCTTTCCTTTCTGTGCCCCCTTGCTGCCCCGGATTGTGCTCGTTTTTCCCTTTCTGTGCCCCCTTGCTGCCCCGGATTGTGCTCGTTTTCCCTTTCTGTGCCCCCTTGCTGCCCCTGATTGTGCTCGTTTTTCCTTTCTGTGCCCCCTTGCTGCCCCTGATTGTGCTCGTTTTTCCTTTCTGTGCCCCCTTGCTGCCCCTGATTGTGCTAGTTTTCTTTCCTTTCTGTGCCCCCTTGCTGCCCGATTGTGCTCGTTTTTCCTTTCTGTACCCCCTTGCTGCCCCTGATTGTGCTCGTTTTTCCTTTCTGTGCCCCCTTGCTGCCCCTGATTGTGCTCGTTTTTCCTTTCTGTGCCCCCTTGCTGCCCCTGATTGTGCTCGTTTTCTTTCCTTTCTGTGCCCCCTTGCTGCCCCTGATTGTGCTCGTTTTTCCTTTCTGTGCCCCCTTGCTGCCCCTGATTGTGCTCGTTTTTCCTTTCTGTGCCCCCTTGCTGCCCCTGATTGTGCTCGTTTTTCCTTTCTGTGCCCCCTTGCTGCCCCTGATTGTGCTCGTTTTTCCTTTCTGTGCCCCCTTGCTGCCCCTGATTGTGCTCATTTTTTCCCTTTCTGTGCCCCCTTGATGCCCTGATTGTGCTCGTTTTCACTTCTGTGCCTGTTTCCCGCCGCTGCGCCCTGCGGCCCCGCCCCTCACTGCCCATTCGCTGCCCCATTCCCTGCTCCTCCCTCCCACCTCCCCATTTATGGCGGCCGCTGCGTGGTGAAGAGAGCGACCCCTGACCTTGACTGGTAGGTCGCTCCCCACCACACAGCTCCGTCTGTGTGCCCTGCTGCTGCCCCTGATTGTGCTCGTTTTTTTCCTTCTGTGCCCCCTTGCTGCCCTGATTGTGCTCGTTTTTCCTTTCTGTGCCCCCTTGCTGCCCTGATTGTGCTAGTTTTTTTTCCTCTGTGCCCCCTTGCTGCCCTGATTGTGCTCGTTTTTTCCTTTCTGTGCCCCCTTGCTGCCCTGATTGTGCTAGTTTCTTTCCTTTCTGTGCCCCCTTGCTGCCCCGGATTGTGCTCGTTTTTCCTTTCTGTGCCCCCTTGCTGCCCTGATTGTGCTCGTTTTTCCTTTCTGTGCCCCCTTGCTGCCCTGATTGTGCTCGTTTTTCCTTTCTGTGCCCCCTTGCTGCCCTGATTGTGCTCGTTTTTCCTTTCTGTGCCCCCTTGCTGCCCTGATTGTGCTCGTTTTTTCCTTTCTGTGCCCCCTTGCTGCCCTGATGTGCTCGTTTTTCCTTTCTGTGCCCCCTTGCTGCCCTGATTGTGCTCGTTTTTCCTTTCTGTGCCCCCTTGCTGCCCTGATTGTGCTAGTTTTTTTCCTTTCTGTGCCCCCTTGCTGGCCCTGATTGTGCTCGTTTTTCCTTTCTGTGCCCCCTTGCTGCCCCTGATTGTGCTCGTTTTCTTTCCTTTCTGTGCCCCCTTGCTGCCCCTGATTGTGCTCATTTTTCCCTTTCTGTGCCCCCTTGCTGCCCCTGATTGTGCTCGTTTTTCCTTCCTGTACCCCCTTGCTGCCCCTGATTGTGCTAGTTTTTTTCCTTTCTGTGCCCCCTTGCTGCCCCTGATTGTGCTCGTTTTTCCTTTCTGTGCCCCCTTGCTGCCCGATTGTGCTCGTTTCTTTCCTTTCTGTGCCCCTTGCTGCCCCTGATTGTGCTCGTTTTTCCTTTCTGTACCCCCTTGCTGCCCCTGATTGTGCTCGGTTTTTTCCTTTCTGTGCCCCCTTGCTGCCCCTGATTGTGCTCGTTTTTCCTTTCTGTACCCCCTTGCTGCCCCTGATTGTGCTCGTTTTTCCTTTCTGTACCCCCTTGATGCCCTGATTGTGCTCGTTTTTCCTTTCTGTACCCCCTTGCTGCCCCTGATTGTGCTCGTTTTTCCTTTCTGTGCCCCCTTGATGCCCTGATTGTGCTCGTTTTCCTTTCTGTACCCCCTTGCTGCCCCTGATTGTGCTCGTTTTTCCTTTCTGTGCCCCCTTGCTGCCCTGATTGTGCTAGTTTTTCCTTTCTGTGCCCCCTTGCTGCCCCTGATTGTGCTCGTTTTCTTTCCTTTCTGTGCCCCTTGCTGCCCCTGATTGTGCTCGTTTTTCCTTTCTGTGCCCCCTTGCTGCCCCTGATTGTGCTCGTTTTTCCTTTCTGTGCCCCCTTGCTGCCCCTGATTGTGCTCGTTTTCCTTTCTGTGCCCCCTTGCTGCCCCTGATTGTGCTCATTTTTTCCTTTCTGTGCCCCCTTGATGCCCTGATTGTGCTCGTTTTCCCTTCTGTGCCTGTTTCCCGCCGCTGCGCCCGCCCCCTCACTGCCCATTCGCTGCCCCATTCCCTGCTCCTCCCTCCCACCTCCCCATTTATGGCGGCCGCTGCGTGGTGAAGAGAGCGACCCCTGACCTTGACTGGTAGGTCGCTCCCCACCACACAGCTCCGTCTGTGTGCCCTGCTGCTGCCCCTGATTGTGCTCGTTTTTTCCTTTCTGTGCCCCCTTGCTGGCCCTGATTGTGCTCGTTTTTCCTTTCTGTGCCCCCTTGCTGCCCCTGATTGTGCTCGTTTTTCCTTTCTGTGCCCCCTTGCTGCCCCCGATTGTGTAAGTTTTCTTCCTTTCTGTGCCCCCTTGCTGCCCCTGATTGTGCTCGTTTTTCCTTTCTGTGCCCCCTTGCTGCCCCTGATTGTGCTCGTTTTTCCTTTCTGTGCCCCCTTGCTGCCCCTGATTGTGATCGTTTTTCCTTTCTGTGCCCCCTTGCTGCCCCTGATTGTGCTCGTTTTCCTTTCTGTGCCCCCTTGCTGCCCCTGATTGTGCTCATTTTTTCCCTTTCTGTGCCCCCTTGATGCCCTGATTGTGCTCGTTTTTCCTTTCTGTACCCCCTTGCTGCCCCTGATTGTGCTCGTTTTTCCTTTCTGTACCCCCTTGCTGCCCCTGATTGTGCTCGTTTTTCCTTTCTGTACCCCCTTGCTGCCCCTGATTGTGCTCGTTTTTTTCCCTTTCTGTGCCCCCTTGCTGCCCCTGATTGTGCTCGTTTTTCCTTTCTGTACCCCCTTGCTGCCCCTGATTGTGCTAGTTTTTTCCTTTCTGTGCCCCCTTGCTGCCCCTGATTGTGCTCGTTTTTCCTTTCTGTGCCCCCTTGCTGCCCCTGATTGTGCTCGTTTTTCCTTTCTGTGCCCCCTTGCTGCCCCTGATTGTGCTCGTTTTTCCTTTCTGTACCCCCTTGCTGCCCCTGATTGTGCTAGTTTTTTCCTTTCTGTGCCCCCTTGCTGCCCCTGATTGTGCTCGTTTTTCCTTTCTGTGCCCCCTTGCTGCCCCGATTGTGCTCATTTTTTCCTTTCTGTGCCCCCTTGATGCCCTGATTGTGCTCGTTTTCCCTTCTGTGCCTGTTTCCCGCCGCTGCGCCCTGCGGCCCCACCCCCTCACTGCCCATTCGCTGCCCCATTCCCTGCTCCTCCCTCCCACCTCCCCATTTATGGCGGCCGCTGCGTGGTGAAGAGCGACCCCTGACCTCGACTGGTAGGTCGCTCCCCCACCACACAGCTCCGTCTGTGTGCCCTGCTGCTGCCCCTGATTGTGCTTGTTTTTTCCTTTCTGTGCCCCCTTGCTGGCCCTGATTGTGCTTGTTTTTCCTTTCTGTGCCCCCTTGCTGCCCCTGATTGTGCTCGTTTTTCCTTTCTGTGCCCCCTTGCTGCCCCTGATTGTGCTCGTTTTCTTTCCTTTCTGTGCCCCCTTGCTGCCCCTGATTGTGCTCGTTTTTCCCTTTCTGTGCCCCCTTGCTGCCCCTGATTGTGCTCGTTTTCCTTTCTGTACCCCCTTGCTGCCCCTGATTGTGCTAGTTTTTTTCCTTTCTGTGCCCCCTTGCTGCCCCTGATTGTGCTCGTTTTCTTCCTTTCTGTGCCCCCTTGCTGCCCCTGATTGTGCTCGTTTTCCTTTCTGTACCCCCTTGCTGCCCCTGATTGTGCTCGTTTTTTCCCTTTCTGTGCCCCCTTGCTGCCCCTGATTGTGCTCGTTTTTCCTTTCTGTACCCCCTTGCTGCCCCTGATTGTGCTAGTTTTTTCCTTTCTGTGCCCCCTTGCTGCCCCTGATTGTGCTCGTTTTTCCTTTCTGTGCCCCCTTGCTGCCCCTGATTGTGCTCGTTTTTCCTTTCTGTGCCCCCTTGCTGCCCCTGATTGTGCTCATTTTTTCCCTTTCTGTGCCCCCTTGATGCCCTGATTGTGCTCGTTTTCCCTTCTGTGCCTGTTTCCCGCCGCTGCGCCTGCAGCCCCGCCCCTCACTGCCCATTCGCTGCCCCATTCCCTGCTCCTCCCTCCCACCTCCCCATTTATGGCGGCCGCTGCGTGGTGAAGAGAGCGACCCCTGACCTCGACTGGTAGGTCGCTCCCCACCACACAGCTCCGTCTGTGTGCCCTGCTGCTGCCCCTGATTGTGCTTGTTTTTTCCTTTCTGTGCCCCCTTGCTGCCCCTGATTGTGCTCGTTTTTCCTTTCTGTGCCCCCTTGCTGCCCCTGATTGTGCTCGTTTTTCCTTTCTGTGCCCCCTTGCTGCCCCTGATTGTGCTCATTTTTTTCCTTTCTGTGCCCCCTTGCTGCCCTGATTGTGCTCGTTTTCCTTTCTGTGCCCCCTTGCTGCCCCTGATTGTGCTCGTTTTTCCTTTCTGTGCCCCCCTTGCTGCCCCTGATTGTGCTCGTTTTCCTTTCTGTGCCCCCTTGCTGCCCCTGATTGTGCTCGTTTTTTCCTTTCTGTGCCCCCTTGCTGCCCCTGATTGTGCTCGTTTTTCCTTTCTGTGCCCCCTTGCTGCCCCTGATTGTGCTCGTTTTTCCTTTCTGTGCCCCCTTGCTGCCCCTGATTGTGCTCGTTTTTCCTTTCTGTGCCCCCTTGCTGCCCCTGATTGTGCTCATTTTTTCCTTTCTGTGCCCCCTTGATGCCCTGATTGTGCTCGTTTTCCCTTCTGTGCCTGTTTCCGCCGCTGCGCCTGCGGCCCCGCCCCCTCCCTGCCCATTCGCTGCCCCATTCCCTGCTCCTCCCTCCCACCTCCCCATTTATGGCGGCCGCTGCGTGGTGAAGAGGCGACCCCTGACCTTGACTGGTAGGTCGCTCCCCACCACACAGCTCCGTCTGTGTGCCCTGCTGCTGCCCCTGATTGTGCTCGTTTTTTCCTTTCTGTGCCCCCTTGCTGCCCCTGATTGTGCTCGTTTTTCCTTTCTGTGCCCCCTTGCTGCCCCTGATTGTGCTCGTTTTTCCTTTCTGTACCCCCTTGCTGCCCCTGATTGTGCTCGGTTTTTCCTTTCTGTGCCCCCTTGCTGCCCCTGATTGTGCTCGTTTTTCCTTTCTGTACCCCCTTGCTGCCCCTGATTGTGCTCGTTTTTCCTTTCTGTACCCCCTTGCTGCCCTGATTGTGCTCGTTTTTCCTTTCTGTACCCCCTTGCTGCCCCTGATTGTGCTCGTTTTTCCTTTCTGTGCCCCCTTGCTGCCCTGATTGTGCTCGTTTTCCTTTCTGTACCCCCTTGCTGCCCCTGATTGTGCTCGTTTTTCCCTTTCTGTGCCCCCTTGCTGCCCTGATTGTGCTCGTTTTTCCTTTCTGTACCCCCTTGCTGCCCCTGATTGTGCTCGTTTTTCCTTTCTGTGCCCCCTTGCTGCCCCTGATTGTGCTCGTTTTTCCTTTCTGTGCCCCCTTGCTGCCCCTGATTGTGCTCGTTTTTCCTTTCTGTGCCCCCTTGCTGCCCCTGATTGTGCTCGTTTTTCCTTTCTGTGCCCCCTTGCTGCCCCTGATTGTGCTCGTTTTTCCTTTCTGTGCCCCCTTGCTGCCCCTGATTGTGCTCATTTTTTCCTTTCTGTGCCCCCTTGATGCCCTGATTGTGCTCGTTTTCCCTTCTGTGCCTGTTTCCCGCCGCTGCGCCCCGCCCCCTCACTGCCCATTCGCTGCCCCATTCCCTGCTCCTCCCTCCCACCTCCCCATTTATGGCGGCCGCTGCGTGGTGAAGAGAGCGACCCCTGACCTTGACTGGTAGGTCGCTCCCCCACCACACAGCTCCGTCTGTGTGCCCTGCTGCTGCCCCTGATTGTGCTCGTTTTTTCCTTTCTGTGCCCCCTTGCTGGCCCTGATTGTGCTCGTTTTTCCTTTCTGTGCCCCCTTGCTGCCCCTGATTGTGCTCGTTTTCCTTTCTGTGCCCCCTTGCTGCCCCTGATTGTGTAAGTTTTCTTCCTTTCTGTGCCCCCTTGCTGCCCCTGATTGTGCTCGTTTTTCCTTTCTGTGCCCCCTTGCTGCCCCTGATTGTGCTCGTTTTTCCTTTCTGTGCCCCCTTGCTGCCCCTGATTGTGCTCGTTTTTCCTTTCTGTGCCCCCTTGCTGCCCCTGATTGTGCTCGTTTTTCCTTTCTGTGCCCCCTTGCTGCCCCTGATTGTGCTCATTTTTTCCCTTTCTGTGCCCCCTTGATGCCCTGATTGTGCTCGTTTTTCCTTTCTGTACCCCCTTGCTGCCCCTGATTGTGCTCGTTTTTCCTTTCTGTACCCCCTTGCTGCCCCTGATTGTGCTCGTTTTTCCTTTCTGTACCCCCTTGCTGCCCCTGATTGTGCTCGTTTTTTCCCTTTCTGTGCCCCCTTGCTGCCCCTGATTGTGCTCGTTTTTCCTTTCTGTACCCCCTTGCTGCCCCTGATTGTGCTAGTTTTTTTCCTTTCTGTGCCCCCTTGCTGCCCCTGATTGTGCTCGTTTTTCCTTTCTGTGCCCCCTTGCTGCCCCTGATTGTGCTCGTTTTTCCTTTCTGTGCCCCCTTGCTGCCCCTGATTGTGCTCGTTTTTCCTTTCTGTACCCCCTTGCTGCCCCTGATTGTGCTAGTTTTTTCCTTTCTGTGCCCCCTTGCTGCCCCTGATTGTGCTCGTTTTTCCTTTCTGTGCCCCCTTGCTGCCCCCGATTGTGCTCATTTTTTTCCCTTTCTGTGCCCCCTTGATGCCCTGATTGTGCTCGTTTTCCCTTCTGTGCCTGTTTCCCGCCGCTGCGCCCCTGCGGCCCCACCCCCTCACTGCCCATTCGCTGCCCCATTCCCTGCTCCTCCCTCCCACCTCCCCATTTATGGCGGCCGCTGCGTGGTGAAGAGAGCGACCCCTGACCTCGACTGGTAGGTCGCTCCCCCACCACACAGCTCCGTCTGTGTGCCCTGCTGCTGCCCCTGATTGTGCTTGTTTTTTTCCTTTCTGTGCCCCCTTGCTGGCCCTGATTGTGCTTGTTTTTCCTTTCTGTGCCCCCTTGCTGCCCCTGATTGTGCTCGTTTTTCCTTTCTGTGCCCCCTTGCTGCCCCTGATTGTGCTCGTTTTCTTCCTTTCTGTGCCCCCTTGCTGCCCCTGATTGTGCTCGTTTTCCCTTTCTGTGCCCCCTTGCTGCCCCTGATTGTGCTCGTTTTTCCTTTCTGTACCCCCTTGCTGCCCCTGATTGTGCTAGTTTTTTTCCTTTCTGTGCCCCCTTGCTGCCCCTGATTGTGCTCGTTTTCTTTCCTTTCTGTACCCCTTGCTGCCCCTGATTGTGCTCGTTTTTCCTTTCTGTACCCCCTTGCTGCCCCTGATTGTGCTCGTTTTTTTTTTCCCCCTTTCTGTGCCCCCTTGCTGCCCCTGATTGTGCTCGTTTTTCCTTTCTGTACCCCCTTGCTGCCCCTGATTGTGCTAGTTTTTTCCTTTCTGTGCCCCCTTGCTGCCCCTGATTGTGCTCGTTTTTCCTTTCTGTGCCCCCTTGCTGCCCCTGATTGTGCTCGTTTTTCCTTTCTGTGCCCCCTTGCTGCCCCTGATTGTGCTCATTTTTTTCCCTTTCTGTGCCCCCTTGATGCCCTGATTGTGCTCGTTTTCCCTTCTGTGCCTGTTTCCCGCCGCTGCGCCCCTGCAGCCCGCCCCTCACTGCCCATTCGCTGCCCCATTCCCTGCTCCTCCCTCCCACCTCCCCATTTATGGCGGCCGCTGCGTGGTGAAGAGAGCGACCCCTGACCTCGACTGGTAGGTCGCTCCCCACCACACAGCTCCGTCTGTGTGCCCTGCTGCTGCCCCTGATTGTGCTTGTTTTTTTCCTTTCTGTGCCCCCTTGCTGGCCCTGATTGTGCTCGTTTTTCCTTTCTGTGCCCCCTTGCTGCCCCTGATTGTGCTCGTTTTTCCTTTCTGTGCCCCCTTGCTGCCCCTGATTGTGCTCATTTTTTTTCCTTTCTGTGCCCCCTTGATGCCCTGATTGTGCTCGTTTTTCCTTTCTGTACCCCCTTGCTGCCCCTGATTGTGCTCGTTTTTCCTTTCTGTGCCCCCTTGCTGCCCCGGATTGTGCTCGTTTTTCCTTTCTGTGCCCCCTTGCTGCCCCTGATTGTGCTCGTTTTCTTTCCTTTCTGTGCCCCCTTGCTGCCCCTGATTGTGCTCGTTTTTCCTTTCTGTGCCCCCTTGCTGCCCCTGATTGTGCTCGTTTTTCCTTTCTGTGCCCCCTTGCTGCCCCCGATTGTGCTCGTTTTTCCTTTCTGTGCCACCTTGCTGCCCCTGATTGTGCTCATTTTTTTTCCTTTCTGTGCCCCCTTGATGCCCTGATTGTGCTCGTTTTCCCTTCTGTGCCTGTTTCCCGCCGCTGTGCCCCTGCGGCCCCGCCCCCTCCCTGCCCATTCGCTGCCCCATTCCCTGCTCCTCCCTCCCACCTCCCCATTTATGGCGGCCGCTGCGTGGTGAAGAGAGCGACCCCCGACCTTGACTGGTAGGTCGCTCCCCCACCACACAGCTCCGTCTGTGTGCCCTGCTGCTGCCCCTGATTGTGCTCGTTTTTTTCCTTTCTGTGCCCCCTTGCTGGCCCTGATTGTGCTCGTTTTTCCTTTCTGTGCCCCCTTGCTGCCCCTGATTGGGCTCGTTTTTCCTTTCTGTGCCCCCTTGCTGCCCCTGATTGTGCTAGTTTTTCCTTTCTGTGCCCCCTGCTGCCCCTGATTGTGCTCGTTTTCTTTCCTTTCTGTGCCCCCTTGCTGCCCCTGATTGTGCTCGTTTTTCCTTTCTGTGCCCCCTTGCTGCCCCTGATTGTGCTCGTTTTTCCTTTCTGTGCCCCCTTGCTGCCCCTGATTGTGCTCGTTTTTCCTTTCTGTGCCCCCTTGCTGCCCCTGATTGTGCTCGTTTTTCCTTCCTGTACCCCCTTGCTGCCCCTGATTGTGCTAGTTTTTTCCTTTCTGTGCCCCCTTGCTGCCCCTGATTGTGCTAGTTTTTCCTTTCTGTGCCCCCTTGCTGCCCCTGATTGTGCTCGTTTTTCCTTTCTGTGCCCCCTTGCTGCCCCTGATTGTGCTCATTTTTTCCCCTTTCTGTGCCCCTTGATGCCCTGATTGTGCTCGTTTTCCCTTCTGTGCCTGTTTCCCGCCGCTGCGCCATGCGGCCCCGCCCCCTCACTGCCCATTCGCTGCCCCATTCCCTGCTCCTCCCTCCCACCTCCCCATTTATGAGCGGCCGCTGCGTGGTGAAGAGAGCGACCCCTGACCTTGACTGGTAGGTCGCTCCCCCACCACACAGCTCCGTCTGTGTGCCCTGCTGCTGCCCCTGATTGTGCTCGTTTTTTTCCTTTGTGCCCCCTTGCTGGCCCAGATTGTGCTCGTTTTTCCTTTCTGTGCCCCCTTGCTGCCCGATTGTGCTCGTTTTTCCTTTCTGTACCCCCTTGCTGCCCCTGATTGTGCTCGTTTTTTTTCCTTTCTGTGCCCCCTTGCTGCCCCGATTGTGCTCGTTTTTCCTTTCTGTACCCCCTTGCTGCCCCTGATTGTGCTCGTTTTTCCTTTCTGTACCCCCTTGCTGCCCCTGATTGTGCTAGTTTTTTTTTCCTTTCTGTGCCCCCTTGCTGCCCCTGATTGTGCTCGTTTTTCCTTTCTGTGCCCCCTTGCTGCCCCTGATTGTGCTCGTTTTTCCTCTGTGCCCCCTTGCTGCCCCTGATTGTGCTCATTTTTTTCCTTTCTGTGCCCCCTTGATGCCCTGATTGTGCTCGTTTTTCCTTTCTGTACCCCCTTGCTGCCCCTGATTGTGCTCGTTTTTTTCCTTTCTGTGCCCCCTTGCTGCCCTGATTGTGCTCGTTTTTCCTTTCTGTGCCCCCTTGCTGCCCCTGATTGTGCTCGTTTTTCCTTTCTGTGCCCCCTTGCTGCCCCTGATTGTGCTCATTTTTCCCCCTTTCTGTGCCCCTTGATGCCCTGATTGTGCTCGTTTTCCCTTCTGTGCCTGTTTCCCGCCGCTGCGCCCCGCCCCCTCACTGCCCATTCGCTGCCCCATTCCCTGCTCCTCCCTCCCACCTCCCCATTTATGGCGGCCGCTGCGTGGTGAAGAGAGCGACCCCTGACCTTGACTGGTAGGTCGCTCCCCACCACACAGCTCCGTCTGTGTGCCCTGCTGCTGCCCCTGATTGTGCTCGTTTTTTCCTTTCTGTGCCCCCTTGCTGCCCTGATTGTGCTCGTTTTTTCCTTTCTGTGCCCCCTTGCTGCCCTGATGTGCTCGTTTTTCCTTTCTGTGCCCCCTTGCTGCCCTGATTGTGCTCGTTTTCCTTTCTGTGCCCCCTTGCTGCCCTGATTGTGCTAGTTTTTTTCCTTTCTGTGCCCCCTTGCTGGCCCTGATTGTGCTCGTTTTTCCTTTCTGTGCCCCCTTGCTGCCCCTGATTGTGCTCGTTTTCTTTCCTTTCTGTGCCCCCTTGCTGCCCCTGATTGTGCTCATTTTTCCCTTTCTGTGCCCCCTTGCTGCCCCTGATTGTGCTCGTTTTTCCTTCCTGTACCCCTTGCTGCCCCTGATTGTGCTAGTTTTTTTCCTTTCTGTGCCCCCTTGCTGCCCCTGATTGTGCTCGTTTTCCTTTCTGTGCCCCCTTGCTGCCCGATTGTGCTCGTTTTCTTTCCTTTCTGTGCCCCCTTGCTGCCCCTGATTGTGCTCGTTTTTCCTTTCTGTACCCCCTTGCTGCCCCTGATTGTGCTCGGTTTTTTTCCTTTCTGTGCCCCCTTGCTGCCCCTGATTGTGCTCGTTTTTCCTTTCTGTACCCCCTTGCTGCCCCTGATTGTGCTCGTTTTTCCTTTCTGTACCCCCTTGATGCCCTGATTGTGCTCGTTTTTCCTTTCTGTACCCCCTTGCTGCCCCTGATTGTGCTCGTTTTTCCTTTCTGTGCCCCCTTGATGCCCTGATTGTGCTCGTTTTTCCTTTCTGTACCCCCTTGCTGCCCCTGATTGTGCTCGTTTTTCCTTTCTGTGCCCCCTTGCTGCCCGATTGTGCTAGTTTTTCCTTTCTGTGCCCCCTTGCTGCCCCTGATTGTGCTCGTTTTCTTTCCTTTCTGTGCCCCCTTGCTGCCCCTGATTGTGCTCGTTTTTCCTTTCTGTGCCCCCTTGCTGCCCCTGATTGTGCTCGTTTTTCCTTTCTGTGCCCCCTTGCTGCCCCTGATTGTGCTCGTTTTTCCTTTCTGTGCCCCCTTGCTGCCCCTGATTGTGCTCATTTTTTTCCTTTCTGTGCCCCCTTGATGCCCTGATTGTGCTCGTTTTCCCTTCTGTGCCTGTTTCCCGCCGCTGCGCCCCGCCCCCTCACTGCCCATTCGCTGCCCCATTCCCTGCTCCTCCCTCCCACCTCCCCATTTATGGCGGCCGCTGCGTGGTGAAGAGAGCGACCCCTGACCTTGACTGGTAGGTCGCTCCCCACCACACAGCTCCGTCTGTGTGCCCTGCTGCTGCCCCTGATTGTGCTCGTTTTTCCTTTCTGTGCCCCCTTGCTGGCCCTGATTGTGCTCGTTTTTCCTTTCTGTGCCCCCTTGCTGCCCCTGATTGTGCTCGTTTTTCCTTTCTGTGCCCCCTTGCTGCCCCTGATTGTGTAAGTTTTCTTTCCTTTCTGTGCCCCCTTGCTGCCCCTGATTGTGCTCGTTTTCCTTTCTGTGCCCCCTTGCTGCCCCTGATTGTGCTCGTTTTCCTTTCTGTGCCCCCTTGCTGCCCCTGATTGTGATCGTTTTTCCTTTCTGTGCCCCCTTGCTGCCCCTGATTGTGCTCGTTTTTCCTTTCTGTGCCCCCTTGCTGCCCCTGATTGTGCTCATTTTTTCCCTTTCTGTGCCCCCTTGATGCCCTGATTGTGCTCGTTTTTCCTTTCTGTACCCCCTTGCTGCCCCTGATTGTGCTCGTTTTTCCTTTCTGTACCCCCTTGCTGCCCCTGATTGTGCTCGTTTTTCCTTTCTGTACCCCCTTGCTGCCCCTGATTGTGCTCGTTTTTTTCCCCTTTCTGTGCCCCCTTGCTGCCCCTGATTGTGCTCGTTTTTCCTTTCTGTACCCCCTTGCTGCCCCTGATTGTGCTAGTTTTTTTCCTTTCTGTGCCCCCTTGCTGCCCCTGATTGTGCTCGTTTTTCCTTTCTGTGCCCCCTTGCTGCCCCTGATTGTGCTCGTTTTTCCTTTCTGTGCCCCCTTGCTGCCCCTGATTGTGCTCGTTTTTCCTTTCTGTACCCCCTTGCTGCCCCTGATTGTGCTAGTTTTTTTCCTTTCTGTGCCCCCTTGCTGCCCCTGATTGTGCTCGTTTTTCCTTTCTGTGCCCCCTTGCTGCCCCGATTGTGCTCATTTTTTCCCTTTCTGTGCCCCCTTGATGCCCTGATTGTGCTCGTTTTCCCTTCTGTGCCTGTTTCCCGCCGCTGCGCCCTGCGGCCCCACCCCCTCACTGCCCATTCGCTGCCCCATTCCCTGCTCCTCCCTCCCACCTCCCCATTTATGGCGGCCGCTGCGTGGTGAAGAGAGCGACCCCTGACCTCGACTGGTAGGTCGCTCCCCACCACACAGCTCCGTCTGTGTGCCCTGCTGCTGCCCCTGATTGTGCTTGTTTTTCCTTTCTGTGCCCCCTTGCTGGCCCTGATTGTGCTTGTTTTTCCTTTCTGTGCCCCCTTGCTGCCCCTGATTGTGCTCGTTTTTCCTTTCTGTGCCCCCTTGCTGCCCCTGATTGTGCTCGTTTTCTTTCCTTTCTGTGCCCCCTTGCTGCCCCTGATTGTGCTCGTTTTTCCCTTTCTGTGCCCCCTTGCTGCCCCCGATTGTGCTCGTTTTTCCTTTCTGTACCCCCTTGCTGCCCCTGATTGTGCTAGTTTTTTTTCCTTTCTGTGCCCCCTTGCTGCCCCTGATTGTGCTCGTTTTCTTTCCTTTCTGTACCCCCTTGCTGCCCCTGATTGTGCTCGTTTTTCCTTTCTGTACCCCCTTGCTGCCCCTGATTGTGCTCGTTTTTTTTTTTTTCCCCTTTCTGTGCCCCCTTGCTGCCCCTGATTGTGCTCGTTTTTCCTTTCTGTACCCCTTGCTGCCCCTGATTGTGCTCAGTTTTTTTCCTTTCTGTGCCCCCTTGCTGCCCCTGATTGTGCTCGTTTTTCCTTTCTGTGCCCCCTTGCTGCCCCTGATTGTGCTCGTTTTTCCTTTCTGTGCCCCCTTGCTGCCCCTGATTGTGCTCATTTTTTTCCCTTTCTGTGCCCCCTTGATGCCCTGATTGTGCTCGTTTTCCCTTCTGTGCCTGTTTCCCGCCGCTGCGCCCCTGCAGCCCCGCCCCCTCACTGCCCATTCGCTGCCCCATTCCCTGCTCCTCCCTCCCACCTCCCCATTTATGGCGGCCGCTGCGTGGTGAAGAGAGCGACCCCTGACCTCGACTGGTAGGTCGCTCCCCCACCACACAGCTCCGTCTGTGTGCCCTGCTGCTGCCCCTGATTGTGCTTGTTTTTTCCTTTCTGTGCCCCCTTGCTGGCCCTGATTGTGCTCGTTTTTCCTTTCTGTGCCCCCTTGCTGCCCCTGATTGTGCTCGTTTTTCCTTTCTGTGCCCCCTTGCTGCCCCTGATTGTGCTCATTTTTTTCCTTTCTGTGCCCCCTTGATGCCCTGATTGTGCTCGTTTTTCCTTTCTGTACCCCCTTGCTGCCCCTGATTGTGCTCGTTTTTCCTTTCTGTGCCCCCTTGCTGCCCCGGATTGTGCTCGTTTTTCCTTTCTGTGCCCCCTTGCTGCCCCTGATTGTGCTCGTTTCTTTCCTTTCTGTGCCCCCTTGCTGCCCCTGATTGTGCTCGTTTTTCCTTTCTGTGCCCCCTTGCTGCCCCTGATTGTGCTCTGTTTTCCTTTCTGTGCCCCCTTGCTGCCCCGATTGTGCTCGTTTTTCCTTTCTGTGCCACCTTGCTGCCCCTGATTGTGCTCATTTTTTTCCTTTCTGTGCCCCCTTGATGCCCTGATTGTGCTCGTTTTCCCTTCTGTGCCTGTTTCCCGCCGCTGTGCCCCTGCGGCCCCGCCCTCTCCTGCCCATTCGCTGCCCCATTCCCTGCTCCTCCCTCCCACCTCCCCATTTATGGCGGCCGCTGCGTGGTGAAGAGAGCGACCCCTGACCTTGACTGGTAGGTCGCTCCCCACCACACAGCTCCGTCTGTGTGCCCTGCTGCTGCCCCTGATTGTGCTCGTTTTTTCCTTTCTGTGCCCCCTTGCTGGCCCTGATTGTGCTCGTTTTTCCTTTCTGTGCCCCCTTGCTGCCCCTGATTGGGCTCGTTTTCCTTTCTGTGCCCCCTTGCTGCCCCTGATTGTGCTCGTTTTCTTTCCTTTCTGTGCCCCCTTGCTGCCCCTGATTGTGCTCGTTTTTCCTTTCTGTGCCCCCTTGCTGCCCCTGATTGTGCTCGTTTTTCCTTTCTGTGCCCCCTTGCTGCCCCTGATTGTGCTCGTTTTTCCTTTCTGTGCCCCCTTGCTGCCCCTGATTGTGCTCGTTTTTCCTTCCTGTACCCCCTTGCTGCCCCTGATTGTGCTAGTTTTTTCCTTTCTGTGCCCCCTTGCTGCCCCTGATTGTGCTAGTTTTTCCTTTCTGTGCCCCCTTGCTGCCCCTGATTGTGCTCGTTTTTCCTTTCTGTGCCCCCTTGCTGCCCCTGATTGTGCTCATTTTTTTCCCCTTTCTGTGCCCCCTTGATGCCCTGATTGTGCTCGTTTTCCCTTCTGTGCCTGTTTCCCGCCGCTGCGCCCATGCGGCCCCGCCCCCTCACTGCCCATTCGCTGCCCCATTCCCTGCTCCTCCCTCCCACCTCCCCATTTATGGCGGCCGCTGCGTGGTGAAGAGAGCGACCCCTGACCTTGACTGGTAGGTCGCTCCCCCACCACACAGCTCCGTCTGTGTGCCCTGCTGCTGCCCCTGATTGTGCTCGTTTTTTTCCTTTGTGCCCCTTGCTGGCCCTAGATTGTGCTCGTTTTTCCTTTCTGTGCCCCCTTGCTGCCCCGATTGTGCTCTGTTTTTCCTTTCTGTACCCCCTTGCTGCCCCTGATTGTGCTCGTTTTTCCTTTCTGTGCCCCCTTGCTGCCCCGATTGTGCTCGTTTTTCCTTTCTGTACCCCCTTGCTGCCCCTGATTGTGCTCGTTTTCCTTTCTGTACCCCCTTGATGCCCCTGATTGTGCTAGTTTTTTTTTCCTTTCTGTGCCCCCTTGCTGCCCCTGATTGTGCTCGTTTTTCCTTTCTGTGCCCCCTTGCTGCCCCTGATTGTGCTCGTTTTTCCTCTGTGCCCCCTTGCTGCCCCTGATTGTGCTCATTTTTTTTCCTTTCTGTGCCCCCTTGATGCCCTGATTGTGCTCGTTTTTCCTTTCTGTACCCCCTTGCTGCCCCTGATTGTGCTCGTTTTTTTCCTTTCTGTGCCCCCTTGCTGCCCGATTGTGCTCGTTTTTCCTTTCTGTGCCCCCTTGCTGCCCCTGATTGTGCTCGTTTTTCCTTTCTGTGCCCCCTTGCTGCCCCTGATTGTGCTCATTTTTTCCCCTTTCTGTGCCCCCTTGATGCCCTGATTGTGCTCGTTTTCCCTTCTGTGCCTGTTTCCCGCCGCTGCGCCGCCGCCCTCACTGCCCATTCGCTGCCCCATTCCCTGCTCCTCCCTCCCACCTCCCCATTTATGGCGGCCGCTGCGTGGTGAAGAGAGCGACCCCTGACCTTGACTGGTAGGTCGCTCCCCCACCACACAGCTCCGTCTGTGTGCCCTGCTGCTGCCCCTGATTGTGCTCGTTTTTTCCTTTCTGTGCCCCCTTGCTGCCCTGATTGTGCTCGTTTTTTTCCTTTCTGTGCCCCCTTGCTGCCCTGATGTGCTCGTTTTTTCCTTTCTGTGCCCCCTTGCTGCCCTGATTGTGCTCGTTTTTCCTTTCTGTGCCCCCTTGCTGCCCTGATTGTGCTAGTTTTTTTCCTTTCTGTGCCCCCTTGCTGGCCCTGATTGTGCTCGTTTTTCCTTTCTGTGCCCCCTTGCTGCCCCTGATTGTGCTCGTTTCTTTCCTTTCTGTGCCCCCTTGCTGCCCCTGATTGTGCTCATTTTTCCCTTTCTGTGCCCCCTTGCTGCCCCTGATTGTGCTCGTTTTTCCTTCCTGTACCCCCTTGCTGCCCCTGATTGTGCTAGTTTTTTTCCTTTCTGTGCCCCCTTGCTGCCCCTGATTGTGCTCGTTTTTCCTTTCTGTGCCCCCTTGCTGCCCGATTGTGCTCGTTTTCTTTCCTTTCTGTGCCCCCTTGCTGCCCCTGATTGTGCTCGTTTTTCCTTTCTGTACCCCCTTGCTGCCCCTGATTGTGCTCGGTTTTTTTCCTTTCTGTGCCCCCTTGCTGCCCCTGATTGTGCTCGTTTTTCCTTTCTGTACCCCCTTGCTGCCCCTGATTGTGCTCGTTTTCCTTTCTGTACCCCCTTGATGCCCTGATTGTGCTCGTTTTTCCTTTCTGTACCCCCTTGCTGCCCCTGATTGTGCTCGTTTTCCTTTCTGTGCCCCCTTGATGCCCTGATTGTGCTCGTTTTTCCTTTCTGTACCCCCTTGCTGCCCCTGATTGTGCTCGTTTTTCCTTTCTGTGCCCCCTTGCTGCCCGATTGTGCTAGTTTTTCCTTTCTGTGCCCCCTTGCTGCCCCTGATTGTGCTCGTTTTCTTTCCTTTCTGTGCCCCCTTGCTGCCCCTGATTCTGCTCGTTTTTCCTTTCTGTGCCCCCTTGCTGCCCCTGATTGTGCTCGTTTTTCCTTTCTGTGCCCCCTTGCTGCCCCCGATTGTGCTCGTTTTTCCTTTCTGTGCCCCCTTGCTGCCCCTGATTGTGCTCATTTTTTTCCTTTCTGTGCCCCCTTGATGCCCTGATTGTGCTCGTTTTCCCTTCTGTGCCTGTTTCCCGCCGCTGCGCCCGCCCCCTCACTGCCCATTCGCTGCCCCATTCCCTGCTCCTCCCTCCCACCTCCCCATTTATGGCGGCCGCTGCGTGGTGAAGAGAGCGACCCCTGACCTTGACTGGTAGGTCGCTCCCCACCACACAGCTCCGTCTGTGTGCCCTGCTGCTGCCCCTGATTGTGCTCGTTTTTTTCCTTTCTGTGCCCCCTTGCTGGCCCTGATTGTGCTCGTTTTTCCTTTCTGTGCCCCCTTGCTGCCCCTGATTGTGCTCGTTTTTCCTTTCTGTGCCCCCTTGCTGCCCCCGATTGTGTAAGTTTTCTTTCCTTTCTGTGCCCCCTTGCTGCCCCTGATTGTGCTCGTTTTTCCTTTCTGTGCCCCCTTGCTGCCCCTGATTGTGCTCGTTTTTCCTTTCTGTGCCCCCTTGCTGCCCCTGATTGTGATCGTTTTTCCTTTCTGTGCCCCCTTGCTGCCCCTGATTGTGCTCGTTTTTCCTTTCTGTGCCCCCTTGCTGCCCCTGATTGTGCTCATTTTTTTCCCTTTCTGTGCCCCCTTGATGCCCTGATTGTGCTCGTTTTTCCTTTCTGTACCCCCTTGCTGCCCCTGATTGTGCTCGTTTTTCCTTTCTGTACCCCCTTGCTGCCCCTGATTGTGCTCGTTTTTCCTTTCTGTACCCCCTTGCTGCCCCTGATTGTGCTCGTTTTTTTCCCCCTTTCTGTGCCCCCTTGCTGCCCCTGATTGTGCTCGTTTTTCCTTTCTGTACCCCCTTGCTGCCCCTGATTGTGCTAGTTTTTTTCCTTTCTGTGCCCCCTTGCTGCCCCTGATTGTGCTCGTTTTTCCTTTCTGTGCCCCTTGCTGCCCCTGATTGTGCTCGTTTTTCCTTTCTGTGCCCCCTTGCTGCCCCTGATTGTGCTCGTTTTTCCTTTCTGTACCCCCTTGCTGCCCCTGATTGTGCTAGTTTTTTTCCTTTCTGTGCCCCCTTGCTGCCCCTGATTGTGCTCGTTTTTCCTTTCTGTGCCCCCTTGCTGCCCCTGATTGTGCTCATTTTTTCCCTTTCTGTGCCCCCTTGATGCCCTGATTGTGCTCGTTTTCCCTTCTGTGCCTGTTTCCCGCCGCTGCGCTCTGCGGCCCCACCCCTCACTGCCCATTCGCTGCCCCATTCCCTGCTCCTCCCTCCCACCTCCCCATTTATGGCGGCCGCTGCGTGGTGAAGAGAGCGACCCCTGACCTCGACTGGTAGGTCGCTCCCCCACCACACAGCTCCGTCTGTGTGCCCTGCTGCTGCCCCTGATTGTGCTTGTTTTTTCCTTTCTGTGCCCCCTTGCTGGCCCTGATTGTGCTTGTTTTTCCTTTCTGTGCCCCCTTGCTGCCCCCGATTGTGCTCGTTTTTTCCTTTCTGTGCCCCCTTGCTGCCCCTGATTGTGCTCGTTTTCTTTCCTTTCTGTGCCCCCTTGCTGCCCCTGATTGTGCTCGTTTTTCCTTTCTGTGCCCCCTTGCTGCCCCTGATTGTGCTCGTTTTTCCTTTCTGTACCCCCTTGCTGCCCCTGATTGTGCTAGTTTTTTTCCTTTCTGTGCCCCCTTGCTGCCCCTGATTGTGCTCGTTTTCTTTCCTTTCTGTACCCCCTTGCTGCCCCTGATTGTGCTCGTTTTCCTTTCTGTACCCCCTTGCTGCCCCTGATTGTGCTCGTTTTTTTTTTTTTTTTCCCCTTTCTGTGCCCCCTTGCTGCCCCTGATTGTGCTCGTTTTTCCTTTCTGTACCCCCTTGCTGCCCCTGATTGTGCTAGTTTTTTTTCCTTTCTGTGCCCCCTTGCTGCCCCTGATTGTGCTCGTTTTTCCTTTCTGTGCCCCCTTGCTGCCCCTGATTGTGCTCGTTTTTCCTTTCTGTGCCCCCTTGCTGCCCCTGATTGTGCTCATTTTTTTCCCTTTCTGTGCCCCCTTGATGCCCTGATTGTGCTCGTTTTCCCTTCTGTGCCTGTTTCCCGCCGCTGCGCCCCTGCAGCCCCGCCCCCTCACTGCCCATTCGCTGCCCCATTCCCTGCTCCTCCCTCCCACCTCCCCATTTATGGCGGCCGCTGCGTGGTGAAGAGGCGACCCCTGACCTCGACTGGTAGGTCGCTCCCCCACCACACAGCTCCGTCTGTGTGCCCTGCTGCTGCCCCTGATTGTGCTTGTTTTTCCTTTCTGTGCCCCCTTGCTGGCCCTGATTGTGCTCGTTTTTCCTTTCTGTGCCCCCTTGCTGCCCCTGATTGTGCTCGTTTTTCCTTTCTGTGCCCCCTTGCTGCCCCTGATTGTGCTCATTTTTTTCCTTTCTGTGCCCCCTTGATGCCCTGATTGTGCTCGTTTTTCCTTTCTGTACCCCCTTGCTGCCCCTGATTGTGCTCGTTTTTCCTTTCTGTGCCCCCTTGCTGCCCCGGATTGTGCTCGTTTTTCCTTTCTGTGCCCCCTTGCTGCCCCTGATTGTGCTCGTTTTCTTCCTTTCTGTGCCCCCTTGCTGCCCCTGATTGTGCTCGTTTTTCCTTTCTGTGCCCCCTTGCTGCCCCTGATTGTGCTCGTTTTTCCTTTCTGTGCCCCCTTGCTGCCCCTGATTGTGCTCGTTTTTCCTTTCTGTGCCACCTTGCTGCCCCTGATTGTGCTCATTTTTTTCCTTTCTGTGCCCCCTTGATGCCCTGATTGTGCTCGTTTTCCCTTCTGTGCCTGTTTCCCGCCGCTGCGCCTGCGGCCCCGCCCCCTCCCTGCCCATTCGCTGCCCCATTCCCTGCTCCTCCCTCCCACCTCCCCATTTATGGCGGCCGCTGCGTGGTGAAGAGAGCGACCCCCGACCTTGACTGGTAGGTCGCTCCCCACCACACAGCTCCGTCTGTGTGCCCTGCTGCTGCCCCTGATTGTGCTCGTTTTTTCCTTTCTGTGCCCCCTTGCTGGCCCTGATTGTGCTCGTTTTTCCTTTCTGTGCCCCCTTGCTGCCCCTGATTGTGCTCGTTTTTCCTTTCTGTACCCCCTTGCTGCCCCTGATTGTGCTCGGTTTTTTTCCTTTCTGTGCCCCCTTGCTGCCCCTGATTGTGCTCGTTTTTCCTTTCTGTACCCCCTTGCTGCCCCTGATTGTGCTCGTTTTTCCTTTCTGTACCCCCTTGATGCCCTGATTGTGCTCGTTTTTCCTTTCTGTACCCCCTTGCTGCCCCTGATTGTGCTCGTTTTTCCTTTCTGTGCCCCCTTGATGCCCTGATTGTGCTCGTTTTCCTTTCTGTACCCCCTTGCTGCCCCTGATTGTGCTCGTTTTTCCCTTTCTGTGCCCCCTTGCTGCCCTGATTGTGCTCGTTTTTCCTTTCTGTACCCCCTTGCTGCCCCTGATTGTGCTCGTTTTTCCTTTCTGTGCCCCCTTGCTGCCCCTGATTGTGCTCGTTTTTCCTTTCTGTGCCCCCTTGCTGCCCCTGATTGTGCTCGTTTTTCCTTTCTGTGCCCCCTTGCTGCCCCTGATTGTGCTCGTTTTTCCTTTCTGTGCCCCCTTGCTGCCCCTGATTGTGCTCGTTTTTCCTTTCTGTGCCCCCTTGCTGCCCCTGATTGTGCTCATTTTTTTCCTTTCTGTGCCCCCTTGATGCCCTGATTGTGCTCGTTTTCCCTTCTGTGCCTGTTTCCCGCCGCTGCGCTCCCGCCCCTCACTGCCCATTCGCTGCCCCATTCCCTGCTCCTCCCTCCCACCTCCCCATTTATGGCGGCCGCTGCGTGGTGAGAGCGACCCCTGACCTTGACTGGTAGGTCGCTCCCCCACCACACAGCTCCGTCTGTGTGCCCTGCTGCTGCCCCTGATTGTGCTCGTTTTTTCCTTTCTGTGCCCCCTTGCTGGCCCTGATTGTGCTCGTTTTCCTTTCTGTGCCCCCTTGCTGCCCCTGATTGTGCTCGTTTTTCCTTTCTGTGCCCCCTTGCTGCCCCTGATTGTGTAAGTTTTCTTTCCTTTCTGTGCCCCCTTGCTGCCCCTGATTGTGCTCGTTTTTCCTTTCTGTGCCCCCTTGCTGCCCCTGATTGTGCTCGTTTTTCCTTTCTGTGCCCCCTTGCTGCCCCTGATTGTGATCGTTTTTCCTTTCTGTGCCCCCTTGCTGCCCCTGATTGTGCTCGTTTTCCTTTCTGTGCCCCCTTGCTGCCCCTGATTGTGCTCATTTTTTCCCTTTCTGTGCCCCCTTGATGCCCTGATTGTGCTCGTTTTTCCTTTCTGTACCCCCTTGCTGCCCCTGATTGTGCTCGTTTTTCCTTTCTGTACCCCCTTGCTGCCCCTGATTGTGCTCGTTTTTCCTTTCTGTACCCCCTTGCTGCCCCTGATTGTGCTCGTTTTTTTCCCCTTTCTGTGCCCCCTTGCTGCCCCTGATTGTGCTCGTTTTTCCTTTCTGTACCCCCTTGCTGCCCCTGATTGTGCTAGTTTTTTTCCTTTCTGTGCCCCCTTGCTGCCCCTGATTGTGCTCGTTTTTCCTTTCTGTGCCCCCTTGCTGCCCCTGATTGTGCTCGTTTTTCCTTTCTGTGCCCCCTTGCTGCCCCTGATTGTGCTCGTTTTTCCTTTCTGTACCCCCTTGCTGCCCCTGATTGTGCTAGTTTTTTTCCTTTCTGTGCCCCCTTGCTGCCCCTGATTGTGCTCGTTTTTCCTTTCTGTGCCCCCTTGCTGCCCCCGATTGTGCTCATTTTTTCCCTTTCTGTGCCCCCTTGATGCCCTGATTGTGCTCGTTTTCCCTTCTGTGCCTGTTTCCCGCCGCTGCGCCTGCGGCCCCACCCCTCACTGCCCATTCGCTGCCCCATTCCCTGCTCCTCCCTCCCACCTCCCCATTTATGGCGGCCGCTGCGTGGTGAAGAGGCGACCCCTGACCTCGACTGGTAGGTCGCTCCCCCACCACACAGCTCCGTCTGTGTGCCCTGCTGCTGCCCCTGATTGTGCTTGTTTTTTTCCTTTCTGTGCCCCCTTGCTGGCCCTGATTGTGCTTGTTTTTCCTTTCTGTGCCCCCTTGCTGCCCCTGATTGTGCTCGTTTTTCCTTTCTGTGCCCCCTTGCTGCCCCTGATTGTGCTCGTTTTCTTTCCTTTCTGTGCCCCCTTGCTGCCCCTGATTGTGCTCGTTTTTCCCTTTCTGTGCCCCCTTGCTGCCCCTGATTGTGCTCGTTTTTCCTTTCTGTACCCCCTTGCTGCCCCTGATTGTGCTAGTTTTTTTCCTTTCTGTGCCCCCTTGCTGCCCCTGATTGTGCTCGTTTTCTTTCCTTTCTGTACCCCCTTGCTGCCCCTGATTGTGCTCGTTTTTCCTTTCTGTACCCCTTGCTGCCCCTGATTGTGCTCGTTTTTTTTTCCCTTTCTGTGCCCCCTTGCTGCCCCTGATTGTGCTCGTTTTTCCTTTCTGTACCCCCTTGCTGCCCCTGATTGTGCTAGTTTTTTCCTTTCTGTGCCCCCTTGCTGCCCCTGATTGTGCTCGTTTTTCCTTTCTGTGCCCCCTTGCTGCCCCTGATTGTGCTCGTTTTTCCTTTCTGTGCCCCCTTGCTGCCCCTGATTGTGCTCATTTTTTTCCTTTCTGTGCCCCCTTGATGCCCTGATTGTGCTCGTTTTCCCTTCTGTGCCTGTTTCCCGCCGCTGCGCCTGCAGCCCCGCCCCCTCACTGCCCATTCGCTGCCCCATTCCCTGCTCCTCCCTCCCACCTCCCCATTTATGGCGGCCGCTGCGTGGTGAAGAGAGCGACCCCTGACCTCGACTGGTAGGTCGCTCCCCCACCACACAGCTCCGTCTGTGTGCCCTGCTGCTGCCCCTGATTGTGCTTGTTTTTTCCTTTCTGTGCCCCCTTGCTGGCCCTGATTGTGCTCGTTTTTCCTTTCTGTGCCCCCTTGCTGCCCCTGATTGTGCTCGTTTTTCCTTTCTGTGCCCCCTTGCTGCCCCTGATTGTGCTCATTTTTTTTCCTTTCTGTGCCCCCTTGATGCCCTGATTGTGCTCGTTTTTCCTTTCTGTACCCCCTTGCTGCCCCTGATTGTGCTCGTTTTTCCTTTCTGTGCCCCCTTGCTGCCCCGGATTGTGCTCGTTTTTCCTTTCTGTGCCCCCTTGCTGCCCCTGATTGTGCTCGTTTTCTTTCCTTTCTGTGCCCCCTTGCTGCCCCTGATTGTGCTCGTTTTTCCTTTCTGTGCCCCCTTGCTGCCCCTGATTGTGCTCGTTTTTCCTTTCTGTGCCCCCTTGCTGCCCCTGATTGTGCTCGTTTTTCCTTTCTGTGCCACCTTGCTGCCCCTGATTGTGCTCATTTTTTTTCCTTTCTGTGCCCCCTTGATGCCCTGATTGTGCTCGTTTTCCCTTCTGTGCCTGTTTCCCGCCGCTGTGCCCCTGCGGCCCCGCCCCCTCCCTGCCCATTCGCTGCCCCATTCCCTGCTCCTCCCTCCCACCTCCCCATTTATGGCGGCCGCTGCGTGGTGAAGAGAGCGACCCCTGACCTTGACTGGTAGGTCGCTCCCCCACCACACAGCTCCGTCTGTGTGCCCTGCTGCTGCCCCTGATTGTGCTCGTTTTTTCCTTTCTGTGCCCCCTTGCTGGCCCTGATTGTGCTCGTTTTTCCTTTCTGTGCCCCCTTGCTGCCCCTGATTGGGCTCGTTTTTTCCTTTCTGTGCCCCCTTGCTGCCCCTGATTGTGCTAGTTTTTCCTTTCTGTGCCCCCTTGCTGCCCCTGATTGTGCTCGTTTTCTTCCTTTCTGTGCCCCCTTGCTGCCCCTGATTGTGCTCGTTTTTCCTTTCTGTGCCCCCTTGCTGCCCCTGATTGTGCTCGTTTTTCCTTTCTGTGCCCCCTTGCTGCCCCTGATTGTGCTCGTTTTTCCTTTCTGTGCCCCCTTGCTGCCCCTGATTGTGCTCGTTTTTCCTTCCTGTACCCCCTTGCTGCCCCTGATTGTGCTAGTTTTTTTTCCTTTCTGTGCCCCCTTGCTGCCCCTGATTGTGCTAGTTTTTCCTTTCTGTGCCCCCTTGCTGCCCCTGATTGTGCTCGTTTTCCTTTCTGTGCCCCCTTGCTGCCCCTGATTGTGCTCATTTTTTCCCCTTTCTGTGCCCCCTTGATGCCCTGATTGTGCTCGTTTTCCCTTCTGTGCCTGTTTCCCGCCGCTGCGCCATGCGGCCCCGCCCCCTCACTGCCCATTCGCTGCCCCATTCCCTGCTCCTCCCTCCCACCTCCCCATTTATGGCGGCCGCTGCGTGGTGAAAGAGCGACCCCTGACCTTGACTGGTAGGTCGCTCCCCCACCACACAGCTCCGTCTGTGTGCCCTGCTGCTGCCCCTGATTGTGCTCGTTTTTCCCTTCTGTGCCCCCTTGCTGGCCCAGATTGTGCTCGTTTTTCCTTTCTGTGCCCCCTTGCTGCCCTGATTGTGCTCGTTTTTCCTTTCTGTACCCCCTTGCTGCCCCTGATTGTGCTCGTTTTTTCCTTTCTGTGCCCCCCTTGCTGCCCCTGATTGTGCTCGTTTTTCCTTTCTGTACCCCCTTGCTGCCCCTGATTGTGCTCGTTTTTCCTTTCTGTACCCCCTTGCTGCCCCTGATTGTGCTAGTTTTTTCCTTTCTGTGCCCCCTTGCTGCCCCTGATTGTGCTCGTTTTCCTTTCTGTGCCCCCTTGCTGCCCCTGATTGTGCTCGTTTTTCCTTCTGTGCCCCCTTGCTGCCCCTGATTGTGCTCATTTTTTCCTTTCTGTGCCCCCTTGATGCCCTGATTGTGCTCGTTTTTCCTTTCTGTACCCCCTTGCTGCCCCTGATTGTGCTCGTTTTTTTCCTTTCTGTGCCCCCTTGCTGCCCGATTGTGCTCGTTTTTCCTTTCTGTGCCCCCTTGCTGCCCCTGATTGTGCTCGTTTTTCCTTTCTGTGCCCCCTTGCTGCCCCTGATTGTGCTCATTTTTCCCCTTTCTGTGCCCCCTTGATGCCCTGATTGTGCTCGTTTTCCCTTCTGTGCCTGTTTCCCGCCGCTGCGCTCGGCCCGCCCCCTCACTGCCCATTCGCTGCCCCATTCCCTGCTCCTCCCTCCCACCTCCCCATTTATGGCGGCCGCTGCGTGGTGAAGAGAGCGACCCCTGACCTTGACTGGTAGGTCGCTCCCCACCACACAGCTCCGTCTGTGTGCCCTGCTGCTGCCCCTGATTGTGCTCGTTTTTCCTTTCTGTGCCCCCTTGCTGGCCCTGATTGTGCTCGTTTTTCCTTTCTGTGCCCCCTTGCTGCCCCTGATTGTGCTCGTTTTTCCTTTCTGTGCCCCCTTGCTGCCCCCGATTGTGCTAGTTTTCTTTCCTTTCTGTGCCCCCTTGCTGCCCCTGATTGTGCTCGTTTTTCCTTCTGTGCCCCCTTGCTGCCCCTGATTGTGCTCGTTTTCCTTTCTGTGCCCCCTTGCTGCCCCTGATTGTGCTCGTTTTTCCTTTCTGTGCCCCCTTGCTGCCCCTGATTGTGCTCGTTTTTCCTTTCTGTGCCCCCTTGCTGCCCCTGATTGTGCTCATTTTTTTCCCTTTCTGTGCCCCCTTGATGCCCTGATTGTGCTAGTTTTTCCTTTCTGTACCCCCTTGCTGCCCCTGATTGTGCTCGTTTTTCCTTTCTGTACCCCCTTGCTGCCCCTGATTGTGCTCGTTTTTCCTTTCTGTACCCCCTTGCTGCCCCTGATTGTGCTCGTTTTTTTTCCCCCTTTCTGTGCCCCCTTGCTGCCCCTGATTGTGCTCGTTTTTCCTTTCTGTACCCCCTTGCTGCCCCTGATTGTGCTAGTTTTTCCTTTCTGTGCCCCCTTGCTGCCCCTGATTGTGCTCGTTTTTCCTTTCTGTGCCCCCTTGCTGCCCCTGATTGTGCTCGTTTTTCCTTTCTGTGCCCCTTGCTGCCCCTGATTGTGCTCGTTTTTCCTTTCTGTGCCCCCTTGCTGCCCCTGATTGTGCTCATTTTTTCCCTTTCTGTGCCCCCTTGATGCCCTGATTGTGCTCGTTTTCCCTTCTGTGCCTGTTTCCCGCCGCTGCGCCCTGCGGCCCCACCCCTCACTGCCCATTCGCTGCCCCATTCCCTGCTCCTCCCTCCCACCTCCCCATTTATGGCGGCCGCTGCGTGGTGAAGAGAGCGACCCCTGACCTCGACTGGTAGGTCGCTCCCCACCACACAGCTCCGTCTGTGTGCCCTGCTGCTGCCCCTGATTGTGCTTGTTTTTTCCTTTCTGTGCCCCCTTGCTGGCCCTGATTGTGCTCGTTTTTCCTTTCTGTGCCCCCTTGCTGCCCCTGATTGTGCTCGTTTTTCCTTTCTGTGCCCCCTTGCTGCCCCTGATTGTGCTCGTTTTTCCTTTCTGTGCCCCCTTGCTGCCCCCGATTGTGCTAGTTTTCTTTCCTTTCTGTGCCCCCTTGCTGCCCCTGATTGCGCTCGTTTTTCCTTTCTGTGCCCCCTTGCTGCCCCTGATTGTGCTCGTTTTTCCTTTCTGTACCCCCTTGCTGCCCCTGATTGTGCTAGTTTTTTTTCCTTTCTGTGCCCCCTTGCTGCCCCTGATTGTGCTCGTTTTCTTTCCTTTCTGTACCCCCTTGCTGCCCCTGATTGTGCTCGTTTTTCCTTTCTGTGCCCCCTTGCTGCCCCTGATTGTGCTCATTTTTCCCCTTTCTGTGCCCCCTTGATGCCCTGATTGTGCTCGTTTTCCCTTCTGTGCCTGTTTCCGCCGCTGCGCCTGCGGCCCCGCCCCCTCACTGCCCCATTCCCTGCCCCATTCCCTGCTCCTCCCTCCCACCTCCCCATTTATGGCGGCCGCTGCGTGGTGAAGAAGCGACCCCTGACCTTGACTGGTAGGTCGCTCCCCCACCACACAGCTCCGTCTGTGTGCCCTGCTGCTGCCCCTGATTGTGCTCGTTTTTTCCCTTTCTGTGCCCCCTTGCTGCCCCTGATTGTGCTCGTTTTCCTTTCTGTGCCCCCTTGCTGCCCCTGATTGTGCTCGTTTTTCCTTTCTGTGCCCCCTTGCTGCCCCTGATTGTGCTCATTTTTTCCTTTCTGTGCCCCCTTGCTGCCCCTGATTGTGCTCGTTTTTCCTTTCTGTGCCCCCTTGCTGCCCCTGATTGTGCTCATTTTTTCCCCTTTCTGTGCCCCCTTGATGCCCTGATTGTGCTCGTTTTCCCTTCTGTGCCTGTTTCCCGCCGCTGCGCTCTGCGGCCCCGCCCCTCACTGCCCCATTCCCTGCCCCATTCCCTGCTCCTCTCCTCCCACCTCCCCATTTATGGCGGCCGCTGCGTGGTGAAGAGCGACCCCTGACCTTGACTGGTAGGTCGCTCCCCCACCACACAGCTCCGTCTTGTGCCCTGCTGCTGCCCCTGATTGTGCTCGTTTTTCCCTTTCTGTGCCCCCTTGCTGCCCCTGATTGAGCTCGTTTTTCCTTTCTGTGCCCCCTTGCTGCCCCTGATTGTGCTCGTTTTTCCTTTCTGTGCCCCCTTGCTGCCCCTGATTGTGCTCCTTTTTTTTCCTTTCTGTGCCCCCTTGATGCCCTGATTGTGCTCGTTTTTCCTTTCTGTACCCCCTTGCTGCCCCTGATTGTGCTCGTTTTTCCTTTCTGTACCCCCTTGCTGCCCCTGATTGTGCTCGTTTTTCCTTTCTGTGCCCCCTTGCTGCCCCTGATTGTGCTAGTTTTTCCTTTCTGTGCCCCCTTGCTGCCCCTGATTGTGCTCGTTTTCTTTCCTTTCTGTGCCCCCTTGCTGCCCCTGATTGTGCTCGTTTTTCCCTTTCTGTGCCCCCTTGCTGCCCCTGATTGTGCTCGTTTTTCCTTTCTGTGCCCCCTTGCTGCCCCTGATTGTGCTCGTTTTCCTTTCTGTGCCCCCTTGCTGCCCCTGATTGTGCTCATTTTTTCCTTTCTGTGCCCCCTTGATGCCCTGATTGTGCTCGTTTTCCCTTCTGTGCCTGTTTCCCGCCGCTGCGCCCGCCCCCTCACTGCCCATTCGCTGCCCCATTCCCTGCTCCTCCCTCCCACCTCCCCATTTATGGCGGCCGCTGCGTGGTGAAGAGAGCGACCCCTGACCTTGACTGGTAGGTCGCTCCCCACCACACAGCTCCGTCTGTGTGCCCTGCTGCTGCCCCTGATTGTGCTCGTTTTTTCCTTTCTGTGCCCCCTTGCTGCCCCTGATTGTGCTCGTTTTTCCTTTCTGTGCCCCCTTGCTGCCCCTGATTGTGCTCGTTTTTCCTTTCTGTGCCCCCTTGCTGCCCCTGATTGTGCTCATTTTTTCCTTTCTGTGCCCCCTTGATGCCCCTGATTGTGCTCGTTTTTCCTTTCTGTACCCCCTTGCTGCCCCTGATTGTGCTCGTTTTTCCTTTCTGTGCCCCCTTGCTGCCCCTGATTGTGCTCGTTTTTCCTTTCTGTGCCCCCTTGCTGCCCCTGATTGTGCTCGTTTTCTTTCCTTTCTGTGCCCCCTTGCTGCCCCTGATTGTGCTCGTTTTTCCTTTCTGTGCCCCCTTGCTGCCCCTGATTGTGCTCGTTTTTCCTTTCTGTGCCCCCTTGCTGCCCCCGATTGTGCTCGTTTTTCCTTTCTGTGCCCCCTTGCTGCCCCTGATTGTGCTCATTTTTTTCCTTTCTGTGCCCCCTTGATGCCCTGATTGTGCTCGTTTTCCCTTCTGTGCCTGTTTCCCGCCGCTGCGCCTGCGGCCCCGCCCCTCCCTGCCCATTCGCTGCCCCATTCCCTGCTCCTCCCTCCCACCTCCCCATTTATGGCGGCCGCTGCGTGGTGAAGAGCGACCCCTGACCTTGACTGGTAGGTCGCTCCCCACCACACAGCTCCGTCTGTGTGCCCTGCTGCTGCCCCTGATTGTGCTCGTTTTTTTCCTTTCTGTGCCCCCTTGCTGGCCCTGATTGTGCTCGTTTTTTCCTTTCTGTGCCCCCTTGCTGCCCCTGATTGTGCTCGTGTTTTTCCTTTCTGTGCCCCCTTGCTGCCCCTGATTGTGCTAGTTTTTCCTTTCTGTGCCCCCTTGCTGCCCCTGATTGTGCTCGTTTTCTTTCCTTTCTGTGCCCCCTTGCTGCCCCTGATTGTGCTCGTTTTTCCTTTCTGTGCCCCCTTGCTGCCCCTGATTGTGCTCGTTTTCCTTTCTGTGCCCCCCTTGCTGCCCCTGATTGTGCTCGTTTTTCCTTTCTGTGCCCCCTTGCTGCCCCTGATTGTGCTCGTTTTTCCTTCCTGTACCCCCTTGCTGCCCCTGATTGTGCTCGTTTTTTCCTTTCTGTGCCCCCTTGCTGCCCCTGATTGTGCTAGTTTTTCCTTTCTGTGCCCCCTTGCTGCCCCTGATTGTGCTCGTTTTCCTTTCTGTGCCCCCTTGCTGCCCCTGATTGTGCTCATTTTTTCCCCTTTCTGTGCCCCCTTGATGCCCTGATTGTGCTCGTTTTCCCTTCTGTGCCTGTTTCCCGCCGCTGCGCCTGCGGCCCCGCCCCCTCACTGCCCATTCGCTGCCCCATTCCCTGCTCCTCCCTCCCACCTCCCCATTTATGGCGGCCGCTGCGTGGTGAAGAGAGCGACCCCTGACCTTGACTGGTAGGTCGCTCCCCACCACACAGCTCCGTCTGTGTGCCCTGCTGCTGCCCCTGATTGTGCTCGTTTTTCCTTTCTGTGCCCCCTTGCTGGCCCAGATTGTGCTCGTTTTTCCTTTCTGTGCCCCCTTGCTGCCCCTGATTGTGCTCGTTTTTCCTTTCTGTACCCCCTTGCTGCCCCTGATTGTGCTCGTTTTTTTCCTTTCTGTGCCCCCTTGCTGCCCCTGATTGTGCTCGTTTTCCTTTCTGTACCCCCTTGCTGCCCCTGATTGTGCTCGTTTTTCCTTTCTGTGCCCCCTTGCTGCCCCTGATTGTGCTAGTTTTTTTCCTTTCTGTGCCCCCTTGCTGCCCCTGATTGTGCTCGTTTTTCCTTTCTGTGCCCCCTTGCTGCCCCTGATTGTGCTCGTTTTTCCTTCTGTGCCCCCTTGCTGCCCCTGATTGTGCTCATTTTTTTCCTTTCTGTGCCCCCTTGCTGCCCCTGATTGTGCTCGTTTTTCCTTTCTGTACCCCCTTGCTGCCCCTGATTGTGCTCGTTTTTTCCTTTCTGTGCCCCCTTGCTGCCCTGATTGTGCTCGTTTTCCTTTCTGTGCCCCCTTGCTGCCCCTGATTGTGCTCGTTTTTCCTTTCTGTGCCCCCTTGCTGCCCCTGATTGTGCTCATTTTTCCCCCTTTCTGTGCCCCCTTGATGCCCTGATTGTGCTCGTTTTCCCTTCTGTGCCTGTTTCCCGCCGCTGCGCCCCGCCCCCTCACTGCCCATTCGCTGCCCCATTCCCTGCTCCTCCCTCCCACCTCCCCATTTATGGCGGCCGCTGCGTGGTGAAGAGAGCGACCCCTGACCTTGACTGGTAGGTCGCTCCCCCACCACACAGCTCCGTCTGTGTGCCCTGCTGCTGCCCCTGATTGTGCTCGTTTTTTCCTTTCTGTGCCCCCTTGCTGCCCCTGATTGTGCTCGTTTTTCCTTTCTGTGCCCCCTTGCTGCCCCTGATTGTGCTCGTTTTCCTTTCTGTGCCCCCTTGCTGCCCCTGATTGTGCTAGTTTTCCTTTCTGTGCCCCCTTGCTGCCCCTGATTGTGCTCGTTTTTCCTTTCTGTGCCCCCTTGCTGCCCCTGATTGTGCTCGTTTTTCCTTTCTGTGCCCCCTTGCTGCCCCTGATTGTGCTCGTTTTTCCTTTCTGTGCCCCCTTGCTGCCCCTGATTGTGCTCGTTTTTCCTTTCTGTGCCCCCTTGCTGCCCCTGATTGTGCTCATTTTTTCCCTTTCTGTGCCCCCTTGCTGCCCCTGATTGTGCTCGTTTTTCCTTTCTGTGCCCCCTTGCTGCCCCTGATTGTGCTCGTTTTTCCTTTCTGTACCCCCTTGCTGCCCCTGATTGTGCTCGTTTTTCCTTTCTGTACCCCCTTGCTGCCCCTGATTGTGCTCGTTTTTTTTCCCTTTCTGTGCCCCCTTGCTGCCCCTGATTGTGCTCGTTTTTCCTTTCTGTACCCCCTTGCTGCCCCTGATTGTGCTAGTTTTTCCTTTCTGTGCCCCCTTGCTGCCCCTGATTGTGCTCGTTTTTCCTTTCTGTGCCCCCTTGCTGCCCCTGATTGTGCTCGTTTTTCCTTTCTGTGCCCCCTTGCTGCCCCGATTGTGCTCGTTTTTCCTTTCTGTGCCCCCTTGCTGCCCCTGATTGTGCTCATTTTTTCCCTTTCTGTGCCCCCTTGATGCCCTGATTGTGCTCGTTTTCCCTTCTGTGCCTGTTTCCCGCCGCTGCGCCTGCGGCCCCGCCCCCTCACTGCCCATTCGCTGCCCCATTCCCTGCTCCTCCCTCCCACCTCCCCATTTATGGCGGCCGCTGCGTGGTGAAGAGAGCGACCCCTGACCTCGACTGGTAGGTCGCTCCCCACCACACAGCTCCGTCTGTGTGCCCTGCTGCTGCCCCTGATTGTGCTTGTTTTTCCTTTCTGTGCCCCCTTGCTGGCCCTGATTGTGCTCGTTTTTCCTTTCTGTGCCCCCTTGCTGCCCCTGATTGTGCTCGTTTTTCCTTTCTGTGCCCCCTTGCTGCCCCTGATTGTGCTCGTTTTTCCTTTCTGTGCCCCCTTGCTGCCCCTGATTGTGCTCGTTTTTTTCCTTTCTGTGCCCCCTTGCTGCCCCTGATTGTGCTCGTTTTTCCCTTTCTGTGCCCCCTTGCTGCCCCTGATTGTGCTCGTTTTTCCTTTCTGTACCCCCTTGCTGCCCCTGATTGTGCTCGTTTTTTCCTTTCTGTGCCCCCTTGCTGCCCCTGATTGTGCTCGTTTTTTCCTTTCTGTACCCCCTTGCTGCCCCTGATTGTGCTCGTTTTTCCTTTCTGTGCCCCCTTGCTGCCCCTGATTGTGCTCATTTTTCCCCTTTCTGTGCCCCCTTGATGCCCTGATTGTGCTCGTTTTCCCTTCTGTGCCTGTTTCCGCCGCTGCGCCTGCGGCCCCGCCCCTCACTGCCCCATTCGCTGCCCCATTCCCTGCTCCTCCCTCCCACCTCCCCATTTATGGCGGCCGCTGCGTGGTGAAGAGAGCGACCCCTGACCTTGACTGGTAGGTCGCTCCCCCACCACACAGCTCCGTCTGTGTGCCCTGCTGCTGCCCCTGATTGTGCTCGTTTTTCCTTTCTGTGCCCCCTTGCTGCCCCTGATTGTGCTCGTTTTTCCTTTCTGTGCCCCCTTGCTGCCCCTGATTGTGCTCGTTTTTCCTTTCTGTGCCCCCTTGCTGCCCCTGATTGTGCTCGTTTTTTCCTTTCTGTGCCCCCTTGCTGCCCCTGATTGTGCTCGTTTTTCCTTTCTGTGCCCCCTTGCTGCCCCTGATTGTGCTCGTTTTTCCTTTCTGTGCCCCCTTGCTGCCCCTGATTGTGCTCGTTTTTCCTTTCTGTGCCCCCTTGCTGCCCTGATTGTGCTAGTTTTTCCTTTCTGTGCCCCCTTGCTGCCCCTGATTGTGCTCGTTTTCTTTCCTTTCTGTGCCCCCTTGCTGCCCCTGATTGTGCTCGTTTTTCCTTTCTGTGCCCCCTTGCTGCCCCTGATTGTGCTCGTTTTTCCTTTCTGTGCCCCCTTGCTGCCCCTGATTGTGCTCGTTTTTCCTTTCTGTGCCCCCTTGCTGCCCCTGATTGTGCTCATTTTTTTTCCTTTCTGTGCCCCCTTGATGCCCTGATTGTGCTCGTTTTCCCTTCTGTGCCTGTTTCCCGCCGCTGCGCCCCCGCCCCCTCACTGCCCATTCGCTGCCCCATTCCCTGCTCCTCCCTCCCACCTCCCCATTTATGGCGGCCGCTGCGTGGTGAAGAGAGCGACCCCTGACCTTGACTGGTAGGTCGCTCCCCCACCACACAGCTCCGTCTGTGTGCCCTGCTGCTGCCCCTGATTGTGCTCGTTTTTCCTTTCTGTGCCCCCTTGCTGCCCCTGATTGTGCTCGTTTTTCCTTTCTGTGCCCCCTTGCTGCCCCTGATTGTGCTCGTTTTTCCTTTCTGTGCCCCCTTGCTGCCCCCGATTGTGTAAGTTTCTTTCCTTTCTGTGCCCCCTTGCTGCCCCTGATTGTGCTCGTTTTCCTTTCTGTGCCCCCTTGCTGCCCCTGATTGTGCTCGTTTTTCCTTTCTGTGCCCCCTTGCTGCCCCTGATTGTGCTCGTTTTTCCTTTCTGTGCCCCCTTGCTGCCCCTGATTGTGCTCGTTTTTCCTTTCTGTGCCCCCTTGCTGCCCCTGATTGTGCTCGTTTTTTCCTTTCTGTGCCCCCTTGCTGCCCCTGATTGTGCTCGTTTTTCCTTTCTGTGCCCCCTTGCTGCCCCTGATTGTGCTCGTTTTTCCTTTCTGTACCCCCTTGCTGCCCCTGATTGTGCTCGTTTTTCCTTTCTGTGCCCCCTTGCTGCCCCTGATTGTGCTCGTTTTTTCCTTTCTGTGCCCCCTTGCTGCCCCTGATTGTGCTCGTTTTCCTTTCTGTGCCCCCTTGCTGCCCCTGATTGTGCTCGTTTTTCCTTTCTGTGCCCCCTTGCTGCCCCTGATTGTGCTCGTTTTCCTTTCTGTGCCCCCTTGCTGCCCCTGATTGTGCTCGTTTTTCCTTTCTGTGCCCCCTTGCTGCCCCTGATTGTGCTCGTTTTCCTTTCTGTGCCCCCTTGCTGCCCCTGATTGTGCTAGTTTTTCCTTTCTGTGCCCCCTTGCTGCCCCTGATTGTGCTCGTTTTTCCTTTCTGTGCCCCCTTGCTGCCCCTGATTGTGCTCGTTTTTTCCTTTCTGTGCCCCCTTGATGCCCTGATTGTGCTCGTTTTCCCTTCTGTGCCTGTTTCCCGCCGCTGCGCCTGCGGCCCCGCCCCCTCACTGCCCATTCGCTGCCCCATTCCCTGCTCCTCCCTCCCACCTCCCCATTTATGGCGGCCGCTGCGTGGTGAAGAGCGACCCCTGACCTTGACTGGTAGGTCGCTCCCCACCACACAGCTCCGTCTGTGTGCCCTGCTGCTGCCCCTGATTGTGCTCGTTTTTCCTTTCTGTGCCCCCTTGCTGCCCCTGATTGTGCTCGTTTTTCCTTTCTGTGCCCCCTTGCTGCCCCTGATTGTGCTCGTTTTTCCTTTCTGTACCCCCTTGCTGCCCCTGATTGTGCTCGTTTTTTCCTTTCTGTGCCCCCTTGCTGCCCCTGATTGTGCTCGTTTTTCCTTTCTGTGCCCCCTTGCTGCCCCTGATTGTGCTCGTTTTTCCTTTCTGTGCCCCCTTGCTGCCCCTGATTGTGCTCGTTTTTCCTTTCTGTGCCCCCTTGCTGCCCCTGATTGTGCTCGTTTTTTCCTTTCTGTACCCCCTTGCTGCCCCTGATTGTGCTCGTTTTTCCTTTCTGTGCCCCCTTGCTGCCCCTGATTGTGCTCGTTTTTTTCCTTTCTGTGCCCCCTTGCTGCCCCTGATTGTGCTCGTTTTTCCTTTCTGTACCCCCTTGCTGCCCCTGATTGTGCTAGTTTTTCCTTTCTGTGCCCCCTTGCTGCCCCTGATTGTGCTCGTTTTTCCTTTCTGTGCCCCCTTGCTGCCCCTGATTGTGCTCGTTTTCCTTTCTGTGCCCCCTTGCTGCCCCTGATTGTGCTCGTTTTTTTCCTTTCTGTGCCCCCTTGATGCCCTGATTGTGCTCGTTTTCCCTTCTGTGCCTGTTTCCCGCCGCTGCGCTGCAGCCCCGCCCCTCACTGCCCATTCGCTGCCCCATTCCCTGCTCCTCCCTCCCACCTCCCCATTTATGGCGGCCGCTGCGTGGTGAAGAGAGCGACCCCTGACCTCGACTGGTAGGTCGCTCCCCCACCACACAGCTCCGTCTGTGTGCCCTGCTGCTGCCCCTGATTGTGCTTGTTTTTTCCTTTCTGTGCCCCCTTGCTGGCCCTGATTGTGCTCGTTTTTCCTTTCTGTGCCCCCTTGCTGCCCCTGATTGTGCTCGTTTTCCTTTCTGTGCCCCCTTGCTGCCCCTGATTGTGCTCATTTTTTTCCTTTCTGTGCCCCCTTGATGCCCCTGATTGTGCTCGTTTTTCCTTTCTGTACCCCCTTGCTGCCCCTGATTGTGCTCGTTTTTCCTTTCTGTGCCCCCTTGCTGCCCCTGATTGTGCTCGTTTTTCCTTTCTGTGCCCCCTTGCTGCCCCTGATTGTGCTCGTTTTCTTTCCTTTCTGTGCCCCCTTGCTGCCCCTGATTGTGCTCGTTTTTCCTTTCTGTGCCCCCTTGCTGCCCCTGATTGTGCTCGTTTTCCTTTCTGTGCCCCCTTGCTGCCCCTGATTGTGCTCGTTTTTCCTTTCTGTGCCACCTTGCTGCCCCTGATTGTGCTCATTTTTTTTCCTTTCTGTGCCCCCTTGATGCCCTGATTGTGCTCGTTTTCCCTTCTGTGCCTGTTTCCCGCCGCTGCGCCCTGCGGCCCGCCCCCTCACTGCCCATTCGCTGCCCCATTCCCTGCTCCTCCCTCCCACCTCCCCATTTATGGCGGCCGCTGCGTGGTGAAGAGAGCGACCCCTGACCTTGACTGGTAGGTCGCTCCCCACCACACAGCTCCGTCTGTGTGCCCTGCTGCTGCCCCTGATTGTGCTCGTTTTTCCTTTCTGTGCCCCCTTGCTGCCCCTGATTGTGCTCGTTTTTCCTTTCTGTGCCCCCTTGCTGCCCCTGATTGGGCTCGTTTTTCCTTTCTGTGCCCCCTTGCTGCCCCTGATTGTGCTCGTTTTTCCTTTCTGTGCCCCCCTGCTGCCCCTGATTGTGCTCGTTTTCTTTCCTTTCTGTGCCCCCTTGCTGCCCCTGATTGTGCTCGTTTTTCCCTTTCTGTGCCCCCTTGCTGCCCCTGATTGTGCTCGTTTTTCCTTTCTGTGCCCCCTTGCTGCCCCTGATTGTGCTCGTTTTCCTTTCTGTGCCCCTCTTGCTGCCCCTGATTGTGCTCGTTTTTCCTTCCTGTACCCCCTTGCTGCCCCTGATTGTGCTCGTTTTTTCCTTTCTGTGCCCCCTTGCTGCCCCTGATTGTGCTAGTTTTTCCTTTCTGTGCCCCCTTGCTGCCCCTGATTGTGCTCGTTTTTCCTTTCTGTGCCCCCTTGCTGCCCCTGATTGTGCTCATTTTTTCCCTTTCTGTGCCCCCTTGATGCCCTGATTGTGCTCGTTTTCCCTTCTGTGCCTGTTTCCCGCCGCTGCGCCCATGCGGCCCCGCCCCTCACTGCCCATTCGCTGCCCCATTCCCTGCTCCTCCCTCCCACCTCCCCATTTATGGCGGCCGCTGCGTGGTGAAGAGAGCGACCCCTGACCTTGACTGGTAGGTCGCTCCCCCACCACACAGCTCCGTCTGTGTGCCCTGCTGCTGCCCCTGATTGTGCTCGTTTTTCCTTTCTGTGCCCCCTTGCTGGCCCTGATTGTGCTCGTTTTTCCTTTCTGTGCCCCCTTGCTGCCCCTGATTGTGCTCGTTTTTCCTTTCTGTGCCCCCTTGCTGCCCCTGATTGTGCTCGTTTTTTCCTTTCTGTGCCCCCTTGCTGCCCCTGATTGTGCTCGTTTTTCCTTTCTGTACCCCCTTGCTGCCCCTGATTGTGCTCGTTTTTCCTTTCTGTACCCCCTTGCTGCCCCTGATTGTGCTAGTTTTTTTCCTTTCTGTGCCCCCTTGCTGCCCCTGATTGTGCTCGTTTTTCCTTTCTGTGCCCCCTTGCTGCCACTGATTGTGCTCGTTTTTCCTTTCTGTGCCCCCTTGCTGCCCCTGATTGTGCTCATTTTTTCCTTTCTGTGCCCCCTTGATGCCCTGATTGTGCTCGTTTTCCTTTCTGTACCCCTTGCTGCCCCTGATTGTGCTCGTTTTTTTCCTTTCTGTGCCCCCTTGCTGCCCTGATTGTGCTCGTTTTTCCTTTCTGTGCCCCCTTGCTGCCCCTGATTGTGCTCGTTTTCCTTTCTGTGCCCCCTTGCTGCCCCTGATTGTGCTCAGTTTTTCCCCTTTCTGTGCCCCCTTGATGCCCTGATTGTGCTCGTTTTCCCTTCTGTGCCTGTTTCCCGCCGCTGCGCCCCGCCCCCTCACTGCCCATTCGCTGCCCCATTCCCTGCTCCTCCCTCCCACCTCCCCATTTATGGCGGCCGCTGCGTGGTGAAGAGAGCGACCCCTGACCTTGACTGGTAGGTCGCTCCCCCACCACACAGCTCCGTCTGTGTGCCCTGCTGCTGCCCCTGATTGTGCTCGTTTTTCCTTTCTGTGCCCCCTTGCTGGCCCTGATTGTGCTCGTTTTTCCTTTCTGTGCCCCCTTGCTGCCCCTGATTGTGCTCGTTTTTCCTTTCTGTGCCCCCTTGCTGCCCCTGATTGTGCTAGTTTTCTTCCTTTCTGTGCCCCCTTGCTGCCCCTGATTGTGCTCGTTTTTCCTTTCTGTGCCCCCTTGCTGCCCCTGATTGTGCTCGTTTTTCCTTTCTGTGCCCCCTTGCTGCCCCTGATTGTGCTCGTTTTTCCTTTCTGTGCCCCCTTGCTGCCCCTGATTGTGCTCGTTTTCCTTTCTGTGCCCCCTTGCTGCCCCTGATTGTGCTCATTTTTTCCCTTTCTGTGCCCCCTTGATGCCCTGATTGTGCTCGTTTTTCCTTTCTGTACCCCCTTGCTGCCCCTGATTGTGCTCGTTTTTCCTTTCTGTACCCCCTTGCTGCCCCTGATTGTGCTCGTTTTTCCTTTCTGTACCCCCTTGCTGCCCCTGATTGTGCTCGTTTTTTTTTCCCCTTTCTGTGCCCCCTTGCTGCCCCTGATTGTGCTCGTTTTTCCTTTCTGTACCCCCTTGCTGCCCCTGATTGTGCTAGTTTTTCCTTTCTGTGCCCCCTTGCTGCCCCCGATTGTGCTCGTTTTTCCTTTCTGTGCCCCCTTGCTGCCCCTGATTGTGCTCGTTTTTCCTTTCTGTGCCCCCTTGCTGCCCCCGATTGTGCTCGTTTTTCCTTTCTGTGCCCCCTTGCTGCCCCTGATTGTGCTCATTTTTTCCCTTTCTGTGCCCCCTTGATGCCCTGATTGTGCTCGTTTTCCCTTCTGTGCCTGTTTCCGCCGCTGCGCCTGCGGCCCCACCCCCTCACTGCCCATTCGCTGCCCCATTCCCTGCTCCTCCCTCCCACCTCCCCATTTATGGCGGCCGCTGCGTGGTGAAGAGAGCGACCCCTGACCTCGACTGGTAGGTCGCTCCCCCACCACACAGCTCCGTCTGTGTGCCCTGCTGCTGCCCCTGATTGTGCTTGTTTTTCCTTTCTGTGCCCCCTTGCTGGCCCTGATTGTGCTCGTTTTTCCTTTCTGTGCCCCCTTGCTGCCCCTGATTGTGCTCGTTTTTCCTTTCTGTGCCCCCTTGCTGCCCCTGATTGTGCTCGTTTTTCCTTTCTGTGCCCCCTTGCTGCCCCTGATTGTGCTCGTTTTCTTTCCTTTCTGTGCCCCCTTGCTGCCCCTGATTGTGCTCGTTTTTCCCTTTCTGTGCCCCCTTGCTGCCCCTGATTGTGCTCGTTTTTCCTTTCTGTACCCCCTTGCTGCCCCTGATTGTGCTAGTTTTTTTCCTTTCTGTGCCCCCTTGCTGCCCCTGATTGTGCTCGTTTTCTTTCCTTTCTGTACCCCCTTGCTGCCCCTGATTGTGCTCGTTTTTCCTTTCTGTGCCCCCTTGCTGCCCCTGATTGTGCTCATTTTTTCCCCCTTTCTGTGCCCCCTTGATGCCCCGATTGTGCTCGTTTTCCCTTCTGTGCCTGTTTCCCGCCGCTGCGCCCCTGCGGCCCCGCCCCCTCACTGCCCCATTCCCTGCCCCATTCCCTGCTCCTCCCTCCCACCTCCCCATTTATGGCGGCCGCTGCGTGGTGAAGAGAGCGACCCCTGACCTTGACTGGTAGGTCGCTCCCCACCACACAGCTCCGTCTGTGTGCCCTGCTGCTGCCCCTGATTGTGCTCGTTTTTCCCTTTCTGTGCCCCCTTGCTGCCCCTGATTGTGCTCGTTTTTCCTTTCTGTGCCCCCTTGCTGCCCCTGATTGTGCTCGTTTTTCCTTTCTGTGCCCCCTTGCTGCCCCTGATTGTGCTCATTTTTTTTCCTTTCTGTGCCCCCTTGATGCCCTGATTGTGCTCGTTTTTACTTTCTGTACCCCCTTGCTGCCCCTGATTGTGCTCGTTTTTCCTTTCTGTACCCCCTTGCTGCCCCTGATTGTGCTCGTTTTTCCTTTCTGTGCCCCCTTGCTGCCCGATTGTGCTAGTTTTTCCTTTCTGTGCCCCCTTGCTGCCCCTGATTGTGCTCGTTTTCTTTCCTTTCTGTGCCCCCTTGCTGCCCCTGATTGTGCTCGTTTTTCCTTTGTGCCCCCTTGCTGCCCCTGATTGTGCTCGTTTTCCTTTCTGTGCCCCCTGGCTGCCCCCGATTGTGCTCGTTTTTCCTTTCTGTGCCCCCTTGCTGCCCCTGATTGTGCTCATTTTTTCCTTTCTGTGCCCCCTTGATGCCCTGATTGTGCTCGTTTTCCCTTCTGTGCCTGTTTCCCGCCGCTGCGCCCCGCCCCCTCACTGCCCATTCGCTTCCCCATTCCCTGCTCCTCCCTCCCACCTCCCCATTTATGGCGGCCGCTGCGTGGTGAAGAGAGCGACCCCTGACCTTGACTGGTAGGTCGCTCCCCCACCACACAGCTCCGTCTGTGTGCCCTGCTGCTGCCCCTGATTGTGCTCGTTTTTTCCTTTCTGTGCCCCCTTGCTGGCCCTGATTGTGCTCGTTTTTCCTTTCTGTGCCCCCTTGCTGCCCCCGATTGTGCTAGTTTCTTTCCTTTCTGTGCCCCCTTGCTGCCCCTGATTGCGCTCGTTTTTCCTTTCTGTGCCCCCTTGCTGCCCCTGATTGTGCTCGTTTTCCTTTCTGTGCCCCCTTGCTGCCCCCGATTGTGCTCGTTTTTCCTTTCTGTGCCCCCTTGCTGCCCCTGATTGTGCTCATTTTTTTCCCTTTCTGTGCCCCCTTGATGCCCTGATTGTGCTCGTTTTCCCTTCTGTGCCTGTTTCCCGCCGCTGCGCCCTGCGGCCCCACCCCTCACTGCCCATTCGCTGCCCCATTCCCTGCTCCTCCCTCCCACCTCCCCATTTATGGCGGCCGCTGCGTGGTGAAGAGAGCGACCCCTGACCTCGACTGGTAGGTCGCTCCCCCACCACACAGCTCCGTCTGTGTGCCCTGCGGCTGCCCCTGATTGTGCTTGTTTTTTTCCTTTCTGTGCCCCCTTGCTGGCCCTGATTGTGCTCGTTTTTCCTTTCTGTGCCCCCTTGCTGCCCCCGATTGTGCTCGTTTTTCCTTTCTGTGCCCCCTTGCTGCCCCTGATTGTGCTCGTTTTCTTTCCTTTCTGTGCCCCCTTGCTGCCCCTGATTGTGCTCGTTTTTCCCTTTCTGTGCCCCCGATTGTGCTAGTTTTTCCTTTCTGTACCCCCTTGCTGCCCGATTGTGCTAGTTTTTTTTCCTTTCTGTGCCCCCTTGCTGCCCCTGATTGTGCTCGTTTTTCCTTTCTGTGCCCCCTTGCTGCCCCTGATTGTGCTCATTTTTTCCCCCTTTCTGTGCCCCCTTGATGCCCCGATTGTGCTCGTTTTCCCTTCTGTGCCTGTTTCCCGCCGCTGCGCCCCTGCCCCCTCACTGCCCATTCGCTGCCCCATTCCCTGCTCCTCCCTCCTACCTCCCCATTTATGGCGGCCGCTGTGCGGCCGCGCCGCTGGCGCGCCGAAGGCGCGCCTAAGGCAAGCCCGTCTGCGCCCGTCCGCGCCGTGACCGCGCCCAGCGCCAGACCCCCTGGTCCGGGCATCCCCCGCCACATCAACAGACGCCGATACGACGCCAGCACCCTCCAGGCACTCAACCCCGGAAAGGATCACGCCTGCTACCAGGCCACCCCGAAGCGCACCCAAGGGCCCTTCACCTGCCGGAACTGCAGCTTCGCCAGCACCCGCCCCGCCAAACCACCGCCCAGGAAAGAACCCAACTACCTCAGATGCATCCTCCTCAACACCCGCTCCGCCCGCAAACACGCCATCGAACTCTGGGACCTTCTCGACTCAACCTCCCCAGACGTCGCATTCCTGACGGAGACCTGGCTGAATCCCGCTTCAGCCCACGACATCGCCATTGCCATCCCGGACGGATACAAGATCACCCGCAGGGACCGCACCAACGGAGTCGGAGGAGGCATCGCCATCGTCCACAGGAACACCCTCAGAGTCTCAACCAACACCGACGACACCCTCAGCACCGCCGAACACATGCACTTCCAGATCCACACCGATCCCAACACCACCCTCAGAGGAACCCTCATCTACAGACCCCCGGACCCCGACCACAGTTCAGCGATTCCATCGCTGACTCCGTCAGCACACACGCCATCGCCTCCACGGACTACATCCTCCTCGGGGACCTGAACTTTCACCTCGAGAACAACAAGGACACCAACTCCACCACCCTGATCGACAACCTCGCCACCCGCTCGTGACTACACCCACCCACGCCGCCGGCCATACGCTCGACTCCATCTTTTCCGCAAGCCCACACGTCTCCTTCAACCACACCTCCGAACCCCACTGGACTGACCACCACTGCATCCACTTCACCTACAGGAAGCCCACCACGCACCACCGCACCGAACAAATGCCTCGCCGCTGCTGGAGCAGAGTCACGGAAGACCAGCTAACCACAACCCTCGCCCTGAACCCACCCGCCGAACCCTCCGACCCCGACACCGCAACCTCAGACAGTGGATCGACGACTGCGCCAACACCCTCGCCCCGCTCAAGAATCCGCCCAACAGCCACACCAGCAAGAAAGCCACCTGGTTCCCCGAAGACCTCCAGGCCTCCAAACGAACATGCCGAAAACTGGAGAAGATCTGGCTCCACGAACGGACAACGGACAGCTACGCCGCCCACAAGAGCGCCACCCGCAGTCACCATCACCTCATCAGATCCGCCAAAAGGGCCTCACTCAAAGACCGCCTAGACAACAACGCACAAAACAGCAAAGAGCTCTTCAACATCGTGAAGGAACTCTCCAACACCAACGACATCCAGCCGTCGCGAGACCTGTGCGACTCACTGGCCACCTTCTTCCACCGCAAAATCGCCGACATCCACGACAGCTTCAACACCACGACCGCCCCGGCAACCACCGAGACCACTGCCCCCACAACCACCAACCGCCTGCTCTCCTGGACCAACATCAACGACGAGGACACCAGCGAGATCATGAACACCATCCACTCCGGTTCACCGCTAGACCCGTGCCCTCACCACATCTTCAACAAAGCCAGTACAGCCATCGCGCCCCATCTCCGGAAAATAATCAACATCTCCTTCGAGACAGCAACCTTCCCGGAAAGCTGGAAGCACGCCGAGATCACCGCCTTACTCAAGAAACCCAAGGCAGACCCCAAGGCCCTCAAGAACTTCCAACCCATCTCTCTGCTCCCGTTCCCCGCGAAGGTCACCGAGAAAATAGTCAACAAACAACTGACCCGCTACCTCGAGGAGAACAACATCCTGGACCCTTCCCAGTCCGGCTTCCGCAGCAACCACAGCACCGAAACCGCCCTCATCGCCGCCACCGATGACATCAGGACCCTGCTAGACAACGGAGAAACAGCAGCCCTCATCCTCCTGGACCTATCAGCCGCCTTCGACACAGTCTGCCACCACACACTACGAACACGCCTTCACGACGCCGGGATCCAAGAGAAGGCCCTGGACTGGACCACATCCTTCCTTTCCGGCAGAACACAAAGCGTCCGCCTCGCCCCTTCCGATCCAAGGCCACCAAGATCATCTGCGGCGTACCCCAAGGCTCCTCCCTCAGCCCAACGCTGTTCAACATCTACATGGCACCCCTCGCCCACGTCGCCCGACAGCACAACCTCAACATCATCTCCTACGCCGACGACACCCAGCTGATCCTCTCCCTCACCAAAGACCCTCACACCGCCAAAGCCCACCTCCACGAAGGAATGAAGGCCGTCGCCGAATGGATGAGGACCAGCCGCCTGAAGCTGAACTCGGACAAGACGGAGGTCCTCATCCTTGGTTCCAACCCTTCAGCCTGGGACGACTCCTGGTGGCCAACATCACTGGGAACAGCCCCGCCACCCACCGACCACGTACGCAACCTAGGGGTCATCCTCGACCCCAACCTCTCCATGACTAAGCAGGTCAACGCCGTTTCCTCATCCTGCTTCAACATCCTCCGAATGCTCCGCAGGATCTTCAAGTGGATCCCCACCGAAACAAGAAAAACAGTCACCCAGGCCCTCGTCACCAGCAGGCTGGACTACGGAAACGCCCTCTACGCAGGAACGACGGCTAAGCTCCTGAGACGGCTGCAACGCATCCAGAACGCCTCTGCACGTCTTATCCTCGACATCCCCCGACGCAGCCACATCACACCCCACGAGAGACCTGCACTGGCTCCCTGTCAACAAGAGGATAACCTTCAAGCTCCTCACCCACGCACACAAAGCACTCCACAACTCCGGACCAGCCTACCTCAGACGACTCCGCTTCTACACCCCCACCCGCCAGCTCCGCTCGACCAGCCTCGCCCTCGCCACAGTCCCCCGCATCCGGAAAACGACCGCCGGCGGCAGATCCTTCTCCCACCTCGCCGCCAAGACCTGGAACACCCTCCCCACCAACCTCCGACAGACCCAAGACCTACTGGCCTTCAGAAGACTCCTCAAGACCTGGCTCTTCGATCAGTAGCAGCACCACCCCCCTCTTCCCCCAGCGCCTTGAGACCCTCGCGGGTATGTAGTGCGCTTTATAAGTGACATGATTGATTGATTACATTAACAAAACAGTGCTGCAGACTGTAGAAGTAACTAGTTGCTTGTTTAGCAGAGTTCTAAAAGCCTGAGCAATGTCCCTCAGCAATGGATAGCTTTTGAAATATATGATGTAAACGAAAGTTAAGCAATATTTGCCACTGGTTCTGATAGATCAGGTTCACAAAATGATCAAAAACTCCTATGAATAAACTGCAGTAGCAGACCCTTCTTAGCAACAGACTCATCTCCTACTGTTGAACATGCTACTTATTATGTGCTTCAAGTTATTTTTGATTTACAGTTTTATTAATGTTAAGTGTTCTGTATAATCTGTGTAAATATTGTTAAAATATTTATTCTGAAAAAGATGCATCAAAATGTGAATGTAAACGGTTTTGGGTAATTTAGCTGGCACCGATAAGCTACTTTAAGAGGGTTCAGAAGAGTGGACCTTTGGAACGGTTTGGAGTTCTAGAACAAAAACAGTTAAAAGAACACAAATAAACAAAGCCATGATTTTAGCTCCAAGTTTAAGTTGTGGTTATTGTTTTATGGACTTGTACCGGTCAAACAAAGCACGCACACATCTCAGATAGCTGGTTGGGCAACCAGATAAATCAGCCTCTCCTGTGTACAAACCTCCCCAGCGTTAACCCTTGTACGTGTACTCTGATTTGAAAATGAAAAAATAAGCTGAATTAGGACAATATAATAACTTTAGCAAATGAAGACAAAGCTACACTTTCCACGCTGTGAAATTTGAGAGACTCATAATAGTGCCCCCATGGATTTGCACACCGATTGCAGAAATGTTATCTACGAAAGTGCCTGAAAGCTTTGCGGCGTGGAACTCAATTACCAGATTTGCAGTTTTATATTGCATAAAATTAAACGAAAAGGTTGTCAGAATAATACTAGTTTTAGGGTTTGACTTTCAAGTGAGGAAAAAAAATTGGGAGAGCGAAGGCAGTTGTTTCAAAAACATTTATTTGTCACCATATGTTAAAATTACACACACACACACACACGTCTCCCTTATTTACACTTTCTTTTAAGGTAAGCAGAAATTGCGCTTGCGTTCCTGAGCTCCTTAGCACCAACATCCGTGCACTATAAGAGTTGCTTATCCACATGACAGTGGTACCTGCATGGTTAACTGTCACAGCACTACACTAGTCGGTAACATACATCACAAAACAGCTGCAAACACAGGATTTTGCAAATAGACTCATCTTGAGGTTAACAAAATGAACCAGCGCTTTTTAGTCTTCCTTTTCATGTGTAGCAATTAAGTTATTCCAATGATGAAACCTTGTCAGCCCACAAAGACACAAGAATGCCATTCCAGTTTAAAGGAGAGCCTCTTGATGTTTACCTTCACATATATACACAATTTAGCAGGGAGTACAAATTAAGAAAATAGTTTATAACAAAAAGGCTAGCAAAATGGAAGGTCCAAATGGGACCCCATACTAAACGTCGTCTGGTAGACGTCTGAATTGGATGGCATTGCAAAAGGCCTTCCTGAATAGACAGGCTCAAGGTAGTTTGTGTACCATGAGACTGACCTACCATATTGATAATGGAAAATAAATTTAAGTTCTAGGTAGGAAAAACCTACCATCAAAGTTGGTATGATCTGCTACTGATTGCTAACATCAATGTTTTCCTGCAGCCCAAAGCGAGAACTACAACAGGCGCCCCATAAATATTACAATTCCATTTTACCACTTCACCACATAACAGGGGCTTTTGGGTTCAGTTCATGTGCCTCTGACCCCACTCCTTTCAAAGGTGCCTCCTTTGTGTAGGAGCAGTGGCTGAAAGGAAGTGCAGTGGAGCTCCTCCTAAAGCCCTAGAAAGACGTAGATGGGAGTGATCTGAAGCGGATTCGCGTTCAATTAAAAGTTGGCTTTATCCTCCCTGGGGCTCAATTGAAATAACATTTGACAGGTGGTCGGGTGAAGTGGGATGTTCTTCTGTCAAGGACCCCAAACATATTTGCATTGCCTGCCCCGGAAGAGTACTGGGTTCCCTCGGAACTCACATAATGTGCATGAATTCCATCACTGGCACGGACAAGGTTAGATTTATCACTATAAATGTCCTTATGCACTGCATGGGTCTACGGAAACGTTAAACTAATCTTCCTTTTAATAACAAAAACCCACAACAAGCTTTCCTGACTAGAAAAAGTGCTCCCACACAGTATTAAGCCAAGATTTGATTTTTTTTCATCCGGTTACTATTATATATTTTTTTACACTTCATTGAGCTGGCACAGTCGTGTAAGGATTAAATGTGAGCAAACAGAGCCTGAACGGTCTGAGTTGTGAGGAAGGCCTCATTCTGTATGTAATGTAAACCTTGACTTCATATGTTTTTTGTTTTAAATGTCTTAGTAACTTGCTTTGTGGTCTGCTGGTATCACCGGTGACATTATGTCGGGTTCGGCCACCACTCATGGTAAACATTCAGATCCAGGTTTTCCCTAACAATAAGCATTGATAATAGAGCATGGCACATCAACTTTGGTCCCTGGGGCAAATGCCCGCTTCCTCTCCCAGCTGCTACTTTCGGAATGTTGGTATTGGTGAAAACTGGAAGGAGAGTCGAGGAAGTGCTTTGGTAGCTTACAAGCTCTCCAGAGGAATCCCTATAGTTCTGCTTGGCTCACTAGATGACTAGACAGGAGATTACAGGGGACATTTAACCTTCTTTACGCTGCCTTTCTGCATCATCTGTCTGTCTGGTCTTAGAGCTTGCTTATGGGTTGTCACCAGTACTAAACCCTCCCAGCCTGTCGCAGACAGGGAACTGAGATACAAGGAGAATAAGTGATCTGTTCAGTATCACTCAATTGGTACAAGTGAGAAAACTGAGGTTATAATTTGCATCTACTGGTTCCACAGTGGACAGATTGCCCAAAACACCATATTTCCTTCTTTCGAGCTGCATACTACAGAACAACATTTTATCTCCACCTAAATGTAAGCCTTTTAGGTCTAAGCTGCTTAGCTTGTCACCACTTTGTTTTTCTTCGAGCACACAGTCCATATAATTAAATCGATACGGACTTGGCAAATAAAAAGTGCATAAGAGCAACATTGCCTTAAAAATGAACGATATTACTGGTCATTTTTCTGTCTGGAATGATCAGCTTTTAAGCTTGGTCACTGGAGGTGGCATTAATGCCCATCTACATCCCATACCCTGCGGAAGTGGTCTCTATCAAGTGATGATATAATCACTGCACCAAGAAACCTACCCGCGTTTGATATATTTAAAAAAACACAACTATTTTGTTGCAGTAAGTTTCTGCACATTCCCCTGTATCTATAAAATACTAAAAAGGCACTAGCTTCCCACCTAGAATAAAATGCAGCAGTCATCCATAAAATACAGATTAAAGTTTATATCCAGTTGATATTTTTGTTGTTTGTTTTACAATTCGCATTTCCAGTTAGTTTTCTGCTGTACAAAGGTGTCTTCCCACAGTTAGACTTCCGTTTCCTTGGTCTCTGGTGGATCCATTGGGTTGAAGCTGATCAGTTCTTCGAAGGTAATGCCTGTAAAAAGAATGCACACTTTTAGGAGCAGGCTAATAGGTGTAAAATGTGCCCTGGGCACAATATGCAACAATAACCAGAGCCCCAATCAACCTTTGTAAACTTTAAAAAGAAATGTTTTTGCCCAGTTACTAGTCTATTGAGGAAAATGCAACACACTAAAAGCAAGTTGTAGGAAGCTGGCTCTGTATATACTATACCAAAATGAGGCATAGTGTGCACAGAGTCCAGTGGCACCCCAAAGGTAGGCAGAGTTAAAAGTAGATAGCACCTTACTCACTATTTGTGGTAGTGTGGGCGAGAAGTAAGGCTTTATCAGAGGGTAATGTTAAGCATTTGTTGTACACACTCAGGCAATAAAGGATGTCATACACTCAGAGACTGAACTCAGACCAATTTGTTTGTATCGAAAATATTATTTAGTTATTTTACTTCTAGAGCCAAGCCATGCCTGGTGCAGCTAAGTGAAATAATACTTTGCAAAATCTTATGCAGTGATTTACAGTTGAATGCAGGTTCAAATGCAGTTGGTTGAATTACAGGTAAGTCAACAGTTCAAAATTACTTTTTAGTTACTTTGCAGATTACTGTGCACGTTACTTTTTAGATTACTTTTGCTAAACAGTGTGATATGCCTAGATATCACACAGACATTCTCTAGACAAAAGGTAAGAAATTCACTTTTAGTACATTTGCAGTTTCACGTTTTCATACAAACCAACTCCACACTTAAAACAATTTTCAAGAAAAGCAGTCAATGCAATCATATGGGAGGAAAGGGAGTTATCGGTTTACAGGTAAGTAGTTATTTGTGGGAGTTGGTATTCTGGGGTAGGAACCAGGGCTCCCCCAGGGTCGAGGATGCACTCACAGAACACCCTCAGCGGCACTAGGGCGGCGGGCTGCAGAGTGCTGATGTCCAATGTTATCCAATGGGGGATAGGGGGCCTCCGGTTGGTGGCTGCTCACGAGCAGTCCACAAGGTTGTGGGAGCAAAGCTCCTGGACTTATGCTCAGGGCAAAGGGGGATCCAGTTTAGCACAAAAGGTGCACCCACAGCGGCGGCCGAGTGCAGGGTGCTGTTTTGGTGTCGGGTGCCCTATTGTTTTCAATTAGAGTTGCCGGTTTTGGATTTTGGCTGCAGCCTCGGTCCAGGAATACTTCTGGGAGGAACCAACAGCTGGGCAGGTAAGTTGGAGGGCTCGGGGACGTAGGTGCACCTCAGGTTCTCTTCTCCAGGGCGCTTGGATGCAAGGGTGTCTTTTGAGGTCGGATTTCACCTTACTGGGCCACTTGCGGTTGGGGGGGTGGGTCTCCGTGCAGAGGCTGCAGGCGACGTCGGGGAGTCCTGGAGGGGTCAACCCACGGTGGACTCTGACTCTGGAGCGCTGGGGGACCTCGCTGGGACCGATGGGCCACTCGAACTCAGGCCGTAGGCGACGGGTGCATTGGTGGTTCCATGCATCGGGTTTCTTTGTCATCAGCAGGCTCAGAGTCTGTCTTGGGAGTTTCTTTTGAACAGAGCTGCTGTTCACAGGAGATCCGGTCTTTGTTGAAGGCAGTCAGACCTCCCAGGGTTCTGAAGGTCGCTGGCTGCAGGACAAGGCGACTTTTGCAGCAGGATCTCTGGAAACTGCAGACTGGCCGGTAAGGCTAGGGGCCAAGTCAGTTCTTCTCTGCAGTCTCCTCTACTGGGCGTCTTCTATTGTCCTTCTTTGTAGGTTGCGGGAATCTGTCTTCTTGGTTCAGGGCTGCCCCCTAAATACTGTATTTAGGGGCGTTTTAGGGGTCTTGAGGTCAGTAGCCAATGGGCTACTGACCTTAGGGTGACTACGCCCTTGGTGTGCTCACCCCACATGGGGGAGTGGGCACAATCCCAAATTCGGATTGGAGAGTGCCTGCCATCTGCAAGATGGCGGGCACTGAAGAGTGGGCTTCACCTCGCCTCCCCCACCTGAGGGGTGGGGTTGGCAGAGGTGGGCACACCTGGGCTGTGCTAATTTTTCCTGCCCGTCTTCCCCCCCGAAAGGAGGGGAGACAGGAAGGGGACCTGCTCCTGATAGCAGGATAGGCTGGGGGTTGCGTTACAAAGGTGGCAAGGCCTTTGAAGCTTCCCTGTCACAGATGGCTCTTCCTGGCCTGTGGGAGGTGTGACCATCTCCGCCCAGGAAAGGCTTTGTTTCTGGGCTCAGGGAGCGAAGGCTTCCACCCCAGGGGTCCAGAAACATGTCTTGTGGTGGCAGGCTGGTGTGTACCAGTCAGAGAACCCACCAGAGGCTGGACGTTTTTAAGGGGGCATCTCTAAGATGCCCTCTGAGTGCATAAAATCACACACTGGCATCAGTGTGGGTTTAATGTGCTGAGATGTTTGATACCAAACTTCCCAGTTTTCAGTAAAGCCATTATGGTGCTGTGGAGTTCGTAATGACAAACTCCCAGCACCATATACTCTTAATGGCATTACTGCACTTACAATGTCTAAGAATTTGTCTAGACACTGTAGGGGTACAGGGCTCATGCACCTGTACCCTCACCACTGGTATAGTGCACCCAGCTAGAAGGATGGCTGACCTATGCCAGGGCAGTGGGTTGTAGGCATGGCACACAGGGATGTGTGCCATGTCAACTCTTCTTTGGTCTGCACCAAAACACGCAGCATGCAACGGCAGTGTGTATGTGTAAAGGTACAGGGGCTCGAAGGGTGGCACAATAAATGCTGCAGCCCTTAGGGGCCTTCCCTGGCCACAGTGCCCTTGGTATCCATGGTACCTTTTACAAGGGACTGACATGTGGCCAGAGAGGTGCCAATTGGGGGTACAAGGTACAGTTTTGTGAAATAACACAGGCCCTGGGAACCTGATTGGGAGGGACCCAGGGCACATCAAGTCAAAGTGCATCAGTAGTCTGGCAAAAAGTGTGTGTATGTGTGTGTGTGTGTGTGTGTGTGTGTGTGTGTGTGTGTGTGTGGTTACTGCAACAGAAACCCAGCTTCCTACACCAGTGTGCACATTTATTACCCTTGCTAAAAGAACGGTTAGTCATTTTGCTAGATTTAGAGGAGAAGAACCGCATAGAAGTATTTTTAGTTGCACATCAGCAAAAATAATAAATTTTGGTTAAAAGCATATATGTGATGATGGCCTGCTACATGAAGGCAGGGTCGATGCCCTGCAGTTTGTAGATGGAATTGATGGTAAAACAAAGGTTGCAGTTTCCTTCCTACACAATATCCTTGTAGGAAAGTAGGATCTGCTTCTTATGGTTACCCCCACTTTTTTGCTTGATATCTCACTGTTTTTGACTAGTCTGACTGGGATCCTGCTAATCAGGACCCCAGTCTATCTGCTTTCTCCCTTAAATTGACATACATGTACTTTGGTACACTCCAGATTGGATACTGGGGTACCCTGATCAGTCCCTAGTATATGGTACCATTGTACCCAGGGCATAGGTACCCCAGAGGCCTCCCATGGGCTGAAGCATGCATTATGCCACCCATGAGAGGCCATACAAAATGGAACTCCAGGTCTGCTACTGCAACCTGTTTAAGCGGGTGCTTGCACCACTTACTTTAGGTTTACTATATCTAGTGGTCACTACACTTAAAACTTATAAGTCACCCCTATAACAGGCCTTAACAATCCTGAAGGCAAGGTGCTGGGTTTTTAGTGAGAGGGTGCCCCTGCATGAGCAGAGCCCCTCTGCAGCCTTCGGAGACAATTCTCCCGGGTTGTCTGTGACTCAGCCGGACATATCAATCAATCAATCAATCACGGCATTTATAGAGCGCGCTACTCACCCGGGAGGGTCTCAAGGCGCTGGGGGAGGGGGTAAGTTACTGCTCGAACAGCCAGGTCTTGAGCTGCTTCCTGAAGGCGAGATGGTCCTGGGTTCGCCGAAGGTGAGTGGGGAGGAGTTCCAGGTCTTGGCCGCCAGGTAGGAGAAGGATCTTCCTCCGGCGGTGGTTCTGCGGATGCGTGGTACGGTGGCGAGGCGTGGCTGGTTGATCGTAGCTGGCGTGTGGGCGTGTAGAAGGACATGCGGTCGTTGAGGTACTTTGGGCCCAGGTCGTGGAGGGCCTTGTGTGCGTGGGTGAGGAGTCTGAACGTGATTCTCTTGCTGACGGGGAGCCAGTGCAGGTCTTTCAGGTGTACGGTGATGTGGCTGTGTCGGGGGATGTCCAGGATGAGTCGTGCGGAGGCGTTCTGGATGCGCTGGAGTCTCTTTTGAAGTTTGGCTGTGGTTCCGGCGTAGAGGGTGTTCCCATAGTCCAGTCGGCTGGTGACGAGTGCCTGGGTGACGGTCTTCCTGGTTTCAGTGGGGATCCATCTGAAGATCTTGCGGAGCATGCGCAGGGTGTTGAAGCATGAAGATGAGACGGCGTTGACTTGTCTGGTCATCGATAGGGAGGAGTCCAGGATGAAGCCCAGGTTGCGTGCATATAGGTATAGGTGCATTATAACTAGGGCTCCCGGTTTTATGGTATATATTTTTTTTAACATTTCCGTCTGTATTTATCCATATTTATTTTTGGGCCATTTTATCTGTATTTATCCATATTTATTTTGTGTTTTGCGTGTATATGAAGTTGCAAAACTGTACATTTCCATATTTATTAAACTGATAGACGCGCACTCATATTTTGATGTCTGTCGTGCTTTAACTATTTCAGCTGCCAAATATAACATAACAATACATCCACTGGTAAATACTAGCATTATACCATAAATGTATGTTGAAATATGCCATTATTTAAAGAAATTTCATCCTGTTTTTTAATTTCCCATGCTGTCCATCTGCTCAGCTGCTGGCCTATAATTCATGAAAGTAAGCACGGATATTACTTAAAAGAAGCACAATGTTCTGTATTTATCCACTTTTAAAAATAAATACAGGCAGAAAACACATTGTTTTCTGTCTGTATTTATCTGTAAAAACGGAAAACAGGGAGCCCTAATTATAACCTCGCGGTAAATGCTATCTCGAATACGGCTGCATAGAAACATATCGTGTTTGGTATCAAACACCTTGGAATCATACCTCCACACCAGTAACTGGTGTGGAAGGTATGATTCCACCCTTCAGAAGCGAGCTTCGTGGGGTCACTGGTCAAACCGGTGCCAGCCTTCTCGACCCGGACAGCACAAAATGGATGCTGCCGACCAGAGACATTTCTGCCCTCCTGCTGCTGAGCCAAGCTCGAGCAGAGGAAGGCAGCACAATAGGCATCCTGTCACAGGGAGGTGTGACCACCTCCCAGACAGGGTTTAGTGTATTGGGGCTGGGTGGGTGCACTCAGAGTGCCTGAAAGTCTGCACCTGGGGCACATTTGGTGTCCCTGTGCATAGTCCAGCTCAAACCAGTTCTGGGAGCCATTGGTTCCTGCTCTGGTGCGAAACTGGACAAAGGACAAGGGTGTAACCAACCCTCTGTCCGGACCCTCCCATAGGAGGGTCCCCCGAATCTGTCCAACCCTCTCCCGTGGGTACAAAAGGGCTTACCTGGCTGTAAGACTTTAGATTTTACGTGCACAAGATTCTACAAGAAGAAACCACTGACCTTCGACCGTCTGGACACTCTGGACTTCGCTGGACTTCGACTGGGTCCGACTTAGTCTCCCTCTCCGTCCAAAGCTTTGTCTGTGCCCTTGCTCCATACAGGCTCCGTGCAGGACCTGTGGTGCACTAAGGACAACTGAAGAATCTCCCTTGGATTGAAGGAGTCACTCCCCTGCCCTAGCAGGCACCGTAACGCAACTGACCGGTCTGCTGCTCCTGAGCTCCTGCAGACTCCGAAGATTTCAGCAACACATGAGGTGGGTTTTCGAAGGTCCCCGAGGTCGATCTGCCCTCTCAGCAAGTTTGAGGCCAGTATCTCTCGTGGGGACTGCATAACCCGAACCTCTGTGCACCGCGTCCATTTGCAATTGCATATGCTTGTTGGCGATTCCCCAGCTTGTGCATTGGACTCTGTGTAGTCCTGACCCAGAGCAGTATTTGCACCAAAGAACTCTGGCTTCCTCACACCGAGTGCTCCGTGGACTGGTACTTCGCAATCTTGCCCGAGGTCCCCTCGCGAGACTCCTGGTCATTCGGCCTGTGGGTCTCTCTGAGGGTCATCTTGATTTCTGTTGGGCTTTCCTGGTTGCTCCAGACGTGCCCGGACTCCCCAGTGCTTGGTGAGTCCCCTGGACCTTGCTGGTCCACACCGTAACCCGTTTGACCTTCCTTTGTGGGTTACTTTTGCCAAGGCTTGTTTGTGCTCCAGCCGGACACCGAACCCTCAGCACTCGACATCCTTCGTGGGACAGCTCACCTCCGGCTCCTGGTCGTCCTCGACGTCTCCTGATCCTCGTGGCTGCAGAGTCAAGCATCCCTTCTTCGCACCTGAAGCAACCAACATCGATGGGTATTCGTCTACCGAGCCCCTGGTCACTCTGAAGTGACCCAGACTCTGTCCCCTCTGCTTTCAGGTTCCTTCCTTCCCGAATTCAGGCTTGGATTCCAACTGACCCTTTTCACCTTCACGGCAGCAGTACTTCTTTGCAGCCCTCCATTGAGAACGACGGCAGTTTCCGACGCCACTTCAGACCTATGCACCCGGCTCCTCTGGGATAGGTAACTCGGGTACTTCGGTATCCACGGATGGGGTGGCTCTTCAAACTCTTAAGTTCCAACAGGTTTGCTCGAAGTCCTCCTAGAAGGGTCCTTAAACTCAAAGTGTAACCGCGACTTCCCCATACAATTGTACTGAGCCCGCGGTCGTGTTCCCACACTGCACCCGGCCTCCGTGGGGTCCCGGTCTACTCACTTTGGGTGGTTCCTTGGGGTCCCAGCGATTCTACGTGCTCCAGACCTTGTCTTGATCTCAGTCGTGACTGTTATACCACTATTTTAGTATATGGTTTGGTCTCCCCCTGGAGCCCACTGTGTATTGTGCTACTTACAACTGTTCTATTGATCTTGTATTGTGTGCTTCGTGTTCTATCCTCGTGTAGAGGATAGTCGAGAGTGTTATATTAATAAATACATATTTTTATATAACTACTGTGTGGTTCCCCTTCATTTAGTCATTCAGGAGGTGATCTTCTGGTAAAACAAGCTGCTTTACATTCTTTCAAGATTAAGCCTGAAGGCTGCTCTCCACAGCTACCACTAGGATAGCTTTCTAAAGGTTATCTTTGACCTCATACATCATAAGGGTAGTTTGGACTGGTGCAGGGTGCCCACTTTAATTAGTGGAGAGCATATACCAGGCCAACTTCACATTGGTGGCAGCAGTGGGATTCAAGCTTGCTATTGTTTTACCAGATAAATCTCATTGAGAGATTAACTGAAAACCACTAAAGTATTAGGCACATATAATACTTCAAGATTAGAATAAGTAAGTTCTACTGAACTTGGGGTTGGGTAAGTCAAGGGTCTAGCATACCCTTTCTCCAACCTAAGAGAGTTTAGTTCCCACTAGGTTAGGTAGGTGCATACACCACACTTAGTATGTCTTCTAAAGGAGAAGCCAGTGGCTCTCTGCCTTCTAGGTACAATGGTCTCACCTTTCAGGATTTGAAAGCCATGTGTGCTTCTAGGAAGCTGAAGACAGGGAGAAATGCCAACACCCAACGTCTCATTGAGGTGTTACTCTTAGATGACCTTAGGAAGACCCCAGGGTCAGATGAGGTAGAAAGAGTGGGTGGGGCAGCGAATGAGGACAGCCCAGGAAGTGAAACCTTCTTTGACCTAGAATCAAACCCTGACCAGGAGGATCAAAATGATTCCCACCTGGACAACTTAGATCTTCCAGGAGGTGGTGGCGAATGCCCCAGAGGCCCCCCCCCCTTTACTCCTCCAGGAAGAGTGCAGAGTTTACCCAGGAGACCTAGATCTCCCTCTGCTGAATCTCACCATTCAGGAACTTCTACAGGGACCTCCATATCCCATAAGAGCGAGGCAATTTCTAGAGATTGAGAAAGTCAAGCTTAGGCAAGAGCAATTGGCACTAGATAAGGAATCCTTGGAACTCCAGAAGGCTAAGAAGAGATTGGGACTAGAGTCCCATGGTGGCAGAAACTGTGTCCCTAGGATTAAGGAATATACTTATGATCATAGGAACCTGAGCAAGATAGTCCCTCCCTACCATGGTGGGGATGACATCCACAAATGGATAACTGCTTTAGAGAGGGCCTGTAAGGTACAGAAGGTCCCTCAAAAGCAGTGGGCAGCTATCTTGTGGCTCTCCTTTGCTGACAAAGGTAGAGATAAGCTCCTCACTGTTAGAGAGGAGGATGCTGACAACTATTCAGTCCTGAAGAGTGCTCTCATTGATGGGTTTGGCTTTACCACTGAACAGTACAGGATTAAGTTCAGAGACACGCAGAAGGCACAGACTCCGGACTGGGTAGACTTTGTAGATTGTGCTACTAAGGCTCTGGAAGGCTTGTTACTTGGCAGCAAAGTGAATGATTTCAAAGGATTGTACAATTTGATTATGAGGGAGCAGATCCTTAATAATTGCCAAAATCAGTTGTTGCATCAGTACCTGGTTGACTGATCTGACTTCTCCCCAAGAATTGGGAAAGAAGGCAGATAGGTGGGTCAGAACCAAGGTGAAGCAGAAAAACCAGACCACAGGTGGTGACCAAAAGAAGCAAGATGCTAAACCAGAAGATAAAGGTGGGGAGAAGGGTAAAGACCAGAAGTCTTCTTCAGGGCCCCAAAAACCTGCATCTGGGGGTGAGTCACAATCTAACAAGGGAAAAGGCAGAAAGAAACCTTGGTGCTTCCTGTGTAAGGAGAAAACCCATTGGCCTAGAGATGCCAATTGCCCAAGGGCCAAAGATCCTCCTACCACCACCACTGCCCCCAAGGCAACTGTTCCCCCTAGTTCAGCTCCAAGTGGTGGTACAGGGAAACAAGGGTATAGTAGGATTAACCCTGGGATCTGAGATGGGTTCTGGTCTAGTCAGAACTCCAGCTCAGGCTGTTTTAGTCTGTGATGGAGGCATGGATATTGCCTCCCTATTTGTCAGTCCCAGTAATCTGGGCAAATACAGACAACAGCCCTTAATAAATGGTAAGGAGGCCATGGCATATAGTGACACAGGAGCCAGTGTCACAATGTTGACTAAGGATCTTGTGAGCCCTGACCAGATCATACTTGGTGAGATGTACCAAGTGACCAATGCTAGCAATGTCAGGACAGATCATTCCTTGGCAGCTGTTAATTTCAGCTGGGGAGGGGTAACTGGCCCTAAGAAGGTTGTGGTTAGCTCAGACCTCCCTGTGGAATGCTTGTTGGGCAATGATTTGGAAACTTCAGCCTGGGCTGAAGTGGAACTCAGGACACATGCAGCAATGTTGGGCATCTCTGCAGATGTGTTTGCTGTGACTAGGTCACAGGCAAAAATGTCTTCCACTGAACAGGCCCTTGATCCTGGAAAAATGGACCAGGTGCCTTCCAAGAGAAGGAGCAGTAGGGATAAGGCAGTGTCTTCCCCCCAGACTCAGAGTGAGGATCAGTCTCCTGAGGAAGAGGATTCCAGTCCCTGTGAAGGAACTGTCCCAGAGGAACTTGAACCTGATCAGGTTGAGTTCTTGGGGACAGGGGGCCCTTCCAGGGCAGACCTGAGTCAGGAGCAGCACAGCTGCCCCTCTCTTGCACCCCTCAGACAGCGAGCTGCTGCTGGGAGTGCCAGTGGGTCCCACAGGATCTACTGGGATGAAGTACACCTCTACTCAGAGGGTAGAGACCCCAAGCCTGGTGCTACCAGGAGGTTGGTCATACCTCTGAAGTTTAGGGGCTTCCTACTGACACTGGCACATGATATCCCTTTAGCAGGACACTTAGGCCAAAGTAAGACTTGGGACAGGCTTGTCCCTCACTTTCACTGGCCTCATATGTCAGAGGACACAAAGGAGTTTTGTCGCTCCTGTACCACCTGTTAAGCCAGTGGTAAGGCAGGTGGTACCACAAAGGCCCCCCTGATACCACTACCTGTGGCGGGGGTTCCCTTTGAGAGGGTTGGGATTGACATAATTGGTCCCATGGATCCTCCAACTGCATCTGAGCACAGATATATTCTAGTGGTAGTGGACCATGCCACTAGGTACCCAGAAGCAATACCCCTTAGAACCACCACAGCTCCTGTGGTGGCCAGGGCCCTCCTGGGAATTTTTTCCAGAGTGGGTTTCCCCAAGGAGGTCTTAACTGACAGAGGTGCAAACTTCATGTCTAGTTATATCACTGCTATGTGGAAGGAGTGTGGAGTAAATTACAAATTTACCACACCCCATCACCCACAATGCAATGGGTTAGTTGAAAGATTCAACAAAACCCTAAAGGGCATGATCATGGGCCTCCCAAAAAAGCTTAGGCGAAAATGGGATGTCCTGTTGCCCTGCCTTCTCTTTGCCTACAGAGAGGTTCCTCAGAAGGGGGTTGGCTACAGCCCTTTTGAACTTCTGTTTGAACATCCAGTTAGGGGTCCCTTATGTTTAGTGAAGGAGGGATGGGAGTTACCTCTCAAACCACCTAAACAAGACATAGTGGACTATGTACTTGGTCTTCGCTCCAGGATGGCTGAGCATATGAAGAAGGCAAGTAAAAACCTTGAGGCTAGCCAAGAATTACAGAAAGCTTGGCATGACCAAAAGGCTGTGCTGACTGTGTACCAGCCAGGACAGAAGGTATGGGTGTTGGAGCCTGTGGCCCCAGCAGCTCTCCAGGACAAGTGGAGTGGACCCCATACCATTCTTGAGCAGAAGGGAGAGGTCACCTACCTGGGGTACCTTGGAACTCCCAGGAGCCCCCACAGGGTGCTCCATGTGAACAGGCTCAAACCATATGTTGACAGGGCAGACATGGGCTTGCTCATGGCTACTGATGAGGGACAGGAGGAAGAGAGTGACCCACTCCCTGACCTCCTCTCACAGAACCCTGATGATGGCTCAGTTGATGGTGTAGCATTGGCAGGCAGCCTCACTGAGTGGAAACAGACTGATTGCAGGAAGGCACTCAATCAGTACAGACATATGTTCTCCCGGACTCCTAGTCAGACCACTTGGTGTACCCATGAAGTGGACACAGGTGAAAGTCTGCCTGTTAAAAATAAGATTTACAGGCAACCTGACCATGTCAGGGACTGTATCAGGACTGAGGTCTAAAAGATGCTGGAATTGGGAGTCCTTGAACCCTCAGATAGCCCTTGGGCTAGTCCAGTGGTCCTGGTACCCAAACTTCATACCCATTGTGGTAAGAGAGAAATTAGGTTTTGTGTGGACTACAGGGGGCTCAATGCAGTCACTAGGACTGATGCTCACCCTATTCCTAGGGCAGATGAGCTCATTGATACTTTGGCCTCAGCCAAGTTCTTGAGTACGTTTGACCTCACAGCTGGATAACGGCAAATCAGGCTAGCTGAGGATGCCAAACCCAAAACAGCATTTTCAACCCCTAGTGGGCACTATCAATTTGTGGTTATGCCCTTTGGCTTGAAAAATGCGCCTGCCACATTTCAAAGGTTAGTGAATAAAGTTCTCACAGGCCTGGAAGACTATAGTGCAGCTTATCTTGATGATATTGCGGTCTTTAGTTCCACCTGGGAGGATCACCTGGTCCACCCAAGAAATGTCCTGGAGGCCCTGCAAAAAGCAGGCCTCACTATCAAGGCCACCAAGTGCCAGATAGAGCAGAGTAAGGTTGTGTACCTGGGCCACCTTGTGGGTGGAGGCCAGGTTCAACCATTGCAGAGCAAAATCCAGACCATCATGGACTGGGTTGCTCAAACTACCCAGACTCAGGTCAGAGCTTTCTTGGGCCTGACTGGGTACTACAGGAGGTTTGTTAAGGGATATGGATCCATAGTGACCCCCTTAAATGATCTGACCTCTAAAAGAATGCCTAAGAAAGTTCAGTGGACAGTTAGCGGTCAAAAGGTATTTGATGACCTGAAGCAGGCCATGTGCACTGCTCCCATTCTGCAAAGTCCTGACTATTCCAAACAATTCATTGTTCAAACTGGGAGGTCAGGATCAGCCAGTAGCTTTTATAAGCAAAAGGCTGACCCCCAGAGAGAAACGTTGGTCAGCTATTGAGAGGGAAGCCTCTGCTGTGGTTTGTCGTGTAGTTCCTATATATAACCTATACAGAATCTGCACGTTCGGATAACGAACTGTGGGCTTGGTGGCAGACTGATTCTGAACACCCCCACCGAAAATGTTAGCCTTTTTGCATTAGCTAGCTCACAGTGCCACTAGTGTATCCTCTTATCGGGGAGAGAATAGTTTCTGGCAATCTCAGAACATGACAACCCTGATCCCTCAGGATCGTGGAAACAATGTACTACTTTTCGCTCAGTCACTCGTGCTCACTTATCTTGTCTCAGAGATACACAGAATAAACAGCCTGGGCGTTTCAATAAGGGTTTATTGAACAGTTGTTATTCTCGTGTAGAATATATGAGCTGCAACAACCATTAGACAGTAGCAGAGATATATGATTAGCAGTACTATGAATATAAATGGATAGTACAGTTCTACCATCTTGCACTACGCATGAATAAATACACGAAGATAAAATGCATTGATAAAAGAAAGCGCGTACTCCTACGATGCCCATCTAGATGTACCTAAATGTACCTAGCATGTGAGTAGGTGTGAAGCCAAGAATCCCTCTAGGTTTTAGTCGAACCCCATTACCTGAAGTGAGAATGTAGGAGCCCCTCTTGGTCTCGAGCTGGACACCCCGCGAGGGATGTTCAGACCACTGTCAGCTGGAGCGTCTGCATGCAGGAGCCTCAGCGTCTCTGGTCAGTGTGTCGGCCTGGAAGACTCGGTTCCCTCTGACTAGCACTAGCAAGAGGTGCTATATTTATACAGAAAGTATCTAGGACTCCTTTGTCCCTTGTATTAGCCATTGTTGGATTTGAGGATGACGTATGGGATAAACTGTGTACGTAGAAAGTGGGGAGGATGGTGGTGTAGCCCCAGCCTGGTTTCTAAGAACCCTTATGAATATTCATTCATACTGTGTGAGTCTATTGATGGAGTTATAGGACTCTTGTTCAGGAGAAACCCTCCTTCTGCACCCAGGACTAGAACTAGGTAAAGGTTCAATCCTAAAAAGGCTCGTTACAGTGTAGGGGAGGTAATGTAGGTGAAGGGGTATGATGTTACCCGGGCCTATATTAGGGTACCTATATGAAACCTAACAGTTTGGACTCTGAAGAAGTTGAGGCCATACTTGTTTGGCATTCACTTCATTGTTCAGACAGACCATAAGCCCCTCTTATGGCTAAAACAGATGAAGGGTGAAAACCCCAAACTTTTGAGGTGGTCCATTTCCCTACAGGGGATGGACTATTCAGTGGAACATAGACCTGGGAGTAACCATGCCAATGCAGATGGACTCTCCAGATATTTCCACTTAGAAAATGAAGTCTAGGTTAGGCTCATGTCCTTTCGTTTGGGCGGGGGGGGGGGGTTGTGTAGGAAAGTAGGATCTGCTTCTTATGGTTACCCCCACTTTTTTGCTTGATGTCTCACTGTTTTTGACTAGTCTGACTGGGATCCTGCTAATCAGGACCCCAGTCTATCTGCTTTCTCCCTTAAATTGACATACATGTACATTGGTACACTCCAGATTGGATTCTGGGGTACCCTTATCAGTCCCTAGTATATGGTACCCATGTACCCAGGGCATAGGTACCCCAGAGGCCTCCCATGGGCTGAAGCATGTATTAAGCCACCCATGAGAGGCCATACAAAATGGAACTCCAGGTCTGCTACTGCAACCTGTGTAAGCTGGTGCTTGCACCACTTACTTTAGATATAGGTTTACGATATCTAGTGGTCACTACACTTAAAACTTAAAAGTCACCCCTATAGCAGGCTTTAACAATCCTGAAGGCAGGGTGCTGGGTTTTTAGTGAGAGGGTGCCCCTGTATGAGCAGAGCCCCTATGCAGCCTTCGGAGACCATTCTCCCGGGTTGTCTGTGACTCAGCCGGACATATAGGTAGAGGTGCATTATAACCTCGCGGTAAATGCTATCTCGAAAACGGCTGCATAGAAACATATCGTGTTTGGTATCAAACACCTTGGAATCATACCTCCACAACAGTAACTGGTGTGGGAGGTATGATTCCACCCTTCAGAAGAGAGCTTTGTGGGGTCACTGGTCTAACCGGTGCCAGCCTTCTCGACCCGGACAGCACAAAATGGATGCTGCCGACCAGAGACACATTTCTGCCCTCCTGCTGCTGAGCCAAGCTCGAGCAGAGGAAGGCAGCACAATAGGCATCCTGTCACAGGGAGGTGTGACCACCTCCCAGACAGGGTTTAGTGTATTGGGGCTGGGTGGGTGCACTCAGAGTGCCTGACAGTCTGCACCTGGGGCACATTTGGTGTCCCTGAGCATAGTCCAGCTCAAACCAGTTCTGGGAGCCATTGGCTCCTGCTCTGGCGCGAAACTGGACAAAGGACATGTGTGTAACCACCCCTCTGTCCTGACCCTCCCCTAGGAGGGTCCCCCGAATCTGTCCAACCTCTCCAGTGGGTACAAAAGGGCTCACCTGGCTGTAAGACTTTAGATTTTACGTGGACAAGATTCTACAAGAAGAAACCACTGACCTTCGACGTCTGGACACTCTGGACTTCGACTGGGCCCGACTTAGTCTCCCTCTCCGTCCAAAGCTTTGTCTGTGCCGTTGCTCCATACAGGCTCCGTGCAGGAACTGTGGTGCACTAAGGACAACTGAAGAATCTCCCTTGGAGTGAAGGAGTCACTCCCCTGCCCTAGCAGGCACCGTAGCGCAACTGACCGGTCTGCTGCTCCTGAGCTCCTGCGGACTCCGAAGATTTCAGCAACACATGAGGTGGGTTTTCGAAGGTCCCTGAGGTCGATCTGCCCTCTCAGCAAGTTTGAGGCCAGTATCTCTCGTGGGGACTGCATAACCTGAACCTCTGTGCACCGCGTCCATTTGCAATTGCATATGCTGGTTGGCGATTCCCGAGCTTGTGCATTGGACTCCGTGTAGTCCTGACCCGGAGCAGTATTTGCACCAAAGAACTCTGGCCTCCTCGCACCGAGTGCTCCGTGGGCTGGTACTTTGCAATCTTGCCCGAGGTCCCCTCGCGACTCCTGGTCCTTCGGCCTGTGGGTCTCTCTGAGGGTCATCTTGATTTCTGCTGGGCTTTCCTGGTTGCTCCAGACGTGCCCTGACTCCCCAGTGCTTGGTGAGTCCCCTGGACCTTGATGGTCCACACCGTAACCTGTTTGACCTTCCTTCGTGGGTTGCTTTTGCCAAGGCTTGTTGGTGCTCCAGCCGGACACAGACCCCTCAGCACTCGACATCCTTTGTGGGACAGCTCACCTCCGGCTCCTAGTCGTCCTCGACGTCTCCTGGTCCTCGTGGCTGCAGAGTCAAGCATCCCTTCTTCGCACCTGAAGCAACCGACATCGGTGGGCATTCATCTACAGAGCCCCTGGTCACTCTGAAGTGACCAAGACTCTGTCCCCTCTTCTTTCAGGTTCCTTCCTTCCCAAATCCAGGCTTGGATTCCACCTGACCCTTTTCACCTTCACAGCAGCAGTACTTCTTCACAGCCCTCCATTGAGAACGACAGCAGTTTCCGACGCCACTTCAGACCTATGCACCCGGCTTCTCTGGGATAGGTAACTCGGGTACTTCGGTATCCACGGGTGGGGTGGCTCTTCAAACTCTTAAGTTTGAACGGGTTCACTCGAAGACCTCCTAGAAGGGTCCTTAAACTTTAAAAGTGCAACCGCGACTTCCCCATAGAATTGTACGGAGCCCGCGGTCGTGTTCCCACACTGCACCCGGCCTCCGTGGGGGTCCCGGTCTACTCACCTTGGGTGGTTCCTTGGGGTCCCAGCGATTCTATGTGCTCCAGACCTTGTCTTGATCTCAGTCGTGACTGTTATACCACTAGTTTAGTATATGGTTTGGTCTCCCCCTGGAGCCCACTGTGTATTGTGCTACTTACAACTATTCTGTTGATCTTGTATTGTGTGCTTTGTGTTCTAGCCTCGTGTAGAGGATAGTAGAGTGTTATATTAATAAATACATATTTTTATTTAACTACTGCGTGGTTCCCCTTCATTTAGTCATTCAGGAGGTGATTTTCTGGTAAAACAAGCTGCTTTACATTCCTTCAAGATTAAGCCTGAAGGCTGCTCTCCACAGCTACCACTAGGATAGCTTTCAAAAGGTTATCTTTGACCTCATACATCATAAGGGTCGTTTGGACTGGTGCAAGTTGCCCACTTTAATTGGTGGACAGCATATACCGGGCCAACTTCTCACAATCCTACCTTATGTCTTAGAGTCAAGCTCGCATCAAAATGTGCTTGCTTCTTTTAGTTCTTTCTCAGCCTGAAGTTATTTGAATTGTACTTTGTTGTCCCTAGCCCTCGTCTCTTCCAATCTACACAGACTTGAGTCTGCAACATCTTGCTAGGCTTCTTCAGGGCAGGCCATCAAATGGAAGGGGAACTAACATCAAACAATGGGGCTAAGCTACTGCTTGAGCCATTACAAGAAAATATTGATAAACTGTGCATTTTAAAAACATATTGGTCAAATCCGGTATGATTACAAGAAACATGTTTTAGTGGATTTTACAATGTTTATAGACTACTGGCATGTTTTAGTAGATTTGAGAATGTTTAATAGGCTGACATCTTTGAAGAAGAAAAAAAGGCGAATATGTGATTTAATAATTAAAAAGCAGCTTCTAAACATTCCAATAAAAAAACACTTCAGAACCAGTTAACGCAAAGTTCTCCAGTATTGAATTTTTCATAGATTCACATGCTTGAATCTTCCCTGCCATCATGGTGGAAGTCCCACAGTATTAAAAACAAGCAGTACCATATACCCACTCAAATTACTTTCATATATCACTATACTAATTCACCACTAATCCTTTATGGGTTCCGAAGTAGCGTGCTACTCGCCAAAAAAGTGCTTCAACACCCCATCAGGGGTAACAAGCGCTATATAAATGCAAACCATTTTTCCCTCTTCTATCCCTCCGCTATCCTTCTGAATCCAAATAACTTACTAACCTATCCACCACTGAAATTACTTTCATATTTCACTATACTAATTCAACACTAATCCTTTATGGGTTCCAGAGTAGCATGCTACTCACCGAAAAAGCGATTTGACGCCTCGTCGGGGGTAGTAAGCGCTATATAAATGCAATTACAATACAATACACGTACATTAACAGAGGAAGCAATAGACATTGGTTTTTTTAATTTGTTTATTTGGTTTTGTAAATCATGAGAAAAAGCACAAACAAGCGCCCAGTACAAATAAGAAAACAGTGCAGAAGGGCATCATCACGTCAGATGTTTCTACATAGTTCAATAATAGCGATACGAGAGAAATTAAGGAATCAACAGTGACTTGACAGGCACAATTTAACAAATTGCATGGGTCAGATGTTTTGGACTAAGAACACATTTTGGATATCCAACTCATAGTAATTAGTACAGCTAGCCGATATCTTGTGGAATTTGTGTGGGCAGCCTCTGCTTTTGTACGCAACCCTTTTCGTTGCCTTGTAGAGGTCCAATCCCGTTTCCATTCTTCCATGTTCGGTATCTCAGAGACCCCCAGTCTTTGGTCAGGTCACACTTTGCTAACACCAGGCCCAAATTACAGAATATTAATTTAATTTGTGGGAGATCCACGTCATTGGGTATGCCCAGGAGAGCATATTTAGGGTACTCAGGCAGTGTTGTCCCTAATACTTTACCCAGTTCTAGGAGTAGCTTTTGTCAGTATGAGTGTATGACTGGACAAGCCCAGAGTGTATGAAAAAAAGTCTCCTCGCGGTCCCCTGCACCTAAATCTGATGGCGCCACTCTACCCATTTTATGTAGGCGAACTCTATCTTATAAATCCGGTGGAGGATTTTAAATTGAATGAGTCTCAGCCTGGACCTAATTGCTACTTCTCTTTGGAACATTAGTGCAGCCTCCCATTCCAGGTCATCCACTTCCCCCAGTTCGTTTTCTCATTTGGTTCTAAGTCTCCTTAGGGTGTCGGGCATATTATTGATGATTTTATATACAAAGGAAATTGCCTTCTCTGGTGTCTGCCCCATCAAGAGTCTCCCTTCCAGTGGTGCATACTCTGGGAGATCTGCAGGTATTTGGAGAGGATGTTGCACAGCAGCCAGATCTGCTGACTCAGGAGCTGGGGATCCGGGTTCGTGTCTCGGCTTAACATCCTGTTATTCTGGGAAAATCACTTAATCTCCCCGTGCCCATGGATAGCACCTGGATACCCTCACGGGTGAAAAGCCACGCTGTATAAATCTACAAATTATAATTATAACTAAGGCTGGGCGGATAACTCTGCTTCGCCATCGAAGTTTGCAGAGTTTTAAAACTTCGCACTCCGTTTAGATTGCGAAGTTTTCCAAAACTCCGCAATCGCAGCGGAGCAGAGTAACACTTACCTTCGGTGTCCTGCTCCTGCCTGCTGTTGAATTAATTAACAGGAAGAACTGCAGTGCGCATGGCGTGTCAGGCATGCCTTCACGCAGTACGCCAAGCACACTGCAGTTCTTCCTGTTAATTCAACCGGAGGCAGAGCAGCGGAAGACGAGTGGAGCCGCAGGAGCAGGACACCTTGAGAGGAAGAAGCCAAGGTAAGTGTCCCGGCCGGCACTACTGCAGGCCTTACTACTACGCGGAAGGAGGGAGGGGGGTCAGGGGGCCGGGGAGTTTAGCAGGAGGGGGCTGTGCTGGATTTCACAGAGTTTTGTAGTAACTCTGAAATTCTGCGGAGTACTACTACGCCAGCTCCGCCCAGGGTTAATTATAACATTGCGTATCATGTAGCTGATACTCCCTTTGGAGGGACAAAAAGGATGCTATTGCACCCCCTTTCAGTAGGTCACCCACCTTGGAGATACCAATACGATCCCAGGCATTGAACCCTCTCAGCTTTCCAATTTCTTTAAAACTCCTCCCTGCCCAGAGCGAGGTTTCCGGAGTGATTTTCTGCGCCCATCCTAGACATCTGTTCGTCTTACACCACGCCTTGAGCATCAAGCAATTGACATTGTTAACCAATTGATATTGTTTTAATAGACCCAAACTTCAGCCAATTAGAGACAAGATCCTGAGCCACTCTTCCCCTGCAGAGCCACCATATCTCAGATTTCTAATCGCATGCCATGTGTGAGGAAGTGTCCCAGAGCTCTGCTCAGTTTCAGATCTGTCACCTTTTGCCCTTTGCCTTCTCTCAAGAAAGGAAACATTGGACTGCTACAGCTCTGAGGTACTGTTTTCCTCAGTATTTTACATCATATCAGAGGGATCTAAGAAGAGGTTTTTTAGGCCCTGTAAGTCTTGTGGAAGCCAAGACTTTTCTCAGAGGAACCCCATGAAAATTGTCTATATTGTTTTCATTCCTCAACACAACCCTAAGGATTGTAAACATTGCTGAACTTTTTCTGCCAAAATATTAAAGTACAGGAAAGCCAGACTACCACTTTGTCTCCAAAAGAAGAAGTCCTGTTCAGAATCAGGTTCGGATGAGGGTCTAAGCTGCTCTCCATCAGAGTAAATGCAAAAATGAGGGCTCTACCTCGTGACAAAGACCCAAAAAGACTCAAAGGTACTAGTAAAACCTCTGGGTCTGTGAAACTGATCACTAAGGACTCCTCTTCAAGTTCCACTCAGAAAAGATCTTCTGCTTCTTCTTCTGTGCCTGTATCTCCTCAAATAAAATCATCGTCAATGAAAATTAGATAGTCAACGACAACAGCTCCGTCATTGAGAACTTTGTTCACGGTACGCTGTCTTTCACTTCCAGTCACTAAAGTGACAACGGTGACTCCAACAACGGCGACGACGATAACTTAGTCATTGAAATCGGTAACGACGACCACCTCGTCGACGATGGCCATCCCGTCGGCAGCTTTTAAGTCTCCGGCGTCGAGACTAACTTCGGAGGCTATGACAATACAAATAAAGATCACCTATTCTTCGTCGTCTGCACCGTCGTCAACGAGTCAGTCGACGGGGCAGAAAAAAGCTTCTCTCTTATATGAAGGTGCTTCTATAACATTACGCCCAGACAAGACATAACCAAGCAAAGTCTCCCCATTGCCTCCAGCCCATCTCCTTGACACGGAGGAATCAGGAGATGAAGGACTTTTTGGTCCAGCATACAGCCCTTCTCAACTAAGGGTAAAGTGTCGGGAGACAGATGAGGAGGAAGACCCTAACGGAGACACTTCCACCTACTTGAAAGGGGACTATTCTTTAACAACTCGCCAACAAGTCTGCGTCTCATCATTATAACTCTTTCCAAGAGAACTAGCCTTTTGAGGAACGCCAGGGCTCAAAGGGGGACACCATATCAGTGTCTATCTCTTTGGTCATTGACTTAACATATGACTATTATAGGCGCTTTCCAGAAGCAAATGCGCCAGTACCACTCACTCTGGGTCGCTCTGATGCATCTGGCACGACACCCTTACCTAAGAGTGCAATGCCTGTTCGCACGCAAGAGGACAGGACAGTACTACCTCCTATTACCATTAGGGATGATTATATCGACAGCGACACGGATCAACCTGAAAAGGATGAGCTATTTCATGACCCAGCTACATCGGTTCAGGAGTGGGACGACTAACTTGCCCCTTCATCACCATCACCTTCACCAGCAAGTTCTCCTCCTGAGGACATAGGTGGGCTCCACAAATTACTGGAAAGTGCTTCCAAAAGGTTTGATCTGCCTCTCCCAGTGAAACAGACTGCTTTCTGTATGATTTTAAGAACTATGCAAGAAAATCCATCAGATCTATTCCCACTGTCTGCTATACTTGAGAAGGTCTTAAATTAATGAAAAACCCAGCATTGGTCACTGAAGTTGTTCCTCGGCTAGACAAAAAAAAATAAAGCTCCAGATACTTCGGCAGTTTGTTTGATAAGGCATCCTCGCCCAGATTCAGTGGTCATGCAGGCTGCCCAGAGATGCTCCAGAAACCCTTCTGCTCCCTGTTCAGCACCAGCAGATAAGGAAGGCAGGAGACTAGATCACATACGCAAGCGTTTTGCAGCAATAGCAGCTACATTGATCAGGGCTTCGAATGTGCTGGCAATTCTGGGTCGCTACGACTGTAAAATGGGGTCGGACCCATCTGCTTTCATGGAGTTTCTACCGGATGACAAGGAGGCGAAAGAGGTCTTGCAAGAAGGTGCTAAGGCATCCTATAAAATTATAGACACTGCCATGGACATCTCCACTGCATTTAGACAGATGGCAGGTGCTGCAGTATTGCGCCAGCAGGGCTGGTTAAAAGCGAACTCATTCCGCCCTGAAGTACAAGCAGAAATCCTGGATTTGCCCTTTGATGGCGAGAACTCATTTGGAAAACATATAGAGGATGCTGTGCAGGCCATCAAAGCGGATACAGATACTGCGTGTTTCTTGGGGACGTTGCAGCAAAGGTGCTTCCAATCCTTTTGTGGAGGAAGAGGACAAGTTTTACATAGGCCTTCCTATCAGTCCTACAGATATCAGTCATATTCACAGCAGGGGTATCGGCCCCAAAACCCTGGGCTACAACCATACAGGGCCTCCACCACTCCTACATACTCAAGACAGCCAACTCAAAGATGACCCCCGGCTGGGGGAAAAGCCCATGATGCTATTAGAAGGCAGTGACAATTTTCCGGCACTAGTCATCTCGCAACCCAAAGAGCAACAAATGAGCCACCATCTCTCCATCTTTTACAATCAATGGGAGAGCATCTCTTGAGACAAATGGGTGTTAGACATCATACATCATGGTCACACTCTGGAAAAGCCCCCCAATCATCCCCGTCCCAAGAGAATGCATCAACATCTCACTCTCTTAAAGCAGGAGATATGTCTGCTTCTCTCAAAGGGAGATAGAGTAAGTTCCTTTGCTGCAGCACGGCAAGGGTTTCTATTCAAACATCTTCCTCATCAAGAAAAAGTTTGAGAAATGGAGAGCGGTCATGGATCTCTGGCAGCTGAGCAAGTATATAAAGATTGCAAAAACAACAAAGACCTGACAGGCCAGGGGCTTATTCATTTCATGATATTGGAAAGGAGAAATATATTTACTTTCTGTCCTTAATTCCTCTGTTCAATATACAGATAGATTTCATCCAATATCATACCCCAACAATTAAGTAATAATATCCATCAGTCAGCATTCCAAAAGCATACCCATGTATACAAGAGTGTATGCAAAAACAAAAAATTGTGTAAGGGTGAGAGAGTCCCTCACGTGTGCTACACCAAGGGGGCTACTGGTAGGTTCTCACCGGTATGCCCACATTTTATCATCGAGATCTCTCTCACCTATGAAAGGAAATAAAATAAACCGTGTCCAGTGTAAAGAAAGAAGGTGTAAACAAAAATATGTATATCACAGATAACCAAAAAGTGCTCTCGTTCACTCGTTCCGATGCGTCGGAACGAGTGAAGGCTACCAGCACACCGAAACGCGGTATATTCCGGTGACTGTGAGCGCCGGTATAAGGGGTACAAATAAAATGATTGATCCTGTCATGATGGGAAGCCGGTATGATCGATCTTGGCTACCACATGTCACTCCAATTATGAATATTGATGTCCAGGGAGGTGGAAGACGACCTAATGCCCTGATGAATTTGCCAAAAAAGGAATTAAAGGCAATGAAACATGTTGGCCCAGCTTAAAGTGGTCTATAAACGTGCAACCCTGATTTTACTTTGAGTAAGGTTCACGAGTGTGATTAAATTTGAAAACCGGTGTGTGAAACCTTAACTCAATTTTACTTTGGATGAAAAGATTTCTTCCTGCTTGCACTTTTTGGTTGTCTGATATACATATTTTTGTTTACACCTTCTTTCTTTACACTGGACACGGTTTATTTTATTTCCTTTCATAGGTAAGAGAGATCTCGATGATTAAAAACGTGGGCATACCGGTGAGAACCTACCAGTAGCCCCCCCTGGTGTAGCGCACGTGAGGGACTCTCTCACCCTTACACAATTTTTTGTTTTTGCATACACTCTTGAATACATGGGTATGCTTTTGGAATGTTGACTGATAGATATTACTTAATTGTTGGGGTATGATATTGGATGAAATCTATCTGTATATTGAACAGAGGAATTAAGGACAGAAAGTAAATATATTTCTCCTTTCCAATATCATGAAATGAATAAGCCCCTGGCCTGTCAGGTCTTTGTTGTTTTTGCAATGTAAATGAGTGGAGGGCGACCTGACGTATTACCCTCTGTAGCTCCTTATTGTGGCAAGTATATAAAGAAACAACCTTTTAGAATGCGGTCTCTGCAAGAAATGTTATTACTGGTCAATAAGGGGTATTTAATTACGTTTCTCGAACTCTTAGACGCAATTTCCACATTACCATTCATGTGAAACATCGGCGGTTCCTGAGGTTCGAGGTGGCAGGGTGCAACTACCAATTCATGGTACTCCTTTTTGGCCAACGGTCGGCTCCCAGGGTCTTCACAGAATGCATGGCACTGATAGCAGCTTTCTTAAGAATAAAGGGGCACCAGATATCCCCTTACCTGGATGACTGGCTGGTCAAGGGTTCCACATTCCGCCCAGCAAAAAGATCTACCTTGGCATGTCGGCAGCTGTTCAGGTCTGTGGGGCTGAAATTGAACAAAGAAAAATCATCCCCGATACCATCCCAATCAAAGTGCTTCTAGGGGGCATTCTGGACACAAAGATTGCCAAGGCTTACCCGACAGCACAGAGAGTTCAAAGAATAATGGAAAGGGCTACTTCCCTTGCAAGAAGAAAGTCCACTTCAGTGAGAATGTTCAAGTCAATGTTGGGAATGCTATCTTTGTGCTTCCCTTAATTCCAAATTATTGTCTGAACAGGAGACCATTGCAGGAACAATTCGATGCACAATGGATACAGATTCAAGGGTCGTTCGACGACATGATCAACATCACCTCTACAATGAAGCAAACTTTTGCCATGGTGGGGAAAAAAGGACAATCTCTCTCCAGGTCTCTCTTTTGTAGCTGCACAACCATGCTTCATAATAACGGACGCATCCTTGGAAGGCTGGGGAGTTCATCTTCAGGAGCTGGAAATTCAATGAAAATGGTCCTTCCAAGAAGCGCAAATGCACATCAATATTCTAGAACTAAAAGGCTGTGTTCCTGGCCCTGCAATCATTTCTACCCAAAATTCACATTTCCTCTATCCTGGTGAGAATGGACAATATCACCGCCATTTTCTATCTTTTTGTTTAAATCTTTTTATTAACATTTTGCACATTTTAAGCATACAAACAAAGCAGTGCTCGTGCGTCTAGAAAAGGTGGTTGCCAACAGTACAGTGTCTAGTACCCAACAGCAAAGAAAGAGACAGATGAGTATCAGTGACCACAAGAGGTCGTACGGCAGTGTCTATAGACAAGGCGTATCGATGTCGATGAGTCTTACCACCGGAAGGCATGCATGTGAACAGTTCAGATATAGTGCAGTTTGAACCAAACTGGGGACATAGGGTACAACAAAAGGAGGACAACGTAATTCAAGGAAGGGTAAGGGAGTCGCTTGAGACCTGCTGCCGTGTTTAGTGTAGCCGGGGAGGCCCAGATCCATCAGGACCCAGAGACAATGGAGTTCTGAAACAGAAGGATCATATCAGTCTGGAAGTCAGCGTTACTCAACACCCCTGCCGGTGGGGGATGAACTGTGGGTATCAGCCCCAGGCATCGTTCTCGGATCCCCTGTGTTGGTGACCATTTCCTGGAGCTTCGAAACCATGGTGTCCCACTGAGGCGCTAGGGGGAATGTACGAATGCCAAGCAGGTCCTCCCTACGTAACGCCACCCCCTCCGCTCTGGCCCAGTTAAGCAAGGATCGGCGCCAGGCGAGTGGGTGTGGCGACAGAGGAGATTTCCATTGCTTGGTGACCAAGCGTTTGGCTGTTATTAGACCCAGGTCCAGAAATCGAGTGGCTGCTCTATATTTTTTATTTCTGCCAAAGAGGTGTAATACATGAGCCTCCCATCTAGGGGGGACAGCACGGGAGGTGCAGGCTGTCAGGGTAGCTGTCACATTGCTCCAGTATTCGCTTAAGACCGGACAATGCCAAAGCATATGGAGAATATCGGCGTCTAACTGCTGGCAACGGGGGCAGGCCACGTCTGCGCGGAGGAAGTACCTGCTGATTTGAGCTGGGGTAAGGTAAGCCCGATGTAACACAAAGAATTGAATTTGCTTGAACCGCTGATTGCGTGGAATGTATGTCGGACTGCCCCGGGCAACAGTCCACTCTATCTGTGAATGCCCTCCCCAGGGCCCCTCCCAATGCTGCCGAAGCCGAGTGAGGTCAGCCTGTGTGTGTTGCCGGATGGAAGATGCGAACCAGAGTGTCAGGCGTCTCCCGGTTCCCATCACATGAAGGTATTGCAATGTGTGGTGAATGGGCGGCTCCTGAGCGAGTGTACCCCATTTAGACGAGAACGAGGCTATAAGTGTTCTATGTAGTAAAAACTGTCCAGGGCGTAAGTTCCCCTCCGCTATGAGGTCTTGATATGGGACAAGGGAGCCGTCCTAAAAAAGGTCTCCTATGTCCTGGACTCCCTCCGAGGCCCAGTGCTGTAGCTCAGTCGCCGTTGTGTAGGTGTCCCCTCGTGGGGTTCCCAGCAATGGGATAGCGGGTGTGTATGGGATGGTGGCTCTAGTGAGAAAGACTCCTACGAAAGCACCTGTGGGCTACGTGGAGTAGAAGGGTGTCAGGGGGTCTGGACTTGGAGCAAGGATGAAAAATCTGAAAGACGCTACCTAGCGTCAGTGGGGGTTGTAATGAAGCTGTGTCTGGTAAGTAACGAGACGATAGCTTGCCAGCTGCAATGGGTTGCCAGGTGGCTAAGTAATAATGTTCAAAGTTAGGCACCGCTAGGCCACCCAGCTCGGTAGGCAGGTATAGTTTCCCCATTGATACTCTATGGCGTGATGTTCCCCATATAAAGTCTCACAACCCTTTCCCATTGCCTGAAAAAAGGGGGGGGGGGGATGATAAGGGGTAGAGTGGCGAAATAGTAGAGAAGGCGGGGAAGGACTACCATTTTAATAAGTGCAATCCTCCCGGAAATCGCCAGAGGAAGAGTCTTCCAGAAACCCATCTGTGACCGAATCGCTGTGGTGGCCCGGAGTACATTCCCGTCAAAAAGGTCAGCTTTGGTGTGGTATACTCGCACCCCCAAATAGTGGAAAGGATCCACACACCAGGTTACCGGGGTCCCCCCCAGAACGTATCCCGGATCAGGAGTCTCCCTCAAGAATGGTGAAAGTATAGATTTCGCAGCATTAACCCGCAGTCCTGAAGCACTTGCAAAATGACTTGGGGCCTGGTCAAGTGTAGGGGGGATGTTATGGAGGTCTTGGGCATATAACAGCAGGTCGTCCGCGTATAACGAAATGGTGTGTGTGCCATCTCCCAGCGCAATCCCCATGTCAACGTTAGTACGAATGTGAACCGCCAGCGGCTCCACTGCTAACGCGAACAAAAGAGGGGACAGTGGGCATCCGTGCCGGGTTCTACGTCGCACCTGAATGGGATCTGAGACATAGGGCCCCGTCCGGACCCGGACCGACGGTTTGTGGTACAGCAATCGTACCATACTAAGGAAGTATGGTCCTACTCCAAAGCGGGCCAGAACGGTGAATAGGAAATTCCAAGCCAGCGAATCGAAGGCCTTCTCAAGGTCTAACACCATGCACCCCGAGCGAGGCCAATCCATAGGGGCGTATTCCGCCACCCGAAAGTAGCGTCGTATATTCAAAGCAGTGCGGAACGAAGCCATTCTGGTCTGAGTGCACTAAATGAGGGACAAGCGGAGCCAGCCGATTGGCCAAGATTTGCGCCAGGATCTTGTAATCCGTGTTCACGATTGCAATCGGTCGATAAGAGCCAGGGGACGTGGGGTCCTTACCAGGTTTTAGCAAAGAATCCACGTTGGCTGTACGCATGGTCGGAGGTAGAACCCCATCCGAGATTGCCGCTATAAACAGCGAGTGGAGATGTGATACTAAATGGTCTGCGTAAGTCTTGAAGAACTGAGCCGGGAGGCTGTCGGGCCCGCCGTTTTGCCGGAGGACAAGGAGCGCAGCGCGTCTCTTATTTCGTCTTATGTTAAAGGGGAGTCCAAGTCAAGGAACTGGTCAACTGTAAGAGTGGGCAGCTCCACTGTGTCCAAAAAGGATTCCACACTTTGGGCGTTGCTCATCTGTCGGGTTACATACAGTTGAGCGTAGTGTTCAGTCTTCAGTGCATGAATGTCTTTCTGGGTACCTCGTTCCTGGCCCAGGTCATCAATTAGCAACTGTAGGGGGCGCTGGGGGTGTTCTTGCCGGATCAAGTAAGCCAGCAGCCCCCCGGCTTTGTCCGCCGTAGAGTGGGAACGGGCCGAGTGCACCAAATAATTATGGCACCTCAGTCTCTCCAGCAGCGCCTCCCGCTCGACATGGGCAGCATCCAAGCGCCTCTGCTGATCCAGGCAAGTGACAACCCGCGTCTCGAGTAGAAGCAGCTGTCTCTCAATGGCTGATAGTGAAGTGTCTAGTTGTCTGTGAATGCTCCAGGCCTGCCTCAGACAGTGACCCCCTAATCACTACTTTAAAGGCCTCCCATTCGGTTAGAGGTGAATCCGTGGAAGCCGTATTGAGTGCAAAGTAAGTGGTTATCGCAGCCTCCAGCGAGCCGCGGAAGATAGGATCTTCCAGAGCCGCTGTCTGCAAACACCAGACCGGAATCGGAGGAGGTCGCACCTCCCAGGCCAGGAGCATTACCAGGGGATTATGGTCAGAATGCGTCAGACCTAGGTAGTTGATAGACTGTATCAGGGGAGTAGGGCCGCGGATGTGAGCATGCGATCGAGGCGTACATGCAGATTATGAACCGGGGAATAAAAAGAGTATACCCTGGAATGTGGGTGGCGTTCTCGCCAGATATCCGAGTGCCCAATTGTTCATCCAGATTTTAAAAGTGGTGCGTTAGAGGACGACGTAGTGCGATTGAGGGGGCGAAAGGCGCAATCAAGGGAGACATCCAGCACCGCATTAAAGTCACCTCCCAGAAGCCACGGGATCTCTTTCCACCGGAGCAGTACCTCCGAGAGTTCATCAAGAAAGGTGCCCTGCGCGATATTGGGGGCATATATGGAACCCAACAAGACAGGCTGGCCATTCAGTTTACCTTTCACTAAAACATAGCGTCCCATTGGGTCGGACAGGACTTCCTCCTCCTCCCATGGAACCCCAGCTTTGACCCATATCATCACCCCTCTAGCCATGGAGGAATAGTTGGTGCTATATATCTGGCCCCACCAGCTACGACGCAGGCGGGCAGCCTCTACAGTCGTCAGATGTGTCTCCTGCAATAGCGCCACAGCGGTCGCGCGACGCTGCAGGTAAGCATAAATGGCGTACCGTTTGGAGGGTGTGTGAATGCCCCTGACGTTCCAGGTTATTATATTAAGATTGGTCATTAGGACAACTGAAGCCAGCGGGCCCCACCCGGCAACTGTGGCTCCCCCTATGTGGTGAACCGCCCCAGGGAGGGTGTATGGAAAGGCAGCAGGTCTGTGGGCATAGCGACTCTGCGGGGGGAAGAAAATAATAAGGTATATCTTTGGAATACTTTGAAACAGTAGAAGGGCGGCTCCCCAACGTGGGGAACTACCCAAACAAGCATGCCATGTCATGGCAACAGAACGAGCGTCGTTATATGACTTGAGGAAAGCAGGTACAGAGACCATCCCCCTCAGTTACCCTAGAATAGCAGGAGTAAGAGCATCAAGAGTAAAACAAGAAATGACATGACCCAGGGGTAAATCGCGCTCTAATAAGAGCTAAACTGAAATAATGTCATCTGCAGTTTGAGGGGTGACGTCCGGGGGCGGAGGGAAATCTGCGTCGGTGAACCAGTCCGGTGTGGAGCCGGAGTTTCCGGACTTCGGCAAGGATCTAACGGAGCTGGCCGGAGAGGGAGATCTGGCAGGCTGGAGGGCCGCTGCCGACTGAAGGGCCCCCTGGCGCTCCAGTCTGGTCAGGGTTCGGGGCTGATACGAGCGATCTTGCTTCTCTGTTCTTTTTCCCACGCCTGCCTCGGCGGGGTCGCTCATTGGCTCAGGACTCTTCTGTTGGTTTAGGCGCCATTGCCAGCCCACGCTCCTCAAGCCATTCCCAGGCCTCTGCAGGGGAGTCAAAATATCAGGTATTACCATCCTTGATAACGCGGAGGCGGGCAGGGAAGAGCAAAGAATATCTAAAGTCCAGCTCCCGGAGTTGTTTCTTCACTGCGCTGAAGGTGGCTCGTCTCTTCTGAACATGGGCTGTATAATCTGGGAAGAGGGAGACGGTGACATATTGTATCTTAGGGCCGGGATGCTTGCCAAGTTCCCGCAGGATAACATCTCTGTACCTGAAATTCATGACTCTGAACAGGAAGGGACGAGGGCGGGACCCTGGAGGGGGTTTGCGGGCTGGCACTCTGTGGGCCCGCTCCACTACGAACTGCGGGGAGAGCAACCCCGGGGGCAGCAGATCTCTTATCCAGGCTTCCGTGAAGGTCTCCGGGTCCCGACCCTCCGCTCCCTCTGGTAATCCAACCACACGGACATTATTGCAACGCGATCTTCCGTCAGCGTCGTCTACCTTCTCCTCCAGGGTGCATACACGGTCTAACAGATCCTGAAGCGCGGATGCGCAGTTCCGAGAGCGAGGCTGAAGGTCTGCCAGTGCGGTCTCCACCTCACGAACCCTGTCCGAAAGCTTGTGCTGGTCAGCCCGGAGGAGTGTAAAGTCAGAGGTCATGGTATCCATCCTGCCCTCCAGGGAGGTACGTGTGAGATCCAACGCTTTGCCGATCGATTCAACTGCCGCTAAAACTGTGTCCAGTTTGGTTGCAATGTTCGACGGACTCATCCCTGCTGCGGGCCCCGGAGCCGGGAGCGTTCCACAGTCAGGCCCCCGGAGGAGGCATCCCGGTGAGTATTGGTGCACAGGCGGCCCATGACAATCTGTTGAGCGCTCCGCATAGAGAGCGAGTGACAGACGATGAGTTTCCGTGGGCTGCACGGCCCTATTTCCGCACCCCTGAGGGCGACAAGGGTAGGATCAGCGTAGGCCCGGACCGGCCCCCGCACTGGTCCCCACACCACCATATGCAGTCAGTTCCCTCCAGTACACCCAGTGCCGTCAGTAGGGTGAGGAGGCCTAGGCCTAGGCCCGACCGACCCCCAGACCCCTCCACCCCCCACTAGATTGTGCCTCTACAGATGTACTGGTTGGGGCCGTGCCGAGAATCACGCTAGTTGTTTGTCCCGTACTTCAGGGATGCTCCGACCCGGTCACAAATTTCACGCTGCAGCCCCGGCGCGAGTTTAACTGGGCTGCGCTACAACCCCTATAACGTATTCAGGTGGGGGGCCCTAGGCCCGACCGACCCCGTGGCCCCCCACCGCAGGACAGAGGCGGCAGCCACAGTCCGTGGGCCCCTTCACTGGGTCGCGCTGTCACTCCTCCACTGCGCGCGGCGAGGGCCGTAGGCCCGACCGACCTCCGTGGCCCCCGCCCCCAGGAGGGATCCTGCAGCCGCTTCACACGGGCCCTCCTCAGCAGCAGCTACTCTACCAGGTGCAGTCAGATGGCGATTCCGGAGGTTAGGGCTCCTGCTATAGCGGAACAAGTTAGAGCACAGGCGCCGCCAGTTGCATGTCCCCCACTCAAGGGGCGCTAGGGCCCGGACACAATGTCGCACTGCAGCCCCGGGCTCCGAGCCAGGGCCGCAGCAGGCAGCACCCTGAACGGGTCACTTGTCAGCGGGGGCAGAGTATGCGACCCCGGTGACTCTCCGATGCAATTTGATTTGGGCCACTCAGCGACCCCTCCGCCGAGTTCCGGTAGGGGGCCCTAGGCCCGACCGACCCCCGTGGTCCCCCACCCCAGAGCAGGCACTGCAGCTGCCGCCTGTGGGTCTATCGCAATGGCTGCGCCACGATCTCTAAAGTAAGTCCAGGTGGGGGCCCTGGGCCCGACCGACCCCCGTGGCCCCCCACCACGGGACAGGCACGGCAGTCATGGCCTGTGGGCCCACCTCAACGGCCGCACTGCGACCACAACACTGTGCACTGGTGGGGGCCCAAGGCCCGACCGACCCCCGTGGTCCCCCACCGCAGAGCAGACGCCGCAGCCATAGCCCGTGGGCCTACCTTGCCAGTCGAAGCCCCGCTAGTTGTCCACAGGCAGCCGGCAGTAACGGCTCTCGCAGCAGTAGAGCAGGCCCTCGTGGTAGGCGCCATCTGCAATTAACTCGCGCGGCCGCCACCGGTTACATGTCGCTCTCTCCGGGGTCATTCCAATCCGGGGGGGCATCGTAGCGCCGCCATCCCGGAGTCTCCACGGGGACCTCCTTTTACCCGATCGGGACCAGGCTCCCGCAATGTAACAGGCCGCACCGCCCGGGGCCACCGCGGAGCGCCGCCGAAGCCCGGGAGACTCGCATCGGCTGCAGCCGACCCCCAGATGCATATTATATGCGCAGGATAAATAGGGGATTAGGCGCGGAGCGCTAGCAAGACGCGTCCGCCATCTTCAGTGCTTGGCCACGCCCCCCACCGCCATTTTCTATCTTGCTAAACAAGGGGGAACGAGGTCAAAAAGACTCCTCTCAAGCCCAGCAAATATGGAAATGGTTACTTATGCACAACATCTCTCTGCAAGTCGAACATGTCTTAGGGCTAGACAACGAATGGGCAGATCCTCTAAACAGAACGAGTCAGTGCCACGCATGGGAAATGGATTCAAAACAGTTGTCTCAGATCTTCAAACAATGGGGTACCCCAAATCGGGATCTCATTGCAACTCTCAAGAAGAATTGCAAAATGTTCACAAGCAGGTTCCCTCAGAGAGAGGGTCTTGGGGGAATGCTCTTCAGATACAGTGGACAGATAGGAACGCTCGCCTATGTGTTTCCACCCTTTCCTTACATTCCCAGGATGATACGCAAAATGAAGTGGGAACCATGCAGTCTCATTCTCATAGCCCCTGCATGGCTGAGACAATATCGGTACACAGAGCTTCTCCTCCTATCAGTGTGTCCACGCATGCAGTGTCTGTCGATGGAGAATCTCGTTTCCATCAACAGTCATATTTCACCCTCAAATAAAATCTTTCAATTTGTCGGCATGGCACCTCACGACAATGAGTTTGGATCGTTCGGTATCCCAGTGGAATGCTAATTTATTTTTGAACGGTCATATGCTTTTTCCACAAATAAATCGTATATGGCAAAATGGAAAAGATTTTGCTACTGGTGCATCAAAAATGATGGGCACCCTTTTCGCTCTTCTCCAGAATAACTGTTGCCATATCTCATTCACCTGGCAAAGTCCGGCCTGGCACACTTCAGTAAAGGTGCATTTAGCAGCAATTTTGAGATTCCGGAGGAAAACAGTTGAAATCTCTCTGTGGTCTACTAGACTCGTTAAAGAAATCATGAAAGGTTTATTCAGGGCCTTTCCACCAGTAAAGCCTCCTGCAATATCCTAGCAGCTGAATACGGTTCTTTCCCAACTCCTGAAAGCTCCATTTGAACTGATCCAAAAAGCAGATATAAAATAGGTCTCATCGAAAACATCCCTTCTATTGGCCCTCACGTCACCCTAGAGGGTCAGTGAAATTTAAGCTTTTACAGTTATGGAACCTTTCTTACAATTTAGAGAGATAGAGTGTTAAGAATCAATCCAAAGTTCATCCCAAAGGTCCCAACTTCTTCCCACTTGAATGAACCTATTGTTCTATCTACATATTTTAAAAACCCTTCTTCTGCTGCAGAGAGGGCTCTCCATTCTCTAGATGTTAAACGTTGCTGTATATTCTATATTCCCAGAACAGAAGCTTTCAGGAAATCGGACCAGCTTCTCATCTCTTTTGCTCCACCCAGGAATGATTGTGCACATTCAAGAAGCAGCATAGCCCATTGGATGTCAGCAGCAATTGCTTTAGGGCCACGACAAAGCATGAAAGCCGCTGTTGACGAAAGTCGCTGCGCATTCGACAAGAAAAATGGCTACATCCACTGCTTTGTTTGCTGGAGTATTACTTCCAGACATTTGCAGAGTGGCAACGTGATCAAATGCACATACGTTCACCATGCACTATTGTTTGGACTCGGCATGGAAAGCAGATGCCGCTGTTGGGCGGGCAGTATTACATTCTCTTTCAATAAGGTACAGATTATTTTTTTGCTCTTTCATATTGGTGATGTGTTTTTATTGCGCGTGTCTAAATTGTTTTCTAATATTTCTATTTTCCAGTGGTTCATGGTTTCTCCATTTGTTCTTCTTTTGAGAGTGCCGTTGCCTAACCTATCACTATTTATTCTTTCCTTACTGCTATCTACTCTGATAAAAGACTGTGAATCTATGAAAGATTCAATACTGGAGAAAAACAAGTATTGATATCTTTCATAGATTCACATGTGACACCCCCCACCCCCTCGTTTGGCTCACCACTCCTAAACCTCATTGATATATCTTATTCCCTTTTACACTGGATTCAAAAACTGTGGTACTGTGGTTCTGCAGGGAAAGAGTGGTTCAGGGTCTTGTCTCTGATTGGCTGAAGTCTGGGTCTATTAAAACATGTGATCTTGCAGGGGGACTCCCCCCACCATGATGACAGGGAAGAGTCAAGCATGTGAATCTATGAAAGATATCAAAAATGGAGAACTACAGTGTGCAGGTAAGTAACTTTTTTTGTTTCAAGACAACTACACTTTTTGCCAATGCTCCAAAAATTCCTTCTGTAAAATCATGATGGGCTCATGAAATTTTTAATTGAATTCCATCTTTATAAAGGTGCTTCTGCCTGTTGACCAATAGTATGTTTTCAGTATGCTCATCTGGACATTAAAACATATGCTTGTTTGAGCCACACACGTACAAGTCTCAGAATATGATTTTGGAATGTGTGACTGGCAAGTCATGGGCTTGATTCCTCAAGCATCTTCCATTCCTAATGAAATTGAATAAGTGAGTGCCAATCAGCTGGCAATATTATTGCCCGTTAATTACTATGCCAAGAATTTGCCATATTCTAAATCAAAATAAAATCGTAAAATAGCTTCCCACATTGAGCAGTTATTTGAGATGACAGTTACATCCAAGCCGAAAGCCCCCAGATTTAAAGAATAGGCAAAAGAGGTAGTTACCTTGAAATAACTTTGCAGTGAATGGTGTTCTAATATACAAAAAAATACAAGTTTTCCTTCAGTTTCAAGAACACATAAAATATGTGCCTGATAAAATAAGTGGTAGATTGGCAATGCCCTGCCAAGATGTCACTCCAACAGAAACGGAGATCATGCCTCTTAATAGCATGTTATAATAACAAAAACATCTTTTAAATTCGATTCTGAATCCCCCAGCACTTAAAATGTCAAATCCACAAAAATATCAATGTTATTGACTTCTGCAAGGGCAATGTGCATTATAAAATGCAACATTTGTTACAAATTTCTCCAAAATCCCTTTTAGAAGTATGACAATATCACTCTATGAATGTTCCTAAATGTCCGTACTAATTACAGCAATTAGTCTGCCTGACCAGGGTAGGTGTATTGTAACACTGGAACAAGTTGTGCACAAAGTAGTGTTTTCATTGTGCAATGACAATCTGTTACATACAATATCAAACCTAAGCATTTTGCTGCCAAACTACACTAGTTTGAAGAGGAAGGAGACAGCGATGCAATGCCTAGACTAGGAGAATGCATGCATACCATCCCAGAGAAAAACCACACAAGCCATACGTTAAAGAAAATTCTACATCCGTCTTAAAATGCACTAAGAAACTGTTCATAGAGGAATTTGTTTTATGCGTAAGAGGTATGACAAATCATATGTTCATGCTTTACATATCTGAGCTATCTCTCAGTCTACCCATAGGTCAAGCACCACACACCTGAGCTATCCCTCAGATGACCATGTACAGTCACCAAAGGACAGAGCCACAACCCATCATTTCTGCTTGAATTCTTTTAAAATTGCTACCAGCCCTGCGTTTAGTGCCTGAGGGCACTCACTGAATATATTAAAAACCTATATATGCAGGATATGAGTTGTTATTACTTAAAAAGTGCAACGAACACCCTAAGATTGAACTGACTAACAGAAAAGAAATCAAGATAATCGATAACACATATTCATTGCATTAGCCTGCCTGAACATAGAATGGTGCTCTATTTGCACAGGCTGAGATGGAGAGCATTTCAAGTAGTGGAAGGAACAAAAGAGAGAAGAAACTTCATGACAAGTCAACACCTTCAAGCTTATAAACAGCTGACTCAGGAAAGCCAATGTAGCAAGCATTAGCATAGTTTAATCTAGAAATGATGGGAGCATTAACATAAGCTTTCAATTAGCACGGATTAAAAGAAGGTTTTTCATGAAGATCCTCATTTGGAGGTCATAGATTGACAAAGCTAACAGCAGCATACGGCAGTAGGAAATGTCTTCATTGTAATCTTGCCTGACGCCGTTCAATACAACCTCATGGGAAGCCTCAGTACCTAAACCAGGTCTTAAACTCATCTGGCTAGCATCTAGTATTTGGTGATTTTCAAACTGTTTAGAAAGCTGGTGAGCCAAACCTTCTCACCAATTTTAGTGATGGCTAGCAAAAGAAAGGTAAGCCTGAAGCTAGCTTCTGTCCTAGGGCCCCAGTTTGACTTCATCAAAAGAGGTTTGAAGATCCCCTTCTTCCATCCAGCGACAGATGAAAACAGATGTTAAGGATGAAGCTAAAAACAAGAGTAACAGTTTGAGTCCTGACTGGACAAACGTCATCTGGGGAGCCTGACTTTAGGAAGGTAAACAAGGAGTAGACCTTCTCTTCTTCTTAAATCATAGAGAGGACTGTTATAAGCGTGACAAAAAGGCAAAGGCTCGTAATTATACTGCATAAGGCAGGATGAAACCAGAAGCTGGGCAATACAGCCATGAATGGCCTTTATCTTCTCCCACAAAAAAGGCCGATTGGGTCAAACAACTTGAGAGGGGGAATAGTAATTTCAACACAGGGCAGATTGGTGAGATTGGAGGCTGCCTGGAGTAGAGACCTTAAGGAGGGAGGCCTGAGAAATAAAATCTAAAATAAGAGGTCATACTAGCAGTAAGAAACACTTTGTAATGCCCGAGTTGTTGACATGTATGTGGTGCTTTCAAAGTCTGGTCTATGTGTGTGTGCGCATATAATTTCTAATGGAAACTTGTAAAGAAAATGCTTGCACCACTTAATCTGATTGCTTAATATTGAAAATAGAAATTTTTAACACACTGCTCTGTGTTAAACACTGAAAGATTTTTTTAATTGGTTTTTCAGATATAATAAATAGTAAAGACAAAAAATAGCTCATGCACTTCTTAAAATGTTTATAATCGAATATAAAAGTAGCTTTTTAGAAATCTCATTCAGGTACCATGCTTATCATAGGGGTCATGCACCTGTCCACGAAGGCCGGGCACAGGCAGAGGGTCCTAGCGTGATGATGGGTAGCAAGACTTAGTACAGGTAGATTACTGTGCCAGGGGGTGGTCATAGGTGCAGCAGCAGGTGGCGCCTCTTCTGGTCTTTCCAGCCTGGTCGCCATATGAAATGCAAATGGAGCACATGTGTCTTTAGGTCAGCTGGAAACAGGCATAAGGGCCCAGTAGTCTTCAAGTCGCTCCTGGCAGACCGCAGCATCAACTAACCAGTTTCGGACAGTGGGCAGACCATTACGGTCCTAGTGCATTGCAGTCCACCTTTTTGCGAATAGTAGCAATAGTGCAGCGAGTTTGCAGACGTCAGGGGGAATGGCTTTTACATAGCCAAGCAGAGCCACCTGTGGCACTCGTGGCAGCGAATGCACCGTAATGTCCGCAGTCTCCTCATGCTCTCGATCCAAATACTTTGCTATATGCGGTCGCCGCCAGACCAATGCAAGAATCTGCCCGCTTCCGGAGCCTGTAGTTGGGAGCTAGTATTTGCATGTATGAGCAGAAGCATCTCCACAGCTGTTCTGCGATATCATCACTGAGCTTGTGCAGCCACTCCTACTGTGCCCTGGGCATAGTCAGGAAGGCCGTAGTCTGCATGGTGGTGTATAGCTGTGTGATTAGATGCCTAGTGGAGGCAGATGTGATTATTAGGTCGAGCACCTTAAGGTTGCAGGGTGCCTGGAGGAAGGTGGGGTGCACCGGTCTGTAGTCACTGAGCAGCCCATGGTATAAGAAGAGGTCTAGGGTGTGTGCATGGGGTGCATGCTTGTATGTATGTCAAGTAGCTGGATAAAAGACCCATCTAGATATAGGTCCCTCATTACCTGCAATTGCAGGCCTGGCGTCCATTGAAGGAGGTAGTACCTGGTTTCTAGTCAGGAGCATCTCTGGCAAATATAGAAGGGGCAGGCCAGCTCTGCGGCTTAGTCCGTCATATGCCCCTACAGTGCAAGCCACAGTGTCCAGACCAGCCCTTGAGCATTTTAAGAGGCACATAAAGAACGTGTTCAGAGGGCATGGAGCAGCGCAATCGGTTTCTACAGCTGTGTGCAGGGTGTGTACTGTAGTGTCGTGAGACTATTTGTGCCAGAACTGTTGCGGTTCTGGGCGAACTCAGTGGAGGAAGTACGTAACTGGCTGGGAGGTGTTAAGGTGTGGTTATTAATGGTTATGATGTAATCCGAGAACAGAACATGATTGTATGCTGAGGAATAAAGATGTACAATCTAGAGCTCCGTGTGTGGCGTATTCATTTGCATGCTCCCGAGCTGGGGAGGACGCTACAACTGGCAACGAGTGCAGAATCTGTGCCCCGAAGAAACGAGACTGCTCTCTGGAGGTTTGCAACGTTACGACAAACTCCTCGTTTGTGCCACATGCGCCTATTTCAATGAGAATCAGCTCAAATTTGGCGTGTGTGGAATCAAAGCTCTGCTCCAGCCTATATATGGCCTTCAAAGAAGTTGAAGGTCCTACATAAGAACTACCTCAAGAGCCCACCAGAAACCCACTGGTTCAGCCAAGACAAGAGATACTGCCCCACATCAAAACGCAGAGCTACTTTCCATCCAAAACAAACGCTCAAGACAGCGACAACCAGGTACGAAAGTGCAAAGTACTTACCAGCACGAGCGAGGGAAGTGCCACACGACCTTGAATCAGGTGTGACGACTAAGCCCGACTGAGCCGCCGACGCAAGCAATGTGGCAAGGGGCATCCAGTGCATCGAAAGGCCTTCGTAATAGAGACATTTTTCAAAGGCTGCTTAAAGAAGCACGAAGTATGGTGCTGTCCTGTTTCTGAAACCACCTCTGCCTTTCGACAGCGCCAAAAAGCAGAATATTGGCGCCAGATGGACTGCATGGATTGAGACATTCGATGCTTTCATAAATGCCCTAGAAGAGGTAGCTGACAAGAAAATGATTAAGTACCTAAAGAACTTTGCCGGTAACGGAGTAAAACAAGTGCTGAAGAAAATATCACAAGCTAAGTATTGTACTGACAAATTAAGGAAACGTTGGAAGCCAAGTTCAATTCGATGCGGACCGTCGACTATGAAAGGTACATTTTCAATCAAGCACAACACCAAGCTGGTGAAACGATGAATGAGTTTGTTGAAAGAAGAAGTGCTTAGCAAACACTGCAAGTTTGGTGAATTTAATGATGAAGAAGCCATACGTATCAGAGTTATCGATGGCTGGCTGTCAGACTCCTTCAGAAGATGCATGTTGAGAGAGACACTCAGCTTAGAGAAAGTACTAATGACTGCCAGGGCCATAGAAAGAGTGGATTGACAGGTCATTGACATGGAAGCTGGAACAGCGAAAAGTAAGTCAGAGGTGATCATGAAGAGTAAGAACAATTCCCGAGCAGAAGCATTTCAAGTCGCCTTCTACAAAGAATAGGTTGTGCTTGCGATGTTGATTTTCATTGAAGCATCAAGACAAAGGTCGAGCTATAGGGAAAACGTGCAAAGGCTGTTGTAAGGAGAACCACTTCATAATGGTTTGCAAAGCAAAAGAGAAACAACGTCATTGTGAGAAGAGAAAATGGATGCAAGAAAGTTCCAGAAGCCTTCTCACCACGCCTGCAAAACAAAAAGGTGGCATCAGTTATGACAAGTAGAAACTAGACAAAGTTGATTGTCGTCATGTGCATCCTACAGAAGTCCGTCAACGTAATCATCGAGCTCCAGTGAGGAATATGGATGTGTGCTGACGACATCGACCAACAAGCAACTGGCACATATAGGTCTGGCTGCTTGCAATGAAGAATCAGTAAGAAAAGCAAATCACCAAACGAAATACCACTCATTTGGACATTGCCCTAAGATAAAAAAAAAAGAAGAAAAAAGTCAAGGGTTGCCCCATAACTTTCATTATAGACATTGGTGTGTCGATTACCATCATGCCAGCTGAAAAGTTCAACAGCCTTTCTCCTGTGCCACGCCTCAACCCGTCAAAAATGAAAGTATACATGTGAGCTGCTTCTAAACTGTTGCAGAGTCAAGGGTCATTCACAGCAACTTTGAGACACAAAGCAATATCAGTGCAAGCGCCAATTCACGCTCTTGAAGGAGCTTCGTCCAGTGCTTGTCTACTCAGTTTTGCCACCACTGCTGACATGGGACTGATATCCATCAATTACAACCTCCTCACTCAATTTGAAGTTGTGAGTCAGTTCCTGTTATTGCACGGCCTGGGCATGCTCAGAACAATGAAAGTGCGACTTCACATCAATGAGGATGTTTGCCCTGTTGCTCAATGACATTGCAGAGTCGCTTTCCACCTACAAGAAGCAGTTGAGAAAACTAGAAACACTGCTGAAGCATGACATCATTAAGCGCTCCAGTGGTCCTACGCTGTGGGTGTCGCCCATAGTGGTGGTGCCAAAAAAGAAGAGTGAGGGTGCCGTGCGCATCTGTGTTGATTTGCACCAGGCCAACAAGGCATTCGAGAGAGAAAGACATCCTGGTCTACACACAGTGGTCATGATCATGCGACTGAACGGTGCCAAAGTATTCTTTCGTCTTGACCTGAACAAGGGATATCCTCAACTCAAGTTGGAAGAGAATTGCAGGTACAGGACTACTTTTTCGACTCATGTTGGTTGCTTCAGATACAAAAGATTGAGTTTTGGAGTGTAGTCAGCTGCAGAAATACTTCAGGATGTCATACATTTAATAATTCAACCTGTTACAAATGCTTTTAATTACAGTACTGGTATTTGGAGCAACGGGAAAGGAGCATGACAAGGCTCTTACACAAGTGTGCCAGTTACTTGCTGATGCAGGTCTCCCTCTGAATGCAGCAAAGTGCGAGTTTCATAAGACCAAACTCAAGTTCTTTGGACATTTATTTTCTGATGGGGGGGGGGGAATGACTCCTGACCCTGATAAAAGTGAAAGCTCTGTCAGCTACTTGCCGCCCGCAAGATGTTACTATGCTGCAGTCCTTTTTAGGTAAGGACAGTTATTGCCCGAGGTACATTTGTGTTTTTGCTACTGTAAGCGCTCCATTGAGAAAGTTAACAAAACGAAATGCCCTGTTCCAATTGTCCGCTGAATGTGATCAAAGTTTCAAAAGAATAAAACATGCAATTGAGAATGCAATCAGGATGGCCTACTTGGACCACAAACTACACACTGAGATCACAGTGGATGCGAGCCTGATGGAGCTGGGGGCAATCCTTGCTCAACACAATGGTCATTCGAAGGCTCAGAACGTGCCTATTCTCATCCGGAGAAGGAGTCTTGCTGTAATGTGGGTCTGCAAACAGTTTCTGTACGGAAAACGTTTCACTGTCATAACAGACCACCAAGCGCTGCTCACCATCTTCTGAAATCCTAAAACTAAGATGCCCCTCATATTGAGAGATGGTGCTTAAGACTGCAAGAGTATGATTATGCAATTGTTTACAAGCTGGGTAAGGTCCAAAACCCTGCTGATTATTTTTCACAAGTACCGCTACATCACAGTTCGACTTCCAAAGCAGCTGAGGAATACATCAACTTCATTGTGAAGTCCAGTATGCCAGCAGCCATATAATTGGAACAGATTATTGAGGCCATTAATGCGGACAAGAAAATGCACATCCTCAAAGACATCAGTCTGACTCAATCCTGAAAAAGGAGTATTCGACCTCTCAATAACGATGTTCAATACCAAAAATTCAAAAATGTACAGGATGTGACCGAAAAAAGTGTATTGAGAGGTTAAAGAATTGACATACCTGCGAGTTTAAGAAAACAGGTTATTGTACTCATCCATGAAAGACATCGAGGCATTGTAGCGATTATGGGATTTGTGGTCTGCCTGCTTCATCTGATACATGTGATAATGATTCACAAAACAAAAGCTCGGGGCTGGACACGTGTTGTAGTCTGCATGGAGTGTTCTGGCAAGCCTAAACCTGACCTCGTTTACTTTTTATTGGAATAAATGCTCAAAAGACTTGACAAACTCATGCTCCACCCTTACATCCCCATGTCTAAACCACACATGCTTTCTTATACTCTTTCTGAAGCCCTTCATTGTGCCCGACACAAAATGCGAATTGTTTTTAATCCAAGTTGAAAGGTCAGGCTGATTTCTCTATAGTACTTGTTGGAGGCTGGCTTAGTATATGGTGCATACTTAAGTGCAGCACCTTGTCCTAATCCAGAGAACCCTTACGGCGATTTTAGTGATCTTAGACTACCATAGAAAGCTCCCTATGTGGTAGCTGTGGAGAGCAGCCTTCAGACTTATTCCAGGAGTTTTAAGAAGCTTGTTTTACCAGAGCTAATAAAGTGTAGGTTAAACGAAAAAGAACCACACAGTGTAGTTTTAAAAATACGTATATTATTATACACACTCACTAACAGATTGGTATTTCTCCTACACGGAGATATCAACACAATGCACACAATATTTCAACTGTAAACAGGTAAGTAAGCACAAACACACAGTGGTCTCCAGGGGGAGAGACCAAACCATATGCTACAGAAGTGGAATGCGAACTGCGACAGAAGTCAGGACTTGGACCAGAAGACTCAGAGGAGCAGAGGACACAAGGAACCACCTGAGGTGAGTACCCAGAAACCCCAAGGAGGCTGTGTGCAGAGTCGAATCACAGCAGCGTACTCAATGCAAGTCAATGGGATAGTCGCGGTTGCAGTTTTAAAGAAGGACCCTTCCCAGTGGACCCTGAAGAAACCCCGTAAAAGACAGAAGGTTGAAGAGTCACCCCACCCGTGGATACCCAGGAACCAGGATACCTACACCAGGGAAGCCAGGTGCATAGGTGCGATGCGACGTCGGAAACCGCATAGACCACAATGGAGGACTTCAGAAAAGATGCCGCTGGCAAAGAAGGTGAAAGTCTGGTGGAATCCAAGGATGGATTCTTGAAGAGGAGAACCTGCAAGCAGAAGGGGCAGAGTCTATGCCACCCAGAAGTGACCAGGAGGCACAGAAGACCAATGACCACCGATGACAGAAAATGCGGGAGTGATAACGGTTGCCTTGTCGCTGCAGCTGTGAGGCCAGGCAACGCTGTGGAAGACCAGGAGCCATTCACGAGCTGTCCCACGAACCGGAGGGGGGGTGGGGCGGTGTCCGGCGGGAGCACCAACAAGCTTTGTCAGCAGCAACAGACGTGGTAAAATAAAAAGGTGCAGCGTTGGGACCAGCAAGGTCCAAGGGACTCACCAAGTGCAGGAGAGTCAGAGCAGGACCCGAGCAAGCAGGGGAGCCCGCTGATGCTAAAGAAGACCCTCAAGAGGACCCACAGGCCGAAGGCACAGGAGTCACAAGAGGACCTCGAGCAGCTCACCAAAGATGCAGGCCACTGTGCAGAGGATGCGGTGAGGACGAAGATCTTGACAAGAAGAGATGCTGGAGGCTGGAGCTTCTTGTAGCCCAAAGATCTCTGGAAGACAGAGCCAACAAGCCTTGGCAACGGCAAGTCGGCGTGGTCCACAGGGGTTCTGTTCCAGCGGTTCCAATGAGGGATACAGGCCTCAAAGTTGCTGAGAGGACAGGTGAGGCCTTTAGGGAGTTGCAGAACCACCACCAGTGTTGCTGAGCTTTTCGTAGTCCGTGGGACGTCAGGAGCTGCAGGCCAGTCAGCTTTGTTGTGGTGCCTGCAGATGCAGGGGAGTGACTCCTTCACTCGAAGGGAGATTACTTCGGGTGTCCTTGATGCCCACAGGCCTGTAGAGGAACCTGGATGAAGCACAGGCACAGACGACGAAGAAGTCTTGCAGAACAGCAGGAACAGGAGCAGCAGGAGTCTTCCTTGGTGCAGTCTCCCCGTTCGTGTAAGGCGAAATCGGGGAATGACTACAAAACGTAATGCGGCTGATCGCAATTGTCTTCGGGGAACATAGAAATCAAAGCGTCTGAGATATGGGGGCCCGGATTTATATAGGGCACCGTGGGCAAGAGTGAGGGCCTTGAACTGGACACGTTGCGCCACAGGGAGCCAATGCAGATCCCGAAGATGTTGCATTGTGCTTGATCTGCCAGGGATACCAAGCAGCACTCTTGCTACCGCGTTTTGAATGGTTTGCAGCTTTTTCACCTGGTATCCAGGAAGGCCAATATATAATGCATTAGCGTAATCAATACGCGACAAAATGAGGGCACGAGTCACCATTTCCTTGGCCGGTCTGGGCAGCAATGACAGGAACTTCCTAAGTGATTTCAGTGTGCCAAAGCACACTCCGGCCAATTTTTTTATCTGCATAGAGAACCGGAGGTCCTCGCTAAACCAGACCCCGAGATTCTTAACCGGACTGCCAACTGAGTTAGGCCTGGGAAAATCTGCAGGCCAAAGATCTTCCCTGAATTGGGGGGGAAAATACCCATACAGAAGAACCTCAGACTTGTCCTCATTGCACTTGAGCTGAGCCCTTGCAAGCCAGTTAAAAACGGCTGAAAGACAATTTTTGGCTAAATCCGGGGACAAATCTTTTTCCTTCCACGTAAAGAGGAGCCGAGTGTCATCGGCGTAAGCTATGATCTTAGCTCCCAGCTCCTCCGCCAGATAGATTAAAGGCATAACGTATACATTGAAGAGAAGGGGGCTCAGAGTGGAGCCCTGCGGAACTCCCGTGGTCACCTTTCTTGGGGCCGAGGAAAACGGGGGCAGCCATACCTGCTGTATTCTGTCCTCTAAAAATGATTTAAGCTGATTCCAATGTTTGAGAGACGGGCCAAGAGTTGGCAATGAGGCACCGTATCAAAGGCGGCAGAGAGATCCAGTAAAATCAAGGCCGCTCTGCTGCCTGCATCCAAACATTCTCTTATAGCCTCCGACATCTCAACAAGGGCAGTCTCTGTGCTGTATGTAGCCCTAAATCCCGACTGGGCTGGGTGGAGGGCACCAGATGACTCAACAAAGTTGGAAAGTTGTTTATAAACTGCCTTCTCACACACCTTCACCACAGCCGGGAGGAGTGAGATGGGTCGGTAGCTAGCTAGCATAGCAGGATCTAAAGAGGGCTTACAGCGGAAGCAATTTAGCCTGTTTCCACTCGAGTGGAACTGTGGCGGTCTGAAGCGACATATTGATAATGGTGTTAACCTCAGAGTTAACCACCTCAGCAGCTGCTGCTAACTGCCTAGCTAGACAGGGATCGGCTGGCGAACCCGATTTCAGGGATTTGAGAATGGACAGTGAATCATGCAGGGGAATGGGTGAAAAACCTGTCAAAGAAGTGAGGACTGAATCAGAGACTGGGGCATTCTGAATAGGGAGCCCCGCCTGCCCAAGAATACTAGTCCCAAAACTGTCCTGGATCATTTGGATCTTATCTATAAAGAAACAGGACAGCTTCTCACACCAAGAGTTGGAAGCAGGGAAGGCAATACGCTCCGCACAAGGGGTCAGAAAACTCTGGACAATAGAAAAAATTTCTTTTGAGTTGTTTCTGGACAGAACAATGCGCTCCGTGTAGAAGTTGCTTTTAGCCTTCTTGATAGCAGCATAGTACTCTTTCTGGGACTTCCGTAACACTATTTTAGCCAATGGGCAATAGGCCTGTCTCCAACTGCGCTCCAGTTTTTTACAGGATTGCTTTAACTCCTTGAGCTCGCTAGGGTACCAAGGTTTGGAAGGGGCGTTTCTCACTCGCTTATTAGCGAGAGGTGGGAAAAGATATTCCACAGCCTGTAAGATCCAGTTGTTAAAGCTCCCTAAAGCGCCAACCAAATCCTTGGAAACAGTAGGGCGAGTATCGGACAGGACTTTACATAACGCAGAGGGCTCTATTCTTTGAGATGGTCTGCCTTGGAGAGATCTCGTGGCAGAGTAAGGCACCTGAATAATCCATGAAAAGTGGATTAAAAAGTGATCAGACCAAGAAACTGGAAGAGGTTCCTGAACACACAGAGGGAAATTAGAGCAGACTAGGTCTAAGGTGTGCCCCCCACTATGAGACGGGGAACTGATCCATTGGGACAGTTGAGCCAGATTCAACGAATCGCAAAATGTCCTCGTGTCACTAGCCTCTACACAGTCCAAATGAATTTTAAAGTCCCCAAGCAGTAAGATGTTCGAGACGTGCAAAGCCCTCGGCACAATAACTTCATCTAAAGCCTTCAAAAAGGCGCCAGAGGGCCGATAAACCAGAGTGCCCCCCCCCAGCGTGAAGTGAGGGGATATGAAGGAGAAGTCAAGTGCCTCCCCCTCCCCAATGCCCAGAGTCTCTCCATGGTCAAAACTGAAGTGGTTTCGGGTTTGAATCTTGTCCCACGACGAATGTGAAGAGCTACCCACAGGTAATCCCTTAAGTACCCTAGGGAAAGTGTTGGAACAACTCAGGGGTCCCTCCCAGAGGAGGGGCTGGATAGAGGGGAGGATACTCTGTCCTTAGTCCAGTTTCGAGCCAGAGCGGGAGCCAAGGGTTCCTTGAACTGGTTCAAACTGGAGTATGCAAGATGGGCACCAAATGTTCCCTTCAAAGCAGTCTGGTGGTGCTGGCATGCGCCCCACTCCAATACACCAAGTCCTGTCTGGGAGGTGGTCACACCTCCCTGTGACAGGAAACCTGTCCTACCTTCCCCTGCTCGAGCTCAGCAGCAGGAGGGCAGAATCATGTCTGGTCGGCAGCAGCACTAGCTTGCTGTTAGACCCTGAAAGGCTGGTACCGGGAATACAGGGGGGCACCCTAGGGGAGCCCCCCAGTACATGGGATCCCACATCCAGCACTGGAATCGGTGTTGGGGTAGGATTCCAACATGTTTGACACCAAACATGACTGATTTCAGAGCAGCCAATATATAGTTGAACATCTCGTAACTGACTTGATGTCCACTATATGTATTAAATGGCTGACCGCACTTACAAAGCCTGGAGAATTGACTCTGGGCTTTGTAGGGTTGCCGTGCTCATGCAGGGGCACCCTCACACTTGTAACCAAGCACCCTGACCTCAGCACTGAAGAGCCTGCCATTGGGGTGACTTATAGGTTGTAAGTGTAGTGATCTCAGATATAAGTAAACATATATGTGGTGAGGGGTGCAAGCACCCAGTCACAGAGGCTGCAATGGCAGGCCTGTAGTCACAGTTTGAGTGGTCTCTCATGGGTGGCATAATACATGCTGCAGCCCATGGGAGACCCCTGGTGTACCTATGCCCTCTGTACCTTAGTACCATATACTAGGGACATACAAGAGTACACCAGTAGCCAATTGTGGAGGTACCAAAGTACTTACCATTGTCAAATTTAGGGAGAGAGCACAGTGACTGGGGTCCTGATTAGCAGGATCCCAGTCAGATAGTCAGAAACAGCATAACACCTGCAAAAAGTGGGGGTAACCATGAAAGCAGATCCTAGTTTCCTACAGTACTTAAAAGACAACTAGTGTTATTGAATGAATGCATTCTATAATGTAATGTGTACTAGCTTCTCCATGTCTAGGCATGTTAACCACATTCCTAATTTTTTTTTTTTTTAAACAGATTTTATTTGTCAAGTTCCGCATATATCGCAGGGCTCTGCACACCAGAGACATCTGCATAATCAAACCATACAAATATAATTGCAGTCGACTTTTCCCAATATAATCAACAAAAGCGCATACAAACAATAAAAGATGATATAGAAAACCCACAACTCCCACCCTCCCCCACCCCTCCCCCCTTGGTCGCACAATATCCGCATAGTCCTGTCCACATCCTGTAAACATACCCACAAGAATGCCCCCCCCGGCCCCCGCATAGCATCTCCGGAAGCCTACTATGTACCTACAAATTACCCCAGTGATTGAGCCTCTGCTGCAGCTGGAGGGTCCAGCCAAAGGCCCCGATAATCCGCCCATCGTTTCCAGATTTTGTAGTGTTTGCGCGGGCACCCCCTGGCCTTAAAAATAGGTTGTTCCAGCCACATTCCTAATTTTTGTGCATGTCTCCACCTTCAATACACTCCTATGTCTCAGTTATTAGCAGCTCAATTCGTATTTCCAATTTAGTTCATTCAATTTCATCTTTCACCCCCAGAACAGCATGTGAAGGCCTTTGTCTTGGTGCTGCTCTACCACCTATTAAAGTGTTTTTGCAATTTACACCCGTCCAGGACTGCAAGTATGAATAGCTTCAGTTTCTGCCTGAAAATTGAGACATTCTTAGTATTACTCCACCTCATTTGCTACAACTTTTACCTGCCAAATAGAGGCACTTACATTGGATCACGTAATGATTCACAGAGATGGACAGTTCCCTGGGTCCCAGAAGCACCTTACCCCATTTTGCGTCATTTATGCCCCAAAAGTCTAGTTCCCATCGTTTTCTGAAGACTCGTTGCCTGTCCAGTGTGCTTATTTTCAATATTTTATGCAATTTAGATATCACGTCTTCCTTAGCAAGAGATGGGTTCCCAAAGGGCTACTTCTAGATGCCTTTGTCTCACTGTGGTCAGAGTGCATGTCTTAGATGACGTTGTTTGTAAAATTGGATGCAGTTCATAATTTTTCTGATCCTATGCATTACCATTTTAGAGCCAACAAAATACACCTAGATTCTCCAACTCAGCCTCACTGCCCTGAATCTGCATTCAAACATTCTCCATCTTACTTTAATTAAAAAAAAATCTAACATTAATATACTATAAATATATATAAAAATGTACTAGAATGCTTTACCAGTTCTCTCCAGGCTGCACCCACTTTACTAAAGAACAGCCTACTTTGTCTCCCACTCATTTTTCATAGTCCTGTTGGCCAAGGGATTTTGAAGACTATCATTATGTTATTTCTACTAACCAATAATTCCCCCTAGATACAGAGCTGTGGATAGTCTCTGGTCTGAAAGTCAGAGGCAGCTTTACTATGCATTCAACCTATAAATCGTGGAATGTAGACTGTGCAGCGTCTGACCTTTTAGAGGTGCCTCATCCAGCAAAGTACCCTCATCCATTTTTTTCTGAATCATCTTGCAAACCTAGGACAGCCAGGGATTAGTAGTGCATTGGATCTATCATTTCTTTTTCAAAGGAGGCAATTATTGTCATCCCAACCGAGCCAGTTCTAGGCTGTTCCAATGGGTCATTATTTCATTTGTACTCTATGAGGCAATGCTTCACACTTTTTAACTTGGCAACACCACCCACATTGAAACCTTAATAAGGCAACATTTGTTTTATCAGTTCCTTTTTTCCAACTGTAGGCGGGGATTCTGGCCATACAACATGTAGGCCTATCCAGTTTCTGCAGCATCAGTGAGTAATTCTGGAACTCTTTTCAATTTAATTTCAATTGCTTACCATTGTACGTTTAAAATTGGGCTCCTATTTTACTACTCACAAAATGAGGAAACAGGACCATAAGTCCATATCTTTGCAGACTGTACAATTTAAGGTCTTCTTGTCACACTCTGCACTTATTTTGGTGCAGGCTCAAATTTCATCAATTGAAATGTGCTACTTCCACTTAAACTTTCTCAGCTCTGCCCATAGCATCTGCTCCCAAATCTTTCAGATTTGCAATTTAGGAAGTAGGGCTTTTCCGCACAACCCCCAAAGCTGCAGAGCTCTGCAGTCAGCCCCATCCAATAGGACAACAGCTACTACACATGCGTGTTGCACCAGCACAACAAAGGCCTACTGTGTTTCACTGTGATTCAACTCCAACAGAGCTAAGCTGTCTCCTTTAGAGCCTAACTCTGTGGGAGTTTAAGCAATAAGAAGGGAAACATTTTGAAGCTGCTATTTGGGGAATTAAGTTTCTGTGCATGCTCTTGAATGACAGAGTACCCTCGTCTGCAGCCATGTACCTGAATGCAACTTTTGAGTGACCATTGTATACATAAACGATTAAAGCCCAGGATTATTTGATTAAAAAATATACAATTTAGATATAGACATTGAATTATTAAGAAATGAGGAATTTGCAATTGCTGTTAAAACACATTTAAAAGCACAGGTTGAGGAAATTTCCTTTGAAAGCAACTCAGTCTAGATCCGACAAAAGGTCGCTGCAGTATTTACATAAGCATAAGACTACAGTTGGGACTGAAAAATATCGGAAGCATGTCCAGAATTAACAAGATACCTATTTTTAATAAGAAAAAGCCTTTTACTTAAAGTTCAAATTGCCAAACACAAATTGCAATATCTAAATTGTTAATGTAGCATGAAATGCTAAAATAAATTAAGGCATTTACTTTTGATCTATCCCACTGTACTAGATAAACGTGAAAAAATCTTTAAACCGCTTTTTTAATGAAGTTAGTATAAGGACAACAGAAAATGCATGTAATTATCTGCTTGCACAGAATACAGCAAATGTTGACATGGGAGTAACATCGTTTTTTAAACATTTTCAGTTAATCTGCTTGATTTTTTTTAAAAACTTTAAGAGATTTAAGTGAAACGTTGATAAGTTTTTAACTGTTACAGTGGTTATTGTTCACAGGTGTAATTTCTATGTGCTGTAAACATCTGTAACCGTACCTTAATTTTGCAAAGTGATGTAGAGATAAAATATGTTCTTGCTTATTTTATTGTATATTAACATATATTTTTATAGTAGTAGTTAACACTTAAAAATAAAATTTGACTTAATTCAATTTATTCGTTTCCATTCCAACAAACAGTGCCCAAAGTAATCTACAGACTAATAATGCACTTGCAGACACTACCATAGTTAGAGCGCCTACGAGGCTGCCAGAGATTTTGTGTTTAAGTCCTGCCCCTTGTTCACTGTCACCTTGCAAGATATAGAACACGCACACTAGCCATGAGTCTTAAGAAGGTGACGCCAATTAGAATTTAAAAGTTGAACATTAGGAGGCACCATTTCAAAGACTGACTTTAAGGAACATCTACACTCACGCTTCCATTCATCAATAGGTAAATCCACGTTGTCAAACGAGTCATCGTATGGCTCTGCCTCTGGTTCATCATCTACATCTTGAAGCTGTTCAAAATATGGGTGAGCTAGTGCAGTTGCTGCCGTCACCCTCTTATCTGCATCCAGCACCAGCATCTTCTCCAGAAGACTGACAGCTGGCAAAAAAAAAAAAAAAAAAATTCAATATAACAGTGCTGTGACGTGCAACAATAAACCATAATTCAAAAACAAATTCAATATGAGGAAACGTGATAATGTTTGAAGCAATAATAAATGAAAAATGAATATTCAGCTTTAAGAAACCGCAATGGAATTTTCATGAAAAACGGATACAAATTGAAATTAGCGCAAGGGTTGCAAGTAGAAAAGATTTCGGGCAAGGGTTTCAGGGCAAGCTAAGTGCTAGTTTTGGGTAACTCCTTTAGGATCAACAGGGTAGTACAAACAACTGCATCCTTCAACAGGACTTTCAACATGACTTTACAAACTCATGGGTAATAAACAGAAGTTAGCTGGTGACAAGATGACAGCCAAAAACGAATGAAAACACCTTATATCCCCCGCCCTCTGCCCTAACCCCTCCTTTTCAGGAATACCCTCACCCCCTAGAAATCATCAGGTAATCGCAGATGGGGTTGACACGAGGCATGTATGGGTGAGAACTGCCCTCTAATGCAAACTGGTAAACTGACATGCGCGTCAACCCAGTCTAATGCCATGGTCTCAAAAGAACTGAAAGGGCTTAGGTGGGTTTAGGGGCTGTGATGGCCTGTTATTGGCTGATGCAAATGAGCATAAGAGCATACTCTGCATGAGCAGTTTTTTGTTCTGAATTCGAAACTAAATGCATCATGTCAAGCATTAGGCATCAACTGCCTTCGATAGTCGGTGTCGGTCAGAATAAATGACCTGGCAAACGGTCAATGATCCTGAACGATATCTGGCATCATGCAGTTAATTTTGCTACCACCTGCCCTCAGATGAAAGCAGATGGTGATAGGTTAAACCTCCGCCTCCCTCCTTGTGTGTAGAAAGGAAGTATGGTGGGTAAGGAGAAGAAAAAGGCAGCCAATACATTAGCACAACACAGTAGATCCATATATAAAGAAAGGCATAACTAGACAAAAGCAAGGCACAAACATTGATCAAAGAGAAAAAAATTAACTCCATGGATTCCTTGGAAGGGTTGAGGTCAGAGAAGCACCAGGTCAAAATCGGAAGTGCCTGCTGTTGTAGGAAATGTCAGCAAGGAAATCTGTAAAGAACATACATCAACACATGCCAGGGTAACAAAAACAAACCAGAGACCACTGATGAAACAAAAAATGTGTAGGTTAGGAAGACTGCATGTGGACTTCACAAATAAGGATGCTGGCGTAACTCATAATCTTGCCAGGCACTGGCAAAAGTGTTGGCGATTGTTATATTCTGACTTTCTCCGTCATGCCCTTGAAGTAAAAGATGCGGCCTCTACTGTGTTGTAGAAGAGCGACCCATCTTGGATCGGGGAAACGTCATTCTGATGTCTGCTACTGTTTGCTGTACAAGCCCTGCAGACAAAGCCACTGCCATGATCATGGCACACAATACCAACTGATCTTGTTGACGACGCATTTTTCGTTATTTTACGCTTTGCACAAACATTTATAAGAATCTGCACCACACAAATATATATAAAGAGTGATTTTCACATTAAAAGTTGACCATAGTTAATGTTGGCCTCAGTGTAAAATGACTCATGTTAAATGCTTTCCTGTCTGATGTATATTTTTCCTTTCTCTTGTTTCTGGAACCAAGCTGCCACGTTACTTAAATTGTATCAATGTTTTAGTTTGCATATAAATGTTTATCTATATATGTTCATTAGAGAGCTGAATAAGGAACCTCTGCACCTGTGAGAAGAACACTCGGACTGAATTGTTTCATCCTACTACAAGATATCCATTGAAGGTCAGGTAGCAGAGACTCCATTGTATGATGGCTGGGATTAAGACATACTAGTTTACCAGAAAATGTTCGATCCGGATTGGTTCTCTTAGTAGGAATTGTAGGGAGTTGTTTTCACCGTAAAGAAATTATTTCATTGTGCATTGCGGAGTTAATTAGATTGAGATGCCCTTTCCACTCTCCAGAGGAGACGCTTTCTTGCTCCTGCCCGAAAAAGTTACTCTTAGGCAAATTCATTCCCACCAACCTGAGAGCATCTTTATTGATTCTGCCTTTAGAGGCTTTACTTGCTCACGCAGTCTAATTGACTTCTCCGCAATCCACCCGCCTGCGTATCAAACTAGGGATTTTCCCTTCATGGGAAACTGTGCCTGCTTCGATTTGCTTTATGACAACCTTAAACAATTTGTCTTTGTATATGCTATTTTGAATTGTGTTGAATCATTAACTAATGTATTCATACAAGGATTACTGATTTACAACTAAATTGTGTTTTCAACTTTGCTAATCTGCCAATAAACCTTTATGCTTTGCAAATTTGCCACTCTGTCATCATTGTGGGGCCTAATATGCTTCCCTGTAATCCACTGTACTGCATTTTTTGTGTCACACCTCAGTCCGAGAGTAAAAGGTCCATCTGCTCGATAGCAGCTTGTACTCGAGTTTGCACCAACAATCTGCACGGTTCAAATCCACTGCATCACTGTCTTCTTCAGCTTGGGTTCGGATCTCAACACACGTGCAACAAACCAGGCGAGCACCATGCCCTTGAGTTTGGTGGCGATGACAACAGAATCTAACAACCAAATATGCAGCGAGATTCAACATCACTATGCCATAACCCCAAAATAAGGATCCAAACTAATTTGACAAATCTGCAAATCTAGCCAGTTGATATACAGTACTGTTGTCTCCGCTGAAAGAGACACAGCAAGCAAATTTGTGAAGGAACATATGCGCGGCCGTGATAGGGTGTGAAAAGTAGGTAGCTTGTTTGTCTGAGGTTAATCAAGTAAATAGCGGGTTAGCGGCCTTACCTAAGGTCCTGCAACATTTCGACTGACCTTTTTTTAATTGGAATTGGATCACCTTGAGGCACAGCTCAAAGAATAGACCAGGCCAGATGACTCGAGGCACATTGTAGCGAGTTCAGAAGAGGAGTTTCTAACGTGCTTTTAAGTCAAAGGTGTTTTTGGAAATGTGTTGGCCTAATCAGAAGCATACGTTTGAGATTGTTGGACACAAGCACAGTGGATCACATGCAGGGTGATAGAAGCAGGTGTGCGCAGGGCATATATTGTTAAAATTACTTTTCACATAGGGAGTGAAAATGATTTCAGCACCTAAAATAATAAGACCTATGATCCTATCCCTGCACTTACTGCATGGCGTTAGGATAGTGAAGAATAAACGGATCCGTTTTAGCATCTACTTCAGTCACCAGGTTCCATTGCTTTATAAACAGCTCAGTCTCCCATCACTAGCAGTCTGGGCCATACTTAAGGATGTGGAGGTTCAACACGGACTGTTTTATACACCCGAATTTCCATTAAAGCTTTTCTAAAAAAAAATGTCCTTATTAATTTATTTCCATATTTTATATTAATGAGATAAATGCAGGACACCATTGAAGAAACTATATACATGTTAACACTTAAATTCCAAATTAACCACAGTAGGCAGCCTTCAGCTTCAATCTGCTTGAAAAATTTAATTCTGCAGATCCCAATTGTATGTTTAAGTTGAAAGTTCTTTTTACATCAACTTTCAAGTTAATACATGAAATGTCAGCAGTGTCGAAAACACACAAACTAAATTCTGACAGCGTTGTCATCACTATGTATAAATAAAAGACATCGCTGAGAAAGATTATCAATCTAAAAGAAAATTAGGTGAGAATACGGGAAACAAGACCAGAAACAATTACCCCTTCTGAATTCAACGCAGGAAGTATGGTTTAACAAAAGACAGGGCAGAATAAGTAGACAAGACAAAGATAAAAGAAAATTAAGCATTTACTCACCCAAAGGATTTGCATACTTTAGAACTGCAGCAAAATCTTTCTTCTGGACCTTTGGAAGGCTCTTAATATAGTTCTTTGCCTATAAATAACAAAGCCACTATTTAAAACACATGTAAGTTTCATGATAAAGTAACAGTTGAAAAGGAAGAATATGGAACAATGCATTAACAATTGGTGTAGACATGAATATACAGTGAGACAGTCCTCTCACTGCCTCTTCAGCTCCTAAAGTAAATCCCCTGCCTATTCATGTTAATTTGTAGGTCGTCCTACTAGACAGCACAAGATGTCTGGTTGCAAAAGACCTATTGTGGCCTTACAAAGAATTAACAGAAGCCGACGGTCCACCCATTGATTAACACTGGTTGCGTTTGTGAGCTTGATTTGCTTGCATTTTTTATTTGATGGCTTTCCTTGTGTTTGTCCCTCCCCTGAAGCATAACATCTTTACCATCCGCTTGATTGGCTAACTTGTGCCCTTCCACTGCTAACTTTTAGGGAACGTATCTTTTCGTTTTGCTTAACTACTCCATCAGAGTGCATGTTTTCAGCTCTTTGTGTTTCTCTTCCTTCCCCCCAAAAAAATGTCTGGCCACAAGCTGCGTCTGCTGTCTTTTGTGTGGCTGCTTGCCCTCTCTCCTGTGTTTAAATATTGTTTTTTTCTGGGGAAGGCCCGACACATGCATGCATACAGAAAGATGCAACCAACAACAGCAGCTGCGCACTGTAGGTTTTTTTGCCAGTATGAAACTGCACTAGCAAAAGCATTGTTTTTTAGGTCAAGCTAGCGAGACCGACTGTAATCAGTCTTTGGGCTTCAAGTCCATCCCCCTTCTTGTCATTGCTTTTCATTTGTCTATGTCAGTGTCCTTTAAAAATCCCTGCTTGCTAGTGGTCAGTCCAGCCTCTTTGTCCCGCCTTTCTCTCTTCTGTTCCTCACACAGAGCAGGGACTTAGTACTGTCTCATTCCACTATGGTTCCTTACCTGTTCTTTGGGGACTATTTTTTTCTTGGTTTTCTGCTCTGTTACTTTTTGTCTATGTTTAGCTTCAGCGCCCTAGCTGCTTACATTTAAATATAGCATTCTTCCTCCTCCCTCCTCTTAATGCCACAGTTGAGGTACTGCTGCCTCCCCTGCTGTGCCTCCCGCTCCGTTGCTTGTTTTTTTTGGGGCTTTTTATGCACTTTGATGTCCTCCGTCAGTTGGGCTTTTTCTGGTAGGATATTCGTAGTTTGGGCTTCCTTTTAAGGGGGTTTGGGCTTGTTTTTTAGGTTTCGTGTGCAAGTTTACATCCCGCCCTCCTCTCTTTCCTGGCTTTTTATTGGTTCCTGTACAGGGGCACTTACTTTTACTCCAGTTCTATTGGCTGTAGCATAGTTTCCTGCATTTACCAATGCTTGTTAACATTGTGACTGGCAAACTTGCTTCGTGGCTCGGGGTTGTCTTTTAGGGAAAAAAATAGCTTGTGTTTTTACCTGACGCCCACTTCATGGGCCGCCACACGCATACGTTTTTTGTACATGAGCGCTGCGCTTTGCTTCAACACGGCGCCCACTTGTATTTTACATTTACTGATTCCGTAGCCAGAGGCTGCGCTCGGCAAGACACCTCCCCCAACCAGGGAAGTGCAAGAGCACACCTCTGCCTCTATGCTGTTTGCAGACCCTGGTAACATGGCACGCCACGACTTCGAGTGCAACCCCTTTGCTTGAGATGCTTGCGAGGGTCAGGGCCTCTTCGAACAGTCACTTAACGTTGTCGCCGCTTGGGCTTGTTCTACAATGTGCAGCCTCTGCTCACTCATAGCGCTTTGCTGTGCATGTGACTGGTAACCTCTAGCAGCAGTTTTACTCTATGATCTATTGAACATCAAGTACTTCACAAAATGGAAGGGGAGGGGGGAAGAGGTCGCAGGCGCCCGGCGAGTACATCACAATCCCACAGCTCCCTGCGGTCAAGGCTGCTTTTTTTGTGGTCTTGCAGGATTAATAATCATTAGTTTCCTTGTTTGGTTGTCAAGTGAGAATAGGTCACCAGGGACAAGTAAACCTAGTCTAAGAATATAGAACACGCTGTGCATTATGTATGATGCTGTGTGTCATTTCAGCACAAGATATATGCATTAGCATTGCCTAGTGATTAGCCACGTAGTAAAAACAGATGACAGTTTACAAGACACCGGGCTAAGTTTGTGTAATTCAACATATACTGCAGCCAGCTGCTGCCAATTATGTTCACGTACAAGTGAAGTAGGTACTTGGGGAGTGATGTCTGAGGATGTTTGAGCACTTTATTCCAAGTAATAACATGTATTTGTACACCCCGCATGATTGGTACCAGCTCAATGGTACTAATTTTATGAACCTCAGAAGGATGAAAGCCTGAGTGGATCCGACCTGATGACGTGTAACCATCAGTTTGAATACACGCCCCCATAGTGGGCGCATTAGTGCACTAAACCACCACACCAGGCCTACTAATTGGGGCAAAAATTCAGCTGCACTGAAGGGGGCCAGCAAACACTGTATGAGAAATGAAACGCAAAGATGAAAGACATCACTTTGCAGAAACAGGGAACTGGTCAGTGGGGGTTGAAGAGGCCCGGATTATGCTCATTTTTGAGGATTCTCATGGAGGGAACGTGTATGGTCCATGCTTTGATAAATTACAGAGCCTGTAATTCGAGAGGAGATTGCCCTGTTTTATTTTACCTTTTGCAGGTTAGAACTTAGTCATTTTAAAACACAAAAAAGATAGGCAGCTTTATAAAATCCTCCAGAAGCTGCCATGCTCACCAGATTTAGTACACATTCCCTTAATGCTCTTGCTGATCATTCATTGGTTAGGTTGTCGGTTTTATTCTTGCCCTGCAGTGTTAGGCTTCAGTATCAGTTTTCAGTAGGTCACTGGGCTCAGATAGGAGTCATGGAGCACTGCTGGTCGACAAACATCAATCTTGCTCCATCTGGGTGCTCGGTGCCACCCTTGACAATGTAAACCACTCCAGTTGCTTCACCTCTCTCTGGTGTGCATTTGCACAGGATGCATACAAAAGAGAATTGCTTCATTTTACATTCTTTTCAATGACACTTTTAGAAGAATGTTGCTGTTTTTGTGTTAACACTTTCTCACAAAAAGTCAATTTGCATCTTTCCTTTTCAGCAAAACTAACAAAGAAACACCAAAGGATGTCTCATTTATTTCGCTGAAAGAATCAGCACAAAGTCAATTTGCATTTTTTCCCACAGTACCTATTTTTGGCAGACATCTTCTCCCACAATTTGAAATAACTGTTGGGCAGTCATGATATTTGTCAAGCTTTCAGTAGTATTTTGAGGAATTCATGAGAGCAATCCCTTTAAATTCACACACTGTAGTTGACAGCCATGAATGGGAAAATGTGATAAGGAGATCCATCAATTGATGTAAGTGCTCTCTGCCGTTGAGCCCAGAAGGTGTACCAGGGCAGAGTTCCACACTGCCCTGAACTGAGCAAATCACCATTACAATACCGGAGCCGACGTGTGATCGTCCTGAGACAAATCAGCAGATACTGGTAGTGCAACTATTTCCAGCAAAGTTTGATTTAAGATACCATCTCACTTTACTACTGTCGCCCCTAGGTAATGCCGTCCATGATTTAAAAAAATTTAGCCGATCTCAGTAGGTTGTCACCTCCCTTGTCTCTTCTAAGGAAGTAACAGAATATTTTTATAAAAATCCAGGAGACCTTGGGCCTCATTACTAGTACCACTGTGTGCAGTGCGATAATCATCGCACATATAACAAGCATTTGCAAAACAATAGGTCTCGTATTTATTAAAGTTAGAGCTGTTGGCTTTTGAAACTGACAATGTTTTTAACTTTTTTTAAAATTCGCAGTGGAGTGATTATATTTGCATAGCACTATTGCCATTGGTATAAAAAAGCAAAAGTAAAAAACATTGTCATTTTCAGCGCCAACAGCTCTAACTTTAACAAATGCGAAACCCATTGCATTGCAAATGCTGGTTTCCAATGCTGTTCATCTTTGCCAAGAAGCTGTGGCAAAGCCAGTAGTTTCTAAATGTCAGGAACATGATAGCCAGTATTACATGTCGCTCAACCAGCAGAAGAAAACTGAAATTCTATGGCAGGACCGGAGGCTCAGATTATGCTTCTCAATTTCTTTACTTGCTCCAACAGCAGCCAATAGAAACATAGTAAACATGTAAAAAACTACATAACCCATGAGGCTTTGAACCATGCCTCTATTAACAACCAATTATAGGTGTCCTGCATACACAAAATAGCGAGGCACCATCTTGACTGCCTCTTTCTTTGCTGCTCCGCAGTCAAGATAAGTGCCTTGCTATTTTTGCATATATTTACATGATAACTGTTTATTGTGCTTATGATGTTATAGTTGAAATTGTTTGTATTAATGCAGTATGTTGGTGCTCTGTAGCGTACAATAACGCGATCGCGCCGCGCTTTGCGCACGATACTGTTTGTAAAAGTTTGCCTTCTCCTGGAGCGCGTGTTGCGCTTTCCCCTTAAAGCCTCTAAGTTACTGGTTCAACTCGCGGATGCGAGCGGTGCACTCTGTGTGCCGGCGCGCTCCTCGTGCTACCGGCGGTATCTAGCCCCCACCTCTGGGAGGGAGGTCGCGCACTGGGGCCCGATCGAGCTACGTGCGTCGGTCCTCGCAGGAGCCTGTACGTGTCGGAGCACACGCGCAGGCCTCCCGATCACGTGCTGGCAGACGCCACACTCCAGGCTCGTAGAACAGGAGAGCAGCTCGGCAGTGGCAGGCTGGTACCAAGGCATAGAATCAATCATTTTGAGCCTGTGGGTCAGCGCTAAGAACTTAACCCTTTTTTACCCCACTGCAATAATATTATAATTATATACTTTTTGGAAACCCTTGTTTGGACATAGGCAGGGGGAGTTAATCACCCTCCATTAGTCCTAGTCTTCCAGGGGGTGGTACCTTTGGCCTCTCTGCCCCAGCACTACCTCCCAACCGACACCCTTTCCTACAGCTGGGTCTGGGTTGTAAAATTTGGCTTTCCACTGGGGATTTGGACTGGAATATACCCATATTCACTAAAAGATGTCAGACTGCGAGGTCTACGAGGAAGAACTGGCTGCCTATGGTCCTGCGGAGGATGAGGACTTATTACGACGATAACATGGAAACCCTTATTGAAAAGAAGCTAGATCAAAAGTTAGACAAGGCCCAGTCCTCAGCCTTATTGCCTATTTCCCTCCGTCTTGACCAGTTAGTTGGGGCAACCTCTTCTCCTCCCCCCCCCCCCGGCAGGTACTCCTACCCCTTCCCCTCCGTCTGAGCCACCTGGTCTTCCATGGCCCCACGTTCATGTATACTCTAAGCTTCAGAGAGATAGAGAGCATGACTATACTCTGGATCCCTCAGCCCCCGCCCCTATCCCGGGCCCTGCCATTCCTACTCCCACAACTGACACGGATGCAGATACTGAGTCGTCCCAGGACTCACGCCCACGTAAGCGCGCCAAGAAGCGCAAGCATTCCCTTCCACCGGCCCAACCTTCTCCTTTCACCTTTGACCCCTCCAGTATTGTACACCCCCGCTCTTCGGATTGGGCTCCCGCCCCGGCGGTGGCAGAATATATGCAGGCTAACCTGCGAAAGAGCTTTGATAAGGAGGTTAGAGCCCGCCTACGATCCGAATGTCCCCAACCCGATCTGGCAAATAAGATTGCTTTGACCCCCGAAATTGACATGGCCATGCAGACATTCCTCAAAAAATATAAAAAAGACCCCAAGAAGGGCATAGACCGGGCCCTTAGGGCGTGTCAGGATAAGTTGTTGGACGTATCTGGGCCATTGGCCAAGATTCTGGAACTAGCGTTCAAGCGCAGGAGACTGGGCAGCTATCCATCCTGAGGTCCTGGCAGGCTGGACCCAAAGGGCCATATGCCTCCTCGGTAATGCCAATTGCGCCCTTTCCTCAGAGAGGCGCAAGTCTGTTCTTTTGCGAATCGACCCACAGCTTGTTGAACTTGCTTCCGCGGAACCAGGTCCCCTAGCGGAAGGGCAATTGTTCGGTGAACGTTTTGTGAAAGACATCGCTAAATTTGTCAACACGTGCACGTCACTAGATAAGTCACAGTCATCCCTCAAGAGAGTGTTCCACCCCCTCTCTGGCAGGGCCGGTCGTGGCAGGGGACGCTCGACCAGCCGCTTCAGTCAGCAAAGTCCCCAGCGTGGCTTTGCCCCTCGACGTCGAGGATACACACAGGAACCTGACCAAGCTGGATTTTACCCCACCAGATCCAGGGGTTTCCGCAGCAGGTACATCAACAGAGGATACACAAACAACGATGCCCAATCCTCAGGTAATTTCACCTCTATTTCCTTCGCTTCCTCTGGGGGGCAGACTAATGCATTTTCTGTACAATTGGACAAAGATCACTTCAGATGCTTGGATAATTCACACTGTTCAAGGGTAGTCGATGCCCCCTGTCAAATGACTCCCCCCTGCTCCTCTCCTTTTTTCCCTACAAGAACAATCTTTTATAGATTCAGAACTACAAGAACTTTTGGCCAAGCAGGCCATTGCTGTGGGCCCCTTCGTCCCCGGAGGTTTTTGCAGCACCGTCTTCTTGGTTCAAAAGAAGGGAGGAGGACAGAGATTAGTGCTAAATCTCAAGGAGTTCAATCCTTTTGTAGTGTACAGACATTTCAGGATGGAAGGGATCCATCTGTTAAGAGACTTATTGCTCGAAGGGGACTGGATGGTCCGCCTAGATCTGAAGGACGCTTACCTTACGGTACCCATTTGTCCCTCCCATCAGAAATATCTCCAGTTTCAGTGGAAGGGGCAATGGTTCCGGTACCTATCCCTCCCTTTCGGCCTTTCCTCGGCACCGTGGGTGTTTACCAAACTGTTGAGGCCGGTGACCTCCCGGCTCCGAGAGATGGGCGTGCGCATGATCGTGCATCTCGACGACATGCTTCTTTTAGCCCAAGATCCCACACTATTGGGCACCCATTTAAAATGGACAATCTCACTACTGCAAGAGTTGGGGTTTGTGATCAACTCCAAGAAATCCATGATTATCCCGTCCCAAGTAGTAGACTTCCTAGGATTCCAAATAGATTCAGTGAATGCTCAGTTGCTCCTCCCCACTTCCAATATCAAGTCTATAAAGCGGGAGATTCGAGCAACCCTGGCAAAACAGTTGATCTCGCTGAGGTCCCTGGCAAGAATTGTAGGTCTCCTTGCATCGTCGATTCAAGCGATTTTCCCAGGGCCTCTTCACTACAGAGCGCTGCAGCGCCTCAAGATTCACTACCTACAGAAGAGATTCTCATACGATCACATGATCGCTCTGTCTCTAGACGCGCAAGAGGAACTACAGTGGTGGTTAACACACATGGAGGCATGGAACGGCAAAGCCATTTTCGGAGCCTCTCCCGACGTTATCGAGTCGGATGCCAGTCGTTGGGGCTGGGGGACAAGGTGCGGAGATTTTGCCACCGGCGGGCGATGGTCCGCAGAAGAGTTACAATTACACATCAACTGTCTAGAGTTGATAGCAGGCTCTTTTGCGATCAGATCAATCTCCCCTCTGAAGAGCAATTGTTGCATCCTACTGCGGATGGACAATGTGTCCGCAGTGCGATACATCAATTGCCTAGGAGGGACCAAATCTCGACTCCTGGCCAACATTGCGAGGGAGTTTTGGCACTTCTGCCTGTTACAGAAGATAAGGGTTGTAGCAGAGTACATTCCCGGCAAGAGCAATCAAGTGGCGGATTAGAACTCCAGGTTTCTGAGAGATTTCAGCGACTGGAGGCTCCATCCTTCCGTGTTTCTCGAGATCATGAGTATGCGAGGTCCCTGTTTGATAGATCTCTTTGCATCGCGCCTCAATGCTCAGCTTCCCCGGTTCTACAGTTGGAGACCGGATCCGATGGCGCTGGGAACGGACGCCTTTCTCCATCAGTGGGGTTCTCACAGAAATTATGCCTTTCCTCCTTTCGCGCTGATTCCGAGAGTAGCAGCTCAGGTCCGGAGACAGGCAACGTCCTTAGTGTTAGTCACACCGTTATGGAAGACACAATCGTGGTTTCCGACTTTGTTGGAGCGGTCGGTGGATCTGCAGTTCCGATTACCTGTGTTTCCGATGCTACTCCAGGACCCAGTGGGCTCTCCACACCCTCTGGTCCTTCAGAACCAGTTAGCGCTCATGGTCTGGACGCTCTCCGGAGACATGAACGAATTGAGGGCCTTTCATCGGCGGCTGCCGAATTTATACAACAGGCTTGGGCTCCATCCACCCGCAAGCGATATTCTGCATCATGGAAGCGATGGATGGGTGCCTTCAACGACAGGTGGATCCCGTGGGATCTGATTTAAAGGAAGTATTAAATTTTTTGCCGGAATGTGCTGAATCCGGTCTGTCCTATAGGTCTGTTAATAATTTCAGGTTGGCGTTATCTGCAGGACATAATCACATTGATGGGAAAACAGTGGGAATGCATCCATTGGTGTGTAAGTTGTTGAAAGGCATCAGAGTTGCTCGTCCGCCTCGTCCCAGGTACACTACGTTATGGGAGGTTTCTAAAGTTCTTTCTTTGTTGGAATCTTGGCCAGACAATAAAGACTTGTCTTTAAAGCAATTATCTGCTAAACTTACTATGTTGTTGTGTCTTATTTCCTGTAGAAGAGTGTCTGATGTCCATGCTTTAGACTTGGCAGGAAGGGTTTTTTCTCCCCAAGGTGTGTTTCATCATCAAGGAGGACTAAGATGATGTCCCGTTTGGTTGAGTATCCCGCTTTTCCTCATAATGAGAAATTATGTGTTTTGAAATGCTTGAAAATGTATGAGGAACGTACTTTGGCTCACAGATTGGACCCTCTGGGTCAGTTGCTCTTGGCAATTCAAAAACCGTTTCGTCCAGTCTCAGCGGCCACTCTGGCACGTTGGGTCAGGTGGGTGATGGCTGAAGCTGGTATTGATATTTCTGTGTATGGTGCGCATTCCACTAGAGGTGCCATGGCCTCTAAGGCCTTTATTATGGGTTCTCGGTTAGAAGATATTTTAAAAGCTGCAGATTGGTCTTCGGACTCAATGTTTAAAATTTTCTATTATAAACCTATTACTCATGTGTCTTCTGTTGTGGTTGGTCGGCTTTGAACCAGCATAATCTGAGCCTCCGGTCCTGCCATAGAATATAAAATGTTCCAGCTATTGCGACAAGAATTTTAGATTCTATTAAGGACCCGGAGGCGAGGATTATCCCACCCGTTGGGACAGGTAAGATTTACAACTGTCATGTTGATATGGTACAAGCACTGTATAATGTTTTGCCCTACCCTGATACCAATTTAGTGGTTCCACCTTTTCAAACTTGGTTTTTCTATTTTCAGGAACGGATTCCAAACAGAGTTAAATCTGCGTTTCTCTGTGACATGGATGCTGGCGTCCCTTGTGGATAGTTGTCTCGTCTGAGACTCGTGTGATGTTGCTCTCCGTTGAGAGCAAAGACTGTTGCTGATCTGGTTCATTGGACTTTTTTGAGACTGCTTATGACAAAGAAAGAGGCAGTCAAGATGGTGCCTTGCTATTTTGTGTACGCAGGACACGTTTCATTGGTTAATAGAGGCGTGGTTCAAAGCCTCACGGGTTATGTAGTTTTTTACATGTTTACTATGTTTCTATTGGCTGCTATCAAATAGGTTATACTTTTACATCTAATCTCTACAGAACAATATAGAGAGATGCTAGTCAATAGAGTTTACAAGGTAGATGTATGAACGATTGAGTGAATGAATTAGAGAGATTAGTATTTAGGAAATGTTTATTTATAAGACAGTTATTTGTTATTTTATGTAGGTGCTGCAGAAACTCACAATAAGAAAATACCTAGAAGGTTAGAAGAAGAAAAGAACTAATAGAACATAGAAGGGCACCTGACTCTGGAGGCGGTCTCTTTTCTCTCTCATTCCCCTTTCCCCCTCGCTTGTGTTTATGCTGAATAACCTTGTTCGGAGTGAGCACCAGTGGAGAGGATATGAGATTGTGCATCTGCTCCCGTGGAATTCTCTGGCACAGGTTAGTTCTCCTGACACAAAAAACAGCCAACGCTTGTTAACATATTGCTTTCTCTATGGATTACCTCTTTAAAAATGAACTCCCCTGGACAAGAGCATTTCAGACAACCTTAGTGTAAATGCATTTATATAGCGCTTACAACCCCATATGAGGTATCCAAGTGCTTTACGCCAGGCAGCACGCTGCTCCGGAACCCAAGGTTAGTGGTTAGTTCTTGATTACTGTTAGTTATTGGGGTTAGTTTTGTTTGCTCAAGCAAACCATTCCATGCAGTCATTCCAGTTTCTTTATGCTGAACTAAATTAATAGTGGACGGGTTAGTTGCAATCATGAGTTCAGGGGTTTGTGAGCTCATGCACATGGATGGTGATATTAATAGATGAATTAGATGAGATTAGGTATTGTTAGGTGGTTGCCTAGGTATGACTTTCAGAAGAAGAAGAGTGATCCTGTAAATGAGTTGTGGGCAATTTGAGGAATACAATAATAGAGAATAGGCAAACATGCATGTGTCAGTAGGCTATGCTCATGGAGGCATACAGAGGATGCAAGGGATGGAGAGGGACATTTGAAAGAGAAAAAGGAGAGGTGACGTTTTAATTAAAGGTCAGTTTTTAATGCCAGATTTAAGTAATGTAGAGAATATTTTTGACACATGTAATTTGAGGATGCAACGATGTAGAAAGAAACAGCGTTATTTCCTTGTGAAGATTGTACAATATTAGGTATTTTATTTAGTATTAGAATCAGGTAAACCATCTCTGTACTGCTAGGCTACTGTTAGACCACTGATCCAGGTCGATCCAGCCTGGTCAGTTGATCACCTCAAGGGTTGAAAGTGAAAGCATAATGACTGAATGTATATGTTGAGTAATATCAAGAGCTTTAGGTTGCACTCCGAGGAAGCAGTAACTTCAAGAGAATAGCAATGTGATAAGGAGTAGATATCTTCTGGTGTTAATCCTCAGGTCTGACTCACAGTATTAATTACAAAGCAGAGTGGGATCCATTTAAATGCCTCTGATTTTCAATGCCACCAGTTGGGAGGTGAGGACAGCTTCCCAGAAAGTGGAAGTGTGCTACCTGCATTCCAGTGGCTGAAGGGCAGGAGTTTCAAACACTGGCATGAGTGTGGGGATGGTGGAAGGGCTCCCTTTACAAATTCAGTCAACACTGTTAGCAAATGTCTGCTGGTGAGACTTCCTAAAGCATGCTGTTTTTGTAGATGAGATGGGTGAGGAAGGGTGGAGCTCCAGGTTGAAGGGGGCACTTAAGGTGAGGCCAAGCCTTCTGTCTACCTTCACACCTTTTTGTGCCTCTGTTAGGGGTGCTCCAGGCTGGAGACGACCCTGCTGTGGGGGACATCACTACACAAATGCTGTGTCTGTAGAGCAGCCTAGATAGACATTTGAAAAGAGAACCACCCCAAACCGGTTCTAAAACATCCATGACAGCTGTAAAGGTTTCTGTTTTGTAGACTGCATCTGCATTAAGCAAACACAACAAAACAGCCATAAGCAACTGATTGACTCAGTGTTGAATAGAGCACTCGTTTTTGGAAAGCGCTTCATAGACAAACTTATTGTGCAATGTGCTGTGAGTACACCAGGACCTCTGTCCCTCGGGGGCTCTGCCTGCTGTGAATATTTCCAGACACCTGTGGTGACAACTCCCTCTCAATGGCTCCTGCTCTCACTCCCTGGGAGGACAAATGTTTCCAAGCCTCGGGCATCAGCCCATCTTCCAGGCCCTTCTGTGTGGTGGCACAGCTGAAACCCGAAGGTGAGATGTCCCATCTTCCCACCAGTGATGTCTCTGACCACCCTGTCGAGTCGAACCCCCTTCGAAGTCTGCCTCAGTTCACTGGAACAGAGTTTACCTATCACACACCACCACCCACCAAAATACAAATGCCCTCATTCTATACGGTTTATCCACCACCAGTCTCAGCCCCAAGGCCTGGATTTACCAAGTGAGCGCAGCGCTACCTCAAAGTTCCTGACAACCAAGAAACACTAGAAGACCGTGTTCTGCTGTAAAGCACAAACGCACGCAGTGCCACACCAAAGTTACCAACAACGAGGACAAAATGAAACTAAAAGTAGCACAAGAGAGACCTTTACCTCCAGGAATCAGCCCGGTGTAGGGAGCGATTTAAGAGTTATGCCCCCATCCCCCCCGCGACACCTACAATGCAAAATATGCCAATCCTACCGACCCAGGCTTCCACACAAAAAATCAAACCGCAGTGACAATATCTTCATTCCTTGTTGCATCAAATTAAGCCCCTCTCCTCCAACCAATGCCCATGCCTCAAACGCCCGGTTTCCTTTACGTCTCCCACTGAAAAGAGATGGTGCAGGAATGTCAGCGATGGCGCAGCCTAACTTCATAAATAATGGAGCCGCATTCTCTGTCCACGGTAGCCGCCGCCCAGAGGACCAGCCCGGTGAAGAGGAAACGAGAAGCAGCAACACCGATGGCAGACAATCAAAACCAAGACAACATCCTACCAACCACACACCTTCACGGTATAGTAAGCTACCCATGCAGACAAACATTTAGTAACAAACATTATAATTCAAGGCCATGCACCAGTTCCTACATTACATCAAGTGGCCTTAATAATGTAACACAGGTCCTTCCAGCAGAAATGATCGGAAGGGACTTCATGACCAAGTGGCTGGAGATGGGCGAATGAATCAAGGAAGACAACCGCCACGTGGACAACTTATTTAACTAGAATGATAATGTGTCCATCCTACCTTCAGGACTTCACGGATATCTATTTTCTGATTAAAACGAACACCATTTCAAAGTGATAAAAGCCAATTTTTAACAATTTACTGGGCAAAGAGGTGTGAAAGCACAGCTAGCAGGATAGCTCGATGACCTGAATGCTTGCCACCTTAACATGCATCTATGTACAGGTCATGAGCTGGAATCCCATCAAGGCCAACTCAGCCCTCCATTCTTCAGAAGTGGGCAAATTGAGCACCATTAAACTGGGTAACCAAGTTATGTACAACGCTAAAAAGAAAAAGACAGAAGTGTGTTATGAAGCACTACATAAAAATATATATATATTCTGACCAAATTTGGCTCGGTTTGAATTAATTCAATGCAATGTGCACAAAGTAAGTAGGTAGGTCAAATGGATGTTCTGCAAATTTATACTGCAAAGATGGTCCCCTGTCTAAAGTGCCTCACATTAGTAACATGTACTGTGTCCAATAAAACGCACAGCAAAACCTACAAACCCGCCCCAATCAGATGTCACTCAGAACCAAATTAAGGCCCACAAGTCAAGCATTTCACTTGAGCAAAGACCACTAGAAATTCAAGCCAAGCATGGTGCAACTAACAACTAGACCCGTTACTCAACATCTTCGCCAGACGAGCTGGAGGGAGATAAATGCATTAACAGTTGCATTTCCCAAGCAATTTGAATTCTGTGCGGTTATGCCTTACTACCACATAGTAGCAACAGTGGAGAAAACGTCCTGCCATTTCGGGAAGATTATGTGTGTTTGAAGACGGGCAGTGGAGCACCACACTAGAGGAACTATATAAACGTATTATTTGCCTGAGTCTTTCATTACAGCCTAAATGGAATAAGAATCCCAGAAAGGGCTCACTGGCTTTTCGTCTCTCTAAGGTCAATAAAAAGAGAATTCTCATCTGAAGGATAGGAATATTTATTTAAGGTACCTAGATACAATTGTGGGAGTTCAGTTCTCCAAAAAACAAACTTCACCACTGCCCACTCCTACGACCACAATAAGGGGGCTGAGGGAGATGGAGGAGTTAAATAAAATGGGACCTGCTGGGCATCTCTAAGGTGGGGGACAAGGGGCGGGATGGCGAGATACCCTTCACTGAGCTGCAAGAGCAATATGAACTAAAAGGGAGCCAGTTTCCTAGATACCAGCAACTAAGGCATTTACTAGTAAAACATGCAGTTGCTGCAGAGGTGACTGATGAGACGCCCCTGGAGTATAGGGTGCTGGGATCCCCCCGATTAAGCATGCTGTATCCCGAATATTTTCTATACTTTTACATAATACCCTTCCCCACTGTACAGCCCGAGGGAGAAATGGGAAGGGGACCTATGCAAAATGGAAGACGATGATTGGGATGCGGCTTGCTGTGGGAAGTGGCCATACACGCAGGGTTCCAACTCATCCAGCTGAAGATTCTCCATAGAGCATACATAACTAGGACCCAGCTCTACCTGATGGGTGGGACAGATAATTACCTTTGCCAGCGGAGTTGCCACCAGAGGGGAACTTTGATACACACGCTATAGGGCTGCCCTAAGATCCAGAGTTCTTAAAGGACAGTGGGTCGCAAGCTGTCAGCAGTCATTGACTTCTCGTTGGAACTCAACTCATGACTTTGGGCTTTTGGGAGTGAACAAACAGTAGACCGCTATACACTCTTGTCTTGTAATGTAGCTTTGATGGTGGCACGTCGCAATGTGATTAGACTCGGGCGGAGCACCAAGGTTCCAATGCTGTGCGCATGCAAGAAGAATCTGGACTGGTGTATGAGGGCTGAAGAATTGGTGTATAAGGCACGGGGGTGCCCAAGGAAGTTTAAGAAGGTATTGGGTTCCGGGGGGGAGCCGCCAAGGATGCGGACTCCTAAAGACAGGCGGCAGGCCAAGCGAATAAACAGCGGGTGGATGTGGGGGTCTCCTCGAGTGTGTGGCTCTGATAAGTTGGTTGGTGGGGGGAGGGCTGGTGAACCTCTCACCAGTGAAGAGTTATGTTGGACCTGTTAATATAACCGTAGACTCTGAACACCGGCATTCATTCAGCACCTGGGCACAGGTGATAGTTCTACGTTTTGTGCTAAAAATGTAATAAAAATATATTGCAAAAAACCTTTATTCGTCCACTGTGCTATTACTTCTCTCCTACACGACTGATTATTCACCCTGTACAGTCCTTACCACATGCACCCAACACACCTTTGATATAGCATATTTTAGCTTTCATAGGACATCGAACACCACCCCACAACTAACAGTAACAGCAGACATCATTTAAGTCTCGCCTATAGATAGTAATAGTTATATAGCACATGCTATCATGTGTACCACATCATTTGAGTGACGTAATCGGGGTACCACGGGACCCAATGCAATCATGGAAAATTGCCACCCCCTTGCCCACTATTGGGTCTTGAAAAAAAATCATAATTGGGGTGCAGTTCGACTGCGACCACCGCAAGGTTGATAGCCCAGATTGTCCAAATGCGTCACGAAGGCTGGCATGCCACTGGAAACAAAGGCAAGAGCGCACTCGACAAGGAAGAAGGGAGCAATCTAAGCCTTCTAAGTGAATGTCCAATTAAGCAATATGTGCATGGCAGCCACATGGTCATCAGTACACACATTCACAAAGCATTACTGCATAGACATCCAAGTGAACAGAGAATCACAAGTAGGACAGAGTATTGAAACGCTTGTTTGTAAGCTCAACCTCATTTCAAACTCAACTACCACAGTAATCAGAAAACCGCTACAAAATCAATGCACAGTATGTGAACCCTGAAAAGATGCAAAATGAAATGGTTACTTAACAGTAGGAGTAGTTTTGAAGCTTGAAGAATTTTCTGGATTCACATGCGGCCCACCCACCTCCCCAGGAAATGAGGCGTGACAAAAAACAGACAAGGCCAAGCACAAGATACAAGTCAAGAGGAAGCCTACGAGAGCTAGACTGGATAAACAATCGCCAGTAAAAATGAATCTGAACATGGTGATCACGCACAGAGGCTTCTGAGGACGGTGTAGGAAAGTAGGATCTGCTTCTTATGGTTACCCCCACTGTTTTTGACTAGTCTGAATGGGATCCTGCTAATCAGGACCACAGTCTATCTGCTTTCTCCCTAACCTGTTATGTACTTAGGTCCACTCCAGATTGGATACTGGGGTACCCTTGTCAATCCCTAGTATATGGTATCCATGTACACAGGGCATAGGTACCCCAGAGGCCTGCCATGGGCTGAAGCATGTATTATGCCACCCAGGAGAGGCCATGCAAAATGGAACTACAGGCCTGCCATTGCAGCCTGTGTAAGTTGGTGCATGCACCACTTACTTAGGATATAGGTTTACTATATCTAAGGGTCACTACACTTAAAACCTATAAGTCACCCCTATAGCAGGCCTTAATCCTGAAGGCAGGTTGCTTGGTTCTAAGTGAGAGGGTGCCACTGCATGAGCAGGACACCCCTGCAGCCTACGGAGTCCATTCTCCCGGGTTGATAGTGCTGCAGCCATTTACGACATATAGAGTGGCATTATGCGACCGCATGATGACCAACTCTAAAATGGCTGAAAGTAACCCTATCGTGTTTGGTGTCAAACATTGTGGAATCATACCCCACACCAGTAACCGGTGTGGGAGGTATGATTTCACCCCTCAGAAATGAGCTTTGTGAGGTCCCTGGTGTTCCCGGTACCAGCCTTCTATTCCCGGGCAGCCCAAAATGGTTGCTGCCAACCAGAGACACATTTCTGCCCTCCTACTGCTGAGCCAAGCTCAAGCAGGGGATGGCAGAACAATAGGCATCCTGTCACAGGGAGGTGTGACCACCTCCCAGACAGGATTTAGTATATTAGGCCTGGGTGGGTGCGCTTGCCAGCGACCGAAAGTCTGCATGAGGGGCACATTTGGTGTCCCTGTGCATAGTCCAGTTCAAACCAGTCCTGGGAGCCGTTGGCTCCTGCTCTGGTGCGAAACTGGACAAAGGACATGGGAGTAACCTCCCAACTGTCCAGACCCTCCCCTGGGACGGTCCCCTGAATCTGTCCAACCCTCTCCCGTGGGTACAAAAGGGCTTACCTGGCTGTAGGACCCTAGATTCGACGTGGACAAGATTCTGATCAAGAAACCACTGACCTTCGACCGTCTGGACACTCAGGACTTCGTTTGGGCCTGACTTCGTCTCCCTCTCAGTCCAAAGCATCCTCTGTGCCCGTGCACCATACAGGCTCCGTGAAGGACCTGTGGAGCATCAAGGACAACCAAAGACATCTCCCTTGGAGTGAAGGAGTCACTCCCCTGCAACTGCAGGGGCCACATCACGATTGACCGGGCTGCTGCTCCTGAGCTCGCGCGAACTCCGAAGGCTCCAGCAACACAGGAGGTGGGTTTCTACGTCCCTCGAGGTCCGAGCTGCCCTCTCACCAAGTTTGAGGCCAGAATCCCTTGTGGGGGCTGCAATACCCGTACCCCTTTGCACCGCGTTAATTTGCAAGTGCATATGCTTGGTGGCGTTTCCAAAACAAGTGGACTGTGCTACGAGTATCCCCAACCTCTGGCACCATTTCTTACAAAGAACCCCGGCCTCCTCGCACCGAGTGCTCCGTGGGCTGTTGCTTTGTGAAACTGCTCGAGGTCCCCTCGTGACTCCTGTGCCTCCGGCCTGTGGGTCCCCTTGAGGGTCAACATTGCTTTTCTTGGGCTCCCCTGGTTGCTCCCGGCTTGCCCTGACTCCCCTGTGTTTGGTGAGTCTCCTGGACCTTGCTGGTCCGAACCGTAACCTTCTTTGACCTTCTGCGTGAGTTGCCGTTGCCAAGGCTTGTTGGTGCTCCAGCCGGACACCGACCCCTCAGTACTCGACATCCTTCGTGAGACAGCTCGTATCCAGCTCCTGGTCGTCCTCGACGTCTCCTGGTCCCGGTGGCTGCAGAGTCAAGAACCCCCTCAACGCACCTGAAGCACCCAACATCGGTGGGCATTCGTCTACCGAGCCCCTGGTCACTCCTGAGTGACCCAGACGCTGTCCCCTCTGCTTTCAGCTACTCTTCAGCAAGAATCCACCTTTGGATTCCGACGGACACTTTTTTTCTTCCCAGCAGTTGCTCTTCTTCGAAGTCCTCCATATTGATCGACTGCGATTTCCAACGCCACTTCAGACCTATGCACACGGCTTCCCTGGGATAGATAACTCTGGTACTATGGTATCCACGGGTGGAGTGGCTCTCCAACCTCCGAAGTTCCACGGGGTTTCTTCGAAGTCCACTTAGAAGGGTCCTTAAACTTTAAAACTGCAACCGCGACCCTCCCATAGAATTGTACGTAGCACGTTTTCGTGTTGCCACACTGCACCCAACTTCTGTGGGGTCCCTACTTACTCACCTTGGGTGGTTCCTTGGGGTCCCAGCGATTCTACATCCTATAGATACTGTCTTGACTCGAGTCGTGGTTCTTATACCACTATTTTGGTATATGGTTTGGTCTCCCCCTGAAGCCCACTGTGTATTAGTGCTATTTACTATTGTTTCTGTGCTACAGTATTGTGTGCTTTGTGAGTATCTTCGTGTATTAGATACTGTGTCGTACTTGGAGTGTGTTATATTAAAAAATACATATTTTTATAACTACTGTCGTTCTCCTTTCATTTAACCAATACTATAAGGTTGCATTCTGTGAAGACAAGCTGCTTAACATTCTTTCAAGACTAAGCCTAAAGGCTGCTCTCCACAGCTACCACTTGGATAGCTTTCTAAGGTTATCTTTGACCTCTTAAATCACCATAAGCGTCGTTTGGACTGGTACAGGGTGCCCACTTTAATTAGTGAAGAGGGGGGCCAAGTTCACAAGGTAACTTGGACTAGAGAGTGCACTGCTGTATAGGACGGAAAGTCTCTAATAACAATCAGTAGTCTTGACTACAGTTAGTTCGATCTCTTCATGAGTGAATGTATTCTTCATTTATGACTCATGTTTTTTCATATGTATATATGTGTGTATTACACCAATCAATTTTTCATTATTGATTAAACATGAACGTAACGACAAAACAATTTTTAAACAGTGCATGTCAAAATTAATGCAAGAAAATTACAATACAATGAAAATATCAACAAGAAGTTTAGTTGAGCCCAATGCATTTCGGGATGGTGGTCCCTTTGTCAGGGGCATGCTGTGAAAGAACACACTATTGAGTATATGGATAACAACATAGCGCAAAGGGATTAAGGCACAACAAAATTGGTGTGTGCTTAGTATCTCCTTATAAGATGTTTACATGCTTCTATAATTTAAATAATGTGTCTCAAAGAGTCCTGAACACGATGTGAATCCCTGTGAAACCATCTTTGCTTGTATCGCGTTGGAAACATCAGGTATTGACGTGCAATCTGCCATTATAGCCCGTGCTTAGTGAAACGATAAACACGTTCGTGCATTTCATGATGAAAAAGCTATTAGAAAGAACCCCTCACCATAGCTGAAATATTAACTTGGATGTGTCTAAGTACCTTAAAAGTGCAGTGAAAACCATGTCCTTGTCAAGAAAAACGACCATGTATCAGTAGAATCGCAGGTCTCTGGATAATACAAAAGCCAATTTCAATCTGGCAGAACGACAAAGAACTGAACAAGAAGTTTCAGTTGTGACGTATTCAATTACCTGGACACAATGGATATTCAACGTGCCCTGCTTCGTGGATCACAGTTCTGACAAACTTCGTTGTCTAGCGAATGAAGCAAAACAATACCAGATCACGTTAGCTTCCAAACGGAAGAACATACTAATAAAATACGTCTTGCTTAAGTTACGCTCTCAGTTTCTCACATTATTCTTACCGACAAAATTCACGCGCCGATGCCGAATGAGTCCTCCATGCTGACTGAACCCAGTGCGGCGGACATCCTGCTTATGAACCTCTTATCGCGAGAACGTGCGGAGATCTCAGTCACAGTAATGACTTTCAGCACCATATTAGAGTGTGTTAACGAATTACTATATGCTCTTTTCGCACCCGAACTAGTAGTGGTGTTAGATTTCCTCACTCCATTTTAACTTAATGACTATCACGGCCCGACAACCTATCATTACATGATACGCACTAGATGCCTCAGCTGAATCCGGAGTGTTTGACTAAGGATGCACAACTTTGTTAACTAGCAGTTCACCGCGCACAACCAAGCGAAATCGCACTGATATGGAACTTTTTCGATGTTCAATGTGTTGACAACACGTGGGAAACGATCATATACGCGTGCTCATAACGTGTGAAACCACGAGTGATGTTGGTGTGAGACACTGATTTACATGGTACTAAGCAAAGAACCAACAAAAATTTACATGAGCTTAACAATACATGTGGGAATTTCCAAAACATGACATATATCGTTCAATGCAGGTTACAATAAACTGACTCACGTTTGTAACAATATACATATCCTACACTGCATCTGTGCTAAATTCAAGTAAATTAATATACAATACCGACAAAGATAACACCTAAATTTTGTATGTATGCGTGTATTCTCAATGTGAATGCTTGTTTACACAAGTACTATGTGCTGTCAACGGTGGTGGATGATAGTTTTGGTCCGGTTAGAGAAAACATGACATTTCAAATTTATCATTGAGCCCCAAAGCCATTAAAGAGTTCATCCTTTTAATCCGAACTGCTTGTCTCTGCAAAAGTCTTTTTGTGTTGTCCACACCTGCTAAAATGGCTACTTTTTCGATGATATGGAATTTGAGTTGAGCAATCGTATGTCGACATTGCTCCCAATGTGTGGCTAAACTTGAGGTGGTACTTTTGTTCCGAATTTTACTCTTATGTTCTGTCAAACGGATCTTCATTTTTCTTTCCGTCTTCCCGATGTAAATGAGACCGCAGGGACATTTAATAGAATAAACCACATTGGTGGTATTACAGTCCGTGGCATCTCGGAGTTTTATGCGTTCACCTGTTCTGGGATGTAATAGAGTATCTCCCTCAATGACGTTGTTACAGTGGATGCAGTTTAAACACTTTCTCGTGCCAGATTTCCCTGCATGAATCTTAAGTTTCCCTGATGTCAGTATTTCTTTCAAATTACGCGATCTGGTATGTGCGAATAAAGGTTTGTCATTGAAAATCCCATGGAAGTCCGGTTCCTCCGTCAGCAGTTCCCATCTATTATGAATAATCTTCTTGATTTTTTTTTATAAAGTGGAGTAACGAGACACAAAAATCATTCTGTTTGTTACAATCTTGGTTTTTTTTGTAGTAATTTCTCCCTATCCTGAGCAGTAGCACGTTCTGCGTGTTTCATCAACAAATTTTCAGGATATCCTCTTTTCCATGTATTGCTTTTTTTGTTCTTCAATAGTTTGAACATAGATTTCAGCTTCCGACGTAATTCTACGGGTTCGGAGAAATTGAGAGTATGGTAAATTTTTCATGAGTGATGGAGGGTGAAAACTCTCGAACATTAATGCGTTGTTTCGATCCGTAGGTTTCTTGTAAATACTGGTGGATATTTTTTGTGTTTTTATTTCCAACCAAACGTCTAGGAAAGCTATTCCTGTTTTGCTGATGTTATGAGTGAACTGTATTCTCTGGTCTTTAGTGTTCAGTATCCTGATGTTCTCCACTAATGATTCCTCTGTGTTATTCCAAATGAGGAAAATGTCGTCTATGTAACGATGAAAAAACACCAGTCAAGCCTGCCATGTAGTGTTGGTTAAAATATGGTCTCTCGAATTTTGCCATAAGGGTATTGGCGTATGATGGAGCACCAGGAAAACCCATCGAAGTTCCATTCAGTTGTCAACAGAACTGATCATTCCATTCGAAATAACTATTTTGAAGACAAAATTCCAATAGTTCAATGATTAAGGTGTTCTGGTCACAATCTTGACCGCCCTTTAATAATGCCCACTCTACTGCTTCAAGTCCACATGAATGTGGTATCGAGGTGTATAATGCCACCACATCAATTGTACAGAGATACCACTCCTCACTTATCTTTTCTGGTAATGATGCAATGCTTTGCAGAAAGTCAGTGGTATCTTCGATGTATGTTTGCCAGCTTTTGACCAAAGGTTGCAAGTGTGCATCGATGAATCTTCCTGGTGCTTCGAACACTGAGCCGCAACCCAACACTATCGGTCTGAATTGAGGGCTCGTGATGCTTTTATGAATCTTCAGCAACATATATAGTTTAGGGCATCTAGGGAACTGTGTAGTGAGATATTGTTTAGTACTTTCGTCAATCCACTGTAAGTTCAATGCTTTTGTCAAGATCTGGTTCAGTAGCTTGGAGATTTCGCTTGTTGGATCTGTCTCTAATCGTGTGTAGATCGTATCATTGAGATGCTCATTCACCTTGGTGACATATTAATCTCGGTCCATCATAACCAGGCCTCTCTGCCTTTGTCAGCTTTTTTAAATGTTATTTCGGGCCTTTTTGCCAAGTTATGTAGGGTACTCAATTCTGTTAGACTCAGGTTCGGTTTGTTTTTGTTAACTTTCACATAGTTAAGTTTACTCATGTCTTTCTTTACCAACGCTTCAAACGTATCTAGTGTCTTGTGTGATATGGGAGCCACGAATGTGCTCTTGGGTTTGAAACGTCTGTCTTTAGGCTCAGTATCGGCAGAATCTGATAGTGAAAAAATTCTTGAGTCTTAAAACTCTCATGAATTTGAAGAATGCGATCTCAGTCTCTAAAGCCATACTATGGTAAGTTGGTATGAAAGACGTTCCTTTATTTAGTATCTTCCGCTGTCCCATTGTCAATTCCACAGAGGAGATGTTAATTATGAGGGATTGTACAATTTGACTATGAGGGAGCAGATCCATAATAATTGCCAAAATCAGTTATTGCATCAGTACCTGGTTGGCTCTGATCTGACTTCTCCCCAAGAATTGGGAAAGAAGGCAGATAAGTGGGTCAGAACCAGGGTGAAGCAGAAAAACCAGAACAATGGTGGTGACCGAAAGAAGCAAGATGCTAAAACTCCAGATAAGGGTGGGGACAAGGGTAAAGATCAGAAGTTCATCAGGGCCCCAAAAACCTGCATCTAGAGGGGGGGAGGGTGTGGGGGGGGGGGGGAAGAGTCACAATCCAACAAAGGTAAAGGCAAAAAGAAACCTTGGTGTTACTTGTGTAAGGTAAAGACCCAAGAGATGCTGATTGTCCAAAAGCCAAGGAAAATCCTCCTACCACCACTGCCCCTAAGGCAACTGCGTCCCCTAGCACAAGTACAGGTGGTGGTACAGGGAACAAGAGATTAGTAGGGTTAACCTTGGGCTCTGAGATTGGTTCTGGCCTAGTCAGAACTCCAGCTCAGGTTGTGCTGGTCTGTGATGGTGGCATGGATCTTGCCACCTTATTTGTCAGCCCCAGTAACCTGGGCAGATACAGACAACAGCCTTTGATCAATGGTAAGGAGGCCATGGCATACAGGGACACAGGTGCAAGTGTCACGATGCTGACAGAGAATCTTGTGGGCCCTGACCAAATCATACTTGGAGAAATGTACCAAGTGACCAATGCTAACAATGTCAGGACTGATCATTCCTTGACAGTTGTTAATTTCAGCTCTTGAACCCCTCAGACAGCAAGCTGCTGTTGGGAGTGTCAGTGGATCCCACAGGATCTATTGGGATGAGGGACTCCTGTACTCAGAGGGTAGAGACCCCAAGCCTGGTGCCACCAGGAGGTTGGTCATACCTCTGAAGTTTAGGGGCTTCCTACTCACCTTGGCACATGACATTCCCTTAGCAGGACACCTAGGTCAAAGTAAGACTTGGGACAGGCTTGTCCCTCACTTTCACTGGCCTCACATGTCAGAGGACACAAAGGAGTTTTATTTTACTCCTGTACCACCTGTCAAGCCAGTGGTAAGTCAGGTGGTACCACAAAGGCCCCCCTCATGCCACTACCTGTGGTGGGGGTTCCCTTTGAGAGGGTTGGGATTGATATCATTGGTCCCATGAACCCTCCAACAGCATCTGGACACAGTTGCATTCTAGTGGTAGTGGACCATGCCACTAGGTATCCAGAGGCCATACCCCTTAGAACCACCACAGCTCCTGTGGTGGCCAGGGCCCTCCAGGGACTTTTTTCCAGAGTGGGTTTCCTTAAGGAGGTCTTAACTGGCAGAGGAACAAACTTCATGTCAAGTTACATCACTGCTATGTGGAAGGAGTGTGGAGTAAACTACAAGTTCACCACACCCTATCCCCCACAATGCAATGGGTTGGTTGAAAGGTTAAACAAAACCCTCAAGGACATGATCATGGGCCTCCCAGAAAAGCTCAGGCGAAAATGGGATGTCCTGTTGCTCTGCCTTCTCTTGGCCTACACAGAGGTCCCACAGAAGGGGTTTGGCTACAGCCCTTTTGAACTTCAGTTTGGGCATCCAGTTAAGGGTCCCTTGTGTTTGGTGAAGGAGGGATGGGAGTTACCTCTCAAACCTCCTAAACAAGACATAGTGGACTATGTACTTGATCTCCGATCCAGGATGGCGGAGTACATGAAGGCCAGTAAAAACCTCGAGGCAAGTCAAGAATTGCAAAAAGCTTGGCATGACCAAAAGGCTGTCTTGACTGTTTATCAGCCAGGGCAGAAGGTTTGGGTGTTGGAGCCTGTGGCCCCAGCAGCTCTCCAAGACAAATGGAGTGGACCCCATACCATTCTTGAGCAGAAGGGAGAGGTCACCTACCTGGTGGACCTTGGTACTCCCAGGAGCCCCCACAGGGTGCTCCATGTGAAAAGGCTCAAGCCATACATTGACAGGGCTGACATGGGCTTGCTCATGGCAACTGATGAGGGACAGGAGGAAGAGTGACCAACTCCCTGACCTCCTCTCAAAGAACCCTGATGATGGATCAGTTGATGGTGTAGTCTTGGCAGAAAGCATCACTGGTCAACAGCAGATTTATTGTAGAAAAGTCCTCAATCAATACAGGCATTTGTTTTCTCTGACACCCAGTCAAACTACCTGGTGTACCCATGAAGTGGACACAGGTGAGAGTCTACCTGTCAAGAATAAAATCTACAGGCAGCCTGACCATGTCAGAGATTGCATCAAGACAGAGGTCCAAAAGATGCTGGAACTGGAAATGATTGAGCCCTCAGATAGCCCTTGGGCTAGCCCAGTAGTCCTGGTACCTAAACCTCACACCCAGGGTGGTAAGAGAGAGATTAGGTTTTGTGAGGACTACAGGGACTCAATGCAGTCAATAGGACTGATGCTCACCCAATTCCTAGGGCAGATGAGCTTATTGATACTCTGGCCCCAGCCAAGTATCTAAGTACATTTGACCCAACTGCTGGCTATTGGCAAATCAGACTAGCTGAGGATGCCAAACCAAAAACAGCATTTTCAACCCCTAGTGGGCATTACCAATTTATTGTGATGCCCTTTGGTTTGAAGAATGCACCTGCCACATTCCAAAGGCTGGTGAATAAAGTCCTTACAGGATTGGAAGCCTATAGTGCAGCACATCTAGATGATCTAGCGGTCTTAAGCTCCACCTGGGAGGATCACTTGGTCCACCTGAAGAATGCTTTGGAGGCTCTGCAGAGAGCAGCCCTCACTATCAAGGCAACTAAGTGCCAGATAGGGCAGAGCAAGGTTGTGTACCTGGGCCACCTTGTGGGTGGAGGCCAGGTTCAACCATTACAGAGCAAAATCCAGACCATCATGGACTGGGTTGCTCCAACTACCCAGACTCAGGTCAGAGCTTTCTTTGGCCTGACTGGGTATTACAGGAGATTTGTTAAAGACTATGGGTCTATAGTGACTCCCTTGAATGATCTCACATCTAAAAGAATGCCCAAGAAGGTTCAGTGGACAGTTAGCTGTCAGCAAGTATTTGATGATCTCAAGCAGGCCATGTGCACTGCTCCCATTCTGCAAAGTCCTGACTACTCCAAGCAATTTATTGTCCAAACAGATGCATCTGAGTTGGGGGTAGGGGCTGTGTTGTCACAACTTAATGCAGAGGGTCAGGATCAACCAGTAGTTTTTATCAGCAGAATGTTGACCCCAGAGAGAAACGTTGGTCAGCTATAGAGGGGAAAGCCTTTGCTGTGGTCCGGGCCCTGAAGAAGCTGAGTCCATACCTGTTTGGCACTCACTTCATTGTTCAGACAGACCATAAGCCCCTCCTATGGCTAAAACAGATAAGATGTGAAAACCCCAAACTTTTGAGGTGGTCCATTTTCCTACAGGGGATGGACTATACAGTGGAACATAGACCTGGGAGTAACCATGCCAATGCAGACGAACTATCCAGATATTTCCACTTAGAAAATGAAGACTCAACTGGGCAAGGTTAGTCTCATCTCCTTACGTTTGGGGGTGGAGGGGTTGTGTAGGAAAGTAGGATCGGCTTCTTATGGTTACCCCCACTTTTTGCTTCATGTGATACTGTTTTTGACTAGTCTGACTGGGATCCTGCTAATCAGGACCCCAGTCTATCTGCTTTCTCCCTAACCTGTTATGTTATGTACTTAGGTCCACTCCAGATTGGATACTGGGGTACCCATGCCAGTCCCTAGTATATGGTACCCATGTACCCAGGACATAGGTACCCCGAGAGGCCTCCCATGGGCTGAAGCATGTATTATGCCACCCAGGAGAGGCCATGCAAAATGGAACTACAGGCCTGTCATTGCAGCCTGTGTAAGTTGGTGCATGCACCACTTACTTAAGATATAGGTTTACTATATCTAAGGGTCACTACACTTAAAACCTGTAAGTCACCCCTATAGCAGGCCTTAACAATCCTGAAGGCAGGGTGCTTGGTTCTAAGTGAGAGGGTGCCACTACATGAGCAGGATACCCCTGCAGCCTACGGAGTCCATTCTCCCAGGTTGTTAGTGCTGCAGCCATTTACGACATATAGAGTGGCATTATGCGACCGCTTGATGACCAACTCTAAAACGGCTGAAAGTAACCCTATCGTGTTTGGTGTCAAACGTTGTGGAATCATACCCCACACTGGTAACCAGTGTGGGAGATATGATTCCAATCCTCAGAAACGAGCTTTGTGAGGTCCCTGGTGTTCCCGGTACCAGCCTTCTAGTCCTGGGCAGCCCAAAATGGTTGCTGCCGACCAGAGACACATTTCTGCCCTCCTGCTGCTGAGCCAAGCTCGGGCAGGGGAAGGCAGAATAGGCATCCTGTCACAGGGAGGTGTGACCACCTCCCAGACAGGATTTAGTGTATTAGGCCTGGGTGGGTGCGCTTGCCAGCGACCGAAAGTCTGCATGAGGGGCACATTTGGTGTCCCTGTGCATAGTCCAGTTCAAACCAGTCCTGGGAGCCGTTGGCTCCTGCTCTGGCACGAAACTGGACAAAGGACATGGGAGTAACCTCCCCACTGTCCAGACCCTCCCCTGGGAGGGTCCCCTGAATCTGTCCAACCCTCTCCCGTGGGTACAAAAGGGCTTACCTGGCTGTAGGACCCTAGATTCGACGTGGACAAAATTCTAATCAAGAAACCACTGACCTTCGACCGTCTGGACACTCTGGATTCCGTTTGGGCCCGACTTGGTCTCCCTCTCAGTCCAAAGCATCGTCTGTGCCCATGCACCATACAGGCTCTGTGTAAGACCTGTGGAGCATCAAGGACAACCGAAGACATCTCCCTTGGAGTGAAGGAGTCACTCCCCTGCAACTGCAGGCACACACATCACGATTGACCGGTCTGCTGCTCCAGAGCTCCTACGTACTCCGAAGGCTCCAGCAACACAGGAGGTGGGTTTCTATGTCCCTCGAGGTCCGAGCTGAGGGTCAACACTGCTTTTCCTGGGCTCCCCTGGTTGCTCCAGGCTTGCTCTGACTCCCCTGTGTTTGGTGAGTCTCCTGGACCTTGGTGGTCCGAACCGTAACCTTCCTTGACCTTCTGCGTGTGTTGCCGTTGCCAAGGCTTGTTGGTGCTCCAGCCGGACACTGACCCCTCAGTACTCGACATCCTTCGTGGGACAGCTCGTATCCGGCTCCTGGTCGTCCCCGTCTCCTGGTCCCGGTGGCTGCAGAGTCAAGAACCCCCTCAACGCACCTGAAGCACCCGACATCGGTGGGCATTCGTCTGCCGAGCCCCTTGTCACTCCTGAGTGATCCAGACTCTGTCCCCTCTGCTTTCAGGTACTCTTCACCAAGAATCCACCTTTGGATTCCGACGGACACTTTTCTTCTTCCCAGCAGTGGCTCTTCTTCGAAGTCCTCCATAGAGACCGACGGCGGTTTCCGACGCCACTTCAGACCTATGCACCCGGCTTCCCTGGGATAGGTAACTCTGGTACTTTGGTATCCACGGGTGGGGTGGCTCTCCAACCTCCGAAGTTCCACGGGGTTTCTTCGAAGTCCACTTAGAAGGGTCCTTAAACTTTAAAACTGCAACTGCGACTCTCCCATAGAATTGTACGTAGCACGCGGTCATGTTCCCACACTGCCCCCGTCCTCCGTGGGGTCCCTACTTACTCACCTTGGGTGGTTCCTTGGGGTCCCAGCGATTCTACATCCTCTAGACACTGTCTTGACTCGAGTTGTGGTTCTTATACCACTATTTTAGTATATGGTTTGGTCTCCCCCTGGAGTCCACTGTGTATTATTGCTATTTACTATTGTTTCTGTGCTACAGTATTGTGTGCTTTGTGAGTATCTTCGTGTAGAAGATACTGTGTCGTACTTAGAGTGTGTTATATTAATAAATACATATTTTTTTATAACTAGTGTGTGGTTCTCCTTTCATTTAACCAATACTAGAAGGTTGCATTCTGGTAAAACAAGCTGCTTAACATTCCTTCAAGACTAAGCCTGAAGGCTGCTCTCCACAGCTACCACTTGGATAGCTTTCTAAGGTTATCTTTGAGCTTTTAAATCACCATATGGGTTGTTTGGACTGGTACAGGGTGCCCACTTTAATTAGTGGACAGCATATACCAGGCCAACTTCTCACAGAGGGTGTCTGATGTCAGGAAAAAAATGGACTAGACACCAAATTATGGCAACAGAGGACGTCCAACAACAAAAAAACAAGCATTGGCATAGCCAATAGGTCTCGCTTTTGGGACCTTATAAGTATTTAGTTATGCAGCACAATATCCTTGGTGCAACAACATCAACTGTTGCATGGCTAAGCACTTATAAGGTCCCAAAGGCGAGACCTATTGGCTATGCCAATGCTTGTTGAATTGGCAGTGAAAAGGGTGCGACAAGGAGGGAGGGGTAACGGAGGAGAGCCAAGTAGTCTCTGGTTAAGAACTGAAAGCAGACGAATAGCTATAAAGATTGCTACAGCTCTCTTCTACACAACATATGGGTCTTGTTTGGGCATGTGAAACGCTGCCTGTTTTTTCCTTCTTATCTATATTTGTTAAATGAAGCATTCTGTTTAAATTACAGAGCTCAAATTGGAAAAGAAGCATGAAAGTAAAACTTTTAAATAATAGCGATTGACAAAAGAGACAGAGCTATGTATAGGTGCCTTTGTGCGATTTGAATGGGGTGGCAGGTTTGAAACACAAGCTGCAAAGTAAACAACCGAGCGGTGTTATGGATCACACTTCACAAAACAAGCAGGAAAGTCATCAAACCCAAAATGTGTTAAGGTAGGGAAAGAAAACAGTCGACCGGCAGATACTCTGGAAGTGGATTGTGAAAACGAAAATTAGAGTAAAAGCGACACATCCATTTACAAAAGAGACAAAGCCAATAACTGGTGCCTTTGTGAGATTGGAAAGGAGACGGCAGCTAGATGGAGTGCAGGGTTGTTTAAAAATCCTGTCTAAATGTCGGAGTGAGAATGCTTTTGATGGTAAATGTAAAGCAACACGCTGATAGTCACAAGTACGGATCCCAACTCAAAACAAAAGCTATTGTGCAATTAGAAAGGAGACAGTAGGCAAATGCAATGCATAGCGGTTTCACAATGCAGTCGAAAACTCGGTGCAAAATGCTCTGAAGGAATAAACAACAAGCCCGGGAGTGATGCGTTCGTGCGAGGTGAGCCCACGAGTGGTGCGCGCGCGCTTGGGAGAGCAGTCTGCTCATTTTCAAGCACTGCACTCGTGCTTGTGGCGCGCCGCTTCTCGCTCCCGCAAGGTGGATGCCGCCACAAGCACGAGTGTGTGCTTGGAAATGAGCAGAGCGACGGCTAAAGGCCCTCCTATACAGGCGCATGCGCGCTGCGTAGGCGAGACCTAAAAAAGGGAGAGAAAAGACTACAAAAGGAAAGTTCCAGACTCAACCACTAGATGGCGTAATAATGCACAGCATCTGAATGCAGAAAAGATTCCCGCTGCAAAACTGATTTAGTGTAAAGGAAATGACAAAGCAGAGTGGGTTTTTGGTAAATCCAGCATTGGATAGTATTTTTTTTTTTTTATACACAATTTATTTTTATATTAAGTGCATAGAAATAAACAAACCACTCAGCTCAGTCAGTGCAGGTAACTTGAAGAGCCATACAGATCAAAGCAGCAATTACAATCATTCTAATCCATCGTGTGATCACCGTGGTCCCCACATTTTCTTATGTTTTTGAGGGCATCCTCTAGCCACGTACACCAGTTCTTCAAGCATCACACACCAGTCCATTTCTTTGTACCACACTATTATCCACTGAGGATCAGGTGCATTCCAGGCAGGGACAATATGTTGTTCATCAATGAGGGTAATGTCACACAAGAAAAGAGCCACGGGTCCAAATTAAAAGGAGGATAGTTAACTGTTTAGATGTGATATGCCATGCAGACCGTGGGGATTCCTTTCAGGACGGTTCCCCTCACACACCAGAGGTGTCATGCTCATCATAGGCCTCTCACACTGAAAGACCTAGTCTTCGTGCGGGCTACAACCCCTTCTACTAGGAGGAGCTCAGGATGTTTCGTTGAGTCAGGCGGGGTGTACTAAACCCCTATGTGAGCTTGGCGTGTGTGTAACAAAAGTGCAGTGCTGTGACGTGACAAGTTAAAACTGGCTACAGGGTTAGCTATAGTGTAACTTTATTCAGCTACCCTGTGTCAGGATTAAAAGCAATAAAGAGCTGATAACACAAGTGTCATCATTAGAGACAGATGTGTAGATCGCTAGACCAACATGTTTCAGCCAGAAAGACCTGGGTAGTGTCTCGGCCTTCTTCAGGGTCAGTTTGTTCAGCTACTGCAAAAATATAATACTGAACCAGTAATATTGACTGTTCAGTATGGACTGCATACAACCACAATGGATTGTGCAATTCAATACGTCTGTCCAGGCATATTAGCCATATGGTACGTGCACCAAAACCACAGAATCGTCAATATTACTGGTTCAGTATTATATTTTTGATTTATTCACGTGCTTTTTATGCTTTTTCACGTAGTTGCACTTTATTTTTGCAGTAGCTGAACAAACTGACCCTGAAGAAGGCCGCGACACTACCCAGGTCTTTCTGGCTGAAACATGTTGGTCTAGCGATCTACACATCTGTCTCTAATGATGACACTTGTTTTATCAGCTCTTTATTGCTTTTAATCCTGACACAGGGTAGCTGAATAAAGTTACACTATAGCTAACCCTGTAGCCAGTTTTAACTTGTCACGTCACAGCACTGCACTTTTTTGTTACACACACGCCAAGCTCACATAGGGGTTTAGTACACCCCGCCTGACTCAACAAAAACATCCCTGAGCTCCTCCCTCATAGAGAGGGGGTTGTAGCCCGCACGAAGACTAGGTCTTTCGTGTGAGGAGGCCCCCTATGATGAAGCATGACACCTCTGGTGTGTGAGGGGAACCGTCCTGAAAAGGGAATCCCCACGGTCTGCATGGCATATCACATCTAAACAGTTAACTATCCTCCTTTTAATTTGGACCCGTGGCTCTTTTCTTGTGTGACATTAGTTTGGTGGGGAGTAAGCTCACGCAGGTCCTTAAAACTCCTCAGGCCCTCAAGTGTATTGACATCAATGAGGGTACCCATACCCGCAAGTGCCCTCTCCCCTCTGAATCACCCAACATCCTCAAGTAAACCCAGTAGTGACACCCACAGGGAAGATTCAAGGGGATACTCCAGAACCTGAAATATGGTATGAAACTCAACACCTTAGTATCGAGAGATCACCAGACATCCCCATACCATATGGAAGAAGTCTGCTCCCTCCTCCCGACATCTCGGGCAAGCGGAGGATGCACGTGAGCAGGCTTTCCACAGCCTGACCGGCGTCAGGTAGGTGGTGTGGAGGTACTTTAAATCAGGCATAGATGAAACTGCTACCTACCTTGGTGTCATGAGGGCCTCCCGCTATTCTGACTCCTCGAAGTTGCCCACCCAGCCCTCCCATCTGGTTTTCAGTGTCGTGAATAAGTTTGGGGAGTTAATGACAAGTGACTTGTCGAAGCAGGATATCCCCCCTTTCCCCGGGGGTCCCATTAGTTCCCGCGCTTCCACGGGACTTAAACGCAGGGACCTCCTCCAGTGAGTCCCTGTGAGACACGCACATGGCGGAGCTGGAGGAATCTGAAGAACTGCGAGCAGTGGAGTCTGAAGTCTATGTCTTGGAAGGATTTCATGTGGGATCCTACCCAGACATCCCCCAGCTTCGAAATTCCAGTCAGATCCCATTTACCAAAGCCCTGTAGTGAGGCCGCTTCACGCAGCCACCACCCCCTCTAGAAAGGGGTCTCCTGGGTGAGTTTGCCATGCCATCCTGTCCAGCGTAGCATCGCTCTCCATACTAGTAAGGCCACTCTCGATAATTAGGGGAGATATTGGAGGACAGGGGACCCATACAGCAGTGGACAGTAATTTAAAGAGCATTCAATACTTTCAGAAAAGACACAACTGTCTTCTCTAGAAAAGCGCATCTTTAAACCTTAAATAGAATAGGTTGTAGGACCATTTCTGAAACCAAAACTGCTGGTGGGAAGTAGGCAAGCCGCAAAAGGCAAAACTATACCTTAGCCATACAGCTTTAATAGGAATTGGAATCTAAAGATCTATAAATGAAGAGGACGGCAGACTTCTGTACTATGAATTCTTTTATTTCCCAAATATTTTATTACTGCTCTGGTAAGGTGTATTTTACAAAGCTAAGTCTCAAAGGGTACCACAAGGTAGACTCTTACCATACACTGAGAGTAGTAAAGTAATGGGTAACACTCCAAGGAAACGGGAAACGTACAAGACGTAATTGTAATTGCATTTATATAGCGCTTACTGCCCCTAAAGAGGCGTTGAAGCGCTTTCCGGCGAGTAGCAAGTTGGAAAGAAAGTATATAGATCACTTTACTTTCTTGTTCATCCATTTATCCAATATAAAGTATGTCAGACCTACTCCATCTGCTGTTAGAGAAACATAGGGTTGCCAAGGGAACTGCATCCTTCTTGAGACAGCAGTTGAAACATGACCGAATATTTGGGATATGTCGTGCACCAGCTTAGAAGCAGGGGTGGGAGGTTAGAGAATGCGACGAGCAGAAAGGGATCAGGCAACAGGTAATTTTGAAAGAAGGTTTAAGTCGCACATTTTCAACTCTGATGCACCGTGGCATTTATATCTACTGAGCAAAGTTAAAATAGTGTCTGCACTGTATGTCCTAAAATGGTTCTAAAGATAACTTGACCAGGAATGGATGGCGTTCGTCACACACACGAGGTCTTGGCCTCCCTGCTTTCCTGTCGTTACTTATGCAGCCACCGTTAGGACATGAAACAAATGTGGTTGAAAAGAAACTCGAATAGCAACAGACAGACACTTTCACACCACATAACATCGATACAGCTAATTTAACTGTAAAATGTATTAATATTTTCCGTACATCCTGAAGGTACCATCTAGTATACAATAGAAACTCGCTGTTTAGGTTTGCAAACATTTTGTGAAACTTCGATGTGCAAATGTGTGTATCGCATATTTATTACAATTGGCAATATCTTTATACTGTGTATGTCCTCAGAAGGAAATGGACATTAAGGGAATCAAACCCCGGTGATTAAAAGAGAAAGCATAACAGAACACTTAGTTGTCTTGCCTTAACTACCCTAACATACCATGCCCATTAGCACTGCAACAGGTATTTGCTTTACATATGTTTGCTGCAGGTACATAAGCAATCGCATCAGCAGAGATGGAGAGAGAGTGTGTGTGTGTGTGATTAAATGTATTTTCCGGATTCATAACTATGCATTCTTCTGGATTACAATACACTATATGGTGTCAAGCGTAAATGTGTGAGGATCCGGATCGTGTGCATTCAACCTTCTCAGCATTTCTGAAAAAAACAAATGTTTTTTCCAATTAATCTATTCAAAATATTTATTGTATTTCAAAGATACCCATCTAATCGCTTTCTAACTTCCCCTCGACTCTACTTAACCGCCTAAATTGTTAACAAAAACAGGTCTGATTGAAGAAAATGTGCAAGGCTGTTTATTCAGGCACAGCTACTATGGTGGTCCACCATAGCTGGCTGTTTGCTAACCTTTCGTCATCTTTTCAGGTATGCGGTCTAAACAACAATTTTTGAGGTCAATAAGATTCAGGATCCCGGACAAATAAACTTGTGCTGGTAAGCATCAATGCTGTTTTTCCTGACCATCCTGGGCCATGTTTGGATGCATGAGGTATGTCCTAGCCTCTTTCCACCGAATCCTCCCATGGGTAACAGCGCTCACAACTCAATATTATCAAGTCTTAATGTTTCCACTCCATATACCAATACTCCGTGACAATAGGTATACAGAAGACTGGACTTTGTTACTGGACACATGTACCATCCAAGAAGTACATATTGCCATGTGGCACAAGCGCACCAGGAAACATAACTGGTTACACTTCTTACTACTTCAAAAAAGCAACCATATCAACAGCATATGAAATTAGCAAAATAGAACTGAGTAAGGATTTTCCTAAATAAGGAATGGAGGTAAATTGGTAATGTGTGCAGATGTGCGCATGCACACTGTCAGCTGTAAGGTATAACTAAACTTTCATAACTGATGCAATTTGGTTCCATCTATTTTGTATAGACATAGTATTGTGGTTTATATTGATGAAGTATTGTGGGTGCACTTTCTATACAGCCAAAAAACACCCTTTCAACTACCGAGAAGCGTTGAACAGCGTGCTTAATATTTTAAAAAACTGACGACTACATTTTCACCAAATTTCATAACCTACAGAACTCATGGCAGACTATGTAATGGCCTGGTTTGGTCCAGCTGTGTATTACAAGCAGGTACGCAAAACTCTGGTTTGGGTATACCCTGATAATGAATGGTGAATAGTCAAACAAGTCAAAGTTAAATACTTAACTTTAAAGATAAAGGACATTGATAGATGTAGGTTAATGGAAAGTGAAAATGTGTGTTAAATTCAACTTTACTTGTAGACTTTAATCTGCAGTGAGAAACTATAAATGTATATTTGACCCGCAGCTCACACCCTTCTATGCTTGAATCACAAAAACGACATTGTCAAAACAATCAAGATCCATCTCAGAGTATGAAACTTTTTTATGATGCGTAACAAGGGCAGCATCTGTTACCATTATGGTAGTACACTAGAATCTGAGTGTCCAAAATAGGTCCAAGGAGACCATATCTATGCCAGATTTTCAGGATATGCAAGCAAGATACATTTATATACTAAGAAGCTAAATGGAGATAATTTACTTAGTGGTTTTCCTAAAAAGGTGGCATGGATTCTGCCTTCCTTGGCCTGGATGTTAGAAAGCTGTGCCTTAGAAGCACCAATGTATGTTTTGAAGGAGGTGGATTTACATAACAATAAAACATCTTGTCCTGTCTGGTGTTTAGGCAATTGGTAGAGGTGGAGGTTTTCAGAGGGTCTTGTGGGAGATTAGTTCAGGTTTGCTGGTCCTATCGTTTCTTTTTTAGCTGTCAAATGAGGTCCAAGGTCTACAACATCTTCCTCAGTTGCCATCCTTGTCAGAAAACAATGAGAAACTGCAAACTGGAGAACTTGAATATAATCAGAACTTACATTCATGGCAATGCACAAAAGCAAATTTAACATCTAGGTCAGGAGTTGCCAGTGTCGGTCCACAATGGCCGGATCCATATCAGAGTTTCAAGTGGACGACCAAATATGTAAACGATTCACATTTAGATTAATTTATGCACGTGTTACATGGAGTTATCCTGAAAATCTGACATTAATCCAGAAGCCGTGGAGCAATGTCACGCTGGATATAGTACTATGGAGGCAATCATGTCACAAGACTGAATAACTTACATCTGCACTCTCTAACTTCTGTACGAAATCCTGAGTTGGGGTCCCAGTTACCTTCATAATTTCAGTTAGCTGGTCAAGATCTGAATTACAGTGGTTAAGAATCAAGCCTTAAATATTTGTCCTGTCAAGATAGTTAGGCAGTGTCACATGGTGATCTATTGACCAATAACCTAAGTAAACATGCACTCAAAAGAAATTGCACAAACAGTTACAAAGGTGGAATTAGCAACTGGAAATGAAGCGCACTGGAGAAAAAGGATAAAATAAAAAAATAAACAAACAGCAACTTAATATGACAACTAAAGTGGAAAATCATGACCAAGAACTACTAAAGAAAAATGTAGTTAGAAAGTGAGGTATACTGGAAAACATTGGGCATGTTGATGTCAGTATACATAAAAAGTGTTTTGTAAATGTTCATCAAAAATAATTCAACAAAAATCCAAGCCAATGTTGCATGCCCATTTACAAGTTAAGGAACTACTCTTATCTTTTCATTACAGGAGAACTGGCAGTTGATCCAACATGGTGTTAGGCAATTAGCATTAAAAGAAAGATTTATCAGCTCTCAAATGATGACAGAAGGAAAGAGGGAAAATTGAGTGTCTCTCTCTCTTTCTGGAAAGGGAGTTTAGGAATCTCAGGCACAAACTAAGGAGGATGATCCAACAGACAGAGTGAAAAGAGTGGGTCATTAAGAAGAAATGAAAGTGCGAGTCACCACTTCTCCCCTGGAAATTAAGGTTTAGAATCTCTGTTGAAAAATACATGGGGTTGGACTCCTCCATTCCTGAACTTTTCACAGGTTTTCTTGTGGCACAGAATCTTTTCGCAACATACTTGTTAACACCTTAACTGCTGAGCCTCACCATCCCCCCGCCCCCCACACACACACACCATTTTTGGGTTATTTGGTGTAGTTCGCACTTAGGGCTGCGTAACATCTTTTCCACATGAGATATCCACGCCAAATTTGTATCCTTTTTCCCCCAACATCCTGGGGATTCTAAAGGTATCCAGGGTTTGTGGATTCTTCTGGAGGGGACTGGGAAAATAGGCAAAATATCGCTAAATTCTGATTTTGTTTTGGGAATAATAGGAAAAAATTGCTCTGGATAAAACAGTCAGTTTTTTTCCTAACATTGGCATCAACAAATGGTTTGCTGTGGTAGAGTCAGCATCTTCTCAGCTTCCAGAACATACAGACCTGAATAAAAAAAAACTACTTTTTTACCACAGTCTTGGCATTTTCAAAGAGGTAGCCTATTTTTCCTATTTTTGAGCTTTCAACCTACTTAGTTTGTGGTGGAAACCAGTATAAAACCCATAGGTGATCCAGGAAGCTACAGGTTTCTGAAAAGTAGAACAAATTCTAAATTCTATGCCAGGGCAGGCGGTGAGGATTATGCTCTACTTTCTGTCATCTCCAGCAGACTTCAACATGCAGATATAAACTACCTTATCAAAAAGCCACAGGAAAGAAACTACAAAACTTTGACCAATAAACAGTCTCTCTTGTCCCTTATAATGAGCGTCTCCCCATGCAACTTCCTCTTCCTTTCCTGGTTCCAGCAGGCAGAATCTCTTGAATATTAACTTGTCTGAATGTTGTATTTACTTATTGTTGGCTAAAGCGCATTGTGTTTGTGGTGCCCCTGTGGGAACACACGTTTCAGCGCTCCTTTTGTGGCTGGTTTTTGTTTGTCTTAACCGTTTGCGTGCATTGGACGGCCGTGAGCCGTCCGATGTGACGGTGGGCGTGTGCGTCGGACGGCTCCCGGCCGTCCTAGCACCCACCCACAGGGGAAGCGCTGGCGCTCCCCCCGTGGGCTGCCCTTCGAGCTGCCCCCACCGGGGAAGGCAGGGGAAGCCCTTCCGCTGCCCCCACCGGGGAAGGCAGGGGAAGCCCTTCCGCTGCCCACCCCCCCCGGTCCCTCCCTCCGCGTCATCTAATGACGTCAGCGCGCGAGGCGCGCTGATGTCATTAGAGGATACCGGACGCACTGGAAGTCATTTGCTTCCAGCGCGTCCGCAGGATAGGAGGCGAGTTTCTCCTCGTGGGGGTTTAAAGAGGCATCGGAGGAAAGGAAAGGGTTTTCCTTTCCGCCAATGTTTTTTTTTTTTTTAAATGCCCTTTGTGTCGGGGAGCGGCCCCTTGGGCAAGGGTTGCTCCCCTTGGGGGAGCAATTTGTTTGGTTGGGTCTGCCCCCCTTGGGGGGGAGCAGATCGGATTTAAAAAACAAAAAAATAGCTGTGTGCCCACTAGGCCACCAGGGATTTTGTTTTTAAAAAATATGGTTTTTGGGGAGCGGCCCCTTAGGCAAGGGCCGCTCCCCTTTGGGGAGCATTTATTTGGGCCGTTTTTGCACCCCTGGGAGGGCAGATCGGCCCAAGTAAACTATTAATTTTATGTGCCCACTAGGCCACCAGGGATTTTTTTTTTTTTTAAATATGTTTGTGGGGAGCGGCCCCTTAGGCAAGGGTCGCTCCCCTTTGGGATCATTTATTTTGGCCGTTTCTGCCCCCCTTGGGGGCAGACCGGCCTTGTGATTCCAGGCCCATCTGCCCCCAAGGGGGGCAGAAGCCATTAGACACCAGGGATTGTTTTAGTGTTGTTGGGGAGCGGCCCCTTGGGTAAGGGTCGCTCCCCTTGGGGGAGCAATATGTTTTTGGGAAGTGGCCCCTTAGGCAAGGGTCGCTCCTCTTTAGGGAGCATATATTTGGGCCGTTTCTGCCCCCCCTGGGAGGGCGGATTGGCCCAAATAAACAATTTTATTGTATGCCCACTAGGGATTTTTTTTTTTTAAATGTTTGTGGGGAGCGGCCCCTTAGGCAAGGGCAGATCGGCCTTGCGATTCTAGGCCCATCTGCCCCCAAGCAGAAGCCATTAGACACCAGGGATTGTTTTAGTGTTGTTGGGAGTGGCCCCTTGGGCAAGGGTTGCTCCCCTTTATGGGGTGATTATTGTGGGCAGAAAGCCATATTTTTTCAGGCCCATCTATCAAAGGGGGGGGGGGGGCAGAAGCCACTAGACACCAGGGGTTTTTTTTTAATGTTGGTGAGTGACCCCTTGGGCAAGGGTCACTCCCCCTTTATGACGGTGAATTTTTTGGCTGTTTCTGCTCCCCATGGGGGCAGATCGGCCTTATGCTTTTAGGCCCACCTACCACCTTTGCTTGGCTGGTGGATAGTGTGTGGACTAGTGCATTATTTGCAGATGTGATTGTAATGTTTTATTTCTCCTTTTTATTCTAGTGCAAAACTTTTGATTCTTGTTTGCGGTTTCCGCAGTGGTTGATCTGCAGTTTTGCGTAGTTGCATTTTTTTGGTAAGGAAAACATTTTTGTTGGGTTTACTCCAAATTAGTATTATTTTCATGCATGAATGAATGTTTTGTAAGTGGTGTCATAATAGCAGCATATTTAGTTGGCGTCTTGAGCATGAAATTCTTTGTGATGTGTTTTGCGTTGTCTTGTGTCATTTTCTTTTCTTTCAGTGGGATATTGTTGGTCCTTACTGTGTCTGTGAAGAGTAGGTGGTGGTGAGTCTAGCTGCTTCTGGCAAGTGAGTGGTATAGTTTTAGAGTATATAGGTCTTTGTGATAAAGCCACATTTTGTTTATTACTTATTTTACAAAGTGTTTGTTGTTGTTGACTTGTTTGACAAGTTACCTTTATTAGTAAGGATTATGGCTAGCCGTAGAATTACTGCTCAGCAGGTGGTTGGGTATGCTTTTTGAATCTTCCTCTGAGCAGAATTAGGAGACTGACAGTGCGTCTGAGGGAGAGGAGGCAGTGCAAGATTCTGGCAGTGAGTTTTCTGTCCACGAGGAATCATCTGATGATGAAGCTACTCTCAGTGCGGATGAAGCTACTCTCAGTGCGGATGAAGTGCCTGTTTTAGAGGAGGACACTGATGTGTTGATGGTGCAGCAAGAGACATCGGGATTGCAGCCTGAGGCTGCAAGGCTTCCTACTGGAAGTGCTGGACTCTGGGTTGATCCAAACATGGTGCAGCCGGTGTTGCCTGCCTTTAGTGGTGATGCAGGGTGTAGAGTGGATTGTGAAAATATTTTGCCTATACAGTTTTTTCAGTTGTTTATGGATGATGTATTTTTGGCTGAGATTGTTGAGCAGACTAATTTGTATGCTGAACAGTTTTTGAGGGACAACAGTGCCAGACTTAGGCCCCGCTCTAGAGCTACCCGGTGGACTACCACAAATCTGGATGAGATGAAGAAGTTTTTGGGTTTTACTTTTTTGATGGGCTTGATAAGGAAGCCGTCTCTGGCTTTATATTGGTCTACCAGTCCCTTGATGGCAACGGCCATATTTCCTGCAATTATGAGTCGTGATCGGTATTTACTTTTGCTTCGGATGCTGCATTTTGTTGATAATGCTTTGGCATTGCCACGAGATCACCCTGACTGTGACCGTCTTTTTAAGATTCGGCCTGTTCTTGATCACTTTGTAGATCGATTTTCAGAGATCTATACTCCAGGGAAAGAAATAGCTGTTGATGAGTCTTTGGTCCTGTTCAAGGGCCGTTTGGTTTTTAGGCAGTACATTCCTAGCAAGAGGGCACGCTATGGAATTAAGCTGTATATGTTGTCTGAGAGTAGGACAGGATAGGTCTATAATTTCCGGGCATGCACTGGTAGGGATTCCACTATTAACCCCCCTGGTTGTCCGTCCACTTTTGGAGTTTCAGAGAAAATTGTGTGGGAACTTGCTAGAGGACTGTTTAACAGAGGTCACCATTTGTACCTTGATAACTTCTACACTGCTGTGCAATTGTTTAAGGAATTGTTCAAAGTGGACACTTTTGCTTGTGGCACAATCCGCTCTAACCGTAAAGGTTACCCAAAAGAGCTTGTTTGCAAAAAGCTTCAGAGGGGACAGTGCAGTGCCTTGCGTAGTGAGGAACTACTAGCTGTGAAAATTGTGGACAGGAGGGATGTGTACATGCTGACTACCATCCATGATGACAGTACTTCACCTGTGACTGTTTGGGGTCAGGTTGCTAAAGAGCGCAAACCTATGTGCATTGTAGACTACAATAAGCACATGGGTGGTGTCGAAAGAGTAGATCAGAGGTTGGAACCGTACACTGCAGTTCGTAAGGCTTACATTTGGTATAAGAAGTTGGCCATCCGGGGGGGCGTGGCTTGGACGGCGGTGTTGATGGCTGCCTGACTCCGTCTCTCCGTCGGACTGGAGCTGGAATGTAGTCTTCCCGGGGGCCAGAAGACGACTGAAACATCGGACGGGACAGATTACGCTGTCGGAAGCCACACGGCTTGAGGGGATGTCTTCGCTAAGTCTCTCAGTGGCACAACGGCGTTAAAATCGAGGTTTCTTTCTTCCCTCCGTGATGCGCTGAGCGTAGCACAAAATGGCGCCTACCCGTCGGATCCACTAGGACGGGCTGGATGATTATTGCGGTGCCTCTCATCAGCTCGGCTCGCAACCGCTATCTCCAGTTTAGCAGTCGCTACATCCGACGAGAACTCTGATATTTAAGTTACCCCCATCGCAATTATACCATTACCGCCCGCATGCCGGCATGCCTGACTTTCCAATGGCGGCGATTTTGTGACATCCTCGAATCTACGTCGAGCTTTCTGTCTCTGAGGGAGGGCCGTACCCTGCTGCAATTCAATGAAGTTCTCGCGCTGCCTGTTACACATCGTTGAATTGTTTGTCCCTGTCTGGAGCTGCGCGCGAGTGCTGTTTTGGTCCATCCTTTGATCCGAATTCGACCCGCAAAATGGCGGCCAGCTGGGTATCAATTGCGGGACTGTTCAGCTTATGTATGGAGACCTATGCTTGGGCTTAGCTTGTTTCATGTAATCGCTTCTCTCACCAGACCCGGGCAGCAACTACGTCTAGTGGCGCTACCTGTTGTGCACCAGAATTCCAGCAGGTTGCTAGTGAACTGGGAACAGCATACTCCATATACTGAGGGAACGGAGGGGTTTCTTTCTCGGCAGCGGAAGATCTTGTGGGATCTGGTTTTCTGTTAACAAGCGGCAAGCGCTGGTCCCATCTTGGCCTCTGTACAAATTGGCGTGTGTGGTGCAGCTTTCTAGAACGCAGACCGCTCCTGGTAGGTCATTGTCCAGGACATGTAACGCTGAGGGGTTCGCTTGTGGCTCTAGTGTATGAGCTACCATTGTACACTTCAGGCTTCTCTGCTCAGTGAATTTACGCAGGGTGCGGCTGATCCTATAGCGGACGAAAGTCCTGCGGGTGCCCTGGTTGCTACAGGTGGCTCTATTCAATATCAGCCTTCTCACATTAGCGATTCCACATCAGCGCCTGCGGTCCCTTTTTCATCTGTGCTTACAAGCCCTCTCACTGGGATTTTATTCTCAATAAATTTCACCCAAGCGTCTCTAACCATCGCAGGGAGTCACAAAATGGCAGACAGAGACTCTAAGCTGCTACACAAAAGGAACAAAGGTGAACCCACGCTGTCAGATTCGCCTATTAAACTGAAACCGGACATAAACAGCACGCTAGACAGGATTCTTAAAAAACTGGCCGATGGCCACGAGTTGGCCAAGTCCACCAAACAAACTACGGACGCTATCCAATTGGAAAGAACGGCCATCAGAGCGGATATGAACACGGTCAACAACAGGCTGTCACAGGCCGAGCAAAGAATTAGTGATGTGGAAGATATCGCTGCTAAATCTTGCAACGAAGTAAAGTCCTTGAAGAACATGACATCTATGCTTCTCAGGCAGACAGCTGAGCTTGAAGATCGTAATCGTAGAGGCAATATCTGTATCCTTGGTGTCCCGGAGGGCTCGGAGGATGCCTCGGGTTCCTGTCTAGCCTTCTTAGAGGACTGGATCCCTAAATTTACAGGCATATCATTTGATCAGCACTTTGAATTAGACCGAGCTCACAGAATTCCATCATTTAAATCTTCCTCAAGACCACTAGTCCGCCCTATAATATGCAAACCTTTGAGATACCAACAAACAGAAGCCATCCTCAATCATGCTAGGAAAAATCGTCAACTCATCTGGAACGGTCACAAAATTATCTTCACGCAGGACTTTTCAAAGCAGACTGTTGATACTAGGAAAGGTTTCCTTGCTTTGAGTGACAAATTGAGGAACAAAAACATTCAGTTCTCCTTCGTTGGCCCAACCAAGTTCAGAATCATTGATAGCGGCAGGCATCTCTATTTCAATGACCCTAGAGACCTTGTGAACTATCTGGAAGGCCCACCCACTCAGGACATGGACTCTTCAGTCCCTTGTCAGTAAAAGGAAATCATCTCCAGGTCCTGCCTAATGTTGGGCCTAGCTCCGTTATCTGATGCAGCCAGGGACTAGCCCCGTTACCTATTCCGTCTACGGGGTCACTTCTTGCTGCCAAGGGTTAGTTTGGGTTTGTGCCCTTGAGGCATTGTTGATGCGGGCTCTGTTCTCGTTTCTTTTCTCAACAGATCTATTTGGCTTAAATTTGCTTCGCCCTGCGATCCTTCATTTTCATGTTCTTGCTCAATTGTGGCTGTAATGCCTATAAGTTCTCTCTGTGTGGCGTTTTCTCTAAAGAAAGTCTGTTCATGTTGCCGGTGGTTGACTAGTTACTCTCAAAATATCGGGGAGATGTGCGATATGATCTAACCTATGTTTTCTCCGGAGGGCGGCTTGACGCTACTGCCGTCGCACATCCTACATGCAAAGTATTCAGGATTGGGTGGGGAGGGAGGGAGGGGGATGTGGGGGGGGAGGGTTGTGAGTGGCCAGGGTATGCAACATGTTCCTCTCAAATACTTATGCTGTTCCTTGGGTGTTCTCTTTTTCTTTATTTCTTTCCTATGTTTCTTTTCATTCCTACACTTCTGCTGGCTTGTTCCTCTACTACAGTTCTTTGTGCAAGAGTGCCTGATATTCCATGTTCTTTCTATTACAATGTACCTTGACATGGCATTTGTGGTATACATTACTGGGGGGCATTTCTTGTGCTCCAATGTTATGTTTCTGTACAAGTGGTTAGCAAATGGATTTCTGTATGTTTACTTGATGTTTTTACTACACAAATCCTTCCATGATGGCTTCTAATAGACCACGTATTTTATCAAACGATCTGAAGTTAGTGTCCCTAAATGTTGAAGGGCTTAATCACCCTGTGAAAAGACGCAAAATGTTCGATTACTTGGCTAAGACAAAAGGTGATGTTATATTATTACAGGAGACGAAACTGTCTGAAGAAGATACTAAGCTTATTAGATGTAATTGGATTTCGCAATTGGCATGCTCTCCGGCAGATAAAAAGAAACGTGGCGTAATTACTTTGATTTCAAAGTCCTCTAACATTTCGCTAGAATCACAAACACATGATGATGATGGTAGACTTTTGGTTACACACTTGAGGAAGGGAGAGGACCTAGTCCATGTGGTAAATATATACGGGCCTAATTCTGACAATCCAAATTTCTGGTCTGGCGTATCTAGCACCCTAGACAGTATACCCCAAGATGATCTCACTGTAGTAGCAGGTGATTTTAACCTCCCACTAGATCCGATTATTGATCGACACTGTCACTACCACCCTACGAGCTCTCACGCCATACTTCAAACTATTTGTTCTAAATTTAATCTTAAAGAACCGTGGAGACTTCAGCATCCAGATGCAAGAGACTTTACCTTCTATTCTACCCCTCACAATTCTTACACCAGGATTGATTATATTCTCATCTCTGGTTAACTCGATTAATTGACTCTACTGAAATAGCCCCTAGGTTGGTATCTGACCATTCGTGCATTAGTCTCAAATTGGCGGGTTGTCACAATGAACAGGTGCCTAAAAGATGGCGGTTTAATAATGATGTCTTGTCTGACCCGGAGGCTAAGAAAAAGATTGCGGAGGCTATTGCGGACTACCTTAGACATAATAATACTTCTGAAACCAGTGTAAACAACCACTGGGATGCCTTAAAGGCTACCATAAGGGGACTTAATAATTGCAATCACGACAAAAATAAACGCTTGAATCTGGGCCTAGTCCAACTTGAGCAAGAGATTAGACGCTTAGAATCCTCCCATGTGGCTTCATTACACGACTCTACAATACTTACAGCTTTGACGCAAAAGAAATATGAATACAATAAGATATTAAGTGAGCGAGCGGGTCAATAAATTTAAAGCATTAAATTTATGTGAGGCTAACAGGGCAGGGAAACTACTCGTTTCCTATCTCAAACAAAATCAGCACGTTATCTCATCGATCAAAGATTCCAACAATCAAACTCATACAAAACAAAGAAATTCTTAACACCTTTAAAACATTTTACCAGGAATTATATAAGAATGATCAGACCTTTAACATGGAGGATTGCACCAGATATCTCCATAGTCTCAATTTACCTCAACTTTCTGAGGAAGATGCAATTATGTTAGGAAGGGAAATCAATGGTTCAGAAATTGAAAAGGCGGTTAAAATCGCTGAAAGACAAGGCCCCTGGCCCTGATGGATTTACGGCATCCTTCTATAAGGCTTTCCTAGACCAATTAAACCCAACTATGAAACAGGTTTTTAACCATATTGCATCCAAAGGGACTACGCCAGATTCTATGTCTGAGGCTAATATAGTTGTAATTCCAAAGGAAGGGAAGGATCCAAATCTGCCGAAGAACTATAGGCCTATATCCCTTATCAATGTGGATTGTAAAATATACGCACAAATTCTTGCGGTCAGACTCAATTCGGTTCTCCCTAAATTAATAAGCAATTCCCAGGTAGGCTTTCTTCGCACCCGCATGTCTAACGACAATACTCGCTTATTATGCCATGTTTTAGAAAATGCTGCAACCAAGATACAGCCGTCCGTTGCAATCACATTGGACACCGAGAAGGCCTTTGGATAGGGTCTCTTTGGCTTTTTTAGACCGTTGCATGCACACCTTCAACTTAGGTAAGGATTTCTCCAACATGGTTATGTCCCTCTATTTAAGTCCTACGGCCCGGATTGCTGTTAATGGCTCTCTCTCCGAATCTTTCTCTCTCCACCAGGGCACTAGGCAGGGGTGCCCTTTATCCCCATCTCTTTTTCTATTGGCACTTGAACCCCTTATCCAGGATATTAAATTAGAGTATCAAAGGAGTCGACATTAATGGTGTTCAGGTAAAACTAGCCGCATACGCGAATTACATTTTAATAGTGACGGAACACCCGGACTCGTCAATTGTAGCCCTGATGGATACAATAACATACTCTATCCATTCGGGGTATAAACTCAACAGAGATAAATCTGAAGTTAAACCACTGAATGTGCACTGCACCAAAGATGTTTTAGGCGAGTCTGGTTTAACGTGGCAATCAGGCTATATTAAATATTTGGGTATTGAATTTGGCAATAATATTATGGATACTCTGCACCAGAACGAGAAGGTATTAGGGAAAATCAAAACACTTTTGTATTCTTGGTCCCCGAAATTTATTACGTGGTGGGGCAGGATTGAAACTATAAAAATGATGGTCACTCCTTTAGTTAATTATCTTACAAGTATTCTATTGACAGATGATTTTCACCACAAGTTGGACATCCTTTTAACTTCTTTCCTCTGGCGGGGTAAAAAAGCACGGATTAGCATTAAAAAACTCAGGCTTGACAAAGCGTTGGGTGGCGTGAACCTAGCGGATTTCAGACTATACCAGTTTGCTTTTTTGGCGAAACAAGGCTCATTATGGATCTCTCTCCCTGGTGAGTACATACCTGTCTGGCTGGAGGTAGAGAGGGCTATCCTTAACAACTTAAACCCTTTTTCAGTTCTTACAGCCAATCGCCTTTGCCCCGCTAACTCCAGGTCTATTTTTAGGAATACTAAGATAGCTCTCTTGAAACTAGATAAGAAGCTGGAGGTTAGTGTTAAGGGCTCCAAAATGGAATCATTATGGTATAATAACAAAATACTTTACAAAGGTAAAAGTCTAAATTTTGAATCCTGGTACAAAAATGGTGTGTTCTTTCCTCACCAGCTGGAAAACACCTCATACCCAGTCACGTTTTATGAGCTCCAAACTCGATATAACCTAGCTGATATTGAATTTTATAACTTTCTGAAAGTAAGGGCTGCCATTTCGAAATCCAAGTTCTCCCATACAGCCATCATTACCTTTATTTGTGACAAAAATTAACAAACTTGGTCACCAAGTCTCCCAGATATATAACCTGCGCCCTAAAACCTCGATTCTCAGTGTTAAGATTGTTGATTTTTGGAACTTGCATTCTTCTGTTCCGTTACCAGAGCCTTTATGGTTTCCACTATGGAATTCAGTTTCTTGTAATAAGATATCCCCGGTACTCTCCCAAACTAAATATTGGTTATTGCATAAGGCCTTCTGGACGCCTGCCCGGTTATTCGCCTTGGGGATCCGGGAAGATGCATTGTGTTGGAATTGTAAACAAGAAACGGGTGACCTAGCTCATCTTATCCTGCATTGTCCGGTTGTGAAGTCCTTCTGGGGTAAGATTTTTGTATTCCTGCATAAATTGTTCAATTGTAGGCTGTCTAAAGAATTGTCCACCTTAGTTACGGCTTTCTTGAAGGTGGACCTGAAGTCTGACGGAGACAAGGCTCTCCTCGAACTTTTGTTAGTCTCCGCAGTGAAAATGGTTCTTACCAACTGGAAGGATACCAGTAAGTCTTCTTATGAAGGTTGGATAAATTGGGTTACCCATCTTAGGGAAGCAGACAACATTGCCTTACAGAATTCGCCTTGGAAACCTTCAACTAGATCGATGTGGAATACTCTGGACAATTATTTTGATTCTCAAACCTCCGTGAGGACAACTTTAAGCCTATAATATGTCTTGGCTCTTCCTCTTGTATCAGTTTTTATATTGTGTTTCATCAATTAACATGGGTTGCAAATGTTATTAGTGGGGTACTCTTGCGCCAACAAATCCATAGAATCCTGTTGTATACGAGGGCTCTTGCTTCTTTCTCCTCTTACCTTCTGGTCTTCAATCCTTTTCTTTTTCTCCTTTATCTTTCCCTTTTCCTCTGTTTCTTATTCACGTTTATTGGAGGTTAGCTCTTCTGGACTAATACGGTGACAAACATTTCACCTCAGGTCTTTACATTGTTGTTCTGCTGTGGTATGTACATGATGCTCTAAGCTCGATATGTTATTCTCTTCTGTGGTTGCTCTTCTATGAAAATCAATAAAGCTTTTGAAATAAAAAAAATAAAAAGTTGGCCATCCATCTCTTCAATTTAGCAACTTTTAATGCTTTTGTTGTGTTCAAGGAGTGTTCTCCTGCGTCAAAGATGACTTTTGTTCAGTTTGAGGAGTCTGTGATAGGCAGCCTTGTTGTAGTGGAACAGGCAAGTGTTCCTAAGGTTGGAGTGGTGGAGGATGTGGCTAGATTGAAAGATCGCCACTTTCCTGATTTAATTCCTCCCACGCCCAAAAAAAACAATCCCTGTAAGAGATGTAGAGTCTGTTTGCGAAGAGGTATGCGGAAGGAGAGTCATATGCACTGTGCTGATTGTCCTTCTAATCCTGGGCAGTGTGTGCCCACATGTTTCAGATTGTTTCACACTCAAAAGAGTTTTTGGGAGCAACCGTGAGTCTAATAGTGTACTGCCTGGTCTGTATGGTTTTATATAGTTGTTGTTCAGTTTCACGGTTGGCATTAGAATGATGTCTTTAGTTACTGCTGTTGTTTTTGTAGTTATAGTTTTGTATCTAGTTGTAATTGTTTTTTGTTTTCTTTCTTGTTAAAAAAAAAAAATTGATGACGGTGTGCGTGGACTGGCGCTTGGCTGACGGTGTGCGTGGACTGGAGCTTGGCTGGCGGTGTGCGTGGGCTGGCAGTGTGTTAATAGTGACTTGCTGCTGGTCATTACACACTCTGCTAGTCAAACGCCACTGCAGACACTATGTCAACCACCAGCCGGTGTGATTGCTGTGTCAGTCATGTGGGTGTATGAAAGTGATGGGCCCTTGAATGGCGCCGTCTGTTGATGTGAATGTTGTAATGTGCTGGGCCGTGGCTGGCGGTGTGAATGGTCTTGTGTATCACGTATGAAAGGTGTGTGTATGGCCTGTAAAGAGGCTGGTGCCTTGTCGTGGCTTTACAGCTCACGAGCTGTGAGTCATTGGTTCAGGGTTTTAACCTTTTAATTATTAACAGTGCATTTACTTTTTGTGAAATCTCTTGTTAATAAAATATACATTTTGAACCTTTCACTCACCCTCGTGCCAAATCCAACCAGTATGTGTGTGTACTTGAGGAACAGATGGATAGGCAGTCATATTTGTCTCATCTGTCTTTCTGTGCTAAGGTGTAGTCTGTCTCTAGGGAAAATTTACCAACTTTAGATATTTCTGTAAAGCAAAAAAAAAAATGGGGAGTGCTGGGTGGTGTGCCTCTCATGGATCCAAACAAGTTTTTTTTACTTACAATGCCATGCAAACCTCAAAATGTGACTATAGTCACGCATTTTCCTTGCATTACTGTGTCATAATATTATGGTGTCAGAAAAGCACAAGTTACTAACTTGTGTAACGATATATCTGTAAGAGACAGTAGTTAGTGACAGATTCCTTACCTTAGAATATCCCCAGGCGTCAGGCTGGATCCGGAAAGTTTTGCGTAGCAGTACCCTTGCGCGTCGGTAGGCGGCGTCGTGCGGCTCCGCGTCCGTCGTCGGCGTCGTGATCGCCGGGATGACGTCGCGGGCAGTACTTAGGCGCCGCCCCTGCGTCCTGACGTCAGTTCTGTACACGACTTTCCGCGCCAGGAACGCAGAGCCATGCAAGAAGCTGACACAGGTGTCTGAAAAATACTAGGGCCCTGAAAGGGATGTCCTTAACCCTAGAAATCAGTTCGCAGAACGGGGAGGATGGGTGGGGCGGTAGGAATCTGTCACTAACTACTGTCTCTTACAGATATATCGTTACACAAGTTAGTAACTTGTGCATCTGAAAGAGACACGTTAGTGACAGATTCCTTACCTTAGAATAGATACCCCAGCAATACCAACCCCGGTGGTGGGTCTGCGAGCAAAGATCAGACAAGGAAGTCCTGGAGGACAGAACGGCCAAAGAAGCCGTCCCTCCGGACCTGACTGTCAAGGCAGTAATGCTTTGTAAACGTGTGCAGTGAGGCCCACGTAGCTGCCTGACAGATAACCGGCAGCGGAACACCGCGGCCCAAGGCCGTGGTAGCAGCCGTTGCCCTGGTGGAATGGGCACGCAGCCCAACAGGAGGCTCCTTCTTGGCCAAAGAATAGCAGGTCTTGATGCACAAGGTAACCCAGCGGGAGATGGTCCTCTTGTGCACCGCCCGACCTTTTTGGTGCCCACGTAGCCAACAAAGAGCTGGTCATCCACCCGGAAGTGTTTTGTGCGGTCGATATAGAAGGAGAGCGCACGTTTTGGGTCCAGACGGTGGAGCCTCTCTTCCTCTCTGGAAGGATGCGGAGGCGGAAAGAAGGTGGGCAAAGTGATGGTCTGCCCAATGTGGAAAGCAGTAACCACCTTTGGCAAGAAGGACGGACGCGTCCGAAGAACAACCTTGTCTGGATGAACAGACAGAAAGGGAGGTTTGCAAGATAGAGCCTGGAGCTCACTCACCCACCGAGCGGAGGTGATGGCCACGAGAAAGGCTGTCTTCAGAGTCAGAAGACGAAGAGGACAGTTATGCAGAGGCTCAAAGGGAGCGCACATTAAAAAGGTAAGAACCAAGTTCAAGTCCCACTGAGGCATCACAAACGGAACAGGAGGGAAGAGGTGTGTAATGCCTTTTAAGAACCTGTTAACAACAGGGGACTTGAAAAGGGAGGGCTGATCAGGGAGCCTGAGGAAGGCCGAGATAGCACAAAGATAACCCTTGATGGTACCCAGGGCAGAACCCTGTTGGGCCAGAGAGAGAAGGAACAGAAGGACCTCAGAAAGAGGGGCAGAAAGGGGATTCACAGCCTTTGCTGTGCACCATGCCACAAATTTGTTCCACCTGCAGGCGTATACCACCTTAGTGGAGGGACGCCTGGCTGCCAGAATCACATCACAAACTTCGGGAGGCAAGTCGAAAGGAATCAACTGCCGCCGCTCAATCTCCACGCAAGCAGGTGTAGACTGGACAGGTTCGGGTGGAGGACCGTCCCCTGCTGCTGCGACAGAAGATCCTCCCGAAGAGGCAGACGGATCGGGGGATCTATGCTCATATTGAGTAGCTCGGGATACCAAACTCTTCGAGCCCAGTCCGGAGCCACAAGAATGACTTGGGCCCGGTCGTGCCGAATCTTCTTCAACACTCTGGGTAGAAGTGGTATAGGCGGAAAGGCGTACAACAGACCGCAACTCCACTCGCGACGAAAAGCGTCGCCGAGCGAGTGCCGCCTTGGAAATTCCAACGCGCAGAACTGATGACATTGCGCGTTCTCTTCGGTGGCGAATAGATCTAACCAAGGCTCTCCCCACTGTAGAAAGAGTCCTTGCGCCACTTCCGAGTGAAGACGCCATTCGTGATCCATCATGCACCTGCGGCTGAGTTCGTCCGCCCTGGCGTTCAGAGAACCTGCCAGGTGTTGAACCATCAGGAACATGCCCTGATGTTCCAGCCATGTCCAGAGGCGCAGAGCCTCCTGACAAAGGGTCCAAGACCCCACCCCGCCCTGTTTGTTGCAGTACCACATGGCGGTGGTGTTGTCTGTGAACACCTGCACTACCTTCCCTTTGACAGAGGGAAGGAATGCCTTGAGTGCAAGCCGGATCGCCCGGAGCTCCAGAAGGTTGATATGGAGCCGGGACTCCGCCGGAGATCAGAGGCCTCTGATCTCCGCCTCTCCCATGTGACCGCCCCATCCCAGAAGGGACGCGTCCGTCACAACTGTATGCTCTGGCTGGGGAAGGGAGAGGGATCTGCCCATGACCCATTGCCGGTTCGAGAGCCACCACTGCAACTGTTTTGCAGTCCCCTCCGAGATCTGGACGTGATCGGACAGGTTGCCCTGGTGCTGCGCCCACTGGAACTTCAGGTCCCACTGCAGAGCCCGCATATGCCATCTGGCATGATTGACCAGCAGGATGCAGGAGGCCATGAGGCCCAGCAGCCTCAGGGTCATCCGTACCGAAACCCAGGATAAAGGCCGAAAGATCGGAATCATAGCCTGAATATCCCGGACTCGCCGTTCGGGAGGATAGGCCCGAAACTGCGTCGTGTCCAGAACTGCTCCGATGAAAAGGAGCTGTGGAGAAGGAATCAGATGCGACTTCGGCACATTGATGGAGAACCCCAGCGAGTGCAGGAGTTCGGCCGTAGTCTGGAGGTGGGAGACGACTGCCTGGGACGAGCCCGCCTTCAGCAGCCAGTCGTCGAGGTAGGGGAAGACTGAAACCCCTGCCCGGCGCAGATGAGCTGCGACCACCGCCATCACTTTCGTGAACACCCGAGGGGCACTGGTAAGGCCAAAGGGGAGCACGGTGAACTGAAAATGCTCGGGGCCTACCGTGAACCGAAGGTAACGCCGGTGGGCCGGCAGGACGGGGATGTGGAAATACGCGTCCTGCAAGTCCAACGCTACCAACCAGTCTCCAGGGTCGAGGGCAGTCAAGACCTGAGCTAGGGTGAGCATCTTGAACTTCTCCTTCCGGAGGAAGCGATTGACGTTCCGGAGGTCCAAGATAGGACGCATGTCCTCCTTGTCCTTTTTGGGCACCAGAAAGTAGTGGGAGTAGCAACCACGTCCTACTTCTGGGGTCGGAACATGCTCGATGGCCCTCTTGGGCAAGAGGGCCGTGACTTCCTTCTGTAGTAGCACCAAGTGATCCCCTGACATGCGGTGGAATTGAGGTGGCATGGCTGGGGGTGGTCTCGAAGGGGAGGGAGTAGCCCCTTCGGACAATGTCCAAGACCCACCTGTCCGAGGTGATGGTGCGCCAGTGGGGAAGGTGATGGCGGACCCTGCCCCCTACTGGCGTGCCGTGCACCTGAAAGGAGGGACTAGGAGGGCTTGGAGGCCGCGGACGGGTTGGAGGTGGTGGCCTGACCCGCACGCTGGTTGCCCGATCCGCCACGGCGGAATCCACGTCCTCGGCCACGCGAAGACGCCTGCTGCGCGGGCCGGTGGCTGGGCTGCTGACGTGAAGGGGCGCCCCTACCGTGGCCACGATAGGGGCGAAAAGCAGAAGTCAGCGGAGGGCGTGTAGCAGAAAGGCCCAGGGACTTGGCAGTAGCCCGCGAGTCCTTAAAGCGCTCCAACGCATGGTCTGCTTTGGACCCAAAAAGACCGACTCCATCAAAGGGCATGTCCATGAGAGTATTCTGGACATCCCCTGAAAAACCAGTGGTTCTCAGCCAGGCGTGGCGTCGGAGCGCCACCGTCGTTGCAATAGACCTGCCCAGCGAGTCGGCGGTGTCAAGGCCACAACGGATAGTGTATTTGGCCGCATCCCTTCCTTCCGCAATGGCGCGGAAAGCAGTGCCTGGACCTCCTCAGGGCACTGGGGCAAAACATCCGCCACCGAATCCCACAGGGAGTGGGTATATCGGCCCAAAAGACAAGCGGTGTTAACGGACCGCAAGCCAGCACTGGAGGAAGAAAAACCTTTCTTCCCAAACTGATCCAGGCGTTTGGATTCTCTATCCGGAGGAGCGGTAGGGAAGGCGGTTTGGGAAGCGGAGGCTTGGACAACCAAGCTCTCAGGAGTGGGGTGGACAGAAAGAAACAGGGGTCGCCCGGAGCAGGGCGATGGCGTCGTGACACGTTCCGATCCACAGGAGCCCCTGTGTTGGGCTTGGACCAGGCGCCCAAAAGAACGTCAGTGAGGGCGTCGTTAAACGGCAGCACAGTCTCCGCAGAGGAGGCTGCCGGCTGAAGCACCTCTGTCAAGATGTTAGGCTTGACCGTCAAAGTAGGGAGCTGGAGACGTAAGGCCCCAGCAGCCCTACGCAACACCGTACCAAAATTGGCCCCCTCCTCCGTAGCCACGGGAGGAGACAGCATGCCAGTGTCAGGGGAAGTATCCAGACCACTGGCCTCCCTAGACTCTCTGTCCAGTCCTCATCATACTGACAGTTGCGCGTCAGAGGGTCATCAGACCCCTCCCAGTCCAACTGGTCCTCCTCAGGTTCAAAATAAGGAGGAGGGACAGTTGGGACCCAAGGTCCCATCGGCGCCGGAGCCGGCGTCGAGCGACGTCGCTCCGGGTCCATGTCCGGAGCCGGAAGGAACTGGGGACGACGCCGCCCGGAGCCCAGGGCGGCGTCGAGAACGGCACCGGAGACATCGGCGCCGGCGGAGGTGTCGTGAGGTCGACCGGCGTCGATGGGGGTTGTGGAGCCGGGATCGAGGCCGGGGCCGAAGCCGGGATCGAGGCTGGAGGCACGGGCGACGCCGGGGCCGGAGCCGCCGGCGACGCCGGAGCAACCCCATCAGGGCCCGCGGGGCCCGAAGGCGCACCGGAGGGGCCTGAAGACCCGAAGAGGCGGGCCATGGCCGACAGGAACTCCTGTACCTTGGCCGGATCCGCCCCCGAACCCGGGAAGGGCGGGTATGGCGGGGGAGACTCCACAGGCAAGTCCGGGGCCGCGGGGCGGGACGGTGCCGGGAGGGGCCTCAGCCGAGTCGCGAGACCGGCGAGGCGAAGTCCGAGAGCGACGATGCTTCTTGGACTTCTTGTGCTTAGACTTACCGGACGAAGAAGACTTCGACGCCGACGACCGGTGTGCACTCCGCGAGCGACCCCTGGACCTCTCACGCGACCGGGGCCTCCGTGGAGCCGAATGCCGGGCCTCGAGGAGCTTTCGAGACCGCTCTCGCAAAGCTTTCGGGTTGAGGGCCTGGCATTCGGGACAAGACTCGGTGTTGTGGCCTCGGCCGAGGCAGAAGAGACACTCCCAATGCGGGTCGGTGACGGACATCATCCGCGCACAGGCGCCGCATCGCTTGAAGCCGGGCATCCCTACGACACCTTTAAGTTGGAAAAACAGTGAAAAAATCACCAAAAAGTATGGTCAAAAATTGACCAGGGCACTGCTCTTCCCGGATCTGCGCTTGCTGGCGCGGAAAAAGAAGAACTGACGTCAGCGCGCAGGGGCGGCGCCTAAGTACTGCCCGCGACGTCATCCCGGCGATCACGACGCCGACGACGGACGCGGAGCCGCACGACGCCGCCTACCGACGCGCAAGGGTACTGCTACGCAAAACTTTCCGGATCCAGCCTGACGCCTGGGGATATTCTAAGGTAAGGAATCTGTCACTAACGTGTCTCTTTCAGATACCACTATTTTCCTACCATCCAGCATTCCCCCCCCAGGTCTCCCGATAAAAATGGCACCTCACTCGCGTGGGTGGGTCAAGTACCCGCGACAGGCAAGGGCCCAAAACGTATTGAGGAGACATCAAAATTACCTATCACAAAACAACCTGGTTTTGCAAGGGGTGTCACCTGAGTTGTTAGCCCCGGGCTCGGCGGCCATCTTGGAAAACCTACCAAACCCACACATTTCGGAAAATTAGACACCCGGGGGAGTCCAGTGAGGTATGGCTTGCATGGGCCCCCCAACGTTTTCCTACCCAGAATCCCCTGCAAACCTCAAATTTAGCTGAAAGAAATCATATTTTTCTCACATTTCTGTGTGGAAAAGTTCTGGAATCTGCATGGATCCACAAATTTCCTACCACCCAGCGTTCCCCCAGGTCTCCCGATAAAAATGGTACCTCACTCGCGTGGGTGGGTCAAGTACCCACAACAGGCAAGGGCCCAAAACGTATTGAGGAGACATCAAAATTACCTATCACAAAACAACCTGGTTTTACAAGGGGGGTCACCTAGGCTTTTGGCCCCGGGCTCGGCGGCCATCTTGGAAACTACCAAACCCACACATTTCTGAAAACTAGACACCCGGGGGAGTCCAGCAAGGTATGGCTTGCGTGGATCCCCCAACGTTTTCCTACCCAGAATCCTCTGCAAACCTCAAATTTAGCTGAAAAAACCACTGTTTCCACATATTTTTGTGTGGAATCACCGTGCCGGCACAAATGTCCTACCCCACAGCGTTCGCCTCAGTCTCCCGAGTAAAATGATACGTCACTTGTGTGGGTGTCCAATGCAGAATTGGCTAAAAACGTATTTTAAAAAAAATGTAGCGCTTAGAATTCTTGGTACTATACCCTTAATCCCTATGTTTTGGGCTCTTCCCAGTCTACTTTTCATGAATCAGTGACCCGCCAGAGTGCAGGAACAGCAGCAAACGACAATCCTCCTGCTGCAAGCCCTGGGTTTTGCCATAACGAGAAGAAATCCTTTTTGACCCCATCCAAACAGTCTACCTTCCTGGGTTTCGTCATCAACTCGACGGTAAGGACCCTCAGCTTACCCTCTCGGAAGATAGCGAAGATTCGAAGAGAGCTGAAGCGTACCCTGTCCCGACCATAGACTTCATTGCGTCATGTGGCTTGGGTGTCGGGACTTCTATCACCCTCCATCCAAGCGATCTTCCTTGGCCTGTTGCATTACAGGGCCCTTCAGAGGCTCAGGACTTTTCACCTGCGTAGAGGGCTCCAATACTGGAGACTGAGAATATAAAAGCCACACAGTGCTCCTGTGGCGTGGGACGCATCCGGCGAAGACCGAGCCAGTCTTCGCCCGGGAGAGGCTGGGCTGGGCCCCCTTCCTTTGGCCCTGTGTGGTTTTGGGTCCTCGGTCAGGTGAGCACTGCCTTACTGCCATTTTAGTGTACATCTTACCAACCAGCTAACTTTTTCAGTCAATCGATTTGGAGGTGATTGGGGCCCATGATGGGGAAGCGGAAATAGCAGGGGGACAAGGACATTGCCCCTAAGCCAACTCGCTGCACCACCCTTGACCTGCGCGGTAGGGTGATCACGAAAGAAATGGATTAGCCAGAGCGGCAATTATCTTTGGATGCGGGGGAGGGCCCTAGTACTTTGCCATCTGCTTTAGTACCCCAACAAGCCCTCCACTCCTATTTAGGCCCTACTAAGTCTCCTGCAGACTTGCCCAATCCTCACAGCACGTCCCCTGTGGTTCAGGAGCATCAGACCGTGAACGCCTCGCCTGAAATCTTTAACAGTGTTTGTGCGCCTTCAGCCAAGTGAAAGTGCCAGCTTAAAAGAACTTGGAATACTAAGCATCAGTCTAATACCTCAAGTCACAAGGGTCCTTCGGGGGATCATCAGGACGATTTGGCATTTCCCAATCTAGGGGGATTGTATTTTAGACAGGCTGAAAGATGTTATCACTCGGTGTGTTGCCCCATTGGTGGAGAGATCACAAATTAGAGACTGCTGTTTTAAATTTGACTAAGTCCTGCACTACTATTAATGCTAACATCAACTCTCTTTCCCACTTAGGTTCTGCTAACTCAGCCCTTTGTTATTCCTGGTACTCAAGGTGGCATGGGTAGGCCCCCGGGTCCTTATTCCTGCCTCTCCGTCCCTAGTCTCCCTCCTCCTGATGCAATCTTCCAAAAGTCCAACCCACAAGCCATGGAGGCGGTTGCGGCTCTTCCACCTAGCAGAGAGCAGCCCAATAGCTCTTCGGTTAGTTACAGTGGTGGTGAGTCCGATAGGGGTCCAGGAGAGGGTTACCAGTCCGATAAAGGCCTACATAGTCTTTTATTTAGTCTTAACCTGCTGCCTGCCTACTGCCCTTACATGGTGATTATGACCAGGGTTCCTCAACTTCACCCTAATGCCAGGGAATCTACGTTCCAGCTGAAAAATAAAGTGTCTCACTGGTTGAGTCGAAATGTCAACTTTAATATTAAAGAATACAGTGACTTCATTATTGTGAGGAGGGTGGGGTGGGTAGGCCCTGTGGCTAAAAGCCTGAAAGGGGATTGTGTGGTCATTAGTTGCAAGTCACCAAGTTTGGCAAGGCGCTTGATCTACAGCACCGACATGCAGCACCCACAGGATAACGGCATAAATATTCTCCCACTTGGTTTCTTTTATCGCCATGTGGCCATACCCACGCACCACCCCCTCTGGGCCCACAGACCCTGGAGAATACACTAGTGCCCACAAAAAACAGATTTCTCCCTCAGTCAGATCTGGATTTTAACGACTGACTCATGGGCTCCCCATCCTCACCACCCAGCCCCAAGGCCAGTAGGCCACGATTGCCGTCACATCCTGTTGCCGCTACGCCTACCCTTCTCGATGAGTCAAGTATGAGGCTTCTCTGTTGCAACACTGCAGGTATTAAAACTAAGCTCCTGGATCCTGAATGGCTTAAGTTCATCTCCCAGTTTGATGTAAAAATGCTACAGGAAACTTGGGCCCAAGTGACGGTGACGGCAATGAATGCTTTGCTAGCGCAGCTACTCCGTCCCCAGGCCATAGAGCCAGAGGTTGACTTGTAACCATGGTTCGCATCTCCAAACACCTTAGGGTCTTTCCAGTCCCCTCTGGTCACTCCGGGATCCAGATACTATTGGTAGTTGCTTACTCGGAGTTTCATTTCTTTCTAGTCAACATTTATAACTCAGTTTGTGATCTAGGCTGTCAGATCGAGACTGTTCTCAGCGCTGTCTATTTTTTACGCCAGTTCACCTTCCAACTCAGGTGTCTCAACCTGATACTGGGCAGTGATTTTAATGCTAAGCTGGGCTTGAATCCCACTGTTCTTAACCCTTTTATCAGGCTGACAACTCGTTCTTTTGGCTCATGACATCAGATTTCAGGGGGAAGGAATTTACATAATGCCCTGGGGCATTCAGGTTTGTGCAAAGTGATGGATATGGGGTAAACAGTTTGGGCCAAAAACCTACTATTGTAGGCTGGGGTAAGGAGTATATCCTTGATTGATTATGTGTTTATCTCTAGGACCCTTGCAGATATTATCACCCCGGGGAAGGTGCACGAAACCTGCCATAGCGACCATAATCCGATTGAGGTCGGGGTGGTATTACAGGTTAGTAATACCTATGTTGCTGCCCTAGTCTCACTGGTTTATCCACAAAGGATAAGAGCCTTAGGGTTAAGTGACACAATGTGCCAATTCCTACGCTCTTAAAAGCCCTAATTGGCTCAAACTTGGGCCTTATCACAGGCCTTTGTTAAATATTGACGCGTCTCCCATCTCTGTTTTAGATGCCTTTGACTGCCTGAACACCTCAATTAGATCCATCATGATGGAATTGTCTGGGCCATGCAGGACCACCCAAGCTGGTTGGTTTCACAAAGCATGCTGGGCAGCTAACAAGCAACTCTGTGAGGCCCTTAATGCTAGACCCCATAGTCAGAAAAATATCATGGTGGCTAGAGTGGCCTATAAGAAAGCCATTCGGGAAAAGAAACAAACCCTAAAAGAGGCAATGTGGGAACGCCTACCTGTAAAACTGGGGATGCCAGGGGTTTTTGGGCAATCATCAATGGAAAGCAGCTTTGTGCAGCTGCGCCCAATGACATATGTTCAACCATTACACCCTGACCAATGGGTGGTGCACTACAAAAGGATCTATCAGAGTCCCAGCAGTTTCCATTGGGGGGTCAGTTTGACATTGACAAAGTGAGATCAGTAATTTTAGCCAGCCCCTCTAACAAAGCGCCTGGTCCCAAGGGGGTACCTATGGACCTTTATAAGGTGGAGATTTCCCCCTGTGCCCCCTTCTTAACTGCCTAAATACAGCTGTCCAGGTCAATATCCCCTCTTCTTGGAAATCTGCATTTATTGTGCCGGTTCTAAAAAGGGGTCTAGACAGAACCCCAGCTGCTATAGACCCATCTTCTTACTAGATTCATTGGTTAAGGTGGTGGTGTGTATAATTTTACAACATACTGAACATTGGGCACAGATCAATAATATCCTTTGCCTGGTCCAGCATGGTTTTAGGGAAGGTAGGAGTACCATGGAACAGTGCCTAAATCTCAATCTGCTAATTGGGAAATATGTAGTAGCCAAGTGGGGAGCTATCTATCTTTTTGGCATTCATGAACTCGAGTAGTGCTTTTGACCGTGTGAACACATCGCTCTGGAGAAACGTAACGGTTTTGGGGCTACCCCAGCTACTGATCGATTTTCTCAGAGCCCTCCACACTGATGTGAATGCCTCGGTATGCCATGGAAGGGGAGCTTATGGATTCCTTTAGCCTCCCTCAGGGTGTTAGGCAAGACTGCGTCTTAGCACCCATTTTATTTTTGTTATACATCAATGGCCTGAATTCCTTAACAGTGAATGTAAGAGACCTGCCCAAAGTGAAACCTGTACTTATACCCTCTCTGTTATATGCTGACATCGTAGTACAACTGTCTCGCATGGCTAATGGTCTTAAGGGACTTGTCGATCTTTTGGTTAAGTTCATGGATGATCTAGAGCTGTACACTAACATTTCAAAAAGACACTATATGGTATGTGGTAAGCAGTCGTTGAAAACCAGAACCATTACCATCAAAGGGAAGGTGATCTATAGAGTGGCTTCGTTCCCCTACTTGGGGGTTACTTTCGGCCACCAGAATAACTGGATGTCCTGTCTTTCTGATCGCTGTACGCGATTTATTCAAGCGTGTGGAGCTCTCTTTAGGTTTGCTTCTATGGTGGATGGTAAACCTATCCTACCGTTGCTGAATGGCTATAGGTCTAAGTAAGTCTACATTTCTAAGTGTCTATATGTGTTATATGGAGCTGCTATTTGTGGGTACCGAAATTGTGCGAGTATCCAGCAAGAGGAGAAAGGATTTTGCAGGAAACTGCTAGGTCTGGGCCCTAATAGTTCTAATCTTTTTGTCCATGGTGAACCGAGTCTGGATTGCGTGGAAGACCATGCAAAACTTGCTATGTTGCTTCTGTGGATTTCTGTGTGATCTGGGGAGCATACTGCTTTTAATATGGAAGTGATCGAAGATTGCCTCGGTGTACGCTTGGCCACCAGATCCCGTGGCTTAACTATATTAGGTCTGTTGTTTTGTCCTTGGGTCGCCCAGAATTGTTATCTAGCCCCTAGTTGATAAAAAAAGGTGACAGGAGGTTAAGTAGGGAACTGTTCCTCGGCCATGCCAAGGAGAGCAGAGAGAATAAGGCTCTGGAGAAACCAGCTGCAAGATCCCTTTTGCTCCTGAAAACCAGTGCTGGCCTGGAACCTTACCTTTCTTTTGTCAAGCACCCTTGGGCAAAGTCACTTCTCAATAAGTACCGTTTGGGCACAATTAGTTCACTTATTTGCTTTCTTCCAGGCCAATTCGACCCGAAGTCGATAACAGTGTGCCCCTGGGATGGTTGTTCACTTCAGACACTGGAGCATTTGGTTTTATTTTGCAGGTATTATGAATTCCTGCGCCGTAGGTATCTTTTACCCATTTTAAAGTCTAGGGAATTTTATTAGTACAGGCCGGCCGTTCTTTATCTGCAGCTGCTAACCGATCACACTGTCTTTTTCTGTTTCTTCCTTTTTTTTAAATGGGTGGCAGTGTCTCTTAACTGAGGGTTGATTTGTTTTTAAGTATAAAGGTTTTTATCCATTCTAACTTTGGGGCTGTGGACTCAACCTAGTTGCTGCCAATTTTTAATCATGTGATCTTTTTCTGTTTTTTTATTGTGCGTTTTATATTGTGTGTGAATATCTTTTATGATTGTATCTAATAAATCGAAAAAAGATTTTTTATTCATTCATTCAGAGCAAATTCCTCTGATGGAGGAAGTCCAAGAGGAGATCATGCTGTGGTGGTTGGCCCACATGGAAGCTTGGAATAGCAGAGCTTTCTTCGGTTCCGACCCGGGTATTGTCTTGGAATCCGATGCCAGCAAGTCCGGATGGGGGGGTACAATGTGGAGACTCCTTCACAGGAGGAAAATGGTTCGTGGCAGAACAGCGGCTCCACATTTACTGCCTGGAATTAATGGCAGGCTCCTCTGCAGTACAGTGCTGGACCAAAGAAATGGTGAATTGCTGTGTCCTTCGAAAGGTATTAGCTGTCCGGTACATCAAATCACCTGGGAGGTCCCCGATCCAAAGTTCTGGCAGATCTAGCCAAGGAGTTCTTAACATTTTGCCTCGCCAACAACATATCGATCACGGCAGAGTATCTCCCGGGAGTATCCAATGAAGTGGCAGATTGGTGTTTGAGGGAATGGCCGGATAGGAGCTTGTGGCAACTGGATATGCCGATTTTCAAGAGGATCGACAATCAGTGGGGTCCGTTGACGGTGGACCTCTCAGTGTCACTCCTGGACCACCAAGTGGACAGGTATTTCAGTTGGAAGCCGGATCCTCTGGCGACAGACAGACGCTATCCTGCAGGATTGGTCAGTGGAACGAGGATACGCTCCCCCCCCCTCCAAGTGATGATCATGCGATTGTCAACTCAGGTGAGGCGGCAGGAGGCACGAGTGGTTCTCATCACACCGTTTTGGGGGTCACAAGTGTGGTTTCCAGTTCTTCTACCCCACACCTCCTCCAAGATCCTCTAGGGAATACTCATCCGCTAATCCTTCAAGGAAGGTTACCCCTCATGTCCTGGAGGATTACCAGGAAAGATAGAGAGTCCTTGGACTTTCAGAAGAAGCTGAGGAAATGTTGGCCACAGCATGGGCCAACAGTACCACCAAGCAGTGTAAATCAGTGTGGTCCTGGTGGGTTAGTTGGTGTGTACAAAGAGGTAGAGATCCTTTGGGGTACAATGTTGTCCAAGTCAAGAACTTCTTGACGTCTCTGGCATCGCAACACCTGGCCTACAGGACAGTGAATACCTTTAGGTCGGCCATTTTGGCAGGTCATACCCCGATAAAAGGTTACCAGGTAGGTGAACATCTGCTTTGCGCTACTACCAAAACCCTAGGTATTCCGCTTTATGGGACGTCAATCAATTTCTAAATCTTTTTCAAATTCTGGCAACAAAATGAAATTTTATCTTGTAAGGAGATTTCTGGGAAACTCGCCTTGCTGCTATGCCTAATTTCTTGTCGTAGAGTCTTTGATGTTTGGGCTCTTAATATAATGGGCAGAGTTTTCACTCCGGAAGGAGTGACTTTCCACATCTCCTGACGAAAAAAATCCAATTCCAGGGTGGTCTCCTACCCAACATTTAATAAATCACCAAAGCTGTGTGTGGTCAGATTCGCGAAGGCCTATCTCCTGGGGAGAGGCAACTGTTAATATCCCTCAAGGAACCTTTCAAAGCGGTCTACTTCCCAACAATTGCACGATGGGTCCACTGGGTCATGCAGGAAGCTGGCATTATTGTATCACAATTTGGCTATCACTCAGTGAGAGGAGCCATGGTCTCGAAGGCATTCAATCTGGGTGCCCGTTTGGAGGATATTCTGAATGCGGCCGATTAGTCGTGGGACTCCATGTTTAAGAGGTTTTATTTTAAGCCTGTCTCTGATATGGCATCCTTAGTGGTGGATATGCTTTCAACTAGCATAATCCTCGCCTCCAGTCCGGACATAGAATGAAAAATTTCCTAGCATTCGTAAAGTAAAGTTTCAATTCTATTAAGGACATGGAGGCGAGAATTATTCCCACCCAAGGTTTCTGGTGACACTAACCATCCCTTTTTTTTTTGAGGAGGAAGAGAGCGAGTCAATCGTGCTCCAGTTAATAAATATTTTCAACGTAAGGTATAAGTATACAGTGTTTTTTTCCCTGTGAATTGTTCGGTTTCAGGATATCAGTCCTATACCTAATTTTTTCTTATAATGATTAATTCAAAGACTATCTTCTGCGTTTTTTCTACTAGCTTGATATAATATGCTTTAGATACAAATCTCAGTACGTCTTTTATATTCCAGACTCTGATTCAACTAAAGGAGAATAAAGAAACTGTTTGGAATATCTCCTGTTGCAGGAAGTTAGATAGGGAGAGCCTGTTTATTGGTCAAAGTTTTGTAGTTCCTTTCCCATGGCTTCTGGGAAAGGTAGTTTATATACGCATGGGAGGAATTTAAAGTGACGAAACATGCTTCATAAAATATTAAGATGCAATTGGCTTAATTGAAGGTGGAGAAAAAAACATTGGCTCCATGTTTAACATAAATATTTTTCTTCACTTTAAATTCCTCCCACTTAAAAAATGACTATTTTTCAGTTATAAATATGGTATAGTGTCTACTGGCCACTGGGAGCAAGAAGCCTGCTGTTTGTAAATGTGACACTTTGAAATGGGACAAAATTGTTAATGAAGAGTTAACTTAATCATTAAGTAGACTTCATTTTAATTTTCTCCCATTTAAAAGCATTCAGGAAAATCATTTTGTTCTTATTCTCCAATATTTAGTTGACAAGGACTTTTATTTAAGATTTAAATGCCTCAGGGCTTCAGTTCTTCACCTCTGTGCCCTGGGTCATAAATCTAACTCCAGCACTGTGCATTATCAGGCTCTGCTATCTGCAGCCTAAAGATAATAAAGTAATGTAATGTGAAAGGCATTTCTAAAGCGCACTGTTACTCCAAGGAGTGTCCTGGCGCTCTGCACTTCCAGTGAAAGGTAGCTGAGAGAAGCAATATTAATCTTGCTTAAAAAGACAGGTTTTCAATTTCTTCCAGAACTGTGGGGTAGATGAGATGCACCTGAACTCCAAAGGGAGTTTATTCCAAAGTGAAGGTCCCAAGAATGAAAAGGACCTGCCCCCCGTTCTGAAAAGTCGAATTCTGGGGGATTTTAGCCAGAAAGAGGTTGGCTGAGCGCAGACGCCTGGAAGGAGCATAAAAGCAAACTCTTGCTCCAAGGTACCCTGCGCCAGACTGATGAAGAGCCCTGTGGACCAGTAGCAAAGTCTTGAAAAGAATCCTCTTCCTAAGAGGAAGCTAATGAAGCTCTCCAAGATAGGGGGGCTGGGTTCTCAGTGGCAAGCTGAGAAGCGTGCGGGCTGCTGTATTTAGGACCACCTGCAACTTACCGATCAGTTAATCAGGCAGGCCCAAATACAGTGCATTACCGTAATCAAGCCTAGATGTTATCAAAGCCTGTACTACCAGTTTCCTAGCAGAGAGAGACAGAAAATGGAGGAACTTCCAAAACACGCGTAGCAGACCAAATCAGGTCCCTACTACTGCATTAACCTATGACAGAAAAGAAAGCTCACCATCAAACTTAATGCCCAGATTTTTGACAAAGCTAGTGTGGCTTAATGGAGGGGGAGCACCCTAAGGCCAAAGGACTGCCATCGCTCGTCTGATCTTGTACCAAAATAAAGTAGCTCAGTTTTACCTACATTACATTTAAGCTGGTGGTGAGATAGCCATTAAACACATCTGTTAAACAGGTTCTGTTTTTTTCACCAGGAAACACTTCCTCCCTACGAAAGTTTGAGGTTGTGGATAAGAAAAACGAATGGGATCCCAGCACGGCAAACTACTGTGGAAACCCCTGGTTGTCTTAATTTTCAAAAAGGTCTGTGGTTGGTAGGTTTCCATGGATGGGGGCATGAACACAACCCCAAATCCAGCAGCTTCCCCTATCGCTGATCTCTCCACGTAGCGCTTTAGGGCCTTTTGTGTCAAGGTCTCTCGGCACACCGACACTAGTAAGGTACTATTGTTATCAGGAGACTTGTGGGAATGCTGACTGTTAGGAAATGTATGGCTCCCCACAGATATCACAAGTTTTCCTCACAAACAAGTGAGAAAAGTGTGTGTTTTTAGTCCAAGTTTGCGGTCTGCAGGGAACTATGGGTAAGAAAATGTTGTAGGATACACAAGAAACATCACCCTGGACTCCCCAGTTGTCTAGGTTTCAGAACTGTCTGGGTCTGGGAGCTTTTCTCAGGTGGCAGCATATCCAAGCCTGAAGCGTGCAGACATTCACCATTTTGGGAGTCAGCCACACTCTCCTGGCCCATATGTAAAAACAACACTCAAAAGAATCAAATGTCCTCTCGCTTGCCATCGGGATGGGATTCTTTATTCTGTAGAGGAACAGAAAGACTGTTGAGGCCTTAGGGAATAGGGTGGGGTGGATGGTAGGATGGGCCACACTCTTCCCATTATTGTATTTAAAAAATATATTCCCGACATACCGTGGGCTTTCTCGCCCCCAAGGGCAAACGTCCTGTCTGTCAAATTTGGGTCATACTCCCCAATTGGGACAAGCCTCCAATCTGCCCCCGGGGGAGGAGGGGAAGGGGTGGCAGAAAGACACTATTGCCCCTTCTGGGCAGGGGTATGGCTCGATGCCAGGGTAGGCCGCACCCTTCTTTTTTTTGTTTTGATGGCTTTTTGAATTTCCTGGCGTGTAGCGGACTTTGCCACCCTCAGGGGCAAATTGAAGGCAAACCTCTGTCTGGCCCTGGGGCACAGTGGGGGGGGGGGGAAGAAAAACTGGTTTGTTCCAGTTGTGGTGGGGGTGTAGCCAGTGCCAGTTTTTCGGCCCCCTACACCCCAACCCCCAGGGCCAGACAGGGGGTGTGCACCCAGGGGGGTAGAACGTCCACCTCACACCAGGGAGGTCTTTGGGGCAAAAGAAGGTGGTAGAGTAAAGTGACTCATAGTCTGAAGGGACTGCCTTTTCATGAGGTCTGGCGTAAGGCAAGGACTTTTATTTTACTAAAATTATATATAATATTCTTGCATATTGAGGCTTTTGTCTAGCCCTCTTCATCAATTAGTCTGTCGTAGTCCTTCATATATTTATCATGTCCACTACAGGAAACAGCATAGGGCACAGGCAATTGGTTAATTTCACTGTGACTGACTGCATTCTTCTCTCACATCTGCACAACAAATAGCCCCCTTCAGTGCCCGGGACTACCATGACAATCTGTGCTTTTTGGGATTAAAAATATATATTTGCTTTTAACCAATTTTTATCCGTCTCTCTAAGATATATAGATAGATAAATAGAGGCGAAGGCCCCAGCTGCTCTCCCAACAATCAAGTTTTAAAAACAAATACTTGGGCGTGGTCAAGATGGCGGAGTGAGCGGACGTGCTCTACGATCGCTCCGCTCTGGGCCCGAGCAAAAGCATATCACAGCGGTGCCCTGAGGACTTACAGAGGGCCTATCTTGAATACAGGGTGCCAAGAGCCTGCCGCCGAGACCTGTGGTAGCCCCGAGAACTGGGTGAGAGAGCTGATCCTGCAGTTCCGGCACCGCGCAGCGGGCGAACCCAGGGTCCAGTAGGCGCTGTCTCGGAGGTGTCGGTGGGCGGGGAAGAGGAGGCCGCCAGAGCTTCGCATAGACGCTGAGGCCCACGCCGCTGGTCGAGGGCGGCCCCGGTTGGCGACTCTCCTCCATCGGGCTGCTCACATTAGGGTCGCAGAACGAGGACGAAACGGGCGGAGGGAAGGCCTAGGATCTGCGAGGCCGGCCCCGCCCTTGGCAAGCAATCGAGAAGCGCAGCCGGTCTGTGAGGCCCACCGGGACTGGCCTGATGGAGGGACATAGCGACGCGGCCGAGGGGGCCTGGGGTACTATGGGTGCCCCCCCCCCGGACAGCGAAGAGGTTTGGGCCCTCCCGGCGTGGGCACAGGCCCATCAACACCCTGGTCCTTCCGGAAGGCAGACCAAGTGAACCCGGCAGCGACGGGGACGGCAGAACAGGATGGTTCTGGCCCCCCCCACAACACACAACTCGTCGGAGCACCCCGCCCCCTTGACAGCCCCATCAAGCCTGGATGCTCCCCCCCGACTGCAGCGGTCAGCCGTCCAGCGGTAGCGCTGGACCACCCCCAGCCTGAGAAGAGGTGAGAGGCCCCCCGGTCAGATTTCTGGGGAGTGGGAGAAGCGGGATGAATTGAACCCTGGGGGGCGGGTGTAACGACAGTGTTCTCCAGGCTGTCTCCCCCCAGGAAACACAAGGTTTCCTAGCAGGGCTGGCCCTGGTGGCAGGAGTATCCTCACAAAGGACATTGTCTGCGGGACGAGGTAGCAGAAAAGTACCAGGGCCTCAGCGGAAGGGAAGCATAGAGCGGCTAGACATGAGGTCTTGCCTGGGCCCGGCAGGTCGACCAAAAGAAGAACATCGGAGTGGCTGGAAGGCCTGGTAGGCCAGGACTCATGGGGAGACCCCAGCTGATACGCCAGGATTGACCTCCCCTAGCTGCGGCCACAGCATCAAGAGCCCTCCCTGGGACTCTCCTTTAAGAAAGGCGCACCCCTTGGGGAGGTGGCTCTCGGGCTCTAGGGACGCTACCCTGTGCTGGACCAAGGGAGTAGCTGAGAAAGTTGAACATCTCCCCCCCACTCCTAACGCTATCTCAGCACCTCTAACTGGCGAACAGAGGATGGAGGCTGCCCCGGTCAAAAAAGACCGCACGCTGAAAGACATACTGGTAAAGCTCCCGCCCCAGGACCGCTCTGACCCCTCGCGGGCCCTGCACTTCCCGAGGGTGGAAATGAAGGTGAGGCCCCCATCACTCGCTCCTACCTGGAGTCCCTGTTCTCCTCGCTCAAATAGGACCTGCAACAGATTAAAGGTGACTTAGCCCGGGACCTGCAAGGAGTTAGACGAGAAATCTCCGACATGGGCGACAGAGTTGACATGTTAGAAGCAAATGAAACAACCAGGGAAGAGGAGCTCGAGCAACTACGCCAAGAAATAATACGCCTCTCGGACAGACAAATCGACCTCCAAGCTCATGCTGAGGACTTAGAGAACAGGTCGAGGCGAAATAACATTAGGATACGGAACGCGCCCTCCTTGGCGGAAGCAGGAAATATTGAGGAATATGTCCGGGCCCTTTTCGCTCAGATCCTAGGTGATACATCCGAGTCGGATATCTGTCTAGACCGAGTCCACCGAGTGGGGCCTCCAAGAGCTTCAAACATGCCACCCCCGGACATTCTTGCCTGTATCCACAGCTTCCCCTTGATAGAACGTATCCCAAGAGCCGTACGAGGATCTGACAACGCCTTTCAGGGGACATTCGTTGCAACTGTTTCAAGACCGGTCAGCAATAACACTCCAGTAGAGGCAAGAGTTTCGCCCAGTGACTTCCTTTCTCAGGAACCACGACATCTCGTATGCCTGGGGCCACCCATTCCGCCTGATCTTTGAATGGGAGGGGAAGACCCGCCAGATACGCTCCCTCAGTGCAGCATGCAACCTTCTACAGATTGAGCATCCCGAGGCCCAGACGGAGAGCGCAGAAGAGGCGGGGGCCGGGGCAGGCCGGTGGGAGCGACTGAGAGGCAAGAAACTCATGAAACCAGGACCCGAGGCCAAGGGTCAGGAAAGAAAGGCGGTGCTCGAGATCTCCATCGGGGCGCAGCATCGGAGGGGGGGGGGGGGGAGGGAGACAGGCTGAACCAACACAGATCGCCCCGACAAGTCTTTTGGGCACATAATGGACGCCATTCGGGACCAAGAGCGGAGCGGTCTCCACGATGTCCTCAGACCACGACGAACCCCATCAGGAAATCTTCTCGTCGGAGGGCAGGGACTCCTCCCGAGACCCTGACCCCCCTAGAGACACTGTTCAAAACTTCGACTCGTTTTGTTTTTGGGTGTTTTTTCTTTGAATGTTTGTTTTTTAAGTACCAATGCATTATGCAAACAGGGGCAGTTACGATACAACCTCCGATGCTTCAGGATACTACTCTGCGTGCCACCTTGGAAGGTGGGCTGGCTGGACAAGTCACTTCAACACAGCATGCCCTTACACATCTAATATGGCTACAGGCGACACGCTAAAGATTATCTCGCTGAACGTTAAAGGGTTGAACAACCCAGTCAAGCGTAAGGCAATCCTCTCCTATCTTGAACACACTGGAGCAGACACTTGCCTCCTCCAGGAGACTCATCTCCTGGCCGGAGACGCCCAGCGACTCAAATCCAGATCCTTTCTACAGCAGCTATTCTCTTCAATGGGGCGTAAAGCGGGAGGGGTGGCTATTTTATTTCACACACCTTCAAAGGCACTGTTGGGCCTAAATTAGCTGAATTCAAGGGTCGCCTCCTGGTTCATCAAATACAGCTGGGCACGCAAACATTAACACTGGGCACCCTGTATGCGCCAAACGAGGGGCAGGAGCGCTTTATTCGGGAGGCACTAGCTGAGACACTCACATTGCAGGAACGTCTGCTCCTGATAGGGGGTGACTTCAACATAGTCCTGGACAAAACCATAGATTGCTCCATACAGAGAGGGAGGGTCTGGGTCTCTATCGGGAGAGGGTATTGCATGGCTGAAAGAGGCCGGGCTTATGGACTTGTGGAGGGCTTAACATCCAAACACCAGGGACTTCACATTCTATTCTCACGCTCATAAGTCTTATGCCCGAATAGATTATTTTCTAGACTCCCAGGACCTGCTCCAGCTCCTCCGCTCATTCGAGATAGAGCCAAGAACCCTCTCTGACCACTCACCCCCAGTCTTCGAGATACATTCCCCCCTACAACAGGTACGGAGGCAACGGCGCTTGAGGGAGACCTTATTACGGAAACCAGAAGCACAGGCAAAGATTAAGAAAGTCATCACTGATTACATGGCAGCTAACGACAATGCGGAGGTACCACTCCCAATAGTCTGGGATGCGTTAAAGGCAGTAGTCCGGGGTAAGATCCTATCCTTTTCCGCTACCGAAAACAGGCAGAGGAAACTTAAGAGCTGAACTTCAGGAGAGGGTCAGGGAGCTTGAGGGAATTCATCATCGAACGGGGGCCCTTAAGGTGTGGCGCCAGTTAGAGGCCACCCAGAAACAACTAGCCAGACTGCACCTAGATAAGGCGGAATTCGCCCCGTTACATCCTAAGCACTTGTATTATCTTAAGTGCAACAAGAGTGGTAGACTCCCGGCCCCAAAGCTGAGAGCCCAACGACAAGCCAACACAGTCCGCTCCCTTCAGATGGAGAATGGGATAGAAGTGACGAACGATACCTCTATAGCGGACCAGTTCAGGGACTTTTACGCAACGCTCTACTCGAAACAATCCGCCTCCCTCGAGGACATGGTAGACTATCTTCGTGACTCCCCCGTGACCAAATTGACTGACTCTCAGGCGTCTTCCCTAGACAGATGGCTTCTCCGTTGGGTTCTATAGGACTTTCTGCCCGGAACTAGCCCCAATTCTCACCCGGCTCTTCAACTCGATAGCGGACTTGGGCTCCCTTCCGGCCTCCATGCTAGAAGCAACCATCACAGTCATCCCAAAGCCCGGAAAAGATCCAAAATCCTGTGCTAATTACAGCCCCATATCACTTCTTAACGCAGTCTTGAAACTTTTTACAGGCATTTTGGCGGCGCGCCTAAACCCCTTGATGCAGGGACTTAACCAGTCCGGATTCGTCCCGCAGATGATCTGTGCAGACAACACTAAGAGGCTATTACATATCATTGACAAGGCACACCGAAGGCAAGGTTCCAGCATGCTTCTCTCAGTAGATGCCAAAAAGGCTTTCGATCGGGTCCACTGGCCTTTTCTTAGAGCGACAATGGAGCACTTCAGGTTTGGGGAGCGATTCTGGTCCTGGGTCTTTAGTGGATACCGAGCCCCACGGGCGTCTGAGGGTCAACGGGGTGAGCTCAAAGAACTTCCCTATCTGCAGGGGCACAAGGCAGGGCTGCCCGCTTTCTCCCCTACTATTCGCCCTGTACATGGAGCCCCTTGCACAGCGGGTCCGCGAGCATAGACTCATTATTGGGATCCCTCTGGGGGGGGGGGGTGGAGAGAACACCGCATCAGTCTGTATGGGGACGACGTCATGGTCATGCTAGACGACCCAGTCAGGGCAGTGTCTAGATTCCGCATGAATCTCCACAAGTCTCAGGCTCTCAATCTCACAGTTCCCCCTCTGGAACTAGAGGCGCTAAGGCGATCACACCCAATCTGCTGGGCTACAGACTCTGTCCCTTATCTAGGATTCAGCTATGTAGGACAATTGAAAAGATGAACATCCTAAACTATGGGACATTAATGACCCGTGTCCGTGCTGAGCTAGATAGATGGCGGCACTACCCGCACTCTTCTGGGACGCGTCGCAGCCACAAAAATGACCATTTTGCCCAGGATCCTCTTTTTCTTTCAGGCCTTGCCGGAACGGTCACGGCCCTCCTGGTGGAATTGAGTAATTTTGTATGGGCTGGCAAGCGGCCAAGAATGAGCAAGGAGCGGAGTTGGCTACCCCCTGCGAAGGGAGGTCTGGGAATCCCATGCCTCACCAGATACTATCAGGCCGCCCAGCTCCGCTACTTAGTGGAATGGTCTAGACCTGAATCGGAAAAAAGGTGGCTGTTCATGGACAGGGCTCTGGCCAGTACATCACTAGCAAAAGTACGGTTTCTGCCCCGAATGCATAGAGCCCAAACTCTTTACATTTCTCCCATAACAGGCTCTCTCTTTTGGGTCTGGGATAAGTGTATCCGCAAAGGGAAACTGACCTCTTTGCCTTCCCCCCCCCCCCAATTGCTGATAACCCTGATTTTACCCTGGGCGCCTCCTTCCAGGTCTGGCGGGAGTCACCTTGTAGGGCGATAGATCACTTCTTTGACCTTCGAGGGAACTGTGCCCTTTGCCACTCTGAGAGCGGACTATTCTATCCTGAGGCGGAGCGGTTCAGATACATTCAGATTAGGCATTGGGTGACACAGCGGTCGGTCCGCCCTCGGGCGGAGAGGCCGCTGACGCAGTATGAGGTGTGGCTCTTGGGTAAAAGCACAGATAAACGTCTCATTTCGGAGCTATATGTCCTTCTTCAGCCTCCTCAGACTAGTGACAAACCCCCTTCGCAAAAGCGCTGGGAGTCTGAATTCGGCCGTTCCCTCACCCCAAAGGAGTGGCGTGATATTTACCACCGAGCATGGCACACCACGTATAACATGTCAAGCACCGAAACAGCGGTCAAAATTACCTCCTATTGGTCCTTAAACCCGGTACGATTACACAAGGGAAACCCAGCCCGCAGCGACGCATGCTGGCGACAATGCGGGGCTAAAGGCACTCTAACACACCTTCTCTGGGACTGCCCGGAACTAACTACTTTCTGGACCACAGTCTTGGATGATATTGATACCCACTTCTCTACTCAGCTTCCTAGATTTCCATCGTACACACTACTGGGGCTACCTAACCCAATCACCTTTCCTCTTACTTCCCACAGGGGGCGTCAGATCAGCATAGCCCTAGGGGCTGCTCAGACCATTTTGTCGCTCTGGGGTTCTCCCACTGTCCCGACTCACCTGGCATGGCTTAGACACTTATGGGACATAGTGGGGATGGAAAAGCTCACCCTGTCATTGACTTCACTTGATGACACTTTCCGAACAATCTGGCAGCCCTTCATAGCTTTATTGACCAAGGAATTCAGAGAATTGACATGTCCCCGCTATCTGTGCCTACTTCGCCTAGCTGAACCCCACACAACTTAAACTGCAGTTCATTCATAAATCATATAACTTCCCTGACAACACAGTTCACATAGCTGATGGTACTGGGATCGGGTGGGGGAAGGTATTTAGGGGGGGGGTGTGGTCGGGTGGGAAGGTGTTTGTTTATGCTTTCTTTTTTTACCTTTATTAGGACTTAAAAGTTGTATCATTATAATGCAAATCGGAGAGATATTTTCTCGAAATGTATGCTCTTGCTTTGATTTAACTATGCAACAATATAAATAGATTTAAACATAAAAAAATACTTGAGAAAACAAAGCAGGCATTGACGAAGCCAAAAGGCTGTCAGCCAACATCAGAACTATTGGCTTTGCCAGTGCCGATTTCTGATGGCAACGAAGACATTTCTAAACTTGAAAGCTGTCAAACCTAATCCACCGCCCGACTGTAATTTTCTTGGAAAAAACGTAATCACAAAGTAATTAAATATGAAATAAAGGCACAGAAGGGAGTTTCTTTTTGAGGCAAACCATGAACCATCAAATAGCTTTTTGAGAAAACAGCCCTGCTAATCTGTAAAATTATTATAAAACCCCAGCCAAGCAAACCGATAATCATGGATGTCTTAGCCTTCTCAATAAGACGTACGTGCATAATTTTAGATAATGACGTTTTTCCATTTGACTTCAGACAATCAACACCAATTAAAAAGGATACGATCATTTCCTTTGAACAGCGGTCTTCCTGTGAACATCTCGGCCATGATGCAGCCCACAGACCAAATATCCACTAGACAAAAGCAAAAAAGAAAGTTAAGGTTTGCATAAAGTGGAAGAATTCTAGTGAATGCATGTAACCACTTCACTTCTCATTTTTAAACGGAAAAAGAATCAGTACAACAAGGAAAGGTTTAACATAACGAAGCTTTTTTGCAATTTAATAACACAGTGGAAGAAAAAGTTCCACAACACCTGAAGAGAACATCTGCGACAGATAGTCTTCCTGATGTGTATCCATCTTTTGATTAATCCAATGGGGTCACAGTAGGGTTTGCAGACCTTTAACCCCGGAATGCACAACATTCAGGAGGACCGGATCCAGGCCAAAATTTCAGGATAACGTAGGACTATGAAAATATAGTCCATTTTAAAGGGCAAGGGCTGCAGGTAAATTTAGCTTGCATGGATATCCAGAATATCTAGCATGGATCCAGTGCTCCTTGCCAAACGTTGAATACCTGTTTAGACAACATGCAGGCCATGTGGTTTGACTGAACCGCAGATTCCCCCCCTCCCAGCGCCTTGAGACCCTTACCGGTGAGTAGTCGCGCTTTACAGGAAACCTTCTTGATTGATGTAGCACTTCAGATACTGAGCACTCCGCTTGAAATAATACCACTCAGGGTGTAACTAGAGCCAATGGCACTCTTTACTGTCAATTCTTCAAGATATTCACACCCCCGCAAGTACTAGGAACTGTTCGAGCACTATGCCCAGGAGGAGGACAGGCACTTAAAATATGTAGGAAAATTGTAGCTTGCAGTAGAAGCCCTCTTACCGGTCAGGTAAGTATACTACTTCAAACAGATATTGCCCTTGTTTTGTATTCTTCAATTTCTGAAGGAATACTAAATGAATACCAGAGACAGGAAATTAATGAGGCACGTACGCCAGCAAAACTACAAGGCAGTAGTACCACATCAACCACTGCAAGAGCTGATAGAATTCTCTACCCCTCTCACTCGAACTCACCCGCCACAGACCTTAACAGTAACCGAAACTAGTGGTTGTGGAAAACGTTTAACAATGCAGGGCCATATCAGGAGAGCATCAAAGAGATTAACATCGTACAATGGGAAAAGGTGACTTTGACTCCCTAACTGGGGGTTGATCAATATGATTAATATATACTGAAAACATATTAGTACGAGTATCACCACGTAGCAGTCGACTACATAAAAGAAACTGAGGCAGTCCAATCTGCAAGCATGAAGACCAAAAAGATACTGAAGCCCATCTTTGCTGAAACAGACAGGCGACTGATGAAACACTAGAAGATGCACATCCATTCCTAATTTTAAATGATACAGCAAGGTTGTTTGGCAGGTTGATCACAAAAATAATGATGTACGTGAACATTTTCCAAAGAGCAAAGCTCCAGACACAACCTGATGTCCACCTAAAGTTACGTAAAGAAGACACATTTCAAGCCAAGAAAGTACAGCATAAAAGATCCAAGGAGGATACAGCAGGATTCACAGTAGATACGGCAAAATGAAATGAATGATATGTGGGATTTGAGAAATGGACTAGAGGGACAAAAGAGGATCGAAAAGACCGCTCAAGATAAATGGGAATTGAAAAAAAGCCCTGAACTGCAAACATTAAAAGGTGGTGTAAGATATTGAGATATACACTATATGGTGAAAGACAGCCAACAAAAGAGAAATTAAAACTATACCTTGTTGAATTAATAGGAATAAGGTGACCACATCGACTTCTAAGTTGAAGCAGATTGACACTCCACACTTGTACAGAACATATGTGAACTCCTTGAGGAAGTCAAAGAACCAGAGTTCGAGCGTAAAACATGGAATCAAAATAGGGCTACCCGAACAAAAGAGAAGTAAATTAGAACCAAGGAAACCTAAACCTGAGATTTTCATAGTTTTGGGAAAAAGTTAAGAGAAAAATGGAAGCATGCCAGCAGTGTATCTGCCAGACGTCTCTGGAACACAAGACCCAAACCTTCCCACACATGGGTGTTAAAACATAAGTCATCCCTACAAAAACGGTAACACTTGTTATACCTCCAAAAGTCAAAAATACCTTAAAACATAAGCATACAGTTGTCTGACCCCATGAACCAAGAGATTAAGGACCATGGAGATGGTGAACACAACCTTGCAGGTAGTGGAAAACGAACATGCAGCAGAGAAATGACAACCACTGCTGGTTTAGAGAACTAGCATGTACCTCAACTTAGAAAGAACAGTAGGAGGCCTGACAGATGGGAACCTTTTACAAGGCATACAGGAAACTATTCTCTTAAACAGATACTGTAAGAATGCTCACAACCGTACCTTCCACTAATCAACGTACATATGTTATGTTAGGATTTATAAGAGCGCAAAGAGACAACAGGTCATACTACCCAGGACAAAAACCAATCAAGTCTCAGAAAACAAATAGGTAGTCCATAAAATGACAGTACAGTTATAGGCTATATAACCAAATTTTCAAAGACTCTACAGCAAGGGTGCAGCAGTTATTTTTGCATAATGGGACGGGTATTCTATTCTTTTAGTCGTCATCACTGAAAAAGCCCTACCGCCTAACCTAACGCAGCGAAATTTAGAAACAAAGAAAAAAGGCATCCTGTGAGCAAAGAGACCCGCTTGGAACATATAGGTTACATTTATTCTTCAATTTTTCAAATAGAGTGATCCAAATTTGAATATGGCTTTATGAACAAGGGAGAGACACTTAAAGGTGAACCTTTTTGCAACAGGGAGCCAATGTAGCGTATAAAAAGGGAGAGGAAGAGGCGGCATATCTAGGGCTAGTTTGGCAGCAGTATTTTGGATGTGTTGAAGCTTTTTCACCATGCCCTTCTGTGCAGCCAGGAAAAGAGAATTGCAGTAACTGAAGCGACTAAGAAGAGTTGCCTGGACCACTTTACGGGGTGCAGAGCGGGAGGAGGCAGGGGGTGGGGAGGGGGGATGGTTTTTCTTAACATTTTCAACAAGAGAAAGCAGGAGAATGTAAGATGGTTAGCTTGTCTTTCTAGCATAAGGTTTTCATCCAAAAGAATGCCTTGATGTTTTTTTTTACAGATTAAACTGGATTAGGGGGAATGACTTTAGATGGAAACGGTCTAGCCCCTAACTGGTGAGGTGTGTGAGATCCACAGGGCCTCTGTCGTATCGGCATTGAACTTCAAGGCACTGAGTCACAGCCATGAAGAGACCATGATCAGATCATGCAGTGATGGAAAGACTCAAGCAAGGCTGACCCTGTGCAAAAAAACAGATGATGGAATAACTACCACTTGAACAACTACAGTCTAAACAACTACTCCTTAACCACTACTTAGTCTAAACCACTACAGTTTTAACAACAATTTTTTACAACTACTATGCCTTTACCACGATTGCCTTTACCCCGTTAATGTATCCATTTTACAGGCAAGTATAATATAAACCTATATATATATATATATATATATATATATATATATATATACTGAAAAAACCATAGGTTTTAGGGACAGTTATAGTTAGTTGGACATTGCACTCGTACAAAACCCGTGAAATTCCACCGTTATAGTTAGTTCAGCTAACTATAACTCGCGCCCCCGCAATGCACTGCTGATGACGTCACATATTACATCACTCATGACATGGTCAGTGACATCACTGATGACATCACTGATGACATCTCAAATGACACCACTGATGACATCATCCAGTGACTGTGTGTTTCTGTAAAGTTTAAATATTTTTAATATATATAGGGAAAGGCGTATTGAAGAATGAGTGGGTGTATAAGTGTCTGTATGGATGATTTAGTAGGTGCGTGACTAATTCTATAAGTGAGTGATTAAACGTATCTTACTGAATGCATGGGTTAGTGACTAAACTGGGTGAATGTCTGTATCTGTCTGTTGCTGTGTAAGTGGCTGCATGGGTTTGTGAATAGCTACATGAGTGTCTATAAGAGTTATTGATTTGTTGTCTGAGTATCTGTATGGGTGCCTGAGTGTTTGTGTGGATGGGGTGTATGCGACTGTGCATAGATGTGTGAGTGGGTGATTCACTGGGTGGATGGTTTAAAGAGTGCATCTGTGATAGACTGTATGGGTGGGTAAGTGTGTGTAAGAGTGTGTTAGTGAGTGAATGTATGTCCCAGTGGTACATGCGTGAGTAACTACATATGTGAAAGGCAGTATATATGTGTGTTAGAGTATATAAATAGCTATAAGCGAGAGTGAGTGATTGTGATAGTGGCTGTATGGATGAGTGTGTGCTTGTATCAGTGATTGTATAAGAGCGTAACAATGTGCTAGTATTTGTATGATTAAGTGAGCTGGTGTGTGTGTATAACTGTATAGGTGAGTAAATGGCAGTGTGTTTAATTATTTGCATGACTGACTAGGTGTGTGAGTACCTCTATGGATGAGTGGCGGTGTTTGAGTGTCTATATAGGAGTAAGAGTGCATATGATAGTCCTGTACTGAGTGACCATAAGTATGAGTGACTGTACGGGTGAGTGAGTGGATGTGTGTGTGTAGTCCTAAGAATCAGTGAGTGGGTATGTAGTTATTGGTGTTGGAGTGTCTATGGTTTTGCGAATGGCAGTCTGTAATTTAGATTGGGTGTATCAAAGGTTATATTAGGGTGTGAAGAGCTGCATCAGATTATCACGTGGATGATGTCATCAGTGATGTCATTTGAGATGTCATCAGTGATGTCATCAGTGATGTCACTGACCATGTCATGAGTGATGTAATATGTGACGTCATCAGCAGTGCATTGTGGGCGCAAGTTATAGTTAGCTGAACTAACTATAACGGGGGAATTTCACGGGTTTTGTACGAGTGCAATGTCCAACTAACTATAACTGTCCCTAAAACCTATGGTTTTTTCAGTGAATTTCAAAGGTTTTTTAAATGCTAATTTCTAACTATAACGTGTCTGAAACCTATGGTTTTTTCAGTGAATTTCAAAGGTTTTTTAAATGCTAATTTGTAACTATAACGTGCCTGAAACCTACGGTTTTTTCAGTGAATTTCAAAGGTTTTTTAAATGACATTTTTTAAATGTATTAATTTTTATATTAATTTTTTTCATACTGATTTACTACATTTTTAGAAACAATTTTTTACATATTTTATTTTTTAAATTACATTGTAATGACATTATACATTACAAAAATACTTTCTCAGAATGAATTACTTTAGTTTAAATACTTTGCACATAGGCAATAGACTTTTAAGTACAGTAGTTACAGTTGTTGCAATGGGCAACACATTTTCAAACACAATGCAACATTCAGCTCAATGTGAATTTCTAGTTAAATGCAATTAGTTACTTTATGGATTACTTTTTCTAACCACAGGACTGGATCCTAGATTCAGTCCTGGGACATCTCCTGTAAACAGTTGAGTAAAAGCGTTTTGGTTACAGTCGTGATTTTTAAGGAATATTATTGTATTTTAAAAGTTGACACTTTGAAACTTTTCCTCATAGAATCACCAATGTTATCCTATGGAAGGAAATTCACTTAGCAGGTAAAAACTGTTATCGTTACTTTTTCTTACTCAGTGTTGGATCCTGGATCCAGCACTGGTGCATCTCCTGTAAACAGTTGAAAAAATGCGTTTAAGTCATACAGGCGATTTTTAAGGAATATTTGTAGTTTGTGAAAATCGACACTTTGAAACTTTTCTGCTGAAAACCAGACAATGGATTCCTATGGAAGAAAAGATAAGTTACTGGTAAGTACGGTTAAAATTACTTTTCAGGGTCAGTGCTGGGCTAAAAGATGCAGCACTGGGTTCTCTCCTGATAACAGGTGAGTAAATCGGAATTCGTATTTCGGCTGATTTTAGAAGAATAATTTAAAGTTCCAAAAGTCCACACTTAGAAGAATTTCCAAGTGAAACCAGTCAATGTTAGCCTATGGAAGGAAATTCAAGTTACTGGTAAGTACGGTTAAAATTACTTTTCAGGACCAGTACTGGGCTGAAAGATGCAGCACTGAGGTCTCTCCTGATAACAGGTGAGTAAATCAGAATTCGGATTTCGGCTGATTTTAGAGGAATGTTTGTATGTTTCAAAAATCAACACTTAGAAACTTTTTCAGCAAAAAGCAGGCAATGATATCCTATGGAAGGAAATTCAAGTTACTGGTAAGTACGGTTAAAATTACTTTTCAGGATTAGTACTGGGCTGAAAGATGCAGCACTGAGGTCTCTTTTTATAACAGGTGAGTAAATCGGAATTCGTATTTCGGATGATTTTAGAAGAATATTTGCACAATGGTGAAGGGAGGGGCGGGGCCTGAGGTGACATCTGTGCAACGCGCCCGTGGCGCGTTTAAGTTGGGGATTAAGTCCCTTGAATCCTGAGGGTCTCTAGGGGCCAACTAGCCCACCAGGAACCTCCAATATGCGCCAGGGGCTGCGTTGCAGAGACGTGTAGAGAGGCCACACCCCTTTACACCTCTCTGCAACGCAGCTCTGTGGCGCTTTCTGGATGTACCTGTTGGGCTAGTTGGCCCTCAGGGACCCTCAGGATTGAAGGGGATTTAATCCCAACTTAAAACGCGCCACGGGGCGCGTTTGCACAGATGTCACCTGAGCCCCGCCCCTCCCTTCACCACTGTGCAAACGCGCCCGTGGCGCGTTTTAAGTCGGGGGATTAACTCCCCTTGAATCCTGAGGGTCCCTGGGGGCCAACTAGCCCAACAGGTATATCCAAAAGCGCCACAGAGCTGCGTTGCAGAGAGGTGTAAAAGGGGCGTGGCCTCTGTACACCTCTCTGCAACGCAGCCCCTGGCGCATACTGGAGGTTCCTGGTGGGCTAGTTGGCCCTCAGGACCCCCAGTATTCAAGGGGAATTCGTTCTCTCTGCAAACGCGCCAGGGGCGCGTTTGCAGAGTGGTGAAGGAAGGGGCGGGGCCTGCGGGCCCGATCGTTTTTTGTGTGTTTTTTTGTCCCCTGAAGGGGGCTGTGTGGCCCCCCTTCCTTTTTCCTGTTTTTGGGCCCTGGGGACCCCATCCCCCAGGGCCTTACCCTTTTTTAAATTAAAATGTAAAAAAAAAACGGGAAGGGGGCCGCATGGCCCCCTTCCCTGGGCCTGTATTGGCCCCGGGGACCCCATCCCCCGGGGCATGGCCTCTATTTCTACATTTTATTCTTTGGAGGGGGCTGCGTGGCCCCCTCCTCTGGCCATTTAAGGCCCCGGGGACCCCATCCCCTGGGGCCGGCCATACCCTTTTTTTTTTTTGTGTTTTTTTTTTTAACTTTGGGGAGGGGGCTGCGTGGCCCCCTCCCGGGCCACTTATGGCCCCGGGGACCCCATCCCCGGGGCCTGGCCTCACGTTGATGACTGTGGGGGGTCCCCAATCCCCCACAGTCCCAGCCAGCTCCCCGCGTTCCTTGGGAGCCGGCATTGCTTTCCACATGGGGAGCTGCTAAGATGCAGCTCCCCATGTGGAAAGCAGTCGGCTTTGGATATTGGAAGAGAGCAGGTTTCCTGCTCTCTTCCAATATCCAAAGCAGTTTGCTATGGCAGGACGGGAGCCGCGAGGCTCCCGTCCTGCCATAGCAAACTACAGTGTCCCGGGGTAGGCACCCCGGGACACTGCAGGAGCCGGCCCTGGGGGTGGCGGTCCCCAGGGCCATCAAGGGCTCCAGGAGGGGGCCGCGCGGCCCCCTCCCTTAAATTGCACAGCCCCGGGGAGGTGGTGGTCCCCGGGGTCCGTAATGGACCCCACATTTATTTTATAAGTGCCCCGGGAGGTGGTGGTCCCCGGGCGTGTGGGGGCTGGAGCCCCCCCACACCTTATTTAAATAAAAAAAGAAGCCCCGGGGGTGGCGGTCTCGAGGCTGCGGGAGGGCAGAAGAGCCCTCCCGCACCATTTTTCTATAAAGCCCCGGGGGTGGCGGTCCTCGGGCTTGGGGGCCCTTTGAGGCCCCCCATACAAACAATATACCCACCCCACCATGCCCCCGGGACTTGGGCCACCCGGGGGCAAAATGCAATCGAAGCGCGGGAGACCGCGCTCCGATTTTTTTTTTTTCGGCAGGATTCGCGCACCCTGCCAATTTTTTAAAAAATTTTTTTTTTTCTTTTTTGCCCAGGGGGTCCTTGTGGGACCCCCTGAGCAAACCTAGGGGGTCAGGGTGTTTCTACCCTGCCCCCTTTGTGCGCTTTGCGCACTAGTTTGTCCCTCGGTTCTACAGAGGGACAAAATGGCTGCCAACATTTCCTGAATCGGAATGTTGACAGCCAGCTGACAGCCAATTAACATGCAGCTCGTGATCGGGACGGTGCGCGCAGGGTGCGCTGAGGGTACGCGGACCCTACTCGGCCATAGATATATATGTACTTTTACTTTTGATTTTCTCAGCAACTACTGAACGGATTTACACCATTTAACAAAAGGGTTCTTTCTGAACCAAGAACTACCTCTTTGCCAAATTTGGTGTAATTCTGTTCAGCAGTTCGGGCTGTAGCCGTGTCTAAAGTTTCCTATGGAAAATTGCATGGGGAAAACGCGTTTTGGGACCCCCTTTTTCTCGGCCCCCGCTTGACGACCCTCCCCCGAGACTTTCAGGGTAGGAGCGGACCGGAGCGCCCCACAAAGTTTGAAAATTTTGCGAAGATACGTCAACCGGCAAGAGAGTTATTTCAAATAGAATGTCGCGGATTTCCTATGGATAATAGGTTGTAACTATAACTATCTACTGGCGACCGCCAGTAGAATGAATATATATATATATATATATATATATATATATATATATATATATATATATATATATATATTATATATTATATATCTCCAAGTTTTTGCCCTGCATTGAGGACGCACTCTGCAACAGATGATTTTTCAAATCCTTTTTATTTGAAAACCGGCATTTTATCCCAATCACTTCCTCTGCCTGACGCGTTTCGGGGCCCCAGCCCCTTATTCATAGGCTGGCATTGAGCTCACAGCAATACAAATTCCCTGCATGCTTACAATTTTATGCACCTCCGGTGTGCCTCCCAGGTGAGTTATTTTCCAGTGCATGCCGGAACTTGTATTTCACTTTCGTGCTAATGCAGAATGCTGTTTGCTGAAAATAAAAGACTCTGAAGAGTTTGTCTGCCGTGTGAGTGCGTCTTTAATGAAGGGCAACCTTTGTATGATGTTTGACGGCAGCCCAGCCGTGAAGACAGCACCGCCACCAGAAAATTATGTGGAACCGGAGGTTTTGAACCTTTCAGAGCTTCGCTACGGTACGGCAGAATCATGAATATGCAAACCGCATTTTCCATTGAGAGGCCCACTGGAGGGCTTTTAAATAATTAAAACCCTGCAATGGTTTTGGCACACAACCCACTGGAGGGAAAAATGAATAATAATGGACTACGTACTCCAGCATGCCTTGGGAAGATACACACTGGAGAGGCCCACCGGAGGGTAATTATTTCATCAGCATGCAGTTAAGAGTGAAGTCCCGATGTGTTGCCAGAACTTTGCATCAATGCCTGTGAACAAGAGCCGTGAGGCTTGAAACGCGCAAGGTGAAGGAAATCCATCTTAAATGCAGAATGCTGTTTGCTGAAAATAAGACTCTGAAGAGTTTGTCTGCCGTGTGAGTGCGTCTTTAATGAAGGGCAACCTTTGTATGATATATATATATATATATATATATATACACACACATATATATGTATATGTATGAGCAATGGGTTAGTATGTACCTGTAAAACACTTACATTTCGTGGTAAAGGCATGCATGCTAAAGACATATGCATTGTAAAATTAATGTTGGTAAGTATTAACACTATATATATATATATATATATATATATATATATATATATATATGTGATCAAGACCGTGGAAACGCGGTCGAAACGCGTCAGGCTGTGTACTGACCCATTCAGTAATGAGTTGAGTGATTGGTTTTATGCTCTTTTAAATAATATATATAGGGGTAATATGAATCCCCAAGTTTAATTCTTGACGTCAAAACACTAGGGAAATAAGACCTCTTCTGTAATGTTCTTTTCTTTTATTTTAAAGACATGTGCAGAGATAGAAAAACAGCCGACACGTGTTTCGCCCAAAGGCCAGGGAGCCAGGGCTTTCTCAAGGAAAATGCGAAGCTCTAATGAGCGAGACGTCCTCATCTAAGTCTGGATGTGGTCCAAGTGTGTACTGACCCATTCAGGACTTGAATGCTGATGGATTCCATTTTCTCTAAATAAAAGCACTTTATTTTCGACAACGAACTGTGGTCCGTACCTGTTTTCCGTGTGACAGTGGAGCAGGAGTGCAACTACATATATATATACATATACATATATATATATATATATACACATATATATATACATATATATATATACACACACACACACATACACACACACACACATACACACACACACATATATACACACACACACACATATATATACACACACACATATATATACACACACACACATATATACACTCCGACACCCCTATACTCCATATTAATGTTATAAAATCCCTTTCCACCCCAAAAACCTACACCCACCCCAAACCTTAAAAGTTCACTTTCCACCCAAAAACCCATACCCAACCTAAACCCTATGAATTCCCTTTTCACCAAAACCCCCCACACCCACCCTAAAAATACCCTTGCAATCCCAAAAACCCATACCCACCCTAAACCCTAAAATTACCCTTGCCACCCAAAAACCCATACCCACCCTAAAATTACCCTTGCCACCCAAAATCCCATCCCCACCCAAAAACCCATACCCACCCTAAACCCTAAAAATTACCCTTGCCACCCAAAAACCCATATTCCCCCTAAACCCTAAAATTACCCTTGCCACCCAAAAACCCATACCCACCCTGAACCCTAAAATTACCCTTGCCACCCAAAAATCCATACCCACCCTCAACCCTAAAAATACCCTTGCCACCCAAAAATCCATACTCACCCTAAACCCTTAAAAATACACTTGCAACCAATATATATATATATATTAATATCACGTAATACTTACCAAAATACTTGCATATTAAAGTAATTTTTTTTTTACTGCGAGAATGCCTTTACCTTTAATGCATTTACAACTAAATTCAAACACGTTTTCACATAATGAACACTATTTTCCTAAACTTATTTTGTTAAAAAAAACATCCACTCTACAAAACCATATAAAATACGCCCATCCACCATTTTATCAATAGTAATATATCGGTCATATACAATCCAAGAGTGCCATCTACTGGCCAGAGATAGTTGTAAATGCATTAGTGGTTAAAAGACTCGTGATTCAGGTTGAGGTCGTTGTTAAGGAGTCGTGGTTCAGGTCCTTCGTTGTCAATGAGTCGTTGTAAAGGCCGTTTCCCCCCTAAACAATCTCCTTCTAGGTTGAATCTTTAAGGATCTAACCACACATCCAAACCATCATCAACCAGGTCTGAGAAGGGCTTCTTCATGTGATCAGGGAAACTGATGATAGTTCTGCCAGTTTCCAAGTGGCATTGGCATAGTGGCCCAAGAGGCTAGCTGTGCAGAGGGCTAGACTGCCAGTGTCAAAAGACGTTATGGCCCATATAGCCCAGATTCTTAAATCTCTGCCTGGATTGGCAGTGGGAAAAACATTTGGGTTTAATTTTGCAGAGGAGGCTTGGACCACTAGACTTTCCAGTGAAGGGTGTGACAATAAGAATTTCAGATCACATGGACGTCTATCTAGCACTTTGCCTGTCGATTACCACGCCCCAGAAGGGTTTCTCCCAGGCAGCCAGTACATGCCCCAAGAGTTCCTTATTAAATGGCAACAAAGATTCTGAAACTGCAAAGGGCTGCAAAAGTTATGTTAAAATTGTATATTTGTCATCCGCCAAGGGCAAGGCCAGCTCCAACCCTTTTGCAGCTTTTGGGATCACTGAAGTGAAACTCTCAAGGAGGGATGGATACACGCTTAAGTGATATCCCCTTCAGGAGAAATGCCCAAACTAGTTGCATTTTATAAAGCCAGCATTAACGTTGTAAGAGCCTCTGGTCATAACCTTTATCAGGCATGATAAGAGCATCAGAGTCTGAAGCAAAACGTTCTTCCATCCTGGCAATCCCTAGGCCATGAGAAAGGGCTGTAAAAAGGCTCTTTGCAAGACAGTTCTTTCTTTTCCCTTTTGACCCTTGGATGATGTCATTCGACTCAGAGGGCCTAGAAGGCAGTATGGATGTCACTGAGCACAGTGTGCCTTGGGGGACACCGATTTCTTTAGAGGTGGAGGCACGGAGTCAGGCGGTGTTGGGGTTGGAGCTGCTAAACCTGCAGGAGGGGGGTCCATCCTCTGGGACTGTCCCAGAGGGTAACGGGACCATCGGTAAAAGATCCAACATAGCTGATGGAGTTTGAAATTAAAGACACATGTTTTCTAATGTCTGCTCTGAGAAGAAGGAAGAGTGCGGAATTAAGGAGAAGCATTCAGATATATCTGGTCACGGGCACAAAAGCTAGTCTTGGAAGCAATAGATTTGCCTGGTGATTTACCTCTGTAAACCACCGGTAGAAAATAACAAAAACATCCCTCTTGTTTAACTGAAGTTTAGTGGTACTAGATATAGGTACAATTAACCCATTGCTGGACAATGTTTAGATGGTTAAGAGTTGAGGCAAAAATACTGATTTTGGCCTACTATGCAGACTGATTACCACTAAAGTAGCTTAGATACCTCCAGCCTCTTTAATAGCATTGCAGGTATCAATTACAATTTTTTCAACTATTTTATGCGTCATTAAATGGCCAGGATGGTTGTCTGAGTAGTAGTAAGCATATTACCTGTCTGAGTGTAATGCATCCAGTTAAGTATGACTTCTGGAGCTCTGTACCATCGTGTAACCACATAACCTGTCATTTCACGGTCAGTGTGCCTTGCCAATCCAAAATCGATAATCTGGGATCAAAAGGAAAGAAAACAACAATCAAACAAATATGAAATCACTGAAGAATGTAGGTAAGAATGCTGTAAAAAAAAATTCAACTACCTCGATATAATTGATTGACCATTGTAGTATGCAGAGTGAATAAGTACATTGCTATTTAAGAAAATGTACAAACAGTACAAGGGTGTGTGGCTTCGGCCCAGAGTTGGACGCCCCAGTACTGGCATGGTTCCATCAAAAAGGGTCAAAATCATTCCCTAGGTTCTTGATGTCCACGTAGGTACGTTTTCATCGAACCACTCTAAATGGCAATCACTCAGAATGACCTGTGTCCAGGACGGCTGGATTATTGCCAGACTTTATAGTAGCTAACAACCATGTAAACAAGTTCCATTTCCAGTGATATACCTTATGTGGCTACCCTAAATATCTGGTCTGGTACCAGCCCTCCTATACCTACCTGTTAAGGACGTTTCTGATTTAATCGGAGGTTATTTTGAAAATCTGACTTCACAGATCATTTTCTTTCAGTTTAAATAAATGGAACAGAAGGGGGGGGTCAGACTTCCTAGCACGAGGAATGACTCTCTACCATTTGCCTTTGATATTTCAGCTCTTCTAGGGGAGTATTCTTTGCAAATGTAGCTCCAGTCACTTTCAAGCTAACTACAAATGCTAATTTTTTATATGATCTGGAAATTTGCATGGTCTAGGCATGTTGGCCTTCTGTCAGAACCCTGTGAGCCCCTAACCCATCTCTCACACGCAACTCTAAAAACGGAACCACAATTATGGTTGGCCATAGATCAATAGGGATGTAAAATTATAAGTGTGCACATCTCTAGTGCATTTTGGACGCACACGGTCACTGAGATTTGACAAGTGACAGACCTGCAATTTGAGGCTCCGGAAAACCTATCTACTACAGACATTTGTGAAAATTTCAGACCCGTGGAAAGAGAGAAATTACTTGCGTTGATTGCTCAAACATTTCTTACTCAGAACACTGCAAAAAGAGTGTTGAAAACCTAAATATTTCCATTAATGCAATCAACATGTGTTGATGGCCATACTGCACAGCAGAGGAATAGGATGAAAGAACAAGTTACTTACCCTTAGTAGCACTCTCTGTTGAATACTCTATCTGCCCACAGATTTGTAACCTTTTGAATACTTCCCAGGCATCAGACTGGATCTGGAAATTTTAAAGCAGTGCCCATGCATGTTGGTAGGTTGTGTCATGCGGCTTCGCGCCAATGTCATTAAACTCTGGCAGTGACGTGCGGAGCCACATATAAGCGCCACCAAAGCGTGCAGATGTCAGTTGCTTTCTGGACTGTATGCACCCCTAAACGGAGAGCCCAACAGCATATTGGTATGGACCAGTATGCAGCAGTCTAGACTTGGGACCTTTTTTGATGGCAGAGTCCAGTTCACAGAATAGGGAGTAGGGAGGGTCGGTGAGGGCACTGCGTTTTAAGCATTCATCAGAAATAGCGCTACCAAATAAAATGGACACCAAAGCAGTATATCCCAGGTGGCGGGTCTGTGGGCTGACTCAAAACAAAGTCCTGCAGGACCAAGCAGGCAAAGTGCCCTTCTTGTCGGACCTGGCTGTCCAGACATTAGTGATTTGTGAACATGTGGAGCAATGCTCACATCGCAGTCTGCCAAACGTCCAGAACAGCACTCCACATGCCAATGCAGTGGCAAGAGCTTTAGAACTGGTGGAATGAGCCTGCAGGCCTTATGGAGTCTGCTTCTTGGCTAAGGCGTAGAGATGTTTTGATGCAGAGAACAATCCAGCAAGAAATTGTCCTGTTCTGCACAGAAACTCGAACAAAGAGTTGATCGTCCACATGATGTTCCCTGGTACGATCAATATAAAAGCTGAGAGCTCTTTTGTGATTGATCCGGTGTACTCTCTCTCCTCCTCTGTAGAAGGGTGAGGAAGAGCAAAGAATACAGGAAGGGTGATGTTTTGCTCAACATGTAAAGGAGTCAACACGTTGAATAGAAATGAGGCTCTACTTCTTAACACCGGCTTCTCTGGAAAGAATGTCCTGCACGGTGGGTTAACAGAGGGCTTGCAGGTCACTCACCCATCACGCCGATGTTATAGCAATAAGGAAAACGGTCTTTAGAGTGAGTAGCCGCAAAGGACAACTGTGCAGCAGTTCAAAGGAAGCACACATTAGAAATGCGAAGAATACGTTTAGGACCCATGGAGGTATAATGAAAGGTGTGGGCAGAAATATATGCTGCAACCCTTATAAAAGAAATTTAAAAAAAATCACAAAGGGGGATTTAAATAAAGAGGGCTTGTCCAGCAACCATAAAATAGCTGAAAGAACCAACAAATAACCTTTAACTGTGCCCAGAGCAAGGTCTTGCTGGGCTAGAGACAACAAAGAGTAACACTTCAGATAGTTTGGCTTTAAGTGGGCCAATCTGCTGAGTGCCCCCACCAAACCACAAACTTGTCCCAACGACTGGTGTATACGGATTTTGTGGCGGGACACCTGGCTGCCAGTATGACATCTACTACTTCAGTTGGAAGGTTGAATGAGGTCAATTGTCACTGCTCAATCTCCAAGCATGGACATGAAGACATGTGCAGGCCCGGGTGGAGGACTCTGCCCTGCTGCGGCAGAAGATCGACCAGGCTACTGCTTCGGGAGGAAGGACAGATGCCCAGGAATGCCTGATACCACACTCCATGTCCAATCTGGTGCCACTGGGATAACTTGGGCCCACTCATTCCTGATCTTAGTCATAACCTGAAGCAGGAGAGGTAGTGACGGAAGGGTGTACATGAGCCTCGAGCGCCACTCTAGGTGGAATGCACCTCAGAGTGAAAGCAGATTTCGGAACTCCAGCATGCAAACATGTTGACATTGTGTGTTCTTGGCGGTGGCGAAGAGATCAAGCCAAGGTTTTTCCCATTCGCAGACGAGACCTTGCACCACCTCCGGGTATATTTGTCATTTGTAATCTGCTAGGCATCAGCGGCTGAGTTAGTTCGCTCTGGCATTCAAAGAATCCACCAGGCAGTGTGCCACCAGGACAATTACTTGAACACTGGGTCCACAACCCCACTCTTCATGTTGCAGTACCACAAAGAAGTGATGTTGTCCGTGAGCACCTGCACCAGTCTCCCTTTGATGGATGGCAGGAAGGCTTACGACTCAAGGCAAATAACCCACAACGCCAGGAGATTAATGTGGAGCTGGGTGTCTGCTGGAAACCAGCTACCTCTGATCTCCACTTCTCCCAGATGGCTACTCCACCCCAGAAATGATGCATTGGACACCATTGTTAGCTTTGGGTGGGGAAGGTAAAGGGGTCTGCTGCTGATCCAATCATGATCCAACAGCCATCACTGTAGGTCTTTTGCATGCTCCGAAGAAATCTGGATATAGTCCGAGAAATCCCCCTGATGCTGTGCCCACTGGTACTTCAGATCCAACTGCTGAGTCTGCATATCTCACCTGGCATGCTTGACCAGTAGGATGCAAGAGGCCATGAGTCCCAGTAGCCTTAACGTCATCCTTACTGAGATCCAGGATGGAGGCCGAAAAATTGGGATCATAGCCCAAATGTCCTGGACTCTCCATTTCGTGGTGAAGCACAAAACCACACTGTGTCCAGAATAACTCTGATGAAAGGGAGCATCTGTGAAGGAGTCAGGTGTGACTTTGGCAAGTTGATAGTGAACCCCAAGAATGTCTAGAGGTTCAGTATAGTCTGAAAATGTGCAACGACTGCCTGGGGCAAGTCGCCTTCACCAGCCAGTTGTTGGAGTCTGGGAAAACTGGTACTCCCCGACCTCCATAGACACGCTGCAACCACCGCCATCCCTTTCGGGCACTTGTGAGACCAAAGGGGAGCACAGCAAACAAAGTGCTCTTGGCCCACAGTGATCTGCAGGTAACTCGTGTGGGCTTGCAGGACGAAGATGTGGAAATAAGCATCCTGAAAGTCAAACACTACCATCCAGTCTCCAGGATCTAGGGCACACAAGCCCTGGGCTAGGATGAGCATCTTAAATTTGTCCTTTCTCGAAAGGCATTGAGAGGGTGAAGGTCTAAAATAGGACAAAAGCCTCAGTCCTTCTTTAACACCAGAAAGTAGCAAGGGTAACAGCCAGTTCCCACTTCTGTCCAAAGGAGCCATAGAGAGGGTGCCAACATCAGAAGAGCCTAAACTTCCTGCTATAAAACAGATAGATGGTCCTCCAACCTGAGGATAGTGAAAGGTGCAACGGAGTGGTAATAAACAGATGGGCATAACCTTGCAGACCAATTTGCAGTACCCACTTTTCTAAAGTGATAACTTGCCACCCCCTAGGAGAAACTGCCAGACCCTGCCTCCGACAGGGTGGTTGTGTGTCTGAAAGGGTCCACTAGAGAGGTTTTGTGGTTGAAACAGCTGTAGGGGCTGGGGCTGCTCGCTGTCCTTGCTATCCACATTGTCTGTTGGTGTCTCGGCCACAAAAAAGGTGTATAGCGTCTGCTTGGCAGTTGCTGGCGGTATTGAAATCCCCTGCCATAGCCACGGAGGGGACAAACCTGCTGGCAGAACCGACGCATTGGAGCAGACAGGCCCATGGAGCATGCTGTGGCCCTGCTGACTTTAAAGCGCTCAAGGGTTCAGTCTGCTTTTTCAACGAAAAGGCGAGCCATTTAAGGAAATGTCCATAAGGGAAGATTGAACATTCCAAAAGAAGCCCATAGATCTCATCTAGGCATGTCTCTGGAGTGTCACACTGGTGCCTATTACCCAACCAAGACAATCTGCAGTATTTAACCCACAGCGAATTGAGAATTTTTCCGCATCACAATCATCCTGAATGGCTTTAGTAAGAATGGAGTGTAAGTCCTCTGGTACAGCAGTTTGTCTCTCAGCGACGATGTCCCAAAGGGCAGGAGTGTATCAGCCCAATAGGTAGCTGGCATTGACGGACCTTAATGCCAGACTGGTGGAGGAGAACGCACATTTTACAAAGGTTTTCAGGCGCTTTGACTCTCGGGTGCTGTGTTAAAGTCAGATCACCTCGGGTAGGGTGGTGGCACCTCACTATCAGCCCATTTATCTGTGGTCCGGAACATTGCTCTTCCCATGACCCAAAAAGGGTATCCATGATGGCCTCATTAAAAGACAATAGGGCTCAGTAGTGGTCTGTCCTGGTTGGAAGACTTAGGGAAGGACATTAATTTTCACCTCATTAGTAGGCAATTGGAGGTCAAGAACCTCAGCCACCCTTTGTTTTTGGTACTTGGAGTTGGACCAGGATTCCAAGGACTGTAATTAATGTGTTGAATGTCATCTGGGATGTGAGACAAAGGTGTATGTCTCCAAACACCAGAAAACTGCATGCTATGACTGGTCGAAGTGAAAGGGAAGGTCCCGTTCCTGCACCCGAAGTCATTCCTGTGGTTTTCAGCACAGTCGAAGTCATCAGGAAATTCCAAAAAGAAGCACAAGAATTCCAAGTAGGACTCCATCAGTTCCCACCACTCTCGAACTCCTGAGAAGTGACGTGGGCTTAAACTTTCCTCTCACTCTCGTTCCTAAACTCTATCTCCTTCCAAGCCAATTCTGACTCTTGTCCCGGGACAACTAGAGTTTATGGGGCCTTCGGCGACACAGCAGCAACTCCAAGAGTTCTGTCACACTATGCTGTGCCTCTGTAGAAAGGATATTCTACACCCACCATTCAATTCCTCTTCTGTGTATGCTGTTGAGCCATTAGGGTTGATGGAGTTGTGTGTGTGGGGCTTGAATGAGCAGTGAGAGACCCATGATACGCCGGGACACTTCCGTTGGAGGTAGCCGTGCGCTCTATAAGCTGTAATGATAATAATACTGTCGGGGAACATCTGGATGTGGCTTCACATCGATTTCAGAAAGATGGTTCTCAGGCTGTAATTTCTAAAGCTTAAAGGATCTGCCACGACAATGATACATAGATCAAAATTCAATAATTTCACAAGCTGTTCTATAAATACCTGCAACTTGATTGCTAGAACTTGGTGTCTTTGTACTGTTTATCACTAAGTTGTGCTTATATTGCTTTGCTGCTTGTATCAAAGGTGGACGGTGGTTTAGAAATACCAAAGTTTATAATAAACAACTTAATGATAACCATGCTAATTCCAATTTTAGATTGCTATTTTTAGACAAACAGAATTGCGCATTAGGAAAGGTTTTCATACTGTACCTTCAGTTCACAATCTTCATTTACTGCTAGATTCCCTGGTTTAAGGTCCTGTAAACAAACAAAAAGATGCAGAGTACAAAACATGCGCAGAACAAGCTTGTGATATTTTTCTGCAGTAGGACACAAAAACTGTTCTTGAATAATAAACTAGGTCTCCTGTGTGGATGACAGTTACTCAGGTGAGATGGACATTCCCACTACCTCAGTCCAGTTTGCGATCAGATTTGGCAGCATGATGGTGCATGGTCTCTGAGGCTAGCACAATGGCATAATATTCACATTGACTTTATAAAGGAGTGGAGAGAGGTATCATGATAGAATCCCAATTCAACTTTCCTGTGAGTACAACAGTTGGCAAAGGGCTCCCCCAGAAATAGAAACATTTATTTTAACCGTTTTCCTTCTCTAAACATTTCTGGGCATGATTCCAAAGTGGCAAATACAGACCATGCATCAGGCATGGGTTACCCAATGGGCTTCCTAGCCATAGGCCAATCCTACCTGCTACATCTGAGAAACCAGACAATCTCCTGTGGGGACTTGGTTTATCCAACATTCCCGCCCCATCGAGGAACTGCACCACTAGACCCGGAGGCTCTTCCCCTGTGAATAATACTAAACATGCACCATTTTCTGCCAAGAATAACAGAGTGAACTTAAATACAGGTAGCACATACCCACTTAGCACAGACACACCACTTGCATTCTTGTCTCATATGACAGCTGAGGGATCTTTCAGGTGCACTTGAAGAAGAAAATCTGTGTACCCTACAAAGTACCTCAAGGACCAATTATATCTCCTACTGTTCAATTTAGACTTGGGCCCCTGTGGTTCACTTAAAAAAAAAAATCCCCCATCTCCTACCACTTCTGTGCTGATGACACTCCAATGTTTTTGTAAGTGGGCATCATAGAGGACATTGTCTTTCTGTCACAGACTCTTAAAAAAATGTAGGCCCCAATTTAGATCTTGGCTGGACTCCCGCCGTCCCGGAATATCCAAGTACTCCGCCAAGCTGACAGTATCACCCCAGCTGTATTTAGATGTGTGTTGGCTGAACTGACATCCGCATCGACAGTCTGTTTCCCGGCACACCGTCGTCGAAGCAGCAGACTCCTCTGCTGGCTAACAGTACTCCATTGCCATCAGGTCGGCGGGTTTGCGCTGAGCCTATTTAGATGTCCCCATTGTGCTGGTGTTGTCCTAGCGGTGGTTTGCTGATGGAGTGAGTCCCTGGTGGAGTGGAGACTGGTAAGTACTACTGATTTATGTGTCAATTCACATATACATTGTGTTTGCTTCTAACATATATGTAGATAATGTGTTATATCCCTTTTCTTACATATTGCATAGCACGCAAACACCCACACTATTGAATGCACACCCACACGCACCACACCAACATATATATATTTTTTTTTAAGTGTCAATACAGGTGTGCTCATTTTACCTTGATAAGTTGTAAAATGTACACTAATGCATTACACATAAATATATACATGTAAGAGCAATGTAAAAATACACAAGACTAAAGCAATTGTCAACACACTAGTCATAGTAAGACAAGTGTAAAAGAAGCGTACCTTTTATCCTGGCGACAATAGAGTTATTTAGCATTCTGGTTATGTAGTAGCAGCAAAGGGAGGACCTGGACAATGGGGTTCAAGACAGAAACGGAAGAAGGAAACAGGAAAAAAAAAAGGGAAGTTTCTACCTCATTTCCTTCGATTCCGCCAACACAAAGTAGGAACACATTGTGATTGGCCCGGCGGTAATCTTGGCTGGACTCCCATCGACAGCCACTTCTGTGTATTATGCCATTGATGCGGGTGAATATTCCGGGCGGCACTCGGGCGGTCTTTCGTCCATGGACCTGCTAACATCTAAATAGAGCTTGCAGTCCGCCAAGTAGACGGGCAGTGACACCATCGTTAAAGTGAAACCGGGACCAGATCCCCCAATATTACATCAGGCCCTTAGTCTTGGTTGACTCATTACCACCTCAAATTAAAACACTTCAAAACTAAATTTGTGATCACTCTTCCCAAATGTTCAACATCAGTGAAGACTTGGTTGAATGCACTCAGTTTACTGGACTGTCACACATCTGCCTATGAATGTGCCAAATCCTTGGGCTTTATGATCTCTCTCAGACTCCGACCTCTCAAAATCGACTGCAAAAGAGGCAAATTCGGCTTTCATGTCTCACACCTCTACTCCTTGGTGAAGAATTTCAGGAAGTCATCCAAAAACTAGCCCAGATTAGATTATGCGAATACCTTATTTACAGGCATCTCAAAGTCACATCTAGCTCATCTTAAAGCCGCTTTATTTGCAGCATCTTGGTTGGTCTCTAGAACTACGAACTAAACCACATCACAATCTTGATTTCAGAGAAATTGCTTCCAACCTAGGGTAGAGTACCCTTAAGCTGGTGTACATGAGCCACTAAACTCTCCATTCTAGGATACCAATTTACCCAACACAAATTGGCTGTCTGTGGTGGACAGAAGCAATTGCAGAGCTCAAATACTCTTATGTTTATATACTCGAGTTGCGTGAAGAAAAAAACTCATTAGTAATCCTTATTGGCAAGTGCACGCAAGCAGTAATACTAAAATAAGTCTACAGTCCCTGATTTGATTTTGAACGCCTGAAACATTTAATTCAAAAACTCGTACGGTCTCTCCCACCGTAACAATGAACTTGTCTGGACAAATCTACCCTTTCTGATAAAGGATACAATTTCCTAGATAATGTGCATATTATTCTTATGAAGTGGCTTACTCCGGGGGTGTGGCCGCGCAGCGCAACAAGATGGGGGCGCACTGGAAGAACGCCGACAGCCGGAGCCGAAATCATTCACGAACATTAGCTCAAACCTGCTAGACTTCCCCAGCAACTATCTTACAGCTATATGGCTCATCACAGTTCCCAAAATCAGAATAGGACCCCAGCGCCTGGCCGGTAAGCCGCTCGCTGGAGGAAGATAACACGCGCAATGCTCTGCGCTGGGATCCAGCCTGGCAGGGGCGGCCGATCGTGCCCGCGACCCTGACTAGGACGCAGCGGCCTGCACTGTGGTGTGCTTGCCGGCCTGCTGGGAGTGCATACGGAGACTCTGGAGGGGTTCTGCTTGGCCCAAGAGAGGGGATGGCCAGGCGTGGCTACCGGCCTGCTTGAGGTGCATGACCCGTGGAGGCGAAAGGCATCACTGTCGAGATGTGAGCAGGGGCGTGCCCCAGAGGTGCAGAGTGGCAGGCATCGGCACGAGGAGACTTGCTACCAACACTATTTGGGGTGGATAGCTTTTCCAAGACGTTTGTTATTGAATGAGCTCATTGGTCCTTGGCTCCCAGACCAAAACTGGGTGCACCTCCGTGCCCCATTATTGCTAAATTTTTGAACTATAGAGACGGAGATCAGTTCTTGAGACTGGCCAGGGAGGCAAAGGAAACACAATGTGAAGGAATTTGCTCTCATTATTCACTAATTTCACACAATCAGTACAGGAAGCCCGGAGGAAATTTATCCCTGTGAAGAAAAAACTTCAGGAACATGGCATACTTTATGCCATGCTATACCCTGCACGACTGATTCACATTGAGGGGCAAGACGCAAGTGTATTCAGACCCCAGTGGGGCTCTCGCCTTTCTCCAGAACCATGCGACAACCCGTGACATTGTGTTAACACGAGACAAAGCTAGCCCCAGGTCATCCCTCGAGGAGATTGAATGATACTATCACACTATGGAACACCAAATCCGGACCGCACTGGAAAAACTAAACTCTACCTGCCTCGCATGACAATTCAAGGATCTGTTTGAACTAGAAATGATCAATTGGGTATTGGGGTGTACTCCCAAGGAGGATGCATGCCTACTAAATCCATAATGTACATGATGTTGCTGTGATGTTTTATTATCTGCATGCACACTCTGATTAATTGGTACAAAGTTATACTATCTGCCACTCTGACCGCCCCGCCCCCTGCTTTTGTGCCTCAGTGGGAATAGGTTTTTTTGTATCTTAACTTTCTTCATTATAGAGCCTTTGTTGGAAGAGACGAAATGTTTTGGATTTTTACTGGAAAATTGGGTCCTAATGGGGGAAGGGAGTAGGGGTTGTTCAAATTTAGGCAGAGGTACATGTGAATTGCTTCACTTGGCACTCAACTCGATGGTTCACAAGATTAGAGTTACAGTTGTTGCATAAAACTTATGGTTAACATGCATAACAGCCCTCGTCCAGTAAGGATAGCAATGTGGAAGTACGGGGGCTCAATAATCCCCACAAATGGAGACAGATCCTCGCCTATATGGCTAGATACGCAGTGGACGTTATACTGCTACTGGAAACACATCTCCCACCTGACCGCATGAGTACTCTGGCTTACACATGGGGCAATACAGATACTTTTCCTCCTACTCTACCTGCTCAAGAGGAGTATCAATAATTTAGAAATTGGTGCAATTCCAGCATATATAAACCATAACAGATTCGGAGGGTAGATTTATCATTTTGCAGGGAATTGTTAATTACACCCACATTACTTTAATCAAACTTGTAGGCCAAACACAGATAGCCCTGATTTCTTTCTTACAGTGCTACAGCACTTTGCAGAGACTGAACCCTGCACAATTATATTGGGGGGGGGGACCATAATCTTATCCTTAATATGGAACTAGATTGCTCTGACCGTGGAGTAAGGCGACAGACAAGACCCCTGGAGACGTTACTGGGCATTATACAGCACCATGACCTGATTGACCTATGGAGATCAAAGACCCTGACCAAGAGGGAATACACATTTCACTCAACGGGACACGACGACTCTTCCTGCATCGATTTTTGTTTGGGGTCAAATAACGAAGTGAGCTGGATAAGGGAGATAGACCACCTCGCCAGGGCATTGTCTGACCACTCCTCAGTGGTGTTAACCCTGGAGATACCCAATGACTGGAGTCAAATATATATGGTGACACCTCCAGCCCAAGAACCTCTTATACTTAGTATTCAAGGGGGAAATAAGGCAGGCCATCATGGAATATTTGGAGCTGAATAGCGGTTCCATCGCCTCGGCCGCAACCATGTGGGAAGCTCTTAAGTTTGTCATCCGTGGGGAATGTATTGTGAAGGAAAATGGCATCCTAAACTATCAGAACAAGACTTACAAATTTAGAACGGAAGTTGCATGACGTGGAACACCACAAGGATGCGGCCCATGCTAGAGCAACCCTGGGTTCAAAGCACTGTAAACTGATGGAATTCAATATCAGGCAGTGCTCCTTTTACTCGGTGGATCATCGTAGGTTTTTCCACAATTGATCATTCTCTCATACATTGGCATTCCAGTGGTAGGTTCCAAAACGCAGGGTACCTGGCAAGAGTGATACCCGACCACTCCCCACTTTTGTTGGACTTCCTGGGCTGGGAGCCGAAACCTCATGGCACCTGGCGGCTGGATCCTGAAAGACAAGAAGTTGATGATGCAACTGCACGAGTAGACGGACAATTCATTTGTAGACAGTAGAGAGACTCAGTCTCGTTCGCTGTAAGCTTGTGGGAAGCATATAAAACCGTGATCAGGGGCCAGGTGATATCCCTTGTAACGGCTAAGGAATGTGACCACGTGCCAGCAGAACAGGTGCAGGCGGACATTGTCCAGTTAAGAACGTCAGTGTGTTTATATTCCGGACACTTAGACTGAACACGTCCTCCATCTGAAACAACAAGAATTCCAAGACCTAATGCACAATGAGGCCAAATCGTGTCATCTGGCTGCACAACAACATCTCTATGATGTCAGCGACAAAGCGGGAAAATTATTGGCATGGCTGGCGAGTCGGAACAAGGCAAACACAAGGAGATGATGGACGAAGTGCTCAAACTTTTCAGACACTCACCCCCAGTCACAGATCTGGGTTGAATCCATCATCGTTCTTTAGCTCACTTCGCCATCCCAGTTCAGACCCAGCCATATGCAAATCAGTCTTGACCCTGTGCCTCATGGGAACAGTCCAGACCGAACTGCCAAGCCATGTCTTCCCTGGACCGGAATCAAGCATCCTGGGACCGGTTTCGGGCTAACAGCCCTCATCAGCCAGGCTAGCTTGAATCCAGTGGCAAAGTGAGCAAGGGACCCACGTCTGGGCATAACCTACCAACTTAGGGCAAACAAAGCAAACACAAGGAGATGATGGACAGAGCACTGAAACTTTTCAGCCACTCGCCCTAAGTCACAGATCTGGGTTGAATCTATCATCATTTGCTTTGTTCGCCCTAAGTTGGCAGGGTATGCCCAGCTGTGGGTCTCTTGCTCACTTTGCTACTGGATTCAAGCTAGCCAGGCTGATAACGTGTTACCAGGCATTTAAATCACGTCAGAATCATAACAGAAAACAACTTTCATCCTCTTGAAATTCTGACGGTGAGGAAGTGGAGCAGAAGAGGAATCTTCTGATTTAAGACGGTTCTCTGATCGTATAGCGTGACTTGGGGTGAACCTCGCAGAAGAAGCATCCAAGTATGGGCCTGGCGGATCCAGTAATGACGCTGCTTGAGGCAGAAGCAGCAGTGATGGAGCATCATATGGTGAGGGCTCAGGATAGGAGTAGAAACATGGCTGGTGCCAAAAGAGCCAGACTCTAAGAGGGGTCAGTCTGTGCCAGGAGAGGGGACCACCAGCATAGATGTGGCTGGGGGGTACCGAACGTTCTATTGACCCAGAAGCAATGCCAGAGTCCACCACATCTAAGTTAGAAATCTCCATCGTGGTCGACTGACCTGGGGTCAACAATGGCCTGGGGAACTCTGGGTGTGTTGGCTGCGAAGAGGAAGACAAACCGAGGGTCAGGTGCTGCATACACGGACTACAGGACCTCTCATGAGATCAGGCGCATCTAGACATCGAAAAACTGCTTAGGTTTTTTGTGCGTTTTCTTCAACTTACCTGATGAGGATGACCTGGAACGTGATCGGTCTTGTATGTTTTTTTGTTCTGCCACAGAGTATGGCCTCCCGTTCCCTAATCTTCTTCAGGTGCATCAGGTTCCATTGGTTTCACACTTGGAATTGTATTTGTTTCCATGTAAAGCACAGTCAGATGTCATATGGGTCAGTGACTGACATCTGTTTGCAACTTAGTTTGAAGCCTGTAGTCTTGCGTGGCGACATCCTTGCAACACTGCCAATGAAAGTGATAAATGCCAAAATAGGTAGGAGCAGAGCTCCGGATAAGGGCCAGAGGGTGCAGAAAGTAAGGAACTGACGTCTGGGCACAGGGGTGGCATCTATATGTGGCCGTGTGTGGTCCAGTGTGTGACAAATGAAGTTATGACAGAAGTTGTTGGCACCACCTACCGGCGTGCAGGAGCTTTTGCAGGAACTTCTCTGGATCTAATCGAGTGCGTGAGAGATTAAAAAAAGGCAAGGAATCTGCAAGAAGTAGTATCTATCAGAATTCTAGAGTGGTCTGAGCAGACCCATTTGCAAGCATGAGAACAAAGAGGGTGATGTTGCATACATCTGAGTTTGGAAGTAGAATGAGACACGTATACCCGCTGCTTTTGTGCCCTATCCTTTGGAGCCCCTGGCATGTTAGATCAAGTGGAGCCTCTTTCAGGACTTTCACTGGAGCAGGGATTAGAAAAACAGGATCTCGTTCTATGTGGTAATCCATGGGAGAATATGTCCAGAGTGTGTTCAGAGAATTTGTGCGACACTGCAGTTTTCAAATACATGAATGAATGAATACATTCATTAATTTGTGTCAGTTAATTAAAATTGATACAATTAATCACAATAAAGAAGAAAAGATCAGGTAAGAACAGATGAGCGGAAGAGTCTCAGAACAATGAAAGTCTTTGAAATACGATTCCATAACAAAACAAATAAATAAATTAATGTTAAAGTGGTCGACCTGTGGGAACGGTAGTGAGTAGGGTATTCAAGTGCACAGGGAAAGTGGTAGTCATGCAAAATTCCTGCGCAACGTTGCAAAAGGAGACCCCATCAGCGTGAAGACTGGTTTTAATCAACTGCGATGTGCAGTTAGAAACGCAGGGCAGCAGCAAAGCAGGTGAAGCATGGATTCTCTTTTGTACTCGCAGAATCTACAGGGCCTGCTGCCGGATGTTGCCGCCCGCTCAGAGCGAAACTCATTGATTGGAAGGACCATCAGTCGGGATCTGAGAATGCAGTGTCTGATTTCCTTGTTTAGTGCCATCATTAAGTAAGGTTGCAGCCTTCTTTCCCATATGATTTTATCAATGGTGCGGCGTATGTGATGGCATGTACAGTTGCTAAGTCGGCCTTCCTCGAAGCGTGTGCAACCTGTTTCCTCAAAATTGACTTTAGGCTTGAGTAAGGATCAGTGAGGGCTGTCAGCATTTCCATATTAACATTTAGATCCAATATCACCTTTCCAAGATATAACGACCATGGATTAGTCAAAGTGGTGAATATCACTTGAAGGGCCTTTTTTAAGGGGTCTGGCTCAGCTAGTTGTGTGGTGTATCAGAGTATTAAATACTATTCATGGTACTTGTACTTTGTTTGAAATGTGATTAAAAGATTATCACTGTAAAGAAATTTTGAATGAAATGTACTGATATAACAAGTAAAAAGGTTTTTTGAAAGGTTTTTAAAAAAACAATTTTTTCAATAAAAGAAAATCTGAAAATAGTCCAGGTGTATGGGTTAATTAATATGTAGCTAGTTGATAATGGTTCCCCGCTGATGTGTATATATATGTTTCCTTGCAGTATATGAGTGGCGTAGTAATATTTAATAAAGCGGCCCTAGAATCAAAGTCTTGCCCATTCAGGCCAAACTCCAGGTGAAGAAGTGAGTGGCGTGTGTATTTTGGGAGATGGAACAGCCTCCTAAAGGCATTGCACTGAGACTTCCCCAATATGGGAGAAAATGCCCCAGATAGGCATGTTGACCATAAGAGAGGCTGGGTAGCAGCTTCGCTGGCGTGACTCGCAAGGTGGCCTCTGCTGATGGTGAATATAGTCGATGGTGTAATCAGTATAAAGCAAATCTGACTGCTTGGGCCTTCCTACCAATGTGTTGAAGATGTGTGCTCAGTTTAGCTGTGTGTGTAAACCACATACCAAGGTAATTATATTTCGCTGTTTGAGAGATCGATTGGTTACCCAGGCGCCATCTAAGATTTCTCTTATCCTTGTAGCTGCCGAAAGTCATCACTATTGATTTGTCTGGATTAGCTACCAGCTTATTCGCAATGTTGTAGGTATGGAGCTCGTAAGGACGTGCTGCAGGCCCACTTCTGTATAGTCAGCATACTGGATCATAGGAAGCCTAATGGGACCAATCTTTGGTGGAATTGTGTTTGCTTTTGCCAGTGAGCGGCCAATATCTGCGTGTAAAAGTTAAACAACAAGGGACTAGACGACAGTCCTGCTTTAAGCCCACTGTGGTCGAGATTTCATTGGTGGCTGAGTTGCCAGTGCTGGTCTTGTCACGGACCCATGTGTCTGAGTAGAGCGAAATGATTACCCTAATTAGGATAGCGGGTAAACCACACTTTGCCAGTTTTACCTAGAGTTTATTGTCACAGTCGAAAGCGGCCAAATAGTCCACAACATATCCTGATAATTTCCTTTTATTGCTCAGCTGCTGAAAAGCCCTCTGGTTTGTTTTGTTCTTGCTGTATCTTCTGGCTGCAACATTCAGGGCAATTTTGCTTAACATTCATTCAATGGTGTACCATGGTGCATTCTTGGAGCCAAGTACCTTAATAATTGGTGGGCAATGGTTTATTTGGCCCTCTAGGTTGTGAACGCAAAGCTATAGTTAATTCCCAGTCACGATGCAGGTTTCTAGAGTTCTCATGTGTTTTTGTCAATTGCTTCTTCCACTTACTGAATAGATCCAGACTATTCTTTCCCCACTTTTGTCTCCTTACCTGCATGTTTTTTCCACTCCTGTGGACACGCCTGATTTATTCAGTTGATTGCACAAAAGAAACTCCAAGTCAAACTGAATTTGGCTGGGTAGTGATTGCCTTCCGTTCGTTCTGTTACAGTGCAAGCTTTACATTTAGACAGTAATGATATGTTTTAGAAGCCAGTTTGTGTATGCTGTGAAAGCCTGCAATCGGTACCGGGGACAGCCCCCATTTTCCAGCTCTTAAAGGTGGTCAGCCCCATTGATGAATTTATGCCTCATCCGGAGTAAGGATCTGCCTTAAGCCTGGTACATTCCAGAAGATCATGGTAAGTGTAGACCTATGGAGAGCAGGCTCTGCATACGAACTTTTGTTGAAAATGCTAGGAACAGGTGTTAGACTTGGCTGATAGTGTCAGCAATCCAATCCCAGCCCGCATCTGAATGGGTTTGGTCTGTGTGTTTTACATGTCTATTATTCGGGCTCACCTGGATCCTGAGACTGCTAGGCTGACTGAAATTTGAGGTGCAGTTGCACTTCTTAAGATACTTAAAGTCGATTTACATTTGGGTGAAAAGCAGCCGCTAATCAGAATATGGGGATATTTTTCTGGTTCCATCGTACATCAATGCCCCACTGTTCAAAAGATATGGTTTTCAGTAAGAACATGGGTTGAAATTGACTGGGTTCTCCAAGTGACAATCATTGATTCTGTGTTTGGGGATGAGGAAAGTCTGTCAAACTGAACTCTGAGAATGTTTTTGGTTTGAAATTGGCTCAAGAATTAAATGTGTTGCAGGAGATGAAGGACGTTAGCCCTGTTCAAAGTGTCATTCGAGTTAGCCCCTATACTTACCAGACTGTTTAACTCCTTCCTTGACTCTGGCACAATCACAGACTCTATGGCGGAGGCAACGATTTCCGTGATTCTTAAGCCCCACAAAGACCCCAGTCAATGCGGGTCATACCGTCCGATCTCTTTACTTAATTTAGATGTGAAGCTTTTTACGGGGGTGCTGGCTGCCCGATTAGGCCCGATGATGGCAGGGCTGATAGACCCCGATCAGGCAGGGTTTATTCCCACTAGGCAAGGGGGAGATAACACAAAGCGGCTCCTACATCTTATGGACAGTGTACGCCGCTCTGGGCGGGAGGCTCTATTCCCGTTGGTCGACGCGGAAAAAGCGTTCGACAGAGTTCGATGGAGCTACCTATTTGACACGCTACGCTGCTTTGGTTTCGGAGATCGGTTCATAGCATGGGTCCGCTGTATATATCAAACTCCTCGGGCGTAGGTTAGGATTAACGGGACGTCTTCCGCATCCTTTCTGATAGCAAGGGGCACGCAGCAGGGGTGCCCGCTTTCACCCCTCCTCTTTGCCCTCTATATGGAGCCTCTGGCCCAGCGGATTAGAGATCATCCCCAGATTAGGGGGCTGCGCTTTGGAGGAGACATCCATAAAATAAGTCTTTACGCAGACAATGTGATTCTGTCGCTTGCGGAACCACTCGCCTCCCTACTGGCGCTCTTGGAGGAGATGGACAGTTTTGGGTCCATATCTGGGTTCAAAGTCAACCTGAGCAAATCGCAGGTGCTCAATCTCACAACTCCGCTGGAACAGGAGGCGTCCTTGCGGGAGCAATTCCCCCTACAATGGGCTTCACAACCGATCACCTACCTGGGTATTCTACTAGCTCCAACGATCGCTAAGACACCGGAGTTGAATTATTCCGCACTGTTGGAGCAGATGTCGAAGGCCCTCGCGGGCTGGGAACGGCTAAAGTTAGCTTGGTTTGGGCGCATAGCCGCAGTTAAAATGACGGTACTACCGCGAATCGTCTATATATTTCAGCTGCTGCCGTTGGTTCCCCCCGAAGGTGCTGCGTTCGTTACAATTAGCCATTAATACATTTGTTTGGGGAGGGAAGAAGACCCGTCTGCCCTTTTCACAAATGTCCAAATCCAAGCAGGAGGGAGGAGCAGCTCTCCCCATAATACAGCGATACCTACAAGCCTCTCATCTCCGCTATATTGTAGAGTGGAATAGGCCGCTCTCTGAAAAGCACTGGACCTTCATGGATCAGGCAGTAGCCGGGATTAACATCTGGAGAGCGGCGTGGCTTCCCCGTCCAGTTAGGGCATGGGGTCTTTATTCATCTCCTGTCACAGCGGCCACGATGCAGGTATGGGACGCAGTGGCGCTTAAGAGGGGCTTGACGACTTTCCCGTCCCCAATGACTCCCATAGTCGATAACCCGGATTTCCCCCCGGGCTGTAAGTCTGGGGCATTTCAGAGATGGCGTGAGGCGGGGTGTAAGCGGATTGGATCGCTGTTTGACACCCAAGGCATTATTCCCTATGAGCAACTCAGACAAGATTGACTTACCCAAAGCTGATGAGTTCCATTATCTTCAACTCAGACATTGGGTTACTTCCCCATCATATTTACCACAGGCCTCTCGACGGCTTACTACGTTTGAGAAATGGTTGGTGAGCAAAACAGACGTCAAACACCTCATCTCAGAACTATACACCATATTAGCCGCTGGCCAAGGGGAAGGGCGGACCAAGGGGTAGCACCGTTGGGAGGAGGAATTGGGTAGGGCCCTGACAGACAAGGAATGGGAGCATATCCATTATAGGGCTCACCACACTGCACATAGTACTGCAGGCACCGAATCAGCATTCAAAGTCACATCCTACTGGTATTTAACGCCGGCACGTATCCACACCTGGGACAAGAATCACACTGAGAAGTGCTGGCGGGGCTGTGGTCTCACTGGGTATCTAGTACACTTGCTCTGGCACTGCCCGCGTTTGGAACGCTTCTGGGAGGGGGTGTTGAATGACATTGATCAAGCCTTTGATACGGAGATCCCGAGGTTCCCGGCTTATACCTTACTGGGTCTACCAAACGCACTGACATTTCCCTTGCGCTCTCTGCGGGGTAGGCAAATGGCGCTGGCATTGTTGGCGGCCCGTCAGACACTCTTGGCGCAGTGGGGAACCACGAATGTCCCAGATTATACAACAAGGCTGCATAGGCTCTGGTTCACCCTTGGGATGGAACGCCTTTCATTGATTCAGGAGCATAAGGGGGAGAAATATGCTGAACTATGGGCCCCTTTTATACGCATTTTATCCAAAGAATTTCGGGAGGTTACGTGCCCCAAATTTCTCCAAATTTTACATCTACTCCCTGAGGAGAACGACGCAGCGACTTCCCGCGCAGAGAAGGTGGGTCCCTGAACTTTCAGTGAAGTAGAGAGCTGCTCCCTTATTGGAATAAGCGCTGACAGGTGCGGTTGCCCCCCGCCCCCCCACCCTTTTTTTTTTGCGTTGGTCTCTTTTAGGTTGGCGGGGAGGGACAGGTGGGTTTCTTTTTTCTTTCCTTTTTGTGTTTCTTTTATATATATCAGATTGTTTTTATGGCTTAGCTGTGTACATGTAGTGTGTCTACGATCGATGCTGCTGGCCTTTTTGGTTGTAGGCTAATAGCTGTGTAATGTTAACATGCTGACATGTTGTTTAAAACGAATAAAAGATTGGTTCCACAAAGTGTCATTCTATTCTCTCGATCTGTATTTTGGAGAAAAAATAAGTCTTGATTTGTGGGTCGTCCCACGCTAAATTGAGAGCTGCCCTTGTAGTTGGTTCTGTTTTTGCACTGTCTACATATAATGGATTATGTGAACAGTTACTGCAGGACCATTCTTGTGATGGCCTCTTGGGCATGCTCAAACTGTTGTCTGCATCTGATATTTGTTGGGGAATGTTGCGTAATTTTTATCAACAAAATAGCTGGTGGACCTGTTCTCACTAGTCAGCGTCAGTATTTGTGTTTACTGGCAGGCAGCCTGTGTGGTAAAACCACAGTGGGCAAGCCTAGGTTCTAGGCTGATTGGGTAGCTGGCACGTGTGCGTGCGTGTGTGTGTGTGTGTGTGTGGGGGGGGGTCATCCTCCAGGAGGATTGTATTTCCTGAGTGAGGGGGTGATGAATTTTCAGGCCTTAACAGCAATTGGTGCAGATTTTCGTGAAGTCGTTTTTGTGGTATCCTAATGCAAGGTTTGCGGGGGGATAGCTGGGTGTAGATCAGCATGTGCCTGGGGAATGGGACTTTCCAACTGGGGTGATTAGGTCGAATGAGCCTGTAGGAAGATTGAGAAGAGTTTGGATGGGGTGGTTTTGGCTGAGGAGAGACATTAATACGTGTCCTGAGGGCAGAGTCTAGGGCGTGGGCCCAACCTGCTGATTTTACTGGGTTTTTCTTATTTTTCCTGAGCTTTTTCTTCTGTCTCCTGGTTAGGGGTTTGGTGATTGGTTCGGCTACCTCTAAGAGGGCCTGGTTAATGGCTGGACGCTTTGCCAGGGTGTTCTTTGGTGGAACATCCTCCTGCAAAATCGTGGTATTGCTACAACTGCCGGGTTAATTTTGAAAGTAAGTCCTTCTGGAGCTTTTCCCTTCTCTACGAAACTGGTCCAATGGCTTGGTCTTCCTACTTTGGTCTCTCTCCCTTGGAGGGATGTTTGATTTTGAGCTCGTCTATAAGAATTGTGAGCAATTCTGGTACTGTGCAAAGCTGGTCTACTCTAGGGATACAAGGGCATGTCATGAGCCCGTCAGCTTGAAGATGTGCACCACGCTTGGTTTCCAGGTTTGTCATGTTTGAGTCCATGCTAGATATTACATTTGCAAGAGTTTGCATCAAGTCAACCTGAAGTTCTAACTTGTGGGACTGCCAGGTTAAGGAGTTTGTGGGTGCGAGAAGGCTTGAATTCATTGATAACAAAGTAGCCTCGATAGGTGTTTGCTTAGTTGGGCTGAATTCCTTCCCTAACAGGTTTGTGCGCTGCTGTTGTTGGTCAATCACCTCTAATAATTCTTTATATACGAGCTGCTCAAAGTAAAGTTTGCTGAGAGTCTTGAGAGCGCCTCCGGTTTGTTGGTTCGCTGTTCATAGATTGTGTGGCTCCTGTGGCTGCATGTGGCTAAGGCCGGGGCGTGGCATGGCTTAGCCTGGTCGGCCCTGGAGCTCTATGGACTTGTGCTGTCACCTCTATTGAATGAGGTGGTAAAGTCGGCACTGGTTTAATAATTAATACCGGTTGTGAGGTTGGAGGCGGATAATCCTGAATTTGACAAGAAATCAATAATCGACGTATTGCGATTTTCCAGTTCAGGCGCCGGAAAGTAGGATCTGCTTTCATGGTTACCCCCACGTTTTGCTTGGTGTCCGTGTGTTTTTGACCTAGTCTGCTGGGATCCTGATAATCAGGACCCCAGCAACTGTGCTTTATCCCCTAAATTGACATGGTAAGTACTTTGGTACCTCCACAATTGGCTACTGGTGTACCCTTGTAAGTCCCTAGTATATGGTACTGCGGTACCCACGGCATAGGTACACCAGGGGTCTCCCATGGGTTGCGGCATGCATTGTGCCACTCATGGGAGTCCACTTAAACTGTGACTACAGGTCTGCCATTGCAGCCTGTGTCAGCTGGTGCTTGCAGCTCTCACGGCAGATATAAGTTTCCGTATATCTGAGGTCACTAACTTTAAACCTATAATTCACCCCTTATGGCAGGCTCTTCAGTCCTGAGGGCAGGGTGCTTGGTTATAAAAGTGTGAGGGTGACCCTGCATGAGCAGGACACCCCTACAAACCCCAGAGTCGATTCTCCAGGATTTGTAAGGGCGATCAGCCATTTTAATACATATAGTGGACATCAGTCATTACGAGATGCCTAACTATATAATGGCTGCACCAAACCCGGTCATGTTTGGTATCAAACATGTTGGAATCATACCCAAACACTGATTCCAGTGTTGGAAGTATGATCTCATGTACTGGGGGCTCCTTACTCCCCTGTACTCCCGGTAACAGCCTTTCAAGGTCTGCAAGCTAGTGCTACTGCACCCCACAGACACGATTCTGCCCTCCTACTGCTGAGCTCGATTAGGGGAAGGTAGAACAATAGGTTTCCTGTCACAGGAGGTGTGACCATCGCCCAGACAGGTCTTAGTGTTTTGGGCTGTGGTGGTGGCGCTTGCCAGCCCCACCAGACTGCTTTGAAGGGCACATTTGGTGCCATCTTGCATACTCCAGTTTGAACCAGTTCAGGGAACCCTTGGCTCCGGCTCGAAACCGGACAAGGGACATGGGAGTATCCTCCCCTCTATCCAGCCCTTCCTCTGGGAGGGACACCCCTATACCCCCTTCCCTTCCCTTTCCCTCCCCCCCGAGTTTTTCCAACCCTTTCCTTAGGATACTTGAGGGATTATCTGTGGGTGGGTCCTTAGATTCATCATGGGACAAGACAACCTTGAAACTACGTCTCTCTTCAACCATCTGGACACTTGGACTTTGATTGGAATCGAGACGGCATCAAGGAAGACTCCTGCTGCTCCTGGTCTCGCTGTTCTTCAAGTCTTCTTCGCCGTCTGTGCTTCTGCCAGGTTCTTCAACAGACCTGTGGGCATCAAGGACACCCGAAGAAATCTCCCTTGGAGTGAAGGAGTCACTCCCCTGCATCTGCAGACACCGCAATGAAGCGGACCTTTCTGCTGCTCTTGTCCTATGGACTTCCCGAGGCCCAGCAACACAGGTGGCAGTTCTGCAACTCCCTTGAGGCCTGACATGTCTCTCTGCAATTTTGAGGCCAGTATCCCTCATCGGAACCGCGTGGACCGAACCCCTGTGCACTGCGTCGACTTGCCGTTGCCAAGGCTTGTTGGCTCTGCACTTAATCTGGAAAAGTACGGGGCCCCCGTTAACACGATAAGTGCCTAGTACAGGGAAATTAACAATTGGAAAAACAAAGCTGAGGCGATGAAAACTTAGTGCTAAGGCGTGGCTACGAGCGTCATGATGGCGGTCGCACCTTAGGTGTGCTCCGGACCCCTCCGTCATCCGCTCTGCCACCCATTGCCATCGGGATCGCCCGACACCTGGCGCCACGTACCTGGCCGCCGGGGGACCTCCGGAGCTCCGTGTGGGGCACTGGGTGCCGACCTGGGACCGTGTTGGCGGTCCTGGTCTCCTGGACCCGCAGCGCGGCACCCCTCAAAATGGCGGCTGCTGTCGCGATGATCCCGGTCTTGCCGTCGGCCCGCTGCCCATCATCGGCGACACTCGACTGAGCGAGGGGGCTCCTGTTGTGGCTGGTGCCCCCCCCGTATCGCTGGACCCGGCCGGTCTCCCCTCCTGAACGACGGCGGCGGCGGCCGCGGAGTGAGTTGTGGAGGAGTGGTGGTGCTTGGCGCCTTTGTCCGGGGCTTGCCTGCCCCTTCCGGGGCCCGCTCAGCGACGCGGCTCGGCGGGGTGCCCCTGTGCCCGCCGGCCGCTTGCAGTGATCCTGTCGGACCTGTGGAACGTCGGAGCCTTCTCTGCAACAACCGAGGCCTGACTTCGCCGGCGCGGTGGTCCTGTGTCCCCGGTACAGTCCACTGGGGACAGAGATCCAGGGTTGCTCCCTGAGGCTCGGGTCGGCGTGGCCGGCGCCGTGGGCCCCCATTGGCGGTGTGCGCGTCTGTGGGCGAGACCCCCCCCCCTGCTGCCCCCCCAAGGCCCGATCGCTGGCGCGGCCTGCTGCTGCGGGGCTCCCTGATCGGCCCGGGGCCTGGTTTGGCGGTGCAGGTGCTGTGGGCCTGCTGTGCTGTTGGGAGCGGCGCCTCGTCATTGCCCCCTGAGGGCCTGGACGGACACCATCGGCGCCATGGGCCTCCGCTAGCTGCGTGAGTAGCCGGAGCTGTGATCCTGCGTCACCCCTGGGGCCTGGACGGACATCGCCGGTGTCGTGGGCTGCCACTGCATCCACGGGCCTTCGTCGGCACTGAGGTCCACTGGGAGTGGAGAGCCTGTGGTATCTGCGTTGGAGGGGCCTGCACACGACCTGAACACTCCGGCTGAGCCAGAGGTCTGAGCCGCTACTGCGGTGGGCGGTCTGCGGCGGACGGAGCGCTCCGGCGAGCTGACCTGGAGGTAAGGAGTGGGGGTGCGGTGGCATCTGGGTTTGGGTGAGGATTCGGCTGTCGACCGGGCAGCAGGCGAGGTGCGGGGGGGCCCTTGGTCACCACGGCTCCTCCTCCCCTTCCCTCCTCCCCCCCCCCCACTCCTGATGTGCCCCCCCGGTGACTTGCGGCGGAGGTGAACCCATCCCGTGAGGTGGTCTTGGCGGCGCGGCCTGCTGGGCCTCCCCTCTCTGGGCCTGGGGGGTGGACGGAATTGCTCGGCTGCCACTTCGGGCGGCGGTGACCCCCTATAGGGCGTCCCTGAACTGGGCATGGTGGTCTGATGGCTCCCTGGGGGCCCCGGTCATAGCCCCGTGTGGTGGCGCTTGTGAGGCCTCCTAATCCTCTTCCTGGGCTTGTCCTGGGTCACTGGTCACTATCGCATTCCTGGGATCACCTGCCTGCACCGGCCCTTCAGCCCTGGATCCGCAGTGCCCCGGACCTCTATAGATACTCTGTGTTGCCGCCCCGGCGGAGTGCCTGGTGGCCCTGGGGTGGGGGAGCCTGTGCGTGGCTCCTTCTCCCTCTACTTCGGCCGCACATCTCGGGCGGCGGCAGGATGATTCGCACCGAGTCTTAATGTTTGCTGCTTGCCCCCGCTGACCCTCGGCCACCAGTGTTAGCCTGTCAACTTCCCACTGTGGGGTCTATTTGTGGGGACTTTGAGCCCGTGATTTCCTCGGGTCGCCATGGGCAGAACGGACCTGTCAGCGAAGACCCCTGCCACCCAGACGAAAATGCACCGCTTCACCACCTTGGAGGTGGGGGCTACCGGGGGTGTGTCTGAACAGGAGGCTCCTCCGGCTGCGGATTTGACCACCATCCTCCAGGCTATCCATGCCTCACAAACCTCGGTGGAGGGCAAGATTGCAGAAGTGCGAGTAGACGCCACTGCTCGGATTACAGAGACTGAGACCCGTATCTCCACTGTGGAGGATGACATCCAGCAACTTAAGGGGCAGGTGGCCCGTCTCCAGTCGCACACTCCGGAATTGCACCGTCGGGCGGAGGATGCCGAAAATAGATCCCGACGCAATAACCTCCGCTTGGTGGGCTTTCCTGAGGGAGCGGAGCAGGGCAGAGCGGTGGACTTCCTGGAGAGGTGGCTGAGGTCGTGGATCCCGGAGGGCTCTCTCTCTCCCTGGTTCGCGATTGAGCGGGCCCACCGGTCCTTGGCCCCCAGGCCGGCGCCGGGTGCGCCTCCTCGACCATTCATAATGCGGGTCCTCAACTTCAAAGACCGCAACGTCATCCTGTCCGAAGCTCGCAAACAGCGACTACGCTACGAAAACGGGGCAATCATGATCTTCCCAGATTACACCCGCGAGGTCCAGGGCCAGCGCCGCTCCTTTGGGGAGGTCAAGCAAAAGCTGAGGGCACTCAACATTCAGTATCGGCTCCTCTTCCCGGCTAGCCTGCGAGTGGTGTTCGCAAACAAGACGCTGTTCTTCGACAACCCGACAGAGGCCTGGTCCTGGGCAACGGAGGAGCGCCCTCTGCGGGCCGACCGCCGGGCCCTGGGCTTGGAGGGAGCGGAGAGCGGACCTGGCCGCCTCGCCCCCTTCGCTCCTCAACCTCCGCGTAACCGCTCCCGCAGGCGCCATGGGCGGAGGAGGGCCCGCTCTGATTCCCCACCGGGCCACTCACGACAACCAATATCGCTCTCCGAGGGACCCTTGACCGGGAGGCGCACTGGCTCCTCCGGCCGTTTGGATGGCGGTGGTGCTACGCCCGGGCCCGCGGCGATTGACCTCCCAGAATCAGACCTCTCCCGTAGCCCAATACTTCTGAAAGACCCTGCTTGAACTGGTCTCTGCCCGCCGGGCCTGGCTCCGCGGCCGGAGACGGGCTTTAGCTCTGAACATTTCTTTCCTTCCCGATGGACTCGTAAACACACATCCGGACATGAGGAGGGGTCCTCCACGCTTCCCCATTCCCAAGCGTTTTAGTTTGGTTGTTTACTCACTGGTTTATTGTTAGGGCAACAGATGCTTCAGTTCCCGAAGTGTGGGGTGGGAGAGGGGTTGGGGGGGTGGGACCGTTGTCCCATGTTTTGATTTTACTTTTGGCGGTTTTATTTTTTAGTTCCGCTGCACCAGTCCTCACATGACACCCTAATTTGTACCTCAAGAGACATGCAGACCTCCTTTCAGATATCTTGATGGTCCTGCTGATATCCAGCTGGGAAGCCTTATCCCCCGCAGAACCCACAATCACAATGTTTTATACACCACTATGCCTGACACACCCCTGCGGGGCACTTCTCTGCATTTCACCAGTACTCATATCATGCCCGGACTTGCATCCGGTGGCGTATATAGACTTCCCTTTGGACACTACACTACACCCTCACGCGCTCAGTTTTGATGTGGGCCCCCCTTCTGGGACCCAATTGCCATGCCATCCCACCATGCCACCATGCCAGATGTACCTCCACTGAGCACTTCTCTACGCATCTTATCTTGGAACGTTAATGGCCTCCTGGACCGTTTCAGGTGGATGGCTGCCCTGCGCTACGCGCACCGCCTTGGGGTGGACATATTACTATTGCAAGAGACGCATTTGCTGGGTAACCATTGCCCCTTCCTAGCGCGCTATGGATATGATAGGGCGTGGCACTCTGGGTTCACTCGGGGATCCCGAGGGGTGGCGATCCTGGTGAAGCGCTCTCTTCCCCTTGTCATTGTGCAGACAGCCCTCGATGCCCAGGGTACATTTGTGGCCATCAGCGGTAAGTTACATGGGAGTCCCATTAACCTTGTATCGCTCTATTCTCCTCCTTCAATGCTGGCGGCGACATTAGCTAAAGCTACAGATCTCCTGGCGTCCTTACCATTGGGCCCCACTTATCTCGGGGGGGATTTCAACGCGGTCTCCTCACCAGACCTTGACACGTCTGGCCCCCCTTCCTCCAGTAGAATTGCTCAGGCAAAGCAATTGAAGACCTGGTCTGAGTCCCTGGGCTTGTGTGATGCCTGGCGTACATGGCACCCGCATTCTAAGCAGTTCACACACACTTCGGCAGCGCACCATACGCAAGCGCGTATTGACGCCATTTTCGTCCCAGCAACAGATTGTCTCACGGTCCAGGACGTCGCCATCCTCCCGCGTGGTATCTCGGACCACTCCCCGGTGGTGATTCGCACGAGCCCTCCTCCCACCTGAATGCGGCAGACATGGAGATTTAATGCCTGGTTTCTCCAAGACAGGGAGTTCCGGAAGGCGGTGGGTCAGGAACTTAAGCATTATTTCCTCTCCAACGACGGATCAGTCTCCTCCCCGGGTGTTCTGTGGGAGGCGGGCAGGGCCACGATTAGGGGGTTCGCTAAGGGCCAGCTCAAGCGTCAGCGACAGGCCCAGGCAGAACAAATTACCAGTCGTGAGGCGCAAGCCTTACGCCTCGAACAGACCTCTGCTCAGTCTCCAGACACCCCTGAAGCCAGACTCCTTGCCCGGCTCCGGTCGGAAATCAAGCAGTTGTCGCTGGAGGCGGCCAAACTCCTTTGGCGTTCATCCGTGGCCAGGGTGTATGGCTGGGGCGACAAGAACGGTTCGCTCCTCCATCGCCTTGCCACATACCCTAGGGCAAATCGCATAATTCCAGAGGTCATAGCGCAGGATGGCTCGTTATGTCGGTCCCCAGACGGGATGGCCCGTGCCTTTGCGTCCTACTATCAGCAATTATACATGGCCAGATCCCCACCCCTTTCACTCGCTGGTATGTTGGAGGTAGAGGGTGGCCCCCTCCCCAGCCTAGATCCCATTAGCCAGAAAGACCTTGAGCGCCCCATCACACGTGAGGAGATAGAGGGAGCGATTGCCCTTGTTTCCTCCGGTAAGACGCCGGGCCCAGACAGCTTCCCTCAAGAGTATTATATGCATTATCGGGACAGTCTCACTCCGCATTTGGCGGGGCTGTTTCGGGAAGCTGTTGAAAAAGGCTCCTTTCCCCAGGAGGTGGATCTGGCCACCATCGTGGTTCTTCCAAAGTCTCAACCACCCTCGCCACGGTGTGCGGACTACCGTCCCATCTCCCTCATCAATACTGAGATTAAACTGTTCGCCACGATCCTTGCCCAACGACTCAAACCCCACTTGTCCACGCTGGTCCACCCCGACCAATGCGGATTTATGCCCTCACGTGGCACTAGGCATTGTCTTCGTAGACTGCACGTCGCCCTGGCACACCGTCATCTTCTTACTCCCCATCTCGCGATCCTTCTGGTGGACTTTGAAAAGGCCTTCGATTCGGTGGACTGGGGGTTCTTAGCGGACGTCCTTGCTAGGGTGGGACTCGGTCCCCGTTTTTGTGCCATGGTAAAAGTTCTTTATGCTTCCCCCCGCGCCCGTGTCTTGGTGAACGGGGTTCTGTCGGAGCCCTTCCCGGTTCGTAGGGGAACAAGACAGGGTTGTCCCCTATCCCCGCTGCTGTTCGCCTTGGTGATGGAGCCCTGGCGTCCATGATGCGGTCGTGCGAGGGTATGCGGGGATGGGAGTGGCCCAACACCGAACCAGACAAAATCGCACTCTATGCAGATGACGTCCTCATCTATTTGGCAGACCCCGCCAGATCTGGCCCCCTTTGTCTCCGCATCCTACACCTCTTCGAGCGGGCTTCGGGCCTCCGGCTTAACCCGGATAAGTCGGCCTTGGTTCCCCTACACCTGTCCCGCGAATGTTTTGACTGGCAATCCAACATTCCTCTTCGCCGTCAAACCTTCAAATACTTGGGGATATGGATGACCTTGCTCCCTGAGCTCAGCTGGGCCCTCAACATGGCCCCACTGGTGAAGCGGGTTAAGGCAGACCTCCAGAAGTGGCAGTCATTGCCCCTGAATCCCATGGGGAGGGTCGCCCTATTTAAAATGATGGTGCTCCCCGGTTCCTCTATGTACTGCAAAACACCCCCATCGGCTTTCCCAGAGCCTGGTTTTGTGAACTCGATAGCATTGCTAGTAAGTTTTTATGGGGAAAAGGTAGGGCCCGGTTGGCACTCACAGTGTGTAGGATCCCCTCATTCGACGGGGGATTGGGGATGACCCACCTCTATTTATATTATTTGGCCACGCGGCTCCTCTCCATACACGATTGGTTCAATGGGGGTTGGTCGGACCCGGCGTACAGGCTCGAGGTCGGAGAATTGGGTTTCGCCAAGATCCAGGCTATGCTATATGGGGCCCCTATTCCCTCCCGCTTGCCAGAGGTGACACGCTCCGTGCTGTTGGCCTGGCGAGCTGCATTGCGACATACCAAATGGACACGTACGTTAACCCAATGCACACCCTTGTGGCAAGGGACCTGGCTCAAAGAAGTCAACGCACTACAGGGGTTTAGAGCCTGGGATTTGATAGGCATTTCGCAGCTAGGCGATGTGTGGGTGGGGGACCACATGCGGTCCTTCGACGATCTTCAAAGCAGGTATTCCTTACACCAGTCACAATTCTATAGGTATTTGCAGTTACGCCACGCCCTTCACACCCACCTAACGACTGGCACGCGCCTTCAAGACCACAGTCCGCCTGAGGCCCAGATAATGTTTGGTGACCTGGGGAGAGGCGGCATCTCCCGCATCTACCGTACATTGATCAACAATGCCCCCACTTCCTTAGACCGACATCGGGCTCAATGGGAGGGTTGGGTAGGCACCTTAGACGAGGAGGACTGGCGCGACGCCCTTATGGCTCCTAGGACGGTCACGGCCTCAGCCAGATTGCGCTTAGTGCAATTATACTACTTACATGCTGCATATCTTACCCCAATGCGCCTTCACCGGGCCGGACTTAACCCAACTTCTGCTTGTGCCAGGTGCGGTCACGACCCCGCAGATTTTTTCCATATGGTATGGGTATGTCCCCGCTTGGAGCGGTTCTGGGAGGGGATTGAGGAGGAACTCACTGAGGTTTTGGGCTGGGAGGTCCCCCATGACCCAAGGCACGCACTCCTAGGTATCACTGATGGGCTGGATGGGTCACAGAACGAAAAACTGTTTTACACTACGGCAATGGTGGTTGCTAAGAGAGACATTGCGGCCTCCTGGAAGCTCTCCGAACCTCCGAGCGCTGGACGCTGGAGGACTGGAGTGGACTGGTGTGCCACGCAGGAGAAAGTTATGTACGAGGCTCGCGGGTGCCCTAAGAAGTACCGTAGGGTTTGGGGGAAATGGTTGGGGGAGGTGGAGTAGTCAGAGGGAACGCCCAATTTTACACCCCTATGTATTTGTTTTTATCATTGTCTGTAAACTTTGTGGTGCTGCTTTCCTTTCCAGGTCCTGGACATTTATGGTGTTGGACTGTAAGGCTGGTGTTTTGTTTGTTCTTTTTTCTCTTTATTTTATTAATCAATAAACAAAAATTTGTTTATCAAAAAAAAAAAACTTTGTTACATTAGGCCGCTTGCCTTATTAGCACTAAGGTTCTGTAAACACACATGCACAAATACTGTCAGATTTTTATCTGATTTATTATGTAGAAAAATATATTTTTAACTTTATCTTTTGTTAAAAAATGCATAAGGTTACCATGGCATGACAATTGTTCATAGAGAATAAATTGTAGGTACTTTGCAAATGTTCATAAAAATTATTGCTGATATTTTCAAAAGATTCAGTCAGTACATATTACAGATACATATTTTTGATTCTAATGTTTAAATTCTGGACATGAAATCATATCGAAAAAGCTTCTAAATGATCCTTTCATAAATAGTGTGATACAGTATATTTAGAAAGAACTGGCGGTATGTTGGAACGACGCGCGTTTCGGCGAAGCCTTCTTCAGGATTCCATCTCAGTAACCACTGAAACAAATAATAAACACAACAACAGAACCTATGTTAACTGCCCATTGCATCTAAAAATACTTAATAAAAAATAAGACTGAGAAAGATAAGCCGAGAAGGATGGGGAGGGGGAAGAATGGTATCCGACAGTTGTGTACCAGGTGACACAGCCACATAGTATAGACAGAATCCCAATTTCCAAGAACTCATTCCTAAATGTAGACACCTACGAGTGTATAAATGAATTGTGCTTAGATGTTAAGCTTAGTTGGAAGACGAAAAAAGAAAAGAAAAGAGAAATCCAAGAAGAAGTGATCCTAAGCAATGATGATTGTGGAGGAGTACCAATATTTTAGATCATGTGTCTTGCTGTCACGTTTACGGTGGTGATGGTGCAGTTCCCATGCAATGAGAAATGCAATAACCTGAGAAAATACATAAAACCAACTTGTCCGAACCTTGGGTCTGCTTGGATCGACAATTTAGTAGATATTATGGGGACTATAAGATGGGGACACTATATAAATACCTTATCTTGTGTAGAATTGCCACATTTTTAGAATCTGTAAGGGATATCATCTTAAAGATCGTTGATTTGAACTGCCCAGCCTGGTAATAGTCCTGTCAGCAAAGGATATAGCCGGAGGAAGCTACAGGGCACTGTGGCTATATTAAAAAATAATAATAATTATATATATATATATATATATATATACATACATACACATATATATATACACACACACACACACACACACACACACACACACACACACACACACACACACAGTGAAGGGCTGATGTGTCTGATCAAGCCATTGTAGATAAAACTAGCATGTTTTCAGGGCAATGGACACTTACCATCCGGTGCTTGCATAGGTTTATATTGGGCCGAAATGGATATATTCTTGAACTGGGAAGGATTCAAAGGCCAAGTCCTGATCTATAAAAGAAACGCATGTAATGCAGGGGGGTAATAGAGACCATGTCGCAAAATTCAACAGAAAGATGTATGAATAGCATGGCCTGGCCGATGTCAATGGCAAACAAATGTATTGAGGATATTGTTATAAAGAACCATACGGTTGTATGTGAGGTGATAAACCATGTACAATAAAATGAAAATATGAAATTACTAAAAATGAGACATGCGTTTAGGTGCAGTTGTTGACTCCGAGATGCAGGTTTTGAAATCAGGCAAACCTAAATAGCAGAGAAGTATACGCCATGTGCTGGTGAAGCACCTAGTTATTTAACATACATATCGATATGTGAAAAGGTCCAAATAGACTCTGTAATGGCTAATCTAATGCTATCAACTTTGGAAACATGTATATGTGTATATACATGTGTAGGGCTTACCGCTTGTAGGGAACCAAACGTGATGCAGCATCCGGGCAACGTCGCAGAGGAGAAACGCCATCCGTCCAAGAGTGTACAATACCGGAAGGAGGTGAACGTAAACGATGGGAAGTGGAAACACTGAGCCGTCGCAGAGCGTAACGTGACTATACGCGGGAGACTAATGTGGCAGCCATGATGGATATAGTATGTGTCCAAGTGGTGATGCTGTGAAAGAGAGCGAAACGCTCACAACGGGAGTATAGAGACCCGACATTGACCGCAACTCATATTGGTTCAGATTATCTTATATGTAATATGGACAGGGTGCTGGTTGGGGATTACCTCAGAAGTGTACTTATGGTTACTTTGTCCTGAACGGCAATAGTTTATATTTACAAGCCCATAAAGATGGCATAACATGGACAGAGTGAATAAATCAAAACTTGCAGCAATAATAAGAGGTAATATAGAGGGCCCAGAGTTGGAAAGGAAACTGATGCGAGGTCTGTGAAAGCTGGAATTTAATGATTGAATTTTATAGCTGGTTGCCATGGGATCTCCATGTTGAGTCCCTGTTTGGCAGTACCCAGCAAAAAATCCAATAGACCTCTACGTTTTCTTGTAGCCTCGTTATTGATACCCAGTTTATTACGTATTTTCTCTAATATGAACCAGTGCATTTCCTCTAGGGTGTGATTATTGTCTAAATAATGCTGCACTATAGGGGCTGTGATTTTCTTAGTCCTAACCACAGATCTGTGCTCAGTGAGACTTGTACTCCTGGTTCTTGACGTTTCCACAACATAGCCTAAGTTGCAGGGACATAGCAACAGGTAGACTATATCTTTTGTTTTGCAGTTGTTCAAGCATGTGGATTTAATAACATGGTTGTTAAATCGCAATTCAGAAGTTTCTATTGCTTGGGGACATGATTTACATGTATTACAGCGGAAATTACCTATGACAGGTCTAAGGCTGTCTACTGATATTTGGGTATCCGCAGTGATATTTTTCATTCTAGAGTGGACAACAGTCTTTCAAATTACTATTGCGCCGATAGGCAAATAGAGGTTTAGGAAATTTCTCATTAGACGGTCTGTTAATGTTAAGGATATGCCAGCTGGAACAGACGGCTTGTCTGATCCTTTCGTTTAACATGGAGTGTCTGGTCACAAAAACAGTAGAGTCGTTAGTTTTGGTCGTGCTGTTTTTCAGGAGATGCTGTATATCATAGAATCTTGCTCTTTTCATAGAGTCCCTTACAAGTTTTTTGGGGTATTCCCGAGTCAGGAACTTCTTTCATGATAACCGCTTTGGAGTCGAAATCTTTGATGCTGGTACAATTCCGTCGGAGACGGAAGAATTGCACAAAAGGGATACTATTTTTTTGGGCAGAAGGGTGAAAACTGGTGTAGTGAAGCAGCGTGTTACGTGCTGTAGGTTTCGTATAAAGATCTACACCTAATAAGCCTTCGACGTCTTTGATAGTAAGGTCTAAAAATTCGACATGGGTATTGCTGGAATTACCTGTGAAGCGGATATCGTTATCGCATAGGTTCAGCCATTCAAGGAAGTTGGCTAGATTATCAGACGTGTCAATCCATATGAAAAAAATATCTATATAACGTGACCACTTAATTAAGGATTCAGAAAATGGCGCCATTTCGTTATAGATGAATCTTTGTTCAAATCTGGAGATATATATATATATATATATATATATATATATATATATATATATATATATATATATTTGCTACCTTGGGGGCACAGGAGGCCCCATGCTTACACCCTTGACCTGCTTGTAGAGGTTGCCATTAAATTCGAAAACATTGTCTTCCAAAACTATTTGGAGACATTCCAGGATAAAGAACCTGGAGTATTGGATGTTTCTGTCTAACATGAACCAATTCACAGCTTCTAACGCTCCTTGTATGGGGATGTTGCTGTAAAGCGCTTCTATGTACAAAGTATCTAGTGTGTGGGCACTAGCATAGAAGGTAGTATTTTCTATGCGGTTAATGATGTCTCTGGTATCTTGGACATACAAAGGTGTGGTTGGAACATATGGACGAAGGATGGCATCGATGTATTTCGATATTGGTTCTGTGACAGAACCAATGGTAGTCACGATGGGTCTGTACGGTGGATTGGTTTCATTTTTGTGTATCTTAGGTACACCGTAAATACTGGCCATTTTGGGACTGTACATTTAAATATATCAACTCTTTTTCACATATGGGATTATCTTTAAAGGCCGATTGTGTCAGTTGTTGTATCTTTTTACTGGTGGTTTTAGTAGGGTCACGTGTGATCCGTTGGTAAAACATGGTGTCAGCCAACATCTTTTCCATGTTGAAAACATAAGTGGAGGTATCAAGGACTACTATACCACCCCCCTTGTCACAGTTTTTAATAGTGATGGAAGGAGTCGTTTTTAGTTCGATCATAGCTTGGTATTCATCTTTATTTAGATTATATGGTGTTTTGGGTACATGTTTGGTGGCCGCAACAATTTTTTCATATACTACTTGTTCGAAGACAGCTAAATCCGGGGGTAGTTGGTCCAAGGATGGAGTGAAAGAGGATGTGGGGGCTAAGCCCGACATGTTGTTGTGTATCACTGTATTGTCTTCTTTGGAAAAGAAGGCTTTAAGGCAAACTTTACGTAAAAAGGCCATCAGGTCAGTGAACAATTCAAATTTGTTAAGACCTGAGTGGGGAACATAAGATAGACCTTTAGCAAGTAGAGAATGTGTAGCTGGTGAGAGTTTAGACGTGCTGAGGTTGAAAATAGGGATCTTATTTATTCTCTCCAGTACTGTGCATTTCGTGTCACAAGGTACTGGTTTTGGTCCATCTGTTGATTTCCCCTGTATCGCGGCTGGTATTGCGGCCGCCAGTTGCCCCTCCTGGTAAAGCGTCTCCCTAAAAGGTTGAGGTGCTTGTTGGGGTCGTGAATTATAGTGATTGCCACGTTGGTCAAATTGATAATTAGGGTTCTCATTATCGAAATCCAAAGTATCAGTAAAAGTCGTAACTTTTCGATTGTATTGTCTGCGTGCAGGTTGCTCATTGATAGTCGATTGATTGGACATAATAGTTATCGCTTAAATACGGGTAGGTGTTTTCCTTACTAAAAAAGCGTATGTCTTTTTTTAACTTGTCCATTTTCTTTTTGTATGGTATTCTGTATAGGAATGGAGGTCTCTATCAATATCCTCCAGTTTTTTTTTAGCATCTTACACAGCTAAAGTACCTTTAATTTTACTTTCTAGTTCTGAAATTTGAGGCTTTTTCATGAGATCGCGAGAACAGCGATTAGCCACCAGCTTTCAAGGAATTGTTTAATCTGGACAAAATCCTCGTCTGTAAATCCGAAGGTTTGTAGGTTCGACTTAGTCGAACCTACAAACCTTCGGATTTACAGACGAGGATTTTGCGTCTATGGTAGGGACCTCTTCAGGGTTTGGCCAACCAACAGCTACAAACCTAGATAAAAATGAAGACATTACACAATTGTTAGCACTAAAAAAGAAGATCAAACGCATAGAACTTCACGGCCATTATATGCTAGAATACCTCAAGGCAGGAGTGATCCCTCAGGGATTAAGAGTAAAGAACATACCAGGACTTTTTGTCCAGATTAAACAATTCCTTGAAAGGTGGTCACTAATCGCTATTCTCGCGATCATGATGTTGATCGTAGAGACAGCTAAAGAGGTAATACAACAACTTGCCTCAGAAATTTCAGAACTAGAAAGCAAAATTAAAGGTTTAGCTGTGGAAGATGCTAAAAAGAAACTGGAGGATATTGATAGAGACCTCCATTCCTATACAGAATACCATACAAAAAGAAAAATGGACAAGTTAAAAAACAGACATACGCTTTTTAGTAAGGAAAACACCTACCCGTATTTAAGCGATAACTATTATGTCCAATCAATCGACTATCAATGAGCAACCTGCACGCAGACAATACAATCGAAAAGTTACGACTTTTACTGATACTTTGGATTTCGATAATGAGAACCCTAATTATCAATTTGACCAACGTGGCAATCACTATAATTCACGACCCCAACAAGCACCTCAACCTTTTTTAGGGAGACGCTTTACCAGGAGGGGCAACTGGCGGCCGCAATACCAGCCGCGATACAGGGGAAATCAACAGATGGACCACAACCAGTACCTTGTGACACGAAATGCACAGTACTGGAGAGAATAAATAAGATTCCTATTTTCAACCTCAGCACGTCTAAACTCACCAGCTACACATTCTCTACTTGCTAAAGGTCTATCTTATGTTCCCCACTCAGGTCTGAACAAATTTGAATTGTTCACGGACCTGATGGCCTTTTTACGTAAAGTTCGCCTTAAAGCCTTCTTTTCCAAAGAAGACAATACAGTGATACACAATATGTCGGGCTTAGCCCCCACATCCTCTTTCACTCCAGCCTTGGACCAACTACCCCCGGAAATAGCGGTCTTCGAACAAGTGGTATATGAAAAAAATTGTTGTGGCCACCAAACATGTACCCAAAACCCCATATAATCTAAATAAAGATGAATACCAAGCTATGATCGAACTAAAAACGACTCCTTCCATCACTATTAAAAACTGTGACAAGGGGGGTGGTATAGTAGTCCTTGATACCTCCACTTATGTTTTCAACATGGAAAAGATGTTGGCTGACACCATGTTTTACCAACGGATCACACATGACCCTACTAAAACCACCAGTAAAAAGATACAACAACTGACAAAAGCGGCCTTTAAAGATAATCACATATGTGAAAAGGAGTTGATATATTTAAATATACAGAGTCCCAAAATGGCCAGTATTTACGGTGTACCCAAGATACACAAAAATGAAACCAAACCACCATACAGACCCATCGTGACTACCATTGGTTCTGTCACAGAACCAATATCGAAATACATCGATGCCATCCTTCGTCCATATGTTCCAACCACACCTTCGTATGTCCAAGATACCAGAGACATTAACCGCATAGAAAATACTACCTTCTATGCTTGTGCCCACACACTAGTTACCTTGGACATAGAAGAGCTTTACAGCAACATCCCCATACAAGGAGCGTTAGAAGCTGTGAATTGGTTCATGTTAGACAAACATCCAATGCTCCAGGATCTTTATCCTGGAATGTCTCCAAATAGATTTGGAAGACAATGTTTTCGAATTTAATGGCAACCTCTACAAGCAGGTCAAGGGTGTAAGCATGGGGACCTCCTGTGCCCCCACGGTAGCAAATATATAAATGGCCAAATTTGAACAAAGATTTATCTATAACGAAATAGCGCCATTTTCTGAATCCTTAATTAAGTGGTCACGTTATATAGATGATATTTTTTTCATATGGATTGACACGTCTAATAATCTAGCCAACTTCCTTGAATGGCTGAACCTATGCGATAACAATATCCGCTTCACAGGTAATTCCAGCAATAACCATGTCGAATTTTTAGACATTACTATCAAAGACGTCGAAGGCTTATTAGGTGTAGATCTTTATACGAAACCTACAGCACGTAACACGCTGCTTCACTACACCAGTTTTCACCCTTCTGCCCAAAAAAATAGTATCCCCTTTGGGCAATTCCTCCGTCTCCGACGGAATTGTACCAGCATCAAAGATTTCGACTCCAAAGCAGTTATCATGAAAGAGAAGTTCCTGACTCGGGGTTACCCCAAAAAACTTGTAAGGGACTCTATGAAAAGAGCAAGATTCTATGATAGACAGCATCTCCTGAAAAACAGCCCGACCAAACTAACGACTCTACTGTTTTTGTGACCAGACACTCCATGTTAAACGAAAGGATCAGACAAGCCGTCTGTTCCAGCTGGCATATCCTTAACATTAACAGACTGTCTTCTGAGAAATTTCCCAAACCTCTATTTGCCTACCGGCGCAATAGTAATTTGAAAGACCATGTTGTCCACTCTAGAATGAAAAATATCACTGCGGATACCCAAATATCAGTAGACAGCCTTAGACCTGTCATAGGTAATTTCCGCTGTAATACATGTAAATCATGTCCCCAAGCAATAGAAACTTCTGAATTGCGATTTAACAACCATGTTATTAAATCCACATGCTTGAACAACTGCAAAACAAAAGATATAGTCTACCTGTTGCTATGTCCCTGCAACTTAGGCTATGTGGGGGGAAACGTCAAGAACCATGAGTACACGTTTCACTGAGCACAGATCTGCGGTTAGGACTAAGAAAATCTCAGCCCCTATAGTGCAGCATTATTTAGACAATAATCACACCCCAGAGGAAATACGCTGGTTCATATTATAGAAAATACGTAATAAACTGGGTATCAATAACGAGGCTACAAGAAAACGTAGAGCGGTCTATTGGATTTTTTTGCTGGGTACTGCCAAACAGGGACTCAACATGGAGATCCCATGGCAACAAGCTATAAAATTCAATCATTAAATTCCAGCTTTCACAGACCTCGCATTAGTTTCCTTTCCAACTCTGGGCCCTCTATATTACCTCTTATTATAGCTGCAAGTTTTGATTTATTCACTCTGTCCATGTTATGCCATCTTTATGGGCTTGTAAATATAAACTATTGCAGTTCAGGACAAAGTAACCATAAGTACACTTCTGAGGTAATCCCCAACCAGCACCCTGTCAATATTACATATAAAATAATCTGAACCCATATGAGTTGCGGTCAATGTCGGGTCTCTATACTCCCGTTGTGAGCGTTTCGCTCTTTCACAGCATCACCACTTGGACACATACTATATCCATCATGGCCGCCACATTAGTCTCCCGCGTATAGTCACGTTAGGCTCTGCGACGGCTCAGTGTTTCCACTTCCCATCGTTTACGTCCACCTCCTTCCGGTATTTTACACTCGGGGACGGATGGCGTTTCTCCTCTGCGACGTTGCCCGGATGCTGCATCACGTTTGGATCCCTACAAGCGGTAAGCCCTACACATGTATATACACATACATGTTTCCAAAGTTGATAGCATTAGATTAGCCATTACAGAGTCTATTTGGAACTTTTCATATATCAATATATATGTTAAATAACTAGGTGCTTCACCAGCACATGGCGTATACTTCTCTGCTATTTAGGTTTACCTGATTTCGAGATCTGCATCTCGGAGTCAACAACTGCACCTAAACGCATAATGTCATTTTTAGTAATTTCATATTTTCATTTGATCGTACATGGTTTATCACCTCACATACAACTGTATGGTTCTTTATAACAATATCCTCCATACATTTGTTTGCCATTGACATCGGCCAGGCCATGCTGTTCATACATCTTTCTGTTGAATTTTGCGACATGGTCTCTATTACCCCCCTGCATTACATGCGTTTCTTTTATAGATCAGGACTTGGCCTTTGAATCCTTCCCAGTTCAAGAATATATCCATTTCAGCTCAATATAAACATATGCAAGCACTGGATGGTAAGTGTCCATCGCCCTGAAAACATGCTAGTTTTATCTACAATGGCTTGATCAGACACATATCAGCCCTTCACTCTGTGTTTATATATATATATATAAATATATATATATATATATATATTATTTTTTAATACAGCCACAGTGCCCTGTAGCTTCCTCCGGCTATATCCTTTGCCGACAGGACTATTACCAGGCTGGGCAGTTCAAATCAACGATCTTTAAGCTGATATCCCTTACAGACTCTAAAAATGTGGCAATTCTACACAAGATAAGGTATTTATATAGTGTCCCCATCTTATAGTCTCCACAATATCTACTAAATTGTCGATCCAAGCAGACCCAAGGTTCTGACAAGTTGGTTTTATGTATTTTCTCAGGTTATTGCATTTCTCATTGCATGGGAACTGCACCATCACCACCGTAAACGTGACAGCAAGACACATGATCTAAAATATTGGTAATCCTCCACAATCATCATTGCTTAGGATCACTTCTTCTTGGATTTTTCTCTTTTCTTCTTTTTTCGTCTTCCAACTAAGCTTAACATCTAAGCACAATTCATTTATACACTCGTAGGTGTCTACATTTAGGAATGAGTTCTTGGAAATTGGGTTTCTGTCTATACTATGTGCCTGTGTCACCCGGTACACAACTGTCGGATACCATTCTTCCCCCTCACCATCCTTCTCAACTTATCTTTTTCAGGCTTATTTTTTTATTAAGTATTTTTAGATGCAACGGCAATGGGCAGTTAACAGAGGTTCTGTTGTTGTGTTTTTTATTTGTTTCAGTGGTTACTGAGATGGAATCCTGAAGAAGGCTTCGCCGAAACGCGCGTCGTTCCAACATACCGCCAGTTCTTTCTAAATATACTGTATCACACTATTTATGAAAGGATCATTTAGAAGCTTTTTCGATATGATTTCATGTCCAGAATTTAAACATTAGAATCAAAAATATGTATCTGTAATATGTACTGACTGAATCTTTTGAAAGTATCAGCAATAATTTTTATGAACATTTGCAAAGTACCTACAATTTATTCTCTATGAACAATTGTCATCCCATGGTAACCTTATGCATTTTTAACAAAAGATAAAAAAGTTAAAAATATATTTTTTTACCTAATAAATCAGATAAAAATCTGACAGTATTTGTGCATGTGTGTTTACAGAACCTTTGTTACATTAGGCCTCTTGCCTTATTAGCACTAAGTTTATATCGCCTCGCCTTTGTTTTTCCAATTGTTGGCTCTGCACTCCAGAGATCTTCAGGCTACAAGAAGCTCCAGCCTTCAGCATCTCTTCCCTCCAAGGTCCGCATCCTAACCGCATCCTCTGCACTGTGGGCCTTCACCTTTGGTGAGCTGCTAGAGGTCCTCTTGCGACTCCTGTGCCTTTTTCTGTGGTTCCTCATGAGGGTCTTCTACTGCTTCAGTGGGCTCCCCTGCTTGCTCTGTGCCTTGCTCCGACTCTCCTGCTGTTGGGGAGTCCCTTGGACCTTGCTGGTCCCAACGTTGCTCCTTCTTCGTCTTCCACGCCAGTTGCGGCGACCAAGGCTTGTTGGAGGTCCCGCCGGACACAGACCACCTAGTCACCAACATCCAACGTAGGACAACTCGTGCACGGTTCCTGGTCTTCCTCAGTGTCGCCTGGTCCTCGCAGCTGCAGCGACAAGGTCACCGTCGACTCTTCAGAATCTCCCAACATCGGTGGGCATTGTGTCTCCGTGCCTCCTGGTCACCGCTGAGTGGCATAGAGACGGTCCTTTCTGCTTGCAGGTTCTTCACTTCTAGAATCCACCCTTGGATTCCACTGGACTCCTTCGCCATCTTCTCCAGAGGCATCTTCTTCGAAGTCTTCCATTGTTGTCTACAGCAGGTTCCGGCGTCATTTCCCTCCTATGCACCCTGCTTCCCTGGGGCAGGTAACCTGGTTCCTGGGGCATCCACAGGTGGGGTCGCTCTCCAACCTTCTGTCTTCCAGAGGGTTTCTTCAGGGTCTTCCGGGAAGGGCCCTTCTTCCTCAAAACTGCAACTTCTCCATTGACTTCCATTGGGCATGCTGCTGTGTTTCCACTCTGCACACAGCCTCCGTGGGGTTCCTGGGTACTTCCCTTGGGTGGTTCCTTGTGTCCCCGGCTCCTCTGGTTTTCTGGTCCAAGTTCCGTTCTCCTTTGCAGTTTGCATTCCACTTTTTTAGTATATGGTTTGGTCTACCCCTGGAATCCACTATATTTTGTGCTACTGGTCTGATTGCTTTTTAAGTATTTTTGTGTATTGTGTGGATATCTCCGGGTAGGAGATCTACCAATGTGATAGTGATATTAGGTTGTAATAAATACTTATTTTTGCTAAACACTGTGTTGTTTCTTTTCATCTAATCTACACTACAAATTAAACTTGTAAAACAAGCTGCTTAACACTCCTTCAAGATCAGCCTGAAGGCTGCTCTCCACAGCTCCCACTTTGAGAGCTTTCTATGGTTATCAAAGACCGCTAAAACCACCATAAGGGTTGCTGGATTAGTGCAATGTGCACCACTTGAATAAGTGTGCACCATATACTAAGCCAGCCTCCTACACAGGTGCTGCCCGATTGTTCGACAAGAGGTTGATAAGAGTGGGGTGCTTGCTTTGAGAATGGAGGTGCGTTCTGCAGGGTGAGTTAAAACGTCCGATGATGGGTTAATGCTGAGAAGAAAGTAATGCCTGATTGAAAATGAACTCTTTGGCCTTCAATTGGATGTTAGGTGAAGATGCTTTTGGGACACCCCTCCTGGCTTTATTAGCATCACTCCGCGTCTGTTGCATGTTGGCGTTTGTTGTTATACATCCTTTGCGAACTCCATACTTATGCCTCATGCTGGATGTTCTGAAAAGAAGTCTATATGAGAACTCCTACTCTTGTGAAAGTGGGTGAAAGACGTTATTGGGGTGCTTATGATGCCGCTTGGCACTGAGAGGTTTTTGATGCCCTATCTGCTTTAAGGCCTGGCTGGTTATGGCCTGCATCGGTGAAAAAGTGAGGAGCTTGATCGGTGTGTCAATGACTGTCAATGGCTGGCCTCGATATTTGAAATTGCTGCCGCCCATAACCCCCCACACCCCCTCCTAATCCTCTGAGCTTCTAGACTTCTGGCTTGCAACTTCAGAGAGCTCTATGTGCTCTCTGTGCTTAATATTGGTCGGGAGGGGCACAAGCACAGTAATGACGGCGGCCGGTAGAGGTCAGTATGGGTGCAGGCATGGCTGGGCAGATGAAAACACTGAGGTGCAGCAGTTGTGGTGGACACGGTGGGGGAAGGCACAGTGTGGGAAATCGAACATACGCATAGGCAAAAGCGTGAGCCCGCTGGCCACCTCCAGACCCAGGTGCAAGCCTCACCAGCCACTTGGCTGGCCTGGCCGCCTGTGCCCTCTAGGGCCACCGCTGCCGTGCCTAGTACACCGCGGGCTTAGCACATTCACCTCACTGCCTTGCACCCGCCATTGCAGCTGCTGCTCCTGCAGCTTTTTGCTGCCCTGTGCCTCTGGGCTGATGCAGACCCCTGTGGCTGTAGGTGTAAAAGGGTGTGTGTTGGGAGATGAGTGGTGAATGGGCGTTCCCTCACCCATTTATTTAATGCAATTTTATATAGTGGGAACTTTACTCAAAGGTGTCAGAGCGCTTTAAGATACAACCAGGTAAGTTACATAAGGTACTTGTGATGGAATTTACACATATACAATCATGATAAAAAATGAAAGGTTGCTAAATTAGGGTAATAAAGGTACAGAATACATATTTACAAAGTTATGCTCACAAGAGTGCCAAGCGGCCATGAGGGTCATGAACTGGGTAGAATTATTCCTGGAACTGTCTTTGGAAGAGAAGAGTTTTAAGATATGTTTTGAAAGTCTGGAAAGAAGCGGTGGTTCGGAGGGTTTGAGGTAGCAAGTTCCAAATTCTAGCCACATTACCTGAGAATGATTGAGCCATTAATCTTTCTTTTTTGAAAGTTGGAGGTTCGAGCAGTAAGTTTAGCACTGCATTTAGGTTTGGACCCACCTGATATTTGGAGTTTATTAACCAAATAGCAAGGGATGGAAGTGTGTAAGGCTTTGTGGGTGATACAGGCAGTCTTGTAAATTCCCCTAGCTTCGATGGGAGGCCAGCGAAGAGAATAAAGTATGGGCGTGATGTGATCATTTCTTTTGGCCCCAGATACGAAACGTGCCGCTGAGTGGAGGATGGATTTTAGAGGGGAGAGGTGGGTTTTGAGGAGGCCAGCAAGGAGAAAGTTGCAGTAGTCCAATCTGGAGAGAACCAGAGATTGGTAAGGCTCTATTTCTGAGCAAAGAAAAAAAACTCACGGGCATTCTGGAGAATGCTCAATAATTTGAATCGGGAACTGGTGAAGATCACAACTTCAACACTAACAGAATCGGCATGGGTAGAGTTCCTAACAAACCATTTCAATTGTTCTAGTGAAACAAAAATATACTCTATCCGTGAAGAAAATAGATACATTGTATTGGCAAAAAAAGTTCCAGAGGAATATGTAATTGATCTCAGAATTGCAAGTTTGTAATTTAATTAAAAGTAGCAGGCAAGATGGGGCACCGGGCCCGAACGAAATCCCGCAAGTTTTGTATAAAACTGACGTACCTTTCTGGGCGGGGTACCTATTAAAAGTGTTTAATAATGCTCTGCAATCAAAAATAATTCCGGAATCTTGGAAAGGCTCTTTAATAGTACCGATATATAAAGGACGGGAGTGGTCAAAACCAGAAACTACCGTCTTATTACGCTCCAGGATACTGAAGCTAAGCTCTACGCTGGCATACTTTTGAAAGAACTTTTACATTGGTCAGAAGAAACGCAACTTATCCCCCCTAATCAAACTGGGTTCGTCCAAGGTCTAGGCACATCATCTAATATCCTAGCGCTCTCAATATTGATAGATAAGTACAAAGCAAAGAATCAGCCAATCTACTTCTGTTCTGTGGATTTCAAATCCGCATTTGATTATGTTCAACGTGGCCTTTTGTGGCAAAAGCTGGTTAAATTGCATACACCACCTTGCCTATTGAAAGCGATCCAAATGTTATATTCAGATACATGGATAAGAGTGAAAATGGGTGACGGTTCTATTTTGTCTAGAAAAATTTGAACTTTTCAAGGTTTGAAACAAGCCTGCTTACTTGCGCCATACTTATTTAATTTGTTTTTGGCTGATTTAACTCAAGATCTAGATGAAGTTAACGCACATCCCCCAAGGTTAGGAGAGAAATATATATCAAATCTCTTATATGCTGATGATGTGATTCTGGTGAGCCAAACAAAAGGTTGGACTGCAGAGACTGATAAATAAAATATCAAATTACTCGTTACTTAATGAAATGGTAATAAATGAAAAGAAAACGAAAGTGATGGAAGTAAGTAATAAGATTCATAAAAAACATAAGTGGTTTTTACAAACTCGGCAACTAGAACAAGTTAAAACATATAAGTGTCTTGGTGTAATATCTGATGAAAAAGGCTCTTTCAAACACAAAATGGAGTTAAAAATGAAAGGAAATTCCTTACTCTCGGCCTTTCGTTCCCTACAGAGATTAGGCGGTTTCAGCCACCAACCACTACTGAAGATAATATCAGCAAAACGTTTACCAACTATCTCGTATGGGAGCGAGGCAATGCAGGGTAAAGATGCAGTAATACTAAATAAAATTGTTGCCAGAATATTCAGATCTGTTTAATTTACCATGCAACGCAAGCCCAGATACGATTAGAATTTGGTCTGTTAAACCAAATCATTGCAAGAAAAGGATTGTATGTTAAAACCTGGAAAAGAATAAAAGCAAATATATCAAACCAGTTAGATCAAGCACTTTGGCAGGAAGTTCAAACAAATCCTAATTTACCAACATGGAAGTACTTAACTGAGGCAATAGAAGACTTGTCCATTGGCTCATTATGGGACAATTCTTTAACTCAAGCAATTTTTTAAAAATCTATCAATGTCTTAATGAAAAAAAACATCAATGCTAATGGACAAAGAATTATTTGTATCTAGGTCACATGCCTGGATGACTATAAATGAATACAAATGCCTTAAACCTCAGTCTTATTTAGAGTCTGGTTGGTCCCCACGACAAAAAAGGAGGTTCATAAGAGCAGGATTTGGAATTCTCCCAGGCATCAAACATGCAATGCCGTAGTTGAGACAAACATCAACTACCTGTAGATTGTGCAAACATGGTGAAGAGAACATCACCCATTTAATTTGTATATGCCCGGCTCTATTAGACCTAAGACGCAGACTGTTAAGGATCCCATTCAACCAGCGGGACATTCGTTCATGCAGACAAGCGGTGATAGCATGTCTTAAACCATCTGATATGGAATTGAATTGAAAATTTTAAAATTTATGAGAGTAGTGGAAACAATAATGGCATATTATGTGACCATACTTTTAAGCCTTATGTAATGAAAACTTTTTTATCTATTAGATGAGAAAATTGCTCCTTGCTGGTGCCCTATAAATGTAAATATGTAAAAACTATTTTAACAATACTAGTGATTTTAACAATAATGGTAAAATTGATTATTTTCATGATTATTTTCTTCTAATATTGTAAGATTTTAATTAATCAACAATAAACTAAACCGGGCCAAAGATTGCACCAAAGGTTTTAGGTCTTGCTCAGGAAAGAAACACCGAGCACCCCAGAGAAGGCGCAATTGGTAACGTGCGTTTTTGGCGATGGTATTGATATGGTAATGTAGGTTGAGTCTTTTGTCTAGGATGATGCCTAGGGATTTAGCGCCGTCAACGATGAAAAGTTGGTTGTTCAGTATGTTCAGATTGTCCATCCATGATTTAACTGGAGGAGGCGAGAGTGAGGTAGAGAGAAGAAGGAATTCCGTTTGAGGGATTCAGAATTAGTTATTGAGTTGCTATCCAATCGAGATTGGAGTTGAGGAATGAAATGTTGTGTGCAGAAGACACCTTAAGGTACAGTTGAGTATCATCAGCATAGAGGCGATAATGGATCCCAGATTTTTTAGGAGATTTCCCAACGGTTCCAGGTAAAGATTGAACAGGGTGGGTGCAAGGATGGAGCCATGAGGGACGCTTTGTCCTACAGCCATTGATGTAGAGTGACAGTTTCCTATTTTAATCACCTGTGTTCTGCGTTAAAGTGTTCAGAAGAGGGATATGATTGACAGTGCCAAAGGCTGCAGATAAGTCCAAAAGTATCAGGAGACATGACTCACCAGAGTCAAGTACTCGCAGGGCATCGTCAATCACTTGTTGCATGGCGGTTTCAGTGCTGCAGCCTTGAGTGAAGCCAGATTGGAGTTCGTTAAGAAGGTTGTTTTCCTCGATATGTTGGGAGAGTTGCTCCGCTACACAACTTTATGTAATTTGAGCAAGAAACAGGAGGTTGGTGATAGGGTGGAAATTGTTGAGGTCATTCACATCAGCAGAGGGTTTCTTAAGAAGTGGGTAGCCCGACCTGTTTTGAGGGTAACAGGAAGGGACTTTGGTTAAGGAAGAGGTTAACCAGACTGGTCCAGTAGGGGAGCAGCGTGTAGGTGTAGAAGTCAATGGCAATGTCACTAGGGATGGGGTCAATAGAATGGTTTGAAGGTTTTGTTGCAAGAATGCTTTTGAGGAGGGCATCTTCGGAGATGACGTCAAAGTTCGGCCATGAGACTATGGATTTGCGATCTTCAAAGGGGGTAGGATGAGTGACATGATCCACGAGCAATTTCACTTTTTCATCAAAGAATTGTGCAAATTGGTGGTGAAAGTGAGAGATTGAGGGCTTAAAGCAACCAATTTTAGAGCAAAAGGATTGGCTTAAAAAAGACAAGCAGGACGAGGGGTGTGAAGCAAGGTATGTCAAAGAGGTGGGGTCAGTTCATGTAACGAGCGAGGAGGATAAGCCCAAGAAGCATGAAGAGGTGAGAGGAGAGAGAAAATGTGCGGAGTGTCAACACTAGGGTAGAGGTTACAAAGCAAATGGTGAGGTCCCGGGTGGAGTGCAGGGGTTGTGAGTACACATCGGAAATCTCGGACTGCAGACAAGCATGCATGTTAATTATGTATTGATTTGATAAATAATTATTTATTAAAATGCCTGCCGCTCCTACTGTCCAATAAGACATCATGCGTCCCGGTTTCCTTAGAGTAACTGTTGCCATGAAAAAACCATGCCTTCTTTTTTAGTTATTAAATGTATATATTTGCTGCTATTGCGCTGCCCACTGATACCAAATTGTTGTCAATGACAGTACAATCATAGGCGAATAAACATCACAGCTTACTGTGAAGTCATATTGCAATGGAATGAAAGAAGATTTAAGGACAACCATAGAACCTGAATGCAGTCCATTTTCACAGCGGACATACTCATGGTAAGTAAACAAAGCCAGGCCTGGACAAACTGAATAATGGGATAAGGGCTGCCTTATTGACTTCCATCATGTCGCCTACAAACATTGCACCCTTGGAACATTCACTGTGACACACCAAATGTACAAGGACTAAACAAAGGAAAGCTCACAGCAATTTACTCAAGATCAGCCAAGTTATAAACTAGAATCTTTCGGACATAATGCTAAGACAGCTATACACAAACTTACATTAATGTACTGTTAACGAAAAATAAATATCAACTTACCCTGTGAATTATGCCAGCAGAATGAATGTACTACAAAACAGAAAAAAACACATTTAAAGGTGAGACCACAGTACATTGCAGATGATCTTTTCCTGAGGCAAAACACAATTTTTTAATTTAAACATTTAACTGCCAAAGCTATTACGACTTGTACGTCAATTTTAGAAAAGGTTTTTTGCATAACACTACGGCAAACAAAACTAATGTACTCAGGACATCTTGCGCCACCTCATATGATAAGCGTTGAGTTATAAAAAAATTAAAAAATTAAATTTCTTCAGTTTCAGTCAGGGCTTTAAGTGGGATGAAAAAACTGGGGGGTCTCTCAAAGGGGCGTGGCCATTGTAATTAAGGGCATGGCTTAAAAACACATAAGCTAAAAATCTGTGCTTAGCATAGTGTGCTGCCCGACTTGTATTTTGCTGTTTCTGTCATTGCATCCAGATATATGATACAACAAGTAACATCATACCTACAACAAGGCAGGACTATTGGCTTTGTCAATGGTTGTTAGTTGCATAAGATAAATAAGCAGCAACTATGGCTTGTTGAATATAATATTGAAAAAGCTTCCACTTAAAGCCCTGCTGACACCACGACGATGCTGCTCCTGAGTTTCAAAAAGAGCAGGGAAATCCAGAGAGAAAATGACTCTCTTTAAAGGATTTCCCTTCCCCTACAACGCTCACCTGGCATGACGTCATGCCGTAACTTCTCCACTAGTGAGAAGAGCAGTGTGAGCACGCGCACATCGATGTGCCTGCGGTCACTGCAGTCCGGAAAAAAACGGACCGCCAGGGTACAAAACAGAGCCCGATAGAGACCCGTTTCGAGGCCCCCTTAAAAAAACTGCCCGTGCTCAGACCCGGTGAGACCCAGCCCACTTAAAGCCCTGGTTTCAGTAGCAGCTTTCAAAAATCTATTTCGCTTTATGCAACGAATGCTGTTTTTATTTGAACATTTCCAACCTTTGTTATGCTGGTTGATTTCCGTGGTTTGCCTTTCAGCGGCGTAGCTTGGTCAGTAAGATTGGGTATGGGGGGTGTCAGTTTAAGACTTTCCAACAATCAGGCGGGCATATAATGTTAAAATACATTATACACAAGCACAGCGCAAGAGAGGGGCCTAAGGGACAGTGGAAAGAGAGGAATACAGATTGATAGGAGTACTAAAAGAGAAAACACAATATTTTGTAAAATTACCAACATTTTTGAGGACTTTTAAAGCAGAGAGGGAGAGAGTATGTGCGTTTTTGTCAGTGTGTATGTAAATATTCCTGGTGAAATCCGACAGACCTCTCACCATACCAGACTGAAAGCACCTGTACCCAACTATTTATCTGAAAACCCATTTCTGATAAAAAGTCACGCCCCCCACTCACGCCGAAGCCACGCCCCAGTGTCTCTCCAAGAAAATAAGGTGAACAAGCATTGGCAATGCAATAGGTCTCGCATTTACAAGAGTTTGAGCTATTGGCATTGTAAATGACAATAGCTTAAATTCTCACAAATGCGAGACCCATTGCATTGGAAATATTTTGTTGTTGTATACAAGCACCCCATGCCGCGCTTTCACGTTAATAGAGGCCGAGCCCCCTTCTTTAGACGAGCTGCGTCTAAAGAAAGGTCTGCAGCCGCTATTAAAGTGAAAGTGCGGTATGGGGTGCTTTTACAAAAAAAAAAAAAAGCATTGGTTTGTCAACTTGACAAACAAATGATTTTTTTTGTAAAAGAGCCCCATGCCGCGGTTTCACTTTAATAGCGGACGCAGACCTTTCTTTAGACGCGGCTCGTCTAAAGAAGGGGCGCAGCCTCTATTAACGTGAAAGCATGGCATGGGGAGCTTGTAAAGCACAAAAAAAATAAATAGTTTTTAAAATACATTGGCCGCGTTCGGTGCCGCAAATAAAGCACTGTGGTGTGCCGTGCTATTAAAAAAAAAAAAAAAAGTTTAGGAGAGAACATGTCTGCCTGCAACAGGAGTCCGGTGAAAACAATTTAAGGAAATAGTGCTTGGAGGCTATAATTGAAGCCTACCGAGTACCAACACACATAAAAGGGCCAGTCCTTATGGGAGGTTACAAAATGAGACAAGGCGGCTCTAAGGAGGGACTACTATGCCTATTGATCAATGAAAAGCCACAGTTTACAAAGGACAATGACACAAGCCAATGAAAAATATGGGCGGAGAGTGGACGGAGCTTCAAGTCCATACCTGAATACAGCATGCCTCACAGAGCAGCGCATGCGCTGCCCATGCTCGACCTAAAAACCCAACAGCTACGTGAACTGGGTTTCCCTACAAATCATCCTTTTCATGGCTAACATGCAAACAATGCAAACTCTTGGAAACGGAATAAGTGGAGTATCCCAGCACATCCACGTCCTTCCAAGATGGATGCCCTGTTCTTGGCCATGTAAATGAGACAACCTATTGCCACGATACAGCGGGAAGGTAAGAGGCGAAAAAGCAAGAGAACATTGATGTCCAGAAAAACACATGACAAAGTGAAGATGAAATCCAACTGTTTCAGAAAGTAGAACAGAGACCAGAAGCACATACTAGGTCCATAAATGCAGGTGACTGGTACAAAAGCTACACTACCCTGAGGGAACTTACAACTGACTCAAGCAATAGCATCTGATGTGCCAGTCTTGCAGAGATGTTGGAACGCATCAACAGTTGCATAGAATCATATAGCTGTAATGAAATGAGGCCTTCCTTGTTAAGTCTAAATGACAGTGAATCTATTGTTTTGATAAGTTATTATGATAGCAGCGACAGGAAGTTGTCCTCTAATCAACTGCTCTTCTACCAAAGATACAAAGACACTACTGTTCTATATCTTACTGCATTCAATATTGCACAATGGGTGTATGAAAGTTGACGTGTCTTACTTGGGAACCCAGGTTTCTATTTTGCTTTCCCTGATCTTTTCCAAAAGATGTTTGAAGTGGAATGATCCCAGCTTGTGATGCCGAATTTGTAGCATGCTATGTGCTTTAAAAAAATCAGCATGGATTCTTGAGGAGTGAGGAGTTTGATGCGGATGAGGCTGCAATAGTCTGTTTAGTATAGTCGGTTAACAGTAGGTTGCCAGGAATGTTTTAGTAGCTTTCTGAAAATGAGACTGGTCAACCATGCTTTAGGTTTGAGTGTCAGGCGGGGAGGAGGTGGGGGGAGGGATGGAGCAACAAAAACAACATCTGTAGGTTAGAATCATTCGACACTTGGTAATCTTCAGAAGCAGTGTATATTGGCCCCACCCTTAAGTAGCAGTCTAGCCTAAAACATCCAGGCCACACGACATGCGAGGGAACACAAGTCACCGTGGGAGTTTTTCCAGCTTGTTAGGCCTCATCGTGTGTGCAAAAAAAAAAAAAAACGATTTCCATTTGATATAGTTGACCTATTCTGCAATGACCTAGATGGGTTAAAAATTATGGCATGAAATGTTAAACAAAGGAATAACAGCTAGTGGTTAAGAAACACTGGGCCTATCCAAAAAAGTTAGTTTTATCACTGACTAACTTCCTTTCCTCACTCTTATATTTGCATTCTGAAATATGGATACGAGACACTCAGCTTTTTCTACCAACTCCATGTCACATAATATCCAGAGTATGGGTTCTTCAACTCTGCAGGGACCTAAGTGCCTAGATGCCTGTAGAACCTTGGGGAAGGTTGGCAGTCCAAACCGTAAAGCTAAGTCTTCAGATGCTTTCAAAAGCACTGCAGTGGTAAATGCAAATGGTGTGCGAGGCTTCCATGGCTACTGAATAGAATTACTGGCTACCCCAAGTTTCCAGGCACCAACTAGGTCACAGAGGCGAACTAAGAGCGCATGATATGTTATAACAAAAATCTGGCTACCGCAGTTGTGGGAGATAAACTAATGCACTGCTGAAAATCATGGATACAATTCCCGATCTTCCACCATCCCAGTTAAAACTACTGCCAACATACTCACAACTATAGGGCGCTATGTCTCCCTTTCACCATGTAGCCACCAAATGATGAGATGGCAATCCCACATCTTCTCTGCCAAGCATGTTTGCCTTCTGCTTTCACATTGCTACCCTCATCAGCACTCTGAATGTCCATCCCGTGTAACTAGATGCCAGCCCTATCACTGGGGTTCTCCTGCTGCAGTGTTTGATTTTTATTCAGTGTTCCATGCATTTAGCCCATCTTCAGGCGCCATATTGCTGGTTACATCATTTTATGATAGCATGCATGCATACATAATAAAGATAGCTTTGTGCTTGTATGGGGGACGTTTACAGCATGGAAGATCTGTATTTGACACATTCTGCTAGTAACAAAACATCAACTGTATTGGGGATGCCGAAAGGGAAGGGAGGGGGTGGGATGGCACCAGTGGCATATACGTGCAGGTCTGGCCTCAGCTGTAGCCAGGCGTGATCAGAATATGGGTGTTGTGTGGGTGGGTCTGGTATTGCAGTCTGTGGGGCTGGTCTTGGCATTCGGGCATCTTGTAACAGAGGGTCATGGAAGGTCAGCACGAGTTTGAGATCTCAAGCATTGGGAGGGGGGGCAGAGAAGGTGCCCTCGTGAGAATTGGCACAACCTCACAAATGGAGGGTGGGGGCATGGGGGAGGGGAGGACGTGCCCCTTCACGGCTGGAGGTAGTCGTTGGAGACCAGATCTTTATGAGCTTGGACCAGGGCATCCCATAGATCTGAGATGGATAATCGCTGAAGTCGTCTCTTTCGCTCTCTGCAAAGTGTAATGCTCTCGGCTTGTGTCCAGTATTGGAGGTCTCAATGCCAGGAGGACAAAGTGGAAGGGTTCGCAGCCTTCCAACATGGCATGGCATGCCAGGAGGAGGGCATTGTCAAGGAACCTGGTGGGGAGTTTAGCTCCCTCCGGACTGGGGTAATTCTCCCCCCCCCCCCCACGAGGATCAATCTCAGAGAGTGTTGGAGTGGTCTGTCCGTGAGGTGCTCCAAGGTAGCAAGTGGGGGAAGAGTGCCTAAAATTTCTAGGGGGCCAAATAGGCTCTGTGCAGGAGACATGTTTGTATAAACTTAAAACGTGCATTCCAGCAAATCTGTGAGGGGTACTGGAGTGCAACTTGCCACTCCTTGACGTTGAAGACATCTTCGCAGTCTGCCCTAAGTGTGTGTCGAGAGATGTTCGCGTGTGCCCGAATCCTTTTGTACAGCCAGGTCACTGCTCTCCACTTGTGACTCATTATGTATAATGGTTGTAGAGCCAAATGCATCAGCGGCTCCTGTTGAGCTGCCTGCCATGCCCGGCGTATTACCAGATGTATCCTACCGTACGGGAGGAATTCTCCGGCTGGGAGCTCAATCCGCTTGTTCAGGGCCTCAAACTTCATAAGAAGGCCATCCTCAAGCAGGTCCCCTACAGGGCACAGGCCTAGAGCCTCCCAGGGCGACAGGCCACGTTAGGAGAGCTGCATTGGGCGAGTTAGGGCATACCTTTCAATGGAATGGCCGGGGAGCATGGGAGCGCAGTCTTAGTATATAGCAGGGCATTGCACAGGCAGGTGTGCGCTATGCCTAGCAGTAGAGTACACTTTTGAGAGTGCTCTAGTATATGGGAAAGTAAATTATGGAGCATCGCGGCTTGTAATTGTTCTGGTGTGAGCTCTGTTTCAGCCTCATGGTGCCCCACCAACCAGAGTGTTGGCCACTTTAGTTGTGCCCCGTAGTAATATGGTATAAAGTCTGCTGCATTTAGGCCACCTTGGTCGATGGGGAAGTATTATAGTATGGACAAGGCGATCCGTCGTCCCTCGGTGTCCCATATTCGGCCACTCAATAGAACGTGGAGGTCAATAAAGACTTTCCCCGGGATAAGCAATGGACAATGGACAGTGAGCAACAGTGGCAAAACCACCATTTTTGAAAGAACCGCCCTCCCCACAACCATTAGTGTGAGAGTGGTCCAGAATGCGACTTGAACATTTATCATTCTTGTCACAGCGCCCATGTTGCCCTCCAAAATGTCCCGTGGGGTGTGGAGTTACCTCCTGTTGTAGTGGAAAGACAAAAATGTTCGCAGAGTTCACCCTGAGCCAAGACAGAGTATAAAACTGGGCCAGCAAGCGGGTAAGGGGCTCAAGATCAATGTGGACAGACCAGTTATAGAGCAACATGTCGTCTGCGTAGAGAGAAACCACTCTGCAGTATTTGATGAGGCAGTTTGAGGGTCACACACCAATAGTAGATTAATTTTCTGTGTTCATCTCTACGCCAATGGAACGGACGGGAGGTGAGAAGTGAAAAGCAATAAGCCGTCGTGGGTTGGGTTTCTTTTCAATTCATAACTTGGTTTTCATGCTTTGATTTACTAATCAGCACTATTCATATAGTCATGCAATTATATTTACAATAACATGTCCTTGAATAATTATTGGTATCTTTATAGTCTATGGCCCAGTCGTGCTCTGGTCCAGATATCACTTTGCTGAAGTAAAAGTTTAATGTTCTTACCAGCTTCTCCTACAATAAAGTATTAGTCTGCCAATCATTTCAGCTACTACCTTTAGCATTGCAAGATACATATCAAACTGCCCCACCCTTTTCACAAGTAGCTGCTTAACCCATAAATGCATTAATCTAAATAAAATGATATCTTTAAGAAAATAAATATTAAGTCCTCATATTCCTTCAATATCTTTAAGAAAATAAATATGAAGTCCTCATATTACTTTAATCACCTTCATTCAATCACTTCAATTCAGAAAGCGCCCCAGTGCTGATGAGGAGAGAGAGAGAGGTTAGCATATACAGTGTGTTAGGCTAATGTTCATCACTGTATCCAGTCTAAAGCCATGGTTGCTTAGTAACAGTAGGGTGCATTCTTCCGTTCCATCGTTTCTGGTATAGTACAGATCCTGACGTTAGTTCATGGAGACAAGTTTTCCAAACGCCCTCCGGTTCACCCGAATGTGTCTTTTTGATGCCTAAAGGCTGTTTTCCTCATTTTCCGATCGCTCAGTTAGATTAGCTTGTACTGCAAAAGCACAGTGGCTTCCATGGAATCAATTCACTCATGTAAGATGTTGTCTGGGAGGAAAGAGTCTAAGATCTCTCATCGAAGGATAATGTGTGGTCATCCATCCGATTACCATGTACGGCCCTCACCTGTTTAGAATATCTTCCACGCTGTCAAATAGCACCATATTTTCCAGAACTGGCTCGAATGGCAGACAAGGTGGATGCAGAGATGCAAGAGGAAAACTGAGCCACTAAGGAGCACAAAAGTCTTGGAAAAGCGCCTGATGCATGCATTGAGAGTGGCTCCCAGCAGGCATACCATGGAGCACGGCAAGGCAGGTACCTCACCACCCCAGAGGATGCCACCCACTGCTGCCGAGGTCTTCCAGCCTCCTGGAACGAGAAGGCCCCATTCCAGGATGACAGCCGTGACCATAGCGAAAAAGTTGTAGTTGCAGCTGTCAACGCTGGTGTATTCTAAAGGCAGACCAGAAAGTCAGTCCCCAGCTGATGAGCTCAGTTCCTCCGCTGGGTGCCAGCAGAGTGCCCCATATCATCAAGAATCTTAGGTCTTGCTTTCAGCCACTCTGACCTCCTAAACACCAATGCAATAATTTACAGCGTGTAAACCAGTGGATAACAGACCTTGTTCCTCAGCTCCTCCTCGTGCCCACCATTTACATGGAGGTTTGGGGTAGGTAAAGCTCAGGTGCCACAACCTTATCTGGTAACAGAAGCAAGCCTGCGTGTCCCTATTACGTGACCAATATCCTTGACTTTAGTGATAGCTGAAGTCTCATTACATGGCACTTTCAGTGCATCTTTATGAAGCAGCGTGCTTTAGCAACAACTGACCAGCTTTACACATTTTTTTCCCCGGAGATTTATATAGCGAGAACTTGAGCCGAAGGTATCAGAGCCCTTTACATGAGCACCAGTTGCGCTACAGACGGACACATTCATTTGTTGTTAGGCACGGGGAGATTAAGTGGAGATTACGTGATTTGCCCAGAATCACAGGATGTTGAGCATCCTTGCTGAGACTCGAACCCGGTTCCCCAGGGTCGAGGTCGACCACTCTAGCTGTTAGGCCACACCCTCTCCCCTTAACAGTGATGTCCAAGATGCAACCGTTTTTATTATAGGAAAGTGATGTATTGCAGTCCCACTCCTTTCATTAGACCTGGACCACGCAATACCGGGTATTCATGGACTCAATAAGTTACATTAACATAACATAAATGAATTTAAGATGTTGGATACATCGAGCCGGTCTTAAGGGCTAGATCATTAATGCACCAGTAAGATTGGCAGGGCAGGTTATTTTTAACAGTGGGTGACATTTTAATTTTGTTTCTATTGGGAATTTCACTAAATTTCCTAAAGGACACTAAATTTTGCAGTACTTCACCTCTGCAAAGAAAAGCAATGAGGGTTTATGTTACGCTAAAAAAAAAAGTGCATGATCACGCACATGTGATCACTTTACGCTAGGTGTGGCACTGTTCACACCCATCATCCCTTTGCAGTTTTACCTTTCACCTCCCTTCCATCATGTACTACACTCACTCATTTTTTTTTGTTTCAGTCCTGTTCCCCTGCTGGTGACTTTTTTACTTTTTTAACTGTCGTTCTCGTTATTGGGTTTTATTGACCCTAGACCCCACCCACATCATATAGGGCAGATGAAAACTCCCACTAGTGCCGTAGGCGTGACCATGTGTTATGTTAGTGTGATTTCTAAAGCGCACGAATACCCGAAGGTGTCTTGGCGCTGGACCTTAATATAGCCTTGACAGAAGAGAAGAAAAGAATTAAGATGAAATTAGTTAAACAACCAGGTTTTCAGATTTTTTCTGAAGGAGATGAGGGAATTGGCCGCTCTTGCACTTGCTGGGAGAGTATTCCAGAGTTTGGCTGTACAATAGCTTATACTTCGACCTCCCCAGTTCGAATTCTTGGTACCAGCATCAACCTGGCGTTAGTAGACCTTAGACATCTGCCTGGGTGGTACCAGGAAAAAAGACTTTTTAGTGATGCTGGTCCAGTATTGTTCAGTGCCTTATAGGCCATCAAAGTACTTTAAACTTAATGCGTTGTGCCACTGGTAACCAATGGAGTTTCCGAATGGCTTCTGAGATGGATTGATATTTTGGTAAATTCAGCAAGAGCCTAGCAGCAGCATTCTGTACCATTTGCAATTTTTTCAAGTGTTGCTTCTGTAACCCAGGGTAGAGGCCGTTACAGTAATCTAATTTTGATAACACTAACATTGTTACCACCGTCCTCCTAAGGTCTAGGGGAATGTAGGGTGCTATCTTCTTCAGTTTTCTTATCAAGTAGAATGCAGCGGAGACTGTGGCATTGGTTTGCTGGGAAAAGGTAAGTTTGTTGTCGAACACCACAAGGTTTTTAGCCTTTTCTACTGGCTTTGGAAGTTCTCAGATTTCCGCCGGCCACCATACGTCATCCCACATAGGTCGGAGATTGCCAAAAATAACCACCTCGGTTTTATCCGAATTTAGTTTGAGGCATTGCTTTCCCATCCAATGACTAATTTTCCTCATGCAATTCTGAAATTGTGTGGCAGGCGAGACTCTGTTTTTATGCACCTCTACCACAATCTGAGTATCATCGGCATATGATGTCAAATTGAAGCCGAAATGTTGAACCAAGGGAGCCCGTTCAGACACAAATGTTGAACAAAGATGGGCTCAACGATGAGCCCTGAGGAACCCCGCACGGGAGTACGTACGGAGCAGCTTGAAACTGATCTAAGATCACAGTCTGTTTCCTATTTTTCAAGAATGATGCTATTAGAGATAGGGCTAGGTTCTTTACCCCTAATTTTTCCAGACGCTGGAGCAGTGTGTCATGGTGCACAGTATCGAAGGCAGCTGACAAAATCGAGGAGCATCAGAACAGCCGCACCCCCTTGGTCCATTGCTGCTCTGATCTCCTCGGTAGCCTTGATAAGTGCTGTTTCCGTGCTATGCCCTGAGCGGAAACCGAATTGGGAGGGGTCAAGTAATTCTTTTTCTTGAATGAACTGTGTTAGTTGATTTTTCATTATTTTCTCAACTATTTTTGCCGGGAAAGGTAGCCTAGCAATTGGACGATAGTTGCTTGTTATGGTTATATCCAGGTTTGCTTTCTTTATCAAAGGAAGAATGGCTGCATCTTTCCAGATGGCTGGGAATGTGCCTGATAAAAACATTATTAAAAATGTTTGTCAGTATAGGACTCACCTCCTTTGCTATTTAGTACTACAGGGGGGCAGGGATCCAACGGAGAGCCTGATTTTGTTTCCTGAATAAGTTTTTCCACAAGCTCACTCGGCACCAATGTGCAACATTTTGTTTCGGAGGAGGGGGCACTGATTTTTTATGATCTGGCCCACCTCCCCTCATGTTGGCAGTTAAACTGCAATGGAATGATTCTCGGGTTGTAATTTTACTCCATTTTCTCCTGAGGTACTAGCTGCCCTAGAATTCCAAGGTAGTGACTGCTGTTGTGTCTCAACATTGAAAAAGAAAAGCTGCTCTTCATGACACTGCCTTTGCAAAGAGAAGGACTTGCTTCGCCAGTCTTCCTGTGCATCACCTAGGTAACAAGAGGATTGTCAGGGTGCTCATCAGAAAAGCTAATAGCTACTTTGCAAATTAGTTCTCCCTGACTTTCATTTTAGCACATATACGAGGACAGAACAAAGGCAAATAGGTTTGATCATCTTCATATTACAGAGACGTGTTGAAGCTTATGAGCAAGGAAATGTTGAAACAGAACATTACCCGTGTTCAGAAGCAAGGACAGATTATAGCCCTGGTTATTAAGTTTGCACAGAGATGTTATGTCTCGTGGTAAGCTCTTAGAAAACACAAAATAGCAGCGAGTAGGACGGCAAAACCATAGAAACATTTTACCAGCTCGGCAAAGCCAATGAAATTATATGGATGGAGGCCAACCTTTATTTAGTATTCACCGAGGGTTCATTTAAACTTAATGGGCAGTATTATGTAAAATGCTCCCTAGGTGCAACAGGTATTTGTGCCTCCTTGTTGAGCCCAAGGGGCACTTTGCTAATACAGTACTTGGGCAGCCCCTATAATATGGATCATTCTATAAGATGGATCACATCTCCACAAAACGTGCAACACCACAATCCCAAGTGGGTGTTCCCTCATTTGCATGGAGGCATGGCCACATAAAAATAGGGTAAGGGTTTTATCCCTGTGCCATTGTTATACAGTGAGCGCCAGTACAAAGAATCTATTGAGAGGCACGCTAGTGGTGTGGACTCATACAGTCCATGCGTTCCCCATGGGAGAGGGGGCACAGAAGACTCAGCCCCCCCCCCAAACATCCTTCACCAGCTGGGTGCAGTTACACATTACACCAGCTTTTGAGGGATTCCCTGAACCCTCTTAAAAGCCCTACCACTGGGCTATCAGCACTGAAAGGTAGACCGGCAGCTTCAAACAGCTGGACCACTTTTCAAAGCTATGCGCTCCCCAGTGCAGGCAGAAGTTCGCACCTGCACTGGGGATAGCACATTGTAATATGGCTCACTGGCCCAGTTTGCACCAGGCGCATTCTTAAGAGCAGAGCCTAATTTGTTAAATATAATAATAAGTTCCAGGACCCTCATCAGGAGGCCACTGCAGCTTGAACCACCCATTTCCCCTGCCAGCGGTGCCAATGACAGTATGAACACAACTACTAATTATCACACTTTTACAAACGTGACAATTCAGAATACTCCAAAGCTACAAGAATGGCTTGAGTCGCAGGTATTAGTATTTTTTTCTAATGTAGATTGAATTAATAAACAACAGCTGTTGTGTTCCTCTCTAAATTAGACAGATAGCGCCACCATGTGGCAGACTGTCATAATTGCCGGTGTTGACTATTAAGTTCTGGTGCCAAGCACCGGCTCAAACTAAGCACTGCTTAAGAGGGTATTCCAGAGGCAGACAGAGCCAGTGTACCGTTTGAGGTAACAGCCCCAGGTCGTATTTGTCCTTCCCTGTGGTACTATGATCTGCATAACGTGCCTTAGACAATCTGGCAAAGAGCAAGAATATAAATATACTTTCCTGACAGGATTTTTCTGTCTGCTATGGTACCTGTGCACCCTTTTCCCCCTTTGAGCTGTTAGATGAAGAAAAGAGGGCCATGATTCCATCAACATCAACACAGTTTACAAAAATGTAATTGTTAATGCCATCTGTGATGCAAGAGGTTGCCATTTATAAAGTCATTTGTTATCTCCTCATTTGGGACATCATCTGTGATGTTGCGTGAGGATATCAGCAGTGAAATATGGGGCTGGTGAGTAAGCAAACAAAAAACAAAAGCAAATCAGCAAACCAACAGTTTTCATGTTTTGGATTGTAGTCCCGACACTCCTCCTGAAGTTATTTTGTGAATTTATTTTTTATACCATCAATTATTAGCTGATGTTGGAAGAGAAGTATAACTTTCTTCAGCAAGAGGTCCAATGGGCTCTGGTCAGACCTTTCTCCTTGACCATAAGTGGCAGTGCGCTTTACAAGTACAAATTTCATTTCATTCATAAGTACCCTCTAGGCACACGACTGAGCCTTCAACCTTTCAAAGGAATCTCTCTGGGAATTTCAACCTAATATACCTATAACTTTCAAAGATCAAATCTATATGGCTTGCTCACCCTAGGTCCGTCAAGAAAGGGAAAACATTTGTATGTTGATCCATAAACGTTAAGCTGAGTTTGGGGACCCAGTGGGCAAACGTAGCTGTTCTTTTTCTGATGATAAAGACATTTTCCATCCCTCTGGAAATCGTCCAGCACTCGGTGGGCTGAGGCGCGCCCAACTTCACAGCAACTTGCACAGTTCACGAACAAGACGGCTGACTGAGCTAAAATGATAGGCTCTTCTTCTTAATCAATCAGATTCAACGTTCTGAAATAAATATAAATTCGGGATGGCTTCAGGAAGCCACTGCAGAAACTGTCACCAAATGTTCTTTATCTTCCTTAGAACTGAGTGAACATATTTACATCAAAGATATCCCGGAAACGGAGTTGTGTCACACAGTCTTATGGTGGGCACAAACTTCCCCCGGTGAGTCTTAGGCACATGCGTACGTATTGCGGCACTTTTCTTGCTGAAGTCCAAGGGGCCCACAAGATTAATGACCAGACATACAGATCATGTAGGCTACCACACTAAACCGAACTTGCATAGTCTACTTTATATATGGATAGTTTTGCTTTAAGTTGACAACTTGCATAAAACACAGAAACCTGCCTGACTTACAAAAAGAAACATGTCATGCTGATTTCGCTCTCCTTATCACATCCTTATACACACACCCAGCGCGCCGCTGGTGACCTCCACAAAAGCGGCTGGAATGTGTTGAATCAAAGGAATTCTCAGTTAGTCAAATATCAGGAAATGCTTGACATTTTCCATAACTTCAAATATGAAATCTCCGGAAGTGGGTCATTCCAATCATAAGCAGACGAGAAAATCTAAACCAGTGGCCAAACTTTATTTTGCAGTAGGTTAAAACTATATTTTAAAGAGTTCTGTCAGGGGAAACGTGGTCAGTCATACCATAAGCAGGGCCGGCTTTAGGGCAGTGCACTGGCGCGGACCTTTGGATGGGGTGCTGACCTCAGGGGGGGACGTTGTGTTTAGCAATAACTTATGATTGGAGAGATGAGGCGCTAGTGAGAGAATCGGAGGAGGCGGTCATGGGGTGTGGTGGTGCAAAAAAGGATTGTCGCACCGGGCGCTACCAGCGCTAAAGCCGGCCCTGACCATAAGACACACAGGGTGGCATTGCAATGAAAAGTCTCCATAAAAAAAGGTGCACTTTGGAGTCTGTAAAAATCCCACAAGGAAATTCGACCAATCCGGCCATTTCTGAAAAACTTCACTGGTTTCAGTATCTATCCAGAAAGAAATTCAGGGCTGGCTGTTTGGCTGGTTATACAATTCGTCTTAACAAACGAGCTTTTTAGGTCGCTCTCCTCTCCATTTTCCTTAAAAGGCAGCTAAAATCTCACTTATTCTGCTCGTTTCTGAAATAATAGAATTCGTATGCCATCTGTCAATATTTTTTATAGCAGCCTCAGACGACTGCGTCTCCTAATATTATAGCTCCTATTTTGCGAGAATCGCTCTTTACGCTAGCTATCGCAGCTGGAAGCACCTGGCTTGTTGTAATTTATAAAGTGCTTGTATTCCCTCTTCGAGACAGCGGTGCTTTATAAAACTTAAGAAAAACATATGGTACAAAAGCACTTGAGGGGGAAAACAACAAAAAGCTGCTTAGAATAAAAGGGCATTAACTAGTGAAAGAGGGCCTGAATTAATTGAAGAATGTGAGCGCAATAAAAACATAACTGACAAGGCACCCGCCCCTATGTCAAGCTGTACACTGTCATTTGATTTCTAGCTTAATATTCTACTCTGAACTTTCCACATACGCGTGGAATGCATGCTATGTATGTTGGACCTCACCTCGCTCTGTACACACGTTTTTTTTAAATCCGAGTGCACGTGTGTTCGCGTTAACAGTGCTTTAAATGGATAGGTATTGTATGGTACGGAGTACCTGCACTTCTTCAATTGAAAGGGAGGGCTCCTGCACTTCTCAGCACTGCTGCAATGCATTTAATGGGAGAGTACTGGCAATTCCTAGGAGCAGACAGGCACTCTAAATAGCGAGTACCTGCACTTCTATATTTCCATTGAAAGCACTGCGCGCTGTAGAACTCTTTGTTCGGCAGACTTGAGGCGCTGCAAGGGTAGACACTAGAAAGCACCTTATGGATTTCTGCATCCACAATAAATTTCCAAAAGCTCCCATCCTGTTAAGATGCAGAGCTTAATTTGTAAAAAAAAAAAAATAAGTGCTAGGGCTCTCGTCAGGAGGCCACTGCTGCTTGCACCACACATTGCCCCTGCCATGCTGCCAATGATAGTAACACAATTACTAACCAACACAATACTACAACGGTGACAATTCTGACTATTTCAGGTTGCCAAAGCTATAAGATTGGCTTTGGCGGCAGGTAATAGTAATTTTTAATGTATATTGAATTAATAATTAACTGTTGTTTTGGTCATCTCTAAATTAGTGAGACAGTGCCACCTCATGGCAGACTGTCACAAGCGCCGGTGTTGACAAATAAGTGCCGGTGCCGAGCACCAGAAACCACCTGCTCAAATTAAGCACTGTTAAGATGCATCATATTATGTACAATAAAATAAAATGGAGACATTCTTCGAAAGAGCATCAGGTGTAACTGCCTTGGTACAAAGCAGACAGCTGCACAGCGGAGCTACTACCAGAGATTTGAGAAGAGCGGGCAGCCTTTTCCCCTGTCCTCCTGCCACCAGCCGGCAACAGCGCAAAATCCAGGGCTTGTGATTGGAGCGCATCCTTTAAAGAAGACAATGGCTGAAAGAGGGTGCGACCTGGTCTTCAGCGCCTTGATGCCCTCGGGTGATTGTTGCGCTCTATAAATCTCAAAATCAAATCAACTCAATCAAGCCCCCAGTAAGCCCAAAAGGCCAAGACTAGGGGTCAACGGTCACACGATGACTCTCAAAGGCTCTTAGGGGCAAGGTAAAGCATGACTAGTACCATCAGGGTGGGAAGCCAGGAGCCTTCACCGGGAGCAAGCGGGGAAAAAGGGGCTGCAGTGATCTGCTGGGAATACGACAAAGGTGACAGCAGGTTGGGCAGTCATGTAAATTCAGGCATGTCTGCAGCACCTGCTTTGGGGGAGGGGGTAAGAGGGGCGCATGGGGATGGTGGGCACCCAGCGAGTGAATGTCGCAAGGGGTCAACCGAAAAAAAGGACTTGCAGCCCCATCGGGGGCTGCAGGGTGAAATTGTGGTGCAGGAAGGGTGCGGGGAGAGGGCAGAAGCAATGGATGCTTAGGGCACCAACACCCATAAACACAGACAGACTTTGGCAACTGCTCAGGGAGTACCAAAAGAGGGCACTGCCAGACACTGTTGGACCACTTTTTATTGGGCTAGCAGAGCTGCTTGGAGTCCCGCTAGCACACGGCAAGATGGCAGGTCCGGCAACAAAGCCGACCTTCCTTGAGATCAAGCTAGACTCGACGTAGAGGGTTTACAGGTTACCCAGGGAGAAAGTCCCTGACCTGAAGCTAGCTATAGAGAGTATGAGAGCCAAAAGGAAGGCAACAGTGAGTGAGCTGCAGCAATCCCTGGGCAAGCTCAACTCTGCTGGAAGAGTAATCCCAGCCGGCAGAGGTGAAGGCAGGACTAGCAAGGGGACGGAATACAAAACATATAAAAACCACTACTGCTTCAGACAGTGGGAGTGAGGCTGGATCTAGAACAATGGTTAACCTTTCTAGCAGACTTTAATGGCACATTGATTTGGGGGAGCCATGGGTGACAGCAGCATAGTTGGAACTGTTCATGGGCACAGTGGGTGGTGAAGGGTTTGACGCTACCTTTGGCAGGACGTGGTGCGAGGCGCAATGGCCCAACAAATGGAAAAATAGAGGGGTCACAAGGAACAAAATACCTCAAGCTGTTCCCCATCGTGTTCCCATCCCAAGTGTGGATGGAAAAGCTGGCCAACAAGTAGGTTACTCTATGATCAGACAACCACCCAGTGGTGCAACTGGTGAACAACAGTTCAGCCGGAGGCACCAAGGTCTGGTGCCTTCTGTGCCACCTAGTGAGTTGTAGCTGAGCGCAAATTAGGTTATTAGAACAAGGCATGTGCTGGGTTGTGTTTCCAAATATGGCTACCATAGCCAAGCAGAGTCGGGGAGGGTTCTCTGGGGAGGACGGGGGAGGCAGGTTGCTGGGATGGGGACCACATGGTGGGAAGTATAGAGGGAGAAAGAAAATAAAAACGTCCTTTAACTCTACGGGATCTCCAAGAAAGTGTTATGTTTAGTTCTAAGCCCAGAGGTAGAAACAGAGATGGAGGTAGACGGTAAAGGAATACAAATATCTTAAAATGTCAATAGGTCGCGAGTTAGAAGAGAAAAAATCCTTCAATACCCGAGAGACACTCTAGCCCAAATGATTGTTTTACAAGAATCCCATCTGACCAAATCTGAATGTGTAGATATTTTCAAGACTCGGAGATGGGTGCAGCAGATTATGTGCAGGGACCAGGCTAGTCATACAATAGGAGTGATTATTCTGATTAAAAACAGTCAAGGGCCTCTATACTGTATTATAAGGTTGAAAACAAGGGTAGATGGGTCATCACAATTGTAAAAATATGATAAAATCTACACGCTGGTGGGATATTATGGCCCGAATATAGACGATACAAACACCTACAAAAGGTGTGCTTAGAGCTGGTAGACACACCCCACCCCATAATAATGTCAGGGGATTTTAACGTTGTGATGGACAACTTCTTGGATAGGTCAAGCAATAATAGATCACAAATTTGCTCTAAGACACATGTATATATAAAATCCCTGATGAAACTGCTGAGTTGGTGTGATATCTGGAGAGAGAGGAGAGGTGTAGATGGGGGATATGCGTATCACAATAAGAAATCTAAACACCGGTCTAGGATAGATTACTTCTTTGTAGATCAGTCAGTCAAGGAAGATATTCAAAATGTGATCATCTGGCTGCCCATTTGCCTGACCACGCGGTGGTGGTTTTAGACCTGGAAATAGAGTCTGGCAGAAGCACAAGAAGGTGGACTTTAGACCGTTCGCTATTAAAGGATCAGGAAGTGATGATATTTTAAGAGCAAAGGCCATAAAAAATGTTGAGATTAACATCAATTCCACCTCTCTACATGTAGTGTGGGACTCCTTTAAGGCTTTTATAAGGGGCGTTCCGATTGGCCTTTCTGCCCAGAAGAATAGAGAACGCAGGAAAGTGGTTGTGGAATTAAAACAGGAGATTGCCTTCTTTGAAAGGAAACTTTGGGATCAGCAGGGCCTGGAGGAGTCAAATGAGATCTTGTTAAAGGAGATCCAGGAGCGGAAGGCAGTTTGGCTGAGGTCATAAAAGCTAGGGTCAGGGCTTGTTAGGAGGCTAGTAAGTTAGCGCATTTTGAGTATAGCGAAAATGGGGGCGGCTCTTGGGCTGGAAAATCAAGGCGGAATCAGTGATAAATGAGGTGAGGGAGGTAAATTGTAGGACCACAGGGAAAAGGTTGGTGGAGACTAAGGATATGGAGCAAGCTTTCTTGAACTTTTTCGGTGCCCTGTACACAGAAGATTTGAATACAGGACACTCAGGTTGGTGAATGGCTGGGGGGTTTGGTAGTTGCAAAGCTCAGAGGAGGAGAGGGAGAGGGAGCTTAGATGAGGAAATAACTCTAGGAGAGGTACAGCAGACTATCAGTAAGAGCAAGAGCAGGAAGGCGGCAGGGCCTGACGGACTTCCAAATGAGTTCTATCAACTGTTAAAGAATGTAATAAGTCCAGTTTTGACCCAGTTTTTTGTTTGAATCTTTCAAGAGGGAGCCCCTCTCCGGAAATCATGGGAAGAGGCAGTAGTCACGCTAATTCAAAACCAGAGAAAGACCCCCTCATGTGCGAGTCCTGTAGTCCAATCTCGCATCTCAGTTGGGACTAAGTTTTTAACAAATTTATTGACTAATAGGCAGAGTAAAGATGTAGGAGGGTTGATAGCAAAGGACCAAAAAGGCTTTGTAAAAGGGAGGTTTATGCACGATCGAACCCACGAGGTAATAGGGACCATTGATCTGGCAGCAGCAAATAAGGTCCCTCTTGCCATTATAACATTGGATGCCACCAAGGCGTTCGATAGGGTGAAATGGCACTACCTGAACATTCTCCTAGACCATTACAATCTGGGCGACAATTTCAGTAGGGTAATACGGGAAATCTATAAGGCTCCCTCAGCTAGAATTCTGTTGAATGGGAACTTAACAGCCAACTTAAAGATAAAAAGAGGGACTAGACAGGGCTGCCCACTCTCCATTATTTAACCTGCATATTGGGCCCTTTGCAGAGAAGATCAGGGGGAGCAGGAAATTAAACCCTTCATATATGGCTGTTGGGAGGAAAAAATATCACTGTACGCCAATGATGTGATGGTTTATACAGGCGACTTAACTCTTACTTTAACTAGCTTAGACCGCATGATAACAGATTTCTGGAAAGTGTCTGGCTATGAGGCAAACCCGTCTAAGACCGAGATCATGGTGTGAAATAGGGAAGAGGGACGTAGTTTGATAAGAAGGGAACTGAAATATGTAGGTATGAAGATCTGCTGCTCTCTGAAAAGAATTGCAGAACTAAACTTTAGCAGGGCAATGATGGAGACAAACAGGTTATTACTAAGTTGGTCACATCTGCCTCTAACGCGGTTTGAGAGAACAAATCTGATAAAAATGTCTAATATCCCGTAATTCACTTTCCTATTCAATACGAGCCCCCTACATTTTAAGAGCACCTGGTTACAAAAGCTACATGGAAGAGCAGACTCGTTTATGTGTGCCTCCAAGGGTGCTAGAATTGAAAGGAGGAAGTTGAGTAGGAAATACGACAAATGAGGTATCGCGCAGTCAGATTTCCAGCTATGAGCCTGGGCCTTTCAACTAAAAAACGTCAGGTCTTTGTTGTCTGACAGGAGTGGGTCTGGGGAGACCAATTAAGGGAAGCCTTGCTAAATGAGGTGGAAGGTGGAGCGTGTAAATTTATATACAAATTTGGTGACTTGAGATACTTCAAAAAGGTGAGGCTGAAAGTCCTGAAGGCGCCCGCTTGATTGTGATTTCAGATCAGGTGAGTAACAAAACTTTCATATTACAGTAGATATGCACCTGTCTGGGATTCTTCAGGCACCCTAGAGTGCCTTAAAGATAGGCTGGCTGTAGACCTAAGAGAAGTAGGTATTACAGAGTAGGGTCAGATCCTTCAAGGAAGACAACTCTGCTCATGGGAGGAGTTTCAGATAAGGACCCTGGGAGAGGATTAGAACGAGACCAACGAGTTGGAGGAGCTTTTAATTAACAGGCCTCATTGGAAAAATGATGTGGTTGCTTGGTATGGGCTAATTTTGGACCTCAGATGGAGACTTGGGTCTGGCCACTTCCTTGTGGGGAGATATTTTGCCTAATACAAGGGTAAACCAGCTATGGCAAGTATCTTTTTGTTTTTTTGTACAGCATGGTTAAGCTTGCGTATTTCAGAAGAAACCATTTATTTTCTTGTGGGTCTTCATTAGTGCCTGGAGCAAGGCTTGGGCGCAGGCACACTTGGCAACAGTGGCTTACTTCGTGAAGCTGTGGACGGGGACTGACCTGACGAAAAGCTTCTACTGTAGGGCCACAATGAAGGGCTGGGGACACTTAGAAGCGAACCCCAGAGACGACTGCTCATAGACTTCGAGAAACTAATAGCAGTGAAGGGCACCCTGCAAGCAATATGCAGTGATTTATTCGAAGCTACCCTATTCAAGGCAGTGTTCCCAGTGGCATTCTTCAGGGAGTAGAGTTAGCGGGTTAGTGGCTACATCGAAGTCTGAAGCTGGCATTTATGCCTGCTTGACATACATACATATATAAAGCAAAAAGAAAACGGTCCTGCAGCAACTGCCTATCTGCAACTGCGAATTGCCCCGCCTGCTTGACACAAGTGTATCTACACGAGGCAGCCAGGGTGGGTGGGCCACCCATGTTCATACAGCGGGACTTTGAGCAGGGTCCTATTTGTAACAGTCATGAGGAAAGCCCTGAAAAGGACTGGGTTCTTGGTGCAACACTTTGGTACTCACTCTCACATAGGGGCGGGCACAACTGCAGCATATCATGGATTGGGGGATGTAGTGATTAAGAGGTTAGAGATATGGCAATCCTTGGCGTTCAGGGCTTACGTTCAGTCCAAGGTGCACTAAGCCACCATTCCATTTCTTTCTACAGGAGACTGGACTGCATGCAGACGTTATGGCTGCTGGGCCACTCTTCCATCGCAACGGTCCAGCAATGAGTGAGTCCGAGAAAACCATAAAAAGGAATATGGTTTCACAATACGAACCTGGTCTGGTTGAGAAAGCCAGAAATGAGATGGGCCCAGCTGCTACCAACTGCGCACAGGGGTTTGGAAACAAAGGAGGGGCCTGACCCGGATGTGATTCTCCTTGGGAGGAAACGATCCGATAACGCTGGGTGGGCGACAACTACTGGAAGAGATAAAAAGTGATCTGAAGTCACCAGGCTCTTGAGGCACCTGGATATCTTGTCATCCGAGATCATAGCCCAGTTTGAATGGAGGGGCGCAAACAACCACAGCGCAGTAGAGAGATCTAGGAGAAAACTTAATATCTCAAGAAGCAAGTTCTGCAGGATCAAGGGCTGGGAATGAATTAGGGATGGGCTCTTTAACCTACGGGTACATGGGTACTACGCAGAGGACAAGGCGCACCTGTATAGTGTGGGTAAGGACATGTTCCAACTGAATATACTGAATTTCCTGGAGCTGATAAGGTGCTCTTAGAGAGGTAGGAATGAGCAACGGAAGGAGAGCTGCCAATGGTCGGTAAACTACTAGCAGCATGGGAGACAGCACCGCTAATCACCAACACAAACACCTAAGGGAGGCGTAGGGCGAGGGATGGGAAAGTGTTGCCATTCCAGTGGACCTTGAGATTCCTAAAGGCGGAGCCAAAGGGGAATGGTTGCAAAAGCAGACAGTGCACTTGCAGCCCGGCACGGACGGAAGGGCCTCGGATGACACACATCGGTAGCAAGTTAAGTCTAGAAGCTGCTGCGCTAAACCAGAGAGGCCTTCACAACCAGTACACAGAGGAAAACCTGTGAAGTACAGTGCTGTCAATAACTTAGTGTTGCCAGTTATGATTCTGAATCATGATTTGTGACTGGTCATGATTAATGGCTTCCCTTACTGCATGATTCATCATTCATATCCATGATTGATGGCTTGTAACTCCTTGTAAGGTCAACCTCTTTCCCTCTCCTCCTGTGGTGGCCGACAAGCGCACGAAATCCCTGGCTTGGGATTGGAATGCGTACTTTAAAGGAGTCAATGGCTGAAAGAGGGCACAATCTCCTGTAAGCCCAAAATGCCAAGACGGGGGGTCAACGGTCACATGTTCCCCTACAAGAACGGTCCCACCCACCCACCCTCACCTGGAAGGATTGGTGGGTGTCACCGGCACGAACACGCAGGGGGTAGGGAGAGGACAGCTTGATACAGCACCACTAAACGCTAGCACAAACACCTAAGTGTGGCTGGTAGGCCAAAGGAAGTGAAACAGTTGCCATACCAGTGGGCCTTGGGATGCCTCACGGCAGGGGTACAGAGGGACAGCAGAGTGTAGCAAGGGAAGCCTAGAAGCTGCTATGCTCAATACGAGGGGCCTTCACATCCAGCATAGAGAGGAGAACTTGTGACGTGCGGTGCAGTCATTGATTTATGGTGTTGCCAGTTATAACTCTTATCCAGGATTTCTTTCTATAGTTTTGTATCTTTATATTGCTAAAACTCTCCAAGAAAAACTATCCTTAGATAAGTCCTAGATAAGTTTAATCTTTAATGTATTTCTGCCAGTTGCCCTAATTTTTTTCCAAAATTGAAGAAAATCCAACCTCTTTCTTTGAAAGTCATATCTGCCACCTAATAATTCAAAATCTGCTCCAGCTCATGTGTTAATCCGACCAACCATCTGCATGAACTCACATACCCTCTCCCCACTAATGATCACCTCTAACTTCTGTTAATTGAAACCACCACAAAGAAACTGGAGTAAATGTATGGAATTATTTTCTTGAGAGCACAAGATTAATCCCAATAACCATTAACCTTGGATTCCGGAGTAGCATGCTGCAAAAGCGCTTCAACGCCTCATCAGGGGTAATAAGCACTATCTAAATAAAAATAACAATACATAACCCTCCTGGCCCACAATAATACTATAACACTCATCGGTCGGGTAGCCGATTGCGGTTCTTACAGTCTGTATACCAATTCCCTTATAATGATATATATATATATTTTTTTTTTTAATTTTATTTATAAGGTTTTATATAGCGCGAACGTGACCCACGAGGGTATCAGAGCGCTTTACAGTATACAGTTATAAAACATAAAGCTATGAGGTAGTATAAGGCATTTGGTATTCGTCATTACGTACAAAACAGGTATATAATAAATGGGTAACATAGGTGACCTGTAGACGATACATGATGATCCCAGAGGGCAACAGGACATTCCACTATATACAGTTATTGAACATTAGGTGGTTGTGGTAATAAACATACATATAATATTCTCCTTCCAACCACAAGAGGTAGGCAGTGATAAGAGGTTCGTATAGGTGACTCGATGTCTGCCTAGAATCAAGTCTTAGGACGTGAATTTGTTCATTAGGAGTATTTTTACTTCTTTTTTGAAGGCTGTAAATGACGAGATTCCACGTACCACTGGAGGTAGGGAGTTCCAGATCTTTGGAGCAATCCCTGAGAACGCTCTGCAACCAGTTCTCTTTTATGAAAGGATTGTGGTTTCAGAAGTAAAGAACTCGCGCTTCGTAATTGTCTGCATCCTCCTGATCGTTCTAGCTTTAGAGCTAAGTAACTGGGTGTATTGTTATGTAGTGCTTTATGGGTCATGCAGGCAATCTTTAGTTGTATTCTTGCCTCATAGGGCAGCCAGTTCAGCGCTTTCAAGGTCGGAGAAATGTGGCTATTTCTTTTAGTTCCTGATACCAATCTAGCCGCAGCATTAAGTGATGCCCTCAGCGGAGCTAGCTTGTATTTGGGGAGACCGCAGAGGGTGGTGCTTCCATAGTCTAATCTTGGTAGCACTAGGGCTTGCACTGCCATTTTTAGGTCGGCCTGAGGGAGGAAGGGTTTGAGTTTCCTTAATATACTCATTTGGTGATTAGCTCCTTGGTGGCATTAGTGATGTGCGTCTTCATATTCAAATGTTTGTCTAAGGTGACTCCCAGGGATTTTGCGGAGTCAATGATGAGGGGAGCACAGTCAAAGGAGGTTAGGTGTTTCAGCCATAGGTCTATCTTAGGTGTGTGATTGGGTGGGGAGATGAGAATGAATTCTGTTTTTTTGGTGTTAAGCATGAGGTGGTTGTTAGTGAGCCAGTTTTGCGTGTTCTGTAGAATAGTGTTGAGGGAAATGAAGTCTTCTGGAGTGGAGATTTTCAGATACAGTTGGGTGTCGTCCGCATACAGGTGATATAGAATATTTGCTGATTTCAATGCATTCGCCAGGGGTTCCATTAGTATGTTGAAAAGGATGGGTGATAGGGCGGAGCCCTGATGGAACGCCTAGGGTGACCATGGAGGGTTGAGAGAGTGAGTTCTTCATCTTGAATCTTTGTGTTCTATTATTTAGGAAGGATGAAAACCATTGTAATACCGTGCCCGAGAGGCCCATCCTTCCTTCCAATAGGGACAAAAGGTTGTCGTGCTTCACCGTATCGAAGGCGGAGGACAAGTCAAGCAGTATCATTAGGCATGATTCGTTGTGGTCAAGCATTTTTAGTATATCATCCATTATGTGGGTGAGTGCGGATTCTGTGCTGTGACCTTGACGGAAGCCAGATTGGTGATTGTCTAGGAGGTTGAAATTCTCAATATGATTGCATAATTGTATTTGTACACATTTCTCCAACAATTTCGCCAAGGTGGGGATGTTGGATATAGGGCGGTAGTTGTTGAGATCAGATGGGGTGGCGTCGGATTTCTTTAGTATAGGTGTGACCTGCCCTATTTTAAGACAGTCCGGTATGGAGCCTTGTCTCAGAGGCATTTACAATTTTTGCCCATAGTGGTAGGATAGAAGTTTATCATTTTGAATAAGGCAGGAGGAAGGGGGTCAGAGAAGTGATTGGAGGGGTTGATTGCTAGAAGAGTGTTATAGATTGTTTGTTCAGGGATTGGCGAGAAGGTATGCCAGGAGGCATTGTTTTTTGTGACTTCCCCTGAAGTGCTAAAATGGACCTTGAGCTGTGAGTAACAGTTAGTATCCTAGGCCACATGTTGTGGGAGGGCCTTCTTAGATTGGATGTCGAGCTCGATGGCCTTTGTCTTATCACAGAAGAAATTGGCAAGCTCATCGCAGGTAGGTGTCGCCGGGTCATTAAGTTCCTCGGAGTTAGTCGTGTTGCGTGCTTGTTGCTTTACGATTTCGAAAAGTTTTTTGGGGCGGTTGATTGCTTGGTTTAGCTGGGTTCTGAAAAAGTCTGCCTTGGCCTTTATAATCTTCCTGTTGTAGGAGTTCCTTAACATTCTAAGGTGATCTAGGTGATCAGTGGTGGGTGCTGATTTCCATAGTCGCTCAGCAACTCTTAGCTTGCGTCGCTCCGAGTTCAGTGTCTCATTGAACCAAGGTTTGGAAATTTTTGAGGAAACGTTTTTTTCTTGGAGGGGCGCTGTAGAGTCTAGGATTTCGAGCATAGTGGAATTGTAAAAGGCTGTGAGATCATTGACATCAGCCATGTCAGTTGTGGGTGTCAGGGCAGAGTTGCATCGGTTTACCAGGGTGATGGGGTTGATATTTTGTAAGTTCCTTTTCCATTGCTTTGTTTTTGAGGGTTGGCCCTTTTTGGGATTACCTCGATATTGATGGAGAAGAGGATGCTGTGATGGTCAGTCCAGTCACATGGGGTGATGGATTCTAACGAGACGGTGTTCGTTTTGCTATGATGAGGTCCAGTGTCTCTCCCTTGTTGTGAGTTGGACTGTCACAGAATTGGGATAGATCATTGTCTGACAGGAACGCTTTAAGACCGCCTACACCATGATCGTTTGTGTTGTACCAGTGGAGATTAAAGTCACCCAGGTAAATTTGTGGTACTTGTGAGTTGCCGTTGGATGAAATGACTTCCATTAGCCTCGTCTATGAAAGTCAGGTTGTCACCCGGGGGTGATAGAAGTGAAGCTTGCTGGCGAGGTGCTTATCATCGGAGATATTGATGCAGAGATATTCGCAGGAGGATAGAACGATGGAGTCTGCTTGCTTGACTGAGATTGTGTTACGATAAATGCAAGCTAACCCACCACCGGGTTTCAGGTTTCTGTCTAGTCGGATCAGGTCGTGACTAGGAGGAACCAGTAGGTCAAGGATGGGAGAGGAGGAACTATTCAGCCATGTTTCGGTGAGGACCATAATGTCTAGATCATTCTCTAGGATGAGGTTGAAGATGTCAGGAGCATGTTTACTGGCGGATCTGCAATTAATGAGTGCGCACTTCATCTTGTTACTAGAATGGGTTAGGAGTAGTCTGCTCTATGTTGATGTTTGTAAGGTTGTCTCTATTTACGGATCTGTTGTTGCGAGTCTGTTCTCTGAAGGGGTTGGGTTGAATGGAATGGATAGTGCTACATTGCGGCTTATTGTTATCTGTTGCCCAGGCATAAGATATGAGGAGGTCGTCTATGTCGCCGTCGGATAGTTCCTCATTTCTCCTCCTAGTCCAAGATGGGGAAGGTAAGTTACTCTGACTAGTGTTCACGGGATGTGAGATCTTGGAAATGTGTCTACTAGGTTGGGGGCTGGTTTGGTTATTCTGATTAGTGTTCTTGGGGTGTGAATCCTTGGGGATGTATCTACTAGTTTGGAGACTGATTTGGTTCACTGTGGCGTTGGTGGCTCTGTGTACGTTTAGAAGTTCTTTGGTGATGGTTGATAGGTTAAGCATCTCGGCCTTGAGCTGGGATAGGCCTGTGGCTAACTCGTTGAATCGTGCGATCCAATCGGAGTTGGGAAGGTTAGTAGTATGAGAGGGGGTATGTTCTATTATGGGGAGGAGATCCGCAGGTAGGGTTTGTTTGAATGATCATGTTGTCCGGTAGCGTGTGGATATCCTCATTCGGGATCGATGTGGTAAGTTTAGCAAGGGGATTTGTTGTGGGGTCCGAGTCAGTGTGTGGGATGGTGTTGTGATGAGACAACTGGATAGGGGCTGCCGCATGGGATTGGGGAGAGGTCTTTGTGCACTGTGTTTGGATGGGTGTAATGAGTATTGAGGGTGTTAGGGTCCGAGCATATATCGTGGTAGACAGTGGGTCAAGGGAATCTTTGCAATCTAACTTAGATGTAAGTGGGGAGAGAAGGGAGGCGTGAGTGAGGTCCAGGTTGGTGGTTTCACTCCCGGACGTCCGGGATAACTTTGATGAGTCTGCAGTGAAGTGATCAGTGGCTAAGAATAACCCTGTCCCTTCTGGTCCGGGGGATCCAGGTGTGGTAGCGACCGATGTGACTGGGGGGTAGGAATCGTTGTGGGTGTCTGCACTGATGTGATTGGTAGGTAAGTGCAACCCTATCCTTCCTGGGCCAGAGGACCCATGTGTGGTTGAGGTCGATGTGGCTGGGAGGTAGGGCTCATTAAGGGTGTGGGGGGAAGTCAGTTCAGAAGAAATTGTTATGGGATTTTGATGTGTAGTTGGGGTGGCCTCTGGATGCTGAGGTTGAGAGGTTGCGGGGAGTGTGCTATTCTTGCTGTTCACTGCTTTCTTGAGAGTAGGGAAGATCCGGTCTATGGTATCGAGATTATCATTGGAGGCTTGTATAAGGATATTACCGTTGTTGTAGATGGTGATGGTGGCATTCGCAGGGCATAGGTCTGAGGCTGTTACCGACAGTTTGAGGGCATGCGGGGTCTTTTTAACATTGGAGATTCGGAGCAAAGAGTAAAAGATATTTCTCCACTGGGCACGTTTTTTGTGTGGAAGATAAGGTCGTTGGATATCACGCCTTGCTAATGCAGAAGTATGGGTCTGAAATAAGAGTCTCAGGGTGGGTTATCATTAGCCTGTGCTTGAATTTCTTTGCTGCATTTTGGCGAGATTGGGCGGGTAGAGAATGGTGAAGGCATGATGGCCTGAGGGTTCAAGGTGTTTATCCATTTTATTATTTCCTCTCCTTCTTAGTTTCTATATTTCCTACCTTGCCTTTTTTTTTTTTTCTCGTTGTAGGTAATGTTAACTTTCTGATTAGTTTAGCGTTGTCCAATAGTTAATTATTTGTTATCCCCTCTTGGCTGAATACACCTTTGTGATTGTTAGATGAGGATTTTGTTAGATGAGGAGATAGGGGTGTCAGACCCTTCATTATGCATCAGTTCAAGATGGCCGCTCTGTATACTCCCTCGACCTGTCCCTGTGATGTGGTCCGTTTTTGCTTTCCATTAAGTGATTTCTTCCTAGACCTGTTTTCTGCTCTGTAGTCCACTTTCGCTTTCCTTTAATTGGTCCTCAGAGGGTGTAGTTCTGTTTCTATGCCTATCAGCAGCCCAGATGAATGGACCCCTCTTTGTTGTCTGTGGTTACAAACTTGCACTGACTCAGCACAGATTGTCGAGAGTCTCCAATTCGTTGTCTACAAGAGGCATCCTCACATATATCAACCACGCAAGATCAGTGGCCCAGCCTGACACTGTGTGGAAGACGATCTGCTCCCCTAAAAACGAACATTCAGCAATCTACAAAAAGGCTGCCCCCACTGCCGAGTGAGGAGCACCTCCAGCACATCAAGACTCGGCAGTCAGTGTCGTGCTTGTTGGCCCTGTAACAATGCACCAGTGACCCCGATGAGAAGCCCAGCATACTGCCTACATCTATCATATGCAGGCAATCGAATCTGTATCAGTGCAAAAATGTAAAATCACCTTGACTCCGCAGTGTATCTGAGCGGCATGTCCACATCGCCACTGGAGTCATCAGCAGGAGAGGCTCGGTCGCAAGGGTCCGGCTGCAACCACGGACCGGATGAGCGCTAGGATACGACCCCAGCAGCCCCGATGATCGACGGGTCTCCTCCGCCCGACAATCCGGGGAACTCGAGAAGCTCGAGGGGTCCGCGCTGTAAGGCAACACCCCGCCCGATCACCCAGGCACACCGGGGAGCCCCAGGGATGGATATGGAGGGCAACACCCCGCACCGACTCCAGAGGCAAGGCAAAGCACGGACCACAACCACCCGAATTGCCGTGGAGCGGCGAAGTGCAGCGGCACTCACCCCCAGGTTCGTCCCGCGATGGGTCCCGTGCAGCCACCACCCAGCAGGCGCAACTCCCAGGCAGAAGGTGTGGAACAGGTCAGGAGGCTCGCCGGGGTCCTGGCACTCGTCGCAGCCAGCACGGCAACTCAGCGCGGCCCCGCAACCACTGGAGGCGGGGGGGGCTGCACAACGATGAGTCCAGAGATGGGTCCCGTTCGTCCGCCCCACAGGAGGCACAGACCCCAGGCAGAAGGCGAGGGACAGGTCAAGAGGCTCGCAGGAGTCACACCACTGGTCTCAGCCGGCACCTCATCACACCACCGCACAGCAACCCACAGATGCGGAGGGGCTGCAGGACGTCTAGACGAGGCCTCGCAACGACTGATCAAGGTGGTCTCGGAACTCCTCAATGCAGGTGAGTGAGAATCATATCGTGCGATCCAGGGGCATGGGGCATCAGATGCAGAGTAGAGAGGAGGGCCGATGGTGGGGTTATCCAGGGATATACACCGCAACGGTGATCCCCAACCCAGGAGCTCCTACAAGGGGCTCCTACTCGGCGGCCATTTTACACGCTGGATAGATATATATATATATATATAGATAGATAGATAGATATAGGCTTTTTGCATAATGAGGAAGTACCTGGTCAAGGTAGGGCTCAAATTTTAAAATGAACTTAAAATTCTGAAAACGTCGGTTATTCCTCCTTCCTTGCAGTCTAAAATCCAATTCTCTGTTATCCAGGGCCAGTAGTTTGCCTTCAACAAATTAATTGATCTAGCTAGCATCTATACTTTTGGGACCCCCCAGTATGCTTGTAAGTCCAGGGTATACATCAGGTTCTCTTTAATTTGTTAACATTTTTTTTTTTTTTTTACATATTTTAAGCAAAGTAACATTCAATTTATCAATTTCGATGACCTGAGCTAAAGCATTACTGCCTCTGAAGACCTAAATCTATACAAATGAGAAGAGTATGGGTACTCGCAGGAAAATTAAGGAGAGAATTAATAAAATTGTTCTCCTTGACAGTCAACCCATTAACAAATCTCGGGCTCAGCTCTGTATAATGTTGCTCCTTGAGCCTTTAAACTGGAGAACTGGAGTCACTGCCCTAGAGGAGGTTGATCTATGCATTTTTAACACAGCTGAAGCACTATGCTGCACACTCCATTCACGTTTGGTAATAAGAGAGGGCAAGGAAAGTGTGTGCGAAATCTTTACCCCTAGATAATTGAAGCTATTGACCATTTTTTACACAGCGTCCTCAAGTCTCATTCTCCCTACATAACTTCTGCGTATTAAAAATCATGTAGCGCGTTTTGTTGTAGTTTACCTCCAAGCCTCATTTTTTGCAGATATTTGAAAACTTATTTAACAAGTTTTAAAGTCCCACTGGATGAATAACGTATCTTCAGCAAACAGTAGGGGAAGTATTTTGCAACCGTTAAGTTTAGGATAATTATTCACAGTGTCCCTAAGGTGTTCATTACATCATTTATGTAAAGTGTAAATAAACTGGGCGCCGGCACACAGTCCCACCCAACTAGTCTATGAATGTCAATGCGGCCAGTCAGCTCTTCATTCCCTCACCAGTTGACTTGAGCGCAGTTCTTGTGTTATTGTATTGGGATCAGCCACGGCCGCTGCAGGTGAGAGCGGTGGGGCGGGGGTCCAGGTGAGGGGGGATTTCGAGAGACGACCAAGAGGGAAAATTAATTAATTAATTTTCCCTTGTGGTCGTCTCTAGAAACCCCCCCCCTCACCTGGCCCCACCGCCTCACCGCTCTTACGTGCAGCGGCCGCGGCGGATTGGGATTTCCAGTAAATTATGAGGGGAAGCCTATGGCTTCTAAAACTAGCCCCAAGTTATTTCTAGGGACCAGATCAAATGTGGCCCTCAGGTCAACAAATTCCACATACGGATGTTGTTTGTCAAAGTACATATTTTCGATGCAGCAATGTGAAACAAAAGACAGTCAATCGTGCTAACTTTTGCTCTAAAGCTCGCCTGTAGAGTGGACAAAATGTGCTGGTCTGCCATCCAATCTTGAAGTCTGTCTAGTAGTTGCATGTAGAACACTTTTTAAACATTATCTAAGAGTCTGATGGGCCTGTAGTTTGCAAGATCATTCCTTTTACCCTTCTTGTTAATTGGTATGATCTCTGCACCCCACAAAGTGGAAGGAATGTCTGCTCCAGCTAAAATCTAGATGATGGTGTTCTCCACAAGCGTAGTCCATGCATTAATGTTGAAGAGGCTGCCGCTGACTAATTGAAATAAGTTTGGCCTCTATGGCAGGTATGTCCATAGCCTCATCCTCTGTTCCCACCAGTAAGCAAACACAGTCAAGTGGTTTATATGTTCCATTAAAAATCCCTTCCATAAGAATTGAGTATCTGGCATTATTACAATTTAGATGGTCCTCAAGAGTGTGTAGAATCGGTGACTCCAAGTTCCTGGGTGTGGAACAGTTGTAGAAGGTCATGTGGGGCCCACTGGGTGGTTGTATACTTATGGCTAAAGTATCAGGCGATATAACTTCAAGATTAGAGATTTTACAATTTAGTAAGATTTTGACCCGTCAAGTAAGCCACCCGAAGGCCGTCCCGTAATTGAAGGTACTGCCTCCACACTACATATTAGGAAGCCTACCCTGTGCATTGGGGTATTCATCCAAGTTTCTTGGAGCATACACTTGTGATATAAGTCTATCATGACCACCCCCCCCACTTGGGATCATTAATCCTTGAGCTAAGCTTAGCCAAGTTCTATGACAGTACTCACAAATCTGGATAGCCTCTAGGTGTAGAAGGGATGTTCACAGCAATGACATTTAAATCAGGGTTGATAGTTCCTTTGTCAACAGGATGCTAACTATCCACTTCGACAGATGAAGTCTTATGCTTTTCAATGTGTAATAATCCCGGGACCTCGGGGATAGAAGGGGGTGGGGGTGGGGGGGGGCAGAGTTAGACTATTATTTCACTATCTGATACCAGACTCTCTTAGTCAATCAATCAATCTCAGTCAAGGTCGAAGTGGCATTTAAAATGTATGGTCTTTGTTCCTGATTTCCTCTGGTTCTCCCCATAGGGCCTATAGGATCGGCTGAAATTATTAAAAAGGGGCGGTTATTCTTAAACTGAATTTCGTTGTCACTGATCTCGGTGAAGCGCAAATCTAGGGACATCAAGCCTACTGCGTGCTCTGCACTGATTGGTACTAATTTGATGTAATCATAACATAAGTCCTGTGGAAGTGAGAGTTGTTGGGAAAAGATTATGTCTGAGCATACTATTGCACAACAGTGCCTGACTTCCCTTATCCAGTGGATTGTCTTATTTATAAGTGAATCAGTGTTCTCTTGACTATTGTCTGCAGTTTAGAGATCTTTGCCATATAAACCACCCTCTTGTTCTCGAATGATTGGTGCACGCGAGACATTCTACCCAGCATCTGCATAAACATTCGTGAAGCAGGCGCCAGCCTGGTTTTATGGAATCTATTATTTCGGTCCTGACAGTCTATAGTCAGTCTTCCTTTAGTCAGCAGGTTCTCGGGTGGGTGACTGGTAACTTGTCTTGCCCTAGAAAACTCTAATTTGTATCCCTCCATCCCTTGGTCATAGGCAGTGGGCCCACTGGGACAGGGTTCCGCTTCAAGAGAGGATGCCTCATAACAGTCTTTATTAATCATTTTCTACCTCCTCTATTATCTTTCATGGTACACTCTTCAGCTGCGTGTCTGGCGTATCTTTTTGCATTTGTAACACTGCAGGATTACCGCTTACCCATAATTAAAAACGAAATCCAACATACATTAAAGCACAGCAGTTCCTTATGCAGGTAATCAACGCCCACAATAGTATTCCTTTATATCTTCAGATGTTCTTGTTTGATCACCGATAAAAGTATAAAAGTGCTGAATTCGTGAGCAATCATGTATTAGTTTAAAAACAACAGATGGAAGGGGGTCAGAGTATGAGCGGGCATCGTTATTACCAGTGAGAGAGTGTCAGTCCTCCTGGGTTTCAGATCAAATGTGGCCCCTTCCCAGCACCGCCTCTATGTGACAATGGACAATCTTCAGGAAGACCCTCAAGACCTGGCTCTTCGACTGAACGGATCTGCTTACCCCCCCACCCCCCAAGCACCTTGAGACCCTCACGGGTGAGTAGCGCACTTTACAAACTCCCTGATTGATTGATTGGAGAGGACGCGCCCGCCCTTAGTCCGGGTTCACCCTGACGCAGCCAGCGCAGCGGTGCTCGAGGAAGCAATTTATAGGTGCAACAGTGGCAGGGGCCCTCCTCCTCTGAGCTGGAAGTGTCTCCTGGGACTTAGAGTCCCCACTCCCCCCTCAGTGGCAGAACTGCTGCTAAGAAGTCTTCCTTTACCCTGCTGTGTTCAAAAAACATTCTTGTGAAAATCTTCTAGGTCAGTGAATTCATCGAATTGTAAACTCAAAAAGACAAACTTTTCTAAACCACTTCGCTCAAAATCAGCATACATGACTTAATTTATGGAGCCCACTGTGTTTACTTGCAGCTGTACATCTTTAATGACGAATTATTTTCGAGCAGTTTTTGAAATCAGGAAACAGAAGCAGCAGCTGCAAGCATGGCTTCTTTCACTACTTCCCCATCTTCAAATGGTTTCTTATTTTCAATTATGTGGGCTACTTTAAATGGTGCCACTGTGGCTGCTTTTGAAAGGGCACGTAGTTTTATTTATTTTTTAAAACGGATTACTGACTGCTCAAAGCGGTTTTAAGCTCTATAACTTTTGTTCTCCTAATGTTGGTTTTGCTACGGTACTTTGTCGTTCGATTTATGAAGTGTGGTAAAATGCCTAGTAGATTACATTTCTGACCCATAGATATGTTTGCTTAACAAATTCTCTTGCCTTTAAAACTTGTGAAGAAATATTGCTGTTCCTGTTCTCCTCAAAATTATAGGTATATGCCTACGCTTCCTTCAGTGGTGGTGTCGTAAAGTAGAATAGATTTCCTTTTATCATTTCACTGAGTTCTTGAATGGCACCTCACAAAAAAAACTGTAAAGAAACAAACATTGTTACCCATCAATATTTTTCCCTAGCTTCAAATTTAATTAAGCCCCTTAGCACACGCTTAATTAGCCTACAACAATGTATTTGTCTCTAGCCAGTTCTGAGAATAGCACAGAGCACTACAGTGCAAACAATTGTCTCTGCCAATTATGTTTTCAAACTTAACATCCCAGCTGGGGAAGACAAAACGCTAAAAATGGAATAGGGGGAACATCTGATTTTGCTCCTGGGAAAACATTCCCTAAGAAGTCGTAAAAACCGCCCTATCCATGATAAAGCATGATGCAGGTTTGTGGGGCCCCGAGACTTCACCTCTTCAGCTTTATTCTCCATACTTTTATTTCACAACAAACCAAATGCCAAGGCGCACCCAAATTGGGGCTGCCGCGCCTATGGCGGTTGCGCCGGGGACAGCCCATCGTGTTTGGGGGCGGCGGCATGTTTAGCCGCCACCACCAAGCAATATCGGCCCCAGCGATTGGCCCCTAGGCGGGGGAAGTACTGGAAGTGTTTTATCACTTCTGGGTCCACGCCGAACCAGTCTGCGCTGGCTTCCATGCATAATGGGGCGACAGATCGGGGGAGCGGTCTCTTTTCCGCTCACTGCTCTGCCGACGGGACGCTGCTGGTCCCCCCCCCCCCCCACAGGGGTACCAGTTCAAGTTTTGTAGCCTGCCATTGGCTATCCAGAACACCCAGCCCTATGGTCTCACGAGGCCCTCCAGGGGATGCTTGCAGCATGTCAGCTGCGGGGGGTGTGGGAGTACTCGCTGCCAACAGGTCCTTACGGCAAATCCCCACACGGGCGCCAAGCTGGCACAGGCCCTTGGAGGGATAATGAGGGTGTATGGGGGTGCCCGAGGTAGGTAACCTGGCGGGCAGACGGGCCTCCTGCACAAGTTACTCTGGGGAGGTATTCCTTAGGGAGGCCTCTCCCTTTAGGGAGAGGCCCTCACGGGTTGACCTGTCATGATCTCACTCATAGGCTCAACACTGCATACGCAGGAACAATGTTCGATATGGTTAGGAATGGCTATGTATTAGAGTTTATGTTAATGATAGCCATCAATCAAAATTGTAAATAATCAGGTCTCTGCTTTATGGTGTTTCTGCGTATAATTTTGTAAAAACGATTTGAGTGCATTTGAATGTTTTTGTGGTTTGTTATCATAATAAACACGGCTGGGGGTTTACGACCCCTAACCCAAAAGTTTAAAGTGATGGTATGTGCCGTCTGTCGCAGGAGGGAATGCTGGAGGGCAGGTGGGGGATCTGGGTCACTCCATTGGAATGGCTGGAGCTCGGCAATACCTGGCCATAAACTGTGCACTTGGCTTGCTGTGAAGTCCTGCAGGAGTAAAGGGTCTGCTTCTCCAACCCAATCCCCGGACATATTATGGCGGATGCCGTAGGATAATAACCTTGAGAGGGCTCCGGAGCCGGCAGCATGACCGAGAGCCAAGGCGTTAGAGTTGAGGAGTGGCCTACCTGCCACCCGGCACTTGCTTCTCCGATTCCTGAACATACCTAAAGGTAAGGCCGATTGTTTTCTATAAAAGCCCAAAAGCTGCGACAAACGCCTTTCTTAAAAAAGTACGAAATCCGACGCCCACTCACGGTCGTCCGTTTTCGGAAAGCCGTCTGAAACTTTACTCCGTTCCGGTTCCAGGACTTTCGGGGCAGGGGGCAGAAAGGAACGAATGTGTGAGGTCCCAGTCTATTACAACGTTACCGCCGGCATTTTAAAAAGCTGCGGGAAGGAGACACAAGGTGGGTAAGATGCACGCCCTGGACCGGAAACAAGCATCCTGGGACCGGAATGTACAAAGTTTGGCAGAGTACAGTTTCAAATGGCTGTTTATCTTACAATCCTCCAGGTAGACGTACCTACAGCACTACTTCCAGGGAAAGCCTAATTGATTTCTACTACTTAATGACTATTTAATATAGAGATCTCATTATGCAAATTTCAATCAAATCGGATAGCCATTAGATGGGTTCCTCTGATTTGTTAATTGAGGTTCCATTTTTTTTTTTTTATTATGCACTCTTAAAAATGCTAGCTCTGATTATGAAAGCAAAAGGAACAAATGATGGACGGAATGCAGAACAATGCAAACATTCACCCCCATTCACAAGGATCTGGGTTAAATCCATTGTTCTTTTGCTCACCACGCCACCCCAGTTTGGACCCAGCCAAATGCAAATCAGTTTTGTCCCTGCTCCTTATGGGAACAGTTCAGCCCGAACTGCCAAACCAGGTCCTTCCTGGACCGGAAACAAGAATCCTGGGACCGGTTTCGGGGCATCAACCCTAATCAGCCAGGCTAGCTTGAATCCAGTGGCGCAGTGAGCAAGGGACCCACGTCTGGGCATACTCTTCCTACTTAGGGCGACATAAGCAAAAGGACCTGGCCTGGCAATTCGGGCTGGACTGTTCCCATGGGGAGCAGGGTCAAGACTGATTTGCATATGGCTGGGTTTATACTGGAATGGCAAAAAACGATGGATTTAGGCCCAGATCTCTGTACTGGGGTGAATGTTTGACATTGTTCAACATTCTGTCCATCAATTGTTTTTTTGCATCTCTAATTATAAGGCATTTAGAAATGGAAGAACCAATTCTCATCTGATACTAGGGCTTGATAATTTGGTCAAACTGTTATATTCTCCCCAGGCAACTTAGTCCCGATCCCATGAGTGTTGTGCTTGATTGATGTCAAGTGAAGATAGCGCCAGTTTATTTTTATGAAAAGCTTTTTCTTTTCCATTATGAGGTTCTGATCTAGTTGTTTATCCTTGTTAGCTTAACACCAAGGGTATCTGCACCTTTTGACTTAGATAAGTAGATCTACTTAACATTTCTGCAGTTACCATTGTACCAGAGGATTCATAATGTACAGCCATTAAACTGAGGGCACAGTATTGCTACCGGACCGTATTTCCATCATAAACTGGTCTGTTCCATGATTGGATAATATAGCCAATCGACCTGGTTTGGGTTCCTTTTGTTGGATAATTTTAACCCAGGAACATATCCTCCCATTTCCCTAGTCAACTGCTTTGGGGAGGATTTTTTGCCAGAAACCGGTCCTAGGATGCTTGTTTCCGGTCCAGGGAAGACATGGCTTTTCAGTTCGGGCTGGACTGTTCCCATGAGGCACAGGGTCAGACTGATTTGCATATGGCCATGTCTGAACTGGGGTGGTGGAGTGAGCTAAAGAATGATGATGGATTAAACCCAGATCAGTTGACTGGGGTGAGTGTTTGATTGGCTCAAACGTTCCGTCCATCATCCCCTTTTGTATCGCTTTGTTCGCCCTAAGTTGGCGGGGTATGCCCAGACGTGGGTCCCTTGCTCACTTTGCCACTGGATTCAAGCAAGCCTGGCTGATGACGGCTGGAATGCCAGAAACCGGTCCTAGGATGCTTGTTTCCGGTCCAGGGAAGACATGGCTTGGCAGTTCGGGCTGGACTGTTCCCATGAGGCACAGGGTCAGACTGATTTGCATATGGCCATGTCTGAACTGGGGTGGTGGAGTGAGCTAAAGAATGATGATGGATTAAACCCAGATCAGTTGACTGGGGGTGAGTGTTTGATTGGCTCAAACGTTCCGTCCATCATCCCCTTTTGTAGTTCTTTTCTACCAGGCAGTAAGTAGTTGTGCACACCCCCGGCCGGCACACCATCTAATAAATGAGCCCATAGACGTAAAGCTCTTTAATCGCGCCATTTGTGCTTGTAAAGTAAGTAGTTGTAATCGTGCCTTAATATATATTAAAGAAGACGATGTGCAAAAACAACTGACCGGAGTAGGTCCGTCAGCCTGCAGTGTCCTCCATTAATTTAATTAGTTATATTGCGCGACGTAGTGGCTTCCAGCCCTAGCTTGGTGGCGGGAGGGGGTGTGGGGTATTCTGGGGGACTAATGAATATTGCGCGCCACCTGAGCATAATAGCATTTGATTAAACAGGAGGCCCCATAGTTAGTGGACTCTTCGTGCCACTGGCTTTCTTGTATTCTTTATTTTTGGAGGAGACTGGCAAAGCTGGATTGTCTACAAAAGAAAAACCGGGGGCTTAATTAAGTTTATTTATGCGTCTATTTTCTTCACTTTATTATTACTACCAGCCTGGTAGAAATAATAAACAGTGCAGAAAGAGTACCAGAAGCATGGTAGTAAGAGGGAAGTCGGAGGTGAGGAATAACTTAAGTTAGAAAAGGGTAGGGTAGGAAGCAGAGAGAGACAGAGGTAAAGAGGGGTGAGGTCAGATACAGAGAGAGAGATGAAGAAGCAAGAGATGGGCAAGGAGAGAAGGGAAGATATATAGAATGACAGGGTGTTGAGGGAGGGATAGGTAGAGAAAGACAATCAGAGTTAAAGGTAGGCAGCAGGGTGGGGTTGAGAGATTTAGAGAGAAAAATAGAAGCAAGTAAGACAGAAAGAATACCGGGGAGGGCCTTGGGAGGTGGGGGCCAGATTAATTGCCCACTTTGCCTTGAAGAATCTGTGGGTGACATTGACAAACCACCCCAATTACGTATACAACGTTGTGATCCTCATCCTCTCTTCGAATGCAAATGCCCTCCAGCCCAGTTGATGAGTTGATGAAATTTAAACCCTGGTGGCATCAGCCATGCATGAGTGCGTTTGTAGTCTGTCAAGAGAAGGCTGCAGTGTTGTTCAGTGCTGTGCAGCAAGCAGCAGTATTTATGTACAAACCTGTATGTTCATTATTGATTAATAACTTTTAAAAGTTTGCAAGCGCAAGTGATGCACATAAGGTGATGGCAGCACATGGCAGTGGTGGCAGGCTGGCCACAGCTTGTGATTCACACTAGGGAATCTTGCACTGCTGTCACTGCTTCCTCTGAGTCTTGTCGTGTAACTTCTTTGCGTTAGGGAAGCTTGCGCTCCTGTTGTCAAAGCTATACCTGTGTTATATGCTGCTGAAGCCAAAATGATTGACTATATGAGGGAAGCAGAGGGCCCAGGGGTGAGCTGGTGCGGGGTGCAAAGAGGTGGAGCACGTGTGCAAATATGGGTAGGTTTCCTCCCACACACACAGCGGTGTGTACAGGTGGCTGTGTGCGTGTTGTCTGTGCGTGTTGCCTGTGTGTGTTGGTTTGTGTCTGGCTCGGGTACTTTGAAGCTGAAATTTGAAAGAGGGCATAAGGAAAAAACTAGTAAAGCCTATATCTAATTCCCACAAGCCCAGCGGTTCTGCTGCCTCAAATTTCCATAGAGCCCTTTTTTTTACACTGTGGCATTTAAAATTTTCCGTATATGTGATACAATGTTTTTCTTTCAATCCTGACCCATCTTGCACTTAATACAATGAAATTCCACGTACTGGAATGCCGGGAACTCCTTTTAGGACAATTGAATGCTGATGGCTAGTAATGACTTGTATAGATCTACAACAATCCAATATTTCCACTATTCCGGTGTTTGCCTATTGTTCCTTCCTTTGGTTTATTTTGTCACATAAGCTATGTCAAAGTTGTATCTTTGATCTCATAGACTATTAAAAAGGGCATACCCTACCCCAGTATTGTCCTTTCCCCAAATCGGCACATAGAGCACTGGAATTGTCCCTTTTCAATGCATTAGTGATTTTAGCAAAATTATTCCAAAATTGTGCTTTAAATGCACTTTTGATTTAATCTTTTTAAAAATGTTCACAGGGCAGGGGAACCTCCTATCAAAACCTTACTTTGAGGAAGGCTCCCTTGCTGAAATTCATCTGAATTTTCGAAGTGCCAGTTGAGGATGTTGGTGGAGCTAATAGAGTAAGTGGGTGGAGCCAGTGGAGGAAGTGGGTGGAGCCAGAGAAAAGTGGGTGTGGCCTCCAACAAACATTTGAGCACCTGCACTTCATATTTTACAAATTAAGCACTGGGTAAGTCACTGCAGGCGTCGCTCGGCATGGGCCTGTCGCATCATTCGCTGTTAACTGGGTCCCAGCAGCTGACCGCGTGCCCTACCTCTGAGACAGTGCTGCTGGCTAGTGGAGTTATTGAATTTAAAGTTACGGGTGCCCTGCACGAGCTCCACAACTAATCATAACACTGAACTCTCCTTTACCCCTGATGACCCAGTCGAGCGGCAGGCAAAGGCATCAGGTAAATGCTATCAGAATCTTCGTGTAAAAATAATTTTTGGGAGTTGGTACAGAGCTCAAAATAGCTGTCAGAATTGCGTGACAGTGTTGTGACAGTGCGGGTATGCGCACACAGTGGACAAAATGTATAAAAAAAATTTTTTTTTTTTTTTTTAAAGTATGGTAACTGATGCTGCGCACAATGTGGGCGGGGTGGGTGAGGATAGAGGCTGGATCAAAGGCATGGCTAAAAAAAAACTAGAATATTCTGTAATTTTTTTTCGGTCTTTCACCTTCAGATAGCTACATATGGAATAACAGTTTAAATTAACAAGCATTTGCAATGCAACAGGTCTCGCATTTACGCGAGTTTGAGCTATTGACATTGTGAATGATAATGCCTTTATTTATGTTTTGGTTTTTGAAACATAAATAAAACTCAGTCATTTACAATGCAAATAGCTCCAACTCGCGTAAATGCGAGACCTATTGCATTGCAAATGCTCGTTTGAGACTACTACTATTTTTTGTGATCAGACTTTGGAGCAGAGTGCGAAAGGGAGACTAAGGGGAAAAAAGAAGGGGAAAGGAATGAGAAAAGGAGAAAACCGGGAAGAAAGAAATTATGTTAGAGGAAAAAAAGGCATGAAGGTTCATGGGAAAAAGAGGTATGAGCTGGAATCAAGACTGGGCAGCTTTGGAATGTGATAACCTGGCAGCAAATTCTTAAGAAAAAATTCAGAATCTTGCACTGATCTATTTTGAAGGCGCAAAAGCGCAATTCAGTGCAAATTTGCAATAATTTGAAGACTTTTGGTACATTTAAAAGGACGATCTATAGGGGAAGAGTATTAAAGCGAGGGGGCTGAGATTTGTAACAAACAAAATACCTCCAAGATCTGTTTGAAAGCGTCATAGAACAACCAGATAAAGAACCAATAAAACTGGACAGGACCCATGGGACTACTCCAGGGCACCAAAGGATAACCACCAGGTGTCCCGAGTACAGTCCATTTTTATTTCGAGGAAAAGAAGCCATCATGACTCAAGCTCGAGAGGGGGGACCCCCAGTCTTCTTCAACGCAGAACGAATACAGTTATTCCAAGACCTGTCACCTATCACGCTTGTGAAGCACAGATCATTTAGGCCTCCCAATAATTGGCTCAGGGCCAAAGGTATCCTAAACAGGTGGGGCCATCCATTTCGGATTATTTTAGAGGGAGGCCAAACAAGCCATCCTAGTCTTGTTAGAACAAGAGACTAAACGAACAGAGTACACCCCAAGCCACGATGGATGAAAAGGACATGAGGAACACACCAGAGGCATGGAAGACTGCAAAGGGCAAGCCAAGGAGATCGAAACCTGTCTGAGAGGGGATCACAACTGTCAAAGTGTGTGATTGGATGCCAGAAACACATCTCCACTCGCCCAAAGCCAGGATGAACCAACGAGCTAAAGTTGGAGCTGCAATACCAGAGGTAATAATGAACTGAGATTGAGATGGCAAACAAACATTTGGGTGGGGAGGAAAGGCCCGAGTGGGGGCTCAGGGGCACCTTTTAACAGGGTGCTTGCTCTCCATGTCATTTTTAGGATCACAGTAGAACAGGGAAGGTGAGATGAGGAACTGACAGACTGCCTCAAACACCCCATACCATCGGCAGACAATCACGCATACACATCACCAAATAGTTATCCAGTTATAGTTTGGTCACAGTTACTAGATTATACCCTTTTCATTCGTTTTGAGGGCTTTAGTAGCGAGAGAAGTGATACCATTAATTCCTGAATATACTGCAAGACAGAGCTGAACACCGCGACAGCCGATTCACATACTCAACAATACCCACGTAAGAATCAATATACATGATTGCTAGAGCATCAAGTGATAATACTAATATATAATATTTGGGGCCTGAACAACCCCACAAAGCGCTTGACCAATTTGGGGGAACTCAAGAGATCGGTCAGACATCTGCCTCTTACAACAGATGCATCTATTAAGGGAAGGCCAACACAAACTACATTCTAGGTTTTCCTCACACAATATCACACAACTGCATCCACTAAGAAAGCCATGGCCGCCATACTCCTCCGAGACAAACATAAGTTTGTGGAAAGAAAGATTACAATTAACGAAGAGAGCAAATGGCGGACCTTGGTGGGAGAATGGGAAGACCAACCACTCACATTACAAAGGGCAGAGGTCAGGGGAAATTCCTAGTCTCAACATTGTACGACATAGTACAGATATCAGATGACCCTGTCATAATAGGTGGAGAATTCAACTGTGTGATGCACCCTACGCAAGACAGATCCCCACTGCGCATAGGGAGGACATCAGTCTTAGTGGTTAGCAAAACTATGCTAAGCAAACTGGGTTTGATTGACTCATGGAGACACAGGCACCTGCTTCAGATAAACTATTCTCACTTCTCAGCAGCTCACCAAACCCAAACATGCAAGAACCATATCTTGAATGACCAAAGACTAACACCATTTATCCAAAATGCACACCACGGTCCACTATGACTTGTAATCGACAGGCCTGAGAAAGATGGCAGAAAGAGGAGGTACTTGGCAACTGAATGATACTCTTGTATGACTGTTGTCCTACATGAAATCCGTGAAACTATACAAGAGTATGTCACATTAAATAAGGCTGGGGAACTTAACCAGAGGATGATGTGGGACGCTCTTAAAGCAGTAGTGAGAGGTGCACTTATCCAAGAGGCATAAGGGAAATCCAACTCTTACGTCTTCACAGAAGAGGTGGAAATCCTATAGCACAACCACAAAGTGACCCCATAAAAAATTGGGAGGCAGCTGGCTTCAGTCAGGAGTCGAATTCACACTGTGGAATATGATACAGCGAATTCTATTCCGGCCAGAGTAGGTGAGGACTTACACAAGTGAGGAACAAAGTGGGAACCATGCTTGCTAAAAAAAAAAAAACTCCGGCACAACTGGAGCAGAATTATAGTGGGTACATTAGGAATGACAAAGGAGATATACAAGGAAAAGATGAGGGCCAACTGCAAGCTTTTCATGCTGCTAAAAAAAATAACTGTATACAGCCTCACCAACAGACACAGAGGCAATAAATACATAATGCAAAGGATCATCCTACCCACAGTGCCTCCACAGGAGGATGAATGACTGTACAAACCTATAGCAGTGGCTGTAGCCCTTTAAGTAAATGAAAGCTTCAAAGTGGGCAAGTTCCCAGCTCCAGTTGGTTACTTGCCAGCATTTTATAAGCAATTTGCACTCCTGACAGCTAAGATACAAACGGAGGTCTATAATAGCATGGACCTCTCCCAGGGTGTTATCTGTTCTCTGGCTGAAGCAATAATCTCCTGGTTAGCAATGCCTGGTAAACATTCCACACACATTGTGTGCATCCTATAGGATGATCTCCCTCTTGAACATGGATGCCAAAATATTCACTAAGACACTCGCAAACTAACTGGAGGAGGTGCTGCGGCCCCCAATACATACTGACCAGACAGGCCAGGATCAACAAGCGACAGCACCAAAAGAACCCTCCACTTAGGAGTCATAGCGCGGAAAAAGAATAAAGAAGTGGTGCCATAATCAATAGACACAGAGGAAGCGTTCCACAGGGTAGATTGGGACTGCAACATATAGGCCGCACTATGATCGAGAATGCAAATAAATGACAAAGCGGCCTTGCCTGTGCACCTTGCTTCTGGAGAAACAAAGGGGCATGAGATCGGGTTGCCCGCTCTCTTATGCTTTTTGTCCCCTACCTAAAAAACTAGTATTGCAAAAAATAAAAGAGCAGAAACATATCCACAACTTGACTTCCACCAAGACACATTTCAGTTATCAGCTTTCACAGATGACATATTATTGTCACTTATCGCACTCCAGACAGTTACTACTGGAGAGGTGTGGTTCAGCGGCCAGAGAGGCTGACTCCAGAGTGCGAGGCTCATGGTTCGATCCCCGGCATACTGAAGTGGGGGGCGGGATGGGGGAATAATAATTTTAAAAAATTAAAAACGTAACTGAGTACACGGCGGTATCCTCGGTCCTCTTCTCCGGCTCTCCTGAAGTCCCAGCATGCACTGGGGCACAGGCTTCCCACCCAATCCCGGCACTGCTCTCATGTAATGAGAGCAGTGCCAGGATTGGTCTGAGCGGCATGGTTTGCTGCTCAGAGTGCCTAGGTGCCTGTGACGTTTCTCCAACCCGGCTGTGTAACACAGCTAAGTTGGAGAAACCTAAGTGCGCATGTCTGTTTGGCCGGCCTAAGACAGCCGGCCAAACAGAAATGCCACTTACAGTGCACCTATCACTCCTCCCTGCTATGTCTAGACGCGCACCTCCCTACACTGCTGGCATGGCTCAATCAGTCAGCGGTCATTTTATTTCTCGCTAGACTGCTGACTGACGGGGCGATGCGCTCCGCCATTACGGAGGAGCTGCCCCTGGACCTCGGTGCCTGGTCTCTAGAGGACGATGACTGGGGGGAGGCATGCAGACACCCAAGAGAGGTAGCCATCACGGCCGGATTCAGACTAGGGCAACTGAAGAACCTACACAAAGTATTTCACAAGAACCAGACTGCACCGTATGGGAAAGTCGGACACGTACCCTGCTACACACACTGTAGGGATGCCTGCTGATTAGGCATCATTAAATCGGGTATGTCGCCAACTCTCAAGGGCAACTGGAGAGACGATAACACTGGACCTGGCAACACTAGGAATATGGGGAGAACAAACACTGCCCCAATGCATTCTCCTGCTGTGCAGCATAGCCCTTATGGTGGCTACGAGAGGCCTAGTGCAGCTATGGGGCAGCAAGGGGACTCCCACCATAGATAAATGGGCTGCCAACCTGGACTGTTGCATGCAGGCCAAGAAGTTGGTATATAAGACCGGAGGTTGCCCGAAGAAATTTGATAAGGTGTAGGGCCCTTTGCAGGATTTCAGAGGAATGGACTAACCCTCCCCCCAATCGACAGGGGAGATGGAGGTCAAGGGTGGTCAGGGTGTGAGGCACCGGAGTCGTGCAGCTTTGGGACTCGCCTGAACATTGTGAAGAGGTATTCAGTGGCCTGGAACGGATTATTCAACAACGGATTGGAAATGGTGAGAAGTGATTCTTGAACGTGTCAAATTGATCATTGTGGTTTGTGTTGTAAACGCGTAATAAAAAGTTTTTAAAAAAATAAAAAGGGAGCTATGCTGCTTGTACACACGTGCAAGAATTGTGCCACAGAACAGCACACACCTGTCATACCGGGCTAAAACAAACCAACTAACGCTATGCTGGGCAAAAGATGCCACGTTATGCACTGGGCCAGATGCAGTCCAGATGTACTGATCCACATGACTGGGGGAGGTGTAGGGTTCCAGACACTGATGTCTCAACAAAGGAAATGGTATTGCGCAGGGCTGCGAAAAAATAAAAAAATAAAAAAAATCAGTGTATGAGACACAGGGTTGGTAAAAGAAAGGGTTAAAATTTGGACCCCATGAAGGGATGGATGTAATGGGTGAGGTCTCGACGGACTGGCAAGAAGAGCTCCGTGAAGCAGGAATAGTTATAATGCGATTAGGATTGTGCCAAGTGTGTGTTTGACGTTGAGGAAAAATGGACTGTGTTGCTCCAGGGCTGCTCAAAGTAGCTTTTACTTAGAGTAGTTTCACAGATTGTTTTAAATGTGCTCACAACTGTGTCCTTCCTGGTACACACTGAATCTGACAATGCTTTTATAGTTTGTCCTCAACAAATATTCAAAACAGAAAAATACAGAAATTAATGGAAAAAACTGAACATATGTTTTGGGACATTACAAAATACCTTCCTTTCCCTTTAATTAGAAACTGATGAACTGCTGTGTAAACTAGCAGAGACAGTCACACGAGTAAAAACAAAGGCTGGCCTAGAAGTGGTGTAGGAAAATGTTACTTTCCTGTAAGTGTCTGTATGTAGCGTGCAGTGCTGTAGATTCACATGCTCTGCATACTGCTTCCACCTAGTGGGCTCAAACAAGCTGTTTTTCTTCAAAGAAGTCTTCAAAGTCATGAGGTATATAGTGCCTACTCCCTTAGTTGCCAATGCGTATGGGCACCGACTCCATGTTAGATTGTTTTTCGCACTGCAGGTGAGAGTAGTATGGAGTGACAAGTGAACATGATATGATGCACAAATTGTAATTAAGAGTCAAGAGATCTGTGATAAGAGACGCAAGCGTCGAGGGAAGAGGATGGGTGCATTTGAATCTACAGCACTAATCACTATTAACAGGTGCTTAAAGGGTACTAACATTTTCCATTTGTAGCAGGTGTTGCTGTTGATACACATGCTCTGCATAGACTGTAAAGCAGTATCCTTCCCTTAAGTGGTTGCTAGCATGTGGATGATCCAAATGCCTGAAATAAGGTCCTTAAGGCTGTCTGGCTAACCATAACCAGGCCTTGAAAAATTATAAAAATGTTACCAGGCCTTCAGGTCTAATGACCTGAATAACCTACTTGACCCAGCTGTAAAGCTCTTGACCCATAAATTTGTCTCAAATTGTGTGATCCTAAGCAAATACTTTATTTCACAGAGTCTCCGTTTTCTTCATTATCACATATGAGAGCACCTTCAAATTATGTGAGTTCAGCATGTCTGCAGTACAAAAAAAAACATTTGTTTGATTTAATAGACTAAACTTTTGCTCCATGTATAATAAGAATCTAGTCCACATATTGGGAACAACATAACCCCCGACTTGCCTCTTTGTTCACTAATAGTAGTGTCATCAGGGCAGAGGCAGGAATATTTCTCACTATGTTAAAAAAAAAAAAAATCACTTCTAATAAATATATCACTAAAGCATGATGTAGTAGCACAGACTATACAGGCAGCACATTTTCCAATGAAATGGCCACAAACCATGCAATTGGCATGCAGTTGACTGCTAAACTATATAACGTACAAATGTTAATGTGTGGCTCTTGGGTTTCTGCAAATATTTCTCAATTTGCCCATCACCAAATATTTTGATTTGTTTTGAGCCTATGAAAAATCTTTGGGCCTTATTTAAGTCTTGGAGAGGGAATTCCATCGCAGAGGCAACGGAGTTCTCCTTCCCGCCAACATTATGGTCCGCCCACCCAATTGAAATTCTGGCAGACCATAGTTTGACCAAGGCAAAGGCTACTGCTTCTCCGCTGTGGTCAAACTCCTCCAATGGCCCGAACAAGTGCCGTTGAAGGTTTAGCTGTATGCCCACCCGCATAATTTAGATGGGTGGCCATACAGCCATTTTTCAATGCCCGTCACCGCCAGAAAAAACATGTTGGTAGGGGTATTGAAACGTGCACAGTGCCCCCCCCCCTCCCCCCATGGAGAGGATGGCATTGTTTTTTTAAAGAAAATCTCGCTTTGGGATTTTCTTTTTTGGAAATAAGAAAAAAAGTTGAAAGTTTGACGTGTGGCTCAGTCATGTTGAAGGAGCGGTCTGTCAAACTTACAATACACTGGCAGGAGCCACCACAACGGCGGTTCCGGCCAATGCTAGAAATGACCAGTGAGCCAGCGGACATTTCCAAGTCTGGCGGGAGGCACCTCCATCAGGGCGAGTGAGTAATTTACTCTGTTGCCTGGAAGAGGATGGGTCGCCTTCCAAGATTTGAATAAATGTGTTTCCATCATATTTCAGAATTACAAAAAACCGTCCTTTCCTGACTGCCGATATATTTTGAAATATTTGTATAGTTCACTTAAAAGCAATTTAAATGTGTTAGAAAAAAATAACATCCTGCAGCCTTTCATTTCAGACTCCCTGTACCCCAGCATTACTGTCAGAGTTCACATTGCAAAATCATCTAACATCGCAGTCAGAGAAAAAAAAGTGGACACCAATCTCTAGGAATAAATAAAACAGCAATTTTAAGAAGACATAAGTTCACATCTGATCTTGGTCTATGAACACACAGCAAATGTGATAAAATAAAAACAAGATTTAAAGACATCTTTATTGCTCATTCACTGTCTGAATGAAAAGAACACCTACCTATTCTTTGCCAGCTGGAGCTCTCACCAGAAGGGGCAGTTGGTCCTAAACATCTCCTGCCCTGATAAAATCCGACTCGCCATGGTGAGATTTTGAGGCTTGATATAGAATTTTGCTTGGCTAGAAAATCCACACAATAGTGTAATAGTGTTTAGCAAATGGTGTGTGGGGGTGGACTATGTCGCCGCCTTACATATGTTGGCTAGGGAGATATTTCCCAAAAAGGCCGTAGCTGCACATTTGACTATCCATCTGGCAATTTCTGCATTATGCATAGGCTGGCTCGTGCCGTTTTGCAAAGACTACAAACGGCTGGTTTGCTTTCCGTAAAGACTTGGTTCCGTCAATCGGTTTCATGCGTTTGACATCTAGGGTGTGGAAGGCTCTCTGCTACTAAGTCTCGTTGGGGGGGAAAAGACCCGGAGCTATATGGCCTGGTTATGGTGGAAAGGAGAACCCAACTTAAGGAGAAACTTATGTTTAGTCCTAAGCACTACCCTGTCCTTGTGGACCTCAATAAAATGTTGCTGTAGTGGGAGGGCTTGCAGCTAGTACTGCGTCGTAGATGAGGACTATGTTTAGGTTCCACACTGGTGCCAGTTGGGAGCACTGACCCTCTTAAAGCCTGCCATGAAGGCTCTTACCATAGGTATGCAAAAGGAGGAGTGTTCCGTATTCTTCATGCAGGCTGCAATAGCTGCCAGATGGAGCCGTATAGAGATGTTGGACATGGCCCTTTGGGTGATTTCCCCAAAACTTTGTTTTTTGTTCCAGTTTTTGCTAACTCTTTTCCTGACCTTAGGACTCTGGGCACTTTCTCACTGTACTGAAGCAGGAAAGTGTGTGTCTCCTTCCTGCACATAGAAAACGTAAGTAGCAACAGCTTACTTGTAACATATACCAATAATTAAACCATAACACACACCAATATTAGTATTCAATACTGTATTTAGAAATGGATATCAAATAATCATGGCTGTCACAATTTACAAATTCAATTGTAATAAAGAATAAGTGACTGTTGGTGAAAAAGTGACATGTGGTGATGGGTGACGTTGAAAGTGCACTATATACAAGACAATTAAACATGCATTCAAGTGAGGGGAGAAGAATTTATGTTTGTCCTTTTTATTTTAGCACATATATCGCAGGATTCATTAGCAAATTAAACTGTGATCCTGAGCGTTGTGCGGACATATGTAGTCGTCGACGTTTCGACCCTGTTGGTAGCGCAAAAGTAAAAATGCGTCAAGGTGGGTCTTCTTCAGGACAGGAAGGGGAAGGACAGCCAAAATGCAGATTCTTTAGTCTGTCTGCAACGATCAAGTGCCTTTTATTCAAAGTGGGGCTAATAATTACACCCTCTCAGGACTCCACCAGCCGGTTGGAGCCTCAATGGAGTTCTTTTAAACGACTTCCACCCATCGGTTGGAGTCTTTTTAATTAGCCAGTCAGATGAATAGCGTGATCTGGCAAAAAACACGCCCGTCCGGCAGCTGCTTTGTTGCTACTTACGTTTTCTAAGTAATTGAACACCCCGACAGAACCAATTGTTTTATTTTATACATATACCCAGGTTCTGAGGGACACCGGGTCGCCCCATTATTTTTTCTAGTCCTTCCTGCACATGTCAGAATAGGGTTTTCACTTGATTGGGTCAGGTGTTGTACCAGTGAGTGCCCTGTAAGAAGGTACACCAGATAGCCGGGGTGGGTGTGACCCTGGCTAACAGGGGGATGCAGCTTTAATGTGCCGCCCACCTAATAGCCTGTCAAAAATGTCTCATAATCTGGTGGGCCGGTCTCCCTCCGTAGCCAACCCTGAGGTGGCCGTTCACTACCACCAGACCGAGGTAGGCGAGTGTCCGAATAGGGAAGAACCTTCATGTGGGTTCTTCCTACCTAGGGGGTTGGCTCGCCCTAAGGGACATTTCCTGGGTGTGGTCAATTCTCTTGTTAAGGCCCGAGGCCCTGGGGCACTTCCCCACACTAAGTGCAGTGTAAAAGTGTGCATGCCCTTCCGACACACGTTAGGAAGTGGTGCTCACCTGAGGTTTCTAACACGTCGGTCAGGTCTGCCATGGCCAACCACCAGGGGCAAACTTGCACCTATTATGGTTTAAGACCTGGGACCAGCCTGCCAGTGCAGGCTGTTTTGCACTTTACCTTGGCACCGATTGTGTCTTTAAATGAGTGTCCAGCCTGCCACTGCAGGCTGACATGCGTTCAGCGCCGAGGGTGCTCCTAAAATGCGGGTCCGGCCTGCCATTGCAGGTTGGGGTGTGTTTGAACTGATGGCACTTCTTAAATACGTGTCCAGTCTGTCATTACAGGCTGGTGTGCACACTGCACCGATGATGCTCTTAAATACGTGACCAGTCTGCCTTTGCAGGCTGGTGTGTGCTTTGCACAGATGGTGCTCTTCAATTTGTGTCCAGCCTGCCATTGCAGGCTGATGCACGCAAATGCGCGTTTATTCAGACTGGACTGTTTAAGTCACTAGCCATCCTGAGAGGACCTTTCACATCCACCCGAATACCCCGGATATATAGCCCAAGGGTGTGAAGCGAGTGGTAGGTGAAAGGCAGGACAGGTACACATGTGTCCCCTGCCCAAGTAGTGAGGAATACCCATGTGTGTTTTCGCTGCCTATGAGGTTTGCTCTCCCATAGGCTAACATGGGGAAGTGGTTGATATTACTTCAGGCTGCCATAGTGGATTGCAGGGGAGCAGCCTCATGTTTCATATCATTGGATTCGCAGCGACAACCTCTTGCCAATGGTCAAGGTGGCCTTGTCGTGATTCCCCTAGTAATGCCACTACTAGAAACTGGGCATTTCTATGCTCTGAATCTGTGTGCCTTGGTGCTTGGTTCCAGTCCACACTAGAGGTTGGGGAGCCCATCTGGGCATTCCCCAGCGACAGCTATAAGTCACTGGGCATTTAATTGGAACGACAGACCTCTGCCATTTGTGGGCCAGGCTGCAGAGATTGTAGGAGGAGGTTTTGACACTTGGCCTCCGGAGCCAGATCATGGCCCCACTAAAGAATAAGATCTGCATTCCACAGCCTCATGGCAGACAGGACGGAAATTTAGGGGAGATATCTGTGGTTCAAAGTGAGACCTTTTGAACTACCCCCAACTTCAAAGGCACACACCAGTATAACTACTGGTGCCATCCTGCAGCAAGGGAAGCGATGCACTTGTGGGGACGTGGTACCGGAGAACCTGGACCCGTGTGGTGCACATTGCCAGAAGACTCTGTTGTGCTCAAGGAGGATTACTGCCATTGAAAGGGACCCTGTGCCCTTCCTTAATAGTGGCTGGCCTGGGAAGACTACCTGCTGCTGTGTGGCACCCTGAAGTTTGCTCTCCAAGGGCTTGTCGGACTTTCCTCCTGTTCTCTCAAAGGTCTCAGGGACATCAAAGATCTCCTGAGAGGGACCCAGGCCGTCTACCTGCGACACCTGAAGCGTGGTGCCCTCTCAAGTGCCCACATCGTATACTGGATTCCAGCTGGTAGCGCGGCGTGGAACTAAGATTTGTGCCTGGAGACCGGATTGCCTGGTGCTTCTTGCGTGCAGTGTCCAATTCACAGGTTGCGACCCTCGGAGGTGGGGTCATAACTTTAGTAGTGCTTCATTCCACCTTGTGAGGCATTGCTGAACTTGCACCTGTGTGTGTGACCGCAACTGTCTGGTGCGACCAATATCAACGTGCACTGGACGTTGGGCCTCAGTTCCAAGGAGATTCGGATTTTGCAACTCTTAGTTTTGTGTGACCAGAACGGTCAGGTGCGACCAGTTATCATCGTGCACCCAATGTTGTGCCAGGATTGCCTGGGTGCAACTCATCAACGTGCACCCGACGGGGTGTCTCCTCCATCCAAGAGGTCCCTCCTGCTTCATTCTCCATTAATCTACTGTTCACTCCTTTGGCCCTCAGCACAGCAGACTAACTACCCTCTCACCCGGCCTTCCTCGACTACACCGGGTTGGCAGGTAGTATTGCCCGGCTCAGGCCTGGGTGGTGAGAATGACTGACTGGGCTGGGCGAATGACTTCAAGAACTATCGGAAGCGGGTCAAGAGACTATGTGACCCCCTGTGCTTTGCACAACTGGGCAGGTGCCGGCAGGCCCTTGGGGAGCCCTTTGGCATGTCTGTTTATTGCCCCGGCCCGTGTCTGCTCTACATTCTGTGGGAGAACTTCTTGAGTGGCTGCCAAACCCCTTTTGCCGACTGCCTCCCCACCATCTGCTTCCTGGGACCCTTACTAAGAGTGACTACAGCAGCGTGCAGCCTAGTGCCCGAGGGGAGGATGGGAGTGTCTCCAACCGGTGGGCGTGGGATAGTTGAGGTGAGTTGGAGGGCAGTGGGAGGCTTGGGGCCACAGGGTCGGCAGAGTGTAACCTACTGGGTATCAGTTGCACCGCACTAGGGTGCTGAGTGTGTATGTAAGCGAGTATTTCCCTATGGACTTGTCTGATATCCGTTGCACTGCATAGAGGTGCAGAGTGTGTGCATGACAGTGGGGAACCGCCTGTGATTCACAACACTGGACGGCAGTTTGCCCGATAGGTTAATTTCTTGCCAGAAAAGCATTACGTTTAACATTGGTTTTCCCCACCCGGCCTCGGCCCGTGGTGCTGCTAAAAAATGTGGTAATATTTTGTGTATGTACATATTTCTGATTTCATTGTGACCCGGGGTGCCCCCTCAAACTGTGAGGTACTAGAGTATAAGAATTGCTAGGGCGGGCCTGGGGTGGACAAACATGTTGCACCGCATAAGGGTGCTGGAGGGGTATATATTGCTATCTTTCCCATGTATGCATACTACCAATGTCATTTGAACACAGCTGGGCCTAGTACTGCAAGTAATAATTCCGAATGAGATTTATGCCCAGAAATACAGGATGTTCGTGTTGTGCTAATTATTAAGTGGGATGAATACAAACGTTGTTTACATACATCACGTGTGAAGTCTCTTGTGAACCTAAGGGTATTTATCAGGAACAAATGCTGAAAGTGCCAGTTCCAACATTTGTGCAGGCTAGGTCTGACTTCTGGAGATGGAGCAGGTAGTAAATGATATCCCGGACTGCAGGTTTTTGAGGGTATAGCTTTATTGGTGATATAGCAGTGGACACATCTCTTCTACTTCCCTATATAGCAAGGAATGAGGTAGATCTACAGGACTCCCACAGTATGTCCATGCACTCCTGGAGGAGACACAGGTAACTGAACTCTAGGACATCAGATGCCAGGTTGCTAGGTTGAGCTGTTTGAGGGTCTGGGTGCCTGATCCATCTTTGGTTTCTGGCAAGATGGTACAGCCTATTGGGGAGCTTCTTGCGCGTGTTGACTGACATTGCAAGAAGAATGGAGTACCAGGGCTGCTTGGACCAGGTTGGGGCTATGAGATGATTATCTGGGACATTTGCTGCATCTTCTGCACCAAAAAGGGAAGGAGAGGTGGAAAAGTACAAGCAGAGATTCCTTGACCAGTTCATCCATAGTACACTGTCCATGGACTGTGGGTACTTGAATGCAAAGATTGGGCATTTTGCATTCTTCAGGGTGGTAAAGAGATCTATGTCTTGAATGCCCCTCAGGGGCTGGATGTCTTGGCAGAGTGCCCAATGCAAGATGGTCTGTGCTGGTAGGGAGAGTGAGTGCCCAGTCTTTAGCAGGTAGTACACGATATCCGTACCGACTAGGGTGGCATTTCCCTGGATGAGTGGGAGAAAAGCTTTGAGAGCTAGGCAGAAGGCCAGAAGCTCAAGGTAGTTGATGTGGTGGCCCTCATGATGGGAGGTCTACATACCCTACACTGATCTGATTGAGACGAGCGGTCCACCCAGCTTGGTAAGCATCCATGGTAATGGTGACTTGAGGAACTGGGTCTTGAAAAGGCGTGCCCTGCAACAAGCTGTTGCTTCTCCACTACTGCAGTGTGTGATGCACCCTGGCCTTTACCAAGACTAGATTTTACATTTGACCCTCAGCTTATGAGCACTGTGCTGCAAGGCACTGCTGCACCTGGTTCATATGTAGCCAAGCGTGGGGAACAAAAGCGATGTACGAAGCCATCATGCAAGCATTACTGCTCTGACTGTTACGTGACGGTTGAGAGAGGTGTACGCTGTTAGAAGACGGCCACTGTTTGTAAGCTTAGGTAGTATTTTGCCTGTCAACATGTTCAACACCAATCCAGGAAGGGCTGGATTGTAGAGGCTGTAGATGGGCTTTGGTTACCTTTATGGTGAACCCAAGTCTATGGAGAAATGAGATTGTTGCTTGGGTGTGCTGCAAGCACTGTTGTAGACTTTATCAGCTAACCATTGAGGTAGGGGAAGACATGAATGCTGCCCATTTAAAAAGGAGCGGTCAACCACAGCCAGGCACTTGGCGAAGACCCTTGGGACAGTGGTGACAATGAAGGGAAGTACTTTAAACTGGCATTGACAGCCACTTATCACAAAGCGTGGGTAGCGTTGGTGGGCGGGATGAATGGGGATGTGTTAGTAGGTGTCCTTAAGGTCTAATGCTGCAATATAGTCACCTTGTTGGAGCAGAGGGATCACATCCTGCAGCATGACCATGTTAAAATGTTCAGAGAGGATGTATTTGTTGTGGGGCTTTTGGTCAAGGATGGGCCTGAATGAGTCGTTCTTTAGAATGAGTAATTAAAAGCAGTACACCCCTTTCCCTGCTAATAGGGGGGGCACTGGCTAGATGGCTCCGTTTTGTACTTCTTCCTCTAGAAGAGTGAAATGTTCACTGCTGAGAATGTGCTTGCGGGGTGGGATGTTGGATGGGGGTGTAGGAATTCTAGGCAGTAGCCGTAAAAAACAACTGCTAATACCCACTTGTCTGATGCGATTTCCTGCCAGTGGAGGAGGAAATCTCGGAGCCTGCCCCAGAGAGGTATATGTGGTATGGGGAAGGAGAAGAGAGTCACTATTTGGAGGTGGAGGCCCCCTTGCCAAAACCTCCTTTGCCCTGGCCCGTGTTGTTGTAGCTGTAGGCCCCTCTGGAATAGCCACATGGTGGCTCCTGGTGGGTGTTTTTGCTGCTGCTTCTGGAATGAGGAAATAGGGTCTGGATAGGCGGTCTCTATCTGCCATGCAGTGTTGCCTTCAAAAGGAGCCGGCAGTTTTAGATGTTTGAAGGGAACCCATTGCTTTGGCGGTGTCCGTGACCTTCTTTATCTTTTCCAGCATCTGGTCAACTTATGGGTTGTAGAGATGTTCATCAACGAAGGGCAGGTTGAGCAAATGCTGCTGGACTCCAGGTCTAAAACCTGAGACAGCGCTATGCGTGGCGTCTCACCAGAATTCTGGTATTGACTCCTTGGTCCGTGGTGACGGCTGCATCCAGGGTGCAGCAAACAGCAGCATTGGAGATGGTTTACCTTCCTCCTCCTCCTGCTCCCCTCTTGGCCGATGCTTGTCTGAGAGGTGCTCAAGGAGCTACTGCATTTCATCGGACTGTGTCCTATCGTATCAGGGCAGAAAGCCAACCAAGTTGGCGAATCTCCAGTGGGTTGCCACACAGTTTCCTCTTTTCATGCAGCATCCATTTTCTTGCTCTCCTTGTTAGGCGGGTGAGCATCACCCATGGCCTGGACGCTTGCACTCTGACATGCAACATGGACTACGAGGACGTCCAGGGACACATGACCCCTTATGTATGGTGAGTCATTAGGGGATGATATATATTTTTCTCCACCCGGGGAGTTACTAAACTTGCTTTTACAGGTTCCTTGAAGGTATCAGAGTTTAATATTCCCTTCAACATGAGGAAGAACTGTACTGTGCGCTGTGTCTTGGAAGGTCTCCACGAGGAAGTCATCATCCTGATGGAGGACAGGCATGTGCCCCTTATGAAAAGTGGCCACCCTCAGCATCACCTCAGGATACGCTGTGGTATCATCTGGGGTTGATGCCCTAACCAGGTAGTGATTCGGGTCAGGATTCCATTGGGGACAAATATTGTAGTTGTTCCATGGGTCATCAGTGAGCACAGAGTCAGACAGTGTTATAGGGGATAGCAGATTGTGGTGAGGCGCCTTCCTCGTAAGAGCAGTGGTGGAACCCTCTGCCGAATATTAGAGGTGATGTGTATGGTGGCGGTGGAGGCGGAGCTTGTAGTGATGGTTGAGGAACAGCATTGGGTGCAGCAGGGAGGAGGCTGATGCCCGTCCTTACGCCTCTTGTGCTTGGGAGCTGGAGTCTCCATTGCAATTTCTTTACTCTGACTTCTCAGAGCCAGCCATGAAATATATCTATGGCTCAAAATACATTTTCGGAGCGGATGGGTCTTCAGTGTCAAACGTGGCTTCGGCGCATATTAAAGTCTGCCTCGTACCGGTGCGGACTTTTGTGCCGGCGCCAAATGTGTCCTTGGCTTTAAGGGAACCAAGGCTTGTAAAGTCACTTTAGGCTTTATGGCCGATGGGGTTTGGTGCCCTCTTGCGAGGGCGTTGCAGGTCCAACGCTTTTAGTTGGTGCAGAGCAGAGCATGAAAGCAGGGATGGCCTGGAGGACTGAATTTTAGTGGAAAGGCTCGATGCCTGAACCCCTCTCCGGCTGTGCTCAGGCTCAAATCAAGGTCATTTTGGAGTTCTGGTCTGTGTCTCGATGCCTACCATACTCACAATCAAAATCTTTGTCCGGGAACTGGGTGGCAAGGAGTGCCTCATGTTCTTCCTCCTCAGACTCCGAGTTGGAGAAGACCGCCTCTGGTTTCAGCAATGAGTGGAGGAGCACAGCCCCAGAAGGGCCGGCTTCTTCACTTTCCTCTGCGTCGCGTTCCCTGTAGATATCACAGGTTTTGTCTGACCCTTGCCTCTGCATTCTCTGATGTGCCCACCTTCGCTCAGGTCAGTAACAAAGAGTCTTTTTTTACCTGAAGGTGAGAAAGGCCTTGCACATGGTGTTGTCGTGGTAGAGGAGTGATTGCACACCTCGTGATCAGTCGATGTTGCCAAATTTGAAACGACGAGTTGGGCCCAAAGGAAAGTGAGATAATTTGCTGAATACGGAGACCCGTTGCTACACGTCCAAACCCAATGGTGGAAAAAAAACAATCTAACATGGAGTTGGTGCCCATGCGCGTTGCCAACAAAAGGAGGAATCACTATGTACCTTATGTCCCTAAAGACTTCTTAGAAGAAAGACAACTTGCAAGCAACCAAGCCCAACACTAGATGCCAGGAGTATGCAGAGCATGTGTATCCACAGCAACACATGCTACGTACATATATTTATACTAGTTTATGAATTGTGAAAATGAGTAGAAAGCGCCGAGCTATTTTAAGCAGAATGGCTATCAAATCAGTAAAAGGTCTGATATTCTAATTCATAAACAATCTCTGGAATACTGGGCATCTTAGAAATATATGTTAATCAGAGTCATATTAAAATATTTTTGGGCAAATACGCTTTCAAAGAATGCTTCCCAAGTTCAATATGCTCACGTTCTGCAAATCGAAAATACTGAACAATGCCTCAATCCAGTACTGGCCTGCTTTAAGAATTCAGGAAGGCTATAAATATCGGGATGGGCGACCAAGGGTTTAACAAAAGGTTTGGATCGAGGCTAGCAATGGAATCTATTGTTACACCAGGAGCAAACATCCTACATTATTATAGGAGTAAGAGTTGCCCGCTCAGATAATTCTCCATTTATAAAAAAAAAAGTCAACTCCCATCCAAGCTCAACCCCTTCAAATTTCCAAAATGTACTTCAATTTTTCCTTGCAGCCAGGGTATTAAGGGCAATAATGTGTGCCCTGGGGTCACGCTGCGTTTGCTTTGGCTGCAACTCTTTAATACTGAATGTTTGAACTTGCACAGTATGAGAACGCGGCTGTTGCATCCTGACAGCCACAGCTACTGCTGAGCGCAGCCCCGCCAGGCACATTCTTATGGGTTGTAAAGAGCAGCAGAATATTAGCCAGTCAGTGTAACTTCTGCCGTCAGGATGCCGGTCTGCATAGCAGTTTCTGAGAGTGGGCAGCCTTTGTTTACACGGGGGACTAGGCGGAGGGCGCGCTGTTGCAGAAAATATAACTTGAAAATGCTGAGTCCACTAGAAGCAACATCATACATAAGTCCATAGTTTTGTTACTCTATAGGTATGTCATTTGAGGTCCAGTAAAAATCGTTGTGCGACACATCGCCTTATTTAGCAAATCTACAATAACTTCATATGCTTTTATAGCACTTTTTTTTTTTTTTTTTTTTTTTTTTTTTTAACAGCACCAAAAAGAAACCTATTTTCTGTCGGTAAAATCATGATCATGGTACAGTGTATATTTCCGATGCCTTCATCTGGTGATTACTTACTTTAAGTTTCAAGGAATGCTTTGCTAGCCTTCCCACAATGCATCCACCACCAGGCAGTCTGTCACCTAAATTAGCCAATTACTTGCTGCTTACCTGCGCAGCATCACTGTTCACCAGAAACCCCCTGCTGCAGCATGTAATCCAGAGATGCGTCAACTCAAGAAAGCGTGTTTCCGCTCTAAGCCCCGGCACTGTTTGTCTATCCTGGTACACAATCTTAGGATTCTAGCGCTGCCACTGTGGTGGTGGGAGAAAGGCAGGTTTAGATTTCTTTGACTAAGTGAGCAGTTTCAACAGGGAACGTGGCCAAGCAAGATGGCCGATTAGACGCTCCTTTTGGCGCTCCCGCTGGAGCCAGTGAAATCCTGCCATAATTCTGGTTCATCCTGCCAGTTTTTTACCCCCTGCTGCTTTCTACCAGCGTCTGTGCCAATATTTGACAAGATGCTGGCCTTTGCAGACTCCTGAGCTGCTGTGTGGAGCGGCGTTCGGCGCCATTTTGACTTGCCCGGAGCGATGCGGGGGGCTCCGTGGCGACAGTGGGTGTTCTGGTGGTGTGGTCGCTGGTCCCCCCGTGTCATGGGGACTATTTCTGGAACCTGAGAGACAGCGGACTGCTGCCGAACCGCGGAGTCTGTGACGGGGGCTGGACCTATCTGCTGGGTGGCCCTCCTGATCCTGCGGCCCACGGTGTGTCGGTATCTGCTGCGGGCCCACCTGATGCGCACGACTGTTGGCGGACCTGCAGGGGGCCCGTGCCACCCCTCCCCCCCCCCCCGGGAAGAAAAACGGTGAGGAGTTGCCAGGTCATGACGTGCGACAGGCCTCGAGGTGAAAGTCTGTGGGATTCAGGCGCTTGACAAGAATAGCTTGGTGTCAGGTCACACGGTCCCCCACTATGCAAAGATACGACAATTCAGATATACCCAGACTACACTAAAAGAGTGCAAGACCTCCGCAAAAGTTTCCTCACCGTCAAGCGCAGGATGAGGGACCACAGCATCAAGTACAGCCTGATCTTTCCAGCCACTCTGCGTGTCCAACATGAAGGCCGGGCCCACTTCTTTGAGATGCCGCAGGAAGCTGCAGACTGGATGGACTTCCTGGGTCTGGGCGGGGGAACACTTCAAGGAATGGCAGGGACAGCAGCGCAGGGGCACTGTAAAGTGTTACACTTACTTTAATATGTGACCGTGCTTGCTGTTTATTTAATACATTTCTTCTATGTCTATTACTGTTCTTGTATTCCATACTCTGTCATCACATTAGCGTGCGCAGCCCTGTATATGTTTATTTTCAAAGGCTGCATTCTTTAAGTTCCTTTCTACTCCGAGGCTCCAACTGTTGAATAGGTTATTCAACAGTTGCGCTTCGGTGTGGACAGCTGTACTCCTGTGTAGCTGCTGACAACATGGAATAAAACTGATTTGGAAGTACCTCCATCGTCTTCTATTTCATTCCGACCCGCACTTTACATTTGGCGACGAGCGGGGCAGCAGCTGCACTAATTTTGTGCAGATTTCTGCCTTCCACCCTTCATCTTGACCCGGTGTCCTTCAAAAGCGGATTCAGTGCTGCTCGTCGGATCAAGCAGCTCCCGCGGTTACTCCGTCCCTTTCCCTGAACCGGATGTGACCTCCGCATCGCCTCTTATGCAATTTTGAGGCTTTTGGTGATTTTTCAAAGGACCCGGGGTCGTCTTCTCTGACGTTCATTTCAACACGTCACACTCAACTAAACGTGATAAGGTATTCACGCAACGTGCCGCCATCTTGGAAGGATTTCTAACGTGAGTTGGCAGACACAGTTATTTTATATTTCAACGCGCAATTAACCATTGCGCATCGGAGATATCAGCTGTTTCTTCGTTGCACGATCGTTTTCTTACACGATCGGCCTCAGATTTTAAAGCGGTTTATTCTTATCACCACTTTCACCAACTTCAAAACGGGAAATACAAGGTATTTAGACAACATTTGAAAAATATTTAAATTTCTTCAAATTTAAATTGGAGGATTTATATTCATTTACTGGTCTCACAAACTACAATCTGACAACATTGACTTTACGTACATTCAACTGGTCTTCCGATTTATTTATCAAACCTATAATTAAATATGGCATCAAACCAACAAGTTGTACAATTAAACCACTTTCTTCCGGTCCCAGGTAAACCGAAAGAATCGTGGAAAATGTGGTTTCGCAGTTTTGAAAGTTATTTAGTTGCAATTGATGCTGAGGAATATTCACCCAAACGCAAAGTAGCCATATTATATAATCATTTGGGAAGTTTTGGTCGACAAATATTTGACAATCTCCTAGCCTCCATTACTCCTCCAGGAAACTGTGATGGTTGGAATGTTTACACAGACGCTGTGCAGAGACTTAATAAAAAGTTTCTGGAGCAACCCAACGTAATACTTGAACGCTTTAACTTTATGAAACGCAAACAAGACCCAAACGAGACAGTGGAGGAATTTATGTCAGTACTTAGAAATTTGGCTGCGGACTGCAATTATGGTGCATCACTTGACATGGCCATTAGAGACCAGTTCGTGTATAGTTGTTACCATAAAAAAATACAAGAACGTATTCTAAGTTGTAGAGATCCAACCTTATCAGAGGTTATAGACATGGCTAAAAGTATTGAGCGGGCCATCATTTCTTCGAAATGCATCTCAAATGACGGTGTCTCTCCTGTCAATTTAGTGCAAAATGAGTGCGATTAATGCTATAGCTGTTAAAAACAAATTTGCTAAACCTTTTCAAAAGAAAACGAATATTATTTGTTACAGGTTCGGTTCCAAGACACATCTGGGCAATAGTCCCATTTGTGCAGCTCTCGGTAAGAGATGTACTAATTGCCACAAAATGGGTCATTTTTATACTGTTTGCAGGAGCAAACAAATGGTTCGTGTTAGTTCAATCTCTTCAAATGAACACCCTGATCTTAATGTCTTCTCTTGATTCGCCTTTACAGAATCTTGATATTAATACTGTGCATTTAATTCCTGAGGTAGATAAACAAAAGATTTTATCTATTGACACTAATGAAGGTTTGGCTAGCTCTGAACACATTAAAGATCCCACTTGCGAAGTCACTATTGATAATAGGTCTATTAACATGATGGCAGATTCTGGTGCACCTGTGACCATCATATCTGACTCACTTTTTGATTTGTTTTGGTCTGCAAATGTTCAGTTACAATCTTTAGACATTATTCCTAAAGCCTATGGTGACAAAGACATAGATATGCTGTGTTTCTTTCTCGCTGACCTAACTTGCTTGGGTAAACACATTAATAGCAACATACATTTTTGTGTTAAAGGCAAGAATATTATTGGTTGGAGAGATCTTGCTAAAATGGGTTTGAAGTTGGTACCGGGCTCAAAAAACCCAGTCCAGCTCAACGATGTGTCCATTTCTCTAGTTTCTTAACACTTGAAGCCACTCATTGATGATATAATTTCCGAATTTCCAGATGTTTTCAATGCTTCCATAGGTAAAATCAAAAATTTTGAACACTTGATTAAACTCAAGCCTGGTGCCATACCCATCACACACAAGCTAGGATCGATTCCTCTAAGTGTAAGGGATGATCTAAAAAAAGCTACTAGACAAAATGGTTTTAGAGGGTATTATTGAACCAACCAATTCTTCCCAATGGGTCAGTCCCATTGTTATTGTGAGGAAAAAAAATTCTAGTATCCGCCTGTGTGCTGATCTTCGCTCCCTTAATCAAAATATAATTATTGATGGTCATCCCCCTTCCCAAAATCCAAGATTTATTAACTGGCATCAGTGGTTCAACTTCCTTCACTTTGCTTGCTCTCCGTAGTGCATACCATCAAATCCCTTTAGCTACTCAATCCTCAGACTTAACCACTTTCATTACTCCCTTCGGGGCATTTAAATATTTGAGGTTACCATTTGGTCTGGCCTCTGCGGCCAGTGTTTTTCAAAAATGTATTGATTGTTTATTGAAAGACATTGAATTTATACAAGCTTATCAAGACAATGTCCTTATTTTCTCAAAAAACAAGGAAGCACATATTCGCACTTTAAAAGAAGTTCTGTCTCGCTTCAAAAATGCTGGTGCTACTTTGGGCAAAGATGAATGCAAATTTGTTGAGACAGAAGTTGATTATTTGGGACACTGCATTTCTGCCAATGGCATCAAACCAAAATTTTCCCTAACACAAGCTATTTCTAGTGTTGCAGTTCCCAGCAACAAAGATTCCTTGAAATCCTTTCTGGGAATGACTGAATATTACTCAAGATTTATACAGGGCTACTCTCAAAATGTTCAACCTTTGCGTGTCCTGTTAAAAAAAAATGTTACATTTGTTTGGTCTCCAGAAGTTGATATTGCTTTTAATCTGATCAAAAAGGTCATTATTGAAGCACCTGCTTTGTCTTCTTTCACCCCTGGTATTAATTGTTCCATCTCTGTTGAAGCAAGTCAACATGGATTAGGCGCAGTACTTTGCCAGTGGATTGGTGCTAAAGAGCATACTATAGGTTTTACCTCAAGAGCTCTCTCTACTGCTGAAATGAATTACAGCACTATCGAGAGAGAAGCTCTTGCCTGCTCTTGGGCTGTCGAAAAATTTAAAAGTTTCATTGGGGGTTCTCATTTTATTCTTTTGACTGACCACAAACCACTTTTAAATTTACTCAATGGCAACGGCACTGGCAAAGCATCCGCAAGACTGGTTCGTATTCTTTCAAGACTGCATGAATATAACTTTAGCATTCAACATATTTCTGGTGGACACAATGTCAGGGCAGATTGCCTTTCTAGATTACCATTACTGGATGATTCCTCTGACTCAAAATACGATGATGTGGAATGTGTTGTTGCTTCAATTGAAGATTTCCCCATCACACTCTCACATTCAGATTGGATTCAGGCATTTGACAATGACTCCACACTTCAAGCTGTCAAGAATATGATAATTTCTTGTTGGCCCAAAGAGCGTTCGCTTCCTGCTCCTCTGAAATCATACACTCAGATTTCTGATGAACTTTCTTTTGTCAACAATATCATTATGCGTGGCGATCAATGTGTTCCCCCATGTCCCTTCGCTCAAAGCTTTTTCAAAGGGCACATGAAGGACATTTGGGTATAGGTGCTACCTCAAGGAAACTAAAGGAGTATTTTTGGTGGCCGGCTCTAGATAAAGATGTCACTCAATGGATCAATAACTGTGATACCTGTTTATTTTCAGATAAACACTGGAAGACTACCAAAATTCCTTTACATTCTGTACAAGTCCCTGAGGAAGCTTGGTTTAAACTCGCAATTGATTTTGCAGGACCTTTTGATTTGTTATCTCATGATAAACGTTACATTATTGCTCTCATTGATTATCATTCAAAGTGGGTAGATTTTGACTTTTGCGAGTCACCTAATACTTCTTCAGTCATCAATTTTCTAAGCAGAGTTTCCATCAGAAGGCTCACCCAGAGAAATTGTTTCTGATAATGCCTCTCATTTTTGCTCAACACTTATGAAAGAACCTTTTGCCATTCATGACATCAAACACCTCAAAGTTGCTCTATATTCACCTTCTTCAAATGGCCTTATCGAAAGAATGAACAGATTTATTAAGGAAGGCATACAATCTGCCTTGGCCTGCAACATTGATGTTGAACTTTTTCTTTAAAAAAAAAAAATCTGGTCCTACCTTGTCACTCCACATTCCACTACAGGGATTTCTCCTTTCAGATTACTCAAAAAAAAAAGGGATCCCAATGGAAACATTTGTCCCAATTGGATCAGGCTCCTTAAGCAGAATGATAATTCCTGTTTAGTCTGTCAGGACAAAGTTCTTTTAAAAAGAAAATGTTTTGAGACAACAAAATGTACAGAAAAAACATTTTGATTCTTCTTATTCTTCTTCGTTTATTGATTTTCAAATTGGTGATTGGGTTTTGCTCAAGAATCCTAACAAAGTAAAAAAAGGTGCCTCTAAATTTTCTGCTCCCACTCAGGTCTTAAAAACCTCTAAAGGGTCTCTTTTTGGATAAAATGGGGGGGTGGAACAAGAGCTGTTGTCAAATTATTACCTGAACAAGCTGACAGAATTATTTCATCCAAGCCCACATTTGCAGATGTTCAGGATTGTTCACATTTTCCTATAGGTGCTTCTTCTGACAACTTTCATCACTCCGACCATCCCACCTCTACACCTCAAACCTCCACCTCCATTATTTTACCCTCTTCTCCAGGGTCAATTAGGTCCTCTCGAAATTGTTCAATCCCGGTCAGGTTTAAAGATTATTATATGTCCTAATCTAATTTTCTTTTACAGGTCTCTTCTCAGTTTATAAAAAGGAGATGTAAAGTGTTACACTTACTTTAATATGCGACTGTGCTTGCTGTTTATTTAATACATTTCTTCTAGGTCTATTACTGTTCTTGTATTCCATACTCTGTGTCATCACATTAGCGTGCGCAGCCCTGTATATGTTTATTTTCAAAGGCTGCATTCTTTAAGTTCCTTTCTACTCAGAGGCTCCATAGGTTATTCAACAGTTGCGCTTCGGTGTGGACAGCTGTACTCCCGTGTAGCTGCTGACAACATAGAATAAAGCTGATTTGGAAGTACCTCAATCGTCTTCCATTTCATTCCGACCCACACTTTACAGGCACCCAGATAGCTAAAGAGAGAGATAACCCCCCAAACAGCTAGGACTCCTCAGGCACAGACTTTGGAAAGGATCCTAGTGGCGGAAGATGGAACACTGAGGACCGAAAGGCTTTCACTGGAGACTTAGAACCCCTTTACTCCTTTAAGCCAGCTGTCCGAATCTGCTGAACATGAGATTTCAGTGGGTTGAGATTCTCTGTGTACAGTCCTTTAATCAGGGGATCCAGGATCACAGGTAGAGCCGGGACACGCACAGGGGGCTCAGGGCAGTGCAATCTAATTTAGAAGAGCTAGGGCCAGAATAGGGCTCAAGATTGTTTAGGGCAATCGCAGGAAAGAAATATTAAAGTCTAATATGCTGGGGGATGACACCTAATCTAGACCTCCGTGAATCGCTGAGCACTTGCTTGGGGCTCGCGACAAATGAGGTCCGAGGGTCTTGGTCAGAGTATACACCTCATAGGAAGTATTGTGTTGAGTTATATTTAGATTCTAAGAAGGGACTCTGAGGCGGGGTTTTCAACAACCCTCTTGACAGATGGTTGAGCAAGAGGGATCTAGGGGCCAGTGCATGTGGATGGGGGGGGTTGAGGGGAGGGGTGAGACTTGAGGGAGATTTCCTCCAGGTTTCTGGAGACAAGTGTTGCTACAGCTGATGTAATTTTGTTGTTTGTGCTGAATATGATTTCCCATACTGTTTCCTATTACATGTTTGAACGTGGAGCTTCCATGCAGGGGCGCACAGTAGTTACTGACACTGGCGGGAGTCAGAGTTCACGAAGAAGGAACCCTAGATACACAATATGCCTGGGGAGACCAGAGGAGCGTCTTATAAGTTCATAACAAGGAATGCGAGGGGTCTGAACAACCCAATAAAATGTAACCGAGTGGTCACCTATCTTAGACGCTATGGGGGTCGCAATAGCCTTCCTCCAAGAGACACATCTGTGGGGAGACTCCTACAGAGGTGATGGCGGGATAAGATTTTCGCCACATCCTATTTAGGATGTGCACTGGGAGCCCTGATATGGATAGCCCCCAGGATCCCATTTCAAGCCTTTAAGGTAGTTAGCAACAAAGAGGGCAGATACATAATCCTAAGGGGACACTAGATGCATACGCCCTTTGCCTCATTAATATATACGCTCCTAATATGGATGGGAATTTTCTGGGCTTCGTGCTCCAGGCTACGCAGATAATCCCCAATACAGAGATTGTTATGGCTGCTGACTTTAATTGTGCATTGCATGGCGAGATGGATAGCTCTCCCCCTCCCCCTCTCGATTGGGTAATAAACCCCGTGCAACAGCAGCGCTACAACAGGCACAGCAAAGTCTAGGCTTGATTGATATATGGCGCCGTACATATACATGTACATACTGTTACGCCACAGCCACTTATAGTCGTTTGGATTATTTCTTTATACTAATGACAGCTGCGCATCGGGTCAGTGACGTGCAGTACCTTGCCTGGTACTTTTCAGACCACTCTCCACTGGTAATATCTTACTCCTATGCTAGGCGGCTCCCCAGGGTCCCTTTGTGGCGGCTGAACACTGAAACTCTGCTTGATACAGTGTTTCAGGACACCCTAAATACATCACTAACCCAATATTTTAATGAGAATTGGGAAACGGCTGGTACCAGAGCCGTAGAGTGGGATACGATGAAGGTATTTATCTGAGGGATTTGTTTGACGACTGCCATGGGGTCCGTCGCACACTAGAACTGGACTTAGGTAAACAGGGAAAAAGCCCTACAGGAATTGGAAAAGGATTTGTCCAAGGACGCATCAATTAGAAAAGCCTATGATCAACAGAAGCATAAACTATGTGAATTATGGGACCTGTTAAAAAAAATATGACAAGAAAAAAAAGGTAGGCAGCGCTGGTATGCAGAAGGAGACAAAGCAGGTAGATTGTTAGCAGGGCGGATTAGATCAAAGTCGGCCCCACAGCGTATCCTCGCCATTACGGACAGCAGAGGTCACGTAGTCCAAATGAAACATGCCATTAACTCGGTATTTGAGGTTCATCTCCGTGATGTTTATGCGGTTCCACAGCAGCCAGGTGGGGGTAGAGAGAGATGATGGAATATTTAGATCAATTTCCCCTGCCAGTCATCTCTTGTGAAGACCCAACTAATGGGGGCCCCTACTAGTAAGCATGAGCTTCAAGCCTTACAGTCGATAGCCATGGCAAAGACGCTAGGAGGGGATGGCCTTCCATCCGAAATCTATTAAAAAACTTTTCTAATAGTTTAATAGATAGACTAGCCCGGGTGTTCGCAGAAGCATATGAACGACGAGAACTCCCAAACTTTGTCTGAAGCCCTGATTTCCAGAATACCGAAACTAGGAAAGGATTTTCTTGAACCGGGATCTTATTGCCCCATATCAATGCTGAATGTCAATTTTAAGCTCCTCAGTCGTGTTGGCGTTATGCCTTCTCCCCCACCTTCCGTAACTGATCCATGTTGATCAGTCCGGATTTATTCATCATAGGAACGCCCAATGTAATCTTTGACAATTGGTCCACGTCATGAATGCCCCGGTCATTCAGGAGGGGAACTTTGCTCTAGCTTTTTTAGATATTGAACAAGTTTTTGACTCCCTTAATTGGGAGTAAATATGGACAGTACTAGACAAGGCGGGACTGGGAACCCCCTACATAAACTGGGTCAAGTTATTGTACACAAACCAGAGAGCGAGAGTCCACACTGGACGGAACGTTTCAGAAGAAATAGCCCTCCAATGGGGGACAAGGCAGGGGTGCCCCTTGTCCCCACCTCTTTTTGCCATGTCTATCGAACCCTTGGCATGTAAACTCCGGCAGGCTCTCCGGGGTTGGGAAATACAGGGGGATAACACCAAACACAATCTCATTATCCGCAGACGATGACATGGTCTACCTCCGACAACCTAACATATCGGCCCGATCCTTCTAAACGTGATGCAGGAATTCTGGGAGCTCTCAGGGCTCCGGGTAAATGTCTCAAAATCGGTTCTGTTCCCGTTGGGCCTACTGACTAGTCATCCGGTGGAGCTTTTACCAGAAACTGGCCTACCGTGGAGGATAGACCGTATCAAATATTTAGGTATCAATATCGCCCGTCATGAGAAAATTCTTTGATCTTAATATGGGGAGGGTTCTTGCAGGTTTGAAGCCTTCTATAAACTTCTGGAACACCCTACAATTATCTCTAATGGGGAAAATGGCGCTACTTAAAATGGTGGTGCTCCCACGCTGTCTATATGTTATGCAAGATACCTTCTATGAGCTCCTAAGAACGTGTTTGACGAGCTCGACAAGCTGACCACGTCACTTCTTTGGCAGGGTAAGAGGTGTAGAGTGAGCCTATCTACTTTAAACCAGCAATGGGACAGGGGAGGCACGGAAGTTCCGGATTTTGAACTATACTACTATGCAGCGCAATTACAACATGCAGTACAGTGGTTAGATGGGGAACCAAACAGGGAACTGACATTGCTAGAGGGTTCCCATACGGGATACCAATTGGGGGAACTTTTGATGAAAGATGCTAGGATACACCCGGCACTTCCCACATGTGATCCGCCACATGGGCAAAATATGGGAGAGACTGGTCAGGCGAGTACTTAGAAGAGTGCCCTACGCCCCGGACATGGATATATGGTTGCTGGTCCACTTTGCGCAAATTGCTCACACTATGGCTATAGATAGGTGGCAGGAGGGTGGCTGTATAATGCTGTCCGACCTTTACCCCGAAGACAGATTTATTTCTATGCAGGAAGCCCAGGAAACCTTTGACCTAGGAACAAGCCAATTCTTGCAATATGCAAAGTTAGCAGCGACAGCTAGACAAGTATGGCCCTCATTCCGGGAGGCACCGGAACACACTCACATTCTTGTTACATTGCTGACAAGGTGGTCGTAAACTAATAACACTATATCGTGCATTGCACTCAGACAAGCGATTGCAGCCCCTCCCAATAGAAAATTCCTGGCAACATCATACCAAGGATCCAGTTCTCAGCGGAATTGGCTCAAAATAAACGGGGTGTTAAAAAAGTGACGGTGTGCGCCCGTTTTAAGCTAATACAGTATAATTGTACACACATTACTTATCTATCCCCCAAACTCCTACATGGTATATACCCCTCCAAAAACCCAAAATGCCCGAGATGCCACACAGAGGCCGCAGATTTTTTGCACATGATTTAGCACTGCTCATTGGTGCAGGGCTTTTGGTCTGAGGTTTTGGGTCAGTTTCAGGGGACCACAGACTGGAAGATTCCGCAGACAGTACACGTGTCTGCTGGGCCTTCTCCCAGAGAACCTAAAAAGGAAGCTCAGTGGACGTTATGCTATTCTAGGCCTCCTTATAGCAAAAAGGCGAATTGCAATCCACTGGATAAGCCCTCGGGCACCAACAAGGGAGGCTTGGGAAGCCGATGTGGTGGAGTGAGTGGGAGCAGAAGAGGTTACATTCAAGATGGACGAGAACAGGGCGGGACTGGCTACCGGGCGTTTTGGTGTGCTGCCAAGCTGGGGGCTGATTTCGTTGCTGGGGACCTGCGTGTGCTTAAAACCATTCGTTTTGCTTTGTTTATTTAGAAGCACACGCAGGTCCCCATCAACGAAATCAGCCCCCACCACAGTGAAATCAGCCCCCAGCTTGGCAGAACACCAAAACGCCCGGTAGCCAGTCCGGCCCTGGACGAGAAGGAACCCCAAAGCACAAGAGACCCTAGCAGCATGGGCGGAAATGACTCTGAGCCTGCTCACATACACAAGTTCCCAAAGGGAGGCTACGCTGGAGAGTACAAGGGGAGAATGTATAGTGACCAGGGTGGGAAAGACTCCCCACAGCTGGGCAGGTGGGGACTGCCGTGACCAGAATTACTCTGTTGGTGAAAACATTCCGCTATGAAAGACAAGGTACCCATCATGGAAGCTCTGGGGTGGGGGGGGGGAAGTTGGGGGTTCAGGGGTTAGCATTACTCAATGTTATACAAGTGATAATAAGTATGATAGGCTTTCTTATAGGTCAACTGCCCTTCGCGGTATTAGTTGGATAATCCTGATGTATATACCTGAATCCACCCACCCTGTTGGGTCCCCCTGGATGGTCTGGTGGCTTTCTTGGGGGGCCCGGGTACTAGGAAATCATTTGTGGCCCTAACCACAGGGCAGGAGGAGCCTCCTGGTGCTAGGGACCCCCCACCACAAAAGGAAGTACACTGACTTGAGACTCCCTTAGCCCCGCTATGACAGCACCCCACGGCCTGAAGGCCGAAGGAGTGGGGCCTAGTCAGGCTGCAGAGGCATACCTACCTTTGCATGTTGCCAGTTCTGCCCTAGGATTGTCATCTGGGGGCTGCAGTGCACGGACCTTTATTTCTCAACGAACAATCATCTACTGCGGGCCACTTAGGGCTGCTGGGGTGCATGGTGGCCTATCAGACTTTGTTTGAGGAGTGATCCTGCCCGGTAAGGGTGTGGGACAGCTATCATTGAACTCCTTCAGAGGCCTTTATTTCTGTTCCCCTGCTCGGTGGGCGGCCTGGTATCACAATGGTGAAGGACAAGGGACTTTAACTGACTATTTAATTCGCTTGAGTAAGTTTAACTCACCCCGTTCACCCAGAAGGACATATCCGGGAGGGGGCACAGACTGGCCCAACAGATAGAGCAGATGGGGTGGCAGGGACAGCTCTGTCTTTGGTGAACCTACTAGCGGCAATACAAAATTCACGTGACGAGATGGTCCATAAGATGGACTCCGTTGCTATTGATGTCACCTGGTTGCGGACTGATCTGCGGAAATTGGCAGACTGTGTGATGACTGAGGAGCAACATGAGGAATCCTTGCAGCAGGAGGTCCACTCCTTCTGTGACACAGCCATCAATCTGCAGAAATTGGCGACCCACTTGTTTGATCAAATGGAAGACTCCAAAGGGCGATCCCACAGGAATAACCTTTGATTTGTGGAGTTCCCGGAGAGGGCGGCTGGACAATCCACTAAACTTTTTCTTCCTAAGAGAGCCTCTAAGTTCTTTAGAATAGAAAGGGCGCACAGTCCCAGTCCCTGGGATGTTGTCCTACCCAGAGTGAAAAGGCTAAGAACCTTGGAGTCCTGTTGGATATTGAACTTCGCTTTAATATCCAAATGAATCGCACCATCTCTACATGCTCCTGGCTTATAAGGATGTAAAAAAAAAAATCTTCCCTTTTATCCAACAACCAGCTCGGATCCAGGTTGCACTGGCCTTGGTAATGTCCAGGCTTGATAACTGTAATGCATTATACCTGGCCGCCAACAAGAATATGCAGCACAAACTCCAGGTAATGCAGAACGCATTGGCAAGGCTCATTCTGGACATTCCCAGGAAACAATCTGCCAGGAAGGGACTGGAGTTCCTGCACTGGCTCCCCACTGAACAACGCATTAGCTTCAAATCACTCTGTATGGTCCATAAATCGTTGCATGCTTCCTACCCGTCTAGGTTGAAGACTATGTTCAAGTGGCATTGTTCTAGCAGACCATTGCACTCTTCGCTCCAAATGCAACTGGTTGTACTAAGAAGAAGTGGAGGGATAGAGCATTCTCGGTGGCAGCTAGCAAGCTCTGGAACTCCCTACCCCTTGCTCTCAGATCGATCCCCCTTCTGATCCCCTTTAGAAAAGCTCTTAAAACCTGGCTTTTTACGGTCTGTATCTAGCGGGAGCTTCTGGCCCTTTCTAGGTTCCTGGGTATGGATGGCTGATCTCTAGGGCCTTGATGCCTTCGTGTGACTGCTGCGCTTTATAAATAATCAAATCAAAATCACAGGGCCCTGGCCCCACCGCCGAAGTTTGGGGCTCCACCCAGGGCGATAATCACCCGTTTATTCAACTTTCATGACTGCGATGCCATCCTGCAGACCACTCGTAAAGGAGGCCCCTTCATATATGAAGAACATCCTATCTCTAGATTTCCCAACTATACGCAGCGTGTATAGGAATGGCAAAAAACTTTTCTAGCAGTTAAGAGAAGACTGTGGCCTCAATTTGAAATATAGCTTAATGTTCCCGGTGAAACGGAGTTCAATATGAGGGGAAGGTCCTGGTTTTTTTTTTTTTAAACTTCCGGAGACCCCAGTGACTGACCGGACTCAATGGCAAGCACTCTAGCCAAGACCCAAGTCAACAGGGCTCGTCCCTACCATGCATGCAACACCAGTCAACATGTCTCCGGGGACGCTGGAAGAACTTGGAGGGTAGCAAAAGAGCGTAGAAGATGTGATCCCAGACTCGAGAGAGCACTTTCAGGAGCAACAGGCAAATCATGACTCGGCCAGTGGTAGCTCAGATCACACGTGAATCCCATCTTGCATCCGACTCGTTGTGAGGGTGGATAGACCAGAGACCCCCGAGCCATAGGTTGCTTTCATCATTCTACTGGGGGTGGAACTGGGGCCATTCACCAGATGGCTATGGTGCTGAAGGGGACTGCCTACATGGTGTACTGCAAGTTATTTGGACCACAGGGATCTGCAAGTCTGGGACAATTCTAATCACTAATGCTTGTCATCCCAATAATGACAGTGGGAGGGTCAGCAATTAAGAGCCTAGTAGTCACAGGGAGGGAGCTTGAGTGTTTCGGCCTCACACCTTCCCTGACGTTCTAACCTCTAGCGAAGCACCAAGTTCTTGGGGGAGTAGGGTGGAGAGGAGGGGGGGTTAATTTGCAAAGTTTTTCTTCTTTCTTCTTGAACTGAAAAGATGAGGTAACGACTGCTGCATCACCGTACCTCTATGCAGCCACTGTGTTGGCAGGGGACTATAATTGTGTCCTCGATGGTGCACTAGATCGGGAACCTCCCAGGAACCACACAAAATACTGCCTGACTGGAGTGCTTTGGGACTTGATGCACAGCTTGCATCACCATGATGTTTGCAGGAATAGACACCCGAACAGGAGGCTGTTCTCCTGTTCTATCCCCGCGACAGGAACTCCGTCGTCTAGACTATTGTTTAGTCACCACTGAGGTGGCACAAAGTATCACAGAGGTCTCCTATTTGGCCTGCTATTTTTCGGACCACTCCCCCTGTCCTGCTGCGATTCGGGTGGGAGCTCGGGCGTCGGACGATCCCTCTTTGGCGCCTCTATCGGGAGGCATTGATGGATCCACCGTTTTCAGTGACAGCAAACAAGACACTAATAAATTAGTATGCCAAAAATTAGTGCTCGGCGAGTAGCAGGGCTCTACATTGGGAAGCAATGAAGATTGTTCTACGAATGGTTTGTCTCAAAATGAACTACGGGGTACGGTGTAAGCTGGAGAGTGATGTTGGCAAGTATAAAAAAAAAAAAGCTGTAGAGGCTAGAGGCAACGCTCCTTAGACACCACCACAACATGACCGCTTGGCGTGAAGCCAGGGCGGAGCTGTTGGAGGACTGGCGCAGACTCAAAAAGCACACCTACGTGGCTTATTGCCAGAGACTGCATATGGAAGGTAATAAAACAGGAAAGATTTTGGCCCGGTTGGTCAGACAGGAGTCCACCAGGTCCCCTATCCTGACTTTGTATAATGACACAGGGCCCTGGTTTGTACACAGACGGCCATTAACAATGTGTTTCATGTCCATCTACTCAACACATATGGTCAACAGCTGAATCCTCTGTTGGGGAAACTCGAGGACCTCGTAGAAGAGATAACTCTTGACCCAGTGGCTAGCGAAACACTGGATGGCCCGATCACTCGTGAGACAATTCTTCTGGCGATCCAGTGCCTTAAAACTGTGAAAACCCAGAGTAACGATGGTCTTCTGTCACAAATACGCCAACACTATTGCCGACAGGCTTCTGGAAGTAGAAGAGGCCCTGAAAAACTGTAGCCTGCCAGCCATGATGCGCAAGGCAGTAATTGTGATGGTGCTGAAACCAGGCAAAAACCTGATGATTGCCTCGGCATTCAGACCAATATCTCTCCTAAATATAGACCTGGAGATCCTTTGCAGCATACTGGCAGCACATTTACTTCCTCAGCTGCCAGCCCAAATACAAACTGACCAATCGAGAGTCATCCCGAAACAGAAAACCCTTCACAATCTATGACGTTTGTCTCATATTTCATGCCACAGCTGCAAGACGATGCATACGCCCTGGCATTATTAGACATCGAACAAGCGTTTGACTCCCTAAACTGGACCTACTTATGGCATGTGTTGCGAAAACTGGTCCTGGGCCCTAGATACTTCCAGTGGTCTTTTGCTCCTTTATTCTGACCCAGGGTAGATTCAGGTGGGGTGGTCTCGGAGCCCTTCCAGCCATGTAGGGGCACCAGGTAGGGGAGCCCCCTCTCGCCCCTCCTCTATGCCGATGATGTCTTAATATATCTGCTACAACCGACTGTCCCTTATGGGCAAAATAGCCATCACAAAAATTATCAAATTGCCGCGCTGCTTCTGTGCACTCCAGAGCACTCTGTATGTGATCCCAAGGTAATTCTTTTGCACTCTGGATAGCCTTATATTAGACTTACTCAAAGGTAATAAACGTAGACGTGTCGGGCTCGCTACACTCAGAAGGACATGGGGCCAGGGGAATGGGTCTAGAGGTTTTTCATCTTGAGCTCTACTACATGGCAGCGCAATTGCAACATGTGGTTTATTGACTTGACCCAGAGGGCAGTTGGGAAAAACGGCTCCTACGGGGCACCCATGATTGATGGTCCCTACCGGTCCTGCTAATGAATGGATTGCGGGTTTCTCCCGCCTTTCCCTATATTATTTGAACGGTTGTGGAAACTTGGGAAGGAGTGGCTCGAAGTGTACTTAGATGCGTAGTTAGACGCGCACCGTATGCCCCAGACATGCCATTTTGGGTTGTGCAACCCTTCCTAAAAATTGCAGACTCCGTTTCGGTGCAGAGATGGAACGACAGAGGTTGTGACACTATGGGAGACCTTTATCCAGGGGGACAGTTCATCACATGAGAAGAAGCCATAGAATCCTTCTCACTGGGTGCAGGGCAATTCCTTCAATATGTTAAAATTTCTCCACAGCTCATGAATTGTGGCCAACGTTCCGACACACTACCCCAATTGAATATTCTGATAACACTACTAGCTATGGCCCAAGGTGGCAGACTAATTTCCCAAATCTATAGGGCGCTGCGCAATGTTCTGCCGACACCGACACTTAACATACAGACTAAATGGGAGGAGGTGCTGGGGGAACCCTTAACACCCAGAGATTGGGTAGAAGTTCACAAAGGAGTACGGACAGTTAACTCCAACGCCCAATTCAAGTTGCTGCAGTATAGTTACATACACCAAACATACCTCACTCCAAAAACCTTACATGCTATATACACCACTGGACCAGCCTGCCACACACACTGTGCGGGTGGACTTTATACACATGGTATGGCATTGCCTCTCCCTATCCCCTTACTGGCAGGAAATACTGCAAAACCTAAATAGGGCCTTTGGGTGGGCTGTGCTACTCGAGATTTGTCAGGTGTTGTTGGGCCTGCTTCCCTCTCCCAAAAATAAGAAACTGAGTAGGAGGTTTGCACTGCTTGGCCTGGTGTTGGCGAAGCGACGTATAACGATAAAATGGCTGAGCCCAACGCACCCCCACCCCCACATATACAGCCTGGCTAAGAGATGTCTCTGAATGGGTGTTTGCAGGAGAAGTGCAAATGAGGCATGTCCATAGGGATGATAAGCTAGAGGATGACTTGCATGCCTGGTCTGCCAGGAACTGCAGGAATTAACCTCCGCTGGGGACAAAGTGACGTGAGGTGCCCACTGTGCCCTCTCTATGGTGGGGAGGGAATGGAGGGAACCCAGAGCTCACGTATGAATGCCTCATGGACACACAAACCCTTTGTTCTGAACTTGTCCTGGACCACTTGCTGGGACTCAGCACGAGAGCAGGGAGGGAGGAGAGGGAGGAGGGGCAGGCGGGGGTACTACGTTGCAAGTTTAAAAAGTCTGGACGTTGATAGCCAGCTATTGTTCTCATTATGGTCGCTCAGAAATAACTTTTTTTGATGATACCCTATGACAATGCTTGATGTTCTTGTAGTGATGCTTTCCATTCCATTCTGCTAAATTTCAATACAAATCGTATTAAAAAAAAGTGAGCAGTTTCAGCGAGTTGGAAAGAGTTTCCGGAAAGCCAGCCAAACATCTGCTCAGTATCACCGACGGCTCTCGATAAGGGCCAGAAAAGGTTACTACCACAAGAGTCGGGTTCACTAAATTATTGGGGAGGCCCATCTTATAAGAGCAGCTCCACAGCAAGGTGAACTGCCAAGTGTGTCCCATTGAATGCCACGACTCGTACACCTGATGTTCTGGGGAAATGACCCCAGAATGTACACATTTCCCCTCACTAAGGGCCTCCTATTAATTTTCTAGCACCATCCAACCAGCGGTGGACAACCAAGCTGCCTTCCATTGAACACCAAAAAGAGGCAGTAAAAATAGGTGGGAGAATAGCATAAAGAGTGAGCAACAATGTCACTTTATGCGAAGGTCGGACACAACCTTATCGCACCCTTCATTCATGTTATAGCCCAGCTAAAACCTTTGCAGTGTATATTCTATATTCATGTAAATCTGTGAGTTATAATGTATATTTTCACGTATTAACCACATGCTCGTATCCCAGAGGTTTGCTACAGTTATTTTTATTAGTGCTGTGTAGAGGACTCCCGACTGAGAACACATCCCAAAAACAAAATAGATAGGACAAATTGTCATGTGCTTAAAACATTTTTAAGTTATTTTACTTATTTTAAATCACAGTTATGTGATGCGGGTGGTGAAAGAAACATCGAGGGCGGGTGACAAAATGCGGTGCGTGTCAGGAGGAGAAGCAACAGGCGTTAGGGCAACTTGGAGCAGGTGGGAGAGAAGCACACTGGCGACAGCGACAAAGCAACAGGGGAGAACACAAGAGCAAGCTTAACATGGAGGCGGGCTGGAGCAGTCCACAGGAGACAGCGAGAACACACATTCATAATCATGGAGTGTTTAACCAAAAAGAAAAAAAGTAGTGCTTGAAAAGGAAGCAGCCTGAAGCATAGAACCCAGCCCTTCAAAAGAGATTGCCAAGAAGATATGCTCCATGGGAGGGGCAAACACAAGATTGACCAACTTGTGAATGAGTAAGAAGCAGGCAAATAAGAGTTATAGGAAAGCCAACCAATGGTGAGCAGTGGGCGGGCTTCAAGCTCCTGTATATTCTTGGTAAGAGCACAATGTGTCTTTTGCAACCTGTCTGGAAGGCTCGACCTAAAAAAGGCCGGAGTAGCTTTGGTCATAAACTATTAGTGGAGCCTAGGCCCTACGAGTTCATTATAACCAGGCACCTATGGTTACCTAGAATGAGAGGCATTCACGAGGAGTGTTGTTGAATCCTGGCTGCCTTCACCAGTGTTCTCTATTACTATTGTCGGCTTGCAGCTATTTGTTAAACAAAGAAAGTGAAATCCTTAAAGAACTTGCTGAACTTAACTGATTTCCGTAATTAACCTCCGGCACTGTGGACAGATGTGAGGGAATTCTCTAACATGTGTTACTCTAACCTGGAACGCGAGGCACTTGGCAGAGCTGCAGAATGAAAAATAAAACCTGGAAAGGATGAACTACTCATAGATGTACCTGGGAAACTTAAGAGCTATGTTCATGACTCCCATCAATACATATTTAGAGACAGAAGATAAACAAATTCTCAATTTCTTTACGAAGAAAAGATATTCTCCTCCCCCCAAAAAAAGTATATTAAAATGTTTAAGCCATTAGCAAATCTATGCATCATAGTTGTGGTTTGCTTTTTATTTTAGTGCTCGGAGGCAATTTGAGGCATGTGTCACAACTAAGTTAATCTAAAAGTAAATAGTAAGTGCACCGTAGCGGTGACAGATGCTGCATACTATCATCAGACTAAAAATTAAATTATTACTTGATTACAGTCAGGCGGGTAGAAAGTATATCAGTACTGGTTTTCTGCAAGTTTAGTAGTGGTAAAAGCTTTTGTTTTATTTCGAAAACTTTATTTTGTTTGGTTTGAAATGTAAATCCAATACTACTACATCCCTCCTTGTTATTAATAAGGGTCAGTGCACTGTTTGCCTTAAATCCCTGCCACATCCGTCAGAGGTCGGTAAGGTAAAAAAATAAATCTTTATATGCTGTGATTCATTAAAAAAAAAAAAAAAATCTTTTTATTAAACAGTTGCTCAGTCTACAACAAACATACTTGATTGGTCATGTGCATAGTAGGCATTGCAGAGGTACATGTCACAATACAGTCACAATATTCACCAGCGTTGAGTTAAAGGTCTCCAAAGTACATCATCATCATCACAGTAAAGCAAAGTCAAATCCATGACCCGGGTTTATCCCCCAGACTGTCACTCATTTTGTGTGGCAACCACTCACTATCTATTATAGTTGTGCCAATTGTCTTAAAAGTTCTCCCGTTTTCTTGGACAGCCCAGACTCTGGTATATCACATGATCCTCCCTTTGACACCAGTTCAAGTCGGTTTCCCAATCTACAACCCGTGGGGGGTCTACCCGCTCCCCAAGCCTGCGCTATATTCCGCTTAGCGACTCCGGCGGCCAGCGCGAGCCATATCTTCGGAAATTTAAGCCACAGTTCCTCATCCGTTATACTCATGAGTAGTAGCCACCGAGCATCCAATGGTACATTGAGTCCCATGACCCATGCCATACCTTGCACCACTCCCCTAAAGTACTGTTTCAGGACAGTCCCACAATATTTGGAAGAAAGAACCCATCATGCCACATCCCCTGGCGCACAGGGCTGTATCGCTCCTCCCCAGCCAGTGTAGGAATGATCTAGAGTAGTACGATCTGTGAAGTATCCTCAGCTGGATTAAACTGGATCTGGCCCAAATAGCAACCTCTCTAGGGCACTGCACTGCCTCCACCCAGTCGTCATCCTCAATCAGTCCAATGTCTCCCTCCCATGCGTCCCGTAGCACCGTCAAAGAGTCATGGGAGTTGTTCATTAATTTTCAATAGGTCAGAGAGATGCTTTGTCTGGCATAGTATCTAAAATAAGGCGATCCTCCAGTGGAGTGGACTCTGGCAATTGTTCACCCTCCAGTATGTGTCGCCTCAGTGCATGCCCCAGTTGTAGATGTCTAAAACGTTCTGACTCTACCATCTTGTATTCTTTCTGCCGTTCCTCAAATCTGATCAGAGCCTGCCCTCTCCATACATCTCCCAGGTGTTCAATACCCAGCAGCTCCCATCTGAAAAACCCCTTCAGGCCCCCAACCTCCCACAGGATGTCATTATCGCATAGTGGAGTCCTGTCTGTCAGTTTGTCCTCCCAGCCTAAGAATCTAGTGGCTTCTCGCCATGCCCTTACTACTTTGAGTATGGGTCGGCAGTTCTCCCTCCCGTCTACTCCTATATATAAGCTGTAGGTAGCCCCAGCTGCCCATGGCCTCCTGTTCAGCGCTATCCGCAAACACCCAGTCCTTGATTGCCATCAGCTGGGCAGCCCAGTAGTACTTATGTAAGTCCGGGACTGCAAGCCCCCCTTTGTATACCCCTCTTTGGAGCTTACAGAGTGCAATTCTAGAACTAACCCCATCCCACAGCAGTTGCGGCAATTCACTATTGTCTTTCTTAAAGAAATCTGGAGGTATTTTGTATGGGGTGTTCTGTAGAACACAGAGCAGGTGTGGAAGGGTCATCATCTTGAAGATGACAGCCCTGCCCATCAGGGACACCAGGAGCGTCCGCCAGTGAGAGACGTCGCTCCGAAGGCGATCTAGTTGTGGGATTAAGTTTCTCTTCAGGAACTCCCCAGTATCCCGCATAATATAGATGCCTAGGTATTGAGAACCATTGGGGCTTTACACCTCAACGATAGGGTAGGAAAGACTCCTGCAAGGGGAAATATAAGAGGCTTATCCCAGTTGATCTGGTGACCAGATTACTCTCCAGAAAGCTAGAAGATATGCAGTATTCTGTCAACCGTGAGGTGGGGCTGCATGGCATAAAGCAACAGATGATCCGCATAAAGGGAGATACGTTCTTCCCAGTCGCTCCCCTCCACTAATGTCCTGTATAAGTGGGTTCTGGCGCACCCAGGCCGACAAGGACTCCAGCGCAAGCATGAATATCATTGGGGACAGGGGACAACCTTGCCTCATGCAGGGCGAAGGGTCTTGAGTGTGTTGTTGACTCGCACTCTAACCAGCGGATCTTGGTAAAGGAGTTTGATCCAGCCACAGAACTGTGGACCGAATCCCAGCTTGGTGAAGGCAGCAAAGAGATAGCTCCATTCAATACTATTGAATGCCATCCTAGCATCCAATGAGAGCAGTACATCTGTTTCAGCCTGAGGAGTTGCGGTTATATAAAGTTCTCCATAGAGACGCCATAGGTTTAATCTGGTACCCCTACGCGGCATAAAGCCGGATTGATCCGGGTGAACCACCGTGGCTAACACGGCCCTCAGTTTGGTAGCCAGGGCCTTCGCCAGTACCTTGGTCTCTAGATTCAACAGTGATACGGGTCTGTAGGAATTGCAGGCGGTTGGCCTTTTACCCTTCTTGGGGATGATCACGATGGTGGCTATTCTCTGGTCCCCTCCTCTCTGGCTGCCCGGAACATGTCCAGCATGTGCCCCACTACTTTGTCAGCTATGCCTTTATATAGTTCTACTGGCAGGCTGTGGAGCCCTGCTGCCTTCCCTGATTGCAGGTCTCTAATCGCCCTATCTCTTCAATCGTCAGGTCTTGTTCTAGCGCCTCTGCCATAGTCTGAAAGGGCAGAGAGGAAGATCCTTCAGAAGATCAGCTCAGTCCTGACCTGGTAATCATGGACGCATATGTGCCTTCATAGTAAACCTCAAATGCCTCTGCTATGGCTGCCCCAGTTGTATGTAGTTCCCCCTCTGCATCTCTGATTTCTAAAACGCAATTCCTTTCCCCATCTCTTATCTAGCCACACTATCAATTTATTGGCTTTATCGCCAATGTCATACAGCTTGCGCTGTGTCGCCAGTGTAAAATAGCGAGCCTTATTCTCTGCTAGTTCTACCAGCTCATGCTGCATAAGTCAGAGCTGGTGGCAGAGCGGAGGGCCGGATGGCCGGCCCTCCTTACAGCACCTGAGTTTCTAGCATAGTAATCTCTTGTTCCAGTGCCTCACACTTTATCCTTTGTTCCTTCTTTTTCCCCACGATCAAGGCCTGCGCATGGCCGCAGATCACCTCAAAAGCTTCCCACAGGGCACAGACTGATTCCACTGTCCCCTTATTTCCTTGAAAATATTGATCTGTTCGTTCCCGTATCTTGTCTTTAAGGACTCGGTCCTTTAAATGCCAAGGGTCAATCCTCGGGGCAGCACTGTCTCTCTAGCAGGGACGCTCAGAACACCTCCACTGGGGAATGGTCTGAGATGCCATGCGCTTTATGGGACGCATTGCTGAATTGGCCAGCATGCAGATGAGTGAGTATATGGTCTAATCAGGAGTGACTAACGTGTACAGCAGTGAGGTAGGTAAATTGTTGTGTTTGGGTTATGTTCACGCCATAGGTCTACCATCCCCATCGCATCGACAAAGGCCCTCAGCGGGCTGAGCTCGCGACCGCTGGGGGAATTTAGATTCCCTGTCCATCTCTGGGTCCATTATCGTGTTAATGTCTCACCCTAAAAGGAGGACACCAGCCGGAATTTCCAGCAGCAGGTCACTAAGTGCTGGGATGGTCTCTGCATGGAGCCGCAGTTGCACGTATACCGAACAAATGTTAAGCGTGTGGCTCTCCCAAGTACCTGCTGGTGCCAAAAATCTGCCAGGTGGGTCGTGCCATGTACGGCGTGGAATGTAGGGCATTGAGGTTTTAATAAGAATGCCTGCCCCTCCTGAACTGGAGGTGAAGCCTGCCTGCGCCAGTAGAGTGTACCCAAAGTGGTCCAGTGCCTTGTAATAGGTACCCTTCAGGAGGGTCTCCTGTAGGAGAACTAGGACCAGGGCATGCCTACGGAGATATTGTGGCACTATGGGGCGCTTGATTTTGCTACCTAATCCATTTACGTTAGGTCCTTACCTGCTAGCTGTGAGTGGGTCACCTGTGTGTATGTGCAGGGCCATCCCTGCGTGTGAGGGAGTGACCAGGTCCCCCCATCCCCGCATGTCCCTTGTTCCACTGGGCTAATACAAGTTCCAATATACAGTAAAACTGCCATCCCCTGAGAAATTCCCCCAACCCGGCTAACCTGCACAGTAGGCTCAAAACTACCCACCCCCTCAACTTGCAGAGTGCCTGTCACCCGAACGATATCATGTAAACTGTCTAGATTTGTCGATGAGCCAAGCAAGGACAAACATGTATCTGAATCCCATTAGCGTATCATAGTGTTTCCTTATCTGCGCTATGTGGGTCACCAATGCTAACTCCTCTCCTACCCCAAATTATCAATTTACGGCTCCCACCCAGATGGGCCTCCATAGATCTGAAATACCGGAGTTTATGTACCATTACCATTGTTCAACATAGTCTGTCGTCTTCATTCTGCCTCTGCTCCAATGGGCGTAAGGCCACGTTCAATAGTATGATCACTCAAGTGTCCGCAATCCAATTTTGGATCAGTTGAGTACAAAGTAAGAAAGGTCACTGGTGTAAGTATGTGAGGATTTTGTATCCCAAGTAATCATTTTTTCGTCAGTCTGGTAAAATGGCTCCTTGCATATGCTCAAATCTCCCACCAAAGCCCCAGGCCCTACGATGCACACTTAAAGTATCTTCAGTCTGTTACACGTGTTCGGAGATGACCGAAATTAACAGAAAATGTATGCAGCCCAAGCTCAACGAAAAATCCGCGACAGACAACAGTGATGTGCTATGTAAGCATGCAGCATGTAGAAACAGGAACCCAAAGAAAAAGATTCCAGTCAAACAACGTTTCACCCGACACAAATTTCAACAGCATGTCTGAACAGCGTGTTGGAGAGAATTCATTCAGCACCTGCGCCCCTCATTCAAGGACACCGTTCATAGGCCTGGATAGCTGGAAGTAACAAAAGGTTCGGACTAGAAGTTGCCCATTTAAAAACCCCAAAGGCATTACTTATGAGGTCATGTCAGAAGTGTTGGCAGTACGACGCCCACTATCAAAATAGCCTTAGCTACTGCCCGAGGTTGGACATGTTTCGACTCCATTTTCCCCTCACTTATTGCAAGTTGCTCAGCGCCAGCGGTCATTGTTCCTAGACCGGCAGGCGTTTACATAAATATTCCAAAAACTACAACTGAAACATGATTCCAGTCCTGAAGTAACTCACATGAATCCGCTCTCTATACAGCCCTGCCGGAAGCAGCATCCTTTTAGGTTTCACGTCTGCCACTAAGAAGAGCATTTATTTTAAACACTAGCACATAAGAGCAGAGGAGTGTTTCAACGGGTCACCCAGTGTACAGAAAAAAACTGTTCAATTTACTTTGTCTTGCATGACCAATAATAACCCACAATAGGCAATCCGAAGTTTCTTTATTTGATGACGTTAGCTTGGGTTTTGAAAGCTACTGTTGGACCATTCACCGGATTGTCATATATAAAAAGTAGTATATGACCCACGAGGAAGAACAATGTTTTTGCAACTTCCAAACTGCAGGGTACATAAAGTGCATCCGAAAGTAGGAGGCTTTTCAAACCGAGCAAAGAATCTAAAAAAACCTTCCCATATAACATTGAGTGGTCTTGAGAAGATCGGGCCTAATATCAGGCTGACATTTACAGGCCATTATGCCAGCTGAAAAAGGCAGGCATTTTGTTGAACACAAGAGGCAAGTAATTTTCCTGTGTATGACGAAACAGAAGAAACTGCCATATGATTTACCTCCCATCTTGGGGACAAGGCCTGCAGTTAGGGCTGGACTGTTTCTACTGAAGGAGGACCAAGTGAGGTTTGCATATGGCCGGCCGCGAGCTATGGTGGCATAGTGGACAAAAAAATACAGATGGGCTGGGATGCGGCACTTGTAATTTATCGGTGGCTGAAATTAGGTCAAACATTTCACACATCACTTTTTTTCTCTCTATGATTTAAGTCACCCACCCAGTCTAAATTACTGGGACAAAAAGAAAAACTCACTGGGCTGGGAAAATCTTATTTTATATATTTTTTTAAAATAACAGTTCAGTGGTACTACAAGATGCAGGAACAGTCAAATAGGTTTTATTATGCGAGTTAAACGTTGTGCGTTATTGTCTATGGGCCAGGACAGCCCAAACCTCAAGAAATACTGTGGAGACATTAATTCACAATCGGGTCCTTCTTTAAAATGTTGATATAAGCACTATTTTCATATATTTTGCTCACTTTTTAGGATCTGCTAATGTCTAAATCTGAAAAAAACGTTATTAAATCTGATACTGAAATCAGAGAAGAAACAGATTATTAAAATAAAAGACTGAACCCAACGTGAGTTTGGTTGGAGGACCTCGCTATATTGTGAAGTGCAGATTTTAGGTAGTTGGGGGTAACTTGAAAGACTGTATGCTTGTTCAAATGAGGGATTGGTTTGATAAATGAATAAATCTGTGGGTATGAAATTAACTATTTAATTTCTGGTGATTCATTAAAAGAATTTAAAATAAGAGCCATTTTGCAGTGTGACGAATGTATGACTTATTGGTGAAATTAATTAAAAGTGATGGTACTGATTTACTGACATGAATGCTCTGGAGTGACTATAGAATATTGCTTAAATACTGATTAGAGGGTTGTGCTTTATATATGATTAACGCGGATATACCCCATAAGGCTGTTCCGATATGGACTGCGGGTGGATGTGATTTCCTACACAATGCATGGCATTGTGTAAGGGTGGGATACATTTCTGGGAACACATGGTTAAGGCCATCGCATATATGATACTGGAGTCTGTGGAATGTACGCCTAGAATGTGTCTACTTGGGCTAGTAAAACCCCTCGAACTGACAAATCATAAACTAGCAGCAGTTGCACTGGTATTAGAGAGGGTGGCGATACATTGGGGGAAGAGGTCTACTCCTAAAACAGACCAATGGTTGAAAGACCTGCCTGACCTACTGCCAAGAGCAACTTGAACTATATGCGGAAGAACTACCACGACCTTCCACACCCAGAGATATATGGAGCCCGTCCAAAGTAGATTTATTATCTAGACCCGCAGAAACATAGGAGTATGCAATGAAATGTGATACCTGAACTGTACCCGATTGTCAAGACCCTATAGCAATGATACGGTCTGGAAATGTAATATGGAATGCTCTGTACCTGTTATACGCGATAACGGATGAATCTTTCACTGTACTGTGATATATGTTCCTAAAAAGCTAATAAAAAGATATATATTTTTTTAATTGCATATATATATATATATATATATATATATATATATATATATACACACACACACACACACACACACACACACACACACACACACACACAGTCCAGTTGAAGGCAGGAGCCGAAACGCGTAGACCGTCCATGCTTGCACGATGTACTAAATAAATTCACTTTATTGGTTTAAAAAACCTACCTGTGGATCGTTCCTCTGTGCTGTGGGATGCTTGCTGAGAGCAGTGTGGAATCCGTTTTTTACAATATATATATATATATATATATATATATATATATATATATATATATATTATATATACACACACACACACACACATACATATATACATATACACATATACAGAGAACTAAGACGCGCAGATTCTACGTCTAAAAAGGAACGCACTCACAAGGTATCCGGTGTACAAAGTGCTTTATTCTGCAGACCCCCTCCCCCTGACAGACGAGTTTCGCCTTGCGGCTTTGTCAATGTCAGGTATACTGTGCAACCATTCGGCATTTCAAGATGTGACGCCTCACGTGACAATAGTAGATAACAATGATGGACTACAGTGTCTCAAATTCATCGCGGCCATCTTTAAACAAGTTTAGTCAAATAGAATTCATTGAAATGTCGAATAAAACTAAATAAAGTGCCAGTGCAAACGTGAATTAAAAACATTTGATTGGGAAAATAGACCAATATTCTCAGTTAGGAGTGTGTTGGTCATAAAAACAAACATCTCTATATATAATAAAACATATATCATGTGTCTAAAATTCATTTCATAGTATTGGTCTTGGTAAATCACACCAATTTAGTCTCTCAATTTTTACTATTTGGCCCTGTATGGGCTGACATATAATCACAAAACCTCCCTCATGACCTATATTTCTTTGCTATCTAGGCAAACCTAAATATGATAGAGCTTGAACACATATGTACAAAAACTTTACAAAATGAATTTTATTCAAAATGCTTGATTTATTTTTTATACATAGATAATTTCAATCATAATTTTTTTCTTTTTTCCATTTTCTTATTTTATCAGGTTAAAAACTTTTTAATTGAGACATGTAGAAAAATTATTACTACAAAATACAATAAGACAAATGTCTCCCCCAAAAGAATACAAAGAATGCAATCTAACTCAATATAAAGAACCACACATATATATATATATACATACATACATATATATACACATATATATTTTTTTTTTTAAATAATGCTTTTCTTGCTAGTTGAAGATCATTTGTATGGCATCTCTAAAGTGAGCAAAAAAAGTAAGCATTCCAGATACATAGTTATGTACACGTGAAAAACAAAATCATGAAGTAAACGGGGCAGTCATCATAAGGCTCTATATTTGTCTATGAAATGCGACAAAGAACAGTTTTAAGTAATGTACATACAGAGGTCAAAGGCGCTGCAAAGCTGAATGCTAGCTTCTCGCCCACAGGCATTAGTCACTTCAGTTGACCATACAGATCAGACATTCTTTCTAAGGAGTGAAGGAGATTGTTTTACATTTGTGTTGGTGGTTGCTAGAGGCTGGCAGTGGCTCTCCTTTGTCTGGCTTTTTTTTCTCTCATCAGACTTTGGCCCAGAGCAAGAGAGAGAAAGGAAGAAATGGTAGTAAGATTAAGGAAGATAAAGATCAGAAACAGTGATAAAGGGAGAAAGCAGCAATTAAAGAGAACCTGCAAGGGTGAGATAAAAGGAGGAGTGTAGGGTGGTGGAAGAAAGAGGCATGAGGTAGAAGAAGACTATGTATCATTTAAAACTATATGAAATAATTCACACGAAATTTGCACATTTTACATATTTTCAAAAACACTTTAACAGATCCTACATTGTTCTTAGGAGCCCTGCACTGACGAATGGTAGGGTTGTCCAATTCCAAGGACAATGCCACCCTTCGTCAGTGCATGGCTCCTAAGAACAACGTAGTGCCTGTTTAAGCGTTTAATATATGCAAAATGTACAAATTTCATGTAGAAATAATTTCTTATAATTAGTGTTTTTAACGATGCATAGACTTATTACGGATGAACTAATGTTGCACTTGAAACAAGTTACCTAGGTCATTTAGAAGAGTAGAAAATTAGTTAAAAAGTTATGCCACAGTGTTGTGCAAGAAACCATTATTTCTTATATGGATGTAGATTTCTGATGGTCTGTTCAATCTGCTCCCGCTCATTCCCCCTCCCAATGAGTGTTGCGCTGAATGTCATTTCTCCCCTTGTATCCATGGAGCATAAAGTTAATGACATCAATATATTAGCAATATACATTGTTAGAAAGCCTGTATTGTGAATTTTGTGTACCCAAAGTATCATTTTCAAGGACTTCGACACTAACACATCCAGCGGATGTGAAAATTCTATGAGTCATTGTTAGAGGAATGTTTCATTTTGTGTTGATCGGCTTTGGAGGGCAGTTGCCGATAGGGAAGGTTTCACTTACCTTAAGAAATGGATTAGTTTTAGAGCTTTAATGAAATTGTGTAGTTGTTTCTGATTTGCAAATACGGTCCTAACCATGGTCATACAATGCTGAATTTGCAGAATCTATTAATAGAAAGTGTGATTTGTGAATAAAAACTCTTGGGCTTTAGCTGTTCAAGTTCCTTTGGGCAGTTTCTTTTTGGGTCGTTCCTTTTGGGGTTCTGTTGGATTTTACAGCTGTCATTAGAGCTGCTGTTGCTGGAGACTTTATTTTCTCTATGTCCATTTGCCTTTGATTCTTTATGGGATGTGTCAGTACTCTTTATGAGTTTGACAATTAGAATTCTTGCTTAGATTCTGCCCAAGTAAGGATTAATTAATTTTATGATTTTGCATATTTTTAAATTCTGCATTTGAGCCTTTACAGTATTTACATGCATTTTTCTCTGTACCACATTTTGACTATTCTGCATTAAAATTCATATTTTTGCCCTATTTACGGCCTAGAACTCTGCCTTTTATGCTTCCAATATTTTTTTCTATTTAACTCTGCTAAATTGTGTTATTTTGATGAGAAGTGTAGTCTCTAAGAGGTAGATCAACTGGAGCCGAATTATTTAGGTATATTTAGGACAAGCTTAGAAAAATCCACTCGCCCACTTACTATAGCAAGCCAGATATTATCAGGTCGAGATATATTTAGGACCTACTCGCCCATTCTGGCAAGTTGACAAAGAGCAGGTTTTCTGTTCAGTCAGACAGTGAAGGAGCAATAAAGATGCCTTTAAATCTGTTTTTATCTTGTCACATTTGCTGTGTGTTCAGAGGTAAAGGTCAGACGTCAGTTTACAATTACTTTACCTTCTCTGACTGCAGAGGTCCGGAATTTTGTAAAGTAAACTGTCTGACCTTCTGTACGAAGTGTGAAATGAAAGGCTGTTTTTCCTAACACATTTAAATAGCTAATAAGTCAACTGTACAAACATTTCAAAATATATTTTAGCAGTGGTGAAAGTCAATTTTTTGAACTTGTGTAATGAAAAATATATTTTAATAGGATAAAAAATAAATCAAAACTTTACTTGGTGATGTGCAAATGATAAATATGTTTTCTGAAACCTAATTTTCACAGATTATTGTTAATACACTATATAGTTTTATCAGCAAAGCTGCAAGAAAGTGGGAAGGTTTTTGGCCCTTTCTTGGAAATTTACTGTCTGTAAATGACAGTGCACTACATCATGCATTAGTAATAGATTTATTAAAATGGAGTGTTTAAACATTCCTGACACTCCTACCCCGGTCCTGATGGCAATGCTATTAGTAAACTTAGAGGCAAGTCAGGGATCATGTGTACCCTATATGTGGGCTAGATTTTTTTTTTTAACATGGAGCAAACGTTTAGTCTATTTAATCAAACAATAGAATTTTGTTTTGTACAGCAGAAATGCTGAACTCACATATTTGAAGATTCACTCATGTGAGAATGAAGAAAAAGACGCATCTTTAAAATAAAATATTTGCCAATGATCACACAAATTCAGACTAGTTTACAGATTAAGTACATTACAGTTAGGTTGAGTAGATTATTGAAGTTACTCGACCTGCAGGTCTATTAACATTTTTATGATTTTTCGGGGCCTGGTAGGAGTATTCAAATTGTGGTTCCGATGATTTTGGCTACCACAAAGGCAGTAGCAGAGGATGGTTAGTATTAGATCACCTCCTCTTTAAGAGGTCTCAGAAAGAATTGGAGAATTTTTATTTGTATGCACTTAAAACGATGGAGAAAGGAGTTTACCCAATTATTCTGGTGCTGGATTCTCCTGCAGAGTGACAAGCTATATTGTGTTGCAGTCCTGAATGAACTAGAGTGCAAGTATGAATAAGGAGAAATTGAATGTATGAGTTTGTGTGTTTTGTAATGATGCAATTCTTATTTTGTGGTTAACTGTGTGGTTATGTGATGAGGATTGTGGGTTTAATTGGTGGACTAATTACAATTTTGATGTTGTATTATTTGAATTTGTGAACCCATTTGCTGTAATTTTGTTTACAAGAGAGAATTGACTTTGTTAAAGGATTTCATAGTAAATACAAGATCCAGATATTATTACTTTGTCTGTTTTGTGGTGTGTAGAGAGAGGCGCTGCTTCTACATCGATAGGGACCTGTATTAACAGATTTTTCATTTTCAGGTTTGAGAGATTAACTTGGGTTACTCTGCTTGTCCTGAGTGCAAGGGGTGTAGCACATTAACTCGGGGGTAGAATTCTGCTGGTCAGAAGTTTGTCTAGCGAGAACTTTGTAGGTTGTGAGAAATTTCAATCTGTTTTCTGGTACTATTTTCTTCAATTTGCTCGAAATCGAGTTACCACGGTCGAGAGTGTTTGGACTTATGAAATCCTGATTTATTTTCCTTTCTAGAGTTTACAAACAAGGAGATTTATTGATTTCTAAAGGTTTATTGTGGTTCTGTGGTTGTTTCCCTGTTTATCAATGAATCGCACGGTGATTGGCTGTTCAGCTAGGATTGGTGTAATGTCACCACTAGCAGTTCTCTGATTGGTTATTTGTCAGTGTAGCCGCACTGTGATTGGCTGTTGTATGTTAAACTCATTTTTAGAGTTGTTTAGATATTTTGAGTAGGTTTGAGCTTGAGTAAGTATAATCATGAGTAGAGTATTAACAAATCTTAAAAACCTAAGAGAGAGGATAAGCCTAAGGATGATCAGAAAATTCAGAAAGAATGCACACCAGCAATTGAAATTGTGGAAGAAGTTGGGTATTATACGTGTGTCTGGATTCCGGAATGGAATATATAGTACACAATGAGAAATTGCAATTTCCTATGGAAGGCACCTTTAACTTTGAGAAATTAGCCTTTTTTTTAGACAGACTATGAATGATATGAAACCAATGCCTAGAACTACACAATTTGAAGCACTCAAAAAATGGTATTGAACGGCAATAACATAACATGTGTATTTGTAACGCGCACGTTCACCCTAACGGGGTATCTTGGCGCTGAATAACAATTGCAGTTCTATTGAACGGCAATAGAAAAGGAGAGGTAGAAGAAAGATCGAACGTTCAAGAAGTCCTTCAGGGGCTGGTTAGAAGATGGGCCAGACAGTGAGGAGAAAGCATGGAGAATGGAAAGATTTAAACATTTCCTGCTCTTGTGACAGAACAGGTAAAAACATAAATCAAAAGAATTCGGAATCGGATGATAAGAACATATTCTTTAATGAGTTACTGATTTCAAGACCTCTTCTGTACACAGACAGGTAGAATCGACTCAGACTAGTGTTGGAGTTGGTGGAGGGGGAGCTACAGCAGCAGGGCAAGCTTCCACTGGAGTTGTACCAGGTGCCCCGGCAGAAGTTCCAACTACAATGGAAATGCCTAGTACAAGTGGGACAGAGCACACTGACTCTACAGTGGTGATAGAGCCACCTCCCAAAGAGATTTGTATTGGAATAATAAGATAGAATTCAGAGAGATGCTTCATAGTAATGTGGATTTAAACAGACTATGTACATATAGAGCTGATGAGATATATGGTCAATGAAGCAGCCAGGTGCACCAATGAAGCGCATGATAAATTAGAAGAATTAGCTGATGAATTAGATGTCATAAGTAAAATGAAGAATGTCAAACAAAATTATAAAATGGATTCAACAGCGGATGAAATTAAGGAGATGGGACTTAATATATTGAGAGCCCATATTAAAGATTTGATTGAGAAAACGAGACTAGGGAGATTTAAAGAAAAATAGAAAAAGGGAGCGGTAAACAAGAAAAAAAAAAATGAACAGTGAAGCGAAGGTGGGAAAAGGCCTAGCAAGTGATTCAGAGGCGGGAATGATTACAGAGCAGTGTCCTTTAAGAGAGGTACATGGAGGGAATTTGGTGCATGCCCCTTGGACAAGAGCAGATTTGTTTGCTTTTACACATAACTAAGTTGAGAGGACCCGAAAAAATGGTACAATGAGGTCAATAAGTCGACACTCCTTTCTCCGATGCTGTGAACAGATTTGAATTCATTTGCTATTGTTGTTCCAGGTGATTTCTGATCGGAGTGTAAGGTGGTCGCAGGACGGCCAATGCAGGAACCACCTAGACAGGATCCTAACAATGCACCATCACCACATGTGGCTCAAAAATAGAAGGGTGTGCTTGAGCATTTGAAGAAATTAATTCCAGCTAAGGATATATATATAAATTGAGAAAAGATTGAGGACAACACAGAAACCTAAAGAGTCAGTGCACTAGGACTATGAGAGGTTGATGCAAATTTTTAAAAAGCGTAGCAGAATCGAAAATCCAGAGAAAGATTCTGTAGGTTTTGTTTCTTCTATCGTGAATGGACTGAAATCAGTGATTAGCACTCATTTTCAGCAAAGTGAATTGTGTTGATCGACAAAAGGGATTGATGAGATTTTGAAATTTGCTAAAACTACTAGTGATCATCATAAAAAGAATCAGAACAAGCATTTGCAATGCAAAAGGTCTCGCATTTGAGAGAATTAGAGCTATTGGCGTTGTAAATGACAATGTCTTTTACCCATGTGTTTTGATTTAGAGTGGAGTGGATGTATGTGGTGTGGAGTGGAATTATGTGGGTTGGATTGGAATTGTTAGTTGTGGAATTGTGTGGCGTGGAAATGTGTGGTGTGGAGTGGATGTGTGCAGTGGAATTATGTGGATAGTAATTATGTGTATTTGAGTGTACTGGAATTATGTGGAGTGGGATTGTGTTGGAAAGACTGGAAGGGCTGGGGCCTGGTTAGTAGACCGGCAAACCCTGCTTGACGTGCAGCTCACTGCCACTGTAAAAGGCGAAAAGTATAGCTCCTTTTAGTAAAAGTAAACAAATTCATGTTACCACGTAGGATATACTGGAAGGGCTGGGACAATGTTGGTGGCACTGGAAGTCCTGCTTAAAGTGCAGCTCACTGCCACTCTAAAATACGAAAAATATGGTGGCTTTTAAAACTAGTGTTGCTATAAATTTGTCCCTGCACACAGACCGCACATAAGGAGGGCTACATAATTTGTAATCAGTAGTTGCACATAATATATCTCTTGATGCAGACAATATATCTATAAACACAGCTGTTTGCTGCCATTCATGAACCACCAACTGTCACAAGGCCAAGTGACACTCCAAGTGAATTGCTGAAGGCAAATGATTTGGCTTTAATGTACTACCGCTTTGAAATAGCACTTGCGTCCGACTAGATTTGTGTGGGTTATTTCCAAGCCATATGTGCATGTAGTCGCACAGTTACACATGCAATAACACTCCCAGAAACCATCCTACGCATGTATAGACATTTTAAATTGCATATATATATATATATATATATATATATATATATATATATACACATATATACACAAATACGTACACAAGCACATACATAAATAACAGTCAGTAACTGCCTAGAACATACACAAGTAGACTATTCAGGACATCACAATAGAACCCATACACATTTAATCAACAGTCTGACACTGCATAAGACAATCCTTCATTTAAGGGTTACTATGCTTTTTGGCGGCACTCGAAGAGGTAATGGGACTTTACTCCATAGATAAAATGTCTTTAGGAGAGAAACATAAAGGGTTACATTTGTGCACATGGCAATTTGAAGTTGGAGGCTGGCAGTATATGCCACAATAGAAAAAGCGCAATACTGGGAAATAATGGGAGAATCAAATTATGCAATAATATAACATGTACTTCACAGAAACAAGCTAATTTTTTTAAGTACTCCTCCCGCACAATCACCTAGTTCCATTCCAAAATCATTTGTTCCGTCATTTGATCAATTTAAAAAAGCTGTGTTTAAGCCTTCGTGATTTGAATCATGAATTATTTATAATGGACTGAAAGCGGACAAAGCATTTTTACACCGATCAAATGAAACAGAATGAATAAAAGATCATAATGACACTTTGAAGTGTGGTCTGTTTAACTGTGCGGGGGAGTTGCTTTCAAGAATTAGCAAATTTCTGTTTAGTAAAGGTTTTGAAAGGCTCGTTTCTCCATCTGCATAACAGGGTAATAGGGTAATGGTACACCAGGTGAGCAGAATATTAGGAGTCCAGGAGCGCAGGCTGTCCTTGTCTTCTGTAACAAGAAAATATATTTATGTTTCGATACAGTACCGCTTTAGCTAGAAATATGTCTACACATTTAATAGACCGAGGGAAAAACACATATGGGAGTGCAACATTGGCAGGAATTGTTTAACCATTAGTTTACAGGAATTTTGTCCATCCCAGCAGTTTCTGAACAGTCATTTGTGACACAAATGTCAATGTTGTAATTAAATCCATCAGGTGAAAGGGAGATGAAGAGCGTCCAGCAGCAGGGTAACATCACGCTCATCCGCAGATCAGGTAAAACAAAAAAACAACGATACTTGTATAATTTATTTTGTGTGAGGGGCTTTGTGCGCTGTGCTGATGCACACATCACCCGCCATTAGCCTATGAGTGTGGCATGTGTGGCTCAGAGGCTGCCCACTCCCATTAAAGAGGCATCGCAGGCGCCGTTTCCCACCATGATGCTTTAGTTTTCAGTCCCCAACGCTGGGGATGTTAGCTGGGCTTGGCGGCCATAGCCGGCTTCAGCATTCGTTTTCTGAATCAGGGGGGCAGACCACCAAGTGAATGGGGATGGATGGGAGACAAAGGGCAGCTCTTTCTGCTCCTGGCCATGCAGCGCGTGCCAAGTTGCATAGTCTACGCTACATGTTATATGGGGTGGCATTCAGGGCATTTTCCCTTGTATCCTCCGTGGACCTCCTGACATGACAAATGTGTTTGGACGTCAGTGGTCACCTGGGTTCCAATGTTAAAAGGAGGCTTTGTGGCCTTTGGAAAGTGATGCTACAAACGTTCAGTTCCTATCCTGTTTCCAACCTGTATGACGTACTCTTGTTCTAGGGTGTACATAGTTCAGTGGTTTGAACTGAGTAAACAAAGCAATGTAGAACTCGCAGGTGACCTAGTTTCGTCTTCATGACCAACTCAGCATTTCATCGTTCTGAGTTTGAATAAAATGCATTACGTTTGAATTAGGTCATAGTAAAGCTCACGCATGCTTTCTTTGTACCGGAAATTTAATGTGTTACTCACTGTGTAAAAAAATACATAATAGCTATACCATCACAGAACAATAGCCTGACTACTGCACAGCCCACATTCCACATAAGCACCAACTCGATTTCCTTGAGCACGTTAAACTACGCTGTTGTCGGATGAAACGCTACTGCATGACATGAGAGGTTTACAACCTGTACCGAAATCTGTAATTTAACTGTCAAACGAATAATTTAGTGAAAGAGTACGGCAGGCGATGATACTACATGATTGAATGTTCTGCAGACGCACACACCGATACTCAGGCGACCACCCCTTCAAAATAGACCTTCAGCTCTTAAGGGCAACTGCTATTCTATGTCTTTGCATTTTGGAGTGGCGCAATTCGCCTGAAGAAAAGGGCCTGAATGTTCCCCCTCTTTGAAATAATGACATGGATAGTCATATCGCTGCAGTTGCTTTTATTAAACATAGAAGTGAGCAGTCCACCTCGATTATTTTAATTCATTGAATCATGTGGCCAAGTGGCGCAGTGGAGTAATTACCAAAAGAACTCAATTGTTTTGTCGGTTGCGCTCAGATTTCAGAAAGTACACTAGGAATAATAAGCTGGCGTCAGGCAGCTTCCCGAGATGCTTTGGGAACACGAACAACAAGCAGAAGGGAGGAGGCAGCTGGAGCCTGAGGAGAGGGAGCGAGTGTAGGCAGAAGCGAGTTCCTGAGCCTAAACAAGCAAACATTTTTAAAAAGTGCTCACAAAGTAATAACATGAAGAGTAAGAGCACATGTAACAAGAGCAGTCCTCATGGGAGGTTACAAAAGTATTAGAGGAGGGACTACTGAGCATATTGACCAAAGAAAAGCAGCCATTTAAGAAGGACAATAAAAAGGAGCCAATTGGAAAGATAGGCGGTGCTTAAAGCCCACATTCTAGATACAGCATGTCTGCCTAGGCGAGACCTAAAAAGCTGAAAGAGAAGCAGATGATTGCCCAGAAAAAGCAATTTGAAAGGGTACAGATGGGTTCAAATACAAATTTTGTGAAAAATGGAATGAATGAGATGAAGCAGATGGCACAAGGCGACAGAGCAAATGGAATGACTGAAAATGCTGAAATGCCGAAAAAGACCACCACTTATTATTTTTGCGGGCAACTGGGCGTTGGAAAAGAGAATGAAGACATAATCCTTAGACAATTCAGGACAATTTACAACAAAATCAGCAGGTGCAGAGTAATAATGTAATGTCAAATATGCAGAACATGCATAATCAGAAAACATTTCGAATGCCAGTATCCCCACCTCCGATGATGCAGCAAAACATGAGAAATAAAATGACATAATCCGGGTTATCAGCAGAATGCCATGATTATCACTGATGAGATGGCAGGCATCAGTTTACAGCGATGCTGCCTGAGAGGGGAGCAGAACTGCTTACTTGGTGGAGTTCTAGAGGTAGTCCAGAGTGGCCCATATATTTAAGTGGAAGTCAATGGCCATCCGGTTTATTTCTGATTGATACGTGGACTACCCATTCTACAGTTCGTTCTTTAGAAGTACCAAACCTACCCCTCTTAGGAAAAGAAGTCCAAGTTGTAGGGATCCGCAATAAGGAAAATGCTACTTACCCAGTATGCATCTGTGCTTGGCATGTAGAGCTGTTGAGTCACATGCTGTGCATAGATCGCCATCTAGTGTTGGGTCCGGATGTTTACACTTTGTTTTTCTTCGAAGAAGTCTTTCCAGTCACGAGATAGGTGACTCCTCCTTTCGGTGATAGTGCGCATGGTCATCGACTCCATCTTCAGATTGTTTTCCCGCAGAGGGTGAGAATGGAGTAGTAGTAAAGAATAGAGATGTCCATGCATATGTATGTATAGTAAAAGAGAGAACTACAGCAGCTACAGGTACCCGGGGAGGTGGGTTGGCGCATGTGACTACAGCTTTACATGCCGAGAACAGATGCATACTGGGCAAGTAGCATTTTCCGTTCGAGGCATGTGAGCTGTAGATCACATGCTGTGCATAGACTATACAGCAGTATCCCCCAAAAGCGGTGGCTATCCTGTAGCTGTTGAAGTCGTCTGAAACAGTGTTTCAAGTACTGCTTGGCCCACATTAGCTTGTTGTCTTGCTAACACATCTACACAATAGTGCTTTGTGAATGTGTGTGGTGTAGACCATGTTGCAGCTTTGCAAATGTCAGCTATGGGAATGTTTCCTAAGAAAGCCATAGTGGCCCCTAGCTTGCGAGTGGAATGTGCTCTAGGGGGTACAGTTAAAGTCCTCTTTGCTTTTGCGTAGCAAATTTGAATACATTTAACAATCCACCTTGCAATACCTGATTTAGAGATAGGATTTCCCTTGTGAAGTGGTGCAAAAGCAACAAAGTTGTTTGGTCTTACGAAATGATTTTGTTCTTTCAATGTAATAGAAGAGTGCTCTTCTGACATCTAAAGTGTGTAGCGCTCGTTCTGCAACGGAATCAGGTTGAGGGAAGAATACAGGTAATTCTACCGACTGATTTATGTGAAATGCAGATACTACCTTAGGTAAACATTTGGGATTGGTACGAAGAACCACTTTATCTTTGTGTAGTTGGAAAAAAGGTTCTTCTATGGTTAGTGCCTGTAGTTCACCCACTCTCCTCAATGAAGTGATCGCAATGAGGAAAACTGTTTTCCAAGAGAGGAACTGTGGTTCACATTTGTGCATGGGTTCAAAGGGCTGGCCCATTAATCTTGTGAGGACTATGTTAAGATTCCACACTGGGGCAGGTGGGAGTCTTCGTGGTATGACTCGTTTTAGTCCTTCCATAAAAGCTTTAATTACAGGCACTCTAAATAGCGATAAATGTTGTCTATTCTGAAGATTTGCAGCTATTGCTGCAAGATGCAGTCTGATGGAGGTATAAGCCAATGCTGACTGCTGCAAGTGTAACAAATAACAGATAATGTTTTGTATGGAAGCATCAAGAGGGCTGATATGATTGTTATAGCAATAAATAACAAAACGCTTCCATTTAGCTGTGTAACAGACTCTTGTGGTAGGTTTTCTAGCCTTTCTAATGATGTTCATACAGTCCTGTGGAAGATTCAGATAACCAAACTGACTTCAGGAGCCAGATCGCGAGGTTCAGCTGTTTGGTATCTGGGTGCTTGATTTCTCCATGGCTCTGTGAGGAGACTGGAGGTTAAATGCAATTTTTGATGTGGGACCAGAGAGCTCCAACAGGGTTGGGAACCAAGGTTGACGTGCCCACGTAGGAGCTACTAGGATTAGTGTGAGAGATGTTTTCTGAGCTTCCGAACCACTAATGGAATGAGTGGGAGAGGCGGAAAAGCGTAGGCAAATATCCCTGACCAGTTCATCCATAGTGCATTGCCCTTGGATAACGGGTGTGGGTACCTGGAGGAGAAGCTTTGGCATTTTGGTGTGTGGCAAACCGATCTATCTGAGGGACTCCCCAAGCTTGGAAGTATGGGAGGAGAACTTGAGGGTGAAGTTCCCATTTGTGTATTTAGTGCCTCTGCCTGCTGAGGAGGCCCGCAATCTGGTTGTTCACTCCTGGGAGGTGGTCCGCTAGGAGATAGATTTTGTGGTGAATAGCCCACCTCCAGATGTCTTGGGCTAAGTGGGACAGTTGGAGAGAGTGCGTCTCCCCCCCCCCTGTTTTTGTATGTAATACATAGCTGTCATGTTGTCGGTACGAACCAAGACAGTTTTGCCTGCTAGATGGGTCTGAAAAGCCTTGAGAGCTAGAAATATTGCCATCAGCTCTAAATGGTTGATGTGGAGCAACTTTTGCTGTTGGCTCCACAGGCCTTGTACAGTGTGTTGCTGAAGATTAGCTCCCCAGCCAGTTAGGGATGCGTCCGCTGTTAGTACTATCTGTGGAACCGGGTCTATAAAGGGCCGTCCTTTTGATACATTTTGTGTTCCACCACTGCAGAGAGCAACGAGTACGGCCGCTTACCAACACTAGATCGGTTAATAGACCGTATGACTGGTTCCGCTGACTGGCTAAGCATTCTTGAAGCGGACGCATTTGCAGCCTGGCATGGGGAACGATCATGATGAAAGATGCCATCATCCCCAGCAGTTGCATATAAACCCGAGCTGGAAGTGATTGATTGGGTTGAAACTGGAGAACTAAAGCCTGAATGTTTCAAATTCTGGCTGCGTTGGGAAACGCGAGAGCCTTTTGAGTATCTAAAGTGGCTCCTAGATAGTTCTGAGTTTTGGTTGGCTGAAGATGTGATTTTGGCACATTGATTGTGCACCCTAGTTGATGCAGTAACTGGAAGTATGCTCGAGACATTGTTGGAACGTGTTGGCTTTGATGAGCCAGTCGTCCAAGTATGGGAAAACATGGATGCTTTGTCTTCTTAGATGAGCAGCTACTACCGCCAGACACTTTATGAAGACTCTGGGGGCAGTGGTGACTCCGAATGGGAGTACCTTGAACTGGTAATGTTGACCTGCTAACACAAACCTGAGAAATTTGCGATGAGCAGGGTGGATTGGAATATGAAAGTAGGCGTCCTTCAAGTCTAGAGTAGACAGAAAGTCGCCTTTCTGAAAGAAGAGGTAGTACTTGTTGAAGTGTTACCATGTGGAAATGGTCTGACTATGTAAAAATTTAGTTCCCCGAGATCTAATATTGGTCTGAGAGAACCGTCCTTTGTGGGTATTAGGAAGTAAAAGGAGTACACGCCCGACCCTTGGTGTTGTAGCGGTTCTGGTTCTATAGCTCCTTTTAGAAGTAGAGACTGTACCTCTGGTTGGAGGAGGTGTAGGTGGTCCTGTGAAAGTTTGTGTGCCTTTGGAGGAATGTTTGGAGGAGTGTTGATGAACTCCAGGCAGTAACCAGAACGGATAATCTGTAGAACCCACTGGTCTGTTATTGACTGCCAAGTTGGTAAGAAATGTGACAGTCTTCCCCTGACAGGTGTTAAATGGTCGGGAGGAAGTATAGGTAAGTCACTGTTTTGTATTGGAGGGGGAGGTACGTGTGTTTGACCCTCTACCTCTGCCTTTGCCGTGGTTTCCTCTGTAACCCCCTCTGAAGTAACTTTGAGCCAGAGGGTTGGTTATTGCCCTTGTAGGTGGATGTAGTCTCTGAGGCAGTATTTTTGGACCTTGCTCGATAGAACGAGCGCCAAAAGGAACCACGGCCTTGTGTTGACTGAAGGGCTCCCATGGATTTGGCCACTTCAGTGTCTTTCTTCATCTTTTCCAGTGAAGAATCTACCACTGGGCCAAAAAGGTGTGCCTTATCAAAGGGCATGTTTAGTATGGAAGTCTGGACCTCAGGTTTGAACCCAGATATGCGAAGCCAGGCGTGCCTTCGTAACAGGACACTGGTGTTTACCGCTTTCGCAGCTGTGTCAGCAGCATCTAGGGAGCATCTGATTTGATTATTTGAGATAAGTTGTCCCTCTCCTACTAGGTCTTGAGCTTTAGCTCTATGTTCTTGGGGTAGAAATTGGAGTAATTGTTCCATTTCATCCCAGTGCGCACGGTTGTATCTAGCTAACAATGCTTGTGTGTTAGATATGCGCCAGATGTTTGCTGCCTGAGAGGCCACCCTTTTCCCAGAAGCATCAAGAAGGTTAGATTCTTTATCTGGGGGTGGAGCATCTCCTGTAGTTTGGGAGTTGGCCCTTTTGCGTGCGTTAAGTCCAATGGTAATTGTCCCTTTATGTATACTGGGTCGGATGGTGCAGACTTATATTTTTTATCTACCCTAGGGGTAAGGATACGTGGCCTGACCGGATCATTAAAGATATCGTCACCATGCCTAATCATCCCTTTAAGCATGGGTAATGTGTGTGATGATTTTTGTGTACTGCTAAGGGTTTCAAAGAGAAAATCCTCTTCGAGAGACTCTTTGTGGAGCTGCACCCCATGGTAATTAGCTGCCCTACCCAGCAATTCAATGTATCCTACACTGTCGTCCAGTGGAGAGGGCTTGGTGGGGTATAAGTCAGGATCATTGCCTGTGGGCGAGTTAGTGTTGTAGTCGTCCCATGGGTCTGTAGGTATAGGCTGAATATCATCATCATCCCCATCATCCGGATTGTCAGGTGTATGTGGTGAATGTTCAGGTGAAGTTGGCACAGGTAGAAACTGAGGAGAAGGGGGTGATGGAAGAGGAGTTGGGGGAAGGGTTAGTCCCAACAGTTCTCTTCTTCAAGGGAATGTGATATTCCTCTTCTGCATCAGCCCTTCTTTTTAGAGTCACTTTTGTGGTAATATGTCCAGTCTGAGGATTAATGAACAACACCTTCGGTTTCGGGTCCAGTTTATCGAGCGGATCGTCGAAACGGTGCTTTTTTGGTGACTTCGGTGCATCAGTCTGTTTCAGCACCGAAGGTTTCGATGCTGACATTTTCGGAGTTGGTGTCTTCGGATCCGAAGTATGTTTCGGTGCAGAGTGTGGGTCGGAGCCAGACTTTGGCTTCGAACCCGAAGGTTTCAGCTCTGTGCCCGATTTAGAGTGGGGCTTTTCGGAGCCGGAAGGCTTTTTTGCAGGTTTCGGTGCCGAGCCCGAAGGCAGGGCGTCAGAAGCGTGGTCTCGGGGCCAGAGGGCGCGGGTTGGTCCGGAGACTTCTTTTTCGGTTGAGATGGATGTCGGGGCAAGGGAGATTCTGTACTTACAGAACGCTGTCCATGCGGGATATCTTCATCCTGGTCAGAGCCGTACTCGGAAACGGAGATCTGTTCCTGTTCCTCCTCAGCCCGATAGCGTCGCCGGCTTCTTCATCCGATTCTGGTCCGAAGAGGTCCAGAATAGAGCTTGTGTGTTGACTCTGCATGTCGCGACGTTGAGCCCGGCGGTCGCGAAGCGTCTTCTTGGAGCGGAAAGCCTGGCACGCGTCGCAGTCCTGTTCTCTGTGCTCAGGAGACACGCACAGGTTACACACTCCGTGTGAGTCGGTGCGCGGGTACTTCGCATGGCACTGAGGGCAGAATTTCAGGGGAATTCGTTCCATCGACTGCGAGTCGAACCAACGCGGGTAGGCCCGACGGCCTACCAAGAGCTCTCCGATCGAAAGAGGTTTTTTATGATTAAACACGACACGCGAATGGTATACGCGTTCGGAAACAATACCGTCGAGGGTGAGTGTCTTGCGCACCGAGGAAAACCGAAGGAACAGCGTCGAACCGGAGCGCAGCGACTAACATTCGAACCCGATGGTGGAAAAAAAAAATCTGAAGATGGAGTCGATGACCATGCGCACTATCACCGAAAGGAGGAGTCACCTATCTCGTGAAGACTTCTTCGAAGAAAAACAAAGTGTAAACATCAGGACCCAACACTAGATGGCGATCTATGCACAGCATGTGATCTACAGATCGCATGCCTCGAACACAAATTGTTTATCAAGTTTCAGCAGGTTTGCCAATCAAAATAGGACAAATGCGGAATAAACAGTTTATTCTATGCGATTCAAGCCCAGTGAACTTGCTGAAGAGATTTTCTTTGCAAGATGAATTGTGTCACTTACTGCACACTGGATGGCGTGGAGGTAGAAACACAAGATGAGGATTCACTTTTTAAAATTAGTGCAGAAAACTCTAGGGTTGAGATGTACACGGTTTTGACCTCCCTTCAGGTGTAAGACTTGCTGTCAGAGAGGAGGTATTGGATTTTCCAGGATTTATTAAAACTGCAGAAATTATACAAATGAATGTGAAACAAAAGGCAATATTCCCCAGAACTAGACAGTACAGGCTAACTAGAGAGGCCGAGGAGGGAATGAAATCAGTTAAGAGGAAAATGATTGAGCAGGGAATCCTTCAATAGGTTCTTGGCAGTCCATGTAATTCTTCTATAATGGGAATTAAGAAACGTGAATGGAGAATTGTTCAAGGCCTCTAGAATATAAAATGATTGGTTCCTTGCTGTCCTGTGGTACTGAATCCAGCAGTAATACGGTTATAAATTTCAGCAGAGGCAGAATGGTACACAGTCATTGATTTGTTCAAAGCATGCTTTTCAATACCATTGCATAAGGATCTGCAATTCCTCTTTGCATTTCAATTTTTAAAAAAGTTCTTGATGTAGAATCCTACAGGGCTATACAGTGAGTCCTACAATTTTCTCTCAGATCCTTAAAAGGATTTAGAAAGTTTAAATTGCCATGTAATTCAGCCCTAATCCAGTATATAGATGTCATTTTGGCCACATTGCCAAATCAGAGGGCCCATTTATGAGATCGTACGCAGGCTTCATTGAGATGCCATTATTTAATGGATTTGAATATATCTTTTTCTCTAAAAGGTTCAAGGCATTTCCCACCAGGAGAACCGGCCTTACCATAGCCAAATTCTTGCTGAGGAAGTGGATACCATGTTTTGGCCTCACGACTTCTATTGAAACGGATTGTGGCACTCATTTTAAGAACGAAGTGCTTCAAATAATCTGTACAGCTTTTGAGATCAAGCAAACATTTCACTGCCCTACGACCGCAACCCTCTGGTGTGGTGGAGAGAATGAACGGTACAAACTGGCAAAAGTCTGTGCCTCGAAAGGTCTGAAATGGCCTAATGCACTTCTCCTTGTGTTAATGCATATGGGAAGTACACCAAACAGGAAGACTGGTTTATATCCCCATGAGATCATCATGGGCAAATCAATGAGACTTGCACACATACCTTCAGCTGCATTAGTTTCAATTACTGATTAGATCGTTCTGGATTATGCAAAAGTCTGGCTGATGTAATAAAATCTGTCTTTCGCCAGGTGGCTGCAGTCACAGAAGACTGCAGAGTTACGCCCTGCCACAGCTTGAATGCAGGGGACTGGATTCTCATTCGGTCTTGCCCTACCTTTGTAAGACCGAACTTCAGCATCCAGTATATCACACGAGTTCTCGGTCCTTTGGAGGGCTAGTCCCCAATATTTCCCCCAAGCAGGCCATATCTTATGTTAAAGCCTTGTAAATGGGGATCTCGAGGCTCATGTAATGGTCCACCTCAGATATCCACATCTCCAATGATGTGAGAACAATGTCCTTCCAGGCCCTGGCGAAATCCATCTTAGCCGCCACCAGGTCCAGCCAGAGTAGCACTGTGCGGTATCTATCAGTATCAGTCCCTTCTATAACATTGAGGAGAGCAAATTTGGGGTCACAGGGTAGCGCCCAACTCAATACCTGTTCTAGGCACTCCACAACTCCCTCCCCAAATGGGGTCAGAACCACGCACGACCAGATCGTATGTAGGAAAACGCCTCATCCGCTCATACATTGCTAGTAGGTCAGCGAGGCCACAACACCCATCTTCCACAACCAGTCTCATGTGTAACATGTCCTGTGAAGGTATTTCCATTGAATTAAGTGGAACCTTGAGCCTCACTCCAACCATCACCAGTAATTTGCCATAAGTGTCCCGTCCAGTGTTTTAATCACTAGATATACGTGTGAGATTTTGTGTCTGGGCAGCTCCTTCATGAGAATGTTGGCTTTGAGAGTATAATGTTCTGGAAGGTCTGTGAGCCCTTTAATGCATGGAGTGAGGGCATGACACAGTTGTAGGTAATGAAAAAATTGTGAGTGGTGGAGGTTGTATTCTGCCTGTAGTTCCAGGAAGGATTTCACTGGGGGACCAGACAGGACATCTCCCAGCTTCGAGATGCCCATTACCTGTGGGCAAGTCTCTTACAAACTTCCAGTGGACCCAGGGATCCACAGCGGAGGGGGGTGGGGGGGGGGCATATTACGCTGTGTAGTAAGTGGCAAAAAGTTGGGCAATAGCAGCATGGCCCTTGTGTCTAATCCCTGCTTCATCCGTTAGGTATACGATGGGGGGTGCGGTGTAATGTGTTGGTGGAAAGCCAATGCAGGGCCTTGCTAGCCTCGTCACCACCACCCCAATGATATATGCGGCTTTTGGTGGCTAGACACACAGACCGTCTCTCATTCACGAGGAGCTGTCGGAGCACCATTTGTTAATGCGTCAGGTCCCTCAGTGTAGCAGGAGAGTTCGATATGGCCTGGGACGCCTCCAGCTCTAAATGTGTATTTTTAAGGCTCTCATTTCTTTCCTGTGATAAGCTCGCTGTACCGAAATGTGACTGAGGAGTTACCCTCCAATTGTGGTCTTATCCTCTGGGGACTCCACTGTGCCCTTATTTATGTGTAGGTAATGTTCTATAGCTGTATAGATGTGAGTCCTGGTGTCGGGGTCTTGTAGCCACCATGCATTCAGACGCCAGCCCAGGTGCAATCGCCTCCATCCGACCTGTATTCGAATTAAGGCCACAAGCATGTATGTGGACCTCTCGAATCACCTGGGACTCTGAGATGGGGAGTAAGAAGTAATCTAGCCCGGAGAAAACCCTGTGCCCCCGAGTAAAAAGTGTACCTGTGTTCTGGGAAATAGTGTCCTCTATGCTTCTACAAACCCCATTGCCTCAATTAATCGTGCTAGGCGGGACATACACCAATTAATCATCTCCATCTTGGAAGTCCTGTTTAGCTCCCAATCGAGCACTCCATTAAAGTCTCCACTAAGTACCCAGCAACTGGATTGATATTGCATCAAGAGGGCCCCAAGTGGTGCATAAAGTAATGTGTTAGCGTGGGGGGGCATAGACGCTAGCTATTGCAATGGGATGGCCATGGAGAGAGCTGGAGATTGCAGTGTAACGGCCGCAATTATCATGTCATTTTGTCAACCTTCAGGGGAGGGTACCCCGTAACAAGGTGGCCGTTCCACGTGACCCTCCTAGTAAAGTCTGCGTGGAATGTTTGGTTATAGCCCATACGGGCAAGGACCGGGCATTTAGTACCCACCAACTGTGTTTCTTGTAGAAGGAGTATGTACACCCCGTATCTTTTGGCTCGTTTCAGCACGGCTTCCTGCTTTATAGGGTCTAGGATGCCATTAATGGTCCATACAATTATGCGCATGAAGCCAAGAGCCATGGGATCACTCTGGGTCACCATGGGGAGGGTCAGGGTAAGATTGTCGGTCGAGAGGGGCTAGTCCCGGCCCAGAGTCAGTCGTGGCAGTACATTGTGGCGTCTGGCTTGTATACCAGCAAAACAATGGAACCAAACAATAATACAACACCCCCCCACCCCTTACCTCGAGAACATGAAGTACCTGTTGTGGAATAAACTAGGAACGGTTGCCGACCGGGCAACCAAACCTCATTCTTCTGTACCATCTCGATCGCAGTCCCAATAATGACTCTAAAAGCAAGACAAAGAAAAGAAAAGAAAGAAAGACGGGGTCCAAGCGATCAGCTGTACGCCAAGCTGTGCATTGCTACGAGGAAGAAAGCCAGGGTGGCCAAAGAGGGCCACCACCTCAGAAACCACTGTCCCCCACCCGTGAGAGAGGCTGCCTCTGGAGTGCCACGTCTGGGTCCAAAGACCTGGAGCTGTGGCAGCGTTGCGGGTTCGCAAGGTCTGTAGCAGAGTGTCTCTGCCTCCTGGTGTGCAGGGACAGACGAGGCAGCTGCCCCCAGCCCTAGCTAAATTCTGAGGTGTTGTGTTGAGGGGACAAGGCCGGGCGCCCTTCATCCCGTTGGGGATCTTTTCTCCAGCCATGACCAAGTCGCCTCAGCTGTGTCAGAAAAGAAAGTTTTGCCTTGGAAAATGACTGAGACACGCTGGGAAGAGCAACATGTATTTGAGTTGTATGGCACTCAGCTTCTTTTTGACAGCCAATAAGGAGTGCCTCTGCTGTTGGACCTTAAGGGTGCAATCCAGGAAGATCAACACCCGCGTGGAATCATGGATCAGCGTCTCGTGACGTGGCTTGTAGAATCGCGTCTCGGTCGACAAAATTGAAGATGCAGGTGATAGGGAGAGCCCCTGGTTGGAGGCCACCTTCGGGACCCAGGAAGTCAGGCATGTACTCACAAATGTAGCGGGTGATAACCCCTCCACACCGATAGGGATCCCCGAAAATGCTTATGTTGTTGCGTCAGGAGTGACCCTCTGCATCCTCAGCTCGATCTGTTGCACTGTCTTTTGTAGACCGGCGACAGTAGTTCGCATTTCCCAGAGTGGGTCTTCTGCCGTGGATATTCTACCCTCTATTTCTGCCACCCTGGCTGTTGTGCTACAAAAGGTCCTGCCTCAGCAGTGGTACATCCACCTTCAATTCACCCGTTTTTCCTTCAGATAGGAGCAAAGCTTGTGGATCACTTGTAGAATGAATGCCGAGGGGTCAGTGTCGGCTCTGTCAGAGGCCCCGCAGGTCACGTGCATTTGTCTATTCGGCTCTGGGAGGCTTGGGCACCTGGAAGTTTGCCCTCCCCCCCATAGTGAGTCCCTGAGTTGCAGAGGGCAGTCACCCACCCTAGGCAGAGGGCCAAGAGGCTGTGTTGTTCAGTCCCACTCAACAGGACCCGGCCCGCAGAAAGCAGCATGGAAACCCCCTCCAAAGGGTCCGATGGCTAATGTGGATCTTTCCCAGGAGTATCCACCCTCCCACAGCATGGCCTCCTGACTGGATCCAGGGGCCAATGTCCATCACCACCAAAATTGTCGACAGGCCTTGGTCTACTCCCAAACCACAGATCTATCTGGACTACTCCACCGGACCAAATGAGGAGTAGGGGCAGAGAACACGGGCAACTCTCCATCGTTCACAATTATAGTCTTTAAGCTCGTGGGTCACTCAGCGTGGCACCACCACCCCCGGTCATGGTGTCTCGAACAGAGCCTGGGGCCGACACCCACCGGCACCCGATGAGTGGGAGGGGGAGTGCAACCACCTCCAGAGCCCACTGCTCCCTGATGTCACGGCCTACTCCGGCTCGCAAGTCCTCCAGCGGCCCTGGGGGGTGGTAAACAACTCCAGGCAGGCCGCCACGGTCACTGGTTCCAATTTCTCAGGCCCCTAGGGCGGTAAGCAGACGGGCACTCCACCTCAAGAGAGCCATGTTCCCCGGAGCGCGGACTCCCGACAGGAGCTCGGTTCGACACACCACATTGCTCGGGGGGGGGGGAGGAGGATGTGGGTCTCGAGGATGATGATTGGCGAGAGGCCTTACAGAGCCCCAGAGAGATAGCGGTATGAGCAAGATTCAGGTTAATCCAATTGCGCATACTGCACAGGTCTTATGCCTCGAGTTCTGTGCAGTATCATATGGGCCACAGTGCCTCGGCACAGTGTCTTCGGAGCTGTGATGAGACAGGTACTTTTTTCCATATATTATGGGCATGCCCCAGGATTCAGGCTTTCTGGGCGGGTGTGGCCAGAGTGATGACATTGGTAGTGGGGGAGCAGGTCCCACTGGACGTGAGATGGCATATCCTGGGGGTGACAGGAGAAATAGTATGGCCCAAATGGGCCACGACGTGGCTTGCTCTAGCGTGGGTGGTGGCGAAACGCAACATTGCCCGGGCATGGGGCTCCAGTGCAGTTCCAACGGTGAAATCCTGGGAAAATGACTTAGACTGGTGTCAAAGGGCTGAGCAGGCAGTATATCAGAGCAGGGGGTGCCCACGCAAATGGGAGAAGATCTGGGGGGCTTGGGTGGGTTATAGAACCGGACTGTCCCCAGGTTCCTAATAGGCTGCAGATATGTTCTAGATTACTCTTAACTGATTGTGATGTATGTTAGACGGATGGTGCAGGAGGGCTAGTGAGAGGGTTGAACTGTAGTAATATTTTGTATTGTGTATTTATATACGCCAAACTCATTTTATGCATACTGTAATGTTTTCTGAAGCATTTGTTTTTCTGTTAATAAAAAAGCACTTTTAAAGAGCATGAGACTGTTTTAGAAGAGATCACGGAAGAACAATTTACGTTTTCAGGTCTACATCCAAGATTGAGGATAGAGCGAGAAAGGAAAGGTGAAATGTGTATGGTGTAGTTCTATGGAAGGAGGCAAGACTGAATTTGTTGGTGAAAGTACATGTGGTAAAACCTACGACGTTAGTGGGGAGTTAAGAGGGGAGAACCAATCATGAAAGGAATGTATTATGTTTGAGGAAAGACTGCCAATTCAATTTGCCAAAGAATTGGGTGGGTTTTTGCTATGTAGCTTTACTTTTTCCTAGAATCCATCATTTAGAATAATTGAAGGAGAAACACAATCTGAAAAGAATGAAGAGGAGTTTGACATATTGGGGGCCACTGTTCCTCCTATAGGAATAGCTGTGAATCATTTAAAGATTAGATGTTTGTCTATGGTTGTGCATAGACTTGCTGTGGGACTGCCGCACAATAGATTGTGAGCAGTTAACCTGCCGGCTCACTTCCTGACTTCCTCACTTTCCTAACATTAAAAAGTACACACAACCCTTGTGTTACTAGTACCATTTCCACCGGACTACTCATCGAAACACGTTCAATCAAATTGGTGGGACACTGCGATTCTTGGTTTCCTCCCAAGTGTGCCCATGAATGGACCAGACATTAGATTGGGGCCCTCTAATTCCAGTGGCCCCATTTTTTAGCTTCATTATAGCCTCACAGGTTCTGTCTTCGAATGGTGTGACGGCTTCTTGATGAAGGCATTCCCACCGAAACGCGCGTAAAGCCACTCACACCAAGAACTAATCCTATAATAAATCATGTTTTTATGAAATGATGCTTTCTAGTTAGTCATATGTATCCATTTTTGTAAACTGAATAGCAATAGCTAGTTCGTTAAATGCTTCTGATTTATTCCAAAAAAGTATCAGTATTCAGAATACTATATATGTAAATAACATAACATGATGATTATTTCTTCACAATTTTATATATTGTATTTAAAAATAATTTATACGAAAAAAATTACAAATATATTTTGTGATACAATAATAACTGATGTTTTTCAATTATTATATGAACTGATGCTATTCTGTTGAGCATATGCTAATTGCATCGTTGTAAGCCTACACTTGTATTCTATTCTTTTCTTGTTCAAGTTTGTTTCTAAATATTTGGATTTTTCCCTGCTCTTGGCAAGATATCTAGTCCGCAGGGGCCCCAGTTTTCTTCAATGATTAGACTAGCCGTGGATACAGCAGGGTTTTTAAGCTGGTGAATGTAGAAATATTGGCAATTAGAGCAATGGTGATGCAAAATCGCCTTGCATTAGATATCATTTTGGTGAATAAGGGCAGAGTCTGCAAAGTAATTGGGAAAATGAAGTGTTTAACTTATGTCCCCGATTATAGTGCAGTGCTTGGCTCTTAAATTAACAACATAACTAATTTGACACATGATATTAAGTCATTAGAAGAGCCAGGTGTATGGGAAGCTATAGGATCCCGGATAAAAGAAATAGAAAGTGGTTTTAGGGAAAAAGGCGAGTTGCTCAGTAGTGTTGGTGATGGAGCTCTGCAAGCCAATCTAACACCAATAACAATAATGTTGATTAGTGTAATTTCTTTGATCTTATGAAAACTAATAAAGTGTATGATGAAAGGATATGGTAATAAAGAAGGAGAAAAATAAAATGATATAAGGTCTTGGAAAAGAAAGAGATCCAAGCATTATTCTGAGCTTGACGACTATTGTGATCAAATATACCAACAGCTAAAACAGACGGAGGAGAATGTTCAACTAACTAAGAAGATAAAGACTTCAAAAGGCTTATGACTGATTAATAAAGTTATAAATGGGGTTTTAGTGATTGTTAAAATAATCAGAGGAGGGATCTGCGAAAGCGTTTTAGAGAATATACAAAATGTGCAAATTGTGTGAAAATTGTTTCTTATAATTTGTGTTTTTAATTATGTATAGAGTCGTACTGATTAATGATGTTGCACTTGAAACGAGTTACCTAGGTCATTTAAAAGAGTAGAAAATTATATAAATAGTTATGCCACATTGTCTTTCAAGACACCATTATTTCTAATATGGATGTAGTTTTCTGAAGTTCTGTTCAACTTGCTACTGCTCATTCTCCCTCCCAATCAGTGTCCCACTGCAGTCATCTCTCCCCTCCTCTCCGTGGAGCATCAAGTGAATGACGTCAATATAATGGCGATATACAATGTTGTTAGAAACCCTGTATTGTGAATGAAGCTTCCATCGTTTACCCAAAGTATCATTTCCAAGGAGCTCTGCTGGAAGTGTTAGTGTGGATGTGCAAATTCTATGAGCCATTGTTAGAGGAATGTTTCATTTTTTGTAGATCATCTCTAGATGGCAGATGCTGTGAGGGAAGATGATAGATTTCTGTTACCTTAAGAAATGGGTTAGTGTCAGACCTTTTAATAAATAACGCAGTTCTTTCTGATTTGCCAATGCGACCCTAACCATGATCATGCTATGCTGAATTTGCTAAATCTATTAATAGAAAGTGTAATTTGTGTATAAAACTCTTGGGCTTTTGCTGTGAAAGTTCCTTTGGGTGGTTTCTTTTAAGGTCGCTCCTTTTGGGGTTTGGTTGAATTTTACAGCTGTCATTAGGGCTGCTGTTGCTGGAGACTATTTTTTCTATGTCCATTTCACTTAGATTCTTTACGGGATGAGTCAGTACTCTTTATGAGTTTGACATTTAAAATTCTTCCTTAGATTTTGCCTAAGTAAGGATTAATGAGTTTTAGGATTTTGAATTATTTGTAATTCTGCATTTGAGCCTTTACATGCATTTTTCTCTGTACCGCGTTTTGACTATTCTGTATTAAAATTTATATTTTTGCCCCATTTATGCCCTAAAACTCAGTCTTTTACGCTTCCAATATTTATGTCAGTTTAACTCTGCTAAATTGTGTTATTTTGATGAGGAGTGAAGTCTCTGTTAGATCAACTGGAGACGCTAAGTAAATTTTGGGGTATCCAAATAGTGGGGTTCAGATTATTATTAGGGTTCGGCTCCCACAGGCCCCACACTTTTTATTTTACAAATTAAGCTCTGGTAATAGAGGGTGATAGAAGCCTTCTGACAAGGTCTCTGGTCTCATTCTGAATGGACTAAGGAGGACAGAGGCCTTACTTCAGAGTTACTTAGAAGCCCATTTCACCTCAGCTTCCAGCTACTTTTTCAAAGGGTGTCTGAGGAGGAAAATTATTCACCGCTTCTTCACTTATGCAGGAAATCAAGGGACCACTAGCCTCTCGAAGGAATATGAATCTACAATGAATCGGAGACCTCCAGTACTCCAGACTTCCAAAAGCTGCTTCCCAGTGTGGCACTCCAAGCTTATTCTACTCATTTACCTCCCCTAGTTGGAAGCCAAATGGATCACAGAGAATCTAGGGGTTGGAAAACCTCATCAGAGGGCTGGTCACCGCACTTGGGCAAAGCTTTTAGTCCCCATTAGGATTATTTGTGACGTGCCTTTCTCTGGACATAGATGCCATTGTACCATTTTCTTTATTAACCATCGACAGAACAGATACCACCTTTCTCTTGTTTGTCTAGACAATTTTCAGCCATCATTTTGGTATTTCTAGCCTAAAAAAAGAATTCTCAAGTGTAAAAGCATACCTAGCATGATGGGTATAATCTCAGCTCCCCCCTCATTAGCACCAAGTGGATACAGTCATGCTCAGAACTTCCTGTCTTGCCACTCAGTGTTTGTGGGGAGAAAGGTATCAATTTGTGTGGTAGTTTACTAGAAGCACTTATGTAGCAGATCATTTTATTCTGGCATTTTTTTCGTTATTAGTATTTAATACTGCTGCCATTCTTGCAGACTACCATGCCTGAGGTTCTGCCCATTCTATTATACTCTGTCTTTCAGGAAAATCCATCCCAAAAGAAAGAGCCAGGCGCAGCTTAGTGTGGGGTTTATATACCCAACTTCCTTTCAAGGCACCCCCACCTTAATTACATTTTCTCAGGCTACCTATGCTTCTGCGTGCTGATCACCCTCAGTGGAGACTGTGGACAAACGGCTGCTATCAGTGGATCACCATAGAACAACAACAACCTATCTTGGTTTGCTCTGCGGAACACAGTTGTTAGCTGGGGGTTGTGGGCAGTTGGATTAAGTTAATGTACAACTTTGGGGCACAGGGTGCATGACACCAAAGGAAGGCATACTTGTCAAGGTGTGTGTCTAGCTGTGTTCTGGTGTGCCTCACTTAATTTTGACTATATTAACACTGCATCGGGGAAGAGTTGCATATGAGTCGATCCTTTTGCTTAACCTTCAAAGGAGCCAAATATTTGCCTTAGAGCAGAGTTTCTCAACCTGGGGTCTTGGACGCCTACTCAGGGGGATCCTCAACTGTTTAGGAAATTAAGTAGTATCTGTATAATAAATTATATATACACACACATTAATAAAGTAAATCTAGATAAAGCAAAATTGAAAATCTTAAAAAGCTCTGTAAATGTAACAAATTGAAATTGGAAACTAAAAATTAAGTTGGTAACCTCAATTGATTTGTGACAGCACAAGTACAGCAAATGGTAGTATGGATGACTGGTGCCATTGAACCACTACTATGCGCCGACAAAAAGAGTATGCATTATAGGCAAAAAAAAAAAATTTGATATGCTAGAGTGTAGCATATTGCTTCATCTTTTAGATATAAAGCCACAGTTTAAAAAGTTCCAACATTACTATTAAAAAAATTTGTGGATTAAGCAAAAGATTCCATAATGTGTGTGTATTTGTTTGATGCACACGTCCCACGCATCCACAAAAGCAGATCATCGCTCTTAAACCTTGAACAGACATTTCACTTCACATTAGAACCTCTCCTCCCTCCTTGAATTTCGCAAGAAGCGGAAAACCTTGCTATTTGAGTACGTTTCCAGAGGCTAGCCTCACACACAGGCCAACGCGCCAGGATACCCTCATGGTTAATAGTCTGTTATAAAAATACACAGAATATAACATACTGGTTTCTGTGGTTCTATCTATTCTTTTGAGGTTTAATTCGTATAAATTGCTCAGGCCTGTATCCTAGGCTTCCAATGGTGATTCAGTGGAGCTCAATGGAAGTCAAAAGGTTAAGAACTACTGCCTTAGAGCACAATACAGAGATCAAGAGTTATATGTAACTATTTTACCTACTAATAGCAGAGGGCAACCATCCAATTTGCCTCTTTGAGCGCTCTAAGAATTGGCAAAGAGCAAGATGCATTTCCTGGAACCTGTAAAATGATTTTACACCGTTTTAAAATCTCAAATGCTAGGCAGTTCTTGTAATTTGTTATGAGTCATCGTTTATCTACATGAGGCAAACATCTCATGCTGACAAAAGACTAGTGTTTTCACAAAGTGCAAAGCCTAGAGGTGAAACCTTTTTAATTATTTAAAATAGCACAGCACACCTGTGTGTAAACAAAGGAGCCCAAAATCGTGCCAAGGGCATTTTATAGAGCACTTAATTGAGGCCAGCTTACTAACTAGAAAAACTGCTTGTATTGCTTCCTTTAAATATAGTATCATTTGGCAATAATGGCTGGCAAGTCACACCCATCTCTTACGTCATAGCCTTGCTTGGAGGCTTGTAGCAAGGAAGCGCAGTACTTTATATTTGCCACTATTCTGCCTCAACCCGTAGAGTTACTCAGATTTTACCACCACTATTCTGTAATATTACATGATTTGTCTACAGCAGAGCATACACTATTTTGGTACGTATTGGTGGATGTCTTGTCGTAGAAGACTGTTCTATGCCAATGGAGGGTGCTCATATGGGGATTAGCCATGGGAACTTACACAAAACCTATGTGCATGCCGTACCCTCTGCTGGAGCATGCTCGGTCCTTGACAGAGACCGTCCAAGTCAGGGTTGGAGTGTTCCCGTTTCCTTTTTCTGTGCATTATTAGGGAGTTTGGTCATAATATTCTCAGTACCAAAATGTGTTCGCTATAGGTTGTGGGTTTGCCAAGTGGACTCGCTTTTAGGAAGTCCACCAACCCATGTGAATGTGCTTGACGCCTCTTCGGCATGTGTGCGTGGATGTGTTGCTCAGACTCCTGGGTGCATTATATGATGTGAACCTTACCTAATTGACTAATGTAGTTATGTCCTGAAGCACAAGTTACTAACTTGTGTAACGATATATCTGTAAGAGACAGTAGTTAGTGATAGATTCCTTACCTTAGAATATCCCCAGGCGTCAGGCTGGATCCGGAAAGTTTTGCGTAGCAGTACCCTTGCGCGTCGGTAGGCGGCGTCGTGCGGCTCCGCGTCCGTCGTCGGCGTCGTGATCGCCGGGATGACGTCGCGGGCAGTACTTAGGCGCCGCCCTGCGCGCTGACGTCAGTTCTGTACACGACTTTCCGCGCCAGGAACGCAGAGCCATGCAAGAAGCTGACACAGGTGTCTGAAAAATACTAGGGCCCTGAAAGGGATGTCCTTAACCCTAGAAATCAGTTCGCAAAACGGGGAGGATGGGTGGGGCGGTAAGGAATCTATCACTAACTACTGTCTCTTACAGATATATCGTTACACAAGTTAGTAACTTGTGCATCTGAAAGAGACACGTTAGTGATAGATTCCTTACCTTAGAATAGATACCCCAGCAATACCAACCCCGGTGGTGGGTCTGCGAACAAAGATCAGACAAGGAAGTCCTGGAGGACAGAACGGCCAAAGAAGCCGTCCCTCCGGACCTGACTGTCAAGGCAGTAATGCTTAGTAAACGTGTGCAGCGAGGCCCACGTAGCTGCCTGACAGATAACCGGCAGCGGAACACCGCGGCCCAAGGCCGTGGTAGCAGCCGTTGCCCTGGTGGAATGGGCACGCAGCCCAACAGGAGGCTCCTTCTTAGCCAAAGAATAGCAGGTCTTGATGCACAAGGTAACCCAGCGGGAGATGGTCCTCTTGTGCACCGCCCGACCTTTTTGGCGCCCACGTAGCCAACAAAGAGCTGGTCATCCACCCGGAAGTGTTTCGTGCGGTCGATATAGAAGGAGAGCGCACGTTTTGGGTCCAGACGGTGGAGCCTCTCTTCCTCTCTGGAAGGATGCGGAGGCGGAAAGAAGGTGGGCAAAGTGATGGTCTGCCCAATGTGGAAAGCAGTAACCACCTTTGGCAAGAAGGACGGACGCGTCCGAAGAACAACCTTGTCTGGATGAACAGACAGAAAGGGAGGTTTGCAAGAAAGAGCCTGGAGCTCACTCACCCGCCGAGCGGAGGTGATGGCCACCAGAAAGGCTGCCTTTAGAGTCAGAAGACGAAGAGGACAGTTATGCAGAGGCTCAAAGGGAGCGCACATTAAAAAGGTAAGAACCAAGTTCAAGTCCCACTGAGGCATTACAAACGGAACAGGAGGGAAGAGGTGAGTAATGCCTTTTAAGAACCTGTTAACAACAGGGGACTTGAAAAGGGAGGGCTGATCAGGGAGCCTGAGGAAGGCCGAGATAGCACAAAGATAACCCTTGATGGTACCCAGGGCAGAACCCTGTTGGGCCAGAGAGAGAAGGAACAGAAGGACCTCAGAAAGAGGGGCAGAAAGGGGATCCACAGCCTTTGCTGTGCACCATGCCACAAATTTGTTCCACCTGCAGGCGTATACCACCTTAGTGGAGGGACGCCTGGCTGCCAGAATCACATCACAAACTTCGGGAGGCAAGTCGAAAGGAATCAACTGCCGCCGCTCAATCTCCACGCAAGCAGGTGTAGACTGGACAGGTTCGGGTGGAGGACCGTCCCCTGCTGCTGCGACAGAAGATCCTCCCGAAGAGGCAGACGGATCGGGGGATCTATGCTCATATTGAGTAGCTCGGGATACCAAACTCTTCGAGCCCAGTCCGGAGCCACAAGAATGACTTGGGCCCGGTCGTGCCGAATCTTCTTCAACACTCTGGGTAGAAGTGGTATAGGCGGAAAGGCGTACAACAGACCGCAACTCCACTCGCGACGAAAAGCGTCGCCGAGCGAGTGCCGCCTTGGAAATTCCAACGCGCAGAACTGATGACATTGCGCGTTCTCTTCGGTGGCGAATAGATCTAACCAAGGCTCTCCCCACTGTAGAAAGAGTCCTTGCGCCACTTCCGAGTGAAGACGCCATTCGTGATCCATCATGCACCTGCGGCTGAGTTCGTCCGCCCTGGCGTTCAGAGAACCTGCCAGGTGTTGAACCATCAGGAACATGCCCTGATGTTCCAGCCATGTCCAGAGGCGCAGAGCCTCCTGACAAAGGGTCCAAGACCCCACCCCGCCCTGTTTGTTGCAGTACCACATGGCGGTGGTGTTGTCTGTGAACACCCGCACTACCTTCCCTTTGACAGAGGGAAGGAATGCCTTGAGTGCAAGCCGGATCGCCCGGAGCTCCAGAAGGTTGATATGGAGCCGGGACTCCGCCGGAGACCAGAGGCCTCTGATCTCCGCCTCTCCCATGTGACCGCCCCATCCCAGAAGGGACGCGTCCGTCACAACTGTATGCTCTGGCTGGGGAAGGGAGAGGGATCTGCCCATGACCCATTGCCGGTTCGAGAGCCACCACTGCAACTGTTTTGCAGTCCCCTCCGAGATCTGGACGTGATCGGACAGGTTGCCCTGGTGCTGCGCCCACTGGAACTTCAGGTCCCACTGCAGAGCCCGCATATGCCATCTGGCATGATTGACCAGCAGGATGCAGGAGGCCATGAGGCCCAGCAGCCTCAGGGTCATCCTTACCGAAACCCAGGATAAAGGCCGAAAGATCGGAATCATAGCCTGAATATCCCGGACTCGCCGTTCGGGAGGATAGGCCCGAAACTGCGTCGTGTCCAGAACTGCTCCGATGAAAAGGAGCTGTGGAGAAGGAATCAGATGCGACTTCGGCACATTGATGGAGAACCCCAGCGAGTGCAGGAGTTCGGCCGTAGTCTGGAGGTGGGAGACGACTGCCTGGGACGAGCCCGCCTTCAGCAGCCAGTCGTCGAGGTAGGGGAAGACTGAAACCCCTGCCCGGCGCAGATGAGCTGCGACCACCGCCATCACTTTCGTGAACACCCGAGGGGCACTGGTAAGGCCAAAGGGGAGCACGGTGAACTGAAAATGCTCGGGGCCTACCGTGAACCGAAGGTAACGCCGGTGGGCCGGCAGGACGGGGATGTGGAAATACGCGTCCTGCAAGTCCAACGCTACCAACCAGTCTCCAGGGTCGAGGGCAGTCAAGACCTGAGCTAGGGTGAGCATCTTGAACTTCTCCTTCCGGAGGAAGCGATTGACGTTCCGGAGGTCCAAGATAGGACGCATGTCCTCCTTGTCCTTTTTGGGCACCAGAAAGTAGTGGGAGTAGCAACCACGCCCTACTTCTGGGGTCGGAACATGCTCGATGGCCCTCTTGGTCAAGAGGGCCGTGACTTCCTTCTGTAGAAGCACCAAGTGATCCCCTGACATGCGGTGGAATTGAGGTGGCATGGCTGGGGGGTGGTCTCGAAGGGGAGGGAGTAGCCCCTTCGGACAATGTCCAAGACCCACCTGTCCGAGGTGATGGTGCGCCAGTGGGGAAGGTGATGGCGGACCCTGCCCCCTACTGGCGTGCCGTGCACCTGAAAGGAGGGACTAGGAGGGCTTGGAGGCCGCGGACGGGTTGGAGGTGGTGGCCTGACCCGCACGCTGGTTGCCCGATCCGCCACGGCGGAATCCACGTCCTCGGCCACGCGAAGACGCCTGCTGTGCGGGCCGGTGGCTGGGCTGCTGACGTGAAGGGGCGCCCCTACCGTGGCCACGATAGGGGCGAAAAGCAGAAGGCAGCGGAGGGCGTGTAGCAGAAAGGCCCAGGGACTTGGCAGTAGCCCGTGAGTCCTTAAAGCGCTCCAACGCATGGTCTGCTTTGGACCCAAAAAGACCGACTCCATCAAAGGGCATGTCCATGAGAGTATTCTGGACATCCCCTGAAAAACCAGTGGTTCTCAGCCAGGCGTGGCGTCGGAGCGCCACCGTCGTTGCAATCGACCTGCCCAGCGAGTCGGCGGTGTCAAGGCCACAACGGATAGTGTATTTGGCCGCATCCCTTCCTTCCGCAATGGCGCGGGAAAGCAGTGCCTGGACCTCCTCAGGGCACTGGGGCAAAACATCCGCCACCGAATCCCACAGGGAGTGGGTATATCGGCCCAAAAGACAAGCGGTGTTAACGGACCGCAAGCCAGCACTGGAGGAAGAAAAACCTTTCTTCCCAAACTGATCCAGGCGTTTGGATTCCCTATCCGGAAGAGCGGTAGGGAAGGCGGTTTGGGAAGCGGAGGCTTGGACAACCAAGCTCTCAGGAGTGGGGTGGACAGAAAGAAACAGGGGGTCGCCCGGAGCGGGGCGATGGCGTCGTGACACGTTCCGATCCACAGGAGCCCCTGTGTTGGGCTTGGACCAGGCGCCCAAAAGAACGTCCGTGAGGGCGTCGTTAAACGGCAGCACAGTCTCCGCAGAGGAGGCTGCCGGCTGAAGCACCTCTGTCAAGATGTTAGGCTTGACCGTCAAAGTAGGGAGCTGGAGACGTAAGGCCCCAGCAGCCCTACGCAACACCGTACCAAAATTGGCCCCCTCCTCCGTAGCCACGGGAGGAGACAGCATGCCAGTGTCAGGAGAAGTATCCAGACCACTGGCCTCCCCTAGACTCTCTGTCCAGTCCTCATCATACTGACAGTTGCGTGTCAGAGGGTCATCAGACCCCTCCCAGTCCTCCTGGTCCTCCTCTGGTTCAAAATAAGGAGGAGGAGGGACATTCGGGACCCAAGGTCCCATCGGCGCCGGAGCCGGCGTCGAGCGACGTCGCTCCGGGTCCATGTCCGGAGCCGGAAGGAACTGGGGGACGACGCCGCCCGGAGCCCAGGGCGGCGTCGAGAACGGCACCGGAGACATCGGCGCCGGCGGAGGTGTCGTGAGGTCGACCGGCGTCGATGGGGGTTGTGGAGCCGGGATCGAGGCCGGGGCCGAAGCCGGAGCCGGGATCGAGGCTGGAGGCCCGGGCGACGCCGGGGCCGGAGCCGCCGGCGACGCCGGAGCAACCCCATCAGGGCCCGCGGGGCCCGAAGGCGCACCGGAGGGGCCTGAAGGCCCGAAGAGGCGGGCCATGGCCGACAGGAACTCCTGTACCTTGGCCGGATCCGCCCCCGAACCCGGGAAGGGCGGGTATGACGGGGGCGACTCCACAGGCAAGTCCGGGGCCGCGGGGGCGGGGACGGTGCCGGGAGGGGCCTCAGCCGAGTCGCGAGACCGGCGAGGCGAAGTCCGAGAGCGACGATGCTTCTTGGACTTCTTGTGCCTGGACTTACCGGACGAAGAAGACTTCGACGCCGACGACCGGTGTGCACTCCGCGAGCGACCCCTGGACCTCTCACGCGACCGGGGCTTCCGCGGAGCCGAATGCCGGGCCTCGAGGAGCTTTCGAGACCGCTCTCGCAAAGCTTTCGGGTTGAGGGCCTGGCATTCGGGACAAGACTCGGTGTCGTGGCCTCGGCCGAGGCAGAAGAGACACTCCCAATGCGGGTCGGTGACGGACATCATCCGCGCACAGGCGCCGCATCGCTTGAAGCCGGGCATCCCTACGACACCTTAAAGATGGAAAAAACAGTGAAAAAATCACCAAAAAGTATGGTCAAAAATTGACCAGGGCACTGCTCTTCCCGGATCTGCGCTTACTGGCGCGGAAAAAGAAGAACTGACGTCAGCGCGCAGGGGCGGCGCCTAAGTACTGCCCGCGACGTCATCCCGGCGATCACGACGCCGACGACGGACGCGGAGCCGCACGACGCCGCCTACCGACGCGCAAGGGTACTGCTACGCAAAACTTTCCGGATCCAGCCTGACGCCTGGGGATATTCTAAGGTAAGGAATCTATCACTAACGTGTCTCTTTCAGATACCTAGTTTTATTTTGCACCTTATTTTTAGAGACAACAGCGGATAGTGCGTCATATCTGTATACACAACATACACTTAACATTACAAACACTTGTACATCAAGTTCTTTCCAATTCTCCGAAACCTTACACAGACAGTCTTAAGTATAGAGGTGCAACTGACTGACCTTCAAGCCTCTCAGAATCTGATAGACCAGGAACTGAATTCGGTCTTCACTCAGCTTCTCGTGCTTCATGATCTTGCCCAGGTCTGTGCCCATGAATGGCATCACCAAGTAACTGAAGGAATTCCAAACGAGAGACAGACAAGATCAGTAAACCAGCACTGTCCCGTCATCAATGCAAGAAGAGCATATACAACACAATCACACACTGAGAAGCAACAGAAATATAGATATCTACACGTTACGAAGATATAATTTACAATTCTGGATTCTTGAGTTCAAATTAGTTCTGTAGTAACTAAGCCAATTAGCAGACGCAAGTTGTAGATCATGAATAAAACGTGGTCCCCAAGTATTTTTGAGGCAGAAGAGGTAAAGGAGAAATCTTCCTTTGAGGAACAAGAGACCAGCCACTTGTTTATTTGATCCCACACCGCCATTCTTATAAGAACTATGCAGAAAACGTGACTGAAAGAAAATTGCAGGGCTCTAAAACGTTACCTATAAGGAAATGTTTTCAAAGAGTACTAGCTCCTAATCATTGATCAGTAAAAGTTTTCAACATGATTAGTTATAAATGTTGATCAACACACATTTCTTAAAATCAGCTACTCAGTTTTCACACCAACAAAAGACAGTCATATTGGGACAGCCATGTAGAGGCAAAGGTAAAATGTGACTTTAAGATGGAGATTCTTATATAGCTCAATCTTACAGTCTGAAGAAGTGTTGCATTAAGTGGAAAAATCTAGCAAACTTTGCAGTTTATGCAAAAAGTGAAGGAAATAGCAGAACCTGAATTTGCATTTCCCCAAAAGTTATTAGATTTAAGAAGGATGTTTTTAATGGCCTAATTTCCAAGACATAGAATTAAAAAATATACGAGAGGCAGTACTGTTTATTTTTTTTATGGTAAATCGGGTAAATTCATTGGTTGTGTCGGACGGCTGTTACATCAGGAAAATGGACTGCACCCGAAGTCTTTCATGCAAGCACTCAGACGTTACCTCAGTCTAAATTGCTGCCTATCACAGTGACCTGGATTCACAAATGCCACTTCAAAAACGTCCGCCCTCCACTCTAGTAAATTTCCCACTATGTGTGAAGTAGATTTTAAATCTCAAAACGTTTTTGGATTCAAAAAGAATCATTCGAGAAGTGGAAATCTGCAGTAGTCGTACATTTACTTTTCAAAACTTGCTCATGCAGATTTTTCATTGAGTGGAAAATGTGCACAGATAGTTATATGAAATATGCTTCTGCACATTGAAATTTGTCTACTGTTTACAGAGGGAATGAATTTCTCCCTGTGAAGTACCCCCTTCCCTTCTAACACCGACATTAAATATGTCCTCTTTCATTGTAGCCAGCTTCCCTGCATCCTCTTCTTAAGAATCCCATTCGAAAGTCTGATAGCGTTAGTTTTTTGTAGGGCTTTAAAATCCCATTTGTTTTGTTAGTTGTTTAGGGTCTGAAGCTCAGGCCCATTATTGATTAAAGGAGATTTGTTATTTACAGTAAGTTAAATACCTTTGTACTTTTGCTGAATTCTTTAGACGAGAAAAGTTGGCAGTTGGAAAACCATGCATGGAAAACGCAGATAGACAGTACAGTCAACGTGCAACTGGTGCAGCGGGAGGTATAACGAGCACTGGGAAGCCAATGTGTCACACCTTCTTGACCTATTGGCTTAGTCAATCCTGTACAGCATCGGGCAAAAAATAAAAAGCATTAGCAAAGACAATGGGTCTCGTGAATGCGAGAGCTTTTGGCTTTGGCAATGTGTTTTTAGCCATGCTGTACACCAGTGTGGCTGCTGTTCATCATCGCTAAACCTTAGTGGTGTGGAGTAGATTGTAGTGGGGTAGAGTGAAATGGGTTAGATTGGAGTAGCGTGGAGGGGGGTTATACTGGGGTAGCGTGGAGTGGGGTAGATTGGGGGTAGCATGTAGTTGGGTAGAATAGTTTACAGTACAGCGGGGTAGTGTGGAGTGGGGAAGGTTGGTTTAGAGTGAGGTGGAGTAGGTTGTAGGGGGTATATTGGGGTAAAGTGAGGTAGACTAGAGTGGGGTAAATTAAAGTGGTGTAGAGGGGGTAGATTGAGTGGTGAAGAGGGGGTAGACTGGAGTGGAGTAGATTGGAGTAGAGTACAGTGGAGTGGGGTATATATGGGTGGATTGGGGTAGATATGGGTGGATTGTAGGATGTAGAAGCGGGGTAGATTGGGGTAGAGTGAGTGAGGTATATTGGGGTAGATTGGAATTGGGTAGATTATGGAAGAGTGGGGTGGATTGGGGTAGTCTGGAGTGGGGTGAAGTGGGGCAGAGTGGAGTGGGGTACTTATAGTGATGTAGACTGGGTGGATTAGAGTAGTGCAGATTGGAATGGAGTGGGGTAGGTTGGAGAGGAGTGGGGTAGGTTGGAATGGGGTAGATTGGGTGGATTAGCGTACGGTACATTGGAATGGAGTAGGGTAGATTGGGGTAGAGTGGAGTGGGTAGACGGGGATAGAGTGGAGTAGATTGGAGCAGAGTAGGGTAGAATGGAGTAGAGTCGGGTGGAGTGGAGAGCGGTAGATTGAAGTTAGGTAAATTGGGCTAGATTGGAGTGAGGTGGGGTAGTTTGGGGTGGAGTGGGTTAGACTGGAGTGTGGTAGATTGGAGTGGGATATGTTGGAGTGGTGTAGACCGGTTTAGAGTAGAGTGGGGGCTGAGTCCGGTAGATTGTAGGGGTACACTGGGGTAGAGTAAAGTAGACTGGAGTGGGGTAGATTGTAGTGGTGTAGAGGGGGTAGACTGAGTGGATAAGAGTGGGGTAGACTGGAGTGGGGTAGGTTGGAGTGGGGTAGGTTGGAGTGGGGTAGGTTGGATTGGAATGAGCTGGGGTAGAGTGGAGTGAAGCTGTAGATTTGGGTGAATTGTGGAATAAATTGGGGTAGAGTGGAATAAGGTATATTGGAGTAAACTGGAATGGGGTAGATTAGGGACGAGTGGAGTGGGGGTGGATTGGGGTAGACTGGAGTGGGATACATTAGGTGGCTTAAAGTAGGGTAGATTGGAATTGAGTGGGGAAGGTTGGAGTGGTGTGGGGTAGATGAATGGAGCGTGGTACTTGGAATGGGGTAGATTGGGTGGATTAGAGTAGGGTAGATTGGGGTAGAGTGAGTGGGGTGGAGTGGAGTGGGGTAGGGTAGGGTGAAGTATAGTAGAGTTGAGTGCTGTAGATTGAAGTGAAGTAGTTTGGCTAGATTGGAATGGGGTGGACTGGGTTAGACTTGAGTTGGTAGACTGGAGTGGGGTAGAGTGGACCCTGGTAGACTGGGGTAGGTTGAAGTGGGCTAGATTAGAGTGGCGTAGATTGGGTGGATTGGAGTAGAGTGGAGTGGGGGAGAGTGGAGTATAGTGGGGAAGATTGGAGTGGAGTAGATTGAAGTGGAGTGGGATAAATTGGGTTGTGGTAGAGTTGAGTGGGGTAGATTGGAGTGGGGTAGAGTGGAATGGAGTAGGGTAGAATGGAGTGGAGTGGTGTGGAGTGGAGGGGTTTGGAGTGGAGTGCCGAGCCAGGTCATAGAGTGTCTTACAGTGAAGTGCTATGGAGTTGCGTGGAGTGGCATGGCATCGAGTGGAAGAGCATAGAGTGGAGTAGAGTGAAGTGGTGTAGAGTGCAGCAGCAGTTTCTTTTTAAGGGCGTAGGGACTCTGCCCCCTTTACTTTCACCACCCCCGCCCAGGGAATGTCAAAAATTCAAGAAATTGTTAAAGGTAAAAACTGATTCACATGTTCACACTTGATTTGTCTTGCTGGGGGCCAAGGCTGCAGCCTGCTGCACAGTACCACTCGCTGTGCTTTTTTTGCTGTGACGCTGGCATTCACTAAAACTGCGGCCCGAAGTCTAGAGTATTTGCCAGGCTGACACAGCTCTGAGGCCGGTGAGGTCATCAGCTTGGCAAAGACAGCATTGAATGTTAGTCTCCACGCCCTGATGACAGCGGTTTACAATTAGCCCATGGTGTATTAGACTGCAGCACTGTAGCGCTGGGGCTTCATCTCAATTAGAGAATGGAGAGCATGGTCACCCTATCCTTTCCCAAATCGTCACAGGGGGGTGGGTCCCATGTGTCCCACCCTGTGAACAGTTGGGAAAAGAGTGGACTAGAGGCTGCAGGCAGGAAACCGAGAAATCGAGTCTGCGCATGAAGATACACTGCGCAGACTCTAGGTGTCTGCTTCCCGCACTGCAGTGAATGCAGGACATCATTAAGCTCAGTGATTAATTGCCATGCCAGCTGTTAGACCTGGCACCATTGGCGTGGGTCTCCCTTCCATTTTTTTGCTGTTGCCTCTTATGTTTTTGCTGGTTTTAGATGCTTTTGGGCACTGTGCCACTGCTGTTCAGTGCCACAGTGCAAGTGCTCCCTATGGTAAATTGATGTATGGATTAGTGACTCCATGATTGGCTTGTTTGGCTTACTGTCAGACCCTAGTACAGTGCACTGCGTGTGCCCAGGGCTTGAAAATCAAATGCTGCTGGTGGGCTTGCAGCACTGGTTGTGCCACCCACCGGAGCAGCTTGTAAGTGTGTCTCAGGCCTGCCATTGCAGAGCCTGTGTGCAGTCTGGTACTGCCATGTTGACTGGGCAAGTGTACCCACTTGCCAGTCCCTAAACCTTCCCTTTTATACATATTAGTCACCCCTAAGGTAGGCCCAAGGGCAGAGTGCATTGTAGGTAAAGGTAGGACATGCCCTGGTGTGTGTGGCATGTCCTAATAGTGAATTACAGCCATTTTCGTTTTTCACTATTGCAAGGCTACCTGTTCCCCATAGGCCAGAATGGGCAGTTAGATTACTACATCTTCTAATCCTAACTTACTCAGGGAACCAGGTAGAAATTAGAGTTTAGTATGGCTGAACTCAGAATGATAAAATACATCTTTTAGTGGTTGGTTTTAACATTGTGTTTGAAAATACCACTTTTAGAAAGTGGGTATTTTCTTGCCTAACTATCCAAGCCTGCCTCTGCTAGGTTGTGTATTCCTTGTCTGGAGTTTGAGTGATAGGGGCTGGGGACTTCCAGGAGACAGGGTGAGTCAGCACAGGGCTGAATAGAGAGATCTGCATGCAGATAGGAGGGAGGAGTTGCACCTGGGACCTGAATAGGGCTGTGCCTTTCCTCCACAATGCTGGCTCCACCTCCTGTGGTGTGTCTGATGTCCCTGGCCTACACTGTGAAAGGAAAGAAGGAGTCTTGTCAACAAAGTGCTCCAGGACTGACCAGAACTGGTTTTGGACTAGGCAAAGGCCACTCTGCCTTCAGAGAACAAAGAGGAAAAGGTGTATAAAAAGGGGACCCAGACCCCTAGGAAATTAGATCACTTCTGGGAATCAAGACGAACCTTTGCCGAGGAGAAGAACCAGGAAGCTGAAGGGGGAGACTACCCCTGTGCTGTGTGTTTGGGGGTTGGCCTGCAGTGGTTGCTTCATTGCCAAAGAAAGGAGAAAAGGACTGAGTGTGCTTTCTATCAACTTGAAGAAGAATCTCCAAGGGCTTGAACTAGAGCTTGCCTCCTGCCTGAAATCTCAGGGATACAAGACTTCACCAACCAGCTCCCCCCTGAATTCCCTTGCTGGGAATTGAAGTGCCTGCTGTTGTGCTGGGCCTTCTAAGAGACTGCGTGTCGCTGGGAGCGCGACGCAACGACAAGAAGCGTGTCGCCGCCGCAGCCATCGCATCGCCGAGGAAGCGAGACGCCACTGTCATCATCGCATCGCCGAAGCGCGGCGCACCGCCGGAGAAGCGGGACGCTGCCACAGAGGACATTGTCGCATCACCGGAGAAGCGCGTCGCAGGGCCTGTCGCGGCTCCAAAGATCATTGAGTCGCCGCACGGCCGTCGGGCGTGCACGCATCGCACCAACGTTGTCGCATCGCAACCAAGACGCCATTTTGTCGCATCGCACCGGAGTAGAGTATCACATCGAGGTGCCATCTTGTCGCATCGCACCGGAGAGCAGTAAGAAACCGACGCATCACCTCCCCACACAGTAAGGAAGCGAGCATCAACTCCCCTGCGCAGCAGTAAGGAACCGACGCCTCCACTCCCCTGAGTGTAAGGAACCGACGCATCACCTTCCCTGCGACCCTTTTGTTTTCTTTGCGTTACGCATTCAAGGTACATTGAGAGTAAAGTGTTGCATCTACAACTTGAGAGAACTGAAGAATTTTATAACATTTTAAAGTCTATTTTTGAGTACAGTATTGTGGATTTTTGTCGTTTGGTCTTGTGTTAAGTCTATATAAAAATACTTATTTTTATAAATACAACCTGTGTGGTGTCCATCTGTAGTGTTGTCACTATTACTGTATGTGTTCACAAATGCTTTACACACTGCCTCTGAGATAAGCCTGCCTGCTCGTGCCAAGCTACCAAGGGGGTGAGCAGGGGTTATTTTAGGAGTGTAGCCCCTTACCCTGACTAGACGCAAGGGTCCCTATTTGTCACAGGTACCTACCTATGCCAACTAGAGACCCCCAAATCTAACACCAGCAGACTCGTGGCATGCAGAGAAGGTGGTACATTCGTCCGCTTAAACTTTTAAGTTGAAGGAGCTTCCCTTCAGTCCAGACGGTGCCCCACAGTCCCAACCATGTGAGGTAAGAAAAAACAATTAGAAGCTGCCTGGGCCTAGCCTAAGTAAGAAGCAATTCTGGGCAAATCATTTTATCTCTGTGCCTAAAACCAAAAATTTATGAATTGTGTAACAAACTGGTACTCATGTAAAGCACTCAAATACCTTGCGCTGAACATATTCACCACCTTTATTTGTGGAGGGGGGAACACATCGCCAATTTTCTTCCAGAGGATTGCTGTTTGAAAAACTGTTTCTTTAAAAAACAAGCATCTGCAATGCAATAGGTCTCGGATTTACGCAAGTTTGAGCTATTGGCATTGTAAATGACAATGCCTTTTATTTATGTTTTGGTTTTTAAAACATAAATATAAGGCATTGTCATTTACAATGCCAATAGCTTAAATTTTTGCATGCGAGACCTATTGCATTCCAAATGCTTGAAGGCATCGCAGAGTTGCCCCCTTCTGTCTCCCATGGCTCCGGAAGAGCTCCCCGTTTGCTATGAGTTAAATAAACAAGCAGGTGGTCACAACAGCGCACGAGACACCCTCCTGCAGTAAGAGAAACTCATTAAAGAAAATAGTGCTTAGAGACTAAAGAACACGTACAGTGTAACAACCTAAGTAAGAAGGCCAGTCCTCCGGGAAGGTTACAAATGAAGACAAGGCGGTACTAAGGAGGGACTAACAAGCCTAATAACAAATCAGAAGACAGCATTTAGGAAGGACAATGACACAAGCCAATGACAAATATGGGCGGAGAGCGGGCAGGACTTTAAGTACATACTCCAATACAGAATGGCTCGCAGAGCAGCGCATGCGCTGCCCAGGCTCAACCTAAAAAAAAATGGTCTGTTCAAGTCTGGAGCCTGAATCACTATTGCAGCAAAAAGAGATCACATGCTCCTCTGTTCTGGGAGACCCTGCCTTAAATATTCTCCAAGGCTTCACCTCCACAGAAAAAGGTGTACTATTAATAATACTATGCGGCCTAGCGTACCAGAGCAGAGTTCGAACCGGACAACTGCGGGTGCTATGACCAAGGGCATGATCTTAACACCCTGAGCTAAACCGGTAGGAGAGAGACAAATCTGCTTAGTGTGCCAGGCATGGCTTGCTTGAGGATAGTTAGACACTTGCTTTGTAGACAGTCAGCTTTCTACGAAGCCAACTGCAGCCACACTCTGGGACCTGCTGCCATTGCCAGATGTAGGGCGTTCGCAACTTATTCAAAGGGATTCGTTTTTAACATGAACCATATAAGGCATGACAGTTATCGTGTAAACCCCGCACGCGACTCAGATTATTATAGAGCATTATTACAGTCTATTAAATCAATCACAATGGCTTTTTGTACAGTTGGTATTCTGAACTCGTATTTGAAAGTGCTTTCATGCATGATAATGATGAAAAAGGAGTTTTGGTGAAATAAAATATTAGCTTAAAATCATGCAGTGTAAGCGGGGAAGCCGTGATTTACCCAGGTTTTCTGGTTTCACTTTGTACAAATAGGTCAGTACCTATTTGTGTTTCTTTATGTGAAGGCTTTGATTTTACCTTTTTTGTGCATTTTTCTGCAGTTTTTTTGTAGCGCTAAGTGTGTGAGAATCAGAAAGAGGAGGCCAAAAGCATCTGAATTGATTACATCCAGAGACTGTCAGGGCCCATCGCAAACCTTCAGTGATAACTGGCCACTGAAAGTTTGCGATGAGCCCTGACAAATGTATGTACATGCAGGCTAGAGATATTGGGAGGGGCTGAGGGGCCGAATAGTGCTTAGTCAAGACAGGTGAAAGTGTTGGGTTACCCCAGGGGTTTGGCAACCTGGTGCAGCTTTCAGGCAGCATTTGGATAAGTGCTATGGGATCAAATTAATGAGGACATTGGTGAAGCATATGTGCAGCCTGCAGGTCAGCGGTTTAAATAAGAGCTGAATCAGTCACCATTTCATATTTAATAACCTTGTGCCATCAAGTACAGTGACAGCTCCCAAAAAATGCTGTGCCCCCTAACAGGCACCTTTAATGGCCTGCCTCCACCTCCCCCCCCCCCCCAGCCAAGCTCCACCACTCAAACTTCACCAGCTGCCACTGGTAGAGTGCTGTGGAGAGAAGTAGTGTAAGGTGTAGTGGCCGAGTGTGAAGTAGGCATAGTGATTTAGCGTACTGCCATTACAGACAACACATTTCTGATTGAAAATGTCCATTACATTTGCACAGACATGGTTTACTACGCACAAATGATAATGTTTAGAAATGTCATCACCAAGTGTATTGATTTGATCGTATCAAAATATTTGTTTCCATCACACTTCAGAATTGCAAAAAAAGTGCTTAATTTCTACTTTTCTCATTCTAATGTAATCTGAAATATCAGCACAGTTAATTTTTGTTGAGTGCTAGAAAAGATAACATCCTATAGCCTGTCCTCTAGCAAGGGTACTCAGCAGGATGGACTGTCACATAAATTCTCTCACTTTCAAGTCAGAGAAAGAAAAGTAAACATTAAGTTCCCTCGGTATACAAAGCTTGACATTTGACCTCTGTATTTGAATGCACAGCAAATGAACAAGATTTAAAGGCCTGTTTACAGAGAGCGAGTACTCACGGGTGAGACCAAGTCAAGCTGGGCAACCTAAAATAACAGGCAAACGACAGAGCCAACTAGGAAGGATGCACTCTGTAGAGTGACAACAAAATGGAAAAAAATAGGTCCCAAAAGTGTGAGCAGTGTAAGAATACAGGTATTTGGGCCATGCTCTAGGGGAGAGTCCCATGCAAGAAGTGGGAAGTGCTGACCGCAGAACTGACCGGCAGGTAGCAAGCGATTGAGAGTGGCTTTGAAGCCCATCGATGGTAAGTAATGGAAGGGCTAACAGTAAACAAAATGTCTCGAACAGACTGTGCATGCACGGTCTATGCAAGACCTAAAAAGGGTGTAAAGGCATTGGCACAATTTTTTTTTATTTAACCATCTGGAATGTATTGATACGTTTTTTAAATAATTAAATTCAACTACTGCGAGTGCGTTTTTTTTTTTTTTTTGTTTTTTTAATGTGGAGTGGCTGGCAGCCATTTGTTGACTGGTGCTTCCAAAATAAAAAAAATCTATACCAAAACAGAGAACCACATGATGGTGGGGGGCAACAAAGAAGCAAATGGGGTGGAAAGTAAATGGGAGTGGGCAGGCAAGTTAAAAAATAAATAAATAAAGCTGGGTGGGAAAGAGGTGGAAGAAAAACTGCACAATTGAGAGAACAGCACAGGAGGTCGGGGAGTCATTCCGTTCCACTGCCAGTCACTCTAAATCTCAACCTCCATTTTAAATTTGAGACTAACTAAAAGGGGCGTAGGCCTAATAGGCATCGTATGTACACCCACATTACCAGAAGCCATCCACACGGCAGTTTCTCTAAGTAGAGCAGAATGTTAAAGTTAGTAACCTGTTTAAAGATGACCAGTTATAACCTCGGTGAATCCACAGATAGGCATGCAAGCTCAAATACAAATCATAAAACCATGTAAGCGGAGGCCGATAAAGCTGGGTGGGAAGGAACTCGTGAATCCATGATAGAAGAAATTAGCATTAACTACATTGAACTTACACGGGGGAAAGAAATACAATTATACTCATGATAGAAACGTACTTGACTCGTGACCAATGCAGAGGTTATATTTGTCCAGCTATGCTGGCTGGGAAAACAGTAATTTACTTGAAATCCTAGCTTAAACTTATTACAACCAGTTGAATAACGCAGGAAATGAGGAAAGACAAGCATCCGCCTCAGAGTGAAATGTTGACAGAGTAATACATGTGGAGCAGCCTTGCCTTCAGGCAAGCAATTCAAGTTTGGCATACTGAAAATTAATTAACTAAACCAGCTTTGGCTCATTGTGATATTTTATCTTAATCACCACGAGAAAAGTGTAAGTTAGAGGTTTATAATTGTGCTGCTTAGAATACTATTAAAGATTGAACATGGTATGGCCAGTGGGCACAGCCCTTAGGCAGAGGGTAGCTGGAGTGTCCTTCATAAAGAGGAGCCCCTAACAGGATGAGGCCAGTCCCTTCTGGGACAAACCACACTACCTTCTGGCCACAGACCGAACTGGAGTGAGGAGCAGGTGCCAGTTGTAAGCTGCAGCTTACCCTCCATGCCCCCACCCTGCATCAGTTTTCCCTGGCGCCTCGGGGCACTGCACTCCCTGCGTTCTCTACTTGTTTAGTGGATTGGTAGGCCTTCTGAAACAAGTGGTTTACCAAAGTTACTGGGGGAAACAGATATTAAGCTATACAATACATTTAAATGCAGAAAAAAACATTTACATATGTGCATATATACTCGTTTATGGGGTGGCGGAAGAAAAGTGGTCAGGCTGACGGGGACTTCGTGGTTTCCACGCCAGACAGAATAGACTCCTTTAAATGGGAAGCACACATGGGGTGTAAATGGAGGCCTTCCTGCGACTTAGATGTCCTTTATTTCTTTTTAATATTCGTAGGAGAACATGGTTATTGTCTGGAGAAGGCTCAATGGTACTGTACTCGATAATGAAACACGTGTCAGGTTTGGCTTGACCAAGGAAACCCTTTTATGCAATAAATAAAGAATTTCTGCATAAAAACGCATTTAGCCAAATACCTGTGGCTCATAGTAACACCACCACACTAAAAAAAGAGCACTACAAGCTTTTACAAATTTTCCACTTAACCAAGTTGGATTTGAGGTTGTTTTTTAAGTCTGTGAAGGAGGGTGTGACTCCAAGTTGGTATGAAAGTGGTTCCAAAGAAAATAAATCAACAGTTAAACCAATTAATCTTGAGGCGACAAATGAGTCCAAGTACAGCAAGGAGATGAAGGCAATTCTGGGAGGCAGAACATACACAGTGATGGTGTCTGACACGTGACCGGCTGTGAGAGGCATGACAGAGCACTGCTATGCGCTCTGAACACCTGGGTGTCCACCTCGTACTGTGCCTTTTCTGCCATCCTGCCTGGAGCTGATCAATTGAAATAGGGGATGAGTAGTGTAGACAGTGCCCAAGAGGTGTATTTGCTCATCTTGTATTTGGAGGACAATAAATAGAAAAGAAGTCCTATGAGTAACGTGATGCAATAATCTAGCATACACGTAGCCAGTAATTTCCAGGCTACTATTGAGGTATTCGTCCATTTGGAAGGGTGGTGCTGCCAAGGTTTTGCAATAGCAGCTGAGGAAGGGAAGTATCAGATTTCAGCCTTGGAGTTCAGCATTATACAGGAGACTGCCACCCAGTATCTTAGAGCTGTTACCGAATAGGAGGAAAAGAAAACAGAATAATCTGGGAGTGTTGTCAGCACACGGATAATAAAATGGCGAAAAAGGATAAATCAAGAAAGGCGGCGAAGAGAGAGTCTTGCGGTATGCTGACTAGCAGGACAACTGGCAATAAGAGCGAGAAGATAAAGCAAAACAATAAAGAGTGCTTAAAGGAGTAAAAGGAATACCAGTCTAGCACCCTGCTTGTAAGTTCTACAAAGCAAGTTTGAGTTGCCGGATGTCTTCAGCATTGGATTGATCAAAGGAGAAAAGCCGTTTAGGGTGGACCGCGGCAAAAAGTTTGGAGTAGTGGATGAGGATACTTTTGGTAAAACAAGATTGCAGTTGAGTTAATACTTTAAGAGAGGGGAGATACTGAATGAGCCCACAAAACTCTAATAATTAAGAATTTTGTGGAAGAACACGAGATACATGGCCGTCATTGGATGCAGACAAAGGATTATTGGCCTACTTTTTCCATCAGCGGCAGGACAAGCACAGATTTAAAGAGGCCATCCAGTGAATGTCAATACATCTCAAAATCCCCAAATGGGATCGCTAGAGTCGCAGGACCTGGATCAAGAGTTTTTATTTACTCTGGATGATCCCCTTTGAAGCATTATGAGTGAATTCCACAGAGGAAAGAATAGTTCAAACGAACATTCGAAAGCAGGGCTGGGGGTTTCATCATTTGAACGGTGAAAGATGTGGCTGTGCTGGCATTGCAAGGTATCTGAATCCTTTGTCGGACAGGTTGGGTGGAAAAGAGTGTTCAGACAGCATAAAGAGTAGGAAGGTATTGGTGGGGCTGTAAGGAGAGTGCAGAATCTGCCCTAGCTAGTTGACACCTTATATAAACACTAGGAAACAAAGTTGTTTACCATAAGGTAAGTCTGGGGAATGTTTGTGAGGGGAGATTAAGTAATTGATAGTGCCGGACAGTGCATGGGGTGAGATCTGAGGGAGAAGATGAGGTTGAGTAGGTAGACTGACCTGATCATGGACAAAGGTCAGCGCATCAAGGGTCATTTGAAAGAGTTGAGGTGCTCCTGGTTGCAGATTCTTACCACCTGCATAAACGGGTACAAAGTTTGAGGTCATGAACGGATAGCATCATCCAGGACTGTAGACAAAGGGTAAATGGGATGAAGGGGACATTGAGAGTTGGAATGGAGTGGGAAATGCCAGCTCAGATTAACAAGGGAAACACAAATAGGACATTGATCAAAATATGAAGAGAATAATCTAAAACGCAGCTTCCTCAAATAAACAAGCATTAGCAAAGTCTGGCTTACATGTGAAAATACTATGATGGTCCCATCCATGTTCTCAAGCATCTATTTGTCCACTAATTAAATAATTCTTGCATTTGGTTTTCTGCCTGCCTACACCCACACACCCTACAAACTCCCCCCCTTCATTTATCAGCCATACCTACTGGCTTTGCTTCTAGTTTGTGAGGGGTGTGATAGTGCTTCCAGTAGTGTGCCACTTCTCATGGGTGGGGGTGCATGTGCCTCCACTAGTGTGTGACTGCTGGTCAGTTAGGGGTGCGAGTGCTGTCTATGGTGTGAAAATGCCACTCATTAAGGGGGTGCGAGTGCTATTGGTTGTGGCACGTCTGTGAAGGGTGTGTTGTCAGTGTGAGACTGCTAACGGGAGAGTGCCGAGAGTAGTGTCAGACTGCTACTCTGTAGATGTGTGAGCGTTATTCTTCATGCTGGACTTCTGTTGTGAGAGGTTTTAGCATTTTCGTTATTTAAGGCTTTTTGCTTTTCCATCAAAAGAGCTATAGCAGATTCCCTCATGGTTTTTGTTGGGGAAATGCTAAAGACGTACTGTATATTTCTTGAACAATGGAGTCTTATTCTCATTAACAGCACAGCAGCAACAATCCCTAAGCAGACTCCTCTTGTAAGCCTTGATGGTCTGCTTTCTAAAATGAGGCTGCCCAAAGATCTCGGAGAGGGAGGGGTTTTGAGAGCCTTGCAGAGTGGCGGCTGGCAGGCTCCCTCAATACAACTCACTGACCCGAACATCATGAGCACAACCAGTTTTGTTTACTAGCATCACCAAGCCCCAGTTTACATCAGAGAACAGACTCCTCACCCTCCACTCCTCAGGCCCAGTATCACTCAGACATTCACCCTTTGCTCCAAGACTGCCTCCAGCCTCACATGAATAGCTCCATACTATTGTGCAGCAACTGCTCACCCTGTTTTACACTAGACTGCTGTACAAGCGCTATAGTCACTGCAGCTTCCATGCACGCGTGCATGCTTAGTACACATGAGGTGCAAAGTGTCCTTCGTGCTCAGGGTGCATAAACAGTGAGCTTGAGGGAAGCCACTGGTATGCCACATGGCAAGATTACTAACTGCACATGTGCTGAAGAGCACATATGTGCATGCTTGCACCAATGAATGCCGAACCCATGCACTAGATAAACCAGCATAGTGCAATTACCCTTCGCCCCCCCCCCCACCGCTCTGTGGAAAGTCTAGCAGTTGAAGAAACCATACATCTTGCGATTTCCACTGGAGGAAAGCAGGAAACGCACCACAACATCTCAGCTGTTTGCTTACTGCAACATGAGCTGCCGACCAGTCCATTCTATACGCTGCCACATTATTACCTTTGGGTATGGTGCCCATTTTAGGAGTAGAGAAGGCAAGTAGACAAGTCATGTCCAGTTATACAAGCAGTGTCCTGCTGGCACAGGCGCCATGATGTGTTACTGCTGTTGATTCAACAGCAGCTGTTGGTTCTTATGGTGCCACAGCTAGGGTGCTGGTGGGTGTGGATTTTAGCAGGGCTGGGGCAGTGCCCCTCTATTGCAGTTCATGGGGGAATATGCATACTAGTTGAGTGGTGGGGTTCCGGGACAGCCAGAGGTTACTGGGGTCCAATTCATTTACTTTTGTGTCCTGCGACAGCATGACTGTTGGACTCTAAAAAAGCACCAAGTAAACCATATAAGCACTTGACCCTCGAAGTAGTGGAGGAAGAGCATTTCAAAGCTTGTGAAGGAGCTGGTGACGGTTAGAGAAACTCAGAACTCCGCAAAGCACACAGTAATACTCAATAAATCAATGTCCAGTCAGAACCTTTCATTTTAAAAAGAAAAAGGTACAGTTTGCACAGAACTACATACTAAACACGAAAGTAGAAATGTATGCAATAAAAATGAGATCTTTTTAGCCCCTCCTGAACTACATGCCCTGTAAGTAGCACTCTTCGAGTTAAAATCTATTTTTTGGGAGTTCGAAGAATAAAACCCCTTCTTATTGTATGTCAGAGGATTCACAATGTAAAACCCCCTCCTAACATACTCGACATGGGGTCTAAATTAACAAGGTCACTCAGATATGAGCAATGGCACTACTTCATAGGTGGGCTAAGAAAACTATTGCCTAATCAAATGCCTGTAAAAGAAATATAAAAAATGCTGCAGAGCCAAAGCCCCTCTATACCATTTAATAGATTTGAGATCCCAGTTACAGATACCTTAAGCTGTTTTTGGCAAGACCTGTTTCCAATACACATCATACAACAACCATGACTACAGGTCTGAGGACTCCCCATCTGTCAAGTCAAAAATGGCTGTGTTTTAGCTGCCTCCTGCCTAAAATCGCCTCGGTTTCAATGCTAGCCAATGGGCAACATACATTAGCCCGTTTTTCACTATACATCTCTTTGCTGCTTTGAAATGTTGGCATGTGTGCATACACTTAGAGTGGGTTGTGGCTTGTTCATGAATGGACGGCTCTTGAGCATTTTGGCCTTACAGTGTTCTAACTGTACCCTTCCACGTCATACTTGAGGTCCTGATTTGTTACTGAGCACTACATGGAAGTGCCTAACCCTCCTTTCTCCCTCCCCTTTTAGTCTCTGTATTGATAATCTTCTCATTGCTTCGGTCCCCACTTCCTGACCTGCACCCTATCCTTCTGAGCGAGTTGCATTTTTATTTATTTATTATTATTTTTAAAGAGGGTCCAGTGGCTTTAAAAAACTGGCCCGTATACTAGCTCCCCCCCCCCCCACATTTCATTTGCAATATTTAAATGGATCATTCTATACTCCATAGAATGGGAACTTCAAAATGGCCACGTATCATGATGAATTTGCATCACAATGCATGGTCTACCATTTTTGAATGGGTTTCCTTTTATAGTAAACCCATTCCAAGACTGGCAGCTAGGATTGTGCCTTTTGTTCACATGCCATTGGCAACAAGCTCTGGCAAACCAAATTGGTTGGTCTTTCAAAGATGAGACATATTGGATTTGCCAATACTGGTTTTGTAATTGCATGGACCCCAGTCTCTACCCAGACCAAAAAATGACACCCTTTTGAGTTCTTAAACCTGATCTAAGCACTAACCATGTGAGATATTTTGTTTAATGGTGGACTCCCACAGTTGAGCTAATCCCTTCCCTTTCTCACCTGATTGTTTAATTTACGCGAATTCCGTGGAATGAAGGGTTAACTCTAGAGGCACTGCTGTGACCTACGTCATATAGGGCCTTTTTCGTGAATCCAACTGAGAAGGAGCACCGTCCTCACCTCAGTGGAGGAAAGATGCGCTTTGACATCCACGAGTATCCGAGAATATCAAACATACAAGAACAGCTACAATAATTTTTAAGAATATGTAACAAATTGCAAACGGCCTCCTTGTGCAACGGCATCCCTCAAACGTACATAGCAGGGGACAAATGCTACCAGGGTATTATTAACACTGAACATATTCGACAGGAAAGACGTTCACACTGCCAAGTTCAGCCTTATGTGCTAATGTTCCCATCAGAGTGATTTGGGAAATGGAGCTATTTATAGAAGCCAGCCTGCATCTCTAGATCCGAGCAGACGCTGCACTGTAGTCGGCCTTCTTCGTGCTACTAATCTATGCGCATCTAATGGAACAGAACAGCGCGGCACGGTAAACACCGATTAATGATGCGCATCAGCAAACAAACTCGACAAAAATGAAAATACAAGGATGTATTTATGTATTTCGTTCTGCGCTTTTGATCTGTAACTGAGGCGCCATGCACCAGCCCAGTGCGTGGATCAATACATTAAAACATTCGGCCGAGTGGTCTCATTTAAAGAAAAAAATGGCACGCAGAAAATATTAGCAATTCAAAAAGAATCGAAAAATAACCAGTAGATGGTTTGGCGCTATTGAGTAAGGTCGAACACTAGCAGCTCATCAGAGTGATTCCAAGTCGTGTTTGTTTCGGCTCGGCTTTGCCAGTATAGATTGGTTTGCATATGCTAGCCCCCACCCCACACTGAGAGCTACCCCAAAAGAGACAGTGCAGTCTATGTGCCGGGCCAGTCCTCTGCGTCCAGCACGGCAAGCAAGCACGAGCAATGCTAGCCTTATTCAGCATCACCAGTGGAGCACAGCTTCGCAGCCATTCATGAATATTAATGAGAACGTACAAACAGTGGATGTGCTGACAGATCCGCACATCTATAAATCAGCATTTCATGTTTTGACAATTTTTTTCACTCATTACTTTTCAAGGGTGCTCCCATGGTGCTGAAATACCCACCCACCTTAGGTATAAGTCCACTAGACCTGCAAACAAGCAGTCTAGAACAGACAGAGAATCTTCGGATTGGAATTTTAACCATTAACTATTCAAGACATATTTCTGAAAGGACTGCCCTGTGAATTCTAGAAAGAAGCCTTGAGAAAGTCCAGGAGGACGAAACGCGCGTCGGCTGCTGTCTTTTTTCTATGAATGGAATAAAATAGAGTGACCGGATACATCAACCAGTGTGGACTATTGCTTGGACATTTGCCAACGAAACTTCAAAACTTGATGATTTTCTCTGCAGTATTATGGATTGAGGATAAAAGGAACATTGTTTAGGTGTGCTTTGGTGCATTTGTTGGACATGAATATTGATGAGGTAGGTTTTAGGACCTATAAGTGTGCATTTTTTGATGGGACTGCTTGCACCTCAGCGGCATCTCATAACCAGGGCCAGGTCTCAAATCAGCGTGCACAGCACTCGTACTGGTTTACGACATGCGCGTCGTGAATCGGGGCCTCCAGTGGGAAGATTAAGGCTGCGATGCGGAAGGCCCTCTTTGCGTAAAACAAACATGTTTCTGAGAAGCCCCTTATCTTTACGACAACAATGGAGACGCTTAGGACACAGAGTGCTTCTAACTCACTCAACAGGCTAAAAATAAAGCATCTAGAAATCGTTTTCCAGGTTACCAGTGACACGTCTAAGGTTGCCATGGGAACGTTTGCCCACATGCTGAGACTATTTAAATCCCACTGTGCGTGAAGATTCTTCATGCAGATAAATGAAGTACAGCAGGCCCTGAATGTGCTATGTAATGGTTGTCCCTCAAACTCTACCTGCCCAAGTGGTGCTGCGCCTCGACACACTTTAGCGCCTTGCTTTCGTGGTGGCATCTCATGGAATCTTGGGTCTTTAGGTATAAGGAGAACACAGGAGTTAAAAAATGAAGGAGACCTCATGTAGAAAAAGAAAACAGAATCCAAATTTGTACTTAACGTCACGGCTGACGAATTCCATTTTGAATGGAAAAACGGCTGTTCACACGAGCTCTACAGCGATCTTAACCGTACCCCAAACTTAACCACAAACATAAATGAAATGTCTTGGACCTAACCCTTTACATTTAGTTTTTTTTTTTTTTTTTTTTTAAATGGCAATGAAAGACATTTCTATAGAGTTAATGCTATTGTTTTCCTTATGAAAGTCAAAACATAACATTGTTATAACCAGGTTTATCAGTACAACTTCTTTATCGAGGATTTCTTTATGGACTATTGTACTTCACTACATATTGCCGTAAGGCAAAGCTGTAGGAAAACAGGGTCATGGGGCAGTAAAAGAAGTTCCAAATACTCGTTTTTTTAGGCCGAAGCCTACCAGACAGCATTTCATGGGGACAGTCTGAGAGCTGCCCTGGTAATGCATTCCGCCCATTGCTTACCATTGCATTAGCGGTTTATAAATCACATTTTGTTGCTTTCCATTTGCTGGCTTTCTTGGTTTTAGGCTGTCAGGCATGTCTTTGCCCCTCCTGTGGAGCATATCTAGTTAACCACCTCCCTGACTGGCTCCTTCCTTTCTTCCACAAGTGCTCGCTTTCCGGGAACTGTTTTTTTCCTCTTTACCTTGAAGCACTCAACGTGCTGCATTTCTTGGAAGAGGTTTCTTGCCTCCTATCTTTCTGATTGATTATACTTATCTTTGCCACTTTAGTCATCAATATCCCATCCCTGTGAAGAGCTTAATTTGGTTAGTGCTCTTTACTAATAGTATAACTTGAACAATCCTCTCTCAATTTCACGTGCATGCCATTGTAGCAGGTAATATGGGAGTGGGGGGGCTGAAGAACCACCAAAATAACCATGCTGGAGTTCAGAAGTGAATGAGTAAAAACAGGCCTTTAAAATGTGTTTTTATTTGGTCACATTTGCTGTGCATTTACATAGGTACAATGTTAGGCTCGGTCTTGAGGGAGGTTGGCGTTTACTTTTCTTTCTCAGACTGCAAAGTGAGTGGACTTATGTGACAATCTTGCTGGGCACTGGGGTGGGAAAGGCTGCAAGCAGGATGTTATTTTCTTTTAGCACACAATTTAAAAGAAGGTAAATGAACTGTACAAATATTTGAAATTATATCAGAACTAGGAAAGCCCAAATTAAGCACTTTTTTGTATTTCTGAAGCATGGTGGAAACAAATATTTTAATACGATCAAAACTAATCAATACACTAGGTGATGCAGATTTCCACAGTATTGTTTGTGCACTGTATAGTTTTATTAGTAAAACTGCATGCCTGTGAAAATGTAATGGTAATTTGAATTGAAAATGTGTTGCTTGTAATTGCAGTGCGCTACCAAACCATGCATACTCCACTCTTCGACACTCCACGCTACTCTAGATCACTTCAATCTACAACACTCTGTGCCCCTCCACTCGGACACTGTATGATACTCCACTGTGCAACACTCCACAACACTCGCTCTTCTATACCACTAACTTTTAGCTATGCTGTACAACATGGCTAAAACACATTGGCAAAGTCAATAGCTCTCTCATAGGCGAGCCCTATTGACTTTGTCAATGCCTGCTAAGCTAGGGAGCTGACGAGCAAGGTGGTCACAGGCTGGCCTGTAATAAACTAGTGGTCGGTCCAAACCAAAGGGATCCAGCGTCTAATACAAAAGGACTTCTGACTAATCCATGGAGCACCAGTCCAGTGCTACAAGGACAGGCAAGGCAGTAAAGCAAATAGACTGCAGTTGTATCTGTTGATTAGTGCTACATGTTGGCATGGCCTCGCCTTCGAATAACAGAAGAGCAGCTGTCGCACACAAGTTAAAAGTAGGTTGAAAATTTCTTTTAGGACATCCACTTCCATTTGGTCTGTCCTGCTGTTGTTTCAGAACAAGGATAACAGTTGGTTTTAGTACCTTACAAATATCCATTATTTTGGTTTTATCACATTAGCTAAACTGTCAAAATGTATCATATGCCCTTATAGTAGCCCCATGGCACTGGAAAACGCACTGGAAAAAAAACGGGCCCTGGCACCTTTAATTTGAAATGATGGTCATTAAATGACAAAAAAAAGTGCACGGTTTAGGCACTAATGAAGATGTCAGACACGACAAAGGTCTCCTCCAAGGCTACTGCCCACTCGGACCACAATGCCTACACCTCATAAGGACTTCAGAAAACATACAACATTGATTATTCACAGGGTTGCTCTAAAGGAAGCACAGTAAACCAATGCTGCATGAGGGAAATCAAATTAGGGCAGGCAAAAGCAGAATGAGAAAATGTAGGAAAGAGCCAGAGGAGAAAGGGAGATAGATAATAGGAAATCGAAGGACGGGACAGAATCGATGAAGGGAACAAAACGCACGCAATTACAAGCTCTAATATATAACGAGGTATATTCCATTCTCCCAGTATGAACCGCAGACCCAGAAAAGGGTCAAGCAGTGTTTTATAGTCTTTGATGTCATCCAAAAAAGTCTCTTCAAACAGCTACACTTACGTTTGCACACAAAAATAAAGGAATTGCCATTCGTTGTCCTCTTCAACCAAGCTGGTACCACAGGAAAGATTAACCATTCAACGCTGGCAGCTTGCATGGCACCACTTGGAGACCTTCACTCTTGGCTCCATAGCCAAGCAGTGCTTTAAGGATGGTGCTTTTTCAGTTTTGGATCTTGTTCATCCTAGACTCGAAGATCACTAGGATAGAGCCAGCGCCTCTGCCACAGACTCTTTTAGAGCAAAGTGGCACTAATTTTCTTAAGTTTCGGTCACACCATCCAGCAAGAGCAGCACCCCAACAATGTCCCAAGAATGTCATACTGGGCATCTTGGTCCCTGTTGGTTGTAGGTTGGACACCACCTAAATTGCTTCACTTTTTTTCATACCGGTTTCCACAACTACAGATGCTCTTCAACATTTTCAAATATGTGCAGAATGGTATCTAGGGCTGCCATCTATTCCTAGCACTCCACGACATCACTAACTGTCATTTCAGCACCATGATGCTTCCCGTTCCCCTTCTTTCTGCGAGGAAGTGGCTGAAATAAGTAATTTTCCTTTCTGAAGTTTGTCCTACGTCAGATTATGTGCGGACCCACCACTATTAGGATGCAGCCAGAGCCCACTTAGGATCTGATGGCCGAAGGTGCTTCTCCCGGTAAGGCTTCCTCTGCTGACTCGGTCTTCAAGCACCAGGAACCACCAGATGGTAGTCATCCACTCCAGTCTCATTAAACCAAACACCAACAAATGACCCAGGTGCCTCATGGCCACAGGCTTGTGCTATGGCCCACACAGCCCCTCTACTTTCACAGGCCCAGCCAGCATCCTCAGACGCCATTCTCCTCAGGGCATCAACTTGATTCTTTCTAATTGTAGTGTAGACCCCTCCAGTGCCAGTGATGTAACAGCACCGAGGTGATCCATCAAAAAAAACTTTTATCAGCACCACATTTGTTTGCATTTGTCTGCAGCCTCGCCAACACAAGCCCAGGAAGAAACAAGCTAATGAGGTACCATTGAGGCTTAAAAAGAAGACTACAATTGGAGCTGGGAAAGAAGCAGGCACCCCATTCGCCTTCAGGTTTCTTCCCCTTTAGCTCACCCTTCGCCCTGACAGATGGCCGAATGCCAATTGGTACCACCTGCCTGAGAGGCCTCGCTAGGTCTGGATAGGAGCTGAATGGATGTCTTTTAGAGCGTGTATTCTATCTGTGGAAGGGACGCGCATGTTTGAGTCAGTGTAGAGAAACCTGCAACGGCTGAAAGTTTGACTTCGACTGGCTAATGATGTACCTAGAGAGAATATAGGACCATATGAAGTCTGGTCAGAATTGGCTCTTGATGAGGCTCTGGTTAGACAGACTTAATCATGAATGGTGCGTCACTGCTGGTGCGAGGACCTTGGCAAAGACTGGAGAAGATGTGTTCAAGCCAAAAAAGGTAGCCCTGAACTGAACACTTCCCTGCAAGGTACACAGGAGACATTTAAAAGACATTTTCAGAATGCTGTTGAAACATGGATCCAGAGATCCGCAAATCTTATCAACTAGATTCTGCTTTATATCCCATTATAATATATATATATTTTTTTTTTTGTTTGTTTTTTTAAGACCTACTGCCAGTAGCCAGTAGGTATAGTTCGGCCCTAGTTTCCATAGGGAAAAAGGTTTTTGGTTTGCTTATAACTTTGGCAGCATTTGACTAATCTTCACAGAATTTTCCCAAAAACTGGTCCAGTATGTCTAGTTGTGCATAGAAAGTTGCAGAGGGATCTGACAAGTGGGGGTTGCAAAAAATGTGCTTTTCCCATCCAATTTCCCATAGGAATATTGAACATGACTACAGCCCGAACTGCTGGACGAAATTACACCAAATTTGTCAGAGAGGTAGCTCTTGGTCCAGAAAGAGCCCTTATTGTGATCTGGCGTAAATACGTTCAGTAGTATTGGAGTTATTAAAGGAAAAACAAAATTGTATATCAAGGGACTCGTACCCTCCATGAATTCCCCGTGGAGGATCTGAAAAGTCACGCACCACCAGCAATGCCGTGATTGGTTGACTACAACCTGACCAGGAGGCTGCGGCTGCAATTTTAAGTATTGGGGGTAAAGGTCTCCGGGTCTTAAAACTTATCTTCAAAATTATTAAAGGGTCAGGGTAGAGGTACACCCAGACCCCCAGGAGTGTCAGAGGAACCTACGTTGGGTACGAAATTGCGTTACATCATTTTTTTTCCACTTCTGGATTCCATGAATCCGCCGCGAGGCTCAGCTCGGCCCCCATGTAAATTCGCGATGGATTCGGAAATCTTGACGCACTTTAAAGAAAAAAAACACTTTCAGACCCACTCAGATACTCTCACATCCATTTACAGACCCACACAAGCAGTCGACACCCACTCACAGACCTACGCAGGCCTTCACACACCCACTCAAAGCCATCCAGGCACTCACAGGCCCACATAGGCATTGAAATACCCACTCAGAGGCCCATGCACACACTCTCAGACCCACTCACACCCACCCATTCACAGACCCACTCAGACACCTACTGACCGACTCACACAGGCACTCTTACACCCACCCACATTCCCAGACCCACTCAGGCACTCGCAAACCCACTCGCAGACCCATGAAGGCACTCATACCCATTCACAGACCAATACAGGCACTCTTACACCCACCCAATCACAGACCCACACAGCACCCCACTCACACACCCACTTACAGACCCACAAAACCACTCAAACTCACAGACCTACACATGCACCCTCATACCCACTGACAAGAGCCACACAGGCACTCACACATCCACTGAGAAATCCACACAGGTATTCACAGACCTATGCAGGTACTCACAGACCATGCATCCACACAGACCCACAAAGCCACTCTCACACCCACTCAGACACGCACACAGGCAGACACACCCACTCACAGACCCACTCATCCACTCACACACCCACTCATCGACTCACAGACCTATGCAGGCACATATAGAGTCACTCATACAGGTACTCACACCTACTTAGACCCATTGATCCACTGACACACCCACTTACAGGCCCACACAAGCACTCACACCCACCCGATTAATTTAAGCATCCACACAAACTCACACCCACAAAACCACTCACAGGCCCACTCATAGACCCATAGTGCCACTTACACATCCACTCAGGCACTCACAGACCCACTGACAGAGCCATGCAGGCACTCACAGACCCATTCAGAAATCCATGCAGGCAATGACAGACCTATTAATACAACCACACTGGTACACACAAACCTACTCACAGACCTATGCAAGCAGTTGCGTACCCAGGACAGGGGGGGGCACTGTATGCAGGTACTCACAGACCCATTCATCCACTTAGAAACCCACAGAGGCACTCTCACACCCACACAGGCAGTCACACACTCATAGATCCACTCAGATACCCACTCATAGATCCACTCACACACCCACTCACAGACCTATGGAGACACTCATACTCATGCAGGTACTCATACACCTACTTACAGACCCATGCATCCACTTACACACCCACGTACAAGCCCACACAGGCACTCTCACACCCACTCAGAGAGCTATGAAGGCACTAACAGACCCACATACAGAGCCATACAGAAACTTACACACGCACAAAACCACTCACAGGCCCACACAGGCATTCACACACCCACTCACCCACATGGGCACTCACAGGCCCACAGTCACTCAAACACCCACTCTCAGACACGTACAGGCATTCACACACCCACTCACAGACCCACACAGGCGCCCACAAACCCACTCACAGACCCACAGAGACACTCACATGCCCACAAAACCACTCACAAACCTATTCACAGACCCAGATACTTATACACCCACTCACAGACCCACTCACTCACACACCGACATTCACACACCCGCTCACAAACCCAGACAACCACACACACCTACAGTCACAGACCCACACAACCAGTCACAGACCCACACAACCAGTCACAGACCCACACAGCCACTCACATATCCACACAACCACTCATACACAGTCAGACCCACACAACTACACACACCCACACAACTGCTCACCCCCCCACAACATCACATCTATTCACAGACCCATACAGCCACTCACACACGCACTTTGTGAAAATAAAAATGTTTTTTTATGTAGTTGTAAAAAATAGTATTACTAGATTAAAGTTATAGGTTAAATTGTAGTATAATTTATATTAAAAAAACAGTGAAATTAACTGGAAAAAACCCAAAGGTTACAGGGATTTTCTAGTTAGGCTCAGATTTTACATGCACAAAACCATAGAAATTCAGTAGTTAAGTGAGCCAACTAGAACTTATGCCGCCGCAATGCACTGCTTATGACCTCACATATTGCATCACTCATACCATGGTCAGTGACATCTCAGATTACATCTCAAATGACATCACTGATGACATCATCCAGTGAGTGCGTTTCATAAATGTTTAAGACAGTTAAACATATATATTGAGCTATTGCATAAGTTAAATTATTAATTGTTCTCTACTACTAGTAAGTGATACTATTTCTAATAGATGTCATCTGAGTGGCCTGGTCATTGTCGGTACGAGTGTGCGAGTGGGTGTCTTATTGGGTATATGGATGTGTGAGTGGGTATGCAAGTGGTTTAGATCGGTCAGTGGGTGTGCGAGTGGCTTTATAGGTCTGTCAGTGTGTTTGTGAGTCGCTCTATAGGTCTGTCAGTGGGTGTGTGATTGGTTTTTTGGGTGTGCGAGTCGCTGTGATAATGCTTGTATGGGTGTGTGAATGGACATGCGAGTGGTTGTGTGTGTGTGGTTAAAAGGATGTGTGAAAGGGTGTAGGAATTGTATAAAAGCGGGTGAGTGGGTATGTAAGTAGTTGCATTGGTGTGTGACTGGATGTTTGAGTAACTATGTCCATGGGTGTGTAAGTGGTTATATGAGTGGCTGTCTCAGTGGTTGTATGAGTTGGTTTGTGAGTGGTTGTAAGGGAGCGTGAGTGGGTTTGTGAGTGGTTGTATGGGTGCGTGAGTGGGTGTATGAGTGGTTGTTGGGGTCTATAAGTGGGTGGTTGTGTAGGGGTAATTGGCTGTATGTGTTGGTGAGTGGGTTTGTGAGTGGTTGTAAGGGAGCGTGAGTGGGTTTGTGAGTGGTTGTATGGGAGCGTGAGTGGGTGTATGAGTGGTTGCTGGGGTCTATAAGTGGGTGGTTGTGTAGGGGTAAGTGGCTGTATGTGTTGGTGAGTGGGTGTGAGAGTGGTTCTATGGGTGTTTGAGTGGCTGTGTGAGTGGTTTTGTGGATGATGCCATCAGTGATGTAATTTGAGATGTCATCAGTGATGTCACTGACCATGTCATGAATAATGTAATATGTGAGGTCCTAAGCAGTGCATTATGGAGGCCAAGGTATAGTTAGCTCAGGTAATATAACTGCTGAATTTCTATGGTTTTGTGCATATAAAATATAAACCTAACTTTAACGTCACTGTAACCTTTGTTTTTTTCAGTACATTTCTAAGGTTTTTTAAATTTTACTTAACTAGAATGTCCCTGTAACTGTTGGTATTTTTAAGTGAATATATATCAGATCTCAGGCACAAGTACAGGAGGGGTCGCGGATCCTCCGCCGCCTCAGTTGTATATCTTAAAAAGGTTTACATTTCTTAGCAACTACTGAATGGATTTATACCCTTTAACAAAAAGGGCACTTTTTGGATCAACAGCTACCTTTCTGCCAAATTTGGTGTAATTCCGTTCAGCAGTTTGGGCAGTACCCGTGTCTAAAGTTTCCTATGGAAATTAATATGGAGGAAGAAGCATTTTGGGAACCTCCCCTTTTTCTAGGCCCCCGCTTTACGGATGACCACGAAATTTTCAAAACAGCAGCTGAAGTGACTGGCAAATTAGTTTTGAAAATTTCGAAGAAAAAAACGCTTTTCCTATGGAAACTACATCCCAACTATAACTACCTACTGACCTGACGACCGCCAGCAGGTACGATAGATAGATACAAATACACACATAGTGGTGGTTACAACTGTTCAGTTATAGTTCGGTCTGAGTTTCCATATAAAGATCATTTGTTTTGTTTTTGTTGGGGAGCAGCGGAGTTCACAGTTTATTACAGTTGGCACATGCACGGTTTCTTAGGATTGTTATATCATTTACCATGGCTTTCGCCACGCAACATGTTCTGCTTCAATTACTGTATCAATATTACTTGTCATACCTGCCTTGGTCCTACGTTATGTGCTCAACAGGCATTAATTTTCATTTTGGATTCCTATCTGCTTGCCCGAATGGCATAAAATATTGTTTTTTGTGGTAAACCTCTTCTATTCAGGGACAGTGATGCTGACATGAAGTTTTGTAAACTGTCTATTTTGAAAATGTTTTTTTTAAATGTTAAACCGATTTAAACAAAAAAAAAAAATGAAGAGCGTTTTTTTTCCCTCGCTCCAACCAACCTGCACAAAACAAAAAAAAAAAAAAAAAAGTTCACCCACCTCTGCTCCTTCATGGTAAGTTTCAAGCAGATCCATCAGGCGGGGGACAAGAAAAAAGGGGGGGGGGGGGATCCCAAAAGGGCGATTTATCATGTTAATTCCCATAGGAAACCGATACAGAAAAACGACTGAATAGAATTATACCAAATTTGGCAAATAAGTAGAACTTTGCTCAGAAGGTGTGCTTTTTATAAGTTGGTGTAAATCGGTTCACTCGTTTTTGAGAAATTAGGATTTAATGAGGCCTGGGTTGTGCATGAAGGGGTTAAAAAGCTAGGTATACCAATTAGTATACCACAACATGAACATTATGTTGTAGCAGCCATTGTATGACTCAGGAACATATATATATATATATATATATATATATATATATATATCCAAACGACAATCTGACAGTCAGGAGCGCCTCAACCTCACGAGTCGGGGCCTGTCTCAGGCGTGTCAGACACCTCACATATTCCATACGAAAACACACTGCCCTTGCAGCATGAAAACAGGCCACTCCAAACGTGGTCAGCAATTTCTTTATTTGAGGCAAAGATAGGTATTACGCGTTTCGACTCTGCTGAGTCTTCATCATATGCCACTGTGTCCAGGTGGGTTAGTTAGCATTTTTTTAAAACGTAACTAACAACATTGAAGAGGGACAATGTCCATTTCTTTCCAATTTTTAAAGAGGCAGTTAGTTCTTTATCTCACAGTTCGTTTTTGTGCAGCAAAGATGAGTACATCATTTCGTTTTTCATCAGGTTAAATCCTTAGAACAAACAGTGTTCATTAAATCTAGGTTTCCCTTTGTTGAAACATTAGTTTGTCGTTTTCTTATGTGGTGAAAGACCACAATTCCCATAATGCTATGTAACTGCCGCTTTACTTCCTTAATGGCATTCAATGTTGGATTTAGGCAAAACCACCCTTGTTTCACTGTGCACCGCTCGCAAACATTGCTTTACAAGGAAAGTTCCATAAACGGGCACAGTAACTCAAAAGAGAGTTCAGCTACCACCAATATGGAGGAAGAAGCATTTTGGGAACCTCCCCTTTTTCGAGGCCCCCGCTTTACGGATGACCACGAAATTTTCAAAACAGCAGCTGAAGTGACTGGCAAATTAGTTTTGAAAATTTCGCGAAAAAAAAAAAAAACGCCTTTCCTATGGAAACTACAGCCCAACTATAACTACCTACTGACCTGACGACCGCCAGCAGGTACGATAGATAGATACAAATACACACAGTGGTGGTTACAACTGTTCAGTTATAGTTAGGTCTGAGTTTCCATATAAAGATAATTTGTTTTGTTTTTGTTGGGGAGCAGCGGAGTTCAGTTTATTACAGTTGGCACATGCACGGTTTCTTATGATTGTTATATCATTTACCATGGCTTTCGCCACGCAACATGTTCTGCTTCAATTACTGTATCATTATTACTTGTCATACCTGCCTTGGTCCTACGTTATGTGCTCAACAGGCATTAATTTTCATTTTGGATTCCTATCTGCTTGCCCGAATGGCATAAAATATTGTTTTTTGTGGTAAACCTCTTCTATTCAGGGACAGTGATGCTGACATGAAGTTTTGTAAACTGTCTATTTTGAAAATGTTTTTTTAAAATGTTAAACAGATTTAAACAAAAAAAAATGAAGAGCGTTTTTTTCCTCGCTCCAACCAACCTGCACAAAAAAAAAAAAAAAGTTCACCCACCTCTGCTCCTTCATGGTAAGTTTCAAGCAGATCCATCAGGCGGGGGACAAGAAAAAGGGGGGTCCAAAAAGGGCGATTTATCATGTTAATTCCCATAGGAAACCGATACAGAAAAACGACTGAATAGAATTATACCAAATAAGTAGAACTTTGCTCAGAAGGTGTGCTTTTTATAAGTTGGTGTAAATCGGTTCACTCGTTTTTGAGAAATTAGTTTTTAAAGAGAGGCCTGGGTTGTGCATGAAGGGGTTAAAAAGCTAGGTATACCAATTAGTATACCACAACATGAACATTATGTTGTAGCAGCCATTCTATGACTCAGGAACATATATATCTCTATCACGAGAGCAGAGAGAAGAGCATGTCCCGACTCCAAGGGGTATGTGGCCGTGCTGCAAATGGACATCCAACACATTTTTAAATAGTAACGTTAATAGATATATATAGTCATTGAAAATTCTGAGAGTTAATTTGGAATGAGAACCAAGCTAACATTACAAAAAAAGGAGAAACAAAGACTGGAATAAGCCATTTATAGTTTAGTAAAGTAACTATAACTTGGGCCCCCATCATGCACTGTTTATGACCTCACATATTACATCAATGGCTGATTGATTACATTACTCATGGCTTCTCATTCATGGCCTCAGCCAGACTCTGCATCCAATCCACATTCTACTTGGACTCAGTGCCTAGGCCAGAGCCCTAAACCTACCCCTCCGCAAGCATCAAACCTCCACTACTCACAATTTCTAGCTGTACATAAGGCACGTTTGAAACAGGGCTTAGCCTGTGGTCAGGGTCTGCAGCCGACCCCTCCACAATTGGTCAACTTGAACTATGCACTCACTTTGAATATCCACTGTGGAGGTTGTCTACAAGGCCTGGTGTCACACCAGACCCTGCATCCAATGTACAATAAGGGTTGGGCAGTGGGCTTGTCCCAAGTCCATGTTTTTCGCCCATGCCCAATCACGACCTACCACCATACTTGCTCAGCCTACAGCTGTTTGCAGCAAAAGTTGACCAAAGGGTCTACTGTTCAATGCAGTTCAGCATCCAGCTTTCCGTATGTGACTTACTCCCACTGCACCCATCCTTTGGGTGAATACAAGTAAAAAGACAATGACAATTATCAAAAGTTCTTCACCTCTGATATATTCAATTTCTTTTACAGCTTTTGAAAACTTACAGACAAGCTTCAAACATCAATTTAGGTTGCTGTATTGCTCTGTTCACAAAGCCTATAGCACACTGTCAGAATCATTTGCTGATCTCATTAGTATTTTAACAAAGTTATCTAAATTTAATCAGCGATGTCATCACTGATGTCACTTGATATGTAATAATTGATGTAACATAAGAAATTAGGTTATTGGTTGGGGAGGTGGAAGGAATATGTGACGTTACAACGCGATCAGTTACATCGCAGTACGTTACATCGCAGTTATTACAACGCAAGCCGTTACGACTTGCGCTAGGGGCGCTGGACTTAGGAATAGTATGATTTACTATTCCAACTCCAGCCTACGTAACAGTAGGGAAGGTGTTGGAATAGTAAATCATACTATTCCTTAGTCTAGAGCGCCATCCAGCGCAAGTCGTCGTAACGACTTGCGTTGTAATGACCGCGATGTAAATGTATCACGGTGTAACGACCGCGTTGTAAAGGTCGTTTGCCAGGTGGAAGCCCAAATCAGACAACAACCATAATTCTTAATCGGGGGAAACCACAGAAGTCACTAAATTAACCTATGCTTAACCTTCTGGTAACTTGGCACAAAAGCAGTCAGGCTTAACTTAGAGGCAATGTGTAAAGTATTTATACAGCACAAAACTACAAAAATCCAATCAGTAGAACCAGAGATTTAATTTTAAAGTTGTAAGTGAAAATAGTGCCTAAAAGCACAAAGCATTCCTATTTTTATTGCAATTTTGAGTGGGATTTTTGGTAGGGGTTCTGGGGTTCCATGTCCACTCTCCTTTTAGAGATAGCGTAGATGCCCTGACAACTGATTGCTTCTCGACTCTGTAGTATCCGCGGCAGCACTGTACTTTCGCTACCGGTCCCTTTGTCACTATAAATGCCTGCCAACACGCTTAAAATACTTACCTTAAATGTACGGGGCCTGAATAACCCGGTGAAGCGCAAAGCGGTTCTATTGTGTCTGGAAAACACCCAAGCAGATATATGTCTATTGCAAGAGACCCACCTCTTAACCAAGGACTGCCACCGCCTCAGGTCCCGGAAATTCCCAACCCAATTTTTTTCCTCAGGACCAACTAAATCAGCTGGGGTGGCTATCTTGGTGGCCCAACATTTTCAAGGGGCGGTCTTACATAAGGAGGCAGAAATAAGGGGTAGGCTACTGGCTTATAGATTTGCTCTAGGCACTTCCACACTCACCATTGGCTCCATATACGCCCCGAATGACGGCCAAGAACAATTCTTGCACGACGCCCTCACTGAAACAACGGCCACGACTGATTGACATATTCTCCTTGGGGGGAGACATGAATCTGGTTTTCGATATTATGGACAGGTCCTGCCAACGCACACACAACAGGCGCACTCTCCACAGAGGGACTAACCCGGCTGCACGACCTAGGGCTCCGAGATCTGTGGCGTTGTTTCCATCCCCAACGTCGGGAGTATTCCTATTACTCCAATGCACACAAAACTTACGCCAGACTTGATTATCTCTTAGCATCTGCACCCATATATGCGCTCACGACTGGGATCGAAATAGGTGTAGCCTCCCTCTCAGATCATGCACGGTCACTGTCACCCTCACCCTCCCACCCAACGGCCCCTCAGAGTATGGCGTCTTCGAGACACTTTATTACATCGCAGGGAGGTGGTTCAACGTATACAACGCTCTCTCACAATGCTAACACAGATACAACCCTTGCAACACAATGGGCAGCACTCAAGGCGGTCATGCGGGGGGAATTGATAGCCATTTCAGCAGCGGACAATGCAGAACGCAGGCGCAAGCGGGACGAACTCACGCAACAAACCAGAGAGTTGGAACAGATGCACCAAAGGACGGGAGCCCCCCGGGTCTGGCGTCAACTGAAAACTGTGCGACACCAACTCGCGGCGCTCGACCAGGACCGGGCAGAGTTTGCAGCACTACGGCTGCGACATGCCTATTATACAGGCGGGGATAGATGCGGGCGCCTTCTTGCCCATAAACTCCGCGAGACCCGCCAGAAACAGGGGGTCCAGGAGATCAGACGAGAGGATGGCAGACGAGTGACGGAAGATGGCGATATTGCAGAGGCATTTTGCGATTTCTATGCTAACCTCTACGCTTGCGCCCCATTAGAGAATTCGGATGGAGCCGCCTTCCTTGACTCAGTCACCCTACCAGCCCTGACTAAAACTCAGGCGGATTACCTCGACAGACATCCAAACAGAAGGTCATCGCTGCCATCGCTCGCCTTAAACTGGGAAAGGCCCCCGGGCCGGACGGCTTTTCGGCCGTCTTCTATAAGACTTTTTGCGGCCTGATTGCCCCTCTCCTCACCCAGCTTTTTAATTCTTTCGCCGGCCCCAGAGCGATCCCAAGAGATCTTAGAGGCCTCCATAGCGGTGATTCCCAAGCCTGGGAAAGATAAGACCAGCTGCGGAGCGTATCGTCCTATTTCCCTTCTGAATATTGATCTCAAATTATACACAGGGATCCTGGCCGCCCGCCTAGCGCCCCATATGCACAGCCTCATTGACCCGGATCAAGCAGGCTTCATCCCGGAAAGGCAAACCTCGGATAACACGAAACGGGCTTTACACCTCATAGAGAAAGCCGCGCGTACACAGGGAGAATACATGATGCTCGCTATCGACGCCGAAAAAGCGTTCGATAGAGTCCACTGGCCCTATTTGGAACAGATTCTAGAACGAGTGGGGATAGGGGAGAAATTTCGCACATACATCCTGAACTGCTACAAATTCCCGACAGCTTCCGTCCGAGTTAACGGACACACATCCTCCCGATCCCCTATCGAGAGAGGAACTAGACAAGGGTGCCCTTTGTCGCCTCTCCTTTTTGCCTTTTATATGGAGCCGCTAGTGCAGAGGATGCGCCATAATCCGGCGATCACCGGGATCAGATTCGGCGGCTATACCCATACAATCAGTCTTTACGCTGATGATGTGTTGCTATCACTATCTAACCCTAGTCGTGCGCTGCCAGCGTGCTTAGCAGATTTGGAAATCTTTGCACAGGTTGCAGGGTTTAAAGTTAATATGGACAAGTCGATAGCCTTGGATCTCTCCCTGACGCAACACACACGGGAGCATCTTCAGGGCCTGTCGCCCATTCAATGGACGACGGACACGATCCCATATTTGGGAATCCAATTGGCTTCCTCTCTACCGACAGTAGTTGCCACCAACTACGCCTGCCTACGACAGAAAATCCGCCGAGAACTTGGTCAGTGGAAACACTATCCCCTCTCGTGGCTAGGCAAAATAGCGGCGGTCAAGATTACCATTTTACCACAAATCCTCTATCTGTTCCGTACTATCCCTCTCCGACCACCCACGGGTTGGATACAACAGACACAATCAGAACTTGCTCAGTTCATTTGGAACGGGCGGAAGCCACGACTCAAACGGATGTTGGCTACGCTCCCCCCAGACAAAGGTGGACTTGGGATCCCGGACCTTCAGCTGTACTTCCAGGCGGCCCAGCTGCGCCACCTGGTCGAATGGAGTCGTTGGGAATCGGAAAAGCATTGGTTGTTCCAAGACCAGGCAGTAGCGGCCAGACCCCTGCAGGACGTCCCCTTTCTCCGCAAGTGTCATAGACCCTCCAATCTTTATGCCTCATATATTACACGAGTCCCACTAGAGGTATGGGACTACACTAATATCAAACATGATTTCACCACCTTTCCGTCCCCGCTCACCCCTTTGCTGGACAACCCAGACTTCGGCCCGGGCATGGACACGATCGCTTTTGCAAAATGGAGGTCCTCAGGCTGCCGATCTCTGTATCATATGTATGATGCGGAAGGGGTTATCCCATTCCATCAATTTAAACGGGAATTTGGGTTACCGGAAACGGAGAGACTTCGCTACCTGCAGGCATGACACTGGGCACTCCACGATCGGGTCCGCTCGACGGCCGATAGAAGTCTCTCCACTTACGAGCGGTGGCTTGTAACTCGCACATCCGATAAAAAGCTAATATCTGACCTGTACAAGATGCTTCAGGCCAGTTATACACTTACTTACAACTGCGGTCAGGCACGCTGGGAGAGGGAATTGGGCAGAACGCTCAGCCATAAAGAATGGGACGGGATATATTACAGGGCTCGCCATTCCGCATATCACATGGGGCTGACTGAAACCCTCACGAAAGTAGTAACCTACTGGTACTATACACCTGAGCGTCTTCACTCTATGGATCCCACACGGGAGGCAACATGTTGGCGGGGCTGCGCACAGGTAGGGACACTGGTACACCTCTTATGGGAATGCGGACATATCCAGTCCTACTGGAAACAAGTGATAGACGAAGTAGATAAACACTTCAATACAGAAATTCCCCGATTCCCAGCATATGTCCTAATAGGCCTTTCCAACCCTTTGACCTACCCATTACGCTCCCGGAGAGGACGCCAGATGGCAATCGCACTAGGGGCCGCAACACAAAATATACTTGCACATTGGCATACCTCCCACACTCCAACTTTTGTAGGATGGCTACATCGCTTGTGGCATGTTCTCGGTATGGAGAAGCTGACATTATCCATAGCGGGGGAGGGGTCTAAATATGTTGAGCTGTGGCAACCCTTTCTGTCCCTTTTGGCCTCTGAGTTTCGCGAGGTCACTTGCCCAGATACCTCAGTCTTTTGCGCCTTTCAGATACGCTACAGCCAGAGAGGTGATTAAGACCAGATACAGCACTGGGGGGTTAGTTAGTGGACATGGAACAGGGGTGGTGGGTGGTGAGGGAGGGCTGGGGTGGGGGGGGGTTTACACTTTCTTTTTTCTTGCCCTTTTTCTCCCCTTTTCTCTTCTTTTCCCTTTCCCGGTTTCACTTTATTGCATGCAAGTTCTTCCCGTTCTAACACAAGCCCCTGCTTAGGCTTGCAGACTTGCGCTTGATTGTTCAAGCACCCGGCTACGCGATATTGACGATTTGATAGCCATACTTACATGTTTATAATGGTGCTTTTTTGAAATTTCAATAAAAAGATTTAAACCATAAAAGCACAAAGCACTACTCCGGTCTTCTGGTTGCGCTAGACCAGGGATAAGTTACAAGTTTAGGCCGACCACGAAGGAAGCGGGCATGATAAAGGGACCAGGTTAGTCCCACTGAAAAGTTACCTTCTAAGTCCGGCACAAAGAGTTCAGTTCACGTTTAAGAACGCCGAGCATTGCAGATGATCATTACAGATTGTCATTGCTGTAGCGCAGAGAGCAGGCCAGGCATTGCAGACCTTTGTTGCTGTAGCATTAAGAGCCCGTTGAGCGCTGCGGAGAGCCGAAATGGGCTGTCGTTGCTGCAGCATGAAGTGAAGGTCTTGTGTTGGCGGGGACAGTCATCAGCGCAAAGACCAGGTTTTACCAGAGCTTTACGTTGGCAGTCACAGGTGGTAAAGTCTTGACGCAAATGGGCCCGTTCAATGTTGCGAAGTGCCCAAACTTCAGGAATTTCAGCTCATCTTGCAGGAAGAGCTTCCACTGATGCAAGCCAGGGGTCAAGGACCTGGAGAGCACCTCTTTGGGATCAGGCCAGCAGCATGGCTCGGGCAGGTCCAGTTGCAGCAGGTCAGCTGGGCAGTTACAGGAAGACCCCTAAAGCTGGCTGTATCCCTGTAGCTCACACAGGAGGTCAGCCAACTGACTCTTGCAGTCACTCTGGGTAGCCTGGGACAAAGGCAAGCAGGTCCATTCTTCCTTCTCAGACCGCAACACAGCCATTCAAGCAGCAGAGCAGTCCTCTGGCAGCAGGGCAGTCCTTCTGTAACTTACACAGGTCCACGAGTGTTCTGAAAAGTGGCTCTGGAGGTGCAGTATTTATAGGTAGTGCTTGCCATTGTGTTTATGTGTGCATGTGTGTAGGTGTGTGTGTGGGGGGGGGGGGGGAGGGGAGGGCTTCTTTTATGGTTCCCACATCTGGTTCTGAAAAGTTCTTCTCCTCCCCTCCCATCAAGGATCCAAACTGTCTGGGGGTGAAAAAAAGCTGGACAGGCCTGGTGCCAGGTTCCTTTGTGTGTACAGGAGGCAAGGCTCTTTGAAGTATAAGTGGGGCTGGGTGTCATCCGATCACAATGGCCCATTCGGTCCTCATCTAAGCCACTTTGTGTCACTCTTTTGAAGGAATACACGAACACCAACAGCTGGGCCATTCACAGTCATGTGACCCAGGACACTGGTAGAAGGCAGAGATGGTTGGAACAAAAAATGCCAATTTTCTAAAAGTGGCATTTTCAGAATTTAACTTAAGATCAGACTTCACCATTAAAGAGAATTTTAAATGACAATTAATTTGAGTGTAAACAGCATAGCTATATCTCCTCCCATTCTAAAGGTAGCACTTTTTAAATGTAATTTTTTGTTTTTGTTAAACCATTTTATTGGGATTTCAGGTAACGAGAAAAGCATGACATTCATACAAATCAGAAGTGTAGACATAGCATGCTGGGTACATGGCTGGTATTCAGGCAACATTATATGCAATGAGCGTACGGATTGAGTTCACAGAATGTCTATGAAGCACCTTGGGGGGCGAGCCGCTCCCAAAGTAGGTGCATCTACTTGGGTGTGTACCCAAAGGAATAAGGTTAGGGGGAGAACTAGTTACTAATATGTGGTACCAAACCAGGGTTAGTGACTGGGGATGGGGGAGGAGGGGAGGCGGGTGTGCGTTAGTGCTCACTGAGTAGCCGGTGCTATAGTCCTAGGCAAGGGGGAGAGCTAGATTCCCCTGGAGTGTACCGGCTGCAGTGTATTTGCGCTTAGTGAGGGGGGATCTCAGGAAGGCAGGATGTCGGCAGCCCCTAGGGAGACCGCTCAAAGAGACACCGCAGATGGACCTTGTGACTGCGGGGATGCAGTGTCATGATCAATAGCCTGACAGAAGCACAAAAGTAGCATGGCCCATTCAGGGGAGATGGCACGGCTGCGCACTCTACGCACCTCCACGTATCGAAGCGCATCTTCCTTTGCAGCGCCCCACTTATGTACCGCTCCTATCCAGGCCGCCAGGGGGGGGTCCCTCAGGCGCAAAGCACTTTTTAAATGTTATAAGGTAACCCAGTGGTAGTCAATGGGAGAGAGAGAGGCCTTTCAGCAGTAGCAGTGAAAAATTACTTTAGTAGTTTGTCCCTGCCAAGACATGTAAAAACCTAAACAGACATGTCCTACTTTCTAAATACAAAAATAGAATGCACCCTACTTTGAGCCTCTAGGGACTACCTTATGAGGGACTTGTAAGTATAATAAAGGAAGGTTTAAGCCTAGCAAGAAAAAGGTTTATAATGCCAGGTCGAAATGGCAGTTGAAAACTATACTACAGGCCGCAGTGACAACCTTGAGACACTTTTTAAAAGACTACTTTAGTGGATGGCACAATGGGTGTTGCGGCCGACTAGTAGTATTTAATGTACAGACCCTGGCCTGGGTACATGTAGTACCATTTACTGGGGACTTGCAAGTAAATTGAATGTACCAATCAGGTGTATGACAATTTTACCCTGTTTAGAGGAGAGAGCACAAGCACTTTAACATGGGTTAGCATGGAAAAAAGGGCCCCCAATGCCAATAAAAATGGGTTCTGCAACAGAAGGCAAAAATGTGGAAGTGACCCTGCAAAAAGGACCAGATCCAACATGTAATATGTGAGGTCATAAGCAGTGCATGATGGGGGCGCAAGTTATAGTTAGTTCACTAAAATATAACAGGTGTATTTCAGTGTTTTTTTTTGGTTTTCTTAAAGTTAGCTCAGGCTTCATTCCAACTCCCAACTATGTCACTTTATTTGTGTTTTTCCCCCCCAATTTAAAATATATATATTTCTCAAAGATGTAAATTAAGTACAGTCAGCACACAGAGTATACTCATCGACCAGCAGAACAATGTTTGTTTCAAAGAGTGAACAAATAAAGGAAATATACCCTCATAAGAGAGGAAGAGGAGCCTGTTTACATTATGGCAGCCAAAAAGTGAGGAGTCTCATTTATAAAGCCACTACACCAGGCAAAGTGCATGAATCAATGTGCCTACTGTGCCACACAGATTGTCTTGCTGCTCTGTTTTTGCCACTGTCCTGGTTGAGTGCACGTTACCAGCATACAGTGTAATTGCAAAAAAAAGTCTCCTGGGCTATAGGATGCAGGATGAATGATGAAGTACACCATGACTCCCATGGGCCTCTTACCCTGGCACTTCATCGGTGTTGTGCATGCATATCAGCTTCTGCATGGCTAAAAACTAGATCAACTAGCTTACTGTATTGGGGTTGGGCGCTATATTACATACCAGTGATATGAAAAACGGTCCTCAGGGAATCACTCCTCCACAACAGTAAGTAAATCCTGTCATGCTTTAGTACGTCCTGTTTGTAGTTTATCTAGCCATACATTTCATCATGGAATTATTGTGACCTGCTCCTGAATTTTCTATAGCACCTCGACACCGGATCCTGTGATTTGTGCATCACATTTGTTCCCCCCTCTGGTATTACTATTCTAGTTTCCAACTCTGCAAACACTTTCTCCCAAAATGAACTGTGGGAAATGTCTGCCCTCTGGATGGGATTTACCTGTGTGTTTTGTGCCTACACCTATTTTCCATTATCCCACAGCAGAGACTTCCATTCGGCAGACTTTTCATTCATTTGTTGTTTAAGTGTGTGTTCATTCCCTGAGAGTTTGGATCATGTACAGGTTTAAAGCCCGTTTATCAAAAGGAGGTGAAGTGACATTCACAGCCCAATTATGAAGCACTAGTCACCACCACCCGAGTAGTGGGAATGACAAACAAGACTGTTGAGGTGGCTGCAAAGGACCCAAAGAGATCACTAGGAAGCCATTTCAATATAATAATCAGTGGCTCAGACTGTAGCTTTGGCTTCGGTTGCTACTGGGAAAGAAAGGGCAGCTCAAGCGGAATTAGTCATTGGCAAGTGTGTGCCTCATCATGTAGCAGAAAAACACAAAGAGAAAAAACTTGGCCATTTCTGATCTTGCAAAGTAGTTCAGTATTCTTAGTGCAAGTCTCCAGTGTTCGTCCTTGACTGAATATATAGAATATAATTGTGTTATCCTTGGGAAGGTAGGATTTTTATTTATTTATTTATTTATTGTTTTAAACAGGCTCTGAAGAAAAACATGCCTTGATCCTCTGGTGTTGGTGCTCTGGGTGTCCACACACATTGGTGATAGGAGATCGAAAAGGGGCAGAGAATATAGTTTTACAACTTAAACAAATTAGCCTTTCAATCGCTTCTGTGAGCACTGCTCTAGGAATTGTGAGTGATGACAAATGATTCTGTTCTACCCACGTGTGCACTTCCCACGGGGATATCATCTTCCAATGAAGTGACAGGTTTGGAGATTGATCTAATTAAACTTTACTTTCTCCACACCGGTTAGTAATGGAAACTGCATGTTGAGTTATGTTAAGAGTAGGTTCACTCGGTCTTGAAATTGATGTACTATCCATGAAAGTTAGCTTGGGAGTTTTTGTTGATTCGTTTACTAATGGGGAAACTAGTGATGCATACAATTTCCCATGAGTTGTTTTACCTTGGATCTACACTGAATTATTGAGCACTTTCAGCACAGAGTGAGACCGGATTTGCCCAGATCAATCACAAGGGGAGAATAAATGTAGAAATACAGATAAAGAAAATCTTCATTTGATAGAATATGTTTGAACAATGGTTAAAGGCAAGCTAAGTCTTGCTAGGCAAAAAAAAAAAAAAAAAAAAAGGGTTGAACGAGAGACTCCGAACAGGTCTTGCTCCATTCCCTTATATAGGCATGTAAGCACCTTTACGTTGCTTTTCATTTTAATACCTATGGCTATGATTTTCCGTGGCATAAGCCAACACAAATATTTGGAAATAATGTATATGATGCATATGTGAAATCTTCATACATAATGGAGATATTTATATGCAAATTGTTTAGAGTACTTTGTATTTTAAACGTCAGTGGAAACAGGATTTCCTACACCAGTTAATTAACATCTAATAAGGGCACTGAATAAGTGTTATCATTAAGTCCTTAAAGAGGGGAAAATTAACCTATCATGCCAAAACATGGGTTCAACAATTGAAAATGTATGAACAAAAAGTTGTTGTAGGCAACACTAGTATGCTTGGTTAATTCATCAAATTGATGGTTTTATTAGGTCGAAGCCTACCAGACAGCACAGCTGTCTGGTTTGCTAAAGACATCTTGAGAACTTTCAGGGAGTTGACATAGGAATGCATTCTGCCCGTTGCATACCACGGGCTTTGTAATTCACATTTTCTGGATTTCTATTTGCTGGCTTTATTTGCTTTATTCTCTCCAGATGCAGTTCGTCCCTCCCGTTGACTAAAGCGTGCTTACTATATTCTTCCACAAACAGGCCTTTAAATCTTTAACTTATCGCATTTGCTGTGCATTCAAAGACAGAGGTCAAATGTCATGCTCTCTTCCAGGGAGCTTGGTGTTTACTTTGCTTTCTGCGGACTTCAAAGTAAGAGCGTTTATAGGAAAGAGGAATGCAGATAACTCTCCCCATGGAGCCCGCTTGTGTCCCTCCTATTTACGGGGCTTAAATAGCACATCATGTAACATACGGATGCCAGATTTTCTTGCTCTCTTGTTGACTCTGCCAATGCATTGAGATGGTCACAACAGCTGCAGATAATTTTGGAAACGCCAAAATGAAACAACGATGATCAGACAGAGCATACAAAATAACTGAGAGCTAGATTGAGAAATTTCAAACAAATGTGCAGCCAGCCACAATGAAGACACTAAAACGGACACTCTGCCTTTTTTGTTCAGAAAGGGTGGCCTTCACACAGAGTTGTGAAAATTGTTAATCTCAAATGCGGTGCCAGGAAAACACGCCATACCCCATAAACGTTTTGCAGTGCAGGTGTATTTGCACCGCTTTTTGTTTACACAGTAAGGAATAGAGGAGATAGGTTAACTCAGTGTGCAGATGAACTCTTTGCCCTTCATATAACTTGCAGAATGATGCAACGTGTAAGGTAAGTGCCATGACCAGTTAGTGTGTCGGACCAGGTCTCGTTTGTTTGCCTGTTGGTGATGTTGGGAGAGATGAAACGAGAGGAGTATGACTTTGCTACACGAGGGCTCTATGTAGTACACTCCTTAGTTGCTTTAACAAGATGTGTCTTGGAGAGTAACCCTATTTGAAAGGGGCACGTGTAGTGGGTGCCCTCTTTGATGCACGACTTGACTTTATGATTTTCAGCTCTTTTATTGTTTTCACCAGAAGCGCCCAAGGTAAACTGAAAGGATGGGAAGTGCGTGGTTGTGAAAGTCCTGAAGTAAAGGGCGCTATTTTAGGTTTGCAGAGGAAACAGTAATGTATTGTTGAAGCTCTTAATCTCGTAGGAATTCAGAGGCCTGCCACTTCCAGCGAGAGGGAGTTTACAACAATGCACAACATCTTACCAATCCATATTAATTGCCATCTCACAGAAAGGAGAGACTGACTGGTGTGAACACCCACGACAAAGCGAATACACGTTTTGCTTTATAGAAACTGTGAATGGAGCCTTTTGTTTTTTCTTTTAAACAAACATCCCCGAGCGCTCTCTAATTTTAGATATGAGGAAAATGTTCTTCGTTATATTACATGTTTTATGAAGAAATTTAGCTCCTGTCTTTAGCCGAATGGTGGAGTGCAAAACCCATTCTTGTGACCCAAAATGAAACTATGCCTTAAACTTTAAATTGCTGAAGCACTCACTTTAAATGGCTGCTTCATGCTGTCCACACCAGTGTTGTCAAACGTTGGACCACAGCGGACTGGTCCTTGCCAGATATAAACCATACCCAAAGACTTTGGAAACGTTTGCCTCTGAAGATTAATGTTATTTGAATTTATCATTTGTATATCATGAAATGCGGCCGAGAATTTCCCCTCTTGGGCCAATGCTGGGAACCTCTGCTCTTTACCTGCTCAAAGTCCATACTGCACGTGCAGAAGGATGAATAGTGAACTATGGTACCTAGCACAACTGGAAATTTGAGTGCAAAGACCATGAGATTCACAAACAAGCATTGACAAAGTCAGTAGGTCACGCCTTTGAGACTTTTGGCTCTGACATTGCATTTTTGTTCATGTTGTACAGCATGGGAATTGCCAACTTTGGTAATGATTTGTAGCCATGCTGTATGTAGTGTGGCTGCTGTGAAGCATGGCTAAACATAATGATTAAAAAAAAGTACTATGATGAATCCAGAGCTACTGCACTTAAAAAAAAAGTGCATTAGCCCTGGCTGTGTCATAGTACTTTTTTAAATTAGTTTTAACCACACTTCAAAGCATCTGAACTGCTGTAGTGCATGGGTACAAATCAATGCAAAAACCAATAGCTCTCATATGCGAGACCTATTGGATTTGCCAATGCTTGTCTATTAGGACGTTTATAAGTATTTATGTATCATGAAGAATTAATGGATTTCTTATTATTTAATACTTTTTTTTAGAAAAACAATGCTTTATATTTTTCATACTCAAAATAGAAAATTGCTTAGACTGATGTGCTCTTAGCCAATTCCAAAAAAGTGCAATTTGTTTATTTCTGTGTAACTACATAGAGAGCCCTTTTTCTTCTGAGCGGGGGTGAGATTTTATCCCCAGAGGTATTCAGTGGGAGAACATGCTGATACCTCACACCAAGAACATAGCTCCCACTCCTCATGCGCCTTCCAATCATATTCTCTACAGAGATTTTAAAATAGTTTGCTAATTACAGTATTACTCGTTGTACATGAAAAATGGTTCTCCAATTTAAATGAGGTTCAAAGTATGCTGAGAACCCTTGAGACTGGTTAGTCTGTGCTGGCAATCTCCAATCCGAATTTATCTTGTGTGACAACCCTTTGATTTAAGTCCAGCTGAACGGCGGAATGGAGTACATCACGTTAATCTATTACATGGTAAAATCCCTTGATAATGTTGTATACATCTTTAATTTGTTCACCTTATAGGCCCATTAAAGAATAGAGGGAAGGCAGAAAGTCAAATAAGCTGCAGTTTCCCTTGAGACCAACTATGGCAATGAAAAGCCAATGGCAGCAAAAGTGTTGCCTCCAGTGTCGTAGAATAATTTTTATTATTGCTTGGAAAATGAAATGAAGGAAGCAAGGAGGATCCTTAGTTGATATTATACTTTGCCAGTGGAAAAGAAGAAATTAAGGTGTGCAGTATGAGCAGCGTATAGTGTGAAGACCAACAATGTGGAGAGAACTGGCATGTGGTAACAATTTGGTTTTTCACAATCATTATGCAAATTGGTTGCCCCATCCTGCTGCTAGAGACCAAGAGATTTGAGAGTTCCAGTCCAAGAAAGACATCATGAAAGAGAACTAAAACCACCAAACAGGTTATTTGGTGAACATTTTCACAAGACACTAACCTCCTGACTTTTACTGTGAAGCATTATTCCCATTATCCCTCAGATGACATATCAATCATTAATCTCCGACTCCACGTGGCATTCAGTTTATGAAATTGCGTTTGCTTTTGTTAGCCAAGGCCAATACGTGCTGTATGACCCTTTGTTTTGTTTCCTTTCACAGGCAAGGATCTTGTGAAGCCTGTTGAGATGCTTTTAAATCCCCTGCATCCATTCCTTTGGATCTATGTCTCTTACCATGCTTTTACCCAAGCTCACCAGTCAACCACAAGAGGCGGGGGGAAGAATGGTGGGGGGGAATCAATAGATCTGCAAACTCCTTTCAGTATTATCCCTAGACTATTTCTTCTGGGTTCTTCCTGAATTTGTAAACTTAATAGCCAATATTTAACCGCTTAATCAACTTTCTCAATCTCAACTGCTTCCTCCCGTCAGACTCTGCAGCCATGGGGCCTTCATTGAGATTTTTCTGAGTAATTGTGTCTTACTCCCAATAAGAGTTCCTTCTGAATCTATAGTAGCAAAATAAACATGTGTGGGAAAAATACAACTTTGCGAATTAGACCCAGGGTGCTTCCACAGACTCCAAAAATCTTATACTGGACATTGGACTTTCGTCTCCCATTACTTTTTCCCCTGACCTTTTAAAACAAGTATATGCTTTACATCTACAAATGACTGTTTCTCATCTTATATCACAATGTTCTTTTTTAGCTTCGCACCAACACTTGACGCAGCCATTAAATAACTGCCCTTTTCCGCCTTTACAATCTGTCTTGGAGTCCTGCAGGTCTCGGTACACCACTTTCTTCCACACTGTACCTCAACTGAAGTGGAGGTTTATAAATCACTCCCTCTTAAGAAAAAAAAAATGTAAAAAAATTGTGATGTGTGCCTGTTGAGAACTGTTGCACATACAGACAAGTACGCAAAGATTTTTTTTTATTTTTTTTAAAGATCTATTAAATAATCTCTACTAGGGAGACACGTTTTCCAGAATACCCAGTCTAAAAGAGCTGCAATTTTACAATAGCAATTTATTGTGTAAAAACAGAATTTGTGCAGGAATACATCTTAACACAGTTACTTTTATACGAGAGTCACAAATGAACTTACAAATCATTAAACTTCTCCAGCGTCATGTCAGGTGTGAATACATCCAATATTCCAATAACCTAAAAAAAAAAAAAGCAAAAAATAGTTACCATTTTCTCTTAGACCAAGTCAAAATTGTATTGACATCCTTGCAAGCAGGTGCTAATTACTACAACCTTATTTACGTGAGCTAAACGTGACACAGTACACGCAATTGTGAAGGGCAGAGACATCACACGCTCCCTGTAGAGTGCCCATGCCTGGTCTAATGAACTGCGTTACCGATGCGGAGACCTTAGCTTAAGGCGCTCCTGCTGATGAAGTAATTCTGCCAGACTCCTGTGGCCAAGGGACCTCCAGGTGCAGCAGTATTGTGTCTAAGAGCTATGCAAATCATCACGGTCACCATTCACAACTCAGAGAGAAGGAGCCAACTAGCCTCATTACTTGTGGCACTGTACTGCAAGCAAGAGAAAGGTGGGAGAGTCCTGAAGCACTAAAAGAAATGAGCATGAAAAAAAGAAAAAAAAGGAAAAACATCATGCCCTGGTCCAAGCAGGTTATAAAACAAGGAGAGGACTACACACTGGCTGTTCAGTGACGGAGAGTGTATACAGCCTAAAAGGGGTAGCCTTGGCAGAGCACTCCAAGATTCATGCCTTTTCCCCCTACTAAATGATATACTGAGTTAGCAAAACCATATAACTAGGCATTTCAAGCAAATACCAGAACATGTTCACTAGAGAAGTTGAACCATTACCAAGCATGATGAGATTTGTCATGGAGCGGTTATCAGGTGCCACCTCTTGCATCATTAGCTGGTGGCGGGCATGTCCGAGATCTCGCAGCTCTGTTCTTTTTAACATCTACTACTTCAAGGTTCTGCAATGCATAGTTGTTTAAGGATACATCAAGTCATTCCTTTTCTTTTTAGAGCCTTACTATATTGCTGGTCATGTTGGAGCTCCTTGGAAGCAGCAGCACTATGGAAATTGGCATATTGTTAGAATCTAAATTGTTGGATAGCTTCCAATAAACCAGAAATCTTGCACTTTTTACCAGGTCTATAAATCCTACATCTCAGATTATGCATGAATGTACAGGTACTTTAAGTACTGCAAGGCAATGTATTTAAGGATGATCGCCTGAAAGGTCAATAATAAGCAGTTACTGGACTGTGGTCCTAGTTACTGAAAGCTATACTCGCCAAAGGACCAGTAGCAGTCTCACACAAATGGTTGGGAGCAGTGGATCAATCTAAAGTGGGATGCATTTGTGCCCCCTAGTATGCATAGTAGCTAGGCCATGTACGACTCACCAAGTAGCAAAGATTATCTTAAAAATACATTCCAATTACTTTGGGTGCCCAATTTTGTTGTGATACCCAGGTAGGTGATCCGTCAGCAGTAGACTCATAAGGGGAAATTTCTTCAGCTGAATGAGTCACAAGAGAAGTTAAGGAGCCCCACATACTTTTAGAGCTCAACCTCTTCTCTCACGCAGTACAGAAAGGCATTGCCAGGCCCTTCCCAATTGCTTACTCTGGTAGTGATAATTACAATGCCTTTAAATATAAAATCCTCCAAGAACATAGATAGCAAATGCATGCAAAGGAGGGGCGGATATTGGTCAAATCAACCACATTAATCCAGCCACAGAGGAATTCAGAAAGTGAATGCCATCATTTCAAGGAGGAACTGGTGTTTCTTTTGATGGATCTTGGTAAGGGTCAAACAAGCATGTGGTCTTAGTAGACAAACATCCAGATATTTGAAACGTGCAACTTATGATTGATTGACAGTCTGGCATATTCATGATGAATATTAGGTGTGCAAAATAGTTTGACTCCCTTTCTCAATCCCATTTATTTACGTCCCTCTGGATTGTGTGACTATTACATCATATAGTAGTATCGACAAAGATTCAATTTTTAAGCTTACAACCACGTGCATGGCCCAATCACATTTCAGCATGGGAATGAACTTTTACATGATCTCAAACTACAAATTCCCCATACTAAAATGTATTTCCCATGTACCTTCTTGGCTGTATGACTACCCCACTCACCTCTGATCTTCACTCATAGCTTCCACATCATTCTATCCACAACAATGCTGACCCACATTACACTTCATTTGCTGTGTATTTAAATGCATTTAGTTCGACTAACGTAGAATAGTTTGTCAGTGTTAAGGTTCAGTGCTGGTGACTTTGAAAATTACATCTTATTTCACCACGAAGAGAATGCCGTGTTAATGGGCCCAACACTGCTGAAGTTGACTCTTAAGGTTAAACTCGGACTTTCACGCTATGACTAATGTGGCCCACATCTGAAAGTCGCCTCCATATCAAATGGGTAATAATGAGTCCCACTAAAAGGGAAAAAGGTACACTGGGATACACAATGCTAGACCTTAGAAAACTGTGGATATTATTTAGTTTGTCGTTTTTATGCTTTGCATTTTTATATTAAATACTACTTTTAACACAAAAGCCAGTATTTGGCAATCCATTGTTGCAGTTACAATATGTATTTGGAGTCTTTGCCTCACACCCAAGCCCTCTGAACCCAAACCCCACCCGATTCCCTCCCCCAAAGTGCCTTGGACTGCTACGCTACCACTGAGAGTCAAGTGCTGAATGGGTAATACCTGACCTAGTTGCTCAGGACCCATAGTATCTTATTGCCTGGAACCAAAGTAGGTCGGGCATCAGGAGTAAAAGGCCGCAAACGCCACGGTTGAGCCCAGTAACCCCTGCTTGCCCTGTCGCCCTCTGAAATTGGTTCTGACAAAGACATTTCCCACTATATGTTCCAAAAGCTGTCTTTACAGGTTAGTTGCCTGAATCTCTGTTTCCATGAGTCATGGTCTGGACTTTACTGTGGGGATGTATCGCAGAGAGGACGGGTGATCTAATAGCAGTCCACTGAACCAAAAGTGGCCACCAGCAACCAGCTCTGTTTAGTGTTAGTGACGACAGAAGCTTCAGCCATTGCGATTTGTAGAATATTAACATCGGAGGTTCCAGAATCCGGACCACGCCCAGACAACAGAACAAGGCCTTTAACGAGCGGTTGAAGGCTGTGCGTCTCACCTGAGCTTTGTCTCAATAACCCATGGATTGGGTCACTCATCTTGATAGATGCAGTCCAGTGTTTTCAAAAACATACAGTACGGTGCACCAAATAACACTTATGAGTCAGGTCAACAGTCCAAGCAGATAGATTTCCGATTTTTGTGTGAATCTGCTTTTTATTTTAAATGTGGATTCAACTGGTCCTTATATATACACACACACACACGACACTCAAGCAGCCAAAGCATTTCGTCCAAAGGTGGACTTCTTCAGGGCAACAGAAACGACCAAAATAATGTCACAACCAGTAGTGTCAGTCTATATATCAATCAAAAAATGCCAAATAGCTTCTAGATTTCAATTTTCCCAGCAATTGCATCCTACGGCAATTATATTCACACCGTAATGCAGTACATTTAAATCATGGCACTCCTGTGTAAGCCAAGCACCTCATAGATGGAATTCCAAGATATATGGTGGTAATAGTCAAACCTCAACTGAAGCACCAGGATAAATAACTCGGAACCGCAGCGTAGCGACCATATATCGGTCGATCAACAGCACAGTTGACCGCAGGACGCAATTGCAGAGAAGTTTGAAATCTGGAAGCTATTTGGCATTTTTGGATTGATATATAGACTGACACTACTGGTTGTGACATTATTTTGGTCGTTTGTCGCCCTGAAGTCCACCTTTGGACGAAACGCGTTGGCTGCTCGTGTGTCGTATATATAAGGACCATTTGAATCCACGTTTAAAATAAAAAGAAGATTCACACAAAAATCGGAAATCTGTCTGCTTGGACTGTTGACCCGACTCATAAGTGTTATTTGGTGCACCGTACTGTATGTTTTTGCTTATGTAGGCCCTCTCTTTGGACCACACCTTGACAGCAGGTGTTGATACTGCGTGCACATTTTAGGATTAGTTTCTATTTTTTGTAAATTCTGAATATACAGAAGAAGGTGCGTGTTGCGTATGGGCTCCGCTGTCATATGAGGTCCAGCATTTTGTGCAGGCAGGTAGATCTTTCTTCTCTTCAGACGTCCAACGTCAAAGCTATTCCACTGTCTTGTCTGAAAATCAAAAGACATCTAGACAAAGGTTCCATTCCTGGTGCTTGTTGTCTTCTTTCCCATGTTGCTGCACATAGATCCTCAGAGTCGACTTGATACATTGAACAAAGTAGTGACTGAAGGAGAACAGTATTTATCTTCCTCTGATGGCCACAGAGGAATTGCCAAAGATTGGCTGGAATTTTGTATGTTTTAGGGAATCCTATGATTGTGAAGAAGCATCTTCTAGTGGTTATGTAGTTTTTGCTGGTTTAATGCCCAGCGATCCACAGTAAAACCATTTCAGGCTGGCTCAAGTGAGATGGGTAATCTGGGAGATCCCAGTCAGGGATTGTTATTGCTATTGTGATTTTGTAAGGCGCACAGCTACCCTAGGGTTTCCCGGCGCCGCCTGAAAAGAGCCAAGAGCAGAGGAAGAGATCTACATGTTAAATAGCCAAGTTTGTAAACCCCTCCGAAAATTCTCATAAGAAAGTTCATTCCGGAGACCTATAGGAAGGGCGTTCCATAAAGAAGGACCCAGGCACGAGAAAGAGCGACCGCCCATACGTACTAATCTTGTCCTAGGAACAATAAACTTGGCCTGAGTGGCAGAGCGGAGCACTCGAGATGGTACATATGGGTGAACTAGAGTCTTCAGATAGTGTGGCGCCTTACCAGATTTTATCTTAAACATAAGACTCGGAGCTTTAAATTTAATACGGTTCTCAATCCTGAGCCAGTGGAGGTCTCGAAGCGACCCAGAGATGGAAGCAGTTTTAGGAATCTTACAAAGCAGCTTGCTGCAGCATTCTGTGCTAACTGAAGTTTGCGTAACACATCCTTCGTGGCACCCAAGTACAGAATGTTACTGTAGTCCAGTCTAGAGGTGATAAGAGCCTGGACCACAGTACGTTGGGTAGACGGGGGCAACATCCATAAGATTTTCTTAAGCCATCTGAGGATTGTGAAGCAAGTCGAAGCTACTCTCACTGCTTGCTGCTTCATGGATAATTGGTCGTCAATTAAGACGCCCACATTTTGGACCTGATGTTTCGGCTGAGGTAGAGGACCCATTTCAGTGGGCCAATGCTGGGGGCCCCACAGATCTTTATTCCTGCCCACGATCAGCACTTCCGTTTTATCGCTGTTGAGTTTTAACAGGTTGGTATGCATCCAGCCTGCTATATTCCTCAAACCGGCCTGAAGTAGGGAGGATTTGGACGCCCTATCAGCAGAAAGGAAGAAGACAATCTGGGTGTCATCGGCGTACGAAAAGAGGGACAACCCAGCTACCGCCGCAATCCTCGCCATTGGCCTAACATAGATGTTAAATAATAAAGGGCTGAGGATTGAGCCCTGGGGAACCCCATAAGGTGAGTTGTGGATCTCGGAGCAAGCTGCCGGCGAGAAAACTTGAAACGTACGGTTCGTCAGGAAGTCTGCAAGCCAATTCAGTGCCCTGTCGGTCACCCCCAATGATTGGAGAGCCTACAATAACACGGTATGCAAAACCGTGTCAAAAGCGGCACTTAGGTGTAAAAGTATAAGTGCCACAGTGCCTCCCGTGTCAACTTGATGACGCACCATTTCTGTAACCCCAAGCAAGGCGGTTTCAGTAGAAAAACCAGCTCTGAAGCCCGACTGTGAACCATGAAGAACATTTTGGGAGTTTATAAATGATGTCAATTGGAGATTGACGTGCTTTTCCAAAATTTTGGAAAAAGCAGGAAGAAGGGAAATGGGCCTAAAATTAGATAGTTGTGTGGGGTCAGCGGTGGCCTTCTTCAGTAGTGGTAAAACCATTGCGTGCTTCCAGATAGATGGAACAATTGCCTCTTTTAAAGAGGCATTAACCCCTTCGATGCTCATGACGGAATGGAGCATCGGTAGCCCCCAATCTGCCCCCCCGGGGGGCAAAAAGCCCACTAGACCCCAGGGATATTTGTTTGCCCCATAATTTATTAGGGTGGGGGCTGCCCATAAAGGGTATGTCCATGCCCCACCCCACAAAATTTACAGCCTTTCTGCCCCCCCCCGGGGGGGCAAAAAGCCCAGTAGACGCCAGGGATTTTATGGGCAAATTTTAATTAGGGTGGGGGCATTGGTATGCCCATTTTGGGCAGCCCCCACCCTAATTAAAATTTGCCCAAAAAACTCCGGCATCTAGTGGGCTTTTGCTCCCTGGGGGCAGATGGGGGCATTAGCCCTCAATCTGCCCCGCTGGGGGGGCAAAAGCCCCTAGTCGCCAGGGATTTTTGGGGGCAAATTTGAATTAGGGGTGGGGCTGCCCAAAATGGGCATGGCCATGCCCCCACCCCTCCCCGCAAAATTACAGCCTTTCTGCCCCCTGGGGGCAGATGGGGCAGTAGCCCCCAATATGCCCCCGGGGGCAAAAAGCCCACTAGACGCCAGGGATTTTTTGGGCAAATTTTAATTAGGGTGGGGCATTGGCATGCCCGTTTGGGCAGCCCCCACCCTAATTAAAATTTGCCCAAAACTCCCTGGCGTCTAGTGGACTTAGCTGCCCCTCGGGGGCAGATGGGGGCATTAGCCCCAATCTGCCCCGCCGGGGGCAAAAAGCCCACTAGTCGCCAGGCATTTGTTTTGGGCAAATTTGAATTAGGGTGGGGCTGCCCAAAATAGGCATGCCCATGCCCCCACCCCCGCAAAATTACAGCCTTCCTGCCCCCTGGGGGCAGTTGGAGCAGAAGCCCCCAATCTGCCCCCGGGGGCAAAAGCCCACTAGACGCCAGGGATTTTTTGGGGCAAATTTTAATTAGGGTGGGGGCATTGGCATGCCCGTTTGGGCAGCCCCTAATTAAAATTTGTCCAAAAACTCCTGGCGTCTAGTGGACTCCTGGGGGGGCAGATGGGGGCATTAGCCCCCAAACTGCCCCACCGGGGGGGGGGGGCAAAAAGCCCACTAGACGCCAGGGATTTTTTTTGGGCAAATTTGAATTAGGGTGGGGGCTGCCCAAAACGGGCATGCCCATGCCCCCATCCCCTCCCTGCAAAAATTACAGCCTTCCTGCCCCCCCTGGGGGGCAGTAGCCCCCAATCTGCCCCCCCCAGGGGGGCAAAAAGCCCACTAGACGCCAACGATTACGCTGGCTTTTTTATGTGTGGGGGTGGGGGCTGGCCAGAATGGGCATACCAATGCCCCTACCCCCCAAAAAAATAGCCACAGTGTTTCTGCCCCACTTGTGGGCATATCGGGGCAACCCCACCCCCAGATATCCCCCCCAGGGCGGCAGAAAGCCGACTAGGAACGGATTTGTTTTTAGCAATATGCCTACCTGTGGATTTTGGGCCCTAGCGCAGCCGGCACATAGGGAAACCTAGCAAACCTGTACATTTTTGAAAACTAGACACCCAGGGGAATCCAGGATGGGGTGACTTGACTGGCTCTCACCAGGTTCTGTTACCCAGAATCCCTTGCAAACTTCAAAATGTGTATAAAAAACACATTTTACTCACATTTCTGTGGTGGAAAGTTCTGGAATCTGTGTGGATCCACAAAATTCCACTCACCCCGCATTCCCCAAAGTCTTCCGAGAAAAATGGTACCTCACTTGTGTGGGTGGGTCAAGTACCCGCGACAGGCAAGGGTCCAAAACCTAGTGAGGAGACATCAAAATTTCCCATCACAAACCAACCTGGTTTTGCACGGGGGGGGGGGGGTTACCTGGGTTTTTGGCCCCGGGGTCGGCAGCCATCTAGGGAAACCTACAAAACCCACACATTTCTGAAAACTAGACACCCGGGGGATTCCAGGGAGGTATGGCTTGTGTGGATCCCCCAAAGTTTTCTTACCCAGAATCCCCTGCAAACCTCAAATTTAGCTGAAAAAAAAAAATCACTTTTTTCCACACTTGTGTGTGGGAAAGTTGTGGCATCACCGGGCTGACACAAATTTCCTACCAGCCAGCGTTCCCCCTGGTCTCCCGATAAAAATGGTGCCTCACTCGGGTGGGAGGCCCAAGTACCAGCGTCAGGCAAGGGCCCAAAACGTATTGAGGCGACATCAAAATTGCCCATCACAAAACGACCTGGTTTTTGCAAGGGGGGGTCCCATGACTTTTTGGCCCGGGGCTTGGCGGCCACCTAGAGAAACCTACCAAACCCACACATTTCTGAAAACTAGACACCCGGGGGATTCCAGGGAGGTATGGCTTGCGTGGATCCCCCAACGTTTTCTTACCCAGAATCCCCTGCAAACCTCAAATTTTGCCGAAAAATTCACTTTCTCACATTTCTGTGGTGGAAAGTTCTGGAATCTGCGTGGATCCACAAATTTCCTCCCACCCAGCGTTCCCCCAGATCTCCCGATAAAAATGGTACCTCACTTGTGTGGTTAGGCACAGTGGCTGCAACAGGAAATGGCCCAAATCGTACTCTGGAGACTTCAAAATTACCTATAGCAAAACTACCTGGTTTTGGGGGGGGGGGGGGGGGGGCACCTGAGATTTTGGCCCCGGGCTCAGCGGCCATCTTGGGAAAGTACCAAACCCAAACATTTCTGAAAACTAGACACCCGGGGGAGTCCAATGAGGTATGGCTTGCGTGGATCCCCCAACGTTTTCCTACCCAGAATGCCATGCAAACCTTAAATTTAGCTGAAAAAAACCACATTTTCCACATATTTGTGTGTGGAATCACCGTGCCGGCACAAATGTCCTACCACCCAGCGTTCCCCTTGTTCTCCCGAGTAAAATGATACCTCACTTGTGTGGGTGGGCCAAAGGCCTGTGGCTAGGAAGAGCCCAAAACATAGGGATTTATAGTATAGCACCGAGAATTCTAAGCGCTACATTTTTTTAAAAATACGTTTTTAGCCAATTCTGCTTTGGACACCCACACAAGTGAGGTACCATTTTTCTCGGAAGACTTTGGGGAACACGGGGTGGGTGGAAATTCGTGGATCCACGCAGATTACAGAACTTTCCACCACAGAAATGTGGGGAAAATGTGATTTTTTTGGACACTTTTTTAGGTTTGCAAGGGATTCTGGGTAACAGAACCTGGTGGGAGGCAGTCAAGTCACCCCATCCTGGATTCCCCTGGGTGTCTAGTTTTCAAAAATGTATAGGTTTGCTAGGTTTCCCTAGGTGCCGGCAGAGCTAGGGTTCAAAAACTACAGCTGGGCACTTTGCAAAAAAGGGTAATTTTTCATTGTGAAAATGTGGTGTGTTCACGTTGGGTTTTGAGCCATTGCCTGTCGTGGGCACTATGCCTACCCACACAAGTGAGGTACCATTTTTATCGGGAGACTTGGGGTAATTCAGATTTGTAAAGCAACTGTTATTACCTATTGACTTTCGATGCATTCTGCCTTCCAAATGAAAGACATTGTGTAAAAAGAAGTCATTTTAAAAAATGACCGATAATTCTCATGCTAGTATGAGTATTCCCAATTTCGGAAATGTGCAAATATCTACTGTTTCTAAACTCTATATTTTGTTCCCATTTCAGAAATACATGTGTCTTTCATACCGATTTTTCCATGTATACATTTTCCCACAATAATTGCTATATACCCGGTACATAATAAAAAACCATTGCAAGATGCTGCTCAGTTATTGGCTCTGGGTTTGTCGGGTTCTTTGTGAACCTACAAGTCCTATATATCCCCACAACCAGTAAGGTCCAGCGGATGTAATGGTATATTGCTTTCAAAGAGCTGTCATAATTAGAAGACGTTACAGGTGAAAACGTTGCCACAAAAGGCTGTTTTTTTCAACAAATTTTCAATTTTTCCTATATTTAACTGTTAGTTTCTATAAAGAAACCTTGATGGATCTACACAAATGACCCCTTGCTGAATTCAGAATTGTCTACTTTTCTAAAATGTATAGCTGTCTAGGATCCATTATTGCTTTCATACCCATTTCTACCATTAACTGGAAGGAGGTTGAAAGCACACAAAAAATAGCAAAAATAGGCTATGTCCCAGAAAAATGCCAAAACTGTAAAAAAATGTTGGTTTTCTGACAAAAGTCTATCATTCCCTAAAAGCTGGGAAAATGGTGATTTCAGCCCCACAAACCCTTTTTTGATACCATTTGCAGGGAAAAAGCCAGACGCTTTCATTTGCAGCCCTTTTTTCGCATTTTTCCCCAAAAAAACAAAATTTAGCTGTATTTTGGCTAATTTCTGGGACCCCTCCAGGGGAATCCACAAACCCTGGGTACCTTTACAATCCCCATGATGTTGGAAGAAAAGGACGCAAATTTGGCATGGATACCTTGTGGTCAAAAAGTTACAGGGGCCTAAGCGCGCACTACCCCAAATAGCCAAAAAAAGGCTTAGCACAGGGGGGGGGGGGGGGGGAAAGGCCTAGCAGCGAAGGGGTTAAGCAGCTCCATGATCAACATCAGGGAGGATTGCTCAAATTTCTGAAGCACAGTGATGGGAATGGGATCTTTAGGAGAGCCAGATTTCAGGCTGTCCAGTATCCGCCTAAAGGAGTTAATTTCCAAGGGTTCCCAGACGTCAAGTTTATCAGTGTGTTCGAGGAACAGGTCTGCCTGCAAGGTCCCATTGGTAGTAAGATAATGGGAATTCCCAGATTGCTGTGAGGCATTATTCGACGTATAGTCCTGGAATGAACCATATATTTTTTCAACTTTACTCAAGAAAAATCTGGCGAGCTCCTCGCATTGTGAGCAATCAGATCAGGAGAAGCAGGTAGGCAATCGGCACCTGACAAATTTTTTACAAGCTTGAATAGTTGCTTGGGATTATTCTGTGCTCTAGACATAGTTGAGGCCACATAATCTACGCGTGCAGCCTTGCAAAGTAAGTGATAGTCCCTTAAAGCCTTTTTATATGTTAATTTAGCCTCCGGCGCATAAGCCTTTCTCCAATGCCTCTCTAACGTTTTACATTTAATTTTCTCTGTTTTAAGTTCCTCTGAAAACCAGGGAGCAGGTGGGCGGTGATTATTTGCCTTTTTGGCAGATGGTGATCGTGGTCACAACACAGGAAACCGGGAAGGAGGATTTCACTCTGAAAGGGGAATCCTGCTGTGAAAAACGATCTGTGTTGGCAACTTCTACCAACCACTAGGTACACCTGATACATGGAAGTGTATATGTGCAGGCTGCAATGGCCGAAATGGAGATAGTCAGCCCACCACAAAGAAGACTGGCATCTAATGCATCACACACATATGGGGTCCAATGGTCTCCAGCGCTCATGAATAAATCTAGGTACACAGACAAACCCCACACATTGGTGTAGTGGCATCTGTCGTACAGGTACTTGACCTTCATCCTATATGGGTCTTCACTTGTGTGTGTGGGGGGTGGGGGGCGACTGAACAGACTTCCCTCGTGAGAATCAGTGAGGATTTTCCCCACTGGTGTACACAAGAAATGTCCCTGCCTATGAACACCTGGCCACCACCGCCAGTCACCAGAGTATCAAGGGCAGTTTACACTTTTGCACAAAAAAGGATGCACATTCGATGTCTTCCGAAGATCAGCTCCTATCTTTAGAAAAACAGTAAATGGTAGAACTTCCAATGAGCTCTTATGAATGTCAATTCACTCAGGGAAAATCAAACAATGAGCTTGACGTACAAGGGCAGAGCAACATAGTTTCACTAAGCCAGGGTGGTAAACTTTAGCCAAATGTATGAATGTCTATATTATTTCTATAGCGTAAACATAGCCAAAAGGCAGCGCAGTGCTGTACATAGTCAAAGGCAAGCTTAATGTCAGAAAGTAATAGGACATGAAACAGAGTTGTGGAGCGTTCATGCACTGTGATGCAGTGTACTTTAAAGAGGTGGGTCTTAAACTCTTTCCTAAATTGGAGCAATGCGGAGGCTGCGGGTGTGCCGAGAACAACCAGAGATGGTAAGCTGGTCTGCAAGATAAGCAGGGGTACTGGTTGTGATGGCTTTGTAAATAATGCAGGTGGTTTTGAAGATGGTGCCGCCTGGCAAAGGTAGTCAATGGAGTTGCTTGAGGATGATGGGATTATGTTCCTTCAGGCCCTGGATGAGACGTGCTGCTGCGTGTAGGGTGCCCCTAAGGGATGCCAGTGTAGCGTATAGGAGGACAAAGTGTAGGCCATTACTACCATCCAGAGGCGAGTGTACAAGGGCTTGGAAGAAATGGTTTGAATTCCTTTAGAGAGAGCTGGTACCAGGCCGTATGTGTGTTTTTGGTAACGTGATCCTTGAGGTAAAGGTTGGTGTCAGGGTGTATCCAGTTGATTTGGCATTTGGTGAGAGTTGGAGTTCGAAGCCGTCACGGGTCAGGTCACTGAGCCACGTTTGTACTGAATCTAGTTGTTTGTTATTAAGAAAGAATAGAAATTCTGTATTGGTTAAGCTTCAAGTAGGTGTAGACAGTTGGGTGATGTGCAAGCAATGTTTGAGGCGTAGACTGTCTGAAGCCAGCATCGCTGGATGCGTAACCCAACTTTTGGCAATAAAGATGGTACCCAAATTGAGCAGCAAAATAGCCCAATTAGATTGGTAGCTGTACTTTGCTTTTAGAAAAACTGCCTCATTTGTCTGCTGCCAAATTTAAGGAATATGGCCACGTTTAATGCTATCACAAATATGACAAGGGGTGCAAGATACTTCTAAAAGTTCAAATGGTTATTTATTGCTTCATGAACAACTGTCAGTAACGCAATACTTCCCAAGCGCAACCACGACATTTGCGTAAGAAGGCACTTTAGGCACACAGAGTTAATGTTACCAAGCATGTGTATTCTTTTAATCCTCCACTTTCACAATATCGTATCAAACTGCTTACTCAGGCAATGTTCTGCATAGTACTAGGAAAACTTTTTTTTTTCATTTTAATTTTCCACATAGAGTTACCTTTTTGGCCATTCCTGTCCACGCATCTCCTGATCTCTCTGACAGATCGGATCAAACAATGGAGTTTCAACTGACACATACGACAGCAACACAGAACACCAAATTTTAATTTAGGTTTGCCATTATGATTCTGTTCGCGCTTGCTGGTGGACACCTGCACTGACTGCTCTACCTGCAGTGCCTTTCCATTACTGAAACCAAGTAATGATGTTATACAGCAAGTCGTGTTCGAGCTTACAAAGCAGTGACTTGGCAGTAGAGATAGTCATTCTCTGCATTTCGCGCAGCAGGACCTTTTGGAAACCGCTTTGTGCTTGGACAGACAACACATACAAAATAATGCATCACAATGTCGCCGTGCTGGAAAGGATCCTTTTATAGCAAACCTTAGAGTGCCTTAAAGTCTCTCAGCAAATATTTACGTTACCAGGTCATTTCTTGTTTGCAAACAAGCCACAACAGGAATGAACAATATCCTTAAATCGGATTGGGTTAGCGTAATCTTCTGCACAACTATTGCTCTGCATATTATTGCATAGCGTATTTTTTTCGGCCTTTGTAGGTTGTATTAATCGTAAACAGCATGTCTAAACAGATGTTTATATTTTTATTTTTCAAAACCGGTGCATTAAAGATGACTAGGACACTGTGTCTTTGCTACACATTCTTATTCATTTTCTCAATGTATCGCACATTGCTGTGAATTCTAGGTCAAGACCGGAGGCGATGATTATGCTCAACTGTGTCCACTTCATTTAACTCTAGTAGCTTTAACATTTGAATAAACTCCCTTTTCCCATGAACCACTGGGGAAAGGAACAGAAAACTTCATCCAACCAGAGAGCATTACATCCCATAAGTATGTGTCTTCCTCCAAGCCCCCTATTTCTCCGCTGCTCCAGCAGTCCACAGATGAGTGTCACTTTTGTATAATATTATTACTGCTCGTTGTGTGGAAGTGTAAAACTCTTACCGCACAATGAAATGTTTTTCTTTTAATGGTTCTTTCCCTTAGGTTGGGCGCCCATGGGAACGCGTCTCGTTGTGCCTTCACAGTGCGGCAGGATGCTGTAGACGGGGCGTGGAGGAGCTTTCTACCCGCTACTAGAGGGCGCTCAAGACTGCGCTGCTGGTGCAGGCGTGTGTCTTGTTGCTCTGCACGCTGGCAAAGGATTTAGCAAGAACCCGTGCACGCCGCAGAGCCCTGGACCTTCCCATCAGGCCTGGAAGCACCTATGCTCCGTGGGGGCCTGTAATATGTATTAGTACACAGTGGTGTCTACACCTGATGCGGGCAGACCAGTTCTCCCCCCTATCCACCCACCCCTTTCCCATTTACTCGGCAAATCATGCCCAACACCGCAGGGACAGCGCCCAGGCCTGCAAACCCAGAGAGACAAAATGAGTGCATTTGTCCCAGGTCATGACCCATCCTGTGTCCGTCAGACATGCCAAATCAGCTGGTTTCGCGCCAGTGTCACATCAAGAGCCTGCCTAGAGTAGCAAGGCGTTCTTTCTAAGCACTACTCCTACAGCATAATGCAGGCGGTGGAGGAGGATTACATGGAGGAAGAGTCAGTCGCCATTCTTCCCCTGGATGATGGATTCTGTGAGGCGGTCGATGCCTCTAAACACCAAGCGGCGGTTTAGGCCATAGAGCCTCTTGCACCTGGCATACGTTTATCCAGACCCCCTCAACCTAGGCCTAGAACAAAGCTGCCCCCGGGACCCCCTCCAACTAACCTGTAATGAAGGCACTATACCGGCACAACGCCAAGCAAAACGCAAGCGCAACTTGGGAGCCGACCTGAATGCCAATTAGAGGCTAAAGAAGGCTTTTCTGCTGCTCTCCTGCCCCAAAATTCGCCAGCAGTAAGATTAGATCCTTCTATAAAGCTACCTACTGTTTTATTTTCATTTCAGCACAGCGTCTAATCTCACAAAACCCAGCACACCTCCTCCTCTCACCAGGTGTGAAAGCAATTCCAATTCTAAATAAGTCTGCAGGTGTTATTTCTCTTCTGCAAATGCAGCAAATTATTTAGCATGCAGCCTTTTTTCTGAACTGTCATGATCAAAATAAAAGCCGCCATTCCTTTCTAATAATGTCTTAACTTGCGTCAGATCCACCAATTAAGAACTCCTTCCTTTCATTTTTTTTTTTAATGCATCTTTCTTACTGCTTTGGTCTCAGTTCTGGACGAACTCAGATAGTGCGTGGACAGTGGTTACTCCGTGGGACCCATTTTCCTGGACCTTTCTGCTGCCTGTAGAACAGTGAATCATTTCATTTTAATTCAACATCTGGTAGCAGCCAGCCTGCGCGGTGTAACCTTCCGTTTTTGGCCTTTTTCTGTCAGGGAGAGATCAATATCGGACTCTTCCATCCTTAGGAGCTTCAGTATCTCTGAAGTGTGAAGTTCCACTGGGTTCCTCCCCGTCCCCCACTATGTTTATATCTGTATGCGTCACTTGTCAGACATGGTCCTTCCGTGTGGAGTCTGTATTGTAGGCGGATGACACTGCTTCAACAGGCCCGCGTGCTTCAGAAATCTCCATTTCTTGCCTCGTGGCAATCCAGGCTTGGCTGAGACAGTCTTCTGAAGCGCGGTGCCAGTAAGGGGGAGGTACCGATTCTTTCAAGAACAGCTTGGGTAATCCTAACTTTTGGTCTGTAGAGGTGGGCCTATTCATCATGCCCCGTTGTCAAAACTGAAAGCCTGAATTCCAATATGGCTAGGAGCTGCACAAGGGGGGAGAGAAGTGAAGGCAGCAGTTTCTGCCAGCTTCCATCAGATGAGGCTGGTTAATAAATTGTTGCTTTTTGTACCCAAACATCTTTGAGCACCATACGTGAGAGCAAGGATACTTTCCAGACTAGACTACATAAATGTATGCCAATTGTGGCTACTGTAGGGTCTTCAAAATATGTTACTCCAGCTCATCTTCAAGATGCGCAAGTCTAACCATCTGTCAGCAGCCAGTCAGCATCTACATTGGCTGCCTCACACAACCCATCGAATGTTCAGCTTCATGCCTAGTAACACTAGCATTTTATGCTCTTGGTTCAAGTACATTTGTTCTAGACTTCAGACACTAGTTCCTGCTCTTCTCCTGCTTTCTGAAGCCTTATCCCTTCACATAATCCCCAGTTTCAGTCAAACCCATCTAAGGAGTAGGCAATCTCGGTCCTCACCTCTCATCTAAGACCCTGTATCCCAGTTGCTGCTTGGCATACTGCCCCCAGTCATAGGGCATCCAGTAGAGCCTTTAAGCCTAATCTCTGCTTCCGTTCTCAGTTTGCCATTTGTGCAAATCTGAGCAATGGTACTTTTGATTGCACAGATGTCCGATCTGTGCGATCAAAACCACCCCTGCTCACCACGGCTGGCCATCATTCTGTGAATTATCTTTAACCCATGGAACAATAAGTGACTGATGGGATGTGCAGTTTGCAGATCCATTACTGCAGCAAAGGAAAAGATTACATTTCGGTATTACTTATGTTACGGGTTGTGCGAGGGCTAGGTCTGATCATGTCTTTTTGTAGGCCCCCAACTTGAGGCATCCTTAGTCACCCAAACTCTCCTACAGGCACCGAGCTACAATTGTGCAGCTCTAGCGACAAAGTTGGGGACACAACCCTCCGACCTTAGGGCAATCACACCCATGAAAGGTCAGTCACAGAGGGCTGCTATTATCTACAGTCACTGCAGTGACAACCACCTATACCAGATGCCAACCCCTACCACACAGAAAGAAACCAGCACCATCCTTCAAGCAGCTTGGCAGCTGAAAGAGATTGCAGGTGATTTAATTTCAGTTATGTGACTTACAAGTCAGAAGTTATGGTCAGAGGCTACCGCTTTGGGTCGATACTAATGTTTGTACTCACTGCTGATATTCAAAATAACCTTAGTTGAACATAGTAGGAAACATTTTGAGTAAAACATTCAGTGGTAACACAATAAAGGGGGTTTACAAGCGATTTCAGGTTATTTACTCCACATTTCCAACGTCTTCAACTACATAGGTAGATATTTCAGAATTTAGCTCTATTAAAAATTGCGCTCACATTTGGAGATGCAACCATTATGGAATAAATACAGTTTATAATATATTTTATGTAAGAATCTCTCCATTTTGATACCGAAAAAGGAAAAACTTTGTGCAGCTCAGATTTCGCTCTAACTCCAAGAATTGGCACATGACCAAATTCAACAAAACAAAATTGACTGTTCGGTTGTTGTAGGAAGAAAATGGGGAAAGGGCTTTCAATTCCATATCAAGTACATTGTCACAAGAGCATTAATACTGTTCATTTGCATATGCTTTATTATCCTTTACATTTATCCGCTATGTAAGGAGTATGGCCACACCTCACGAGGCATTGCTTTCAGCAGGTCACTAAATAGCCATCTGCTCACTCATTTGAGAAAAATCAAACTCATGTAGTATGGTTGTCAACTCATTACTCCTCTTTCTTGGGCATGGGTTTTTTCAACCATTAAGGACCCAAAGAAAATACATTAGTTTGTCATTTACCTGCAGAAATACAGTGATTACTGAAACAGTGTGCATTTTTTCCTTCTTGCCTCTTTTCTATAAAGATTAAAGCAGTCGTTATCAATGCCAGCAGAAGAGATCACAATTCACCAAATTTACGAACTTTGCCTCCACACTTATTTATGTACACTTCAGTTGAGTTGCATTTATACTTGGTATTGTGAAGTTCAATATGGAATATTGGTCTCCCACAATGATTTAGTGTACTTATTTTGTTGGAGCACTAAGTCCGAAGGTGAGTACTGGCATGTACAAGATTACTGCATTTATTACTGAGCTACTCCTGAGCCTAGTGCAAGAAGACAGGAGTGGAAGCACTGAATTCTTTTCATATAGATTGCTCAATTTACTACAAGGCTACATGTCACCTCCCTTCAGCGAAGACGTTGGGAATTAAGTCTTCTGTTTAAGAGCACTGTACACAATTTTAGGCATTCTTCTTGATTCCAGTTAATGGGGTACAAGGTGGTCTCTAGGCACCATTTGCGTAGTAGAATAGTCAGTCATTGCCACGATTTGTAGATGAGAGTGGCTGCCAGCAATGATACTGAAATTTTCTTCTCCAGTTTTTATCTAGAGGTTGATGGCACCTGCCCTTTGCCACATAATATTAAATATATGAGATGAGTTTTTCCTCATACCGAATCATCCCTCCCTTCCTTCACATTCCTCACCCACTCCAATGGCTCAGGCTTGTAGGGCATGCTTTTTAGGTTGAGCCAGCGCGCATGCGCTGCTCTGTGAGGCTTCTTGTAAGCACTCTGAACAACTTTGTGTGGGTCTGACTCCCCCAACGCATTGGGTTGGTTGTTGCCTGTGTAATTTCGTAATCGTAGCCTGCAAATGGCTAAAGGCGGGCGCATGTCCCACCTCTTTTTCAAAGGTTAACTCCCACAGCGTTTTGTTTGCGGGAGCAAGCAGCAGGGTGGCAGCTGCATTCCTAGTTTTTTTTCTTCTTTAAAGCACGCGTGCACCACTCGCGGGACGCTGTTCTTAATGTTAGGCGTGTTGCAAGGGTTCCCACATTTCCTTACAGCCTGTGTGAGTCCACCACTCTATGCTCGTTCTCCATCACTCATCAGCCCTTGCATGCTCTCTTCCCCCCCCCTCCAATCAGCTCCTTGGGGATGTGTGACGGCTCCCTCCTCGTACTCTTCGCTTGAGTGAGCCCCTGCGCCCAGGGCCTGCCTGTCATTTCCATCTGTTCCGTGGGGTGGCCCTGCACCGGTAGACCGAGGAATTCGGAAGATGGCTGACAGCTGCCTCTTGGCTCTTCATCTGGTGCTCCTCCGGGGCCTGGCTTGTTTTTGCATTCATCCTGCACTGTGGGTTGATCCCTTTTAATTGTCCGCAGTTGCACCATGTCAGAGTGCTAGAGGGACTGCTTTTAAGGTCCAAACTAAAGGGGGGGGGAGGCTTGGGGTGGTGAGGCTTGGGGTGGTGACGCCAGTCTGTGTACATTTAAAAGAAGGAACATGAATACGATTATGAAATCAGCTAAGCAAGACCACAGTGCTTTTGTGTGAATGAATAACGTTGCAAGGTATATGACGTATAGATAGTTAGCTGTGCGTGCGCTCAAGGTGTAGATAAGTGGCTGCTGCTTGGTGTCCTGAGGAATAAAGTAGTGAACCCAGAGGTGGGTTCTTCGCTGAGTGAGGCATTTGTGCTTCAGGTTAGTTCAGGGGTTGCTAGGAGTTCTGGAGAAGGTTGTACAGGAGTGGTGGTACGGGAGTGGGGGTTGCTTTTCGGTTCATTTGGTCTTGCGAGGTTATTTAGGGTCCAGGTGTGTTCTATTATAACTGCTATACTGGCTTAGTCTTCTGAGTCTGCACTTGCTGGTAAATCCGACAGCTCCAAGAATCCCTATATTCAAGGGTGCATGTTTACCTTTATCTAGGTAGAATTGTGTATATCTTTGAGGCCCTAACAAATTTGGTGGTTTTAGTGTAGCAGAGCAGGGGGTGTATTTGTGTTCTTCGTGTGTGATGGCGTTGAACTGCGGGCCGCGTTACGATACAATATGAATAAGGGTCCTGGATAGAATGCTTGGACCCTATATTCGTGTACGAGTATGCATAGGCTCCAGATGTGTGGAAGAGTGAACATCAGATCCGTGCCATCTACCCATTCTACCCCCTTCCATTTTTTTTTTTTAAACGTACATCTTTGATTTGAAGTCGCTTATTGGCAATCTAAACATTATGCAAGCCACCTGCTTACACCAAGGGAATGATGCGTGCTTGAAGTCTACATGATTTAAGTGGGTGCACTTTAAGAATTTCACACATTGAGGTGCACGGGTCCTTGCTCCGGGAGGAGTGCGCCAAGGTTCACGAGGAGTGTACAACGTATGCGAGGTTGGGTGCGGAAATCTAATATGTGCACACTAACATCTGGAGTAGTTTGGGACAGTTGTTCATGGAGACACCAGAAAGATTAGATACCTTGGCCAGTGTTAATTGGCTGCCTTAAGAAAAAAAACATATTTCCTAAAATGAACTTAGACTACCGCACTAAAACAGGCTAGACACGTAGTCTTAAAACATGACAATGCAAAGTCCATTCCATCTGCAGGTCTAAAAGTGAAACCTCTCTTTAAATGTCTTTTTAGAAAGCGCGCCGACGGATGGGGGAAAAAGCACTGCAGTGTTACAAGTAACAAGTATTATTCTTGCATCCTGCTAACAATTATGAAGTCTGTGATTGTTTCTTTGTAATGTGAAGCTGGGTAACAAAAAAAGAAAACGAGTGGTATTGCTTAGTTTACTGGAATCGGATTCGGGTGCACAATGAGGTCCCACGATGAGTATTCCAGTTTCTGGCCCTTTTCAGGACTGAACCCCCGTGTACTGTCAGAAGCTGCACAGCTGGCAGCAGAAATGATGACTTGGCTGAAAAGCAACATCATTGATAGAGCAGCGATTAAAGGCTTCAGGAAGTGATTAATGGCAAATTCAAATGTATTTTGTGCCGCTTGCCTTCCTGTGTAGGGAGCTGCAGTGAATTTGGTGTTTTGTATAAAATTTGTTTTATGCTCAACTAATTTCAAAGCCAATAGGTCTCGCCAATGGTTTGTTGCCTCGCTGCACAGCATCCGCAATGCTGTGCAGCATAGCTAAAGTAAAATGTAAAAAAAACTTTGCGTGGCTGCCAGCCTCATTGTGTAGGCACCATGCATGTTCGTCGACAAAATGACTGGACACTCTGTTACGTGTCTGCCATCCTCCTGTTGCTTTGGTGTCCCTCTGCCTTTCCCCGTGTTGCTGCTGTGTTCCCCTGCCCTCCCCATATTGCTTCACCCCTTGCTCTCCCTGTTGTTTCTATTTCCCGGATTGCCTTAAAAAGTATTAAAAAACGCTTTTGCACGTTTTATTTTTGATTACCGATCTTACTTGGATCAGTATCTAAAAACAGAAAGTGTCCATGTCATTTTGTCGACGAACATGCATGGTGCCTACACAATGAGGCTATAGAGTTATGTAGCAATGGGGCAACCCGTGCGACCACTGGACCTGGGTAAATAGTGGTACAATAAGGTAATGTCACAGTGGAGAGCAATTTAAAACAGATAGACAAAGCGAGAGTTAATCTATTGTATTAGAACACAGTAAAACACCACCATACAGTGTTCCACCAATGGATGTGATTTTATTTCATCACAACATTGAAATGAATCAAAATATAAAGTACAAAAAATTTCATAACTGAATATTTTTCAACAAACAGGTGCACAAAGGGTGAAGTGATAAGTGCATGGAAAGGGATAGGTTACTTATCAACCTGGCCCTAACATTTCGAATACCAGAGACATTTAAGAAGAAGTCTGAGTAAGTTTTTGATCTTAAGTACTTGTGCAAGTTCTTACTCCTCATCAGCCACAGGAATTTAGATTCTAGTGCCTCTGTTTTTTCCTTTTTCTTCGTAGGAGCTCACACAGCCCAGCTTTTTTACCCGCAGCCTGAAGCAATATAGCTGTCTTCACTGGTAATTCGTCTATCATTAATATGACCTATTGATGAATTTCTCTATTCTGACTCGCCACCCGAATAATTTCATTCTATTGTCCTTAGGTGCTTTCTCCTCACCTCAGTCCTGATGAAGACCCCGCCCACAATGCACCATTTTTGCTGTTCCGTTTAGGGGTCGAAACGTCGACAACTTTTTTACTTTGTCAGGCATATATGACAGAGAATATATATCTGCAACTAGGTTATGATTTGACATTTAATGTATTTGGCAGAAAACTGTCTGGATAGTCCATTATCTAATTTACTGATGGATATATATGCGCACTACTGTCATTTCTCACTATCCCTTTCCATGCACTTATCACTTCACCCTTTGTGCACCCGTTTGTTGAAAAATATTCAGTTATGAAATTGTTTGGACTTTATATTTTGATTTATTTCAATGTTGTGATGAAATAAAATCACATCCATTGGTGGAACACTGTATGGTGGTGTTTTACTGCGTTCAGATACAATAGATTAACTCTTGCTTTGTCTATCTGTTTTAAATTGCTCTCCACTGTGACATTACCTTATTGTACACAATGAGGCTGGCAGCCACGCAAAGTTTTTTTACATTTTACTTTAACTATGCTGCACAGCATTGCGGACACTGTGCAGCATGGCTACAAACCATTGGCGAAACCTATTGGCTTTGCCAATGCTGGTTTTAATTGAGGACACTCTAAATAAAGCAAGGTAATCAAAAATCGGCAGTGCACTTTGGCTTATGATGTCCACAGTCCCGCCCACAAAATCTGGGAAGTTTTCAGCTTCACCGCCCTTTTAAGAGAGCTATGAATACTGAATTAATACTTTTTATTTTACACCATTATATAAATATTAAAAATGAATACCAAGCAAAGCTTTATAAAATCCTACAAATAAAAAGAAGCATTAATTGATCTAATATTATGGGACACAATCATTGAATAGGCCCACCTCCACAAAATAAGAATGGATACCGATTTCCACAACCCCTTCAGAACAGATGAAAAAATAGACAGTCCGTAATTGTATTTGTATGTCAGTCATTTTTTCTGGTGTTCTAGGAAAGCTTTGGCAGCTTCCTCCTGGATGACGACTAATATCTGCTGTGGCAGTAAACGTGACAATCTGGGGCCTTGACTGAGAAAATTGTGTTATGCAGTAAATTGCAGGTGGATTATGAAAGAAGATACTAGAAGCAACAGGTCATAAAATCTTTAATCTGGTCATTTGTGTTAAAATATTTTCACCAAAGGGATGCTGGCCTGGTGACTCCTTGTACTTCGACCTTTGATATTTGCTAGAATCCACTGCTGTATGTCCGATCTTGAAAATGTCAAAAGCATTATATATAAAATCCTCAAAATGTTTCACTGAAGCAACAATTTGTTTTCTGCTCCTTTCAAGAGATTCCAGGACCCCGTCCAATTCAACCACCACCTCTTCAAACCTCTTCTCTCTGTTCATCAGCGTCTCTACTTCAATCTCCACAGCATGGGCAGTACTGGATAGCTCAATTGTTTTTGATGCTCCGCTGTTTGCCCACATCTACCAAGCAAACATTGGAGGCTGCTCCTTCTCCCACCTGGCCACTAAAACCTGAAACACCATCCCTTGCACCTCGGAGCCTCTCCATCACTTCTGCAGTACAGGAAGGACCTCAAGACCTGGATGTTCAACCAACAGGCACAGGTAGCGTGATTCCCACTAACGTGGTCTGACCATTTATTGATACCATTCAACTTTAAGCCTACTCACTACAGTATTAGACCTCAGCACTGCCCTGAGAGAAGGAGAAACTGGAGCAAAGTCACAAGAGATAGCATGACACCAGCACTCCTCACGGTCCCCCTCACTTTGTCAGGTAATCCTGATAAAGATACAGCAAGTTTTAATAGTTGGGTGGACAATGCTCTTGATGCAGTTGCCCCCCTTAGACTAGTCGTCTCCTCTAGGAAGAGACCATCTGCCCCCTGGTTTTCCTCAGAACTTCGATCCGAGAAAAGTTTATGTAAAAAATTGGAGCGTGCTTGGAGACAATCCTATGACCCTGCAGCCAAACTCACCTACAGAAAGGCCCTGAAAAACTTCCATAAACTTAAGCGAAGTACCATGCGGGACTACTTCACCCACAAGATTAAATCAGCTGAAAATTCAGCAAAAGCTCTATTTAAAATTGCTCAATGCTTCACTAAACCAGCAGCTCTTGATAGCACTGCGATTCCCTCCTTTTCCCTCTGTGCGGGTTTGTCGAACCTTTTTCAGGACAAAATGCAAACTATCTACGCTACTTTTCCATCCATTTTTAATCTGCCCGAGCATAACGCCACTCCGGTCAGCCCGGAGCCTTTGACTGAATTCCGCCCTCTCTCTCTCTGGAGGCTTCTTTAAAAATAAATCATCAGAATGTAAATCTGGTTACCCGGGGATCCCTGTCTGGCCCAGTTTTTCAATCTTCTGGCCCCGTTTTAATGCCTCCCTGAACCAAATTTGGAACTCTTCTTTGAGTTCAGGCATTTTTCCAGCAGCATGGAAACAGGCTTTCCTACTGCCCATACTCAAAAAACCGGACGCCCACCCTACAGAGTATAAAAACTTCAGGCCCATCTCGCTTCTACCTGCTCCGGCAAAAATCCTTGAACAAATAGTCCAGAACCAACTATCAGAATTCTTGGAATCTAACAATCGATTCCACGACTCCCAATTCGGCTTTAGAGCAGGTAATAGCACGGAGACCACTCTTAGAAGTGGCAGAGAGTGTCCGTGAGACTATTGACCAGGGCAACGCAGCAATGCTTGTGCTGCTGGATCTGTCCGCGGCCTTCGACACTGTGGCCCATCCGATTCTCCTAGAGAGATTAAAACAACTGGGAATTCAGGCACTGCCCTTACCTGGATCAGGTCCTTTCTAGAGAACCGGACACAACAAGTTTTTCTACGTCCCTTTGTCTCTTGCCAGAAGCCCCTTGTTTGTGGGGTTCCCCAGGGATCAGTACTGAGTCCTCTCCTTTTCAATGTATACCTCTCCCCTCAAGCAGCCTTGATTGAATCCCTGGGGGTGAAGGTGATCTCCTACGCGGACGATACCCAGCTTCGGTTTTCTTTTAAAGAACAATTGGAGGCTGCTTTTATCAACTTTAGAAGTTGTCTAAGTCACATCTCGGCTTGAATGACCCAAAATGGTCTAAAGCTGAACTCTGAGAAAACCGAGGTGCTTTTCTTCAACCAATAGGCTTCTCCACCCTCTAAGCTTTAGTGGCCTTAAGAATTGAATCCCCCTCCTGAGCCAGTAGACTCGGTGAGAAACCTGGGATTCAGATTTGACAATGATCTTTCTTGCAAGTCGCAGATCCGGCAAGTCTCCTCCTCCTGCTTCGGGAAACTTCGCACCCTGCGGAAGTTCCTCCACTTCTTCCCGATGGACTGCAGGACAACGGTGGTTCATGCCTTAATTACATCCCATCTGGACTATGCCAATGGCCTTTACCTGCGTCTCCCTGCATATCTGATTCGAAGACTGCAAATGATCCAGAATGCAGCGGCTAGACTGATTTGCAAGGTGCCTTACCGTCACTCCATCACTCCCCACCTGAGAAGCCTCCATTGGCTGCCTGTCATAAGGAGAATAGAATTCAAGGCACTCACCCTGGCTTACAGAGCAACCAGGGGCCGAGGCCCGGCCTACTGGAGAGTCAGACTCCAACACTACCATCATGACCGGGCCTTGAGATCTAACCACCTGAAGCTCCTCACCACTCCTCGCTTTCGCAAGGCGAGGGTTGGCGGTAGAGCTTACGCGGTTAGGACTGCAAAACTGTGGAATGCCATGCCGCTGCCGCTCCACCTGACAGAACCTGCTTTCAGGCGAGCTCTAAAAACCTGGCTCTTCAACCGTCATTAAGCTTGTGTGCCCTTGTGTTATTCGACTGCCTTAGCGCCGGGACACCTCCGTTGGAGGTAGCTGCGCCCTCTACAAGTTTGAAATAAATAAAATAAAATCCCACAGCGTGATCCCACATCGCCTCGAGACCCACACGGGTGAAGCAGCCACGCTAAACAAATCTGGATTGATTTTGTTGCTGGGCAGGGCACTGAAGTATGAAAGCAGAGGTTTCTATTCTGCAGTCAGTGCCACATCATCATAGAACCAGCGACCCACAGGACCAGCCTCCTTCAATCTTTGCAGAAAGAACCACCCGTCGTCCTAAAACAATCCACCTAAGGGACTCTCCTTTCTTGTCTGCCTTTACACCAACAGAAACTCCACTCTAAGGTGGCTGCTTCTGTCTCTTCTCAGACATTTGGCCAGAGCAAGCTCCATTGAAGAAATGTCCATTGCAGCTCTGTCTCGCAAACAAGTTCAGTCTGTGGACATTGATGCTCTGCTTTCTTAATTGTGGGGTGCAAGGATTTTTCAGTGTGTAATTAGGCCCAAGTGTGAGGGAAGCATTGTGCCTCCCTAGTTCCTCCTCCATAACCGGCATTGACATGGGTCAATTCCCAGTCAGCACCAGTACACTGCAAAGCTCTACAATCAAGACCCTCCTTCCTCATCTAGGACCCCCACTATATTTGGTGCACAGTAGTGGGACCCCAATGCAAGCGCCCACACGAGGTTGCCACCATGCCAGCCTCTATTATCTCGCTCTGCCGAGGTCAGGGTGAAGAGCTAAATGTACGGCACATAACTCAGACAAAGGATCAATCTTCCAGCTCTAGTTCAAGCACCGCATAATTTCCTCCACACTCACCCTGCACTCAGGCCACCTTCCCAATCTTTGGCAACCAGAGTAACTGGAAAAGGGGTACAGTCACCTGGAGACCCAAAAGAAGCCCACCATCAGGGGCGTGGGATAGCTTTAATCCACTTCCCTTTTCGGGATCCCAGGTACACCCTGGATATATTTTGTTTTATATTTCTTGATTAGTTTCAAGATACCCAGGATATATTTTAATTACAATTTTCCAGTGCCATTAAGATGGAGTCTTGCTTTCTAGGATAGCTGGTCATTCATCTGTGGCCTACAAGTCAACCCTTGCTGACTCCATGTACAAGACTGAACTGCCCCTTAAAAAGTTCTACTTGGCCAGGACTATTTTAAAAGGACCAGCCTAAACGCAACCTACACAGTTCAATCAATTTTGAAAAATAGCCTCGATTTGTTGTAACATATCCAAATTGGCAGTCTTTTCCTTTCCACTGAAATAAGATAGAGAATAGAGTTCAATTTCTGACAGGCAATATTATTTATGTCTAAATGTTTCAGACTTAGCTTCTGACAGCATCACTGTTGCCAGGCAACTGTTTCAGTGACTGCATTTTGTTTTTGGGAAGATAGTCTTCATACAATATGCTTACAGTTTCTGGGTTCAAAGCTGTTTGGTGCACAACGTAACCACTTTGAGAAAAATACCAACAATCAGAGATCTGCTTGCCATCTAGGAGCAGAGTGATCCTTTAACTAAATGTGCCCCTTCATCATTTTTCCCAGCAACTCAAAAATAGAACAAGGTCATGGTTCAAAACTACAGTGGTCTAGACTATTACACTGTGACAAACAGTTCCCTGTGGTAGGGTCCATGTAGCTATTTATCAGTCACCGGGGGCAATTCCATCATGGTGTAGAAAGTCTCAGACATAGTTCCAAATGGATATTCAGTCACAATTTTCCAGCTGTCGCTAAGAATCCGATGGTCATGTATTTTCAGACACTTACAGTGGAAAAGACATAAGGGAGTCCATGCTCCTCTCATAGGATTCTTCTCACTAGCTGCGAGGGCCAAATCGACAAATGATTTTACTTTAATGTTTATTTAGTGAAGTAATGGACATCTTCAAATCATTCTAGATCAAGAGAGTTAACTATTTTTCCCAGACAGTCTGTTCAACAAAGAATCCCATCAACATATTCTAGTGGTGCTCTCAACAACTGGAATACACAGGAGCACCTTTTTTGCTGGGGAGGTAGATTCCTTACTCAAGATTGTGGGGCCAAGCTGTTGTTGCGTCAGTCACTTCTACTGCAGAGCTGCATGGTATATACTTCCGGTGCAAAGGCAGATAGTGGTTCGTACTGGAGTTTCTCAAGGCCTTATCAGTATTGGAAGCACCAGGAACGACAAATGTATTTTTTGTATGCAATAGACTCCTCCGAATGTTTAGTCAGGCCTGATTCTATTACAGGACCGGAGGCTTCGGATTATGCTTCTCTTTCTATTTTATTGCCACTCACAGCAGCCAATCAAAACGTTTTTGTATGCAATAAAAACTACATTTCCCATGATGCTTTATCCATACATCACTTCCTGTATGACCCTATAAGAGCCACCATGCCCATTAGCTGAACCTCTTTCTTTGCTGCTCACGCAGGAAGTTAAGTGCGCAAGACCTATAATATGATATTTGTCTACTATTGACCGTTAATTGTTTGATGTTTATCGTTATTGTGTGGTTATGCTTGCGCGTAGCTCGCGCTACGTTTAAATTTATTGTATTGCATTTGTGCGCGCAGATCGCGTTGTTGGTTGTCTATACGTTCCCCTTTTTAGACTGCACGTGCATCGCGCTGTGTTGCCGAATGATCTTACTCATTAGCGATCGCATCGCGCTTTCCTTATCTAGCCTTCGGGCGTTTTGAAAGGCTCCCGCTGGGAGCAGTTGACGTGTGGTGCGCTCCCGCTGGGAGCAGTGAATAAATTATCGGGGTAATGGTTAAATCGCGCGTAATGCGCTAATGCTTCAGGCGTTATTTAATGCGGCTGTGCCGAATTATTTATGCTTCACGCGATCGCGCTGAAGCTCTTTAATCCGCTACAGGCGGGCGCTAACAGCACGATCAGACTTCCAGCTTCTGAAACGCTGTGAGAGTCTCCCGCGCTACGGCGGTGACGCGCGCTTTGCAGGCGGCCCGATTGGGCTTTTATGGCATGCCCTCTCGGGTAAACATGTACCGCGCTGCCGTCGGCAGCTAAATACCTTGCTTGCAAGCGCTCAAGGTCTTCAAATGATTGCCTTTCATGTGCGCGTCTCGCGCTGCAGGGTTAATCCCTGGACTCCGGCTCATGCATCGCGTTTAGAGCGCTAGCGCTCACCTCACTCCCCCACGTGGCAGCGGGAGTTTTCATTCATGCGGGCGGCCCGTCGGACTGAACGCGCTTACTTGGTTCTATTGTTAGTTATAGGCTTTTTCATGCCTAATTGGGGTCGTGCGCTCCCGCTATGGATTGTGTTGGCCCGCTTGGGCATGAAAATTGCAGACACTACGGATTCACGACCATTGGGGTTAGCAATGTGCGCATGCGCTGTTGTTCATGCGCGTTTTTGCGATGGGCGCTTCATTGCTCCACTGCACTGTTGATGGTGTGCGCGCGATAGAGCTAAGAAGTTTAGCCCGAACGGGCACAGAATAAGGACACTCCCGCGGGGGCGGAGATGGCGGGCCGATACGTACTTGCTGCATGCCTAAATGGAAACATGCGCGCAATACCCCCTTTTAAAGATTTGGCCCATCCGGGCGCAGAATTGGAACGCTCCCACGTGAGCGAAGGTACCGCGCTGTCGTCTGCAGCGTTCATGAGTCACTGTGGCCTAGTGGTTAGGGTCACCGACTCTTACTCAAAAGGTTGTGTGTTCAATAAATGTGGTTTCTGAATTACCATTAATCCTGGTGTTTCCATAATGGTTTTTTTTTTCTGCTTACTGCGCGGTCTCGCGCTTACCCGCCAAAGGCTTTCCCTAGTTGCCGAGTGCGGTATGGAGCCGATAACGCTCCGATGTGCGTAGCCCAGCTGGGCTACACACATCGCAGACGTCCCCTGTTTGCTCCGAGGTTCATAGTGCCTCATACTTTACACAGAGTAGTTTTCCTTTACGCCTACCCGGCTGCAACAATAGGCTGGCCCTTGGAGTGCGCACACGCTCCTGGTATTTGGATATGGCTCTGACGCCCCTGGGGCTGGAATAACTTAGACTACAGCTTTGCTGAGGAGCTAGGTACATTATTTTCACTCGTGTGCATAGGGTTAGCTCCCCCTCTACTCCTCTGCTATTCTGTGCTTGGCACTACAATATCACATAGACACCCCTGGGCATTGAATGGGTGAGATATAAGGAGGATGAGATCTTTTCTGAGGAGCGCAGAAAGTCTCCTAGAAGAATTTTGTTGACGCTCGGGATGTTCCGTCCAAGAGTTGGTCAACAGGGCCTCAGGAATGACAGTCCCTAGCACTGTGTAGCAAGCCGTGATGGCCGCCCATCATTTTTTATAAAAATCCTCTGGGCATGAATTTCTCCCTTCAAATACTGGTGTGGTACAACGAACCAAGAGGTAGGTGCACATGGAGAGGAGACTCCTCCCAACACAAGTTCTAAGAAGGCTGTGCAGAATACACCAGATAACTCTACGTCACTTGCATTCCATCCACACTGACTGGTGCAATAGACTACGTTAGGGTGCCGCGGCTGGATATTCCACGCCCAAGGTCAACGCCTCTCCTAGTTGTGAACATCACAAAAAAGAGTTTAACCGTGCCTGGCGGGGAGGCCAGGACACACTCTTAGTCAGAGCAGGATCAAATCCTGGAGATGGCTCTGGTTGCAAAGGAATCGGCCACTCCTGTGGCTTTGGATGTATTAGCGCACGGGACACAATGAGCAATATGTTTTTCGTGGAATGCAACTGCACCATCTCTATCGCGAGACGCAAATCCTTTTAGGAGGATGGACAACTTTGACGATACAGCAGCGGCAGAGCCTGGCCCTTAGCGGAGGGTACCCCTGGAGACAGATTCGCTACAAGACGTCTCTGAATATGTGGGCATGTTTACCTTCTTGGCCACACACTCTGGAATCATGAAGATCTTCATGATGCAGGACCTTTACATACCATTTAGGGATTCCTACTAGAGTTTACCACTTTCTTTTTCCAAAACATTCGACATAGTTGAGGGAATCAGTGATTGCTCACTTAAGGGAATGGAGCAGATATAGGCCTTAGCCTCACAACTTTCCTGTCGTCAGGTCTCCTCTTCAGAATCCGATTCCCTTCGGGGATACAATAGGTAATGGCCTATTCCGGCTACAAATTAGATATCCTTGGGTTTGAACTTTTCCAGAATTATCTCGTCCCCTTGTCCGTCTCTGACGGTGGACTTCTGATTTGATTATAACCTCCCAGACGGTTCAACTAAGTTTTACACGCTCTGACTTGAAGGTTCTCAGAAAGGAGTTCATGCCGGTGTTACCCATGCAGACAGTTTCCCTTGGGGCGCTTGCCAAAGTAGTGGTGCTATAGAATCAAATAATCTTCCCTGCCCCTCCATTCATTTTCGGGACCCTCAGACGTCTTTCAAAGGGCCGGTCTTACAGATCTGATGCCTTTCTCTCAGGAAGTGAGAGGAGAGACGCAATGGTGGTTAGAACAGCAGACTTTTTTGTTTTCGGCTTCCAGTCGGAGTTCGTTATAGTGTCAATCACCAGCCGTCAAGGTCTGGGGAGCAAGCTGCGAAATTTTTCCCCATAGCAAGTAGGTGGTCTTTGCAGGAGTTATATCTTAAGATCAACTGCCTGGACAGTCGGTGGAGTTGCTTTCGATCCAGACCCTCTCCCACACAGGTCTCTTGTTACATCCTACTCAACATGCGCAATTCTTGGCAGTGAGAGTTATCACCAAGTTGGAAGGTACAAGGTCACCTCTACTAGTGGAGATAGTGAAGGATTTCTGGCTTCTGCCTGAGTCATAAAATTTCGGTCATTGCACAATACATTCCATATCAGCAAAATCGATGATCGCCCCGTCCCACGACGGTCGGTGGAACGGAACTAGGCTTCCCTCTGTTCATTCCAATTCCCGGAGAGGGGACGCAAATATCGCATCAATTAGTGGAGGCTGACTTTCCCCACATTGTGAATGTTTCATCAGCAATAACGTCGTAGGAATTGGCATATCGTTCGGTTCGCAACTGCCGTTTGGCCGTTTCTGCAGGTCATTCTCAGATAGAGGGCAGACCGGTGGGCTTGCGCCGGTAACCTGTTAGTTATTGAAAGGTATTAGGGTAGCGAAGTCCCCCCAAACCTATATATTCCCCTCTGTGGGATGTTTTCTATAGTTCTTTCCTTATTTGATGAAAGGCCAACTAATAATATGTTGACAGCAATTATCGTCCACGCTGTTATTAGGCCTATCTACCTGTTGGTGTTCCTACAACGTGAAAGCCCTGGATTTTACAGGTACAGTATCTTCTCCGGAAGGAGTTTCATTTAGTATTAATGTCAAGACTACAACTTGTCGAGAATTGTTACATATTATGCTTTCCAGCTAATGCAAATTGTGTGGGGTTCAATGCCTTAAGGCTTACGAAGGATGTACTCGACTTTTATAATCGGATGTTCGACATAATTTTGCTAAGTTCGCCCTAAGTTGGCAGGGTATGCCCAGACGTGGGTCCCTTGCTCACTTTGCCACTGGATTCAAGATAGCCTGGCTGATGAGGGTTATGAACCCGAAACCGGTCCCAGGATGCTTTTTTCCGGTCCAGGGAAGACATGGCTTGGCAGTTCGGGCTGGACTGTTCCCATAAGGCACAGGGTCAGACTGATTTGCATATGGCCATGTCTGAACTGGGGTGGCGGAGTGAGCTAAAGAATGATGGATTAAACCCAGATCAGTTGACTGGGGGTGAGCGCTTGCAATGTTAAACACTCCGTCCATCATCCCCTTTGGTTTTGCGACATAATTAATGATCACATTATAGCAACTTTTAAACCTCTGTCTGCGGCTTTATAGCCTGGTGATTGACGGCAATTATGCCAAGAGGCCGGTATTCATACCCAAATGTTTGGGGCACCTTCTGTTCGTGGTGCCCTGGCATCTCAATATTTTATGATGATTTCTACTGTCCAAGAAATTGAGATCTGCTGATTGGTTTTCTCAATCTATATTTAAACAGTTTATTATAAACCGGTGGGTGATATAGCTGTAGTTGTGTTTTGATAAGCGTTAAACTAGCATAATCCAAAGCCTCCGGTCCTGTAATAGAATAAAAATTAGCTAGCATTCGCGCCAAGTATTTTCAATTCTATTAAGGACACGGAGGCGAGGATTATCCCACCCGGTTATATTACAATGTTTGTAATGTTTGCCCACCCGTATATATTTATGTTCTGTTTTAGCAGAAATTACGGGTTTCCTGTGTTTCATTACTTTCAGGTTCTGAAAAGAAGATGGAATAGAAGTACTTCTGGTTAAGAAGATATCTACGTTCCAGTTGGTTCGGTTTTTCTCCACGTTGGAGGCTGTTTGATTGGACTTGAATTAATGTTATTGGACTAAACTGTTCGAGCAAAGAAAGAGGCTCAGCTAATGGGCATGGTGGCTCTTATAGGGTCATACAGGAAGTGATGTATGGATAAAGCATCATGGGAAATGTAGTTTTTATTGCATACAAAAACGTTTTGATTGGCTGCTGTGAGTGGCAATAAAATAGAAAGAGAAGGATAATCCTCGCCTCCGTGTCCTTAATAGAATTGAAAAAATTCTTGGCGCGAATGCTAGCTAAATTTTTATTCTTTTTTATTACTCCATAGTTCCAACAGGTGGTTGGGCTGATTGGCGATCCTTCTGCATCACAAGGCCCATCCAAATTCATCCTGTTTGAAGATTCAGTGATTTTGCATTCTGGCTAAGACTTTGCAACAAATATGATATTGTGTTGCCTTCCCTTTTTCCCCAGCTTTAGTGTTCATACAGGTTGCTCACTTTTAGCAAATTGAGCTTTTTTTTTTTTTTTTTTTGTGTAAACCGAGGCATTTGTCAGTGATTTTAAGATTAGCATTAAACAACTATTTCCACCACTTGAGTCTCCCTTCTTTTGTTCAAGGCTGCTCCATTAGGAGAAGAGCTGCATCGTGCACTAAATTAGGAAAAGATCGGCATCTTGCACTAAAATGTTAGTTAATCGATACTTGTACTCCTTTCACATGGTCAATCCAGATACTTTCAAGCGCAAACATAAGGGAGTAGTCTAATCCCGGCTTCCAGTATTGCTATCTTGAGGACTCTTTATTTTAAACTATACTTCTGTTTTGACCTTTCACTCACAGGTATCAGATTCTGATGTATGGCGGGGTAAGAAAGGGAGGAGGCAAATACATTTATTTATTCCTGTTAGATGCTGTTCTGACACTTAAAGCTTTTATATTTCCTCATAGTCTAAGAATTATGGCGTTGGAGAGTAGGATTCAAATGGAATTTAGATCCCCGTTTAGTGATCCAAACATTAAAGTAATTATTTTGCTAACCACTTTTGGGTAATATATATCTAAAACGCCAGTGATCCTTTGCTATGGCAGAGGCTCAATATGCTTGTACTTCTGAAAATGACGTGTATTGCATTTCAATTACAAGTAGGATGAAAAAATGAATTTTAGAAAATTGAAGACATTGCTACTGCAATTTACAGCTCACATGCAACTGGAAATGCAATTTTTGCCGACTTGTTCAGTAAATCAGCAGTAAGAGTATGCATCCCGGCAGCAAGGAGAGTTGAAAAGGCAGACGAATTCCATTAAAAAAATTTTTTAAAAACATCAGAGGCCGGTTGTTTGTGGTCGAGTCCTGCGTGAGAGCAGCCATGCGCATAATTAGAAAGTAAAGAAACAATATGTTACAAAAATACTGTCTGAGAATTAAAGTGTCAGCTAGTAGCTCAATCACGCGCACAGAAATTAGCAGAAAATGGCGCCGATTGTACATAAGCTGCTGTGTGCTCAGTCCCGCCAAACGCAAGGTTTGATCCGATCCTTCTTTCTTCCTTGAGAGCACAAAAGCAGTAAACCGAGATAGGACAGTCTCTACATTACCTGTACGTACGTGATCAACGTGTATAATCAAGGGCGAGCAATCTTCAACAGTGAAAACAAGGGCGTGGCAGGGCATTAAGCATTACAGCCGCAACACGCCCACGTCTGTAGAGTTCTTCTTTCATCAGCCGAGAACACCCAGTCCTACATCCAACAAGCATTGGCAATGCCAATAGGTCTGGCTTAGAAATCACAGTCTTGTGTGTCACGGATGAGTTAAGGCACTCAATAAGGGATCATGCATTCACTCGGTCACTAATCTTTGCACCAATGCATCCATTAAGCCATCCACGGACTCATCCCTGCATTCACCCTCTGACATGAACACAATAAAACACACAAACTCAACAACATATGTAGAGAAATTAAAAAAAGAACAAGGAAAAAATACTAAACATGCTGCCATCTAAACACGGCATGCATATGCTTGCAGGAGTATTGTAAATAGCCCACAGTTATTTTAAAATTCCAGCATGCCGCCACATTTAGAACCAATGTGTTGACCATCATAGAATGGTAAAACAATGATGCACTATGGGCAACAGCATTCCATAACGATCTCCTGGTTTAGAGGAAGTGGCTATGTGGGATGTAGTGCACTGCACATGAAATGAGTGGCAAGCAAGCAACCCGTTAGCAATGCCTGAAGAGCATTGTAGCCTTTTAAGAAAAATTTAAATAAGAGGACGAGAAGCAAAGAAATGAAAGGGAAACTATGAAAGGAGACAATTGAAAATTAAAGGAATGCCCAACCAGCCCCGACACTGAAGCACAGTCATTTTCAGGTGGATGTTCACATATGATCAGAAAATGCAGTCATTCACAAGGCAAGAGAGCCAAAGAATGATGAAAACTGAACCATTACCCCATGCAGAATGCGGTCATGGGTGGTAGCAGAGAGTAATTGGACCATCAGACAGCTGACCCAATGGCTAGGTAGGAAGGTGGTGGGGGGGGGGAGGGGGGAGTGTACATACACCCTTTTTTTTTTTTTAAACAAAAAGATCCTGGCAGATCGCTAAAAAGAGTCGGGCAACAATTATTACAGTGCAAATCTTCTATGTCCATGGTTTGTCAACACAGTGGGTAACCAACACCAAATCCCTTGCCTACTAAGGTAATCGGTCACATTTCATGTAACAAAATACCTATCTTTAGACTTATAACAACCCACCCTTAAATGTCTATTGACTTTAGTATGTGCATTTCACAATCAAACATTGGAAGGCTACTGCCTTTATCGTAACTTTTCCTGATAATCAGGCTTCTAGCTTTCATCACTGGCTCGTCACTATAACCAAATCAAGGTTACTGAACTGAGCATAAGCTTTCCAAAAGCAATCCTCCGGCATGCAGTCATAAAAGTAAAACAGGTGTACAGAATTACAGTTGGCAAAGCAAAATACTATCTCTAAAAGAAACTAACCAGGATTATTGTAGTACATATCTTCTATCCCCACGGTCTGTTCGAGTGGATCACAAACACCAAAACTGGTCTACTGTGGTAGTCTGTTAGATTTCATGTAACAAAATACCTATCTGAACACTTTAATATAGAATAATAACCCACACTTAAATGCCTATTGACTAATAGATGCATTTTACAGTAATACAACAGGCCTAGTTCATTTATCATAGCATTTCACAATAAACAGTGCAGGCTTATAGCCATAATCATTGGCTTGCCAGCATAACCAACCTAGTTCTGCTCTATCTAGTATAAGCGTTGCCATAAGTCAAAAAGTGCAATACAAGCAGTCTTTAGTGGAAGCACACAAGCTTGACCCAGTCAAACCCTTTACTCATGGGAACAAACCTGAGGCTGGAACCTAAGCTCCCCTCTAAATAGTACTCTGAACGCTCTTTTTTGTTGATCACGTAAAGACTTTGCACTGTCAAGCCAGACCGAGAAAATGCATATATATTAATATCAGTATAGCAAAACTGCACCCTAAAGTCTAAATGTAATGATGGGAGGTTGATGGGATTCTAGAACTGCAATACATTTTTCATGACTGCCCTCCTGCCAACTGTGCTGCAGCCAAAGAAAAACAACCAACAAAAATTATCCAGTTATCTTAGACACTTTAACTGGATTACAAAGTCATGTGTGTGCCCCCGAAAGTTCAGGCTCAGGCAGCTGGATAATTAAACAAAATAATCACAGCTGTGAGGATGGGAAGCACTTTTGTCTGTGAAGCACACCGTCTGCCCAATTAAAGCATTTACTCCTGGTTACAAATATGTGGACATGATCAAAGTCCCTCTCTGTAGTACTCCTGAAAGATTTATTTTTTCAGGTTGATCACCTAACATCTGGCAACAGCTGCTCTGTCAAGCCAGACCTAAAAAAAATATTCAGCTCGCTTAAAGCTTGTGGGCCCCCCCCCTTATTTTCCACCTACTCACAAATCCCTCTCAACAGTTTTAAGAGCCAAGAAATGTGAAAACACTGCACATCCAAAATGGTTTCACTCAGCATCTACCTCACCAATTCAATCCCGCCACCTCGCACAGATTCAGAATTGGAGTGCATTCCCACTATCACCCCCATTCTTTTTGACTTGTGAGGAACAGGCCTCAGGTAATTTTCAAACTCACTGGGAAAAGGTAGGAGGTTATGGTTTTCTATGCTTCGAATATATAAGCTACTAGTTTCAGATTACTCTATTGCAACCTTTGGTGCCATTTTCCTTTCCACCTGCAAGTACCAATGTTGGATGGAACCACAGGTTTGCTGGGTTGTTTCAGAGATCTGGATTAGTATTCAAAAACCCCATTAAACACTGAAGGGTCTAAATGCCCATTCTGAATAGTGGCCTGAAATTCACCCAACACCCTTTTCATGCTGCCCTTCGCACACTAAGGTTTGGATAGCCACAGGTCAGAAAGAATAGGTTTGAAGTTTAGCTATACTTCAAACTTTATCAGATTTGGTGGTGCCCTTATTTAACGGTCTAGAAAAGGAAAAGAAACCAAATGAAAAAGTAGCATGTTCAGAATACTGCAAATCAAGTGTATGCTTTTCAGTGTCTGAAATAGTGGCATCATCTCTCCACCTAACGATACAGATGTGAAACAGCCTTTACGACGAGGTTTTTACCTCGTTATGCCTTTACCAAGCATTTTTTAGCACACGTATTTTTACCACGAATATGCATTTACAAGGCATGCCAATACCACGCATTTAAGGTAAGGGGGGGGGAGGGGGTCTCCCCCCACAGATACATTGTTTTTAAATCTAAAAACAATGCGTGGTATTGGCATGCGTTGTAAATGCATATTTGCAGTAAAAACATGCGTGCTAAAAAATGCGTGGCAAAGGCATACGATGAATTTACCTGCGTTGTACCGTCGTACACCCCATACAGACAAACAATGCATACTCAAAGCCAGTGTTCAAAGAGAGGGCTACATGTGTAGGCCATATTCTTAATGTCCACAAGATCAGTCATAGACTTCTCCTTCAGCACTGTGGATTTCCCAATGTGCACCAAGTGGGAACTTCACACCAGATCAATGGGGCAATGCAGATTTACTACTAAAATTTCTGTTGGGACAGAAATGTCCCCACCATATGTACAGTTTTGTCTCTACCCCGAGTGCCCGAACTGCATACCGGTGATCCTGTTTTTTATTTTTTTTTATTTTGCTCATGCCACATACTAATCCCATAAGCACAGATCGACCTAGGCCTGGTCTCATGACAATGCTAGGTGTGGACCTAATCGTGAACTGGCAGGAGCACAGCAAGTTGTGGTTTCATTTGTGAAGCGTAGTGGTGGCAGCAGACCGTCAGTGAATTACAATGACAAGCTTTTTACCTGCGCAATAGGAATGCGTGCCTACTTCATCTGAAGTTATGTTTGCGATGAACCCTGGGATCCTAAACCAGACATCCCGTGCATGTGTGCTAGAAGCAGTGGTGTGCTATGCTCTGCATGTATTTTAGAGGCAGCAATGTGCCACGCAGGCATGTTGCAGGCTTGTGTGTTCCATTTTAGTAACTTACAGCTTAGACCAGAGCACAAGATGGGGGAGACGTTGCTTTTTTACCGGACAGCATACAAGTATTTCTGGTCTCTCCTATATTAGAGGGGGGGCACTAGACAATGTGGTAAAGAAAGAGGACACAGGTTTGTCATAGAAGGGCCATGGCCCTTCCCGATACATGGGTCTTGAAAGGACTCAGATTGCAGCTGCCATATGGTGGATAGCATGAGGTACTGGGTGAGATCTGCAGTATTTCTCGATAGGGAAAGAGATCCTTCGAAGGTGCACAGATTATGGTCTCTCTTCCTGATCTCGGTGAGGAGAGGTTGTAAATAACTCGGTGCAGTTTGCTCTCACTTCTTTGTACTTTTGTGGTAGATACTCCACCTGGAGACTGTCCTGCTGGGCAGAGCATCCTTGCGGATAGATACCAGGCCTAGAGAGTGTCCTGTTCAAGACATATGAAAGGGGAACCTCATTCAAACTGGTTCCAAGAAGCAGACCTGGAAAAAAACATCCACTGTCTGTGAAAGCAATATAAAGATCAGAGTACAAGACCCATAGTTGTTATGGTCTCTTCTACCAAAGAGGCAGTACTCCACAGAATACTCCAGAACCACGAGCAGCCAAGGGTTATTGTCACACTGACAGCCCACCCCATAGAAGAGATGAAACATTTCCTGGAGTCCGATATGAAGAAGGAATTATTGACTGTCCTGTGTGCCAAGATATCCTGCCTCTGAGATGCACCAACCCCAGAGGAGAAGAGGAGCATGAAAGGGACGGTTGTAATTGACCCAGACATAGGGTTCGTCCGACAGACTCGAAGCAAGAGCACTGAAGGAATTGCAATACTGCCAAGGTTGGGCAGTGCGATCGTCGTGCCATATCCTGATGGGCCTGGCTGGATTTGGGATAGCCTCCTGCTTGCTGCTGGGGTGGCCCATGCGCTCCTTAAGTGGACTGTGTGACAGCGACACGGACAGGTGTGTTGCTGGGTCGACCATAGGAGGTACCCTGGGGGCGTCTTGCTAAAAAAAAAAAAAAAAAAAAAACTCATCTTCAGGAGAGCGGCCGGTGTGCCCTGGAAGAATCACCAAGTACTCACCAGAGGGCTAGAGCAAGCAGAGGTCTGCACCAGCCGCCTTGAAAAGGACTACCGCCAGAGGCTTCTGCTCCTGCCATAACCCTGCAAAGATCCCGCTGCCATGGGATGGTCAAACATGACCCAGCACTGCAGCCATGGACTGGTGAGAGACTGAGGGGCAAATCGGACCCATAGCTTTTAACTTGAACTTGGTGAGAGATTGATCAGGCCTATGCCCGGGGGACTGAGTGCTAACCTACATAGAGGGAAGGGGTAGAGAATACAAGCAGCACCCACCATTTTGTCCGATTACCCCAGGGCCTGCTATGAGGGGTGGGGGCCCCAAAAGTATGGAAGATGGTCGGTACCGCTAGAGCAAATGACTGTCTATTCAGCAGAGGCCTCTAAAAGCATCAAACCCCACACTCGAGAGTCGGGTTTTCATGCATAATTGAATGTGTAGTGACCTATGTTTGTGTAATAAAAGTACTTGTCTTTTCCTACAAAGAGAAGCCTGTGTCTACTTGCCTACGCTACAGCCGAGATTCAAGTTCGGAAAGGTTTGCACTTGGCCCAGTTTGTAGAGCCATCGTAGGGCCGGCCCTGGGACAGGAGACCTCAACCCCCACGGGTGTGGTCCAGTAGCCCCTTCCTTCAAGCGGCCTCCTGAACGGAGTCCGACAGTCTCCAATTAAAACAGCCCCAGATGACAGAAGAAACAACCTTAACAGCATTAGAAAAAGTTGTCGCTACATTCGCAGTGTATATTTTTGGTACTCTTGCTGGTGTGACTAATTGCTCTGGCACTGTTGGCTCGTCAAGCAGAGTAACATATCAAGTTACTTAATTAGAGTTCCTGATTGTGGAGGTTCAACAACATTTCAATAAATAACGCCCACTACATCTTTAAAGAACAGTTTGGGAATGTGTAGCACCAGATTTATTTTCTTGCATTTTTTTTAGAATCCGTTGTCTAGGTGCAACACTCTCATAGATGGAGGCCCTGCAACTGTTACAGATAAGCAGAGCAACATATCTACCCACAGTCTACCTCACAGATTCCCAATGCCCAACTTGAAGACCTAGCACCTGCAGATTGGTTCAGAGGAAGCATGCAACAACTTGCTACAAAGCTAGCCGTAAAAGTCAGTGATGTCAGTGACTGACCCTCAGAAGAATCCCTCCACAGAAGGACAATCCATTGTCCTGGGCCATCCATTCCCACCCCTCACCCCCTTTGCCTTCAGCACACTGGAACAAATCCCTGCAACCTCCACTACAAGTGTGAGGACCCTCTCAGCCACCATTACGGCCGGCACTCTGATCAGGAAGAAAGCCCCTCACATCGAAGCGTAGAATACGCTATAAAAACAGTAACACTGCTTTTCCTGTGAGATACGTGGTGCTAGATTAGCCAGCAGCAAATGCCATCCATATTTCATTCACACCTCCATTATAGACGTACTGCCTCTCAAAGAAACCTAATGCAGAAAGAAAGAAAACAAGCATTGGCATAGCCAATAGGTCTCGCATTTTGGACCTTTTAAGTGTGTAGCCATGCAGCACATTATACTGTGTGCTGTGTAACGTAGTGAAATTTACCTTTCCTTATCAGGAAAGGTGGCTGCTTCCGTCCTCATGTTTTCGCTGATATAGGCAATTATAAAGGCAGGATAACAGTGTAAAAACTCCCTTGCAGAGACAAACAAATGAACATTCACCGACATTTCCAGTATGACTCAAAATGTTTAGTGACCACCGTAACATCACAGCACATTATAAAGTTCGAGACAAGTACTCGCCAGGCACCTCGGAGAGACATGAAACAACCATTCTTTGAAAGAAACATCAGAAGGGGATGCTTAATCACCAACCTACTAAAACTAACGGGCTCCAAGAAACAATTGGCAGGTCTATGAATACAAAGCGGACTGAACGCACAGTGCGAGCTGCAGCTTAGGACGTGAAACTACTCATGGAAAGTGAAACTACCTACTGCTAAATGCAGTTATGGCAACCCATTGCCTTTACATAGTATCAATTGCTTAATGTTAGAAATGGGATCTCTAGTTGGCAAGGGCTTGCACCTTTGTCCAAGTAGGGACCCTTCTTCCTAGTCAGGGTAAGGGTTGTTACACTCGTGAAGTAACCCCTGCTCACCCTCGTGGTAGCTTGGCACGAGCAGTCAGGCTTAATTCAGAGGCAGTGTGTAAAGCATTTGCACATAACCAACAGTAATACAGTGTAAGCACTACAAACGGACACCACACCAGTTTAGAAAATAACCAATATTTTATATACTCAAGACAAGACCAATTACGACAAAATCCACAATACTGTACTTTACGAATGAATACTTGATACGTTAACTTCTTCTTTGCAGGAATAGCACAAAAGCAAAGTTCGTACGAGTCGGTAGCTCCGTTCGAGCCTACCGTGATGCTGAAAACCACAGAGTCTAACAGTTCCAGCCGACCGCGTCGATACGGGCCAGCAGAGTCATGAACAGACTCGGTTACAGTACCTTTTCTCGTTGTGGCTGGTACGGAGTGTACGAGCCGGTCGGCGTTCGTCGCGGTTGCGGTGCAAGACGGAGCGATGCAAGGTGCGGTGTCCCTCGGTGCGGTGCAGGCAGCGGCTCGATGAGCGTCGTGCAGACGGAGTCGGTGAGTCCAAGGCGTGCGATGCAGGGCGAGACGATGCTCGATGCGGTGCTGACAGGTTGCGATGCAGGCGACCTAGCCGGAGTGCGGGAGCTGGCGGACAGCGGTGCGAGTCGGAGCGGTGCGTCGCAGACGTGCGAGCGGTGCCCCAATTGCGGTGCGGTCTCGACTCTTGAGCCAGTTGCAGCGACAGTGTCGGTCTGGTCCGGCTGGCCCAGTGAAGCGATGCGAACTGCGGTGCCCACAGGTCACGGTGCAAGCAGCGGCTCGATGTTGGCGGCGCCGGACGCCGCCCACGGTGAGACCAGGGTTGCGATGCGAAGCGGGCGATGCGGTCTGCGGTGCAAACAGGTCACCGGCCAGGGATGGATTCGGTTGACGGAGTCGGTTGCAGTTCCCTTCCTCTGTGGCAACTGAAACAGCGTTCCAGAAGCGGTACCCAGAGGCTTGTGAAGTCTTTGTAATCCCTGAGACTTCTTAACAGGAGGCCAGCTCGGTTCCTGGCCCTTGGAGATACTCAGCACAAGTTTGAAGAAAGTTCAGTCCAGTCCTTTCACTGCCCAAGACAGAAGCAGCAACTGCAGGCCAACCCAACAAAGCAACAACACAGCAAAGGGGCAGTACTCCTCCTGGCAGCTCTTCCAGCGCTTCGTCTTGGCAGGTTCCTTGATTCCAGCGAGATCTAAATTCATGGGGTCAGGGCCCCAATATTTATATCCCAAATTCCTTTGTTCTCTGAAGGCAGAGAGGCCTTTGCCTAGTCCAAACCAGTTCTGGAGCACTTTGTTGACAAGTCTCCGTCCCTTCTTTCAGTGAGCAGGCCAGGGACATCAGACGCACCCCAGGAGGTGGAGCCAGCATTGTGGAGGGAAAGCACTGTCCTATTCAGGGCCCAGGTGCGACCCCTCCCACCCATCTACAGGTCGATCTGGCTATTCAGCCCTGCGCTGACTCACCCTGTCTCCTGGCATCCCCCAGCCCCTGTCACTCACATTCCAGACAAGGAATACACAACCTCGCAGAGGCAGGCTTGGATGGTTAGACAAGAAAATACCCACTTTCTAAAAGTGGTATTTTCAAACACAGAATGTTAAAACCAACTTCACTAAAAGATGCATTTTATCATTCGGAGTTCAGGCATACTAAACTCGAATTTCTACCATGTTCCCGGGGTCAGTTAGGATTATAAACTGTAATAATCAAAACCGCCCGTTCTGGCCTAGGGGGAACAGGTAGCCTTGCAATAGTGAAAAACGAACTAGGCTGTAATTCACTATCAGGACATGCCGCACACACCCGGGCATGTCCTACCTTTCGCGTACAACGCACCCTGCCCACAGGGGTACCTTGGGCATACCTTAGGGGTGACTAACATGCAGCAAAGGGAAGGTTTAGGGACTGGCAAGTGTGTGCACTTGCCAAGTCGACATGGCAGCCCCAGGCTGCGCACGGGCTCTGCGTTGGCAGGCCCGAGTTACACTTTACGGGCTGTTTGCGTGGGTGGCACAATCCAGTGCTGCAGCCCACCAACAGCATTTGGTCTATAGGCCCTGGCACTCGCAGTGCACTTTACAAGGGACTGACAGATAAACCAAATAGGCCAATCATGGAAACACCAATCCATAACGCATTTTATACAGGAGCACTTGCACTTTCCCACTGGACCGCAGTGAGGAAAGTGCGCAGAATCATCACACCAGCAAAAACAGAGTCAAAACCGGGAGGTCAGAAAGCAAAAAGTCAGGGGAAACACGCCAAAAGATGCCAAGTCTAACACTTAAATAAACACATACACAGCACTGCAATTATCCGCTGGACCACGACAGTGGACTGAATGTTTTTGACTCACGGTGTTATAGAGGGGGCAAGTAGCACAGCGTTGAACATGCATTCTAGGTGCTGTAGAGACGGGTGTGATCGGTCATGAGCGCTGGAGGGTGCAGTAAGTGCGCGGCTGTTGAAGCACAGCTCAGTCACTGAAAGGAAGGTATTTATATGTATACTCTATATATTAGAGTCAGCAATGGAGACTGTTTAGTTATCGTTGTAAGCATCCATTACAAAGGCATTTAGGGTTTGCTTATAACTGTCGCCGACTGGGGATCATTCACGAAATTTGCCATTTGCTAAGCACATCTAGTTACACTGGGTGGTGATGTCTCCGATTACGTCATATGTGACGTGACGAGTACTATTGTGCATGAGCAATTCAAAGGGGCTTGTTTAGGGAAACATAACTGTCAGATTCTGATAGGGCAGAAGGGGGGTCCGTTTTGTAACTATTACGTTACTTGAATTCTGTTTTTTTGTTAGATTCCATACTGTAAACTAGTTCTGCAGGGGTAGGCCATTAAATCTCAAAATGCAGCCACATGAGCAGGGATTAAACAAGCCGCAATGCTGGGCCCTGCGCAGTAGTTGACAAGCTTTACCGAAGGCGAATGGTGAGCTGCTCTTCAAAGGGGAGCGACGCATAAAATGAATAAACACAGAAGCTTTATTTTAATTCATTAATGCTCGTGCAATTTTGCATACATGGAATATATTGCTGTGACGCTCATCTTCTTATAAATCGCGCCACCTCTTTGCCAAGAAGTACCTTCACTATGCTCGGAGAGTAGTGCCATGCTGACGTGTTACAAAGCCAGCGTATCAAAAACATAGCAAACCACAACAACGCTATTTGTGTTAACCAAACTTTCTGTGCTGGCTTCAGCGCCTCCAGCCTGGCTCAGCGCGACCAACGCTATACAAATCTCAAATGCCAGGATGCACAACGAGGGCAGCACGAGCGCTAGTATACAAATAGATACTACATGCCTGGAGCAAAATGAATGATTGGATGAATTAATGGGGTTATGTCTTTAGAACGCTCTGGGGGCAGCTTTAGCACTATTTTACTGGGATCACTATGAATGAATGGATGAGTGAATGGGGGCATTCCCAGAGCACATGTACATGCCAGGATGCAGCCATCGCATTTGCTAGTATTCAAATCTATTATCTCTACATCACATTTAGGGAACCACCCTGAAGGAATGGATGAATTAATGTATATGTCTACAGCCAACACTATGCACGGGTGCCCCTCAGGGAGCACAGGTGACAGTATGCACATCTACGGCACATATTGGGACCCCATAAATGAATGGGTGAATGTTGACATGTCTTAACTATCGTGGAGATGTGCGATGAGTGGAACTCGTTGGTGAATCTGCACAGCAGACAGGTCTTGCCCAAGTTGGACTCCCTATGAGGAGCAGCCGGAACATGACGTCATACTGCTTGGCCATGCTGCTGCTGGAGGAGCCTGCTCATAGAGAGGGCGGGCAGAAAGAGGCTGCTCAGCAGCAGCGGTGGCTGCAACGGCTCCCAGCACCCATGGCTCCGGGGGCTCGGAGCTGCCTCTTGGCAGCGCTAGCACCAGAGGTACCAGGTCTTCTCGGGTCTTGCCATGGCAAGAATCACTCTCAGAAACACACCCACAAGTCCACACAGACAGGTAAACAGAACCAGACTTACCAAGACACAAAGCAACATGCAGAAAGACTACTCTTGGATGCGAATGCGATTGGTCCTCTGACAGGGACGTTTGCAGCGCATTAAACAATTTAGTGCAAACCGGTAATAGTGTATATGCGAGACTTCCGACGAATGACTGGGCTGCAAGTCACAAATTTACATATAAAGACCTTAAATAAACCGTGGGTGGCAGAGTCCCCCTGCTGTACCGTATAGGGAAGGAAGCAGAGTTCCGCCGAACGAGAGAAACGGAACAGAAGTATTAAGAAAACGCTAGTCTTATATAACTGTAGAATTTCATAAAAGAACGCTTGGGCCAGAGTTAAGACATGGCACCCAAGTGTTGCACAGCGGGGAGTCTGCCAACAGGGTGGCCGCGTCGGAGGCAACAATCTGCCTGTGAAGGTGCCAGCTCAGGAAATGCAGGCCGGCGGCGTAGTCAACATCGCTTCCAATAAATGCGCTTTTTTCCTTTACGGGGGAAACAAAATATTCAGGAAGGAAACTGGCTGATGTGCAATCCGCCTCGTGTATACCCAGCTCCAGGCGCTGCGGATGGACACTGCAATGAGAGCGGCGAGGCTCGAGTCTCTGCACGTCACAGAGGACCCCTGGGCAGAGGATGCGCGAGGACCCCACCAGGTTCGTCCGCGTGCAAATTGGCGGAGAGGGGCGGTAAACACAGACATCTATTAAGGGGAGCGAGGGGCGAGACATCGCATCCATTGCATTTACACAGGGCTGCATAGAGTTGCTTCTCGCCCGCGAAAGTGACTGCGCTAGTAGCCGCGAAAATGAAAGCGACCGCGCTAGTAACCTGATCCACGACCAGCTGCCAGCCTGTGCGCCTCTGCTCGCTCCCGAGACCCCTAGGCCATGGGAGTGAAAGTTGAGGCAAGGCGGGACATGCACCCGTCTTTGGCCATTTGCGTGCTTTCATTATTAAAAGCCACACGCAAAGGCCAATGGGATGTGTGGGAGGAGGCAGACCCACACGGAGAAGTCTCTTGGAAGTCTGAAGTGATTCCAAGAGGCCCTCTCCTAGAGCAACGCATGCGCGCTGCACTAGGCGAGACAAAAAAAAAAAACCCCAAAAAAAAAAAAAAACGCCCACAACAACTAAAAGCTGATAAATACCAAGCTTCATAAAATTGGAGTATTCCTAAAACCATAGTATTTTACAGTAAAGGCAATTTGTATCCTGGTATTTAAATCTATTCACATTTCATTGGGATTCATCCCAATATTTGTTGCTTTTATCCAAATGCATTTAATTTAGAGAGTTTTGTATAGCTCGTTGTAGACTTAAGTGTGTCAGAAACCTTCACTGCTGCGGATCAGAACAAGGAGAGATGTACTGTACCCAAGCAGAGCATAAAGATGTACAAGTTACGCATCTAGTCACCTTGGAAATGCTGCATCCTTCATAATCAAGATAATAAAGAGAACTCCCATTAAGAAATATAAAAGGTAGTTGTGACAATTGTCCGTTTATGTATGAGGAATCAACAGAGGCTTCAATTCAGTGTCAAATGCCATGAGAAAGTACTTTGCAGGCCTGTCTGAGGATGGAACGGAGTGTAGGATTTATTCTTGAGGCATTATGTCAACTGTTGGCAGGGTTTCTGGAAAAGGTAGGTTTTCAGGATTTAAAATATTAGCATGATGGCAGTGTCTCGATTTTAGAAGATACATCCTGCTTCTGTGGGAAGCCATTCTGAAATCAAAATCGCTGATATGTGGTCACATTTTCTTTAACCCACCACTAGTCTGGCAGCAGCACGCATGGCAGCTCTGATAGGAGAAAGGTATATTTTGGGGATTCCTACTACAAGGGCTTCCCATAGTCTAGCATTGAGAGTACCAGAGACTGAACTACTTGTTTGTAGCTATACTTTGGAATGACTTTTGATGCCTCGGAGTAGTCCAAGATGGAACTGAGCACCCTTGGCCATTGAGAAAATGCATGCCTGCATTGTCAACATTAACATGCTTTTACTACATATTTATGTTTTTTAATAAACCAAATGTTATTGATTTTATACAACATAAAGTAAACATTACAGCAATAGTAGCCAAGTGCATCTGCAGGACAAACAAAGGCAACATCACAGTGCAAATCATTCCAGTCCATAATGATTCCACCATCTGCCCCATATTCTCCTGCATTTGTGTGGGCAGCCCTGGGCTTTGTAGATGGGTGCTGCCATCTTCACACACACCAGTCCACAGCCCTTTGCCAAGCACTGATCCAGGAGGGTCCTACAGAGATCCACCTGAACAATTTCTCTTTTGGCAATCAGGGTGCCAGGGATCTGTCCCTTCTGCTCCCCCCTAGGTCTTCCATCAAGCCAAGCAAAGCGATTCGTGGTGTGGTGTCAATAGTGTGCTCCAACACTCATGAGAGGGTTCAAAACACTGCCATCGCGTAGGGGGTAAGCATCGGACAGGACTATTATACATGGAAAAAATCTGCTCTCTCCTGGTCACACCTCGTGCATGGAGGCAATGGCCTCTTACGGGACATACAGAGCCGCAGCGGCATCAGGTAAGTGGTGCGCAGGTACTTAAACGGAATCAGACGGAGCCTAGACTAGATTGCCAATTCACTGGGTGCCATAAGGGCCTCTCTCCATTCGCTGTCTTCCAGGGAGCCCACCCAAGACTCACACCTGGCCCTTTCTGGGGCAAACAAATCAGGAGAGTTAATAACTAGCGATTTGTAGATTTGGGATATACCTCTTTGTCCTAGCGGGCCCATAAGTAGTTTAGCTTCTAGCAGGCTGAATTCAGGCATGCCCTTGTGTGGGTCAGTGTAGCAAGTAGAGCGTAGCGTAGGTGTAAGAATTGATCAAATTGAGATTAGTGAAGTTGAAAGCCTGCTTTCAATTGTTGAAACGTCCGCAGGCGGGAACCCTACCACGTCACCCAGCGCGGGGATCCCAATGAGATTCCATCTACTGAAATCCTCCAGATCAGTCACTTATACCAGCCATTTTCCCCGCTGAAGGGACATTTGCTGGGTAAGTTTCCTGTCCCACCCTGTCCAGCGTAGAGCAGCCCTTTATGTAAGTAGTACCTCCAGATAGAGGTCTGGCAGAGACCTCGGTATCGTATCCCATACAACATGGCCACTATGGACCCGCAATCTACGTGAGACATCTTTACCCTGAAAGCTGGATCAGCTAATCCTCTCTGAAGCCAGTGGTTGGTGACAATTAGCAGTGAGGCCCAGTAGTAAAGACGTATGTTGGTGGCTGCCAAGCTTACGTCAAAGGTAGATAATTGCACGCATTTCTCCAAGGCTACTCATGGAACTCCATAGGCCCAAAGGAAGGCTCTTATCTGCTTTTGTACAGCCTTGAACCATTCTCTGTGAATCACATAGGGGAAGTTTTAGAAAACACATAGTAGCCTCGGTAGGATCATCATTTTAAACATTGCCACTTCCCAAGGATATTGAGGGGCATTCAGTCCCATCTACCGAGATCCTTGTGAAATCTGGTACCAGGGAAGTGAGGTTAAGGGACCAGGAGAGTTCCGGGAGCAGGGCGTTATGTATTCCCAGGTATAGAAAGCTCAGCATGTGAGCTCTCCACTCTGATTCACTGACTCAAACAGCCAGAGGGACTAGCAGCGACTTGGCCCAGTTAACCTGCAGGCCTGAAGCCTGCCCGTACAAGTCCAGAATCTCAATAGCTGTGGTCCCGACACCTCTGGGCGGGTCACAAACAGCAAGACAGTCTGCGTATGAGGCTATGCAGTCCTTTACCCCAGCATCCCATTGTAATCCCCACACCTGTGCATTGCATAAAACTCAGGTCGCATGGGGCTTTATCACCAGCCCAAAAAGCAAAGGGGACAGCAGGCCCGCCTGCCGCATGTCCCTCCCTATAAAGAAAAAGAATGTGACAGAACCAAACTGACCCGCACGTGCGCCCTAGGAGAGTCATATAGCCCTTTGACGTACGAAATGTAGCATGCCCAAAACAAAGCTGTGTGAGCATGTCTCAGAGGAAGTCCCAGTCAAGTGTGTCAAAGGCCTTCGAGGTAGACAAGGAAAAAGACGCCAGGGTCTGATAAGAGATGCTGATATGCCACCACCGAATGCTGCCTGCGGATACAGTGTCTTGCACTTTGTTGGGGCATAAAGCCACATTGATCAGGATGAATCAGGGGCGATATGACCTATGAAGTCTATTGGCCAGGATCCTGGCATCTAGTTTAATTTCGCTATGGATTACCGAAATCAGGCGATACGAGGCCGGTTTCTCTCTCTTCTCCTCTCCCTGCGAATCCTGTTCAAGATGAGTAATCTGGGCTTCAAGCTCCGTCACGGGTAGCAGACCCTGGCGGTCTCTGGAGCAGAGAAATGATGTTGCCACCCTCCGCATGCAAGCCTTTCCCACCGCCTAGAAGGTCCGTGGCGAGTTAATTGACCCTCGTGAACCCCAGCTCCAAGGAGTCTAGCTCTTGTGTTAAATAGTGTTGCACCCCAATGTCTACCCACCTCTAAGTGTTAAGCCTCCAAATCGGGCAGTCACCAGTATGGGTCCTCCCCTGCATGGAGCACCACCAGTGAGTGGTTGGAGATCCCCAGTGGGGCAATATATAAATGCGAATCGTATGGTCTGCGGCGGGCAGGAGCAGCATGTCAATGTGTGACCTAGTCTTGTGTGCTGTGGATATGTGTGTATTCCTTCTCCTGTAGGTGCCAGATTTGCTGTGTGTCGCACAGGCCTAGACCCTCAGGCCGCCAAACATAATGCAGTAACAGGATCCATGGAGCAATCACACGAGGGCGATATCACCACATTAAAGTTTCCTCCTAGTATCGTGTAGCCATGTGAGAGTTGCAGTATCCCCGCCCTAAAGGTGTCAAGCACTGACCCAATCAGTTGTGGTGGTACATGAGGCTGGGGCGACGAAGATGGGGGATCTCTACAGGGACACAGAATTGCTCCCCTTTGAGGAACTCTATGAGGAGTTTGACCTACCTTGCGGACATTTCTTTCTGCATAGAGCACTCACGACAGCAATACGCAAACACTGGGGTACGGGAACTACTAAACCCCCATCGCAGAAGAGCTGCTATTTTATGGCTCTCTGCAGGCACCATAAAAGCAGTCTCTTGCCTATACAGAGCACTACATGCAGACCAGCAACGCCCGTTGAAGAAATTACGGTCTCAGTTGGAGGGAGATTTGGGCACCCCGATTGCGGCAAAGGACTAGGACAAAGTATTAGCCAGGGTTCCCAGAAATGCACGCTTCAAGCTAATTAATTATTATTTCCTACACAGGTCCTACCCGACCACAGAGCGCATAAGCAGATACTTTCAGATAGTGATGCGGCGAAAAGAGGTCACACATACTCCATATGTTTTGGACCTGCCCGGGGCTACGTGAGGGAGAGGGAGAGGTGTCCCACATATCTTGGGTCACTGTTTAGGATGGTGGTTCCCCCACCCATCTAAGACTAAAGTCACAAGCAAATTTCAAGACCTGCCGTTTGTCCTTGCTAATAGCGAGGAATTGGAAGACACCGGGGGGTACCTGCCTACATATATGGAGGAGGGAAGTGCTAAAATGGGCAGGATGTGAGGGGCGAATATTGCTGAGAGAGGCTAGGAGAGGGATAGGGAACATAGAGGTGGCCAGAGCCTGGGAAGCTCTGGTGGAGGGCTTGTTTGGTCCTAAGCCGGACACGGCTGAGGGATCACCTGCGGGGTCCCCTGGAGAGCGCAATCCCCTACTTGCTACTACTGACACGCACACCTTTAAAAGGCCACAGTGAAGATAGGTTTGTATATGACTGCCCCAGCTCTACTTAAGCATAAAGGAGAAATGTTGCTTACACCATAAATTAAGCCCGCTCATGCTATACAGTACTGACTTTAAGGGGGGGGGAACAGTTTCCAGTTCGGTATTATGCTTGTATTATTATCTTGCCTTGATTCTCTGTATGTGCAATAAAATGGCTATGGAGCTGACCTGTCTACGACCAATGTGATATGCTGCAGAATGTACAAGAATAATAAAATCTCTTTACAAAAAAAAAAAAAAAACGCAAAATTGTGGCACTATGTTAATACTAATGAAATTGTAGTAGAGAGGCCTGCAAACAACTCTCCCACTACTACATATCTGCTGTGCATGTCAGTTTCTGTGTAGGGGATTACCCTCAGTATGCATTTATGTATAACAATTGCAACTAGCCCCTCCCCTCCCCCCCCCGGCGACACCTTAGGAGAACCCGCATGGTACACCTTCTCGTACCTGTACCTGGCCAAGAGGGGGCATTTAGTGCCCATTAGATGGGTCTCCTGCAGGTGGAGAACTTCAGGTGTGTGGCGCTTAGCGAAGCCTAGGACTGCTCCCTGTTTAATATGGTCATTTAGGCAGTTGACATTTCATGTCATGAAAATAAGCTTGCCCATTGGATATTGGAACGGTTTGGGGATACAGTGATGGGGCCGGGCTGGGTTTGACTAGTGCACTGGAGCGGTGTTACAGACTGGCTATGATATTCATCATTAATTGCAAAAAAATAGCCAAGGCCCCGCCTAAAAAGTACTCCTCAAAATCCCTGTCCCCCACACTTCCTTCCCAGAAGCATAGGTTGCCCCAATATTAAAAAAAACAGACGTAACATACAAAATCAGGCTATATTAAAGGCTGGTCCCCCAAAAGCAATAAAAAAAAATATATGGGGAGACGGCCTTTACAATGCGGGCTGAGCCACGTGTGCAGTTTCCCAGCAAGCGTAGTTACGCTTGTATGAACCACGCATCTGCCTTAACCACACATATGCGTGGTTAAGGCAGATAGCGGTCTAGTGTTCAGATGGGTGGGAACCGGAACAGGACAGGAAGCTCCGGACACGAACAGGTAAGTGGCGCTGGGGCCTGGTTTGGGGGGGGTAGTTTTTAGGGGCAGGGCGGTTTTAGGGCTCAGGGTAGTTTTTGGAAGAGGGCAGGGTAGTTTTAAGGGTTGGGGGGGGTGGGCCGGAGGGGAGGGGGAGTTTAGGGGTGGGTTTTGGAAGGGGCAAGGTTTTAGGGCTCACAGGAGGGGGGGGTCAGGGTAGTTTATGTAATGGGAGCAGGGTTTTAGGCCTCAGGGCAGTGGAAGGGGTATGGGTAGTTTTAAGGACAGTGCAGGGGCACATTTTAGGGCTCAGGGCTGGGGGGCTGGGGTGGTTTTTGGTAGGGGCAGGGTTAGTTTTAAGGGCAGGATAGGTATTAGGCCTCAAGGTGGGGGGCGAGGTAGAGGGTTTGAATTTTATTTTAGGGCTTAGAGGGGAGGTCTGGGTAGTGGTAATCTTTAACATCCATATCCCTTTACCAATCATGCCTTTACCAAGAAATTGCATGGTAAAGGCATGCGCTGTAAATGAATGCATAGTTTAGACGCATTCGAGGTTAGGATAGTGTTGAAGAGGCATGCGTGGTTTAGCCATGCATGCCTTTGTCATACAACCAAACTATATAGGAAGATGCATGTTGCTGTCAAGGCCGTATGTGTGCCACCCTCCCATACATTAGACTAGTAACTGTAGATCTTGGCTTGGAGTCATTCTAGTCTGTCACAGAGTCTCCCCAGATTCTCTTGGGACGTGGGTCCTTCAAAATGCTACTTTAGTGCATCAGAGATTCTGCAGGTTATCCAAGCCTCAAGAACAGCTATTTTTCTGGCAACTGCCTCCATTTAACTTTCTTGATAGAAAACGACCAGCAGAGGTCAGTAAAATACCATAATAACTTTAGCATTCTCTAGATTCCAGTCCATAGAAATTGTTTTCCACGAGCACCCGTAGACAATATTTTTTTCAAATCTTGTATTTTCAGTGACATGACCACCGAAGGCCCCGATTTTATATTAAAAACAGAGCTTTGGACTATACCAATTCCCGCTGAAAGGCAATATTTCTCCCCATGTGTACCCATACCTGGCGTGTCACGCAGTTTGGTGCTTACTTTCCCTCCATGTTAAAGAACAGTAGATGTTTCAGCACCCAGACTAATGTGCTGCATAGCGAAATACATATAAGGTCCCAAAGGCAAGACCGATTGCATTGCAAATGCTTGTTTTTACAGCTTGTGACTAAGGCACATGTCATGAGGGGCATAGAAATGCCCAACGACACTAAAGGTATTATGAAGAATACATCTTTCCTAAACTACACATTAAAGCATAACATTCAGTGCCATGATAGAGTAAAACACTATAACTTTTCTTGTATGGTCTAGATTCACACCTATTCCAAAACACTTTGCAATACTCTTTGGTATAACACACTGAAGAAGAAGGAAAAAAAATAAAAAATAATAATAATAATAATAATAATAATAATAATGCCACATGGGATCTGGATGCTCTGAGGGACCGGAACACCTATAAAAAGTTACTCTCATAGTGCTGTGGGAACCAAACCCCAATAAATTACTGAGCTCCAATACCCTAGACACCTTGCTTTTTGCCTGTGTCAGTTCTGCTCCAGATTTCTGTTCAGCTAGAGGCACGACTCTCCCAAACAATAAACCTACTAATTAGCATTGTAGAAAATCAAATAGAAACTGGGACCAAGCAATAACCGAGTTCTAGATCAAAATAAGTTTCAAAGATGGATTAAAGAATTCTTAATACAAGCGATACAAAAAATGCAATAAATGCCATGAAGACCCAGATGCAGAACAAAGAATCAGAAAATAGAACAATAATTCCTATTTAAGCAGTTAATTCTCTCCAGATTCTAAGTGTCAAGCTCATAAAGAATACGGACAGCATTCTAAAGGAGAAAAGAAAGTCTCAAGTAGATCAGACAGACTCAGGAGGAAAATAAGAAGGCATCTAAAAACCAAGGGGTTTTATACACATTTTACGCATAAACAATTAACGGAATTGCAGATTCAGCATAACATGATAGTCATCTGGCATTGGGCAAACTCGTAATAGTTAAAACCCTTAGGACTAACCCAGTTCTCAAAGTAAAATATTTATTTTGTTTGCTACCTCAGCAACTGCATTTCGGAGATGTTGAATTGAATATGAAACATTTTAAATAAAGACACACAAAAATGTTCTGCAGGCCTACTTCGGATCTTTCAGTGGACGTCTTTCAAAATGATACAGAGAGACCACGGTGGAAAGTTTCATTTACAATACACCCTACCAAAGGACAGTTGCCATGCAGGTTATAGTGCTTTGTGCTCTCTGGAAACTGTGGACATAGAGTAAAGGGTCACTGATTGGAAAAAGGGACTGAGCAGGAACAAGATGAGCAGAACACCAGAAACTGCATCCATTCTAATAAAATGGTGGCTAGCACGAAAATGTAGCATAACTATACTACATTATTAATCACACTTCTAAACAATATAATTAATTTGTTTCAAGTGCGACATCATTAGTTCATCGGTTAAGACTATATACATCATCAAAATTATTAATTCACACAAAGCATTTGTCACCCGAAATGGAAAATCATAAAAAAAACCTTCTACAGTGCAGTTTTAGGAAAAAGACTGGCAGAGAAGGCTTTTGGCTCTCCAATAGAGATTATTAGCAAGGACAGTCAAAGAGAATCTTACAGACTGTTTGCGTGGTGGGTCTGGTATAACACCCTGCACTAAAGATTGTGTGACCCATCAGAGAGTCATTCCTAGTGCCATGTGAACAGTGCAGGCAGCTGCCTTTGAAAGAGGTGCAGGAATATGAACAAATCCATTAACAAGAGCCCAACAGTCCATGTTTGTGCATTTAAGGGTTCATGTGGGTATGGGGTTGGTGAAGTTTATACCAGTAATGAGGTTACATCAAGGAATTCTTTGGAGAGTTCCATAAGGTATCAGAAGATAGCTTTGTGTTCCAAGAAGACTAGTGTAAAATATTAGAAATCATTCAAAGAAATAACCAAGACCGCCCCACCCCAACAAGAGGCATTATTAGTCAATATGTTAGGTTATATTACGAAAACATTGAGCGCATGTAAATCCAAGGGTTTCTTGGCGCTATGACAACCAGGAGGGAGAGGAGAGAGGGCGCAGGATAATCAAAAGCTTGCTTAAGCAGCCAGGCCTTCAAAAGCTTCCTAACCGTAGGATGTTATGTTCCAACCTGATCGAGGAAAGAGGGAGAGAGTTCCATTAGATGTGGGCCAGGACAGAGAAGCTCTGCCCCCCACTTTGTTGCTTGAACGGAGGGATCCTCAACTGGTTGGCAAGAGAGGATCTGAGAGGTCGAGGAGGAACATACCGCTACAAAGGCTGGAGCCTGGACATGTATGGATTTGTAAATAATACAAGCCATTTTAAAAAGAGCTCTCGGTTTGCTGGGGGAGCCAGTGAAGCTTCATTAGGGCAGGAGACATATGCGCATGTCTATGCAATTTACATATTATCTTCGCTGTTGTATTTTGAATGTTTTACAATTTGTGTAAAGAAGTCGCAAGTTGCAGTGAGGCCCAAATACAGGGAGGTTGCATAGTCCAAGCAGGACACAATTACCAATGCAGCAGCCACTTTCAAAGCCTCGGGTTACAGAAGAGGAGCGACCTTCCTAATGGATTTCAATAGGCCAAAGCACTTTGCTGTGATTGCCTTGAACTGGGGGGGGATCATGGACAGTTAATTATCTACCATGAATCCCAGGCTCTTAGCAGAGCCGCTGCAACAGGAAGGGCACCTAGCTCAGAGGGCCAATGTGTTAGCCCACAAATCTGTTCGGTGATTGAGAATAACCAGCTCAGTCTTGTCGGCATTTAGCTCTTGAGGGACTTATTAAAATATAGAATATATTAAAATAGTAAAATAAGCAGGAGATTAAAGTGCATAAATGTATCCAAGCAAAAGGGAAAAGCCAGTAACCTTCCGTTGAGCATGTCCACAATGAAAAACACAGAAACCCTACCTGAATTTCAAATCAACAACTAGAGAGTGCGATCTTAACATGGTTATAAATATAGATCTAAATTTCAAAATAAGATTTAAAGACTGCAGTACCATCTGTAACCATAAGAAAATAAATTACTTAAACAGGGATCTCCTGCTAAGGATGTAATAGGTTATATTGTGGGTCATGGTTTTGTGAAAATGCAATCGCAGTGTGAAGATCCGTATTATTTTCCTTGAGTCTCTCACATGTAAATGAAGGCTTACTATAATTTGCTCTGCTTTTCTGGTCGTTTCAATAAAAGGGCGAGTGAAAAGAGAATAACCGCAAGACTGGAAAAAAGGTGTCTGGGCTTATCTAAATATTCAAGATATGACAGTTAACTTGCGATTTCTACCGAACTTATGGTAGCAGTACCTTTTTGTTTACAAATCGAAGCATTGTCCCTAAATAAAATAAAAAAAATAAAAAGCACATACCTTCTTTTTGTGGTATGGTACTTATGTAATTTTGCACTGTTTCATTTTGAGTTTATGATTTTCTGTTGGGTTGCAAGGGATAAGGAACCTTGCTTTGCACTTATCACAGCAAAGCAATGTGTTACGTCCTACAGAGTATATGTAGAGGTAGACCGAGGGACGAGCAGACCATGACTTGGTCCCGAATACATCCCTTGCTGGTCATGTTTCCCCATTACTCCACTGGGTCATCTTTAAGAGGTCTTCCAAAATGCCCCACTTTATGGGTTGAAGACCATAGTCCGACCTCTAAATGGATTGTTTTAGTATTTTTTTTTTTTTATTTGCCCCAGATCTATTCCCTGTATCAAACTGGAATGAGGAACAACAACATGTGCCACTTTCGAATAATGAATTTCGAAATTTTTGGGCCAACCCTCTGTGCCGCTCTTTCGGATGCAGGCAACTCCTACCCATTTTGTTTTTTAATTGGTCTTTGAGATTTCGTTCAGGATACATACAGCAGTATGGCTCAGCAAAGCATTGATCCATACAATAATAACATAAGAAGTACATCCATTGTGGGAAAGGATTCCGAGCTTCAGTATTCCAAGGAATCTGATGCACTCTTTTTTATGTATGCGCTGTATTGCCAACCACTACCGTCTCAGCTCATTTCCACCACTCAATAGAATTTCTTTTGAAAGAAACGTATAACACGTACCAAAATAAGACATGCAAAATCTATAAAACTAAGCAGCAATTGTGGATAAGCAGTAGTAGTGTTATAGACTTGGGCCCCCAGGTAGCACCGGGGGTGAACGGGCGGAGGGGGCGACCTCTACATCACCAGTCATACACACCCATTATGATGGCTCTCCTGCAATTTAGAGCAGGGGCAACCGCACAGTAGCAGCCCAGCCATGTGCCCATTGTGTCCATGTCCCTTCCTTGTTCCCATCTAAATGTACAGCTCCGCATAACTATGGCTTCGCATGGGTGTCCCCAGGATCATTAACTGGGGTGACATGCAGTGAATCATCCCCCAGTGGCTCCGTGCTTACTAGACTTTATAGCAAGTCTCCTCGTAAGTCTAGGTCTTGGTGGGCGTGGTTCATCTGTATGTACTAATCGCAACCGTCGTTCCTCCGCCATTCCCCATTCTCGCATGTCATCCAGCCAATTATGGATGTCTGGCGACCGGGGTTGCGTCCAATGTATGGCTAAACCAAATATCTGAATTTTAACCTTACTTACTGCCTCAACTCTTTGCCTTTGTTAACTTTTTTTTCTCCTGGTATTGTCCCCATTCTTTCAAACCATTTTCCTCTTTCTGAAAAAAAGTCTTCCCTTTTTCCACTGTCCCCTCACACTATCAGACTATTCCTCTCCTTACATTAGTTGCAAATTTCTAGAGCAAGTCATTTTAAACCAACTATGTTTCTAATTGGCAATCAGCTTTCTCGGCCCACTTAAATCTGCGTTTAAATTTGCTTTCCTTTCTGTTAGCAATTCTGAAACATTAACCCAACAGAACAAGCTATCTTATGTCATAATTCTTGATCTGCTCACAATGTTTAGCCCAGTTGATCACTATCCTGATTTCTTCTATTTCCACACTGGATAGTTCCGATACTGCACTCCAGAGTTTCCACCCAAGGACGAGGACTCTCGCCTGTTCAGGAGCACAGCATGACTGACTTGACTATGGAGCTCTTAAAGGTCTCGATCATTGTCCTCTCATTTTAACCCTCTATATCAATTCTCTGGCTTTTCTTCTGCCTTTCTTTGGGCTTTGACACTTAAAATCTTTCAATCCTCCTGTGATTTTACACTTAACATGGTCTCTAGCAGTCCATCACCCATCAGATTTTGGAGTCCTTCTGCTCACTTCAACTTAACCTATTAAAAGCAAGTTATTTTCTTCCTTGTCCCAACCCATTATATCACTTTCTTCCCTATCTATATCTTTTCCTCCCGCTTCTCGGTCACTAACAGGACAGCCCTTTAGCCAACCAATAAATCTTTGTCTACTACCTTTTTATTTCAACTGACCCCCCTCCGCCCCCACTGTTGCCTCTTCTGTCAATTTTCGTTTTATAATCTGAAAAAAAAATAGTTATTTTCAGTGTTCAATACTCCTTGCACCAGGGTCAGACTGGTACAGAAAATCGGCCCGGGCATGAAAATAAAAGTGGCCCCCATTAGCAAATCAGGGTCGTTTTGTACTTGTTAAGACACAACATAGGTGTTGATAGTTATGGGAGACTTCATGCATTTATGATTGTTGTAGGCAATGTTTGTGGTAATATCAGGGAAATCATAAGTAAAAAGTGACGCACAAGACGACAAAAAAAAAAAAAAAAAACACACACTGACCCATAAGATCAATCCTTTGGCCACTGCTAGATTGCCTTATTACTGGCCAGTCTGACCCTGCATGGCACCAACCTCTTATGACCACAGTTTTCTTTTCCGAACTTTGATACTACCCAACTCTTTTTTTGGTCTCCCCGCATGCATACGCCTCGATTTTCAAATCTTCACTTAGACTATTATAATGTTTCTACTACTGCCACCTTTCTCCCTTTTGCTTGCTTCCATTTGGTTCCCACTCATAATCTTGGTTCTGGCTCTCACTTTCTTCTTGTCCCGTCTATGAAGAGTCTTGTTTTCTCTCGTTTTCACCTCAGGTACCCAAACACTACAACTCTCTTCTCGCTCTATTTTTGCTGACACCACTTTACACTTCTGCTTATTCCTAAAAGGACTGCTTTCTTTCGTCCATCCCTTCCCAATAGCTCTTTTTGATGCTGTTGCAGTCGTTATCACTCACACTGCATTGCAACACATTTGAGGAACACAAATGGTTGCTTTTCTTTTAACATCCTTATTTTTCATTTTATAGCACAGAAATAAGTATATATGCATATAATAATACATGTCTCCGCATTCAACAGTTATATGGTACCATAGGATTCCTGAGGATCTAGAATGTAATTATGCTTTGTGGTGGAATGTACAAAGTTTGGCAAAGTACAGTTTCAAATGGCTGTTTATCTTACAATCCTCCAGGTAGACGTACCTACAGCGCTACTTCCAGGGAAAGCCTAATTGATTTCTACTACTTAATGACTGCATTTAATATAGAGATCTCATTATGCAAATTTCAATCAAATCGGATAGCCATTAGATGGGTTCCTCTGATTTGTTAATGGAGGTTCCATTTTTTTTAAATTATTATGCACTCTTAAAAATGCTAGCTCTGATTATGAAAGCAAAAGGAACAATGGACGGAATGCAGAACAATGCAAACATTCACCCCCATTCACAAGGATCTGGGTTAAATCCATTGTTCTTTTGCTCACCACGCCACCCCAGTTTGGACCCAGCCAAATGCAAATCAGTTTTGTCCCTGCTCCTTATGGGAACAGTCCAGCCCGAACTGCCAAACCAGGTCCTTCCTGGACCGGAAACAAGCATCCTGGGACCGGTTTCGGGGCATCACCCCTAATCAGCCAGGCTAGCTTGAATCCAGTGGCGCAGTGAGCAAGGGACCCACGTCTGGGCATACTCTTCCTACTTAGGGCGACATAAGCAAAAGGACCTGGCCTGGCAATTCGGGCTGGACTGTTCCCATGGGGAGCAGGGTCAAGACTGATTTGCATATGGCTGGGTTTATACTGGAATGGCAAAAAACGATGGATTTAGGCCCAGATCTCTGTACTGGGGTGAATGTTTGACATTGTTCAACATTCCGTCCATCAATTGTTTTTTTTGCATCTCTAATTATAAGGCATTTAGAAATGGAAGAACCAATTCTCATCTGATACTAGGGCTTGATAATTTGGTCAAACGGTTATATTCTCCCCAGGCAACTTAGTCCCGATCCCATGAGTGTTGTGCTGGTTTGATGTCAAGTGAAGATAGCGCCAGTTTATTTTTATGAAAAGCTTTTTCTTTTCCATTATGAGGTTCTGATCTAGTGGTTTATCCTTGTTAGCTTAACACTAAGGGTATCTGCACCTTTTGACTTAGATAAGTAGATCTACTTAACATTTCTGCAGTTACCATTGTACCAGAGGATTCATAATGTACAGCCATTAAACTGAGGGCACAGTATTGCTACCGGACCGTATTTCCATCATAAACTGGTCTGTTCCATGATTGGATAATATAGCCAATCGACCTGGTTTGGGTTCCTTTTGTTGGATAATTCATCCTCACCCTTTACATCTCCAATACAACCAATTTAACCTCTGAGGAGAGTGGAGCCATTCTCACTGCAGAAAGTTTAAGTGCATTATATAGGGTTTAAATGAAGGAACGCTCTGGGATTCTGATTATGTCCCCTACAGACTTTTTACACAAGAGCCTCAGTCAGTTTTTATTCTCCAGGTTAATGCGGTAAAAAGGATCGAATCCAATGGTATAATTTTAGCCCAGGAACATATCCTCCCATTTCCCTTGTCGGCTGCTTTGGGGAGGATTTTTTTTTTTTTTTTTTTTAAGAAAGCTAGTACTCGCGGCCACAGGATTGTATGTCTGCCCATAAAATGCTCTTAACCGCACAGTCAAGGTTTCTGCAAAGGATTACACACTATTCATCTGGCCTTTGGTCCGCATGCGATTATTAGCAGATACGTCCATCTGATAAGGTATCATCCACCCTGCCTCAAACCAAAGGACGCCTTTAATGGGATCAATAAGGTCACATCCGTGCAGATCATGAGAAACTGGTTAATTAGCAGGGGGTGATTTAACTAGTGCGGTTCTTAGACACATAAGCCTGTGTTTGCTTCAGCCCGAACGAAAATCTGACAAACTTAATTAGAATACCCAAATGGATTCGCTAGAGTTGTATCTTCCGTCCTTTACTTTCTTTTTTCATTTATTAGTAGCCTAGATTATTCTTTGATAAAATGTGTTTTCTAAGACCTATCAGATAACATTGTATGCGGACAACGCTGTTCTCTGTGCAATCTGGGAAAAATGGTTAGTCACTTTGTGAGATAGTTTTGAAATATGTGGTTTAGAAATAAAATGTACCGCAAATGTTCCAAATTGTTCCATTCTTGTATGGGGTGAATGTCGCACGGTTAGAGGCGTACAGAGAAGCAGGAATACCTGCTGCATACAAAGAAGACTCGGAGGGTCAGAGGACAAGTGTTAGATGCAAGGGAGACAGACTTGAGAAAATACGGAGGTATGAAGACTCTTGGGGGGGAAAAATAGAAACTGACCGATATAACAGAGCAACGAGGGAGACGAAAGACCTGCTGATAAAAGGCAGAAGAAAGCTCATATGCTGGAGACCTACAGAAGCAAACATATCTGCCGAATTTGAAAGTGACTAAGGAGGGGATTGGAATGACCTGCTGGACGCAAAGGAGGCTCGGAATGAAGCAGGACACAGATAGAAAGGAGACATATGAACAGAAAGATATGGTGGCATGAAGAAGGCTACTTGGAGCAAATGAGAACCTAGGGTTATAATGAAGGTTTACCAGGGAGTTGGAAGGCACCCTGCTGCAGATGGAGACCAGGAGAGCAGCAATAAGATAGGTTTTTAGTAGTTGTTTGCAAGTGCAACAACTGAAAGGCTTACTGTAGATTATTTAATGTTATTGTCTTTACAGAACGTTATCATCATAGTGGTCATTAGACCATCTAGTAAATGGTACTATAAATTAGTTAAATTCAGATTCGATACAAAATCCACAAAACTCTCAGGCATTCATATACATAACCATTACAAATTGCAGCAGTGGAACAAACTGCCCGCACAAATCTCCCACACAAATTGCTCAATCAAAAAAAGGAAGTGCTCCAAAAGTCAACACTTCTGCTGCAAAGAAATGAAAGGAGATTGCGAACAGCAATGCCAAACATAACTCCATAATTGCCCAGAATACTCCAAATTAAACAAATCAGAACAGTACTGCAAGAATTATTTCAATTTATTGCAAGATGTGTGATTGGAGTTACAATATGAAATATAAATCACTTGGCCAGTCTAGCGAGTACAACCCAAATAAAATGGCAACATAGATGGTGCAAGGATCGGACAATACATATTACGTAAAATGCTTTTTTTTTTCTCTGATCAAAAAACAGCCAACACCTGTTTCGTCTTGCTAGACTTCCTCAGGGCTTAAGGAATATCAAATAGATATTTCATCAAAAGGCTGGAAAGAGAACCACCAAAATACGGTGAGAATACCGATAAAAGTTGTGCGTAATCCGGGGGGGCGCTAGGTGGCGCACTGGCAAGATGGCCGCACTGATGTGAGGCTCCTGCCGATCAGCGCCTTCATCCGATAATTTATCCGATCCAGCTGCATATTAAAGTATAAAAGGAACGGCGGAATGCAGGTATAAGATTGCAGATGCGCAGGTCTAAAATTGGTGCGTCTACGAGATTACCAGGAGCTGCTGGTGAGGAGAATAGCTGGCACCGTGCGCGGACCTGCTGCGGAGTGGAACGGCCGCTGGGCAGAGTGAGTCACGAAAATCCGGTGCTAACCACGAGGCGTGTGGGCCAAGCCGAGCGGTCGCAGGAACAGTTGGCTGACAGGGAGGTGAGAGTCTGGCCCCGCATACACAATACAGCGCTCAGTTATATCGCGCGGATAACTGCCTCTCCACACACTGGATAATTTACTCACTGTGGTCCGGGTGGCGGATCGGCCACGGGCGCTCCGGTGCGACGGCAGCAAAGTACCTCCCGGGCATAAGCGCGAGTGTGCAGAGCTGCGCTGCTAAGGGCGGATCAGTGTTCAAAGGCACTCGATTCACGAGAGAAGACAGTGCACCCCGGGAAACGGGAGATAAGGGCTTGCGCGGTGATTGAGGCAGAGCGGGACAGCAGTATGCACATCGGACCGCCATCTTGGGAATGAAACGTAGGGAAAGCGGGATAGAGGACAGCGCATTGTCTGAGCAAGAGTTCATTTATAAAGGCGCTACGTATTGGCACAGGAGCGTGAAAGAAGCGTGCAAGAGATCGCAACGACACCAGCCCGGCCAAGGGAATACTACTAGCAGGATTAAAATGTAATTGAGGCACACTAAGGGTGAAGTGATGAAATAAGGACACTACTGTACAATATTGCTGAACTAATGTTAAATACATGGTTATGGAGGTGGTGAGACCTTCGTCATGCTACCAATGCACCTACATTGCCCACTGTGCTCAGCATCTTCACAGTAGAGTGCGGGGGGTGCTGGATTTGGCCCTTCTAGTTATACTGCCACAATTGCCCAGAAGGTAACAGCAAGACACAGTCTGAGGCGCACGTGGACGGTACAGAGAATACTTGACCAGCCTCAACTTCACTGCCACGATTAAACGATTGCGGAACTGTCACTCACTGCTTCCTAGAAGTTCATAAGGCACTAGTCTATGCAAAGGTGTGCTTGAAGGACAGGAGTGAACGCCCGAGCAGACGGGCCTTGTCACGGGTGGATACCCGTCAGCGATTCCTGCCGTTGCTGCTTGCGGGCGCAGAAGTTAGCGAACATGGGGAAGACTGACGCAAAGCAGACCAGGCTAACTTTTGATGCAAAGAAAAATACGCGCTTGCAGCAAGAGGAAGACGAGAGGAGTTTGGAGCAATCTGCAAACCAGGAAGGCCCGTCTCCACGGGATGACATGAAGACGCTGCTGCAGGAGGTCAGGCTGGGACTCACCACCATCGCTGATAAAATGGATGCCATGACCACGCGCATGGATGCTATAGTGCACAAAATTAGACACTCATGATGAACGTATTAAAGAAGCAGAGCATCGAATTTCAGAGACCGAGGATGCGACCTCTCATCTGCAGGATAATGTAGCACAAATGGACAAATTATTGAAAATCATTGAGGCCAAAAATGAAGATATGGAAGCGAGAAGCAGGCGCAATAATGTGCGCATAATTGGCAATCGGAAAGCACGAACGTGGGGAAGAAAAAAAAAAGAAAAAAAAAACCGAGGAATACGTGGAGAAGATGCTATTAGCGACAATCGGAAGTGAGGCCTTCTCCGCACACTTCATAGTAGAACGAGCTCATCGGTCTTTGGGACCCAGACCTCCACCAGGGGCTCCGCCCAGGCCCATCATCGCGAGAATATTGAATTATCAGGATGCCGCCCTGAAAGTAGCACGAGACAAGCGGCAGCTCAGCTTTGAAGGAAATTCATTTACAATGTATCCTGACTTCACGGCGACAGTACAAGAGGAGCGGCGCAAATTCATACCGTTCAAGCAGAAGTTGAGAAAAGCTCAAATTGACTACGCACTTCTATATCCGGCTCGACTGAGAATTACACATCAAGGGAAGCAGTGGTTCTATACCAAGCCGCAGCAAGTGGAGGAATACCTGAAACGGTTGAAACGGCAGAACGATGATTCCAAGGAACCGGATACATCCACCAGAGCTTCCTCACCGGCCACAGAATGAACCAAGCAATACGTAGGTGCACACAACTCCACCCACGAAGATGCGATGTAGCGGCACCTTTCAGGAACTGATATACCCGATTCCAGAGATTTACCCAAGTCATCTACGACCTGAAATGCTGGTAAGCTGGATAACAGCGTCTTGAAGCGCCGATCACCTCCCGCTATCGTGGAGACAGCTGATACAACCTAGCTGGCTCTATGGTGGTGTGGGAGATCGTGCTAGCCCCTAGGAGATTCCCCCACAAGGGCATTTCCCTATCACCATGGACTGTGCCCAAGTGTGCGCTTTGGTTATTGAATTCTTTTGGGCGAGGGAGGGGGGTAGGATTGCTATATCTGGCATGATTGGGATGCTTCAGTGGGAGGGAAGGGGGATGTTTTACAGTTTGATATTACCGGGATACAGCACAGCAGACAAATATATGAGATTTCGGTACATGTTACACGCAGGAAGCACAGAGTGCAACAAGCACATTGCTATTTATGGTATGTAGTAGACACAGATGGCTAATCGGACTACACATCAGAATCTGCACATCCTTACCTGGAATGTGAGAGGGATAGGCGAACCGCGAAAATGTCGTCAGTTACTGGAGTATTTAGATAGGCAGCAGATACACATTGCCCTACTCCAAGAAACACATACTAACCCATTGCATCGCATTACATTCGCTACCAAGTGGGCAGACCATCGGCTATTTTCATCATATTCATCATACGCTAGAGGCACGGCCATACTTGTTAAACGGGGTACCCCTTTCTCACTGGGGGGCACGCTACTTGATCAGAATGGAAGATCCACCATTGTTTGGGGGCGATTGGGAACCGACTCAGTTACACTAGTGAGCTGTTATGGTCCAAACGTTGATACTCCAGAATTTTTTACATTGCTGTGGTGGGAAGATCATAGAAATAGGCTCTACTCATAATCTGGGGAGGCGATTTTAATGTAGCAATTGACCCTGCAGCGGAGAGATCGAATCCTGCAATACATCATTATAATAAATCATATCACACTATACAGGGGATTATATCAGATAATGGTTTGCTAGATGCGTGGCGTTATCTCCACCCCACTACACGAGAGGGTACACACTACACGGCTCATGCCAACTCCTGGGCGCGACTAGACTATTGTCTGCCATCTCGAGGGCTAGGCCCTGCAGTTAAGCATGTCACTCATTTGGCCAGAACATACTCGGATCACTCCCCTGTTAAATTAACACTCACCCCGCTGGGATATGACAAACCACGCTGTAATTGGAGGCTGCAACCCTTATCACTCCTTGACACGGTATTCCATAGTGAGTTAAAGGATGAAATCCAGGATTTTTTCCAGAGAAATAGAGGGTCGGTTGATAATGTAGAAATTATCTGGGAAGCCTTCAAGGTTACAATTAGGGGTTTTTGTATTTCCAAAGCTGTGGAGTGCTATGAGATATACAAGGAACACTCCGCAAACTGGATGCAGAGCTTAAGACTCTAGAAGTGCAGCTGGCTAAGGGGGGCGGCAGTGATGTGCAGAAAGCAATTCGGGAAAAGTTAACGGAATATACTTCCACGGCAGAACGTGAAACGAAATTTACAGGGAAATACTGGATAGCCCGACGCTATAGCGAAGGGGAGAGACCGGGTAAGGCCCTAGCAGATACTATACGACGTCCTCGCTTCTCTAACTCTGTATTGGAAATTGTGGGTCCTGGGGAGATACTGCAACGCGATACCACTGACATACTTACCACTTTCACTGCCCACTATACCGCACTATACACTTCACAAAGAAGAGACTCCTTTGAATTAGATAGCTTCCTTGGAGATGTGGCAATAGGATGGCTTGGAGACACACAGAGGGAATTTCTTAGTGCCCCATTTGAAATTGATGAAGTACGAGAAGCGATCATGCAGATGCAATCTGGGAAGGCCCCCGGCCTAGACGGGCTGCCTGCCGAATTTTATAAAACCTATGTAGATCTAATGGCCCCGATTTTAAAGGAGGTATATGAAGAGTCCTTTGAAATTGGCGTACTCCCCTCCTCCATGAGAGAAGCTCTTATCACCTCCCTCCTTAAACCTGGCAAATCACCTAATCATTGCGACTCTTACAGGCCATTATCTCTCCTAAACTGTGATACGAAAATACTCACAAAAATACTTGCGAATCGCCTGTCTCTCCTTATGGAGAAGTTGGTGCTCCCGGATCAGGCAGGATTTGTCCCAGGCAGAGCAACTACACACAATTTACGTACCCTGTTTTCTATCTTACAAAATGTCGCTCCTGAACTGCCGCTGGCGGCAGTCTTTCTGGATGCCACAAAGGCGTTAGACTCTGTCGAATGGGACTACTTATTGGGTGTACTGCAGCGTATGGGATTTCCCCCTGTGTTTTTGTCTTGGATAAAATTATTATATCAGATGCCTATGGCCAAAGTATTAATCAATGGTTATGTCTCAGATGCATTTTCCATATCTAGAGGCACGAGGCAGGGATGCCCGCTCTCGCCCCTGCTTTTTGCACTTGCAATTGAGCCATTGGCATCTAAATTGAGGCAACATCACCAAGACAAGGCCCTGAGATGTCATACGCGACAGATCCTCATATCACTATATGCAGATTATATGACCCTTTATGTGAGAGACCCAGAGAATAATTTAAATCCATTATTATGGGAATTCATAATATTTGGAAAACTTTCTGGAATCCAAATCAACTGGGGGAAGTCGCAAATTTTTCCCCTGACACAAGCAACGTCTAGGTTTCCCCTGGATTTTCCCTTGGAATGGTGTGATTCTGATCTTAGATATCTTGGGATAGTGATAACTAGAGATAGGGAGGAGCTAATGCGCCTTAATTATGGTACGGCCCTAGATCGCATCACGCGATGGATATCGCTGCCGCTATCCCTGGCAGGGCGAGCTGCACTGATCAAAATGGTAATCCTTCCGCAAATGTTATACCTTTTTTTAAATATCCCCTACTATCCTGGTCGGCACTTCTTTCAAAAACTCATCCGAAATGGTAAGGTTAATTTGGGGAGGCAAGCAGCCACGTTTGCAATGGCAAATACTCACAAAACCATATGCACAAGGGGGTTTTGATATACCGTACTTCGAATTGTACTATACGTGCGCACAGGCCCATTATGCTTTTTACTGGATTCACCCTCCTAGGTATATGCCACAGATAGCAGCGGAGCACTGGCTGGCGGATCCCATCCCACTGAATGGAGTGCTGTACGCACCCCCCCGAAGACATTACACCTACCACAATCACGTGCACAGTAGATGCTTGGCACCGTATCCTACCGCTTCTCCAATGCTATATTCCCCGTTACTCCCGCTCTCATACCATCCCCGCATGCCATTGTTACAAGAAACAGGGTTCCGCAGACTCTGCGAGAGTATGCAAATTGCCACATGGGGAGACCTCTATCAAAATGGGGAGTTCCGATCATCAGAGTCCCTTTTTCGGGCAGGGCGACCCTCCTCATTGGACATATTTCTTTATGTCCGCCTTCGTCAGGGCATACGATCAATCACCCCAGAATTCCCCCAAGAACCTACTGCACTCGCACCCCTACATACAATGCTTCGCAATACATCGCCGGGTCATTTGGTTTCCACACTTTATCACACGGTTCATTCTCAACGGTCCGCACCTCCCAGCTCCTCACGTGTGAAGTGGAATTTGGAACTAGGGCAGGACATAACGGATGAACAGTGGTCGTACTGTTGCCTGCAAACGGAGCAGATTTCTGCTAGTGGTAGATTGCGGGTCACACATTATAAATTCCTACAACGTCTCTATCATACTCCTGTCAAAATGTTCCGCTTCAAATTGAAAAGTACGGATTGCTGTGAGATGTGGAAGACCAGGTGCAGATTTCTTACTCTTGTCATGGGAGTGCCCACGAGTGAGTGAATATTGGGCTCAGGTTTGACGCCCTGGATCAAATGGTGCCCATTACGGTGAACCGTTCGCCTCTAATAGCATTGTTGGGATACACCAAATCCATTCCCAGGTCATGTCGCAAATATCTAGCAATATCATTGTGGTTAGCTAAACGAAGAGTTTCGTGCAGGTGGGGTAGGGGGGAGGGCGCCAAAATTTAAGGAATGGTTAACTGATCTAGTGTACTGCCAAGACCAACTGACACTCAACGCTGCCCCGTGCCTCAAGACCAAGGGATATTTGGAGTCCGCTGCAGAACTACCTTTTGACACGCTCCACAGACTCCCAAGTGGATTAGTCATGGACACAGCAAGAGTGAGAAACAATATGTTATGTTCTTATATAGCGGTTGCCCTCTCCATAAATGTCTGGTTATTGTACTGTGCCCAATGTGAGATGCATAAGGTTTTACCTATACATTATAATGGCCAATGGTGATCTAGGATGAGACATAACAGCACCGGATGGGTTCACATGTCTGACAAGGAGTACTGTAGATTCTACGCATGATAGACGCCGGGCTATAGGCCGGAGTGGTGCCATTTGTTGCAATATGCCTCTCCTTCACTCAATTAGGATTGGTGCCATATATGTACCTGTGTGGAGCTGAAGTTATCGCTTTTTTTTTTTCCCTCTCTCTTTGTATCATTGTATTATGTCTGCTGAATGTAGCTGTGAATTATACCCGTTATGTATTCATACTTTAAATAGCACAAAAAAAAAAAATTTCAAAAAAATTTCAAAAAAATAAAAGTGCGTAATCGGGGTGTGGATTTGGACACTCGCAACATAATCATTCATTAATGATTCTTTGGCAGAATATGTTGGTTGTCTATGTGGAAACATACTGGAAAAGACTATACTTTGTCTGGCGACTTTACAGTGAAATAAGAACTATTACGCACAGCTTTTAACGGTATTCACACCATATTTTGGTTGTTCTGTTGCCAGCCTTTTGATGAAGTATCTATTTGATATTTCTAAAGCCCTGAGGAAGTCTAGCAAGACAAAACACGTGTTGCCTGTGTTTTCTGACTGGGCATATCTTACAAAGAAACAAATAAAAAATTTGCAGCGTATTATGTATTGTCCGATCCTTATACCATCTATGTTGCCATTTTATTTATGTTGCACTCAGTAGGCTGGCCAACTGGTTTATATTTCATGTTGTAATACACATACATAACATATACTGGTACAACAAGCCAGTATGTACCTGGACACACACCGTGCACTATAGTTTACATTGTGTTCAAAATGAAAGTTTAGATCAAAATAACCAAAAGCATTAGAGAGGAAGGGGAATGAACGTGCAACAAGTGTCTTCTAAACCGATTTCAACTTTCAGTGAGTGGTCAAAGCCGAGTTTATATAATTTGCAACAGAACAGCAGGTATGGGGGCCTTAAACTCATCACTGTGGGTTTCTTTTTCATTTGTTTCTCAAATCCAATGTAGAATGCACAGAGTTGGTAGCTGACACAAAATATATTTCCCTTCATCTTTGTAGTACAGAAAGAACATCTTCAGTAATACAATGCCACACGACTGGGGTCGAGGGCCTCCTCCTGCTGTATAATGACCAGTACTGAACTTAGCCAAGCCACCTTAAAGCATACAAAAGCAGAGCACCAATCAGGGCCACTAAAATGGTAAAGAGGAGCGAGAGAGTTTTCACTGGAGCTGCAGTGGACAAAGTTACACCCTGATTTCCTAACAAATGCGCTGCACCCAGTGGCGGCCGACAAAGACCGGTGGAGTGGGTGCGGAGGAGGGGGCTGGCAGGAAGCGTGCAGGGGAGAGCACGGCGGCGGGTTTGGGATTAATAATAAAAAAACGATTTTTAAAACAAGATTTACCTGGTGCTGCCAGCCGCTTCGCGCTCCTTTTGTTCCGGTCGCAGCAGTCCCTGGGACAGCATCCGACTCCCCATCCAATCCCTGTGCTGCTCTCAAGCATGAGAGCAGCATGGGGATTGGGCTGAGCAGGCTGGATCAACGCTCGCTCAGGCACAGGGAGTCAGTGCTGTTTTTCCAACCTGACTGCACAATAGGTAAGGGTTGGAGAAACCTAAGTGTGCATGTCAGTTTGGCGACGCTCCTCTGCCATTGTGGAGGAGCCGCCGCTGGCTGCACCCCACAAAGACTCCATCACTTGCGGGTCTTAGTGCTTGATAACGAATCCTACAGTCCCACTTTCTTTCTGAAGTTCTTGTGCTCTCGATTAGCCTATAATGAAATATTAAGTGGTGTGGAATTTAATAAAATATCTACTTGCCCATGGGACAGGTTGCTTCACAAATCCACTTGTCCCTTTGCTGCCACGTAGTGCAGGGACAAATTATGGCACCAATCATTATATAAAAAGTCTTTCCGATTATGCCAGGGATCATACTATAGTAGGGTTTGAATTCTAGCAATTTAGTTATTTTGCCACCTTTCCACAGATCTACAAACTGGGACTGGAGGTAGCGTTAAGCAATAGTTCCAGGGTTGAAATGCTCTCTCAAGTCTCTGCAAACCTACTAAATCCCATGTTGCAGGGGTTTCTGCCAGCTCTTCTCTAATCTTTTACCATACTAAGAAAGGCTGGATATTTAGTCCCGACAATGGCAGAAGTAAAACTTTTCATGGTTGGGAAAAAGTGGTTGGAGGAAAAGTGAATTTGTAAACGCTGAACAGATTGTCGCATGAGCAAATCTACACCTGAATGTTTGCTCGTGCTAAAAAGCAGTTCACACTTTTTTTCTAGGAGTACTATTTCCTGGCCTCCTTCGGTAAATTCTTGTGAATTGATAAAAGACCTAAATCTGCACTTAATGCAAGGACATATACCATTGGTGCAATTTTGTTACTTTCTTTAAGAATTGGGCCTCTAATTAGGTCTGGAGTTAACCATGACCTTTTTGTTTTTATTAAAATTCTCCATCCTTCGACTGGCTTCCGCTGTTTCACAAGGAGCATAGTGGCACACAAAGTAGTTTTGTTCAGTGCCAGGGACTACTGTGACAATGTGTGTGTTTTGAGACCGAACAATATTATTGCTTTTTTGCCAATGTTTTTTATAATGGCGAGTGCCTAGCAGCTCCCAAAAAGTTTTACAAAAACTATATCAAAACAAGACACGCATTCACAAAACCAAATGGCTGACCACTAATATCAGACCTGTTGGCTTTGCCAATGCGCGTTTATTTTCATGTTTCCCATTATCTTGTTGAAATTGTTTGCACCGATTTTCAATTATGAATATTTTTTGGTAATACTAGCATGCATCAACACATTTGACTAAATTATGCTTCAAAGAAATGTAACCTACAATTTCACCGTGTTTTTTTCCCCAGCTGCATTTTTTTGTGAACATTTTATTTTGACAACGAAAGATCATCAATTTTGCTTTCAAACTTCTACAGATATTTGCATCTTATTAGAGAGCATTCTGGGAGCACTGTTGTAGCCTCATATTATTAGACTTTGCAAACGTGTACACATTTTTACACTGGAACCACTGTCAGTAGTGGAGTCCGGGCTTACATTTCCTTAGAGCACTCAACCCAAAAAGAAAGGCTTTGTATTAATAAACCATAAATACAAGTTCGAACAGCATTAACATATGGACACAAATATTACCTTAACTGTAGATAATGCCCTTCCCTGATCCATAATGTGGTACTGTAAACTGGCAGCCAAAGGGCTAATACTACAGTGGGTTGAGCCTACTTGTCCCAAGGACAAAATAAACATGAAAACGTGTTGTCCTTGACCCCAAACATTAGGTCCTGGGAGTCGGGCTATAGGAATTCCACACCCCTGCAAATTGGGTCTTCACCAGACCCAAATCTGAAACAGTGGTATTACATTCAGAGAGGACATAGCCTAGTAGTACAGGCTACATCATCTCACCTAAGTTAGGCCTGATCCAATAATGGCTAGTTCCCATATGTAATGGCACACAACAACTAAAAACACAGTGTAATGAACATGTCCCAAATAATGACCAGTTGTTTTTGGTGATTAAAGTAATTCATCGATCAAAAGAATTGCATCGGTTTGGGGGGTCTTCATTACTTATTCAATGTTTGCAACAATTTCACTGTGCTTTAGAGTTTTTAGGTCTGTCTTCACAGAAAGCCGTCTGCAAAATCCTATTGTTACTAATTCTTTAAATTGTAAGATAGAGTGGGCTTTAATCTGCACAGAGGAATAGCTCTTTCCAACGTCATACTATTGCCTTGGTCTATCAATTAAGCCTGCGGTTGAGAGTTTGCATTGCAATGCATGAGGGACTATTTTACATCTCTAAAGCACACTTATTTGTCACATTAAAGCAAAGATGTACTGTATACAGAAAGCTTTTTTTTTTCCACAGCAACAGGCTTTATTATTTTAGTTGGAACTCAAAATGCACGAAGGCCATATTGTACTTGACAATGCTTGTTTAGAAATGTGGGTGTGTGCAATGATTTTTCCACAGAGAAATTATCTGATTTTATAAGTTTCAAAAAATCAGTATCAAAAGATTGTCAAGTGTACCAATCGGTTCACTGGCGACTGTAGAGTAGATCACAAATTTTGCTGTTTGTGCTTTTGGTGATGCTCTCATTGTACGAGCTTAAAAATTGCCATTATTCTTCTAAATCTGTGCTTTAAAAATCAATAATAATAATAATAATAAGTAACACTAATTAATACGTTTCAGCAGGGAGTTGGAACCGATCCCGCTTTTTGATCCTAGGGAGTTACTCATGTCCCCCAGTGCTTGGAGGTAGGCCACAAAGAGAGCCACCACTTCAATATCAAACCTCCCATTGAAGCCCTCCCCGCACACTCCCTTCCCTCATGGTGCCTCGCTGCCTAATTAGACACTAATCACCCTGCTGTACTGGGAAAACACACACACACAAGTGTTTCTCTCCAAGAGCCCCCCCCAGTCACCGGGTGGAAGGAAAGGCACACTTCTGAGTTTTATATGTGCTCGGTCTCCATGGTAATCATTTTACAGTGTGCTGTTCCGCATCAGTTCAAGGCCTGCCTGCCTCCCTTGCTCTGGTACAGCTTTTGTGATTGGAACACTCAATAGCACGGCACAATGCAGTGTCTTAAAGGGATGCTTCTGCGTTTACCGGTCTTTATTAATTTATGAAATGTTACCTAGAATGAACATAGCCCAAGGGTGGGTGCTAGTGCGCTTTACAACGGGAAGATGTACAGGAAAAAAAAGTATATCAAATGTCAACGAGTCACACAGTGACACGTAGAAAAAAAAGTAATTGTGTGCCAGAATGATGGACAAGCAACGTTTGCAGAAAACATTAGATAAGGAATTGAAGGCGGTAAGGCGACTCAGAATAGTTATAAATAGTGTCTGGTGTATACAGTGCGAGTGCGTGCCTTCAAAATAAAGGACAGGCAGGGAGGGGTAAGGAACATGAGGGTAGGATGGTCGAATCCCAACATCAGTAGATGAAGGTAGATTGGGCAACGGCAGGGAACTGTCAGGGAAACAATTAGTCCTAGCAGCCTCTTTCCGACAGGAAGTGAGTTCCAGAGTCTCATACTACTGCCAAAAAAAAAAAAAATTGGGAGGTAGTTTTTCACGTATGAAGGCCGATGGTTCGAGTAGTAGCGAGTTAGAGTTGTGCAGGAGACACTGACCACCAAAGAATTTCAGCTTTTCTGCTATCTAGCAGTGGGGCGTCGTGTTCATGACTTTGGGGGCGATACATGCTAACTTGAACTGCGATCCATCCTCAATGGGGAGCTATTGGAGCACTGAAGTAATGTGATGGAATGTCTCGCCTCCAGAGACTAGTCGGGCAGCTGCACTCGGCACTGCTCTGAGGCGCAAGGGAGGCTCTGAGGAATGAGTTGCAGTAGTCCAGGCTGGATGAGGTCTTGAAAAAGGGGCTCCAGGTCCTCATTGGAGACCCAACGTCTGTCATCCCAGAGTGATCGGAGTTGGAAGCTAGAGATCTTACCCATGGTACTGATATAGGAATGGAGCTTGTGCCTGTTTGAGGAGGACTCCTACCAATTTGGCATTCGACGATGTCGGGGTGCCAGTTTAGGAATCGAAATGGGACAATGCAAGATTGCAACGGTACATTAGACTGCTTAGGTGAAATTAAAAGAATTTGTTTTTGGCCGGCTGAGATTTAAGTAGTAGGTGACATCCAGCTTTGAACTATCTCCATTGTTTTAGAGAGGCGGGAGATGTTTGAAGAGGAGGATAGATTGAGGTTCAGCACATTGGTGATAAAAGATAGCTGAGATTTTAAGGACGATTCTTTAAAACATTTAAGGGTCATTCATGTTTTATAATGTAACACCACCTTCATTTTCATGTTTGGGATAGATAGATTTTTTTTTTTTGATTTTTTTTTTTTTTAATAGAGGATAAGAGACTTCCCCAGATCACAAATACCAATGAGGACGGTTGCTTCCATGTGGATTACAACCTCAGGGATTTTATCGTATTTTAACATATAGGCGTTTGTATGGCACTTTCCTACACATGACAAGGCCTAGATTGCTTTTGGGTTGCTGAATACGACTGACACCAATTGTGCAACAGGCTAGTAAATGGCTAGTCGCCACTGCAAAAGGGGAGCAAGGTCACTCCCAAAAGCAACTAAGTGAAAAACGTACAGATTGGTATGAATGCAGACATGAGTTTGGAACATCAAGCAGCAAGAGCAAAGGTTGTTTGCGCATAGAGTCATCATCAATCCTTAGTGTCACTTAAATGTAAGGCAGTAGTAGAAGGTGACTATGAACTGATAAACTGCCTGTTAGCATTCCTTTTACGAGGGACTCACAGATAAGATATTAACCAGTCTACAAAGAGCAAAATGATATGGTCAGGCTAGTGTGCGCCTGAAGGGAATAAAAACGACTGCATCTCACCAACAAGAAAGTACACCACTGGCGGAGACACTTTAAAAATGGCTGTATGTCATGCATATGCCTTATCAAAATAGACCTTTCATTAGTGCTGGATAAAGTAAAGGCATACTTTAGGGCTGTGCATCCACGTACTGTCCTTAGGGTAGCATGTCTGCAGCATTCCCCCGAGGGTTTGGAAAACCTGGCCACTGGACTCTGCAGGTATGGCCAGCCTGAGGGGACTGCACATGCCTCATCTATTGGGCTAGTCTTTGGAGGAACTAGCCAAGACCTACAACTTTCCTTGGGTTGAAAAGGTGTTACATCACATAAAAATGAGCACAGCTTTCTAATCCAATATCCACCAGCTCACCTTCAAATTAAACACAAATTACGGTTTGGTTCACTAGAACTGTTAGTCAGCCCTTTGCCAATCCCGATTAGAATTTCATATTAACATGAGGCTTGGTTGTTCAAGAATTGATGCTGAGAGTTTAACTCCAGCACCCAGCTACCACAATGTTACAGCAAGCAAGATACATTTTGCCAAACAGTCATCAGCACTTTGTGTATTTCAGGGCTCCATTGGGGGCAAGGGGGGGATCTCGAGTGGACCCCGTGCTGCCAAGGATATTGGTCTCTGTGTCTTTATTTCTATAGGCCTGTACAGTACCCTCCTGCATGGCCTTGCTGCAGGCTACAGTGGGCTTTCTGTCCCTGGTGGCCTGAGTGAACAGGGAGTTGAGATGGGGTTTGTAGGCAGATCAAATGAGTCTATGAGCGTGGTGGCGTTCTAGGATGAAGAATAGTTTCAGGTGACCTGACGCTTTACTTAATATTTAGGCAGAAATAGGACACTGACCTGTGGGTTTTCCATCAGTCACACATTGAATGTTATGTTAATAGCTTTTTAAAAAACTCTTGATTACCCAGCAGTGTCTTGGCGCTAGCAGCAGGAGCATCACTGAAAAGAGCCATTTAAAATTACTTGTTAAAAATCCAGGTTGTCACTTGCTTCCTAAAGGAAAGTAGTGTGAGAGCAGCTTTGATATGGAGTAGGAGGAAGTTCCAAATTTTAGAAGCTCGAAGGGTGAAGCTGCTTCCATCCCACTTAGATTTCTTAAATCTGGGAACTACAACATTTTTTTTGTCCTGAGAGCATAGAATTCTTTTTTGCAGATACCATTTAAAGGATTGTTTTAAGAAAAAGGGGCCCATATCATGTAGTGGCTTGAAGATAAGACCGAGTGCCTTAAATTATATGCGATTTCTGGCCGTTAGCCAGTGAAGATCTTTAATTGCCTGGGAAACAGATTGAAACTTGGGTTTTCCAAGGAGAAGCCTAGCAGCCACGTTCTGTAGAATTTTCAGTTTATTCAAGTACTGTATCTGTGAGCTCAGATAAAAGACCATTACAGTAGTCAATTTTTGACAACACTAATGTAGTGAGGACTTCTTTTTTTTTTTTTGCACTAATGAGAATAAAAGGTAATATTTTCTTAATAAGTTTTAAGGTGTTGAAGGAGGATGAAATCACTGAATTTGACTAGCGTAATTTAGTTTGTTATCAATTACTACTCCCAGATTTTTTGCCTTAATGACCGGAGCTGGGAACTCGCCCATCTCCTGCGGCCAGATGGAAGGTGACCAAAGCCGGGGGTGGTTTCCAAACACAATGACCTTGGTCTTGCCAGAGTCTAATTTTAGACAGCGACTGCTCATCCAATGGTTGATTGCACACATAGTCGTGAAAATTTGTGTCAATCGTATGGGTATTGTTAAATGCAGATACCACAATTTGTGTGTCAACTGCATTGGATGTAAGGGAGAAACCGAAGGACATAATCAAGGAGTCTAGTTCGGTTACATAGAGATCAAAAAGCGGGGGGCTGAGTGAAGACCCCTGTGGGACCCTGCAAGGGAGAGTAAAAGGTTTGGATACAAATGAATCTAGCGACACTGTTTGCTCTCTACCTTCAAGAAATGATTTAAATAATGCAAGTGCCTTGTTCCTTACGCCAACAATCTGCAACAGGACAATTAGGACCAAGTGGTCTACCATATCAAATGCAGCCGACAGGTCAAGAAGAATAAGCGCTGCTGTTCCTCCACTATCCAGCGCGATCCTAATCTCTGTGGATTTTATAAGTGCCGTCTTGGTACTATGGCCTGGTCTGAAACCAAACTGTGTTGGGTCCAAAAGTTGGTTGTTTTGGATAAAGGCCATTAGTTGTTGGTTCATGAGTTTTTCTATTATTTTTGCTGGGAACGGTCCCTCTACTAGAGACAAACTGAATTTACCAAGAACCCAGTGGGGTTTCTCCGTCTGTTGTGGCATGAAGGCCCAGAAACACTTTAATGGGCAGTGCTTTTATGAACAGTTTCGGAGAATGGAGGTGGTCAGCACTGAAACACCTTTATCCACGAGTTTCCCAATGTGGAAGAGATATTTTTATATAGTGAAATTTTAAATCTTAGGGTCTCAAGTGCACAAGCCAATCCTGCTGCTTCAGGCTACCTTTAACAGGATTGATCATAGTCATTGCATTAGCGCCCTTTGCAACCTGAAACAATTGGCTCTAGACCCAAGGATGCCTAAATTTACAAACGTGTTTCTGAGTGGATCATTATAGTCAGTCAATCACAGAGCAGCTTTCTTGTTTCTGAAAACATTTTGTTGAAGCAGGGTTGGAGACTCCCCATATAGACCTACATTATTTGGACCAGCCATGGCAAATAGCAATGATTTGAGCGAACCAACAAGCCCTGACAAAATTCTGTGTGCCAGCCCGAGTTAAGAAAGGGGGGGATGGGGCAGGGGGAGGGGCAGCAAAGGCCACAACTCCTGACACCTCCATCCTTCGATAATCAAAGATCGAGCTTAGCTACTGTTGCACCACTGACTTGTCTCACGTTTGCCTGTGCTTACAAGCACTAGAAAGCCAGAGGCGCAGTATTTAAGAAAACTGATATTGCATCAACTCCTCCAGTCTACTCCCAATCTATCTCAGCAGACTCCCGTAAAATGGCATGCTTGAAACCCCAGCTTCACGGCTCCCATCTGGGGCAGTACTCACGTTCTCGTGCTGCATGTGCTTGAGAAGCTTCAGCTCACGGTAGGCGCGCTTCGCAAACAGCTCGGACTGGAAGGGCCGGTACAGCTTCTTGATGGCCACCTTGGTAGCTGTTTTCTTATCAATTGCCGAGCTGAAGATACAAGAAACATTGACCCAAACAGTTACTGACATTTAAACAAGGATTTATGTGACTCTACATGCAGCATTAGGCAGGGGGTACACAAGCCTGCAGGCAAATTGGGTGCATTTCGTGACATGGCAGTGACCCTGGCCTGTTGCAAGATCAGTCAATCTCTGCAGTAGGCCATCTATTTCTGAGGAGAGTCACACAACGTGCTCCATCCAAGAAGGAACTAGTTGGAATAAAAATAGCACCTATATCTTGAAGGCGAGTTTGGCATCCACTCTCGGAGCCATCTTCCAACCACTTTGGAACTCCTTCAGACACTGCAGAAGGCAGCTGCAACTTTTAGCACCAGCCTGTCTCTTACTCTGCTATCAGTCTCTCACTCCTCATGGATGTCTCAATCCTCGTCAGCCTCAGCTCAGGGGGTCCCACCCCTGGAAAGCAGCTTTTCTTCTACAATACTATCAATCTATCTTTCTAAAACAGTCAGCTCTCACACAGCTTGGCTTTCAAGCTCTTTGGATTGGCAAGTGATGCTCTTTTGCACCATAAATAATGCATAGGCGAGAATGATCAAATGCTTCAAGTATTAGCCACCATCGATTTTTTTTTGTTTGATCCGTTTATTAATTTTTTTTTGCTTAGATGATACATTCGACAGGCAAATACAATATCAATTGAATCAGTAGGCAATCTCTTAAACAGATTAGCCACCATCTAATTAATAGGCCATGAATAGAATAGTGTTTGTATTGTTCTTGGAGCAGCAACAAATACACAGTGCATAATTTGTGCAGGTGTCTGCTCTTATTTTAGGGGCCGGAACCTTTTTTTCCCCAACATCAGACTTTGACCCAGAGCAAGAGAGACAAACTGCAGTGAAAGATGGCAAACGATGACAAGTGAGAAGTCAGGGATGGAGCAATCTGCACGAGTGGGAAGGAGAGACCGAAAGAAAGAGGCACGAGGTGGAATCAAGACTAGGCAGCCCAGAGCCCTTAAACCCAATCGGCAGTGCTGGACTCGGGCTCCTAAAATACCCTGGAGCGCCTACTCTTGCTTTCAAATTTCAGCAATGCACATTACGCGCTAGTTCCACAGAAGTGTAAGGATTATGAAATGCAAATATCACAAGGTAAAGCCAGTGACAGGCGCAAGGAAACATGCCCGCTGGTGCTGGGCGAGACTGCAGAGGAGCCGGAGGTTGTGAAACGCCCCAGTTCTCCGTCACAGCTGCTGCATAACCTCAGCCTCTCGGTGTCACGGGAGTCGTTGCTAAGCCGGAGTGAAACTTCGGGCGCCTCTTACTCGTGCACAGACAACGAAACGACCAAAAGGGGAGGAATGAGGAAGAGGAGGGCTAACCAGGGACATAAGGGGCCGCACGGTGCGTGCTGAGACTTGAATGCGCTGGCAGGGTAAACCAGGAAGCGAGGTGGGGGGCAGCGGGGCGAGCGCAGGCTAGAGAGCCCCAGGGCTGTCTCCCCGCACAAGGGCAGAGCAGCGGCACGAGGGGAGGTGGGGGGGATCTGCGAGACACACCTGAGGCGGGCAGGGGAAGCACGTGCCTGTAGGAAGGAGATATCTGGAGGGCGAAGAACAGCTGTATGGGAGATGAGACATGCACGGGGAGCGCGTGTGACACAGGAGATGTCAAAATAAAGAATGGGTTTAAAGAGAGGTCTAGCTAGGAGCGGTAGGTCGAGTCCGTCAAGCGACTGCAGTAAATGTAATCTGCCAATGGATATGCCGCGATGGGGCTAACTAATTGTATCCATATATACCACCTTACTACCCCTGACGAGGCGCTGTGAAAAGGCGAGGGAAGGAGACGCGTGGCAGGGGTGACGCGGGGATGCTATGAGAGATATATAGAGTTAGAGAGGTAAGGAAATGTGACATGGGGAATTAGAGGGAGAGGTATGTGGAAGCGGTAAGCGCAATAGAGGCACGGGATGGTATGGGGTAGTAGGCGAGTTGTGCAGGAGGTGGGACGCGATAAGAGGAGAGGACAGGTTGGGCATTCCCTGCTGCCTGGGCACACTGCGACCCTCTGCCAGCCCTCCCTGCACCCCGAGCCGGGCTCTCACCAGACGGTACCGTAGGCGCCGGAGCCCACCGTCAGCAGGTCCCGGTAGCGCTCCCGCACTTCCCACATGGTCTTGTTGATTTCTTGCCGGTAGAAGCCTATCGTTGGAGTCGACATGGTGGCAGAGCTGAGGCGGGCGCCGAGGAAGAGGGAGTGAACGGAGTGCTGTCACCAAGAGGCAAGCGGTACTTCTGCAGGGAGGGAACTCTTAGCCCTGTGGCAGCTAGGCGTGAAGAGGCGCCGGTGCATGCCGCGGGGTAGCTCCCCTTTCTCACAGCTGCCCTTCCTTCACCTGCCCCGGCACCAGGTAGTCCTGCTGAGAAACAGAAACGGCTCTTTTCCTGAAAGAAAAGTGATCCTCGTTTTACAGAGTCACGTGACCAATCAATGCTGTAATCCCTCCTCTTTTTTTTCTCTTCTGTATTTTTTTTCCAACCACTCGGGGCAGGAGCTGCAGCGGCGGGCCTCCAGGAAACTCAGTCTGAACCGAGATGTGTGCTTCCTTCCCCGGGCTACCTGGAGTGATTCTTCTTGGTAACACGCTCTCTCCTTGTTTTAAACTTTTCACAGTATCGGGAAGCAAACAGTTTAGGCCACAGTTCTCCAACCTTTTTTTCATTAAGAGCTACTTATAATCATTGAAATTCACCCCGAGCTACACATATTAGTGTTATGTATGGCTCTGATAGAGAGCCACTATAGTTTATATCAGTTTCAGAAAGCCATAACTCCTTGCCATGACATCACAACAGTTGATAACTAAACAGGTTATGGGCTGTTGTGATGCCATAAAGGCCTTCCAGGTGAGGCTGACAGGGCTCTCTGAGAGCCTGTCAGTGCAGCTCTGCTTTGACTGAAAGCAGAAAGCACAGCTGTAGGAGGGGGGAGAAAGGCAGGGAAAGTAGAGGGTTTTAGTTAAAGAAACCATTTAAGATTTTTATTTTTCACATTTGTGTCAGGAAGGACAGTGCATGTTATGTATAGCTCTCCCATTATGAGTGCTAAGCATTCCTCATTACCAGGGAAGAAATTAAGTAACACTGTCAATTCCCATGGCAACATTGAAGAGAAATGATATGGGGAGGAGATAGAGGGGAAGGATTATCAGAAACACCACAAACCCCACTATATTCTAACCACAAAACGACATAGGATTGTAAGGAACACATTATTTACCTTTGGTAATACTTTTTTTAGTGGATATTTTAACTGCAGATTCCTCACCTTTAGAATATTCACAGGAATAAGCCTGGATCTGGAGATTGTCAAGCAATAGCTGCCTCATCCCACTGGGTGGCGGCATGTGGCTCTGCAGTGACCTTACACAAGCCCCATGCTGAGCTGCATATAAGCACCACTCTGACACACTAATGTCCATTTCTGAATTGTACTCCTTCCATGCCTTAAGAAGCAGATCTGCTTATGCAAACTGCATACGAGTGTGCTGTAATCCAGCGCGGCTAATATAAATTGCTCCTTAGAACACCAATCCAGGTAAAACACTTACGCAACCTATTGTTATTTAAAACTTATGTCGGTGGGGCCCATGACACCGCATACATACATTCATTCAATCTCTTAATTACACGCAAAGGAGAATGTGCTGCTGGACGAACAGGATACCTTGTTAAATTTGACAGAATAATAATTTATACATTATATGCATTAACTTTGGATCCTGTCGGTTCTAAACATCAAGGTACTCCGCTATTCGGTCGATGGACCAACTAGTAGAATAAGTTGATGGTGATTAAGACCAGCTCAATCACAATTAAAACCTTTAACATTTATAAATCATAAATTTATTAAAGAACCACGGACTCATTTTAAAGTTAGAATATAATTTTATCTAAATTCTTCAATCAAATAAGTGAAATTCTTTATTAAACAAACACATTTAATATATCAATAAACATGTAAGAAAGGTTTTTAGGAAAAGTGAAAATTATGCATTTCCCTCGGCCATGGGGCGATGACAAGAATGGTTCACCAAAGGAAAATAAACCGCAGATCACAGAATAGGACTCCCAAACTGACTGACTGTCCCGCTAACCTCCTCGGACGCACCTCCAGGGCAGAATTCCCGCAACGATCTCGTTCCTTCCCCAGTCAAAGTTCAAAGTCCAAAATGACAGAGTCTTTCGCAGCATCAAGGTGGAAAAATGAAAAATAAAGAAGCGGCATGGCAACAACAGCAACCAACCCACATAAGAGCAGACTCTCTTATACCCTATTCTCTGGCTTACTACACATAAAAGTTGCAATCCTTAGGGGCAAGAATCACGCTAATTGGTCCATTGGAGGGGTGGTGATGGTCACCTCATCGCCCTCCTTGTTCAAACTGGTTTGGGGACAATAAAGCACACAATAAGTCTCATGACTCTGGGGTCAAAAGTAGTCCAACTTGTCCATTCATTTTGTAGCGATCTTTGATGGTCATATATTAGTTCATCCATTGTCACTCGGTTCGTTCCCATCCATTCCCAGGAATACATGCTGAATCACTTGACACATTCTTCATTGTAGGTCAGATTGACCTTGACATCTCTCACTCCGGGCACAGGCCGCATTCACATGACTGGAACTTCCGTATTGATTCTGCACGGAGGCCATTTTAGTCATCTCACGTGATCTCATCCTTTCCAGCAGCCATTTTCGAAGCATGGTCTAGCAGGCCCGAACAAACTATCATAAGAACAAACACAACTGAAATTAAAACAAAGAAAATAAGCCTTTCTGTTTACCACCCGCCATTCTAAAGACCCGTGTTAGGTGTTACCTAGCAGAAGCGACATTTAAAGCCATTTTACTTACCATCTACATTCTTTGCCACAATACAAATTTACTACGCAACACAAATCATGCAATTTCACTCTAATCAGTACGCAAATCACAATACTAAGGTTAATTAACTTCACATTTGTAAGTAGATTAGATTTTGCACAAATCAACATATTGCCCACGTGTAGTGTTTACTAAAAAGGTGCGTTTGTTGGTTAATACATGCATTTCAAACGGTTAGTATTATTAATTATTAAGAGGTCATTAATTTCAAGGGGCACAAAATTATTTCGTTTACCCTGCTCCATCAATTCCCCCCTTGGTGATTTTTAACATCACCACAAAAACCTATCCCTACAAAAATTTATCAGATAAATGTTTCTTGACCACTTGCATTTGTTAGTTTAAACAACCGTGTTCTTTTCATCTTGTCTTTTAGACCTTTTGTACATGTTCTCTTTTAACTCTTCCAATTCTATCTCTCCCATCTCCCGTTCTCTTTCTTTTATTTTTCTCATTTTCTCTTTTACTCTTTTACTCTATTTTGTCTTTTTCTTCTTTTAATACACACATATGCTAATCTCAATAATAGCATTATTATTATTACTACTGTGACTGGTATTAGTATTTTCCCAATAAGAGAACTACCTATTTCTGTGAACCATTTCTTCATTGAGGAAAAACTCTTACCAAGTCTCTCCCAAGCACCTTCAACCTCCAGTGGGGCAATTTCTTTATGCAAATCAGTAATGTTCTTTATATACTTCTGTATATTCTCACTTTTGTCTGGAATGTAAGTGCAAACACAAGGAGATGATGGACGGAGCGCTGAAACTTTTCAGACACTCACCCCCAGTCACAGATCTGGGTTGAATCCATCATCATTCTTTAGCTCACTTCGCCACCTCAGTTCAGACCCAGCTATATGCAAATCAGTCTTGACCCTGTGCCTCATGGGAACAGTCCAGCTCGAACTGCCAAGCCAGGTCTTCCCTGAACTGGAAACAAGCATCCTGGGACCGGTTTCGGGCTTTACAGCCCTCATCAGCCAGGCTAGCTTGAATCCAGTGGCAAAGTGAGCAAGGGACCCACGTCTGGGCATACCCTGCCAACTTAGGGCGAACAAAGTAAACACAAGGAGATGATGGACGGAGCGCTGAAACTTTTCAGACACTCACCCCCAGTCACAGATCTGGGTTGAATCCATCATCACTCTTTAGCTCACTTCGCCACCTCAGTTCAGACCCAGCTATATGCAAATCAGTCTTGACCCTGTGCCTCATGGGAACAGTCCAGCCCCAACTGCCAAGCCAGGTCTTCCCTGAACCGGAAACAAGCATCCTGGGACCGGTTTCGGGCTAACAGCCCTCATCAGCCAGGCTAGCTTGAATCCAGTGGCAAAGTGAGCAAGGGACCCACGTCTGGGCATACCCTGCCAACTTAGGGCGAACAAAGCAAACACAAGGAGATGATGGACGGAGCGCTGAAACTTTTCAGACACTCACCCCCAGTCACAGATCTGGGTTGAATCCATCATCATTCTTTAGCTCACTTCGCCACCTCAGTTCAGACCCAGCTATATGCAAATCGGTCTTGGCCCTGTGCCTCATGGGAACAGTCCAGCCCGAACTGCCAAGCCAGGTCTTCCCTGAACCGGAAACAAGCATCCTGGAACCGGTTTCGGGCTAACAGCCCTCATCAGCCAGGCTAGCTTGAATCCAGTGGCAAAGTGAGCAAGGGACCCACGTCTGGGCATACCCTGCCAACTTAGGGCGAACAAAGCAAACCCAAGGAGATGATGGACGGAGCGCTGAAACTTTTCAGACACTCACCCCCAGTCACAGATCTGGGTTGAATCAATCATCATTCTTTAGCTCACTTCGCCACCTCAGTTCAGATCCAGCTATATGCAAATCAGTCTTGACCCTGTGCCTCATGGGAACAGTCCAGCCCGAACTGCCAAGCCAGGTCTTCCCTGAACCGGAAACAAGCATCCTGGGACCGGTTTCGGGCTAACAGCCCTCATCAGCCAGGCTAGCTTGAATCCAGTGGCAAAGTGAGCAAGGGACCCACGTCTGGGCATACCCTGTCAACTTAGGGCGTACAAAGCAAACACAAGGATATGATGGACGGAGCGCTGAAACTTTTCAGACACTCACCCCCAGTCACAGATCTGGGTTGAATCCATCATCATTCTTTAGCTCACTTCGCCACCTCAGTTCAGACCCAGCTATATGCAAATCAGTCTTGACCCTGTGCCTCATGGGAACAGTCCAGCCCGAACTGCCAAGCCAGGTCTTCCCTGAACTGGAAACAAGCATCCTCGGACCGGTTTCGGTCTAACAGCCCTCATCAGCCAGGCTAGCTTGAATCTAGTGGTAAAGTGAGCAAGGGACCCACGTCTGGGCATACCCTGCCAACCTAGGGCGAGCAAAGCAAACACAAGGAGATGATGGACGGAGCGCTGAACCTTTTCAGACACTCACCCCCAGTCACAGATCTGGGTTGAATCCATCATCATTCTTTAGCTCACTTCGCCACCTCAGTTCAGACCCAGCTATATGCAAATCAGTCTTGACCCTGTGCCTCATGGGAACAGTCCAGCCCGAACTGCCAAGCCAGGTCTTCCCTGAACCGGAAACAAGCATCCTGGGACCGGTTTTGGGCTAACAACCCTCATCAGCCAGGCTAGCTTGAATCCAGTGGCAAAGTGAGCAAGGGACCCACGTCTGGGCATACCCTGCCAACTTAGGGCGAACAACCCCGAAACCGGTCCTAGGATGCTTGTTTCCAGTCCAGGGAGGACCTGGCTTGGCAGTTCGGGCTGGACTGTTTCCATGAGGCACAGGGTCAAGACTGATTTGCATATGGCTGGGTTCAAACTGGAATGGCATGGTGAGCAAAAACGATGGATTTAGGCCCAGATCTCTGTACTGAGGTGAATGTGATGACATTGTTCTGCATTCTGTCCATCAACTGTTGTTTTTGCATTTGTCACCCCGAGTGGGACGGGTATGCCCAGACGTGGGTCCCGTGTTCTCCATGCCACTGGAATCAAGCTATCCTGGCTGAAGAGGGGTGAAACCCCGAAACCGGTCCTAGGATGCTTGTTTCCAGTCCAGGGAGGACCTGGCTTGGCAGTTCGGGCTGGACTGTTCCCATGAGGCACAGGGTCAAGACTGATTTGCATATGGCTGGGTTCAAACTGGAATGGCATGGTGAGCTAAAAAACGATGGATTTAGGCCCAGATCTCTGTACTGGGGTGAATGTATGACATTGTTCTGCATTCTGTCCATCAACTGTTGTTTTCGCATTTGTCACCCCGAGTGGGACGAGTATGCCCAGACGTGGGTCCCGTGCTCTCCATACCACTGCAATCAAGCTATCCAGGCTGAAGAGGGGTGACACCCCGAAACCGGTCCTAGGATGCTTGTTTCCAGTCCAGGGAGGACCTGGCTTGGCAGTTCGGGCTGGACTGTTCCCATGAGGCACAGGGTCAAGACTGATTTGCATATGGCTGGGTTCAAACTGGAATGGCATGGTGAGCAAAAAAACGATGGATTTAGGCCCAGATCTCTGTACTGGGGTGAATGTATGACATTGTTCTGCATTCTGTCCATCAACTGTTGTTTTTGCATTTGTCACACCGAGTGGGACGGGTATGCCCAGACGTGGGTCCCGTGCTCTCCATGCCACTGGAATCAAGCTATCCTGGCTGAAGAGGGGTGAAACCCCGAAACCGGTCCTAGGATGCTTGTTCCCAGTCCAGGGAGGACCTGGCTTGGCAGTTCGGGCTGGACTGTTCCCATGAGGCACAGGGTCAAGACTGATTTGCATATGGCTGGGTTCAAACTGGAATGGCATGGTGAGCAAAAACGATGGATTTAGGCCCAGATCTCTGTACTGGGGTGAATGTATGACATTGTTCTGCATTCTGTCCATCAACTGTTGTTTTTGCATTTGTCACCCCGAGTGGGACGGGTATGCCCAGACGTGGGTCCCGTGCTCTCCATGCCACTGGAATCAAGCTATCCTGGCTGAAGAGGGGTGAAACCCTGAAACCGGTCCTAGGATGCTTGTTTCCAGTCCAGGGAGGACCTGGCTTGGCAGTTCGGGCTGGACTGTTCCCATGAGGCACAGGGTCAAGACTGATTTGCATATGGCCGGGTTCAAACTGGAATGGCATGGTGAGCAAAAAAACGATGGATTTATGCCCAGATCTCTGTACTGGGGTGAATGTATGACATTGTTCTGCATTCTGTCTCTCAACTGTTGTTTTATGCATTTGTCACCCCGAGTGGGACGGGTATGCCCAGACGTGGGTCCCGTGCTCTCCATGCCACTGGAATCAAGCTATCCTGGCTGAAGAGGGGTGAAACCCCAAAACCGGTCCTAGGATGCTTGTTTCCAGTCCAGGGAGGACCTGGCTTGGCAGTTTGGGCTGGACTGTTCCCATGAGGCACAGGGTCAAGACTGATTTGCATATGGCTGGGTTCAAACTGGAATGGCATGGTGAGCAAAAAACGATGGATTTAGGCCCAGATCTCTGTACTGGGGTGAATGTATGACATTGTTCTGCATTCTGTCCATCAACTGTTGTTTTTGCATTTGTCACCCCGAGTGGGACGGGTATGCCCAGACGTGGGTCCCGTGCTCTCCATGCCACTGGAATCAAGCTATCCTGGCTGAAGAGGGGTGAAACCCTGAAACCGGTCCTAGGATGCTTGTTTCCAGTCCAGGGAGGACCTGGCTTGGCAGTTCGGGCTGGACTGTTCCCATGAGGCACAGGGTCAAGACTGATTTGCATATGGCCGGGTTCAAACTGGAATGGCATGGTGAGCAAAAACGATGGATTTAGGCCCAGATCTCTGTACTGGGGTGAATGTATGACATTGTTCTGCATTCTGTCCATCAACTGTTGTTTTTGCATTTGTCACCCCGAGTGGGACGGGTATGTCCAGACGTGGGTCCCGTGCTCTCCATGCCACTGGAATCAAGCTATCCTGGCTGAAGAGGGGTGAAACCCCGAAACCGGTCCTAGGATGCTTGTTTCCAGTCTAGGGAGGACCTGGCTTGGCAGTTCGGGCTGGACTGTTCCCATGAGGCACAGGGTCAAGACTGATTTGCATATGGCTGGGTTCAAACTGGAATGGCATGGTGAGCAAAAAACGATAGATTTAGGCCCAGATCTCTGTACTGGGGTGAATGTATGACATTGTTCTGCATTCTGTCCATCAACTGTTGTTTTTGCATTTGTCACCCCGAGTGGGACGGTTATGCCCAGACGTGGGTCCCGTGCTCTCCATGCCACTGGAATCAAGCTATCCTGGCTGAAGAGGGGTGAAACCCTGAAACCGGTCCTAGGATGCTTGTTTCCAGTCCAGGGAGGACCTGGCTTGGCAGTTCGGGCTGGACTGTTCCCATGAGGCACAGGGTCAAGACTGATTTGCATATGGCTGGGTTCAAACTGGAATGGCATGGTGAGCAAAAAAACGATGGATTTAGGCCCAGATCTCTGTACTGGGGTGAATGTATGACATTGTTCTGCATTCTGTCCATCAACTGTTGTTTTTGGAATGTAAGTGCAAAAATGTTGTACCTTCAGCATTCCACAGACTCCACCCTCTTTTGCCAAAAGAATGTCAAGGGCAAGTCGATTTTGCATTACCATAGCTCTCATGGCAACCATTTCGGTATTTACCATCAAGAACCCTCCAGCAGTATTCGTTGATAAACGATCCACTACTGTAGACAATTTCCGAATCTTGTATGCATTCAAAGATATACCCACTGCTGGTATCAATGCTCCAAAAATGTCACCTATTATTTCTGAGAAGCTTTCCCTCCTTCTACGGGTTAATGGTTTACCTATCTCGTGAATTCCTTTCGTTCCTCTTTCCACGTGAAAAATCTTTGGAAAGACCAGGCCTAGATAGCATGTTCCGTACCAATGGTCCGGCAACCTATAATAAGCTCTATTTCCGCAAATATAATAGATCCCTGGAAATACTGGATCTTTTCCTCCTTTAAATCCCCATCCCCCTAGAATTTTGTATGTATCTCGGCACTCACTAGAACCCACGAAATAGTTATCATACATAGTGTTATCTCTACTAATACACAATTTTCCCTGTTGGGGCCAATCTAGAACCATAGCTGCATTTGTTTCACCTTTGTCGTAACTTCTCTCTTCAAACTGCCACGGTGGGGTTTTTGTCTTTTCTCCTGCTACCTTTCTTTGAAACTTAACTCTTCTGTCTTCTACCATGTCTAAGAAAATCTTTTCTTAACTCACAAGTAAGATTATGTCTAAATGTATATTCTAATGTTAATTCTTTTGTTTCTAAGAAAAACTCTCCAAAAACCTTTGCAACTTTTACCTTATTTAATTCAGGGATTACGGGAATTTTAGCAAAAAGAGCATCTATGTCAGTGTAATAATACTCTAATTTACCTGTTTTATAAAATAAGCTAGCTAAAACGCTACAAGTTATTCCATACGTCAAAGGAAGGTGATGATATGTCACACCTTCTGTTACAGACGCGGGTAACTGCATACAGACATAAGAATCTCTCACATCCATTGTCTCCACATATTCGTATAAAAGTTTCGTGAAGACATTCTTGGAGAAATCAGTTATTGACTTATCCCTATGAAAATCAGTACTATCCACTAATGTTGCAGTGTTCTTTATGTTAGCTTTCTTGTCACTATTTGTGTTATTCACTATTACAGATGTATTTTCTACAACTAACCTAAGTGGAATTATTATTGCTAAAATAAACCAGATAAGCATTAGCAAACCTGTACAATAAAAACACATCCTACACCATCTACGTAAAAACTCACATCTAGATCTTCTATTCTCAGTGTCTACCATGTTGTAATACTATCTAGTTATATGTACAGAAATGTGTTTCCACACCTCAAATGACGTAGTGTTGATTAAGATCAACTGCCTTTTGGCACACCTTTCGGTTTCTCAGGAATCTTTCTTTGACTTTATCAGTTTATCGGATGTCTAGTCCGGTTTTCTTTCTTTGTCTTTCAGGTTTGGTGCAATTCACTCTCACCCACTTGTTCACAGTCTTTGTCTAGGATTTCGTGACTGCTATCCACTTCTTTAATGTCGGTCAGTGCTATGTATAGCCATTCAGGTGACTTATATTTCAAGTTAGGTCTTTTCACTCTTTTTGGTCTCTGCAACTGTCTTTCACTTGGTTTTCTTTGTCCTTTCTGACTTGTTATTTCATTTACTTGTTCCGCATTATCTTTGTTCAAATTTATTATTTTATATCTCAGTCTTTTAATTTCGTTGGGCCAATTGTCTCCTTTTCTTGGCCTTTTCAGTTCACTTTCTTTTGCTTCTCGTTCTGCTCTCCAAGTTCTCTTTCTTGGTCCTATTCTTTGCTTTCTTCCTTCTTCACTTTCTTCAGATTCTGTCTCAGACCTCACTTCACTTCCTCTAACTTTGAACTTTATGATCTCAGTCTCTTTATCTGAATCCAAATCTTCTGGTGTTTCTTCTGCCTGTAGTTCTGAATCTAATCCCCCTCGTGTTTCTTCCACAATTTCCCCAATTTCTTTGTCTGAATCTAAATTTTCTTGAGTTACTTCTATAATTTCTGGAGGAATCTCCCCAAAGCTTGTACTTGGCTGTTCAGCGTCACTTTTGATTAGTTCTGTTTCTCCTGTTTCAATACCAGTTCCTTCACTTTCGGATTCTTCCTTTTGTCTTTCACTTGATTTAGGTTGGTCTGATTCAGATGCCGAACTGGTATCTGATATTTCCAGATGTCGACTTACAGGTCGAGCTTCAGGATCTGGAACTCTGATGGTATGACTGGCATGAACCCAATTTTTCACACCTGCACACTTTACAGCAGTTGTTGTCACCAGGATCACTTGACGTGTCTTATCCCAGCGAGGAACCAAGCAGTTTCTTCTTCTGTGGACTTTAATGCGGACCCAGTCTCCTGGACTCAAATCATGAGCTGGTTTTCTTTCAAGAGTGGTCGCATCCGGTCCAACCTGATGAAACACAGAATGCACCACATCAGCCAATCCTTTGCAATAGTCCAATACGAGATCATCAGTTATAGTCAGCAGTTTGTTGACAGGTACGTGTGCTTGTCTCATTGCTCGTCCCATGATTATTTCATGAGGACTCAGACCTGTTTTTCTGTCAGGTATGCTTCTGATGCTCATCAGCACCAATGGCAGGGCATCGGGCCATTTGAGTCCTGTGGCTTGACACATTTTCCCTAACCTATTCTTTATCGTTCCATTTACTTGCTCTACCACTCCAGAAGCCTCTGGTCTGTAAGCACAGTGCAGCTTTTGTTGAATGTCAAGTGCTTCACATATCAGTTGGATTATTTCATTCTGGAAATGTGTTCCTCTATCTGTTTCGATCGTTACTGGAAAGCCATATCTAGGAATGAATTCTCTCAGCAGGAGCTTAGCCACAGTAACTCCATCATTCCTTCTTGTCGGATAGGCTTCCACCCAACGAGAAAACAAACAGACGACCACCAGGACATACCTCAATCTATTGCTTAGGGGCATTTCAATAAAATCTAGTTGCATTCTGGTGAAAGGACCTCCTTCGCGTCCTATTGTTCCCAAACTCACTACTGTCTTCCTTCCAGGATTTATTTGTTGGCATGTAAGACATCTTTGACAAAGGCTTTCAGCTATAGCCCTAAATTTTGGGTTGTACCAGGTCTGTCTGAAAAGTCTGATCATGGCATCCCTACCAATGTGTGCCTGCCCATGGTACATCCGTGCCATATTAGAGATCATGCTATCAGGCATAACTGGTCTTTCATCTCTATAAACCCAGACTTCATCTTCCTCTCTTTGTCTGCAACCTGCTTTTATCCAACCATCTTTCTCCTCATCATCTGCTTCTTCCTGCAATTGTTTTACCTCATCCCAGGTTTCAACTGTGTTAGTAAACAGCAAGGGACATGAAACATTCTCTTTTTCCCTTCTCCGATTCATTGAAGTCATGTTTCTGGCACAATATTAAGCTAATTCATCAGCGAATTTGTTACCCACTGCAATATAATCGGTTCCGTTTTTTGTGTGCAGCGCATTTTACCACTGCAATCTGTTTAGGTAGCTGTATCGCCTCAAGCAACTTCTTCACAAACTCACCATTCCTAATAGGAGATCCTGCAGAAGTCAGGAATCCCCTCTGGGACCAGATCTGTCCAAAATCGTGGACCACTCCGAAGCCATACTGGCTATCCGTGATCACCGTAATTCGGAAGTTCTTTCCCAGTTTGCACGCTCGAATCAGAGCAATCAGTTCAGCAACTTGGGCTGAACGTATTCCTCTCAAACAGGATGCTTCCATTATGGTTGCCACCGTACATACAGCATACGCAGCACTTAAAACTCCTTCACTTGCTCTCAGGCATGACCCGTCCACAAACATCACATAATCTGATTCTTTTAAGGGTACATCTCTGATATCAGGGCGAGGCTTTGTGCAAAATTCAAGCACATCCAAACACTTATGATCGATCAACATCATCTTTGACTTCTACATTTACTTAATCTGGCAATGAAGTTGAAGGATTCACACTCGTGCATCTTACAATGGTTTCATTGTCTGCACCCAAAATCACTTTTTCATACCTAGTCAGCCGACTATGTGTCATGAATTGGGTTTTTGTTCGGGTCAGAAGGATTTCAATGGAGTGTGGGACATATACTCTCAAAGGATATCCCATCACAATGCCTTCACTCTGTTCCAGACTCACACAAGTAGCAGCTACTGCTTTCAGACATCCAGGCAACGCCTTTGCTACCGGGTCTAAAACAGCTGAAAAATAGGCGATTGGTCGTTTCATTTTTCCATGCCTTTGCACTAATTTAATTTAATTTAAAGCTTATAGAGCGCACAGCTACCTCCAACGGAGGTGTCCCGGCGCTAACGGAGACAAGAGAAGGAGTAGAAAGCCACCAGCTACCGAGACTAGGGGAAATTGAAGAGCCAGGTTTTCAGGAATCCACGGAAGACAGGTTCGGATTTTGCCTTCCTGATGTATTCTGGCAGGGAATTCCATAGCCGTGTGGTTCTAACTGTAAATGACCGGCCACCGAACCTTGCTTTACCAAAGCGAGGAATGACTAGAAGACTTTGATGATTGGATCTCAGGTTTCTAGTCTGATGGTAATTACGGAGTCTTTTCCTTAGGTAGAGAGGGCCCGTTTCTCTGGTTGCTCTGTACGCGAGAGTCAGAGCCTTAAATTCCAACCTCCTTTTTACTGGCAGCCAGTGCAAATTCCGCAGATGAGGCGATATGTGATGATGTATCGGGACATTTCTAATAAGCCTGGCTGCCGCGTTCTGTATGGTCTGCAGCTTCTTAATCAGGTAGTCGGGCTGACCCAAATAAAGGCTATTTGCGTAGTCCAGCTGGGAAGTAATCAGTGCATGGACCACTGTCTTTCTGCAGTCCATAGGTAGAAGATGGAGAAATCTGCGTATGGACCTCATTTTCCAAAAACATAAGGACGACACCTGGCTTATCTGGGTTTTGCAAGATAGGGACGAATCAAACTTGAATCCCAGATTTCTAGCGGAGGACACCGGCTGAGGGGAGGATTAAGCTCAGGTGGCCACCAGAGGTTGGCTGGAGGTGGAGATGGTTGGTTAAAAAACAACACCTCAGTTTTGTCAGCACTAATACTGAAAGTGCACATCCGTCTCTCTCGCTACAATACAGCTCAAATTCTTTTTCATAATCAGGCATTCCCAATGCTGGTGCCTCACACAAACTTGTTTTCTGTTCCTTGAAAGCCTTCATTTCCTCCTCATCCAATTCAATCGGATCTTTGACATCCCTCTTTGTCAATCGCTGTAAAGGTTTCGCAATTAATGAAAATCCACTTATCCATTGTCGACAATAACCAACCATTCCGGAACATTCTCACCTCTCTCTGCGTCATTGGGGCTCTCATTCCTTGGATAATCCTTATTCTTTCTGTCGTCACCTTTCGCATCCCTTTCTCAATCTTATGACCTAGGTACTGTACCTCCTGTTGACAAAATTGCAGTTTTGATGGAGACACCTTATGTCCTCCTTCTGCCAAACGATTCAATAAAGCAATTGTGTCCGTAACACATGCTTCTCTGGTCTTTGATGCCACTAATAGGTCATCAATATATTGAACCATCACAGATTTTTCAGGCATTTTTAAATCTTCTAATGATTTCTTCAGAATCTGATTAAAGATTGAAGGACTTTCAGTATACCCTTGAGGAATTCGGCACCATGCCAAAATACGCTCTCCGAACCGGAACGCAAATAATGGCTGGCTGTCAGGGTGCAATGGAATAGAAAAGAATGCATGGCACAAATCAATAACTGTGTACCATTCTGCATCATGTGATATCTGATACAGTATTACAGCGGGTTTGGCACAATTGGGCAGCAAGGAATAACAATCTTATTTACCTTTCTCAAGTCTTGCACTATCCTATATGTTCCATTCGGCTTTTTCAATCCCATTATAGGAGAATTACATGGGCTACTCATTATTTCTCTCAAAATTCCTTGTTCAATCATCGTATTAACTACAGGTGTTATTCCTTCAATAATATCTGGCGTTAATTTGTACTGCGGGGTATTTGGGTAATTTGTTCCTTCCCTTACAGTAATTTTTACAGGATCAACTCCTCTCATTAGTCCAATATCTTCGCCTGTGAAATCCCATACATCAGACCTGACTATTCCTTTCAATTCAATAGGGATTTTCTCTGCATCAAACACAGGAAACATGTCATTCACTCCTGGTTCTAGTTCTGCCATTGTCATTTTATACAGGACATCCTCATCTGGTGTCTGGAAAGCAATACCATCTGGGGTACAGTAGATGGTACAATTCATTTTGCAAAGTAGATCGCGTCCTAATAAATTTACAGGACTGCAATCACAAACCACAAAGCGATGCATCTCTTTGAATGGTCCAACTTTTACCTCTACTGGTTTTGTAAGAGGGGTTTTAATCTGCCTGTGCGAATGTAACATTTACACCATTCACTTTTCCATCCACAAATGGACCTGACTGATCTACCTCTAGAGTTGCGCCAAGCACGCACTCTTCTTCCTCTCTTAGGCACCGTCATAAGCTTTCATCTGATTCATCTCCATCCTGCCGTAACCAATACTGCGAAACTGCAGCTGCGCGCGGCAATTTTGTTACCTGCTCTCCTCCGTAGAATCCTGCCTCTGCACTGTATCTCTGAGGATTTACACTCTTTGGAAGAGGTGGTTGCGGCACCTGACACTGTTGAGTAACTACCTGCGGCTGTTGCAGCTGTTGGTAACTCACCTCATTCTGCACCTGTGGATTTAATGGTTGATTTTCTGTATTAGCTTTTGGAGGAAATTTACACTCGTTTCTCCAGTGTCCTAATTTTCCGCAATTATGACATGGCCATTTCTTTTTAGCCTCTTCTATACTCATTTGACCTTTTCCCTTACCAATATTCGGTTTGGATTTAGTCTGCCCTGCATCACTAGACTGATTATTCATCTGAGCTTCTTGCTTTTCTGCAACCTTTACTTGTGCCCACATTGCCTTTTCCTTGAGTTTACGCTGTCTACATTCAATATCGTCACTACAATATTTTGCATACCTTAGTACTTCATCTACTGTACTATTCTGCCAACACAACATATGCTGCTTAATCATTTCACTTATCTCAGGTCTCAAGCCATACACGAATCTATACACAAAATGACTCATGTCTTTTTCACTTAAGTTCTCGTAATCACTATACTGTTTAAAGACCAAAAGCAGTCTCTCATAGTAAGCATGTACAGATTCCTTACTCTCCTGAGTTGTTCTATCAATCTTTACCCAGTCCGTTTCTTTTGGTGGGATTTTATTTTTCAGAAACGTGATTGCCTGTTCATATTTTCTCATTACTTCTGAACCTGGGGCTCCTGTTTTTGCATCTTTAGGATATTCTTCCTTCTGCCAGTCAATTGTAATTTTACATTCTGTCCATAAATCTGCTGGTACAACAATTTCAAACAATCCATCCAAATCTTCCCACAACACTTTTGAAACTTTTACAAACCTTTCTACCTGTCTATACCATTCTACAGGTTTCTCTCTCAATCTTGGAAAGTCATTTGTAAATGACAATATATCTTGTCTGGACCATGGGACATGTACATAGCTTCCTCCTGGAGTTTCCCTCATTGGACACTCCATTACTATCGGTTCTTTCTCTTTCACCGGAAAAGCCAATGAAGCTTTATCAGTTGTTCCCTCCTTTCTTCTTAACCACCTGCTTCTCCAACTGTCCACATCTCCCCATTTTCTCAATAACACAATCAGTTCCTTTATCTGTGTTAACCGTCCTGAAGTGTTCAGATTTTCTATATTCTTTTCACTAAAATCTACCCTGTATGTTTTCTGCAATCCTCTGATTTTTCCAAACTCTACTCCTAGTTCGTTCGCTGTTTCTTCCAATTTTTCATGCAAGTTCCTAGCTCTCCAAGTAACACTTTTACACATAAACATTAACTCGTCATCTTGGTAGGACTTCAACTGATCTGTACCAATAGTCCCGAATCAATTCCTCCATATCTATTTTTAATCTGATCACACCCAAAGGTTGTGGTTCAGCATCTTTCTTCTGTAAGTTCCTCACCCACTCATTTAATTCTTCTTCAGTCGGACCCACAGGGGTTTTATTTACTTCTGCCCAACTTGTACTTTTCTCTGGGGTCTCAGTTGCTGACTCGGTTCCCATAGGAATCTTATTTATCTGACTCTCATTAATTGTCAAATTTGTAGGTGGACTCGACCTACATGAACCAACAGAATCTCTTGCCTCTCTATTTTCTGGAATTATCCCTTCTCTTACTTTTTGCATACTAGAGTTCAATGGAATTGTCAGGGAATGCTCATCTATTCTTTGATTTTCAAATACCGGAATTACTGGCCCTATCGTCACTGGCACAGTCACAGCTTCCATATTCTTTGTTAGTTCTCTTATCTTTTCAGTCAACTCTCTTGTGGTTCTGGCTAATTCAGTTGTATTACCATTATCATGCTTCACATTCTGTGGTGTTTCTAATTTATCAAATGACCTATTTATTTCAGAATTTCGTTCAGGGCTTTGATTTCTTACAGTTTCCATTGGCGGTGCATTTGGAGTCACCGCCGCAGAATTCTGTTGATATGGAGGGGGTCATTTATTTAAAATGTCCTCTAGCAACTCATCCTCTGTGTCGCTAACTCCATACCCATACCTTTCTGTTACTGCATGCTTCTTTTTCTCCGTACACTTTCTCCCTGTAATCTCTTCAACTGTTCTGACAGGAAACAAACCATCCGTCATGTTAGCATACCGCCATCGTCTCATCCTGCCTTCATGATTCAATCCCCATACTCTTCCATGGACTAAACTATAATTCTTTGCACCTATGTATCTTTCCCTTTCATACATCTCATCTTCCCATTCACCTAAAGCTTCGAACTGTGTTGGTCTAGGTCTCGGTTCAAGTTTCATCATTTTTTCTCTCAAATTTCGAAGTACAGCTGTGCTAAACGAACCATTTTCTGGAAATGCCAATACTCCATCGCCTTGGGTATATTTCGCCCAATTTTCCAACCAAATACAGGTATGATAGTCATATTTCAACATCATGTGAGATGCTGGCGTTTTCGGCGGAGGAAGTACTTCTCCTTCCCTAGTCACAACCTTCTTGTCTTTCTTGAAAAAGTTTTTAATCTTCGCAAACCATGACGGTTTCTCTCTACCATACTCATAATAAGCCATATTTCACTGTTCTTTTTCTCAAAACAAGTACACGAAATTCTTCACCACTCTGTTCTTTCTACTGCTCGGCTAATCAGACCTATCCCAGCGCGTCTCACACCAACGCACCAATCCGAAAGCTTTACTTCACTCTCACACTAACCAATACCAGTGCGTCTTCACACTAACGCACCAATCAGGAAGCTCTTCGCTCTTCCACAACTGGCCAATACCAGTGCGGTCTTTGTTGACGTCAGTTCTACTCCTGTCTCTACTGACCCTTCCTTTACAAAAATTATCGGTAGTTTTCTTAACTTTGCTTTTCAACTAAAATGGATTAGTTACAACGTTCAATACATCACCATTGTCTATTTCTCTAACCAAAGAGATAGTTTGATCTAATTCACATGAATACTGTTTCGTTCGATAAGTGTAGCACTTCTCTCTACCTTACCCTTCTCTCAAGCAAGAGGTAAACCCGTTTCTCTGGGGATAAAACACATGTGGAGACTACACTGCTCCTGAGAATAAAGGCCAAAGTTTCACAAGAAAACCTGTTGCTATTTCACTCAAATGCAATTCATGCGTGAAATGTCCCTAACATAACACAATCCTGTGTTATCACCAATTTGAAATCAGACAATGCACAATTCCGTGTGACTTCTCTTGCCACACGTGTCCACTTCCTACTTCCCGGAAGCTTCAAAGTTCCGACTTACACATAACGTAATACAAACTCGACATAAAGTGTTAGACATGAAAAATCAATAAATCAGTAATCAATAAGCACCAAACTAGTCTATAGAAACCATAACTCTGCTACCAAGAAATCTGATCCAGCGCGGCTAATATAAATTGCTCCTTAGGACACCAATCCAGGTAAAACACTTACGCAACCTATTGTTATTTAAAACTTATATCGGTGGGGCCCATGACACCGCATACATACATTCATTCAATCTCTGGATTACACGCTAAGGAAAATGTGCTGCTCGACGAACGGGATACCTTGTTAAATTTGACAGAATAATAATTTATACATTATATGCATTAACTTTGGATCCTGTCGGTTCTAAACATCAAGGTACTCCGCTATTCGGTCGATGGACCAACTAGTAGAATAAGTTGATGGTGATTAAGACCAGCTCAATCACAATTAAAACCTTTAACATTTATAAATCATAAATTTATTAAAGAACCACGGACTCATTTTAAAGTTAGAATATAATTTTATCTAAATTCTTCAATCAAATAAGTGAAATTCTTTATTAAACAAACACATTTAATATATCAATAAACATTTAAGAAAGGTTTTTAGGAAAAGTCAAAATTATGCATTACCCTCGGCCATGGGGCGATGACCAGAATGGTTCACCAATGGAAAATAAACCGCAGATCACAGAATAGGACTCCCAAACTGACTGACTGTCCCGCTAACCTCCTCGGACGCACCTCCCGGGCAGAATTCCCGCAACGATCTCGTTCCTTCCCCAGTCAAAGTTCAAAGTCCAAAATGACAGAGTCTTTCGCAGCATCAAGGTGAAAAATGAAACATAAAGAAGCGGCATGGCAACAACACCAACAGCAACCAACCCACGTAAGAGCAGACTCTCTTATACCCTTTTCTCTGGCTTACTACACATAAAAGTTGCAATCCTTAGGGGCAAGAATCACGCTAATTGGTCCATTGGAGGGGTGGTGATGGTCACCTCATCGCCCTCCTTGTTCAAACTGGTTTGGGGACAATAAAGCACACAATAAGTCTCATGACTCTGGGGTCAAAAGTAGTCCAACTTGTCCATTCATTTTGTAGCGATCTTTGATGGTCACATATTAGTTCATCCATTGTCACTCGGTTCTTTCCCATCCATTCCCAGGAATACATGCTGAATCACTTGGCACATTCTTCATTGTAGGTCAGATTGACCTTGACATCTCTCACTCCGGGCACAGGCCGCATTCACGTGACTGGAACTTCCGTATTGATTCTGCGTGGAGGCCATTTTAGTCATCTCACGTGATCTCATCCTTTCCAGCAGCCATTTTCGAAGCATGGCCTAGCAGCCCCGAACGAACTATCATAAGAACAAACACAACTGAAATTAAAACAAAGAAAATAAGCCTTTCTGTTTATCACCCGCCATTCTAAAGACCCGTGTTAGGTGTTACCTAGCAGAAGCGACATTTAAAGCCATTTTACTTACCATCTGCATTCTTTGCCACAATACAAATTTACTACACAACACAAATCATGCAATTTCACTCTAATCAGTACGCAAATCACAATACTAAGGTTAATTAACTTCACATTTGTAAGTAGATTAGATTTTGCACAAATCAGCATATTACCCACGTGTAGTGTTTACTAAAAAGGTGCGTTTGTTGGTTAATACATGCATTTCAAACGGTTAGCATTATTAATTATTAAGAGGTCATTAATTTCCAAGGGCACAAAATTATTTCGTTTACCCTGCTCCATCAGTGCTGTAAACTAACTTGGGAACACTTTTTAAAAAAATATGCAGATGTCCACTCCACTGAACAGGGAGATGAGAGGGCAGTTAGGAATCTGCAGTTAGAAGAGTACTCTTCAGAAAGAGCGTTACAGAAGGTAACTTGTTCTTCTCATGATACTTTTAACCATATATTCCTCAAGTTTAAAATAGCAGTACTTCCCAAAAGGTGGGGAGCCTGAGGAGTTAACTCAAACCAAAAAATCCTACTGAACAGAGCGGGCAAAATTACCCTCTCTGCGGACCTGGCTCTCAAGGCAGTTGTGTTTGGTGAATATGTGTACTGACGCCCACGTCTCAGCGTGACAGATTTCCAAGCCCGAACTCCTCTAGCTAATGCAGTCATAGCAGTCTTTACTCCCATGGAGTGGGTCCTTGCATCTTTGGGTGTGGGAGATCCATCTTGGCTAAAGCATAACAGATCTTTAGATATAGGATTATGTACCACCTCTGGAAAGTCCTGTCTATACTGCTTTTGCTTTCTTTGCACTGGCAAACCCCATGAAGAGATGACCATCAACACTATAGTCCTTTGTGCGTTCAACATACAAACCTAAGTCTCATTTGGGGCCCAAGTGAGGAATTCTCTCCTCTTTTGAGGGATGTTGTGGATAGAAAAATGCCGGTCCTTATTGCTGATGAATTGCAGTAAGTGGAAGAGCTATACTACTTTACGCAGAAAAGCAGTCTTAGTCCTCAGCACCAACTTATAGGGGAAGAATGTGATGTACAGAGGTTGCATTTACCGCATTTGCAGTTCACTCACGCATAAGTGATCATTTTGAGAAAGACCATCTTGAAAGAGCTGCAAGGGACAGTTGAGTACACATGTAGAAATGCTAGAACAAAGTTACGGTCCCATTGTGGCATTACAAAAAGTTTCAGGGTAACATATGTGCTAGTCCTTTCAGGAACCACAACACAGCTGGAGGTTTGAAAAAGGGTAGCTGGTCTGGTAAACACAAAAATGCCGAAAGGGTCGACAAGTAACCTATATGTGTACCCACTGCAAGGCCTTGCTGGGCTAGTGATAAACAAACAGCAACACCACAGAAAGTTTGGCTTGAAGAGGAGCAAGACAGCGGTCTGTACACCAGGCCAGCAATTTTACCCAGCTTCCTAAATAAACATATTTGGTCAATCGATGCCCGACTTCGAAGATGACATCCTTCTGTTAAGAAGCAGGGACAACTGAGCACCTTTGCTTTGCCAGCCAAGGTTCTCAGTTGTCGCTGCTCAGTCTCCCCTCACTGAAGTGCAGGTTGGGGAGACCTGGGTGTAGGTCCCTCCCCTGTTGCTGGGACAGGAGATCCTCACAAATCGGCAGCCGGATTGTAGAGCAAATTCTCATACTCAGAAGCACCCAATCTGGGGCCATTAAATTGACTGGAGCCCAGTTTACCTGGATTTTTCTCAGGACTCGAGGTCATGTCAAGAACATGTGCTGGAGACCTTTGCCTCATTGTAGATGGAATGTGTCTCCTAACAAGACTCTAGCGCACAGTAGTCCCTACACTGCATTTTTGGCACTGGCAAAAGATGTTTTGGGCCACCCCAGGATGGAAACACAATTCATGGTCTATCAGCCGATATATCCTCAACTCGTGCTCTGACATTCAAAGACCCCCCTAGGTGATTGGTCACCGGAAAAATACCCTGCTTGTCCAGCCGCCTCCAAAGGTGCAGTGTCACAATCTGTCACGCTAGTTAGTAATCTAAGTCTTAAGCATCAGTCTGACTTGACCTGCTGGCGGGACGATGACGTGAAGACAGTCCTACCACTCCCTTGTTGTTCGGCCAGAGACCAGATAGGCACAGATCCCAAAACCACGCACCCAAGGGAATGGGGGAGTGGATAAAATGATAAACAACAGAATGGTAATCCTCTGCCACGGGAAGGAACCTCCCTTGCTGTCTCGTCTGGGTCTGTTCTAGGGAGAGCGTCTGCTAGGAGTCCCCACCATACATGTGAGACCTGCGGTGAACAGAGAGAGAGACACATTACCTGTTCCCCTGGCCACTCGTAAATACCAATCACTCATGTGTAAGGGATCACTCACATGCACTGTAGAGACTTGGTAACACAAATGCAGAGTTGAGAAGGAGTTAAAACGTCAATCCAATAATATAGCATTACATAGCAATGATCCTTTATCATAGCGTTCGTAAATGTTTTGCTATATTTCTAGCCTTTAGTTTCTTCCACCTCAATACTTCCTGAGGCAACAGCAAAAGCCACAAAGGAGTTAACCATAAAAAAATAAAGATGTCTGGACCCAAAACAAAGTCACTGGAAAACAGAACAGGAGAGCACACGGCACACAAGCAGACAGACTACTTAGCTGTATACTTAGTTCAAAACACTGTTTTCCATTCGTCTCCTTGTTTAACTCGGACAAGGTGGTATTTTCCACAGAGATATAGCTCGGTAAAGATAGTGGCTCCTTTGAGTTGGTCCAATAATACATGGATGAGCGTCAGTGAGTATCAGTTCTTTATCGTCATTCTGTTGATGGCACAGTAATCAATGCTGGTTCTTAGACCCCCTTCTTTCTTGGGGATGAAGAAGAGAGGGGAAGATGCTGGAGATGAAGATGGGAGTATGAATCCTGAAGCAAAATTTTCCTGAACATACGTTTTCAAGTATTGGTTTTTGGGCTCAGTCAATGTGTAAATCTGGCTGCATGGAATGGTGGCTCCTGGGATCAATCCGACAATCATACTCCCGATGAGGAAGTAGCTGACTTGCTTCTTGTTTGTTGAATACTGACTGATAATCCGTATACTCTAGAGGCATGGTTACTGTACTACATATGTGTTTTTCTGTGCACCCTTGTGCAAGATGTACAACCGGAGTATCAAGACTTGGAAGACAAACAGCAGTAAGTTTTGTGCAATGCTCTCTGCAATACGATTAATCCATAGATACTAAGCATGCGGCCCAGCGGATTGTCGGGTCATGTAGACTGAGCCATGATATCCCCAATATCAAACAAAAGTTGGGCTCATCCATGAGGTTGAAATGGAAGTGCTCACTCCCAAACTGCATCATGAGTGCAGGGGTATGGTGCCTGACAGGATCTGAAGTGAGAGCGGTACCATCAACCACTTTGATGGGTTCTGGGATGTTTTTTTCTTTATTACATTCCAGCCCAAGTTCCTGAACGAGTGTTTGGTCGATGAAGTTCCCTGTGGCCCCTAAATCCACAGGGCAAGGATTCTAAGTTGAAGCTCATCAGACAACCACAGTGTTACAACCACATTTAAGTGAGCCAATGCCGTTTGGTTGTTGTTGGCAATGGCTGGTGAGATCGCTATCTCTGTGTTTCCCGAACAAGGGATCTCCTTCTTTTACAGTTTTCTGCCTCTTCCTTGGTATCACTGACCCAATGGACTAAAACGTGGGCCTTCAACGTAGTCGTCTTGTCCAAGGGCCAGTTCCTTGCATGACAGTCCTTTATGAAAGGCCCACTCTTGTTACAATACAAGCACAGTTTTTGTGTTCTTTTTTTTGGTTTCTCTTCAATAGACAGGAAACTGTGTATATCATTTATCTGCATGGGTTCAAACCCATTGGTGTACTGTCCACTGACCCTCCTCTAGAGTGAGGAACAATGAACTGTACTTCCCATCTATGCTTGTCCCCGCTTCTCTCCTGTACTCTATCGTTGAGTGGTACTGTCAGCTCTATCAGTTCTTCACAGGTATGAGGCAACTGTACTACTCGGCCAATACATCCTTTAATTCACTGTGTAAACCTTGATAGAACAAGGAATTTCTTTTCTCCACTGGCCAATCAGTCTCCACTAACAAACAATTGAAAGTAGTGACATATGAGAGCAGGTCTTGAGATCCCTGTTTGAGGGTGATGAGCTCACGATCTAAAGCAAGGAGATGGATTTTGTGATCTAACAGTTTCCGCATTTCTCCACAGAAGGCAGCAAAATTGTACAGTAGGGGATCGTCTCTTTCTATTAAGGATATCAACCAGGTGGACGCATTGCCCCATAAATAGGACAGTACAAAAACAGTCTTTGTTTGTTCGTCTGAAAACACAGTTGGTTTACACAAGAAATGGAGACGACACTGATGAAGATGCTGTATTTCTTAGGATCCGCATAAAAGGTTTAAGGTGGCACCAGCAGTATCTGTGGGGCATTAACCACCTGTATGGGAGTAGGAACACCTGACAAACAGTGGGACCTGGTGAAATAGAGTAAAACCCTGAGATCTGTGCTCCTCCTGGGGAGAGAATAGTGGTGTGGTCTGAACACGTCCCTGAAGAAGGAAGGGGAGGTGGTAAGGTCCATGCTTTTATGTGTGCTCCTCCCCCTTTGCCATGCTCAGACTGGCCCTTATGTGTGAGATCTGCCACCTCTCTGCTTACAGTCCCTATTTCCTTTCGTAACTCCTGATTTTTCATGCGTGATGCGTGCACTTTGATTTGTAAATTCATAATGGGTTCCAAAATAGTCGTGAGAACTGTGTTGGAATCCATAGCCCAGGCCAGCTAAATACATGCGCTTACTATTCTGTCACAAACTGTCACGCCAGTTAATAATCTAAGTCCTAAGCACTAACCTGGCTTGACCTGCTGGCGGGGATGATGACATGAAGACAGTCCTACAACTCCTCTTGGTGTTCGACCAGAGACCAGATAGAATCATATCCCCAAACCGCACACCAAGGGAATGGGGGAGTGGATAAAATAATAAACAACAGAATGGTAATCCTCTGCCACGGGAAAGGAACCTCCCTTGCTGTCTCGTTAGGGTTCTGTCCTAGGGACAGCATCTGCTAGGAGTCACCACCATACATGTGAGACCTGTAGTGAGCAGAGAAAGAGAGAACACATTAACTAAGTGTTTCCCCTGGCCACTCGCAAATACCAATCACTCATGTGTAAGGGTTCACTCACGTGCACTGCAGAGACTTGGTAACACAAATGCAGAGTCAAGAAGGAGTTAAAACATCATTCCAATAATATAGCTTTACATAACAATGATCCTTTCTCATAGCGTTTGTAAATGTTTTGCTATATTTCTAGCCTTTAGTTTCTTCCGCCTCAATTTTCCTGAGGCAACAGGAAAAGTCACAAAGGAGTTAAAAATAAAAAATAAAGATGTCTGGCACCAAAACAAAGTCGCAGGAAAACAAAACAGGAGAGCACACAGCACACAAACAGCCACACTACTTAACTGTATGTTGGAGACAGTCCGCGCCTCATTGCCACTGTCTCAGTGGCAAGTGTCATCCGCACCGAGTGGCAGCACAAATACCCAAGAGTGCCTCTGAAATCCCCGGCCATGTTCTGGCGAGGACACTACAATCCTCAGCAGAACTGTTAGACCTGGCACCATTGGCGTGGGTCTCCCTTCCATCTTTCGCTTTTGTCTCCTCTGTGTTTGCTGGTGTTAGATGCTCTGGGCGCTGTGCCACTGCCATTCAGTGCTACAGCGCGAATGCTCCCTATTGTAAATTGACTGGATGAATTGGTATTCCCATAATTGGCTCATTTGATTTACCTGTTAGTCCCTAGTACAGTGCACCGTGCGTGCCCAGGGCTGGTAGACCGAATGCTGCTGGTGGGCCTGCAGCGCTGGTTGCGCCACCGACAGAAGCAGCTTGTTAAGTGTGTCTCAGACCTGCCATCGCAGAGTCTGTGCGCAGTCCAGAACTGCCATTTTTGACTGTGAAGTGAACCCACTTCCCAGTCCCTCAACCTTCCCTTGGCATCATGTAAGTCACCCCTATGGCAGGGTGCATTGTATGTGAAAGGTAGGACCTGCCTTGGTCTGTGTGGCATGTCCTGATAGTGAATTACACTCCATTTCGTTTTTCACTATTGCAAGGCTATCTGTTCCCTTAGGCCAGAATGGGCAGTTTGATTATTACATCCTAGCTGACCCAAGGAACATGTTTGGAAAGTCGAATTTAGTATGCCTGAGCTCAGAATATTAAAGTACATCTTTTAGTGAGTATTATTTTTATATTCCGTGTTTGAAAATACCACTTTTAGAAAGTGGTTATTTTCTTGCCTAAGTCTTCCAGTGTGCTCTGCTGTTATGTGTATTGGCTGTCTGGTCTTGGAGGGACAGGGCAGGCTGAGCCCGACCTGGATTGAATAGAGAGATCTGCAGTTGGAGTATGGGGAGGGGTGACCCTTTGATCTGAGCAGGGCTGTGCCTGGCAAGGTGAATGATGGCTCCACCTCCCACTGTGCGTCTGATGGCAGACCCCCTCTTCCTCAAAGGCAGGATGCAGCCTTGTAAACAAAGTGCTCCAGGACCACACCGAACTGGTTCTGGCTGGGTTCAGTGACTTGTGACTTTTGAGAACAAAGACCTGTGGGGTATAAATATCTGGGCCAAAACCCCTACAGGGTGTGTTACTTCTGGATGTCAAGACGAACCTCTGTCCGTGTAACTAGAGGGAAAGGACTTTGAAACTTTCATCCATCTTGCGGAAGCAACTACCCAAGGGCCTGATTTGAGCTTGCCTCCTGCCGAAGTCTCAGGGACAGTAGACTTCACCCATCAGCCTTCTGAATTCCTATTGAGGGGGGTTCTACTCGCGGGTGAGGCTTCTGTCGAGAATTCCAGAGCCTCTGGGTCTACTGCGGGGAACGCGGGCTTAGAATCATCGCTATCGCTATTGTGGGCCGCTGCAGCTGAGGAGCTGTTGCTGCTGAGAGCCCGCCTTTGTCTGTGCTACGAGAATCATCGCTATCGCTATTGTGGACCGCTGCAGCTGAGGAGCTGTTGCCGCTGAGAGCCCGCATTTGCCTGTGCTACGAGAATCATCGCTATCGCTATTGTGGGCCGCTGCAGCTGAGGAGCTGTTGCCGCTGAGAGCCCGCATTTGCCTGTGCTACGAGAATCATCGCTATCGCTATTGTGGGCCGCTGCAGCTGAGGAGCTGTTGCCGCTGAGAGCCCGCATTTGCCTGTGCTACGAGAATCATCGCTATCGCTATTGTGGGCCGCTGCAGCTGAGGAGCTGTTGCCGCTGAGAGCCCGCCTTTGTCTGTGCTACGAGAATCATCGCTATCGCTATTGTGGGCCGCTGCAGCTGAGGAGCTGTTGCCGCTGAGAGCCCGCATTTAATCACCGTCTCAGGATCATCGTGAGTGCACGCCGCGGACCGCTTCAGCTGGGAGCTGTGGCCGCTGCGAGTCCGCCTGTCATCATCGCGGCTTCCTCCTGAAGCTGCGTGCCGTGCCCCTTTAAACCTCAGGTACATTGTGCATCACCGGGTCGCGTAGACCCCGGCCTCGAACTAAGTTCGTTTCACACGCTTTTGAGTGCTTTTATTGCCTTTTAAGTGAACCTATATTTACGTGCATTGTGGCTTCTTGATCGTCTTTGAGCCTTGTGTTAAGCTTATATAAAGATACTCATTTTTCTATAGCTACTTGTGTGGTGTCCCTTTGTGGTGTCTTCACTGCGTTATTGTGTATGGTCATAAATGCTTCACACACTGCCTCTGAGATAGGCCTGTCTGCTCGTGCTACGTTACCACAGGGTTGAGCAGGGGTTATCAAAGGGTGTAGCCCCCTTACTCTGACTTAGGAAGAAGGGTCCCTACTTGGACATTGGCGCCAGCCACTGCCACCTAGAGATCCCCATTTCTAACAAGAACCAATATACAGGACTGCAAGAGCGGAAACACTCTGGCTCCAAAAGCGAGGAACAGATGGCTTCCGGGTCACGATCCGCACTGCTGGATTCCATCTCCACCAGTGATCTGGAACGTAGAGATCTGCAGGACAGAGACAGAATTGCAAGCGCAAATGCTTGCTGGGAACACCCTAAAATAGTCATATATCCAAGATGGCCACCGCAATATGGATACATGAGAGCCAGCACCTACCTGTATTATTTCCTGGTGCAGTTAATGCGGCATAGGTCTCGTTGTCTGCCACCATAACGTCAATGCAGAGTTGAGTGACCTTTCAAGCATACTGTATTCAGTGAGGTATGTGGGAATATTTCTGCCCTCAGGGTGACTTATACAGGACAGAATAGTCAGGTGGCTAGAGCGTCATGACAGTCGACCCCAGTACCGTACTGCACCCTGCTTGTTGCAGTATTACATGGCAATTGCATTGTTTGTATGAGTCAGCCTCCCTTTGAAGGTTGATAGTAAGGCCATGACAGCCAGTCAGCTGCCCCTAAGCTCCAGTAGATTGATGTATAGCTTGAGCTGTGCTGGAGTCCACAAGTCTTCGGTTTCCATTTCTCCTAGGAGACCTCTTCAACCCAGAGACATTGTAGTCATCAGTACTGTGACCTCTGCATGGGTTAGGGAGAGCGACCTGCCACAAGTCAAATTAATGTCCACTTGCTACCATTGAAGGTTCCAGGCTGTCTCCTCAGAGATGCAGATAGAACCAGGCAGACTGTCACGGCGCAGAGCTCAGTGATATCGGAGGTTCCACTGTAGCGGCATTCCCTCAAAACATTCAGTATGGGCAAGACACAGCAAAGTATGTATTGCATGCTAGCTTGAAACCAAGGACTGTGTGGGTCACGTCATGGGAGCAAGCATAGTGCACTGACGGATGCTTCCAACAGGATTTTCAGGGGATGTGCATGCATCCCTGATTGACATGGCATGACTAAGGCAAGGCTAGGAGCCCAAGAAGCCTCAGAACCATACTCATTGAGACACAGGATTGAGCCAACACATAGGGATCATATCCTGAATGTCCAAGACTCGTCGCAGCAGTAGAAAGGCCATGAACGCCACTGTGTCCAGGATAGTGTCCATAAAGGGAATCCTGTGCATAGGCATGAAATGTTTCTTGGGTTCGCTGATGGAACACCCCAGAGATGTCAAAAGGGAGACCATTGTCTAGAGGTGGACTGCGAGTGACTGCGGCGAGCCCACCTTGAGCACCCAGTCATCAAAGTACAGGAATAAATTTATCCGTGACCTCTGATGAGCTCCACTATACTTTCGTGAATTCCCATGGGACCGAGGTGAGGCTGAAAGATAGACTGGCAAATTGGAAGTGTTCAAATACGACAGTGAACGGCAGGTAGTGCTTGTGGGACTTCAGGATGGGTATATTAGAATATATGACCAGCTACTACAAAGACTCCTTTCCAGTCCACAGGGTCCAGATCAAAAGAACTTAATCCAGAGTGAGCATTTTAAATTTCTCCTCCCACAGGAAGATATTCAGAAATCTGAGGCATTGTTTTTAGCATGAAATAGCACGTTTAACACCCCTCACCTATCTCTATGTCCAGTACCCTCTTAATGGCATTCTTGTCCAAATTAAGACTGACTTCCTGCATAAACACTATGGCATCGTCTGTTGGATATAGTCCTGGTAAAGGGGGGGGGTGAAATAAATAGCAGGGCATAGCCCGACTGAGTCATTTTTAATACCCATCAAGGTGAAGTGATGGATTTTCAGCCATGGAGGAAAAATCAAATCCTACCCCCTACCAGAAAGTTTTGGCTCTAGAAGAGCAAATCAGAGTGGGTTGGTGGCCGTTGCAGCAGGGAAGGCAAAAGATGACTGCTGTCCCTATTGGTGTACATGGTCTTGGCCATCACTGTGCCCCTTGGGGCCACGAAAATTCTGGGCCAATTGACACACTGGCTAAGAGGGTGTTGCTGTCTGTATGCCCAGCCTTTTGAGTAGCCTCTGTATTTACAGTACTATTGGTGAAATTAGTGGGCTGGCGAAAGCAATCGTAGGGAGCGGGCCATGGCGCGGCTGTCTTTACAGCATTCCAGCACCAAGTGGGCCTTCTCACCGAATAGTCTAGAGAAATCAAATGTCATGTCAATCAAGGACACCTGGACATCCCCTGAAGATCCTGTTGCAAGCATTGGTCAGAGCACTTGCATTCTCCCACGACGCGACCCACACAGTCCTTAGTTTCAAGGCTAGCATGCACACATAGTTTGCTGTGTCTTGCCCATCCTGGTTTGAGCAAATGCCGCTCTAAGGAACACAATGATAGGCTGGCTGAAGAAAATATAGTTCTTCCCAAAAGCGTAAATATGCTTTGGTTTCCTGTCTACAGGGATAGTAGGGAAGGTATTTGGATTCACCTTGCAGGTCGACACCTGCACCACTAAGCTTTCTGGTGTCAGATGCTGAGTAATGAGTGCAGGGTCACCAAGGCCCGTCTATGTCACCTAGCCACAGGTCAACAAACTGGAGGGGCTGAACTTTGTTTCATCCAAGTGACTATAGGAGCATTAGTTAGTACTTCACTGACTGAAAGGCAGTAAGGGCTCTGTGGAAACCAGCCCTTCCTTTAGGATTTCCCTGAGCCGATCTGACTTTACTTCAACACTGGGCAGTTGTGCGTCAAGGACGTCCGCTTCTCTTTGCACAACAACTGCAAAAGAAGCACTTTCTTTTAGTGGTGGAACAGGTAGTGAGTCCAGCTAAGTTTCTGAATAGGTATCCATCCTACCTGCAATTTTTACCTCTGAATAAAGTCATTTATCTGTTTAATGAAGGAGAGTAAGTTGTCTGCATTCGCATCGTCATCATGGGGGACATGTAAGCCTTGGGGCGCATCCAAACCATAGCCAAGCAGGGATTCCAGCCTCTGAAATTACTGTGTCATGAAAGAGACTGGGAGTGAGGTTAAAGGGTTAATGGCTGTGCTTGGTAATTTCATTGTGTGACATTGGCCTTGTGCGGGCTGAAGTCAGTTTGGGATCAGAATCGGATCCAGCATGGGTGCCAGTGGATTTGGCGGCTGCAAGGAAGGAATTGTAGAGGAAGTGTAGATCTGAATTGGCATTGGTAGGGGGCCTGTAGCAGGTCCCCAGAGTACAGACAGTGCTGGGGAAGGGCCTATCAGCAAAGTGCAACTGTAGGCCATTGCAGCTTGGTGGGACCTGAAGACTCTCCAGAGGGCGCCGGCAGCATCTTAAAAATCTGCAGCAGGGTCTTTTTAAAATCTTCTATCCTGCCTTAGGGTCAAGAACGGCCTGGGCAATTCGAAGTATGTCAAAACCAATTAAGGTGAAGGCTCAGAGTCTGTGGACACTGGGGGCAATGGGTCCATGGAGTGCCAACTTTGTGACTTCTCGCCAGACTTTGAGTGTTGAGACAGGGTCAAATCCCGCTTGGCCTTCTTCTGCTTGGGATGCACTTTGGGTTCCAACTTATCCAATGACTTCAAAATCTGGAGCAAAATTGGCCCAGCCACTTACATTGACAGTGGGAGCGTTGTTTCAAGCGTGACCTCTTTAGAGGATTGGCGACATTTAGCTTTCCCTCTTAATCCCTGATCACCTTCTTGTGCATCAGCGTGCTCTTATCACTTAACTCAGAGTTGTGACCGTAACCTAGGCATTCACCAGAGACACGTCGTACGGGTTTGTGACTAACATCTGCTGTCTGCAGGCACGGATTGAACCCCGTTGTCTTTGGAGGAGAATTTTTCCCTAACTCACTGCGGAAAATATTAAAGTCTTCAGATGACCGACAAGTTAGAAGTAGAGCTCCACATCTGTTTCAAAGAGTGTTAGGAAAAAAGAACTGATGTCAGTGTGCAGGAGTTGCACCTATGTTTCTAGGGTGACGTGAGGCAGCAGCAGACCCACCTAACACCACCCAGCGACACTCATACCTACTGCTTGAAAACCTCCCAATCCATTGTAACCCTTGTGAATATCCTACAGGGGAGGAATCTGCAGTTAAAAGTATCCACTAGGAAAGGATAACGTAGGGAATGAATCAACAATGTGCTCCCAACATACAGTAACTGGGTATCATGCATAGTAAGCAACACAAAAGTTATGCAGCTGCACTGCCTTTGTACTTTGGAGGATTCAAATAGCAAAAATGTCTTGGTTCGCCAGTATTCATGGATCTCACGGATGTAAGGAAATCACAGACATCATCTTTCAGCTTTTTTTTTTTTTTTAAACAACCTGAAGTCTTTGTCTCTTTTGCTGCATCTCCGGGCAATCCAGAAAAATCCCTTGCATCTTGCTGCGGCTCTTGACAATTCTTCCCTTCGGTTAGTGGAGCCCAAATACACTATGATGGTTCTGATGCCTTTCCAGGAGTCCCCTGGCACTCTGTTATGTTATGTTAAAATGAATTTGTAAAGTGCACGTACACCGGGGAGGTTTCATGGCTATACTTTGATTGATACCCAAGTCCTGGAGAACATTCAAAAAGCCTGATGGAATAGCCAAGTTTTAAGAAGGCTTCTGAAGCCGAGGAGGTTGGTGCAGAAACGGATTTCAGAGGGGAGGGAGTTCCAGAACATGGGGGCCAAAATGGCAAACCTGGCACCACCAGTGCGCTTTGATTTAAAAGAGGGAGTGGACAAAAATAGCTTGTGTGCTGAGCGAAGATTGCGTGTGGGAACGTGCTTGTTAATCAAGTTGTTCACAAATTTAGGGCTTCTTTCATTGAGTGACTTAAAAATGAGGCACCCAACCTTGAAGGCACAGCGCTGGACCACCGGAAGCCAATGAAGTTTCTTTAGAAGAGGAGTGACATGATGGTGCCTAGGTTGATGAACAATCAGGCGTGCGGCCTGATTTTGTACCATCTGCAGACGTTTGGATAAGTAGAGGGGAATGCCAAAGTAAAGCGAGTTAGCATAGTCGACATGGGACATGACCATGGCGATACTCACCTGAATCCGGGCTTCATGGGTAAGAAATCTGCAGATCTTTTTTATTTTCCTGAGTTGGAAAAAACAGGTAGAGATCACCGACCCAATCTGGGGCTTCATAGTGAGGTCTTGACTGATTATTACCCCAAGGCTCTTAGCCGAGCTAGATGGAGCGGGGGACTGACCCAGCTCCCTGGGCCAGAAATGAGGGCCCCAGGGATTTTTAGAAATACCACCTGTTAAAACCAACTCCGTCTTGTCAGGATTGAGCTTAAGATGGTTACTGTTCATCCACTGACTAATGAACAGCATGGTAGACTGAAAGGCGTGGACCGACTCCGAGGAGTTGCTGATGGGGAAAATGAGTTGAAAATCGTCAGCATAGTTAAAAGTACAAACTTGACGCTCTTTCAGGGCTCGGACAAGAGGGAGAAGGTAAAGATTAAACAACAGGGGAGAAAGTGAGGAGCCTTGAGGGACTCCGCAAGAAATTCTAGTTCGGGGGGCAGTAAACTGTGCAGTACAGACTGCCTGGGATCGGTTTTCCAAAAAGGAGGTGATCCAGCCCAGAAAAAGTCCCGAGATTCCCGCGTCCCTCACCCGGTCGACCAAAAGGTTATGGTCGACCGTGTCAAAGGCCGCGGAGAGATCAAGCAGGACAAGAGCCTGCGAGGAGCCACCATCGACCTCGCTACGGAGAGTGTCCAACACTGTAAGGATCACCGCCTCGGTAGAATGAGCCGGGCGGAACCCCGCTTGGTGGGAATCAAGAAATTCGGATTCCTCCAGGAAATCTGTGAGACATCTCGTGACATAGGCTTCCAAGACCTTGGCTAGGTAAGGAAGAAGAGAGATAGGTCGATAGTTTGTTAAAATTAGCGGATCCGCGCCCGCCTTCTTCAAAAGGGGGATGACAATTGCCTCCTTAAAAGTGGCGGGGACGATACCCTGGAACAGTGACTCATTTAAAAGATTGAGAGCAGGACTAGGGAGGGCAGTAAAAATTTCCTTCAAGATGCTAGGAGGGCAGCAGTCAGTGGGGGAGCCAGATTTGACTTTAGAAAGGAGATCCACAAGGGTATGCTCATAGATTATAGGGAATTGCGTAAAGGTGCTATGGAAGGAATTCTGCTACCAGAGCAAATGGTGTCAGCAGTGTCTCTTCAAAAACCTCAATCCTGAAAAACACCAGCATTATTGAAATGATACCCTCACATTCTGAAGTCGGTGGGACCTCCAAACACTCTAACTCTCGTCTGCCTAGCTGCGATTTACAATGATTTTAATTTGCACCTCATCTTGGTCATAACAACAATCTGTTGCTTTAACTGACTCATGTTCCTGAAGCTGCAGATGATTAGACGTTGGTTTGTTTTGCAGCCTTTTCAGGTTGTGTTCAGCCGTGTCCACCTTGTCATGGACTTTTGCTACTGCCTCTTCCTTAGCAAAGGCATTCCCTGCCAACTACTTTGTGGTGGACCTCAGGTCCTACATCAAATCAAAGAGCCCCGAATCTCATTGCGTCATAGTGGCAAGGCTAAGACTGGCTTCCCTCCATCTTGGGAGTCTTTACAGGACCTTGCAGGTTTAAAGTCAAAAAAGTGTTTCCTGTCACTTTCCCGCTAGGTTTTAGCATTTATCAGTGGCATCACTATTGTGTAGCCATTGCCATCCCACTCAAGTCTAGCCACACTCTTTCTCACCTTGAAAAGCTGGATATTTAAGGCACAGAGGACACAAAACCCCCCATTGCTTGCCCAGGACTGTTCACATTGTCATGCCACAATACTATACTAGTGTCTCTAAGGGTGTAAATTAAAAGTCAATTTTATCAGAAGCACAATTAATTGCTAGGAGCGCAAGGGGTGAACAGGGAGACAAATGATTCAGAATGACAACGCAAATTTGTTGTATATATTACTTCATATATTTTGAAAGACATGAAAAAGCACTGCGTTACATTCAATGGCATGTAACCTGTGTGATACTGTGTACAAGTGCTCGTGAAATAGTGAACGACGCAAGTGACACGTGAGGCAGTATGTACAGCCTATATTCTAGGCAATTCACCCAGACAAATTCAGTACAGAGACTGTCTGAACTCACCAGGGCTCAGTGGGTGATGTGCATCTCCCTGGGTCTGGTAAGCAGTGTGGGCCTCAGGATTTCTAGCAAAGACCAGTCAACAGTAACCTGGGTTGATGCCCAGTGTCACTCCTGCCTTGCAGGCCCTGCCTCTCTCTGCTGCTGCTGATGATAATTCAACCTGATGGCACTGTAAGGGAGATGCTTAAGCTGCCCCCCACAAGGGTCCTGCCGAATAAAATTCTTTGAGGCTCATGCACCAGCCCATGGATGCCCTGTCCCGAATTCTGATCAGAATTGCCTGCAGAGCCTAGTGGACATTCAAAATGTAACATAAGAACAGTGAAAACTCAGTATTTCATTGGGGAACTGGCTCAGGATGCCCTTGCATTGAAATTTTGAGTTTGTTTTGAGCCTGCTAAGCACCTTCTGGGAAGCTCCCACAAAAAGGGACCAGCAGTCTAGTCTACCTCCAATACCAATAAATGCATGCGCCAGGTAGGCTGTTTTCAGATAAAAACAGTCATAGTTTTGCTAGCACATGGATGTGAAAAGTATAAGTTCTAGCAAGGGTGTTGACATGTTTTCCTATAGTATGAGTTCATTATCTACAACTGCTCCCACAGACTTAACCTTTTTGATTAATGTAATTTCAGCTCTATAATTATGGAGTTATTCATGGTAAACAGTTTGACCGTGGTTCTCGTTTGGTAGCAGCTCAATTTTGCTAGAATTGAAAACTAAACAGCTCAGTTTCATCCACTAATAGGTGAAGCCTACTAGACAGACATGTGCTGTCTTTTGCAAGACTAATTGTGGCTTACCATGAATATAGAGGGGCACGGATCCCGCCCATTGTTTACCATTGGTTGGCTTTCCTGTCACTCATTTGCCTGCTTCTTAGTCATGTGCCAGCTTGTCTATCTTGTGTTTGTCCCTTCCATGGAGAATTGGATGTTTACCATCTCTCTGATTGGCTGGCTTCTCTGCTTGCTTTTCAAGCACTACTTTCTTCTTTTCAGGCAAGCAATCCAATAGACTGCATGTGTTTTTTGGTTGTCTCCCTTGAATACGTCTCTCCCACAGCACTCGTGTTGCTCTTTGTGCTTCCCCTTACCTCCCCTCCCTATTGCCATTCGCTGTGCCCTTACTCCCACCTGCGTCCCCCTCTCTCCCAGTTACTTTCCTCCACCTGTGCCCTCCGTGTTGCTTTTACACCCCTTCCGTCCTCCTGTGTTGCTTCCAAGTCCGATATTGCTTTCACGTCCCATCACCCTCTCCCAGGTTGCTTAAATGCCCCATGTTGCTCACATGTCCCTCCGTTGTTTTCGCTTCCCCACCCACTTTTAAAAAACACTTTTGCACGTTTTCTTTTCTTTTTAGTTACCAATCCAACTCGGACTGGCAACTGAAAAGAAAAAAAACCGGTGCCGGAGTCTTTCTAATTTGATATGGAATCATGAAGACAGGCAGGCTAACCTTCTTGCATTGGTAACCATTCTGGAAAGAACTGCACATGAACAATCGGCTTAGTGCTGTAACTTTATATACATTCAGGTGCATTTTATAAACCTTAGTGCACCTGCAAACCTAGGTGCAGTGACCTAACTAGACATACTGTTGTGTGTGAAATTGCTAGATAGTACCATAATAGGATGGCAGAAAACAATACATTATTTAGTAAGTGGATCAATTCATGTTAGCGTTAATAACTTGACAGTTTTTCATTTTTTAGCAATGTTGGAGTAGCCCAAGTGTAAATGGAAGCTTATCAAACAAACATTATGGGAGGGGGGGAAAAAAAAGTAGAAATTCCTATATCCTAAATAAATGTCAATCAGTATTACATCTTATTAGGTTTGGCAGGTAGAGATTCTGTTTGGCAACAAAAGCGTGTATATAATAGAGTAGTAGACTTACTGAAAGTGATAAAGGTTCAACCCATCAGGATAGGGAAGAGTTGCAACAATAGTCATAGTTTACTAATGCTCTGCTCATAAGTGCTACAGATAGTTAAATACACAAGAACATAATCAGAGTGAAGCTTAAAAAGAGTGATCAGGGCATGTGAGTTGCCACAAAGATCAAAACCTCACCAGCATCTGTGCGTGCAGCCAGCACAATGGAATGACTGCAGGCGAGCACAAGTAGAGATATAATTGCCCATCCATGATGAAGGCTTACATCGTATGCGCGCCGCAAAATAAAGAATTATCTAACAGCTTCAAGCAGAGGTGTTCATGGCACAAAAAATGTTTATAATTGAAGAGGATGCAGAAGTGAGGATGTCAAAAATTTTGGTAAAAGGACTATTCATAGCAAATGATTGTCCAATTAATTTTATCCTCTTTACATGCAATCTGGGATGACTCCATAGTTTTTCTTTTAGTGTTCAGTCTTTTTTCTATTGACAGTTTTTTCTGGGCCCTCCCATTTTAGGTCTACCCTACCAGACAGTGTACGCTCTCTGGGTGTAAAAGACTCATTGTCAGCTTACCAAGAACATACTGGAGTTTACGTTTACCATTGCTTGTCTTTATTGTCACATATTCTTGCTTCTTATTCAATGGCTTGCGTTGCCCATCTTGTGTTTATCTCTTCCATGGAGCATAACCTCTTCACTTGTATCCATCCACTGCTCACTTTTAGGGAACTACCTCCTTTATGCTCAAACACTCCACAAGAGTGCATGTGTTTTCCAGCCGTCTCCCTCATGTGCTTCTCTTCCCCCTCTTCGTGTTGCTGTCATCCATGTGCTTCTCTACCACACACTGCTCCCTCTCATTTCTTTTAGCTTAAGCACTCCACAAATACACACATTTTCCAGCTGTTTCCCTCATGTGCTTCTGTCCCCCTTCCTGCTCAGGGTTGTACTCTTGTCCGCGTGCTTTTGTTATTTACCAATCCAAGTGTGACGGCCATCTGGGGTTGATGATTAAAGAATTAAAGCAAATGCCTCCTGCATCATTCTGCTGGTACATGCATGCGTTCTGACGCATGCACATGTCCGTTTCAATGACGCGTCCGCCAGTGCGTATTTTTGAAAAATATATATTTGTTAACAATGCTGCAGTGTCCCAAAGCTGTACAGGACCAACAAAAGTAATTGCTAGTGCCATAGGTCCAAAAGCAAGACCTATTGGCTTTACCAATGCTGGTTTCTGTATGTAAATTATTGGCATTCTTACCCAGCATTAATCTACAATCATAACAATTTTTGTATTATGCGAACACCATTGCACAAGTCTCTTAGATACATCTCTGATTTTGGTGTGCATGTAATGGAGACTGCCATCTTGGTCTCTTCTACTCACACTCTCAAGCTCTCGATCCATTTCACTACCAGTAGCATGAAAGGGCTGTACTGAAAACCAATATCACCCTACCAAAAATGTTCTAAGCACATCCACACTGCAAGACTCACGTGAAGTACGGGGCCTTTATTGGGTAATGAATGGCAACACACTCTGCTCTGAGGACGGACCTTTACCTGCAGCCCAGAAAATTCTAGGGAGGCAGAACAGCCCATCTGGTGCTGATGCACGCGTTGACACAGCTTCCAACTTTGAGTTTTAACCTTTTTGACACCTCGTATGTTTTGGTCTCATTTTTGAAACCTCCACTCTGAACATGTCATGTGCATTTAAATATTTGTAACTATGCTTATGAGCGAGGCAACTCTTTAGTGCTCTGGGTGGTTGAACCCTTGTAGCCTCCAGTAAATTTACAATTCAATATACATTTTTGTTGTCATATGTAAACTCTTCCTTGATTGTCTTATCCTTAAGATAAAGGAATCTCCTGATCCTTTTTTTCCAGCAATATTTTTGTTCACCTAGCATATATTTATACCTGTGCTACCCCAATATTGCTTTTAAAAAAGTCATAACTGGATAAGACATACCATGTTCTGGTTAAGTACACTAACATGAAATGAAGCATTTGCAGAATCTCATTTTCTTTCTCCATGCGATTAGCTTTATGCATTTTAGTTATGCACCACAATATATCTATGTGGGTCTCTGCAACTAGGTTTGTAAATTGTATCAGAGGTTGTAAAATGTTCTTTAAAAAAAAAAAATATATATATATATTAGCTGCACAGGTCTGCCCCAATGCTTCCTGGACAAACTCCGACACTCCACAAGATGGCTAATTATCAAAGTTTATTTATTTTCAGCGTTACCGCACATAACGAGTTTCGCCTGGCTCCCCAGCATTTTCAAACTCAATATATATATACAAAGCTTAATATTTTTCCTGTTCCCATGTTCACTTTTGTGCCGAACGGTGTCCCGTGCGATTACCTGCCCATGCCCATGCCCATCCTGATGATGACCCTATTGTTAGTTAGACTGTTGGGGGTCGAAACATCAACACTCCTTTTTCAACTGACCATATACTATGAATGTGAATTCTAAATTTAACAACTAAAATTGGGGTGTTTAATCATCAGTTTACTTCATCCACCTCTGACAATGTTCAATGCCCCATCACACACGTTTTTCTCTATTCCGCTCCATCAACTGTCACCATTTTGATGCTTTGATATCTTCAAACCAAGGGGTCACTAATACACCAGCTTTTCCCTAAGACTTCAGGCCTCGTCTTGTGTCATTCATTGAGATGTTGACAATGTACTTTTGTAAAAGTAACTAAATGGCAAATTGCAAAGTAACTCCATTGGCAACTTCATCTCTACTTCATAAAAAATATGACATGATGCAGCGCCTTGAGACCCTCCCGGGTGAGTAGCGCGCTCTATAAATGCCGTGATTGATTGATGATGCAGTTGATTTCTGATCGCACGTAGTCTCCTAATTTCATGTGCTCTTTACAAAAACAACAAATTAATTCATGCCCACAGACATGTGAAAATAATATTTTTGAAATTGCTTGCACTTTTTTTTTTAAATTATGTGTATATTTCTTAAATATCCACACGTTGTTGAGCTTTGAAATGGCTGGAAATGACATTTTTAAGCAGACGTTTGGAACTTACTAATTACTTTTTTAAACTGTTTTTACGAAGTAAAAAATGCACTGGGTGTATTTTTTTGAGTTAACCACTTGATGTTATTGTGTTTCTTTCCTGCATGCGCACCTTATTAAGCCACAGAAGGGTTAATGGAGTACAGTTGAATATGTCCAAAGATGGCCGCCTGCCGGGCAAATGAGACAGATGGAGGACGCTGTCAGTGGGATGGAGGGTTGAAAACACCAAGATCGCCATACTAGTGTATGTGATGCCGTACACTGTTTGAACATGCGAGCAGTCAGTGGTGTAGTCCAAGGTGGTCCCACAAACACCTCTCAACCTCCCTCTCCCTTGGGCTAATGGGGGACACACAGGGCCAGCTCTAGGGTTTGTGGGGCCCTGGGCAGAACAGTAACATGCAAGGCCCCTCTAAGATGTGATATCACAGTAAGTAACATCACAGGAGGGAGATCAATGGAACATTTATTTTCTGGCATTGTTGAGGCAGATTTGCAAGAAACTACTTACCTAGTGTAGCTATCACTAAAATGGCTAAAAATATGAATCCTGATAAAATAACTACATATATTTTAAAGCTCTACTACGTGCAAATACATTAAATTAATCAAACTGGTTGAAAAAGCTAGGCCTAGGTCTCCCCAAAACTGATAAAATTAGAGCAGTTTTCACTAATTGTTTATAGATTAGGGCATGATTAACATTTCAAGTCAGATTGTCAAAGAACTATACAGTGGGACTTCAAGTTACTCCCTGTGCTTGATCGGTTGGATACCTGGGCAACTGATAATCATGTGTTAACGACTCCCAATATGGATTCAGGAGAGATATTGGGACGGTATAACAGTCCATTAAACTTAATCTTCTCATTGGCAAATATTAGTTAACAAAGAATGGACATCTCAATCTCTGCTTCGGTGATTTAAGCAGCGCTTTCGACCATGTTAATCATCCAAATTTATGGAAGACTATGAAAGATATGGGGGCACCAGAAGATATTATATCACATTTGTCGCAAATGTATTTTTTATTGACAGCTCGGTGCGATACAGGTTAGAAGGGGGGGGGTGTACTGAGAAATTTAAGATCACCCAAGGCATCAGGCAAGGCTGCGTCCTTGCTCCATTCCTGTTCTCATTATTTATTAACATGGTGGATAGAGCATTTCAACAGGGGGAGGCTGACGCCCCGAAAGTTGGCTACTGCTCCTGCTCCTATATGGAGACGATGCGGTAGTGATATCTAGAACCGCCAATGGTCTTCAACAACTGATCAATGTATTTGTCGCATATGTGAAGCAGAAAGATCTAAAGCTTAACCTGACTAAAACTTTTGGGATGGCCTGTGGCCGGAGGAAAGCCAAGAAAAAGACCCATTATAAGAAAGATCATAAATTAGAAGAAATGAAGAGTTTTAGTTATTTGGGTATACTCTTTTCTTACAATGGCTCCCGGGGACCTCAACTAGATATGGCAAAGCTTAAGTTTACCAGATCAGTTGAGGCACTGTTTAGATTTGCAGGGAAGATACGTACTAAACCCATACGAGAAATGGTACAACTGTATAAGAGCAAATGTGTTCCAATTGCCTCCTATGGGGCTACTATTTAGAGTATGGAAAGTATTCTACATTGCAATCATATGAAAATTATTTTCTCTGCAGACTCATGGCTGTACCCCGTTCTGTTCCTACATAAATCATGCACAAGGAAACAGGTATACCATATTTAGAAGACATTATTTATGTTAGTGCAATAACCAGCTGGTATAACATCTGGAGCAAGGAAGGAACAAAGTTTGCTAGAGAAATATTAAAGACTGCCTTACTTTAGAGTATTATCAGAAGATCACATGGCTAATGTATATAAATTATTAAAAGAAATCAATGAAATGTTAACAGTTATGAATCCTGTCAGTATCCTACAATTTGGTAAAGAAGAGACGAGACAAATATTTCTAAGGAAGCAAGATATCGATAGAGAACAAAGAGAGAGGAAAAAATGTAGTGTTTCAAGCTATATGGCAAGACCGGTGCAAAAAGGTATACAGGGCTACTTAATAAGGGTAACAAATGTTCAAGAGAGATTTTATCTGACGAGATTGCGGATGGGGATTTTGCATCATTTAGTTGCTTTTCTTAAAAAGGAGGCATTGACGAAAAATATTCCTAAATGTCCGTGCGATGGGAAAGCCACTCAATCAACAGCACATTTTATCCGGTTTTGTATATTTTATAATGATATTAGAAGGTTTTTATCATGTTCCTCTCTATCTAACTGAAAAAATTATGTTTGATAAAGATGCATTGAATTACGTATGCAAATTTGAGAACAATGTTATCTGCCGAATTGTTTCTGCATATATATTTCAAGCTACGAAAAGAAGAAAATCCCTCGCATATCTAGACAATATGAATTATGAAATACCCAACGCTGACACTAATAATTATAGGTAACTGTTGAATATTTCATCTCTCTTGCATGATAATTTGCCCAATAGATAATTTAGGTGAAAATCTGTGATATTGATAAACTACTATCTTTTTTAGAACTTTCATACATTTTGCAAATATGCTAAATTTGCACAATAGTAGCAATCTTGTTGATGTTACATATGTATTTATTGTACATTAATTATGAATACCACTGCCTATAGGATATTGTGCATAATGTAATACAAATATTTAAACCTTGCTATACTAAAAAAGTTGTTTTAAATGTAATGTATAGATTGTTTTATGTGTTTTGTACTTTTATGGATTCAAATGAAATCCGAATAGAATTTGATTTGACTCACCAGTCGTCCCATAAGCTAGTAAAGTTCAAGATCAGGTATTTAGTTTTCAGCAGGCATTGGGGATCAACACTAACCAATAAATGCTAGATCGGGTGAGTGACCTGCAACAGCGGCAGCAAGCAACAGGAAGCAGAGAATCCAAAAGATAAGAGGAGACAGCACAAATGGCATTCACAGGTGGTGTGGCTAATATATTGGCACGCAGAAGCACCAAAGACTGGACCACACCTGTACACAGAGCACACAAACCCAGCAATTACGCACAAACTCCATTTTAAGAGCTGCAAGGAGTTGAACTAACTCAAAGATATACAGAACAGATGGATAAAACGAAAAACAGTTTGAGGCCAGGGAAAAAGAGACTGCCAAAACTCTACTGGGAGCCAGTCACTAAAGAGATACATTAAAGGAACAAAAGAAAAAGGGCTTACTATAGTAGACTCTTTGCAGTTTACAGCTATATGGGAAGGACATGTAGCAACATGGAAGAGGTAAGTTGGGGGAGGAGTTGTTTTGCTTGCAAAAAAATGCCAAAGTAATACCAGAGACTTGCAGTTTAAAAACAATTAAGCCACATGTCCCTAATATCTGAGAAGTCACTTACCTAATTGCAAAGAGACCAGAACCATGCCGCTCAACTCATATTTAGCTTAAGAAGTAACACCAAATTGTCCCTGCCCTCAGGAAAATTTATTGGATTTGGTCATAGAGATATTTGAATGCAAGACTATTTCCATCATCCACAAGTCACTCCAGCCCCCCCCCCCCCCCTGGGTATCTAACCAAACACCTTTGGTCTTCCAACCTCAAATACAAGATGTGCTTCCCTGCATAGGGTGTGTTTGGCAGATAATTTCATGTCTATTGATGTACTCTATGGAATGCCCCCTCGCTTCTCAGCTGCCCTCTTCCCCTGCAGCCCCCATCTCCTGTACGCCCGCCTTCTTCTCCTCACTTCCTACAGGAATCCCCATTCTAACTGTGCTCCTGAAAAGCAGCAGTCGGAACCCCGTTCAGAGGGCCAAGGGGCCCCAGGGCAAGCAAGGTTTAGGCCTTATACTCCTGATGTTCTGAGGCCCACCCTACAATGGATCTCGCTCAACAGGGTCAAGCTGTAGGAAGGTAGGATCTGACTGCATGGTTACCCCCACTTTTTGCCTGGTGTTTTGCTGGTTTTTGACTAGTCTGACTGGGATCCTGCTAATCAGGACCCCAGTCTATCTGCTTTTTCCCTAAAATGTTATGCCACATACTTTGGTACACTCCAGATTGGATACTGGGGTACCCTTATAATTCCCTAGTATATGGTACCCATGTACCCAGGGCATAGGTACCCCAGAGGCCTCCCATGGGCTGAAGCATGTATTATGCCACCCATGAGAGGCCATGCAAAATGGAACTACAGGTCTGCTACTGCAACCTGTGTAAGCCGGTGGTTGCACCACTTACTTTAGATATAGGTTCACTATATCTATAGGTCACTACACTTAAAACTTATAAGTCACCCCTATAGCAGGCCTTCACAATCCTGAAGGGAGGGTGCTGGGTTTTACGTGATAGGGTGCCCCTGCATGAGCAGAGCCCCTCTGCAGCCTTCGGATACCATTCTCCCGGGTTGTCTGTGACTCAGCCTGACATATAGGTAGAGGTGCATTATAACCTCGCGGTAAATGCTATCTCGAAAACAGCTGCATAGAAACATATCGTGTTTGGTATCAAACACCTTGGAATCATACCTCCACACCGGTAACCGAAGTGGGAGGTATGATTCCACCCTTCTGAAGCGAGCATCGTGGGGTCACTGGTCTATCCGGTGCCAGCCTTCTCGACCCAGTCAGCACAAAATGGATGCTGCCGACCAGAGACACATTTCTGCCCTCCTGCTGCTGAGTCAAGCTTGAGCAGAGGAAGGCAGCACAATAGGCATCCTGTCACAGGGAGGTGTGACTACCTCCCAGACAGGATTTAGTGTATTGGGGCTGGGTGGGTGCACTCTGAGAGTGCCTGAAAGTCTGCACCTGGGGCACATTTGGTGTCCCTGTGAATAGTCCAGCTCAAACCAGTTCTGGGAGCCGTTGGCTCCTGCTCTGGCGCGAAACTGGACAAAGGACATGGGTGTAACCACCCCTCTGTCCTGACCCTCCCCTAGGAGGGTCCCCCGAATCTGTCCAAAAAGGCTTACCTGACTGTAGCTCCTTAGATTTTAAGTGGACAAGATTCTACAAGAAGAAACCACTGATCTTCGACCGTCTGGACACTCTGGACTTCGACTGGGCCCGACTTTGTCTCCCTCTCCGTCCAAAGCTTTGTCTGTGCCCTTGCTCCATATAGGCTCCGTGCAGGACCTGTGGTGCACTAAGGACAACCGAAGAATCTCCCTTGGGGTGAAGGAGTCACTCCCCTGCATTCACAGGCACCGTAACGCAACTGACTGGTCTGCTGATCCTGAGCTCCTGCGGACTCCAAAGGCTCCAGCAACACAGGAGGTGGGTTCCAAAGTTCCTTGAGGTTGAGCTGCCCTCTCACCGAGTTTGAGGCCAGTATCCTTAGTGGAGACCGCGTAACCCGAACCCCTGTGCACTGTGTACATTTGCAAGTGTATATGCTTGTTGGTGATTCCCGAGCTTGTGCATTGGACTCCGTGTAGTCCTGACCCCGAGCAGTATTTCCACCAAAGAACTCCGGCCTCCTCGCACCGAGTGCTCCGTGGGCTGGTACTTTGTGATCTTGCTCGAGGTCCCCTCGCGACTCCTGGTCATTCGGCCTGTGGGTCTTCCTGAGGGTCATCTTGAATTCTCTTGAGCTTTCCTGGTTGCTCCAGACGTGCCCTGACTCTCCATTGCTTGGGGAGTCCCCAGGACCTTGCTGGTCCTCACCGTAACCTGCTTGACCTTCCTGCGTGGGTTGCTTTTGCCAAGGCTTGTTGGTGCTCCAGCCAGACACCGACCCCATAGCACACAACATCCTTTGTGGGACAGCTCGCATCTGGCTCCTAGTCATCCTCGACGTCTCCTGGTCCTCGTGGCTGCAGAGTCAAGCATCCCTTCTTCGCACCTGGAGCACCCGACATCGGTGGGCATTCGCCTCCCGAGCCCCTGGTCGAAGTGACCCAGACTCTGTCCCCTCTGCTTTCAGGTTCCTTTCTTCAAGAATCCATCCTTGGATTCCATGGGACCCTTTTCACCTTCACGGCAGCAGCTCTTCTTCGCAGCCCTCCATTGAGAACGACGGCGGATTCCGACACCACTCCAGGCCCATGCACCCGGCTCCCCTGGGATAGGTAACGCGGGTACTACGGTATCCACGGGTGGGGTAGCTCTCCAACCTCCTAAGTTCCAAAGGGTTTCCACAAAGTCCTCCTAGAAGGGTCCTTAAACTGTAAAATTGCAACCGCGACTTCCCCATAGAATTGTACGGAGCCCGCGGTCGTGTTAGCACTCTGCACCCGTCCTCCGTGGGGTCCCTATCTACTCACTTTGGGTGGTTCCTTGGGGTCCCAGGGATTCTACGTGCTCCAGACCTTGTCTTGACCCGAGTCGTGGTTGTTATACCACTATTTTAGTATATGGTCTGGTCTCCCCCGGGAGGCCACTGTATATTGTGCTACTTACAACTGTTCTATTGATCTCGTATTGTGTGCTTTGTGTTCTATCCTCGGGTAGAGGATGCTAAAGAGTGTTATATTAATAAATACATATTTTTATATAACTACTGTGTGGTTCTCCTCTCATTTAGTTAATGCAGGAGGTAATATTCTGGTAAAACAAGCTGCTTTACATGCCTTCAAGATTAAGCCTGAAGGCTGCTCTCCACAGCTACCACTAGGATAGCTTTCTAAAGGTTATCTTTGATCTCATATATCATAAGGGTCGTTTGGACTGGTGCAAGGTGCCCACTTTAATTAGTGGACAGCATATACCAGGCCAGCTTCCCACACAAGCATCTCCTTCTGCACCTGACTCTAGCAAAAGCAGTCAAGGCTCCCTCGGAGGAAAGTTTAAATACAGATCAATGAACACGACTCATAACTCAATATGCACGAAGCACACACAATGAATCAATGTCCAGTCAAATACTTTGTATAAAAGAAGTATTTTAATTCTAAATCTACACATGTAAAGGGAAAACAACATTCAATAAGCAATAACAGTCCCCTTTGAGCCAGGCACCCTAGTAGTTGTCTGGCCACCCTCCAGCTACCCAGTTCCCATGTAATGGGTGTGCTGTTATTCCCCACTCACATGCGGCAACATCTAGGGAATGTAAACTACTAGGCCCTGTTCTCGGGGTTTCTCCCTCTTCTACTAAGTCAATAAGGTGTAGTCACTTAGAAACAAGTAGGGTTGCAAAAAAAACAGAAGGCGGTATATATTCCCCGGGGCCTGGTAGGCCTAGTTCTCAGCTTACCCGTTCCGGCGGTACAAACCCTGGCAGCAGTGCAGTGTGGTCCTGGCCTGGATCGGCAAAGTTAGGCTGCACGTGTTCACACATGCAGCTCCTGGCAGTCACCGTCTCTCTCTCTCTCCTGAGCCACACTTACCAGCATCCTGACGATCAGAGTTACTCTGGCTCTAGCCACACGCAGTAAGTCTTTTTCTTCTTTGTCTGGGGATGGAGACAGTCTCCTTGATCCGGCAGGGCTCCGACGGCATCTCCTCTGTCCTTGGGTAAAAAGCCTCCTTCGTCTTGGTTCTAGCAGCAGTTTCGGATCACAGGAACTGACCCGGACCTATGGCCTCAACTTTTCAAGCAGCCTTCCTGGTATACGGGATCACTCCAACGAACCTCACTGTTTGGTCACACAGGCTTCAGGTTGCCTCTTCCGCGGCCCCTCCTGGCATACGGAGTCACAGCAACTTCCCGCACATGGGCGATCGCCCAATCGATGTGACAGTTTTTTGGTACACGGCTACCCTTCCTGGCATACGTGGTCGCCAACTTCCACATCGCAGCATACAGGCAACGGCCAGATCGATGCAGCATTGTCCTTGGTGTACGGCGGCCCCTCCTGGCATACTGCGTCACCAAACTGCTCAAAGCGGCACACAGGCAACAGCCCGATCAGTGCAGCACAGCTCCTCACACCTCGCTTAGGATCCCCCACAAGTCTGGGCTCATCTCTGAATCTTACTCCCTCCAACACACTTCTCTCCCTCACAGGCACACCAATCTCGGTGAGCAGGCAGGTAGAGGTGCTCCAGACTCCAGGGCAGGTGGTCTTGGTTTCCCTGGGTGATGTCCGCTCACCCAGCAGGCGGGCCAGGCCCCTACTCCTGGTCACAGGAAGAAGTCTTGCAGAGCTTCCCCTCCTAATGCAGCCCGGCTGGCTGCTCGGCAGATTATAAATAATGGGGTCTCACTCCCCTACTTAAAGTTCTTTTCCAGACACAAAATGTGATTAAGGGTCTGGACCTTTGAAGTTTTATGTTGGAGTTCTGCTTGTTTGAAATGGACATCTCTTCCCTTTCTTCTTCCTTCTAAAGGTTTTCTGTCACAGCAGGCAGGACTCCGAAGCTGATTAAACCACAACAAGATTCATGGAAGTGACCAGAGTTCACACCTGGATGTCAGCCACAGTGATCTGTGCATCAAAGGTTAATACTGGGCCCTCAGCCCTACCCTTTATGATTCTCTTAACAGCTCCATCTCACTCTTCCTGAGATGTGTCCAGTCCCTTTGCTTGTGATCCGTCACTGAATCAGAGCCCTTTGAAATGCACAGGAAGAGCCTGGCTCCCCCTCACCCAGTGCTTGTCCCATCCAGCTTACAGGAATGCAGCAATATATAATTCTGTCCGGGGGAGATTCCTCTACTCCTCATGTTTTCACCAGGCAGGCCTGGGCTTCCAAAAAGAGAACACAGGGTGCTCCTTGTAATGTACCAGTGCAGGCACTTCTGCACTCAGCATACATTCATTGCACACTCCATTGTCTAATACTGTTGTGCCCCTGTACCATGCTACCACCAGCAAAACCACATGCAGCACATGCACTCTCTACATACACTTTTCAATACTACAGTTTCTTTGTACTGCACCAGAGTGTATCACTTTAAACACCCTTTGCCAGCGTACACATTTACCATATGCACACTGTCCCACACTGCGCCCTCTATGTAGTGTATGTCTTGCACTCTCACATGCACTCAGAACGTTTTCACTACGCACACACTTCTACGTCAACCTGATGTAGGCCAAAGGTGAGTTAAACACACAGGAGCTGAACTTTTAAAAAGGTGAGTGTGCCTTTAGGCCTCACTCCAATGACGCATGGTAAAAAGGATCTGGTCACTACTACTGATCATTACGCGGTATGCTGCCACCACTGCGCTCGTGCTGTTTAACTCCTGGTGAAGGCAGTAGCCTTCCACCACTATGAAGGTAGAGATTTGGGTGCCCCTCCCGGGTTCAACAAGACTGCAATCCGTCAGACAGGCCTATGTCATGGCACATACGCATGATCTGTGTTCACCTATGAGATTTAAAATCATCATCTTTACCATGCAGAGGACTTTTCTGTCCCAACAGACACACCTCCCAGATCAGAACCCCCCGAACCAACTCCTAACCTGGGAAGGTAGGGTGATCAGATCAGTAAAACTGGTGGGAAAGTCCATCAGCATTCCCATGATTCAATTTGGCTGTGTGCTCCACAACAAAGTCTAAACCTTGCAATGAAATAGACCATCTCAACAACTTGGGTTTCTCTCCCTTCACAGCCAACAACCATTTCAGTGGCTTATGATCTGTTTGCACCACAAACTTAGTACCAAACAGATAAGGGCGGAACGTATTCAAGGCCCACACTATGGCAAAGCATTCCTTCTCAACAGCCTCCCAGTTCTGCTATCTGGGTAGTAATCTCCTACTAATAAAGGCTACCGGACGCTCTCTACCCTTATCATCTAGTTCAGCTAACACCATTCCAACTCCCTTGTCAGAGTCATCCACCTGTACAATGAAATGCTGACCGCAGTGAGGTGCTTTAGTAACAGTGCATTGTGCTTTCTTCACTTCCTCAAATGCCTTTTGACACTCTGCAGTATATAATACCTTCCTGGGCTGCTTCCTAGAGGTCAAAGCAGTCAATGGGGCAACTATACTTCCACACTTTACCACAAAGTTCCTGTAATACCAAGTGAGTCCTGAAAAGGCCCTCACTTCACAAGAATTTTTTATATACTGTCCACCCTAGGCGCCCAAAAATCTACATGCTCCCTAAGGTTCATAAAGACATGGTTAAACCACCTTTCCGTCCTATTGTCTCAGCCTGTGGTTCGTTATCAGAACCCATTGGGAGATACTTAGATAATTTCTTTCAGCCTATAGTGCAAAATTGGCAAACTTATCTGAAAGACACCACATCATTGTTGAATCTACTTAATGATTTGGATATTTCTGACATACACAATTGGCATCTTTGTACGATTGATGTGACTGCTCTATACACTTCTATACCTCACGCAGACGGATTAGAAGCCATAGAATGGGCTTTGTTAGAGCAAGAGGATATTGGAGCAGAGAAAGTGTTACTAATGGAACTGCTGGAGTATGCATTGTTCCACTGTTACTTCGAGTGGCAGGGAGTATACTATGCCCAAAATCACGGAACTTCTATGGGCTTTGTGGGGGCCCCCTCATACGCCAATATTTTTATGGCTAAACTAGAGCAGGAACATATTCTAACTAATCAGGAATGGATTCAACATCTGGTTTTTTACAGGCGTTACATTGACGATATTCTTATCGTCTGGAATGGAGACGTTGGGAAATTGCGACAAAATATTACTATGCTGAATCAAATTCACAATCACATCAAGTTCACACATCACATTGATCGTCATCAAATTGCATTTCTTGATGTTATGATTCATATCAACTCTGGAAAAATTCACACAAGCGTATTCACTAAAACCACTGACAGGAATAATGCGCTTCATTTCAAGAGCTTTCATCAAGACGCATTAAAGCAACATCTCCCATACACTCAATTTGTCAGATTGAAACGGATCACCTCAGATTCAGCTCTAGCTGATAACATCATTGAAAAATTTGCTCAAAAATATAATCAACGAGGCTATCCTAGAAACATTACTGACAAAGCAATCAAACGAGTCTCTGAGCTACCTAGAGAATCTTTATTACGTGGTAGTGCACCGAAACAGTCTGACGCCTTGATTTGCGTGCTGAAGCATTCCATTCAAGCTAAGGTCATAAAATCCATCATCATGAAACATTGGAAGATCATCCAGACTGAGCCGGATTTTAAACAACTGTTCCCGCAACGTCCAACTTTTGCGATGCAACGTTCGCATAATTTGAAAGAACTACTGACTATACAACAAGTAAAGGAAATGAAAAAGACAGAATACAAGGGGATGCAAAAATGCAAAAATTGTATACATTGCAACAACGTGATGGTCGGTAACGTGTTTGTACATCCAACCAAAGGCACAAAAATCAGTCTGCGTCATTCAAGTACATGTGATACTACTAATGTCATCTACGCTTTGAAATGCCCATGTGGAAAGACATATGTGGGAAGAACTGAAAGAAAAGTTAAAATTCGAGTTGGAGAGCATAAAAGTAACATTCGCACACAATCTGCCAAATCCACTGTAGCAGTGCACTGGTTGGAGGCAAGACACAATATTTCGCAACTCCAGTTTACCATTCTGGTAGTAGTGAGACCAAAACCTGGTATTGAGTTCTTTTGGACTAAAAAATTGCAATGAATTTCTTTTATGTACAGAATTTATTATTTTGTTTGAATTGTGGATATGTATTTAAAGAAGACACAATAGGGTCAAAATGATCGTAAATAGAAAATCTTCTTGATTGTTTAGTTTTTAAATGTATTTGTGTGTAAATATTATTGTAAATATTATTGTAAATAATATTTTTGTAAATATAATTTATTATGTGTACTTATTTGTAGCCCTGAAGAAGTCCTTAGGGACGAAACGCGTTAGCTACGGTCGTGTGTTTTAAAGAAGAATATGAATAAAGAAAATGTATACAAGACCTGCTGAATGGATCTGGAATTTTTAAATAGCTCTGTTTTACTATCTAGTGGAGTGCTGGATCATTGTGTTTTTGTCTAAATTGTGGGAGTGTCCCAAGGAGGCTTAGGGGTATTGAGCCTCAGGTCCTTTGCACCCTTAATATATAAAAAAAACTGACTATTACCCGATAGCTGATAGGTGCAGTGATTATTGCCCCATACCCCTTTTTTTCTCAGTGTTCATACATGCTTCATCAGTGACCATTCCAAACCATCCTTGGTCAAAAGCAGGTAACACTATATAACCATTACTGCATACAGAGACAGGGAGAACTTAATCTTAACAACTGTAGGTTATACGATTGTAACCTTCAACATGGAAACCAGATTATTTACTTTATAACGGGGAAGGCCAGTGTCTCGCTTGACCTCTGGGTGGGATAATCCTCACCTTCGGGTCCTTAATGGAATTGAAACTTGCCTTCTCACAGGTAGGCACATTTTAATACTATGCCAGGACCGGAGGCGAGGATTATGCTAGTTCAAAGCTCACTTACTTGTCTAAGGACCAATCTGTTGCACGCTTTAGATCCTCCAGGCGTGCCCCCAGACAGAAAGCTTTCAAAGCCATTGCTCCCTTTGGTATCTATGCCAGCTTCTTGCATCACCCAACGGACCCATCGGGCTATTTTAGGAGAAGACACCGCTTTGTATGGTTTTCTTAATGCAATGAAAAGCTGCTTTTCGCCTGGAGGGTGGACCTGTTCAGTCATTTGCTCATATGCTTTGAGGCTTAGGAGAGTCTCTAAAAGCTGGGTAAGATATTGTGCAAGTATTTGACTTGGTACGTCTACTTACCATAAAAGCTACCCTAACAGGGAAAAAATACCGTGGCTGTTATATCTAAGGCACGCACATCCAAAACCCGCCTGCACGAGACAAGGCAGAAAAGCATTGCTAATTTAGATGAAAGTTCTTTCTGGGATCAAAACCTATTCGGTTGCCTTGACGGGAAAAGGTTCAGAATAAAGTTCACATACCAAAGCACTGAATAATGTGGTTCCGGAAGTAGAGAAAGGCAAATGCCTCTAAGCAACCGGCAAACAAAAGGATGTTCTCCCACTGGGGCCATGTCAATGGGAGCATGTCCCGCTGAAATATGGGACTGCTATTTCAGTAGGACATGCTCCCATTCACAGGGTCCCGGTTGGAGAACATCCTGTTAATCGAACGGTATGCTAACCAGTCTTCCTCTAGGCTGGACAGAAAATTCAGCACCTCTACTATATCTGCGCCCACTGGATCCAAACCCCGTCACAGACACCAACGTACCCATCTCGTCCAAGAAGGGTGGTATCGTTTGGTAGTACTATCCGCCCAGGCCCTGGATAGGAGGAATTCAGCATGTAGCGAAAAGCCAGGGAGTGTCCAGCGTTGCCTGTAATCTTCCACGCCATCAGCTGCAAGGATCCCTCCATTACCAGCCGATGCAGTATTAGATCCAGATTCAACAGAATGTGAGAAAACAAGGGTAGTCTGAGTGGAGAATCCCAAGAAAGTTGTAGAAGAACAGGAAACCACACTTGCGACCTCCATCCCTATCATGACCACATCCGCCCCTTGCTGATGCCCGAGTGATCATCGAGAAGGGGAGGAAAGCATAATGCTGCCCCAGACTCCAATCTTGGAGAATTGCATCAGTCTGCAGGTTCAGTCTCCAACTGAAAAACCTTGGCAGCTGGTGATTAGGATGCGACGTGAACAGATTGACCGTGAAAGGGCCCCTGGTGTCCGCTAGCCTTCAGAAGACATGAGGATCCAGCTTCTATAGACTCGAGTCCTGGAGGTGCTTGGAGTGCCAATCTGCTATCTGGTTCCCTTGGCCCGGGAGGTACTCCGCAGTGATGGAGACCTGATTTACCAGACAAAAGTTCCAGAAATCCTTCATCCTGTCTGCCAGCGCACAGGACCTGATGCCTCCCAAATAATTGGTATATCTCACTGCTGAGACGTTGTCCATTTTTAACAGGACACAAGACTGTATTCGATCCTTGGTTCAGCACTGGACTGCGAACGATCCAGCCAGGAGCTTTAAACAATTTATATATGAGCTGTTCTTCTGGTGCCCAACTTCCTCCTGTGGAGAAATCCCCACACCGTGTGCCCCAGCTGGACCTGCGGGGTCCAATGCGATCACCAAGTCAGGCATGATACCGAAGATAGCCCTCCCGTTCCCTCCCGTTCCATGCTTACATATGGGTAAGCCCCCATGGTATTTCCTCTCGGACCTAGTTTGTCAATGAAACTGACTGGGTGTTTTTCAGACTCTTCATCAGATGATGTGCCTTTAGTCACTGTAGGGCCCGATAATGAGTGGGAGGATTGTCTGGATCGAGGCAGAGAGGAGGTCTACCAGGCAGGCAATCTGTCTGAGTGACGTGTAAGGCTTGGCTAGCACTTGGCGGAGTTCGTTCCTGATCTTTGCCATCTTTTGAGAAGGAAGGCTCAGGACGCCGTAGTAGAGGCTACGACGAAGCCTAAGAAAATCACTCTTTGGACGGGGGAGAGAAGCGACTTCTTTTCGTTGATTACAAACCCTAGGCCTTGCAAGAGGTTAATCGCTGTCTGGAGATGGGAGACAAGCTTTCTGGGGCATTGAGCCATGAGCAGCATGTCATCCAGGTAGACAATTAGCCGAATTCCTTGAGCTCTGAGGAATTCTACTGCTGGTTTGAGGACTTTCCTGAAGCATCACGGTGCTGCCGACAGGCCAAATGGGAGCATGGTGAACTCAAAAGTCTGGAAACGCCACAGAAACTGTAGAAATCTGTGGTAGGGAGGAAACACTGGGACTGACAGGCATGCGTCCCTCAGGTCCAGGCGCACCATCCAGTCTGAAAGAAGCAGCACATCCCTGAGGAGATTAATTCCTTCCATCTTTAAGTGTCGGTAAACCTGCCACACATTGAAGTCTCTGAGATTGATGACCGGGCTGCGGCCTCCGTCTGTATTTTCAACCAGATAAATGTTGTTTAGAAAACCATTGGGGTGCAACTCCAATTGACAGATGGCTCCTTTGTGTAGGAGGGCCAAGACCACCTCATCTGTAAGCCCTGCATAGCAGGAAGAGAAGCAAATGGGCCTTGGGCGGGTTAACTTGTAAGGGCAACCGTAAAACTATGTGGGAGCCCTGCACTGTTTGTAATACTCATGCATTTCAGTTGATAGAAGCCCAGGCCGGGAGGAAGCCTGCTAGGTGCCCCCCAAGTCTTATCTGGGCAGAAGGAAGGACACAACATTTGCGCTGGTGCCTCTGGCCTGTCCTTTGTATCCGCCACGACAATGAAAGCGTTGCCCTCTTGTCGGGTAGAAGATGGTAAAGCACACTTTATTCTGGTACTGGCCGTGCCTGAAGTCTTGTACCCTGGGAGGGGAGGGGGCAGGAGGGGTGGGGGGAGGGGTTGTTTGGTAGGAAGGACGGCCGGTCAAGCAGCCCTTGCCAAGACTGGCCCTTTGGAAAACCTGTGGGGTAAATATGTGCTTTATGTTGGACTGCGCTTTATCCAGTGATATTAATGTTGCCACGAACTTGCCAAGTTCTTTCACAAAAGGGCCCCCAAATAACCCCCACTGAGCCAATGCTCCTGCCTCCAAGGAGGCAAGGTCCTCCAGCTTGGGATCGATTTTGATAAGCAAAAAGCGTCGGCGCTCCGTAGATGATGCACAGTTTGCGTTTCCCATGAAAATTATTGCATGCTGTGCCCAATGTGAGAGGCCCTCTGGAGAAATAAGGGAACCTGACACTTTAGCCTCTTCCGCCATATTTAAGATTTTGGTCATAGGGCCGATGGCGTCCAATAACTTGTCTTGGTATGAGTGCCAAGATCTGTCTATGCCCTTCTTAAGTTCTTTCATATACTTCACTAAGAAGGTGGCCATTTTAGAGTCTATGCCGGGGGTGAGGCCCACCTTTTCCTCCAGGGTAGGACGTGGACACTCCATCCGAAGGCAATTTCAGGCTTTCTTCTCTAAAGGTTTGCGGAGACGCAGAGTAACGAACTTCACCACTTTGTCTTCCAGGGCCCACACCTTTGATCTTGGATGAATGATATCATCAGGATCTTGCATATTTTAATTGCACCCCTGTGTGGTAGTGCAATCTGAAGCCAGGCTCCAAAGCCATCGAGTCGCTTGTGTCATCAGCCGAGTCCCCCGGGGAGTCTCCGTCCTGCTGGTCCGGAGTATCAAGGCAAGGGGGTTCAGCGGAGATCGGTGCGGGTTCAATGGGGCCTTCCTGAGGGGCTGATTTGGCCAAAAAAGCTTGCTTTAAGTGAGCAAACACATCCCTGCCTACTCTTTCGCGCATTTCTTCTTTGGGGGGGGGGGACCCCTTCCTTGGAGCATTTTGGGGAGGCTTTTCTGGGGCAGGTGTATTATTTTTAGCAATTTTTGCTCACTCCTCAGCATTCTTATCCGAGAGGCGTTGCTCCACAGGCCCTATGAGCTTGTTCACTGCCCTATAGATTGAAGTGTTTACAGTCTCATAAAAATCTTTGTCCCATTGGAGGAAGGACAGCGAATCCGCCACCTCATAGGTAGCCTGGGATGATTGCATGTCCATCCTGAACTTTGCTCGGTGCTCTTAGGCTAGAGGGCCAGATATATATGGCCTTGGGACAAGGCAACTAAGGCTGAGGTAACCCTTTTTAGATTACACGCAAGCGTGTCAGACTAGGGGCTGGGAGGAAGCCAAGGGGGCAATGTGGATGGGCCAGAGGCACACAGTTGGGAGGGCACAAGCCCTAGGGACACATGCGGTCTTTATTATCCGAGGGCTTGGATGCTCGGGAGCGTGTCCCAAAACTGGCCTTCAGGGCCTGAAGCACAATACAACCCCGTAAGACATCAACATGAGTAGTGTAAAAATAGATACCCATGTAGTGGCTGAATTGGACAGTGAGAAACTGGAAACTTCCTTGCTTGACCAAATTGTGTGATCCTACGCAAATGCTTTATTTCACTAACATACATTTTAATCATTATCACACATTAGAGCACTTTCAAATATGTGCATTCATGGTGTGCGCTGTACAGACACCTCTTGAATGTTATGTAATAGACAATGTTGCTCCATGTTGAGTAAGAATCTAGCCCACATATAGGGTACACATGAACCCTGACAAGCCTTTTCGTCAGGGCCAACGGAATTATGCGATTTACGGTGTGTTCTGCATAATTACGTTTTTGCCGCATTTGCCACATAATCCATCTGCCGCTTTTAACTGAATAAAAGCGCAGCAACACTTGTTGCTGCACAGTGAAAAGCCCTTCGCAAAGGCTGACTGGTCATCTTTCTGTTACTTATTGCTGTATTTGGGTGTCAGACTGGTACTAATGAGATGAAACCTTTGCCCGGATGCTAATAAGATGTAACATGCCCAAAAAATGAGGTAATAGTATCACAAAATGTGCTGCATTATGCCACATAATTTGCCTACTCTTGCATAAGTTAGTAAACCCTGCCACCTGATTTGGTCCTTGCCGGCCAAATAATTCCAGTGGCCCTGCTCTTACTTCTCTAATACCATTACCATGAGGGCGAGGGCAGGAATGTTTCCCAGTTCATATTCTAAAACTCTCACTATTAATAAATACTTCTCAATTGAGTGAAGCAATCCAATGTACTAAGGTAAAATGCTTCTGTGTGTTAAAAAAATATGCTTTTTTTAAATTTAGATGAGATGTCTCTGTTTTCTTCATCCTTGGTGAGAATGCCCATTGGTGTTATGATCCCTGCAGGGCAACCTGCTTTTCATTCATGTGCAGGGGCAGAGCTCACTTCTCACCCAATGGCACTTCAAGCACCCATCTAATCACTGTTATCATGCAGATACAGTGATTAGATTTCTGAAACCCTTTCAGCCCATGGCTGCAAGGCCCGCAGGCGGGACCCCATCTGTGCCTCCCCTGGGCCTCACAGCGCAGCATCTCTGCTGCTCCTTGATCCTGTAACACTGGAGTCTTTATAAAGATGGTGCTCTGGTGGGGTGCCTGTGGCTGTGAGCAGGAGCAGGGCCCCGGGCAGCTGCCTATACTGCCCATGCCTAGCGTCAGCTAGGCATTAGAGCCTCCTCTCCAAAAATAGCAGGGGGTCTTCTTAAACCCGCTACCACCTCTAACTTTTTTTTTCCCCCAACATATTTTTATTGGGATTTGGTTCAGCATCAATCCGGGGTATTAACACATATCAGTACACATCATATTTTAAGAATACAGCATATCAACAATGTAGTGTAGCTCCTATTTCCCTAATAGGCTCTGCGCATTGGAATAATATACCCTATAGGTTTGACATAGGACTAAGGTCAGTATGTCCCTATCGAGTATATTAAACTTAATTACTTGTGCCAGCTAGCTCAGAGGCCACTAGAAACTCCTTGACAAACAAGAAGGGAGTAGTTTCTGGCAGCCGCAAAACATGACCACTTTGTTTCCCTTTAGAATCAGAACGTGTCCCAGAGTCGTGGAAACAATAGATAACTATTTCACTCAGCTCAATCGTGCATGCTTAGTTTTCCTCAAAGTTACACAGAAAGAAATAGACGGGCGTTTCAATAAAAGATTTATTGAACAGTCTTGTTTCTCGTGTAAGTAAAATGTGCTGTTACGATCATAAGACAGTATGCAAGATAAATAATGTACAGCGTAAGCAGTAGAAATAAATAATACTGCGATAGCATTATCTTTTAGTAGATATTCATTCACATAAATAACACAGACTAAAAAATGCGAGTACTCATACGATGCGTTTCTAAGCTAGTTCTACCCCAATGTACCTAACCTAACTTAGGTGTAGGGAGAGGTATGAAGTAGGTGAAGTATTCCTTACTATGGTACACTAAGAGTATGTTACGCCTAGTATGCCTAGTATGCCAAGAGTCCCTCTAGGTTCTAGTCAGCTCCATACCTTTAGAATGAGAGAGGTGGGAATCTCTTTGCCAGACTCGAACTCCAACACCCCGCAAGGGAAGTTAGATCACTGGAAGCTGGACTCTCTGCGTGCAGGGATGACAGCGTCTTCTCAGTGCGCCAGGCCGGGAAATGGGCTCCTCTGAAGTCGAGGTCTCCTCTAGTTTACAAGGGCTAGGGAAGGTATATTTATACCTGAGAGGTACCTCAGAATGTTAGCATTGACGTGAATCGGACAGCGGAAGACGTCATGAATGAACCCCTAAGGTATAATGGTTCATGCATAATAGATGAGTCCTTGAAGAAATCAATAGTCCTGTGCTAGGGAAACACCCGAAGCCTAAGGGTCTGTTCTGCAAGAACTCGTTGTGACGTTAGGGTGGACGGATGTCGGAGACCATGCCTGTATTTGGAGTGCACGGTTTAATGCCTAAATAAGGACTGGGATGTTATGCCTATATAAGGGCAGGGCGAATTGTGCCTATATAAGGACATTATACAGGAAAGCCCGTGTACGGACACCCTAAGAGGAATACAACACCCACTCCACTTTCGTGTGTACGATAATACTGAAATGCTAAACATTTAAAATGCTAAACATTAAATGGAGTACCGCATATTGCTAAAATATTTCATAAAACCATTTAAAAGGCAGTTAAAAAACCTATTAGAATGCAAAAGGTACTGTAAGCATTGCTTTTCATTTCAGGCATATATTTAAAATAAAATACAATATGAATGAAATCAGCAGTAATATTTACATTTGACAGAAAATGATCGATAAGTTGTTAAAAAAATCAGAGTAATTTCATGTCATGGAAATTAATTAAATTTTTTAGACTAACACGATGATAAAAGTGTCTGAGGAAGTACCGCGAAGTCTGTACTATAAGGCTAGTTCTACTTTAAGCAGATTGAAGTGTCATTTTCGTTCGAAGAAAAAAATAAATGGACAAAGGTTCAATTTTGGGAAGAGTTCCAAGTTTTTGTAGTGTGAAGGCCAAATTGTTACTGCATCTCTGGAACACTGTGGGCTGAATCAGAGTCAGTTTACGGGTCTGGTGTAAACATGAGATCATCTATTTCTGTAGACAAAACATCGTCCACTGAAGTTGGTGTCAGTTGGAACACCTCGTGTAGTAGATTAATTGCACAGAGATGTGAAGCATCGCTTTCAGCATAGGTTGCCGTAGCAATGTTCGCGTCCGTTGTTACCTGTGTGCCTGTAGATCTTTCTCGTACCTCAGCAGCAGCCGGAAGTGTCTGCGAGATCTCAATGAATGCTGACATCAGGATTGGCAGCCTCTGGGGACAACACAGAGCATGGGCCATTATCAGGACCAGCAGAGTATCGACATCCGATGGCGTCGCTGATGGAAATGTTAGACAGGTGTCCAACACGCATTCTTCACCGCATAGCAGGCATTGTAGAACAGGTAAGATGCAATCTTGCCAGATTGGTCTGAATGACAGGAACTACGTGGTATTAAGTTCCCGTAGAAGAGTCATGCCCAAAAGCTGTACTATTCGCTCACGGCACTTTCGTTCAAGGAGAGCTTTCTCCATTTCGCTCGGAGTGATGTCTGCGAATAGGCTGGCCATAGCGTAATAGCAGGAAGAGAAATAGAATTCCGGCAATAAGTGCTAGAATTAATGGTATGCCACCAAACACCGAATGTGCAAAGTTCGGGATTATTCCGAGTATTGCCTGGAAAGGTGCTAACAGACCGGTACAGATGCTCTTAAATACATGTACAATTCCACTTGTATCAGACATGTTGAAGATACGTGTTATCATTTCTACGAAATGTATAGGGCAGTTTGTACGTATTAAAGTCTGTATCTCAGCCGAAGTCCTTGCTACTTGTAGATCATAGGTTTCTTTGGCCGAGGTCAAAGGCACTGTTTGCTGTAAAAGCATGGCTTTCATTCTGCTTAAAGTATCAAATCTTATAAAAGAGACGGTCAGCGAAAGCCACAAAGGTGACTCCCTGACTGTGTCTATTGGGGGAACAATACTTGCATACAGCGAGTTGACCGTTACTAGATATGGGATGCCTGGCAACATGCCGCAGCAACTCTGATCATTCAACATGAGGTAACTCCCATTCGAAAGTTGTCCAAACGTTGGATTAATCACAGCGGCTGGTGTACCCTGCTGGTGGCAAGACAAATTTGCCACAGAACCATTGCAAGTCCCATGTAAAGAAATGTCCTGACATATAAGTGAACCGCTCAGTGCACGTTTACAGTGTGTACCGCTCAAAAACACTTCACGATCCCCACTCCAACATCTATATGTATACGGTAAATCCCAAGATGTCTTAATGTATTCCTTACCCAACCTTTCATATTTGCCTGCTTGCATTTGTTTGAGGCAATACTGAAACTGAAAAGTAGTCACAGGTAATGTGATTTTGCCATGAATAAGCCATTCTGTAGCTGGTTTTTCTGCCACTGTGAATGGTAACTTTTCCAGTTTTTCAATGCTCAGCACTGTATACTTTGCTCCTCTTTGTGCCAGTTCGATCTGTTTATCAGTTAGATTGTATTCTGCAAACAGAGCCGATGTGTTGATGAAACGCCAAGGCACATAGCCCGCTCGCAAAGATTGCAGCGTCCAGCTTAATAACACAATGGAACGTAATTGAGATTGGCCTTGCTGTAACATTGCCAAATCTTGTTCCAGTATGTCGATAGCAGAGGATACAATGCCATCCAATGAATATATTCTGGAGGACAAAGTTGTTAACCCATTGTCGACCACAGAGAGGGTTTTCTCTAAATTAATACGATCAAGTTCACGTATTCGTTCTGCGGCCTCCATCTGTGATACTTTCCATGCTTCATTATAGGCAGCATAAATGCCGGCATATATGAAACGTTTTTGACGCGGTTTTCTTGGTCCAAGCAAGAATTCCCTAAGGTCTGCGTCTTCTTTAAGTAAGGATAAGTGTTGTTTCACATCCTGTAATGTAGATTTCTGCAGCCAATCGAGGCATAATTTACCTACACTGTATGTTGTTACTACCCCCGGATGCTGTCTTTGGACGTATCTTGGGTCTGGCCTATGAATAGTAAAGCCCTGAGTTTTATTCAGGAATCTTTCCTGACAGTTGTTCGTGTCTGTGGGCCAGATCAACCATTTTTTCCAATTAGGATTAGATCTGTTGAGTTGTAGTATATTGTCAACTGTCACCACTGCTTGTGTATTATTGTCATTTGCAGGTGTTGGTACAGAAGGTGTTTTCATATCTTTGATCTTGGCTAGTCCAAGACAAGATGTTTGTTGGATAGTTTCATTCAAAAACATTATTTGTTCAGGGATGATGCAGGCTCTAAATAAAGCTTCTATCCCCTGCACTTGCCAATCTTTAGTACCCCAGACAGTTTTTGTGTCTATTGTGTCTTTCCATAAGTCGAAACCCTGTCTAGACAGTTGGGCATTAAATAATGCAGAATAAATCTGTTTTGTATTTGTTAACATAATTTTCAGTCCTGTTTTGTTTACATTTTTGTAGTAAAACGTTTCTGGATCAGAGGTATTGTAACCTGAAAAATATGGAAACTTGTTGGCAAATGTTTTTGAACTACCTTGTGGTGGTGTAGGACAATGCTCCCATTGGTTAAACATAAACACATTTCTAGGATATGCAGATTTATGCAAATAATGATGACCATAGTGGTTATAGCAATACAGCTCTTCATAGTCTGTTGAACCCTCTAAATATTCATTTTTAGAAAATGCAGCAGATTTTTCTAAGTCAAACATTATGTCATTAACAGTCTCAAAGTCCCAATCATCAGAATAGGTACTGGACGAAATTAGATCACTTAGTGAAATTTTAAACAAATGTGGAATGCTCAATTGTTCAGCCGGGCCGAAGATATCAAAATCTGTCTTGTCCCACACTATACCATCCTGTATAGGAACAGCTGTGATATTCACTGATGACAAGTCTCTTGCTTCACGATGGGAAGATTTATGAGGTCTCAAAAGTACATTCACGTCTTTTCCTTCAGTGTTCACATGGATGTATCTGCCACTTATAAGCACGCTCACAGTTGTAACCAAAGCTAGCCAGAGCAGGAAAACAAAAAGTCCAGATATAATCCAGAGTTCAATCCATGGAGAAACCAAATAAGTCTTTTTCAGAAAGTGAAGAAAGTCTTGTACTTGCTGCTTTAATTTCAATGATGCTGGCGTCGTTTCAGGTTCACCCGGATCTTCTGAGAACGTATCAAAGTTAATGAAATAGCCAGAAGCAGTTCTGTCAATTGTTGAAATTGCATCAGGATTTGTAGAAATCGCTGGAACCAGTTGATCACTTGCTACATTGGTGTAGACAGGTGTATATGGACGAACTGTTACTTGATTTTCAAGAGGGATGAGTTCCATAGCGTTGTTGCTTAGTCCTCCATCTGTTACAGCTGAATTCTCGATTGTTATCAGTCTTTCAGTCTGAACCTCTTGGATAGTAGCGAGAGGAGTGCGTCTGCTACTAGGTCTGAGTCCACGAGGCCTACTATTTAGTATTGGCCACATACTGTGGTTTGATGAGGTCGATGGACACAAATCTTTTCTCCTTTCTTCCAGCAAGGGGCGGCAGAAGTACTGTTCTTGTTCCTTGAACAGCTAGGACAGGTACTGGTTGTCTCTAAGAAGGTCCAAATTCCTTCTTGTCCGCAATCTTTTCTCTGACTAGATCCCCAACTTTTGGAATCCAGACAGGCCTTGCTGGAACCGCCGTTTTTTCCCCAGTGGTGGTTGGCTGTAGAGATACGTTGCTTTGTTTCGTTCTTAACTCATTCTGTTCCTGTAAAACAGCCAAACGATCTTTGATATCAAACGTTTTATTTTCCACCACTGTGCCTATGTCATCGAGATCTGGTACCCACATTCTTGTCCCAAATAGGACCTCATATGGAGTGACCCCCCCTAGAGAACTTCTTGGCAGGTTATTCAATGAGCGTTGGACCCCATAAAGGTGTTTGACCCACCCGTCACCTGAACCTAATACCCTAGCTGTTATAGACTGCTTTATGTCCCGGTTTTTCCTTTCCACAACCGAATTTCCCTCAGGATGGAATGGAGAGGAGTACCGCAATGCAACGCCCAGACTGGCCATGGCTTCTTTGTAAGCCCTAGAGCTAAACGCAGGGCCCTGGTCAGAATGTAGCGTGCCTATTGCGTATGTGCCGATAAAGACTCGCAAATCTTTTATAACAGTTCGAGCGTCAGCCGAGCGCTGAGGCCATATCCATAGGAACCTAGAGTCAATATTTGTGGGATTGCATTTGTCCAGAAGGACGCATGCGCGTAGATAGTCTACTACTGTCTAACAGTGGTGTCTGTACTGGGCAGCTGCATTCGCAGCATGGTGTCTGGTGGCATTCTCGCTGTAATTTACAGTCTAAGCAGTTATTGATGAATATGTGAATTTCTGTATTCATTCCAGGCCACCAGTACATCTCCTTTAATGTCAAAATTGTTTTAGAGATCCCTTGATGTGACAGACCCTCCCCCAAATGTGTTTCATAAATCAAGGCTGCTCTACGTTCCATGTTTGGGATTACCCTATCCCCCACTCCAGGAATTCGAGCAAAGGAACGTTGTTCGCATCAATTACATAAGAGTACTTGAGTGGAAACTTTTTGGTAACGCTGCACTGCTGCCCTTGCTTGAAGCATTGACAGCCAACATTATCTCACCGTCTATTTTTGTTTTTGAACGAGTGATCGCAGCTACGGAAGCCGTCTGAACAGCCCCCTTTGCGGCTTCGTCAGCCAATGAATTCCCTGCAACGTGAACGCCATCACGTTGATGACTCAGTGTGTGGATCACGTGAGCCTTTGGTAGTTCGTTTTCCAACTGAACTACTTGTTCCCAAAGCATTTTGTGCTTTATTGTGCCACCTTTCGCATCTTTGAAACCATTTTCAAGCCAGTTTTGTATATAGTCATTATACGACTGAACACAGTAAAAGGAATCGCACACTATCAGTGTGGGGAATTCTCGATCTGTACTTTCAAGTGCCAGTTTGAATGCTTGTAGTTCAGCTCGCTGAGCTGTACAATCTCCTAGAGACTGTGTTTTTGTGACCATAGGTCTGAAGATGCCATCTCGCATGCGACCTTTAACGATTGCACACGCTGCACTGTAAGCTTGCTTACTCCCTGTTGCGGGCTGTGCGGATCCGTCAGTGTAAATTATGAATTCGTACTGATCGAGAGGCAGAATTTCAGTGGGCAGAGGACATTCTTGTTCATATTGCAGGAATGCTTGTGTTTTTAAATCAGGATCAAAAACATATTCAACATCTGTTGCAGCAAGAGAATTAACCCATTGTATCCATCTTGGATGTAATGCTTTAGCATTTGGAATGCTTGCTTTTGTGACCGCTTCTAAAGCCGGTACTGGGGTTACGACAATAATGCGTTTCCCTTGGGCTAAGGCTCTTTCTTTTGCTACAGCGGTTTGAACTGCTGTCAGAATATTTTCAGTTGAACTGAAGCGCATTTCCGCTTGTGTGTACAAATGAGATTTGTATGCGATTGGTATTTTCTCACCCTCATTGAAGGTTAAGTAGGTGAATCCATATTGACCCGAAATTATTCGGATCACCAAATTGCGTTGACTTACGCATGTTTGTAAGTGATTTGTTGCTAACATGTTAGCCTGGAGTGAACGCAAGATTTCTGTGTGTTCGTTTGTCCAATTTTTGATTGAAAAATCAGGTTTGATTAATGCGTAGAGAGGTTTAACCCTTTCTGCGTAATTTAGAATGTATGTTCTTCCAAAGTTTAGGAAACCCAGGATGGATTGTAAGTTTTTTTGCGTTTTTGGAGGTTGGAGCAGCGCACACTTTTCTAAAAAGTTAGCTGCCAAGCTCTTGCCTTCACTTGAAAGCTCATATCCTAGAAATAGGACATTGAGATGGGCAATTCTGGACTTTTTAAAGTTGAATTTGTAGCCCTCAGCGGCGAAGCCCAGTATAATGGTGCTTACCCTGTTCAAGTGTTTGTCCAGGTCATCGTCTGTCAGATAGATGTCATCGACATAGGACAATGCCTCATTGTCATAAATTTGTAGTAACTCCGTTACCCTCGCTGAGAATAAACCTGGGCTGTTCTTGAACCCTTGTGGGAGTCGACAAAAATGACGCTGGGTCCCCATTATGGAGAATGCTGTTAAGTACCTGCTTTCAGGTGCTATGTTTTGACAAAAGAAACCATTTGAGATGTCTAATGTTGTTTTGTATTTTTTACGCACAATGTTATTTATTAATGCTGTGCTATGTGCATTTTGCACTGCAAAGGTTTTAGAAAAAGTGTTTAGGTGTCTGTAATCCAAAACTAGACGATATGTATTGTCTGGTTTGGAGACAGGAAACAAAGGATTGTTCATTGAGGAGGTGCATGTTTCAATCACCCTTTGGTATTCAAGTTGATCTAAGATCTCCCTGACCTGTTTTTTAGCTTCTTGCTTTATTGGATACTGCCTTTGTGCAGTTGGTTCATGTTTCAGATGTATTTTATGGTGAGGTGAGTCTTACTTATTCAGTCTTTATTTCGATTTTTTCCAATCATTAAAGACACATGCAACAATATGCACATTGAACCATAACATCCATTAAAACATAATAATTACAATTATAAAACTGAATTTAAAATTTTAAAATAAAAATAATTACAAATGTTAATATTGCACGTAATGTTGCTAAAACAGATTTTACATCATTAAAAAATGCAATTTTCATGATCCTAATTACTAGTAAACACCACGTAATATACTTGTAAGAAGAATATTTGATAGGATCCAAGATTCCACAGTTAAAATAAGTATAGTCACATACTAATTTTCACACAACCGAATTAACATTCGGGGTGTTAATTTAATCATATTATTCCTACGAATGTCCCACATCCTACTTAAAAATTTTGCCAGTGCTATTACAATGTATTCCTGTCGATTTGTTTTCAGAATACGAAGTGCAGTTTTGCTCGATCTTGTGCCAAATTGAGCACAGATGGGTTTTAACCATTTAACTCTAGGGCACTTGTAAGCTGGGCAAACAAATAAAATGTGCATTATAGACTCGTCTAGCAATGGACAAACCGAGCATTTGGGATCATTTAGATTATGCCATGTTGACGTGAACGTTTTTATGGGAAGTGAGCCAACTCTAAACTGGTGATACAGTTTCCTGTCGGTTGGTTTAAGGATAAAATCCCAATAAGCTTCAAACCTTGTTTTAAGCTTATGCTCCAAAAAGATACCAGTAAGAGAAGCATTTGGAGTAAGTGAGATGGACTTAATAAAAACCATATTCCAATATGCTTCCTTATAGTCTTCTTTTGAAGGAAACGAACTACCTGCTGGGTCCTCCCACAGATGTCTTAACCCCATATCAACCAGCGTACCCTTAATCTTTTGCAACCATTTAATTTTATTTGTTTGATCGTATTCTTTAACATGTTTTAATGCATTGGCATAGGGTATCAACTCCGGCGTAGTCCAGAGCCTTCTCCAATAGGCTATAGGCCTAAAGCGTGCTATCTCCTCAAATGCTATACAGCCCAGATCTAAGAAGAGGGGTTTGAGAGGAGTAGATTGAGGAGGCCAGTTAACGATCTCATAAACTTATTCTGCGCTATAACTAGAGGAGTTACATTTTCAAAGCCCCAAAGCTCTGCTCCATATAGTATTGAGGCCCTAATCTTAGCGTTATGGATAGTTATTGCGGGCCCTACCGGCTTAGTTTTTGAGAGTCGGTGCTCTTTTAATAAGACACCGGTTAAATGGGCATGCCTAAGGGTCAGTATATCAATCTGTGGCTTCCAGTTTAGCCTCCTTCCTAGGGTGACCCCCAAGTATGTAAAAACGTCAGTTTGTTCCAACAGAGTATTGTCCATGACTACTCTCCCCTTCACTATTTTATGTCTATGTAAGACCATGAATTTCGTTTTGTCTACATTAACAACTAGCTCATGGTCCTTGCAGAATGCCGTAAATCTATCCAAGGCACGTTGGAGACCTACTTGTGTCTTGGACAGAATTAGGGTATCATCTGCAAACATCAACAGAGGCACCTTCACGCCCGCTAGTATAGGTGCATCTGTTGGATATGTAATAAAATAAGTGTCGACCTTATTAATGAACAATGAAAAGAGAGTAGGAGCCATAACACATCCCTGTCGAACCCCCTTTTTTACTGGGAACCGATCCGTTACCTGCCCTTGTGATCCCCAACGTACTTGGGCATAATTTGACTCATGCATTTTAACTATTAAAAACAGAAGTTCTGAGGGCATCCCTAGATCCTTTAGTATTTCCCATAATTTAGTACGGGGAACTAAATCAAAAGCAGATTTTAAGTCTATAAAAGCTGCATAAAGGGTTCCCTCAGCTATGATTACCGTACTCCAATAAATCATCATGAACCTAAACACTTGGTCGATGGTACTAACATGGGGGCGAAAACCTGCTTGTAAAGTAGATAAAATATCATGATCGCCTATCCACATGTTAATTCTGCTCAGCACGAGTCTGGCCAGAATCTTTTGCATTGTATCGATCAGGCTTATAGGCCTGTAATTACTGGGGAGGGACCGGTCCCCCTTTTTAAATATGGGTATAATTTCGGCCCCGCGCCAAGATTCAGGGATAGGAGCCCCTCTAGCTATAGCATTAGCCAAAATATGTATGTATTTTACCCAATTAGCCCTATCATGTCTGAAGAGATCAGCCGGAATACAATCCGGGCCGGGGGCCCTTCCCTTAGGGATCGCATCCAAGGCAATTTCTACCTCCCTAAGCCCAAAGATCAAAGGTATATCAGAAACTATATCATGACGGTTCGTAGGACTATTTGGCAAGGCAGCAAATTGTGACTGGAAATAAGAAACCCATTGTTCAGGCGCGATGTTGTTAACCAGGGCTAACCTGGCTTCTCCACTACCCCACTTTACTGTCTGCCAGAACTCCTGCGTATTATTCCCGTTACTGGCTTGCAGGAGCGTATTCCATCTTTGCTCATCAAACTCCTTTTTCGTTATATATTGGGCTTTTTTATATGCAATCCGTGCTTTTTTAACCTCCTCTAAGGTTTTTTCCCTGATGGTTTGCGATAGATGTTTGTACGCAGTTCTACAGGCTTTATTATACCACTTGGCAGGTTTATAGGTTTCGCAATTGCAGGTTTTTTTTCCTTTAACAAAGAAACATTTAAGTTTTTTAAACAGTTCTTCATGAGCCTTCGAGATCTCGATATCAAGGTCGGCCTGGGTGTCTAAATTAGAAATGGCTGTTAGAGTCGTTTCCACAGCCATCTTCATCTGCTCTACTGAGCTAGTATTTTCCATTAATGTTACCCATTTAACCCTTCGCATATCATTAGTCATGATTACATCAGCTGTTACTATCTCAGTGTTCGCCAACTGTGTATCTAGCCCCTTAGTCTGTACAGTTAATAGTAGGGGGTTATGATCACTCTCAATCCTCTGATGGATCTTCATATCAATTAGACGGGGCCACAGCTCCAGGTTTATAAGGAAATAGTCGATACGACTACTTCTTACCCCATTATTGTACGTATGCTGGCCCCCACTGTCCGATGGTGTCCTCCCATTTACTCCCCTGATGCCCCGCTCCAGACATAATGATTTTAGCTGAAGAGCAGCCTCACTCCATTTTTTTATGGGTGTTAAAATTAGCGAGGGGATGCCCCAAAGGGAGTCCTCATCGCTAGTAAGGGCACTATCTTCATAACCAAGGGGCTCAAAAGAACAGTTAAAATCACCCGCAATTACCATATGGTTTTTCCCTCTATAGTTCTCAATGAGGGTATCTAGCATGGAGACTGTGTTTGAAAATTTCCCGCCCATCATACCTCTGGCATAAACATTAATTACTACTATGTCTAAATCAAATTTTGAACATAGCCTTATAGCCAGAATATCAGGGCTATTAGTATGTTTTTCCTCTGCCTGAAATCCTGGTTTTTGCCTTACCCAAGTGGTAAGCCCCCCAGAGGGTCTCCCTTTTTGTCCGGCAAGGGCATGTTTTGCAAAATTCAGATAACCTGGGCGGAAAATAGGAGTCAAAGACCATGTTTCCTGAAAAGCCAGAATATCTTGCTCCTCTATAAAAAATGACCATTCCTCAGACACTGTCTTAGATTGGAGGCCAGCGATATTCCATGATACGATGGCTAAAGATGAAATTACTGGTGCATCGCTAGGGGTAACAGTGCCCATCTGTTGACTAGTTCCCTGCTTTATAGCCATGTAACTTGGTTCCAACCCCGAATATTCAACCTCCCTGGGCGACATCCAGGGGGAATTTAAGACTAAGGTGTCCATTACGATGTCGGGCGGATAAAAATCCGCCATCAATCACAGTGGCGAAAATCCGCCCGCCTACACCCTCTGAATACCGACCGAGCAATTACGATGCCGCGAACCGAAAACCGCCGGAGGCGGAAAATAAACAGAAAAAACCGCCCGCCCATGTCCGAGTCCAAGTCCATCCGCCCGCCACGGACGGAAAGACGCACGAAAAGCCAAAACCGCCCGCCCTGACGACCGAGACACCGCCCGTCAAATTAGGATCGTACCGACATGAGCGCGGGAAATCCACAAATACACCGCCCGCCAGCACAAACAACAGTGACGAAAATGGACACGGCGGAAGCCCTGGCAGCCACTTCCATGCACAGAAACCATCCGCTGACGAAAACAAACACACACAACATGGCTAACAAGTCCACACAGCAACCCACGCACAAAAACCCAAACACAGTACACATCCCTGAAACACACCCCCCCCACCCTGGACATACAAATCAACTACAAATCCCAGAACACCAGCCACAACACACCTGAAAACAACAGACCACCATGACACACCCACATAGGTAAGTACAAAACCAGCCCCTCCACAGACCACAACCCCCTGCAACATTACAAACTGAGGACGAAAGCACACAACACAGCGAGACAGAAAGGACAGCAGCACACCACAGACACGCACCTATCACACCCATCACCACCACCACCAAACACCTGACCCACAAACCCCCTGCACATCACACACCACACACCGCACCAGCACCACAAACACCAAAACACACACCATGGCATCACACAGAATGCCCAAGTTCACTTCCACCGAGCTGACGGTTATGGTCGACGAGATCGTCAAGGTGCACCCACAAATCTATGGCAACCAGGTCCAACAGACACCACTATCCACCAGAAACCGGTTGTGGAGCAGGATCGTAGACCAGGTCAATGCAGTTGGGAACGTTCCACGCAACAGAGGAGAAATTAACAAAAGGTGGAACGACCTCAAAAGCGTGGTCAAGAAGAAGGAGAGCAAAAATCGAGAGCTGGCTGCCAGGACTGGCGGAGGGAATCCCGCGCTATTCAAGACCTTCAAGGCGTGGGAGGAGAAGGTGCGAGTCATCATACATCCGGAGATCCTCACCGGATTACCAGGGGGAGTGGAGGCTGGTAAGTACAAACAAACGTATACCAGCACACCGCTATGTACTCACATGCACCACCACCATGCCATAGCTCCTAGGGACAAACACCCCCATGTCCAGCACACAATACACAAGACATCACCCACACATGCAACAGACACTCATACACACTCAGCCCAAAGCTACCAACTAACAAAACCATGGGGGCATGTGTACAGTCAGCCAGCACCGCAACTACCACCAGGTCCCCTTGTACTCCAGATGCGCCAGAATGAGCACTCCCCACACCCACATCTATGTGTCTGCCATAGCTGCACTGACCGACAATGAACAGGTAAGTAGCCGGAACACAAAGACAGTGAGTCGGAGGGGGGACAGCTGAAGTTAAACACCCACCAGGCCCCCACTACCACAGACCAGCAAGGTGAAGCACCCCTCCCTCCCAGTACCATGTGGCATCCATTGCATTGCGCACTCAGAAACAACCTGTAGGTGGGAAACTGTTCAGGGCGGGGCGTCTGTAGGCATGAGGACTGTACTACGACTGACACATGGGACATGACACGTAGCAGAGGAACACGCAGCACTGCTCCCAGTCACAATCATGAGACCAATGTGCACACGGACATGTTCGACAGAGTCAAACCCCACATGACCTATCACAGATACAGCAACACCTAAGGAGCCACGTCTGCATGTACAAGTCCCACTGGAGCACAGACCCACACGGCAGGTACTGTGCCACCCATCACACACATCAGCAACACCATCGAAGTCCTGTCCATGTAGTCCTCACTGCCTGTCACCCACACATCGTACAACAACGCTCACGTAAGACAGACCGTACTAGAAGTAACAGCTTGGAACCACAATATTGCACACAAAGACAACCGGACCCATGAAACACACAGGCACACAATGCACATTCAACATATCATCCATCTCATCTCACAGCCACAATGTCATGATAGGTATGACATCCGAACAGCTGGCCCACATCCAGTAGACATGCAAAGATACCTGCCCATGACAAATCAAGTGCCTGCAGTGACCGAAGCGCACGTCACACTGCGAATAACGACACACATAACATAGTCAACACCCCAAGAGCACAGCACTGATGCACATGTACCAGGGCAGCGCGCACACAAAGGAATTGGCCCATCTTCAATACGACGTGTGGCACACAACAAGCACGAACTCACAACATTGCTACCAATGTGATGACCATGAATGATAACAGTCAGCAGATATTCCGGCCATGTGAGACAGATACACACCTTTGTCCATGCACTGTCACGTTGCCAGAACACATGTCACGTTCTGCACCCATCACCCACAGCATGTACCCCAAAAGCATATCTCAACCCAAGAGCGTTTAGGGGGCTGTACCCCCTTCTGGCATCAGCGTACCTAAGCGTACCAACCCTCCCCCTAAACCATCGTCCAACCCAACATCGCCGATGGCCCTGGAGCATGCATACACACGAGCCACAAAATGTAGGAGCATAGCAACACACACCCATCGGCATTGCTAATCCGTCCCATGCCACATGTCCACATCACACAGACCCATTGCCTAGCCCACCCATACACACATCGTACATCCACACACGCCACTGGGAAACCTGTGCACGACAGTGCACGAACTGTGAATGTCAGACAACCAATACATACTTTGCTAGGTGCAACACAATGACCCATCTCATCCTCCCCACAGGTGCCGAACTGCTGGATGCTGGAGAGGGTGACAGCAGCCAGCACAGCCAGTCTGCAAGCCCCCAACCCGGACTCACGGATGTAGAGGAGCTGGACACCTCTCCGGACACGGACCACCCAGCAGGCCCATCTGGAGTGGCAGGGCACAACCGCTCCCCAGGGCCCCTCCTGCCTACCAACCCATCACCCAGGGCTGCTGACCAGTCACAGACCCCTGCTGCCATGGCCGTTGCGGCCACCACCACCGCCGCAACCACCACCACCGCCACAAACACCACCACCACGCCATCCCTCGCCACAGCACCTGTGCAAGGGTCGGCACGGCCGTCGGGCTCCACCGTGGGAGCCAGAGCGAGGACCGTGGTGAGCAATGTGGCTAGTGGGCAGGTCGGTGGCAGCAGTACTGGTAGGAGGAGCAGGGTCAGGCCAACGCCAACTGTGCCTGGGAGCCAAGCCCTGCCGCCAATCGACAGAGTCCTTGGGGCCTATGAAGAGGCCCAAGGCGAATGGGCCAGGTCGGCAAGCAACACGCGGGAGGTCCTTGCGGTGTTGAGGTCCATGGACGCCCATATGGCCCAAATCGCGGCCCTCATGGGCCAGCTGGTGGTGGGGGAGGGCACAAGCAAGGCCAGCAACACCACCTCCGCCACCACCTGCTGTGGCGCAGGCTCGTGCAGCCTCGCGTTCACCTGCGTCCACAGCGAGTGAGCACTCCTCAGCCACCACCAGCGGAACATCAACACCCCCCCCTACCAAACGTGGAAGTGGCCGTCCGAAGAGGAAACAGGTGTCCAGAGAGGACTTCGCCCGCACCAAACGCCAGTGAGTCAGCCAGCCACCTTGACCACCTACTGCATTGACATGGAATACGATCCTACCCCACACTGCCATGTGAATGGCATGTGTCTGTTGGACTGTGGACATAGAACTCCATGGGTACACCTTGACCATCACGCAGCCATGACCGTCAACTCATTGTCACAGCATGCACCACATTTGTCATCACCTTGCACACAATCACATGTCACCGCTGTTAATAAATACACCTTGTTCACAATCGGCTTAATGTGTCCTGGGTTTATTCCACGATGTGAAATCGCCACCATGAGCAGAAATGCATCTGCTGTGTGGCATGTCGATGGGACAGGAGAGGCTGCAGGGACCTAGGGGTGAAAAACAGAACAAGAGTACATTCAATGAGTGTGTCACACACTCATCACACAGTACTTGTCACCAACTACAAGCAATGCACACACATCTCACAGAGCAACAGGGCACAATGCTACAGCCACTGTCAGTGGCATACCAACCTGGACATGGACCATTGACACACAGCACTCAGTGAACAAAAGGCCCCCGTAACAGAGCACACATACACCTGCACAACTACAGCTACATCAGCCGTCGTACATGGTCACTCACCGTCAAGTGAAGTAGCGGGCGATGAGCTGCTGACGCACATTCACAGCTTCATCCTCTCCACTGTCCTCTTCACTGGAGCTGTCCAGGTCTGCAGGCTGGGGCCCTGGTTGATCTCCGTCATCCACAATTAGGGGGATCTGCTTGCGGATCGCCAGATTGTGCAGCATGCAGCAAGCCACAATTATCTGGCACACCTTCTGTGGGGAGTATGCCAGTGCGCCCCGGTGCGGTCCAGGCATCTGAACCTGGACTTGAGGAGGCCAAAGGTCCGCTCAACCACACGTCTGGTCCTCCCATGTGCCTCATTGTAGCGTACATCTGCTGGGCTCCCAGGACGTCGTAATGGGCTGAGCAGCCAGGGTCCATTCGGGTAAGCAGAGTCACCTGGGTGTGAGGGACACAGAGAACCGTTGCAATTCCAACTGGACACAAGACAGCATCGCACAGCCAGCACGCTACACTACTCCACATACTCACCAACAATCCAGCCACGGTCCGGTTGCAGATTGGTCATCAGACGTGGTAGGATGCTGTTGCGCATGATGTGCGCGTCATGGGCCTATCCTGGGAATTTCGCACACACGTGTGTGATCACCATGTCCGCAAGGCACACCACTTGCACATTCAGGGAGTGCGTGTGCTTCCGGTTGCGGTAGAGGTGCTCGGTGGCCTGCGGTGCAACAAGGCCAACATGGGTGCAGTCTATTGCACCAACGACGTGGGGGATTCGTCCAAGAGCATAGAATGCACCCTTCACTGTCGCCAATTCACGAGCCCTGGGGAAGCGGATGTATCTGTTCCTGTACAGCATCATGGCTGACAGTACATCCCTGAGCACCATGCTGAACATGGGTTGGGACATCCCACCTCCACTGCCCACTGTGTGCTGGAATGACCCAGTGGCGAAGAAATGCAGTGCAGCCATCACCTTAGCCGTGGGGGTGAATGCTGTTGGATACACCCTGCGAGGACGGAGGTGGGGTACCAACAAGACACATAGACGATGCAGGGTGGGTCGGTCCAGACGATATTTGCGGATGACCTCAACATCCACCATGTCTGACAGCAATTGGTAGGGGCGATGAATGTTTGGTCTCCGCCTAGGAAAGATGGAAGTGTACACATGTCAAAGTAACACGCCACATGGCATATTCACATACACAGAACATAAATGACTGAGCAGGCAATTGAATGACAGAACGGCTGACAAGTAGGGACAGCACAGCCACAATACACTTACACAGGTCCCCTACCAATAGCAATGGGCAGTGACACACACCATTGCTATGAGCATGCACATGGGGAGTTAGGCATTAACAACTTGTAAGGCATGCTGAAGGCAACAGACTGCATATTCGGTAAGCTGCAACACCACGGCAACATGACTAGCTGCTGTGCATCACACTGCTTCCGAGGCTGGGTGTGTAGGGCACACACCAACAACGCTATGGACACAGGCTGAGCGGCCAAAACAAGTGGGACCGGTGGCACGAGGGGATATGAGACAGTCATTGATGTCCCTACTGCACCCTAAGTACAGCACTGTACGGATCACACCTCCAGAAACATTGACAGGTGTACACATTGACAGCCCCATGCCGACACGGCTGTGTGCTTGCAACTACACATCACAAGTGACACGTAACATTGCACGTGCCAAGTGGCAGATGTACATAGTGAAAGATGGCATGTGTGTGCATATGCATATCCCATGCTCCCATGCCAATGTGTACATGATGATGTTCCTACATACATGTGGAGGCTGAGCACTGGCCGTCCCTGCCTATGCACACGGCATGTTGTGGCCCTGTCCATTGTGGACCTGCACCCACACGCAAATCATGGCCACACCTGCAGATGCATTGCGCACATCATACTGTGTGGTGCACATGGCATCAGCGGACTGTACCCGGCATGGCCCAGGCCCTTACGGCCAACTCCAATGACCCTCGCGGTTGCACCCTGCGTGTTCCACTGTGGAGGTAGGCGTCCATGGCCAGCTGGGAGCAGGCCAATGTCTGCAATTGCAGCTGCCAGACATGGTACACGAATCGCAGCAGCTTGTACCCACTGAAACGGCCCCAGGGGGTAATATGTGTGTGTGAGTGGGACAGGCATGACCACAGCTACCTGGCACTGCAGCCTGGCACCCCTCGACGACAGCTGCTGCTGCCACCACTACACCTACACGTGGATGATGCTGAGGACATGTCCAGGTCCACTCACTAGCGAGGAGCCGGAGAACCTGGATTCCGAGCTCCACGCACACTGCACATGGCTATTCCTTGCGAAAGTTGTGTGTGAGAGACAACTGCAGTGGGTGTGGGTGTGCATGTGGGGGACACACATGTCGTTGCTCCTCAGCACTATGAGTCAGAGCCTGTGGAGTACAGACATGCACTGCACACCATGCTGGCCGCAGGTGGCATGGGTATGTGAGCTCTCGGGCGCTTTGACCTGTCTGTCCCACCCGAGTGGTGGTACATGGCAACTTCATGTCAGACATCCAGTGACACAGACAATTGGCAATCCAGGTCTCAGTGCACCTGTCGGTCGTGTGGAAGTCAGGCTGGGGCCATGCTGCCCTTCTCAGTCCCAGCAGGCCTGGCCTGCACATTGACTGCACAATGCCAGTAGGTGCCGACACAGACTGCCTAGTGGGTTACATGTGTCTCCTGTTCAGGACCCCCGGATGAGCGCTTACTCTGCACTGTCGATTGGACACACCATGACTCGTGATAGGGATGTGTGTGAGGGATAGTGGCACTGAATGTGACCTTCGTTGCGGGGTGGGCCATGCACAGGGCGAGTACGCTGATGGTTGCGCAGTGTTGGTCACAGTGGGTACACCCACACAGATGTGTTGCCTTGTGATCTGTTTCTAGGTCAGCCTGACAATGGACAGTAGATGTGGGCAGGCTACACATTGCTCGATGTGCTGTCTATGTGCATGTGCATTCACACCAGGCACAACTGCCCCTGCACATGTGACCCCTGCTGCACTCAGTGCTGGGTCTGTTGAGCTGATGCACCGTCTGTGCGTGGGGCAGACAGCTCTGCTCACTTCCGTCATTGCCCATGACATCACTTTGCCGCAGGTGACATGGTTCATGGAGGGCCCACATGTACGCGAGGGTGGACTACACAAGACTGTCCAATGGTTGTCACCCCCAGTCAGTGCTTCGAATGGGAAGTATGTGGTGCTGGTACTCATTACGCTGTGTCGGGTGTGCGGGGCTAGGTGCGGGGCTACATGCAAGACATGGGTAGGTCATCGGCTTATCTACTAGTTGCAATACACACGAGACATGTTTTTTCTGACCACATCAGGGGCATTCCTTAAACTAACTGGAAGTCAAACAGTTATCTTTTACACTGTCCTCATGGCCTCCCCTCGCTCACACCAATATGCATTTGCACATGAGAAGCTAGCGCATGCACAAGCAGCTCCAAGCTCGCCCCAGAGAGGCCAAGGAGTGTATGTGTGGGTCCATTTGTACATGTGGTCTGTCTCACGGTATAATTAGTGGCGTGTCGCCGTCCACATGCGTGGTGCCCCGACTCGAGACCCGGGCAACATTGACAATGCATGACAGGCTCCGCAGTCCGGATACACCACCTGCAACACACAGAGGCTGTAGCTGCCCTAGCGGGCCAGTCCGCGTCCAACTGGAGCTCATGGCCCCACACATTCACTCTTTGGCCTCTCTGGAGCGAGCTTGGAGCTGCTTGTGCACGTGCTGGCTTCTCTGTTGCAATGGCATGTAACGTGTGTGGGTGTATTGTCAATGGGTGGGATGGTGCGAGCCACCTTCCGTGACGTCACTGCTGCTTGTGATGTGTGCGTCCCCCACTACTTCCATTTGACTTGTGCCATACTACACATTGTGGATGTGTTGCCTGCGTGATGTGACAAGGATGAGCGCGCCATGACCTCTCACCCACCATGCTCAACTGCCATCCCGTGCCCTGGATTGCCTGTGCAAGTGGACAATGTTGGGGATACACCAGGTCGACAGGGGATGTGAGTGCCTTGGCACGGGCCTGGCGGACGCGCAGCAGTATCCGGCATGTCCACGGAGGGTGGGCTGATGTCTACACTTGATGCGGCATTGTTCGTGTGCCCGCCTGTTGTGCACACACGAGTTCACATTCGTCACCAGACAGGTGGTCTTTACAGATTCCCAGGAGTGCGCCAATGTACTGGTCCTGAGTCCTACCAACACAGCGTGTTTCAACATTGCATGTGCGCACCTACCCGTCACACCAACCCACCTGAGCCATGCGTAACTCCCGCTTCACATGACACATGTGTGTCTTCCACAGTTGTGCTACTCATTTGCGTTGACATCCAATGACAGTGGACTACATGGTCATCTCACGACTGCCGTGTACTTCACACACTCTCATCCTCTCTCATTCGTACTTGTGAAATGAATCAGCAGAGACACATTGTTGCTTCAAGCCATGTATTGGGACTAATGTCCTCTGTGATGCAGTATAGTGAACACTACTGGCAGCGAAGTGCATGTGGAGGATATACTCAGCATGATTACACATAGCATAGGGTGTAGGGGTACAGTGATTAGTTGTTGTCTGTGGGATGTGGGCTTCAGAGTTACAACTGCTTAGCCGTTGGTGTGCTAATGTACATTTGCTGATTACTGTGGTGCTGCTGACTGACACAGACAGTATACATTTAGCCTACCAGTCCGCTTGTCATCATGGGCACAGTGCATCTCAGTTCCATGTTACAGGTTTGCTGCTATGGTTACTCATACACACGTGCGTGGAGGTGACATCAGGGCATGGGCTTACGTGCATGCAAAGGCGTCCCACTTGTTTTTGCGATGTGGTGGGTACTGGCCATGTCACAGTCACTGGGCTCATGTTGTTGGTGGATGCACTTGGTGTCCATGCAAAGGTCCTGGCACGGACGTTCAGTGGGAGGTGTGGTGACAGCTCTCACATACTACAGCAGGACGATTGCTGTCCACTGACCGGTGCATATGTTCATCGGCGCAGGATCCATATCATGGCATGGTTGTACGTGCAGTTCTGTCCATGTGGTTGCCATACACAAATCCCATGCCTCTGCCTCCCCCTGTTCATGCAGAGTTACTGGATGTGATGAGGTACAGGGTGCATTTCCCAAATAGTATCAGATGTCATGGCAGTGTAGTTGTTGTTGTGGTGTCAGTTGCAGGTTGCATGGTGTAGTAGTTGTACTGGTAACTGCCTAGTCCATGCGTAAGCCAAGCATGGGTACGGTGTGGGACATCATTGCTCAATTGGGGGTCTGGCGACGGGGCCCGACGAATTGACAGGTTGTCAGGAATGCAATACCTTCCAGCAGGGCTTCCATGGCATTGGTGGTGGACATGGTTGCCAGCCAATGTAGCGGATGGTGGCTGTCAAGGTGTTGGTCATGAGTTGTCCCTTGTAGGAGCATGATGGGACATGTTGGATGGCATTCGATGTAACTGTAATCCATTATCCGTCGTGTGGAGGCACAGTGGTCCCATTGCAGTGTGGGTCCGATAGTCGCCACATACGCCATGCCCCCATAGGCTGAACAGGCCCTGTCGTGGGCGTCCAGGGGTGGAATAGTTGTAGCAGGTCCGCCCTTGGACATGCCGGGTTGGAGAGACATAACTCCACAGGATAGTAGAAGGGACACCTCCGACAGTAGAAGACGGGGATGACGCAGCTGAACAATGCGATGCGGTAAGTTAGTCGGTAACTTACGTTCAGCAGGGCCAGATTGTCACATCCCAATATCTGTATCAGGTTATGTTTGTACAGCTTGATCTGTCCGGCGTAGTTGGGTAGGTGTGGTGCAAGTGCCATTTTGCTGCAGGGCGCTGTGGTGGCGTGCTCCGGCTGTCTGTGCAGTCTGCAGAGTGCAACCTCCGATGTTGCTGGGAATCCTGTAATGGTCGTAGGGAGGCAGGACTTGTGTTATGTTGGCTTGTGCGGAGGACACGGGCCCTCATCCCACATGCTTCTCGAAATGGTCAAGGTCAGTGGTGTCTGACTCCTTCCAGATAACTTGCATGTGAACCACATGGGGGAGTGTTATCATTTCTTCTTTCCGTTGTGAATGTTCTTTGGTGTTATGCGCTATCTGCCCTGTGGCCGCTTCCCTCTGCATGCCTGTGTTGGGCTTTGTTTGGTGCAATGACTGTTTTCTCCGGCTTGTTTAGTCGGGATGTGGTTTCACAGTGGGAATGGAAGGTCATTCGGTGCTGTCTCCTCTCCCGTGTGTGGGCAGAAGGCTGCTTTTCCGCTGTACGTTGGGCCTTGTGTTATAATTGGTCCCACCTGTTGTCTGTCCCCGGTATCTTTGATGTTACGTATTGCATGTCTTGTTATTGGGTGCAGGGTGGCACTGGTGTTTCTGTGTGGTACTGGCGTACCTTTTCCCGACGGGGTCCATATTCTGATGGGTGATGTTGCCTCCGCTGTGTGCTTCGCCGTGTTTTGCACACAGGGGTGTGTCCTAATGTGGCGTGACGTCACTGACATGTTCGGGTCAGTTGCGTGACGTCAGGTTGGCAACAGTGAATTGCCGGTTGGGGACATGACTGTGGCAGGGCTGTCACGTGACATGTGCGTTCTGGGTGGTGCTGGTGTGTGTGGTGTTTGGTTGTGACCCTGTGTTGTTTGTGTGCGGCGCATGCATTGCGCTGCCGTTGGCCTCTGCGTTGTGCGCATGTGTGGGTGCAGTGGTGGATGTGTCGTGTCCACGCAGGGGTGTCGGGGTGGGGGCCATATACAGTTTTCCCGCCCTTGCACTGTGTGCGCTGTTTGCGTGCCCCTGTTGTGTGTCTGCCTACCTGCGTCGCCGCGGTGCGTTGACTCCTGGGTGCTGCATCAGGTAGAGCATGGGGAGGGCCTGCAGTGCTGGATTCATGCTCGGGGGGTCCGCCTCTTTGATATCCGTACTGTGAGTTCGGTTTTCCGCCTTGCTTTCACGTGCGGTGTCTCTTAGCCGGAGGAACTGTTTGGTTCTGGCATCGTAATTTGTACCCCGGGCGGTACGTGATTTCGTCGGGCGTTGTGTCTCCATTGAGCCGCGCCGCTCCGTGAACGGGCGCTCTTTGATGGCGGACGGCGTCGCTGGCGTACGGGCGGTGTTTGGCTGTCTTTTCGCATCCTAATTGGGCGGGCGTGTGTGCTGTGGCGGGCGGACGGTAACTGGTGCTTTTTGCATCCGCCAGCACGGCGGTGGTGCTTCCGCCCGCCATCCTAATGGGCCCCTAAGTGTCCCTGATCTTGCCGAGAGTTCAGCCATTTATTATAACAGTGGTTGCTTACATTCCCCACTGTCTTCGATTTAGTTATTATCGGACTTGGGCTGTTGCCAATAACAGGGGCCGGTAAAAACTGGATTATACTACATGCTGCGTGTTTTATATGTCCCGGCCATAGTCAATCGCAGGCATCTAGGTCAGAAAGGGGGGCAAATCTATTTTCCAATCTTAAATCGGGTAGCCTATTTGATTCACTTTGGGCCACCCACGGCTGACTCTTCATGTAACGGGAATGACTCCCCAGAGTTGATTGGTAGGGTAAGCTGTAAAAAAAAAACAAGCGGTAAGACAATGATGTTTCTTGGATTCCTGTCTATAGACTTTCCAAGTCTGTTCAAAAGGAAATTTACAATAGAAACATTATTAAAATTTAGAACCACACAATCACAGTCACAGTCACAAACTCCCCCGTTTCTCTCCTTGTGGGCCCCTATCCATGTAACTCTTCTTGCCATGATCAACTGACTTTGTATGTCCCCGTTTGGAACCCACAACCCCTTTAATTTTTGGACCACCCAATGCGTAGCTTTAATCATTAATTGTGTAGTAGACTCTGCCAATCCTTCTCGGAGTGGAGGCACATTCCCCAATACCACCACCAAGGGTGCGGCCGCAGGAGGCAGGTGGAGAGCTTGTAATCCAACCTTGAATAAGCCACGGTCCATTCTCGTGTTCTGTATATTGACGTCGAGAGCACTTTTCTCTGGAGGTAGCCTACTCTGCCCAATGACTGTAGATTTTTGGTTGTTCATTACAGGAGGTGTATCAACCACCACATTATGCCGGCCATCGGCACAAACTGGGCTCTTATATGTTTGGGCGAATTCAGTTGATAAGTCGGGTAATGTGATGTTGTCCTCATCCTTACTAGAGCCCAGAATGTTGACTATATGAGGTGCCTGTCTAGGTGGTGTTAACTTCAGACTTGTCGGTCTAATTGTTTTTGCCGTTGGAACTTCTTTGCCTATCTCATAATTAGTCCGGGATTGCCCATTACAAGTTGGCTCTGGCCTTGTTTTAACTAATAGCACCTCTGTCGCACGGAAGTTAGACTTATTTAGGGATTCAAGGCCATTAATTTTGTCTTCAATCCGGCTCAGCCTCAGAGTAATAGGGTTTAACATAGTGGAAATCAGGGTTTCCAGTCTCTGCCATGAGGCCTCGTTGATTACCGGACAGGGGACATGTGTGGGTTCAGGAGTAATGATTTCCAAACAGTTTGAAGTTCTAGAGGCTGTATCTGTCAAGTCCTCTCCCCCTTTTTTATGCGGCCTTACTAGTTTTGCTGGTTTTGGTCTTTCTTTTCACAGAGTGGTCAGGAGACGTTCCCGGTCCCGAGGGTTTTGCCACTCCTGTTACCCTGATAGATGCTCTTAGTGACCTACTAGTAGACTCAGGCTCAAGCTCAGGGTCACCTGTTATCAGACTTGTTAATTGGTCAGGAACTGTGTCGGACATGTTTTTAATCGCTTCATCATTCGTTTTCCTGGGCTCTGTCGGCATTGGGGGGTGATTTGCAGTGCCAGGCCACCTAGGGAAGATCTCTTATGGGCGAAGGGCTCAAGAGATAGACGCCGCTCTGTGATTCCTATCTCATGTTCGAGTACTGAGGTGGCCCTTATTAGAAAATTGTCCAAAGTCCCCGCAATGCTTCCGCCTGCTTGAGCACCCTTCCCTTTCCACTCCCGTTTACTCATCATTTACTAGATTGCTGTGGGCAAGCTCAATTGTACCGGAGTACCGGAGTACTTAAATACAGGATAAACCCCGTGTCCTAGTAACCTTGTAGGTTATAATAAGATAAGAAGGTGATCCACTTTACCTTCCGCTGATGCTGGTCTCAGAGGGGAGGCCCAGCCCGGCCTCCTCCGGGCTAGGACGGGCGCAGACGGGGGCCCTGTGATGTTTTTAAAGGGCCTCCAGCGCAGCGGGAGTGGCGCGGGTGGTGAGCGCCTCCTGGCGCGAGTGTCTCTGGGGGTTGGAGTCCCCTCCTCAGCTCCACAGGTTACAGCACCAATCCTCTCGCATCCCGCGCTGCGGGGGCCCTGTGATGTTTTTAAAGGGCCTCCGGCGCAGCGGGAGTGGCGCGGCTGGCGGTCTCTGGGGGTTAGAGTCCCCTCCTCAACTCCACAGGCTACAGCACCAATCCTCTCGCTGTACTCGATCAGTTTAATCCGCTATGAGCAAGCGCAGTGGTTTGCAATCCTCGTAGCAGTGTAGCCAGAGGGAAGGGCAGCGTTTCCTAACAGCCAGCAACGGCGTGTGAGTGGCATCTAGTGAGCCAGGTGAGCCCAATTCACGCCCGATTCAGGCTTGGCATGTAGCGGTAGCAGGGCTGGCAAATCACACTGGTAGTAAGCGCTTTTATCCAGCGAGAGGAGAGATCGGCAAAGTTCATACTTCACAACTTAAAAATACCATGTATCCATAAGACCAAAAAGTCCACCTTCTTTCTTGCGGGATAATAAAAAACATTAGAGGGGGGGAAAAAAACGTTTGTCCTCGCTACGTATCCAAACTAAACAGGTGAGTCCTCATCCCACCCTACATGATTTTTATATAATGCTGGGGCCTGGGCTACTGCCCATTTCCTGGCATATGTATATTTTAGATGAATTGGAATATGGTTGGAGAAGGCAGGCATAATAATGTCCTCGCCGTGTGGGCACTCCCTGACAAATTGTGGTGGCCAGTCTTTTTCTGCTAGAAGTATGTCATAGCCCCTTGATAGTCTTTCCCAAAAAAGTGCTTTCACCTGTCTAGGTTTGTCTCCCTCCATCCGGAGTGTTATTTCATATAACCTTTGTGGAGTACTAACCCTGGTGTCTACAGTCTCAACTGTAATGTACTCATTCAAGTCCACTATCTCCAGAAGTTCCTTCAGGTTCTGGCGAACTATTGTGACTTCTACTGCACTGTCCAGCATTGTCTGAGCCCATTCTCCGTTCTTGAGTTGTGTTCTCAGTATTCTCGGCATGTCTGATCTTCAGACCTGCTACTTTCTTTTGGAGAATTGAGGTTTTGTTTTATTTTTTGGAGCGTGTTTTTCTTCTTTGGATTTCACGCGTTCTTCTCTATGTTCTGATCGTCCTCTTCTTTCCGAAGTCCTTGACGAGATCTGAAAGGGACGAGAGGAACGTGTATCAGAATCTTGATACCTATCAGGCTTTCTCAAATTATCCCTATTCCTGAGGTTATACCTCCTTTCAGAGGGCTCCTTTTGAGGAGACCTACCTCGGGATTGAGAACGTTTCTCGTTTGATTTTTGTTTAGTAGACTCCCACTTCTTTTTAGAAGATGTAGGAGTTTGTTTAACAGAGTCCTTCCTTCTCAGGACTTTCAGATAGTTTTGGTTTCACTGGTCTTCCACCCAAACTATCTCTGCCTAATTCTGCATAAGATTGTTCAATTATTCTGGGTAGCTCAGTTTGATGTTCTGTAACATCGAATTCCCTTAATTTTTGGCGGATCGCCACTGCTGCTGCCTCCCCTTTAATATTGGATAATATTATTGTTGAGACCTGGTCGAAATTTTTCAGTAATTTCATACCTAAATTTAGAGCAGGCTCTGCCCCGTATTCATTTTGAATTTGTTTCAGGACATCAGGTATTACCGCAATTGACGGAATGCCATGTGTTTTAGTATAGATGGCAGCAAAGACTGAGCTCCAAGTGGTGCAGTCTTCCAGTTGTGGTGTGATCCCCATTGGTAAACTGATTGTTAGGATTCTGTGTTTCTCATACAGGCTAGTATTCGGAAATACTGCTTCGATTTGAGTAATTTTTAGAGCTATCCAGAATGAAATTTGCTCACGTTTTGTGGGCATTTTACCCATGACTGCGTAGAGAGTCTGTGGTGTAATTTTTAGTGTATTCCCCTGTTGGGGAGTTGGATTTGGAAGTGTCAGTGGTTGCTGGACTGTGGAAGTCCGCATGACATATTGGACTAATTGTCTGTAGATTTTTATTAACTCTGTGAGTTGAGTAAGTAATTCCTCATCTGACATCTCTTCAATGTCAGGATGAGGTGTATAGCCGGCTAGAATCGGCCATGTTGCTCCTGGTCTACCCAGTGGACCGAGCCTGGTAATGTTTTTGTGATGTTTTAGGGTGCCTTTAAACCAGAGCTGATGCTCTTGGTGTGTTAATGGAATTTCTATATCCTCGAAAGGAATGTATTCCTCTGGTGGATCATCTTCTTTGTAGAAGTGAAACATGTGTGTTACTGGATTGGATTCAGGAAATATTACCCATGAATAGAATACCTCTGTCTGAAAGGATTCGTGTGCCTCTATCACGAAAACTGCTCTACCGCCTCTTGGTGGTAGGCCGTGTTTTATGAGTTTTAGAGTGATGGCTCTTCTTAAGTTTGGATGGATGTCTAGAACACCCTCCTCAGTTTCAATTAAACCTGTAATGTTAAAAACTGCTGCTTGGGCTGGATCAGCCGCAGCTCCACCGTTTCCTGTTTCAGTGTCGGAGCCAGGCATTTTGTTGTTTGAAAAATGTAGAACAAGTTTCAAGGAAACAAAGATAAGGTGCACAATATTTTGGAACACTGTATCCTTCAACGTTGAGCAAACCAAACAGCTAATATATAGGGTGTTTCCCTATGTAGCCGTGGTGGATACTTAACCCTGCCCACTCCAGACGTCTTTTGGAGTATATGGGTAGGGGTCTCTGAGAGAAAAGCACGGCTGAGTTACTCAGTATCTAGCGTTAAATTACCGCCTTACCAAACGTTGGGCGCCATGTAGTGTAGCTCCTATTTCCCTAATAGGCTCTGCGCATTGGAATAATATACCCTATAGGTTTGACATAGGACTAAGGTCAGTATGTCCCTATCGAGTATATTAAACTTAATTACTTGTGCCAGCTAGCTCAGAGGCCACTAGAAACTCCTTGACAAACAAGAAGGGAGTAGTTTCTGGCAGCCGCAAAACATGACCACTTTGTTTCCCTTTAGAATCAGAACGTGTCCCAGAGTCATGGAAACAATAGATAACTATTTCACTCAGCTCAATCGTGCATGCTTAGTTTTCCTCAAAGTTACACAGAAAGAGACAGGCGTTTCAATAAATGATTAATTGAACAGTCTTGTTTCTCGTGTAAGTAAAATGTGCTGTTACAATCATAAGACAGTATGCAAGATAAATAATGTACAGCGTAAGCAGTAGAAATAAATAATACTGCGATAGCATTATCTTTTAGCAGTTATTCATTCACATAAATAACACAGACTAAAAAATGCGAGTACTCATACGATGCGTTTCTACGCTAGTTCTACCCCAATGTACCTAACCTAGGTGTAGGGAGAGGTATGAAGTAGGTGAAGTATTCCTTACTATGGTACACTAAGAGTATGTTACGCCTAGTATGCCTAGTATGCCTAGTATGCCAAGAGTCCCTCTAGGTTCTAGTCAGCTCCATACCTTTAGAATGAGAGAGGTGGGAATCTCTTTGCCAGACTCGAACTCCAACACCCCGCAAGGGAAGTTAGATCACTGGAAGCTGGACTCTCTGCGTGCAGGGATGACAGCGTCTTCTCAGTGCGCCAGGCCGGGAAACGGGCTCCTCTGAAGTCGAGGTCTCCTCTAGTTTACAAGGGCTAGGGAAGGTATATTTATACCTGAGAGGTACCTCAGAATGTTAGCATTGACGTGAATCGGACAGCGGAAGACGTCATGAATGAACCCCTAAGGTATAATGGTTCATGCATAATAGATGAGTCCTTGAAGAAATCAATAGTCCTGTGCTAGGGAAACTCCCGAAGCCTAAGGGTCTGTTCTTCAAGAACTCGTTGTGACGTTAGGGTGGACGGATGTCGGAGACCATGCCTGTATTTGGAGTGCACGGTTTAATGCCTAAATAAGGACTGGGATTTTATGCCTATATAAGGGCAGGGCGAATTGTGCCAATATAAGGACATGATACAGGAAAGCCCGTGTATGGACACCCTAAGAGGAATACAACAACAACACGTATATGTATGTGTGTACTATTGCTCGTTTCGTAAACCCACCCCAGTTTCGAAAACTCAAACTGTTCGGATGCACTCAAGGACCCGTGTATGTGGTTGTTCATGTGGAGTTGCGTCTCTCTCCTTCCTTTCTCATTATATTACTGGGGAGGAATTGTCTATGGTCTGTGTGTAACTATGGAAATGGGGCCTTCAGGCGAATGTCTCTCAGTTTATATAGAACAAGAAAACGTAAACAACTTATTAACCATCTAACTGCGCAGAGGGGTCTAGGTTATGTAATCATGTCAGTGTTTTTTGTATAAAAATCTGGGGTATGCGGGATATAGGGCCGGCGGGGGTGGGCAGGGACTCAGCCACCTCCCATTTGGTGTCAGGTCTCAACAGCACTAACCCTGGGCGGAGTTCGCCGAGTTGCGCTACGCGAAACTCCGCGAAGTGGTTAAAAAACTCCGTCGCGCTACGCGAAGCTCCGCAGGCGGCGGAGTGCGATAGAAGAATGCTGTTCGCGGTGATTGCACTGTGCCGGATGCTTGTACGCACTGTGCAATCATTGCCAACGGCACCATGCACAGCGCAAGCTTTCCTTTTCTGCCGCTCGAGTAGATTTTTACTCGAGCTGCAGCTTTCTCAACGCGAACGGGCAGTTTCTCAACGTGAGCGGTCGCGAGCATACGCGACCACTCGCAATGAGAAACCTGACCCCCCCGCGTTGAGAAATCTCACCGGAAGGTTTATTTTCCACGCTCGCGCTCGCCAACTTGATGTTGACGATCGCAAACGAGGAAAAATCTCGCCGGGAGGTGGATTTTCCTCACTCGCGCTTGCCAACTTGACGTTGGTGAACGCGAGCGAGGAAACAAACTCCGCTCCGCTGTGCGAAGCGGAGTTTTTCGGAACTCCGCGAGCTCCGCGTAACGCGGAAAACTCCGCAAACTCTGCGAGCGGAGCGGAGTTCGCCGCCCAGGCCTAAACAGCACCCATTTTGTATGTTAGAGGCACTGAGAAGGGATGGGTATTACGTAGGGACACTTCCTACTCATTGTCCTTCTATTCCATTATACCTGTGCTAAAATTCAGTTTTTACCACCATTTTGGACTTCCCAGTACTGACCGTTAGGGTACTCCACTATCTAATCATGTTCATCACCAGGCTGTGTACCCTCACTGCTCCTCTCTCCTTCACTCCGGTCTCGGTTTTCTCATACCTCAAGGACCTCTCTCCAGAGCCCTGCAATGGGGCGTTGTCTCAGCCCCCTCATTTCTTCTCTAGCCAGAAGCCTGCCCTCGACCCCGGCCCAGTAAGTCACGTCTCGTCTCCAAGTATCAATTGGGGGCCCATTCACAGATTTCCAAGCCATCGCTATTCTTCTCCTCCTAGCCAAGACCAATGCAAGGTCCAGGAATCTGTTTCTCGCCTTCTGTTTAGGTGGACGGCAGAAGAGCCCCAGCAAACACACACTCCAGTCGTATGCTCCAATGTACGCCCCACCACCGCACCCGTTAACCTCAATACTTCCTCCAAAAACCTACGAAGTGTGACGCAGTCCCAAGTCATATGCATGAAATCCACATCATTGTAGTCACATTTCTGGCATTTGCGTACCTCGCCTCCGTAGGTGATCCTAAGTTTATGGGGCATCATGTAGGTCATGTGGTTGTTGTTAAATTGTGTATACTTCAGTCTAGTGTTGTGTGAAACCTATTTAGGGTTTGCAAGAATCCTCGCCCACTCCGGGTCTGAGTGGTCTCTATCCAAAATGGTCACCCAGCGATTACGCAGCTTTACTAAGGGCGCACAAGCCATTTCCAACTGTGAAGTGTAGAACCATTTTACCTGGTGCCATGCCGTACCTAGCGTGAGAAAGGAGTGCAAGACCGCGTGCATCTTGGGCTCTTCTCAGCCTCCCCCCCACAATTCCCCGAAGGTATGCAGCACAATTGCATATGTCAGTAACTGTCCTGGCTTTAAGCCGAAGCCCTTGAGCAATTCTTCAAAAGGAGCCAGGGCGGATTGCTGGTAGCAGTTCCCAGCTGATCCTAGTCCAGCTTCAGTGCAGGCTTTCATTTGTTCAGGAGTTAATGTTGTTCTTTGGTTGCCAATTGGCAGGCCGACCAGGGGTAGGACCGGGGTATACAAAGGGGTCCTTCTCACCTTAAACATAGAGCGTTTCCAGCAGCGCAGAGCCGTGGTCTGCAACAAGGATAAATGGGGGATAGTCACTGCAGCATCAAGCATTCTTGCCAGTAGTAAATCAGTACGGGTCCCTAGGTCTGTCCCCTCCGGGCCTGTACCTTCCAGCCACCGTGCCAACCACTGCAGCCGGGAGGCCAAGAAATAAAGCTCGAAGTTCAGTACCCCCAGGCCTCCATCTATGAAGGGGCTTTGTAAAGTTGCTAAAGACACTCTCCGTCTCCCTTTCTCCCATATTAGGTCACGCAGTAATGAGTCCAGCTGCCTAAACCATGAGGCAGGGATTGTGGCTGGGAGATTAATAAAGAAGTACAACAGGCATGGCAGCATGACCATTTAGAAAGGGAGATCTGGGCCTTGATCGGCAATTGAAATGAACACTACGATGAAACACTCGATCTAAGAGACCAGAGAGCCCTTCCGAGGTTTCCTTCGCGCACGTCTTCTAGGGAATGGAAGACATGGATCCCTAAATATCGAAAAGTCGATGGAACCCAGTTAAGGTCCTCCATGAAATATGGGGGGCGGGGCATTTCAACAGACATAGGGAATAGGTAGGTCTTGTTTCGATTAACTTTAAGTCCTGACAACAGCTCGAACTGCCCTATTAGGTCTATTGTTGTTGTGGTTCCCAAGGCTGCGTCACTGAGGTAAATCAACAGGTCGTCAGCGTATAATAAGATAATATGGGTACGCCCACCAAATGTCAGACCCAGCCCCTTGCCTCCACGTCTAAATAACGCTGCCAGGGGAGCCATTGCCAGTGCAAACAGCAGGGGATGGAGGTGGGAAACCATGTCTTGTGCCACGAAAAATCCTGTAGTGTGTATAGTCTTATCCATTTTAACCCTAGCCGTGGGGCGTTTGTAGAGCAGCGTCACCCACCTCACCTATCCCTCACCGCAGGGCTTTAAGTGGGATGAAAAAACTGGGGGGTCTCTCAAAGGGGCGTGGCCACTGTAATTAAGGGCGTGGTTTAAAACGCGTAAACCAAAAATCTGTGTTTAGCATAGTGTGCCGCCCGTCTTGTATTTTGCTGTTTCTGTCATTGCATCCAGATATATGATACAACAAGTAACATCATACCTACAACAAGTCAGGACTATTGGCTTTGTCAATGGTTGTTAGTTGCATAAGATAAATAAGCAGCAACTATGACTTGTTATATTTAATATTGAAAAAGCTTCCAATTAAGAACTGGTGACACCACGACAATGTTTCTGCTCCTGAGTTTCAAAAAGAGAAGGGAAATCCAGAGAGAAAATGACTCTCTTTGAAGGATTTCCCTTCCCCTACAACGCTCACCTGGCATGACGTCATGCTGTAACTTCTCCACTAGTGAGAAGTGAGCAGTGTGAACAGCGCACATCAATGTGCCTGCTGTCACTGCAGTCGGTAAAAAAAACGGACCGCTTGTGCCAGGGCACAAAACAGAGCCCGATAGAGACCCGTTTCGAGGCCTCCTTTAAAAAACTGCCGGTGCTCAGCACCGGTGAGACCCGGCCCACTTAAAGCCCTGCCTCACCAAGGCCCATGTGTTTCATGGTCTCCAATAAATAATCCCATCGCACTGTATCGAAGCACTTTTCAATGTCTATTGACAGAAGAGCCTCTTGTGGTATTTGCCATATACCTGGGTGGTACAACACTGAGTACAGTCTGCGCAGATTGAACGAAGTACTCTGGGCCGGGATAAATCCGTTCTGATATACGTGGATTAAGTCAGGCATGTGTGGCAGTAAGCGGAGCACCAGTATCTTGCTAAGGATTTTAAAATCCATGTTAAGCATGGAGAGTGGTCGGAAGTCAGTAACCTGCACCCCAGCCGTGGGTTTCTTAGGAAGTGGAACCACTAATTTGTCCCGCATAGCCCTGGGGAGGTGTCCCAGTCTCAAAGATTCGGCGTATAATATCTCCAATTGTTGCGCTAGTTTTGAGACGCAAGTCGAATTCTGCCAGAAGGCCATCCGGACTCAGGGTCTTCCCTGTGGCCATGCTTTTAATCACCACTTTGATCTCTTGTACTGTCACCTGGCCTCCCAGTTATTCTACCGTCGTTGATCTAGCATCTGGGGGCTTAGCACCCTCAGGAATTCCCCCTGGTCTTCCGGGCATTATGGGGGAGGTGCCCTGTAAAGGGCTTCATACTAATCGTGAAATAAATTATTGATAGCCTCAGGTCGTGGGCCCGTGCTGGATCGGACTTGCATAATCGGAGATCCACTGGTCTCCGGTCTGACTAACCACGCCAATAATCTACCAGGCCTCCCTTCTTCTTCCTGCACCTTAGTGAGGTAACCCTTGTAGTTGTGGCATCTCAACCGTTCAAGGGCCTGGTGGTACAGTGTGCATGTTTCTCTTAAGGTATCCAGTGTATCTGGTCTAGTTCTCTGTGCATTATCTAATGCGTGCAGTTTACCCTCTAATGTTTCCAACTCTCGATGTAGTTCTTTTTGTGCCCCTATCGATTGCCCCAAGCAATGACCCCTCATCACCACCTTGAACGCCTCCAATTCCAACAGCGCTGTGGATGCCGTTCGTGTATTATTATTGAAGTAAGTGTCTATGGCTGCACCTGTAGTTTCTTTAAAACAATTATCTTCTAGCATCAGCGGGTTTAGCCGCCATAGTGGAATCAGCGGGCGTTTCCCCAGAGGTTGGAAGGTCAACAAAAGGGGGCTATGGTCTGAGAATGTACGCCCCAGATATTCCGTATGGATGACAGAGCAACCCAGGCCAGGCATGCATGCAAACAAATCAAGCTGGGTGTGTAATTGGTGCAGGGGAGAGTAAAGAGTAGTCTCTTTCACCTACATGTTGCGCTCTCCAGACATCTTCTAGCCACACCTGTCCCCGCCAATCCAGGAATCCCACTGTTGTGTGATGGGCTTGGGTGCCTGGCAATGGAGGATGTGAGCGGTCTAGGCAGTATCAGTAACACAATTAAAGTCCCCCCCCCCCAGCAGTATGTCCGACGTTGATACCTTGGCCATAGGGCCTGAAAGTAATAAAAAAGGAATGTCACTTGGTCTTGATTGGGGGCACATATACAATGTGACGTCCCGTCCAAGGAGTTTGCCCTTCAACAGCACATATCTACCTTCTTTGTTCACTAGCGTGTGCAGGGGTTTGAAGGGTACACCCGCCTTTACCCAGATCAGTACACCTCTAGCATACGCAGAGTAGGAGGTCGCAAATATTTGCCCCCACCATCTTCTGCGCAGTTTCTCCACTTTGCCATGAATGAGGCGAGTTTCCTGTAGGAGTACAATCTGCACCCCTCTCCTGCGTAAATATCTATGCACATTATGCAGCTTAACAGCTGAGCCCATCCCCCCGATACTCCACATCAGTAATTTCAGTGTATGTTGTTTGGACGCCATATTCAAGAACCTTGGCACTCAGCCCCGCTGTCTCCCCCCTCCGCCCCACCCTGATCCCAAAAGTAAAGAGCCAGGACCCCTCCTACAAAAGAAACAAAAACATGACAGTGAAACCCCACCACAAACTAAAACTCCCTCTTCCCTGGAGCAGTCTGGCAACGACCAGCCGTCCAAACTGCAAACAAACTATAGTGATCATCATGAGACCCCCATCTAGAGCTAGTTGAGGCCTTCCAGGAGAGGGTAGGCCACATTTAGTGTATAATCGTCCGTACGGCAATGCAATTGCGTTCTGTTCAACTCGCGCTGGCCCAATCAGCAAATGTCTCCAGCCTGTCCAGTTTTGTTTGTATCAGAGCTTTCCGCATTGTCCCGGTGTGACACCATCTGGAGGATCCTCGTTCGGTCAAAGGTCATCAGCCGTTCTTGGGGTAGCAATCGGCAACGTAACGCTTTCAACTCATGAGGTATCAATCTTCATCTCCTGTTCCCAATCTGGAACCAGGTTCTGAGACAGATTCATTATCTCTCATGATTTGGGCCACCGCCTGTAGGGCAGAAGCTCTTTCCCTCTCTGTCTGGGATGGGTTTGGTCTTTTAGGTGGTTTTTGTTTCGGTCTAGTCTGTGTCCTCTTCTCAGACCTTGGTTCTCTACATGGAATACCAGTATCTGCATTCTTGGCTTTATCCCCAGATTTGTAGGATTTGAGCCATTCCCAAGCCGTCTTGGGGTCCTCGCAGAAATGTGTTTTCCCCATCTAGCATTTGCGGAGCCTGGCGGGGAACATCAAAAAGTTCTCTTCCCGCAAGGCCCTCCTGACCTCAAGGTATGAGGCCCATCTTCTCTGTACCTCAGCAGTATAATCGGGGAAGATTGAGACTTTACTATTGTCCACTGTAAACGTGCCATCAGTCCTTGCTTTCTCTATCTTTGTAATGGAGGAGCTTTGCTACCACAGGACGCGACCGTCAGCCCGGCGCAGGGGGAGGAGCGGAGACCCTGTGCGCCCTTTCAAGGGTGTAGAATGTGGAGAGGAGCTTCGTGCCACTGCTGTGTTCAGCTAGGGTTCTAGGAAGGAGATCATATCTTTACTTTTGTTCCCTCCGGTAGTCCAACTAGTCCAACTATTCTTATGTTATTCCTCCTATTCCGCCCTTCTGCATCTTCAGCCCTGCTTTCAAGTGTGCAGACCCGGTCGGTGAGCTCCATGACCCGGCAAGTCGGTGTTTGTTGTGTGGGGTGGAGCTCCCCAATTGAGGCCTCTGCTGTCTTCACTCGCTCTGCTAGTTTGTGGTGTTCAGTTCTAAGCAGGCCCAACCCCACCAACACGGTGCTGTCGTATTGTATAACTCCCTATATGATAAGGAGGTCCTACGACAATTGGATAATATAACCCACTATCAAAAGATAGGGGAAAACCCCACCCGTGAGATCACTGGAAAGATACATGATTTGACTTAGAGAGCATTAGAGGAGGGATGGATATGTAAAAATTAATTCTCATTTTTGAATAATAAAGAATGTAGGATTCTGAACATTTACATTCTGCTCAAAATCCATAAAAATCCCTCCCAACCAACCGGACGTGTTTCTCAAACCATTTGTCTGTAAAACCAAAGCATATATCAGAGACACAATGGATGTGATAAGTAAAGTTGAAGGACTTCCCTTTGATGACTTAAGACATTATCTAGTGCCTTTCGACATTGAGTCTCTTTTTACAAATATCCGCAAGACGAAGCGTTGAAAGTACTAAGAGAAGTACTAGACTCAGGACCAATTCCACATACAGTACCCACCAAATTTTTGGTTTCCCTGGCAACCTTATGCTTGATAACAACAAAGAAGGTATGCAGTTCCTCAAGTGGGTCGATCGGAAGGAGATGTGCAAGTCGTGAGGCTGTCCTAAGAATGTAAAAGGGAGGGGAATTCCTCCTTTCGGAACTAAGGCCCTCACACACCCAGCCCGCTAGGTGTCATGCTTCATCATTGGGCTTGCTCCTCGTTGGGGTCGGTGCTGCAATACCCGACGGGCACCCAATGAGGGGCTCTTTAGTGGAGATCTTTTGTTCCTTGCCGTTCAGGTGCTCTGGGGGTAAGGGCCCTAAGAGAGTGTAGATGTGGTGTGGTGGGTGAGTGATTAAAACAGGTTGGGTAGTCCTACGAGCGACTTTATTCTGGTTGGCTAACCACCTGATTAAAAAGTGTAAAGAGAGGGAGGCAGCTATCCGAATGCAATGTTTCAGAATAACTGTGCTCTCAAAGGGTCGACATGTTTCTTGCCTAAATAGTCTGGGGGATCAGTGGCAATTCATCAGGACCTAATAATTACTATCTACACGTCGTGGTGGGGTTATTCTGAAACATTGCATTCGGAGAGCTGCCGGGGATTGGTGCCAACTGAGCCTGGGAAGCGCGGGGACAGCGTAAGAGCCTCCCCACGCGCGTAAAAGCTGCAACGGCCGCCTCTGCCATGACGGCAGGGGCGGGGATATGTGCATTGACCAGATCGGGTCCGGTGTAGAGGCCTCGGGGAGCGCTCACTTTAGGGCCCTGTCAGTGGAGGCTAGTGGGCGAGTGTTGGGGGAGGCAGCTGGGGAACTGGGGGAGGAGGGGGTTGAAGGGGGGGGAGCCTGTAGATGAGGATTTTCACCTTGTTTTATCAGGCAGCGAGTCTTTGTTAGAGGAAGAAGGGGGTTGGGGCGATCTGCCTGTCGACCTCTCATGCAGACCTGGGATGGGGCTGAATACAAAAGTCCCGCCACAGCATCGTCCGGTTCAACCCACGGGTGGCAGTGCTCCCGGCCCTTCGCGGGTCCGGGGGCCCGGTGCAAGTGACTAGGGCCTTACGCCCGCAGCAGCCAGGTGAGCAGGCATGTCCCTGGAGGACAGGATCAGGGATCAGAGGCGCATTATACAGGAGACCGAGATGAAGTGGCAGGCTCTGTGCGCAGCCAGGGAAGCAGGTCCCGGGAGTGTGCATGGGGGGGATGGGCCCCCCACGCACGGGTTTGAGGAAAAGACAGGGCCAGGGCCTGGAAAGGGGGCGTCAGGGCTCCGAGTCAAGTGGGTTTGGGTTGATGAGGTGGGGGCCACGTCGCTAGGGACAGGGACGGCCGTCACGGCGCAGAGACCTGATGGCGCTGGGGCCTCCCTAGGCTTAGTCGGTCTGGGGGGGGGGGGGGCAGAAGCCAGCGGTGGAGGCTGGCAGAGGCATGGGTGGGCCGGCGGGGCGCAAGACGGCTCCTAGACGCCGGGCGGAAGCAGCAGGGGGGTCCGCGGCAGAGGGAGCGGGCATCGGCGGCGCCAGAATGTGAGGTTGTGCCTGGTGTGACGGGGAAAGGTCTGAAGAGAGCAGTGCATGAGGTGTTGGGGGCGCCTGTGGAGGGTGAGCCTGAGGAACAGCTGGATTATGATGAAGACAGTGATGAGTTGGAAGAAGGTGAAGTGAGGGAATGTGTGGATTGGGGGAGGGCTAAGGCGGCAACAGGAAAGATTGGTGTTTTGCAGGCGCCACAGGCCAGCACCAGCGGGCACAGGAAGGCGAGTCAGAAGACGGCTGACGCCAGAGGAAAGGACCGAGAGGCGCCCACGAATTTATCAGGTGAGGGTGCCTGGTGGGCAGCTTGGGATGATGCCCCCAAGGTGGGGCGGAAGAAGGCCTGCCGGTCGGTGGGCGTGGGGGAAGGGTCTGTAAGGGACCCGGGAGTGCCGGCAAAGTAGGCAGTGGAGCCTGTGGGGGGGTAAGCAATTGGTGGGAGCAAGTGTGCAGACAGACAAGGCAGATGAGCAGGATGGGAAAGATGACAAGAGGGAGGACAAACATCGCAAGAAATTGCCGTACATGGGTTTGGCGATGGCGTTAGGGTTGCATTTATCCGAGAAGACTAAGTCGAGGATATGGAAACATGAGTATGTTGATGTATTCAAGCTCTTGCATAGGGAAATTCAGGCTAAGGAGGGTTCTAAGTAGGAAGAATGGGAATTGACTAGGCGGCAGAGGGTGCCGGTTAACATGGAGAATTGGACGTCGGCCTTTTTGATTTATGCGAGTATATATTGTGAGAAACATCTGTACCGTGCTATAGCGTTACTTAAGTATATTGACATCATCCGGAAAGCACAGATGCATTTCGGTGGTTTCGCGTGGCTCAGTTACGACGAGGAGTTTAGGGCCAGGATTAGTGTCAACCCAGATAAGCCATGGGGGGGGGGAAGTTGATCAAGAGCTCTGGATGCAATGGATGTCCTCAACTCAATGGTCGGCTTCCACACACACGGCCAGTGGCTTGCCAGTCACTTACCGGCCTTTTCAGTCACGTCCCGCCCAGACTGGGGCAGGAGGGCAGAGCTCTTACACGGGAGGGGGGGAGGACAGATCACCTACACTGGGTCAGCAGGACAGTCTCCCAAGCCCGGGGGGGGTTAGTACAGGTGCATGTTGGAATTTCAACAACGGGTTTTGCACGCGGCATCCCTGCAAATTTAAGCACGAGTGCTCCAAGTGTGGCGGACGCCACCCTCTCACGCAATGTTTCACATTGGCCACGCCCACAGAGCAATGGCGAATTACCAAGGGGCGGGGACAAGCTGGGCCTAAGGGCTCCTACGCCGGTTAAGGTTGAGGCCATGGGTCCGTGGCTCTCACAATATCCTGACAGAGAGGCCGCGCTGAGGAATACACTGGGGTTTCACTGAGGGTTTTCGGGTAGGTTACCAGGGCCCCCGGGAGCAGAGATGGGCAGAGAATTTGAGGTCTGCGAAGGAATTGCCGAGTGTGGTTGCAGATAAATTGCAGAAGGAAGTGGCAGAAGGCAGGATAGTTGGCCCTTTTTGATCATTGGCCTGTTCCTGACCTGATCATATCACCCTTGGGAGTGGTGCCCAAGAAGGAGCCAGGGGAGTTTAGGCTGATCCATCATCTGTCCTGGCCGGAAGGGAGGTCTGTGAATGATTTCATTGCCGAGGAGGATTCCAGGGTGTTATATGCTTCTGTCGATGATGCGATCACGTTGGTGCGGGTGTGTGGGCAGGGCGCAGAATTGGCAAAGTGTGACATAAAGTCGGCTTTTCGCCTCCTTCCCATACACCCTGCGGATTTTGCCTTGCTGGGGATGCAGTTTGAGGGTGCCATCTTTGTTGACAAGGTTTTGCCCATGGGTTGTGCGATTTCTTGTGCATTGTTCGAGGCGTTCAGTTCTTTCTTGCAGTGGGCATTTACAGACAGGAGTGGTCATCGTGCTGTGTCCCATTACTTGGACGATTTTCTGTTCGTCGGAAGAGCGCGGTCTGGTGAGTGCAGCAAGGCACTTAGTCAGTTTCAAGTCCTGGCGCAGGACTTCGGGGTTCCATTGGCTCCTGAAAAAACAGCTGGGCCCAGCTGCAGTTTGACATTCCTGGGCATTGAGTTGGACTCGGTCGCTTGGGTGGCTAGGCTACCTGAACAGAAAGTGTCGGACATGCAGGCTTTCCTGCTGCACGTGATTGGGGAGAAAAAGATCGATTTGCGGTTGGTGCAGCGCCTCCTGGGGTTTCTGAATTTGGCGTGCCGGGTGGTGCGTGCCAGGAGGACTTTCTGCAGACGCCTCGGCATGGCCATGTCGGGTGCGGTGCTGCCTCACCACAGAATCAGGATCTCGATGGGAGTCAGGGCAGACCTGCGGGTGTGGCAGAGTTTTTTTGTCTGACTTCAACGGGGTGTCGCTGGATTTTGTGGATGACAAGATGGTTTGGCAAGTACAACTTTTCTCTGACGCGGCAGGGACTTCCGGTTTCGGGATCTTCTGGGACGGGAGGTGGTGTGCAGAACAGTAGCTAGGTCACTGGTTGAAGCAGGGCAGGAGTATTGCTTTCTTAGAATTCTTCCCACTGCTGGTAGCGCTAGAGGTGTGGGGCGCGGAGTTCCAAAATAGGTCAGTGCTCTTTCACGTGGACAACATGACAGTAGTGGACTTGGTGAATAAACAGAAAGCCAGAGACCTGCGTGTGCTGCGCTTGTTGCGAAGTTTTATGCTGCAATGCTTACGTTTGAATGTGCTGTTTCGCGCTCAACATGTCCCAGGTGCAAGCAATGACATTGCGGATGCATTGTCTCGTTCGCAGTGGCAGCGTTTCAGACGGCTGGCGCCGGGAGCGGAAGCTTGCAAGACCAAGGTGCCGGACGGTATCTGGGCTTGGGGGCAGTGAGAGTAGTGGGCCTGGTCGAAAAATCCATAGCTGACTCTACGAGACGATCTTACAGGTTGGCGTGTTCTGAATTTGGCGCGTTTCTGGGATGGACCAGGGAGACGTGGCGCATGTCGAGACAACGATGTGAACAGGGAATCATTCGCGTTGTTTTGGAATGTATTGATAAAGGCTGGTCTCAGACTACGATTGCAGGAAAATTGGCAGGGATTTCCTTTTACTGCACGTTGTATTTGGGGTTTGATCCTGCGAAGAGTGAGTTGTTGAGCAGGATGTTGAAAGTTTGGGGACGGGAACGGGGTGAGGGGGGGGGGAGGCGCCTCGGGAGGCGATTACGTTTGACTTGTTACAAAGCATGTTGGCTGAGTTGTTGCATTGTTGTTATGATGTATATGAGGTGGCCGTTTTTCGTTTGTGTATGATTTGGATGTTTTTTGGGGCGTTCCGGGTGTCAGAACTGTTGGGGGCGAGGGGCAAAGCTGGCAGGGTGTATGAGGATGTGCGCTTGGATGGGTCGCGTTTGGGTATTTGGTTGGGTCGTTCAAAGACGGACCAGGTTGGTTGGGGAAAATGGGTGTGGCTGGGAGAGAGCGGCTGTGTAGGGGCGTGTTCGGTGCGGAAGTGGCGAGAGTTTTGTCAGAGGACGCAGAGGGTGTCTGGTGAAATTTTTTGTCATGCCTCTCAGAAGCGGCTGACAGCCTTTCAGTTACTGGCGGTGTTGCGAATGGCGTTGAGGCGTTTGGGCAGGGATCCCACTAGGTTTGGGACGCATTCGTTTTGCATTGGCGCGGCGACGGCAGCAGCTCGCTTGGGTTGGTCCTGGGATAAGATACAGCGGATTGGGCGGTGGAGGTCCCGCTGCTGCGAACGCTATGTGCACAAATGAGTCAGGTGCAGGACGAAGGGGGTAGGCGGTAAGGGTGCTGGAGGGTTGTTTGTGTTCTTTGTTCAGTGGTATTAAACTATGTTTCTCTTCGTAGGTTGCATTGGGGGTCCGGGAGCCAAGACGGTTACCTGGATTGTCGGACACTCGTTTGTACATTGGGCATCCAAATACGCGGACAGGCAGGTATACGGCCGTAGCCTGGGCCTGCGCAGCAGCCACCATGAGGTGCACTGGTGGGGAAAGAGTGGGATGCGCTGGGGAGCACTGTTGCCCTGGCTGACGAAAAAGGTGGCTCAAAGAGGCTGCCCGTACATGTTGGTTATACATCTGGGAGAGAATGACTTGATTAAGCAATCTGGAGTGTCCTTGCTACATTTGATGCAACGGGATCTGGAAGCCATGAGGAGCAATCTTGCAGGCGCATGTATTGTTTGGACTGAGTTTGTACCGAGAAGAATCTGGAGGGGGGCTCTGAAGCCCGCTGCAGTCGAGAAGGCGCGGCGGAAATTGAATCGCGCAATGAGTTTTTTGTGGGAACAACGGTATCCAAGTGATCGCTCATGTGGGTTTGCGGCTTGAAGAGCCTTTGCTTTTTCGTGATGATGGAGTGCACCTTTCGCACATGGGTAATGCGTATTACATGATGGAAAGGAGGGACGTCATTAGTAAATTGTGGAACGAGTCCATTTGGTGCCGGCGGGTTTGAGAGCGAAAGGTGCACTTGAGCAGGGTGGGGCAGGTAACCGCCCTTTGGGGGTTTCCTGGTTGGCAGTACGTTGGAGGGGTGGGGAAATCTATGACGGGCATACTCACCCCTCCGGGGATACGGGTGCATGATGGGGGTGCGGCAGGCAAGAGGGCGATGGCTGGAGATGCTGGAGGAGGTTGAAAGATAAGGGAGGAAGCGAATGGAATAAGGGAAGAGGTCGCTGAGAGAATTGGGAGAGAGTAACTGGAGTGTGGGAATGGATGAAAGACATGAGTTTGGGGATTGTGATATGTTTATTGATGTTTTGGTTAATTATTGTTGTCAACCTTGTCCTAATAAAATGGCCTTTTACGCTAACATACACCGTGGAGTGGTTATTGCGCGATGCGACCCCCGGGGGAAGTAAGGTCGGCAGACCAGTCTTCCCCCGGGGTGTTCGCGCGATATTAGGACAGGGTACTAGGTTGAGGTTTAGGGGTGGGGTTAGTGTTAGGGTTTATAGGGGGCAGGAGAGAAAGTTTCATCCTCTTCCTGCCCTCAGCGTCATCAGGGAAGGGTTTAGAAAGTTGGACCACCCTCCCACCCTACATGTTTTAAGAGTAGGGAATGGGTATTTGCCCGGAATAGCGTGCCAGTTTAGGACAGGTTGCGAGGGGTGTGAGCAGTACGTTGGAGGGGTGGGGAGTCTATGACGGGCATACTCACCCCTCCGGGGATGGGGATACGGGTGCATGATGGGGGTGCGGCAGGCAAGAGGGCGATGGCTGGAGATGCTGGAGGAGGTTGAAAGATAAGTGAGGAAGCGAATGGAATAAGGGAAGAGGTCGCTGAGTGAATTGGGAGAGAGTAACTGGAGTGTGGGGAATGGATGATGGATGAAAGACATGAGTTTGGGGATTGTGATATGTTTATTGATGTTTTGGTTAATTATTGTTGTCAACCTTGTCCTAATAAAATGGCCTTTTACGCTAACATACAGCGTGGAGTGGTTATTGCGCGACAGCGGGGCTCTTTGATGAAGCACATTTATGTTGTTTTAAGTTTTTGACTCCAGGGACGTGGGAATAATTCTCCATGGTAATCGACGAATTATTTTTTTCTGCTGGTCACTCACAATGCAGGAGCGACAGTCCAAGAGCCGGATTCTTTGTTCCACGGGCCGAGTATAGGTAGTAGAGCTTAGACGTTCTAATATGGCAGATCTGATACTTTCAGTCCTGTTGTTCTTTTTAGTCGGTGTGATACACTTATATTTTTGATTTAGTACCCGGCTTCTCTAAATTAAAAGAGTGAGGAGTTGGTCAAACAAGCATCGAATAAAAATCCTTTGGAAGCGGTCTAGATATATTACGCGGGCATGAGTTTTGCACCTGTGAGTCTTTTAAGATGGCCTAGACCTATGTTATGGCTGTAATTGTGTCAATCACACACGTATAAGTTCCTGTGTCCAAATGAACACTGCGCATGCGTTGACCCAACGGGAACCGGCATGTAACACAGCGTTCTTAGTTCGAGTAAAACGGTCGCCCGCGATAAGAAGTTCGAGTGATTCTAAATGGATGGTAAGTTGATAATGCTGTCCGGCCGATATTAATATTTTATGCTATTTCTCACGCAGCCATGCATGTTACGCTACACATTTTTTCACATTGGGTAAATCCCTAGATTTTTTTTGTAATCTTTCACACGAGCGGTGACGAATTGCTCTACCTTCGGGCCATTATGGTGCTGTGTTATTTAGTGTTGTTGTTTGTGGTTTTAGAGCTGATACCGACCCATCACCAGAACGGTTGTGACTAGCAGAACAGACACTATTAACGTGTAGCGGAAGGTGCTTCCTGGAATAGTGGACTAGTATTAACTTGTTGCTGAGTAACAGACTATAGTTGGGCATGGACTCTCTTGACTAAAAAATTATACACCTATTAGGATCCACATGTGACTGTGGGCACATTGACCTATTTGCATGATTCACGCGCGATTGGTGTGACATTAAGGCTCAATACAGTGGAGAATCTTCCCATGCACCAAGCCCTCTCCGCATTATTGTTTTTTTAAAAAAAATCACTTTCCCTCATTTCTGGTGACTTATTTATACACAATTTTGTGTTACTTTTAAAGTTTGTTTCTGACATTTAGAAATGTTAGAGATAGGTTTATGGGCTGTTTTGTATGTGAACGAGAGCAGGATAGCCTTGTAGACAAAATTTAGAGCACATATATTAAATTACAGGTGCCTCTACTTCCAGTGTTCTGAAGAGGCTCAAATACAAGGGTCGAGACTATGTTGACCATTTTTTCATGTAGAGGAGTCCGATATAAATGCAACTTGTGTTTTCTTGTTGAGAAAGACACCCCAGAACAATTTTGAGGATAAGATATTTCCTCACTGGTGTCGCTACAAAGGACGACCTCGAATATGGACCGCCAACAATATTGAAAAATAGCAGCTATATACTCAAAATTGCTTTGGAAGAAAGAAGGTACCTATTGGTATAGGGATATCCAACTTATGTGTTGGTATATTGTATCTGTCTTTGTTTATGTTGAAGTTATATATATATATATATATATATATATATATATATATATATATATATATATATATATGCTCTAAATATGTTCCAATGAGTATTGTGAATATATATGGTAAGAAGATGTTTGTCTTATTTTTTTTGTTGGAGTATATTTTGGCCCAGTAATTTATGGATTAGCTAGATGGAATACGCTTTGAATCATAATTTGTAAGTGAAGACAAGACCAGTGACCAATTAAGAAGCTCACTGGCTAAAGAGATTTCCATTTGTTCCCACAGAAGACCAACTTTTGCTGTTTCACATAGTTTGTGCCCAGGTCTTAGTGGGAGTTTTAGGGCAAACCCCTATTTCTGATACACACAGATATCTTGATGCAGGGCGGCTTTGGTGTCCGCGATTGCTTCCAGGATATTGGTCAATTGTTTCTGTACAGGGTCCGCCATTGCCATCGGATCCAGTGAGGCCTGCTGGAAGTCAGCAGTTTCTTCTCCCTGGTCTGAGGGCACACCAGTCGTCTTCGCCCTAGCTTTCCCCATTCTCCACCAAGTGTGGACTTTCAAAGGCTGTAAGCGAAGTGTTTAAACTCAAAAGAGTGTTAGACATGTTTAAATAATTTTTAGATAACCGTAACAATTAGTAGAGAACCACCAAGCCTTTTACAAATGTGATGCATAGATATATTATTGTAGCATTGACTTAAATGCATCAAAACATCGTGATTTACGGGTTCAACTACTGGTATTACAGGCATCGTATAGTATACCAAATAACAAACAGAACCAGGCTGGTAGGAAAAAAAGAAAAATCTACCAACACAATTGGAATGTTCTAGAAACATGCCCCAGAGGCATTCAACTCTGAGGATCTCTACTGGGACCCACGCCATAGAAACTAGAAACAGAAACAAGGGGTTGCAGGGAAATAGGAATAAAGTGAGGGGAAAAGAGCAGCAAAGAGCATTTTTAAAGAAGTTTATATAGCTGAAAACGAGTGAAATGAGATGAGAGAGTGACAAGTTATTATTTTCTAAAAACGGCCACAAAGGGAATAGGTGAGCGCATTCAGCAACGCGTTTAGACAAGGCACACTTGAGGCGCTAGATGAGCACTTCCGCACATTACACTAAGCTTGCACCATCAATCAGGCGCGCATGACACCCCCCCCCCCTCCCCCCACCTCCACCGTCGCCGTTGTGTGTCTCAGCCTGGGCTGCTGCAGCTCGAGCTGCTGTGGGCTCGGCTGGGCAGTGCCTGGAGTCTTAACTCCTACACACCCGAGTTTTTCACAGGCCTTTAAAGACCATTTGCATATTTACATACCTTTGTAAACTAGTTACCAAGGCTTAGTTGTTTTTTTCTGGTCCCAGTACCCCCTGGGCCCCAACTCTGCCTATTCCTCACATTTGTATTTTACATTTACTGCCATAGTGTGAGAATGCATTTCATGAAAAGGAATATAAAGTAGGGTTGCCAAAAGAAAAATGCCAGCCATGTATGTTTAAAGAGCCTGCAAAGACCTCTTCTTGACACTAAATAAATAAAAAAGTATGTATTCATTTGTAATGTGACTTTTCTATCTTTGTTCCCTTTAATTATCAGTCATAGATCATTCAGGCAGCCCTACAACACAATTAAAAGTGCTTTCTATTTATATTTGCTGTTTGAAGTATGCACAGATAAGTGCTGAAAATACGGCTTTAGGTAACTGCTTATTTTTGTACCCTCTGGGACATCAAAATAATGAGCTGGCAACCCTAGTCATAAGACTGGAAGTTTGTTGCAGGATCAGCACATTATTTCTTCCACCCTTGATCCCTGATTAATGCCATAATAGCAATAGTTTAACATATCTGAAACCCTATGCCGCCGTCAGTAACAAGCTGAGTTACTTCAAGTGTCTGGGAATGCACCCTGCATTCAGACAACTCACGCCTCATTCTTGCCCTTCACTTTCACACTCACCCTGCACTCCCAGCGATCACAATGCACTCACACCATTCACCCGCTCACCCTGCACTCACAGTGATCACTCTGCACTCACAATGCACTTGAGCTGGTCACCCTATACCTCACCCTGCAGTCACACAAGTACACTACACACCCTGCACTCGTGATACTTCACTCACCTGTCCCCCTCACTACTTAATCTGCAATCTCACTCAAACAAGCCCATCCCTAACCATGCATTAATTCGTCCCACTTTGCACTTAAATCCGCACCCAAATTCATATTGTCACCTCACTCACCCTGCAGTCACTCCTCTTACCCTACTCTCACACTGTCGCATCACTCACCGTGCACTCACATGGGCACTCCTGCCACCCACACAGCACAGAGGGTTAATGTGCCTGCTACAAAGAACGTGTACCATGCAGATCACAGAACTAAGTGCGAGTAAACTAGGAGTAGCGCTATTAAAAAATGAAATGTTTGTCAGAAAGGTGCTATAGAGAGATGAGGAGCATTGTTGGTGAGTGGTAGTGAGGGAATTCATGTACAAGGAGGAAGTGGGGGAGGGGGCGCCAAAAAAGACTGTTGTACCGTGTGCGACCAGTGCTAGGGCCAGCCCAGGCTGGGAGTGTTGCCCCCCCCCCCCTGAAGTTCGGGTCTAGTTGCACCCCTGCCATCAGTGATGACTTAGCACCATGCTTGCCAAGTTTTTGACCATTGTGGCCTCACTTTGGTAAATGCAACATGCAGTTACTCTGTTATGCAATAACATATAGACCACTAAGCCTCAGTGTTCTAACAATACTTATACAAGCCATATCAACACTGTGATCCTTGCCACTTTATTTAAATTCTTAAACATCTTGAGGAAAGTATTCTTTCATTCCTGCTGTACTGTACAACTCTCAATGTTAAACAGTCCCTAACATTACGATATGCTTATTTGACCTCCTTTTAGCAAGATGATAATCATTGCCCCACGAAGTCCAGTATCCCTCTCCACCTCCTGTAGCGTATGCACCAAGTAGTACTTAAGTAACATAGATGGTAATTAGAAATACTGTCAACACTAGTAAGCAGAACCAGGACCATTTCCAATTGTAACTGCTCCAGTCTTCTTGAAGTAAACTGAATACACATGGACATTACACAACTTTACACAATGATCTCCTACACGGACCATAACATTACGACAGTATGTTTACAGAATTCTGAAACAAACTGATACAGGCAATAGTTCTGTAACCGCTGTGCTTAAATGTCACTAGCAATGTTACAAAACGGTGTGTATAATGGAGACCACTGGAACCCTCCCCTTTTCCTGACAATAAGTCTGGGCACTCTCCAGAACAAGCATTGTTAAAGCCAATAGTTCTCGAGTTGGCTGCCAGCTTTTTGGCAATTCTTTAGTTGTGGCTTTTATAAAACATTATTGTCCAAGAATATGCCGGGCCCTCATTAAATCTGGAGGGAAAAAAATGTCTAAAGACAAGAGTGTTTTTTTTTGGTCTAAAAAAAGTACACATTACCATGGTAACAGAACTAAGGGCCCGATTACGATCTTAGCAGGTAGGAAGGATACTCCATCACAAACTTGACTGATATCCCGTCTGCAGTCTTACAAGTTCCATTATATCCTATGTAACTTGTAATACGGCGGACGGGATATCCGTCACGTTTGTGAGGGAGTATCCTATCCACCAAGATCGGAATCCGACCCTAACTTGTTTGGATGTGCTGCTTGTGAAAGGGCAGCATGCCGTAACTCATAGTGAAGTCAGTCAGTGGCTTTGATAGATCTAACATTGCCCCTTGATGCATGCTGGAGTAGGTGTTAGAAACGTGAATGGCACAGTCACAGAAAAATGGATAAAATCTGGCTGAAAACCCCTATAAGTAATTATATAATACATACTTTTAGTAAAATAAAAGGTCTTGGCTCAGACCAAAAATGCTATCGATCTGGCATTGGCTGCTAGCCTCGCCTTTGAGAAAGAAGGCAAGAAAGAAACAAGTAAGGTAGACAAAATCGGAAGACAGACAGAAAAGGAAGGAAGTGAAGAGAAACCAGGAATGAAGGAAGGGAGGGAGGAAGGAAAAAAGGAAGGTAGGAGGGAAGAAGGCAAAATGGGAAAAAAGTAAGAAGGAAAAAAGTAAGAAGGAAAGAAGAAAGGAAGAAGGCAAAAAGAAATAGAGGAAAAAGATGGCAAAAAAGAATGAAAGAAAAGAGAAAGCAAAAAAGAAAGAAGGAAAAGGGGAAGGAAGAAAGAAGATAGAGAAAGGAGGAAAAAAACAAAAGAAAAATGGAAAGAATGTGAAAAATGGAAAGAAGGTAAAAAAAAGAAATAAAGGTAAAAAAGAAATAAAGGTAAAAAAAGAAATAAAAGCAAAAAACAAGGAAATAAAGAAGGAAAAAAGTAAAGTCAAGAAAAAAAGATGCAAAACAAACAAAAAAGTAAAGAAGGCAAAAAGAGAGAGAAGGAAAGAAAGAATGAAAGGCAAAAGAGAAGGAGAAATAAAGGAAAAAAGTAAAGAATAAAAGAAAGAAGGAAACAACGCAAAAAAGAAAGGAAAGAAGAAATAAAAAAGGAGACGGCAAAAAAGTAGTAAAGAAATGAAAGATGGAAAGAAGGGGCGCAAGGAGAGAAAGCAAAAAGTAAGAATAAAGGAAAAAGGACAGATAGAAGGAAAGTATATAGGAAAGAAAAAAGGAAAGAGGGTTCACAGTATAAAAATACTAAAATCTAAATTACACCCCACCTATGTTTAAATAAAACTGTTATAAATGTGCTGCAAATTCAACACTATAAAACGTGGGTTCTTCCTGGGCAAAATGTATTAAAGAATCATTGATGAAACAGAGTCCAGGATCACAATATGGTGTGCTGTGAAATAGCAGCAGTCCACTTCAAAGGGAATTTACAACAGCATTGGAAGGAGACAGGAACTGATAAAGCTGGAATATGCCTTGTGCTCACTTTAAATGCATCCTACTAGCACATCAGGCAAAACTGACGCTAAAGGGAACTACATTGTGTGCGAATGTCCAACCTGTAAAAGATCGAGATGTAGTCACTCAAAGTGATGTTAACCAGAGCCTTAAGCAGGGAGACCCATTGCTTCATGCTATATGCTGTAGTGGTGGAAGCAAAATGTGACTGACACCACACCAGACTGTTAGAAATGGGATTTTTGGTAGGCTAGGGCATATGCCAAAGCCAGGCAGAAACCACCACTCTAGTTAGGATAAGGGAGTTACACTCCTAAAATAACCCCTGCTCACCCCCTTGGTAGCTTGGCACGAGCAGTCAGGCTTATCTTAGAGGCAGTGTGTAAAGCATTTGCACATAACCAACAGTAATACAGTGTAAGCACTACAAAAGGACACCACACCAGTTTAGAAAAATATCCAATATTTTTATTTACTTAAGACAAGACCAAAAACGATTAAAAAAAAAATTCACAATATAGTACTTAAAAATCTTCAGTTATCAAAATATGCTTGAAAAACAGTTCCTTGATGTCGATAGCTGCGTCCGGGGCTATTACGGCATCGTGAACAAACAAATCCAAACAGTTCTGGCTGACCGCGGCGTCGCGGGCCAGCTACGGTGTCGGGAAGACCCGCAAACAGTACCTTTTAGAAATGTAGGGCATCGGCGACCTCTCATTGAGCTTCCAAAAGCACGGCGTCCGCAGGCGTCGGTACCGGAGGTCGGTGCAGGGGTCGTCATGGCCCTCGAAGTCAAACGCATTGCAGATCGAACTCCTCTCTGTTGAAGTTAGGAGCGCTGGCGTCGGCAGGTGTCGGGTGCTGCGGTGCGAAGGGCAGCGGCGGGGCGTGCGGTGCCCTCAGGTCGCGGTGCGAGCAGCGGCTCGGTGGCGGTGTCAGATGGCATCGTCGGTGAGACCAGGGTCGCGGTGCGAAGTGAAGGCGGTGCTAGTTGCGGTGCTGGCAGGTTGCGGTGCAAGCAGCGGCGTCGTCGTTGCTGAAGCACTGTCGTCGGCTGATGAACTGGAGTCGATGGCGCCGGCGTCAGTAGGCCAAGGCTGCGGTGCGGGATGAAGGCAGTGCGTCGTGTAACTTTACGAGCGGTGCCCTCGAACCACGGTGCAAGCAGCGGCGTAGATTTCGGTGTGGAGCGGCATCGTCGGGGATACCAAGGCGTCGTCGTGAAGCGATGCGGAGTGCGGTGCCCACAGGTCGCGGTGCGAGCAGCGGCTCGGTGGTGGCGTCAGCAGGCATCGTCGGTGAGACCAGGGTCGCGGTGCGGTGTTGCGGTGGTGCCCTCTGCGGTGCCTTCAGGACACTGAGTCGGCAGCAGCGTCGTAGACGGCGTCGGGAGGCTTTTTCTTCTGTTGCAGCACAAAACACACAGTCCCCAGTACTGAGGGCAGAAGAGCTTGAAGTCTTTGCTGTTCCTCAGACTTCTTGAACAGGGGGCAAGCTCTACCTCAAGCCCTTGGAGAAACTCACCAAAGTAGATTGCAGAAAGTTCAGTCCAGTCCTTTCACTGCCCAAGACAGAAGTAGCCACTGCAGGCCAACACAGCAAAGCAAACAGCAATGTGGTAGTTCCTCCTCACACCTTCTCCAGCTCTTCTTCTTGGCAGTCTTCTTGGTCCAAAAGAGTTCTAAAGTTCAGGGGTCTGGGCCCCAATACTTATATCCCAAAATCCTTTGATCTCTTAGGCAGAGAGTGTCTGTGCCCAACCAGAACCAGTTCTGCCTTCTCTGGTGTGACTTCCTGGCAGGAGGGGGAGACGGCATTGTCAGAGGCAGACCAGGCCCTTTGAGGTGCAAGGAAATCTCCTCCCCCTTCCCCAATTGCAGCCCAGGTCTAATCAGCCCTTTCCTGACCCACCTAGACTATCTGGAGCCACTCCTGCTCCCCATCCTTCTGTCATCCAAAACCCAGACAGACAATCCACATTCCAGCAGAGGCACACGGGATGACTGAGCAAGAAAATACCTACTTTCTAAAAGTGGTATTTTCAAACACAGAATGTAAAAATCACCTTCACTAAAAGATGCATCTTTAGATTCGGAGTTCAGGCATACTAAACTTTATTTTCCTACCGAGTTCCCAGGGCCAGTTATGTTTATTAGATGTTATAAACAGACTTCCCATTCTGTCCTATGGGAAACAGGTAGCCTTGCAATAGTGAAAAACGAAATTGGCAGTAATTCACTATCAGGACATGCCACACACACCAGGGCATGTCCTACCTTTCACATACACTGCACCCTGCCCACAGGGGTACCTTGGGCCTACCTTAGGGGTGGCTGACATGTAAGAAAAGGGAAGGTTAGGGACTGGCAAGTGTGTGCACTGGCCAAGTCGACATGGCAGTTACAAACTGCGCGCAGACTCTGCAATGGCAGGTCTGAGTTACCTTTTCGGGCTGTTTGTGTGGGTGGCACAATCCAGTGCTGCAGTCCACCAACAGCATTTGATTTACAGGCCCTGGCACATGCAGTGCACTTTACTAGGGACTGACACGTAAATCAAATAGGCCAATCATGGAAACACCAATCCATAACACATTTTACCATAGGAGCACTTGCACTTTACCACTGATCAGCAGTGAGAAAAGTGTGCAGAAACACTAAGCCAGCACAAACAGAGTCAAAACCGGGAGGTCAGAAAGCAAAAACTCAGGGGAAACACGCCAAAAGATGCCAAGTCTAACACATGTCCCCTCCAGCTGAAAGTAGGGAGAACTACCCAACCTCCTGGGAGTTCTCTTCACTAAGGCGGAAGAACCTGGACAGACCATCTGCATTGGCGTGTTCTGTGCCAGGGCAGTGTTCCACCGTAAAGTCCAGTGCCTGTAGGGAGATGGACCACCTCAGCAGTTTTGGATTCTCACCCCTCATTTGCACCAACCATCTGAGGGGCCTGTGGTCTGTCTGAACCCGGAAGTGAGTCCCAAACAGGTACGGCCTCAGCTTCTTCAGTGCCCAGACCACAGCGAAAGCTTCCCTTTCTATGGCACTCCACCTCTGTTCCCTGGGGAGTAGTCTAAGGAAGACTACAGGCTGGTCTAGGCCCTCTTCGTTCAGTTGTGAGAGCACCGCTCCCACTCCATGCTCTGAAGCGTCAGTCTGCACGACGAATTCCTTGGAGAAGTCGGGGGCCTTGAGCACGGGTGCCGTGCACATTGCGGCCTTCAGGGCATCAAAAGCCTTCTGGCAGGACTCAGTCCAGATCACCTTCTTGGGCTGCTTCCTGGAAGTCAGCTCTGTTAAGGGGGCAACAATGGTGCCATACCCCTTAACAAACTTCCTGTAGTACCCGGTGAGTCCTAAGAAGGCCCTCACCTCTGTCTGGGTCTTGGGGGTGCTCTCAAGCCAGAATGGTGTCAATCTTGGGTTGTAGGGGCGCCACCTGGCCGCTTCCTACCTGGTGTCCCAAGTACACCACCGAACCCTGCCCGATCTGGCACTTACTGGCCTTGATCGTGAGGCCTGCCCTCTGCAGCGCCTTCAACACTTCACCGAGGTGCTGCAAGTGTTCTTCCCAGCTGGAACTGAACACTGCGATGTCATCCAGGTAGGCGGCACTGAAATCCTCCAGCCCAGCCAACACCTGGTTGACCAACCTCTGAAAGGTGGCAGGGGCATTCTTCAACCCAAAGGGCATCACCCGGAACTGGTAATGTCCTTCTGGGGTTGAAAATGCTGACCTCTCCTTGGCCCCATCGGTTAAGGCAATCTGCCAGTACCCAGACGTTAAATCAAACGTGCTGAGGAACTTGGCAGCTCCCAACCAATCAATGAGCTCATCAGCTCTGGGGATGGGGTGTGCGTCAGTCCTGGTGACTGCATTGAGCCACGGCAGTCCACACAAAACCGCAGTTCTGGAGTGGCACCGGGTGCAGCAGCCTTTGGGACCAAGACCACTAGGCTGGCCCAAGGACTGTTGGAAGGCTCGATCACCCCTAACGCCAACATCTTAGAGACCTCCTCTTTAATGCTGGCCTTGACCCGGTCAGTCAACCTGTAAATCTTGTGCTTCACAGGAGGGCTGTCACTGGGGCCCACGTCATGGGTACACCAGTGAGTAACACCTGGGGTCAGAGAGAACAGGGGGGAAAACCGTCCCAACAACTGGTGACAATCGCTCTGGTGTTCTGGGCTCAGTGTAGGGGAGAGGATCACACCTTCCACTGACCCATCGTGCTCCTTGGTAGACAGGAGGTCAGGGAGAGGTTCACTCTCCTCTTCTGTCCCATCATCTGTCGCCAAGAGCATGCTCACTTCGGACCTCTCGAAGTGGGGTTTGAGGCGGTTCATGTGGAGGACCCTCAGAGGGTTCCTGGGAGCCCGCAAATCCACCAGGTAGGTGACATCACTTTTGCGCTCCACCACCTCAAACGGCCCAGTCCACCTGTCCTGCAAGGCACAAGGTTCCACTGGGGCCATGACCCACACTTTTTGCCCAGGTTGAAATTCAACCAGAGTGGCATTCTGGTCATAACACTTCTTCTTTTCTTCCTGGCTTGCTTCCAGGTTCGCCTGAGCGAGTTTCCTGAAGTGGGCAGTTTGGTTCCTGAAGGCCAGCATGTAACTAAACACGTCCTGGGGGGGGTTTTCCTGGGAGCTGCCTCCCAGCCTTCCTTCACCAAACTCAGAGGTCCCCTCACAGGGTGACCATACAGAAGCTCAAAGGGACTGAACCCAAGAGACTTCTGTGGTACCTCCCTGTACGCAAAGAGAAGGCACGGCAAGAGGACGTCCCACTTACGCCTCGTGGGTTCTGTTAGACCCTTAATCATGCCTAGGCTTTCCTGTTTTCAGTTTCTATTTTTGGTAAATTCTGGTGGTGTTTTGTCAGTGTTTTCCAGTGATTTCAATACCTAAAAAAAACAGTGCTTTTCAGTGGTTACTCATTTTCGCGCCATAAAAAACAACGGAAACGGTGTTTTACCAGTGTTTATGGAACGCTTTGCTTTTATTATTGCTGGCTTTCTTCATTGATGCATGTAATTTATTGTAGTACACCATACAATATTTCTTCAGTGATTCTTTGGTCATTCGCGCTCTCTCTTTCCTTCCCATGTACACTTTTATTTGTGAAAAGGCCCTCTCGACATTGGCACTTGAGACTGGCAACGCCAAAACTGCCAGTACACAATTTGCCAACTCTGGCCACTGATGTAGCTTTCCATGCCAGTACTGGTGCACCTCAAGGTTGACATTCTCTGGGCCAGGTTCTGCATCATATGCGTTGAACTGGGTGCATATGGCCTCAGAGGTATTAAAGCGGTCAAAAATGAAGCTGTACTTTTCAAAGTCCGGAGAAAATTCCCCTTTATGGAAGGGATCTAACACTTGTGCAGAGTACCAAAGTGAGGCTTCATTGACTTCAAACACCATGGTTGGTGAAGGGACATTTCTATGCATCATAGCTAGCCATTTCTCATGCATTGTGAAATAAAATTTCCTGAATTGGTCCTCAACACTTCTTTGCTTACCAAGTGGCAAGCATTCTAACAGGGAACATGTTGCAGTGCCAAAGTCACTGAAAGTGTCGCCTAACCTACTCTCGAGGAGATGTTTGACATCTACACCAATTATGCCGAACACTTGGTAGACAAGGGTGTTTTCTGACAAGTTTTTTGATTGTGTCCACTACAGCAGTCATGTTTTCCTGTAAAAATCTAAGAATGCAGTACAGTGTACTTTTTTTGACATCACTATCAATATGCACCTGAAGATCCTCACATTTCTTGCCTTTTGCATCATCACTAAGCAAAAATTCAGTAAACGGTCGCCACATAGATAATATTGCATTCACGGCCTCTAGGACTGAGAACCACCGACTAAATGACACAGTTGGGATGACTCTTTCTTTGCTGCCACACAAAACGCAAAATGAGAAATATTTGCGTTTGAGTTCCCGCGCATAACGAAACAGTGCGCCTGAATGGACTACAAAATCAATAGCATTCTTAATTAAATCAGAAGATTGTAAAGATGCTTTCAGTATACCATCTAGCAAGTGGCAAGGATCTCTTACAGGGAAACACTTCAGCTCAGGCATTGCTTTTGACAGGTCATCACATAACTTTTTCATATACGTAGCTGAATCGCTGCAAATACAAACAATATCACTCCAATCTTTGTTAAACTTGGTAAGAACTCTCTGCAACAGCATTCCAAGTGACACTGCGTTGCATGTTTCCAGTACATCTAGATCTGCCATGATGGTACGTCTGTACCATCCATTTTTTGCATCACAAAATGTGATTACACTGCCACTGCTGGGTCGCCACGCATCTCTGGAGTTTCATCAATGGTAACAGAGATCTTTACATCACCTTGGAGTAACTCTGAAATATGTTCAATATCTGCAAGGAACACCTCTGGTAGGTATTTCTCATACATTTGTGTTGCTTTTGGTAATGTTTTGCATGCTGGTCCACGCTTGCGGAACAGATTCCCAATCGGTCCATCGGCTTGGTGTAAGCTGGTTCCAGATTGCACTAGGGCACGTACAAATTCATGTGCCACATCCTTTTCTTCCTCACGTTTTCTTTTGAAGCGTGTCATTGTCTCAGCAAGAGACATCTGGCATAGGCTGTCACTATTAGGTGGTTCTTTCAATTTCAAGTGGGTCTTGGTGACAAGATGTTCAGCAATTCGGCATGCAGTCTTCCCAGTTACTATTGGGACAGTCACTCTGCAAAACCTGCAAATTAACATCTTTTGCCCACGCACTTCTTCAACCATGAAATCTTTGTTTTCCAGCACATAATCTTCTGCCATCTTTATTCTGCGGGGGCATGTTGTTCTTGGCAAACTAGATCAATAAAAAAAAAACCTTAGAAACCGGTTGCGTACTATTGAGAAAATAATGATGCCACTAAACAGGCTGCCAACCAATTGGTGAAATTGAAGAACACATATTTGCGGCATAGCATAAGAATCCATTTTATCCTTTTTTTTAAAAATTGGTTCTGGATGTATCTTGTAATGTGTTCTTAACTTTAATGTTTTTGGGTACTGCTAGAACGTATCACATGTTTCTCTGGACAGTAGCTTCATGCTTATGCCAAAGATACCAGGATTTCAGTAGAGTTTTCTCAGTGAACTAAAATCCCGTCTCTGTCACTCAGTGGTGGCTAGTGATGTTTGAAAGTAATGGGGTGTAACATTCATCTTCGACTTTCAATGAATGCGCAAAGTGAGTGACACCAACTGACCGAAGGGATTTTGAAGATGAAGGATATTGTCTCCACATTCACTAGGCATACAAATGTATGCAGACGGGCTTTACATTATTATCGTTAACTCACAACATAATTCAGAAGTGGTGGGGACTTACTGTTTCTTTTCATTTTACATTATTGCTACAGCACTAGCAAGATTTTTTTAGATTTGCGCTTTTTGTTTGTCAGACAATGATGATGGAGAACAACTGAGTACCCAGATCATAGTGACTAGTGGCAGAGGCTATGTCATGAAATCATTGTGTGTGCGCTACGATGAAGCAATCGTTTTATAAGCCTCGTGGGAGCAGTTCACACTGAAATACACCAAATGCTGCTTTAATTACAACAAAAAGCTGTGCCTTTAAATTCATACGCGCATGGGTTAGTGCCATCTATAACCAGAAAAATATCACCATTTCTTTTGAGATGGGCAGAGGCGCAACTAGAGCCAAATTTCGAGGAGGTTGTGGGCTAATAAAAATTTTGGGGGGTTGGGGGGTGCAGGGCCGTTTCTACCACTAGGCAGGACTAGGCGGCTGCCTAGGGCGGCAAAAGGTGGAGGGCGTCCGGCGGCCGTGGCAAAAGTTAAAAACAGGAGTTCTTTACTCTCTTTTGACTTCACTATTGAATGAATCCGAATCTGCCATGTAGCGTAGCCCGGGCGCGGCTCGTCTTCAATTAGACCGTCGACGTGACCAGGGTGACGTGACGTCAAGTTCGGCGCCACGGCGGCCGCAGGGGCTATGCCTGTGTGCGCGCGCCGCCGGCAAGAAGAGGCAGAGAGTTACCGCGGCGCTGCGGCCCGCCTGCAGGCCTATCAGGTACCCGGGGGGTGGGGTCGGTCGGCTGGCAGGCAGGCAAAAATTAATTTAAAGCCCGTATCCCTTGAAGGTAAATTGATGTTATGCCTAGTACATGTCCCCGCTCTCAGGGCCCATTACAACCTGATCTGTGTAATATGGTCTCAACTCGTCTCGACTCCACGCACCATGGCCTTCAAGTTGAAGCACCTCCTGCTCCAATAAAAACGTTCTCCATAAAGCGCTGCGCGGCGCTTCTTGGAATTAGATCCGTGCTACACATAGTACGGCAAAAAAGAGTTCGTAACTTGCTTCCCAGGGTTGGCTTTTCAAGGATCTTTGGGTGCTGGGGACTGACACCACTGCCCATCACCCACTGCTTTAGGTGCTGCCAGCGCTGTTTGCAGCCCCATCCTCCCTGCAAAGGGGGGGGGTGGCGACTGCCACCACTGTCCATATGTCACCTCTACATTGAGTGGCACTGCCACCCACAGCTGGCTACCCCGGGCACTGCCGCAGCTACTAACAACCTTCCCTCGCCCTGGGTGATTGCACTGCTCATTATGCCGAACATGTTCCCTGGGTACAGACACCACTGCCCATCTTCTAGCCATTGCACATAATGCCATCAGCTGTCCCCGCTCTAACATCTGCCATGAGCGCTGCGATCGTTATATCCTACCCCTCACCTGGATACTATCCCCACTGCCCAGCTCCTGTCCAACAACCCCTGGGTGCGGTAAATCGCTGTGCATCACCTGCACCCTGCCTTGGGAGCTGCCATCCCTCCCCAACTCCCGCCCAGGCCCCAGCCCTCACCGAGTGCACAGCCTCCGCTTCGGCCTTTTGACCCTGCACTTCGTGCTTTTTCACTGCTACCTTGACTGCTGACGTCTGTACTTGCCCCTGCTGGCCTGTACTTGCCCCTGCTGGCCAGTCCTTACCCCTGCCGTGGGGGCTGCCACTATTGGCCGTTGTCTACACCGGCCCTGGGTAGTCACATTAGCCATACTCCTAGCCCCTTTTTATCCCCGGGTCCAGCCTCCATTCCCCATCTCCCACCTGGGTGCCGCCACCCTTGCTCACCCCGTCCTCTCACCTCCCTACCCTGAGCGCATCCACCAGTGCCCGTCTTCTGACCCTGCTGTCAGGAACGTCCTGCTGCCGCCACTGCGCGCGTGCTGCCACCGCGTCCTGCCCTTGTCCGCCCCCCGCCCCCCATATATTTCCCCCTCACGGAGGTACAAAAACCTATACCAGTTATTTGTATTTAAACATACGAAACGTGCTTCCATGATTTCCTGTGAAGTCATACGGCGGTGAAAAAGTGTCCACGTTAGGAAAAATAACGCATTAATAAAGAAATTATGGTTACTGTTTTAGTTTTTGCGGCATCTGTGTAACTGCTGGAGGTTTGTCGTTTACTTTGGACTCAAATTCGATGGCAACTGGGATAAACAGCCATATCGTCTCTGCCAGATTAGAGCAAACATGCAACCTTAAAAAATATAACACAAATCTGCGTCGAGCCACTGATCAAACCTTCCATACCAGATAGGATAGGGTTGGTACCCAAGTAACAAAACCTATGTTACCCAGATCACACTTATTTCGTCAGCACGTTTACAGATTCTGGGTCGATTTTGGATGAGGTTTACAGGGAGATCTGGGGCAATTCGAATGTTGTTTTAATGTTTATTTACAGTGTAAGTTATAGACAAACCACAGCTGTTTAGCCAATATTGATAAGTATGTTAGGAGCAGCAAATAGAATTTGGACCTACCTTTAGTGACTACCTAAGTTGATGTTACAATTATTACTCGCATAGAGACGCAACTATATTCTATAGTATATAAAAGAATATGCAGGTAGTACATAAACTTACGTAAGGGTCAAGTATCAATGCAAGCAGCTACGGCAGAGGGATAAACATGGCTTGATGCAGCTCGAGGATACTTAAGAACAATCTTTGCATTGGGGAATCCCCATTGAGCTCCGCAAGACTCAGGTTCCCTGCATGCGGGCCGTTTCTACCATTAGGCAAGACTAGGCGGCCGCCTAGGGCGGCAAAAGGGGGAAAGAAAAATCAATTTGATGTTGAATGCAACTTCTTTTATATCAAATGCATTAATTCTTCTAGCCTGGATGACAGGGGGAGAGAGTGATGGTAGTAAAAGGGAGGGGGCAGCATTTTTCAATTCTCGCCTAGGGCGGCAAAACACCTAGAAACGGCCCTGGGGGGGGTGGTAATTCTTCCAGCAATCTGCAGAGTGAAGATGCAGGGTCAGAAGAGGTTGTAACGCAACTGGTGCTCATGTAAAGCGCTCTAATACCTCCGGCTCTTGTTGGCGCTATATAAAACACTCCCCCCTAAAAATGTAATAATAATACATGCCAGATTTTCACGATAGCTATGTAGCAAAAATTCACACACCAATTATAACTGGAACTCCTTAACATGGTCAGTACAGTACAGAAAATCTGGCACTGATTTGTTACTCCTGGGCCTGCCTTGGGTTAGAAGAAGTTGCTGAGGCTCTCCCTCCATTTATTCATGAAAAACCAAGAAGCTACCGTAGGATGCCCTGCAGGCCCTTGAGCCCCATACAGTGCCTGCTAGAGGGGTTCCCTGACATACTGGGGTGCCAGAAAGCATCACTGCAGCACAGAGCAACCCATGTCAGCACTCCTGCTTACAAGGGGCGACCAGATCCATGTGCGTCCTCCAGTCCCCGCCTACACAGCATACCCGGCACTTTTCCAAAGCGTAGAAATTAATTACATGTATTTCTTCGTGTTTGTTTTAATTTTAAGCAGCAGAGCAGCCTTTGATATTAAGCATTAGAGCGGTCCGTAAGGCCATCTGTTTTACATCGTGTTTTTGTGCATTTTAATTTCAAAAGCCAAACAGGACAAACTGAGTGAATTGACCCATACATCCACCACGAAAGGCCGTAGACCGACAGATCGAGTGCACCAAGAAACTCGTACTCTTAAACAAGATACTTCAGCTGAGGCAGAAGCGCAACTAGAGCCAAATTTCGGGGGGGGGGGGGCTAAGAAAACATTTCGGGGGGGCTAATTCTTCAAGCAATCGGCAGAGTGAAGATGTAGGGGCTCTACGAAGGGGTGAGAAAACAACAAGGCCTCACTAACAAGCAAATGGTCTTTTAAAGACCTGCGAAGTACTCGGGTGCGGCTGTGTGTGTGCCCGGGAAGCTGTCTCATCCCGGGCTGACACACACGACGGGGGTGGGGGGGGGGCTGAAGCCCTTTGAGTTGCGCGCCTGATCTGAGGCCCTTGGAATTGCCGTGCGGATACTTCATTCTACCCAAGCCTGGCACACTCTTTCTGAAATGCTGCATTTTTCGCCTTCTGGAAACGAAGTGAGTAGGTCCATCAGTTACACAGTACGCACTGCAGACCGAGACACCTATGGTGCAGAGGGACAGAGTAGTCAAATTACCTAACCTCCAGCGTGCCTAATAATGAGTAACACTTGGTGCTCGAATGCCCTTAGGCCAATTTCACGCTAAGACACAAATAGGCCAACCCTTCACACACACAGAACTTACCTGCTGGGCGTTGGAGCACTGGCAGTCGTCGTCTCGTCGTGGCGGTCAGAAGTGTGGTGCGGTGTGTGGGGCCAGACAAAGTCCGGGCAGTATTTTCAATGGGACCTGGCCCCACCCACCAACCAACCAACCAACCAACCAACCAATGTGTCTCCCCGAATTTAATGGTGGTGACTCACGTTTGAAGCTGCTTCCTTCTCGGGCCGAAATTGCAGCTTGGTTTGTAACGCTTTGGCTCCATCAAGTGGCCAAGTGGTGCAACAACGATGAAAATCAGTGACACTCGGGTTAAACCGGGTCAGCTGATTTTCATCCGGTAGGGTACTGTCGGGCAGAGTCGGTTTTAACCGATTTCCGGACAGCCTAATCATGCCCTTCAAGGTCTGGTTGAATCTCTCCACCAGACCGTTACCTTGTGGGTGGTAAGGGGTGGTGAACTTGTAGGTTACACCACACTCCTTCCACAGGGATGTCATATGCTTGGATATGAAATTGGTCCCCCTGTCAGAAACCACCTCTCTGGGGAACCCCACTCAGGAAAAGATCCCCATTAACGCCCAGCCCACCACTGGCGCCGTCGTTGTCCTGAGAGGGATGGCCTCCATGTACCGGGTGGCATGGTCCACCAAGACCAGGATGTACCTGTAGCCCATGGCTGTCTTGGGATCCAGTGGCCCCACAATGTCCATCCCTACCCTTTCAAAGGGCGTTCCAACCACTGGAAAAGGTTGGAGAGGAGCTTTGACCTTCCTCCTACGCTTACCACTTGCCTGGTAAGTTGGGCAAGACCTGCAATGTCCATCTGACTGCCTTCGCATTTGGGGCCAGAAGAAGTGGGTGACAAGCTTGTCAAAGGTCTTGTCCTGCCCCAAATGTCCTGCCAAAGGCACGTCATGAGCCAGACCCAGTAGGAAGGTCCTGAAGCGCTGGGGTACCACCAGCACACGGGCTGACCCAGGCTCAGCGACCTTAGGCTCGCTGTACAGGAGATCATTCTCCCAGTAGATCCAATGTGATCCGGACTGATCACCAGCTGCCTGGTCTGCAGCCTGCAGCCGCAGACCCTCCAGAGAAGGGCACTCCTTCTGCTCCTTGCAGAATTCCTCCCTGGTGGGACCCCTTCTTGCTGCCAATGGGTCAGCTCAGAGATGTCCCCCAGTTCAGCTACCTGCTCCCCTGTAGGCACCGGGCGTCCCCCTCAAGGTCCGCCTCCTCCCGGTCCGTGGGAACTTCAGGGGCCGGTTTCCCGCGCCCCTTGCCCTTTCTCTTGGCAGGGACTTGGGCCACTGTTTCAGGCTCCAAGTCCTCTTGATCACCCTCTCTGGCCGCCATTGACCGAGTAGACACGCATGCCCACTCTGGCAACCCCAGCATCTCCAAGTGAGACCTGAGCTCAACATCCTTCCATAAGGATTGCTCCAGGTCGTTACCTAGCAGACAATCTACAGGCATGGAAGGGCTCACAACAACCCTCAAGGGACCTGAGACCCCCCCCCCCCACTCGAAGGGAACCTGCGCCACCGGACATTGGCGCTCTGAATTGTCTACAGCAATTACTTGGTGGAATGCCCCTGGGACTACCTGCTTCTCAGAGACCAGGTGACACCGGACTGAGGTCACAATGGCTCCAGTATCTCTGAGAGCTTCTACCCTTTTCCCATTGATGGTCACCCAGGTGCTGTATTTCTTTGTGTTAGGGGGCACCTGGTTTCCTGGGACCATCTCACTGTCCCCTAGTGAGATGAGGGTCATTTCTGCGGGATCCCCACCCTCTTGTGGGTACTCTTCCTCCCCAAGCGCTACACTAGCCAACACCTTGGACTGCCCACCGGTGGGTGGCTGTGCCCCTTTAGGGCACTTGGGGTCCCCCTTCATGTGGCCCACCTGGTCACATGAAAAACACTTGCGGGGGCCGGTCTCAGCAGGCTTTCCTGAAGAGACCCCTTGTTTCTTATCTCCGGGGGGATGGGAACCTTTACCCTGGGTGTTAGTTTGGGGCTCTTTAGAGAACTCCTGTGTTTTACCCTTGTCCCCCCCACTTTTCTGCTGGGGACCCTGCCCACCTTTGGCTGAGTCACCCCCAAACGCTTTCTTGTGGACCCGGGTACTCACCCAGCGGTCCGCCTCCATAGCAAGCTTCCTGGGGTCAGTCAGCTTACTATCAACTAGGTGCTGGCGCAGATCTGCAAAACATAGACTAGACAAGTGCTCCCATGCAATCAAATTGTAGAGCCCCTGATAATCCGTCACATTACTGCCCTTCACCCAGCCATCCAGTGACCGGCAAAACACATCCACACATTCCAACCAAGTGTTGGCATCAGACTTCTTACTGGACCTGAACTGATCCCTGTACTTTTCAGGAGTAAGACCATACTTAGTGAGGAGGGCGTCCTTCATGTCGGGATAGGTGAGGTAATACCCCTTACCCAAAGCTATTAAAGTATCCCGGGCTTCTTCCGGAAAGAGAGGCCACAATCCTGCTCCCCAATTCTCCTCAGGGACCCCATTCATGTGCATCGCTGCCTCGTAACCCTGAAACCACCTTTGTATGTCGTCCCCCTTCTTGAATTCTTTGCCTACATTCTTTGGGATGTGCACAATTCTGTCTGCCTGTCTTGACGAGTTGCTGCCACCATCTGAACTGGCTCTATTCCTTAGCTCCAGCTCTTTAAGACTTCGCTCATGATCTAAGATCATCTTCCTTTCCTCTATGGCTATTCCTTTATCTTCCCTTTCACTTTCCTTCATGAGTTTCTCTAACTCGAACTTCCTTGCTTCCCACCTTTCCTCCAGCTCCACTGGGGACAGGCCACTGCTGCCTGGCCTGGAGGGTTCCCCCCTCCCAAAAGCACATCCACCCGAGGAATAGGCTCCTCCGCCTCTCCACTGATCACCAGACTGCTCGCTGACATGTCTGGCTGCTACCCAGGCCCTCAGCGCCTTTTGGAGCTCCTCCTTCCTAGTGAGGCCTCTGACTTGGACTTTTAGGTTTTTGCAAATTGATTTCAATTCCCTAACATTGTAGGATTCCAACCTATCCTCCTCAAAGGCAATTTCCAGGGATGCAATAGATGATGCTCTTGATTCAGGCATGATGAAGTAGCAAGTTCAACTCTGGCAAGATCAAAAATAGGCCAAAAGAAAAAGAACCAGTATGTGGCACGTAATGTTCTGCGATATGGTAGTAGTGCACACCAATCACTGTGAGTCAAGTGCAAACGCAAGTCCTATCCTCACCGCTGACAACCAATGTTAGAAATGGGATTTTTGGTAGGCTAGGGCATGTGCCAAAGCCAGGCAGAAACCACCATTCTAGTCAGGATAAGGGAGTTACACTCCTAAAATAACCCCTGCTCACCCCCTTGGTAGCTTGGCACGAGCAGTCAGGCTTATCTTAGAGGCAGTGTGTAAAGCATTTGCACATAACCAACAGTAATACAGTGTAAGCACTACAAAAGGACACCACACCAGTTTAGAAAAATATCCAATATTTTTATATACTTAAGACAAGACCAAAAACGATAAAAAAAAAAAATCCACAATACAGTACTTAAAAATCTTCAGTTATCAAAATATGCTTGAAAAATAGTTCCTTGATGTTGATAGCTCCGTCCGGGGCTATCACGGCGTCGTGAACAAACAAATCCAAACAGTTCTGGCTGACCGCAGCGTCGCGGGCCAGCTACGGTGTCGGGAAGACCTGCAAACAGTACCTTTTAGAAATGCAGGGCGTCGGCGACCTCTCGTTGAGCTTCCGAAAGCACGGCGTCCGCAGGCGTCAGTTCCGGAGGTCGGTGCAGGGGTCGTCGGGGCCCTCGAAGTCACACGCGTTGCAGATCGAACTCCTCTCTGTTGAAGTTAGGAGCGCTGGCGTCGGCAGGCGTCGGGTGCTACGGTGCGAAGTGCAGCGGTGCGGCGCCCTCAGGTCGCGGTGCGAGCAGCGGCTCGGTGGCGGTGTCAGATGGCGTCGTCTGTGAGACCAGGGTCGCGGTGCGAAGTGAAGGCGGTGCTCGTCGCGGTGCTGGCAGGTCGCAGTGCAAGCAGCGTCGTCGTCGTTGCTGAAGCGATGTCGTCGACTGACGAACTGGAGTCGATGGTGCCGGCGTCGGTAGGCCAAGGCTGCGGTGCGGGATGAGGGCGGTGCGTCGTGTAACTTTATGAGCGGTGCCCTCGAACCACGGTGCAAGCAGCCGCGTAGATTTCGGCGTGGAGCGTCGTCGGGGATACCGAGGCGTCGTCGTGAAGCGAGGCGATGCGGAGCCCACAGGTTGCGGTGCGAGCAGCAGCTCGGTGGCGGCGTCAACAGGCGTCGTCAGTGAGACCAGGGTCGCAGTGCGGCGGTGCCCTCTGCGGTGCCTTCAGGACACGGCGTTGGGTGGCTTTTTCTTCTGTTGCAGCACAAAACACAGTCCCCAGTGCTGAAGGCAGAAGAGCTTGAAGTCTTTGCTGTTCCTCAGACTTCTTGAACAGGGGGGCAAGCTCTACCTCATGCCCTTGGAGAAACTCCCCAAAGTAGATTGCAGAAAGTTCAGTCCTGTCCTTTCACTGCCCAAGACGGAAGTAGCCACTGCAGGCCAACCCAGCAAAGCACACAGCAATGTGGTGGTTCCTCCTCACAGCTTCTCCAGCTCTTCTTCTTGGCAGTCTTCTTGGTCCAAAAGAGTTCTAAAGTTCAGGGGTCTGGGCCCCAATACTTTTATCCCAAAATCCTTTGATCTCTTAGGCAGAGTGTGTCTGTGCCCAGCCAGAACCAGTTCTGTCTTCTCTGGTGTGACTTCCTGGCAGGAGGGGGAGACGGCATTGTCAGAGGCAGACCAGGCCCTTTTTGAGGTGCAAGGAAATCTCCTCCCCCTTCCCCAATTGCAGCCCAAGTCTAATCAGCCCTTTCCTGACCCACCTAGACTATCTGGAGCCACTCCTGCTCCCCAGCCTTCTGTCATCCAAAACCCAGACAGGCAATCCACATTCCAGCAGAGGCACACAGGATGAGGGAGCAAGAAAATACCTACTTTCTAAAAGTGGTATTTTCAAACACAGAATGTAAAAATCACCTTCACTAAAAGATGCATCTTTAGATTCTGAGTTCAGGCATACTAAACTTTATTTTCCTACCGAGTTCCCAGGGCCAGTTATGTTTATGTTATAAACAAACTTCCCATTCTGACCTATGGGGAAGAGGTAGCCTTGCAATAGTGAAAAACGAAATTGGCAGTAATTCACTATCAGGACATGCCACACACACCAGAGCATGTCCTACCTTTCATATACACTGCACCCTGCCCACAGGGGTACCTTGGGCCTACCTTAGGGGTGGCTGACATGTAAGAAAAGGGAAGGTTAGGGACTGGCAAGTGTGTGCACTGGCCAAGTCGACATGGCAGTTACAAACTGCGCGCAGACTCTGCAATGCCAGGTCTGAGTTACCTTTTCGGGCTGTTTGTGTGGGTGGCACAATCCAGTGCTGCAGCCCACCAACAGCATTTGATTTACAGGCCCTGGCACACGCAGTGCCCTTTACTAGGGACTGACACGTAAATCAAATAGGCCAATCATGGAAACACCAATCCATAACACATTTTACCATAGGAGCACTTGCACTTTACCACTTATCAGCAGTGAGAAAAGTGCGCAGAAACACTAAGCCAGCACAAACCGAGTCAAAACCGGGAGGTCAGAAAGCAAAAACTCAGGGGAAACACGCCAAAAGATGCCAAGTCTAACACAGACCAACGAATGAAGAGAGGTGGCTGAAAGTCCCTTCAAGTATGTATATTATACATATTTTAGTAAAATCAAATAGTCTTGACTAACGCCTTGCCTAAAAATGTCAGATTCAGCAGTGAAGAAGGGGATAAATGCTGTTGAATCATAGCTTTCCAAGGAGACTCCAGGTTGGCTATTAGAAGAAGAAACACTTACCAAGGAGACGGCATACATAGTTTCTAGGCCCTGCTTGAATAAGAAGTGACGTTGAAACTTCATCAAGTGAGTGTTCCCTTTTGGGAATGGTGTGATCTGGACAGGGTGGGCAAGTCTGATTTGGTGGACCATGGAATCAGACTCTCTTGGAGGGCAAACCTAAGGGTGAAGGAATTACCTGCAAAGTGGTTGCTTTAATTGGCGTTTCCATTGCCACTGTCCTTATGTTGGGCTCCTATTCCCCCTCTTTCGGTCCATGCATGGGCCACAGACTGCCTTTACTTGAAATGGCTGTAAAAGGAGAATTCCTAGAACATTTTAAAATATAGCTCAAAGGGAAAACACTTACCTTAGTGTTGATGCTAAATGAGTACTGTTTTGAAATACTAATAAGAAAATTGATGTGTGATGTGATCCTACAAAACAGATATTTAAAAAGGCTGAGGGGAAGCTTTAATATCAATATTTTAAAAAGTTTCATATTTTTCCCTTTTTTGGTTGGCTTAATTCTTTTCTTAGAAAGTTTTTAAGACAGACATTTTCAGCTCCTAATATAAACAGCTAGGTTACTTCCTACTTAAAGCCACTGTCCCAGATTAAAGATAAATGAACCCCCAGAATCTATCTGGGCACAGGCCAAACTCTGCCTCTATTTCTGCCCAGTGTTGGGTCTGGTGAAAGGTCACCCATCGGTTTGCTAGCCAAAGTCTGTAGTCTTTGGGTGCTTGTGGGAGCTAAGTGTAGATTGCATTGCATTAATCTACTCCATCAACACAAGGCCGTTGGTCAGTTTTAACTAGTGGCCAGTTTAAAGGAGCAGGGTAATTTTCCAAAACAATGGGGATCAGTCCCATCACACCCAAAGCAGAAAACACACCCTCACCAATTGCAAATGAAAGCTGGTCAAGTATCTGTTACCATCAGAACCAGGAGCTCAATCTTTGGACTGAGTCGATATGCATGTTGTAAGTGGAAGGCCCCCTTCTTTGGCCAGTGTAATAGTTGGGACGCTTGTGGGGGTAACGGACTACATTCCCAGCAGGCTGGCAGCTAGAGGAGGGCCACTGCTCTTTCTTCGTGCCAGGAGGTGCAGAAGTCCAGCGGAAAACACCTACTGCGCGGGACACTTGTAGGGGTCGCGGACTACAATCCTCAAACGTCCGGCAGCTAGGAGGGCCACTGCCGTTTCTTCACGCCAGGAGACGCATAAGTCCAGCGGAAAACACCCGCTGTGCAGGTTGCGCCTGGGCGAAGGCCAGGTCAAGAGTGGGTCCGTCCATGCCTGGATGAGGCTGGGCTGGGCCCACTCTCTTCGCAGCTCTGTAGAAACTGGTCTTATTGCCATACTTCTGCCCAGTGAGCCAAAGGTATTTATTTCCTGACTTTGGGTAAGCGTATGGTTGCGGGATGTCTACAACCTCCCATCCTACTGTCACAATTGACAGTATGTTGGCAAGAGCTGTTGGGGTAATCTCTAATGAAATTGTGCTGGCTGAGCGCAGACTCTCTATGGACTTGGGTCATTTTCTAAAGCAACAAGAAGATGAGGGTGGCCATCCCCACCCCCCACCGATGTTACAGTCTGCCCAGCATTTCCTGCCACTAGTTCATCTATTGTTCCCCTGGATGACACCAAGGTTTCTGCTGTTGCGCTAACCAATGCTTCTACCCAGTTAAATATACCTAGAAGTTTAGGTGAGAGCCAACCTGAGCCCAATAAGAGGAAACCAGGAGGGGTGCATAGGACACTCACTATAGCATCCTCAATTAAACATTAGCTCTCACGAAGTTCCAGGCAGAGCCCGCTGTCACCTTGGGTCAAGCCCCACTGAGACTTGTGCATCGTAGACACAGTCACTTCTATTCAAAGAAGAACAGGCCCTGGAATTGCCAAACACCAATGCTAGCACTTGGATTACCCAATTTAGTGTGATTCTGGATCAAACTCTGAGCCCCATTTATAGCACACTTGGATCTCATAGAAAGACTCTTAAATGGACACAGTGAGTCAGAGAAGGTGCCTAATATTGGGAATACCTTTAGCCATCATCAAATAAGGGTGGATAGTGCCCCCGCTATAATGGATAACCCACAGGGGAATTCTACACAAGCTGTTAGACCGCAGCTAAGCAAGATTAATGCTACAGAGATTGTTGACACAGGTACCATCATCCCAACTGAGGACATAGCAACGGAGAGTAGTCATACCGGCTCTTCAAGAGGAGCTCTAGAGTCTACTGTCCCCTGTAAAGATGCACTGAACCTACCCCCTGCAGCTTGTCCATTTGTCCTGGTACTCGCAGGTGTTCCTCCCTTGAAGACGGGCTCAGTTGAATCTTGGGTGCAACTAAAGAACAAAACTGTTAATTGGCTGACTAGACACAAGTACTTTGATATCAGGAAAGCAGAGGAAATTATTATGGTGGGTAGGGTGGGTGGGACAGGGGCGCAGGACATCCCTGGTGATTGTGTAGTGGTAAAATTCAAGGCCCCATTGCTTGTACACATTGGAACAGAGAGAATTTCCACACCACACCAACCCCTAGATTGCGTCACTACCCCTCAGCTATTTTTATAAGCCTGCAGTACCATCACTTTTTCCAGCTGCTCCCTCCTGGGAAATGTACCCATTAAGTTGTACAAACAGGTTTGAAGTATTCAACAGTCTGGAAGATGGTGAACGACTACCAGTGGCCGCCGTCTCCGTCCAGCTTTCCCAGGATTGTTCATCTTACTGTGGTTTCTCTTCATGCTGAAGGCACCCCGATATGAATTGTAAACTGGCATGTGGCTGGGCTCCGCTCAAAGTTATGCTTGCCTGTCTGGTTATCTTTCATCAAAAGTTATGACATGTCCCCAGAGAGTTTGCTATAAGGTCCAGGTTTAGATTAATCCAACTCTGCATCCTCCATAGGTCGTACACCCCTAGAACGCTCCATCACAGACTGGGATGGAGCGAATCAGATCACTGTATCAGAGGGTGCGGGGAAAGGGGCACTTTCTTTCACATCTGGGAATGCCCAAGACTCAAGCGATTTTGGAAAGGGATAACTCTGATCATGATGAGGGTGGTGGGGCAACATGTCCCCACAGATGCCAGATGGCATTTGTTGGGTGTCACAGGAGACATAAGCTGGCCCAGTAACACCAGGAAGTGGCTGATGCTAGCAGCTGGAGTTGCCAAACGAAACATTACCAGGAAATGGGGAAGTGCTGAACCTCCAAGGACCAAAGATTGGGGAGAAGACTTAGACTGGTGTCAGCTAGTGGAGAAAGCGGTATATCAGAGCAGAGGATGCCCAGGGAAATGGGAAAAGATCTGGTCCCCGTGGAGGGTGTACAGGGCGGGCATAGGGTGAAACACAAGGGAAGGTTGTTGATAGGGAGTAAGATCAAGTGAACGATAATGAACATGTTGATGTGGAAATGTATCTACAATGTACTGATTCCTACCTGTCCGGTTTGATCATGTGTATAAAACAATGTGATACAGTGCACTACAAGTTCTTAATAAAAAAAAAGTAAAAAAAAAAAAATGACATGTCATGTTGCAGGAGACGTGGCAGGTTGTGCCTTCTCTTATTGATGGGTTCCAATGTTATAGTATCCCAGCTACTAAATCGCTTTGTGGTCCGGCAGCTGGTGGGTTGGCGGTGTGGCTGAACATAGCTTTAGGCGGCCATGGTGATATCTTGGAAGCAGCTAGTATCTGCTTTCAGGTGATACGTTGGAGAGCCCATCTTAATCTCCACCTGGTTAACTTTTACAACAAGATTTCATCAGCACACCCAATCCAAAGTTTTTAGAATTGTCCAACTACCTTACTAAGTTGAGAGAGAATTGAGCTAAACAGTGGAACCCTTTAGGCTACAGCACCTGATCCACTATCCCTATGCTATGTGTATCCTCTGAAACTACCCAGAGATCTGTGTGCACACTGTAACGCACCCACTGTCACAATGCGATTCCAAAAAAGGAATATTACAATTTAAACCCAAGCAAAGGTGCACCACCAAACATTTGGACAAGGAATGAGGAATCTTTAAGTCCGTGTCCACAAATATGGTCTTCAAAGTTATCCTTTTTATTTAGATGCAAATTTTAAAAATGATCAGGACATTCAAACAACGATACAGCCGACGCTTTTCGTCCTTGTGAAGGACTTCTTCAGGGCTGTTGATTTAAAAAACATATACAAATACATAAATATAATAACAAGGACAATGACAACAAACATAACACTATACAACAGTGAGTCTTCAAACCAAGTCTACTCAATATCCCAGTAATAGATTTAGGTACAGGTCATTCCATGTACGAGTGTAAACGAGTTAAGTCAAAACCATTTCCATATTTTTTAGAAAGGACAGACCAGCATTTTTTGTTTTAATGATTGGTACATTAGTAACCCAATATGTACATAGTATGGGCAAAAAGAGAACCCATTTTTATTTATATTTGCCCATACAAAAGTGAAGAGAAAGAAAGGAGGAGAGAGGGGGGGGGAAAGGAAAACAAAAATACAGATCTATAATTTAGAAAATTAGATGTACATTCAGACGTACCTTACTAAGTTATCTGATAAAGTTATAACCCAAGGTCACAAATTGTGAAACCAATAATGGAGAGATATATATTTCTGGAAAGTAGACAATATTCTGAATTCAGCAAGGGGTCATTTGTGTAGATCCTTCAAGATTTTCCCATAAAAAGTAACCGTTAAAATAAAAGAATATTGAAATTGAGTTGAAACAAACTGCCATTTGTACCTACATTATCACCTGTAACTTCTAACTATGATAGATTTTTTTAATCTATATACCGTTAGGTCCGCGGGACTCTTCTGGTTGCGGAGATATAGGAGGCTTGTAGGTTCACCAAGAACCCGAGGTACCCAGAGAGAATAACTGCGTTGCACCTTGCAATGGTTTTTCATTGTGTACCAGGTATACAATCATTAATTTGGTAAAATATAGGAGTGAAAAATAGGTATCAAGGAAACCTAATTATATCTGAAATGGGAACAATATATGGAGTTTAGAAGCAGTGGTTATTTGTGCAACCCTGAATTTGTGGGTACCCATATTAACATTTGAATTAGAGGGTATTGTTCAAAATGACTTCTTTTTTACACAGAGTCTTACATTTGGAAGGCAGAAATGCATAGAAAGACAAATGGTAATAACACTTGTCCTACTATTCTGTGTTCCCCTAAGTCTCTAGATATAAATGATACCTCACTTGTGTGAGTAGGCCTAGTGTCTGCGACAAGAAATGGCCCAAAACACAACGTTGACATCACATTTTTCCAGGGAAAACTGACCCTTTTTCGCAATGTGTCTAGCTGTGGATTGTGGGCCCTAGCTCAGCTGACATCTAAGGAAACCTAGCAAACCTGTACATTTTTGAAAGCTAGACACCAAGGGGAATCCAGGATGGGATGACTTGTGTGGCTCTCACCAGGTTCTGTTACCCAGCATCCCTTGCAAACCTTAAACTTTGTCCAAAAAAAACACATTTTCCTCACATTTCTGTGATGGAAAGTTCTGGAATCTGTGGGAAGCCACAAACTTCACCCACCCAGCATTTCCCCAAGTCTGCCCATAAAAATGGTACCTCACTTGTGTGGGTAGGCCTAGTGCCCGCAGCAGGAAACGGCCCACAATGCAACGTGGACATCACATTTTTCCGGTGAAAACTGACCCTCTTTTTGCAATGTGACTTGCTGTGGATTTTGGGCCCTAGCTCAGCCAACACCTAGGGAAACCTAACAAACCTGTACATTTCTGAAAATGAGACACCCACGGGAATCCAGGATGGGGTGACTTGTGTGGCTGCCACCAGGCTCCGTTTCCCAGAAACCCTTGCAAAAAAAAAAAAGATTTCCTCACATTTCTGTGATGGAAAGTTCTGGAATCTGCGGCTAACCACAAACTTCTACCCACCCAGCATACCCCCCCCCCCCAAGTCTCCCGATAAAAAATGGTACCTCACTTGGGTGGGTAGGCCTAGTGCTTGCAACAGGAAATGGCCCATAACTTATTGTGGAGACATCAAAATTATTTTTCACGAAACAACCTGGTTTTGCAAGGGAGTCATCTGCATTTTTGGTCCCGGGCTCGACAGCCATCTAGGGAAACCTACCAAACCCAGACATTTCTGAAGACTAGACACCTGGGGGAGTCCAGGGAGGTGTAGCTTACGTGGATCCCCCAAAGTTTTCTTACCCAGAATCCCCTGTAAACCTCAATTTTAGCTACAAAAATCACGTTTTCCTCCCAGTTCTGTGTGGAATATTTATGGATTGAATGGGCTCGCACAAATTTCCTACCAACCAGCATTCCCACAGATCTCCCAATAAAAATGCTACCTCACTTGTGTGGGTGGGCCAAGTGCCCGCAACAGGGAAGGACCAAAAACATATTGTGGAGGCATCAAAATTATCAGTTGGTTTGTCATAGATAGGAGACACCTGCGTTTTTGGTCCGGGGCTCAGCCACCATCTAGGAAAACCTACCAAACCCAGACATTTTTAAAAACTAGACACCCAGGGGAGTCCAGGGATGGGTGGCTTGTGTGGATCTCCCAATGTTTTCTCACACAGAATCCCCTGCAAACCTCAAATTTAGCTAAAAAGTCGCATTTTCCTCACATTTCTGTGAGATCACCGCGCCGGCACAAATTTCCCACCACCCAGTGTTCCCCTCAGTCTCCCAATAAAAATGGTACCTCACTTGTGTGGGTGCCCAAAGGAGCATCAGCCCAAAAATCAAATGAAAAAAACCTGCCCTTTTGGATCCACTTTGGTCCCTCCTCAGTTTTTCATTTTATAAGTCTTTAGGTTCTCTGCTTTGGGCACCCACACAAGTGAGGTGTCATTTTTTGCAGGAGACTGAGGGAAACACCGAGTGGTGGTAAATTTGTGGTAGCACAGTGATCCGACAAATTTTCCACACAGAAATGTGAGGAAAGTGTGAATTGTTAGCTAAAGTTGAGGTTTGCAGGGGATTCTGGGTAATAACCGCCAGACATGTGCCATCCACGCAGACTGCTAGCCAAGCGCTAGTGTGTGTGTATGTGTGTGTATGTATGTGTATGTATATATATATATATATATATATATATATATATATATCTCTCTCTCTCTCTCTCTCTCTCTCTGTGTTTTCTGACCCCCTTGGGAGGAAAAAGCCAAAATGTGTTCACAAAAAAAGGGGAGCAACCCTTGCCTAAAGGGCCGCTCCCTGACATGTCCATAAATATCTCTGGTGTCTAGTGGGTTATTGCCCCGGGGGGGGGGGGGGGGGCAGAAAGACTGGCTATTTTTTTGGGGGTGGGGAGCATTGGCATCGCCCATTATGTGCAGGCCCCACCCTTACATATTAATAATAAAAATCCTCCGGGGGGGGGGCATAAAGGCTGCCCCTTTTGTGTTGGGGGTATTGGCATGCCCAAAATCATCAGTGGTGCCTAGTGGGCTTTCTGCCCCCCGGGGGCAGATCGGGGGATATTGCCCCCATCTGTACCCCAAGGGGAGTAGAAAGACTGTGGCAATTTTTGGGAGGGCTGGGGTATTATAGTGCCCATTTAGGGCAACCCCCACCTCTAAGTACTAAAAAAACAACAAACCCTGGTGTCTAGTGGGCTTTCTGCCACCCCGGGTGGCAGATCAGGGGTAATAACCCTCATCTGCCTCCTGGGGGGGGCCGAAAGACTGTCCCTTTTGTGTTGGGGTGGGGGTATTGGCATGCCCATTTTGGGCAGCACCTGCCCCCATATTTATTAAAAATAATAATCATCCCTGGTGCCTAGTGGGCTTTCTGCCCCCCCAAGGGGGCAGATCGGGGGCTCTCCCCCCATCTGCACCCCAGGGAAGGGGGGGCAAAAAGACTGCCAATTTTGGGTGGGGGCATTATAATGCCCAATTAGGGCAGCCCCCACCCCTAAATTTGCAACAAAAATCCCTGGTGTCCAGCGTGCTTTATGTCCCCCCGGGGGGGCGCAGAAAGACTGAATAATGGCAGAAACGTGGGGGGGGGAGCAAAAGCCCTTGCCCAAGGGGCCGATCCCCCTTCCCTGGTGCCTAGTGGGTGGATCCCTGCTTAGGGTTCGCCCTCCTGTGGCGATCCCCAAGCAGGGATCCACTAGGGAAGGGTGTCACTGGAAAGGGAAGATTGATCCCCATACCAATGATACCTCTCCCATTTGCCTATGTGCTTGGGGAGCTGAGATAGCCCCAGGAGCACGTAGGGGGTGAAATGAGCCGATCGGCTCATTTCACTTTCGGTGTAATGACGTAGGCGCGCCATGCACGCCGATCGTCACTACACTGAAGAAAAAATGCCTGAGGCAGCTGGGGAAGCTCTCCCCCAGCTCGCGAGGCTGAAAGAAAAACAAATCTCTCTGCTGTTTAGAACAAAGGGATTTCTGACTGCTGTGCCAAGGACGTAATGGTTACGTCCTTGGCACAGCAGCACCACAGCCGAGAACATAACCATTACGTCCTCGGCATGGAAGGGGTTAAGAGAAGATGAGACTGGTGGAAGTTTGTTTGGCAGAAGAGGACACTGCACACCACATTGTGAGTGCATTTAGTGATCTCTGTTTTTGTCAAAAGAGCCCTTCTCAAACCCACGCGGCACATTAATAAGATACATGGCTGGTTCAATCACGATTGCACCGTGGCTAATCGGGATTTGAAAATAGCACTTGGGGGGGGGGAAAAGCCCAGAGATCAAGCATTAATTACTACTCTGAGGAAGCAATATAAGGCTTTCACTGCTAAACGTTGGGAGAAGGTAGTTATAAGCGATCAGTGAGACTCACTAGAGCAGGCAGCCCACATGAAAAATATCAGGCATTTTTTGGCCTCCGTCGCGGATATGAGACTTAAGAACCAGTTAGTATCCCCGATTTGTCAAGATAACTGTGGTTGAGGTGGAAGAGGCCATCTCACAAAGTGTAGGGGGGAAAGCACCTGGGCCGGCGGATGGTGTTTTGATTGATTTATTTAAACAAAACACTGACTTTTTGGCCACTCTTTTGACTAACGTGTTTAGCAACCGTGCACATTCAGATATGCCGGCTTCCTGGCGTGCCTCAACCATTGTCCCTATATTCAAGAGGGGCAACAGAGATAACCCCACTTGTTATAGGTCAATCTTGCTGATTGATACCACTGTTAAAATTTTAAGATGTGTTATATATAATAGAAATCAGGCGTGGGCCCAAGTGGAGTCTATCTTGCATCCTTCTCAACATGGGTTTAGAAACAAGATTGGGACAATCGAGCAATGTGTAAACCTGAATTTGGTACTAGGCAGATACAATGTTGCAAAGCGAATGCCCTTGTATCTGGCATTCAAGACTTAACTGCCGCTTTCGATTGTGTCAATCGACCCAAATTATGTTATTGCGGGGTTTGGATGCTTCCCTTGTTCATTTTCTTCCATACTTGCACAAGGACATGAGAGCTAGCGTCAGAATTAGCGACAATGTTGATGTGACCAATGATATAGAGATCGGCAGGGGGGTTTGTTTATCTAATATATTAATGATTTGCACCAGTTTTTAGGTCGAGCCTAGCGCAGCGCGCATGCGCTACGCTGGGAAAACGACCTCTTGGAATCACTCTGGCTTTCCACACGCTCGTACGTGTGTTCTTTTTCTTTGCTTTTTTTCTATTGGGCTTTGCGTGCGAAGACAGCACGCAATTGGGCAAAGGCGGGTGCTTGCCCCACCTTTCCCAGGAAATGTATCCGCCCAGGGCCTACGGCTTGCTGTACGAGCAGCGGCGCGCAGGGTGCCATCTGTTCGGGTTCATATTTCAAAGGTTGTTTCGACTTTCGCGGCCACCCTTTTTTTTTTTTGTATCAGAGGCGAGGCATGTTGCATCTCGCATACGGAACTGACTAGCCAGGACTGTGGAAATTCCATCTAACCACTTCCAAATGATCTTTATTAAATCAAGTTGGCTTTATGGTTTATGGGACTTCGAAGCACTTTGTGGTTTGTGGACGGAAAAGACTAATGGATGTATTTTTGGGTTTGACGCCTGATAAACGTGTGGAAAGTGAGTGTGGTTTCAGCGTTCGCGAGCTTCCCACAGGGACCGCGTGCACTTATTGGGCTCCCTTTCCACTGCCAGGTTCCTGTCGGACTTGCCATGCTGGTGCCTTTCGGTAGGAGGCACCGTGAAAGTGGCAACTTTCGCAGCTGAGGCGGCGAGCAGCGTGCTATTATGAGTACCCGGTATGCACAAACACAACAGCGCGAGTGAGGTACAGGAGTCATGTCGTCGAGTGCCACTGACGTCCTGCCACGAATCAGCAAGGTGCGGATGCGCCTGTACATATATATATATATATATATATATATATATATATATATATATATATACACAGCAGTGTGTATGTGGTACTGGCATGCATGTACGCTGCCACGCTCCTCGGGCCCCTTTAATCCACGCCTCAGTTTGCGCGCGAACAAAAGGGCTGCAATATCATTAGCAGCATCAAAGGCGGCGCAGCTCTTTCCTGGCTGCAGAATGCACTTGGAGGGCTGTTCGTTCTACTTGGAATCACAAACGTGCCTTTTTGAAACCTCTCAGATTTAGAGAAGCGCCGCAGACTTGTCTTTTTTAAACAAGGAATAATGATTTTGTTTGTGCTCCGAGAAGGCCTCCATGACTCGGCGTAGGCGCTCAGAATACCACGGAAGGGCCACAGTGCCCATTTTATTCTGGTGTCCTTGCCTGATGTACAGCAGCATCGTGTCGAGGCTGGCTGTATTATTAAGCTTTGGCCTCTCCCCACCTGAACCTCATTCCCCCTATACGCCCATCATGGCTGCCGTTACTTTACATCTTGCCGTCCTTAAGGATGGCACTGATGAAGCAGAGATGACCGCGCCAGGGTGGCCTGGGACAAACACGCTGAGCTTTCACTTTCAGAATGTGGGTAGCATCAGTAAAGGTGTACCTACCCTTCCCTCCGGTGCAACCGCGCAGGCGCATTCGCCAGCGATAGAGATGAAAAGCAGAACTTCGAGCCTGCTGTGTTCGTTGGGTCCTTTCTGTGATGGCCCATGTTTAAGACGACAGGCACGTGTGTGTGAGATGGTGCTTCCCGTCTGGGTGAGATGGTGCTTCCCGTCTGGGTGAGATGGTGCTTCCCGTCTGCGTGAGATGGTGCTTCCCGTCTGCCTGACAGATGGTGGTTCCTGTCTGCGTGAGAGATGGTGGTTCCCGTCTGCGTAAGATGGTGGTTCCAGTCTGCGTGAGATGGTGGTTCCAGTCTGCGTGAGATGGTGGTTCCAGTCTGCGTGAGATGGTGGTTTCCGTCTGGTGAGATGGTGGTTCCCGTCGGGGTGTAACAGTGGTTCCCGTCTGTGTAAGATGGTGGTCTCTGGTGTGGTTTATTGTGGGTCAAGCATTGTTCTAATGTTGCCATTTACTTTTCCATGGGTCCACACAACTGAAGGACCACAGATGAGTGGCTTTTGTTTGCCGTGGGCTTTACAAAAGGATGGTGGGGTATTTGTGGTCATTTTTTTTTACGTGTGTAGGGTCGGCAGGGATATGATGTCCTCTGTACAGTTTCATCCACTTACAAGGTCCCAAAGGCGAGACCGATTGGCTATGCCAATGCTTGTTGGCAAATGTCAGCAGTGATGTTCCTGTAATCAAGGGGGTCACCTACCTACACTCTTATATGCAGACGACGACATGCTTATAGCCCGCACGCCTAAAGCACTGCGTCTCTTAGTATTTGTCTTTGTTGAATTTATGGCCAACTGTGAGTTATGCACTAATTTCTTGAAGTCTCATATTATGGTGTGTGGCCCACGATGTATCCAGCTCGAGTCTTTGAATGTAGGCGAAAATCGGTTGACTAGCATTAATAGCTTTCCATGTGTTGTAGTTATGTTTTTTGCTTCTGGCGCTTGGACACCTGGTATTGTACATCACCGAATGCAGTTTTCTAAGACAATTGGCTCTTTTCTCTGTCTCCCTCAACCCCAGGAAGAGGGGCAATTGGCATCTGTGTTGCAGATATACAAATCTAAATGTGTCCCTATTGCCACTTATGGAGCCAAACTGTGGGGGTTTGCAAATTGCAAAGCCATACAATTTGAAGAAAATAAATTTTGCAGGCGGCTTCTTGGAGTACCAATTTCCACCCCTCATATCATCAGTCACAAAGAACTTAATTTACAATATATAATTGATTTCATTAGGGTCAGGCCTTTATTATTTTTTTAATTTTCTTTAAGAATTCAACAAGTACAATCTCGTTAGTACAGCATGGTTACATCACGAAACTTAGCCCATATATCTGTACACACAGTGTTTAGTTCCCTACCCACCAACCTCCATCTGATCTTAGCGCCCAACTCCTCAATGGTAGGGAGGCAGGGAGACGGGGAGCCATCATGTATAAGTCCCAGTAGCACTTTTCCTCCCTGGTATTCAGTGGGAACTGCCCTCCCCATCTCCCCACCCGCCCCTCCGTAGCCCCGTCCGTACAGTTCGGCCACCAACTTGCTGATCTCCAAGTGTGGTGCCTAACTCTGCCTCCAATCCCGGTCTGCGTCTAATCCTGATTGAGTGCATCGGTATAGTAGAGCAACTACATGGGTAGGATTTGGTGTCTGCAATAGCCTGTGTAAGGGGGCGAGTGTCGAGGGCTCTTGGGGGTAGACGCTTTGACGTTATGTCTCAGCCGTATATATACAAATATCTCCATTGGGGATGGCGCCCTGCACTCGAAAAAAGATTCTTGACTCCGGAAAGTTCCCTCTCTATACATAACTCCCCATGTATGTACGTTAAGGAGCAACTGCTGGCACCCCGCCTCATGAGTCACTGGGAGTTGAGGGTGATGAGACAATGGCAAGAGAGGAGAATAAAGCATGGGGGTATTCAGCCTTCTGGCCAGGCCCTGCCAAGCAACTGTGGTGCAATCTATGGTGGTGGCGTTGGTGCCCGCCTCCTGCGAGCACGTGCCCAAGAAGGTAGTCGCCTGTATGGGAGCCATATACCCCTGCTCTATTGCGAAGTGCGGCATATGGAGAGAGGGGGGGGGGGGGGGGATGGAACCAGTATGTTGCGTTATGTGCTTGAGCACAGAGAAAGTACAGTACAAAATCCGGGACTTCAAATCCTCCCTATGAAAAAGGTTGCACCAGCACATCCCAACGGAGCCTGGGTGGTTTACCTCCCTAGGATAATTGAATAAGTTGGGTTTTTAGTAGTTTAAAAAAGGTGCGGCTGGGGGAATAGCGAATATTGATTAATAGATAAAGCTGTTCAGGCAAGATAACCATTTTAATTAGTGAGAGGCGGCCTGCCAATGACAGTGATCTGGAAATCCACCTTGTAATGGAGTCGGTCAGAGCCTCTTTTGCGGTGCCATAATTAGCTCGGATTAGGGCCACCCTCTCTCTGGTGACAACTATCCCCAGATATTTAACCTCTGCATCGCACAACCCCAGTGGGAAATCTAGGGTATGTCGTAGAGTGTTAGGGGTGAGAAGGAAGATTTGAGATTAATCCCAATTAATCATTATGCCAGAGCGCGCTCTATATCTGAGGAATTCCCGCAGTATTGGGTGGAGGCTCACTTGAGGATCACGCACATAAATAGTGATATCGTCTGCGTAGAGGGACACCAATAAATGTCTGTTCGGGTATCGTATTGCATATTCCCGATGATGTTGCCCGTGTTTGGCAGCCAGTGGTTCCACTGCCAAGGCAAATAGAAGAGGGGACAGTGGACACCCATGTCTGGTGCTGCAGGATATAGGGAAGTATGGGGAGCATGCCACGTTAAGTACTCTTGCCTTAGGTTGACTGTATAGGAGTTTGATCCAGGAGAGGAACAGTGGGGGAGTCCCATACATTTCTGTATTGCCACTAAATAATCCCATTCCAGGGAATCGAAAGCTTTGGTGGCGTCTAAGAACACGGCCACCGCAGCTAAGTCTGGGTCAATATCCTGTAATAGTGAGAAAAGGATACGGAGATTATGTGACGTTGCCATTCCTGGTATAAAGCCGGATTGATCGGGCAGCACCAAAGAGCTCACAAGTAGACTAAGCCTGTTAGCTAGGATCTTGGCCAAAATGTTTACGTCATAATTTATCAATGAGAAGGGTCTGTATGACTCACAGTTCTTCTCCGCCTTCCCCAGTTTAAGGAGGGATATGATTAGAGCTTCCTGCATGGTGGGTGGGAGAGCCCCGGATTATCGGGCCTCCTCGTATAGCGTCATCTGGGCAGGAATGAGATTATCTGCATAGGTTTTAAAAAACTCAGCTGGAAGGCCGTCTGGGCCAGGGGCACATCCCGACTGTAGCTGCATAATTGCAGCTCTTAGCTAATCTTCCTCAAAGGAAGCAGAGATAAATGCACGTTGAGCTTCTGACAGCCAACCCAAGGTAACATCCTCCAGGTAGTAGTCTACGTCCAGAGGCTGGGATCTACGGGAAGCATAGACTGGACAATGTCTGGAGAATATCCTCTGTATCTTTGTGTAAGGTATCCTCGGAGTCCCTGACCTCAAGTATATAGTTCGAGAAGCGAGGCTTGTGGACCAGTTCTGCCACAGACTTGCCAGGTTGCTCTCCCTCCCCATACCGTCTAGCCCCATGAGATCTGCTGCGAAAGAGGCATTCTCTTTTGAAAGTCTTCTCATATTCAGAGTATTTCTCTAAATTTGATCTTGGCATCAACATCCTGGGGACGTCGAATCCTTGTTTCCATATCCTTTAATTCATCCTCCATTTTCTCGAGGTTTCTGCATATATCCCACAATATACCTCCACCTTTGGTCATGCAGATACCATGCATAGTGACCTTGAAGGCCTCCCATACAGTCTACGTCTTCGAGGCGGATTGCATGTTGTGCTGAAAAAAGTCTTTTACCTCCTGACATAATTCCTCTCGGAAAGCGGTGTCTAGCAGAACAGTATGGGGAAGCCTCCAGAACATGTAGGGAGGGGGGAGTGAGGTTGTGACAGTCACAGATAGACCAGGGAGTGGTCAGAAAACGTGCAAGCTAGGTGTCGTGCCTGTGTTACCCAAGTGCCCAACCCCCTAGATATGATCCAATAGTCCAAACTGGGCGAGCCTGAATGCACTGAGGAATAGCATGTGCCCTCTCTCCCTGAGAGTTGATGGGTCCTCCAGGCATCCAGTAGGCCATTATCTCCGATGATGCCTTGGAGGTGGAGCCGGGCATTGGTGGTGTGGTGTGGCTGAGGGTGCGATCGATCCAGTTGTGGGTCAAGTGTTAAATTGAAATCACCCCCCCCCCCCATATAATGTATGTAGACCCTACATTTACCACCCGTCACCATAATTTAATGAAGGCTGCATTGTCAATGTTTGGCCCATAACAGTTTACTAGAATAACCGAAAGGGCAGCCAATCTACCCAACATAATGAAGTACCTTCCTGAGGGGCCTTGCAGGGAGCCTGCCGCGACGTAGGGTGTATTTTGGTATTTTGTTTAATAATGGTGACGGTGCCTCTAGAGTACATGGAATATGAGGAGAAGCAGCTGTGGGATGCCCATCGACTCACAAATGTGACTCAGGCGTTCGTGCTTATGTGAGTCCGTTGAAGCATGGCTACCTGGATGTTATGCCAATCTAGATAAGCTAAAATGTGCCTGCGTTTATCTCCAAGGCCCCTCACATTCAATGTCAAGAAATTGTATCCCGGGTAGGATTGATTATCTATCGGGTTGTGTGGGTTATGTATCTCTCTGCTAGTGGAGCCTCGCCGGGTAGCAATCCTGGGCTCGCAATTGAGAATTATGGGCTTTCATCGTGCTGTACAACATATCTTGTAGACAAAACTTTTCAACCCCAACCCTCCCCCTTCCACAACGGCAGCCCAATCCCACCGGAGACAGTGTCCCCTCCCTTCCCCAGGGTCCCAACGGGGGCCATCACCCCAACTTCCGGACCCCATAATGGGAAACTATAGAAAGAGAAGAGTCCAGCAAACGTCGAGAGATATTGTCTTGAAAGGTGTAGATAGGAACATAGTAGATTGTGATGTTGCAGAGTGACCGGGGAGAGAAGGAAAAAGGAGAGAAGGGAAAGTGTAAGCGTAGCAATAGTAATGAAGTACTAGAAGAAACAGATAGATTTCCTTCATTCGGGGTATCCTTCCAGGGTAGCGTCACAGGACAAGGCTGGTCCTCCTCGATTGAACGAGGGCATCTGGGGCATCCAGTCAAGTTCCCTTATGGGTAGCAGTGAGGGTTGTAAGTTCGTTACTGCAGCAGTAGTTGCTGTTCTTTAGGGGGCTTCTGCATAGGGGAGCAGTCAGTTATTCCTGAAGTGGTGCATCCTAGCGGTGACAATGAGGCAATCTGACATTGGTTTGAGACAGTTGAAGTTCTTATTTTTTGGCAGAACATGATTTCCAGCAGGTAGTCCCCATCCCTCCCATTTCTCAGCCCAGGGCATCTCCAAAGCAAGCGGTACTAGTCAGACCAGGACCGATATGGGGATCTGGTCTCAAAGTTTAGCTCCGGCCGAATTGGGCTACGCGGTAGTCGTAAGTAATCTGCAACATGTTGTGGGTTGGTGAAAAAGTGCTGCTTTCCTTGGCGAGTGATTCGAAGGCGAGCGGATACATGGCGTACGCGATATTGGCCTGCTGGAGTTTTTTTCTTGACCTGGAGACATTTCTTCCTAGCTTCTTGGACTGCCGGAGTAAAGTCAGGGTATATGGCAATAGTGTTTCCCTCAAACTCAAGCATACGTCTTTCCCTGGCCAAGCAGAGTGCTGCATCGCGGTCTCTGTAATTGAACAGTCTGGCCACAATGGGTTGCGGTGTAGCTCCCAGAGGTGGTCTGGTCAAGAGTGAGCGATGAGCCCTCTCCACTATCAACAGCGAGGAGAAGGCATCTGATCTGAAAGTAATAGTGAGCAGGCATTCCCCATACTCCTCCATTTTCCCTGTATTGGTCGTCTCCGGAACCCCAAGGATTCTGATGATGTTCCTCCGTGAGCGTGCCTTTAAATCCTCATTCTTCGCAGGGATGATCCTCAGCACGCGTTCCATGTTACTAACTTGATCCTCCCTTCGCGCGGCAGCATCTTCTATTGCAGAGATTCTGTGCTTGGCCTCTCCGATTCTTCCATTGTGTTTTTCTAGTTTCTGTGCTATGGAGTCCATTCGTGTGCTCATGGAATACATCATGGCCTCTATCGCTCTGAGGCTTTGCCGCATCGTGAGTGCCTTTCCGTCATCCTCAGGAGTAGTATGTTCCGTATGCCCTTCCGCTGCCATATTATGTTCAGTGTTGGTGTTGTGATTGCAGGACGAAATACGTGGCTCGAATTGCAGATTTGGCTGTTTGCTCTCTGGCTGCCCCTTTCATGCGGGATGTGGTGTAGCAGGCAGCAATGCAGGGGGTTTGGGAGCAATTGGAATATGTGGGGCCCTTGTAATGTCCCCTGGCTGCTCCTGTGGCTTAATTCTGGTGTTGTGCAGCTCGCCTGTGGTGCTCAGGTGCAGCCTCCACTCCTCACCAGTATTGAGAGAGAGAAAGGGGGGGGGGGGGTCACCAGCCCTCCTGCTTTTGCAGTTCAGGCCTGAATGATCTCAACTCTGGTCTGGCGAATTTAGTCCAGCCTCCCGCCCAGGGATGGCGTTGCTCAAGTCCCGGAGAAAGGGAGGGGGGGAGGAGGTCCGTCAGGCCGAGCCCAAGCCCAGTGAAATTTGTGAGGTGGCTCTCCCCGCGGCTGGGCATCAGATTCCTATCGCGGCCCGCAAACTCAGGGACAGCGTCGGAGCACAGCCGCCCGCCCCCTCTCACCTCCAGGCCTCAGTCGTCGCCGTGGTCGAGCAGCACTGTGGGCCTCACCGCCGGCTGATCTCTGCTTCTGCTGGTCATTATCCCTAGATTCCTCACGCCTTCAGTCCAAGACCGGCAAGGAGTTATTCGCCCTCCCGTTCCGGTCGCAGGTGAGCAGTAGTCTGTGTGATGAGGAGCACTGGCGTCTGCTTTTCACTGCTCCCTCGTGGTCGCCAGGAGTGCTGCGGCCTGCTCGGGCCCCAGGAACTTAACCTGACGCCTGTGCCACAGCCGGTAGTGTCCGCTAGGAATTTTCGCGCCTAGAGGGAACGCAGGACCCTCACTGTACCTTGCACTGCAGAATTGGAGGACGTAGATGCATATGGGGCAGGATTATGGTGTTTGTCAGCCCTTAACAGCAGGAGCCTCATGCAGGTGCGGCCATCTCGCAAGCTTGCCCTCTAGCGCACCCGTGTTAAACCTTTAATATTCTGGTTGTCAATCTGGAGTAACGAGAAGGCATCGCTAACTAGAGATATAACACTCGATTGCCTCTCCTGTGACAACGGCCTCCGGATCCCCTGGTTGGCTTATGTTGAATCAGAAATGGGTAGAATTGGTATGTGGCTGGCCTTTGTTGAGCCAGATTCATGGTCTAGTTTTAATAAAAAGAAAGTATCATCAGTTTTTAACTTTTTTTAAAATGTTTTTATTTGCTGTATCTATGTTACTTTTATGGGCGGAAATTTCATCCGAATAAAGTTTTTTTTTGGGTGCAGTCACTGTTTGATAACGATCTTACTGGCAACACAAAATAGTCTGGTCACCCATTATTGAAATCTTCATTGGGCAATGCTGTTTCACATTGCTAAGAAAACTGTATTTAATAAAGTATTTTCTGCATTGAAAGTTATGCAGAGCTTAGTGGACATTTAATTTCAGTAGAAAACTACTCATTTAGTCAAAAGAGAGTAAATGTAAAATTACACATTTAGGTGAAAACAATCGCTCAAAGGGGTAAGAAGGCAAAAGAGTTTATTGATCTCATATTTGTGATGCACAAGACCATTCAAGGTACATCCAGCATACCGATCATATCACCACAAGTTTCACTACTACCTATAACTTTCTACCATGCTCCATTTTTCCTGAAAGGCACTAGCTATAAATAAAAAACAAAAATCAGGATTATGTGAGAAAACAGTTTTGTACGTTACATTTCATTTTTACATACATTCATGCTCCAATTGTAAGTACATTGCCAACACTGGAAAGAAAATGCAAATTTGATTTTGGCAGCACAACTCCTGCAAGACATGCACAAATATCACACAGATCAACAAAGTACTCCGTGCACCTTGGTAGACATTAACAGTGCGTTCTCAGTTAAGAGTGTATTCTGGGATTACAATCATGATACAAGGCAAAAGCAAAGAGTCCCTGGTCCAAAGTTCACATTACTGGCTTCAACTTCATCTTCAGGATCTTTGGATAATAAAACCTTTTCTGCAAGTGTAATGCTATGCTTTAAAAGTCTTCCTTGTGCGACAGAGCACACAAGGTACTCCGATTCCAGCCACTGTTCTATCCAGTCACTGTTCGATCTCCAGGTTTTCAATATTAAAATCCGGTTGCTTAAAACTGACAACTTCTTCATAGGTAAGTTCTGGAAAAAAAGAAAACACATGAGAACATTTGTGTACTTAAAAGTTATCTGCAACATTTTGGATAACAGCCTATTAAGTTAATAAACACATACCACCTGCATTGTATTCATACCTCCTGGTGGGGGAAGGAGGGGGATGATCAATAAATGACAAATTTAAAGATTTGGTATGTATTTTCAAATTATTGGTATATTTGGATAAAAAAAAACAACACCTAATATCACAACATTCCATAACACGGTTAAGAATTAGAAGTTTAAAGAAATAAAAACACATAACTGCAATAGAATCTAGATAAGCAGTCGCAGAATACAGTAACTGAGATAACAGTCACAAATTCTGGAATTTCACTCTGAGCTGCCAAGCAGTGTTTAAAAAGTAGACACAACCAAGAAACGGGTATTTCAGTGCAGTAGCAAAGCCCATAAACATCACTTGCTCTTTTTACATTGAGGGCCCTAAACAGAAGCAGCTATTTCCTACTGACATTGCGATCAAAAGGACAGCCCAGTAGGAGATGAAGGATAGTTTATATCTCATAGTTGTTACTCCAGACTGGGATCTAGCATTGCTCCACTTACTGGTCACATCAATTGCTAATACTCTGCCTAAATTTGGCAGAAAGTGAACACACGAAGCGGGTTTTACATGTTACCAGATAAGACTTCCATCCACTTACCTCTTGTAGGACAGCCCGGTGTTGCCTCTAGATGTGAATGTGGTGTATTCTATATTTGAAACTCTATCCTCCAATACCTTGCACTAGCAACATGCCTATCTCTAATACAGAGTGCATCATGGGAGAGCTAAACCTTGGGGAGATCCAAGTTATACTTTTGATGCGATTAAACTATGGGAGTGAACCGGTGCCCTTCTTGGAAAGCCGATCTCTCAAGAGTGTCTTTAAATACTGCTACAAAAATTTTAGTCTATAGTTGTATCCACTACATAAGGTCTCCAGTTGGGTTTGGTAACAGACACTTAAAATGCCTAGCTCCTCATACATCATTAGTGTGGATGTAGCTTGGGGAAGAGACATCAACCTAGCATGCAAAAATGGAAATGAACCAGTAAACTGCATGCATGCAGACATGTCAGTGAAACGCTATGGAACCAATCCAGACAGTGCCCAATTACCTTGCTAGAGTTGAAAGAAGCCGCCAAGTGTGTCATTTTGTAACTCGTCGTGTGACGCAGTAAGCAAAGGTGGTGTTCCTTTTTAAAACTGGAATCGGAAAAGCTTCAGGGAACTCGCACAATAAATTTATTACACCCTGACAATATATGTTGCAACGCACAGTCTGATCAAACTGACCAATGTGACTTGCAGGGTCTGAAGATGCTGGCAAGGATATTTATAAGCACAGAGCACTTTAAATTTCACAAACAGCCTCAGCCAAGTATGCCCTAAATTACCTCATATTTTTGACACCGTTGTGGTGGGCGTCTGGTGCAGTCACACAGAGGGTTGCCTTTGGTCAGGATGGAAAACTTTGCTTGACTGGCCTCGACTCTCTCTACGGACTCCATGTGCATTCACCGGTAGTGCCTGAAGTCCTGGTCAATCAAGACACTGTTCCCTTGTTGAGAGCAGCGCCAGGATTGGTTTGGGCCAGGTGAACGCAGCGCTCATTCTGAGTGTTGGGAGCTACGACTACCCACCCCCCCTTCCCTCACTATGCACAGATGGTGATAGGCCTCTAGTGTGCATGTTGAGCTGCCGCAGTAAGGAAGTTGGCCAATCTGACATGCGCACTCTGAAGTGTGAGTATGTGTGTCAACATAACAGGAAGCGAGCCTGTGCTGTATTTAGCCCCATCCACTCATCATTAAGCACCTCTGCTTGTGGCCAATAATTTTTTTTTTTTAAAACACGCAGAGCGTCCACAGCCAGAAAAAAATATTTAAACTAAATCTTTTATTTACGTAAAATTCTGGGGCTGAGGGTACCAAATATAGGGGGGCAATGCTCCGACACGCTTATAAAGGAGCCGCCGCTGCCTTCCTCATTACACAAATGAATAAACCTGTTCCATTTAGCAGTGTAGAACTTTTGTGTGGTAGGCATTCTAGCATATCTCAAGACTTCCATGGATTTTTGGGGTGTTCTCAGATTCTAGGTCATCAGGGGGACATGTTGCTAGGATGCGGGTGGCTGGCTCAAGATGCTATATTTGACCCCTTTGTATTGTCAACAAATCTAGGTGAGCCGACAGTCTGATCACCCTGTTCTGTGCTATCTCCATCAGACCTGAGAACTGTGTCTGTCTGGCCTACTGAGGTGCTATCAGAATTAGTGCCAAGGATGTTTGACTGCACCTGTCCATCACTAGTGGCATCAACAGAATTTGAGGAAAATAGTATGCAAATTTCCCTGACCTCTCTACTAATAGGGCATTCCCCAGTGACCTGTGGTGTGAGCATCTGGATGTGAAACTTTGGCAATTTGCTCTTGCTTCTGTTGCAAAGAGATCTATCTGCTGCGTGCCCCATTCCCAAAAGATCCTGTCTCCCACATGCTGTTTTAACTCCCACATGCTTGAGAAGCCCATTTGCCTTCTTAGCATGTCTGCTTCTATGTTCTAAACTTTTGAAAGGTATTTGGATATCTTTCTGTGTATTCACACTCTATATGTCCAGGGTTAATTTGGACAGCGCGTGTGACTTTGTTCCTCTTTGCTTGTTGATGTGAAAAGCGCTGATCATATTGTCTGTAATTGGACCATTTTCCCAGTGACCAGAGTCTGGAAAGCCTTTACAGCTAAGACGACTGCCTTTAGTTCCAACAAAAGCTATGTGTTTCACCTCTTCCTCCTGGACCCATAGGCCCCCAAGGTTGAGTTTCTCCATTTGAGCTCCTGTGGGATGCTTCTGTTGTGATGATTACAGAAAGTTGGTTGTTTGAAATGTCTGTCCACTGTGAGGTTATCTGTATTCCAGCACTGCATTTCTTTCTTCAGCCTCTCTGTGACAACCACTAGATCCTCCCAATTCCCAGTCGTCTGAGACCATTGACATTGGAGCCATTCTTAGACTGTTCTCGCTGTCAGAAATTATTCCTTCTAGTACAGGCGAATTTGTTTGGGCAGTGTCAGGATCCTCTTAGCAACTAAGAACGCTTTAGTCTCCCTGGAATTTAGTTTCACCCCCAAAAAAGCCTTTTTTCTCTCTGGGACTGGTTGAGGATTTCTCTAGGTTCAAGGAAAAACCTGATCTGTGTTTCCATCACTGTGTCTATGATTTCCTGGCACAATCTGAATATCTTACCTTTACCAGCCAATCTCCCAGGTAGGGATAGACAAATATGCCCGGCTTCCTCGGTGCACTGCCAGCATTGCGAGGCATTTTGTGAAAACCCTTGGTGCAGATTTGATCCCAAAAGGGAGCACCTTACCCTGGTCTACAAAGAACCTCAGGAACGTCTTGTGTCCGTTGTTCAGCAAATGCACATGCAGTTAGACATCACTGTGATCTATGGTTGCCATGTATCTATCCCGCTTTCGGCTGCCACAGGATGACTTTTTGCAGTGTGGCAGTCTTGGATTTGTGTGTCTTGATGAGCTTGTTAAAAACACGCTAAGTCTAGGATGGGTCTGAATGTCCAAGTAGACCTCTTAATGTTTTTCCTCCTTTAGAATCCTCTTGATCGCTTGTTTGCTTATAAGTCTCCTGATCTCTTTTCTCAGGCACCGCAATTCTTCCTTGCCGCAGGTTCTTGCCTTTTGCCTGACTGCTGGAGGATTTGGTACCAGTTCTATACAACAACAGTCTTGCTATTTTGTGTTTAGTGTCCATTTTCTGGATGCGATTAACCTCAACTCCTGGAGGGATTCTCCGACTGTGCCCTCTACTGGTCTTGTGTGTGTGTGTGCTTTTTGGTCCCAACCCCCATGAGGTGTGACTTCTCCCTCTGGCTCTTCCCCAAAAGGACTGCCTTGGTATTGTGGGGTATTGCCTATGCGGTAGTGCACTATGGGTGCTGGTCTACGCCGTGAAGGTGGCATAAGGGGTACCTGGGCAGCAACCCTTCTCGGTGTGGCTCCTTAGAACGGACTTGTGAACTGCAGGACACCTATTGCCTTTGCGGTTCTGTTGTTTCTTCATACTGCACAGTGACTCTTCCACTGCATTTTCAAAGCAGGCATGTTCATTATAACCACCTGCACTTCCTGCTTAAAACCCTAAACCAGGTTTGTCTCCTTAGGGTTGGAGGTACGTTCTTGACACTACCTCTTTCAGAGTCTTCTCAGTGCCTTGTCCCTTTTGACTAAGACGACTTGCTCGGCGTCAGACGCCGCCTCTTGTTCCAATTCGGATTTCTAGGTGTTCTCCTTGTCACTCAATAATCCTGGGTCTTTCACCAAGGGCTGACTGTCATCGCGTAATTTGCGCAACTTATCTTTTTCTTCGTCTTCAGGGTCTTAGGCAGAAAATCTGTGCACACATTGTACCACTACCACCTTTAACCTTTCGGTAGACATAGGTTACACACCATATGGCTCTACCTCTGAGCGAACTTGTGGTGGCACTTCAGGCAGAATCTGAAAAGGGGGAATACCTCATCCTTGGTGTATATTTTCCGACCCACGTGATCGAAGTATTCATGTTGAGGAAAAAAAAACACAATATTTTTTTCTTTGTGCTTGCCTGTTCCCTCGATGTCAGACTATGCTCCTGTCATTTTCTTTTTTTCCCCAAGTTCCTTGGTGAGCCTACGGCATAAAACTCTTACGACTCCCGCACAGCTCAAGATCACGCTTTTATAACCAAACAGTGGAAAATAGAATATGAAGCTGGCGAGCGACTATACACAGGCTATTCTGGGTTGTCAGACGTCATACAACGAGGAACATAGCACCAAATGGTCGACTCAACGATGCTCACAAAAAAAAAAAGGACGAAGAAAATTCTGAACCCAATCACTTGATGCCGGAAGGATGCATGTGAATTCACCCTATTAAAAGGACTATATACTCAATAGCAAAATAATGTAAATGCTAATCATCTTCTGCATGATTACAAATCTGGCTTCCAATGACCCTCTAGGATTGTAACGGCTACCTTACAAATCGCAGACAATGCCCTTCTGACCATAAGTAAAGATGACCCATACGTTTTGTTATTGCTAAATGTCTCAGTTGCCATCAACACTGTTGACCATCCCACCCTGAAGTCTTGAATGGTTGTCACTGGCAACGTCCTTCACTGGTTCTCCTGCTTATCCCACAGACTCCAATTCATTCACATGGGCAGGTCCAGGTCCCAGAAGATCCCCATCATCTCTGGAGTCTCCTCACTGTCAACTTCTACAAGGAGCCCATAGGGCTCTCCTCACTGATAGCATTAAAATATACCAGAATGCCGACCATAAACAACTATAGCTGAAAGTCTTCGCCCCTCCCTACATGCTACCCCTCAAAAACTGCACCTCATACATACCTGGATGTTAAGCACCTACCTGAAGCTCAGCCCCACCACAACCGTATTCCTGTCATTATCAAAAACAACTATTGCAGACCTGGCTGAATGACATCAATCTGGACAGATTTATACTTCAACTTTTACCCAATGCCAACTCATTTGGATTCACCCTGGACACCAACCTCACCCTTAAAGAAAACACTGCAAAACAAAGACAGTCTGGCACCAGTTCTCTCTACTACTAGCAAGTGAAACAATCCCTTCCAGAAAGGCACTTCAGAATAGCATACTGGTGCATCTGGATGGTGGCAACACCCTGCTCAATGTTCTCCCAGACTCCACTTGGAACCCACTTAAGGGCATACTTTACGCTGCAGCATGTCTCTTCCAGGGCCTCCAGAAATAGGAACACAGTGCACTCATGCTGATAGAATTCCACTGGTTCTCCCCTACCAGCTAATAGCATTTTCAAAACCAGTTGCATCATACAAAGCTATCACATGACCAGCCACTCCAACATATCTGACAGATAAGCTCATTTTCTCTACTGGGTCTTGGGACACCCGCAGCTAGGACACCATCAGACAAGAGGCAAAGAAGTGCAAAGAAGAAAAGACAAGGTAACAGGTCTTCTCTATGCACCCAGGATATGGAAAACAACATTGCTGTATACATCGTGGCTGCTGCAACCATGCGCCATGTCAGCAGAGAGCAGAAGAGACACCTCTATAAAGAACACAACATCATAATGCAGTAACAGTTCACTTCTGCTCCCAGGGCACAGTTACCTCTCCAATCTATTGTGAGTGTATCTTTGCCTTTGACGTTGTAAAGCGCTCTGCTGCCTTGTATCAAAGTTTGTGCTATACAATACCACATAAACACATGCTATCTTTAATTTAAGGAGGATGTCCATTTGCATGAATTGTCAACTACCGCCTCGGATATGGATAATATCCAAGTCAACAAATTTTATTAAGGGTCCTGCTCTCACAAACACTACACATTAAACAATCCCCTTATACTAAGATTGTTCTTAATGGTACCAATTCAATTTTTTGATATGGCTAAGAATCCATTGCTTACAGCCAGCCCCATGGAAGAGTTTTGAGTTAATGTTCCTTACCTTTCCATTCCTCTATGGTACGTTCTTTATTCTCTATTGACTCATCATAGACTTCAGCCTCTGGCTCATCATCCGGGTCATGATACTGCAGAAAGTAATGGTGGGAAAGAGCTTCAGTGGCTGTTATCCGCTTATCACTGTCCAATATGAGCATCTTCTCGAGAAGATCCACCGCTAATGTTGACATGAGAAAAAATTCATACTACTGTTAGTTCATTCACATTTTGACATTGGTTCAGAGAATTATGTAGTTATACTTGGAGGCTCATGAAAGCACAAGAATTATTAAATAAAATGCAACCATTAAAATAGTTGGATCACAAAAATAAAATATATAATTTACCAGTCAACTTTTTTAAGGACTAAATGGGCATAAGCATTTATTTCATACTACCTATGCTAATTTCATTTGGGAGGTACATTTCAGACTGAATGTTTGATATTATTCTATCAATAAGAATCCATATTAAGATGAATCACATTTTCTAGCATTACAAAGATGATGTTTTTGGTTAGCTAAAAGTAGAACATTTGCTGCCGCTCATCTGGTGTGACGAGCATCGCACTGAAAAAGAAGGGAGGAACACTTTCACTGTGGTTTCAGTAAGTAGATCATGTAGAAGAGTGTTTTCCAACACTAATTACAGGATGAGGGTTTTTTTTCTATACTCCTCTAACAGAACTACAACTGACAGTACCAAACAAACACATTTATTTCTTTTTATAAATCTTTTTATTAAAGACAGCAAGGTAGATACAATCACAATTTGAGTGCTGAGTACATAGCAATTTAACAAACAGTTCTCTGGGTGGCACAGGTGTAACAATTATGTACAATCAATTTTCACATTGCTTGGTGGGTACAGGGTCTTTCAGGAGGGGAAGGGGGGGGGGGAGCGCAAATATGTCCCCTATACTCGTTTCACCCTGACCATATACGAGTCCATTTTTGGGGACATCCTCTGGAAACATACTGTCTTTTCCCGAAACATACACCAGTCCATGTCTTGTTTCCATAATTGCAAGCCAGGGGTCTCCCTCGCTCCCCACAGTCTGGCGATATTACGTTTGCCAATCATACAGCCCAGGGCCACCCATATTTTCCCTTTGCTACTCAGGTCCGTCGGTCCCCATACATTTAATAAACACTGCCCACTATCCCGATTCAAGTCTTGACCAATTACCTCAGACATACATTTGATAACCTCAATCCAATATGCACAAATCTTTGGACATTCCCACAGGGTATGGATAAAGGTGCCCTCCCTCCCACAGTTTCTTCTACATTCAAAACAAACACATTTTAAATTGCATCAGTTTGCCAACCCTTATACTTGAGTTCAAGAGTTTGCTGGAATAAAGACTAATCAGCACTCTCTATGTAACGCAAAGTTTTATCCAGCCAATCAGAAGGCTTAGAATGTTTTTATACTGGTTGAATAGGCTGGGGAGTTTGTGTAAATACAGGGTAATAATTATACGAGGCATTTTTGATGATATGCCCCACTCTCAGATTCTGCCACAACAGACAACTGAAGGCCATATTGTAGTCACTAAAACAAGCATACAAGATTTCCTCATGATATGGGCAGAAGGGTGTCCAAAAGCTGCAACTATATTGTCAGTGGTGTCACAGCTTGTGTAAAAACGCATCTGGTAACATGGCATGAGATTTGCACCTACTGCTGAATCTTGCAGGTCTGGTAATAAAATGCAAGCATGTAGCTTCACCTCGGTGTCGAGAAGATCAATTAATGTGTAATTTGCTCGGAAGGGATGAGTCGCCATTTTTTAGGGAAAGATGTATGATCGATACCATCCATCACAGAGGAACAGTAGCGGTCTGTAGGGTTGATAAGAACAAGTGACAGAACCACTAGATGGAATGGATATTGGGGCCTGATTCCACAGAATAATGACAGTCTTTTAATACATGAAATACCCATTTCAGAGAAACATCCATATTCCTTTCACTTACACACTGAAGAGGATTTTCTATGTTTTCAGTATAATATTTCATTATACGACTAGTCCAAACATCAGTTGGAATATATTTTCTTTTTACTTCATTTGTATATTTTCATTTTATGATAAACGTTGGTGTATTTAGAGCATTTACAAAGGTCCAAAACATTATTTAGTCTTTTTGCTCCATAGAGTTTATGGATAACACATTGAATATTGTTGTACTGCCTCTTGGCCCATATCGTCTTATATTGTTTTTAACACCCTTAACTTACTATGTTGATGAACTGGAAAGTAATTTATTAATTATTTTTAAGGTGTTATTCAATTAGGAGTTCTGAAATTTAAGTGTATGATGAACCATGTGGTATTACTGTTATTCTGATTGGTATGTTTTTTTTTCCTTTCTAGGATAACATGCAGGCTTAAAGCGAGGTTACTATCCTACCTTGCAGATGTCTTCAATTGCACTGTTCTGAGATATGAAATGAATAACTATGCAGTTGGGAGGCACTTCTGAACTAAACAATTTAAGATGACCCCCCACACACACACTTTGCTAGCACCACTTGGTCTAACCCAGTCATTTTGGTCACCTGGGAGGCATTCAAAATATATTGTGCGGAAAATAACTCAGTGAGTGTGTGGGAGGAGGGAGGCTGTATTTGTTAATCAAAGAGACAAACTAAAGATTCTACTTTTACAAAAACCTTTCCTGGTTAACCATCAATAATATTTGGGTAGGTGAATTTATGATTGAACTGGCCACGAGGAGTTCAGGTGGATCGCAATACACTTTTTCAAGTTCCTTCAGTTAATAGAAGCAAGAGCTTGGAGTGAAAGAACAGATAAACAGTTGATACTAAAGGGAAATTACGGGATGAAAGTGTTCTGGTATTAACTATGTATGTGCCACCCCCACTCACCGCATAACTCCTGCACAAAAACGAGGACTGCCTACTGGCGGCACTTGAGGGTCTGTTAAAGTTCAATGATGATTTTAATGATTTAATGCTGTCCATGATGAACAGATTCGTGGTAGCAAGGAGGGATGGCAGAAACCGCACCAAATCACACTCCTTGAACGCGTTGTGGGATTTAGTTACCTCTGGTGGGAGGTGTACAAAGGGGAAAACATAACCCCTATTCATCAGCATTTCTCAGGCTGTCAAATACTGAAATAACCATGGCAGTGAGGACAGAATACCTTCAAAGAGGTACATGGAAGTGTTTCCTACCTTTAATAGTGTTCTGCAGCCTGAGCCTGTTTAATATTCAAGTGCTGTGAACTCAATCCAAGGGAGTACAGAAAAATAAATCACCCCCCCACTTTGAGCCGCATAGCACCAGAAGACTGTGCCAAACAAGTGATGCTTACCTTTCCCATAAAGGTCAATGGGAATTTTTTCCTTAAGAAAATTTGCAAAAAAACTGAGCTTTTCTTTACAGCATAAATTTGAAAAGAATTTGGACAAAAACTACACATTTAACATTACTGGCTAATTTCCTCTCTTTTATTCTTCTTTCATTTGTGTTTCTTCCTATTATTCCTTTACTTCTTTCCATTCTTCTTTCGGAAATCCTCCGGATAATAAGTCGGGGAAAAAATGTCAAAATTAGGGTATGGTCCTCTCTGGACCTGGCGACACTGCAATCGTTACTGGGATCCATCAAGTCCAGCTCCCCGCTTGATCCTCTTCCTCCCTCAAAACTCAGACCTTTAGACGATGCTGCCCTGACTGATTCTAAACCTCCTTAACACATCTTTGAGTGCAGGGCATGTTCCTCAGAACTGGAAACATGCTCTTGTCCTCCCTTTGCTAAAGAAGAGTGATCTTGACCCTCTTTGTTGGTCTAACTTTCGTCCAATATCCCTTCTCTCTGTCTTCTCTAAGATTTTGGAAATGCATGTTAACAACCAACTCACCTCTTTTGTTGCGACCCGCAACTTGCTCCACCCATCGCAGTCTGGTTTTAGGGCTGGCCACACTACTGAATCTGCTCTACTCTGGGTCACAGAATGCCTTAGGCAACATCTTGATTCCGGTGGTACTGCCGCCCTCATCCTGCCCGACCTAAGTGCAGCTTTTGATATAGTGTTGCACTCCATCCTGATAGACAGACCTGAGGCTTCAGGCATTGAGGGCTTGGCCTTGAGGTGGTTGATCTCCTTTATAAAAGATCGCTCTTTTCAGGTCTCTTCGGCCAACATAAGATCTAAGACCATAGCACTGATCTCCGGAGTTCTACAGAGATCTATTCAGAGCCCAATACTCTTCAATATTTATGTTCGCCCTTTGGCAGACGTGGTTGAGAAGTCTGGACTCGCCATCTTTTCATATGCTGACGATACTCAGATCATCTTCTCACTATCTACTGCTCAGCATTAAGAACCCTCGCTAAACCAGCTTGGTCTGAGGAATGTCTACCTCTGGATGAATAGAAATGCACTCAAGCTGAATGGCAACAAAACGGAGGTCCTGGTTCTGGTTAACAACCCCGACCTTTGGGGAGTCAATCACTGGACGGCTGCTCTGGGGCCAGTACCCACTCCGGTAACTAAGGTTAAAAACCTTGGCTTCATCATCGATAACCTCTCCCTTAAGCCTCAGGTGTCCAAGGTCATGGCCACCTGTTTTTCTGTTCTCAAATGGCTCAAAAAGATCCTCTGGCTAATTCCGCCGGCCGTCCAGAAAACGGTGATGCAGGCCCTGGCGACATCCAGATTGGACTACAGCAATGTATTATACCTGGGCGCAGACAAATCCTTGATCCGTCGCTTGCAGATCATTCAGAACACGGGCGCTTGTCTTTTTTCGGCTGCCTAGATACGCCTCAGCTTCACCACTGCTTCACAAACTACATTGGCTTAGGGTTGACACGGGAATTTAAGGCCTTATGCTATATGTTCCGGGCCAGACACGGCTTGGCCTATTCTTACATTCGAGGCTTGGTGAAACCCTATTGCCCTGTCAACAGCTGAGATCATCCAGCCTCTCACTGTTCACACTGCCCAGGTTTCGTCTTGTTCGCATGAAAGGGCGCTCGTTTTCCGACCTGGGCCTGAAACTCTGGAATTCTCTCCCGGTTACTCTCAGGCACTGTCACTCCTTGCTTACCTTTCGCAAGAACCTGAAAACATTGCTTTTTAGCTCCTATGCCTGATTTTCTGCTACACGGGGTTGTTGTTAGCAGCCTGCGGCGGCTCTGCTTGCTACCTTGCAGTGCTTAATTTGAGCCGGGGCTTTCCGTTGCTAAGCACCGGCACTTAATTGGTTTCCGGTGCTCGGCACCTAATTGTCAACACCATACTTAGAACAGTCCACCACATGGTGGCGCTGCTCATCTAATTTAGAAATTAGCAGAACGGTAGTTTAGGAATACAATATACATTACAATTGCTAATACCTGCCTCCCCAGCCATTCCTTTAGCTTAGGGGACCTGGAATAATCTGAACTGTGGCATATACATGCGAGAGAGATGGTTAGTAGTTGTTTTGGCAGCGATGACAAGGGCGATAGGTGGTGCAAGCTGCAGGGGCCTCCTGGTCAGAGCCCTGGCACTTAATATTTTACAAACTAAGCACTGCTACCTTGTCTAGCGCCGGGAGACCCTTGTTGGGTAGCCGTGAGCTTTATAAATCCCCAATTCAATTTCCTCTATTCTGCGCAGTCTTCTTCCATTCCTTCTTTCCAGCTTTCGATGCTATATATTACTTTTCTTTCCTAATTTAATTCAGTCTTCCAATTCTTACTTTGTTTGCTCATTCCGTTCTTTCTTCTTATAACCATTGTCTTCCCCTCCCCTTTCTTTCTATAATTTTTATATTTATTCAATTCTTGAATTCTTTGTTACTCTTCGGTCTGCCGATCATTTCTTCTTTCCATTATTACATTCTATTTTCCTGCTTTCATTCTTTCCATACTTCTGTTTCTTACTTTCTTTGGTATCACTTTTTTCTTACTGCCTTGCTTTCCATCTTTCCGTCATTCCTTTATTTTTCTTTCTTTCCATTTTAATTTTTTTCCGTTCTTCTTTTGTACCTCTATTTTTGTTTGTTTCTTATGGTTTCCTTATTTCCATTCTATTTACCCTCCTTCCCTTCTGTGCTCTCATTTCGTGTGCCTGAAACCTATTTTATTCTTTCTCAGTCATTATTTGTGGCTTCTTTGGAACCTTTGGCCCCACCACACTTTTGTGGCACGGTAATTTATTCTGTTTTGTCCCCAAGTGTTTTATTAGAGTTTGCATTAGACAGTAACATTAATATGAACAGACCAAGCACTATACAAGTTCTTATAAAAACAGCAACTTAACAGCAGGGATGGGTGAGACATAGGTGCATCCGAGAATCGGGTAACATGTGAAGTGTATCAAGGGGACTGGTATGGATCATGTATCTTGCCTAGTGGTGTTAGGGCGTGTCCATGACCTGGGAAAAGAGAGACAACCGAGTGGGAGTGGAGGGGCGAGGTAGGACCAGGACGCTGTCAGGTGGGATTCTCAGTTAGGTGCAAGGTGTGCGGCTGTCGAATGAGTGTGGTTGCATCCAGGGTGGTATGATTGCGGGATGGGTCCCTGGGGGCGCCAAGGGGGGAGGGAAGGTCTGTGGGTCTAATGTCAACTCGAGTGGGCAGGGCGCAAGAAGATCTAAACGGGCATTGGTGAAGATTAGGGATTCACTGGTTAGGGGGCAGCGGGCTGAGGTTCACAGGGGCAGGTCGTCATTGTGTTAATTGGAGAACGTGGTCGAGGAGGGTGTCCTACGCGGAGGAAATGGGGCGCTTACGTAAATGGTGGACCTCCTCGAAGTGCAGGGCCTCACACTCTGCTCCCCCCATCGCTTTATCGCTACATACTAGGCCTCAGGGGTAGGGGCTTTACTCGGTCTCCAATACAGTGTGATGGCGCGCTTGGCGAGGGGTAGAGCAAGACTGGCAAAGCGTTCCCTCACCACTATGCGCGCCCCATGCTTAAAAATGACCAGGGCACAGGCCTCTCAAGTGTATATGTATTGAGGTTCAGTCACCTCGCAGAGCGTTGTGTGAATCATGTGCCAAAATGTGGAGATGACCGGGCAAGACCGCAGCATGTGCTGTAGATCTGCTGACATTACATGGTAGTGGGGAAGAAACGGTTAAGTAGTTGAGGCATCAGATAGGCCCAGTGGGGAATGGTGAATTGGAAGCTTTTTGAATCAGTCATTGTGGGAGACCCAGTGTGGGAATTAGGGCGCCCTGTTTCATTAGGTGTCATGGAATGCCGGTATAAAGCCGGCTTCCCATTTGTCCCTCAGTGATGTTAATGGGGCCCCACTGTGCTCTCTCAGTGCCATGCAAAGCCAAGTTATAAGATGGCAGCCTGTTCCCATACTTCATAGGGTTTGTATAACAGATTGGGTTCGGGGCTCCGCATCTACTATAGACCAACGGCGCGGAGTGTGTGTCGCATCTTGTGGTATGTCAGGTATTGACCCCTGGGAAGGGCGAAATTGTCCATTAGTTGGTCGAGAGTGAGAAGCTGGCCACCCACAAATAGGTAGCCAATGGTGGTTAGGAAGCAGGCAAGCCAGGGCGCTAGATCTGCTGAGGAATGGGAACTTGGGGGCGTGGAAGGCCCTGCAGAGGGAATGCTGTGGCATACGGAGTGAGGTGGCGAGTAAGGCTAGTTACTCGTCTGATGCATCTGCGAGTGATTGTGACCAGTTGTGACTGCGGACTCAGGGGGTCCGCCCCAGGCAATAGGAATCTCTGGAGAACTGAAGGAGAGAGGGGGCCTGAGCACATTTCAGCCAGGTTGCATTGTGCGAGCCAACGAGAGACCGATTGGAGCTTGGCCACCATATAGTAGGCCTCAAACGAGGTTGCACCGAGGCTGCCTTTGTCCACCAGTAGCTGCAGTTTATGTAGCGCAATGCGATGACACTTATTGCCCCAAATAAGTTCTCTATGCAGTGGGTTGAAATCGTGAAAAAAACTGCAGGGTGGGGGGATGACGTATAGGTTGGCAAAGTAATAGAGAAGGCGGGGGAGGATGATCATGTTGGATATGGCTATTTTGCTAGTTGTGGCCAGGGGCAGTATTTTCCAAAATTATACCTGTGAATTCAAGGATGCGAAGGCACTCCTGAGATTACCCTCAAAGCAATCAGCAGGAGAGTGGTATAGGTGTACTGCGAGGTACCAGACAGTGTTACCTCTCCAGTCTGCACCGCGCCCGATCATAGTGGATGTGGTAAGGGAGGGGGCGCCCTGCCCAAGTAGCCACCAGTGTGTCCTAGGTCCCCGCTGACCTGCAGCCAATGCGCTCTCTGCCGGGCTGAGCAGAGTGGGCCTCGACGGGGTGCATCGCGGGGCGAGGATCTCACAGGGTAGCCGATGCCCGCCAACGTCCTTCCCCACCCAGTCTCAAGTGGCTGCCGGACTGTCACCCGCCGATCCACGGGCACCGCACCTATGTAGGGACGCGCGGTCTCAGGGCCGACGAGAAGGATGGGTGGTAGGCCCCAATCGCTGCAATCTGACTGCGATGGCCATCTCCCTCTCCGGCAAGTCTGCTCTCCAGGGACTGTAGCTAATCCCCCGGTCTTCCCTCGCCAGAAAGCAGCTGGGAGAAGGGAGATGGCAGGCCCTGGGGAAGAATTGATAGAATTACGGTGGCTAACGATAAGGAGCTCTAAGAGAGCGCGCCCGCCATGCAGGCAGGTCAAGCCATACCCCCGGTAATTTATTCTTGCAGTTTTTTTATTAGTTTCTGCTTCTAACTTGCTCAAACTCAGAGCTATACATCACAGTTAAGAAATCCCAATAAACAATTCAATCTGCTGCAGTGGAACCCTCGTTTTAGCAGCTTTAGCAGGGGTTTCACTACACCCTTGATGCCATCATCGATTGGTGGTAGGAAAGTAAAAAAAAAAAAATCTTGTAGTTATGCATTTTATTTATTTGTAAGCTGACAATACTCTAAGTTCACATCGACTTTAAGACCACACTGTCCCACAACCAATCTTCTGACTGACAGCTATGTTCACGTTAAGCAAAATGGGTCAACATGAACATGCTTAAATCTATTTCCAAAGGAGTGAAAGGTTTCTATGTGAATATGAACTCTTTTGAAGCTTCAAAAGTAGTGTTACAAGCGTTTCCTGTTATAATCTGAATCTTTTTTAGATTCAAATGAAATGCAACCATTGCAACACACATGAATCTATTATAAGTTCAAATGCTAAGCAATGACTGCAAAACATGTACACCTGTATGCAGTGGTATAAGTATATACAAATATATTATTACAAAACATTTTTATTGAAGGATACATAAAACTGTTTTGGACAGATCAAACTGCTGAAAATAAATCAGACAACATACTAAGCCAGTGTAATGCCCTTTACCGTTTCAAAATATTTGCGTTGTAAATAAAAATAATACATTATAAAAAAAAATAATTAAATGTGTATGAAAGCGTTTTGAAAAAGGAGCGACTGGGTAGCAAAATGTAGCTGCTGTGATTTCCAAATTATTTTTTTTTAATTTTTTTTAAGAAAAATGTTTTTAACAGAATAGTATTCTGCAAAGGGTGTGGGGGGAATAATCAAGGAGCATGTGGGCGGAGTCAAAACGGAGCCGTAATAGAGAGTCGTGGCGAGCAAGGGAACAACGACTGGAGAAGCCTGACACAGGAAGAGAGGTGAAAATTAGCGGAGGCAGAACACGCGGGAGAGAACAAGAAATGACGTGCACTCCCATAGAGTATAGATAAAAAAAAAGAAGAAAAAAGTCAGCCAGTGAATGCAAGCAGTGGAAGAACAAGTCATCCAATCAAACCACAAAATAGAACAAATGCTCCAGAGACAGGACAAACAAAGAATTGGAACACTATGACAAACAAGGATATTATTTTTCTTAGGTATCTTGATGGCTAATGGTGCTTGGAGAACCAAAATTAGCTGCAGAGAACGTAGCCCAAAAATATCAGGCAAACAAGATGGCGAGGGCTAAGACAATCTATGCAATAACCACGCAGAATATGGTAAGGAAAGAGCAAGAGGCAGGAGAAGTAACTGCAGAAGTTGCAGGAAATGTAAAATGTGGCTTGGAAATTCCGGCACTCTGACTGACCCTTTGAGTGCCTTAAAAGTCCATGTAGGAAAAACATGGGACTCTGATCAGCTGAACGAGGCTGTAAGAGGTCTGGGCATGGCAAATACCGCAAGATCGCCTGAGGCACAAAGCAGTGCTATTAAAAGACAAAAGTTAAGGGTCAGTTCAAGGTGGAGCAAATCTCTGTAGTGAACAAGGAAAAACACCCAATGGGACTATACAATATGTAGTATCTCAGAGTTTCTACAGTAAAGAAGAGGCGGGCTGCTCAACAGAAAATTTACTGTCACAAATCGTTACAGAAGTGGCATGAAATGATCACAACAATCAACCGTAAAGCTACTGAATCAAAAAAATTCGAAAAAATCAGAATACAGGTCAGGGCCTCTAATTAAGGGGGGTGTCAGGCGGGAACAAAGTATGGAATTCAGAGTATGGAATTCAGAGTATGGATGTGCAATGTTTTATATGGTTTTGTTACTTTACGTTCTCGTTTTTGTGTTTCTCCATACATACTGTAACCATAGCCAGTGGGCAAATAGGAATTATTGCTGTATCTCAAAATGGATATGTATGTCTCACTTTGTCCGGATCCTTCCGGTCTGCGTGGTACAATATTTCAATAAAAATATGTTGTGAGAAAAAAATTGGAGAAAATTAATGAGAAACAATGTTTGCTAGGGAGATGTGAAGAAATGAAGCAGCGTATCTCAGATGTGCAAGAAGTCAATAACGAGACGCAGACTCAGATCTCAGTCAAAACAAATTCACCAATTATCAAAAATGAATTTGAGGTCAGTATCCTTGTGGACATGCCTATAGAGGCTTCTGAAAGACGTTGAGAGTTTGAACTAATGCTCAGGGCGTTTCAGAACAAGGGTAGCCAAGCAATGTTAATCCAACAACCTAACTTGAAAGTATTAGCAAATGTCAAGTTTCAAATATTCATGGATGTATCAGCTGCAAAAGAATTTCTCAGGACGAAATACTAACAATCGCAGATAAGAAAAAGTGGGGGTGTGGGAAAGTAAGTACTCTTAGTATGATATAGGGAACCTAGAGGGAGACGATAGAGAGGTGCATCTTGATGACAACCAAGCTGGATCGGTGGTTCCAGAAGGTCACTGAGATTACCACTCTGTAGATCTATTTGGAAACAAGGGAGGGAGATGTGTGGGGGAAGGGGCATGGGGGAAAAACCAGAGATACACAGCAATAACTCACTAAAAGAGAACTAGAGGTCTATTTGCCGTACACCCTCCAAATGGAAACCACAACAAATACAGAAAAATATTTATTCAGGCATTTCTCTTGGAATAACAAAACTTTGTCTAGGGGAAAACAAGAAGGAAGAAAGATTTGGACAGAAAGGCCTCACCCGCTACTTGTGCCTTGCATCATCATCGGCCAGTTCGTCCCACCATGTTAAGATAATACTACCATGGTGGTCTCAAACTCATTGAGAGGGAAATCAGAATAAGTATTTTTCTGGTCAGACATGGGGTCCAGGTTCTTCTATAAAACAATTTTTGTGTAAACCCAGGTATTACCTTTATTTTGGGGTACACAAGGCTGGATTAAAACCAAAGGAGTGTCGTGTAGTTCCTATATGACCTACACAGGATCTGCGCGTTTGGATAACAAACTGTGGGATTGGTGGCGGACTGATTCCGTGCACCCCCACCGGATACGTTAGCCTGTCTGTATTAGCTAGCTCACAGTGCCACTATAATCTCCTCTTATCAAGGAGAGAATAGATTCTGGCAACCTCAGAACATGACAACCCTGATCCCTCAGAACCGTGGAAACAATATACTACCTTTCGCTCAGTCACTCGTGCTCACTAAGTTCGTCTCAGAGAGTTACACAGAATAAACAGGCTGGGAGTTTTCAATAAGTATTTATTGAACAGTTATTATTCTAGTGTAGAATAGATGAGCTGCAACAACCATTAGACAGTAGCAGAGATATAGGATTAGCATTACTACGAAAGTAAAGGGATGGTAAAGTCTTACCATCTTGCAGTAATCAAGAATATATACAAGTACATAAAACACATGATCAAAAGTGCGTACTCCTACGATGTCTCCCTAACTAGATGTACCTAAATGTACCTAGCATCTATGTAGGTGTTATGCCAAGAATCCCTCTAGGATCTAGTCAACCCCCTTACCTGAGAAATGAGATAATATGGGACCACGTCCTGGTCTCAAGTTAGACACCCCGCGAGGGATGTTAGACCACTGCGAGCTGGAGCGTCTGCATGCAGGAACCTCAGCGTCTCTGGTCAGTGTGTCAGCCGGGAAGTCACGGTCTCCTCTATCTTCCCAAGCAAGATGTGCTATATATATACCCATAGGTCTCCCCAGGGGTCCTACCTTGCTGTGTTACTGTGTCGGCCTAAAGGATGACGTTGGGCCTGAACTTTATACAGAGTTATTATACAGGAGATGGTAATCCTACTATTAGTCCTGCTGTGCTTCCAAGAAGCCTCATGCATAATGTATGAGAATCGAACCAGGGAAAAACCCGCGTTCTGAATGCAGTGTCATATCTAGGTAAAAGGTCAGTGCCTAAGAACCGTTATGTATGTAATGTAGGGAAGAATATAGGTGAAAGGTTGCAATGTTACCTGCGCCTATATAGGGTAGCTATATGGAATATAACACCCACTCCTCTTCCGACTGGACGACATATGTAACCTATTACTGTACTACTAGCATAACTAGATAGCGGTACGCACAAGGTTTATAAAAACATTTCTTTAGCTAAAAAAGGTTTAAAAATTTCTAAAAAAATGTAAAAAGAAAATTTTTCTAGCTCTAAAAGTGTCCGTGATTATAGCCCGAACCACTATAAGCATTAGAAAGCCATGTATGCCCAAAGAAATGTCAATTTAGTTTCATAGTTCCAAATTTGAGCTTGTTTAGAAAAGGGCAAATTTCTCCCAGCACACGACTAGCCAAATGAGTCAAATGTTTGTGTCCTGGCTGGTAGACGCAACATTTTCGTTGCTTGCTTCCGCAGTAGACGGCCCCTGTAGCACATCGCAGAGCACGTCAATTGAACACAGATGATGCTCCACACTGTCCGCAGCCGGTGCTATGGCAGCCTGTGCGCCGTCCAAAGCCTGGGTGTCAGAGGAGGAGCCGGTGTTCATACCAACAGGTGCTGTCACTACCCGTGGGAGCTCAAGGAATGCCGCCAATATTGGAATACGCTGAGGACACTGCAGAACATGGGCCGTTATCGGGTCCAGTAAAGCATTCACGTCCGGTTGCGCACATGATGATAGTGTCAAACAAAGGTCTAACACACATTCTTTTCGGCAAAACAGGCATCGGAGGACAGGTAAGATGCAGTCCATCCAGACTGGTCGAAATGACAAGAACCAAGATTTACTTCAAATCAAATCAAAAAGATCTTTATTCGGTTACAATTAAGATAACCAAAAAAGCACAATTATGCATTTCAATAATATACACACACAATACTATAGCTAAGATCATATAATAGATTTGCGACATTTAAAAATATTTTTTTTAAACGCAGAGACTGCGGCAATAACATAAACATCCAAAAATTGCAATGGCAATAATGCAGGGCGACATTGTTTCAAGCCAAATTTCTGTAACACAGGGACAATCCACCTTTTTCTAGGTTTAATATAGTACTTACAAAAAAACAATATATGTATAGTTGACTGTGTGGAGACCCCATCACATGGACACTTACATAAATCTTTAGACCAGTCATTCGGTGTAGGAAAACTCAGTAATCGGTATAAAATATTCAGCCTAAAACGGGTCAACAGAAATCGATCGTAATCGCCCATAGTTAATGTAATATATGGCTGAATACTAACAGTCGACAGTGAAAGTTGGTGGGCTTGGACTGTTGATTTTTTCACTTCGTTTATGGCTCTTGCCCCCAAATAACAGATGCATTTAACTTTAAAATCTTTCCTGGACACGTTACTCATAGTAAGCGGCCCATTAAAATATTCACTGTGCCCAATTCCAGTTAAAAACACTTTAACATATTGTATCCATCTAATATTTCTGACCCCATCCAATCCTAAAGCATCGGTTAAAATAAAACGATTAAAATTGGTTTCATCTGTTGTCCATATTTTATGCCACAAAAGTACTGGCTGTATCTTAATCAAATCTTCGAGATACGGCATGCCCAATTCTGAGTGGCAGATATAATTTGCAGTACTGTCAGGAACTGCCAAAAGAAATTTAAAAAACAAATTTTCCGCAGTCTGCAGGGCATTTACCTCCGCATATCCCCAAACTCAAGCTCCGTAGGTGGCAATTGCCACACATTTCGCCTTGTAAATACGTAACAATTCCACAGGGGGTCGCCCGCCCAACTTACGACTAAAGTTGGAAAGTGCCATCAATGACTTAATGAACAACAACCGTCTCGTTATAACAGCCTGGGTCCAAGTTCCTGAGTTATCAAACAGGATCCCCAGGTATGAAAACGTTCTAGCGCTTCCAATGGATTTTGAGTCTATAAAGAGGGGTTTTACCCTTTTGTTAACACCCTCCCCACAGTACATTGAAAACGTTTTGGAACAGTTAATCTTAAGGCCCAGACTTAACATAAAATTTGAAAAGGAGTTGACCACCCTTTGAAGAGCGAACGGGGTGCGAGCCATTAACACCGCGTCGTCCGCGTATAATAGTGCAGGGATGGGTCACCTCTCTACAGTGGGCAAGTCTCTACATTACTTTACCAAGACAGATTCAAGATTATTTATATATAGTGTAAAGAGGAATGGGGCAAGGACACAGCCTTGCCTCACTCCTCTTGATACGCTAAAGTGCTTAGTGCATTCACCACCCTTCCCGAACCGGACCCTTTCCCTTGCCCCTGAATATAGCTGCCTCAAGAAGGTAATTATTAAAACATCCATGCCCATGTTCTCTAAAATTTGCCATAGCTTATTGTGAACAACACAATCAAAAGCCGCTGTTAGGTCGACAAAAATCATAAAAAGTCTGCCCCCTTTTGCTCTGGTATATTTATCCAAAATTATATGTAAATTTAAGCCCTGCTCAACTGTGCCCATGCCCTTACGCAAGCCATACTGAAGGTCACTTAAAATAGCCCGTTCATCTGCCCATGCCTGCATTCTATCTAATAAAACTCGCCCGATGACCTTAATTGTGGAATCCAACAGCGAGATAGGACGATAACATTCTGGATTAGTCCTATCTCCCTTTTTAAAAATAGGCACAATTACAGATTCATACCAAGTTGATAATAAGCCTTTAGAACAGCATGCATTAAAAAGCGGAGTCAAAAGAGGCCCCCACAATTCCAAATTATCTTTAAAAAGGTCCACCGGAATACCATCCGGACCTGCCGCCTTGCCTCCCGAGCTTAAATTAATTGCTTTTAAAACCTCACAAAGCGTAAAATCTAGTGTTAATCCCTTGGAATTAAGCAGAGGCATATCATTGATCGTATTCAGCATAGTATCAAGAGGATCATTAACTGGCTTCTCATACAATTTAGAATAATGTGAGATCCATTCAGATTCTGTAATGGCAATCTCAACCGTTGCTATATCATTATCGGCTAAGAAAGGTGCATTAACCGCTTTCCAAAAAGCGGAGGAATCTCGTTTTTCAGAAGCTTCTTCTAGGGTTAGCCATGCTTCTACTTTTAGCGCCGACTTTCTCGTTTTTAAAGCCTGCTTATATTCTTTCCTAGCCGCACTAATTAATTCCTTGTTCCTTACTGTTGCATGTAGAAGATTTTTAAGGTTGGAATAGGCCTTTGTGCATCTTGTGTCAAACCAGCCTTGCTTATGTGTAGCCCGCTTTTTATTTTTAACCCTTAATTCTTCTTTTATAAATTTAGAGATAACCAGAAAATTTTTCGACAGATTCAAGGTTGGTGAGCATTTCAAAACGATTTTTGGTGGGAACATTAAATCGGGAGGAATGATTCAGGGTGTGAGTTGTCCTATGTGTAATAGCATTGTTATGACCTAATGGTTGGTATAAGTAGCCTAGTGGGAATATATTGACATCATGGTCAGCAATTATACTGTTTCCTGTTCTTCCCAGGATCAGTCTTACCAACTGCGGAGTCTTAAAAGTCAGCACTACACAGTCACCGTTCAGATTCTTACAATTCCTTCCTACCCAGTTCACTCTCCTAACCATCTTGAATTCGTCGAATAGTCTCTCTGAGAGGCCAGTTCTAGCACCCAGCCAATGCAGCGATTTGTTCTTTAAAGACTCCCAGGACTCATTCGCTCCAGGTTGTAATCTCGGGACATTTGCTAAAACAACCACGTAGGGGGTGGCCTCAGGTGGTAAATCAAGAACTATCATATGTCTCTCCAGTATGTCCACTTTATCAGTCGATTCACAGTTTCTAATCGGGGTACGAATATTACCAGGATTCCCCTGATGGTGTGTCTGTTTATCGAGTGGCAGCGGGACGCTTGTAGATGGAACCTCCCTAGTTTTATTCTGTTTTGTGATATTATGCAGTACCTGCGGTACCTGTATACGCTCATTACAACCATCATGTGCATGTCTTGTATTGGGCCTTCGTGTGTTATCAGTCATCATGTCCTGGCCACGTGTAAAGCCAGATATTATTTCCTCAACAGGTTTCATAGGGGTTACTAGACACTTGGATTGGACTTCCTCCATTTTTCCAATTCTGCATAACAATGTATTAAACGTTTCTTTAAGAAAGGTGTCTATAATTTCTAATTTGTCCTTAATCTTAACTACCTCATTCTGCATACGTGCATTTGAGCTGGTGATTAACTTTTCCCAACCCCCGACCTTATCGGAGGACAGAATCTTATCCTTTTTTGCAGCTTTCTTCCGGATTAATATGGGGGTTTCTTTAATCTGTTGCCCTCTCACTTTTTTGTTTGAGGGGAGGACATCCGGGTCAGGGTCAGGGTTTCTAGGTCGCTTATTGGCGGTTGGGAGTCACTCTCCTGTTCACTTCCTGATAAATGGTCCGACACATTAACAATGCAACCATTTAAAATAGTTGGAATTCTAGGTGCCACTGTATGTGTCAGGACCCCCTTGCGTGTCATTATCCTCTCTTAGACCCCCCCCTCAATACCTATATTCACTGTATTCAAGGACTCCTCTACAGTGTTAATCTGCTGCTCTATGGCTCCCATAGCACCTGTTAGATAGCTTAATAGGGTCTTACATGACTGTCCCCCTGTTTTTGTATCCTTTTTAAGGTTTGCACTCAGTGTTTTTCTCTTCCCCATGTTTCTACTTAACACCAGTCTTTAAGGACAATTAAAAACAATTATAACAATTATAAATTAATGAAGTAACCGTAGCTCGGTCTACACATTCAATATAAACAAATTAGTCTCTATCACTTAGGGTAAATAATGGTTGCCAGGCTCTATAGTTCATTTACCAGATTAGTAAAATATTGTCCACCGAATCTGTTACGGAGCTCAGCACAGTACCTTTTAAAAAAAAAATCAGTTTAAGAGACTTGGCCCAGCTCGGCCTCCTCCGGCCTTTGACGGGCTAAGATGGGCCCGGGCACGTCCCGCGCACGTCCTGCGCTGCGGGACCGGCGTGAAGTTTAAGAAGCCCCTCCAGGGACTCGCGGTAAAGTGCAGCGTGCAATAGAGGTCAGGGACCAGCAGCAAATGCACAGTTTGGCTCTAGCAGTCTCCCGCGCTGCGGGACCGGCGAGAAGTTTAAGAAGCCCCTCCAGGGACTCGCGGTAAAGTGCAGCGTGCAATAGAAGTCAGGGACCAGCAGCAAATGCCCAGTTTGGCTCTAGCAGTCTCCCGCGCTGCGGGACCGGCGTGAAGTTTAAGAAGCCCCTCCAGGGACTCGCGGTAAAGTGCAGCGTGCAATAGAGGTCAGGGGCCAGCAGCAAATGCCCAGTTTGGCTCTAGCAGTCTCCCGCGCTGCGGGACCGGCGTGAAGTTTAAGAAGCCCCTCCAGGGACTCGCGGTAAAGTGCAGCGTGCAATAGAGGTCAGGGACCAGCAGCAAATGCCCAGTTTGGCTCTAGCAGTCTCTCCGCGCTGCGGGACCGGCGTGAAGTTTAAGAAGCCCCTCCAGGGACTCGCGGTAAAGTGCAGCGTGCAATAGAGGTCAGGGACCAGCAGCAAATGCCCAGTTTGGCTCTAGCAGTCTCCCGCGCTGCGGGACCGGCGTGAAGTTTAAGAAGCCCCTCCAGGGACTCGCGGTAAAGTGCAGCGTGCAATAGAGGTCAGGGACCAGCAGCAAATGCCCAGTTTGGCTCTAGCAGTCTCCCCAGTTCACTTAGTTCTCTTAGGCGAGGCGTGCCTAGAAGTTGTAGCATGCGGTCACGGTATTTACGTTCCAGGAGTGTTCTTACCATCTCCTTGGTGACTGGGACATCCATTGCGTAGCAAATATAAAACAATCAGGATACCTGCTACTAGAAACAGGATGAGCGGAAGTCCTCCAAAGACGCTTCCGAATACGGAGTGTATGAAGTTTGGTATAACGCCAAGTACCGTCTGAAAGGTACTCAGAAGTCCAGAACCTATGGTCTTAAATAGATGGACAATGCCTGTCGTATCAGACATGTTAAAGATACGATTTACCATTTCTGCGAAATGGAAAGGGCAGTTTGTATGAATAAGCGCCTTATCTCTGCCGAAGACCTTGCGATCTGGAGATCAAAAGTCTCTCGAGCGGAGGTTAAGGGCACAGACTTCTGTAGAAGCATGGCTTTCAACCTGCTTAGAGTATCTAACTGTATTAAGGAAACATTCAGTGAAGGCCATAACGGCGCCTCCCTGACTGTATGTGTCGGTGGAAACAATACTTGCATACAACAAGTAACCCTGGAGCTCACGGTTACCAGATATGAGATGCCCGGGAGCATTCCGCAGCAGCCTTGACTGTTCAGCATCAAGTAACTCCCATTTGAAAGTAGCCTGAATGCTGGAGTAATCACAGCAGCTGGGGCACCCCTCAAATGGCAGGACAAGTTCGCTACAGAACCATTACAAGCCCCGTGCAGCATTATATCCTGGCATATGAGTGATCCACTTAAAGCGTTCTCACAGTTTGTACCGCTCAGAAACACTTCTCGATCCCCACTCCGGCATCAAAATCTGTATGGTAATACCCACGATTCCTTAATGTAGTCCTTACCCATTTCTTCATATCTGCTTGCCCGCTTTTGTTCAAGGCAATATTGAAACTGAAAAGTAGTGACCGGTAGAGTTATGTGGCAATGGATTAGCCATTCTGTGGACGGTGATTCTGCCACTGTGAATGCTAATCGATCCAGTTTTTCGATACGCAGCATTGTATATTTTGCTCCCCTTTGTGCCATTTCTATCTGTTTATCCGTTAGATTGTATTCAGAAAACAGGGACGTACTGTTGATACAACGCCAAGGCACATAGCCTGCACACAAAGATTGCAGCGTCCAGCTTAATAACGTAATAGAACGCAATTGTGATTGCCCGTGTTGTAATATGGCCAAATCTTTTTCCAGTAGGTCTATCGCAGAAGATACAATGTTGCCTAAGGAATATATCCTGGAGGTCAATGTAGTTAACCCATTGTCTACCACTGACAGAGATTTTTCTAGATTTATACGGTCTATCTCACATAACCTCTCTGCGGCCTCTTGTTGGGATATTTTACATATTTCATTGTAGACAGCATAATAGAAACGTTTCTGACGTGACTTCCTGGGACCTAGTAAAAAATCCCTAAGATCCACATCCTGTGACAGTAAGGATAAATGTTGTTTCACCTGCGTGAGTGTTGAGGTTTTTAGCCAATCAAGGCACAACTTCCCAACACTGTAGGATGTCACTACCTCTGGATGTTGTCTCTGTACATAACGTGGATCTGGCCTATGGATACTAAACCCTTCGTCTTTACCCATGAATCTTGCCTGACAACTATTAGTGTCTGTGGGTCAAATCAATCATTTTTTCCAATCGGGGTCTGATCTGTTGTATTGTATGATGTCATCTACTGTAATCTCTTTCTGTGATGTTTCGTTACCCTCGGTGTGTGATGGAGTTGGCAACCGAGATGTGTACAAGTCTTTGTTCTTGGCTAGTCCAAGGCAAGACGTCTGTTGCACTGTCTCGTTCAAAAACATGATTTGTTGAGGGATGAGGCATGCTCTAAACAAAGCTTCTGTTCCCTGAACTTGCCATTCTCTAGTACCCCAGACTGATTTTAAGTCTATGGTGTCTTTCCATAAGTCGAAACCTTGTTCAGGCAACTGGGCAATAAAGGAAGCAGAGTAAATCTGTTTGGCGTTTGTTAACATATTTTTCTGTGTTGATGTTGGTGCAACCTTATAATAATATGAGGCTGGGTCAGACATATTAAACGCTGAAAAATATGGAAACTTCTGTGTAAATGTTTTTGAACTGCCTTTTGGTGAAATGTGAACACATTTCTAATATTAGCAGATTTATGTAAAAATGATGACCATAATGTTGATAACAATACATAGTTTCGAAATCTGATGTGCTTTCCAATGTTTCACTATTAGAAAATGCAGCAGATTTTTCCAAATCAGACATGTTATTAACAGTTTCAAAATCCCAATCATCGGAAAATGTACTTGAGGTAATGATATCACTCAATGATATTTTAAATAAATGAAGAATTCTTAAAATTTCAGTCGGACCAAATATATCGAAATCAACCTTGTCCCTAACTATACCATCTGGTATAGGAACTGCTGTAATGTTCACTGATGACAAGTCTTTGTTCTCGATGAGATGATTGGTGTGGTTTTAAAATTAAATTCACCTTTTAGGCTGCAGAGCTTTGTTGAATGTATTCTCCATTAACAAGCATGCTAAAAACTATTACTAAGCCTAGCCAGAAAAGAAAGAAAAGTATCCCGGTGTTACCCATAGTTCTACCCAAGGTGACACCAGGTAAGTCTTTTTAAGAAAGTTCAGAAAGTCTTTTACTTGCTGTTTGCGTGATTTTTTGGCTGGCGTCGTTTCCGGTTCGCTTGGATCCAAAGAAAACGTATCTAAGTTTATGAAGTAATCAGAAGCAGTTCGATCAATTGTTGGTATTGCATCAGGATTTGTAGAAATCGTAGTTTCTTCTTGTCGAGGCATGTTGACGTAGACATCTGCATTTGGTCGAATAGCAATTTGTCTTTCATTTTGAGTTTGATTTTGAAATTGAACTTCAGGTTCAAGAGGAACGAGTTCCATAGCATTGTTGCATAGTCCTTCATTCCGTGTCAGGGACTCTTCGAACGTGATGAGTCTTTCCGTTTGAACTTCTTGGATTGTAGCGAGAGGAGGGCGTCTGCTACTTTTCAGTCCACGTGGCCTACGTCTCAGTATCGGCCACATAGTGTGGTTTGATTAGGTCGATTGAGACAAATCTTTTCTCCTTTTTTCCGTCAAGAGGCGGTAGAAGTACAGTTCTTGTTCTTTCAATTGGTAGAACCTGTACAGGCTTTCTGTATGATGGCCCAAATTCTTTTTTCTCTGCTATCTTCTCTCTGACCAGATCCCCAACTTTAGGGATCCAGACATGCCTTGCCGTGACTGATTTGACTTCCCCAGTGGTGGTCTGCTTCAGGTGGACATTACTTTGTTGTGTCCTGGATTCATTTAGATCCTGTAAAACAGTCAAACGATCATGGATGTAAAAATGTTTTTCATCCGCCACTGTGCCTTCACAATCAAGATCAGGTACCCACATTCTTGTACCAAATAGGACCTCATATGGAGTGACCCCCCCCCTAGAGAACTTCTTGGCATATTGTTCAAAGCTCGCTGGACTCCATACAGATGTTTTACCCAACTTTCACCCGTGCCTAATACTCTAGCTGTTAAAGATTGCTTTAAGTCCCGGTTTTTTCTCTCCACTACCGAATTTCCCTCGGGATGGTACGGAGAGGAGTTCCGCAATGCTACACCCAATCCTCGCATGGCCTCCTTGTAAGCCAGAGAGCTAAACGCAGGGCCCTGGTCAGAATGTAATGTGCCAATTGCGTATGTCCCTATAAAGACTCGCAAATCTTTTATAACAGTTCGAGCGTCAGCCGAGTGCTGGGGCCACACCCATAGGAATCTTGAGCAGGAATCCACTGCAACCATGATATATCTGTAAGCCCCATCTCTTTGTAAGGGGCCGCAGTGGTCCAAATAAACACACGCTAGTGGTTTGTCAGATATTAACAGCGGTGTCTGCGCTGGACGTGTTACGGTGGAACCTTTCATCTGCTGGCAGATGTCGCATTTCAAGACGGTCTTTAGTCTGCTTCGTTAACCCAGGCCACCAATAGCGTTGTTTCAATAAAGAAACAGTCGCCGTAACTCCTGCATGTGCAGAACCTATCCCTTCGTGTGCTGCTAGAATTAAACCTAACCTCCGATCCATGTTTGGAATTACTCTATGCCCCACTCCAGGAATCTGAGCAAATGGAATGTTATTGGCATCTGACTTGTAGGAGTACTTGAGTGGAAACCTTTTTGGTACTGCTCCGCTGTTTTTGCGACAAGCATTGATAGCTACCATAATCTCACCGTCTATTCTCGTTTTAGAACGAGTGATTGCAGCTACGGAAGCCTTGCGAACAGCCCCCTTTACGGCTTCATCAGCCAATGAATTCCCTTCAAGGTGAACGCCATCACGCTGATGACTCAGTGTATGTATCACGTGAGACCTCGGTAGTTCGGTTTTCAACTCCACTACCTGTTCCCATAGCATTTTATGCTTAATTGTGCCACCTTTTGCATCTTTGAACCCGTTTTGAACGCAGGACTGCAAAAATTCATTATATGACTGCACACTGTAAAAGGAATCGCACTCAATTAGTGTGGGTAATTCTCGATCCGTAGTCACCAGTGCCAGTATCAAGGCTTTCAACTCTGCCAGCTGTGCCGTGCAGTCTCCTAGCGACTGCGTTTTTGTGCAACTCGGGTGGAACCTTCCATCCCGCATGCGACCTTTAATGATTGCGCATGCTGCGCTATATTGTTGCTTGCTTCCTATGGCTGGTTGAGCTGATCCGTCAGTGTAAACGATATATTCATACTGATCTAGAGGCATTATTTCGTTTGGTAGAGGATATTCTTGTTCGTATTGCAGAAATGCTTGTCTTTTTAAATTTGGGTCGTACCTGTATTCTACATCTGTTGCAGTGAGCGAATTAGCCCATTGTATCCATCTCGGATGTAAAGATTTAGCATTAGGAACGCTTGCCATTGTCGCAGCCTCTAAGGCTGGAACCGGAGTCACTACTATTATTAGTTTCCCTTGAGCCAGTGCTCTCTCTTACTACAGCAGTCTGTACTGCTGTTAGAATCTTTTCTGTAGATGCGAAGCGCATCTCAGCATTTGTGTACAAATGTGATTTGTATGCAATTGGTACTGTTTCACCTTCATTATATGTTAGATAGGTGTACCCAGATTGACCCGCAACTATACGGATCACCAGGTAGCGTACGTTTACGCGTGTCTTTAAATGTTTGGACGCTATCATGTCAGCTTGTAAGGAACGAAGTGTATCTGTGTGTTCATGTGTCCATTGTTTTACTGAAAAATCAGGTTTTATTAAATCATAGAAAGGTTTTACTTTTTCTGCGTAGTCTAAAATGCATGTTCTACCAAAATTGACTGTAAATTTTTCAATGATTTTGGAGGTTGGAGAAGCGCACATTTTTCTAAAAAATTGGCTGCCAGGCTTTTCCCTTCACTTGAAAGCTCATATCCTAAAAACAAGACACTGAGGTGGGCAATTTTTGATTTTTTAAAGTTTAATTTGTAGCCCTCAGATGCAAAACCCAAAATTATGGTATTTACTCTGTTCAAGTGCTCCTCTAGGTCATCGTCCATTAGATAAATATCATCCACATAGGACAATGCCTCTTCATCCAAATTTTGGAGTAACTCAGTTACTCTGGCCGAAAACAACCCCGGGCTATTCTTATACCCTTGGGGGAGTCGACAAAATTGACGCTGGGACCCTAGCGCTGAGAAGGCTGTTAGATACCTGATTTCAGGCGCTATATTTTGGCAGAAACATCCATTTGAGATATCAAGTGTATTATATTTTTTCCGCACAATGTTATTCATTAATGCGACACTGTGTGCATTTTGGACTGCAAATGTCTTAGTGCAAGTGTTTAAATGTCTAATCTAAAACTAGACGATATGAATTGTCAGGTTTCATGACCGGAAACAAAGGATTGTTCATTGGCGAGGTGCAAGCTTCAATCACCCCTTGGTATTCACGTTGATCTAAGACCTCCCTGACCTGTTTTTTAGCTTCTTGCTTTATTGGATACTGCCTCTGTGCAGTTGGAGTATTTTTTCAAGGAATTATGTGGTGGGTTGAATCTTCATCCCATCCAACATGGTTTTTGTATAATGCAGGAGCCTGGGCTACCGCCCACTCCTGCGCATAAGTGTGTTGTAGGTGCCTGGGAATATGGTCTGAGAATGCCGGAAGAATTACAGTTTCTCCTTTAGGGCAATCCATGACGAATGCTGGCGGCCAATCTTGTTCAGCTAATAAAATATCATAGCCAAACGTCAGGTTCTCCCAAAAGAGACCTCTTACTGTTCTACATTTGTCCCCCTCCATTTGGAGCGTTATTTCATATACTTTATGTGGGACACTTACTCTAGTATCGGGTGTTTCTACCGTGATATAATCATTCAAGTCCGCTGTCACCAGAAATTCCTTCAGGTTCTGGCGAGCTATTGTTACTTCTGCCACACTGTGTAGCATCGTCAGAGCCCCTTCAGTAGTCGAGTCCTCAGAATTCTGGGCATGTCTGATCTTTAGACCTGCAACCTTCTTTTTGAACTGTGGCTTATGCTTTGGTTTTTCTTCTTTTTTAGAAGTGTAATCTTGAGCATGCTGCTTGTCTCTGGACTTTGTACGCTCTTCTCGTCTGCCTGACCGTCCTTCCCTCTCGGAGTTTTTCGATGAACCCTGAAAGGAACGAGAGGAACGTGAATCAGTATCCTGATACCCGTCAGGTTTCCTAATATTATCCCTATTCCTGAGGTTATACCTCTTTTCGGAGGGCTCCTGTGGAGGAGATCTACCTCTGTATTGAGATCCGTTTCCTTTAAAGTTTTGTTGTTTTTTATTGTCCCACTTCTTTGTTGTAGCAGGTGTCTGCTTAGTAGTGTCCTTTTCAGGACTGCCCATCAGTTGTGGTTTTAAAGCTTTCCCACCCAAACGGTCTCCGCCTAATTCTGCATACGCAGTTTCAATTATTTTTGGTAGCTCGTGTTCCTGTTCTAAAGGACTGAACTCCCTCAGGCATTGGCGGATTGCCACTGAAGCTGCTTCCCCTTTAATATTAGCTAATATTATTGCTGATACCTGGGCATAATTACCTAGTAACTTCATCCCTAAGTTTAGGGCAGGTTCTGCTCCATACTCGTTTTGTATTTGTCTCAATACATCAGGTACTACTGCTAATGACGGGATACCATGAGTTCTGGTGTAAATGGCAGCAAAGACTGTACCCCAAGTGGTACAATCCTCTACTTGTGGAGTTATCCCCATGGGCAAGCAGATTGTTAGCATTCTGTGTTTTTCATATGGGGTAGTATTCGTGAATACTGCCTCTAGCTGTGTTATTTTCTGAGCTACCCAGAATGGCATTTGTTCACATTTTGTGGGCATTTTACCCATTACTGCGTGTAATGTTTGTGGTGTAATTTTAGTTGCTGTACCCTGAATTTGAGTTCCTATTAGTTGCAACTATCGCTGGTTGGACTGTAAGTGTCCTCATGACAAATTGTGTCAAGTTTCTGTATATTTTAATTAAATCTTTGTGTTGTAAGAGTAAGTCTCCTGGTGGCATTGTTTCAATGTCAGGATGTGGTGTGTAGGCCGCTAATATTGGCCATGTTGTCCCTTCTCTTCCGAGCGGGCAGAGTCTCACTCTTCTTCTTATATGGGGTAGTGCGCCTTTAAACCAGTATAAGTGTTCCTGGTATGTGAGCGGAACCTCAATGTCCTCAAACGGACAATATTTCGCTGGTGCATCTCCTTCTGTGTATGAGTGAAATGTTTTTGTTCTTGCATTTGCTGCTGGGAATGTAACCCACGAATAAAATACCTGTTCTGTTTGATTCGTGTGCCTCAATCACGAAAACTATTATGCCACCCCTAGATGACAGACCATGCTCTAGCAGTCTCAGGGTGACTATTTCAAAAATTTGGTGCAATTTGTATTGCGTCTGCATCTTCCTCGTCTGTGAGGGGCAGTGCTTGTTGCAGTGGTTCTAATTCTTGGCTAGTCATTGTTTTTAGAACACTAAAATAGTTTTCAAGGAAACCAAGATACAGTGTTTATGCACAATTTTAGGAACACGGTGTCCTTCAAGCTTGATTAACCGACAGCCAATAGGATTTTTTTGCCTACTCAGCTGTGGCGGATTTTGTACCCACCCACTCCAGACGTCTCTGGTGTTTTGTGAGTAGCGGTCTCTGAGAATAGCACGACTGAACTACTCAGATTCTACTGTTAAATTAGTACCCAACCAACGTTGGCGGTGCCATGTCGTGATGTTCCTATATAACCTATACAGGATCTGCGGGTTTGGATAACAAACTGTGGGATTGGTGGCGGACTGATTCAGTGCACCCCCACCGGATACGTTAGCCTGTCTGTATTAGCTAGCTCACAGTGCCACTATAATCTCCTCTCATCACGGAGAGAATAGATTCTGGCAACCTCAGAACATGACAACCCTGATCCCTCAGAACTGTGGAAACAATATACTACCTTTCGCTCAGTCACTCGTGCTCACTTAGTTTGTCTCAGAGAGTTACACAGAATAAACAGGCTGGGCGTTTTCAATAAGTATTTATTGAACAGTTGTTATTCTAGTGTAGAATAGATGAGCTGCAACAACCATTAGACAGTAGCACAAGTTACTAACTTGTGTAACGATATATCTGTAAGAGACAGTAGTTAGTGACAGATTCCTTACCTTAGAATATCCCCAGGCGTCAGACTGGATCCGGAAAGTTTTTGCGTAGAGGTACCCTTGCGCGTCGGTAGGCGGCGTCGTGCGGCTCCGTGTCCGTCGTCGGCGTCGGGACCGCCGGGATGACGTCGCGGGCAGTACTTAGACGCCGCCCCTGCGCGCTGACATCAGTTCTGTACACGACTTTCCGCGCCAGGAACGCAGAGCCATGCAAGAAGCTGACATAGGTGTCTGAACAATACTAGGGCCCTGAAAGGGATGTCCTTAACTCCTAGAAATCAGTTCGCAGATCGGGAGGATGGGTGGGCGGTAAGGAATCTGTCACTAACTACTGTCTCTTACAGATATATCGTTACACAAGTTAGTAACTTGTGCATCTGAAAGAGACACGTTAGTGACAGATTCCTTACCTTAGAATAGATACCCCAGCAATACCAACCCCGGTGGTGGGTCTGCGAACAAAAATCAGACAAGGAAGTCCCGGAGGACAGAACGTCCAAAGAAGCCGTCCCTCCGAACCAGACTGTCAAGGCAGTAATGCTTTGTAAATGTGTGCAGCGAGGCCCACGTAGCTGCCTGACAGATATCCTGCAGCGGAACACCGCGGCCTAAAGCCGTGGTAGCAGCCGTTGCCCTGGTGGAATGGGCACGCAGCCCAACAGGAGGCTCCTTCTTAGCCAAAGAATAGCAGGCTTTGATACACAAGGTTACCCAGCGGGAGATGGTTCTCTTGTGCACCGCCCGACCTTTTTTGGCGCCCACGTAGCCAACAAAGAGCTGGTCATCCACCCGGAAGTGTTGTGTGCGGTCTGGAAGGATGCGGAGGCGGAAAGAAGGTGGGCAAAGTGATGGTCTGCCCAATGTGGAAGGCAGTAACCACCTTTGGCAAGAAGGACGGACGCGTCCTAAGAACAACCTTGTCTGGATGGACAGACAGAAAGGGAGGTTTGCATGATAAAGCCTGGAGCTCACTCACCCGCCGAGCGGAGGTGATGGCCACCAGAAAGGCTGTCTTCAGAGTCAGAAGACGAAGAGGACAGTTATGTAGAGGCTCAAAGGGAGCGCACATGAGAAAGGTAAGAACCAAGTTCAAGTCCCACTGAGGCATCACAAACGGAACAGGAGGGAAGAGGTGTGTAATGCCTTTTAGGAACCGGTTAACAAAAGGGGACTTGAAAAGGGAGGGCTGATCAGGAAGCCTGAGGAAGGCCGAAATGGCACAAAGATAGCCCTTGATGGTACCCAGGGCAGAACCCTGTTGGGCCAGAGAAAGAAGGAACAGAAGAACCTCAGAAAGAGGGGCAGAGAGGGGATTCACAGCCTTTGCTGTGCACCATGCCACAAACTTGTTCCACCTGCAGGCGTATACCACCTTAGTGGAGGGACGCCTGGCTGCCAGAATCACATCACAAACTTCGGGAGGCAAGTCGAAAGGAATCAACTGCTGCCGCTCAATCTCCACGCAAGCAGGTGTAGACTGGACAGGTTCGGGTGGAGGACCGTCCCCTGCTGCTGCGACAGAAGATCCTCCCGAAGAGGCAGACGGATCGGGGATCGACGCTCATACTGAGTAGCTCGGGATACCAAACTCTTCGAGCCCAGTCCAGAGCCACAAGAATGACTTGGGCCCGGTCGCGCCGAATCTTCTTCAACACTCTGGGTAGAAGGGTATAGGCGGAAAGGCGTACAACAGACCGCAACTCCACTCGCGACGAAAGCGCCGCCGAGCGAGTGCCGCCTTGGAAATTCCAACGCGCAGAACTGATGACATTGCGCGCTCTCTTCGGTGGCGAATAGATCTAACCAAGGCTCTCCCCACTGTAGAAAGAGTCCTTGCGCCACTTCCGAGTGAAGACGCCATTCGTGATCCATCATGCAACTGCGGCTGAGTTCGTCCGCCCTGGCGTTCAGGGAACCTGCCAGGTGTTGAACCATCAGGAATATGCCCTGATGTTCCAGCCATGTCCAGAGGCGCAGAGCCTCCTGACATAGGGTCCACGACCCCACCCCGCCTTGTTTGTTGCAGTACCACATGGCGGTGGTGTTGTCTGTGAACACCTGCACTACCGTCCCCTTGACAGAGGGAAGGAATGCCTTTAGTGCAAGACGGATCGCCCGGAGCTCCAGAAGGTTGATATGGAGCCGGGCCTCCGCCGGAGACCAGAGGCCTCTGATCTCCGCCTCTCCCATGTGACCGCCCCATCCCAGAAGGGACGCGTCCGTCACAACTGTGTGCTCTGGCTGGGGAAGGGAGAGGGATCTGCCCATGACCCATTGCCGGTTCGAGAGCCACCACTGCAACTGTTTTGCAGTCCCCTCCGAGATCTGGACGTGATCGGACAGGTTGCCCTGGTGCTGCGCCCACTGGAACTTCAGGTCCCACTTCAGAGCCCGCATATGCCATCTGGCATGATCGACCAGCAGGATGCAGGAGGCCATGAGGCCCAGCAGCCTCAGGGTCATCCGTACCGAAACCCAGGATAAAGGCTGAAAGATCGGAATCATAGCCTTAATATCCCGGACTCGCCGTTCGGGAGCATAGGCCCGAAACTGCGTCGTGTCCAGAACTGCTCCGATGAAAAGGAGCTGTGGAGAAGGAATCAGATGAGACTTCGGCACATTGATGGAGAACCCCAGCGAGTGCAGAGTTCGGCCGTAGTCTGGAGGTGGGAGACGTCTGCCTGGGACGAGCCCGCCTTCAGCAGCCAGTCGTCGAGGTAGGGGAAGACTGGAACCCCTGCCCGGCGCAGATGAGCTGCGACCACCGCCATCACTTTCGTAAACACCCGAGGGGCACTGGTAAGGCCAAAGGGGAGCACGGTGAACTGAAAATGCTCGAGGCCTACCATGAACCGCAGGTAACGCCGGTGGGCCGGCAGGACGGGGATGTGGAAATAAGCGTCCTGCAAGTCCAACGCTACCAACCAGTCTCCAGGGTCGAGGGCAGTCAAGACCTGAGCTATGGTGAGCATCTTGAACTTCTCCTTCCGGAGGAAGCGATTGACGTTCCGGAGGTCTAAGATAGGACGCATGTCCTCCTTGTCCTTTTTGGGCACCAGAAAGTAGTGGGAGTAGCAACCACGTCCTACTTCTGGGGTCGGAACATGCTCGATGGCCCTCTTGGCCAAGAGGGCCGTGACTTCCCTCTGCAGAAGCACCAAGTGATCCCCTGACATGCGGTGGAATTGAGGTGGCATGGCTGGGGGTGGTCTCGAAGGGAGGGAGTAGCCCCTTCGGACAATGTCCAAGACCCACCTGTCCGAGGTGATGGCACGCCACTGGTGAAGGTGATGGCGGACCCTGCCCCCTACTGGCGTGCTGTGCACCTGAAAGGAAGGACTAGGAGGGCTTGGAGGCCGCGGACGGGGCGGAGTTGGTAGCCTGACCCGCACGCTGGTTGCCCGACCCGCCACGGCGGGAGCCACGTCCTCGGCCACGCGAAGACGCTTGCTGCGCGGGCCGGTGGCTGGGCAGCGGACGTGACTGGGCGCCCCTTCCGTGGCCACGAAAGGGGCGAAAAGCAGAGGTTAGCGGAGGGCGCACAGCAGAAAGGCCCAGGGACTTGGCAGTAGCCCGTGAGTCCTTAAAACGCTCCAGCGCATGGTCTGCTTTGGAACCAAAAAGACTGACTCCATCAAAGGGCATGTCCATGAGTGTATTCTGGACATCACCCGAGAAACCAGTTGTTCTCAGCCAGGCGTGGCGACGCAGCGCCACCGTCGTTGCAAGTGATCTGCCCAGCGAGTCGGCGGTATCAAGGCCACAACGGATGGTGTACTTTGCCGCATCCCTTCCTTCCGCAATGGTGCGGGAAAGCAGTGTCTGGACCTCCTCAGGACACTGGGGCAAGACTTGCGCCACCGAATCCCACAGAGAGTGGGAGTATCGGCCCAAAAGGCAAGCGGTGTTCACCGACCACAAGCCAGCACTGGAGGAAGAAAAGGCCTTCTTCCCAAATTGGTCCAGGCGTTTGGATTCCCTATCCGGAGGGGCGGTAGGGAAGGCGGTTTGGGAGGCAGAGGCTTGGACAACCAAGCTCTCGGGGGTGGGATGTTGAGAGAGAAACAAGGGGTCGCCCGGAGCGGGGCGATGGCGTCGGGCCACGTTCCTATCCACAGGAGCCCCTGTGGCGGCTTGGACCAGGAGCCCAAAAGAACGTCAGAAAGTGCGTCATTAAACGGCAGCAATGGCTCAGAGGAGGTAGCCGCCGGCTGAAGCACTTCCGTCAGGAGGTTAGTCCTGACAGCCACAGTAGGCAACTGGAGGTGTAAGGCTCCAGCTGCTCTACGCAACTCCGTTGCGAAATTTGCTCCCTCCTCCGTTGCCACGGAAGGAGGAGACAGCATGCCAGTGTCAGGGGAGGTGTCTAGACCACTGGCATCCCCAAGTTCCTCTGCCCAGTCCTGGTCATAGTCACACTGCTGTGTGAGAGGGTCCTCCGACCCCTCCCAGCTCTCCTGGTCCTCCTCTGGTTCAAAATATGGAGGAGGAGGGACATCTGGGACCCAAGGTCTCATCGGCGCCGGGGCCGGCGTCGAGCGACGTCGGTCCGGCTCCATGTCCGGAACCGGAGAGAACCGGGGAACGACGCCGCCCGGAGACCCGGGCGGCGTCAGGAACGGCACCGGGGACATCGGCGCCGGCGTGGTTAGGTCAACCGGCATCGATGGGGGTTGCGGTACGGCTGGAGCCGGGATCGGGGCCGGAGCCGGGGCCGGAGCCGGGATAGAGGCTGGCGGGACGGGCGACGCCCGGACCGGAGTCATCGGCGACGCCGGAGCAACCCCATCAGGGCCCGCAGGGCCCGAAGGCGCACCGGAGGGACCTTGAGGCCCGAAGAGGCGGGCCATGGCCGACAGGAATTCCTGTATTTGGGCCGGAGTCGCCACCGAACCCGGAAAGGACGGGTATTGCGGGGGCGGCTGCACAGGCACGTCCGGGGCCGCAGGGGCGGGGACGGTGCCGACAGGGGCCTCAGCCGAGTCGCGAGACTGGCGAGGCGAAGTCTTAGAGCAATGATGCTTCTTAGACTTTTTGTGCTTCGACTTACCCGAGGAGTGCGAAGACTTGGACTCAGACGACCGGCGGGGGCTCCACGACCGGCCCCTCGACCTCTCACGGGACCGGAGCTTGGTGCGGCGCGGAGCCGACTGCCGGACCTCGAAGAGCTTTCGAGACCGCTCTCGCAAAGCCTTCGGGTGTAAGGCCCGGCAGTCAGGGCACGACTTCGTGTCGTGGGCTCGGCCGAGACACTCTAAGTGCGGGTCTGTGATCGACATCATTCAACCACAGACGTCGCATGGCTTGAAGCCGGGCATCCCTACCGACACCTAGGAGTCGAAGATGACTCGAAAAGAAAGTGAAAAAATCACCCAAAATTTTGTCAAAAATTGACTAGGGCACTGCTTTTCCCGGATCTGCGCTTACTGGCGCGGAAAAAAGAAGAACTGACGTCAGCGCGGAGGGGCGGCGTCTAAGTACTGCCCGCGACGTCATCCCGGCGGTCCCGACGCCGACGACGGACGCGGAGCCGCACGACGCCGCCTACCGACGCGCAAGGGTACTGCTACGCAAAAACTTTACGGATCCAGTCTGACGCCTGGGGATATTCTAAGGTAAGGAATCTGTCACTAACGTGTCTCTTTCAGATGCAGACATATATGATTAGCAGTACTACGAAAGTAAAGGGATGGTAAAGTTCTACCATCTTGCAGAAATCATGAATATATACAAGTACATAAAACACATGATAAAAAGTGTGTACTCCTACAATGTCTCCCTACATAGACCTAGCATTTATGTAGGTGTTATGCCAAGAATCCCTCTAGGATCTAGTCAACCCCATTACCTGAGAAATGAGAGAATATGGGACCCCATCCTGGCCTCGAGTTGGACACCCCGCGAGGGATGTTAGACCACTGCAAGCTAGAGCGTCTGCATGCAGGAACCTCAGCGTCTCTGGTCAGTGTGTCAGCCGGGAAATCACATCTCCTCTATCTTCCTAAGCAAGATGTGCTGTATATATACCCATAGGTCTCCCCAGGGGTCCTACCTTGCTGTGTTACTGTGTCGGTCTAAAGGATGACGTTGGGCCTGAACTTTATACAGAGATATTATACAGGAGATGGTAATCCTACTGTTAGTCCTGATGGGCTTCCAAGAAGCCTCATGCATAATGTATGAGAATCGAACCAGGGAAAAACCAGCGTTCTGAATGCAGTGTCATATCTAGGTAAAAGGTCAGTGTCTAAGAACCGTTATGTATGTAATGTAGGGAAGAATATAGGTGAAAGGTTGCAATGTTACCTGCACCTATATAGGGTACTTCTATGGAATATAACAGGAGGATGTTGACATGAATATGTCTCGAACATTCTTTCTACTTGCTCTTTGCCAACATACTTCAACCTCAATAAGATACCTCATAGGAGGCTCTAATGAATTCGTCAGGGCAGTCAAAGGTACCCCTACTATCTGCCCTTGAGTACAAATTTGTCCATGGAGGTAGGAATAAAACCTTACCTGCCCAACCGTTATTAACCTGTAAATAAGCAAACTGATTAAAAATTAAAAATCATAAATGTCTGTCCTGTTCATAAATAGTCTGTTTGTTTCATTAACTTATTTTGTCTTCCATGCATGTAATTGTCTACTTTACATATCAGTGCACCCTTTGTGGTACACTCGTGGAATCACTGCACCCGGATTCCCATCCTATCATCACAACAGAGATCTCTTGCCTGAAGGATGTTGACACACTTTAACGGGTCATACACACTAGGGATTGACGCACTGGACCGCTGTAGGAAAGTAGGATCTGCTTTCATGGTTACCCTCACTTTTTGCTGGTGTAGGTATGTTTTTTTGACTAGTCTGGCTGGGATCCTGCTGATCAGGACCCCAGCCTCTGTGCTTCCTCCCCAAATTTGGCATGGTAAGTACTTTGGTACCTCCACAATTGGCTACTGGTGTCCCCTTGTAAGTGCCTCGTATATGGTACTGAGGTACCCAGGGAATAGGTACACCATGGGTCTTCCATGGGCTGCAACATATATTATGCCACCCATGAGGGACCACTCAAACTGTGACTACAGATCTGCCATTGCAGCCTGTGTAAGCTGGTGCCCGCACCACTTACGACAGATATAAGTTTCCTTATATCTGAGCTCACTGCACTTAAAACCTATAAGTCAGCCCTTTCAATCCTCAAGACAGGGTGCTTAGTTATAAGTATGAGGGTGCCCCTGCATGAGCAGGACACCCCTACAAACACCAGAGTCGATTCTCCAGGCTTTGTAAGTGCAGTCAGCCATTTTTATACATATAGTGGACATCTGTCATTACGAGATGTCTCACTATATAGCGGCTGCACCGAACCCGGTCATATTTGGTATCAAACATGTTGTAATCGTACCCCAACACCAATTCCAGTGTTGGAAGTACAATCCCAGGTTAGGGGGGCTCCCTTGGGGTACAACCCCACCGTACTCCCATTTACAGCCTTTCAGGGTCTGACAGTAAGCTAGTGCTGCTGCTGACCACAGACACAATTATGCCCTCCTGTTGCTGAGCCAAGCTCCAGCAGGGGAAGGTAGAACAATAGGCTTCCTGTCACAGGGAGGTGTGGCCACCTCCCAGACAGGACTTAGTGTATTAGGCAGGGGTGGAGCGCTTGCAAGCGCCACCAGACTGCTATGAAGGGCACATTTGGTGCCCTCCTTGCATACTCCGGTTTGAGCCAGCTCTGGCGCGAAACCGGACAAAGGACATAGGAGTATCCTCTCCTCTGTCCAGCCCCTCCTCTGGAAGGGACCCTTGAGTCTTCCTAATCCCTTTCTTAAGGTATACAAGGGCTTAACTGTGGGTGGGTCCTCAGATCCGTCAAGGGACAAGACTCAAGCCTGAAACTACGTCACTCAGTGACCGTCTGAACACTTTGACTTCGCTTGACTTCACCTGGAACCGAGACTGCATCAAGCAAGACTCCTGCTGGTCCTGGTCTCACTGTTCTGCAAGTCTTCATCGTCTGTGCTTCTTCCAGGATCTTCAACAGACCTGTGGGCATCAAGGACACCCGAAGTAATCTCCCTTAGAGTGAAGGAGTCACTCCCGTGCATCTGCAGGCACTGCAACGAAGCCGTCCGGTCTTGCTGCTCCGGACGTCCCACAGATTTCGAAAGGCTCAGCAACACAGGTGGTGGTTCTGCAACTCCCTTGAGGACTGACTTGTCCTCTCTGCAATTGTGAGGCCAGTATCCCTCGTCTGAACCGCTGGGGCCGAACCCCTGTGCACCGTGTCAACTTGCCGTTGCCAAGGCTCGTTAGCCCTGCACTCCAGAGACTTTCGGGCTACAAGAAGATCCAGCCTCCAGCATCTCTTCCTGCCAAGATCTTCCTCCTCACCGCATCCTCTGTATCGAGGGCCTTCATCGTTGGTGAGCTGCTCTAGGCTCCTCTTGCAACTCCTGTGCCTTTGGACTGTGGGTCCTCTGAAGGGTCTCCTCTTGTTTCAGTGGGCTCCCCTGCTTGCTCGGGGCCTGCTCTGACTCTTCTGCAGTTGGTGAGTCCCTCAGACCTTGCTGGTCCCAATGTTGCTCCTTCATCGTTTACCACGTGTTTTGCTACTGCCAAGGCTTGTTGGTGCTCCCACCGGACACAGACCTCCTGGTTCTCAACAACCGACGTGGGACAGCTCGTGCACGGCTCCTGGTTTTCCTCAGCATCGCCTGGTTCGCACAGCTGCAGCAACAAGGTCACAGTCATCACTCCTGCATCTTCGGTCATCGGTGGGCATTGCTCTTCCGTACATCCTGGTCAACTCAGTTTGGCGTAGACTCTGTCCCCTCTGCTTGCATGTTCTTCTCTTCAAGAATCCACCCTTGGATTCCACCAGACTCTTGCACAGTCTTCGCCAGCAGCATCTTTACTGAAGTCCTCCATTGTGGTCTACAGCGGTTTCCAACGTCACTTAGCACCTATGCACCCGGCTTCCTTGGTGTAGGTATCCTGGTTCCTGGGGTATCCACAGGTGGGGTGACTCTCCAACATTCTGTCTTCCACAGGGTCCACTGCAAAGGGTCCTTCTTCAAAACTGCAACCTCGACTTTCCCACTGACTTCTATTGAGCACGTGACTGTTTCCATTATGCACACAGCCTCCGTGGGGTTCCTGGGTACGTACCTTGGGTGGTTCCTTGTGTCCCCAGCTCTTCTGAGTCTCCCGGTTCAAGTCCCAACTTCAGTCGCATTCTACTTTCTTAGTATATGGTTTGGTCTCCCCCTGGAGACCAGTGTGTATTGTGCATACTTACCTCTTGCAATTGAAGTATTGTTGTGTAATTGTGTTGATACCTCCGGCTAGGAGATATACCAATGTGTTAGCGAGTGTTGTGTAATAGACATTTTTATAACTACACTGGGTGACTCTTTTTTATCTAACCTACACTACATGATTAGATCTGGTAAAACAAGCTGCTTAACACTCCTTCTGGACTAAGCCTGAAGGCTGATCTCCATAGCTACCACTTAGAGAGCTTTCTAAGGTTGTCTAAGACTACTAAAACCACCATAAGGGTTGTCTGGATTAGTGCAAGGTGCTTCACTTAAATAAGTGTGCACCATATACTAAGCCAGCCTCCTACAACCGCCTTCTCTATATATTATTTCTACTATAGGCATAATACGAAGAACACCACCTTGTTAACGCATATTTATTATTTATATGCATAAACATTAGACCAGTATGAACAATGAGGGAGAATGGGACTAAACTATGGTCAGTGTGCAATGCATTCCCCTGGACTGGAGTAACGTCCACTCAGGGCACTCGCAACAAAAGTAAATCTCTTTAAATCTTGGTAACTTGATAATCCAAAAAGGTTTATATGATGAATAAAAGATTCTTAACTTTTTTTGATTACTTCATATTTATTTATTCAACAGTTGAATAGTGTTCGCTTTGAAGTCATATCGTATAGTGTCATCACATTTTCATGCAAATGACATGGGTATCTCATAATGCCATGAATTTCGGGCGTGACCCTTTATCAGGGGAATGATTTTCCTAAAAAGTTGTGGAAACAATTCAAAATGGGGCAAAAATAGAATAGAACCTCCAAAAAACATACAGGATGCTAGTATGCACGTGAAAGAAATGGGAAAACAAATAAGAATAAATTAAAGTACTCCAGTTTACATCTGTAAAACAGAAGTGGTGAATAAAACGAAGTCGGCAAGTTTAAGGGCATGCAAAACGCTCACAGTGCGCGTATCTCATAAAGTGCTTGATGTTGAAGTATCCCGTTCATGGAGAATTAGAATGAGTTATCCCACAGGATGGCAGGTCTTTTAAACTAACCATGCGATATCTCCACCCAATTAAAAACTCATGCTGGTAATAGTGGGTACAAGCAGCGAGCCTAGAGACCTGTATTGAATTGGCAAAGTTCTGACCGTAAATGGTGAAAAAACAAGTTGTTTCACAGACTGAAAATGAATGCACACTAAACAGAGAGCTTGTTTGTTAACTCCTTGTGTGCTATGGACGGAATGGTTCCGTCCTCAGCCACGGTGCTCATGTGCGGAGGAGGGAACCATCCCATCCTAGCACTCGCCCACGGGGGAAGCGCTGGCGCTCCCCCGTGGGCCGCCCAACTACAGGCCACCACTGGGGATGGCAGCGGAAGCGCTTCTGCTGCCAACCCCAATTCCCCCCTTGACGATCTGACAATGTCAGAGCGCTGGGGGCAAGCTGGAAGCCATTTGCTTCCAGCGCATCAAAGGAGAGGACGTTTTTGAGGGACGCCCTTCTCCCGTTTTTTAATTTTATTTTTTACCATGCAGACGCAGGGGGAAAGGAAATAGTTTTTCCTTTCCCCCTGTGCAGAGTGGATTCCTGCTACACGATCGCGGGTGGGGCCCCGATCGTGGAGCAGAAATCCACACCACTGGCCCACCAGGGATTTTAGGCAACGATCACTCCCATCGGGGCATATTTTATCCATGTTTTTGCCCTCCCAGGGGAGGATTTGGCCATTTTTTAGGCCAATCTTCCCCTGGGGGGTGGGGTCGAAACCCACCAGAAGCCAGGAAATATTTTGTAATGATGAATACATGGAGCAACCACTTGGGCAAGGGTCGCTCCCCTTGGGGGTAATTTCTTTCAGTAATACCGCCCCCCCATCCCCAGAGGGCAGATCAACTGTTTTTAGGCAGATCTATCTGCGATCTGGGGTGGGGAAGCCCACTAGACACCAGGGACTGAATGATCTATATGTCAGGGAGGGGCCACTAGGGCAAGTGTCACTCATTACTGGATAAATGTTTTAGCTGTTTTCTGTCCCCCCCCCCCAACCCCTGGGGGCAGATCGGCCATGGTTTTAGGCCCATCTGTCCGCCTCCCACTAGACACCAGGCATTTGTACAGTTATATGTTGGGGAGCGGCCACTTGGGCAAGGGTCGCTTCTCTTTATTGGGGCACTGTTTTGGTCGTTAAAACCCAGCCCCCCCGGGGGCAGATCAGCCATTTTTCAGGCCCATCTGCCCCCAAGGGGATCAGAAAGCCATTAGTCACCAGGGATTTTATTTATTTATATGTTGGGGAGCGGCCCCTTTGATAAGGGTAGCTCCCCTTTTTTGGTGCATGTATTTTGGCAGTTTCTGGGGGTAGATCGGCCAGATTTTTAGGCCCATCTGCCCTCCCAAGGGTGACAGAAAACCGAGGGGGAGGGAGAGGGAGGGGAAGAGAGAACTGGAGTTCAGCTGATGGGCTGCATGTACTTGGTGTGTCTGGGCTAGCGCTTGGCGGAGCATGTAGACTGGCGCTTGGCTGTCAGTGTGTAGACTGGCGCTTGGCTGGTAGTGTGCTTGGACTGGAGCTTGTCTGGCAGTGTGCTTGGACTGGTGCTCATCTGAAAGTGCGTGGATTGGCGCTCGGGTGGCGGTGTGCGTGGACTGGCGCACGGCTGGCAGTGTGCAAGGGCTGGCGCTTGGCTGGCGGTGTGCATGGGCTGGCGCTTGGCTAGGGGTGTGCATGGGCTGGCGCTTGGCTAGGGGTGTGCGTGGACTGGCGGTGTGTGTGGACTAGCGCTTGGCTGGTGGTGTGTATGGACTGGTGCTTGTCTGACTATGTGCATGGACTGACGCTTGGCTGGCAGTGTGTATGGACTGGTGCTTGGCTGGCGGTGTGTGTGGACTGGCGCTGGGCTGGTGGTGTGCATGGCTGGCAGTGTGTGTGGACTAGCGCTGGGCTAGCGGAGTGTGTGCACTGGTGTTTGTTTGGCTGATGCTGTGTTTGAACTGGGTATTTTTGCTGGCTGTGTGCGTCGACTGGCTTTTGGCTGGTGATGTGTGTGGCTGGCATTTGGGTAGTGATGGGGAGACATAAGGTTTCATAATATTAACTGTTTTATTTCTTGTTATTTGAGATTGCAATGTTTTATTTCTCCTTTTTATTCAAGTGCAAAGCTTTTGATTTCTTATGCTGAGATTTCTGCTTGCTGTTTCGGCACTGGTAGATTTGGAGTTTGTGTAGTTTAATGTGTTTGGTAAGAAAACGTTTTTGTACTGTTTACTGTGAATGAGTATCATTTCAGAGCATAAATGTGATTTTTGAAAACGCTGTAATAGCATATTTAGCTTCTGTTTTATTGCGTGTGAAATTCTCCTTAAATTTGTGCACAATGTGTTTTGTGTTGTCTTGTGTGTAGTTTTCTTTTGTTGTTCTTTTCTAGGGGGCTATTGTTAGTGGTTGCTGTGTCTCTGCAGAAAGGCACTGGTGAGTCTAGCGGTCTCTGGCAAGTGAGTGGTATTGTCTTTCAATTTATAGGTTTTGGTGTGCTTTGTATTGATTGACTTTTTCTTTTAGATTACCAGTAGTTTTACTTTCCGTTTGTTAAAGCTAAGCTGTGTTTATTACTTATTTTACAGTGTTGGGTATTGTTGACTTATTTGTCAAGTTACTTTTCTTAGTGAGGATTATGGCTAGACACAGGATTACCACTCTGCAGGTTGTTGATCTGCTTTTCGAATCATCCTCTGACCACGATTATGAGACTGACTCTGCATCTGAGCAACACTTGGAAGTCCAGGATACGGGCAGTGAATTTTCTGTCTGAGGGGAATCATCTGATGACGAAGCCACTCAGTGCGGAAGATGTGCCGCTTTTAGAGGAGGACACTGATGTGCCAATAGTGCAGCAAAATACATCAAGATTGCAGCCTGGGCACCGATTGTAAATCCAGTTTCGGAAGATGATGATCAATAATGAAACCTGTTTGTTCGCCGGCAAACCTTATACTGTATTTCAGATCTGCTATATACCCATGTTTCAATGTAATATGATGGAAACTACTGCCTTATGGATGTGCCATGCTATAAATGTCACTATTACAAGTCCTATCTTTAATAAAAATGTTTAAAAAAATAAATAAAAAAAAGGATTGCTGCCTGGGGCTGAAAGACTTTCTATTGGAAGTTTTGGACTCTGGGTTGCCCCAAACATGGTGCAGCCGGTGTTGCCTGCCTTTAGTGGTGTTGCAGGATGTAGAGTGAATACTGAAAACCTTTTGCCTATAAATTTCTTTCAGTTGTTAATGGACGATGTATTTATTTTTGGATGAGATTGTTGACCAGACTAATTTGCCTGCTTAACACTATTTGAGGGACAACAGTGCCAGACTTAAGCTCCTCTCTAGAGCCACCCGGTGGACTCCCAAAAATCTGGATGAGTTGAAGTTCTTGGGTTTAACTTTTTTGATGGGCCTGATAAGGAAGCAGTTGCGGTCTTTATACAAGTCTACTAGTCCCTTGAAAGCAATGGCTATTTTTCCTTCAACTATGAGTTGTGATTGGTATTTGCTTCTTTAGATGCTGCATTGTGTAGATAATGATTCAGCGTTATCACAAGATCCCCCGATTGTGATCACTTTTTAAGTTTTGGCCTGTCCTCGATCACTTTGAACATCCATTTTCAGAGATCTATGTTTCAAGGAATGAAATAGCTGTGGATGAGTCTTAGGTCCTGTTCAAGGGCCGTTTGGTTTTCAGGAAGTATATTCCTAGCAAGAGGGCACGTATAGAATTATGATGTATATGCTTTCAGAGTAGTACTGGATAGGTCTATAATTTCAGGGTCTACACCGGTAGGGATTCCAGTATTGATCCCTCCTGGTTGTTCAACCATTTTCGGAATTAGTGAGAAAATTGTATGGGAAGTTGGTAGAGGACTATTTAACAAAGGTCACCATTTATACATAGAGAACTTCTCACTGGTGTGCAATTGTTCAAAGTGGACATTGTTGCTTGTGGCACAATGCACTTTAACTGTAAAGGTTACCCGAAAGGGCTTGTTTGTGAAAAACTTAAGGGACAGTGCAGTTTCTTGCGTAGTGATGAACTTCTGGCTGTGAAATTTTCTGACAGGAGAGATGTCTACATGCTGACTACCAGCCATGATGAAAGCACTTCACCTGTGACTGTTTGGGGTCAGGTTGCTGAAGTGCGCAACACAGGACGACAGTAACCACTCGATTTGGTGTGATAAAGGAACGATGTGAAGACTGGTTTCCTCGACATCCCTGACGAAGTTGACTAAAAAAGTTCGGCAACGAAACATGTTGGCCTTCTATGAGTGAAAGCGGTCATATACATGCCTTTCTTTTAACCTGAGGACACTCACAACACTCAAAGGATGTCTTGTATGTGAGTGGTACCCCATTTTAATTGCGAGAATAAGTTTTCTCTTTTCACGGTTGGGGACCAGTGGGCACTGAGTGAGCCATACATTCTCAGTGCTGTCTGTCGCACACTTTTTTTGTGTTTCACTGTTTGTCTGATTTCTCACCTCTGAGGAATTTTAAGCACACATTTTCTTTTTGAGGCCACGAAAGCAACCGATGATGATAACGTGGGCATACTGGCGAGTACCATCCAGCAGCTCCTTGGGTTTGCGTACGTGAGGTGCTTTCTGGCCTCGTTTCACATTTTTTGTTGTACACATTTATGTGATGGTTTGAAACCACTTGGTTATGTGTATGGGATGTGGTTATTGACATTCTTTTTTAAAATTGAACAGTAAGGATTAGCAGTTTACGGATAATAGGCTGGACTGATTTGGGAAGTTGAAAGTTTCAGATAGAACTCCCTGTAGATTCCAAAAATATGAGATTTTCTGTTCAATAGAGGTCAGACCTAGCAGTGTTTATATTGCTGAAGTGTGCAAACCAGTGTGCATTTTAGACTATATTAGGCACATAGGCAGTGTTGATAGAGTAGATCAGAGGTTGGAACCTTACACAGATGTTTGTAAGGCTTACGTTTGGTATACGAAGTTGGATATCCATTTATTCCATACCAAAACCAGACATTTCTTAAAACTAGACACCCAGGGGAATCCAGGGAGGTGTGACTCGCATGGATCCCCCCCAATGTTTTCTTACCCAGAATTCCCTGCAAACCTCAAATTTAGATTAAAAAATTACATCTGTTTCACATTTCTGTGTAGGATCACCATGCCAGCACAAATTTCCTACCACCCAGCATTCCCCTCGGTCTCCCGATAAAAATTATACCCCAATTGTGTGGGTGCCCAAAGCCTAAAAGATCAGCCTAAAAAGTATTGCGCTTTCTCAACACGCTGTGATGTCCCTTCAATCCCTATACGTGTTTGGCCCTTCCCTGTCGGAGGCACTTGGCCCACCCACACAAGTGAGGTATAATTTTTATCGGGAGACTAAGGGGAAGGCTGGGTGGTAGGAAATTTGTGCCCGAGCGGTTATCCCAAACACAGAAATGTGAGGAAAATGTGATTTTGTAGCTAAATTTGAGGTTTGCAAGGGATTCAGGGGAAGAAAACGTTGGGGGATCCATGCAAGTCACAACTCCCTGGGCTCCCCAGGGTGTCTCGTTTTCAGAAATGTCTGGGTTTGGTAGGCTTCCCTAGAGGGCCGCCAAGCCCAGGACCAAAAATGTAGGTGCCCCCCCCTTGCAAAACCAGGTCGTTTTCTGAGCAATAATTCTGATGTCTCCACAATACGTTTTGGGCCCTCCCCTGTCGCGGGCACTTGGCCCACCCACAAGTGAGGTAGCATTTTTATAGGGAGACCTAGGGGAACGCTGGGTGGTAGAAAGTTCGTAACGGCAAGGTGATCCCACAGCTTTCCAAAATGGAAATGTGAGGAAAATGTGATTTGTTTTTTGCGAAATTTGAGGTTTGCTAGGCATTCTGGGTAAGAAAACATTGGAGGATCCACACAAGCCACACCTCCCTGGACTTTCCCGGGTGTCTATTTTTCAGAACTGTCTGGGTTTGGTAGGTTTCCCAAGATGGCCGCCGAGCCTGGGACCAAAAAAGCAGGTGACCCCCTGTGCAAAACCAGGTTGTTTTGTGATAATTTTGATGTCTACACAATATGTTTTGAGCTGTTTCCTGTCAGGGGCACTAGGCCTACCTAAACAACTGAGGTACCATTTTGGGGGAATGCCGGGTGGGTGGAAGTTTGTGGCTCCCTGCAGATTCCAGAAGTTTCCATCACAGAAATTAGGAAAACGTGTTTTTTAAGTCAAAGTTTGAGGTTTGCAAGGGATTCTGGGTAATAAAAACGTGGATAGAGCCATGCAAGTTAGCCCATCCCGTCTAGTTTTCAAAAATGTACAGGTCTGCAAGATTCCCCTAGATGCCAGCTGAGCTAGGTCCCAAAATCCACAGCTAGACACATTACCAAAAAAAGTGTCCGTTTTCAGTGGAAAAATGTGATGTGTCCACATTGTGTTTTGGGCCGTTTCCTGCTGCGAGCACTAGGCCTACCCACACAAGTGACGTACCATTTTTATCAGGAGACTTGGTGGAACGCTGGGTGGAAGGAAGTTTGTGGCTTCCTGATGATTCCAGAATTTTCCATCACAGAAATCCAAGGAAAGTGTGTTTTAAGATTTGCAAGGGATTCTGGGTAACAGAACATGGTCAGAGCGACACAAGTCACCCCATCCTGGATTCCCCAGGGTCTATAGTTTTCAAACATGTACAGGTTTGCTAGGTTTCGCTAGTTGCTTGTTGAGCTAGGGCCCAAAATCCACAGCTAGGCACATTGCAAAAAAGGGTCAGTTTTCAGTGGAAAAACGTAATGTGACCACTGTGCAGTTTTGAGCCATTTCCTGTCGCAGGCACTATGCCTACTCACAAAAGTGAGGTACCATTTTTATCGGGAGACTTAGGGGAACAAAGAATAGTAGAACAAGTGTTATTACCAATTGTATTTACCTGCATACCGGTCTTCCAAATGTAAGACAGTGTACAAAAAAGAAGTCATTTTAAAAATTGACCTCTAATTCACATGCTAGTATGGGTACCCACAAATTCAGACATGTGCAAATAACCACTGCTTCTATACTCCATATCTTGTTCCCATTTCGGAAATACATAGGTTTCACTTATTTTTCACTCTTTATATTTTACCAAATGAATTGCTATATAACCGGTACACAATGAAAAACCATTGCAAGGTGCAGCACAGTTACTGGCCCTGGATACCTCGGGTTCTTGGTAAATCTGCAAGCCCTATGTATCCCCCGCAACCAGAAGTGCCCAGCGGTCGTTACGGTACATTGCTTTAGAAAATTAGCAATAGTTAGAAGAAGTTATAGGTGAAAACGTAGGCACAAATGGCTGTTTTTTTCAACTCCATTTCAATATTTTTTTGTTTCAACTGTTACTTTGTATAGGAAAACCTTGAAGGATCTACACATATGGCCCCTTGCTAAATTCAGAATCTTATCTACTTTACAGAAATGTATAGCTTTCCGGGATCCACCACTGGTTTTACATCCATTTGTACCACTAACTGGAAGGAGGTTGAAAGCACAAAAATTAGGAAAGGCTATGTACCAGCAAAATGCCAAAACTGTGTTGAAAAAATTGGTTTTCTGACAAACGTCTGCCTGTTCCTGAAAGCTGGGAAGATGGTTATTTTAGCACCGCAAACCCTTCATTGATACCGTTTGCAGAGAAAAAAAACAGACGCTTTCTTTTGCAGCAGTTTTCTCCCATTTTTCCCAAAAAACAAAAAAAAAACAAGTTAACTGCATTTTGGCTAATTTCTCGGTTCCCTCCAGGGGAATCCACAAACCCTGGGTACCTTTAGAATCCCCATGATGTAGGGAAAAAAAAGGACGAAAATTTGGTGTGGATACCTTATGCGGACAAAAAGTTATGGGGGCCTAAGTGCGAACTACCCCACATAGCCAAAAAAGGCTTAGCACGGGGGCGAAGACCTATCAGCGAAGGGGTTATGTCACAAGCAAGAAGATGAGCATATATGGGAAAAGGCAAAAAGTCTTCTTAAAGAATATTATTTTCATCGGACCATCACCAAAGCAACAAATGCAGGCCTGACAACTTATGAAGAAGGGGGAAGCATTAGGGAAGATACGAGCTTGGATTGCTAGACATAAAATGCAAGAAATGAAAAACCCAGGAAATTGTGAATTAACCAAACACCAGAGAAAATATCGGACATTTATTTTTAAATAGTATACTGGGGTCTAGTGCTCAGATTTACAGATCGTCAGTTAGGAAATTCTCAATAATACGGATAGAAGAACAATCCAACACGTTGATGCCAATTTCTTTAGAAGAAATCCTAAACACAATATCTGGCCAATAGGGGTTGATGGTCTCCATAGAGAATATGACAAGATGTTCACACTACAATTAATTGACCCTCTCAAGGAAACGTTTAATCTCATCCTCAGTTGGGGTTAGGTGGAGAGAGCCTTATCTTAAAGAAGAAGCCATAGTCCATTAAATTCAAGGAAGTCACCTACAAGAGGATGAGCGGTCAACCTCAAAGCTGGGGTACCGAGTTCGAGTCTCAGCAACCATGCTCAACCTCCTGTGATTCTGGGCAAATCACTTAATCTCCCCGTGCCTAACAAAAATGAATGTGTCCATCTGTAAGGAAACTGGTGCTCATGTAAAGCGCTCTGATACCTGATATCTCGGGTCTAGTTCGCGCTAATATAAAACTAAAAAAAAAAAAGAAACTCGTCAGCTATAACAATTAACTAGAATTTTTCTGCCAAACTCCTAGTTAATAGGCTCTGGGTAATTCTAGATACATTATTTCACCCAGACCAGAATGACAATTACTCACCTTGTGAATATTTCCCCAGGTGTCAGAGTAGATCCAAAAACTCAAAAGTAGTACTTCTGCACGCAGTAGGTGGCGCTGTGCAGCTCCGCACCAAGGTCAGTAAATGACAAGAGTAGCTGCATATGCACCACTAAGGCACACTGGTGTATGTCGCTTTCGAAGGAGTGTCCAGTCCCTCACAGGCAAAGCCTATCAGCAAATTGGCTTGACCAGTGTACAGATCTCTAGGCTGGGACCTTTTTAGATGGGAAGAGAGTCCCTTCCACAGAATGAGAAGGAGGGAGTGTCAGTGAGGAATTTTGGTTAGATTGAGTTATCCACCAGAAAGAGCATTACTGAAAGTAAGTAACTTGTTCTTCTGATGGATACTTCTAACCACAGATTCCTTCCCTTCTGAATGAATACCAAAGCAGTACCTACCCAGGTGGGTTGTCTGTGTAATAGCTACAGGACTGAAAGGGCAAAATGCCCATCCCAACGGACTGTCTGTCTTGATCTTCGAGCCAAGAGGTAGAGGCAGAAAGGCATATAGGAGTTCAGAGTGCCAATCTAGGCAGAATTAGTATTTAAGAGAGCCTTATTGGGAACTATAAAGTGTAAAAATGCCAATATTGCATGTTCTTCTTGGTGGCTAAAAATAAATAAATAAAGCCAGGGTTCTGCCCATTGCTGGAAAATGCCATGTGCCACCTCCAGGTTCACCTGCCATTCATGATCCGCTAGGTGTAAGTAGATGAGTTTGTTCACCATGGTGTTTAGAGAACCTGCTAGGTGGTTCACAACCGCAGAAATATACTAGCGAGTCAACCACTTCCAGCGGCGCTGAGCATTTTGCCACAGGACCCAAAATCCCACTCTGCCTAGCTTGTTGCAGGACAACTTTATGGTAGTGTTGTCTGTGAGAACCTGTACTAAACTCCCCTTGGATGGTTGGAAGGCTTTTAATGCCAAGCAGATTGTCTGCAACTCGAACACATTGTTGTGGAGGTGGATTTCTATCACAGACCAGATTCATCTGACCTCCACCTTTTCCAGATGGTCCTCCCAACACAGTAGTGGTGCGTCCGTCATCATGGTCAGCTCCATCAGCTCTGGATGAAGTAAAGAAGGGAGCCCGCCACTGGCCCAATCCCAGTATAGCAGCCACCACTGCAGCTGATTTGCAGTCTCCTCTGAAACCTGAATGGAATCAGATCGGTTCTCCTTGCGATGTGCCCACCAGTCCCATTGCAGTGCCCGCGTGGGCCATCTTGAGTGGTTGACTAGCAGGATGCCATTAGTCTGCCTTAATGCCACCCTCCCTGAGATCCAAGATAAAAGCTATATTAAAAAAAAAAAAAAAAAAATACATCGGGACCATAGACCGAATCTTGTGGGCTCTCCGCTCTGGGCAGAAGACACACAGCTGCACCGTATTCAGGATGGCTCTGATGAATGGGAGTGTCTGCACAGGATTTAGGTGTAACTTCAGCATTTTGATAGTGAACCCCCAACTATGTTAGGAGGTTCACCATGATCTGGAGGTGGTCTATGACTGCCTGGGGAGAGCCAGTCTTCATCAGCGGTTCACAATATGGGAACACTGAAATAAGTAACCTCCGAAGGTGCCCTGTGACCAACGCCATCACTTTCATGAGCACTTGAGGGGCACTAGTAATGCCAAAGAGGAGGACCGCAAACTGAAAAAGCTCCTGGCCCACTGTGACCCGCAGAGAGCGCCTATGGTCCACTAGACTGGAATATGGAAATACTCATTCTGCAGATCCAACGCTATGATCCAATTTCCGGGTTCCAGGGCAGAAAAAACCTTGGGCCAGCGTGAGCAGTTTGAAATGGTCACTCTGCTTGAAGGTGTTGAGAGGTTGGAGATCTAAAATAGGACGAAAGCCTTCATCCTTCTCCAGCACAAGGAAGTAACAGGAGTAACACTGATTTTTCCTACTTCCAAAACCAGAACCCTCTCCATGGCCCCTATGGGCAAAAGAGTCTGAAACAGACATGCCCCTCCATCAGCTGCGCGGATGGGGGTGGAAGGTTAGACTGTGAAATTGGAGGGCATAGCTCCATTTGACAAGTTGGAGGGAACATGCGTCTGAAATGAGGGGTTGCCACCTTAGGAGGAAGTGCCTTACCCTGCCTCCTATATGGTGGGTGTGTGCTGAAAAGGCCATACTAAAGTGCTTTTGCGGTTGCGGGGCGGTAGGAGCTTGAGCTGCATGTTTTCCCTCATGCCCTAAATGTAATCTCAGAGAGCCACAGCCTCCACCACAAAATGGCTGAGAAGGTTTTTGGGCCAATGGAAGGGTCTGGCATTGGCGATATTGGAAACTCCTGGCATAACTATAAAAGGGGCACAAATGTTGAGGAAACTGCCTGGTAAGGGCAGACAGCACCAGCGAATGCACTGTAGCATGACTTTCCTCAAAGCGTTAAAGCCGTCAACTGGCATGTTCATTAAAGATGCCTGGACATTCCCAGAGAAGGCCATAGACCTCATCTGGGTAGGGCTAAGAAGCATCACACTTGTGCTCATTGCCTGGCCCAAGTAATCAGTTGTGTTGACGCCAGACCAAATACATTTTGTTGCATCCCAACTGTATTCTATGGTTTGGGGAAAAGGGCCCCCCAAGTCCTGTGAAACTGCCGACAAGTTTTGACCAACCAGATCCCTTAACGAACTAATGTAGCAGGCCAGGAGGTACTTGGAATTGACAGAATGTGAAACAAGGCTGACGGAAGAGAATATGCGCTAACCAAAAGTCTCCATGTGTTTAGACTCACGGTCAGGAATCATCGTAGGAAAAGAATAAGGGTTGACTCTGCTGGTGGATGCCTGGACAACCAGACTTTTTAGAGTAGGGTGTTAAGCCAAGAAGTCAGAATTGCACTGTGCCACTAAGTGGCGGCAAGCTACCTGCCTGCTGCCTATGGGCCCAGAGCAGATCTTTAGCCAAGTGCCTAAGAGTTATCCGTAAAGGCCTTGTTAAATGGCAGGAGACGTTCAGTGGATACCTGGCCAGGCTGAAGAATCTTTGTCAGAACATTCGTTTTGACCTCCATTGTAGGGAGCAGCAAGTTAGGGACTTCCACAGCCCATTGCAAAAGTATAGCAAAAGAGGCACTCATCTGTGACAGGACCAGGGAGTATCTGGTGAGTTGTCCAAAACTCCGACATTCTGTAATTCGGCATACCAATTGTCCTCATCGTATTGTGGGATGAATTTGTCCCCCTCATCATAGTTGTTATTGTCAGAATGTGAACCAAAGAGCGGAGTTAAAGAAAGAGCTCTGCCACATGGTAAAAATCAATGTATCTGAGTCAAAAGAATTGGCTACAGGCTGCGCTCCAATGGGATCGAAGCACAGCATCAGTCGAGGTAGAGAAGAGGCCAGGTCAGAGTAGGAAGCCACTATAGATAGCCGATCCTCTACCAGCTTCAACACTAGCATCGATGTGAGAGGAACCGACTCTGGAACTGAAGTCAGCACCAAAGCCGTTGCAGAAACCGAAACAGGTTCAAGAGGCACAGACTGTGCTGAGGGTTAACCCACCGGAGGGGCCCGTATTCGAGGCCTCTACAGATCACTGGGCCCAAAGGAGGGCCAGAGGGAGTCTGAAGTGCTGGGACGTCGTCAATAGACCGAGAAATTGGGGTTGCATCACAATCAAACTCTGAATTGGTTCTTCAGGAGTTCAGGAGTGAGACAGAGGCACGTTGACGCCCATGCACCCTCTCTGGAGTTCAAAGACAACAGCAAGAGGCCGATTCCTGCCTAGATCATTTGTGCTTCTTCCTGGACTTACCTGAAGACTTGAACCGCAATGAATACTTGCCGCGAGAATGACTTCGGGAACCTGACTTTTCTTTCGACTTCAAACAGTCAGCGTTCAGAGCCTTTGGATGTTTGGCAACATAGTTTTCCACCTCACGTTCCCATTTGGACTTCAAATTCTTCTGGGCGCAGTCGCAGGCCCTGAAAACGTGCTCTTAGCCAAGGTCAGACAGATATACCTTGTGAGGGGGTCCATTACAGACATTGGTTTGCAGCAGTCCCTACAAGGTTTAAACACTATAGTTTTGGGAGGTTACGCATTTCCCTTGTACAATAGAAAAAAAAGAATAATTTTGGTGAAAAAGGATCGTCTAAGACCAGAGGAAGTACTGCTCCGAGTCCGTGTCTGAAGGCATAAAAAGAAAGGAACGGACATCAGTGCTGCTGTCTGGCACTTATATGTGGCCCGCTTTTCCTTATGGGTCTGTGGGAAGGTGCGCAACACCATATACAGGCGCGCAGGAAAAAAGCATTTGAGTTTCTGGATCCAGTCCGATGCATGGGGGAACATTCTCAAGGTGAGGAATCTGTGGTTAGAAATATCCACCAGAAAACAAGGATTACCGTGGCCAAATTCCAACTTATAGGAAGCGGGAAAAGCTCTACCTTACTAAAAAAGGATACTATATGAAGTGGCAACGATACGATATATTACTCAATTCTCTTCCTTCAAATCAACAATTTTTTGATAACTTAAACATCTTGGCAGGATTAAAAATCATCTACGTTTTCTGTAACGAATACAGAGTCTGGAGAGCTAGTGATATATAAAACAGAAGAAAAGACAAAAGACGCAAAGCTCTGTATAAGTCTATAAAAATATCTACAATATATGCGGAAATGACGCTTGGAGAACGCAGAGAATTTGGTTTCCCAATAGAGAAATGCACCCTTCAAAGATAGGAAGAAGCAAACATGGACTCAAATATATAATCAAAAATAGTGTTCCTTGGGTCTATGTGAAAAACAATTTGAGTAATGAACAGGACAGGTATTTTTAAGGTAAATCAGGAATTTCTTCTGAAACCCAGTAATCTACATAAAATCAAGGGGTCAGCTATCCATCTCCAAATTGTTTTCAGAAAAAGTCATATATGCGGGTGTAGAAGAATACTACAAGTAAATTATCTAACAAATCAGGGGTTGGGAAAAACATGACTGAAGAATGGTCTTCAAATATGGGGACAACACTCCCACCTTCATTATGGTTATACATTTGTGATGCCATGCATTTCTCTCTCAAACAGCACAATTTTAGACAAATGCATTTTTTTTCTAAACTGGCTCTCATATTTAACCCCGGAAAAACTGCATAAATTCAAAATGACAATCTCAGACAACGTCCAAGATGCTGCGAAAATAGATTTGGGAGCTGGGCTCATATGATCTGGCCCTGCTCACAGTTGGAGCATCTTCAGGCTTCACTTTATGATTAGCTCTCAAAAGCACTAAGGCTTAAAATTGAACATAATTTGGTAGCATCCATACTGATGTATATGCCCCAAAAAGCTAATCTGACTAAACAAGATTGGAAAATAATATTCATAGTGATGTTATTAGCATGCTCTTTATAGCTCAAAAGTGGAAAGAGAAGGCCCCAATCAATCTTCAATCATTGGTTTAAAATAAAATGGCTAAAACCGGGAGACTAGAACAAAACTATGCCAAACGCATATGAGTATTGGACAAATGTGAAAGAATCTGGGGTGAAATGTGAAAAACATGTCACGGTAGCTTTGGTCAGGATTAATTCTAAAGTGTAATAGGTAAAACCCGAACCTCAGGGGAGCATATCCTGCTGAAACCAAACGCTGAGCAAAGTCATAGTGGCCACAAACTGAAGACTGCAATCTATACCCATTCAGAAAAACGTTTATGAAAGTAAATAGGGAAGGCTGAGGTGGGAGGGTATAGAATGTGTTCCGGGAGGAGGGGGAGTTGACAGACATGTTGCGCCAAATTAGCAGTCAATCAATGTTCTCACCAGTTCAAAGATGAGGATTATAAGGAATGGATTGATAAATGTGTCAGGAGATATCTAGAGACAGACGTATGTAAATACAGGGAAATTGGTCTACATCAAAAGGCTTCTTAGAAAGGTAAGCTACAAACTAGCTCAGCATTTCTTCTTTTTCAGATGAGGTAACTACAGAAACTTCTATGCTTCAGAATACCACGAAAGGTCACATTATCAATACTTACCAATTCCCGTTTAGAGTGGTTTGTATTGAACATATACATTATGTTGGTTTATTATATTGTACGCTGGTGCATAGGGTTTCCAACTGCACTCACCATGTCCTAAACACAGTTTGGTATGCAATTATTGACCTCATTTGTTTGATGTCAAATGTATGAGGCATCACATTTGTGTAATTCTTACCGAGTGGATTGGCAGCACGGAATACTTCTTTCAAATCTTGAGGAGGCAAATGTGGCAAGGATTCAATATACTTTCTAGCCTGATGAGTGAATACAAAAAAATGTCAGTTAAATTCAATCATTTCAGCAACTAAGGGGCTATTTAGAATAGTAATTTATGTAGCTAGTCAGAGCAGTAAATTCCAGGTTTTCAAAGAGGTTTATCCTTTGAACAGCTCTACGCCAAGATCCCTTCTACGCAGCACTTAAAGCAAAGGCATGCTTACCCCCTTTACAGAATGGTTACTTTTATGAAAATTGGATGCATTTTTAAATTTTAATGTGTCAAATGCACTGCATTACCTAATATGGGCAGCATAACGAACAGCACAACAAGATAAAACATTGTGCTGGAAGCATCCAGACAAAAATTACAAATTAATCACATCACTTGTTATGACAGGAGGCCTAAATGTCAACGTAAAATGTATGGGTAAATAAGTAGTCACAGTATAAGCTTCTTTTGAATAACTGCCTGTACAGTAGTTTCAGAAAAACACTCTCATAGGAAACAGGCATGTCATAAATGTCTGAAAATGGTCATTTAAATGAATTGTAAATTGTCTAGTATGCCTAGTTACTAGGAGTATATACTGGGCTTTTGAGATGCTCTTTATGATGGTTTTGTACAATTGGTTTATCTTGCCATAAAGGACAGCTTTCACTGTTGTGTTTTAGTGCACGGATACACATACAAAATGTTAGAGGTTGTTTTTCTTAATTTTGAATTTGTACTTTTTTTTTTGAGGATTTTAATTTTTTAAATGCTTGTATGTGATTGATTTGTGTATCTTCTAGTTTGTTTTTATGCTGTCAGGCTTTGCCCAACACAAGAAAGCTGCCAACTATCTTTCAAAGTGCCATGAAGTGTGGAGGCGAAAGGAGAAAAAAAAACTGGTGAGGGTGAACAGGAAATGATGATTGTGTGCATTATAATCAAGGAGGAAGAGCAAAAGTACTATGGGTTTTGTTCTACTAAAGGTTTGTGAGCTAGTAAGGAAAAGCGGGACTGAGAAGAAAACTCTAAAAGAGTAGCTGAATGTTTTTTGTGCAGTAAGAGAAGAGTTTTGCATGGCTGATCTAGCCAGAAGAAATAGGTTGATATCTCCAGAAATCGGAGGGAACCTAAATTGGTCTAGTTCAACGGAGTCAAACTCCAAGGTCTTCATTTCCTGGCAAGACCTGAATCAAATGTTGGCAAGCCGGGAAAATAGAAGCCTGTGGGCTACACATCATAGTGGAACACAGTCTTGTAAATAAGGCGATGCAGAGAGAGGGAAGCGAATGCCACAGTCAGTGCCGCGAGGGCAGGTGGGAATTGAGGAAAACATGCCTGTAGTATTTTCCTTATATGCGAATATAAGAAAACGAAGTCCCAACTGCTTAAATGCTTCAACGGAGATAAACTGCTTAAATGCTTCAATTGATGTAAACATTCCGTCAGGGAAAAAGTCTCCCATTGTGCGAAGACCCAAAGATGTCAGTTGCATCTGTGCTTTCTGCTCATAGGTGAGCGGCAACAGTGGGTTATTACAAATTGGAAGCCACGGGGAATAGATCTCCCCAATACCTGCATGTTGTGCAAAGGAGTGCCAAGCATACACAGTGCAGGTCACTGTATCTGCATGGATCCCCGGACGGGGGACCCTCCGAGTGATAACAGTACTCAATGAAGTGGTGTCAGCCATTTTTCTTTCGACAGTTTAAGACAGCAGGCGGTAATTGGGATGTACCTAGAAGAAGATATATTTGGCTAGAGCCACCAGATAATATTCCAAGGTTGGAGCAGATAATCCGCCTTTGGAGTAGGGTAGAGTTAACATAGTTCATGTAATCCTTATTGACCCACACACAACTAACGAAGATGGTGTGCATCGTTTTGAAGAACGATGTCTTGAGTGGGATTGGAATGTTAATGAACAAGTAAAGCAAGTGAGAAAGAAAATAAATTTTCAATACAGCTATCCTACCTGCAAGGGAAAGACGAAGATGTGCCCGGTACTGCGCTTGCTTTTAATGCTCTGCAGTACCAGGTCAAAATTAGCCTGAATGACGATGGCAGGGCCCTGGTGTATGTGAATACGCAGGTAACGCGTCAGGGTATCACTGCAGAGGGGATATTTTGATGACGATTTAGTGGTAGCATCGACCAGAGAATCGTAATGGATTTATCCCAGTTTAACTGAAGCCTGAGAATTGACCAAATTTAATTATGTCTCTTAGTATTAGGTCAAGGTTGGCATTTTGGTGTTTGATATAAAGGCTAATGTCATCAGCATACTGTGATGCAAGATAGGTCTTCCCAGCAATACATGGCCCCCATTGAGGATAATGCTCCTTCAGGATACTTATCAGTGGGTCTGTAGCAATGGCTAATTTGAATGGGGATAACGGCCATCCTTGACGGATGCCTCTGGCTATAGTAGCTGGAGAGCATAGGAACCCATTTATCCTCAATCTTGCAGTTGGTTGTAAAGCAATTTGATTCACCCCAGAACCCAGGTCCAACACCCATCCTCGACAACGTGCCAAACATAAAATCACATAAGGTGTCAAATGCTTTTTGAGCATCCAGCAACAGAGCAATCGCGGGAAAGTCAGGATCTATGTGCTGTGTAAGAGTAAAGAAAGTGTGCACGTTGTGAGATGTAGATTGCCCAGGTATAAATACAGACTGTTCCAGAATGCCTATGTCCCTCACTAAAGAGTGAAGCTGTCTGGCGATGATTTTGGCAAACATTTTTTTTATGAAGATTCAGCAATGATGAAGGGCGGTAGGCGGAGATGTCCTCAGGTGATTTACTAAGTTTGGGCAGTACAGTAATCGTCTCACAGAAGGTATGGGGACGTATGCTTGATAAACGGGCCTCGTTGTACATCCCCAAAAATCTGGGGGCCAGCATTTAGGCATATTGTTTATAAAATTCCACAGTTAGGCAATCAAGGCAATCAGCTTTCCCTCCCACTAGAGACTTAATGGCTTCTATAATTCCTTCAACTGTAAAGGGGCCATTAAGGACCTTGCGATCCTGAACCTGCAGCCAGACAAGTCTGCGTCTGCTAAGCACTCATCGGGGAAGGAAGTGGTAGGGTTCTCTGCGTTGTATAAGGTAGTATAATATTAAGCAAAAATAAATGCAATATCCTCCGACGTCTCATGTCTGGTACCATCTCAGATCCGAACACATAATATGTCTCTGGTGTAAGGATTTAAAAGCCTAGCAAGGGTTTGACCAGGCCGGTCCCCCCTTCCTATACCACCTTGCCACTGCATTTTTTACCCACGTGGTTCACCTCCATAAGTGCTTCCCCCTGAAATTGGAGTAATGTTGCTTGGATTTGGGGGGTATCGAAGGGTCTTGAGATTGGGAATAACGATCTTCTAATTGTTTCAGTTTTTTGTCTAGTGCATCAAGTGTGGTGTGAGGTGCATGTAGTAAGCAAGTCTGCTTGAATATGCAATTACCACAAATATCAGATTAAATCCTCACAACTGCCTTGACTATATGGATTTTCACTGCTAATGCCTTTAAAATCACTAATTGTACATAATGATGTAATATCCATCATAAAAGCTGTTTTAAGGTCACATTTGGGATAGATTTGTGCATTGCTTCAAAAGGTTCCTTCATTAGCCCTGCTAGTACAAGACTTAAATTACTTTGAGGTGGTGGAACCACATGTAAAGAATAGTATTTGACACCTTCAAAATTGTTTGCTGACAGGTGCTCAGAAAATCTGATTTGGGTCTTTCATTGGCGTATGCTGCAAAAACAAGTATATTTACTCTTAGTGAAGCCTTACTGAGTATGCAGTCTACCAAACATGCTAAGTATCAGATTAACACCCTTGTCAAGTTTACTAATCCTTGAGATGGTCTTGTGAACAGCATTTAAAGTAGAGTGTCCATTTGCTGCATAACTTTATTGTGAGTCTTCTAATCGCCTGAATACTAAAGCACTTTTCTGGGAAAGTAAGGTGACTTAAATACATTACTTTAGGAAGGGGCCACATTGCTAGCTACAGATGAGGATGTTGTTGGAAAATCTTTCCTTCCTGCACTGTCTGTACATCCTTTTGCATTGGTACTTTGATTACATTGCGTTGTGCCATTTGCTTAAGATGGGAAAAGCATATTTGGCTTGGCCGTCCCAGTGCCACAAGTATGAGAACCATTTTGGATACTCTCAACTTGTTTATTACAGGAGGGATAAGTGGTATTTGATGGACATATTTAGTTCCAGCTTATCAACAGTGCATTCTCCAGAGACTGGGGAAAGTAGTGCCTGTGTGATAAGTTTTAGCAATTTAATTTCTCTTATGGCAAACAGATCTAGGTTTGGGGCTCCCCAAGACTTGAATTTGCTTTCTACTACTGACTGTTTCAACTTCCATTCTTGGGAGTTGTCCATCTGTCTGCTTAAGTAGCATGTGTGAATTTTGGCTAACCCTAGTGCGTGGTTTGCCACTACTGATATGTTTTTGGAAATGGCCCACCTCAAAATGTATTGCACTACATTTGATGGGGCTATCATATTGTGCCCCTGTCTTCTTGAGGTAGAACATTGCTGTTGTATTCTGTACGATATTTGCACTACTTTATTGTGCATCTGACCTTGGAAAGCGGTCTAAGCTCGAAATATTGTCTTCAGCTCTAGGCAGTTTATGTGTTTCAGTGCTTCCTGCAAGGCCCTTTCCCCCCTTATCTTCAGATTGCCCATATGTTAACCCCACCAAAAAAAGTGTGCTGCATCTGTTATGATGGCCTGCAGGATTGGTGTTTTGAGATGTCCTTTGTAGGTCTGTTCAGCTCGGATTGCAGAGTGCTTAAAACTATTAGATCCTCCCAGTCCCCCTGGTTCTATAACCACTGGTGAATTGATCTCATTTGTATCCTTGCATTTGTAAATGACAGCTTCAATACGGTTTTTACTGTTAAGAGATTGAGAGATGTAGTAAAGACAGATCTAATCTTGCAAAGCCGCCACTCTCCTTGGGAAGAACTAGCCTAGTGTTCTCTGTGGTGAATTCTGCCCCTATGAAAGCCTTCATCTTGGCTGGTATTAGTGCGAATTTATATAGACTATGAAACCCATTTTGTACAGCAGAGTCCCTTGGCATTGTTGCAATAAATCCGCCTTTACCAGCCAGTCGTCTAAGTACGGGAGTAGCTTGGCATCTCAAATGAGTTGGTCTTACGACAAAAGATATTTCTTTGAGCTGGTAACGTATCCTGTTCATCACAAACCTGAGATATCTCCAGTGTGCCAGATGCATGTTGATAATAATCCTCCATCTCATCTAAGGCCGTCAAATTTTTCTCCAATGAGGGGGCAACTCTTGAAGGGGTATTTGGAATCTTTGTGTCTTGATCAAGTTGTTTACAAAGTGCAAGTCCAGTATAGGGCACAATGTTTGATCCCGTTTCGATATTAGGCAGTAGACCAAGTGATCTTCTGTGTCTCTTTACTGGGTTGGAATACCTTCTACTGCATTCTTTAATAATAATTCCTGTATTTCCTGTTGTAGAACTTGTATGTGATCTATTTTGAATCTTTGCTTTAATTTTAGTGTGGGTAAAGTTATGGACTGCCACATGCATATGTAGTCCATAATTATGCCCATCTACTGGTGAGGGATGTTGGGGTGAGCAGGATGCATGAGTCTTTTAGCGGTAATACCTCTAGACATTGACCTCTAGTTTTCCCTTTGCTGCCACCAGCCTAGTATTTGAAAAGTGTTTTCTGGAGTTTGACCCTGAAACTGAGTTGTCTAACGTGGTCTCACTTCTCTACCGTCAGCTGTAACATCTCTTTTATAGTGTTCTCTTGCCTGTAATGCCCCTATTACCTAGGCAGTTGCATTGGTTTTGGTCTTGATATAATTATAGACCCTGTGGAGAGGATTTATAAGACTCTATATGAGGCCAAACTACACAGGATGTAGCTGGCTTTAAGAAGACCTCTCTACTTTGTTGGACTATGGCAGACAGGTCTCAAGTAGATTCTTCTTGTTCCACCTCTATATGTACTCTATAAGTGTCTGCTGCTCTTTTTATCAGCTCATAATATTGCAAAATCTCATTTGGTGCGGATGGTCTATTTCCTTGTGTGTAGATTCAGCATCTATATTCTGACATGCTTCCTTTCCCTAGATGTCATTGCCTGTGTCATGCTCTGAAATATCGGATTTGAAACTGTGGTTTTCGTAACTACTGAATATCTTTTTGACCCTGTACTTCCTCCTATGTGACTGGGGGGTCTAAACTGATGCTTTTGTTTAGTTGACTCTGTGTTCTTTTGGCATTTTCATTCCTAAAGGCTTAGGCAACTTACATACTGCAAAGGCAATGTTCAAATGACTGCCTTTTTTTTTTCTTCAAAAGACTGGTAATCTCAGTGGAGAGCCCACTCTTCCTTTTTAGACTTAAGGAGCCCTGAAGACTTTCTAAACACCTTTGTTTTTGAGGTATCTTGCTTGATATATCTTTCGAGATAGAGAGCATCCATCTCTCAACCTCCAGTGTCTTTAGAAATTGAAATCCATGCCTTTCAGCAACTCTTTCCAGGTGGTCTTTTTTTGGACCAGACGAGATAGGATTTGGTGTCACCTTCTACCGACAGTCGCCACCAACATTGAGGGCTGTGCTTTTTGCAGCCTATTTCGATGGAAGGCTTTGGCTGCCACGCCTTATGTGGAGACTTTAATTCCTTTTTTATTAAGAGCTTGGGATGCCTTTATGTAAAGTACTATAGGTTTAAGGCCCATTGTCCAGACCTCCATGTTCTAAGAGGGTGCCTCCTCAAGGATGATTCAAGGTGTTCTCCCAGAGTCTCATAATAAGCAGTAACATTCACTTCCTCAGAAAACTCTTTAGCCATAGAGCTTTTCCAATTGGTCTTTGAAGTTTTGTCTGACCTAATAGGTCTACCTCTATCCAATGTGCAGAATTCCAGTGATGATATCAGGTTTGTCCTTGTGCTGTGTAGACTCATATCAGCCACTGTAAGAGTGCTGAAAAGGCTTGTTTGTACACATATCTTCAGTTTACCTATGGCCCTGGTCTTTACAATTTATCTAAAATCCTTGAACAGTAGCCAAAACCAGGCCTAAAACATAATTTAATTCCATACCCATATTAAAATAGGTAAGCCCTCCAATTGCTGCCCACCCCCTCAACTGCCCTCTTCCCCGAGAAATCTTCAATATGGAGATAACAAAAACATCTTACAGCAGTTTCTGAATGTAATGGGCAAAAGAGCACAGGCTTTTAATACAGTTCTGAAGAAAAGCTCATTAAATATTCTGATGCTTCAAAAGATCTTGCACATTAGCCGGGATCTAGATTTATCCACAGTAGCTTGGAAATGTGTGTCCAGAGGAGCCTTTCTTTCACATCAACTGCTGAGCTGTTGATCTTTGCAGCTGAACATGGGGTGGATGGAGTTTTCTTCCAAGGTTCAGCTTTAAATGGAAACTCCAGCACTACATCAGTGTTTCGGGGAAGAACACAGCATTTACCACTGTTAGATAGGTTTTGGCTCAGACTAGAAATCAATGTTTTTTCCTTTCATCTCCTCCTTACTTATATTGTGAAGGCTGTGCTCGGCACCCGCTATCTTTTTGTAAAGAGCAACAACACAGCTACTGGTAAGAGTAATCTTTTACAAAGAATAAATGTTTCTGAATTGTGTACGGTGCAAGTTAAAGTCGTACAAAAATGAAAATGCCTGCATAAAAACAAAACAAAAAAAACCCCACACTTTTCAAGAAGCCCTGTAAAAGTGTTTTTTTTCTTAGTATCTTAGTGGAATAGTTGAACTTATCTCAGTCACTGGCAATAACCCTGCCCAGATGTTTTTGTTTGCTGTGTCACTATAGATAGGAACCAATCACATGCAAATCAGCTTTATTTCGCACAAATAGGGACAATGTCACCCGCACCGCCAGGCCACGCCTCCTCTAAATGGGAACAAAAGCAACCTGAAATCAGTTGGGGCCTTGTTGGCTCTCATTAAGGGGCAACTTGAGTCCTGCGACAAAACAAGAAGAGAACTACAAATGGGCATACCAATACAACTCGGGGCATCTCCTGAAGCAAAACAACAATTTTAAAGATCGCCATGAAAAGTGACTACCAGACAAATGGGCTCACCTATCAACCTACAAGGCACACAAGCTATTTAGTACAGTCTTTTGGGCTCACCAAACAAGAACTTCACCAAAAGCTCATTGATGCTGACACTTTCACCTAAATGAGGAACATACCCACTCACAAAACAGTGAGATCTTCACAAGTCATATCATTGCCCGTGCGCGATACAGTAAACAAGTGGTAATAACAATGCAAAAAGCAGCCATTTCAGCTCAACACTTTTTTCTAACAAACTTTATTGCATTTTTATATATTTAATAGTACATATTACACGAGAATGACTTTCCAAGTAGCGAATAAGGACAAAAGGAGTCAATGGCATGTATAAAGTGCCATGAGTATGGCATCAAAATCCATTCTCGGTCAAGCCAATGCAGGGAGAAAAACAAAAATTGAGCGACATAAGCAACCTCCCACCCGGATCTAAAGCCAAATAAAAAACCTTGATGTGTCACCTAAGAGCTGTCGCTCAGAACCGGAAGGGGGAGATGTACATGCAAGTGTGATGCAATCTAGTTATGGACCTGGTAGAACGGGTGGTATTGGAGCCTCTGCAGAACACAGCAACCCTAGGGTGTAGTCGGTGTTGGACACATATGGACAACCTAGCTGTGATTCAGTGTCTACTCAGGGAACGGGATCTTGTGCCTTAAAGCCCTCCAACCGCATATCCCATTCCATGGAGATGGGCGATTTGCGCAGCCACCTATATTCCTCCCGCCTGAAGGCCATACTTTCTACAAAACCCCCAACGATGAACCTCCTCCTGCCAGTCTTCTAGTTTTGGGGCCAATGGGGACTTCCAGCATCTAGTGAGCAGGTGTTTCGCCAGCAGTAAAGCAAATTCTGTGAATCGCACTCCCATTTTGGATCCTCTAGGTCCCGTGGGAAGTTCTAGTATACAGTGTTCAATGTTATCCCAGCAGGCCTGTCCCGTTACCTCACCTAGTGCTCCCGCTATTCCCGCCCAGTAGTTTGAAAGTTGTGGACAGGCCTACAGCATATAAATCAAGTCTGCCCTCTCCACTCTGCAACGGAGACATATTGAGGGCGCAATGGGGGACATCGGATTGATTTTGTGAGGTATTAATTATGCCCTGTGCAAAATGGAAAATTGAATAAGTTTGATTCTCGAGTTGAGACACCTTTTTGGGGTATTCTAGCATACACGCCTATTCCTTGTCTGAGAGTACCCTGGTTGTCAGTCTCCCACCTTTCCCTTAAGGATGTAAGTGGCGTCATGAGGTGGTCCTGGAGGCCCTTATATAGTCACTGCATTAGTGCTGACCATGCCCTATCGTGTGCAACGCCCGGAGTAGCTCATGAGTTGAGGGCTCAAGACAGTCCGCTGTCCAATATGTACACACATATTGAAGGATACTGGCATGTGTGAGGGATAGGGAGTCCGGGAGGTTGTGTGTATTAAATCCGTGTATCAAGAGGAAGCCATCCGCAAGCTTGCATCCATTATCTTGAACAACCGCTGTATATTCAGCGAGGTGTTTCGACACTGCACAAACCTGCATTGGTCTATATGTATCAGTTGTGGGAGCAACGGAAGCAACCTGCGAGGCAGAATCTTGCTAAGTATTTTATACTCTGTGTTCAGTATCGAGACTAGGCGATATGAGGACAACTTCCACGGGGGATTCCCATTCTTCAGCAAGGATGCCACTAGTGCTTTTCTGGTGGAAGAGGGGAGAAGACTTTTGCCGAAGGATGGGTTAAACAAATTTTTCTATGTCCGGGATCCATTCAGCTTAGCACTTAAGCGTCCTAAAAAAAACAGACTTCGAGTATACACTTATCAGTTAATGGAGGTGACTAGATCTCTAAGTGTTCAAGCAGATTTACAAAGAGGGGCTGCTGTTCAAAGGTTTTTCAGTAATGTGCTTCATCTCTTTCAAGCTTCTCATTCTGGTTTGATTTTATACTTTAAAGCGTGCCATGATTCAAACAGCCTAATATATAGTGATGTGACTAGAAAAAATGAGCATGATATTCATTCAAATTAATGTTTAAACAATTAGGAACTCACATGCTCAGAGGAGATTTTTTCAGAAGCTCAGAACTTGGTGTACCCACAACTTCCATGATTCTTTTAACTGGTCAATATCTGCAAATGTTCAGGAAATCCAGCTGATGATGAAAAACGCCTACCTACCCGTTGCAAAGAAATACAACAGAAAGCACTCATTGCGCAAGTCATACTGTCCCGACGAAATATATTTGCAGCAGATCAGTTACAGCTTACTTTGCAACTAGAGATTCTGGAAATTAAATTGAGTCAATAGCAGCACGTAATGTTTATTAAAAGCCCAGTCTCTTCTCTTGGCTTCACTAGAAAGCATAAAATGAGCATTATTTTGGTAGCTACTGGATTTATTTTAGCTCAAGTATACTCCAAAGAACTTTCAGATGCCAGGCTCAATTAAATGTCTCAATAAATAAAGAAATGTTTAACAGATAACGAGAACTTCAGAAGCAAGATGAACCATTTACTGCTTTGCAACATGATTTACTTATTTGTTACCACTCTGTTTAACATCAATGTAACTTATATTACCACCAAAATCTTGCTCCATCTTTTAAAATTGAATCATACAGTTTACACAATTCTGAATCCAATAACTGCAAGGCAACCTAATTATTAATGTATTCCATCCCTCAATAACCTAGCAACTCTAAACTATAAGAGAAACTACCACCATGATAGCAATTGTTTTGTGGCTGGCTTAACATAGATGTTCATCTTTGAGAACAGACACTTTTGCTTGATAAATTTGACACAGACACTATGTGGTTTACATCTTTAGCTTTGCTTACTAATTTTTAGAGCTGGAGCATCTGCCCCAGCATTAACTGCGACCTCTCTTTTGCGACAAATGATAATCTCGTTTACTGCTTACTTCCTGTTAAAACTTAAATTTTATTCTGTTTCATCCTAAATGCCTAAAAATGATCATTCCCAAAAGCCTGTCTCATAACCTTCTTTTCCTTCATTGAATGTACACCTGGATTAATAACACTTTTCTAGTGGTATTTGTAGTTACAAATCATAATCATAAAATCATAAGCTATTTCAATAGTCTGTCTGTCATTCTCTTTTTTGCAAGGGTGTCTTCCAGTAACTGACATCAAGTTCAAGACTAAGGGGCCGATTACGATGTTGTTAGGAAAGCATTACCACCGAATCGGGTTAGGAATGCTTTCCGAACGATTTGTATTGAGGGAGTCCTACCGACCGATTACGATGTGTCCGGATGCTTACGAACTCGGTTCGGTCGGACTCGCAGTGACTCCAATGGGAGCCTGTGTCCCGAACGAGAACACAGGCTCACATTGGAAAAAGGGGTGGGTGGGGAAAACCTTGCAACCTGGAGCGGGCACACCATGGTGCCTGCCACATTGTGCATGGTTGGGAAGAGGGGTCCGTTGGGTACCCCCAAGGGCCACATTCGGTCGCCTCCGGGTGAAGGGGGGGCCTGCAAAGGGCCCCAAAAGACCGATTCCGAAAGCTGTTTCGGTCAAACCGATTCAGAACGGCTGTCCGAATTGGTCATCGTACTCGCTCATTCTGAAACAGTCTCCATTGGGCTGTACGATTCGGCTCCGAATGACTCCGGCTGCCTGAATCCCATTCGGACAGCCCGGACGGCTTCCTTGCATCGTACACGGTTGTCCGGAAAGGTGACCGATTTGGTAGGAAACAAGGGTTCTGAATCCGATTAAAAAATACCGAATCCCATCCGGAGCCCTTCCTAACAACGTAATCGGCCCCTAAATGTCACAAGTCACATATCCAGCACTAACAGTCCCATTACTGTCTGTAGGTTCTACTTCAACCTATATATCACAACATTCTTACTATTCTCAAGACTACCCCACATCTCTTCCTCATTAAGAGTACATTAAATATGGACATCACAAAATCAATTCCCAATTACATAGGCTCTAAAAACAAGTTATAACATGGAAAGGAGTTCTAAGCAGTAGCATAGTTATAGATATTAATTAATGTCTCTCAATCAGAATACATGTCATCACAGTAATATTTTCTGGGTAAATTTGCAAATGAATTTACTTTTACAATTCCATAACGATAACATTTTTCAAGAAGCCTATATCCAGTAGTGGCTTGAGTTAGTTCACAAGTGTCAGTTGCGCGTGTTCCAAAATTATGGGTGACAGAAAGGGTGAAAAAATATAGCATGCCTTAAGGCAGAGTGCAAGGGTAGCCGACTAACACTGCCTCTCAAATGGCAGGCTTCCTGAACCTACACACAGATGAGGAACATATATCTTAATCGAAGACTGAAGTAGAACCTAACCTGTGACACATAAGCCTCAAAGAAGCATCAGGCTGACAGTCACATGTTGGCTGTCATTTGTTAAACATTTTATGTCTTTTATACACATGCTGCTTAAACCGTGGATAAACATACTTGTGAACTAATGCAAGCCACTACTTGATACATTTACTGAAGAAAACTGATGTTTTAATTATGGAAATTTAAAAAGTACATTTATCTACAAATTTACCAAAAAAGGAAAATGTTACTTACCCAGTAAGCATCTGTTTTTGGCATGTAGAGCTGTAGATTCACATGCTTTGCATACTCCTGCCATCTAGTGTTGGGTCCGGCTGTTTGCAAGTTGTTTTTGTTCGAAGAAGTCTTTCCAGTCATGAGGTAGGCGACTCCTCCTTTCGGTGATAGTGCGCATGGGCATCGACTCCATTGTTAGATTGTTTTCCCCGCAGAGGGTGAGAATGGAGTTAGTAAAGGTAGAATAGAGATGCCCATGCGTAGGTATGTAAGATAAGAAAGAACTGCAACAGATATAGGGACCCGGGGAGGCGAGTGGGCGCATATGAATCTACAGCTCTACATGCCAAGAACAGATGCTTACTGGGTAACATTTTCCGTTCGAGGCATGCGAGCTGTAGATCACATGCTTTGCATAGACTATACAGCAGTATTCTCCCAAAGCGGTGGCTAACCTGTAGCGGTTGCAGTTGTTTGAAAAAGTATTTTAAGTACTGCCTGGCCTACATTAGCTTGTTGCCTCACTAACACATCTACACAGTAGTGTTTGGTGAATGTGTGCGGTGTAGACCATGTTGCCGCCTTACAGATGCCAGCTAAGGTAATATTCCCTAAGAAGGCCATAGTAGCCCCTATTTTGCGGGTGGAATGCACTTTAGGGGGTATTGGCAATGTCCTTTTTGCTTTTGTATAACATGTTTGTATACATTTAACAATCCATCTTGCAATACCTGATTTAGAAATGGAATTGCCTTTGTGTGGCGGAGAAAAAGCAACAAAAAGCTGCTTTGTTTTACGAAAATCTTTTGTTCTTTCTATATAATATAGTAGAGCTCTTCTAACATCAAATGTGTGTAGAGCTCGTTGTACTACAGAATCAGGTTGAGGAAAGAACACAGGTAACTCAACTGATTGATGTGAAAAGCAGAAACCACTTTTGGAAGAAATTTGGGATTGGTTCGAAGAACCACCTTGTGTTTGTGAAGTTGAAAGAAAGGCTCTTGTATAGTTAGTGCCTGGAGTTCACTAACTCTCCTTAAGGAAGTGATTGCAATAAGAAAAGCAACCTTCCATGAGATAAATTGTAGTTGACACTTGTGCATTGGTTCAAAAGGTGGTCCCATTAGCCTTGTAAGGACTATGTTCAAGTTCCATACTGATGCAGGTGGAGCTCTTGGTGGTATTACCCTTTTAGCCCTTCCATAAAGGCTTTAATCACTGGTACTCTGAATAGAGAGAAGTGCTGTCTGTTTTGTAAATATGCAGCTACTGCTGCTAAATGCAATCGAATGGATGTATAAACTAATCCAGATTGCTGTAAGTGTAATAGATAACAGATGATGTTTTGTACTGAAGCATCAAGGGGATTGATATTTTTACAATATAAAACAAAACGTTTCCACTTTGCTGCATAAAATGCCCTAGTAGTAGGTCTCCTAGCCTCTTTTAGGATATTCATACAGTCTGGTGGTAATTGTAAATAACCAAACTATGACTTCAGGAGCCAAATCGCCAGGTCGAGTTCCTTGGGACTTGAAAGCCCGATTTCTCCATGGCTCTGAGTGAGGAGACTGGAGTGGAGATGCAGCTTTTGGTGTCGAACTACCGACAGCTCCAGCAGGGTTAACGTGTCCATGTGGGAGCTATGAGAATCAGTGTGAGGGATGCTTGCCTGAGCTTCCGAACTACCAGGGGAATGAGTGGGAGAGGAGGAAAAGCGTAGGCAAATATCCCTGACCAGTTCATCCATAGGGCATTGCCTTTGGAGAGCGGGCGTGGGAACCTGGAGGCGAAGCTCGGGCATTTTGCGTTTTGAGCTGTGGCGAACAGGTCTATGTGAGGAAATCCCCATTCCTGAAAGTGGGGTAGAAGAATTTGGGGATGAAGTTCCCACTCATGGATTTGCTGTCTCTGTCTGCTGAGAAGGTCTGCAATTTGATTGTTTACTCCTGGAAGGTGTTCTACTAGGAGATACATTTTGTGATGTATGTCCCATTTCCAAAAGGCTTGTGCTGGGCGTGACAGTTGGGGAGAGTGTGTCCCCCCCTGTTTTTGTATGTAGCGGTCATGTTGTCTGTGCGGACTAAGACGTTTTGCCAACAAGGTGAGTTTGAAAGGCTTTGAGCGCTAGAAACACTGCTAGTAGCTCTAGGTGATTGATGTGTAGGCTCCTGTACTTTAGAGTCCATAATCCTTGGAGTGTGTGAGTCTGTAGGTGAGCGCCCCAACCAGTGAGCGATGCATCTGCTGTTAGCACGGTCTGTGGAGCAGGGTCGAGAAAGGGCCGCCCTTTGGATAAATGTTGTGGGTTCCAACCACTGCAGAGAGCGATGGGTGCGGCCATCCACCAACACTAGATCGGTTAACTGACCCTGCGACTGGTTCTACTGACTTGCTAAGCATTCTTGAAGGGGACGCATGTGAAGTCTTGCGTGGGGAACAATTATAATGCAAGAGGCCATCATGCCTAGCAGTTTCATGAAGACTCTTGCTGGCAATGATTGGTTGGGCTGAAATTGAGTGAGAAGGGACTGAATACTGTGAATCCTGGCTGTATTGGGAGAGGCTAGAGCTTTCTGAGCATCTATCGTGGCTCCCAGATAAGTTTGTGTGTTGGAAGGCTGTAGATGAGACTTCAACGCATTTACTGTAAACCCTAGTTGGTGAAGTAAGTGAATAGTGGTTTGAGTGTGTTGGAGACACATTTGGTAAGTACTGGCTTGATGAGCCAGTTGTCCAGGTATGGGAAGACATGGATTTGTTGTCTTCTCAGATGTGCTGCGACTACTGCCAGACATTTGGTAAATACCCTGGGAGCAGTGGTGACTCCAAACGGTAGTACTTTGAATTGGTAATGATGACCCGCTATGATGAATCTGAGGTATTTGCGATGAGCGGAATGAATTGGAATGTGGAAATGTGTCTTTTAAGTCTAGAGTAGACATAAAATCACCCTGCTGTAGAAGCGGGAGCACTTGTTGAAGTATTACCATGTGGAAATGCTCTGACAGTAAGTAGAGGTTTAGTTCTCTGAGATCTAGAATAGGTCTCAAGGAGCCGTCCTTTTTGGGGATGAGAAAGTACAGGGAGTACACGCCTGTCCCTTGTTGTTGTAAAGGCACAGGTTCAATGGCTCCTTTGGAGAGGAGAGACTGGACTTCTTGCTGAAGTAGATGTAAATGTTCTGGTGACATTTTGTCAGAACATGGTGGTATGTTTGGAGGATTGTAGGTAAGCTCCAGGCAATAACCATGTTGGATAATTCCTAACACCCATTTGTCTGTGGTGATAGATTGCCAAATGGGGAGAAATTGTAAAAGACGTCCCCGAAAGGTGTTAAATGATCGGGGGGAAGTGTAGGCAACTCACTGCTCGTTGGGGGAGAGGGAATTACGCGGAGCGGAACCCTTGCCTCGACCTTTGTTGTGGTTACCTCTATATCCTCCTCTAAAGAAACCCCTTGTAGAGGAAGATTGACTGTTGCCTTTGTAAGAGGTGGCAGTATTGTCTAAGTACATGGTTTTCGACCCTCCACGGTAGAAGGAGCGACGAAAGGAGCCCCGATTAGAGGGAGACTGCAGAGCTCCCATTTTTTCTAAAGACTTATCTACTTCGGGCCCGAAGAGATGTTCCTTGTCAAAAGGAGTATTTAAAATAGACTGTTGTACTTCTGGTTTGAAACCAGAAATCCTCAACCATGCATGTCTTCTTAGCAACACACTAGTGTTGATCTCTCTAGCTGTGGTGTCTGCAGCATCTAAACCGCATCTTATTTAAGAATTGGATATGAGCTTCCCTTCCTGGACTAAGTCCTGGGCTTTTGCTTTGTGCTCATCAGGGAGGTGTTGTAGCAACTGCTCCATTTCGTACCAGTGTGCCCTATCATATCTGGCTACCAGGGCCTGGGTGTTGGCAATGCGCCAATGATTTGCTGCTTGGGCGGCTACTCGTTTACCAGAGTAAGTCTAATAGTTTTGACTCCTTGTCTGGAAGGGGAGCATCACCTGTAGTCTGTGGATTGGCCCGTTTACGGACATTAGAGACCTAGTGGTAACTGTCCTTTATTAAAGACTGGATCTGAGGGAGCAGATTTATATTCTTATCAATCCTGGGGGGTGAGAATGCGAGCTTGCACTGGATCTTTAAAGATGTTGTCGGCATGTCTCATCATGCCTTTAAGCATAGATAGAGTGTGACTAGCCCTTTGTGTGGTCATGAGCGTTTCAAATAGGAAATCTTCCTCTAAAGATTCCTTGTGTACCTGTACCCCATGATATTCTGCAGCTCTAGCAAGTAATTCTAGATATCCTACATTGTCGTCAGGAGGGGAAGGCTTTGCAGGGTAAAGATCTAGGTCGTTATCTCTAGGTGAATCTGTGTGATAATCCTTCCAGGGGTCTATAGGTAAAATATTGTCCCCCCCTATCTCCATCATCATCATTGTCGAGTGGTGATGGAGAGTTAGTTGGTGTAATCAGTAAATGACGCAAAGGTGGAGAGGTTGGTGTAGGGGAACGTAGTAAAAGAGGAGGGGAGGGGTTAGTACCCACATTCTTCCTCTTGAAAGGAATAAAGAAAGGTGCGTCCTCGGACTCAGGTTTGCATTTTGAGGTGACTTAGTAAGAGCACGTCCTGTATCTGGATTTATATAAAGTTCCTTTTGTTTTGGGTCCGATTTGGGTGTTGGGGAGTCAAAAATCGGTTCCTGCAGCTTCGGAGGAACAGTTTTAGGTTTCGGCGCCGAGGATTTCGGTGCCAGGGTAGAATCACTTTTCGGTGCCGAAGGAGGCTGTGTTTTTAGTGTCAACAATTTCGGCTCCGAAGCGGTTTTCAGCCTGAAGGTTTTGGCTCTGTGCCAGATTTCGGCTGAATCGATCCCGAGCCGGAAGGCTCAGAGACATGTTTCAATGCCAAGTCGGAGGACGGGGCATCGGAAACATCTTGTCGGTGCCGACCGTGGCCCGAAAGCGGGGGTGGGACCGAAGCCTTTTGTTTCGGCTGAGTTGGAGTTTGGGTTAAGGGGCGTTCGGTACTCACGGTACGTTGACCTTGTGGCAAGTCTTCTTCCAACTCGGAGTCCGATTCTGGAATGGAGACAAGTTCCTCGTGTTCTTCCTTGGCCCCTTGTGCGTCAAATTCGTGCTCAGATCCTTCGCCGAAGATGTCCGGCGTGTATTCAACGTTTTGGCTCTGCACCTCGCGATGTCGAGCCCGACTATCACGGAGCGTTTTCTTCGATCGGAACGATTTGCATGCGTCGCAGTCCTGTTCGTTGTGCTCTGGAGACAAGCACAAGTTGCACACTTTGTACAAGTAGGTGCGTGTATACTTGGTGAGGCACAGAGGGCAGAATTTGAATGGAGTCCGTTCCATCGACTGCGAAGTGGACTGATGCGGTTAGGTCTTCGATCGAAATAGAGGTTTTCGTTGACGGATACGATATGCGGAGAAGTGGGATACGCGTTCGAAACAATACCGACGCGGGTAGAGTGGATTGCGCACCGAGGGGAACCCGAAGATCGGCTTTGAACCCGAGCGCAGCAATACACGTCCTAATCCGATGGCGGAAAAAATCTAACAATGGAGTTGATGCCCATGCGCACTATCACCGAAAGGAGGAGTCACCCAACTCGTGACTGGAAAGACTTCTTTGAAGAAAAACAACTTGCAAACATCCGGACCCAACACTAGATGGCAGGAGTATGCATGTGATCTACAGCTCACATGCCTCGAACACACTGTTACTGTGAGGATATGTAACGTATTTGAATACCGGTCGTTAATAATCTTGAAAAACACAAGTGCTTTGGAGTTCTTTCTATTTTGTATACCTACCAACGTCATGGACACGCACACATGGACACGCACACATGCCAGAGGGGATAATCCATACACCAAGTAACTTTATTTTTTAATTTAACACGTTAAAAGCTAATATTGTACACTGTCCCGCTCCTGAGGATTTCAGAGCCATAATTGCAAGACTTTGCACTAGGCTCAACTGATTAAGCCAACGCTGCCACCTCCAAAACCACTCTTCTAGCTTTTTGAAAACAGGTCTCAATTTTTCCATCTTTGGTATTTATCTTGTGAAAGATTAGTATTATTTTAAATAATCCACAAGATTACTAGCTGTTCTGCAACCCCAATATTGCTTTGAAGATCCTTACAAGAACCCACATGAGCCTCATTTACTTCCTTTATTCTCCATCTCAGAACAAATAAAGATGTTTACCGTCTCTAATCAAACAGCCAGTTTGCAACTCAGTTTACCAACCTGGCTCATATACCAAAGTCGTTAGCCTTCTATCAAATACCTTTCTGACTTCTAAGCAAATTACATACATTACTCTGTATTACTTATAACGTCACTCCGTCAAAGAGACCAATTAGACATGTTTGGTGCGGCACGGCCTCTTGTCAAACCACATTTACAACTTACAATAACGAGTCAGCCTCTTTTCCCTTAGAAGGGATCCATTTAAACATCCAACCATTGAGTTCATGCATTCTCCAGTGAGTGATTAAACAGGTTTTTTTGTTTTGCTGTCAACATTTTCTTTACTTAGTTTCCCGGCATGTTACCTTCCTAGAAGACGGACACAAGGATTTTTTTTTTTTTTTTTAAACAAATGAGCTGCAGCCCACCACTCAATACCTTGATTCATCTTTGAATAGCGGAAACATGGTTTGCTGACCACTACTGCTTTCTCTTGACCTCACTTTCATCACCACCTCTCTCCATTTAGAATAACTAGATTAAAATTTCTTTTAAATATTTGTTTAATTGATTTTAAGATTTTCTCCTTCAAATTAAAAAGCACAGATGTTCCGTTTTCCATGCTTCATTGATTTATTCTCTATCTCCGGTCTTCTGACCAACGTACATGGGATTTTCCACAAATACAAATTTCCATCTAGCTACTGAAGAGTGAAATGTTGACCATTAACACATTTACCTCTCAAGATCAGGGGCGTGGCTAGCCGCCGATCATGGCGGACACGAATTGAACGAGCTCCGGAGCCCGAGCGTAATTATCCTGGGCAAATGCAGATTTTGGACCCCGTTACACCGTGTTAGGTGGGCGGGGTGCTAAGAACGAAGAGCAACACACATCTGGACATCGTAGCCGCGCCGATTCCGCAGCATATAACGGACCTGAGGCTGAGACCAGCGCGACGGCTGCTAATTGAGGAGGGGCTGTGCAACTACGCCATAAGACGGCGAGACCTGGAAATACCAAGTACAGCCGCCTGGTTGTCGAAGGTCGCCCGAGTGGGCGGTGCAGTGGACCTGGCGGTGGAGGATGGGTCCTGAACGGCACCACGTCGACATTCTGGGGCCCGGATTTGGAGTGGTGCGGCTTGGGCCTCGGCCGAGGCTGTGTCGCTGGAGAGCGGTGGGCCTCGGGAGTGGGTCTGACCTGGGCAGCGAAGTCGAGCTGTGGGCCCCCTGTTGGTGTGTGCCGTTCACTCTCTGGGGCTCGGGAGTCTGCGGAGCGCTCCCCCCCCCCGCCGGCGGATCTCTCATCAGTGGCCCGCGCAGTGGAGGTGAGCCGTGAGTCGGAGGCCCCCTTTTCTTCGCCCCCCCTCCCCCCCCGATTCCTCCTGCTGGCCCGGGCTGGTGGAGGAAAGAGTTTACCGTGTGGCGCATTGTTGTGGACGCGGCCTGGGTCGAGCCCCTCCCTGTGTCCCGGAGCCTGTGCGACACGAACACGTTCACTCCTGTTCCCCGTGAGGTCACTTGGAGACTAGCATCATCTGGAGGACGCACGCCGGTTCCGGGACCGGATCTCCAGTTAAGAGATACCTGCGCACGGGGGCTCTTGAGGCAGACACAGGTATTATTGAAAGAGCAGGACAACGCACCGACCTTGGGTGAGAATATATTGCAACTTTCTTTTTCTCCCCCTCCCCCCGCCTTGGGAATCGACCAGGGGGCAGCTAACTGTGCCAGTGCTGCTGGGGGTAACCCGTTGGGCGCACGCCGATCACTGCAATCTGTTGAGCCAGTTACACAGATTAAGGAGGCTCTGGAGGAGACCTGAACACTGTATGCCTCGGCTGTGCTCCCAGCCCCTACAGTGTGCTATCCTTGCCCTATTGAGGGATAAGTATAATGTGACTCCATTGCTACAAGGGCCCTGCTTTCTCTGCCCCGCCCTGTGACTGCATTCCTGTGGCTGAGTGAATGACCAGCACTGGCACATTATTGCGCTAACTCTGGGACCCACCGGATAGTCTGGGTCTAATTACTCTTTGCTCTCAGCTCTTTTCAACAGCAACGGAGGGCTTGCGCACGTCTCGCACTGGGGCCCGAACGCCATCCATCCTGATACGGGACTACTCGAACAGTGACCATTCATAAATATTGACACACCAGTGAGGGGTGCGAGGCGTTTACAAGGGGAAAGGGGCCGCCCAAAGGGGAAAATGCAGGAGGCAGCCGCCACTAACTCCCAAGACATGGAAGATAGGGACCCAACCATGAGTATGCAATCAGTTAATACAGTCCCACCAACAGACGACGCGGGAGCCCAGGACAAGCTGGACTGGATACTCAATGAGGTCCGGGAATCCAGAAGAGAAATAGAACAGCAAATAGGCACCCTCACCACAGGCTTTACCCTGCTCAAGGCGGACCATGCCAAACTAGCTGACACGGTCAAGGTTCATAGCTCCACCCTAGAGGATTTGGTGCCAGAACATAAGGAGCATACGAAACAACTCCAGGCACTCCAAAAACAAGTCACGGGACTGATGGACAGGGTTGACGATGCAGAGGGCAGAGCAAGACGCAACAATATTCGCGTCATTGGGCTTCCGGAACGAAGTGAGGGGACGGAGGCGACAATCTACATGGAACAATGGTTCCGCACGCATGTGGTCCCTGAGAGCCTCTCGGACTTCTTTTGCATTGAAAGGGCGCACCGCAGCCCTACAGGAAAACCGAGAGTATCTGCAAGAGTCCGAACATAGTTAAAACTCATATTGAACCGTTGCAGGTGGAGAGAGAAAAGAGAAAGGAAAAGATTGTACCAAGATTAAGTACAGATAGTGGATCTCTTAAATAACCTTCCACCGAAATGTAATGCTTGCTTAGGAAATCCTGTAATTTACTAAGTATGCTTCATTTATAATATCCTTTAGGTTTACTCCACTACATGGCTACGGGACGGGACTTAACAGCTAGGGAGTGGATGGATATATTGGAATACCCGCGGAAGATACCGCGCAATGCCAAATTCAAGTTTATTCAATGTATGATTTTACACAGGGCTTATCTGACCCCACATAGGCTACAGCGCATGTACCCGACCACTGCCCACCAATGCCCCCGATGTACACTACCAGAAGCAGACCTACTTCATATGTTATGGGCGTGCCCATGTCTCGCTGATTTTTGTGGTGGGGTTAAGAGATGGATAGAGGATACTACTCACCTCTTCATGGGGGGGGGGCACAGTACTGGAGTGCTTATTGGGTATCCGTAAACGTAAGAAGGCACACAAGGTCCAGCTACGCTTTTTCGATTTGGCGCTCATAGTTGCTAAGCGGTCAATCGCAATGCGCTGGGAGTGAGCAAGAGCCCCTACGTTGCGTATGTGGCACGATGAACTGACCAGGTGGGCAGGGGCTGAAAGTGCAGCGCTGCATAGAGAGGAGGCCCGTGGATTACGGAAAAATCCAATCTCCATGGATTGGGATGTAATGGTAGAAGCCTATAAAAATACAAATCCCCGATGACGATTCTGACGTTCCGCATACCCAACAGTAAATGTAATACAGTTTTTAAAAAAAATTTATGCAGCCAATCAATATTGGTTCTGGATGGAGCAGTGCTATAAGTTATTGTATTCAAGGAACATTGTTGGGAGAGGGACGATTATTTAGGATTTTGTACCACGTAGCCAGAGTCAAGGGAGGGGGGGTGGGATATAGTAGGGGAGGAGGGCGGAGTTAATGGGTATTAGTTAAATTCTACTGTATTTATAAATGGTCTGTATCCTAACATAGAATGAAGGCTATGTAAGAATTTTTCGTTTTCTCTATGTCCTTTGAATGTTCACAAAGATGGCCTTAATGCTCACGGTATGGAGGTTTTATATATAGAGGATGTATAATATTGCAGAACCTATGCATATAATATGTTTATTCAATGATAAAAGGAAAAAACCCAATAAAGTTTGTTTAAAAAAATTAAAAAACAACACATTTACCTCTCAAACAGGATACCCTTTCTATTGCTTTTATTTGCTTTCCTAATAAATGTCCGAAACCTCTGCAGTACCCCTTCACCTTATTTTTTTATGTCATACTTTTTCACACCACATTTACTTTCTCACCAGGGTCACCTTGAAAAAATACACCCTTCTTTGCAATGATAATGCTTCTGGGAGCTAATGCCTTAGTCTTATTTTGTACCATCTCTACTACTGGCTTAAGTTTGAAGCACAGTTTGGTAACCAAAGATGTCAAATTATCTTGATTTCTGTAAACACATCTGTTTTTAAGATCTCTGTATACAGCGCTGTTTTTACTTGCAGCTAAAAATAAATATCTTCTAGTGCCTACCCCATCTTGCCTATTCCTGTGGCACTTTCACTGTTTTCTAATATTCTGCAAATGCAAAGTAACAGAAGGATACAATCGTTTCCTGGAAAAAGGGCCTTGCCTTTCAGTAGTTCTGCCATGATGCACCCAACAGACCAAATGTCAACTGAAGAGAAAAGAGAAGCATGGTCACTTTCATAATACACTGGTTATTGGAAGCGTGAAATTTTTGCTGCAAATTTTCCTCTAGAGTTACCGGTTTGATTGTAGTGCATCCAATTCAACATGATTTCTGGAGCCCGGTACCACCTTGTTGCTACATATCCCGTCATTTCATCATCTGTTTGTCGGGCTAACCCAAAATCTAAAATCTGAAGGACAAAAAGAAACAATGTCTTAATATTGCAAAATTTGCTGGCAAAAATTGAAAAGGTCTGATAAATGCATATCATTTAAAAGACAATCATGCCCCAAATCAATGACAAAAAGCAGCTTTAGAACAGGAGCTCTTAGTGATAGGCTTAATGTACTGTACTAAGGTTAAAATTAATGACAAGAAGAATGTTTTTGAAGAAATTAATGTTTATGGGGATATGTTCCGTATCACAACTTGCACCAGAAGAAATTATTCCTTTTTTGGATTCAATGTAAAAGTACAGTCTCCAAAAGAGATGTAAAAAACAATATGATAAACATACATGTTCTTTAAGTTCTGCTTTGAATGTACTTATTTCATCAAATCTTGAGGCAAAGTTTCTTCTGATATGATGAAAGGTATTTATGGTACTAAAAACTCCACCATGTATAAATGTTTAATTTCCCCAAGGGTGGCTAGATAGAAATAAAGCATTGAACTTATTTCGGAATCTGATTTAGAACGTGTCTTGCCTATATCTATTTGGGATACAGTATTGTCTCAAATTCACTCTACCTTCGCTAGAGTCTGTGCTTTTTGAAATACTGGAGTTAAATAAAATAGTCCTAGATGATGCAGAGACACCACCCTCATTTTATTCAATTTGTTGGCGGAGTTAAACAAAGTCTCAAAGTCTCCCAAATTCCATTACTTCAAGGTTGGCTTAGATGGGAATATGTGGTAGTGCTTTGAGATAGATACAATTCTTCCTTTCTAATAGGAAACAGGCTGGAGCAATTGACACATACTGCTCAGAAACAAGAAGCTTAAATATAGGGTCCCACAAAGATCTTCATAGAGACTTTTATTATTCAATGTTTATATGGCGCCATTGGCCACCTTGATAGAATCATTTGGGGTCAAAGTGATTGCCTTTGCTGATGACACCCAGATTATTCTATCCTTGGAAAAGCTTTCAACCAAGTCTGAACAAACATTCAAATACGGTTTCTCTAGGGTCATATAGTGAATGAAAGAAAACCACCTGCAATGTAACACAGACAAGTCAAAAATACTGTTATATGGGAAGAGTAACAATGTTTCTTCCTTGGACTTGTCGCCAGTAGAATTACAGCCTTCTCCGCTGCCGGTAACCAAACATTTGGGAGTTAAGTTTGATTCTGATTTTTCTTTTTCAATCCCAAATTAGCTCAGTCACAGGAACTTCCTGGATCTGCTCCCAGTAGATTAAAGGAAAATTGACTAAGAACAGCAAGGATTGACTTTGCCACTAACCTCCATCTTGGATTCCCCAAAAAGCTAGGAAATGGCCTTCACGTGTTTCAGAATATGGCAGCTCGTGTAGTTAAGAAACTCCCCCGCCATCCTTTGTTAGCCATCCACTTAAAAGAATTTCATTGCCTACCAGTGCAAAAATGCATTTTTTTCAAATCCTTTAATTTTACAAATAGACACTTTTTTGCACAGCCAGGTTTAAACACTCCACTACAACCAGGAATTACGCTCCTCCAATTCCAACTTCTTTCACATTACAAAGTTCAAGTGGTAAAGGAAGGGTGGCAGGTCATTTGCTTTTTTAGCTACAAAGGAATGGAACAATTTTCCCACTAAAGTACGTAGGATAAACAACAAAGCCCTGTTCAGAAAAAAAACTAAAACATGGCTGTTTTCCACAACTTAATTCTCTGGTTACTTTCGGATAGTTTACCTTTTACAGGCAGCACCGGGAACCCTGTGGGGTAGCTGTTTGCGCTATACAAACAACTTTCATTTATTTATTCATTATAACAGACTGTTTTATTCTCATGTATCTCTATTCAAAATTAAAATTATACAAATGGATCTACAGTGGTATTGTGGTCTACAAAGCATGTGCATGTGTTTATGTCTTAAAGTGCATGAATTTTGGAAGGGGGTTTGGCAGAAAATTGTGATGTCTAATGTGTCAACTCCCTTATCAGCTGTTAACATTTTCTCAGGTACAGCTCATGATATATGGTCTCATCATCACATGAGAAGTACTGACATTCTGCAGACTGTTCGGAACCAGTCTTGAGGCACCGGGACACAGTCACCACTTAATGGTTTCCTTCCCCTTTGCTTCGGACTTCTGGTCTGCCAAATGATACAAAGACTTAAGAGACAGAGTACTGACAGCCTTATTGTATATTATCAACGGTTAAATGTGTCGCAAATTACAGATATGCCCTACAGTGAACAGTGGAAGGGGAGGCGCTGAACCACGTTATTTTCAAACAATTTCAAAATAATCAATTTTCAAGAGAAATTACAGATAAACAGGTAGTTCCTTTTACATTCATGTTGGCTCTCACCTTAGTTGTATACTTTCACAGGAATGTTTTTATTGATTAAACATTCTCCAAGAGTGTGACTGTAATCGATTCCTATATATGTGATACTCATCTACAATGCCAAAAGACATTTATCGTCTCTAACGTAATGCCTTCTAGCAAACCAGAAGACAATAATACTTCCACACAGTAAGCTTTTGGAATCCCATGCTAGTTTCTTCTTAAGAAAGGAAAAGAGCTAGTGTATGCTCAAAACGTCTTGTCCTACAATAATATCTGTTCAAATTACGTAAATTGTGGTGTCTCTGCGGAAATTTGTTAGGTATTCACATTGGTGGATTTTCCTGGTACCATTGACATGACTTTTAGCAATCACCTCAACCCACAGTGCGCAACGCTTTCTGCTAGGAAAAAACAAACAGACTTAGTTTGCGCATTATTCCTTTACAATGCACATATTAACTTACAATGCGAATTAAAACAACTAAATCATATGGCTTTTGACTTATCTGACAAAACATTGTGACTCACATTGACATAGTGATTACAATGGTGAAATCCACAGAATGTATGTTTAAGAAAAAGCATTTAGATAACTAATTCCCCTAACGAAGATGTCAGAGACTAGTATCAGACCGGTTTAAGGTTACAGATGGATCCTCCACTGCTACAGGGTATACAGCTACTTCAGCAAGACTACGTCGTATATTGCATCAGAAACGAATCTACATTGAGACAAGCAAGATCACCCAACTACATACTTACCGCAAAACGGAACACTGCCAGCAACATCAGAGAAGGCTTAACTTTGCTGTTGGACATTAAATATTCAGTACACAGAGTACATCTCAGAAAACAAAGTTTAATCAGAGAAAATCTGTCCGAACTTGCAATGCTTTCATGAACGGGAGTTAAAACACATGGCATAAAACATGTACTAAAAATGAGGCACTGCTTCAGGAACTCAGTTTCCCACAAACGGAAAAGTGTCACATCAAGATTTCCTGAAAAGGTGCCTCTGGGGAAAAAACATTTTGAGAAAGATGAGCGTTTTCTATCTTAAGCACTGCTTCTGAAATGTGTTCAGGCATGTTAGCTATTCAGTGATCATCTTCCTTGCTCTGGCATGGGCCCATCAACTTTGATTTTCAACCCTCCTGTGGGGTAATACATTTGTTCAAGAAACAGCCACACAGAGAACCATCATCGAGGCGGAAAGGCGCATTTATCAGAATTGGAAGTGACTGAACATAATAATTTGGCTCTTAAAGTTTTAAAATGTGTTCAAGTGTGTTTACACCTCTGTTCTATGATATGCCTGGAGGCCCAAAGTACCTTTACAAGAATGCAAAACTTCTCAAAAAGAAAAAAAATGCATTTAATGTTTTAAAATTAAAGGCATGACATCATTAAGTTCTGATGTTAAATCATGTGTTGCCATTATGACTCTTCATATCCAGGACAGAGAACTTAGCTCTGCTTATAATTGATTATAAAAATGATGTCAACTTTTTAATATCGAGGTTATTATTAGTAGTGTGTGCCTTTTTAGAACACAAGAGAATGTTTCCAATGGTGAGATTTCTTGCGTCATTTTGGGACTTTGTTATGAAAGTGACTATTACTTTTGGCACTACTTTGGTTCCAATATTTTCAGCTCGTTGAATTTTCTTTCCCCACAGACAATGTAATAAGGGAATACTACATTTGTATATCATTCATCCCACAGTACATAAGATTTGTACTTTCCTGTCAGCTTCCAGAGCAACACATGATAATGTGCCAAATGCAAGATTTTTCTAACTGCACTTAGGAATTTTGCTTACAAATGATCAATAGGCCCTTGGCAGGAATCAAAGGCAGCAGTCTACAAGCAAGAAAACAGCAACTGCACTAGTCTTGGCTGATATTCCATTGCACAAAATATGAGAAGTGGCAACATGCTACTTTCATTGCACATAGGGAAATCCCCTGCAGTTTTGATTTTGAAGCCATTCACACAAAAAGAAACCAGGGGATTTGAGAACATTGTTTATGGAAGTTTCATTACTTTAATTGATGTTCACTTAACCAGTACTCAATGCTTGGATTAGTTAAACATATCAAACATCCATAGCGAAAGATGCTTTGGTATTATTTAATGCTTTAAAAGACTGTTCTGTAACATTCTAGCAAAATATTTGATTCTATGAGTTAAAGAACTGTAATAAAAGATACTACTTACATGTCAAATTAATTGGTTCTGCAGCTTAATAACAGTCAAAGTACATTTGCTGTGCATAAGCCTACCGTCCATTGAGGGGTCAGAATGTCTGCTTGTTTCTGTAAAGAGACTCTACATTGATGTGGACTGGTACTCCATAATGCTGCACACAGTGACATTTCCAAAAATAAAATTTCCTACCACATTCTATGTTATGTATGTACTACCTGTATTCATCGCCTCTCCCTGGGAGGAACTCACTAGAATCTCCAACAGTTATACCAGGGGACACTATTTTTAATTGTAAGTAATGATTCTTTTGCAGTGTAATCATTGGCATAATCATGAGTGGCCAACTTACTGCCATCAATACCTGCTTGCTCTCCTACGACTTAAAAGTGGCCAAACGATAGACTTAAGAGCCAAGCAGTGATTCATTTGTTTAAAAACTAAATCACACACATGTCCAAAATGCTTCATTTGAAAGCCATCACCCATTTTCACCATTAGCAGCGCCAACTTCTGCCACAGCACCCCCTACTTCCCCTCACCCCCCACTACACCACCACCTACTCCTACTGGCAGTCCTTTCTGTCTGATTGGACACAGCCCAAAGTGACATTGCAGCAAGCAGGCCCACCTTCCTCAGAGAGGTGTCGCAGAAGTTCTCCCCAACAAATTTTGAAAACAGGTTGTCAAATAGTGCATTTTAAAAACCAAATTTTCAATTATGTTTGCTAAAAAGCCATAGGCTCTGAAAGGCACTGCGAAACGTCACTTCTGATATATGCCATTATTTTCATGGCCCATTTTGAATGTAGATCAGAGTAGATCTCAACACAAAGTTAGACGCATCCCCATCACAACTTTTGAAATTTGTTGCAACTCTATGGGGGTGGAGTATCCACTTAGGTGCGGTATTGAGCGAGGGCACTCTGAGCTCACTGTCTTTTAGAAATAAAGTAACATGAAAGTCAGAGGCAGAAAGGTATTTGGGTTTGTTTGTTTATTCGGGGTAGAGCACGAGAATTGAACTGAACCAGGGACAGTCCGGCGTTCTTATTTCCATTGATTGATTCAGTTTCATTAGCGCTCTGAAATATCCCGATGGCGTACAATGCACAGATTCACTACCTGTGGATTGTGTTGTACTGTCCATCCATGGCACATGATGGCATGGCTCCCAAATAGGATGCCAGATATCTTGAATTTTGGGAAATGTTCTGGCACATGAATTGTGATGTGCTTTGACAAGCACAGGATTTGAAAGCAATTTGATAGTTCCTGGCAGATAATATATAATGGCTTTTGGGGCACAGTGCAATAGAGAATACTTCTACCATGGCAAAAAAATGTTTCTCCTTGCAGTCAGTGTTGTGGGCGTTACACTTTTCTGATGGAATATTTTAGAAGCTCGGAAACTCCTCAGAACGGTTTTAAAATCCTCAAGTTGTTTAGATGAATTAATTGGAAAATGTATTTTACAATGCAATATTGACAGTAAAAAAAGAAAAATTCTTCTAGTGCCCCCACCACCCTCTTCTGGCCACCCAGCCAGCCCCTGCTTGGGTGGGTTAGTTTCCTCATTATGTAGCTTGGATGCTGTAAACACACACCCTAAAGTTTTGCTAATATGGCTTTGGTGCCTTTGAACTTCCTTAATGCCCTCCTCAGTCCTCAGACCTTGAATAAGGGGCTGGTGCGTGGTTTCTTGCTGGTAACACATTTTAGCCAACAGAAAACTAGAAAATCTTAAAACGTCAAAAAGACTTGAAGAACGACTTTCTGTATTGGACACCACTAGGCCGCATCAGAGAGTGCTCCTCTGCTGTTTGCTGTCCCAGTACTAAAGCTGAGCCAGGACAATGGACTCAACAGGAATAGCACAAACACACATTTGGAGGACCCTTAATTGGGACTATCCACCACCCACAATCCAACCAAAGCCATAATCCAACCAAAGGCATTTTATCACCCGATCGCCCAGTAAAGCTCGTTCCACTGGAAAAACCCACTCTTCAGACAACAGCCTACACTAGACACCCCCTACAGCGCCAGAGGCCAAAGAATGGATGAACATGTTTCTACATTAGGTCTGATTATATTAGTATTTGACCATCTAGTTGCCTAGTGAATCTATATTGCCAATTACATTTTCCCTGTCCTAGGAACATTCATGAGTTACAGGGGGTCCCTATTTTTGTGATTAACATGTGCTCTGTAACATAACAAACATTGGCAAAGCCAATAAGTCTCGTCTATGCGAGAGCTATTGGCTTTGGCAATGTGTTATAGCTTTTATGTACACCAGTGTGGCTGCTGTTCAGCATGACAAAGTGATTGGAGTGGGGTAGATTGGGGTCGAATGGAATGGGTGGGGCAGATTGGGGTAGAGTGGAATGGGGCAGATTAGGATATGGTGGAGTGGGGTAGAATGGAGTGGGGTGGATTGAGGTAGACTTGAGTGCGGTAGATTAGGGTTGAGTGGGGGAGTTGGTTAGATTAGCATGGTAAATTGGAGTGGGGTAGATAAAATTGGGGTGGAGTAGGGTACATCTGAGTAAAGTAGATTGGGGTAGAGTGGGATATATTGGGGCAGAGGTGATTGGGGAAGAGTTGGCTGGACTGCGGTAGGATGAGTGGGGTAGACTGGAGTGGAGTCGGGTGGAGTGAAGAGTGGAGTAGACTGGGTGGATTATAGTAGGGCAGAATGGAATTTGGGTAGATTGGGGTAGTTTAAAGTGGGGTAGATTGGGTGGAGTGAGGTAGACTGGAGTGAGGTAGACCGGGGTAGATTTGAATGGGGTAGATTAAAATTTGTGCAGATTGGGTTAAGAGGAGTACATTGGGGTGGGTTATATCTGGGTAGAGTGGAGTGGGATTTATTGGGGTAGATTGGAGTGGGATAAATTGGGGAAGAGTGCAGTGGATTGGGGTAGAGTGGGGTACATAGGAATGGAGAGAATTGGAGTGGGATAGATTGGAGTGGAGAAGACTGAAATGGGATAGATTGGGTGGATTATGGTAGGGTACATTGGAGTGGCGTAGACTGGAGTGAGATCGATAGGAGTGGGGTAAATTGGGGTGGAGCAGATTGGAGTTGAACAGAGTGGGATGAGGTGAAGCAGATTGAAGTCTGGTAGATTGGGTTAGGTTGTAGTAGAGTAGATTTGGGTACATTGGAGTGGGTATATTGGAGTAGGGTAGTTTGGGGTGGCGTAGGGTAGGGTAGATTAGAGTGGGGTGGAGTGGGTTAGTTTGGACTGGAGGAGATTTTGGTGGCATGTGGTAGATCGGAGTGGAGTGGGGTAAGACTGGGTAGAGTGGAATGGAGTGTGGCAGACTGGCTGGACTGAAGTGGGTAAATTGGAGTGGAGTTGTTTGGTGTGGGGTAGACTGGAGTGGAGTAGGGTAGAGTGGAGTATAGTGCAGGTTAGTGGTGTCAACATTGGAGTGGAGTGTGATAGACTGGGGTGGACTGGAGTGGGGTAGATTAGGGTTGGAGTGGAGTGGGATAAACTGGGTGGATTAGAGTAGGGTAGATTGAAATAGAGTGGGGTAGATTGGAGTGGGGTAGATTGAAGAGGGATGACTGGAGTGGGGTAGTTTGGGGTGGGGTAGAGTGGAGTGGGGTAAATTAGGGTCAGAGTTGGGTAGACTGGGTGTGTTAAGAGTAGGGTAGATTGGAATGGAGTAGGGTAGATTGAAATGGGGGAGATTGAAGAGGGATGATTGGAGTGGGGTAGTTTAGCATGGGGTGGAGTGGGTTGGATTGGAGTGGGGTTGAGTGGGTTGGGGTAAATTGCAGTGGGGTGGGGTAGATTGGAGTGGAGCAGATAGGGGTGTGTGGGGTGGGGTAGATTGGAGTAGAGTGTGGTAGATTGGAGTGGCACAGATTGGAGCAAAGTGGAGTGGGGTAGATTTTGGTAGAGTGGAGTAGGGTAGATTAGAGTGGAGTGGAATGGGGTAGGCTGGAGTAAGGTAGAATGGAGTATGGTAGATTGGAGTGAGGTAGATTGTAGTGGGGTAGACTAGAGTTGAGAGGAGTTGCATAGATTGTAGTGGAGTTTGGAGTGGACTGGGGTAGCTCGAGGTGGAGTAGAGTGGAGTCCAGTAGAGTGGAGTGGGTGGATTGGGGTAGATTGGAAAGGGGTGGGGTAGGCTGGAGCAGAATGGGGTAAATTTGAGTGGAGTATGGTAGATTGGTGTAGAGTGGGTTTGATTGGTTTAGATGGAGTGGATTAGAGTGGGGTAGATTGGAGTGGGGTAGAGTGGAGTAGATTGGAGTGGGGTAGAGTGGAGTAGATTGGAGTGGGGTAGAGTGGAGTAGATTGGAGTGGGGTAGATTGGAGTGGGGTAGAGTGAAGTGAGGTAGATTGGGTTAGAGTGTGGTAGACTGAAGTGGGGTAGGTTGGAGTGGAGTAGACTGGGATAGATTGTAGCGAAGTGGGGTGGGGTAGATTGGGGTACATTGGAGAGAATTGAGATGGATTGGGGTACAGTGGAGTGGAATAAGTGGTGAGGAGGGGCATAGAGTGGAGTGGCATGCTGTGCCATGGAGTGAGTGGCATAGATTGGAGAGGCGTGGAGTCGAGTGGGGTGTCACAGAGTGGCGTGGCAGAGTGTAAAAGGGCATGGTGTGTAGTGGCGTAGTGTGGAGTATGCCTAGTGTGATAGTGCTCTGCAATTAAAGACAGAACATTTTCAATTGAAATGACCACACATTTGCACCGCAAAACGGTTTTACTGCACACAAACGATAATGTGTGCAAATATCATCACCTAGTGTACTGATGTGTTTTGATCGTATCCAAATAGGTTTCTGCTACATTTCAGAATTACAATTTTTTTTTACTTTATTTGTACTAATTCTGAAACATCATCACAGTTCTTTTTGTTGTTGTTGTGTGCTACAACAAAAAAAAAGTAAAACAAATAATTACACCCCCTCATCTTACATGGATAGTCAGCAGGATTGTCACATTGATTATCTCACTTTGAAGTCAGAGAAAGAAATGCACTGCAAACGTGACAAGATAAGAAAAAGTTTTAAAGGCCTATTCACTGCAAGTGAGTTCATGGAAGAATACAGTAACCAAGGTATGGGCAACGGGTGAGACGAACTTAAGCTGGACAGCCTAAATCAAATAAAGCCAGCAAATAGAAAGCCAGAAAATGTGAGTTACAAACCACAAAGCCAATAGTAAGCAACTGGAGTAATGCATTCCTAGGTCAGGTTTCTGAATGTACCCAAGATGTCTTTAACAAACCAGACAGCTGCGGTGTCTGGTAGGCTGCGACCTAAAAACATCCTGGGAGAGAGCTTCAGTTACAAGCTACTCTCACAGTACACCTGGTGGTGTAGCTACAGCTTTTGCCGCCCAGGGTGGTCCCGGAGTTTGCCTCCATGTGACGGCCGGTGCAGGTAAGAGAGTGGGGAGTCGACAGACACAAGAAGAGGGAAATTTAAAAAAAAATAAAAAGAAAACCACTTACCTTGCGCTTGCCAAAATTGCTCACCTCACACACCACCCCCAAAAAAGTGCTGCCAGGGGCGGACCGCCCCGCCCCCAGGTACGCCACTGAGCACATCCAATACAGATCTACATCAGTGCGGATGCTACCATGCGGTTTGCAATCAGGAAAATATACCCTTTACCTGCCTAACATACACAAACCAGGAGCTCAACGTACGAGCCTGACAACTGATACAGTCCATCAAATAACCCCCAGAATGGAAGTTGTTGGCACAACATGTACATAGGAGCAAATAAAACAGGACTGGGAGTCAAGGAAATGCATTATAAGCTTTCCACTGTTACAAAAACAAAGAAGCAGGAAACTACATTTCAAGAACACCTTCAGCAATAGACCCTGTAAATGTAATGTATCATAGCGGGCACGCAAATCTGACTTTTCCTTATCATAGTTATTCACAGTGAAGCTTTTGGAAAATAAAGATGTAGTCCAAAATCGGACACACTTGAGCGTTATATTACCAGATGTGGACAGCGTACTGCTCCGTGAGTTACTGAAAGGGTACAGTATACACTGCACGCCCCTCTATTCTCTGGGCCTGTATAGCCCATAATCCAGTCGCAACAGAAATCTGCTTTTGTCTAGTGTTTGGGCACGCAGTGGTTTGTGGGCTACAGTAAGCCCTGCCTGTGTACCAATCAGTTCAATATTAATAAAGGTGATGTTAACCACTGTATTCAAGTCATTATGTTGGACGATTGTCTATCCCAGAAGTAAGCTTTTCTTTTGGGTATAATGGGAGTTCTAAACTCTGCCTGAACTCCACTATCTCATGTACAATACAATTTCCAAACTCCCTTTACTTTAAATTTAGAGACGTGCCCAGCATGATTAAGGTGTCTGCTCGCTGTCTTCAATGTGTTATCTTGGACAGGTTGAGGTGTGCTCTGAGGGCGAATGGGCTTGTGCAACTGCCCAAGCCCACTGTCCACGGACAAACACAAGAGCAGCAGGAGCCGGCAAGAAGCCTTCAGCACATGCCGTGAGCCATCCAGGGGCCAGCACCAGCTGACCTGCCCATCCCAGTGCAGGTTCAAACCAAGATTGACACAGGCCGGAATGATTAATAATCATAGACAGCTCAAATTAGCCACAGTAGCCAAGCTTCTAAGCCCAAGCATCTGGAGAGGGCATATAGGGTAACTGTTGGGTTCTCTCCCAGCCATGATGCTTGCAGTCGCAGAAGAAACCAAGTACTATCAAAGGTGAGTGCAATAGTGTTCCCCACTGACCAGGACACCGGATAGATCCATGGTCTGCGGACAGTCAGTTGGCCTCACTGAACTTCCTGGTAAACGAGGATGGGCAGTCAAGGCCTAGTTTAAAGAAAGGAGGGGCTGGAGATGGGGTACAGGACAACACAATCACTCCAGTTGCATTAAAGAAGTTAATGTCCAGTCAGAGCTGCGAGTTTGTGGGTGGACAACAGATCGGGAAAACCTCAGTAATTAAATATATGTATAATTAAAACGAAAGTCAAGTGGTAAAACACAACAATCACAATACACAATGATGAAGAACAGCACTACAGCACAATATAGCCATTACACCAGGGCTTCTGTGAATATAAACAATATATGCACCTTGGTACCACACCTGCATATTCCAGAAAAAAGGAAAACACAAAAGCAGCACATGCATGCAGTCACGCCGGAACGAAAAATCAGCTTTCAGTTAAAACAAGGAAACTCCAAATTTGGCCTCACTTGTACTGCTTGGGCGCCGTCTTGCGTCGAAGCAGGGTACGTGCAGCCCCGGGTAGCGCTCTGTGTGGCCAAGAAACCAACTTACAGATAGGATGGAGACTGCCCGGTATCGCCGCTTTAAATCTGCACGTGAAGACAGGGCCTCGAGGCAAGTCTAGCAACCATAGCGTCAACACACTAATGAAACTGGTCAAAAAAGGAGTATGGGGGACATTTTAAAGGCAACCGCAATGCAGAACAGCGCTGACCGAAACGAACAATGCTTTCAAAGTTTCGCTCAAGCCGGACTTCGGTCTCCGCTGTAGGCCGTTTTGTACTGGTTCTTCTTGACAAACATCTGTTCTTGCTGTTCAAGGTGCTTACCAGTACTCAAAGGAAAAGTTAGCTTCGAGGCTCAGCAGCTGTTACATTGCCCGTCACAAATCGCTCACCAATTCCATCTAACTGGCACTGGTCTAAGAAATACCCTTTGTGGGTGAAAAGAGAATCCACTAGAAAGAGAATTATGAGACCTAATTACCTTATTCTTCTGATCAATACCTCCGTCCACACATTCCTCCCCATCTGAATTAGCACCAAAGCAATGCCCCTCAAAAAGAGGTGGGTTTCAGGAGTGGGCGGATACTAGGGCATCCTGCTAGACTGAATAGGCAAAACAGTTCTCACAGTGGACTAGAGAATCAATTCAATAGTGCCTAATGAAAGCATGAACAGAAGCCAATATAGTGATTAGGTAGATGTCCAAAATGGGACCAACCTGACCTAGGGCCGTAGTCACAATCTTCACTCTTGTGGATTGTGCCCCAAGGCCCTCTCAAGAAAGAATCCACCCACTAGGCACCAGGGAGGAGGGAGCGGGCCCTTGGGCAAGGGCCTTTGCTCCCCCCCCAAAAATGTGGGCACAATCAGTCTTTCTGACCCCCCTGGGGGGCAGATGGGGCAGTAGCCCCCAATTTGCCCCCCGGGGGGGGGGGAGGGGCAGAAAACCCACTAGATGCCAGGGATTTTTTTTTTTGTTTATTTGATTTAGGGGTGGGGGCTGCCCTAGATGGCCATGCCAATGCCCCCACCCACCCCCCAGCAAAATTCCAGCCTTTCTGCCCCTCCGGGGTGGGGGATAGGGGGGGCAGATAGAGCAGTAGCCCCCAATCTGCCATCCCCGGAGGGGCAAAAAGCCCACTAGAAGCCAGGGAATTTTTTTTTACATTTGATTTAGGGGTGGGGGCTGCCCAAGATGGGCATGCCAATGCCCCCACACACCCCACCAGCAAAATTCCAGTCTTTCTGCCCCCCGGGGGGCAGATAGGGGCAATAGTCCCTGATCTGCCCCCCCGGGGGGGGCGGTAGAAAGCACACTAAGCATCAGGGATTTTTTTAAAAATGTATTTAGGGGTGGGGGCTGCCCAAAATGGGCATGCCAATGCACCCACCACCCCAAAAAAATCCCAATCTTTCTGCCCCCCCAGGAGGCAGATGGGGCAATAGCCTCATCTGCCCCCCAGGGGTCAGAAAGCCGACTAGGGAGTTTTTTTTTCCTACGTAGAGGTGGGGGCTGCGCAAAAAGGGCATGCAACTGCCCCCCCCCCCCCCAAATAAAATATTGCCACAGCCTTTCTGCCTCCCCGGGAGGCAGATGAGGCAATAGTCCCTAATCTGCCCTCGGGGGGGGGGGGGGCAGAAAGCCCACTATGCACCAGGGATTTTGTTGTTTTTTTTATACGTAGGGGTGGGGGCTGCTGAGAATGGGCATGCTAATGCCCCCACCGCCAAAAAAGGCTTTCTGCCTCCCCCCGGAAGGCAGATCAGGGCAAAAGCCCACTAGGCACCAGGGATATGTTTATGGGCATGCCAGTGAGAAGCCCCAAAGGCAAGGGTCGCTCCTTTTTTTTTTTTTTTTAGGCACACAGTTTGGCTGTTTGTGATATTTTTATTCTCATCTGCATCCAAGCAGGGGCTGAAAACCTCTAGAAACAAGGGAGAGTTTGTGGGTGTGTAAACTGGAGTTTGGCGGACGGTCTGCGTGCACTGACCCTTGGCTGGCATTTTGCTGGCGGTGCGTGTGAACCTGCACTAGGCTAATGGTGTGGGTGGATTCGCGCTTGATGATGGTGTGTGTAGATTGGCGCTTGCCTGGTGGTGTGCGTGGAGTGGTGCTTGGGCTTGGCTGGCTGTGTGTATGGATGGTGCTTGGCTGCAGGTCCAGACTGGCCGGAGCGGGCACCGGACGTTTACCCGGTGGGCCGGAGGGGTGGGGGCCGGTTTTCTGGCCATGTGGGGCTGTTTTGTGACTGGGAGCCGATTTTGCAGCAGTGCTGCAAAATCGGGCCCCAATAACAAAAGCGAGAGTGGTGCTTTTTACTAATACGGCCCCCTGCCAGGGCCAGTCGAGCAGCAATCTGCCAGGGCTGTTTGCTGTTCCCAGTCCGGCCCCGCATGGCTGGTAGTGTGCGGGGATGGCGTGTGGCTGGCGGAGTGCGTGGGTGGCGTAGAGCGTGGGTGGCACTTGGCTGACTGTGTGCATTAATAGCATTTGGCTGGCTGTGTACGTGGATGGCGCTTCGGTGGCCGTGTGCATGGATGGCGCTTCGGTGGCCGTGTGCATGGATGGTGCTTGGCTGGCGGTGTGTGTGGATGGAGCTTGGAAGGCGGTGTGTGTGGATGGCGCTTGGCTGGTGGTCTGTGTGGATGGTGGTGTGCGTGTACTGACTCTTGGCTGGCGGTGTGGCTTGCATGGTTCCCCCAGCGTTTTCTTAGCCAGAATCCCCCGCAAAACTCAAATTTACTTATAAAGTCACATTTTCCTCACATTTCTGTGTAGGTAAGTTGTGGGATCACCGCACAGGCACAAATTTCCTACTACCCAGCATTCCCCTTGATCTCCCGAGAAAAATGATACCTCACTTGTATGGGTGCCCAAAGTAGCGTCGGCCTAAAAACTTATAAACCAACTGCACTTTTGGACCCGCTTTAGGCCTCCTCAATCTCTGCACGTTTTGGCCCTTCCATGTCATAGGCACTTGGCCCATCCACACAAGTAAGGTATCATTTTTATCAGGAGATTGAGCGGGAATGCTGAGTGGTAGGAAATTTGTGACGTGCGGCGATCCCACAACTTTCCCACACAGATATTAGAGGAAAATGTGACTTTTTAGCTAAATTTGAGGTTTACTGTGAATTTTTGTAAGGAAAATGTTGGGGGGGATCAACGCAAGCCACACCTCCTTGGATTCCCACGGGTGTCTAGTTTTCAGAAATGTCCGAGTTTTTTTAGGTTCCCCATGATGTCTGCAAACCCAGGACCAAAAACACAGGCGCCCACTTATCTATCAAAAACAACCTGCTTTTTCAAGGGGGTCATCTGAGTTTTTGGTTCCGGGCTCAGCGGACATCTAAGGAAACCTACCAAACCCTGGGGAGTACAGGGAGGTATGGGTTGCATGGACCCCCAAACTTTTCCCACCCAGAATGCCTAACAAACCTCAAATTTAGCTAAAAAAATCCAAAAATCAAAAATCAAATTTTTCTCAAATTTCTGTGTGGGAAAGTTGTGGGCTCACCGGGCTGCCAGAAATTTCCTACCACCCAGCGTTCCTCAAGGTCTCCCGATAAAAATGGTACCTCACTCGTGTGGGTGGGCCAAGTACCCGAGACAGGCAAGGGCCCAAAATGCATTGTGGAGACATCAAAATTACCTATCACAAAACGACCTGGTTTTGCAAGGGGGACCTGGTTTTTTGGCCCCGGGCTCGGCGGCCATCTAGGGAAACCTACCAAACCCACACATTTCTGAAAACTAGCCACCCTGGGGAGTCCAGGGAGGTAGGGCTTGCGTGGATCCCCCAACATTTTCCTACCCAGAATCCTCAATACGTTTTGGGCCCTTGCCTGTCGTGGGTACTTGGCCCAACCACACGAGTGAGGTACCATTTTTATCAAAAGACTTTGGGGAATGCGGGGTGGGTGGAATTTTGTGGATCCACGCAGATTCCAGAACTTTTCATCACAGAAATGCGAGTAAAATGTTTTTTTTTATTTATTTTTTATACAAAGTTTGAGGTTTGCAGGGGATTCTGGGTAACAGAACCTGGTGAGAGCCACACAAGTCACCCCATCCTGGATTCCCCAGGGTGTCTAGTTTTAAAAAATGTATAGGTTTGCAAGGTTTCCCTAGGTGCCGGCAGAGCCAGGGTTCTAAATCTACAGCTGGGCACTTTGCCAAAAAAGGGTCAGTATTCACTGTAAAAATGTGGTGTGTCCACGTGGTGTTTTGGGCTGTTTTCTGTCGCGGGCACTATGCCTACCTACACAAGTGAGGTACCATTTTTATCAGAAGACGTTGGGGAACGTGGGTTTGTGGAATTTTGTGGATCCACGCAGATTCTAGAACTTTCCATCACAGGAATGCGAGTAAAATGTTTTTTTTTATTTATTTTTTATACAAAGTTTGAGGTTTGCAGGGGATTCTGGGTAACAGAACCTGGTGAGAGCCACACAAGTCACCCCATCTTGGATTCCCCTGGGTGTCTAGTTTTAAAAAATGTATAGGTTTGCAAGGTTTCCCTAGGTGCCGGCAGAGGTAGGGTTCAAAATCCACAGCTAGGCACTTTGCAAAAAAAGGGTCCGTTTTCACTGTAAAAATGTGGTGTGTCCACGTTGCGTTTTGGGCCGTTTCCTGTCACATGCACTAGGCCTACCCACACAAGTGAGGTACCATTTTTATCGGGAGACTTAGAGGAACTCAGAATTTTAGAGCAACTGTTAATACCTATTGACTTTCTATGAATTTCTTTCTTCCTAATGTAAGACAATGTGTAAAACAGAAGTCCCTTTGAAAAATGTCCTACAATTTATAGGCTAGTATGGGTAACCACAATTTCGGAGATGTGCAAATAGCTACTGTTTCTAAACTCTATATTTTGTTCCCATTTCAGAAATACATAGGTGTCGATACCTATTTTTCACTTTTATATTTTACCAAATTAATTGCTATATACCCGGTACACAATGAAAAACCACTGCAAGACGCTGCTCAGTTATTGGCTCTGGGTTCCTCAGGCTCTTGGTGAACCTACAAGTCCTATATATCCCCACAACCAGAAGGGTTCATCGGATGTAACGGTATATTGCTTTCAAACATCTGTCATACTTGGATGAAGTTACAGGTGAAAATGTTGGCACAAATGGCTGTTTTTTTCCACTCATTTTTAATTTTTCTTACTTTCAACTGTTCGTTTCTATACAAAATCCCTGAATGATCTACACAAATGACCCCTTGCTGAATTCAGAATTTTGTGTACTTATCAAAAATGTATAGCTTTCCGGGATCCATTATTGCTTTCACACCCATTTCTACCACTAACTGGAAGGAGGTTGAAAGCACAAAAAGTAGCAAAAATAGGCTATGTCCCAGTAAAATGCCAAAACTGTGTAAAAAATGTTGGTTTTCTGACAAAAGTCTGCTTGTTCCTGAAAGCTGGGAAGATGATGATTTCAGCACCACAAACCCTTTGTTGATATCATTTGCAGGGGAAAAACCAGACGCTTTCCTCTGCAGAACTTTCTCCCCATTCCCCCTCCCCCCAAAAATAGCTATATTTTGGCTAATTTCTGGGTCCCCTCCAGGGGAATCCAGAAACCCTGGTTACCTTTAAAATCCCCATGATGTTGGAAGAAAAGGGCGCAAATTTGGCGTGAATAACTTGTGGACAAAAAGTTACAGGGGCCTAAGCGCAAACTACCCCAAAAAGCCCAAAAAAGGCTTAGCACAGGGGGGCGGCCTAGCAGGAAAAGGTTTAATCTAGACAGCAAGCGCACATCATGGGGCCAAACACTAATGTTTTTCCTCCTTAGATGGTTGTGGTGGAGAGAAGAATGTGTAACTGACTGCCTAATATGGAAGGATGTCACCACTTTTTGGAGGAAAGGGTGAATGCTTCTGATGAACCAGTTTGTCAGGAAACAAGGTAATACCAAACATGCCCACTGTTAAACTCTGTTGGGTCACAGACAACACAAACCTTAGAACTTGAAACAATCTTGTTTCCAATGGGTCATCATGCCTCACCCCACAGCAGATGACCAATCGAGCCAAACGGTATCAATATATAGACTCGGTGGAAGAATGAGTCTCACCACTTCTTAGGGAAAGGTCAAAACCGCTAAGTCAGCTGGTTCCATTACATTTCTACAAATGTAGTAATAGTTAGTGGAGGTTTGGATGGAGTACCTTGCCCTGTTGCTGGGAAAGTAAGTCCTCCTGAAAATGAAGCTGAAGTGGAGAGCAAAGGCTCTGGGTCAGAAGTTCGGAGAACTTGATCCTGCAAACTCAATCAGAGGACACCAGGAACAGCTATGCTTGATCTCACCTAACTTTGCTCAGAACACATGGAATTAGAGGCAGAGGTGGAAATGCTACAGAAGGCTTAAGTCCCACCAAAGGTGTAACACATTACCTCGAGACCCACAAGGTGGAAACTTGAGGGCAAAATGCTGGACGCTGAGGGTTTTCAGAGATGAGATTCTCGAAGAGTACATCCTATTGTTGGTTTTTGAACCACATCCAGGTGTAGAGGCCACTCCTAGTCAGCAAGATGAAGCCTGCTGAGGTCATCTATCCTGATGCAGACGGGACTAATTAGCAAAATCCCAAGGCACCCACACAGCCCTGCTTGCTGTAGTTCCACAGTGCAGTTGTGCTGTCCATGAATATCTGGGTTGATCAGCCTTTGATTAATGGCAAAAAAAAAGCACCTTGAGGGTAAGCTGAATGACACACAGCTTCAGCATGTTTATGTGGTGACGCTGTTCAGATGAAGCACAATGGCCTGGATTTACACTACTCCAGAGAGTGGAACTATATATGATGCATTAGTCAACATCATTGCTTCTCAAGGGGAAAAGATAACAACCCACTGCATGACAGTTTGGTATCTGTCATCCACTACTACAACTCATGAGAAGCATCCTCAGAGATGTCGAAATTGTCCAACATGCACTCCCAAATTGGGCCATTGCAGGTGCAAATTACACTAAAGGGGCCACAAGTGCCACAGAGCATAGGAAACTAGCAGGATGCAGGATAGTAGACCTAGCAAGCTAAATAGACTCAAAACGGTCTAGACGGCAAAGTAGCTTTTAAGAATAGCGTCAGGCTCGGAGTCTGGACGCCCCCGGACTTGCTACGAGGAAAGACAGACCTTCAAAAGAACCACCATCAAAGATGGCTCCAATGAAGAGTAGCCCTTAGGTGGGTTGTAGACAGGATTTAGACTATGTATAATCCCAAGATAAACAGTTATTGTTTTCCGCAGGTCAGAGACTAGCTGAGGCGAGTCTGTTTCAACAGTCATTTTGTATCCCTGACCTGTGAAGATGGGCTGCGACTACAGACATGAGCTTCGTAAAGACTGAAAGGGAGTTGATCCCACTACAAAATGCAGGTATTTCCTCTGGCGCTGCAGGATGGGTCCTTGAAAGTACATGTTCTACAGGTCCAGCTTCCCCCATCAGTCCCTGTGATTCAAGGCCGGTAGAACTTGCACAGTTGTCATACTTTTGAAGATCATTTTCAAGGAAAGAGCACATTACTTTGAGGTCCAGAATCAGCTGCTAGCCTCTGTCCTTCTTGGGGATCAGGAAAGAATGGATGCAAGACCCCGAGCCCCCACTCCACCTCGGGCATTATGAGGACACACCCATGACGAGCAACATTAACATCTCCCAGGAGAGGATATGAACATGATTAGCTGAAGCAGGCATGAAAACTGGTAAATGCGGAGGTGCATCCAGAAAGGGCAAGGAAAAGCCAGCTTGGATAATTTGCAGAACCCGCTGGTCAGATGTGACCGAACACCAGTAGAGTGGTTCCGGAAATGCTGAATCGCACCCCCATCAGTTGCATATTTGCCCATGGACCAATTAAGCCAGTCTTGTTGAGTTGCCAGGCAAGGAGAAGGAGAAAGAATGTTGCAGCTGTTACCTGCTCTTCTCAACGCTGCTTCTTCCTCAAAAGACCCAAAAATCTTCCCAGTATGCTGGATGTGTTGCAATAGCCAAAGCTGGAAGAAGATGAGGCCCTGAAGTTAACCTATAAACTCATGATACCTCTGGTGGAACCGACATGATGGGGAAGCTAAACCTAGGACAAACTCTCCAAGGCAGTGTCAGCTTTCTCGCCAGTGCTAGGCCCGACTGAAGGGCATATCCTTTCACGAGACCTGGACATTTCCAGAAAATTCAGTGGAGCGCATCAAGGCATGCCTGCAGATGATGACACTGAATCCCATAGCTGTAGAATCCAGGGGAGAGCTCAAGATCTACTTGGCTGTGTCCTGACCATCCTGAACTGTTTTCACATAAGACACACAAAGGTCTACCAGTGACACAGGTAGAACCTCACATGCCATTTCCCAAAGAGTGTGGCAATAGCGAGCCAGAAGACAACAATCATTTACAGAGCACAGCGCCAAGCTGCCAGAGGAGTAGAAGGGAAAGAATTCATGTTAACTTTAAATGCAGGGGCTTGCACTACTAGGCTCTCACACTTAGGGTACTGTGCCAGGAACTGCTGATCACCAGGTGCCTCATCTAGGGACTCCAGCATAGAGACAGCTAAAAGCCAAAGAAGGCTTAAATCAGGCTGCTAATATAGGGTCAAACAAAACCTTATTGAAAAGTAAAAAGTAGAGGACCGAGGCTAAAGCATTTCCTAAAAGCACATTAGTTTTTGTTTCCTCAGTCTCAAAGGTACCTCCAACACTTTTGCAGTTCTCCAAATTACTCAATGAGAGGACCATGTGGCAAATCTAGGCCCGAATCAGGCAATGTGTGAAAGCCATTGGCGTTTAACGAGTCAAGACAGAGGCCGTTATCAGTACAATGTAGAGGGAGTAAAGTACAAGTTACTTACCTTCGGTAACGATGTACCTGGTAGAGACGTTGTCTAGCCGCAGATTCCTTAACTTAGAATATCCCCAGGCGTTAGACTGGATCCGGAAAAATTTTGCGCAGCAGTACCTCTGCGCGCCGGGGGGGCAGCGCCGCCTGGCTCCGCCCTGACGTCGTCCCCGGACATGACGTTAGTGGAGCCATATAGGACCCCCCCCCCCAGCGCGCTGACGTCAGTTTTCTTCGGAGGAACTTTTCCGCGCCACAACGCGGAGCCCCCAGCAATACTGTGAGTGTATGGGAACAGTGTGCGAATAAAAAAAGAAAATGGGTGAGAAAGCTCCATGAACGACAGTGAGAAGCACTGTCGACTGAAAGGTGTTAAAAAGGAAAGAGCAGAGCAATACATGCAGAAGCTATTTCGCAAAAGCGAAGTGAATGTCACCCCTGAGGGAAATAGATCTATAAAAAGAAGACCGAGGCAGACGACAGAAAGTCTGCACCAGATGAAGGGATGAAAAGCAACCCCACAAAAGCGAGAGAATGCTCTCTCCCGAGGCAAAAGGGCAATGAAAGGAGACAACAGCGACAGGCAAGAAAGCTCCAACCCACAGGATTAAAGAAGAGAAGAAAGAAATTGGGAGACTCCGTCCCCTATGATAGAACTATTGGACTGAGGAACAGGCCAGAAAGACCTCAAAACTAATGGACTGTAGGAGTGGCAACGGAGAAGGTGGGTGGGAGGGTAGAGAACACCAGTAGGCCCCATACTGGAGGAAACCGATGTGGAAAAACGCAGAAGGACACTTGAACATATCGCCCAAGCATGAGATTGGGAGAAGCAGAACAAGTAATCCAAGGAATAAGCCTGACGGGGAGGGTGGTGAAAGATACCGCCCGTAGAAGGACAAGCCACTCTAAGGGAGGCGAATGCAGAAACCCCACCTGAAAAGGTCCTCGCAGATCGGGGAGGATGGGTGGGCGTTAAGGAATCTGCGGCTAGAAAACGTCTCTACCAGATACATCGTTATCGAAGGTAAGTAACTCGTACATCTGATCGAGACATCTAGCCGCAGATTCCTTAACTTAGAATAGATACCAAAGCCATACCCCATAGGAGGCGGGTCTGCGACAGAACCCCACTAAGTTCCCTGGGGAACAGAAGTGTTAACCAGCTGACTAAACACAGTGGGGGCAGAACTGCCAGAGTGGCCAACACCGGACTAGGATACTCCATAGGGAGTGGCCAACAATGAGAGGCAAAGGCATTAAAAGCTGTCGAGGCGGCAGGAAATCCCTGTTGGTTAAACAGAGGAGAAAGTGAGCACAGAACCAGAAGGGCAGTGCGGAATAAAAGTGGATACCTTCCGTAAAAGGGGAGGAACCAATTGTATAATATGAGGGATCCACAGGATCTAATGGACCTTCAAAAGAGAAAGGTCTAGCCAGAGTACTGAGTCCGAGCAGGCAGGACGGACATGCAGGACGGACATGCAGGACAGGGAAAGAAGCACCGTGGAAGTGGGAACAGCAGCAGAAGGATGCTGACGACCCCCAGGATGAGTCAGTGTTACAGGAAACACAAGACCTGCTAATGCACCATCGCCCATGCACCGGACATGTGAAAGGGCGGGCATGAAAGGAACAGAAGAACACAAGAGAAACCATATGTACCACCAGAACCAGACCATGGAAAGGAGAAGGCCCCATGAAGCGCCACGAGCAAAAGCTGAGACACGAGAGACGCACCACCAGGTGTATCGCGTGAAAGAGAGCCGGCAAAACTAACACACGTAGAAGACTTGCGCTCACGAAAGTGAGGAACACGGCCACCGCAAGGAGGACTACGCCTGCGGGAGGTCTGGGTGTGTGTAGTACGCCGGACAGGAGAAAAGCAGACAGGGCCCAGCCCAGTGGATGAGTTGAGAAAGAAAAAACACCATAGCACCAACAGCTAAGTAGCAGAGGTACCGGGCCAGAGCCAGACGCAACAGTCACAGATGGTATGAAAGATCCACTGGCTACCGTGAGACAGACAGGGAGGCCGAGCAGTACCGGAAGGAGACAGTACGAAACGCTCCGGAGGAACAAGAGTGGATATACGCACAATAGTCCACCAGAGAAACAATGCTCGGAGGAGAACACTCCCACTGAGAGCAGCAACCACAGCCCGAAGGAAAACAGGACAACACCTGCGCGGAATGCAGCAGGGAAATGGGAAGCTCTGTCAGGGGAAGTGGCCAAAAAAGCAAGGCACAAGACAATGAACAGCATCAACGTCTGGGGCCAGAATGCCACCATGGAGAGCGAAGTCCAACTATGAAAGGACTACGCAGCATGGATAGAGGAGAGTAGAACTACGCAATGGAAAGTTGCCGAAAAACGCACCAGCCTGTGAGCATACTAGGGAGCAGGCACTGTACGCTTATAGAACACAGCGACAGGGCCCTGTGGTAGGCAGTCCACAGATGGAACGGCCGCAGCGAAAGAACCACAACGAGACGGTAGGGACCTGAAAGCCCTCCCGGCCTCAAGAAATGGATCAGTGAGATGCAGGGGAGTGCCACAGACCAGCAGCAGCCACTATGAGAGAGCCCAACAAATGGAACGCAAGAAGGCCCCGGGAGGGCCCGCAGCAGCAGTAAAAGTGGACAGGCACAGCCGCAGGACAACCTAGTAAAAAGGACCCCACAGAAGCGTACAAAGACTGCTGTGGGAAGAAGGCAGCTATACAATAGCTAACAAATACCCCACATAGGGTAAGTATGAACCCCAACAAGGGGCACCTCTTGAGCGTGAGCTCATAGACAGAGGACGTAAGTGGTAACTCAGAACCACAGGTTCCGAACACATAACCCTTGGAGTAAGGGCGTGCAACCTGAACCACTAGGCCATAGTCACTCAGAAAAATAAGCAGCTGACCTGCTGCATGAAAGAAAGCAAATACGGCGAGAAGCCGCTCAGGCCGTTCAGGTATTACAGCATGAACCCAGGGCCAACATGAAGCAAAGACACTACGGAAGGGTAGACAGAAGGCGGTGAACCGCAGAGTCCGCATGTGCGTCAAACAGGGACACACACACCATCAAATGGTAAGTCCCGGAGACTGTCACGGACATTTTCGGGGAAACCCCCGTCGCGCAGCCAAGCATGGCGGCGCAAAGCAACGGACCTCGCCATTGCCCGACCCACCGAATCGGTAGTGTCAACGGCGGACCGAACGGTAAAGCGCGCCATCTCTTGGCCATCGTGAAGGAGACGAGCCACGTCAGCGCGAGTACACTCAGGGAGGGCAGGCAAAAGACACTCCACAGAGTCCCAAAGGGCACAAGAAGCCCGGGCAAAGACGCAAGCCGTGTTCAGAGCACGTAAGGCTGAACTAGCGGACGCAAAAATGCCGCGTCCACATGCCTCCAACCAACGAGACTCCCTAGTAGGAGGCTGCAACAGAGGTGGAGAGGAAGGCTGTGTGGCCAAAGACACCTGCACTACGAGGCCGTGAGCCCCAGGCTGAAGGGACAAACAGGCTGGGCTCCCAGGGGCCGGACGATGCTGATGCGCCATGGCCCTGTCGACAGCATCTCCTGAAGAGGGCCGTGCCCATGTCCCAAGAAGGGCGTTGAACAACAAGCCGCTAAAAGGCAGCAAGGGCTCAATATCCACCGCACCCTGGTGTAGCAGATCCAATAATGGGTCGGAAGACAAGGAGACAGAAGGGGGGCGCAAGTGTAAAACAGCTGCAGCCCTGCGAACACCCCTCAAAAACAAAGCACCAGCTTCAGTGGGCGTTCTGGGGGGCAACAATAGCCCATCTGTAGGGACGGTTGCAAGCTGACACGTCCCACAGGAGGAGGAACAAGGGCCCACTGCCCCCATGGCATTGGAGCCAACCGGCGTGGAGACCAGTCCGGGCACACCGGGTCTGTGTCCTCTGGAAGCGGAGAACCAACAGGTGCCGGCGACCGCTCCGGCGTCGAACGACGCCGCTCCGACGCCGAACGACGCCGAAATGGCGACGAACCGACGTCGACCTCCACGAGGGGCGACCCGGCCGGCCGGACGAGCCGGCGGCGACGGCCCCACTAACGAGAGGTGCGGAGAAAGAGCCTGAGGACCAGGAGGCGACAGGCAGGGCGCCGGCGGTGCCGCTGATGCCGATGACGCAGGGAGCCGCCAGGGGCTATGCGGAGACAAGGCAGAATGGCACGGCGGGGGGCTGGAACGCCCATCGGGGTTGGGACCCGAAGCCGGCACGACTCCGGAACCGGAGTCGAGGCACTCGGCCGCCGGCGCCGCTGATGCCGACGCAGGGAGCCGCCAGGGGCTATGCGGAGGCATGGCAGAATGGCACGGCGTGGGGCTGTAACGCCCATCGGGGTTGGGACCCGACGCCGGCACGACTCCGGTGCCGGAGTTGAGGCACTCGGTCGGCGCCAAGGGCGAACCCGCCGGCGGAGATCCGACCTGAATGCCTACCTCCACTGTGGGACCCGAAGGCGCGCCAGGGAGAGGAGGTGACCCGAAGTTGGAGTGCAGAGCCTTGTAGTAGGCCTCCATCTGGGGCCGAGTCGCACCAGTACCCGGAAAGGGCGGGTAAATGGAGGCCGACTCCGGGGCACACGGCTCCATGAGGGAACGGGAACCATGGCCCCCATCGTCACGTGGAAGCGAGGACTTAAGACTTCCGTGACTTGTGCTTTAACTTACCTGGAGATGAGCGACGTTCACGGGATCGACTCCGGGAGCGGACACGGAGAGAAGAACCAACCGGAGAACGTTGGGGAGACGCCGTGCGGGATATCCGGGCGGCCAAGAGCTTCATCCGGCGCTCCCGTAGGGACTTCGGGCGCATCTGCCGGCAGGCGGCACACTCCACGGAGTCGTGGTGCGACCCAAGACACCACATGCAAATGGCGTGCGGGTCCAACGCCGACATCTGGCGCAAACAAGTCTCGCACAATTTAAAGCCCGAAGGCATCGCACACTGTTCCCAGACGCCAAAGGACGTCGAAAAAGGGCCTGAAAAAAAACAGGCCAGAGGAACAGCTGAATCCCAGATCCGCGTTGTAACGCGGAAAAGAAGGAAACTGACGTCAGCGCGCCGGGGGGGGGGGTCCTATATGGCTCCACTGACGTCATGTCCGGGGACGACGTCAGGGCGGACCCAGGCGGCGCCGCCCCCCCGGCGCGCAGAGGTACTGCTGCGCAAAAGTTTTCCGGATCCAGTCTGACGCCTGGGGATATTCTAAGTTAAGGAATCTGCGGCTAGATGTCTATCAGATTTGTATTTTTCCTCTTCATCATCTTCATTCTGTGAATCTGTGTGTGGCGCTTCAATGACATCAGAATTGGAGCTGAAAATGACTTACAGCCTCTGAATATATTGGCACTGTGGAATTCAAGATGTTGGGAAGACCCCTTTGACACAAGTCTACACTTCAGTGATTATTTAGAGTAACATGAACAAACTCTTGCCGAAAAAGGTTTCGGAACCAGGATCAACACAGCTGGATCTGGTATTGATATCTCGGAAGCTGGTGGCAGATCAGATGGAGCAACAACAGGCAAGGCCTTCAGCAGAGGAGTGCAAGCACGGCCTAGCACCAGTGGCCGAGTGAGCATACTCTTAGTGGGGTCATTTGGCACCGGGGAAGGCCCCGCCTTGAGATTGTCAGCAGCATGGCCTCCCAAAAGGCAGCTACTTGCCTCTCGTTGACTAGGACCAGGGGAAGTCAGGCAAATTGGCTTTTGAATCTGAATGAGCCCTGAAGAGGAAGACTATGTAGGAGTCCGGTTCTGTAAGCGTAACCTATGCAACCTCCACCAACAGGAGCATTTGGAAAGCTTCTCTGATGTTGTATGCTCTTTTTTATCAACTTGCCTTTAACTTTGACTTGCCAGAAGAGGGCGACCAGGATCAACCTTGTTACTCATGTTGAGCCATGAAAAAGTTTCTCCCGCTTCCCAGTCGCCTACGTGTGCACCAAGGAGTACAGTATTTGGAGTCATTTTTGGCCAAAGTACACCAGGCAGAGATTGTGCAATCTGATCGGTTTCTGACAAGCGTAGCATGGTGGGAAGTCTGTAGTCTTAAGTGGCGACATGCCAGCTGCACTGCCAGATTAAATTAGGAGAAATTGAAAAAAGTAACAAAAAATAAACAGTGGAAGTAGAGGGGAGGCAGCTATATCTGGCTGCATGTCATTGTCTGGGCAGGATGGAGTCCTAAAGGAGGCAACCATCACCACCTACAGGTGTGCGTAAGCTATTGCTAAAGTTACTCATTTCAGCATGGCAATTGGGAAGATTCAAAAGGGGATGAATATAGAGGTAGAATTATTCATCACGAGTACAGAGTATGTATTTAGTTTTGAATGAAAATGCTACTTTCCTTAAGGATAAAAAATAAAACAAAAAGATTCCAATTTGCGTACCCTCATGGGCAGAGGGCGGAGTAGCCATCTGCAAAGGCACCATCCAAACTGAAGAGGGAAAGCAGGCAAAAGTCAAGATTGTTTATTAAGGGTAATCAGGATTTTGTTAGGAAGAAAAGGAAAGGTGTAATTAGAAAGCCTAACATACCAACATCTGTAGTGGTATAATATTTGGATGTCCACAATACTATTATGCCTAATGAGATGTTTTGTGGAAAAGGTTGTTGAAAAGATATCAAAAGTCACTGGGAGGATAGATTATTTTCATATTGCTTTCTACCTTTGAACTACAAATGTAATTTTGCTTCTCACAAAAGTGCTCATCTATGCATTAAAAGAAAGATGAAGATTGTGTTTGAACTGATTTAGTTTTAATTCTAAGCTTCTCAGTATAGCAATTGAGTGAATATAACTCAGCCCTTCAAAATTACAGACTTTGGCAGAAGAAAACGTTAATGATACATGCACATCACTGTTTTGACCACTGTGGGGATAAAGTGGTGTTTTTTCTTTAAAACAGTAGTGAGGCTTTTAGAGCCAAGGCATCTCAAAGGAGCAGGAAAACAAGCTTGAAAAGCCACGTCTTATGTGAATCATGTTTCATAAACTAGGCATTAGTCAATTAAATATTAACCAAAATGATTGAGAGAATCAGTTCTACAAATAAAAATATCCTGATGGTATTTGCTTTAAAAAAAAGGTTTCCAGGTGGTTGCATGTTTACAAGGGCTGAGTATGCTCACCCTTGCATTATGCTCACCCTTGCAATACTGAAAGAAGCCTCTGAATCAATGGATACTGGAAATTACACTTACCCTGAGCTCACAGTCTTCGTTCACAGCTAGATTGCTAGGCTTTAAGTCCTGAATTAGAAAAACAAAACTGTCAGAGAAACATGCTGCTCTTAAAGTTCACTACATGCATCACACACAGACTACATGAGGAAAGGATGAACACTCAAGGTTGATAGTACTCATGTTAGCATTTAGGTAGCACAATTCCTTAGACCGTATTGCCAGTCTAATGATGAAGTCATAGAGTCCACAGATTAGTGCTACAACATGATGGCTAGAGAGTAGAGACATGACAATTTTAATAAAATTACGATTTTCATGAACCACTCCATAACAGTGTTTCTGCTTCTCAGCTCTTAAAATAGTAAGTGTTACTATTACTTAATCTAATGGTACTCAATGTTTAAACCTTTGAAGGATAGAAGGCCTAGTGGGCCTTGCCACAATTTGAACGTAAGATGTGCAAGCACAAAATTGGCCACTGGTGAGTTTTTCCTCTTATCTACCCATTCCTGCTGGTCTCTTAAATGTGAGAATTATAGCACTAAAGAGGCAGCAGAGGAGATTAGATAAAATATGCAAACAAGAGATTTCACTAAAACATGGAGATGAACTTACTCGGTGGATAATCCCAGCTGAATGAATATACTGTTGGTAGAAAAAAAAAGAAAACATTGCACATTAAGAGGTAGAAAAACAATTCATAACAATTGTATTATGTAATAAAATACATTTTGTTCGTTTAGGAGTAGAAATTGGAATCTGTGGTCATTCATTTGTTGCCTGTGGGTGGATATTACAGTATTGGTGAGGGTACAGAACATTGTTCTATGGTTTCAGGTGGTGCATGTTGCAGGGCAATTTGGAACACCATCACACTGCAAATACAAATAGAGCGTGCCTGCCCCATCACAGAGTCATCGTAAGGTACTGTAAGACTGCACAGCTCTGTAACTAACAAAGGTGCTTAAGGTGAGAGTATAGAATGTCAAACTTTACGCAGAATATAAATAATAAAGAATTAACCTTTTGTATTTATATGGCTCTTACTACCCTTTTGTGGGGCAATGATGCACTTGCCTGCCTACATGAGCAGCAAGCTACGGCGTTCAGGGTGTGTGGTTGTCTTTGTTTTTTTAATCCTATGTGGGAAGAGTTTCCATGTTATGCGTAATGACGATGAGGGTATCATGTTATGGGAAGCAGCCCTTAATGTTGTGGTGGATGAAGAGGGGTGACAAGAGAAAAGGAAAATGCTACTTACCAGTATGCATCTGTTCTTGGCATGTAGAGCTGCAGAATATCATACTTTTGCATAGATCGCCATCTGGTGTTGGGCTCGGATGTTTGCACTTTGTTGTGGTCTTGGAAGAAGTCTTTTGTAGTCACAAGATAGGTGACTCCTCCCTTGGACGATAGTGCGCATGGGCATCGACTCCATCCTCAGATTGTTTTTCGCCATGATGGGAAATGATGGAGTTTGTAAGAAACAGAAAAGATGTCCATGTGAATGTATCCAAGTAAAATAGCACTGGAACAGATAGAGGTTCCGGGGAGGCGGGTGGGCGTATGATATTCTGCAGCTCTACATGCCAAGAACAGATGCATACTGGTAAGTAGCATTTTCCGTTCGAGGCATATGAGCTGCAGAATTCATACTTTTGCATAGACTGTATAGCAGTGCTCTCCCCTAGCAGTGGCTACCTGTATCTGTTGCAGTGGTTTGAAAAAGTGTTTTTAATACAGCCTGGCCCACACTAGCTTGTTGCTTTACTTGCACATCTACACAATAGTGTTTAGTGAAGGTGTGTGGTGTAGACCAAGTTGCTGCTTTGCAGATGTCATCTAGTGGAATATTTCCTAAGAATGCCATAGAAGCCCCTAGTTTGCGTGTGGAATGAGCTCTAGGGGGAATGGTTAGCGTGCGTTTAGCTTTGAGGTAGCATATTTGGATGCACTTTACAATCCATCTTGCAATCCATGTTTTTGAAATGGGATTGCCCTTGTGAGGTGGGGAGAAAGATACAAAAAGTTGTTTAGTCTTTCTAAAAGGTTTAGTTCTTTCTATATAGTATAGCAATGCTCTTTTGACGTCTAGTGTGTGAAGAGCGCGTTCTGCCACAGAGTCTGGTTGAGGGAAAAAAACTGGGAGTTCAACCGACTGATTAAGATGGAAGGCAGAAATTACCTTGGGTAGAAACTTTGGGTTAGGCCTAAGAACCACTTTACTATGATGCATCTGTAAAAATGGTTCTTGTATGGTTAACGCCTGGAGCTCACTAACCCTCCTGAGGGATGTGATAGCTACTAGAAAGGCTACTTTCCAAGTGAGAAATTGTAATTCACATTTGTGTAGAGGTTCAAATGGTGGGCCCATGAGTCTGGTAAGGACAATATTAAGGTTCCAGACTGGGGAGGGTGGAAGTCTAGGTGGAATTATTCTTTTTAGTCCTTCCATGAATGCTTTGATAGCAGGAACTCGAAATATATATTGGATGTAAGCGGCTACTGCAGCTAGATGTAGGCGTATAGATGTATATGCCAAATTACATTGTTGTAGGTGCAGGAGGTAACAGATAATGTTTTGAATGGAAGCATCTAGTGGGTTGATGTTATTTGTACAATAAACAACGAATCGTTTCCACTTTGCTGCATAGCATGCTCTTGTGGTAGGACGTCAAGCCTCTTTGATGATGTTCATACAATCTGGTGGGAGATTGAGGTATCCAAACTCTAGGACCTCAGGAGCCAGATCGAAAGATTGAGTTGGTTGGGATCTGGAGGTCTTATCTCTCCATGGTTCTGCGTTAGAGGTTTGGGTGAGAGGTGTAGCTTGTGATGTGGAACTACTGATAGTTCCAAAAGGGTTGTGAACCATGGTTGTCGGGCCCATGTTGGAGCAACCAGGATCATTGTGAGGGAATGTTGTTTGAGTTTCCGAACCACTAACGGAATGAGCGGGAGAGGTGGAAAAGCGTAAACAAATTTGTTTGACCAGTTCATCCATAGCGCATTGCCTTTGGACAATGGGTGTGGATACTTGGATGCGAAGTTTGGGCATTTTGCGTTGTGGTGTGTGGCGAACAGATCTATGTCTGGATGTCCCCACAGTTGAAAGAATGGAAAAAGAACTTGAGGATGAAGTTCCCATTCGTGGACTTGTTGTGTTGGTCGACTGAGCAGATCCGCAATCTGATTGTGTACTCCTGGTAGATGTTCTGCAAGGAGGTATATCTTTTGCGGAATGGCCCATCTCCATATAGCTTGCGCTAAGCGGGAGAGTTGGAGAGCGTGTCCCCCACCCTGCTTTTGGAAGTAATACATCGCTGTCATGTTGTCCGTATGTATCAGGACAGCTTTGCCTAGCAGTAAAAGTTGGAAAGATTTTAGTGCTAAAAAGATTGCCAGTAACTCCAGGTGGTTTATGTGGAGTTGTCTCTGTTGAGGGGTCCATAAGCCCTGGACAGTTTGACTTTGTAGATGAGCCCCCCAGCCGGTGAGGGACGCGTCTGTTAGTACTATCTGTGGAACCGGGTCGAGGAACGGCCGCCCTTTGGAAAGTTTTTGTGTGTTCCACCACTGCAGAGAGTGATGTGCGCGGCCGTCTACCAACACCAGATCTGTTAGCTGGCCTTGAGCCTGGTTCCACTGATGTGCTAAGCATTCTTGCAATGGACGCATTTGGAGTCTTGCATAAGGGACGGTGAGAATGCAAGAAGCCATCATGCAGATTAGCTGCATAAACACTCGAGCTGGTAATGAGTGTTGAGGGCGAAATTGTAATATTAGCGCCTGCATGAATTGAATCCTGCCTGGACTTGGGTATGCTAGAGCTTTTGAGGTGTCTAGAGTGGCCCCTAGATACTGTTGTATTTTGGATGGCTGAAGGTGAGACTTGGTGAGGTTTATTGTGAAACCCAAGTTGTGAAGTAGAAGGATAGGTGTGTGTGTGTGTTGCACACAACTGTTGTGGGATTTGGCCTTTATGAGCCAGTAGTCCAGATAAGGGAACACATGAATGTGCTGCCTTCTTAAATGGGCCGCCACCACTGCGAGGCATTTGGTGAAGACTCTGGGTGCTGTGGTTACCCCGAAGGGAAGGACTTTGAACTGATAGTGTTGTGCATCCACTGTGAACCTGAGGTACTTTCTGTGAGAAGGGTGAATAGGAATATGGAAGTAGGCGTCCTTTAGATCCAGGGTGGAGAGGAAGTCGCCTTGTTGAAGTAGTGGGAGCACCTGTTGGAGAGTGACAATGTGGAAATGGTCTGAGTGGATGTAGTAGTTTAAGGGTCTGAGGTCTAATATTGGCCTGAGAGAGCCGTCCTTTTTTGGGATCAGGAAGTAGTGAATAAACCCCTGTGCCCTGTTGGGGAAAGGAAACTGGTTCTATTGCGTTTTTGGCTAGTAGAGAGAGAACCTCTCGTTTGAGTAGAGTCAAATGTTGTGTGGACATTGGACGGTGTTTGGGCGGAATGTGTGGTGGAGTGGACCTGAGTTCCAGGCAGTAACCATACTGGATAATTTGTCTCACCCACCTGTCTGTGGTGATGGAATTCCAGACAGGTAGGAACTGTGAAAGGCGTCCCCCCACAGGTGTGGAGTGGTCGGGGGGAAGCGCAGGGAAGTCACTGCTTGGTGGTAGGGGAGTTGCGGGTGTTGTTACCCCGGCCTCTGCCCTTGTTGTTGTTGCCCCTGTAACCTCCTCTAAAGTATCCTCTGGAAAAGGGACCCTGATTGGGGCTTTTGTAAGATGAGGTTGGGTGCTCCGTTGTGTTAGTTTTTGATCCCGCTCTATAAAATGAGCGGCGAAAGGAGCCCCTAGGAGAGGATAACTGCAAGGCTCCCATAGACTTTGCGGTTTCAGTGTCCTTTTTCATCTTTTCTAAAGATGTGTCCACTGCAGGGCCAAAGGAGGTGCTCTTGGTCGAAGGGCTGATTAAGGATACTGGTTTGTACCTCCTGTTTAAAGCCGGATATCCTAAGCCAAGCATGCCTGCGTAACAATACGCTAGTATTGACTGCGGGGGACGCAGTGTCCGCGGCGTCTAAGGCACATTTGATGGATGTGTTGGTGATCAATTTGCCTTCTTGTATGAGGTCATTGGCCTTTAGTTTGTATTGGTCTGGTAGGTGCTGGATGAGTTTCTCTAGCTCATCGTAGTGAGCCCTATCATACCTTGCCAAGCGAGCTTGTGTATTGGCTATTTTCCAATAATTTGCGGCCTGAGATGCCATATGTTTACCTGACGCATCTATTAATTTGGATTCCTTATCTGGGGGCGGGGCGTCACCTGAACCTTGGGAATTGGCCCTTTTACGCGCATTAGCTACCACCAGGGAATCTAAAGGAAGTTGACCTTTAATGTATATGGGGTCACTAGGAGCCGCCTTGCATTTCTTGTCAATTCTTGGGTTAAGAACCCTAGTTCTAGCTGGGTCCTTAAACACCTCTGGTGCGTGTCTAGTGAGTCCTTTTAACATTGGTAGGACATGTGTGGTTTTTTGAGGCTGAGCAAAAGTCTGTAAGAGAAAATCCTCCTCTACAGGGTCAGAATGTAGTTTTACCCCGTGGTATGTTGCAGCCCTAGTGATCAGTTGGGCAAAATTGACATTATCGTCTGGTGGGGATGGCTTAGAGGGATAAAGATCTGGGTCTGTTAAGTCGGGATCTGTGTTATAGTCCATCCATGGATCGGGTCTTGTGGGGGGATCCTCAATCATAATTATCTGGTTGCGGAATTATGTTATCGTCTCCGTGTCCATCCCCATCCCCATTATCCCCATCCTCTTGAAAAGTGTGTTGTGGAGAGTGTAGTGGAGAGATAAGTAAATTGGGTTTAACAGGTGGAGGAGGAGGTGTAGGGGGTGGAGAGGTGTTAGTGCCCATGTGAATTCTCTTAGCCGGGACCTGTGGATCTAGCAAATGGTCCGGTTTCCTTTTTTTAGGTTGTTTGGAGAGAATATGACCAGTCTTTGGATGTATATAGATGGTCTTTTGAGTAGGATCGGGGCCAAAAAGTTCTTCGGAGCCGGTGTTTTTTCTCGGTGTCGAAGATTTCTCTTTGTGCGGGGGCTTAGACTGTTTAGCCACATGGACAGTGTCCGGTTTAGCAGTCTTTTGTGGTTCCGAAGATTTCGGAGAGGATTGCTTCGGTTCCGGAGTGGTTTGCTTCGGAGGTTTGGAAGGTTTTCCCTTGGAGTGTTTCGGCTCCGAGGTTTTCGGTGTCGAAGTTTTCCCTGTTTGCTTCGGCTCAGAGGGTTTGTCCTTGAGCTGTTTCGGTGCCGGAGGGGTTTCCGGTGCCGATGAAGGAAGGCATGGCTTATCTGTAGCCTTGGTTTTCGGTGCCGAAGGTGATTTTTCGGTACCGGAGTGCGGCTGGCTGGAGCCCGAGCCAGAAGGCTTATCTTTGGTTTTCATAGCCGGGCTCGAGGGCGGGGCATCTGAAATGGTTGGCCGGTGTGGACCTGGGCCTTGTGGCGGGGGTGGTACCGGAGCCTTTGGTATGGGCTTGGGTGGGGCAGGGGTCTCGGTACTCACGGCCCGTTGAGCTGGGGTAACTTCGTCTTCGGCGTCGGAGTCATCTGTGGAAGGCTGTCGGGACCTGGATGGAAAATGTCCGGAATGGAGCCGCTTCCTCTGGACATCTCGTGGCGTCGAGCCAGACGGTCACGAATGGTCTTTTTAGACTTGAAGGCTAGACAAGCCTCACAGGTATCCTCTCGATGTTCGGGAGAGAGGAAGAGATTACACACTGGGTGTAGGTCCGAGTGTGGTAATTTAGCACCACACTGGGGACATTTCTTAAACGGAGTCCGTTCCATCGACGTCAGATCGGCGTGGGCAGGCCCGACGGCCCGCGTCGAAAGTTTGTCGAAGTTTTTTTGAGTGTCGAAGATGCGCGAAGAGGGGAAACGCGATAGAGACAATACCGTCGAGTGATGGGTGATTGCGCGTGGAAGGGGGTTTCGGTAACGACACCGGCCCGGAGCGCAACAAGTCACATCCGAACCCGATGGCGGAAAAAAACAATCTGAGGATGGAGTCGATGCCCATGCGCACTATCGTCCAAGGGAGGAGTCACCCATCTTGTGACTACAAAAGACTTCTTCCAAGACAACAACAAAGTGCAAACATCCGAGCCCAACACCAGATGGCGATCTATGCAAAAGTATGAATTCTGCAGCTCATATGCCTCGAACACTCAGTTTATGATATTGAGTAAACTGGCAGCTTTAAGCAGCTCTCCTTTATGGTTATAATCTACTTAGCTGGTCATCATAGTTACGTTAGCTGGTTATCATAGTCTACTTAGCTGGTTATCATATCTACTTAGCTTTTTACTGCATTGAGGGGTGCATAATCATTTTGGCTAAAGGTTTTTGTCCTAACATAGCAGCCTTTCAATTTCAAGGTAGAAACACTGAACTAAGAATTTTATCCTCTGCTTGGCTCCTAAAAATACACACTAAAAAGACTACTTGCAAGAGTGACTTAGCAGTGTACAGGCCATTTTTGATTTTTTTTTTTTTTACACATCATACAAGAAAAACGAGAAGGGCAGAAAACAGTAATGTTAAATGTCCCCTGTCAGTTAAAATGTGGTCAGGGGAAGCATGCTGCTGTAATAAGGAAAATGTTACTTACCAAGTAGACATCTGTTCATGGCATGTAGTGATGTAGAGTCACATGATGTGAATACTTCCGCCATCTAGTTTTGGTATCGGATGTGTGCAAGTTGTTTTTCTTCAAAGACGTTTTTCGAGTCACAAGGCTGTGTGACTCCTCCTCTTGTTGGTAATGCACAAATTAACTCCATTGTTAGAGTATTTTCTGCCATAAGGCGGGTGAGGATGGAGTGGTTTTATTTAGAGATATCTGTTCATGCGAAAGTGAAAGAAATGGAAAGAATACTACAACAGCTACCGGTGTCTGGGGAGAAGGGTGGGTGCACGTGAATTTACAGCACTACATGCCACAAACAGATGTCTACTGGCTAAGTAACATTTCCCGTTCGAGCCATGTGTGGCTGTGGATACACATGCTGAGCATAGACTGTAAAGCAGTCTTCCCTAAATAAGCGGCTAATCTGTTGGGGTTGCAATGGATTTGATAAGTGTAAGGAGAACTGCTTAGCCAATTCTGGCCTGTTGTTGACCGAACACATCTACACAGTAGTGTTTTGTGAAGGTGTGTGATGTGGACTGAGTAGCTGCTTTGCATATTTTAGCTATTGGAATGTTCCCTAGGAAAGCCACAGGAGCTCCCTTTTTAAGAGTGGAGTGAGCTTTTGGAGGGATTGATAAGGTTCTCTTTGCTTTAGCATAGCAGGTTTGTATACATTTAACTATCCACCTGGCAATACCCGATTTTGAAATGGCCTTCCCATTGTGAGGTTTCAAAAAAGCAATAAATAATTGCGGAGTATTTCTAAATAGTTTTGTTCTATCTATATAGTACATGAGAGCTTGTTTGACATTGTGTGTGGAGAACTCTTTCTGCAACCAAGTCTGGTTGAGGCAAAAACACAGGGAGTTCTATTGATTGGTTGAGGTAGAATTGCGAGACCACCTTAAGAAGGAATATTGGATTGGTGCGGAGGACAAACTGGTCACTATGTACCTGAAAGAAAGGTTCTTCTAAGGTAAATGCCTGAAGCTTGCTAACACGTCGTAATGAAGTAATAGCAACTAGAAAGGCCACTTTCCAAAAAAGGAACTGGAGTGGACATGAGTGAAGAGGCTCGAATGAGGACCATTAGTCCGGTGAGAACAATATTAAGGTTCTATGGTGGTTCTGGGAGGCATTTCCCTTTTGAGGCCTTCCATAAAGGCTTTGATAACTGGAATCTTAAAAAGATACATATGTTGTCTATTTTGTAGGTAATCGGCCACAGCGGCAAGATGGAGTCTGAGAATGGCCATACATTATGGTGGTAGTTTAAGATATCCAGATTCTAGAATTTCAGGAACTAGATCGTAAGGTTGAGTGACTTGGGGTCTGGGTGGTGTGTTTCTCCATGGTTCTGTAGGAGAAGGTCCGGCCTGATTGGGAGCTTCTCGTGAGGAACCCAAAAGTTCCAGGAGTGTTGTGAACGATTGTTGGCAAGCCTAAGTGGGGGTTACCAGAATGAGGGTAAGGGATGTTTGCTTTAAGAGGCGAACCACAAATGGAAGGAGAAGGAGAGGAGGAAGAGCGTAGGCCAATAACCCTGACCCTTTTATCCATAATGCATTGCCTTTGGACTGAGGGTGTGGGTATCTAGATGAGAAGACTGGACATTTCGCATTTGCAAATATGTCTTATTGGGGATAGCCCCACCGTTGGAAGTATTGGCTGAGGACTCATGGGTGGAGTTCCCACTCGTGGACTTGATGCGGTGTCCTGCTGAGGCAGTCGGAAAGGTTGTTGTCCATTCACAGAAAGTATTCTGCTAGTAGGTTAATTTTGTGACTGAGTCCACCTCCAAATTTGTTGTGCGAACCGAGAGTTGTGGAGACAGAGTCCCCCTGTTTCTGTAGCTATGGTATTGTCTTTGTGAACATGGACAATTTTTCCCACTAGTTGGCGAAGAAAAGCCTTCAACCCTAGCTGAACAGCTAGGAGCTCCAAGTAACTGATGTGAAAGCTCTGGTGTTTGGGTTTCAGTGGCCTTGGATGGTCAAGGTTTGCAAATGCGTCTCCTTCCGATGAGGAACGCAGCCATTATGATGGGCTCCTGCAGAACTGGGTCTAGAAAAGGCCACCATGCAACATCTTTTTGTTGTTGCATCACAGGTGAGAGTGACATGCTTGGTGGCTGACCAATACTAGATCTTCCCAATGACCCTCAGCTGGAGACCATTGCTATGCTAGACATTCCTGCAATGGATGCATGTTTAGTTGTGCATCAGGCACTATTGCAATGCAGGAGGCCATCATGTCTAGAAGGCGTGTAACTGTTCTGGCTGAAACCTGGCAGTTTGTTTGAAATTGCGGAAGAAGTGTCTGAAAAGACTGTATTCTTGCCACGCTGGGCTAAGTCAACCCTTTTTTTGAGTTGAGAACTGCCCCTAGGTATGGCTGAATTTGTTGTGGGAAGAGGTGGAATTTTGGGCTATTGATTGTGAATCCCAATTTCTGTAGAAGATGTAAAGTGATCCGAGTGAGTTTCCTTGATAACTGGTGGGTGGATCTCTTGATGAGCCAATCGTCCAGATAAGGGAAGACATGAATGCCCTACCTTCTTAGTTGAGCGGCTACTACTTCAAGGCACTTTGTGAACACTGGAGGAGCTGTGGTGACTCTGAAGGGGAGTACTTTGAACTGATAGTATTTGCCATTGACTACAAATCTGAGGTAACACCGATGCGCTGGGAGTATCGAGATCTGAAAGTACGCCTCTTTCATGTTGTGTGGTTATAAAGTCGCCCTGCTGTAGAAGAGGTATGACAGCATGGAGGGTGACCATATGGAAAGTTTGAGCGAATGTATTGGTTTAGAGCCCTTACATCAAGAATGGATCTGAAAGAACCATTTTTTGGGGATATTCAAAAACTATAGAGTACACCTCTAACTTGTTGTTCAGGTGGTACTTCTTCGATGGAGTCTTTGAGAAGGAGGGACTTCATCTCTTCCGTGAGTAGTTTTATGTGGTCTGGGGAGTGTGTTTGCAAGGTGGTATTGTAGGAGGCATGGTAGTTAATTCCAGCAATAACCATTTTGCATAATGTCCAACACCCACTGGTCAGAGGTGATGTTACGCCAAATGGGTAGAAACGATTGTAAACGGCCCGATAGGTGTTTTGTGATCGAGGAGAGGGGGTAGCATGACTGGCTAGTCAGGGTTTGGTAGATGTGATTTGGTTAGCTTTTGGGAGGGTCCCTTACCTCTCCCTCTTGAATTATTTCCCCTGTAGGAGCCTCTGGAATAACCTCTACCTGAGAGTGCATGGTTTTGCCAGTGATTGTATGTTATGGAGGTTTCAGGGGAAGCCTGTTTAGAGCCTCCAAGGAAGGGCTTGCGGCAAAAGGGACACGAAAATTGTATGTTTCTAGTGCGCCAATTGCCGTCAGTGTCTTTTTTCAAAAGAGATGTTCTCTATCAAATGGGAGAACTAACAAATTTTGCTAAACCTCAGGTTTAAAGCCAGATATTAGCAACAATGCGTCTAAGAAGGAGGCTTGAATTGATGCCCTGAGCAGCCATGTCAGCGGCATCAAGGGCACATCTTATAGTAGTGTTTGAAATCAATTTCCCCTCAAACACTAACTTATGCCCTCTCTTATGGTAATCTTCAGGGGGTACTGAAGGAGTCCCTCCATTTCATCCCATGTGGCTCTGTCATACCTTCTTAAGAGGCCTACAGAATTGGTAATTCATCAGTGGTTAGCAGATTGTCCCGCAAACCTCTTCCCCGCTGATTCGACTCTTGCTCGCTTTGTCAGGTGGGAGGGGCTTCTCTAGTTGTTTGGGAACTAGCCCTCTTTCTAGCTGTATGTACAGCAAGAGAGTCTGGTGGAAGCTGAAATTGAATGTAAAGGGGGGTCAGAAGGGGAAGCTTTATATTTTTTATCTATACGGGGAGGTATCCCCCGTGCACGGACAGTGTCCTGGAAAATATCATGTATGTTGCAATATACCTTTTAGCATAAGGAGGTATTGTGTTGTGTGCATTGTGGAGGAGAATGTCTCAAATAAGAAATACTCTTCTATAGGGTCAGAATGGAGAAGAACCTTATACGCTGCTGCTCTGGCAAGTAGCTCTTAGTAACTGGAGGAATTATCTGGAAGGAAAGGATGAGCTGGGTACAGAACAGGGTCGGTGTCTGCTGCAGGTTCAGATCCGTTAGTGTGCATGGGTCTAGTTTTGGTGATATGGGGTTTGGGTCTTCATCTTCTAATTTCTTGAGGAACGGAAACGGGGACCCCTGTGGTGTGTATGAAAGGGAATTTTTATGTAAGGAGTGTGGGAATGTGGTTCCTGCATAGGCTGGGTTGGTGATGGAGGTGCAGGTAAATGGCTGGTGGCCTTATCTGCTTTCTTCCTCACCCTCATAACATTACATGGAACAAATGGAAGGCCCAAAAAACAAAGGCCCCGAAGGGCGAGGCCCACGTGGGGTGAGACCGATCCAATTATCACCTGGCAGAGATGGATTCTTCTAAGCAATAAGGAAAATAAAAAAGGGATACATGTCTGAACAACAATACTGATAGTCAGGAGTACCGTAGGGACCGAAAGAGAGTACAGACGACTGTCTCGAACTGGAGCATGAAGGCACACGTCCTAACCAGATGGTGGAAAGAAAACAATGGAGTTGATGCCCACGTGCATTACCAGCAAAAAGAGGAGTTACGTAACCTCGTGACTAGAAAGACTTCTTCGAAGAAAAACAACTTGCACAGATCCGAGCCCAACACTGTATGGCAGAATCATACACAGCATGTGTATCTACAGCCACACATGCCTCAAACACAGAATTTACACTCTCGGCATCTAACTATATAATCACCAAAGCGGTAGTTTCAAATCACCTGCGAAAAGGAATAGAGGATTTCCCTAACTGATATATTTTGCTCTGCAGTCAGCTGTTCCCACTTGCACTCAAGGGTCTGAAGACAGCCTGAAGCTGTTCTTGAGGAGGCATTACACTCTAGAATGATTACATGCCATGGACAATAAAAAAATAAAAAAATCGGACTCTTGTTGGAGAGATTACGAGGATCCTTATTGTATTATGGCAATGCTCTAAGCTAGGGAAGTTTTGGCGGGATAAACTTTAAGAAATCGTATAGACAGTTGTGAACCTCCTGGAATTCTATTGGGGTGGCTGCCTGAAACAGAATGGGGGTCTGGGTAAGGTTCAAAAGATCTGGTCCTCCTGTTAGTGTTAAGTGCTAAACTAGTCATTCTGAGTAACTGGGTTGGGGGGTTGAGTGGCTGCCCCCTCCAGAACTGACTGAATCTGTTAAAACTTTGGCATACCAGGAATAAATGCCCTTTGAAAATTGATTTCAACATTGGGCCCCAAATGTTTACAAACATTTAAGAGACCCTGAATTACGAAGGCACTTCAGATCCTCCTTCCTGACGTGGGAGAGAATACACATGAAGAACAATCCTTTCTGTTTAGGAGCGAGTTCGACATGGACTTCCTCTTCAGCATTTTCTGGTATTGGGGAGTGAAATATGTTTTGGATTCTGTGGATGGTGAGGGAAGGGTAAGAAAGTTTCACCTTTTATCTTTGTTGGTGTTGTTTTCCATTAAATCAATGTAAAAGCATTATTGAACCCTAAATGCTACTTTTCTAAGCTGGTGTTATTCACTCAATTCACTAATAGGGATGCCCACTTTTGCTGCTTCTGTTTGCCCACACAATGTAGTCACTCACTCAACAAGTTGTTGTGATATTATAAAAGCCCCTAAAATTTGGCTGTGATTCTCAATTTATTTACTTACCGAAATCCTTCAAAGCACTTTTGCAATTGCACAGACCAATAAGAAGGCAGCATTACAAATACTCAATGCCTGAAAAAGCTCTGCCAGGCTGGTGCTTGTACTTAAATAGAGGACAGCATCAAAGCCTTTCACGGGAACTGTAAAGCACATTCTGCAGGTTTTAATCAATACGATTTAAGAGGGCTGCGTGTGCAAAACAGCACTTTCTGTACCTCTTGCTTACTAAAATGCTTTTTATTCTATCCTCCCTCTTCTCTTATTGGTCACACCATTTCCAGCTGTCCTGTTACTATATTCAATTGTCCAGGCATAGCACAAGAGGATGAGAATCAAATGAATCAATTAACTAGATGGCTGAAAGCAGTGTAGACTAACCACATACTTATTTTTAAACTAGGTGTATGATTAACAATAATTCCGTGTTGCCAGAATGGCACAACTACGATTTGTTTACCAAGAAGGCATGAAGGGAGACTCTTGGCCACAAATTACATTTAAGCAACTCATTTCACTAATGTTTTCAGTAACTTGCATGAGGTTCATCAGGCACTGCCGGTGTAAACACGGTGGAAAGTGCAAACAGTGGCCAGCACAGTAAACACCAGCAAAAAGTAGGACAGAAGCAAAAATGATCATGGCTGTATTTAATATTGAGTATGTTTAATGTGTATTGGTTACAATTAGGGGGGGGGGGGTGATATAAAGCATGAGTTACTGTTACCAAATTCACTGCTGTTAATTTTAAATCAACCCTGGAAATGTACATGCACAGTAAACCGGTGAGGCTAGAACCTGTGACTCGGAAGGTACACCAAGCTTTGCAAGATTTTACCAGAAATATGAACGGTGCAAGTATTGTCTGCTATTTAGCCAAAATAGAATTCCGACTCTGATTTGTTCCCTTTTACATCTCTCCTTATGGAACTACCAGTCCTGCATGTTTAACCTAGTCAACAAAAACACTGCTAGTGTGAGTTTATAATACCTGGGGAAAAATATCACAAGGGCTTTGAGATGATCCATGGATTAATCCCTTCCCACTGAATGGCCTGTAGGTCACTTGATAGGAATTATATATTTTAGATGACACTGCTAGACAAACACCCATGCACCGCAGTGTATGCTAACGTGCTGCAGGTACCAAAGTCTCAGATGGATTCCAAAAACAGAAGCCACTAATTCCCTTACAAACAAGTAATCATTTCATTTTGGAGTTAAATATCTATCCTTGAGAATGCATGAAAGCATGTCGGTGTCATATATATTCTGTGCAGTAACAAATGCAGCCCTACAACTTTGCCACATGGGAAACACCAGAATTAAAAGGGCGATCAAAATCAGCAGTCTAAAACAGGTTCATACCCATCTGAGCTTTGGCCTCAAGCATGCAACGAGTGCCTTTTCCATAACACACAAGCAGCAAACTGCCAGAAAATACTCGAATTACATGCTGTTATCGGACCTATGTTCTGCCATGCCCAATCAAAGGCACATTCTCACCTCAAGCACAGCTCTACCATATTGAACAGCACCCTTCAACCCCACAGGACAAAATTATCATGCATGAACTAAGTTTTCGGATGTAACTGGACATATGCTTTCCGCTGGTAAATCTTTAGGATTCTTGGACAGTACAGTCTAAGGTCATCCGCTAAGAAGGAACCTGGTACAGGAACTGTAGAAGCGAGAGATGCAATTACACTTCACAAATGGCCTTAAAAAAGCGTGGCCAAGGAACTGAAAAATGTGATTTATTTTTTTAATCCTCAAAATGAAACGTTAGAGAATAGATCTTAGAGGGGTTTACTTGCACAGCATTATGAAGATATTCATTTTTAGCCACAAAAAAGTACAAATTAACACAGCTTACAAAAAATAGACATCACAAGTTAGTACCTTAAGTCCTCGAAGCAACTGGTATATAAGAAACTGTATATGGTCATCTGTTAACTTCTGGCACTTCACAATATTATTCAAGTCAGCACCCATTAAATTTGTCACAAGGTAACTGTAAAAAACAAATACTTCCTTTAAAAGAAAAATAAATGCCAGAACAGCAGTTTTTTTAAAAAATATATACATGTCTGAGACCCTGAATGCAACGGATCTGAATACTGGACATATAGTTATAAATTAAATCATTTTGCAAATCTATATAGCGCGGCTTATAACCACTGGGGGTATCCAGGCGCTGTCCATGGGCATGGGGAGATTAAGTGTTTTGCCCAGAATCAGAGGATGTCGAGCCGACGCCGAGATTTGAACCCGGATCCCCAGCTCCAGAGTCAGCAGCTCATTCTTTTCGGATGGTTTCTCACTCCTTCTATAACTCCTTTTGCCTAACTTCGCTGTATTGAACCACATAACACTTAAAGCGGACGGCTTTTGGCTAGTGAAAAATCTGATTTGGTGCAAATGCATCAGATAGATGTATTTACAAAAGGAAATGTAGGCTGGACTTCCCTTTCTGAAGAGTCATGTCTGGTAGTCTGCTTTGGATGATTCCATTTCATGCCAACCTCACATGAATGAGATTAGCCTCCAAAACGGAACATTTAAAAGGCATCCCTCTTTGCATGTGCTTGTAGACTTGGACTGGTGACGTCAGTCTGTTTAAAAAACAGAACTAACCTCATTTTCCAAGGTGGGTTCACAAACAAAAAATAAACTTTGAAGTTGAAAAACAGATCCCAATCACACCCTACCAGCATTCCCTTCACTTTCTGATTTTAAATTAAGACTCACCCGCGCCTGCATTTTCTCTGTGTGTGAAAGTTAAGGACTCCCATTCAGTGAACAGTTTAAAAGAACGCTTAGAAACACATGTAAAGGGCGTTGAGGACTTATGCTATTTAATCTGCACTGCAAGGGCAGGCCCCAGCCAGTTACCTCTGCATACAGGGAAAATGCTGGTATGGTTTTACGAATGACATAAGAAAATGGGCGAAGAGTAGACAGGAGATCGCTTAATCCCTACCTACACGAAGATATGTATTCATGGTTGCAGAGCTAGCCTTGATTCACCCTTATCAGTTTGGCACTGCATAATGGCACTATCATTTCATCTGCTGACAGGTTAATGGGTGGCAGTGGCTCTGGAATATGGCAAGATGCTTCTCAGCTGTAACTAGCTGATACACTAGAGAAGCTGGTAACTTGGGAACTGGAAAACTGCCAAGAGATGTATGATTTATTACAGATGATCTAGCTCCCGAAAACACGGGCATGAACTCAGAAGATAATCAATATTCGGATATGAAATATTAAAAACTGACTGAAAAAGTCAAGTTTGGGGCCAGACCTTTTAACTCTACTCTTGGTTGAGTGTCTGGTCACATTATTGTTAACCTGGTTTACTCAACGACTTGCCCACCATTATGGATATCAGCGAAGCTCACACAAGAGGAGAAAATAAACACGACTCCTGCCTATCAAAATGAAAATAACGTTTCGAGTGCCAGAATGATTAGTTGGTTAACATGCATCCTCCAGCCATTTTAACAACCCAAACTAATTTAAAAAAATAATTAAATAAATCAGGCAACATGCGCACACTTGGAATACAATATTACTTACACTTCATTAAAATTTTCATTTGAAGTTGAAGGCGTAAACACATCCAACAATCCTATCACCTGAAATAAAAACATTAATTAAATAACAGCAGGAATTAAGTGCGGTTATTCAAAGACAACTATATCAATATCCTAACAGTACACCTAAAAGGGAGGTGGTTTTGTATGCTTGCGTTGGTATAAGATGCAGTCCCTTCATTTAGTACAGCTTATTACTCCAGAAACAATGAGTTACTTTGCCTTTAATGTATTAACGTAAAAAATTATATACGATTATAAAAACACACAAACTTTACGAGTTCCGAATTACACATAATGAAAATTACAGACTAGCAGTTAAGAGAGGAAACAAATGGAAAGTTATTTACCTTTAAGACAGCTTCCTTCGTATTTGTTAAGTGACCAAGAATTTGTATAACCATATGCCCTGTTGACTTCCCAGGAATCTCTGAAATCATCTCAAGTTAAACAACCAAAGCAAGATGCACAAACGTATAGAACTTCGTTTCGATTTGCAACTTTGCAAATGTTCTATTTTCCTGCTCTCTTATGGCTCGTCGTCTCTCTATGTCCAAACCGACAATATGTTCTAGGTATTAGCACACTTTATTGTCGGTAGCAAAATAATCTATGTTATAGCCTTAATCCTTTGACCTCTAGTTGCATAAATGTTATTAGAACATGTTGAGAGCTCCACTGAAGTGTTTCAGGACTAATAATAGCGGATATAAGTCTTCTGCTCCAACATTCTAATGTTTGTCTTCCCTTTTCTCCCTTTTTAAACTTAGAACACTCTACCTTCAGTGGGTGAAATGTTCCAATAGCCTTACAGCCCTTCTTCCTCTAGTTATAATGGTTGTTGAAGGCCCTCTCACAGGTATTAGGCCCTAGTCTGCGGCTCAGGTCTATAACTCTGGTTCAGGTATAGCCTTCCACAACGGGCTAGAAGGCTTCAGTAATACATGAATCGCACATTAATCTTGAGTTTGTATTTTGGAAACCTCAATAATTGAGTCTAAAACGAATGACCTAAATCTTGAGTTTACCTTTTATTAGCCAAAACCTCAATATTAAAGGCGAGGTGCACATCATTCTGACCAGCACCAGGGTCCACCTACTGCTGTCCCTTCCAAGAATTCAGAGAGCAAGTTCCAGCCTTGGTATGTCATTTGCCCAAGTTAAGATAATGTAGCACAGATTTTTTTTTTAACTCAATGCTAAAGTAATTCTGTGTTGCTCACACATTATTAAATTGTGAGCTTTCAACCCCTCAGAGAGAGGTGTGGTCCCCAATAGTAAGCCTTATAGCTTCCTTGACCTAGATTGAAGCAATAACAATTTTGCTCCCCAAATTAAAAACTTTCATATAGAAACTTATGGCTGTTTCTTTTAATTCAGTAGTGAGCTCCTCCAACAACCTTCAGCAAGCAGCACACCCAACATAACCAACATGTCTTGCTTAGAGAACTTCAAAAGCACCTTGTTCTTTTAAGTCAGTCCAATTTAAAAGCATCTTTATGCTAAGCTGCCCAAATGTTAAAACGGAGCCAGCTAGCGAAGGCCTAATGCCAGCAGCTCTTCAGAAAGCTCTAAAAGGCCATCTGTTCGAATGTACTCTATTAATAATCAGCTATTAACCTTGTATAGTATGGGAATTGCCAGTAGGAAACAGAGTCAAACATAGAATAAAATGGAAAACTCCCACCCTCTGTTACTGTTCAGCAAAACCGATATTAGTCGTATTGATGAGCATTCACACAGATAGGTTCAGCCTGTGCCTTCATTCTTTTGTGTATTCTTTGATAACTGGCAGATCAGGATACATTGTTTTTTTTTTTTTGATTTTTAAACAAATTTTATTGCATATTCAGGAAGTTACACAGCCTCTTTGCCACAACCCAGAGGGGCCGGCGGCCCATGTATTTAGTGCATTGTACACAGCTATCTTGGCCAACATCCCAATGGGCAGGCAGCGTTTTCATCCATCTTTACTGTTCCTGTCTGCATGTATTTTTTATAAGAAAAAAACAACAATAACTTTTTCTCATATGTACAATTTAAACTAGCTTGCCCCCTCCCCCCCCCCAACCCTCCATCCAAACAATATCACATACATTCCTAAGCAATCGCGTCCAATGCACTAGTTTAATCTACACAGGTATGTTACGATGAACCCGGCCCATTGTGGTGTCATATACGACATATATCTCCGGATTCTTGACCCTTTTCTGCAACAGTATCCCACTAAGCAGTGTCCCCTGTATGTCTCACCCTGCGTTTATTGATCCATGTGTAAGTCTTCTCCTCCCGATCTAAGCCAGCCCGTAAATGGTTCCCAGATGTCAGATGGCCGAGATCTACTTGGCATTAATTCACCCATCCTGCTGCCGTAGGCGGTGCAGGTTTTTTCCAATGAATGGCTACCTGCCGCTTTGCCAGCAATAGTAACATGGCCGTTAGTTTACGATACTTCTTCGGGATGTCTTTTACGTATCCTAGCAGCGCCACCTTCGGAGTTTCTGGTATCACCCCGTGTATTATTTGCTCTACGTGTGTAAATATGTCAACCCAGTATGTTGCTATTGGTCCACAGGCCCATGCAAGGTGTACAAATGTTGCGTCCAGCGCTCCACATCTCCAGCATCTCGCATCTAATTGTAGCCCCATGCGGTGTAGCTGCAGCGGCGTGCGATAAAGTCTATGTAGAAAATTAAAGTGGATTAAACGTAGTCTGTAGTTTGGCGATAACTGCTCCATCTGAGAGCAGCAGAAATGCCATTGTTCTTCTGTTATGGTTAGGTCTGCCTCCCGTTCCCATTCCTCTCTGGACGCTGGACTGACAACTGGGTAATCTTTCTGTGTCATACTATATATACGTGTAATTAATTTGCGAGGGGATGGGTTACTTAAGACGTTCTTTAAGGCTGATAAAGTAGGTGGTTCAGCCGGAAACCCGGCAAATCTGGCCTTACATGCCGCCCTAAGCTGATAATACAGCAGCATATCTGAGGCGGTAGGCACCTGCGTGCCACACATGTGCCATAGTCAAAAATTCCCCGTTTGGAAAAAGATCACTCCCTGTCTCGAGATTGTGTGCTTTAGCTCTTAGCTTGATTGCCTTATCCATTAAAGGCCCAATCAGCGGATTATCTCCTAAGGCCATTTGCGGTGCATACAGTACTTCGTGTCGCGCTCTCTTGGCTATTCCCCTCCAGGCCCATCTCAACGTCTCCACCGTGTCTATTTCATCATGGGGACGTTTATATGTGGCATATACAGCCGTTTTCAGCGGTAAAGGTGCAGCCTTATCTATTTCTATTGCTACATGGGGCTGAAATGGCGTGGGGTGATGCCAATAGTGCAAGTATTGCGCCTGCGCGCTGTGAGCGTATAATTCAAAGTCTGGAGCGCCTAGACCTCCTTGTGAGAATGGTAGCGTCAGAACCCTCCATGAGACCCTAGGTTGTTTCCCTGCCCAGATCAATTCGAGCACCTTCGAGCGTAGTTGTTTAAAAAATTGCGCGTTTAGAGGCATGGGGATGTTTACAAATAAATAAAGTAGTTTAGGCAGTACAACCATTTTTGTAATGGCGATTCGCCCCATCAAGGACAGCGGCAGCCCTTCCACCTTTGCACCTTACTTTCCAGCCAGTCTATCAATCGGCCATAATTCGAGCAGCCATAGTTCCTGCAGTGACCTGCTCATCCAAATACCTAAATATCTCGTCGCCTCATCCGCCCATTTAATCGGGAATTCCGTATCAAAGGGTATCGTATCATCAGTTAGCGGCATCAGAACCGATTTGGACCAATTGATCTGGATCCCAGTTAGGCCCCCGTATCTTATCAATTCCCTCATCACTGTAACAAAGTTATCCTTAGGGTTGGTCAGGTAGATCGTCATGTCGTCCGCATACATAGACACTACGAGCCCTCTAGTCGTGAAGCCTATGCCCTTCTGCGCATGATGTTGCCTAAGCTTAGCAGCCAACGGCTCTGTGGCAATGGCAAACAGCAGCGGCGATAGCGGGCAGCCCTGCCTTGTCCCCCTGGAGATCGCAAAGGGATCCGAAACCTGACCATTAACCCTGACTCGTGCTGTCGGATTTGTATATAATATTTGAATTTGTCTAATGAAGATAGAGCTGAGGCCCATACGGGTCAATAGAGTAAAGAGGAATTTCCATTCTAGCGAGTCAAACGCTTTCGTGGCGTCCAGCAGTGCCGCCACGGCCTGCACCTGGGGGCTAAATAATGTAGTGTGCCAAAGAGCGTTCTCAAATTATGTGCAGTGGAGCGCCCTGGTATAAAACCTGATTGGTCTGGCAGCGCAATCTGGGGCAGCATGGGTTTCAGTCTATTTGCTATTAATTTAGCGTATATTTTGGCGTCCAGATTTATCAGTGACAACGGACGATACGAATCCGGATTAGTTGGGTCCTTGCCTGGTTTCAATATAGGTATAATCGTAGCCTCGCGGAGTGTTGGGGGAGTCTACCTGTGTCCATTGCCTCGAGAAAAACCTGGAGCAGTCTAGGTGCCACTATCTCCACATATTCTTTATAGAAGGCCGCCGTCAGGCCGTCGGCCCCTGGGGCCTTATCAGCCGGCATGCTATTTATTACTTGCCGTATATCTTCTGTCGTTATTGGCAGCTCCATATATTCCCTGGCTCCGTCATGAAACCATGCAAGTGCCACGTCATCTAGGTAGCCATCTATGTCCTCCTGGGTCGGCTCCGTGTGTGAGGTGTACAATTGCCCATAATACCTCGCCATTTCACGGAGAATATCTGGTGGTGCTCTCACCATTTCCCCGTCTTCCAGACATAGTTCAGTTATATAGTCAGAGCCTCTGGGCGTGCGCAATAGTCCCGCTAACGTTTTACCCGGTCTGTCACTTTCTCCATATCTCCTAGCTTGTGTATATTTGGAGAGATATTTCGTTTCCTTTCCGCCTCCTCCTGGAATTCGGTCAGCTTAGTCCGTATCTGCGCTATAGTGTCCGGGGCTGGGTTTACACGTTGTGACTCCTCTAGGTCCCCTAACTCCCGCTCTAATCTCTGTAAGGTGTTGCGTATATCCTTCAGCACTCCAGATTTAAGCGACATGCATTGTCCCCTTAGTACTACTTTAAATGCCTCCCATAAGGTCCCCGGTGATTCTACCGTGCCCTCATTTAGTTCGAAGTATTCTGCAGCCTTGTCCCGCAGCTCCTCGCGAAATACCATGTCTAACAAAGCTGTTGATGGAAACCGCCATGTGAAAGGCTGGGCATATGCCGGGGGACATTCAACCGCACCTGCACCGGCGCGTGGTCTGAAAAGGTAAGGATACATTGTTAATAGGTATAAAGGAATAAAGAAAACGTTCATGGAGAAGGAATTAATTATCGATATTAAGCTATGAGGTCAGATGGAGAGTATGCCTTATGTGGAACTTACCAGCTTTTATTAACACATTTTGGTTGCATATCACCTTGCAATAAGGGCTTGCTGAGAACGAGCCAGTTGATCACCACCTTGGATGTGTGCAATAGGATACAAGAGAGCACCTTTTGAAAATGTAGAACTTGGTACCCTGGCAGCAATGGCTACGGAAATGATTAACAATTCCATTTGCATATAGGGTAAATAGAACATCAAAGTTTCTGGAAGAAGACAAGAAGGTCTATGTATTGGGAGGGAAGTAGATTGAGGTAGGAAGTGAAGTGGATGCAGAGACTGCGGGAAAGCATAGGACCTCAGTCATTGATAAGTTGTAAATGTATGGACATTCAGTGGCATATGGCAGTTAAACCATTTGATGTGTGGGCCTGGAGGTGTGGGAAAGAAAGTAAGGAGGGAGAAGGTTTGTTTAGCATCTGCATAGAAGTGGTAAGTGAAGCCAGAAGAAAAGATGTCACAAGGGGGGTAACGTATCACGAGAACAGAAGGGCTCAGAACAAACTCTTGAGGGACTTCAACTGGTAGTGGAGTAGATTGGGAATGCTTGGATTGCATCATATACACGTTTCCTTTAAATACATTCAAATCACGTCTATCAATCAATGCTGTTGGCAAGTTATTCTTCACTTAAATTGTTGAAATCAATATTTCAATTCATCGATGTATTGAGAGATTAAAGAATATAGCTCCTATTGAAAATTCTTAATATTGTCCTCTACAAATAAAGCATAAGTATAAACATTAGAGATTAATACATATTTATATAACCAAAAGCTATCAAACACAAGAAAATGTCACATTCCAAAATGTCTCATTTATGTATATTTGTGGCATTTCTTGAGTCCAAATGTAGACAAAAGGCTGCACAGGGTCAAACATGTAGTCAATCACTGATTGAAGGGGAAGCTGGGTTCCAAGTGTAGAGACACATTGTTAGTTTGTCGAGATGTAGCGTTCTTTAAAGAGGTGTGTCATCCGCTCTTTTAAACCAGTTTTTTTTTTTGTTAACAACTAAATAACTAGACATATCCCAGCATGCACATTCCATAGGTGTGCACCAATTATGTATGTTCCTCTTTCTGAAGCTAAAGACTAAATTTCAATTAGAGCTAATAAAGACAATACACCAGATACTAAATGGGTAGGGGCATCTATGTAGGATGTGTGAGTGCATATCAGCAAACAGGTGCCATGTATTATCCAAGCCTCAAGGGGGCCAGAGCCGTGGGTAGCTAGGGGTGGGAAAATAGAGGTGGGGGCAGATGCAATATCCAGTGTCCCATCTATTTAGTCACCATTTCAGTGGCAGGCAGCTTCTTAATGCCTCTCTCCATTCTGTGGGTGATCTCCAAGCCTGTGTGCAAATTCCCCGTCTGTTTCCAGGGTGTGGTTTTTCTATCATTTCCAGTTATCAAGTTGAGCATCATCATTCCCCATTTCTGTTTCAAACAACAGCAACACTATGCTTTCACTGCTAGCCCACCGCACTAACTACCCTCATGAATGTAAATGAGGGCTTCAGATGACTTCCATCTCATTCAGGTAGCTCTTTTCGACAACAGCAAGGCTAGGTCTATACATTTATTCCCCACCTTTCTCGCTTTGGGTCTACAGAAAGGCCCAGCAAACAGCATTCCGGAGTGTAAAAGTTTGCTTGACCAATAACTTCGGCTAGGCAGCATGTAACTACACTTAAGAACTTACTAGCTATGGGGCAATTCATACCATATGAAAAAATCCAGCACCTGTGCGCAAACAAATACAGTATACTTATAAGAGTTCCACACCTAGATACTTTATGGGCACAGTCACACATCATCTGCCAGTCTTGGCCAGGTACGTCTTTAGTTCTTTTCCCAGGTACGTCTTTAGTTCTTTTCAAAATTGTAGCATGGTTGGGGAAATCCTGATGGGGCAGAGGGATGCTGTTCCAGATCTTGGCGCGTAAATGGAGAAGATGTGTTATTGTTATTTTTTAATTCACTTTATCTCCAGTATGATGGTGTCATGGCTGTGAACATTCTTAAAACCACCGGAGGCCATGAGCGCGTCATCCACATAGGCATGGATGCTGGAAGGTATGACTTTGCAGACAATGCAGCTGATTTTGAAGATTGTGCAGGTTGGCAGGAGGGCAAATGGAGTTTTATCTGTGAGGGACAGTGTGGTCTTCTTTCTTCAGGCCATCGATAAGGTATGTTGTGGTTCGTAAGTCCCTTAAGTGGGCTCAGTGTGGAGTCTACGAGACAGTAGAGTAGAGCATAATTATCATCCAGTACTGAAAGTAAAAGGTTTGAATGACAATTCTCAAGTTGCTTTCTAGAAAGAATGGTTTCACGTTCAACAGAGACAGATGGTACCCTGCAGTCTTGGTTCTCTACACAATGTGTTACTTAATTTCCGTGTACCAATAGCTTGGCATTGATAGGAACGTTGGAGGATGCATCCGTCTGGGTTCAGGTTGCTGAACCATGTTTAGACTAGTTGTTGCTTGCTGCTCTTGGTGAACAGCAAAAATGCTATCTTGTGGTGTTGAGCTTTAGGTAAGTCCTTAAAAAGATGAATCAAAGTGTTTGATGCATTGGATCCCCGGAGCAGAGGAGACTTTCAAACAGAGTTATGAATAGTCAGCATATTTTAATGCCATTATTGGAGAGTAGAGATGCAAAGGATTGAAGTTGACAGGAAACAAGATGGAACCGTGGAGGACTCAGAGGGTAAGGAGCATCTTCTGGGACCTCAAGCTGCCCATCTGAACCAAACCGTGTCAGACAGAGGTAGAAGGAGAAGCAATAGAAGAAGTTGCCAGTGAATTCCATTTCCGACTTCATGGTTTGGATGAGGGTGGGGAGATCAGGAGGGCATAATGTACGATTTGCAATGCAGCAGTGAGTGTGTTGCAACGTGATCTGAAGCCCAGTTGGTAGTCTTGGAGGAGACTGTTGGCACTGATGTGATAAGTTACTTACCTTCACTAACACCCTTTCTGGCTGATATCCTAATTTCATATTTCTCACCTTAAGAATACCCCCAGGTAGTTAAGTCCTTAAAGGGATTATAAATTCTAAAGCTTGGCCCTTCTGAATAAACTATAACCCATTTGAGAACATGTTGGCAGATATTCTTTCAATCCCTCATAGACCCCAGTGCAACAAAGGTAGATGCCTCTCTAAAATATCAAGCATCATGCTAATTTACCAAGTAGGAAAGTAATGCAATTAGCATTATACCAAACTGATAGTAGGCCGTCCTGAACACTATTGTATGTAATAATCAATACTACCCATCTTCACTGCATTAATGGTTCTACTTTAGTTATTGTACACGAGCCTGTTATATATGGTATGATGAGGCTATATATGCAATAACTGGAAAAACTATTGCACCTTGTTTATAATGTCAAAACTAATTTTAAAAAAAACATAAAAAAAAAAAAAATATCCCCAGGCTGCATCCGGAGAATCTGCTCAGCAATGCTCTTGCGTGCCAATAGGTGGAGTCATGCGGCTCTGTGGTGACTCCAGCCCGCCCAGGTAAGTAACTGAGCAAGGCTGCACATAAGCACCACCTCTGCAAGCTGACATCAGTTCATAATATTTCTTATTAAACATCCTCAAACACAGAGCCATAAGAAAAAACTTCAGATGACAGTGTCAAACCCTAGCTAGAAACCGTATTAAGCTGTTCAGGAGTCGACTCCACAGACCAAGGACATAGGAGGGCATGGGGCCACCGTGGCTTTACAGAGTATCCATTAGAAACCACATTAACAAGGTAACTTGTTCTTCTGATGGATACTTCTAACCACAGACTCCTCCCTTTAAAAACACCAGAGAAGTACCTCCCAAAGGCGGAGGGTTTGGGGAGTGTACTCCAGCTTGCAGGATTGGGTGGACAAAATGGCCCTCCCATTGGACCTAGCTGCCAAAGTAGTAATGTTCCATTAATGTGTGCACCGACAACCAAGCGAAAGTCCGGCAAGATGTCTAGAATCAACACCCATTCCTCCCCCCCCCCCCACTCCCCCTACCCACCCATAAATAAATGAGAACGAAACTGACTCTTAAGTGCACTCATTTTCAAGCAGATGTGCTCATGTGATCATTCTAGAATTGCCCTCATTCACATTGCAAGAGAGACAGCGACTAAAGCGGGCCCGTGCGGTTTGCTGTCATGAGGGGAAGCAGAATGTGAATTACACTCAAACAACAAATGGCAGACGAGAGCTGGTTCAAACTCCCTTTATGCTTGTGTGCATTTCTTCATATTTTTTTTAATTATAAGAGCCTGGCCCCACAATTACACGTTGCAGCCCTTTAAAAGGGTCAAGGAAGGATTATCACACTGCAACCCTTCAACCACCACAATTCGTCAAACGGGTTGACCAGAGCTAAAACCCTTAGCTACTAAGGTAGTCTGTTAAAATTCATGTAATAGAGTACATAAAGTGCATGTTTGATCACTGTGTAATAACAATCCATCATTAAAAGCCTACTGGCTTTAACATATGCTTTTCATAATAAGCACATCGGACCTACTGCATTTGTGGTAACCTTCCATAATAAACAGATCTGACCTACGACATCGGACATAACTTTGGTCAATGAACCCATCAGGCCTGTAGCCTTTAAAATTGGTTTATCACGTAATCATTTCAGGCCTACTATATTGAGCATACGCTTTCCCACAAGGGAACCATCAGACAGTGTCAGAAAATTATAAATATGTACCAATTTATAGCTGGCAAAACAATATGCAATCCTTTTTTACCAGGCCTAGTATGGATTCTAATAGGGTAAATCTCCTACTACTAGGTAGTTCACTTACCTACACCCGGTGTCTGTTACGAAGTAGAAGATACCAGGTGCAGGTAAGTGAACTCTTTATTATCACCTCCACAGTTCCACCAACGGACAGCTTAGTCCAGCGCTCTGCGTTCCCCCACCACAACTGCTCAACCCCAACATTCTAAGGCAGGCTTCGGCCAACAGTAGGGCAGTACCAAAAGGGGAAAGGGAGGAGGGTGAGAGGAGGAGAAGGAATACAAGGGAAGGTCCCATAGACTAGCGGGTAAACTACTAATAACAAAGGAATGAAACTAATGTTAGATAAGAGAATATAACACATCTTCCCCCCATAACAATAAGGAAGTAAGATATGCTAAGATATGCTAAGATAGTTTCATAACCAAATTTTTCGAGTCATTTAGGAGTTATCAGAGTTTCTTTGTTGACCCTTGGCGGTAGGGCGGGAAATCGGTTGTAAGATTCGTAGAGGAGGAGGTTTCAGCCGGAGATCGCGACAGTCTATCCATGCTCCAGTTTTGACCATTCTCAGGGGTCACGGTACTCAGTTTGGCTTCCACAATTTTTTGTGGATCAAAGAACTTGGATTCGCTTTCCCCGCTGTGTGTGGGTCTTTTTATGGATATCCAGTCTCCTACAGCCCACCTCTGTTTTGTTCCATGTTTGAAATCATAGTAACGTTTGTACTTGGCTTGATGTGCAGCAACTTTGGATCTTGTTGCTCTGGCATTTTGCTCTACTGTTCTTTCCCCCCCGCCCCCCACCAATCCAGTTAGGAAAGAATTTGGTGCCGGGTTTTCTCCCTTTGAGGGACGAGAATGGGGAGATGCCTGTGACTTGGTTGGGTGTAGTATGGTATGCCCATAGCATGTCTTGTAGAATTCTTTCCACTGGTAAGTGGTTGATGCAAGCAAGTTGAATGTTTTCTTTGATCATCCTGTTGACCCTTTCGACCAGACCGTTGGCCCGAGGACAATAAAGGGCAGTTTTGAGATGTGTGATGCCTAAGTTAGATAAGAAAGTTGTCATTGCTGCTGAAGTGAACTGCACACCGTTGTCGGTAACAATGCTTGAAGGGATGCCTTCTGATGAGAATGTGTCCTGTAGGAAATTGATCAGTGTCTCAGTGGTGGTTTGGTCAACCATCCTAATGACCACCCAGTGAGAGAGATAATCGGTTAGTACAAAGGCAAATTGTTTTGGGACTCCTTTTTTGTTGATAGGGCCTATAATGTCTAAGGCTAGTTTATCCCATGGTTTGCCTGGGACAGATACAGGAAATAATGGAGCTTTTTGGGTTAGCTTAGATTTGTCGCTATTGGTGCACACGTAGTAGTTCTTCACCTTGGCTTCCACCAATGAATCCATGTTTGGAAACCAATAATGTTCCGAGTCTGGATTTGGTTAAACTACGTCCTAGGTGACCTTCATGGACAAGATCAATGATTTTGTTTCTCAACCCTGAGGGAGGTATTATTTTGTCGTTCCTTCAAATACGATCTTGGTGTAGGTTGATTTCGTGTCGGACTTCCCAAAATTTACTTAGCTCTTGATCAACTTCATTTCGTGTGTTTGGCCAACCATGTAATGTGTAATTTTTTAGGCGGGTTAGGATAGTATCCGGACTCTGGCTTTCAGTCCACTCTGTAGAGCTAATGGTAGAGGAGTGGATTTCTAAAATGGGGTACTCCGTGGCTTCATAGTGTTCTTCAACGTTTAAGGGTGCGCTGGAAAGGAAGTCGGCAGCTGAGTTGAGTTCACCTGCGACATATTTAAGTTTGAAGCAGAAACCTAATCCCAAAACACATCTAGCTACCCTGGGTGTGCTGTTGAAAGTGCCCTTAGGATTGAACATAAAAATGAGAGGCTTGTGGTCGGTGCGCACAGTTAATTGGATTCCCCATAGATTGAAAAGCACGAGAGTGCCTCTTTCTCAAGCACAGAGTATTTTTTTTCAGAATTGCTAAGGGTACGTGAGGCAAATGCCACAATGCGTTCTTTACCACCAATGATCTGGGACAGTGTGGCACCAAGACCCTTGTTACTTGCGTCAGTGGCGAGTATAGTTTTTCTGCTTGGATCAAAGTTACATAAGTAAGGCGCAGAGAGAATGGCACACTTTACTTTTTCAAAAGATACTTGGTGCTCCTCTTGCCAAATGTATTGTGTGTGGTTTTTAGTAAGTTCTCTGAGATTGTTAGTTAAGTCGGCAAAGTTCTTGACATACTTTGCCATGTATTACGCAAGGTCTAAGAATGGCAAAAGTTCATGTTTCGAGGTGGGAGCAGGAGCTTTCTTTACTGCGTCAATAAGGCACATTTTGGGTTTGAACCCATCTTTAGAAATTGTGTGCTGAAGGTAGTCAACTGCCCGACCCCAATTTGGCATTTTTCTTCCTTGAGTGTTAAACCAGCCTCTTTGATTTTGGAGAGAACTTGTTTTAGTGAGTTATCACACTCTTCAGTGGTGGCACCGTATACTAAAACATCATCCTGGAAGCATAGGGTCTTGGGTATGCCATCCAAAATGCGTTGCATGATTTTTTTTTAAAACCGCAGCCGCGGAGGCTAGCCCGAATGGCATCCTGCAGAACATGAATGATCCCAGGGGAGTGGTGAAGGCTGTAAGCTCCCTGGGAGTGGTGAAGGCTGTAAGCTCCCTGGAGTCAGGGTGTAATTCCACCTGGTGGTACGGCTTTGAAAGGTCCAGGACACTGAAGCATGATGCCTCTCCTATGGTGCTCAGAATTTCGTGGATGCGGGGCAAAGGATGTCTCTCAATGAGGATGTTATCATTAAGATCCCTAAGATCAATGCAAAGTCTAATGTCTTCCCCTTGAGCTTTCTTGGCAATGACAACAGGGGCAACCCATTTGGAGCAGTCAATGGGTTGGATGATGCCTAGGTTTTGTAATCTGGCTAGTTCTTGTTTAAGCGGTTCCCACAAGAGGTGCGGTATGGGTCTAGTTTTGTGTACTACTGGTTTAGAATTAGGTTTTAATTTTATACGGTGCTGGAAGTGTTTGAGAAGTCCTAACTTGGGTTTGAACATCTCAGGGAACGGATTACAAATCTCTTTGCCTGCCACAGAGCGGTCTATGGCAAGTACCTGTTCTGGATTATTTGGGTCAAGAGTAATGCCTAACTCCTTCTGGTGTTGCCAGCCGAGGAGATTTGACCCCTCTTCAACTATGTAGAACTTGCCTGTGGTGGAACGGTCCTTGAAAGTGATGCATGATTTAACCATGCCTCTTACAGGGATGGAATCCCTAGTATAGCTACGAGTGGAGATGGCAGCAACCAGTAGTTATTTTTCTTCGTAAATATTCATGTTCTTGAAGTCAGAGATATTAAGGAATGTGAATGGCGAGCATGAATCAGCGAACATTTTAATCATTTTGCCATCCAACCCAATATCGCATTGTAGATACTTAACTAGACTCAGGTACTTGGAAAATAATTTTCTTTACAGATTGGGGTTTAGTATTGGAGGTATCATTAACATAGTTTTGTTTCCTGGAGGTACTTCGGCATACCTGCTCTTATATTGGTAGAGGATTTCATTTCTTTTATGCATATGGCAGTATGTTCTAGCTAATTCTATAGCATCATGAAGATTTGGTTGCTTCTGTAACAGTTTCTCCTGTATCTTAGGGTTGCTTGTACACCTTACGAGTTGGTCTCTTATTAAGGAGTAATTGAGTTCCCCAAATTCACGAAGTTCACTTAGCCCCCCCCTTAAAACTGCTACATAATTAGAAATACTCTCCTGTTTACCTTGAACCCTGCTGAAAAATTTGTGGCGTTCAAGAACAATATTCACCTTGTCTCCGAAGTGTATTTTTAATTTGAGTAAGGACATTTCGTAAACATCCACCTCATCTTCGTCAACGTTAGGACCTTGTTCCAGGTCTGGTAGAGTGTCAAAAATCTTCCTGCCATGAGTACCTAGGTTATGTAGCAAAATATATTGTTTCCTTACAGGGCTAAATTTCTCCCCCCCGCCCCCCAATTGCTATTAAATAAGATTCGAAGATTTTCACCCACTCCTTCCACTAGTTATTAGGCTCACCAAATTCATTCAGAAATGGTGGTGGTTGAGCCATACTGGCGGCCATGTTGATAGCAGGAATAGAAGATGTACCAAAAAATGTCACCAGGTGGATTTGAAAAAAAGCACAGTATAGAAAAGGTGACACCAAGTTCTATTTAAATGACAGGATATGTGTAAATGGCAGGAGGACAAGGGAGTGAGGTATCTCCCATGAGTTGTGAGACACGTCCTGGTGTGCGTGTCACTGAGATTTATTGTGCTTGGAACCAAAAAGGAAATGAGGGAGAGAGGAAGTGTGCGTATCACTGAGGCGATCGTGACAAGCGTAAAGGTGTGCGTGTCACTGAGTGAAAAGAATACGTTGCTAGGGGGCTAAGGCGAGTTAGTGTGTCTGTCACTGTGAAGCACAGGGTGGCAGGCTAAATGAAACACCTCCGCAGTAATGCCCGAAGAGAAGACACCAGGCTTCGTCAGAGAGGGTGCTCCGTGATGGAGGTGTGGCGGCAGGCCGAGGGAAATTCCTCTCCTTGATCAATGTGCTTGTCACTGAAGATCTCCACGCAGAGCGGCAGGCAGGCAGAAACGCCTCCACTCCTTATTCCAGATGACAAGCTGCCGCGTCAGAGGCGAGTGCTCCCGGAGGCTGTAGGCGTGGCAGGCCAAAAGGATTGGAAGCCCCACCCGGAATGAAGGCACTGAGGAGACAGGAGGGCGTAGTGGTAGTCTGAGGGAACGCCTCGCTCATCGACGTCTCAAAAGGGGGGGGGGGGGTGGCCGATAACAAGCTGTGGCGGAGTACAAACTCGGCTGCCCAGGAACATGAAGACCCCGCAATGACAGGAATGCGTTGTGGCAGGCAGTTGGAATGCCTCGCTAGAATACGTTGACAGCAGGAGTCGCAGCTCCGAAGCAAGCATACAGCAAGGCGTTGCAGGGGTAAATCCCGGCTGACGCGGAGCGAGCAAAATGTTCCAGAACAGCGGTATTCCCCGGAATAAGGCCCGTGTTCCGGAGACTTAAAGTAAACATATGTAAAGTACCTTGACCTTGTGGGCCACAAGGTGAAACAGCGCAAAGACCTCAATGCTGAGACAGTGGATGCAGACAGAAGGGAAGGAGGTTCGTACTGCTCCCTTTCGCAGACCAGTCGTCGCCAGTGTTACGAAGTAGAAGACACCGGGTGCAGGTAAGTGAACTCTTTATCACCTCCACAGTTCCACCAACAGACCGCTTAGTCCAGCGCTCTGCGTTCCCTCACCACAACTGCTCAACCCCAACATTCTAAGGCAGCCTTCGGCCAACAGTAGGACAGTACCAAAAGGGGAAAGGGAGGAGGGGTGAGAGGAGGAGAAGGAATACAAGGGAAGGTCCCATAGACTAGCGGGTAAACTACTAATAACAAAGGAATGAAACTAATGTTAGATAAGAGAATATAACAGTAACCAACACCAAAACCCTTGCCTACCATGGTAATCAATGAGATTCCACATAACAAAATCTCAGCATTTTATACGACTATAATAACAATCCACCTTCAAAAGCCTATTGCTTTAGCAACTGCTTTCGCAATAAATGAGTGAGTCCTGCTGTCATTATCGAACGAATTACTTACCTTCGGTAACGATGTATCTGGTAGAGACACAGTCTAGCCGCAGATTCCTTAACTTAGAATATCCCCAGGTGTCAGACTGGATCCGGAAAACTTTCCGCAGCAGCACCTCTGCGCGCCGGGGGCGGCGCCGCACGGCTCCGCCCTGACGTTGTCCACGGACGTGACGTCAGTGGAGCCATATAAACCCCTCCCGGCACGCAGACGTCAGTTTTCGCCGGAGAAACTTTTCAGCGCCACAACGCGAAGCCATCACCAAAAACTGTGAGTATGGGAACAGTGTGCGAAAAAGATGAAAAAAGAAAGAATATGAATGGTGAAAAAAATCAGCACCATAAAATACAGTGCCAGGCACTGTATACTTGAAAAAACAGTGAAGGGAAAGCGCAGAGCACCGCTCTGAGAAGCAACCCCGCAAAAGCGGAGGGGAAACCCTCCCCGGAGGCAGAAGAAGTTAAAAAACATCATGGCAGACGACAGAAAGTCTGCAACCACAATATAGAACTGTGAAGGGCACAAGACCGGAACACAGGAGGATTAACAATTCACCACAAGTCACCACCAGAAAGGGATGTCGTATCCCCTGTAAGAGACCTAGAGACTTGAGGCAGAGCCAATCGACTCCAAACCAATGAACTGCAGGGGAAGTAAGAGACCCCCAGGCGATTTGAGAAAAGGTTGGAGGGGAGGGGGGAAGGGGGCTGCGTAGACCCCACACTGGACGTAGAGATGTAAAAGGACACATGAGCATACCGCCCAATCACGAGAATGGGCGGAGTGGAGCAAGCAAAACAGAAAGAAGTATTCCGTCGAGGAGTGAAGTGAAGATGTCACCCTGCAGAAAAACAAAGCCACCCGGAGGGAGGCGAATGCAGAAACTCAACCTGAAAAGGTCCTCGCAGAACGGGGACGATGGGCGGGCGTTAAGGAATCTGCGGCTAGACTGTGTCTCTACCAGATACACCGTTACCGAAGGTAAGTAACTCGTTCATCTGATAGAGACATCTAGCCGCAGAGTCCTTAACTTAGAATAGATACCAAAGCCATACCCATAGAGGAGGCAGGTCTGCGACTGAACCCCACCAAGTTCCAGAGAGAACTTAGCCGTCAACAAAGTGACGAAACACAGTGAGGACAGCAATGCCAGCGCGGCCAACACCAGACCACAAAGCTCTGAAAGGAGCGGAAAACAATGGGAGGCAAAGGCACTACAAGCTGTCAAAGAACAGCACGAAAACCCCCGTGTGTATACTGGGTGGAGAGAGAAAGAAGCACAGAGCCAGAAATGCCAGTACAGAAGTGAGTTTATGGCTTCGTAAAAGAGGATCTGAGCCTAGCGTCCAACGGATCCGTAGGATCAGATGTGTCGACAGGAAGCAAGACCCAGAGAGAGGACAACGGTACGACAGAGGCAACACATACCGGCCAAGCATGCACAACAGCGGAAAAAACACTGTTGAACCTGCACCAGCTAAGATACGTGGGGCAGCAGCGGCAGGATGCCGACCCATGGCCATAAAGTGCCGGCATTACCAGAAATACAAGACAGTCCAGCACACAGTCGCTCCTTCACAAAGACATGAGAGGGCGGACGGTAACAAGCAGAAGCACCCAGAACAGGACCACAGTAAGAGTGATATTCATGTGGAAGACAGGAATACACATAAGCATACAGTGTGGACGGGAGAACCACACCAAGCATAGGGAAATCCCCCTGTAGGGTAGCGTGAGCAGCTCAGATGTGAACGACGCATCACCAGGTAGGCAACCGGCAAAAAGTGGCCCCCCGGCAAGCCGGACACACACACAAGAGCTCGCATCATGAGCAGACGGACACCGCAGAAAGGAACGTTGCCTGCCCGACCCCGCTGTGGGAAGAGCAGAAAGCAGATATATATTAAGAAAGATACCCATCTAATAGGGATGTGTTGCATAAAACAAGACAAGGGTACGCCATAAGTACCAACATTCATGTTGAAGCAGAATTGGACAGGACAATGTCCAGATCCGTATGCAACATCAGCCACCCGTCCGGGAGGAGCCAATGTCCCCCGCGAAACAGATGAGGGGGGGACACGAAAGTGGAAACAGTCAGGACCAACGTATTGGCCTAGGACCTAAGAAAGCGAGTATCCCTAAGAAAACACCTGCGCGTAAAGCAGCAGAGAAAGAGAAACAAAACTCCTGTTTGGCAAGCGCCCATAAATTGAGGGCACACGGCAGTGTACAGCGTAGACTTATATGGTGAAGACACCCGCAGATGGACAAGTCCAGACAGAGTTGAATGACGAGAAAGCATTACCCACCCCAGAGAGTGGAGGGTAGAACCAGTCACCGCACAAGCGGAAGAAAGAACACAGGCACCCCAAGATAGCGAACATACCAGGGTGCACCCATGCTATGCGCAAACACTGAAGAAGTGTGCCGTGCAGCGGCTCTGCCCTGGCGCTACATGAGGACAGGGCGTCAACCACAGAAGAACTGCCGGAACAGAACGAAGTGTCCCAAAGGACAGTGGCTGGCGAAAAGAAGAGCAGCCAACATGGACAAAGAGGAACACAGCGAAGCTGAAAAACGCCCCTGGGAAAGGCAGAAGCCTCACGGTAGGGAACCTCTACCGAAGCTTTGAAGTATGACGGACAACCGTAGACCCCAACCTGAACTGAAAATGCAATAGAGCGACGCCAATCTGTGGGTCGCATAACAGCAGAAAGAGAGAGAAGACACTGATCCACAGAAGAATCTCTGTGAGACAGACTCCACAGGAGCGTACCAAGCCTTCCTGGTAGAAGGACAGCTACACAATAGCTAGCAAATACCCCACATAGGGTAAGTCTTAACCCCGGTAAGGGGGCTCCTCTTGAGACAAGCTCACAGTCAGAGAGCTGAAAGGAAGGCAGAACCAGCTGACCAGCTGTACTGAACAAAGGCAAACACGGCAGAGTAGCCGCCTAGACCATCTGGGTATTACGTCATGAACCCAGGGACCAAAACAAACAAGGCAACGCTGCCTATGTCACAAGAAAAAGGATAGCCACAAGGCAGAAAGCCAGGCCGCAAGGGCCAGAACATCACGGGAGACCAGACACGAGGCGGGAGACCGCTGAATCAGCGTGACAGTCAAAAAGGTCCACACCATTGAATGGCAGATCTCTAAGAGCGTCCCGAACATTGTCCGTAAAACGACTGTCGCGCAGCCATGCATGGCGGCGCAAGGCAACCGCCCGGGCCAGTGCCCTACCGGCAGAGTCAGTAGCGTCCAGGGCCGAGCGAAGGGAAAATTGTGCCATTCCCCGGCCATCAAGGAGAAGGCGATGCAAGTCAGCCCGAGGCCCCTCTGGGAGAGAAGGAAGAAGGAGCTCAACCAAGTCCCAAAGGGCAAAGGAAGCACATGCGAACACGCAAGACGTGTTCAAGGCACGGATGCCCGCACTGGTGGAGGCAAAAATGTTGCGACCACATGTCTCTAGCCACCGAGATTCCCTAGTGGGAGGTAGCAACAGCAGAGCGGAAGAAAGCTGTAAGGCAAAAGCCGCCTGGACAACCAGACCCTGAGCTCTAGGGTGAAGGGATAAGCAGACAGGATCGTCTGGGGCCGGACGATGCCGGCGAGCAATGGCCCGATCAACAGGGTCACCAGAGGAGGGCCTTGCCCAGGTACCAAGCAGGATGTCAAACAAAGACCCACCAAGGGGGAGCCAGAGGCTCCATGTGGAGGAGATCCAGTAAAGGATCAGAGGGCAGGGAAACCACAGGGGGCTGCAAGCGAAGAATATCTGCAGCCCTGCGAGCAGCCCTGCGAACAGCCCTCGCGAAAGCCGCACTAGCCTCTGTCGCCATTCTGGGGGGCGACAACAAACCATCAGTCGGGGACGGTTGGAGGCTAGCCCGTCCACTAGATAGTAAGGGTGGAGGAGCCTGAGGTTGATCCAAAGGCCATGGTACGCTAGGTACCTGCATCAAGGCGCACCGAAACGACCCTGGACACGGAGAGCCCAGAGGGACTTCATCCTCCTGTAACAGAGGAGCCGTAGGCGCCGGCATCGGCGTCGACCGACGCCGAGGCGGCGTCGCAGCGACGTCTAGAACCTCCAGAGGGGACTCGGCCTGGGCGCGGTCCGTCGGCGACTCGACCTCCACCTGCGGGGAGGAAAGAGGTCGACAGGGCGTCGAACTCGGTGCCGCAACCGACGTCGGCGCAGGAAGCCGCACAGGGCTATGCGGCGACTGGACGGGTGGGCTGGACGGACGACTGGGAGGACCCTCCGGGTATCTCTGGAGCCGGAGTCGATGCACACAGCCGGCGCCGAGGACGAATCCGCCGGCGAAGACCCGACATGAGTGCCTTCCTCCTCTATGGGACCCAAAGGCGCACCAGGGAGAGGGGGTGACCCAAAGAAAGACTGGAGAGCCTTTGAATAGGCCTCCATTTGGGTCCTTGTCGCTCCGACACCCGGGAAGGGTGGGTATGGGGTAGACGACTGCTGGGCGCCTGTGCCCGGCAAAGACCTAGAACAGCGGGCCCCAGCGTCACGTGTACCGGAGGATGACCTCCGTGACTTACGCTTACCTGTCTCCGAACGACGTCCGCGGGAACGACCCCGTGAGCGTTCTCGAGAGGGAGATCGGCGGCGTTTAGACACAGGACCGGACATCCGGGCGGCCAGCAGTTTCATATGACGCTCCCTTAGGGACTTTGGTTTCATCTGCTGACAGGCGTCGCACTCTTCGGAGTCGTGGTGCACTCCCAGGCACCACATACATATGGCGTGCGGGTCCGTGACAGACATTTGTCGCGTACATGTTTCACACGCCTTAAAGCCCGAAGGCATCGCACACTGTTCCGCGACGCCAAAGGCGTCGAAAAGGCCCGAAAAACAGGCCAAGGAACCGCTGGTTTTCCAGGATCCGCGTTGGGACGCGGAAAAGAAGAAAACTGACGTCAGCGCGCCGGGAGGGGTTTATATGGCTCCGCTGACGTCACGTCCGTGGACGACGTCAGGGCGGAGCCGTGCGGCGCCGCCCCCGGCGCACAGAGGTGCTGCTGCGGAAAGTTTTCCGGATCCAGTCTGACGCCTGGGGATATTCGAAGTTATGGAATCTGCGGCTAGATGTCTCTATCAGATATAACTTTCAATAATAAGACACGACCTATGGCACCTGAAATAACTTTTCCCAATGAACCAATCAGGCCCACGGCCCACTGGCTTGTCGCCAAAACCAAATCAGGCTCACTGTTTTGAGTGTAATCTTTGCTACAAGGTAACTATCAGGCGTGCAATCATAAAATTATAAATACACACAGAATTCCAGATGGCACAACAGTATGCAACCTATCAGAAGAAGGGCTAACAAGGATTATCATGGTGAAATCTTTCACCCTCCGTGGTTTGTCAGATGGGCTTACCAACACCCAAAACCTAGCCAAAGATGGTAACATGCAAGACTTCATACAACAAAGTACCCGTCTACAGCCTTTAACACTGTTTAATAACTATACACCCTTGAAGGCCTCCTGCATTTTCACAAAAAATAATGTGAGGCCTACTATCTTTGTCAGAATAAACCCATCAGACCTACAGCCTTTAGCTTTGGCTTGCCACCATAACCAACACTGTTCTGATGTATTGAGGATAAGCTTTCCCCACAGGACAAAAACGGCAATGCAAGCAAACATCTTTTCAGTCAAAATACACAACCTCTGCCTAATCAAATGCTGTACTGAAGGTAGTCAAAATGTGAGAAGAGCCAAAGCCCCTCTTCTAAGGAGTACTTCTTAAAGTTCTTTTGCTAATGACCACATAAGTTAATTAAACACCTACCCCATGAAGCCCTACTTAAAAATGTAATGCTTAGGTTGGTTAAGCACAATAATATGCACCACTTATTTTTTTTTTTATTTTTTTTTTAACTCTTTCTATTAAACAAGCTCAGATGACAGTACATTTTTGAGCATATATGCATGTACACCACCAGGTCGATTGATAACAAGAGTACAGCGTAGGAGGGGTAAAGCAGACATGTCCGTCTGAGGAATAAACACAGTATTGAGGTAACAGTTGTATCAAAGATCAGGAGGTGAGTTATAATAGAGACCTTATCATACATTACAAAGTAAATGGAAACGTGACGCAGGTCCCGGATCCCACTATGCATTTCTGTATCTGCACCATGGTGACCATATTTTTTCCCCATTTCTTCACACACACCCCCTACTTTTGTATACTACCTCTTCTGCTCGTTGGCACCAGTCTAAATCATTCTCCCACTCCGTCACGGACGGGGGATGGGACGCACACCAGCGCCTGGCAATGTTCCGTTTTGCAATATCTGCCACCAGAGCCAGCCAGAGACTCGCATGTCTAGGCCAGTCTGCCTCTCCCTTAATCATTAAAAGGAGCGTCCATTAAGACCTCTGTTCCTGATACCCTTGACATTATTGTCGTAACTCTTTGCCCGAACGTGTTAATCTTGGGACATTCCCATAAGATATGAAAGAAGGAGCCTTCCTGCTGGAAGCCCCGGATACAAAACGTTGTTTGTGCCTTACCCAGTTTATGTAAGAGTGTGCGTGAGTAGTACCAGCCTGAATCTTGTGCAGATTGCGATTTCTCTGGGGCTTTGCAGGGCCTCTATCCAGTCATCGTCCTCTATATTACCTAGGTCATCTACCCAGGCACTACGGAGGGATGCTAGGGGTCCGATGCATTGTTTAGGAGTTTGCGATATATTGTTGAGGTCGCTTTCTCTGGGATGGGGGTCAACCAGCAGCCTGTCCTCCAAAGGGGAGTGGTCGGGAATGACTGTACCCCGATGTATGTGTCTTAGTAGGGTGTGTGAGTCTCAAGTAAGGAAAACTCTGAGCCGGAGTCAGGCCATATTCTTGTTGTAGGTCGAAGGAGAGAGGTAACACCGTTCCTCCACACATCCCCCAGATGCTCAATACCTTTGGTCTGCCAGCCCTTGAAACCCCCTAGTGTGGCCACCTCCCTCAGTCGGTCACCGATCGATAGGGGCGTCATGCCAGTTAACTTTCCCTGCCATCCCAGAAACCTGCTTGCCTCGATCCAACATGTAACCACAGCCGCTGTGTGTGCAGGCAATTCTGGGCGTATCTTGCGGGCGTAGAGGAATAATTCGCTGCTTCCCCCCGGCATCACATCTCTATCTACTCTGTAGGCAGGTTCTTCCTTGTCCGCATAAATCCAGTCATTTATAACGAGCAGCTGTGAGGCCCAGTAATACAGCCCAATGTCGGGGACGGCCAAGCCGCCCTCATACACTCCTCTATGCAACTTGTGTAATGCTATCCTGGGTGTGCCTCCCTGCCACAGCAATGCACGGAGCTCTTGCGCCACGCGTTTAAAGACTGCCGGGGGCACAGGGTATGGAGTGTTCTGTAGGATATACAGGAGGCGTGGTAGGGCCATCATTTTGTTTAGGGCAGCTCTGCCCATTAGGGACAGTGGCAAGGTGTGCCAATGTATTATGTATGTATGGAGGCTATCTAGCTGGGGGGAGAGGTTCCTCTGAAGGAACATCTGGTGGTCGCGGGTTATATGAATGCCCAGGTATTTAAAACCTTTCACCGTGACTGGGGCTGCACACCTCGGCGGCAGCTTCGGGGGGTGGGGGGCCGACAGCAGGAACACCACCGACTTGGTCCTATTTATAGTGTATCCCGAGTAGCTCCCAAACAACTCGAAGACATGCAGAACCCTTGCTATGGAATAATATGGCCTTGAAAGATACAGGATTATGTCGTCGGCATACAAAGAAACACGCTCCTCCCATCCCCCTGGCGCCGCTATGCCCAGGATCATTGGGTCTGTCCTATTCCAGTGCGCCAGTGGCTCTAGCGCCAAGGCAAATAACAATGGCGATAGGGGACAGCCCTGCCTGGTGCCCCTTCGCAGCTGAAAAAGTCTGGATAGTGCTCCGTTGACTCTCACTCGGGCCAGTGGGCCCTGGTAAAGCAATCTCACCCATTCGCAGAACTTCGGGCCAAAGCCCAAACTGGTAAGCACCGCGATTAAATAAGGCCATTCTATGCTATCGAAGGCCATCGAGACGTCCAATGCCATCAGTGCCATCTGTTGGGACAAAGGGTTTTCTGTAAAGTGGAGGACTCCATAAAGTCTCCGTAGGTTATGGCGAGTGCTTCTGTTGGGCATAAAGTCAGATTGATCAACATGGATTATAGTGGTGATGACAGTCGCTAATCTATTGGCTAGAGCTTTCGCCAACACCTTTGCTTCCATGTGCATGAGATTGGGCCTGTAGGAACTGCATTGGTCTGGAGGCTTGCCAGCCTTATATATGACAATTGTGGCCATGCGCTGGTCTGCGGGCAATTGTCCCTCCTCCCCAGCTTCCACCAGCATTCTTTGTAGTGGTGATATTATTTTAGAGGCGAGGCTTTTGTATAGCTCAATAGGAAGTCCGTTCGGACCTACTGCCTTCCCTGACTTCAAGGATCCCATGGGGCTGGACAGTTCTTCCTCTGCCAGGTCGGCATCTAAGGCCTCCCGTGCTTCCGCGGACAGTGTCGGCAGTGAGAAATCTCTCAGCAGCTCGTCGCAATCACTCTCAGGCCGTGTGCTCACCGGCGAGTACACGCTTTCATAGTAAGAGGTGAAGGTCTCCGCTATTCCTACACTGGACGTTTGCAGTGTCCCGGTTTTGTCCCTAATACTGACCACCCAAGATCACTCCCTGTCCCTTTTCGTGAGCCAACCGAATAGCCTAGAGGCCTTATAGCCCACGTCGTACAACCTGTGTTGTGTTGCTAAAGCGTATGCTCGCGCTTCGTTGTCAGCCAAAGCACGTAGCTCGCGCTGGTGTAAAACTAGTTTATGTCGCTGATCAGCGCCTCCGCCGGTCGTCACCTCCCTCTCCATTGCAAGAACTCCTGTTCTAACGCCCGCATTTTTAATGTTTCTTTTTTTTTTCTTCCCCCCTATCAGCGCCTGGGCTTGGCCCCTTGGCACTGTTTTGTAGGCCTCCCATATGGTCTGATGTGATTTGACTGATCCCACATTTTCTTTAAAGTAGAGATCGGTTACTTCGTGGAGTTTATCCCTTAGTATTGGGTCTTTTAACTGCCAGGGGTTGATTCTCGGAAATACTGCTCTGCTGGTGGACGGTCCCTGGATGGTAACACCCACTGGGGAATGGTCCGAAATGCCCCTCGCCATATGCCTTGGTTGTCATAAACCTCCCACCCTGTCGTTTTGCGTGAATAGGTAATCAATTCTTGAAAAGGAGCCGTGTCGCGCTGAGTAGTATGTGTATTGTCTTCCCTGTGGGTTGTGTGTCCTCCAGAGGTCTACCAAGCCCATGGCCGCCAAGAAGCTTGAAAGGGTCTACTCCCTCTTCTGACCCGCCTGCACGTGGGAACGGTCTAAATCAGGATCCAGAACTGTATTGGCGTCTTCCCCCCCACCAAGAGGGTGCCCGAGGGAAGCCCTACCAAGAGCGCGCTAATCTTTGGAAGAGTGACTGTTTGCAGTCTCGGTGGTATGTAGAACGAGCAAAGTGCAATCAAGCGTCCCTCCCATCTGCCTGCCACAGCCACAGCCACGCAACAGCCGGCATCATCAGTCCAGGTTTTGTCTATGGCAAGGGGCAATGTGTTATGTATCAAGATGCCTACCCCCCCGGGCATCCGTCGAATACCCCCGAGTGAGCCACCAGTTTATATCCAAAGCAGTCTAGGGCCTTAAATCGGCTCCTCTCAGGTGCGTCTCTTGCATCATTACTAAGTCAGGGGAATGCAGCTTAATGTGTTGAAGGACAAGTGTTTGTTTAATTTTGTTCCCCAGCCCATTCACATTCCAGGTCCAGGTCCGGATGCTAGCTGATTCACCCATTGTCTTGGCTACGGCAGTTAACAGCTGCCGATCGACCCCCCTCCCAGATGGGCCTAGTGTCCACACGCATCGTATTGCGACTAGATCTGTCCTGAGCAACGGCTAAATTGCAAACAACAAAATTAAACAGTTTTCCCAACTATCCCCCCTCTCCCTGCATCCCTGATAGGTGAGTTATAAACCCCCCACCTCCCCAACATGCAGAGCACCTGTCGCCCTAACTGTGCAATGATAACTGTTTAGGGGTGGTGGGCAGGCCACCAGCATCGACTGGAGTATTATTACTGGCGGATATTGCGATGCCCCTAAACTTCCAGTGAGAGTGTCACTGTTTGCAGGCCCTGTGCAAATAAAGGAATTATACGAGAGCGTCTTAAGTCTTTGTTTACGGACTTGTCTGTTCAATTTTGAATGTCCTTTGTACTAACCCATTTCACATTACAATCTCGATGTCCCCCCGCCCCCACCCCTAACAGAAAGGAGGGAAGGAAAAGTCATTGGTTGTTATAGTCTCCCCTGGGGGTCACTTATCTGGTCTCTGTCGCTGGACGGATCCGTCGGACGGGGAGTCGGCGTCTCGCCTCGCCATGTCTTGTTCCTTCGTGGTGGAGCTTTCAGCATTTGTGACCTTAAAGAGTCTTTGTACAGGACTACGTAATCTTGCTGCCTCTTCTCTAATTACTCAAGTTTATCAAATCAAGCCACTTTTTAAATATTCATAAAATACAGGAAACACATAATGGTCTACACTGAATTACCACAGATCAACTCCAAACAATCTACCAACAATCCTACCATCTACTGATAGAAGCTAGAATCTGCAAACAATTTATTGCCAGCAGGTGGATTTATTTGTTTTAAATGCAGACACATTTATGACACTAGGGGTCTTATTAAAGAGTGTGCCCCAAGGGTGCAACGGTCATATGCACCTGCTTTCTGCACCCCAGGAGTACTTGGTATTACAGAAGAGGCCACAGATGCTTCTGCAGCCCCTTCTGTAATACGGATCATGCAAGCTCTGCATGTGCGCCAGCATGATCGCAAGAGGGTGTTTCCTCATTTGCAGAAGAGTGTGGCCCCATGCAAACAAAGAAATGTTTTGCCTGTGCACCACATCACACTTTGCTCCTTGAAGCATATAGTAGTGAACATTTCTAGGAAGGGAAGACAGTTCCTTAAAACCTTCAGTTCAAAACACAATGTCACTTTCTTAACCTGTTTCTGGGAAGAGAGTTCATTAACTAGTGTGACCCTTAAAACTGTCACTGTTCATGCTGGAGAAAGACATTGACCTAATACAGCTGGCCCCCATCCAGAAGAAAGTTTAATAAATTGTCTGTATTTTTTCCATAAATAAAACAGAAATTTACACATGGGCAACGATGGTGAGATCCCGTGCTAGGTTAAACCTGGACTGGTAAATTGGTATAGGCCAGGAACCTCTGTGTTGACATGCTGTTCTCACAGAACTTCAGAGGAAGCTTTCTGCAACAATTCAACGATTTCCTGCGTGCACCACTGTAGGCCTAATCATGCATAAGCCGCATAGCGAGTAACTGGAATTGTGTGTCATTTCCGATGACATTTGGTCAAAAGGGGTTGCATTAATATTTATTTAGAAGATGGTGTTAGAATGGTGCTGCATTACATTCGGTGTTCGGATTAGTCAACCTGTGAAACTAATTGATCACCTTACGCTGACACTGAGATTGTCACTGTGTATTTTGTTATCCAAGGGTCCATTCGAGAGGCGAGCCAAGTCTAGTTTGCCCCGACTTCAGACAGCAGACCCATGTTAGTCCCTCTCCTGCTTGGGACTTAGAATATTTTAGTCCTGAAACTTGACTTCACGTCATTCTCTTTGCAGCATTTTTTTGAACCTTATGCCCTATATTGACTTACCATACATTTTTACTTATTTTCTCCTTCTATATTGTACTTTGATTATTTAATAAATCTTCATTGTTTCTAAACTTCACTGAGCTTGAGCCTTCTTGATTTGAAGGTTGTTTCATTGACTATGTCGAATTATTTGCCATAAATCTTATATCTGTATGGACACATTGCCTCATATGTGCTTGAAGACATTGTCTCCGATCCTGTGTAGGCGCTTAATCTTAAGATTTTATTAGTCTCCTGTATCTTCCTTGCCATACGGGGTATGTTATTGTAGATTTAATGATAAAACTGGCCCTCCACGTTGTTCATAAAACCTTTAACTATAGCACTCAGTCTCTTGTTGTATGTCATGGTGCACTTATGAATATATTCAGTATTCCTTGCTTGAATCATAATGTATTCATTTTTATCACTCACGTATGCCAAGTTTGGTTTTACTTGCCTATCCAAGTTTTCAAAAATAACAAAAAAGTCTGGGGGAAAAAAAGATCATCTGATAAGACAGTCTCCACAATAGCATTTCGAGTTCCAGTCGGGCTTCTCATGCTCTCTAAGAAAATTTACAGTTCCGTTATTGGAACATTATTAAAAGGCTATGGGGTCATATTAACACCTGGTATTTACCGCATTTTGAATGTTATGAAGCACCACATACAAATCAAGTTACCATGAAAAAGTATCTAATCATGCATGGAATTCATACTTCCAATTTCTTTTTATAGAGTATGATTACTAACACTACATGCTCAAGCCGAAACTGCCCAGAGTCTCACAAACGTCACCTATGAGCAATTTCACATGCCATGAGCAGGCCAAGCAGGGCTTCCAGTGTCATTTTGGAAATGGCTTCATCTACGTTTGTGGTCTTCCTTTTCTCTTAATGTGTACCTTTTACTAATCATCAAAGGGATAATAAATGGTATACTTACCAGTTTTGTTTCAGAGCTCAAGGTATTTTACTAAGAACGATGTTCCCTATTTTACTTTGTCTTATGTAATGGCCTTCTCTTAATTATCTTGTTCTTGAACTACTTAAGGGCTTGTTTGCACATTCTCTACAGCCCTTAGAAAACCAGTTGTGTTCATGTTCATATCTAAAGGTTGAGTGTTCTGTGTCATCAAACTTAAAAATGTAAACACAAATTCTTGCATCTGACTATGGTGATGAGCATTGCAAGGAATGAATAACGGATTGTGATTTTGTAAACAATCTAGATCCAAGATTTGGTAACATTCCATCTAAGCAGGTACATATCTTCCCTTATGGGCAGGACGTGATGTGAAAGACTAGTTAAGTGTGTACATTCGTTACTGGCAGCCACTGAATGACAATGATTTTGCCGCTCAGCTGTGAGATTATCTGTCCAAATTGAAAGATACCAAACTGGGTGATGGGGAGCAAGAGTTTAATCTGCGTTTTGGTATTACCTCCCAGAATGAGATAAATGGTGGAATAATTTCTTTGCTCACAGTGAATCCGAATAATTGATATAAGGCCCAATGAACCATAAAGGAACACCTATTATATTATTTTGTAAAAAAGAAAAAGCAAGGCAACTATATTTTAACAATAGCCCATCCATCCATCTGGTCTCATCATGCTATAATAAACTAAACTCTGAATTTCCCGCTCTGGTTATTTGGAGCCTCCAAAAAAGTTCAAGAGCATTTCGAAGAATTGACATTTAAAACTACAGGTCTGCAAGTTTGAACAAATCCATCAGGGCCACCAAAATATCATCGCACCTAAGGTGAAGGCTTGACTACAGACTCCCAAAACTCCTCGGTACTCAAAAGAACTAAAAATGCTACAATGGAAAAATTATGAACTAAAAGTAAAACAACGCACAACCAAATGCAGAATCAAAAAATAGATTATACAATCACCTAAAGAATAGCCATCATGGTATCAATAAAGATAAAGCCTTTAACTGGAATAAATAATTACTTCCACTGCAAATGCCTCTGGGAAGGGTTTAGTGTAGCTTTTACATTTCTTCACTCCAAGTCCAAGACCAATCTGAGACCAAATAGAAGCTTTCTTAAAATTTAGAATGCTAGTGAAAACAGAGAGCTGACTGAGAACAGGTATGTTCATGCTTCATTGAGTAGAGCATTGTCCAAAGATCCTCCAGTTTGAGGTTCAAATCTACAACAACTACAATAGTAAAAAACCTTCTCCACAATTGTCTGACTGTGTGCATATCATCAGTGTCTCACTATGTGATGGTGTAGTGTACAGTCATTACCACACCTCTCTTGAGAAAGTCTTACTTAAATAATATAGCCTAAACAGTTAATGTTCCATTGCATGGATCCCAATATTGAGTAAGATTTTGGAGAAACTTAGTTTATGTTTAGCTTCAAATACATTTATAATTAACACAACCTTTAAATTGCCAATCAGGCTTTCAACCAAAGCATGGCAAAAAAAACACTGTTCAGGAGAAAACACTGGCCTCAGAGAGATGAGCTAAGGATCCCTCTTCAAATTGATTCAGTTCTATCTTCTCCAGTCATAGCATCATGCTGAAAATGGCCCCTGTTAAGTGGAACTGGAGTTATACAAGTGTTTTTACTGCCAGCATATATTTAATATCTGCATCTAAACGTTGCAACTCATTACTTTGAGCTTTTGTATATAAAAAAGTATGCTACTGACACCAAACTCATTTTCAAACTTAGTGTCAGTTTTTGCCCTTGGGAGTTGTTTTAAACATATCAGAACGTGAATGTACTGAAGTCGGCAACCTCGAAGTAGGTAGGGGGAGGTGCAGAAGATCGAGATAGTGTTATTTGGCCTTTATGGGGCAACTAAACTGCCCATTCCTAAAATTGACTCAACCACTGCTGCTGCGTCCAAATAATTTATTATTACCCAAGTTCATGAGAAAAAAAAAAAAACTGTCTAGTCTTCTTGGATGGAGATTTCCTTTCAACCCCAAGCAGGAAAAGTTGGGAGCAGTATCTTACAAGCAACAGGATATTCCCCAAAAGCTGCTGTTATGAGAGCAGTAGTTGTGAAAACCACCAAGAATGTTGGGCTGACCAATGAACACTCACAATCTTGAAACAAACAAAAGCAGCTCAATAAACTTGGGATAGCTTGGGGTTATGCTTAACAATCGGCTTTGTAGAAGGTAAAGGGTACCTGACAAAACAAGACCTTTACACTGGCTACAAATGAAAAATCTGGTTTGATTAAGATGCCTTTGTCTTATTCACAGATGTATTTGAGCCTGCCCCATGCTTAGGATTGAGAAAATACTGATACCACAAATTAACAATCGTTACTTATCTCCAATGGTTCTTCTAAAACCACCAAGGGAAGAAACCGTTCTTTTAACTTCAATATTTTATTATGGAATGCTAATACTCCAAGATTAGAACCTCCAGTTAAAAGAATTCACCTTTTTTGCTAGATCCCCGACATTACCACAGCCAACAGGGTGCTCAGTCCCTATAGACACAGAAGCATTTAGTGCACTACAGAAATATGATCCTAAGACAACTAATGGGCCTCATTTTGAGTTTGGTAGAGAGGGACAGAGCACCGAGCCTACCGAACTCTAAGTAAGTCTGTAAGTGCTCAATGCATTCAATTTCTAATTAACTCCCAAGGAATTTCACATAAGAGATTTTAATTTCCAGTAATTTACCGGTTACGTACCTGGGATGTCGTCATGTTCGTCACATTCTCAATCTTTCTATCTGTTTGCTGACGTTATTGATATACAGTCTCCCTGCTTTTACAAGTTCTTCAATATCCCTCATGTTCCCTCCACTTATTTTCATACAATGAATTTCAGAGGAGTTTACAAAATCTAGCGACAAAATCACAATTCAGCAATGGCTTCACCTAGACCACTGCAAATCTTACTTGCGTTTTGCTTTTTAAAACAGAATGGACTGGTGTGCTGTCAGTGGCGGCTGGTGAGATTTGAAAGTGGTAAGACGTAAAATTTCTGGTGGCGCACACCGCGGCGAGCGAGCCCGAATGATCTAAGGAGGGTTCAGGGGTGTTCTCCCCACGAGAAAATTTTGAAAAATGAGTGGCAAATGGTGTATTTTCAAGCAAATTTGAGAACACATGCACTTTACTCTTCACAGTCAAAAACGAGGTGAGGGTTGGCCTAAACTAATTAATAATTAGTCTAGGCCAACAGTCACCTCCTTTTTGACTGTGAAGAGTAAAGTGCATGTGGTTATGTAAATGGTTAAATACATACATCCCAACAGGGACCCTCCCGGCGACTTGCATCCACCCTGCCCTTCTGGAACTAGGATGCAGACACGTGACTGCCAGCACCGCAGCGCCCCCTGCTCTCCCAGTATAGTGTACAAGCACACAGCTCTGCCAGTGCACATCCGTGCTGTTCAGTAGCCCTCGGTACCTCTGCTCTCCCAGTACAAGGTCATGCACACACAGCTCTGCCAGTGCACCTCCGTGTCGCCCACAGCACTCAGTAACTTGAGCACCAGGGCACACAGACGCTGCTCTGCTGAAGTACCTCACCGAGACTCACAGCAAACCTGACCTTCCAGGACTAGGAGACACAGCTCTGCCAGGTCACCGAGCTTCCGCTCTACTGAACAGACACACACACACAAGGGGGGGGGGGGCTTCAATAGATGCTTTATGGCTTCTTATAAAATGAGATCTGTCCTTTATGGACTTAATGCTTCAACGTCTGCCCCCAGCCCTAAGCCAGACAAACCCATTTCCCAGAAAAATCGTCTCCAAGAAGTTCTCTTAGGTGGGGGAATGTCACTTGTTTATCGTCATCCTGTTTTTTTATTCCTAGTCTGTGGAATCTCTGTATAAGCAAATACCCGTGAGCAAGGCTTGTCAGCGATCAACAGGAGAAACTGTACGCTTTTTGTATTGTATACTGGCTCTATTTGTTTTATTCCCAGAATCCATTGAAAGAAAGTAGAGCATCACACACCACCACCGCGTGCATCTAGTGTGCCCTTTCACCTGCCTGCAGCAAGCACGCAGACTTTACTTGCACGCTTTAAAGGACAAAACGGCCAGGCTTTAAGACTTAGCCAACTTAAAAGACACAAAAAGCGGAGCAAAGAGCGGCTCATCAAAGGGTTCTGCAGTCTGAAATTATAACTCATTGTAGAACGGTGTAAAGATTCAAACAGTGGTGAGAAAGACTCCAAAACGCACCACCACCAAAAACAATGCAGATGTAACATTATTATTCAAGGTCGGGGGGAGGTCGGACTGATACCATCTAGTCCTATATTCCGGCCCGGGTGGCAGCACCAATTAAATTAAAAACATCCTGCCACAGCCTGCGCTGACCAGCCCCTCCTCTCTGGCATTACCATAGTAAGATATCAGGTTGCAATCATGGGAACCATGGGAATTCGCAATGATTTATTCACGTGCAAAACGTTTATGCCCGGTGCCCACAACACAGGGACAGCTGCGGTGCGTGACTTTCTGTAAGGGCCATTGATTTGTTCCGCAGCCGAATCGGGACTCTATTAATAAAACCGGAACACCGAGAAAAACAACCTGTGAGTTGCATTACTTGTTACTGTGTGATTTACAAATGGGCACAGCGCACGATACTAGCATTTCAATTAAACTAACTCCCTTGGAAAAGTCTGCGTGGCAATTGTGGATCAGATATTCTCGCTTAAAATCACCGCAGCTGCCCCTGTGTCGTGGACACTGGCCAGTAAAACTCCTGTCAGAACAGGATTTCGACGACCCACTCCCCTTCTGCCGTGTGTGAACCTGGCCTTAAGGGCCAGCTGGAACTCCAAGCTCACACAGGCGTGTACAAACATGAAGCCTTGCATCTAGAATCGGGACTCACTCGTGTGCAACCTTCTAGGTAGGATATTCTACTCTACAAGAAAAAAAAAAAATTATAAAAAGGGGTTGACCATGGACACTATTTTCTTGTGAGCTGTACCATACATTTCATGTGTAGAGCAGGCGCGGGGGGGGGGGTTTAATTAAAATAAAACTTACCTTCTCCAGGCCGCCTCAGCTCCTGGCCGGGTCCCGATTCGCGCTTTTTCTGCTGCTCTCCTCAACAGGACGCAGCCACCCACAGGCAGCCTCCCTCCCCTCCGCCAATAACAACGCTGCAATGGCAGCATTGTGATTGGTGCAGTGCAGGCGCACAGCGCCCCATCCGGGCACCTAATGGGAGGCCCTTTTCTCTATGTAGGCTGCATGCAGCCTACATAGAGAAAAGGGAGGGTGCGCATGACTGCTTTGGTCGGCCCCAGGCCGACCAAAGCAGTCAGGGCCCACAACAATGGGTAAGCCACTCCCCCCTGCCCTAGAGCAGGACCGCCCACAACCAGGCACTTCTGCTTTCTCGCAGTGCGAGAAGCTGAAACATAAAATGGTAGTTTTACCATTTTATGTTTCTGCTTCTCGCACTGCGAGAAAGCAGTGGGGCAACGCCCCCACGCCCCTATTGAGGAGCCGCCACTGTGTGCTGTTTTATTCTTACTACTGGCCTCCATCAGTCACCAGTAGTCGTCGGTCACCCCATGCCAACCAAGCTTCCTTATGACTGTCTAGGAATTTCAGCACATATTCAACACAAAAAGCAAAGAAATAAGCATAAATTGTACAACACGATTCTTTGTGCTTCGGTGGTGGCGCTGCTCTCCCCGTTAGCGGATTTTCTCCCTACAGTGCAATTCAACTGAAGATATCCTGCACCAGTCACGGACGCCCTTCTGTCCCTGCTATTAACTACATTAACAGACAATTCTGGACAAACTTTACTATTCAGAATAATTACAGGAAGCAATCATAATTCTTGTTCTCCCTTTCGTCCTTATCAGTCATGAAAGGTCGAAATGCCGTCGACAGACTCCCGTCTGAGAAAGTCATTGTGCAATATATACTTATGAACTTTTGATTTATTTACTCTCTTGCACAAAAAATTGGAATATTCTTGCTTTTTGCGGGTTGACGCCACCACCAAAAACAGCCAGAAAAGTGTTAACTGGACAAGAGGAGGGGTGTGATCTGGAGGACACCAAGAGAAGTGCCGTCATCGTGACTGCACGATGAGGAGAAACGGGGTGGCGCCAGAAGACAGGAGCATCGAGGTCGCGACTACGGGAGCGGAAGACATCGGAACGCACTCCGAGGAGGGAAGCAGCCCACCTAAGGATCCAGGGCAGCGTGACGCGCTCCAAGGGCAAGGACCGGCTAGAGACCGAGACACTGAACAGCCCCAGCAACCCAAGGGAAGGAAGTGCTGAGGTCTCGACAGCTGCGGCTCGAGGTGTGGGCCATTGCTCCTGGCAAGTAACCTTCTGCCTCATGAATGCATGGCACGGTATGCAGTAGTGGTGTGGGGAGCCTAAAAGTGGGCACGGTGTGGTATATCTGGCAATACGGGTGACACCAAAGTAGTCATGGCACTGAACCCTAGTAATCCCTTTAACACCGTAACAGTGACTGGTGACAGTAATAACAGGAGAAAAGGACTCCTACTGAGAATCTTTCTTCCCAGGGTCTACTATACCGCCCATCCGAATGCTGAAAGGGTGAAGAGGGAAAAGATCAGGTGTGGTCCAAGAAGAGTGAAGAAACTCTGGGAAACGTCAAACTGACATTATGTTTATTTCCACCCAATACCCAAAACCCCTGTACGAATATTACTATGTGCCTGCATAAAAGACACTCCCAACACTGGTCTGTCTCCCGTCTGTCTGTTACAAATGGTGTCAGAAGTGAGATTACGGTCTACAGACATGACACAACCAGTTACCATGGATCAACTGATCCAACAATTAGCGGAAGTTCAGAGACATTTGTAGTTGGTCTTAGAGCAACAAACACAGACAGCACAGCAGAACAGAGAGAATATAAATGCCGCTCTGAAATCTCAGGCCACTTTGATTTCGGACAATCAACAGGCACATGATGTGGAGTTCCTGAAACTAGCTGATGCTCTAGTGAGCTCTAAAGTACACCCCCCCCCCCCCAAGTACAAATGTGTCAATTGGAATTTCGATCTCCGTAACAGGCTACAGACATGACATAACCAGTTACAATGGAGCAAATGATTCAACAATTAGCAGAAGTTCAGAGACATTTGCAGTTGGTCCAATAAACACACATATACCCAAAAAGGTCTCATCAGCAAATTAGTTACTTTTCAGCAAAATATATGTAATGAGAAGGGAGTTAAAAAGTTAGTTTTCCCCTTGTTTGTTTAAATGGTGGCAGATGTTCATCAAGCTGCTTCTTACTCTTCTTGCAGGCTCTAGGAGGTGACACGGTGATTTCTCCCTTCAAGTAAATTTATTAGAGCAGAGTAGGATGTCAGAACCACACTTTATTAAGAAAAATATATACACAAGATCCTATACAGGAAATGCAGGTCACGATTCATTTCAAAGCTACGTGTTTATATGCCAATGCCCACATGCAGGGTTAAGTGCACACCATTACCTTATACACGGCGAATAGTGCAGAATGACTAAATCTAAGCGAGAAGCGAGTGAGAAGAATTCACTTACGTTTTCATGTTTCATATGCTTGAGTAACCTCAGTTCCCTGTAAGTTCTTCTTGCATGAATAAGTGACTGGAAGGGCCGCGAAAGCTTTTTCACTGCGACCTTTTGCCTCAATTTAGTATCATACGTTGAGCTGTAGTAAAACAAATATGAAATAAAAGATAGCTGATGTCATTTTCATAATGCAAAGGCTTTGTAAAAGGCAGGTGCACATTCCTATTCATGCACTGTTAAACTTCACCATAGAACAAGGCTTGTTTGTTCAGAGCTTAGATCATTGATCTCTTCAATTCAAGATTTAAAAGCTAATCAATCCAAATTTAGTGTCTGCAAAAAACAGCTTTTCAATATACTGATTCACTTTCCTCTTCTACCCAGACTTCTTGAGAATCCTTTTTTCCACGCTTCGGACCAGGGAGGGATGGGGCAGTAGGGGTGGGAAGAGTATGAGAAAGAGTTGGGCGGAGGAAAGGAGTATGGGACTGAAAGAGCATAGTGGGCAGAGGGTGGGAACGGTGCTCGTCAAAACAATGTTTTGTGAGAAGTGACAATGTCCTCCAAGTGTTCTGCAAAAAAATTCTGACACGAAGTTACAAGCAGTCTATTAATTAGCTATTTCACGCCTACTTAACAAGGTTCCCGGTTTAGATCGTCTACACCATTCAGGGAACCAGACATTTAGGTAATTCCTCTTCAGAGCTTGGATATTCAGAGGGTCCTAGGTTGCACTTTAAAACATTTATTAAATAGTATTTCATATATTCACAAACCACATATACTTGATCTGTATTTTATTTTGTGATATTGTTTCTTGGTCTCCCGCCCCAATGAATGGGATATATGAGATACCGTAGCCATAAGTCACTGGGTTGTGGTAATCGCAACCTGAAAGAGGCTGAGAACTTTTGCTCGCAGAGGGTTTCATGAAAATGGAAAGGTAAACTTCTTATCAAGTGCACTTCAATTGAAAGGATGTAACTTGCAAAGTGAAATCTTATTAAGACCAAGTCAGAGGGACTCTATGGCTCCTGTGACGCAAACCACGGAAAGCACTATTCCCTAAGCCCCGGTCATAATGTGCGCATTATACCTCCAGCTTGGCCATAACTAACTTATTGCAAATGGCTGTTAAAGCTCTAAGACCAGGAGAGAGTAGCCATGACTGATGTAAACAGCTAACATATTGCTATCAATGACATTCTTAGCATTTTTCAAAATGTGGAGCCTACCTTGTCACATGCTAGCACAATTCCAGCTCCAGAGATATCACTGAACCTCCACCATCCTTTATTGTACAATCATTCCCTGTTAGACAGCAAATGAGGGATCAAAGCTATATTTTAAAGCAAAAAAGACACTTTCAAACCTTTAGCTTGAGCAGTCGTGTCACCCTCGGACATAAAATGAGTGCCCTGCGTGTAGTAGTACATTGCCATTGCTTAGCATTTTATATCGTACTCCTCCATGTTTAACAAGCATTGGCATAGCCAATAGGTCTCGCCTTTGGGATCTTTTGAGTGTTTTGCTAGAGCCATTGCCTTTGCCAATGTGTTAAAGGTATGTTGTAGACCAGTGTGGCTGCTTTCTATAATGCTTGAGGCAGTACAAAAGGGGACGGTCTTTATGCACCTTTGGCAGCTTCAATTTTTGAATTTTAACAAGAATGAGCTAATTCACTGGGGATTGCACTTAAGTGCAGCCGTTCTCCCAGTTGATTGGTGGGGTTTAGTGGAAGTCACAGCACGAAGGGGCAGTTTTCGGTGAGGGTGGGATAAAATCCACCACAACTTCATCAGGAAAGCTGTGATAGTTGGATAGATTAAATTCCGGTTTTAAATCGAAAAATAAACAAGAATTGGTAATGTTTCTACAAACGGAGGCGCGGGCTGGCATGTAATTGTGCCCTGAAGGGATACGATAAGGATAATAAACCTTTTAGAGCATCTTTGAATTTTTTAGTATGTGTCCCTACCAAAGGGGAGGGATGGCGGACATGGATATTTTAAGGGGAAGGAAAGGGTTTGTAAAAATGAAAGTATAACCAGAAAACATAGTTCCGAACAAAGTCAGTCACTTCAGTCTTGCACATGCTTCCACTATACCTTTGTTGTAACGCTGTGAAGCTGCTGCCCTAAGCCCACCCAGGGAAGACTTTCAGGGGAAAGAAGACGGTCGTAAACCATGTTAGGCGAACACATCCACGGGGGGTGGAGGGGAGTTGCCTCTTCATCTCAGGTCTCTGAGTTCGCAGCTACACCTTCAGATTTCCCTCCCCCAGAGGGGGCGAGCAGAGAAGGGGGGATAACTGCGGACTGAAGAGCTGAATAGCTCGAATACCAAAGTCGTCCTGGCCTGGCACACTCGGAGCCTCGGCGGAGGCCAGCCTCCCTTGGAGACAGACTGACAGATCAAATAGTGCTTGGCAAAGAAATGTATGGCGCGCGACCAGGCCTCCAAAAAAGAAAACAACACGGGGCGAGGAGGTAAGGGAGAGAGATGAATGACTCGCCAGCCGCCGCCCCTCTCCGATGTGCTTAGACCACAAGTTAAGAAAAAACAAGGGGACCCAATTACTATCGGTCAGGGACCTTGGGTATATTAACTGTTTCTAAAGACAATGGTCCCTAGACAATGGGAATGCAAGCTAATAATTATAGACTCAGTCAGTACTATAATACTCTGTCCAGCTGGACAGTGTTTTAATATATAATCAAAGTAGTTTCTTCAAGTAATATACAAAAACATTACAAGTGGGACACAAGCCTGCATCCAACTTTAGCAAGGAAAGGGAGGTCCCCTCATACAGTGAAGGGTTCAGGCAAAAGAGAGTTTGTTTGTTCAGAACACAATTCAAATAAAACAAACGGATTGAAGTTGAGACACCATTACACATTTGACATGACAATTTTACAGAGTGTATATGGTGTACAAAGTGTCGACTGGCGTTTCGATCCCTTAAATGAATGGTGGGATCATCTTCAGGACATTTCTATTAGCATGCCTGTATACAGTAGCCTGTAATTGCAAGAACCATAGGAGAAAATAAGAAAAAAGAGAACAGAGAAAAACATTAAATTTAAAATTTGGACGATTAGAAGTACATCCGAAGTGATCGTGAGGTTAACTCGAGTGTAATATCCAACGTGATATACGGCGCAACTGGAAAGACGAAGGTGCACGTGGATCGGCCGTGCTATATAACAAGTGAAAAAAAGGGGAAAGAGTGTGAAGCCAGGGATCACGCAAGCAGAAATTGCATGATCCGGCAAACCGTTGGAAGAATGATGAAAAATAATTCTATCTGTAACCGTGTTTATAGATCAGAAAAAGCTAAAAACGACGCAAGGAAAAGGAAAAATGCTAATTACCAATAATAGGCATGGGGAGGTCTGGATAGGATGTGTGACCATATGGAGTGTAGGTTGTAGTCTCTAGACCACAAGGCCTGCATTTGTGTCTGTTGCACATTGTTGTTTGGATCTGCTTCATGGGAGATTATTCTCATGGGTGCGGATACATCTTGTTTTTAGGAAGTGCTTTTTGGATTGCTGGTCTCGTCTGACTTTTGAACCTGGTGAGAAAGATGTGCTTAGATTGCTAGTCTTGTATTTTTGTCTGTTACACATTGTTGGACTGCTGTTTTCTCTGTTGCCCCTTGAGATTACGATAGAGTGAGGTGGCTGTCAGTCTCATGTGCTGGTGTTACACTCTCTTGCAGGATTAAGTCACTGGATGATCCCTAATTTCTCTGTTACACAATGTTCATAGGACGGACTATTCAAATAAAAGTATCCATTGGACACAAACAGGTTTTAGAACATGGAAGGGGGCTAACGGCCATATCCCAGCTTTCATGATGATAGCTTCTGAGTTAAAGATGCTGTTTTGACGTCAATAGCGCCTATGATCGAGTTAATAGGAGCACGTTTTGATGTGGAGGATGCCCTTCTGTACTCAAAATCAAGTAACAATCATTTTCGATAAAATCTTGATTTGAACCTTGGCACGAAATATTGGAACAGGTCGTTCATTTTTGGGACAAAGCCGAGAACCTGAGTATGTAGCAAACAAATGAGCCAAAAAGCGAGAGCCCCTTCGAGGCAACCGGATCGTGGCAAACCCAAGGCCGGACCATCTGCAGTAGCATCGCCACGGCAACGGCATCAGAGGAGCGAGAGGAAACCGCATCTGAGGAGTCCAGAAGACAAGCACGCACGGCCACGCTAATTAGAAACAGATGGCCCGTGCGCGCCGCTGCTCGCTCCCGTAAGGTGGATGCCGCCACACGCACGAGTGTGTGGAAAAGAGCAGACCAATTTCTAAAGGTCATCTCCTAGAGCAGCGCATGCGCGCTGCGCTAGGCTCGACCTAAAAAGCAGAGATCCAGTGGGTGTGCAAGTACGATGCCCAATCACATGGTTCTGTGCTGTGATATCACCCATCTTAGCCTAGTGGTGGACATAGTGTGCGGCCCAGAATACTGGATAGTTCTGGGCAATCAAAAGTGGCGGAGAAATTCCAAACAAGAAATTACGTACTCTGGACTCATAGGTCATGGACTTCGCATCATATGATTGGGAAGCTACCGGTCGGCTCACTGCGCTGCTGCAATCGAACGCCATTTTGTTCTATGCGAGCGTGATGTAAAGTGCATATCTGAATCAAAAGGGGCAAACATGAATCGCCATCTTGGGAGGAGCAAGAAGTTGGGTGTCTTGTGTATGTATGAAATATAAAGTCAAAAAGAGAGGACCCCTCACACCATAGATATAATCTCAAGTTTCAAGGAGCTACGTAATATTTCTGTGCCTCTTTTCGCCACCTTTGGATGGCACTTATACTTTACTATTTAACGCAAATCCTCTCACTAGTATCCCACACATACTTACATATAGATGTTCGATTTGCAATGAACATTAAATGCACACAAACATTTATAAGGAAAGGGAATGTGAATTTGTACATTCAAAAACACGCAAGACAATCTTTTTGTCTATGGGCTGTTTTCTCACTCAAGTTATATTAATACAAAAACACACACATTTTGTTACATTAATACAAGACAACATTGCACATGAATAAAGATTTAGAAACACTGAGACCACTACTAAGTCATACAATGCCTTGTTTCTACATACATTTAAATGTGTGTTGTAAATTAGTCATGTAATACAGTACCAACATTTTTAAGTGTCCAACATACAAAGTGTATTATTAATCAAAATTGAAAACTAGACAACATCTAATTAATGGTATCCCGTGCACTAGTATATTGGGGGGGGGCTATGTGATTGGGGTACAGCACAATAATTCAAACAAACATTAAATGAAAAAACATCAATCGTTTCGACCTTCCAGATGGCCCTATACGTTTGTTGAAGGTCTTCCTCAGGGTATATAGGTGGGGGGGGATACTGTGTGTGAAACATAAAAAAATATGTAAAGTGAGTTTCGGTGAATAGAATTCATGTGTTATTAAATAACCAAGGACGTCCCTGCTAAAAGTCATACCTCAGTTTAATTCAGTAACTGTCCCCGCATGGGTGTACACACGGATCCTTGATAATCTTGTGGATTACCCTCACTTTCAAATCCATAAATAGAAATGGAGGGGGGGGGAGGTGTAGAAGGGATTTGGGGGGAGGAAAGAGGAAAAAGCTTGGTCAAAAGCTGTTGCCTTACATGCAATTATGCATGTTACTTTTATTCCTGATGGTAGAAGGTTGCTTCTTACATTTTCTTGTGGGGCTTTATGTGTTATGCATATTAAATTTCACATGCAGCAAAGCAGGATATACAAATGTATATACAGATATTTTACAATTCAGAAGCACACTTATGGGTGAAGTTAAATTCTGATTAATGGCCACAGTTCATGTTAATTTAGACGCTGTGTTTGTGTCTGAAATTTTTCGATGCATTTGGATTCAGTTTTTAGCAAAGGGATTCTATGGAACCTCGACTTGTGTCTGTGTTTGCCTGTGGGAGGTGCTGGCGGTATTGGGCCTCAGCCCTCATTTTATTTTAAAGCTCCAAAGGATATATGAGAATTCGCCTGCCAGAATCCTGTTTAATGGGTCGCTGACTAGGAGTTTTGGTATTTACAGAGGCACTCAGCAGGACAGCCCCATGTCTCCGCTCCTGTTTGGCATTTACATTGAGCCATTCGCCCAGTTACTCAAAAGAGATGCTCAGAAAATTCCTTTCTGCTCCTCCCAGTTTAGTAATAAGATTGCGTTATATGCGGACGACCTGGTCATTTACACATCAGATCCAGTTCAGAGTATCCCCAGGATGGAAAATTTGGCGGAGGAATTTGGGGCTCTATCGGGATATCTAGTGAATAAGTCTAAGTCAGAAGTGATGAGTTGGAATGGAGCAGACTGGAAGAGGAGGCACGGGTGGAGATTAAGTACCTGGGTATTGTTAATCCCCTAGAGGCAATACCACAGCACAATCTGGGGAGGGTGTCGCAGGAGTTGGATGCATTACTTGCTAGATGGAAGCATTTGCCATTGACAATTTATGGGAGAGTGAATCTGATTAAGATGTTGAGCCTCCTCAAACTTGCATATCTTTTTAACTGCATCCCTCTTATTTCCCAGAGTGGCTGTTAAGATTCATGAGAAAATAAGTTTCATATGGGCCTCAGGTGGGTCAAGGCTAGCGTGGAAAAATTTGAGACGCAGGCTTGAGAAGGGTGGCCTAGCTCTGCCGGCCTTGAATTTGTATTGTATGGGCTTTCATTTAAAAAACTCTAGGATGCTTTTGGGTAAGAAGGATCGTTCAAACTTGGGGGTGTCACTAGCAGAGATGAGTTCGAATCCATGGGGTTTCTATACAAGTTCAGAGTCCAGAATTTGTTTTTAAAAAGTAAGGCTAAAGATTTTAAAGGCCGCGCTGAGCTTATGGTTCAGAGTAAGGAACATCTTGGATATTGGTTATCATTCTGACTTTGCACCCATTTGGGATTTCCTGGGTACCCCAGAGTATTTGAGAGATGGGTTTGCCTCCCACTAAGGAGGGCTGGGGCAGCCATCTTGGGGACCTGTTGGTAGTGCAGGGGATTTTACCCTGGGAAGTTCTAAGCCCAAAGATTGGGGCTCCTTATCAAGGTTCAAATATCTGCAGTGGTCTTCTTAGCTCGCGAGTGCTACTGAGGAGATGGAGAGGGGGGGCCACATGGGAACTTGAGTCAACAGTAAAGGATGTGCGAACTTAAAGCAAGGAGGTTACCAATTGGTATCGGACGTTTTTGGATGCCGAGGATAGAAAATCGGAGGCGCCATATTCAGCATGGGAAGGAATCATCCAGGAGACAGAATTGCAACTTAGAAGGCAAACCTCCCTGAAGTTATTGTACTCTGTGGTTAAACCAGCTACCCTCAAACGAAATCACTTTTTACCATTAACAGATTATACTGGACCCCTCAAAAAAAAAAAAAATCGCCAAGTTTGCACAGGAGCAGACCCCCAGATGTAGAAGGAGTGGGTTATTAAGAGCCAACGATGTGCATGCCTTTTTCACTTGTCCTTGGATCAAAGGTTTCTTGAAGGACGTCAAGAACGTTTCAAAGGATATCTTGGGAGTCAATATCACGTTAATTCTTGTGTTGGTTCTAAAGGATATGGCCTCACGTGGTCTTCCGAGTAGAGTGCATAGAGGTCTTTTGTTCTATCTTGTACTTCTAGCCAGGAGAGAGATCTGTAAGCATTAGCCTGAGCCAACTCCCCCATGTGCAACAGACTGGCACAAAGTGGCACATTGGACTTGCTGTATGGGATGAGTAAGATATGGGCTGATTTTACCAGGTGGGGTGGTATGTTGGCTGCGGAATCGATAGAATGAGCAGTCCTATGATTACATCGAGGCACCGCCTGGGTGACGGGACTGTGGGTTTGGTTGGTGCGGTAGTGGCCAGTGCAAATGCAGCAGGTTGAGGGCCGGATAGTAATCTTTAAAACGCCTGAGTTTGCAGAAGATATGGTGACATGAGGACAAACAAAAAAAATACATGACTGACCAATTAATCTCGTTTTTGGAATGATGAAGCATGACACTTCGGTGGATGAGGGTCTCTGTATCCTAAATAAGGGGTTGTCCCTAAACTTGAGACATTCCTACTTGTAGCCATAGAAATGATAAGTAGATCATAAACAAACATATACACAGATATATCTCCGGAACATCATACTTGGTGTTTTATGTGTTATGACATGCTAGTGGGTATTTAGGTCTGGATTCGAGTAGTTTCCATCAGTACATGCATAATAAGTTGCCATACTGCCATTTACGTCAGAGAAACAATCGCTCCAGTGCTGTGTCTGCTTACAGCTACTCACGGAGCCCAGTGCTCTTTGACATTCACAGTACCTCTAGCTACACTGATCTGAAGTCACAGATGGCAGTTTCTCTCTTATACAGCAATATACATATATAGAATTTCCAGTGCTTCAATGAGTCCATGATAAATGACTGTTACACTTCCAGAATCTGACATGTGTGCCCATTACTGGATGCAACACAATGTATTCAAGGTGAATAATAAAAGTAAGACAGGGGTGCTAGTGACTGGGGACATAGCCCTGGGGACATGTCTCCACCAGGTAAATAAGATATCTATACATCCAGTTCAATACGGAGCTCAGTTTCAGAATTCCAACCACTAATGCACTCAAATTCTTTAAGTATTCAATTCAGACCTTAAAAAAAAAAAGCACAGGAATCCGATGGCAACAGCCATGGTATCTTTCAGTATGGAAAACTGCAATGGAGTGAATATACGTCGCTAAAAAGTCCACGTCTCTTAATTAAGTCTTAAAAATATTGCTGCTGTGCTGGTTAGTGGAGCCTAGTAGAACCATTATATTCATCTAGTTCTCAGACAGCCCCTCTGGCTTCCAGTGAAAGAAAGTAAACTTTTAAATCTTGTGTGTAATTCACAAAAGTACTGCATGATAATAGACAAGCCTTATGCACTACCCTGTTTGAATGCTGTACCCATTAAGTTTGCTCAGTTTCACAATGAGTATGTTTTCAAAGACTACAAGTTGCACTTATACTGCATTCCTTAGACGTTCAAGGAGCATTATGGTGTAATTTAATTCTTTTGTCACTAGGGGAAACCTAAATTACTTGTTCTTTCACAATTGAAGACATATCTAATTTCTCAGTGATGCCTACCCTGTAACCTACTAATATTCTCCTCTCCATGATTCACTTGCACAGCTAGTGCAAAAGGTCCCAGTAACAGTGAAGCCCTCGACAAAAAGGAAAAAATATAATCAGAGTTAAGCCCACTAAGGTGATAAGCAAAAGTTACATGAAATTGTACAAACATCTCTGTACTGCAGTTTGACATGATTTCAGAACTCTTTCAGTTCCAAAGAAATTCAAGCTATACAAAACTCCTTAAGGCTAGCCTCGGACCCATCCCTACCACACCAGGAACCTCGGGATCATCAATGACAACAAGTTGGACATGTGCTTCCCCACCCTCAGGAAGATCTTCAAATAGATCCCAAGCAACACCAGAAAAAATGTCACCTGTGCAGGCTGACCTACAGGAATGCCCTCTACACCAGAAACACCAAGCAACTCACCAGAAGTCTACAAACAATCCAGAACATGGTAGTCATACTTGTACTCAACCTTACATACAAAACTTGCATCACACCACATCTCAGGAAGCTCCTTTGACTCCCAATACACAAGCATGCTCAGTTCAAACTTCTCACCCACACATTCAAAGGACTGCATAACACAGGCCTGTACTACCTGAACAATTGTTTCTTCTTCCATCAACCAGCCAGACACCTCTGCTCAGCCGAACTCCTACTTACACACATCCCACGCATACACAGAGTTGTAGGTCGATCCTTCTCATTGGTTTATCCTACAGCTTTAAACACCCTCCTACTACACCTCCGAGCCTCCTCCTCACTACCAGAGTGCCACAAGAAGCAGAAAACTTTCCTCTTCAAGTAACCCCACCATATCCCCACACCCTCGAGACAAGGCCCGTACACGTGCTCAGCACCAAGATTCCCTCACTGGTAATAGCGCTTTATACAAATGCACACACCATGATATAACTGCATGCAACAGCTCCAATATTCCATCAGAGTCTAAAATCAAGTTGGTGGATTGGCTTGATAATTAGTTATCAGAACAAATAATGTCAGTAAAACGATAAAGAACATCAAATATAGAGAAAGAAACATCAGATCATGTTACGCTGTTATGATAAATGAGGTGTAAAATGAATAAAAAACTGTTCTCTAACACAAAATCCCACTATTCAGAGGGCTGAACATTTATTTTCCAGCTGCCTTGCTCTCTGAATGTTATTAAGTCATTATATGACTTTAAGACTTCCAACATGATTATATTAGCTATAGCTTCGGACTAGCTCGTCTTCCCATTACAGTAAGAATACAAAGCAGTGATGGATGGAATGCTTGAATCAACACAGCCATCTGTAAACACTCGGGCTGCATCCCGATCCATCGTTATTTTGCACACTATGCCACCTCTATTTAGACCCAGCAATATGCAAATCAGTCTTGATCCTGCTCCAATAGAAAAATCCAGACGAACTGCCAAGCCAGGTGCTCCCCGAATCGGAACACAAGCAACCCAGGACCAATTTCGGCCTAGTTAAGTGCGCATCAGCTGGGTAACGCTTGGTTTCAGTGGCAAAGTGTGCAAGGGACCCACGTCTTGGCATACCCGTTCCACTTAGGGTGACACAATAAGTATACAAAACAGTGATGAATGCTTGAATTAATCACAGCCATAGGTAACCACTCGGGCCGCATCCCAATCCTTCGTTATTCTGCACACCAGGCCACCTCAGTTCAGACCCAGCTATTTGCAGTGACACAGAATGCAGCAGACCCACGTCTGATCTGCATATAGCTGGGTCCAAACTGAGGTGGCCTGGTGTGCAAAATAACAATGGACTGTGGTGCGCCCCGAACAATTACCAATGACTGAGATTGATTCAAGCATTCCATCCATCACTTTTTGAATACTTCTTCCTTAAAGCGCGCGCTTTGCATTGCGTTGCGCTCTCTGTGCTGTACTTTGGTCAGTGCTTATAAGCCGATCTTACCTTCCTGAATGAAAGCAGATTTTGCTTTAAGGAGCGGAAGCTCTTACGTAAAAAAAAAAAAAAAAAAGTCAGACTCTTGGTAAATATTTTTTTTTACCATTCCAAAATTAATAGCCGTCTCCGATCTGCTTAGAGCCAAGAAAAGCTGCCGAAAGGGCACGAACAAGCCATTGAAATAAGCCACACACAGAAGAGAGGTGGTGTCCAGTGAGAATGACTAAAGAACACAAGATGGAAATATGCGCCATTAGTTTGTCATTTACTGCATGCCTGCTGCTGTGCCTTCAAATTATGGCGCAGACAGTCATTGCACACGGCTGCCACATAGTCTGGCACGCTGTCTCCACACCTACTGATGACCCGCAACTAGAACACTTTTAGTAAATCTATTTACGGCCAATAGATTGGGCTAAAAGTGGAGCTCGCATTCAACGTTTTCAGTGCTACGAAAAGATGCAGACAGAGTCCAGTGTCTTAACTGTGCTATGTCAAACAAGGTATCAAATATTCTTATTTTCCAATTGAAAAAAACAAGAGAAGATTGTGTTGGAAGCGAGGGGATGGAGGAGCGAGGGTGGTACGGGTGGGGGGTGCTGCGCAAATATCCTCAACTGGGACGAGTTTCCGTAAACAAATTCTGCCTGAAAATGCATTCACACAGTTTGGAAAGACCCAGGTGCTTCTGTACCAAAATGTTTTATTAGAACGTATTTTTGTAATGGTTTTAATTAATCAAAAACAATGAAAATGTTACTTACAGGTGCTTTTGTGCCCTAAGAGAGTTGAGTTTTCTCCCAATGAGCGACAGACTGCGATTGGTTATTCTTGAATGCTACATACACCGCGCATATCACCTGCTTTTGGAATGGCTCCCCTTTAAAAAGCCACTTACAGTACGGATACATGTTAATATACAAATAGCACTCCTAGTCTTAATAGAGCTGCGTTTTGGATAGATCACTTTTTTCGACTTATGCAGCTTCCACCGATCTCTTCACAGCTCTGCGAACCTTGGTGTCACGTGCTGTGCTCCAAAACCTGCTTTCCTGGTTGGTTTACACCCTTTAAGAAGATGATGTATGATAACACGCACCGCAAAAATGTTGCTGCGCTCTCAATAACAGAGGCTTGACCAACGGAGGAAACGAATACAAATCCGAAACTGGAGTCACAACTGAACACATCCATTGCAAGACGAACTATCACACCGTACTCTTGGGCAGCAACTCGTTTCCTGTGCATAGATGGGCGAGCGAAAGCAGGAGGCACTGACTTCCTAGGCAGACAACTCCCTCGGCCAGATGCCACGCAGTGACGCCCTCACGCAGGCTGCAGGCCAAGGTGTCCACACCGGACTACTACGAAGCATTCACAAGCACACACACAAAACTGTATCCAACACACGGGAACAACCACGGAGAAAAGCAAACACTCCACAAAGGTCGAGTGTTTAAATGGCTATTTCACATCAGCAGCTGTCATTGTTGCAGTGACGCAGCGACACCGCACTCACAGGAACAGAAACTCGAAATACCCTCAGCGTCAGACTTATAAACGAGCACACACACACACACACACCACCTCACAGAAAATAACACACCATGGTGCTGTCCATTCATAGCAATGTATGTTGAAATGTAGACCCAACTTCACAGCACAAGAGGGTAACCTGCCACTTATTACACTAAGCACATGCTACCTGCATCAAGCGCTCTACTCGGACTGGAAAACAGGAAGCAGAGCAATACGGATGTCCTGCTGTGAGACTGCTTCCAGATATCTGAGAAAAGACGGTAGGTAGCTGGGAAGGGATATCGAGCCTGAATAGGAGGACCTTGTCACAACTAAATAGAGAAACCGTTTGACCCCCAGGAAGATCAATCAGGGGTTTATAGAGCGCCGCTACCCACCCGTGAGGGTCTCAAGGCGCTGAAAGAGGTGGGGGTAGCTTCTGATCCATCTGGGCGCTGGGGTTCAGTCAAAGAGCCAGGTCTTGAGATCCTTCCTGAATTACACCCATCAGGGCAAGGAACAGCTTGGCAAATATTTAATTATTGGCAAAGCAATAAGAGTCAGCAGAATAGGCATGGAACTCACAACTCTTACCATTTTTTTTGTAAAAATATTTTTATTTGAAGAGTTTCATAAAGCGCGAACATGATCCTTGCAGGTATTAAAGCACTTCACAATTGTTAGAGAGGATATAGTTATGCAATGAAACTTGTAGAAAATTAGAATAGAGAATTACAAAATACAGCAGCACTACAATAAGAGAGTGGTGGCCTTTCAGAATTAAGACCAATAGATTAAATAAGACAATACCAAAATAATCAAGTGATAAAAATGGTGTCATAAACTAGAACAGTACAGTCAGACAACACCCCGGCTGAGGGTGGTATAATCTCAGTGATAGGACAATTGGATCAGGCAAGGCAAAAACATAAAAGGAAGCAGTGATCATAATATCATAATCTAGCACAGTAAAGGATTGAACAGGCAGCATCTCCAATAATGGTGGGGTCCACCTCAGTGTTGACACAGAACTCACAAGGACAATAGTGAAACAAGCTAGTAGTAATCTTCAGGTGTGGTTGATAAGTATAGACTGCTCAGAGAGGGAGTTACTAGGGTCTAGGACAGACATTTGCTCATGAGTAATAGTTTCTTGAAGGATGTTGTTGAAGGGTTCATCCTTAGATTCCAGGGGAAGGAGTTCCAAATTCTTGGTGCGATGCCTGAGAAGGCTTCGTTATAGCTTCCCTTTTAAAAGAATCTCCGAGGTTTCAGTAGGGAATGCTGGAGCTTCTAGAGGATCTAGGACCGCCCGAAAGTTCAAGATTCAGAGCAAGGCAGCTTGGGGTATTGAAGTGTAGAGCTTTGTGGGTAATGTAGCAATTTTCACTTGAATTCTAGCTTCATAGGGGAGCCAGTTGAGGGCTTTCAAATCAGGGGTGATGTGATGGTTTCTTTTTGATCCTGTGAGGAGCTCTGCAGCAGCGTTAAGGGAAGCCCTTAATGGGACAGTTTTGGATCTGGGCTGGCCGGAGCGGGTAGCACTTCCGTAGTCCAACCTGGGAATCACTATGGATTGGACGGCAGACATTGCAGGGAAGGAAGGGTTTTAATTTCCTTAAGATGTTAATTTGTTGGTTTGCTCCTTAAGTGGCAGCACTGATGTGTTTTTGCATATTAAGGTTCTTATCAAGAGTTATTCCCAATGATCTTACTGAATCAATAACTTGCGGTAGGCATTTAAAGGCTGTTAATTGCTTCATACATTCATTAATGATAAGAGACTGATTTGGTGGGGCGATTAGGAGGAATTCAATTTTAAGTGTGTTAAGTTTTAAGTGGCTGCAAGTTAGCCAATTTCAGGTATTTAGTAGAGTTGTGTTGAGGGATCTAATGTCTTCAGGGGAGGAGACTTTCAGGTAGGGTTGGATATCATCGGCATACATGCGATAGTGGATGAAAGATGAACTTAGCATTTCCGTTAGTGGCTTCATGCACAATTTAAAGAGAGTCGGTGAGAGGGAGGAGCTCTGAGGAACACCTAATGTGACCGGAGCAGTCTTAGACACGGACTGATTACGTTATATGAGGGGTGAGCTCCTGGGGTTCACACACAACCAGACAGGACCAGATTATCTTCAAGGCGACAAACTGTCAGGTGGTTACACCCACAAAAAACCACCAAATTATGAGAAGGAATTGTAAGAGAGACAGGCTGGGCTGAATATATGTGCTTAACTTAAGTTCCTGGAATAAATGTCCCAATATCCAGATACGCTGTAAATTTTTCTTAGTTCTAGATTTATTTCTAGCCAAATGAAAGAAACAGAGAACAGTCGACACGTGTTTCGCCCGTATGGCTGGCATGCCAAGGGCTTTTTCAAGGCAATAATCTTAAATAATATGTCCAATGGTCGTCCTAGTAAAGTTTTTGAATGGGTTGACAAGCTGCAACAAGAAAGTTTCTCCGGTCAGATGCTGGTGATCTGACAACAGCATCTGACCGCAGAGACTTTCTTGTCGCAGCTAGAATGGGGTAGATTGTAGTGGGGTAGAGAGGGGTAGATAGGGTGGGGTAGACTGGAGTGGGGTTAGATTGGGGTAGATTGGCGTAGATTGGAGTGAGGTAGATTGGAGCAAATTGGAGTGGTGTAGATTTTAGTGGGGTAGATTGTAGTGTGGTAGAGTGGGGTAAACTGGGGTGGTGTAGATTGGATTTGGGTAGATTGGAGTGTGACAAATTGGGGTAGACTGGAGTGGGATGGCGGAGGGTAGACTGGAGTGGGGTAGATTGGGTGGTGTCGATTTTAGTGGGGTAGAACAGGGTAGACTGAAGTGGGGTGGAGTAGGGTATATTAGAGTGGGGGTGGACTGCGATGCGATGTAGAAGCTGAGCAGTAGCACATGGAGGAATGTGGAGAAGCAGTGCAATGAAGGTGGCGGAGCAGTAGTGCGATGAAGAGGGAAGGCAGCAGGACTATGAGGAAGTGGGAGTATTACTGCGATATAGTGCACCTTCCTCTTGATTATCAATAGCGGTCTAGGCAATTTGTTTTGAAAAGTGAAAAAAAGACTTTTCCAGCCCAGGACACATTTATCCCATTGCAGGTACACGTAGAAAAAACCAACTATTCAGTTTCAAATGCTTAGGTGCTTTTTTAAATGTTTTTTTGTTAATAAAGCATATTCATTTTGTGTTATTTTTTGTCTTTGCATAAAATTTGTGTAGCGCCAGGCGAACAACTGCAATACTGACAGATTGTTTCACTACATATCAGCTTCACTTTTTACCAGTCCTAACTACACTGTCAAGAAAGCCGTTCCAGGGTTCATTTGCATGCCCATAATGCCATGGGCTTTAATTGCTTATTTAGGCTGCTTCCTCCTTTTTAATTAATTGTCTTTTAGCCACACCAGGAATACATTTGAGAGTTGCCAGTTAACAGCGCAGAGTGCATGGACCGTAGTGGGCCCTAGTTTTAAAAACCACTCTCACTTTAAAATCTTTTGAGATTAGGGCTTTTTATACCGTTCACGCTCTGCCTACAAAACACTGCAGCTTCTCTCGCTTCCAAGGCCGAAGGGGAAGCAACAACAGCTATTGAGAAGGAGGGGATTGGGGGAAGCAACATAAAATACAGAGTTAGTGGCATTTGTTTCTTATTGTTAGAAAAATAAACAGGAACGGAACAATTACGGGCGGGGTTGAGGGAAGACAGAAAAAGGCAACACAAATGGGGAAAAGGAGCAAGTGAAAACACAAGCACTCATATGAAGTGCGTAAACACAATTAAAAAAAAAAATAGGTCTAAAAAAACGGAAACAGTGCATGGACTCAAGTACTTGGTACATGCTCTAAGGGGAGGGCCAAACACAAGAAGAGGCATGACTCATGCTTGCCATAGCAAACTGCAACGAAGGATACAAGAGAGATGCTGCAGCTAACAAATAGTTAGCCTGTAGGCAGGCTGTAGCTCACTAACAGTAAACATGTCTCGAAGAGACAGCACATGCGCTGTCTAGCCAAGACCTAAAAATTAGACAATATTATCAATCTTTTTTTGTTATCCAATCATTCTTCTTTAAAACTGTACATACATCGTCTCTCATCAACCAATATTAAGACCTGCAGCTGACATTTTGAGATATTATGGCCGCCTTAGAATAGGGAGGGTAGATTGGGAGACGAAGGGGAAAGGTTGGGTTGTAAGAAAGAGGAGCAGTTGGCGAGGGAAGAAGTATGCAAGCAAGAATACATATTAAGACAGCAAAATATAGATGAGATATATTAGTGAGCAAGTGGTGAACAAAAGTAGGAATCTCCCAGGTATAAAGTGCTGTAGCACAATATAAAGCATAACAAATAGTTCTAGGAGGGTAGTAGTTGCTGGGGTATCTGTCCTACTCCAGGGTTAGGCTCTCAAAGTGGGACAAGGTCAGTAGATAACAGTTGCCTGAATCCTTCTTCCAGCACAGTCCAGTTCTCTTCCTAGTTTTCATGCAAATTCTCGATGTGGGCACTTTATTGTCAAGATGATAATAAGTTGCGGGGTTAAGTGTTTTTGTACCTTTACTAAGGGCACGTTTTCCGATTTTTTTCAATTCAGGTCCCAGATTAAAGACAAAGGGGAGTAGACTGTCCTTAATTGAGGCATACTGTGTGGGTTATTTTCTCAATTTCTGTCAAGTCATACAGCCCGTATTTCTATTCTTTAATTGTGAGACATTCGGCTGTCAGCCATTGTCTCAATCTTAATTTAGTGGTTGATGCTACCGATATACATTGTAAGTATTTCTCAAGATCATGTAAATCAGGGAACGTCAGTGAACCAAAAAGAAAGGTAACTGGAATGTCCAGCTGGGCCATTCTCAAGGATCCTATTTACTTCTGAATGTTATTTGTTGCAGAATTTAGTCATTTTAGAGGAAGACAAAATATCTGTCACGGAGTCCATTCAATACTGCACCCTCTCCAGCACATTTTGTCAAAGGACTTTTCAGTAAGTGAAACCGCAAGAACGGAGTCTCAAAACGCACTTCGGGGATTTTTTATTGCATGAATTAGTTTCTCACCATAAAAGGTACATATATATGAGTAAATGAAGCACACACTGTTAAACTGCCACTAGATCATGATATGGGAACAATATTTCCAATTTTCAAGGAAACCAATGCAAACATTTTTTGGGGGTTCCAACTTGTTTTTTATTAGCATTTGTAAATACAAAGGTTGCATCTGGACGTGTGAGCCATTGCTTGCACCGAACACCCAGCTCTGAACCGCATCCTGACCCACACAATCCTTTATGGCATATTATACAGAAAACATCAAAGTAAGTTAAACTCCCCCCCCCTACCCACCCCCTCCCTTCCCCCTCTGATCTGTGTCGATTTACATGGTTACATGAAGAAATTCAGTATTCTACCTAACATCAGGGTCACCGAGCATGGCCTCGGCTGGATTATCATTCTTTTCCTCGCTGAGGGAGGCTTCCCCCTCCAGGGCGTCCTGAGACCCAGGGGCCTCTGTGTCTTTCAATTCTGCCAGCATAGAAGCCCATGCCAGGAGATAGTCTCCAACTCTCTCATCCCTCTGCACAAATTTCATGCGTACCAATTCTGCAGTCGCCCATTCGCATACATCTCTGAGCCATTCTTCAGGTCGCAGGGGTCGGGGACGCATCCATGCAATGACCTCACGTCTCTTGGCTAGGACTAACCCCAGAAGAACAAACCATCTGCTAAGCTTATGTCGTGGCGTCGGTAAAAGTCCCTAGGGATAATCCAGCCCGTCGCAGGCTTGTGAGTACTTCATCCCAGTAGGAGAGCAATAGCGGAAAAGCCCAAATAATGTGAAGAAAATCCGCCTCATGCTCATTACATCTTGGACATTCATTCTTACAAGACGGGTAAATGTGTAATGTGCGTGGGGTGAGGTATACTTGGTGGATTATAATGAAGGAGCTTAAACCGTGCATTAGCGCTAACCTTCTGCACCCCCTCATGGACTTTCCTCCAATCACTCTCCAGCAGGGGCCTATCCACCACGGAACCAATGCAAACATTATGCACAACATTAGGTCTGCAGCGAAGAGGCAACACTACACTGTTGCAACCATTTTGGGAAACAGCATGGGAGACATCTATACAAATACTTTAGAAGATACCTCTACCAGACTACGCAGGTATGTAGAAAAACTGGCAAATGCCCTTAAAAACTGAATTCTCGTTGCTTAACAGTTAAAATAAGAAGCACTGGACCACACTCTTAAGGAGAACACTGATCTTGAAACAAGTACTAGCAAAGCCAATAGGTCTCGCCTATACAATGTAAGTGCCAAGTTATTATCTTGGGAAAAAATAATACAAAATACAAGAGAAAAAGCAAACACGTATCTTAATGTATTTCAAATCTGTACATTACATTCAAAATGTTTCATCTTGGTAAACAATATGGGCTATTTTCCACACATTTTTCACATATAATACACTGAACAGATTTTAAAAGAATGAGGAAGTGACCGAATTTAAAGGAAAACACTTGCCAATTTAATTTCCAAAGGATTAGGAAGTGAAACAATTCCTCAAGTCATTTCGTAACTTGCAGCAGCCTAAGGGACAGATTTATGGACCTCCAGCACAAGAGATACTCATTTTCTTTTAGTCACGCTAAATAAACTTTCTGCCCCAAACACCAGCTGAATGACTGCAGGAGCCCATCTCTCCCCCAGTGCCATGAATTCTGTCTTTAAGTGGCATAGTGTGTGCCTTCCTGAAAAATATGGAATGCAGGTGAAAAAATAAACTGATAAGGCCTGCTCGTTTGTCAAATCCTGGCAAAAAATATACCCGCTATGCTTTTACTGACAAGCTGGGAGGGGCGATGAGTAACACAACACGAAGGGATGTGAGGGGGAATCAGCACATGGAGTAGAGAGCAAAAAATAAAAAATCCACATGTATTCCTATGGAGTGCTCAAATGAAAAAAAAAATTATTTGATTTCAGCCGTGGAAGTATACAAGTCTTTCATTCAAAAGTGTAGCCAAAAAAAACTAATGCTTATGTGGAGCGACAATCAAAAACAGGAAGGAAAGCCATCACATAAGAAGCAAGCAAATGAGATTAAGAAGGATGCCAACCAATAAGCAATGGGCTCACCTAAGGCCTACCTACGTATCGGTATTATAGAAAGTTGGTCTTTGACAACAAACGGCTAAAAGCGGTCTGTAGGCCGGACTTAAAAATCATTTCCCCCCCCTGGCAATCTTCTACCAGCAAAAGAAAATAACCCCATCCTCTGCTGCCACCACCATTAGCTTCCAATAAAACCTAAAATGATTTGATAACTTACAGCATGCCATGACACTAAACCTTAACAAAACCAAAGCATCTCCTTACACAAACACGTACCCATCGCCAAATACTGGTACCTGCTCAACATCCAGGAGCTACTTTGCTCAATGTACAAACTCTGTGCGCATTTGCCACTAATGCACATTACACCACCAACATAACATATGAAAATCAACCTTCATTTTACCTCACCACTTCAGATCACTTGCTGCATGATTACCAGAGACATGCAACATATTGGAACTGTGGCATGATGATTAAAAATTGGTGGGACTTCTTGGTCGGTGGATTGTGTAGGGTAATGCCGCTCCTGGGAAATACGCAGTGAGTATATACTAGTGTACAATTACGATTGCAGTGCATAAGGGTGGGGAAAGCCACCCTCTTCCCCAATGTGTGGATGACCACTGATAAACCAAAACCACAGTCCCTAGCTCACGCCGACAGTATATATTATGTATCATTGACAATAATAAAAAACTCTTGTTCCTCCGTTGAAACGGACACTTCAGTTTAATCCTGAGATCCTTAGCCAATCTTCTACCAGCAAAAGAAAATAACCCCATCCTCTGCTGCCACCACCAGCAGCTTCAAATAAAACCTAAATTGATTTGATAACTTACAGCATGTCATGACACTAAACCTTAACAAAACCAAAGCATCTCCTTACACAAACACATACCCATCACCAAATACTGGTACCTGCTCAACATCCAGGAGCTACTTTGCTCAATGTACAAACTCTGTGCGCATTTGCCACTAATGCACATTACACCACCAACATAACATATGAAAATCAACCTTCATTTTACCTCACCTCTTCAGATCACTTGCTGCATGATTACCAGAGACATGCAACATATCATGCCACAGTTCCAATAATTAAAAATTGGGGTCATTCCTCATGAAGGTACCCAAGGGCATGACATCAAGGCAGCTTCAGTTGCTGTTAAGGGTCATGTTCATTCAAGTTATTAGCTGTAAAGAAGCCACAATGGCCACACCTTGTGTTCTATGAACAGGATGCTTTTAATGACAGCAGCAGCTCAGATACTATATATAACCAAGACTCTAGTAAAACCACTTACTAAAAATTGTGCATCAATAAACTGCTAAAAAATCGTCCAATTAGCTCCATGCTCCAGAAAGGAGTACCAGAAATTGAGTGAATACAAGGTACATCACATAATAATGCATGTCAGCCTAGTTATTAGTCCATGGTGAGCTAGATGCCCTCTGCTCCTCATATCCACCTGTATTGCTAAACTATAAACAGAGAAAAAAAAAATTCCTTTACAGCGGTGGGCAGAACTCGCAGAGTTTTACTCCGCAGAAGCCCACCCCTACTTCTTTATAGGGATCGGGGAGGATTACAAATTTCCAGCCCTGAAAGAGAAAATGTTTGAGTGATGGAGACTGGTGGAACATCTAATGCTAAAGGACCTCTTTTTAAGGGGCAGGATTGTGTCCCTTACAGACTGCAAGCGTACCTTCAAAGTGACCCAATAAGAATGACTCAAATTCGTTCAATTGCGTCGCTGGGTATTCTATTCATGTAACAAAGTGGCAGTCAAAACAAAGTGGTAGCTACAAGACAACTCACTGCCTTCGAGGCATATCGGTCTAGATAGGAAACCACAAAAGGTGTAGTCTCAAATCTATACGGCATGCTGAGTAACGAGGGGAATTTTAAAAAAAAATGGAGAAACAACTACAATGGGAGTTGGAGATTAGGATAAGGAGAAAGATCACTGAAGCGCAATGGGGGAAAAGTTGGAACACTAAGCTCAAAACCACAGAAGCATACATTATAGAAAGACTGAATATAAAAACAGTATGAGATGGTACCACACCACATAGATAACAGCATATATCCACGTGTCCAATAAATGTTAGAGATGTAATACCAGGGTTGGAACAATGCTACATATTTGGTGTGAATGTGCAAAAATTCGGATTTTCTGGAAAGAAGTGTTGAATTATGAAGAGAACATGAAAGGGTCCACCGAGAGGACCCCCTGAAAGTACTCTCCTCTGTACAGGCACTACGCTGACATCACAAGGTGGTGCAATTTTGTAACACTTTAATTGTTAATATGATGGATGCAGCAAAAAAAATGTATTGCAACATTCTGGAACAACGCTGATTCTCCTCATGTGTCGCTGTGGATAGCAGAGTTATGGTGAACTACAGCCCTAGAAAAGCTTACACATTATATACAACGGAGCACAAAAACCTTACAGTAAATGTGGAAGACCATGATATGCTTGCTGTTTTACCTCATTACAAGTGGCGAGGGACCATCTGCATAAGTTGAGTCCTGGGACTATTTAAAACGGACTATACATGTGGTTTGACCTGGGGTACTGGTGGAATTGGTAGGGGAGGCATCCCCAAATAACCTATACATGTAGTCTGGTGTGTTTGGGTTGGATGGGGTGAATTGTAGTTGTTTATGCGGTGCAGGGGAGAAGTTTTTAAGCGTACACAAGCACTGAACTCACATTTTGTAAATAGCTATTACTACGGTGGTCTGATGAGGTCAATGTTTGAAGCTGAATACGATTTGTAAATGATCACGACTAGTTAAGCAGGTGATTTTCACTGCTCAGCTTGGCATTACTGAATGCCTTGTATTCTGTTCACAATAACAGCAAAATCTTTTGCAATGAAAAAAATAGAGGCAAAGGAGGGATGAGACAGGACACTATGTGAATAGTTATCTTCCCCAAAACACCCCTTTCTCCCCAGCTACTGGAGCAATAGTGAATTACGGCTAGGCAATCTTAAGCAACTCGTTGGCTGGGCAGAAAGATGGGAGTGAGAGAGCCCATGAAACGTCCTGATGGACAGTGTGAGGGAGGTTGCTGGGCAGGATGGTAATCAAGTAGGAGACCTCACGTTTTACTCGCAGTTCTTAATCATGCGACATATGCCTCAAACAAGATGTTAATATTGTATAATACTGCTGCTCGGAGTGTGAGGGAGGGTGGTTGAGTTTATATTGATTATTCTTGCTTCTCACTGTTCACAGGACCACTACGTGTGAATGATTGATAATTATGCGTCAACTGTCACGTGAAAAGACAAAACAGTAAAGAGCCATTTCAAAAAATATTTGCACGTTGGCATTTACAAAAACTTTAAAAAAAGTTATTCCTTTCCCTACATGGATGAATTATGCAAAAAATTTTGGCACATTAGTTCCCTACACCCCACGGACTGCTCCTCCTGTATTCTAATAGTGGAGCCCCCACACTTTGGACAGCACTCAGAGGACGAGGGGTCACATTTGTTTCTCACACCTCCATTGTTTCGCTCCGAAGAGGCCAAAGTGATGTCTGAAGTGCCGTCTGGCACTATATAAACTTAGTATAAATGAAATACATTTCTCCTCTACCCCTTCCATTCTGCTCATCACCACTTACAACGCACTTCTGCTGCCCACCCCACATATAGCCTTCCAGTCTGCCCCTCCCCCCATTTCCCCATAGCGATGATATCTGCAATGGTTGAAAGGGTGAAGAACACAACATGTGAAATTAAGAAACGGAAAGGCTGTCCGAATAGGACAATCTGAAAGAAAGCATAATTCAGAGGCAGCACAACATGCAGCCAGAGCTAACCAGGTCTGACTGGAGTCAGACATCCTCACATACCAGGCCGACTTCAGGACTCTGTATCTGGCAGGGCCATGAAGAAGCATGGGTGGGGCCAAGGAGTTGAAGGGGTGAGTGGGCAAAAATCAATAAAAAGTTATGAAAGGTCTGCTGTTTAAGGCACTGTAAACATTTGTCCAGTGCTGACATGTCTAAGAAGCAAAAATGACATACCTTTCATAAATTTGGTGCCAAGGAACAATAGCATTGCCCGTGTCCTGTGTCCAGCGGCCACTGTTTATTGTGTGGAGGAGTAATGGACATCAGTGCAGACCCCGCTGCTTGCTCAGTGCCCTTTGGAAACACCACCAAGCCATGCCTAATGTGTACTGGAAGAAAAGTAGCTCTACTCGGTGCCTTTGTTTTGGACATAGGGTATTTTGAAGTTCATGAGATTTAAATACAGGCGATGCCTTGGTACCGTAGTCAACCATAAATGAAAGTCAATATTTTTAGGTTCTGGATCACAATTATAAGTTTCAGCAGTGTCTCATATCCCATGTTTCACAGAATTAATGTCACACCTAGGTATTTTTTTTTCTATAAGTTTTAAATTTACACTATCCATATGAATTATGGATTTCAAGATATGCGATGGCTGGACAGTGGTATAGTACAATGTTTCCTACGTAGTGTTTTCAAAACACATTTTCCTGTTTTGCAAAGATGCAATGTAAAACATGCATAGCACACAACATGTTCTGAAGTTATAGTGACCTTTACCAACCACTCTGCCTCTTGTTTAATTAACATGTCACAAAAACCCCATACTGGCAATAGGGGGCTATGGTTGTGCTTATTATAAACTTTGCCCACTTAGGTTTGCTAAGCCCTGCTCTATTTTTCTACAGTTTGAAGTTCCACCGGACATCGAGTTGAAGGGACATTGATTTCCCTGCTCTCTCGCAGGGTCTTAAGCCCGGAGTGACAGCTGGGAAGCGCAATAGCCGCAGTCATATTACCCTCATTCTTCACCTTCCAAGGTGTTGGAAGTTCCATCAGTTCCGTCATGGCATTTCCAGGATCAGCCCACATTTGGGCTAGTGGGAGCCAGTTAGATACGACTAGCTTGCTGCATCCCTGAAGTGGGATCTGGCAGCGCCAATGCAGCCGCTGCCACACTGGCTCCTTTTTTGCAGTTTATTTTTCAAAATTGACAGATTCGCACTTCAAGTGAGCAATTTTCAAAGAGCATTCAAGAAATATATCGAAAGTGTGCTGATAGATGGAAACAATACATATTCTGATTTGACGGCTCTGTATGGTGCACTACATAACTATTTAGTCATTTCATTTAATTTATTCAAAGTTTTCAGGAAGAGGTCAAACTAGAGGGTGTGCAGATTACAACACTTAAGAACAAATCTCAAAAGGTACTAAAACACACCAGTAAAGCGGTGTTTGAAAGATCACATAACAGTGCGAAACAAAATCCTCAACTAATCCAGAATGATCACGGATACTGCACTACATCACTCCTTACTTCAGGAACAGTATAGTGCTTTGATTTTTATAATGCACCTTAATAAATGCGTTTCAGGTTTTTTTGTTTTTTTTAGACCTGCTATATTTTGTAGTATACATCTGATTTGAATGTAGCTTCCTTTGAAACCTTTGCTTTTCAACAGATATATCGTATTCTTGTTATGTAATGATAGTTGAAGCATTGTGTACTATTTTCTAGCAATGTAAATAGCAAGTTTTCCTATTAGTCAGTTCAGTGATACCAATGTTATCAGTGTCAGGAGGATATGCAGAGCTGTACAAGCTGGCACTGAGAGCAATGTCCTGCAAGTTACACAAAGAACCCAGAAGAAGGCATAGTATTGGTACATATGTACATCGACTTGCACGTTATAGGAATGTAAGCAGAATCATCCTTTTAATATTTTATTTAACCCATTGCCTCGATGCAATATGGTTTAGGCTAATTTTTCATTTAGTGTTCCAATATATTAAAATAAACCACTAACATAGTTTACAATTGTATGTACATTTTTATTTATTTTTCTTGGGAAGGAAAATGCTTTTCAGATTGCAGCTGTCATGTCACTGTGACTTTTAACCACCTAATGAAAGCTTGTATTCGGCCTTGCTGTACTTGGAGTGTAGCAGCGTACTACTGTCCAAATATGAGTGGGCGGTGGATGTGATAACATCAGCTTCCATCGCTGCTGAGTTCAACCCTATCCACAGTAGGCTTTACAGAAGTCCCTTCTCAAAAACTACTGCAGGTCCCACTCTTGTTCTCTTCCAAAATGTTTTTGAGCATCCAGAGCAAACACATTTTAAAGCACATTGTGACAATCACTGGTCAAAAGTTGAGATTATTTAAGCAATGTGTACACGGAGTTAGGAGTCCCCTCTCATTGGGAGATTTTGGGAAAATGAAAGGCAAAAGAAGCATTTTAAAGCAATGTGAGTAACTAAGAGTGATAAAAATAATTTATTGTTAAGACTAGGGGGAATCCCCTAAGAAAATTGGGAAAAAATGGCCGATTATGCAGTTAATGCATATAGGGCCAGCACATTTTTTTCAAAAGCATGTAAACACAATTTTACACAGGGGTTGTAGTTTCTCTCCTAGGGTAACTTGCAAGAAGGTCAATGGCGAAGATGTATTTAAAACTACTTGAGTCAGTAGCAGTGATCAAAATCTGGCAGGTTGTGATGAAAGGGCAGAAAATCAAATGATTTCAAAATGTACTTAGAAATAAGAACATTTTGTAAGTTTAGGGTCTATGACAGGACAGAAATACCAAGATGGATTCAGTCACATGTAATCGAGGTATTGGCTGATATGCAATTGCCTCTCTGCCAGCCTTACCAGCCTTCCAGAGACGCCACCTACAATGAAACCATAACACTGAATGATAAATCAGCAGTGTACAGAGTAAAAACGCTGCACTTACAGTGCTTCATCGTCAAATAAAGTAAGCCTGGGATAGGTTACAGCCAAGAGCAAAAATCCACTCGGCCTGCAACTGCAGAGGGACCCACCGTTTGTTAATCTATGCTATGCAGATATGTATAGCATGCTAATCACCCTTGAGGGTATCAAGATGCTTTGCAGGTCAGTAGGCGAGGACTCCCTGGAGGTTATTTGAAGAGGCAGGTCTTCAGCTTCTTGCAGAACTCCAGAAGTGATATGGAGGCCCGATGCTCTGTTGGAGGTCGCCCCATAATTTGAGGAGATGTAAGAAAAAAGGTGACTTCCTGCTCTGCTTTTGTGTATACAGGGTATGTGTGCAAGTGAGAGTCCTGCTAAGTGGAGGTGTCTGGAGGGTTTGTGTAAGTGTATGCAGCTGTTAATGTATGCAGAGCCCATGTGTAGTGTTTATGTGTGCGTGAGGAGTTTGAATGGAGTGTGTTTGTGTATGGGCAGCCAGTGGAGTACTCCGATGTGTGGTGTGATGTGGGTGCAGCATAGTAGGTTGAGCACGAGGCTTGCTGATGCATTCTGGATGGTATGGAGTCTGTTCAGGAGTTGTTTGGTGGTTCCAGTGTAGAGTGGTTCTGTAGCGGAGTCTGTGGGTTAGGAGTGCCTGTGTGATTGTTTTCCTTTTGTTTTCCGATAGCCACTTGGAGATTTTTCGCCGATTTCTCTGATGTGGAAGCAGGTAGAGGAGTCTGTTGACCTGGACTGTCATATTGCGTTTGTCGTCTAAGATGATTCCTAGGTTTCTGGCATGGCCAGTGGGTCACAGGTCTTTTGCCAACAAGGTGGAGTCCCACAGAACGGTGTTCTTTCCAAAATTCACAACGTCATTCCGGTCAATGTTGAGCTTGCGGTAATACAAGTGGCAAAGTTGTTTTTTGTCACAGGTGTCTTGTCCGTGAGGGAGAATATATGCATAGGAGAGTATGTTGATGTAGTGCTATCTGATGACGTTGGCCAGTGGAGTCATGTAGATTTTGAAAAGGGGCGGGCAGACTGACGATCGGGTGACTCCACAGATAAGATTCCTACTTTACGACGTGTATGTGTAAGGCTTCTTCCAATGAAGGAGCCAATCCAGTTGAGGGCGGACCCTTGGATGCCTGTCTCAGGCCGTCTTCTCATCAGGGTGGGGTGGGAGACTGTTGAAGGCCACTGACAGGTCTAACAGTAAGTAACTTGCAAGAATTACAGCAACTGCTATTCACTGCTTCCACACCAAATTGAAAAGGCTGGATTTCCTGAGAATAAAACCTCATTCTGGTGGGGCCTTTTGAAACAGGAACCAAGGATTACAGATTTGGTTGCACCACCCTCGTGACAGCCCTGTCCTTTAAGAGACTTTACTTGTCCAAAGGCATTAGAAGGGAGCGCAGCCCACAGGCAAACATGACATATAAAAACAACTAACCAGAGACCCTTCAGCTTGTGAATGGGCCCCTGAGTGGGCCAGGGGACTCCCTTGGGTGGGCCCCTCTAGAACCGGGCTCGACAGATGTGGAGGAAACACAGCCAAGATAGCAGAAGAACGACCTCCATCTACTAGTAAATCTGAACACGATAAACACAAAATGAACGCTGCGCATGCAGACTATTTCAAGAACAGAATTGGCCAACACTGGTCTTGCGACATGCACCACATGCAGGAAACCACAAGACTAAAGTGACGTGTCGGAGAACACCCGCTCTTCAAACACGAGTACCATGCTGGAATGATGGGAGAGCTCTCCATGTGTGCCCAGAGCTCAATGAGGAGACTCATCCGCATGCAGTACATTTATCCTGACTGAAACATACCCTCTCAGGCCAGGTGCTTCCCTGCTTTGCTTTTCGTCATTACCGATAGCAAGAATAAACATATAGTACTTTGCATTTCACAGAAAGCAGTTTAATATAATAAAAGGGTATAGACCAGAAAAAAACAAATAAGACAATCTATTTTCCATTTGTGTGGAGTTTCAACACTGCTGGGGTGAAAACGGACCACGCGCTTCAAATGATCTCACGAAGTTTGGTTTTTAAGGAGGATACTGCTTAGGTTTTATATTTCACTCTAGTTATCATTTTAGCAAAATACAGTAATCAATTTGATTTTAGGACAGAAACCTGCTAAGCGGTTCAAGTAGACGCCCAACTTAGGTGAACAATCAACGAATGGGCACAAGCTAAAATGCAACAGACATGTTCAAAAACCACCACCAGAAAATAGATGAATACGATAAACGCACCTCCACTAAACCAAAATAAAAAAAATAAAAGTTTAGCACAAACAACCAAAGCACTATGAAAGAAAGAGGCAAGCGTCTCAACCTTGACCCTGTTGGGCACATCTGGCCACACTTGATATCTTCCAAAAGAATATGATTGGCCAAGTACAGTAGCCAATAGTTGGATGCACTCCTTCCTAACAGGCAAATTATTTCAGCACCTGCCAGATGACGTGGGGACTACCCAGGAGGCAGCTTGTTTTATCGATTTAACTTATCTGGTGCTTTTAACCAGTTTCCTCATCCAGTTATAGGCTTCTATTTTTAGGTCGAGCCTACTTGAAAGAGCATGCACTGTCTGTGGCTTAGTTAGCTAAGACGATAGGGGGGGTTTGGAGCCCAACCATTGCATACCAATTCATTGTTTTTCTCACTCTCATTAGCCTGCTTCAAATTGGCGACCCCGCTTGTCAATCTTGTGTTTGTCTACCCCATGGAGCACTGCTTCCTTACAATCTTTCACTGGCTGGCATCGCGGCTTTCATTGCTTACTTTTCGAGCACTACTTTTTTCTCCCGTGAAGTACTCCATTAGAGTACGTTCTTAGGTCGAGCCTCGAGTAGCGCGCAAGCGCTGCTTAGAGGCGAAGACTTTTAGTAAGCGAGTTTGAAAAGCAGTCCCAAAAACGCTGCGTGCCGTGGCTGGCCTTTTGGGATGGGTACGCGCGGCAAACATGTGTTTCCAATCATCGTGCCCAGACGCGGGCGCGATAATTGGAAACACATGTCTGCCGCGCGTACCCATCCAAAGGCCAGCCACGACGCACGAGCGCTTGGTCAGCTCTGCAGGCTGCCGCGCGCGCCGCCCCCGCTCCTCTGTTGTTCAAGTGGTTCCTGGCCCCTTCAATGTGTGCGGTCTATTCCACTCCCGCAGCACCCTTCCCTTCGCGGCCGCGGCGCCTCCTCCTCCGGCACACGGGCCACAGAACCGATGCGGCAGGAGCTCACCCTCGGCCTTCTTGAACTCGCGTCGATTCCCGGATCACCGGCAGCATTGCCTCTCTTACTTTTTGGTTCCTCGCTTGTTCTAATCTGTGGACATGACACACAAAGCTGCGAAGGCTGGAAAAGGGAAACGTGCTGCTGCGTCATGGATTTCCTGCTTGACTGCTCCATAAACTGTACTTCACCCTGTGCTGTTGGCGCAGCAGGTCAGGGCCTGATTAACAAAAAAATGTTCAGAGCACATCCATGCCATGTTTGCTGCTGCCGGCAGGCTCTGAGTGAGATACAGCTATGTATGTAGAAATATTAAAATAAATAAGCAGACATGCATTGTTTTTATTTCTTCGCTAAAAGTATCCTGAAAACAGGAACATGCAGGTCACAAAGTCAAAAAATGCAGCCAATATCAGCAGTCCTAACGGCGGCACGTTTCTCTAATTGTTATCTGGTGGCCGGGCTCGTGTATAGGAATGTCCCCGGATGTATCACACACGTATCCTCCCTCTCAGACTCTCACAGCCTCATTCACCTCTACATGACAAAGACAGTCAGTGTCTATGCTTCCTCCAGTAGTTTGCACTGCGTGAGCCGTTGAACATCTTTAGACGGTCAGCGGGGGCTTTGCTAAGAAAAAGCGAGTTTGCTTCACGTTGTTACAATCAGTGTTGCTGCATGGCTGCAAACTAGTATAAACAAGCATTGGCATAGCCAATAGGTCTCGCCTTTGGGACCTTATAAGTGTTTAGCCATGCAACACTTTATGTTGTTGCACCAAGGATATTGTGCTGGATAACTTCAGCACAATATCCTTGGTGCAACAACATCAACTGTTGCATGGCTAAACACTTATAAGGTACAAGGTTTAGCTATGCAACAGCTGATGTTGTACCAAGGATATTGTGCTGCAAAACTAAATACTTATAAGGTCCCAAAAGCGAGACCTATTGGCTGTGCCAATGCTTGTTTTTTTAAGTCATCTCTCTTGTGTAAGACACTCCCCCGTTGGCCGGCTGCTTATCATCGTCCCCTTCGGAAAGCAACACAGGCACGGGGGTGGGAGGGAAGAAGCAACACAGACTTTGGGAAAAAGCAACATGACACCAAGAAGCGACACAGACCTTAAGAAGCAAAGCGGACTGGGTGGGTGCGAGGGAAGATGCAACACGGACAAGGTGGGTGGGAGGGAGGAAAAAAGCAACACTGACAGGGTGGGTGGGAGGGAGGAAAAAAGCAACACGGACAGGGTGGGTGGGAGGGAGGAAAAAAGCAACACGGACAGGGTGGGAGGGAGGGAAAAAAGCAACACGGACATGGTGGGAGGGAAAAAAGCAACACGGACAGGGTGGGAGGGAGGGAAAAAAGCAACACAGACAGGGTGGGAGGGAAAAAAGCAACAAAGACAGGGTGGGTGGGAGGGAGGGAAGAAGCAACAAAGACAGGGTGGGTGGGAGGGAGGGAGGGAAGAAGCAACACGGACAGGGTAGGAGGGAGGGAAGAAGCAACACGGACAGGGTGGGAGGGAGGGAAGAAGCAACACGGACAGGGTAGGAGGGAGGGAAGAAGCAACACGGACAGGGTAGGAGGGAGGGAAGAAGCAACACGGACAGGGTGGGAGGGAGGGAAGAAGCAACACGGACAGGGTAGGAGGGAGGGAAGAAGCAACACGGACAGGGTAGGAGGGAGGGAAGAAGCAACACGGACAGGGTAGGAGGGAGGGAAGAAGCAACACGGACAGGGTAGGAGGGAGGGAAGAAGCAACACGGACAGGGTGGGTGGGAGGAGGGAAGAAGCAACAGGGACATGGTGGGTGGGAGGGAGGGAAGAAGCAACACGGACATGGTGGGAGGGAGGGAAGAAGCAACACGGACAGGGTGGGAGGGAGGGAAGAAGCAACACGGACAGGGTGGGAGGGAGGGAAGAAGCAACACGGACAGGGTGGGAGGGAGGGAAGAAGCAACACGGATAGGGTGGGAGGGAGGGAAGAAGCAACACGGATAGGGTGGGAGGGAGGGAAGAAGCAACACGGATAGGGTGGGAGGGAGGGAAGAAGCAACACGGATAGGGTGGGAGGGAGGGAAGAAGCAACACGGACAGGGTGGGAGGGAGGGCAGAAGCAACACGGACAGGGTGGGAGGGAGGGAGGGAAGAAGCAACACGGACAGGGTGGGTGGGAGGGAGGGAAGAAGCAACACGGACAGGGTGGGTGGGAGGGAGGGAAGAAGCAACACGGACAGGGTGGGTGGGAGGGAGGGAAGAAGCAACACGGACAGGGTGGGTGGGAGGGAGGGAAGAAGCAACACGGACAGGGTGGGTGGGAGGGAGGGAAGAAGCAACACGGACAGGGTGGGTGGGAGGGAGGGAAGAAGCAACACGGACAGGGTGGGTGGGAGGGAGGGAAGAAGCAACACAGTCAGGGTGGGTGGGAGGGAGGGAAGAAGCAACACAGACAGGGTGGGTGGGAGGGAGGGAAGAAGCAACACAGACAGGGTGGGAGGGAGGGAAGAAGCAACAGACAGGGTGGGTGGGAGGGAGGGAAGAAGCAACACGGACAGGGTGGGTGGGAGGGAGGGAAGAAGCAACACGGACAGGGTGGGTGGGAGGGAGGGAAGAAGCAACACGGACAGGGTGGGTGGGTGGTATAGAAGCAACACGGACAGGGTTGGTGGGAGGGAGGGAAGAAGCAATACCGGGGTGGGTGGGAGGCACGAAGCAAGACCGGTTAGGCAAGAAGCAAGACCGGGAACGAAGAAGCAAGACTGGGGGTGGGTGGGAGGGAGGTAGGGAAGAAGCAAGACCCGGGGTGGGTGGGAGGTAGGGAAGAAGCAAGACCCGGAGTGGGTGGCCGGGTGGGAGGGAGGTAGGCAAGAAGCAAGACTGGGTGGGAGGGAGACAACAAGCAAGCAAGACCGGGGGTGGGTGGGAGGGAGGGAAGAAGCAACACGGACAGGGTGGGTGGGTGGGAGGGAGGGAAGAAGCAACACGGACAGGGTGGGTGGGAGGGAGGGAAGAAGCAACACGGACAGGGTGGGTGGGAGGGAGGGAAGAAGCAACACGGACAGGGTGGGTGGGAGGGAGGGAAGAAGCAACACAGACAGGGTGGGAGGGAGGGAAGAAGCAACACGGACAGGGTGGGAGGGAGGGAAGAAGCAACACGGACAGGGTGGGAGGGAGGGAAGAAGCAACACGGACAGGGTGGGAGGGAGGGAGGAAAGAAGCAACACGGACAGGGTGGGTGGGAGGGAGGAAAGAAGCAACACGGAGGGTGGGAGGGAGGAAAGAAGCAACACGGAGGGTGGGAGGGAGGAAAGAAGCAACACGGACAGGGTGGGTGGGAGGGAGGAAAGAAGCAACACGGACAGGGTGGGTGGGAGGGAGGAAAGAAGCAACACGGACAGGGTGGGTGGGAGGGAGGAAAGAAGTAACACGGACAGGGTGGGTGGGAGGGAGGGAAGAAGTAACACGGACAGGGTGGGTGGGAGGGAGGGAAGAAGCAACACGGACAAGGTGGGTGGGTGGGAGGTATAGAAGCAACACGGACAGGGTTGGTGGGAGGGAGGGAAGAAGCAATACCGGGGTGGGTGGGAGGCACGAAGCAAGACCGGTTAGGCAAGAAGCAAGACCGGGAACAAAGAAGCAAGACTGGGGGTGGGTGGGAGGGAGGTAGGGAAGAAGCAAGACCCGGGGTGGGTGGGAGGTAGGGAAGAAGCAAGACCCAGAGTGGGTGGCCGGGTGGGAGGGAGGTAGGCAAGAAGCAAGACTGGGGGGGTGGGAGGTAGGCAAGAAGCAAGACCGGGGGTGGGTGGGAGACAACAAGCAAGCAAGACCGGGGTGGGTGGGAGGTAGGGAAGAAGCAAGACCGGGAGTGGGTGGCCGGGTGGGAGGGAGGTAGGCAAGAAGCAAGACTGGGGGGGGGGTGGGAGGTAGGCAAGAAGCAAGACCGGGGGTGGTTGGGAGGGAGACAACAAGCAAGCAAGACCGGGGGTGGGTGGGAGGTAGGGAAGAAGCAAGACCGGGAGTGGGTGGCCGGGTGGGAGGGAGGTAGGCAAGAAGCAAGACTGGGGGTGGGTGGGAGGGAGGTAGGCAAGAAGCAAGCAAGACTGGGGGTGGGTGGGTGGGAGGGAGGCAAGAAGCAAGACCGGGGGTGGGTGGGAGGGAGGCAAGAAGCAAGACCGGGGGTGGGTGGGTGGGAGGGAGGCAAGAAGCAAGACCGGATGGCAAGAAGCAAGACCGGTCGGGAGGGAGGCAAGACGCAAGACCGGGGGTTGGTGGGTGGCAGGCAAGAAGCAAGACCAGATGGCAAGAAGCAAGACCGGTCGGGAGGGAGGCAAGAAGCAAGACCGGGGGTGGGTGGGTGGCAGGCAAGAAGCAAGACCGGATGGCAAGAAGCAAGACCGGTCGGGAGGGAGGCAAGAAGCAAGACCGGGGTGGGTGGATGGAAGGCAAGAAGCAAGACCGGTGAGGCAAGAAGCAAGACCGGTGAGGCAAGAAGCAAGACCGGATAGGCAAGAAGCAAGACCGGATAGGCAAGAAGCAAGACCGGATAGGCAAGAAGCAAGACCGGATAGGCAAGAAGCAAGACCGGATAGGCAAGAAGCAAGACCGGATAGGCAAGAAGCAAGACCGGTTAGGCAAGAAGCAAGACCGGTTAGGCAAGAAGCAAGACCGGTTAGGCAAGAAGCAAGACCGGTTAGGCAAGAAGCAAGACCGGTTAGGCAAGAAGCAAGACCGGTTAGGCAAGAAGCAAGACCGGTTAGGCAAGAAGCAAGACCGGTTAGGCAAGAAGCAAGACCGGTTAGGCAAGAAGCAAGACCGGGAACGAAGAAGCAAGACTGGGGGTGGGTGGGAGGGAGGTAGGGAAGAAGCAAGACCCGGAGTGCGTGGCCGGGTGGGAGGGAGGTAGGCAAGAAGCAAGACTGGGGGTGGGTGGGAGGGAGGTAGGCAAGAAGCAAGACTGGGGGTGGGTGGGAGGGAGGTAGGCAAGAAGCAAGACTGGAGGTGGGTGGGAGGGAGACAACAAGCAAGCAAGACCGGGGGTGGGAGGGAGGTAGCCAAGAAGCAAGACTGGGGGTGGGTGGGAGGGAGGTAGGCAAGAAGCAAGCAAGACTGGGGGTGGGTGGGAGGGAGGTAGGCAAGAAGCAAGCAAGACTGGGGGTGGGTGGGAGGGAGGCAAGAAGCAAGCAAGACTGGGGGTGGGTGGGTGGGAGGGAGGCAAGAAGCAAAACTGGGGGTGGGTGGGTGGGAGGCAAGAAGCAAAACTGGGGGTGGGGGAGGGAGGTCAGCAAGAAGCAAGACCGGGGGTGGGTGGGTGGGAGGGAGGCAAGAAGCAAGACCGGGGGTGGGTGGGTGGGAGGGAGGCAAGAAGCAAGACCGGATGGCAAGAAGCAAGACCGGTCGGGAGGGAGGCAAGCCGCAAGACCGGGGGTGGGTGGGTGGCAGGCAAGAAGCAAGACCGGATGGCAAGAAGCAAGACCGGTCGGGAGGGAGGGAGGCAAGAAGCAAGACCGGGGGTGGGTGGGTCGGGAGGCAAGAAGCAAGACCGGAGGTGGGTGGGTGGGTGGGTGGGTGGAAGGCAAGAAGCAAGACCGGAGGTGGGTGGGTGGGTGGAAGGCAAGAAGCAAGACCGTGGGAGGCAAGAAGCAAGACCGGGGGTGGGTGGGTGGGAGGCAAGAAGCAAGACCGGGGGTGGGTGAGTGGGAGGCAAGAAGCAAGACCGGGGTGGGAGGGAGGGAGGCAAGAAGCAAGACCGGGGGTGGGAGGGAGGGAGGCAAGACCGGGGGTGGGAGGGAGGGAGGCAAGACCGGGGGTGGGAGGGAGGGAGGCAAGACCGGGGGTGGGAGGGAGGGAGGCAAGACCGGGGGTGGGTGGGTGGGAGGCAAGACGCAAGACCGGGGGTGGGAGGGAGGGAGGCAAGAAGCAAGACCGGGGGTGGGAGGGAGGGAGGCAAGAAGCAAGACCGGGGGTGGGAGGGAGGGAGGCAAGAAGCAAGACCGGGGGTGGGAGGGAGGGAGGCAAGAAGCAAGACCGGGGGTGGGAGGGAGGGAGGCAAGAAGCAAGACCGGGGGTGGGTGGGAGGCAAGACCGGGGGTGGGTGGGTGGGAGGCAAGACCGGGGGTGGGAGGCAGGGAGGGAGGCAAGACCGGGGGTGGGAGGCAGGGAGGGAGGCAAGACCGGGGTGGGAGGCAGGGAGGGAGGCAAGACCGGGGTGGGAGGCAGGGAGGGAGGCAAGACCGGGGGTGGGAGGCAGGGAGGGAGGCAAGACCGGGGGTGGGAGGCAGGGAGGGAGGCAAGACCGGGGGTGGGAGGGAGGGAGGGAGGCAAGACCGGGGGTGGGAGGGAGGGAGGGAGGCAAGACCGGGGGAGGGAGGGAGGGAGGCAAGACCGGGGTGGGAGGGAGGGAGGGAGGCAAGACCGGGGGTGGGAGGGAGGGAGGGAGGCAAGACCGGGGGTGGGAGGGAGGGAGGCAAGACCGGGGGAGGGAGGGAGGGAGGCAAGACCGGGGGAGGGAGGGAGGGAGGCAAGCGAGGGAGGCAAGACCGGGGGTGGGAGGGAGGCAAGACCGGGGGTGGGAGGGAGGGAGGCAAGACCGGGGGAGGGAGGGAGGGAGGCAAGACCGGGGAGAGGGAGGGAGGGAGGCAAGACCGGGGGAGGGAGGGAGGAAAGACCGGGGGTGGGAGGGAGGAAAGACCGGGGGTGGGAGGGAGGCAGGCAAGACCGGGGGTGGGAGGGAGGCAAGACCGGGGGTGGGAGGGAGGCAAGACCGGGGGTGGGAGGGAGGCAGGCAAGACCGGGGGTGGGAGGGAGGCAGGCAAGACCGGGGGTGGGAGGGAGGCAGGCAAGACCGGGGGTGGGAGGGAGGGAGGCAAGACCGAGGGAGGGAGGGAGGCAAGACCGGGGGAGGGAGGGAGGGAGGCAAGACCGGGGGAGGGAGGGAGGCAAGACCGGGGGAGGGAGGGAGGGAGGCAAGACCGGGGGAGGGAGGGAGGGAGGCAAGACCGGGGGAGGGAGGGAGGGAGGCAAGACCGGGGGAGGGAGGGAGGGAGGGAGGCAAGACCGGGGGTGGGAGGGAGGGAGGCAAGACCGGGGGTGGGAGGGAGGGAGGCAAGACCGGGGGTGGGAGGGAGGGAGGCAAGACCGGGGGTGGGAGGGAGGGAGGCAAGACCGGGGGTGGGAGGGAGGGAGGCAAGACCGGGGGTGGGAGGGAGGCAGGCAAGACCGGGGGTGGGAGGGAGGCAAGACCGGGGGTGGGAGGGAGGCAGGCAAGACCGGGGGTGGGAGGGAGGCAGGCAAGACCGGGGGTGGGAGGGAGGGAGGGAGGCAAGACCAGGGGTGGGTGGGAGGGAGGGAGGCAAGACCAGGGGTGGGTGGGAGGCAAGAAGCAAGACGGGGGTGGATGGGTGTTTGGGAGGGAGGCAAGAAGCAAGACCGGGGGTGGTTGGGTGTTAAGGAGGGAGGCAAGAAGCATGCCCAACTGTGGGGAATCTCATCTTATTCTTCAGGTAGGCTGCAACGTCTGCTGCAAAAAGCACTGAACTCTAAAGGGAAGCAGTATAAATCGTTTAATATGAGAGAAAAGTCTCTTAGGGTCTTCTCTAAGTCTAGATAAGAAGCCTAAGTGAGCAAAGTGAAAGACCGCAATGACCTTTGAAGATACACTAAAATAAAGTTGAAATATGTGTACATTCCATTCAGGAAATGTAATTATATTCTACACCATTAGAGCCATTAACTCATAAGGGTGTGGGCATTAATTTCACCAACAACCATACCTACACAAATAACTCCGTAATCATTTAAAGCTTTCCAGTTAAACGTGATCACAGCATGCTGCCCAGTACATTATCCACAGACATCTTTTGAAACAGTCAATGTAGGGCATACTTTAACAGGTCAACTTGAGACATTTGGTGTTAATTACTTAATGAAGTATGTCAGTATGTTAACAAGCCTTCTTGCTGGCTAGTTTAAATTCTGCAGGGAAGAATGAAATGCACAGAAGGGAGGAGGTGGTGAATCATTGAGGCTCATCACAATCACAGCCGGATATGTTGACACACGCTTGTTCACCTGCTCTGAGAATAAGTGATCTTTATTGACTAAAAGTCCATCCTTGCACCCAATAAAAGCAAAACACTTGGTTTAATCCAACAACTCCAATCTCACACTTGTAGCAAATTAACATCCTAGTTTTTCCATCCACAAACAGACCACTACTAAAGCCAGCCTCAGTCGATTACTAAGTGACCACACTCACTGAATCTTCATGTAACATTATAGTTAACCAAAAAGGCTCAATGCAACCAAAGAAGAAGCAAATCCTGCCAGAAACAATAATCACATCCAGGAAATTGACTTCCACATTTTACCAACACTTTTAGTTGAGAGCCTTTGCAAAGAGGAAATCTCAGACAGCGAGATAATCTTAATAGCCCTAAAGGAAGAAATTAACCCTTTCGCTGCTAGGCCTCTTACCCCTAGAATGCGAAGCCCTTTATTGGCTATTTGGGGTAGTTTGCGCTTAGGCCTCCATTAATATTTTTCCACATAAAGGTATCCAACCCAAATTTGCTTCTTTTTCCAACATCCTGAGGATTCTAAAGGTGCCCAGTGTTTGTGGATTATCCTGGAGGGGACTATGAAAATAGCCAAAATATAGCAAAATGTTGGGTCTTTGGGGGAAAATAGGAAAAAAGTGCTCCACAAAAAAGCTGCTTTTTCTTCTTCTTGAAAATTAAATCAACGAAAGGTTTGCTGTGCTGAAGTCACCATTTTCCTGACTTTCAGGAACATGCAGAGCTGAATCAAAAAAACTATTTTTTTTTTACCACCGCAGTTTTGGCATTTTTCAAAGAGGAAGCATGTTTTTCCCAATTTTTGTGCTTTCAACCTACTGCCAGTTTGTTTGTGATGGAAATCAGGGTGAAACCCATGTGTGATCTGGGAAAGCTATAGATTCCTGAAAAGTAGACAAAAATCTAAATTCAGCAAGGGGTTATTTGTGTAGATCCCTCAAGGTTTTCCCACTGTTGAAATAAAAAAAAAAATTGAAAATGAGCAGGAAAAAAAAAGCAGTTTGTGACAGCGTTTTCATTTAGAACCTCTTGCCACGATGGCAGATTTACAAAAGCAATATACCATTACATCCGCTTGACCCTTCTGGTTGAAGGGATAAAGAGGGTTTGTAGGTTCTCCAAGAACCTGAGGTACCCAGAGTCAACAACTGAACTTCACCCTACAATGGTTTTTCATTATATACCGGGTTATGGAACAATTCATATGGACAAAATATAAAGAATGAAAATGGGTATCAAAGAAACTTATGTATTTCTGATACTAAGTTTACGAGCAGTGGTTATTTGTATATCTCTGAAATGGTGGGTACCCATACTAGCATGTAATTCAGAGGGCATTTATCAAAATGCCTTTTCTTACACTGCTTTACATTTGGAAGGCACAAATGCAGAGAAATACAATTGTGAATGACAAATCTACTACTATTCTGTATTCCCACATGTCTCCTGATAAAAATAGTACCTCACTTGTGTGGGTAGGCCTAGTGTCTGCTACAGGAAAGGGCCCTTAACAAATCATATTTTTTAAACTGACAACTGATCCTTTTTTTCTTTAAATGTGGGTAGCATCGGACTCTGGGCCCTAGCTAAGCAGGCACCTAGGGAAACCTAGCAAACCTGTACATTTCTGAAAACTAGATACCTAGGGGAATTCAGGGTGGGGTGACTCACCCACTCTCCCCTTTCACCTCCTAAACCCTGCCCCCTCTCTCTGGGCTGTCCCCTCAACTAACTCACTCAGACCACCCTCCCTTCTTCCCAAATATCATCTCTCCATCACCAGTTATAATGGCTCTCCTATGATCTATTAGTCTGTTTCTGTTCTACCAATATTTCAATGTAATTTGAGACCTCGTTCTCCTTTGTATCGTTTCCTTTGTAAAGCGGGCTAACACTATCTTGTATGATGGCAGTCTGACCCGACAAAGCAGACCAGAGTTAATGGGCCACAACCATGGTATTCTGTGATGTGTCCTATAATAACTGTCTACTGGGCCAACTACACACCTTTTGCATTTGACTCTCTGGGTATAGAGATCAAGCAGTCACAGGCTTATCAGGGAGGTAGCGTTGGGGCCAAGAGCTCAGAACTCAAAAGTTAAACAACAGACACAATAATGCACTGTCCACCTCAGTGCCCATCTTGGTAAAAGAGAAAGTACTCTACTTTTGCAGAAAAACAAAGTACTACAGAGTTCAATAGGGTATCAGCTACAGAAAATGCAGTAACATCTACGATTCACATCAAGCATTTCACATGCTGGTGTCCTCTACCCATTCGAGAAAATTCCCCCAAGTGACTTATTTATGGGTACAAAGTGTTACAGCAAACAAATGATGGACAGAATGCTGACAATGCAAACATTCTCCCCCAGTCAAAAGATCTGGGTTAAATCCATCGTTCCTTTTGCCCACTCCGCCACCCCAGTTTGGACCCAGCCATATGCAAATCAGTCTTGACCCTGTGCCCCATGGGAACAGTCCAGACCGAACTGCCAGGCCAGGTCTTCCCTGGACCGGAAACAAGCATCCTGGGACCAGTTTCAGGGTATGTCACCCTTCTTCAGCCAGGCTAGCTTGAATCCAGTGGCACAGTGAGCAAGGGACCCACGTCTGGGCATACCCATCCCACTTAGGGCGAAAAGTGTTACAGCAAACAAATGATGGACGGAATGCTGACAATGCAAACATTCTCCCCCAGTCAAAAGATCTGGGTTAAATCCATCGTTCTTTTGCCCACTACCCCACCCCAGTTTGGACCCAGCCATATGCAAATAAGTCTTGACCCTGTGCTCCATGGGAACAGTCCAGACCGAACTGCCAGGCCAGGTCCTCCCTGGACCGGAAACAAGCATCCTGGGACCGGTTTCAGGGTATGTCACCCTTCTTCAGCCAGGCTAGCTTGAATCCAGTGGCACAGTGAGCAAATTGGGGTGGCGTAGTGGGCAAAAGAACGATGGATTTAACCCAGATCTTTTGACTGGGGGAGAATGTTTGCATTGTCAGCATTCCGTCCATCATTTGTTTGCTGTAACATTAAGGGTACAGGCATAGACATATATTAGGCATAAGTGAAGTTCACTAGAAATTAGCCACCGGGATTATTCGCAGAACAATCAGATAGTTCTTGTGAAAAGCGATAGACAGTGGCAACAGTTACTGTTGTCACAACAGATTTACCGCTCTGTGATCAGTTCAGTCTTTTAAGTTTATATTCTACTTTACCTGCTCACAGAGATGCAGCTTGTGTGGCATTGAAGGGGGCAGTCATTGGACCTGCACTTGTGATTTAAGACTGCAGTAGTGGCCTCGCTCTGGCCGCAGACAACTGGAGATTGAGCAGCACTGCAGGCCTGCTCAGCTAGTGCTGTCTTCAGTAGATGCAGCTCCTGGGTCAGGCTAACATGGGCGATCTTCTCAGTCAGTTGCAGCCTAATGGCCCGTTTCAGGCAAGTGTTTCTCTTTTGCAATTGCAGCTTGCTGGGCAGTTTCAGATGGTGTCCATATTTAGCAATTGCACTCTCTGGACCGATAACAGCACTTCTGTGATGACAATGGATACCTCACAAAGTACACCAATGTTGGGCAGCAGCAGCACCAGTCCGTTAGGAATGCTGAAGAAAAGTCAGATCACATGATGTTGCTTTCAGGCTTGCTTTCTTTAATCGGTCCGCTATGGGAATAGCAATGGAAGACCCTTGACTTGTGTCAAGTTCCCCCGACTCCTGCGACTAGCACTACATGCTTCCAGAGTATGAGCCGCCAAGAAACTACTCCTTTGAGTGCTAGCCAACAGGTTACTGACAGCGATACGTGACCTGGTAGGATATGACCAAAACAGCATCCTACCCAAAAACAGCACTAGACATTGCCTAAGGCGACTGAATACAATCCTGGCTATGTCACAGGACTGCAACGAGCAGTGAGTCGTGGTCTCTATAGACTTTGAGAAGGCCTTCGACTCAGTACATTGGCCCCTTAAGTTTCGCTTCCTGGAGGGAATGAACTTTAGCCTGGTTTCCCGCCGTTACATAGAACTACTGTACACGAAACCCTAAGCGAGCATTAGGGTCAACGGTGTGCTGTCAGAACCCTATTCAATCAGCAAAGGCACCAGTCAAACTCCTGTTCTCTTTAACAATTAAAACCCTAGCGGTGTGGACTATTATGTGGGTTCTCATGGCTATCCTCTAGAGAAGACGAATAGCATTATACACAGACAATCTTCTAATCTATATCAGCGACCCCTCACAATCACTACCTCACTAAATGCGCATGTTACAGATCTAAGGAGAGGCTACGGCTTAAACGTAAACTTGACAAAGACTACCTATTTCCTAGTATTTGGTGACCAGTGATCTTCAATGGTCTAGAGACCTATGCTGGGCCCCAGACCACTTCACTTACTTAGCCATGCAGGTTATCCTTAATAAACAGTGAGCATGGGAGTCGAACATCACACCTTTGCTTACCACCATTAAGCGAGACACGGACTCCTGGACCTCGCTGCCAATTAACATAAGCTCTATTCAAAATGATCTCTCTACCCCAATTGCTCTAAACCCTGCAGAACTTCCTGGGTGAAAGGCCACAATCATTTATCCAAATGCTGCGCACAGTGACATTACAGTTTCCACAGTACTTGAATGCCTCATTTTGGGGAGTGTGTGAGAGCAGCTTAATTGAAACCAGCCCTTGACTGGTTGACCCCGGTTTTCCTGTGTGGTAAAGCAACTCCTGGTGGCACTGTTCTCGGCCGCACGTACTGACTTGGGGGGAGCCTTGCCCACTTTTCCCTACGCCAGACACGAGTCACACAGAGAATTAGGGACGAAGCCCTGATGAGCGCCCCCACCCCCCTCAAGAGGGGATCAAGCAGGGCACTGGGGGAGGGGACACTTAACATGCAATCCAAACTTGACTAATTGCTGGCTGCAATCGATGCTGCTGGTGAGCACCTAGAGGGCCGGATTGACTATCGCTGTTGAGCTTAGCCTTATCCGGGAGGACGTTAAGAAGGTGGCTGGAAAGTTGTCGGCTTTGAAGATTCAGTTCAGGCACTGGTACCCAAAGCTCAAGTAACGAAATGCCACCTCACGGAATTGGAGGCACACAAGGCGAATGGCCACCCGGCTCGAAGATCAGGAAGGGAGGGCCCGCCGAAACAATGTCAGGGATGTTGGTCTACCGGAGGGAGTGGAAGGCGACTCAATGCTCGAATTTCTGGAGGACTGGCTCCAGGAGGTAGAGGCCCCTGAAGTACAATGTAAATTCTATGCCCTGGTCCGGGCGCACATGGTTCTTGAATCCCTGACCAGGGCCCCACCTAGTTTAGTGTTGGCCCACCTCCTGCACCTCTGGGACAGGGACTTTCTTCTACATCAAGCCCGCCTCCATGGCCCCATCATCAAGGAAAATGCAATGGTCTCACTGTATCCTGACTTTACCCGCCAGGTGCATACTCAGCACACCTTGTTCCTCTCTGTCAAGAGACTTCTATGTGAGCTGATGTTGCCCTACTCCCTGCTCTTCCTTGAGAGGGCAGGCGGAGGACAAGACTAATTTGTTCCTGGATCCCGATGCGGCGTGGGACTGGCTGTAAAGTTATGATAAGGAGACTGTGCCTAGGGCCAGTGGCCCCTCACCCATCGGCACAGACGATCTTAACGACAAGGGAGAACCGACCGACCAAACAACAAGCGGCTTAAGAACAGATTAGGGTGGTGGAGGCAGTGGCTTCTCTGCGCTCCGGAAAGAGCTCGCTGCAGCCTGAGACACACTCACGTAAGGGGCCCGCCACAAGCCCCGAGAGCTGTTGGTCTGGCTGGACTCTAGCCTCTCAAGTGCTCGGACGTGGACCTGGTTGGCCCTTGTTGTTAAGCCGTTGTTGGTAGACTTGTCTTTTTGCTCTAGTTTGGACAGGATGTACACGTCTCAGTCCCTGGTGTGAGGGCGGGAGGGGTGGACGGTTTTCATGGTTTTGTTTGATGGTTTCTGATGAGGGATTATATACCGAAACCGGTCGCAGGATGCTCAGGATGCTTGCTTACGGGTAAGGGAGGACCTGGCCTGGCAGTTCGGGCTGGACTGTTCCCATGAGGAGTAGGGTCAAGACTGATTTGCATATGACTGGGTCCAAACTGGGGTGGAGTGGTGAGCAATAAAACAATGGATTAAACCCAGATCTGTGACTTGGGGTAAAGGTTTGGTTGGTTCAGCATTCTGTCCATCAGGTGTTCTTTCTGCTAGAGAATCAGGCGTTACAGGCCTTGTGCCATGAGCCGATCACTAATTTTTGGCTCAATAATGAAGGCTCTGCATCTTCATTGGGTGGTCGAATGGAAGGCCTTTAAGGTGGTTGTGCGCTGTTACTGCATCTCTAGCAGGGTGGCGGTGCAAGCCCAATTGCACTCAGATAACCGCCAGCAGGAATAGACTCCTGATTAAAAAATATATATAACTCCCTGTGAGTATATAAGCATATATACTCGCAGAGTGTGACTACAGGCTTGCCGTGCCACCGGAGGACCTATGGAGCAAAACCTTTGCTTTATGTATGTAGTGTCTTCCTTATATATATATATTTTGTATTGTTAAGTGTGTTGTTTGCCATGTGTATTCAAATCACAGGGATTATCACTATTCCTAACAGATATGCTCACCTAAACACCTCATTAAGCATCCCTTTTTAAGCATACACAGATGTTTAGTCACTTTGAGGTGTTTAAGTTTAAATCGGTTTATTAATCTTAGAAATGAAGAATACAAAAACCATCTCACCTACATCAACCGGCGGGTGAAGAACAGTAGCTGGTGAGAGAAAGAAGACAGAGTAATATCAGCAGATAGAAAGAGGGGGTGGTACTAGGGAGGGGGGAGGGGAAGGTAGGCAACCTATCGGATCGTGGTAGTGGCCTTCAATATGTGGGTAGATGGTGTTGCCGAATTGATAGTTTGGAAACAAAAGCTGTATCAGCTGTCGGGGGGGGGACGACAATTCATCGGTGAGATGAAGTATGCGCATGTAGGCAGGGCATGTTAATTCCATGAATTCCTGTGTGAGGAACCGTAGGCAAGGTCCCCATGTCTTGTCGGGGCATCTTTTGCTCTACAGAACCCATCAACTTTTCCATGCCAATGAGATCCCAGATTTTATAAAGCTAGTCTAAGTGAGTGGGGATTTTGGTAGTGCCCCTGCGCGTTAGCAAAATCTGTTTGGGAGCACGTAGGGCAAGAGTGATGGCTCGCATGACACATACTCAGTCCTCTCTTGGAATGTGAATGGGTTGGGGAGCAAAGTGAAAAGAGGCCTAGTGTCGGCGTATATCAAAAGACTGAAGCCCAGGGTAATATTTCTGCAGGAAATGCATCTGAAAGGTATGCAATGTGGGTTCCTGGGTAGAGGGGCTTACAAGACACTAGCGCATTCAGGCTTTTCCACCGGGGCGAGGTCGCCATCCTAATAAGGAAATCCCCGCCTTTTAGAATTGAACGTACATGGACAGACCCAAACGGGACATACGTGGCGGTAAAAGGTATATGGAACAGGAGGGACATTACTCTTATAAGTGTCTATGCGCCCCCGAGATTACAAAAGCAGACACTGGAGAAACTAGCAGACATTCTCCTGGAAGCAGGCTCCAGTACCCACCTCATAGGAGGAGATTTTAAGGATGTAATGGACCCTCTGTCCGATCGTACTATGGTCCCTCCTGGGGGCCCTAGTGAGACACAACTTAAGCGATTCACAGACACATTGGCTCTTACGGACAAATGGCAAAGGCACCACCCGCTTACCAAGGCGTACTCCTTTTATTCAGGTCCTCACAAAGCCTTTTCCAGGATAGATTATATCCTAGTCCCAGTGGGGGAAGTGACAGAGGTTCAAAAGATAGAATATTTAGCAAGAGGCCTCTCGGACCACTCGCCCCTCTGGCTTACAGTGCGTAGGGATAGGCAACGCTCCAACAATGGGTGGAAACTCAACGCCTGGGAACATAAAGACCACAAGGTTGCCCAAGAAATCAAGGTAGACACAGAGCTCTATTTCAAACAAAACGTGGGACCTGTAGAATCCGCTATAACACTCTGGGAGGCTTACAAAACGGTCCTACGAGACAGAGCCCAGAGTATAATAGCCCATACAAAAGGTAGGGAAACGGAAGAGATAGCCGAGATCGAATCTAGACTCCTCCAAATTGAAACGCAGGCCCTAACGAGTGATGATCCTTCGTTGATACGGAGAATGCGGACTCTCCGACAGGAATATCTAGCTCTGGCCAGGAAAAACGCGCAACATGCGATACAAGCCATGTACCGGCGCCTTTATGACGCAGGAGACAAGGCGGGTCGACTACTTGCGTGGCTCAGTAACAAAGAATAAGACAATAGATGGGTGACCCAGATAGCCACAGATGATGGTCAAACGCACGTAACGCCCATTGGGATAGCCACTGCCTTTGCTCATTACTATGAGGCCTTCTATGCAAAGCGTCCCCTGGCGGAACCGCCACAGATAGAAAGCTACTTCGCTGCAATTGATGTCCCCAGGTTAGGAGAGGAGGAAGCTCAAATATTGGAAGAAGTGATAACACTCAAGGAAGTCAGAGAAGCCATCAGTTATCTGAAACCCGGGAAAGCTCCGGGCCCAAATGGACTACCACCGGAAGTCTTTAAGCAAAATGCGGCACTATTAAGCCCCCATCTTCTGAATCTGTTTATAGAAGCGCAAACTGTAGGCAGCCTCCCGAAAGACCTTCGAACAGCCACAATAGTGGTACTGCATAAGAAAGATAGACCACCACAGAAATGTAGCTCATATCGACCCATTTCGCTCCTCAACACAGAAACGAAGATACTGGCCCGCATATTAACAAGCAGGCTCACAACAGTCATATCCAGCCTTATCCATAGTGACCAATCTGGCTTTATGCCTAAGAGGTCCACAAGACTAAATCTACGGAGAATACATAACTGGCTAGAAGTAGCAAGCAACAGAGCGGACCCGCATTTAATAATATCACTCGATGCAGAAAAAGCATTTGATACCGTTCACTGGCCCTTTGACATGTCAACCCTAGAAAAGTTCAGATTCGGCCCTAAATTTAGGCAATGGATAACTATTCTATATGAGCAGCCAATGGCCCGGGTACGGGTAAAAGGAGCAATTTCCGGGGAGTTCCCAATAGAGCGCGGGACAACAGGGATGTCCCCCGTCTCCCCTTCTTTTTGCTCTCGTACTGGAGCCCCTTGCATGCGTCATTCGAGTGCATCAGGACAGGACAGGTTTTCGGAGAGCTGAAAATGAGATCATGGATTAACGCATATCACTAGATGCGGATGATATCCTTCTCTATGTTACGAATCCCAGGACGACGCTCCCAAGGGTTCTAGACAGTTTTGAGTGCTACGGCACCAATGCCTGGTATAAAATTAACTGGGAGAAATCCTGTCTATACCCAGCAAAACAGGGCTGGGAACCTCTTGAAAGCAGGAGTCAGCTTCAAGTAGAAAATGACAGAATAAAATACCTGGGCATCTACGTTACCACCAATAAAAAGGAAGCCCTAAACCGTAACCTCTACAGAGTTCTCAGAGAATTTAACATGGACATAGAAAGATGGAAAACGTTGCCCCTGACACTACTAGGCAGAGCTGCACTATATAAAATGATAATACTACCAAAATTCCTATACATCCTCCAGAATACATATTACCCAGTCCCGGATGACGCCTTTGTCAAGATAGATGACGCACTACGTACATTCCTCTGGGTTAGGAAACCCCCTAGAGTGGCCCTAGCCACGCTACAACGCAATCAGTACAACGGAGGCATATCATTACCAGATATCAGAGCCTACTATTGGGCTACCCACTTGATAGTGGTCAACGACTGGGAACATATGCCGGGAGATCACCCCACATATGCATTGGAACGCATGCAATTTGAAACACGCCCACATACACATTATCTTTATGGAGGGAAGAGAGTTGCAAAATTATTAGTAGCCATGCAGGTGGCGATAGCCGCCTGGAAAAAAGCAGAAAGACAAATAAAGTTTAACAATCGAGTTACAAGAGAAACCCCTGTCTGGGTGGGAGGAAGACTTAAAGAATTTACAAAATTAAGCGGGTTTAGAAGTGGGATTTGCTTTGTATTTCCAAAATCAAAGATATACTAGACCACAAGGAACTTGCTACTTTCCCCTTCTTCCAGAAAGAGTATGATCTACACCAGAAGCAGTACTATATATATCTGCAATTGGCCCACGCGTGGGTGGTGCAGCGAATAGACCCGGAGGAACTCCCAGAGTATGCCCCGCTAGAGGAAAGACTCCTTATGGGCGAAATTAACAAAAAAGCAGTCTCCTGGACATATCGGACCATAATAAACAATAAGCCAGACACTCTCCTGAAACGAAGGACGAAATGGGAAATTGAACTGGGAGTCTTAGACGACTTAGATTGGAAAACTGCGTTGATGCACCCGCGGGAGGTAGCAATTAAGTCACGGCTTCAACTTATCCAATTTAAGTACCTGCATAGGACCTACTATGAAAGATTCCATCTACACAAAATAGGGAGGGCAGATACACCCAACTGCCTTAGATGCAACGAAGAATTTGGCACCCATTTTCATACGATATGGGAGTGCCAGGAAATACAGGAATACTGGGGAAACGTACTGACTGAGCTAGAGGATGTATTAGGGGATAAGATACCCTTGGACCCATAGTTTGTGCGGTTAGGCATACACACGGAAGTAGACCGCCCCAAGTCAAAGCTATTATTAATCAACCTAGGCATGGTGGTTGCCAAGAGACTTGTTATGGTTATTGTTAATTGTAACTTGTAGAGCGCTTAATACCGTCAGGTCTCTAAGCGCTGCGAGAAGCAAGCAACCGTCCCCTTGGGTGAGTGTAACCCCTAAAAGGGCAATGTTAGGCCCAGGCTTCGGTGAAGAGGAGAGTCTTCAATTTCTTCCTGAATGGCAGGAGCACTTTCTCTAGACGAAGGTGGCATGGCAGCCTGTTCCGGGGATGAGGATAGAGAAGGCTCGTCCTCCTTTCCTCGTGTAGTTGAATCGTGGCACGTAAGTGGGGGACGACACAGAAGCCCACTGTGGATGAGTGGAAGAAAGGGATGGATATGTATATGGCAGGGGAAAAGACTACATATGTGGCCCGTGGCTGCCCCAAAAAGTTACAGAAAATATGGAATCCATGGATAAGGTACTATGGTCTCATGATGGAAGATTTGCAGGTGGTCACCTAAGCCCCATGATCGACTGTTGCGGGAAGGGGGGAGGGACGGGACTGAGACACTGGGGAGTAGAGAAGTATATAATACTGGTTTATGTATCAGTGTTGCACTTGTTAATGCCTCTGAATGAAAATGTTATCGCAACCTTGCTTCAATTGCTTGAAAATTTACACTGCATCTGTGCTGAGTCAAGAAAAAGGCCAATAAAGATATTTTCAAAAAGTGATGGCTCGCCACATATCTGCAACCTCTTCAACAATATGCATCCCTGTCCCGCTTCTACTGAGCCGTTCGTGCAGGAGTATAGTACCGGTAATGAACCACTTTGAGGCGCGTTTCTTTGCCTGAGGCACAGCGCGCGGAGGAGTGGACTCGCATCTGAATGTCTGACCATTCTTTAGGGGTAAAGGAGCACTCGCATTCCTTTTCCCAGCGCAGCTGTGCTGTTGATTTAACAGGGGCCTATGATGCGCTGAGAAAGGCATAGATGTCAGAAAGGAGCTGCTTATCTGTAGGTCTAGTAATAAGTCATTTCTCAAATGCCAATAAGGGGCGGCTAGCATGAGGGCGGATGGAGGGAATGTAATAATGGTGTTGGATCTGGTGGAAGTCCAATGGCCTGGTGTGATAAAAAAAAAAAAGTCACCTATTGTTTTGCAGTTAGCGTGCTGCTATTGTATGTAGCCGGAGCCCTGACAGGCTGGGGGAAAGTCAGGGTTTCCAATGATCAGTGATTTGGGAGGAGGAGGGGGTGGGGGGGAAAGAGGAGAGATGAGAGTGGATAACTTCTTCGGTATCTGCACCCTATCCCAGGTCCCCATAGTATCTTTAAGGACAGGTGAGATGTACACCCCAGGTGGTCTGTGGTGTTAGGGTAGCCATGGCAACTTCCAAATATGGATGCCAGCGACTGCCTGGTCGATGAAACAAAAGTGCTTCTCTGAGGAGGGCCTAGTCCATTCAACTAAGTACAGAAGTTGTGCAGCTTGGTAGTAAACTATAAGATGAGGGTCCCCAAGGCCACCCTCCGCCAGGGGTAAGTATGCCTGCTTTTTGACTATATGGGCTTAGCTACCCACCCAGAAGTAATCTTCTATAAGATGTAATTTACTCAAGACTTGCGGCGAGGGTTGCCAAGGTAACGCATGCATAACATACAATAGCTTAGGCAGCAGAGTTATCTTGATAGCTGTGAGGTGTCCCAGCCATGAGAGAGTATAGCTTTTCACAGACTGTAAGCCAGATAGCGCTTTCGAGAGAAGGGTGCCATAGTTGCTCTCTGCAGTCTCTGCTGGTGTGGAGTGGATTTGTAGGCCTAGATATACTACACCCTGCTTGGCCAATGTGAAGGGTAAGAGGCGTTTAAGGGTAAGTTGGTCGGCTGTTGGGACTGTCAGGTCGAGAATCTGCGATTCCTGGAAGTTGACTTTAAACCCTAAAGCTTTCAGTTTCTTAATAAGAGGGGGTAGAGACTAGAGTGGATGTGTCAGGGCTATCATAACATCGTCTGCATAAAGAGCTAGCTTGTGGTCTCTCCTCCTCATGGTGATACCCATTATTGTGGGGTTTCTATGGATGCGCTCTGCAAACGGCTCCATATACAGGGCGAAAAGGAGCTGTGACAAGGGGCAGCCTTGCAGAGTGCCACGTGCAGTGTCAAAGGGCGAAGATGTCAAGCCATCAACCCGAACAGTTGCCCAGGCACCCATATAGCTACACCAAACCCACCATCTGAACCGCTCACTAAGGCCCACACTTTGGAGCACTGACTGTAGGTAGGGCCAGTGTATCCGGTCAAACGTTTTCTCGGCGTCCACCGACAATAAAAGTACAGGAACCCTGGTGCACTGGGTTTAATTCAAGAGGTGACACAGGCGTTTGGTGTTGTCGCGACAACCCCTTTCGGGTATATACCCCACCTGGTCAGGGTCCACCAAGTTCTTCATATAAGGAGTCAGTCGAGTCGCTAATATGGTAGTAAAAATCTTGGCATCAAACATTTAATGATGAAATATGCCTATAAGACGAGCAATGCAAAGGGTCATTGCTGTGTTTGGGCAGCACCGTGATGGTAGCTAGTTTCATAGTATCAGTTAGGGAGCCCATGGTGCTAAATGAGTTGTATAGACAGGTGAGTATTGGAGCTTGTGAAGTCGTAAATAGCTTATAGAAATCCGAGGTATAGTCATCCTGCCCCGGGGCCTTGCCAGACTGCAGGTGGAAGATTGCTGCCATTACCTCGTCCATCCGAATGTCACGATCCAAATGAGAGGCATCCTGTGACATTAAATACTCCAAGGTGGCCAGTGTCAAGTATGAGGTGGCATCCTCCGCCTCTAGAACCTCAGCGGAGTAAAGAGCGGCACAGAAGTGCTGAAAGGACTGAGCGATGTATTCATCCTGGGATCACTGGATGCCCTGTGGCCTCTCAATTTCAGTCACTCGTTGTCCAACGGCATGAGCCCGTAGACAGTGTGCCAGAAGGCATCCCGCTTTATTCCCCCCCCCCCCGCCATAGTATTTTAGCTTGCTACGTAAAAGAGCATAGTCTGCTCCATTCATGTATAGGGCTTTAAGCTGCTTGCATGCTGTGGTGAGCTGATGGCATATTTTGTTAGATCTCGATTGTTTGTGTGCCTTTTCCAGTTCCTTCACTCGCCCCTCAAGATTGGACCTCTTATCCCTTCTATCCTAGTTCAGGCATGCGGCTATAGCGGTTAGTCGGCCCCGAATCACTGCCTTTGAAGTGCCCCATAAGAGTACTATGGATGTATCATTGGTGTACACCCCCTCCCCCCCAAAATAACCGACTAATCGCTCCCTTTATCTCTATGATATTCGCCTCATATGTTAAGAGTCTATGGTTAAGGCGCCAAGTACGGTGTTGGAGGGGTAAGGGCTGGTAAGTGTATATTGATATTAAGCGGGGAGTGATTAGAAAGTGCAGCCGCACCAATATCGACTGCGTTGGTGAACGCCAACAGTCGCAGGGTCATGAGGAAGAGGTCTATCCTAGTGAAAGTCTGGTGGGCAGCTGAGAAGAAAGCGTAGTCCCTCTCTGTGAGGTGGCGTTTGCTCCATACATCTGTAAGCCCATATGTAGCTAGTTAGTAAAGACCCTGCGGGGAAAATGTACCCGTTTGTCCCACCCTCTGTAAGGACCTGTCCAGGCCAGCATCGGGGACCAAGTTAAAATCCCCTCCAATCAGAACATCAGTATCAGCAGTGGTCATCACATGCCTCAGTGGCTCAAGGATAAAAGCCTCTTGGTGTACATTCGAGCATATAAAGTGGCAAGTGTAAACGTGCATGTCTGCATAGTAATGCGTAGAGACAAGAGTCTACCAGGAACTTCAGCCTGCGCCTGGACTACCCTTCCGGGGAAATGTGAGGCTGAGAGAACCGCTACCCCTGCCCTCTTCCCCGTGCCAGATGAAAAGTACTGGCAATCAAACCATCGTGATCGCAAGTGCCTCCAATCTGCCTTAAGAAGATGTGTGTCCTGGATTAAACCGATGCCACACTTGGATTCCTGAAACAGACAGGAATGCTAGGCGTTTTGAAGGTGTGTTGAGGCCCCTAACCTTATTGATTATAACCAGCGGCCATACTGTGTAGGGGGTCTGCAAGTGTAAGGCCCATATGAGGTGTCACTGCAGTAACTCAGATGAAGCACGCATGGTGCAAATGTATAAAGGCATTTCCATGTACTGAGCGTTAGATAGGTAGAGGAAAAAGAGAAAAGGGGGGGGAAAATAGCATTAAAGAACAATAGTAAATCGCAAAAACAAAGGGGGTCTCTTCCTGAGATCGCGATGAACAATTTTGGATGGGGTGGAGGGGGGTATGGGTCCATGTCTCAGCTGCCAGGATCGGTGTTGCATCAATCCGCGGGCAAGGGAGCCCCGCAGCGTGCATAGTACAATCTAGCGTGATTTAGCTGGGTTCCTAACATGTCGCACACAACCACAGGAGAGCGTTCAATCTTGTGTGCCATGGGGAGGAGTGTATGATATCCATTTCACAGATATGTCTTCGTCTAATCACTTTCAGGTTCTGAGGTGGTGTCTCAGTGCTGGAGATGGCAGAGTAAGGCTGCCCTCTCCTAGAGACTCCCCACCTCGGTGGGTTTGGCTGCTCTTTTCGTCTTGGTCACGTGTATCGTCTTGAGCCTGTTGAAGAGTGAGAGGGACTCGGGGGGAGGGGGTTTGTCAATGTCGAACAACGCTTTAGCCTCTTCTAAGGTGTGCACGCACAGAGTCTCGTTGTTCCAGACGGAACAGGTGGCCCTGGCTGTAGCAAATTCCCTTCTCCTGTAGCAATTCTGGAATAGGCCTCAGCAGACGACGCACTGTAGGGTGATGGGGGAGAGGTCCTGGTACAGCCAGACCTCGGTACCCCAAAGTCAATGGCATTATAATCTCGAACGGCTGCCATAATTGCCTCCTCCTGTTTAATAGTGCAGATAGATGAGAATGTCTTGGGGCATGCCAGCGGATTTAGCAGGTCAACCCGCTCTGTGTGTTCGGTCTAATATAATATCTTGTGGAGCAATATCTGGTGCGACGTGGTTAAACAGTCTGCGGACATAATCTTCTAGGCGCCATGCGAGGCCTGAAGAGGGACACCTTTAAATCTTATGTTAGCCCTTCGAGACCCGTTTTCAAGGTCCTCCAGTTGGTAGCGCATCTCAGTTTTACTATCCTGCAACTACAGCAGTTCACGACGATGTGCATCGAGTTCCTCTCCTAGAGAGTCGCCATTTTGTTCATGGATATTGACCCTCTCGCCCAGCTCGCCGACTTCACTCATAAGGCGCTTGATGTCTGTTGCCATTTCCTGTTTAAGGGTCGCAATGTCTGCCCGCAGGATGCCAAAAAGAGTATCTAATAATGCTCAAGTGACTAGTTCATCCCCAGTTACATGTTCGCAACTGGCGCAGTCCCGCACAGACTATGTTGAAGGAGAGGTCTCTCTGTGATGTTCTGGGTTTTTGCCCGCTGGCTTAGTAAGGAGGTCCTTTATGGAGTTGTCTTTCTTATTACATGGGCCTGTCATGGTTGCTTTAACACCAAGTGGGGGGCAGCTTCAACTGCCTAAGGTGTGAAAGACTCAATAAGGAGGAATCAAGTATCTGTCACTTGTCAATCAGCAGTGCTCCCACAAGGACCACTTCAAGTAGAAGGCGATCCAGTCGTCAAGTTAGGGATGGAGGATGCTGACAGCCAGGCAAGCCCAGCCGATATAGCAGAGGGTCGCTGCACCACTGGGCCCCAGCGGGCCAGATGTCCCAATCGGAAGAGGCATGCCCGCGCCTCAGCACCCCCCGCAAGGAAGAACGCGGTACCAAAAAAGGCCCTTAGAGTTCAAAAGCACAATAAGGAAGGGTCCACAGCGCCGGACAATGTCGAAGAATACTTCAAGGCAGAGAGGGCAAAGCAAACTCGGCACACAGATAGGATGTCCGGAGCAGTCACGCAAGGAGAGGGTACAGGCCGTGCAGTGTTTGAGGGGGGGGGAGAAGGAACAAGGATGTCCCCAGCTCACCTTCAGGCCATAGACTTTGCTGCTCGTCTTCCTCCCATCAAGGCACTTGGAGCCAGGTGGGAACATTGCTTCACTGGTGTTGACCAGCCCTGCGCCGCTTCAATCTGCACACAGTTGGGATTGCCCAAGTCCTGCATGCCCAACTCTCACAGGTGGCCTATGTTGACTGGTCCGCCCATGCCAAGAACCAGAAGCAAGCTCACGATGACCCAAACACTGCTCCACTGTTCCTCCAGGCCAAACGCCTCTGCTCACCGCCTACTGGCCACGCACACCATGGAGTGTTCAGTCAACCGCTCCCAGCAGTATACGCCAGGCTCGCTTATCAGCACCACTGTAGCCTGGTCGGATGATTTGGTTCAGTTATGGAGGGATGCACATCACGGTTCACTGCGGCGCAGAACAGGCCCCTCGGTCGATCATTCCCAGGCGGTCACCATTTTAGAAGTAGACAGGCAGAGGTGCAGGGCATTGAAGCAGCCAAAACAGTGCGGAGGCGCTGCGTGGCTATCTTCAAGGCATCCTCCGCTATCCTGTGAGTCTCCTTGGGGCTTACGTGGGCTAGCTGTAATTCAGGACGCCCCACTTCGGCCAGTAGGAGCGAGGCTGACGGAAGAGCTCTGCAGGCTTGCTACCACTCTTGGACACGCCCCCTTTGAGGTGTTGTTAAAGCTAATTTGAACAGCGCACTATACATATATAGCTGGTTGAAGGGTCCTGTTGCCTTTGTACCTGCCATAACCTATTGCAGGTTAATTCTCTCCTTATATATTGCAGGTTGACAGACATTTACACCAAATAAGTGATAAGTATATTTATAAGAATGCAGAGTGTGTGAAGCCACTTTGAGTCAATTATATTATTGGATCAGGGAGTTAGTTCCTCGGTCCTGAAGAAGAGCCATGGGGAGTGGCTTGAAACCTGTAGAAAGGAAGAGTCATTACATCTATAATCTCTATTTTTCTCCCCGTTTTTTAAAGATACCGACTGGAGGACGGATTAAAGCATTGCTCCTACCAGGCAGGTATTTTTAATTTTCACCACAAAAAAACCCTTCTACTCCTACTCTATCACCATCTAGAGCATACCATTCAGTGCTTCCGCGTAAATTTGCAGGTAGTAGCACACCCCGGTTCCGCAGTGGAACAGGAGGAACCCTATGATTCAGCATGTCACCAAGGGGCAACCCTGGTGGGCAAGGGTTACATAAAAAAGCCTTGTGCTCGTTTCCACACAGCATGAGGTTAGCACACACTACAAGGACTGGCCCACTAACTTGATAGGCAGGAATCGCTCCTAAAAGACACTGTTGCCTTATCCGTGAATATACAGCAAACGTTCAACTCGCTGCAATGGGACTTTTTATAAGCTACCCTCCTTGGGATGGTGTTTGGACTATCATTTGTCAAATGGACTAAGCTATTGTACACACAGCTGATAGCAAGGATTCGGGCAGGTTCGGTAATCTCTGAGGCATGCGCAGAAGAGCGAACTACTTGGCAGGGCTGCCCCTTATCCTCCCTGTTATTTGCACTGGCATTAGCGTTTTTATTGATGATACAGCAGGGTGGTCGCTATTGGGGTCTACATGTGTCGGATGACCAGGTGTATATCTCACTAAACGCGGATGATATTCTATTATTTATGTGCGGTGGGCCTTCCAACTTAGGGTGCACAGTGACAGCCCTGTCGATCTTCGGGCGGATGTTTGGACAGAAGGTTATCTGGCACAAGTCCTGTGCCTTTCCCCTGTGGTACAGCTTTTGGGGGGAGGGGGGGGTTGCTCCTTTACTATTATATCGGAACTGCGTTGGGAACTGGCCTCCATTCGTTACTTAAGGATGGATGTGTATTACATAATTAATCATAGTGCAGACAAACCTCACACCCCTTTCCTGTGTAAGTATATGAGGAGCTCTACGGTTATTATTCGCAGGGAAGTCCACCCAAAGATATAGATAAATGTGAAAGAAGAAGTTGTAAGAAACATGATTTCTCCTTCAATATATCCTATATGTTACAGTATTGTCATGTGCTGCTTAAAAATGCCAATAAAAAGATTTATATAAAAAGGATGGATGTGTATTGAACTTCAGAGTTGCTTTTTGAGGGTAACTTTTCCCGAGCTCGATCTGCAACACGGCGATCGGTCTCCTTCTGGAGTATCTTGCCGATATCAGTCAGCAGTCGGATAGCTAATCCGAAAGATGGTCCTGGTACTAAGCCTCATTTAGTTTTTTCGTAGCACTACCATTTGAGCACTCTACGGCGTATTTCGAGAAATTGGATAGTGTAGTTATCATTTTCTACTGAGGGACTTCCAGACGAAAGGTGGCCCTAAGAAAATTACGTTTGCCAGTGGCTGCCCCAGACTTCAAACTGTATTATCTGGCCGCCCAGTTGCAGCGGCTTGCTCAATGGTGATCTATGCTTTGGGAGGCGGTGGGCACCCGGGAGTGCTAAACTCCCTCCAGGACTCTTCTTACTCGAATTCTGACATGCCCCAATCCTGCCTCGGTGGTTCGGGGCAAGAATATTTTGATTCGCACGGCGCGATATGTGTGGGCAACAGACCTGCAAAGAATTCACACCAGAGCCCATTACACTTGCGAGCTCCCCTTACTGATGGCTCGTTATTGGCAACATCCAGGAGGTTGGGCCGGTCTGGGTGCACGGCCTGAGGCGGGAGTCACCATTATGGGTGACTTTTTTGTAGGAGGTGAACTTAGCTCCTTCCTGGAACTGGGGGAGACCTAGGACATACCGGTGGGACACCTACTGCTGCATGGAGCCCTGCCGAGCAGGGTCTGGTGGAGGGCAGGCTCCTGTGAACACCCTGAGCACGAGTGCCTCAGCTACCTGTTCCTTATCACGGGGACAACGAGGGTGATTACTCTGCTGTATTGTGCCTTGTTACAAGGGGCCCAGATGGACCTATCACAACTGCGTCTACGCTGGGACACAGATTTGGGACCTGCGCTCAATGATTCTGCCTTGAAGAAAATCCTGGGGTTTACCCCCATTGTGTCCCGAAACGCTAGATTTAAATTGATACAGTTTTAATTCTTGCACTGGGTATAGCTTCATGCTATGCTCCCTGGGGCTTCAACAGAGTGTCCCCACTGCCACACGACTGAGGTGGGGTTCTTTCATATGGTGTGGAGCTGCCCAATTCTGGCCCCGTACTGTGCCACCGTGCTACAAGTGGTATATTGGGCCACCGACAGGCACTGGACCCAATATGGAAAAATGGAGTAGGGAACCGATTAAATGGGCAGGCTGTGAGAGGGAGGCATTGCGACGGGAGGAGGCCAGAGGAGTGCGGAGAGTCCCGATATTTCCCCCATGGGATGCAATACTGGTGACTTGCCTGAAACTAGACACCTGGGGGAAGTTATTGGCTGAGGAGGTGCACTCTTCGGTGCCCTCGCCGGAATTTGATCTGCCAACACAGTCCCCTACCGCCCCTGCTGAGGTTAGGACGCATGATGCCCCTATTGAGCGACAGATGGTTGACTAGTACTGGAGTGTCTGTAGATGGAGTGTGACGAAGTGCTGCTGTAGCTCCTTTTAGTGTCGGAAGGGGACAATGCCACACCCCCAGACCGGTATAGCACAGAGCTGCCATATTAGTGATCAACAGAATGCACTGTTCATATGTTTCCTGTGCCGCCCGATTCGACATTTCATTTGTACTGGCTATGATTGGGCTTCTATGCTGACTTATGTTCATCTGCCTGCACACACTTGCCCTTTCTCTCTACGTTTCTTCTCGTCTCTTGTTTATTTGTACAAACTGTACTTTTTTGAAAATAGCAACTGAAAATGGCAATAAAAAGATTTTAAAAATACATCAGAAAAGGACAAATGAACAAATCCACAATAAATAAATAACAGGCATTGTAAATGCAATAGGTCTCGCGTTTGTTTGAGTTAAAGCTATTGGCATTGTAAATGGCAGTGTGTTTTACCTATGTTATGGAGTGTATGTATGCGGTGTGTAGTGGAATTATGTGGGTTGAATTTGATTAGTTAGCTGTGGAATTGTGTGGCATGGATTTGTGTAGTGGAATTATGGGACATGGTGTGCTGTGGAATTATGTGGATAGTAATTATGTGGTATTCAGTGTACTGAAATTATGTGGTGTGGGATTGTGTGTTATGGAGTGTAATTATATGGAATGATATTTTGTATTGTCGAGTGGTATGCAGTGGAGTTTAATTATGTCGTGTGCTGTTACATTTTGTGGTGTGGATTTGTTGTGGTGTTTTGTGTAATTATGTTGTTGAGCTGTATTTTGTGGTTGGTCATCGAAATATGTGTTGTGGATTGGAAATGTTTGGAGTTGAAGAGGATGTAAACTGGTAGGGTGCAAGATTTGGTAGGAGAGAAAAATGTAAGTTTGTTAGCAAACTAGGACGTGCTTACACCATGGCCTTGAAGACACACGAGAGTAGGTTATAGTGAGGTGTAGCTAGCAAGAGCATGCCTAGCCAAAGTTATGGTCCCTGATGAAATGGTAGAAGGAAGTGAAACTCTGCATACTGTAAAGACCCGGCAGCTCTTTATTAAGAGGTAATCCCAGTATCAGGTGGAAAGATACTACCATGCATTTTTCAATGCTTGTCACACACATCACACTGATAAAAACCAAAGTGGATTACATTCATCTGTGATTGTTGCACTTTTTTGAGAGGGGTCTGTCTTTGACTGACATAGTGATACTGCCTATAAATTGCTAAATTATCAGGTGTGTTTGCTTAGAATCTCTCAAGCAAAACAGCTGGTGATTTCACAGCTTGGAATTAGCATACTCGCAGCTTCTGAGAAGAAATAGCATGAAAACATATATTACCCTCTGTGCATTCTGTGGCATTTCATTGGAATGCTAGCTTTCCTGCAACGCAAACATGATGTATGGGATGAATTAGGAGTCAGATATTGGCATTTTACAAGAGACTCCTGTTACAGCTCCTGAAGGTGCGCGGAGACTGCAGAAAGCCAGCAACGGTGACCTCCTGAGGGCCTGCATACATTACAGGTCAAAGGCCACTCAGTCTGTAGGACACGGAGGAAAATGCTGCAGATTATTTGGGAGATAGCTAGCTCGATAAACGCAGAAGAGGAAGCGACGGGTGCTGGGAGGGGTCACGCAGAACACATTTATTCACCACCCATCACCATTTGTACAGACACTCAAGGGCGATTTCAAGCTTATTGGTGACAAATGTGGAATAGTTTCAACTTATGTTTTCAAAGCATATATAGTAAATATCGATGAATACAGATACACTGAACAAAACTGAATATGTAAACATTCCAGACGGAATGTCCAACAACAAGCCATACAAAAAGTGTGTGTGTGTGTGTGTGCGTGCGTGTGCGTGTGCGCGTGTGTCTCTCTCTCTCTGGATACGACTGGAAATGCGGGCACAAAACGCCCAGGTCCAAATAAGGTTTGCGCCAGATGGTGACCGCATTTTTCCATCGGATTACCGACTGTTTAAAAAGGGGTAGGAATTGACTTGAGACATGCAAATACATTTTACGCAGTTTAATATCTCAATTTTCAAGTTTGATGCTCGTTACCAGCAATGAACATCCCAGTTTGCGCTTGGCTGTACATTTTTGCTACAGTCAAAACAGGTGTCAGGGTGCCAAATGCCTGTGGGTAGAGAGTCACGTACATCCCGAAGAGGCTCAGGGGCTTCTGAAATCGGGAGGTAATTGAACATTCTGCGCACTGAGCGAACTGGACCTTGTGAGGAATTCATTCTGAAGCTACATTTCTTCGCAAGTAGCTAATCAGTGGACACTTCAAAAGGGTAATATGACTGTTCCAAGTGTATAGCTTAATGTTCACGCATGCACAAACACCTGTTGCCTAGCCAAGTAACATTTTGTTAAAACTCTTTAGTTCTACATTTGCTTTGTTACATGGTTTTGATGGACCTGTTCTAGCTGCTGTGGGCCCAGTAGTGCTGTGTAGATGCCTGGATTTTCCTTGCCTCGCTGTTGGCGGTGCGCTGTGATTCGGCTGTGAGGGAAGAGTGGTTCTAATGTGTTTGAGCGCACAGACCCAAGGCTGTAGTGCGGTGCCTTGTGACCATGAGCACACAGCCCATGAGAAAGCTCACAAAAACAAGTCAAACTGGAATGTGACACTGGATCGAAAGACTAGTGTGTGCAGAGTTTTACTACTGTGCCACTCTGCAGGGGATGCTGCTGCCGTCTTCCATCATCGCCTCAGCACAACCCGGCAGTAAAAAAATTTTGGGGGACAAATCACCTGCTATGAAGCGGCCAACGCTTCAGTTGGGAATGTGCGAATAAAAAGACATAAGTGCATGTGGGAGGAAGAGAACAAATGGGAAGAGATGAAACAGTATTTGGGTGGGTGGGGACAAAGTAAACAAGATAAAGGCATGCACGAGCCACTCAAAACACAGACACGTGTGTGAAGAGCTGTTTACAATTTATAACAAGAAGCGGCTGCCATTATTGCTCAAGCGCAGCGTCCCGCGAGTGGTGTGTGCGGCCGGCACTGTGAAAGTGAAAGCACACATGGCGCCCTGTACACTAAAACAAAAAAAACAAAAAAAAGGCATTTACCTCTGCAGCGTCGCAATGCAATTTAAACCCAAAGCAATACGAAAAAAAATACAGTATAATAAAAAATAAAAAAAACAGCATTTTCCTCTGCAGCATCACAATGCACTTTAAAGCCAGAAACAGTTGCAGGAAAGGGAAAGCATGCCATGGCTGCTAAGGCAATATCGAAACTCACAAAATAGTGCCCAGTAAGAGTAAATAAAACATACTGAGTAATAACACATGTAAAAGGGCCAGTCCTCATGGGAGGTAACAGAAGAGCAGGAGGTACTAAGGAGGGACTAAGGAGGGACTAATGTGCCCATTAACAAATCAAAAGCCACCATTTAAAAAGGACAGGTACAGAATCCAATTAAAAAGATGGGCGGAGCTTCATGCCCATATCTTGGATACTGCATGCCAAGAAGAGACAGCGCAAGCCCTGCCTAGGCGAGACCTAAAAACAGTCTTACCTAGATGTTCGTCCAATCAAGTCTTCAAAGGACTCATTATCATGCCCACTTGCAATAAAGTATGAAAATACACTAAAACACCTTACTAGTATGCACCGCAGGAAGAACTTTTAAAGTAACGCGGCCAGTCCTGAGCTGAACTAATGCATGTAAACAACTTTTTCAGACGAACTTCCGAAGCTAGGTTCAGCCTGTACCCATCCTAGCCTCATCGAACAAGATACAGATATCAACCAAGCGACAAGATGCTTTGTAATCACCTTATGTTCACCCATCGCTCATAACTGCTCTGAAGAAACTTCCAAGCCCGTGTAGTACTATATAAAATATGACTTTTACACGAGCCAAAAATGTGGAAAACAATCTGCTGTAATCGGTTATTCAAGAGCATCCCCTCAGATATTTTTACGTGTGTCCCAAAATAAAGGCCCAAGGAGCGCAAACTATTACAAACAATTGCGCTTGCGCTTCAGTTTTGGTGATTGAGCATACTTTGCCAAGACTGAGCCAAAACAGTTCAAATAAAAGCTATGCAAAACCACAAGTCTGTGAACATTTTCACATTAAAAAAAAACCTTTTCCAGCAGCCTGTTGCCTTCTTTTTACATTCTTTACAACGTAGTACGCTAATAGTTTTATCTTGAGAAACTACTTTGGCTGCTACCGTTTCCAGCAATAGGGCACTCACAGCAGACTACAAGTTTTTTAAAAGCAAAGTTTTGCATATACTGGTGCTGAATACTGCTGCACTAACTAGCAGTGCTCAAACTCAACAAGCCTGAACTTGACAAAGCAGGCGAGGGGCGCTCAATCATGCACAAGCAGTATTGCCAGGGCCGGGAATATCTGGAGTCACGTTGCAACTTGCAGAGCATCCCAGGCTCACTTCACTGCCTTCCAGGCGCCCTTCTTTTCTGCCAGGCACCTCTGTTTCAAGGCCTAAAGAGAAAATAAGCATTGACAAAGCTAGAGGCTTTGGCCTTTGAACAGGTCAACTGTTCTCTCATGCACCAACATATACTGAAGAGGGAGAGTGCAGGCTTCCCTCAGACACAGCAGTTACACAATCCATGCTCAAAATAAATCATTTTAAAGAGAAGGCTTTCGCTGTGTAAATAATATTTCTAAAACGAATAAATCTAAAATGCATCTTTAATTCTTACTAAAACAAATTCACGATGGGTAAACAAATTATTCAAAACACCATTCTAAACAAAATGCTTATGAACTAGGACAAAACTTTTGCTCTTGCTACTCTTTAATTCCTGGTGCCCATACTTGCACTTTCCATATGTGAAGAAACTAAGCTTCAAGATGCCCACCCGTACATGCCCACAGGGCTTGGATGCCATCTTGAAATGTAGCAGTGGCACTTTAGTACATAAAGCTTTTGATGGGCCATCTCAAAGTCGCTTTATTTTTCCTTAAGAATAATTCAGTTGTATTTGAACAGAAGCAATAATATCCAAATCATCATTTTGGCATTCCCCAACAGGAGAGATCTACCCACCAGATTCCAGAGAGGGGAAGATCATTTCAATGTGTTATCATAACCTAGGCAAATCAAACCAACATAATGGGGTACATTACTCAGTTACTTCTTCGGGTAAGCTAGTTAGAAAGACTGGAACTTTCTGGGAAGGAGAAGATGGCACAGTTTACTACAGGGAAGCCTGGAACGTATAAATCGATTTCTAGCTAATCCTTTCAAGGGTCCACTTGCCTTAGAAGAAGGAATACTTATCATACCAGAATACAAACATAAAGAACCATAGCTTCATGACAGCTGCCATACAAGGAGATCAAGAAGGAAGAGGGGTACAAAGGTGATGCAAGTCATGCTGGAAAATATTTAGTCTTGGGTGCTGTGGTTGGGTGAGGAAGAACGGGAATTTAATTACTGGAGGAGCTAAGTGGGAGAAGTTTGAATTTGAGTGTTCATACAGTCTTGGGAGTTAAAATGGTGAGTTGGGGCGATAGTTCTCTTTTAAATGAAATGAGAGAGACAATGCAAGTAGAAACGTATCAACAATATTCTTAGTACAAGGTGGTAATGACCACTGATAATGACATTTTATTAAAACTCACTAAAAATGGATAAAAAACGAAAATTATTTAGCTTTGAATTGGTATGGAGAAATCCCTTAAGTGTGCAGTGCAATTTGACGTGTCCACTGACAGCACTGAGGGGAAAAAAAGACTGCTGCATTTGATCATATATTATTTCAATCCACGGTTTAAATTTTGCACATGTAAACTCCTGGACATGTCACATTTCCTCACTATGTAAGTCCGTTTTTATATAGCGCAGCTACTCACCCTTACGGGTCTCAAGGCGCTGGGGGCCGGAGTGGAAATTAAGTGAGCTATTGCCCAGAGTCACATGGTGCTGAGCTGAGCTGCCGCCGGAGCCGGGGATCGCACCCCCAGATGAGAGAATGTTTCAGACATGTAGAAATTATTATATCAAGCACACACATACGTGACAGGACATCATTATCTCTTCCCAAAAGCACTTTGCACATGTACTTTTCATATAGTACTGCTCAATCCGGAAGAGTGCACTCAAAAGACAAATTCCAGCACAACTGTGCAGGCCCAGTGGACTATGAACATAATCACATTGTCATAAAGTAAATACACAGGAAGTATTGTGTCCAAACAAAAAGCAAATAACAGAATAAGCAAGAAAGTATATCATGATACAATATAGTAATCAGCTTATTGCGTGATTATGTAAATATATAATCAATATACAATGCTCAGTTAACAATGGAACCAGACTAGTAATTACACAGCTTTAATACTTACAAGGATTCCATGTTTTTGTGGAAGTCTCACTAACGTGTCCTCGCGGTTGTGCAATGTCCACATGTGTTTTACTTTTAGTTATAGGAAGAAAAGCAAGCCATTTATGCGTGCATGCCAAGCTGAGATGTTTACCTCCATCTGCTATTAGAGCAGGAACGTTCTCAATTCAGACCAGTTGCCCAAAAATGCTCATTTATGGATGCATTTCAACACGCAGATTAAATAGCTGCAGCTTCTTGTCTATTACTACCGCCAAAATCAAGGCTTCACCATCTAGCGCTGCTTGCTGAATCCTAAAACTGTCAAGCTATTTTGACTCTTTGCTAAAATGTATTTTACGTGCAAATGCTTAATACGAGTGTTTTTTTCTTTCCTTTTTTTCCTGGTCCCAATTTGGAGTCCAATCATTCAGGTTTCATCCTTTTCCTACTGCAGTTTTTGGTGTTGCCTTTCAAAAGCGTTTGTGTTTAAAACGGCATTCCTATAAATTGAGTTTCAAAAAGTTTCGAGTTTTTTCTTCTTCTCGGTTCACTAACGCAAAGAACCAATGGGTTCCTCTACTCGGCTCGTGCATCTTTGTTTCAAAGGGTTTCAAACTGTTCTTTGTTTGTAATTGACTGTTCCTGTTTTCAAACTGCGTGTATAGCCCCGTTTGAAAAGACTTCATTTAAACACTGCTTTTTGTTTGAAACTGTCACTTTAAATGTATTTTAAAGCCGACTTTGGTGTTGTTTTGAAATAATTTTTTCCTTCAATTGTTTGATTCTTTTCCTAATTGTTATGCTTTTTTTTCTTCCTTTTTTGGAGTATGTGAAGTAACAGTCAATATATTTGCAGACCAGTCCAGTAACAGTGCACTGCAACCCCACGGAAGACAGAAAATTGCATAGATAAATCTGACAAACGAGCCATATAACTACATAGGACTTCTGTCTTTCTTTCTGTATTTAAACTCTGCCACCACAACTTTGCAGCAAAGGGTTTCAAGTTCTCTTTGTTTGGCATGGACTTCAGTTTTTAAACTGCATTTGCACAACAGCATTTGAAAATACTTCAATTTTCCACTAAGATTTAGTTTTAAGCCATTTCCTGTTTCTTTATTTGCAAGTGCTTAAGACATAGTTTAGTGCATTATGAAATTATATTTTTCTTAAACATTTGACTCTGCTTTGTTCTCCGATTGCATTTATTTTTTTCCCCTTTGGAGTAAGTGAAACAAGGTTCATTATATTTGCGGACCTGCCCAGTGATAGTGTACCACACCCCCCAAGAGGTCTCTAACTTGCTTAGAGGGATCAGACTGCAAGACTGTCACCCGACTGCAAAGAACTTTGGGCTCTAAGGAGCAGCCAGCAACCATACTGAAGTCACAATAGAGAAGTTAATGTAACCTGTGAAGACTCAATCACATGCGGCTTTCCAAATAACAAGACAAAAGCAAACCAGAGATTGCAGTGACGTGATGCATGCAGATTGCTGTGCGATGTTATGCTCTTTATGCGATGTAACAGTGGACCATGTTTGAAAGTATAAGTGGATATGCATGTATGAACCCAAATCAAATGAATTGGTGTGCTGGTGCTGCAGATTTCCACTCTTCCCCAAAACATGCTCACCAGACGACTTCAAACTCCCTTATCACAAAGTATATAGCTGCCACCTCATCAAACTTTGAAATAATAAGCGAGTAGGTCAACATCTGTACCACACTTAACATTCCATTTAGCAAAAGTGACCACCCTGTGCTCAGCAGATTCCTCCATGACAGAGTATGAAATCGTGGAGCAGTCCTAGGAAGTAATCAGCTTCAAGAACTTTATCTCCCAGAAAGATAATAAAGAGCTAAGCATGAAATAAAAGGCAACTGCAAATTAGAAAGATCAGTGTCATATTAGCTGAAACGCCTAATGTCAAGTCTACACGGAGTACTGAATTTTCAATTTGCAGTGGTCTCAACATAGGGAGGCTATCAAATCCAAACCCACCACACAGATTCAGTGTTCCTTCCACAGCACAACCATGGAACTGTAGCGTAAGCAGTTAGGAGGTTCCTCCCAGATTACAATATTGCCTTTCAGAATGTTGTTTAATTTAACACAGACAATGTTGCACAGATGCTCACGGCACATACCACTGTGTTGAAGAATAAATATATCATTTCAATACACATCACTTGCTTAGCGCACATCATGAACCTTGATGGGGAGTCATTCGGGAAGCCTTTTGTCAAGCTGAATGCTTTCCTGCTGTACTACTCATACATTTTTTACATGGCTGGCACCAGAGAGCGAAGCTACCTGCAACGCCTTGCGGAAGCCCATGAAATGTAACCACAAATGACACCCGACACTTGCAGTACCCACTGCAATTTTTGTTTTGCTGCTGTCCAGTACCCCTGCAAGCACTTTGACTCGTATGCTAGGTTTGTTGAGTCTGAGGTGGAACTCAGCAGGTCTCCCTGACTCCCTTGAGAATCTGCAAGGGATACTGAACAGCGATAAGAACTGCACTGCAGTTCAATTGTTCAGACAAAGGTAAAAACATTTTAAGTCAGATGGAAATATTCTAGAGTCAGACACCAGAGACAAAGAAGGTGTATGATTATCTGGACCACAGGGACGTAACAAATTATTCAGAGCTCATTCGAGTGGCTGTGGCCATTTCTTGATACTATTGTACTAACTGAGAAACTGACTCCTGCTCTGTCTTTTTTTTTTTTCTTTCAGAACAGCTCAACCAAATGAAGTATTTGAAAAACCCTTCAGAAAGGCACAAGGGTGATGCCCAACAAGGCATTGAATTCTAAAAGCAAGTCTGCCTGTTCAATCCTGCATGACTGCATTCCATGATAAGAGTAGGCATTCAGTCATTCCGACTCTGAAAATGTTTTCCAATCAGGAGCTCCACCTCTGCTTTGAACATGTAGGCCCAGAAGCAAATCAGGCATCAATTTCGGAGTGATTGACAAGGACCTCTTTTGGCATATTTAATCAGCCAGATGTTGCTCCTTCACAGAGCAAACCATCTGTCCTTTATTGCCTTTACACTACAATCAACAGCAGGATATTGGACTAGATATGAGCTGCTTAGAAGGATATGAAGAAAAAAAAGACAGCCAGGATGAAGACCTAGCTACAAAAATGTATTAAATAATGTACTTGTGGATACAGACATTACAAAAATATGTTCCCTCTGCTGGGTGCTAGAAGAATAATAAATTTAAAAAAATGTAATAAAATAAAATTCCACACAATTTGCTGATAAATGTGGTATTATCTTGGGGGCGTCTGACGTTTTAAAATGAAAATAAAAAGAGATGGAAATAACTAAAGCGGCCTTTAACGAGAAAATGGACAACTAAAAGACTGGTCCACAGTCCTGTCACCGAAGCGCACTCATTTTCAGGCAGATGTGATCAGACAAATGCCGCCACTCACAGGTCAATAGAGCCAAAGGCTGAAGTAGGCTGACCCAATGCCCCATTCCATATGGATGGAAGCAGAGAGCAAATGAGACACGAACAACACAATGGCAGAAGAGGGCTGACACAAAGTCCCTCTATGTATACTTCTATAGAAAGTGTATGAATGTATGCATTTAAAATGTTTTTTTTTTTTTTTTTTTAAATACAAGATCCTACCAGACAACTAAGCCTGACAAGCCTTCCAAAAGAAATTTCCATAAGAATTATTACAGTGCAAATAGTCTACCATGGGGTTTGTCAAATTTGTTAATCTATACATAAGTCTTTGCCTCAAATTTTTATAGTAAACAGATCAGACCTATGGCATTGTACGTAACTTTTCCCAGAAAACTACTCAGGAATATAGTCTTTATCATTGGCTAGTCACCATAACCAACTAAGGCCTGCTATATTTTAAATAAGCCTTCCCACAAGGCAATTATCAGACACACATTAAAAAAATTACAGTTACTAAAGCAAAATACAATCCCCTATAAGAGGGCCTAATAAGTATTATCATGGTGCATATGTTCTATCGCCTCAGTTGGTCAGATAGGGCAACACCAAAACCCTGGTCTACAACGGTCTGTAAGATTCCATGTAATAAATACCTTTCTGCAAGCTTTGATACAGAGTAGTTCAGCGACTCCATCGCCGACTTAATCAGCACGCACGCCCTGACCTCTACCGACTACATCCTCCTCGGAGACTTGAACTTTCACCTGGAGAACAACGACAGCAACTCCACCACCCTGATCGACAGCCTCGCCAACCTCGGCCTGAGCCAGCTCGTCACAACACCGACCCACTGCGCTGGCCACACGCTTGACCCCATCTTCTCCTCAAGCTCCCACGTCTCCTTCAGCCACACCACGGAACTCCTCTGGACCGACCACCGCTGCATCCATTTCACCTTCCAGAAACCCACCACACACCACCGCACCCAACAGATCCCACGCCGCTGCTGGAGCAAAGTCACCGAAGACCAACTCCGGGCAACCCTCGCTCTCAGCCCTCCCTCCGACCCATCCAACACCAACGACGCTGCCTGCAACCTCAGACGATGGATGGACGACTGTGCCAACACCCTTGCCCCGCTGAAAAAGCTCACCTACAGCGACACCACCAAAAGAGCCAGCTGGTTCACCTCGGAACTCCTAGCTTCCAAGCGTACCTGCCGGAAACTAGAGAAGAAATGGCACAGCGATAAGACACCGGACAGCCACACAGCCCACAAAGACGCCATCCGTAACCACCACCACCTCATCAGGTCCGCCAAGAGAATCTCCTTCAAAGACCGCCTCGACAACAACGCACACAACAGCAAGGAGCTTTTCAACATCGTGAAGGAACTCTCCAATCCCAGCTCCAACACCAACGACATCCCGCCGTCGCAACCCCTGTGCGATTCCCTCGCCACCTTCTTTCACCGCAAGATCGCCGACATCCACGACAGCTTCAACACCCAGACAACCCCAACTAAGATCGATACACCAGACCCGCCACACACCATCGACCACGACCCCCTGCCAGCCTGGGCCAGCGTGAACATCGAGGACACCATCAAGACCATGAGCACAATACACTCCAGCTCCCCGTCAGACCCTTTCCCGCACCACATCTTCAACAAAGCCAGCAGCTCCATCGCACCCCACCTGTGCAACATCATCAACCTCTCCTTCGAGACCGCGACCTTCCCAGAGAGCTGGAAACACGCAGAGATCAACGCCCTACTCAAAAAACCCAAGGCGGACCCGAGAGACCTCAAGAACTTCCGGCCCATCTCTCTGCTTCCGTTCCCAGCCAAGGTCATCGAGAAGATCGTCAACAAACAGCTAACCCGATACCTTGAAGAAAACAGCATCCTGGACCCATCCCAATCAGGGTTCCGCAGCAACCACAGCACTGAGACTGCCCTCATCGCCACCACCGACGACATCAGGATCCTGCTGGACAATGGCGAGACCGCAGCCCTCATCCTGCTGGACCTCTCCGCCGCCTTCGACACTGTCTGCCACCGCACTCTACGCGCACGCCTCCACGACGCAGGGATCCGAGACAAGGCCCTGGAATGGACCACCTCCTTCCTCGACGGCAGAACCCAGAGAGTCCGCCTCCCACCTTTCCGATCCGAAGCCTCCGAGATCATCTGCAGCGTACCCCAGGGATCGTCCCTCAGCCCAACACTGTTCAACATCTACATGGCCCCGCTCGCACGCATCGCCAGACAACACGACCTCAACATTATCTCCTACGCCGACGACACTCAACTGATCCTCTCCCTCACCAAGGACCCCCTCGCCGCCAAACTCCATGACGGAATGAAGGCCGTCGCCGATTGGATGAAGATCAGCCGACTAAAGCTGAACACGGACAAAACGGAGGTCCTCATCCTCGGCTCCAACCCCTCAGCCTGGGACGACTCCTGGTGGCCAACGACGCTGGGAGCAGCCCCGACACCCACCGACCACGCACGCAACCTGGGAGTCATCCTCGACTCAACGCTCTCCATGACCAAGCAAGTCAACGCAGTCTCCTCCTCCTGCTTCAACACCCTCTGCATGCTTCGCAAGATCTACAGGTGGATCCCGACAGACACAAGAAGAACAGTCACCCACGCCCTCGTCAGTAGCAGACTAGACTATGGGAACGCCCTCTACGCGGGAGCCCCGGCCAAGCTCATCAAGCGACTACAACGCATACAAACGCCTCCGCACGACTGATCCTCGACGTACCACGCCACAGCCACATCACCCCCACTTGAGGAACCTGCACTGGCTCCCCGTCGACAGAAGGATCACCTTCAAACTCCTCACCCACGCACACAAGGCACTCCACAAAACTGGCCCAGCCTACCTCAACAGACGACTCTTCTTCTACGTCCCCAACCGCCAGCTCCGCTCCGCCGACCTCTCCCTCGCCACCGTCCCCCGCATTCGAAGAACAACCACCGGCGGCAGATCCTTCTCACACCTCGCCGCCAAGACCTGGAACACCCTTCCACTAAGCCTACGAAAGACCCAAGACCTGCTGACCTTCAGGAGGCTACTCAAGACCTGGCTGTTCGACCAGTAGCAGCATCCCCCCCATCCCTCTCCCCAGCGCCTTGAGACCCTCGCGGGTAAGTAGTGCGCTCTACAAATTCTGTGATTGATTGATTGAGTAACAATCCACCCTTAAATGCCTATTGACTAACATACGCTTATCGCAGTAGATAGGTCAATCTTACCACCTTTACCTTATCTTTTCATAAGAAACAGATCAGGCCTTGCCACCATAAAAAACATATCCCTGTTTTGAACATAAGCGTCCCCATAAGGCAAAAAGTGAAACATTGGCACTCTTTTTCAGTGGAAGCACACAACTTCTGTTCAAAAGTGTACACAATCAAAATAACATGTGGGTAGACACTAAGCCTCATTCTCGTTACCACTTCTGAAAGCTATTTTGTATTGCTCACATAGGAATGGAGACAGTGTGCTGTCAAGCCTGGCCTAAAAGTGACACAAACAGCACTGTAATGGGTGCAATGTAGCTGTTTGGGCAAAGAAAAATAAGACAAGTCACTAATGTTCTTTGGGGCTTAAAATCTAGTGGAGATAATTCTACAGAGCAGTGGAGATGCATTCCTACGCATCTTACTTTAAACATAACCAAATATTAGAAACTGTTTCATAATTAAAGGGAGTATTGGTAAATAAAAAAAAACAACATCAGGAAGGGCAAAGAAATTAATACATTTGAAAATGTCCTCTGACCTTACCGGGACTGCTTGTGTTCCAATACGCTCAGACACCACTTCAAATGTGTTTGCTCAGTGTTTTTTTTACAGCCAAAGTAAACACCGAGAGCAGAAAATAAACTCACTCTCCCTTTTACTGCAACTCAAATCTCCTCCTTCCTACTTACTGAAACTTCACAATTGCAATAAACATCAACTGTTGCACCACTTACTGTGAGCGCCAAACAGTGCTTTTACAAACTGAAATTAATATAGCAATCTCGCTACAATAAACAACTTGTGCTATAAAGCTTACAGACTTGTTGTAAAGTGAGTGCACTTCCGGAAACAACAAGCAAACAATAGTTGAACAAGCATTGGCATAGCCAATAGGTCTCGCCTTTGGGTCTTATAAGTGTTTAGCCAGAGCTATTGACTTTGCCAATGTCTTCAAGCTGTGCTGTAGAGAAGTGTGGCTGCTGTGCAGCATGCTGAAAAGTTATAATAAAAAAAGTGTCAGAAGCATTTGTTACTTTATATATGACCAAGAAGGCATTATGTAAAACTGAACGACCATATTAAAAAAAGTATTTACAATAAAAAATTCTCAGTTTTCTTTTGTTCTTGCAATGCTGGCAACTTGTTTCTGCCTATTGCAATGGTTGTTTGTTAAAGCTTTTTTTTTTGAGGGGGCATAAACAATCGGAGGGTGAAGGTTGGGAACTAGTACCTGTATTATAACACTAGCAGCGGCCAGACGCTAGGGGAGAATCAACAGATGACAGATTCCGAGAGCAGGCTGAGGTGGTGCTGAGTGATGCTGAGGTGGTAGTGGTGGTGACTGTTGCGGAGACGATGCTGAGGTGATGCTGAATGATACTCAGGTCTTGCTGAGTGATAATGCTGTGGCGGCGCCGCCGAGCGATGCTGTGGCGGCGCCGAGCGATGCTGTGGCGGCGCCGAGCGATGCTGTGGTGATGCTGAATGATACTCAGGTCTTGCTGAGTGATAATGCTGTGGCGGCGCCGCCGAGCGATGCTGTGACGGCGCCGAGCGATGCTGTGACGGCGCCGAGCGATGCTGTGACGGCGTCGAGCGATGCTGTGACGGCGTCGAGCGATGCTGTGACGGAGTCGAGCGATGCTGTGACGGAGTCGAGCGATGCTGTGACGGAGTCGAGCGATGCTGTGACGGCGTTGAGCGATGCTGTGACGGCGTCGAGCGATGCTGTGACGGCGTCGAGCGATGCTGTGACGGCGTCGAGCGATGCTGTGACGGCGTTGAGTGATGCTGTGCTGGCTCTGATTGATGCTGTGGTTGCGCTGAGTGATGCTGTGGTGATGCCGAGTGAGAGATAGAGTGAAGATATAATGCCCAATTAGAGAGGGTGGTGAGAGAGAAAGAGAGAGAAAGGGTGTACATAGAATAAAGAGTGGAGCGGGATAGAGAGAGAAAGAAGGGGAGAGAGAGTGAATGAAGGAGTTTGAAAGAGAAACAGATAAAGGGGTGAGAGAATGAAAGGCTAAAAAAGATAGAGAGGGGAGAGTTAATTAAGTAGAGAGAGAATTAGAGAGGGGAGAGAGACAATAAGAGGGGGGGGTGGAGTTTAAATAGAGTGAAGAAGTGACGCAGAAAAAGTAACCTTAAATATAGCTTTGTGTTTTGCGCGAATAAATATTTTAAAAAAAACAGAGGGACAAAAATACTGGTAATTAGGCTGGGACTCCCAATATAAAACAAATAGCGATATAAGGTGAAATCAACCCACTGAAGCAATATTTCTAACTAGACAAAAAAAGCTTGCATTTCAATGCTAATCGCTGTTGTTTTTCATGTGACTGTAGTCCAGGGCCGTCAGTTGGAAATGTGAGCTGCTGCTGCGATTGAACCATCAGAGTCCAGAGAGTTAATGAGCCATGACGAGGAAATGAGGAAGAGATAGGAAACCCAGATGGCAGCTCAGCTGCGCGCGTGCACGCCATCGTGAACGCAAGCTGGTCGCCAGCCGAAAGCCAGTGGGTTTGCACTTCCAAAACCCGCTTACTAAAACTCTCGGCCAGACCAGCGCAAGCGCTGGTGCAGGCCGAGACCTAAAAAGGACCAACTGCAGGACATTTCCCTCAGGCTTGGCGTACCTTCGACCTTCATCGTGCAACCCTAGGACACTATAGGGCTTTCCCTGAGCTTCCAACTAGAGAACTGTTGCTCTTCTTCCGCATGTTTATGCAACCAAAGCCATCCAAACAGAACCAGGGTTAGGAAGAGACACCTTGTTTCAAAGGCGAGTAGAGCTTACCTGCACCAATGGGGGTCCACGCTACAGGATGGACTCAGGCGAAGTTTGCTTGGGCAATCGGATGATTACAAATCAGGTGATTACAAACAAAAATTGGAGGGGGCGACGACAGTGTGACGATATTCTGACAACAAGCATTATTTAGTGGAATACGAGCCAATGTGAATATGAGAAAACAGGTGTATGCTGATGACAATTGCTGGTGATAACTGAATTGGATAGGTGTATAGTTCAAACCACTTCACTCATTACGCTTTCTATTACCAAAAAAGGTTGCTGGTACACCGTAAATATGTACAGTACAACAACCGGGTATACTCCGTATGCAGTGGGATGACTGCATGTGAAGATGGCAGGTGTTCAAAAATGCCATCTGACAAAGACAACGTTCACACAATCAACAAAGAGTGATATAAATTGAAAATTATTAAGTACTTTTAACTGCTATATACTGTCATTTTCATTTCCAAACGAAAATCAAAACCTCAGAGAACCCACGGGTTTAAAACGTGCAGCATTTGTTCCCTTATAAACAAGAATGTCCTCATCCGAGAAGAATTTCAATTCTCTATAAAGGAAGCAAATAACTAACTTTAGAATAAAATCAGGTTGCAAGTGGTACTGTATTGTTAACCTTCTATTGACAATGAATTCCGTTTTACCATGTTTTATTGAGATAAATGATTGTTATGGTTTTAATTAACTAAACAATAAATTTTGGGGGGAAAAAAAGTGGCACTGTAATTAATGGATAAAACATTTATCAGTGGGCTCTCTGCACACACCCAAAATCCACACCCATTAGATACCATCAACATGGGGTTGGGAGCAGGGCATGAGTGAAGGCAATGCCTCCCACCAGTGGTGAAAAGTGACCTTTGAAAGTGATACCAATCACACTGACTTACACTCAGTCTCACTTGCTAACTAACTCACTTCCCCTCACTGACTCTCACTCATCGCTCACACAGTCACCATTTATACTTGACAAATTTTCTTTGACTTGCCTTCAGATGCCTTTGTCGCTCTGCTTCATCCCCTCAGCCCCTGGAAAAGTCCCCTGGAGAAAGTCCACGGCTTCCTCCCCAGAAAGGTGAAGCTGGCCACTGAAATCTGACGGCTGTTCAGGACATACACCCTGTACAGATTTCACCCTCCTTTTTTTTTTCCACCTCCTGCTCATCATGGGGAAGAGTGGGTCAGTAAGGCTCCTTACCCCACACCTTGTGATGAGACCGGGGAGGCGGGGGTGACAGCCCGACAGACAGTTGCTAGCACTGCAATGTTTAAGTCCAAAGTGCCTGGGGCTACCTGTATGGGTGACTATGAAGCATATCACAAATAGGGTGGCCTGGAGGGTTGGCAGGCACCTGAGGCTATAGCGGAACATTTGCCAACTCTGGACAATCTGTCTGATGACTGGCACAGGTGCATTTACGCCCCTATGCCAGCCATCAAGCTTCTGCTCGATACTTGCCCTGGTCAACAGGAAATACTGCACTCCATCATGGTTTCCTTTACATGTTCTTTCGCCCTTCTTCCGCAGCCAAACATCTCCATATGCAGAGGGCCACTGATTCAGGACCTCAACTTCCTTGTGTGCAACCATTAATCTACCTTTTCACTAGGGCAGATACCTCTCCATGAACTGGTCTATGTCTTAGCACTGTATAGTCATTGATTATGCATCCCCGTTCCTAGCACCGTTTTTTTAGTGTTAGTGCTGCACAAATGATTTATCCTGTCGGCATTAAGATATATATATCTCTAGTGGTCTATTTGGAGCTACTGTTGGTTATGTACAAGTCACTTATCCAAACAACACTCTTGTGGGACGTCATCAGCGCATGGGGCGGCGACTCAAAGAGGAAATACCAACTACTGGTTGCCTAAACGTGAACCCTCAGCGCTGCTCGCACTGGTTTGATGGATAATCACGGGGAGTTCCAGAGTTTTGCAACTACTGCAGGGCGGCAGCGAGAACCTGGGGCTAAAGTGTGGATGCCTCGGCGCAGCTGCATCAACTTGCGGCCAGGAAGCGGGAGTTCAGCAGGAGCACAGAGCCTTGGAGCCAGCTGCAGCCGCTGAGGCAAGCAGGGGCTAGTGAGCCTGCTGCCGAGGAGCAGTCAGTGCATCGTGTCTGCTCCGGGAATGCCGGGGACCGTGGCATACGGCTTTGTTGCATTTTCAGAGACAGCTCCTGGAGATAAAGCGGCTAGACCCCCATGCACCCGGAAGCTACAGATAGCCTCCCCTGGTTACCTACCAGACGGAACCGTAGGCGCCGGAGCCCACTGGGGTGAGGTTGGTGTAGCGCTCGGGCACTTCCCACACAGTCTTGTTCAGCTCCTGTCGGTAAAAGCCCGCTTTCGCCGACATCTTCAGGCAGCGGCTGCGCTAGGCTCCGCTCAGAGTCAGGGCCAGAGGCTGCCGATACGAGGCTCCTCCTCTTGCACAAGGGCTGCCGCTGATTGGGGCGGAGCCTCTCTGTAAGGGGCGGTACCTCGGTGGTGAGTAGGCGGGGCATAGAGGTGAGAGAGGGGCTCAGCACGAAGCAGATAGAATCAGCCCCTCCCTTCGGCTAGATCCCTATTAGCCGAAAAGATAGCGACGCCTCCACACCACGTGACATTTACGTCTAAAGCGTCACAACACGTTTTACCGGTGCTCGTTTCACGTACCATTTGCAACTAGTACAGTTGGAAGGAGAGAGTTACGACATATGTTCCATTGCCAGAAGCTTTGTGCAGTGTTCTTCGTCATTCAACAGACAATCCACGGTGACATTAATGGCCTGTGTGGGGCAGCATGTGTTGCACCTGTTCGATGCAGGGCGTCACCGTTGTACTGCAGGTGCTCCACCTACGTCCCAGCAAGCTTCCTTCAGGTAGAGGGATGGGAGCAGTGTCTTTTCCTTTCTCAAACATGCTCAGCTGATGCTACTTGCAATCTTTTTAAAATAACATCTTGTTATCCTGCCATTTTTATTCTAAGGAGTGATAATGTTAGCCCCCCACTAACCGCGATTTGCATTTGAACTACTATCTTTGTCCTGTCACACACTGGGCTGCTTAACCATGATTACTGCAAGAAAAGGCTGGAACTACATTATATTTTGCATTCCACTAGTCTGCCAACTGGCACTATGACATATGATACTATTAGCCACCCCCTGTCTTTTCAACCAAGTTCATCTTGCATTGTGGGACTTGTAGTTTTGCTGTTAAAATACTGTGAGGCCTATTTACGAGATTGTCACGCAGTGCAGCAGGTCATCTTGCTGTGCTGCACTGTGTGACAGGTAAAGGGCAGGAATGTGCCGTATTTAAGGCAATGCGGCACATTCCTGCCTTTTCCCCTGCTCTGACGCCCCTTTGGCAGCCTAGTGCCTGCATTTGATGCAGGATTGTTTTTGTGCAGGAAGGGACACCTACCTGCACAATCCTGAGAGGCGTAATCCAGCACACATAGAAAAAGGAAGTAACAAGGAGAAATAAAGATATTTCTCATCGTTATGCCTCACCTGAAAGGCATATCTTTTTGGCGTTTTCCCAAGTCTACCAGTTCTGATAAATCTGGGAATGCGTAAAAAAGACGCTGGAGTTGCATGAGAACACCCATGGAACACCTTCTGAGGGCAGAGTAAGGCAACGCAGCAATTTACACTGCGTTGCCTTATGCTAGATTTATGTAGCCACGCAAGGCCCTTTTGCGTGGCTTCATAAATCACATGTAAGGTTTGCGTGGTGCAAGAGCGACTCAAACCGGTTTATAAATGGGCCCCTTATTATAGGCTTAAAATCCAAGCATGCAAAGCACTGTTAGCTAAAATGCTAGAGCTGGCAGAAACATCACATGGAGCCACTTGTCAGCTATGTTTAAAATATTTACGAAGTCATCTAGTACATTTCAAAAACTGCTTGTTTGACACATACAAGCAAAAGTAAACTCTGCTCACATAATATATAAGGGTTCACTTCTAAACTCACATTGTCCATTGAAACAAGCATTGGTAATGCAAATAATGTTTTCTTTTGTGTACTGTAAGAGGAGAGGATATGGCTAGAGCGGTTGACCTTGAAGCTGGGGAACTGGGTTCGAGTCTCGGCATGGACGCTCAACATCCTGTGATTCTGGGAAAATCACTTAATCTCCCCATGCCTAACAAAATAAATGTGTCCATCTGTAACTTAACTGGTGCTCATGTAAAGCGCCCTGATGCGGGTTGTGTTTGCCCTAAACAAAACAAAAAAAATGTGTATATATATATATATATATATATATATATACCGAGCTGCACAAGATAATAAATGTACAAAATGGACAGCAGCAAAACAACTGACCCTAACATACAGCTTAAGTAAAGGACAGTTGGCAGTAGGAGAAGGAACATCACACAATTGTCTAACACATACAGGACAGGTACAACACAGGTAGCTAACACACTAAAGAGAATGACAGGCATTAAAGTACTGTTGTATGATTTCCGTAGACAAATGTAAACTTACAAGAAATACAAAACTCATAGAAGAAACAGCCACATCTATTAAGGAATTAGAATACATCCATGTACTCGTATAGAATTATGAAATCTCAGCTACCTAGTTAGTCTTCTAGTTATAGATGAATATAGACAAATTAGTTCAAGATGCTCTCAAATGTGGTGATTGTGAAAAGGAGGAAGTGTATCAAAGTAATTGCCTAGGGTCCCACAGTTTGGTAAAGCTGGCATTGAAACCAGGTTTCCTGATTAGCCACTGTGCAATTCAGATCCTGGATGTATATCACACGTCTTCCCCCTTCTGCCCAGATGACAATTTTATTAGAGACCCAAGAGGTAAGTCAGTTGTTGTGGGCCTTCTATACAATACATTTGTTATTATAGATGGAGCAACATTATGCCATATTACACCATGTACAAGATAGTTTTTTGTTCTGTGAGCTTCCTAAACTGAATTATTTCAATGTTCTCTCAAATGTGATGATCACAGAAAAGGAGGTAAAGCAAAGAAAACTAATTGCTCAGGATCACACAGTTTGGTCAAGTTGGAAAGACAGAATTGAAACTAGCGTCTCTGGGTTAGAACCCTGCAACTAGTTTTTGCGCTGGGTCCCACAAAGGTTCTCAATGGCCTGGGCGTTTTATGGAAGCTCATTCAAAATATCCTTTGTTTTTTAATAAGAGGTGGCAACAGCAGTAGAAACAACCCTTTTCACAGGACAGGTACACCCTGGGCAGAAACAATGGAAGCTTCCCCTCTTTCAGAGGGCACGTTCAACTTGGATAGGAGCAGCAGCATAAGATTTTCCCATCAAAGGAATGGTACAAATCTGGCAGCAGCAGTGCAAGCTTTTCTTCCTCACCGAAAAGGGACAGCATGACAGCATGACAGCAGCAAAGCAAGCTTTCCTCTCTTACAAAGGTCAGCAAGTGCAATCTTCCATTCACTGCTGAACAGATCCAGCCAGGCAGAGTAGTACAAGCTTTTATCAGTTACAGAACATGTACAGTAAAGGCAGGAGTGACATGTAAATGAAAGTCACATTTCTGGAGTGAGTGCTTAGGTCACTGAGAGTAATGTATAGGTGGATGAATTATTGAATAAATGACTTCTGACACCTTTGTCACGTAGGTGATATTCCACATCAACATCTTGAAAGTTCTGCTTCCGTCAATTGGAGACCTGTCTGTATTGATTCTTTGGTTTAGTATGTATTGATAAGTAGCCGTTACCTAGCAGGTCATAGGACCAGATGTACCCAACAGCTTTTCTGCCCATTCTGAGTCATTGGAGAAATGCATAGATACATAGGGTCATTGATTTTTGGAGCAGCGTCTCAGCAGTCTAAGTAACTATTCTCCAGACAGGCACACAAATGCCAACCACTTCAAACAGGTTTTTAATGAGCTCATACCAGACTGTGCAATCCTAACTTCAGTACTGCACCTGGTCAAAATGTTGAGGGCTGCCAGTGCATGATGTTCTCTAGTAAAGAATAGGGTATGGTGTACCATTTTGAGGATCGTTCATATCAATTGAACGGGATGCAGTGTGGGCTGAAATTTATGAGTCAGGGACAAGGCCTTTAAAGAGGAAGGGACAGAATCATTGTGCTTAAGGAATGTTTTTAGCAAGGCATGCATGCACAGCATAGACAGCAGCTAAAACTGGCAACGTGTGCAAATGCAACAAAAGTGGTTTGCAGAGATGTTTCTGCTCTCTCACACTAAACATTGCAATCCTCCCAGATTCCATATCGACACCCAGCCTGCCTGGTGATGCGTCCACAGGAGCAGGAGTCTATAATGAATTTTGCTTTGTTGTGTTAGTATCTCCCCAGAAAACATGACTCCACACTTTCTTCCTCAAGTGTACCCCCATATATTCGATGTGCTCTGTGTACCACAGTTTATTAAACTATCTCCTCATGAAGGCAAAGGCTCAAGAGTTATATATCTCAGCTTCTAAAGGAGAATCCATGTAGTGGTCTTTTCAAATGTATACTTCCTGTCTCCCTTGATGATAGGATGGGACCTGAGCCTCCGGATCATCCTGTAACAGTGTATGCTGAGGCGCCAGTGTAGTTTCAGGTTCACATTCCTGCAGTGGAATATGAGTCTAGTCATCTATGGATGCAGACTCCTTCGGTGGCCTTTCCAGGTTCTGTTTTCTGGTAATAGTGTATGAATCTAATTCACCTTCAATGCACAGCTTTGTTTTTAAGCGGCTGCTTTTTTTCCCCCACAGTGAAATACTTAGAAAACGTTTAGATCTCAAAACATGATGTGTACCTTGTACGTTTAGCCATCAAAGGTGATTCATTTTTAGACTTTTAGTTGAATCACCTGTTTAGGTGCTTCAAGTAGCACTTCTCAGTGCAGGATTCAGAGCTCTAGCACCAGGGTAACTACATTTAGCTGATGGCATTGATATGACATAGTTGTGTTTTTCAGACTCTTTATATCGGGATCGGCAAAGCAAGGACCTTTAAATCTGGGTGGTTTCATGCTTCATGACCACCAGTATGGGTAAAATCACTCAGAGGGTTGTTCTTAGGATGCTGCTATGTTTACCATATATTATGTGGTTTTTACTGTTTGTACATTCATGCTGCTATTCCTGTTTTACTGTAGGGCTATCAGCTGCTTGCTGCTATGTATATTGACATCCTATTTTTTGATATTACGTGTTTTATGTATTTTTATGCAACTTATTGGATGCACACTACATCCAAATAAAGTATTCTGAATCAGAATCACTCATGGAGCAGTTTTGAGCCATCCAAAGAGAACACGTGCTTCAGCTCCTCGTGATCCCGTTTACGATATGGTAAGTCCCACTACTCAACATAACCTCAAAGATTTCGGCTCCAGAAATCAGTTCCTCTGCACACCTTCAGGGATATCACTGCAGCTCTGTTACAAACCTTTGAAGAAAAAGCCTGTACCACTAAACTCTCCGGCGAATTGTAAACAGAACTTGGGGTCCCACGGGGCTGGATGATGGCGGTGGGCAATCTGACCATTCACTGCAGGAGCAGAAGCCAGCTTGCTCCATGCAGCAAAAATGGGGTCCATAACAGCCTCATCAAATCATGATAACATTATTAAGTATATGTACAAAATCAGAATCCAACCCTAAAATATGATCGTGTGTGCGCAAAACATGAGCTTGGGACAAAGGCTCGCCAAAGGGTTTATCAGTTAGTCTGAACTCCTTGCCTTGCCTGAAATGGCCTTCATTCGGGGGAATTTCAACAATTTTGAGATTGGATCCAATGTCAGTACTGTGATCAAAATACATGGCAAGCCTTCGGTGCCAAATGGGAGCCTCACTCCTGTTAAGAGTAAGATGTGGGTTCTTATTGGTGATTCAAAATGTTAAGAGATGATTATTTCCTCCCCTAGTTTTTGTAAGGCCCCCCCTTTGTTACAGAAGTCACTCCTTTCTTTTTCTAGCAGTTATGGCAGCAGCTGCTACACTTGCGGAATCCCATGTTCTCCTGTCTAATCTCCATCAATCCTCTCAGGACGTCTGCTCATCTTCCCTGGGTTCTGCTCAGCCACAGACCTCCCTTCCCTCGGGGCCTTCTGTGTTGCCAGCATCAGACAGAGTAGCCCATAATCAGTGGTTGAACTCGGAGGAGACTCATAAGATGCCAGTGTCCCCTACATTGGCAGTGATTGGGTATGGTTTCATAGACCTCGTCCTTGAAGTATCCATTGAACTGATTCCACTGGAAACAGAGATCCCACTGAAGGAAGGTCATCGTTAAAAGAGCGTGCAGGACTAGTCACAAGCACAAAGCCATCAATCACAGAAGACGAAGAGCTGGATGAACACGATTGGCTTTGAACAACAAAACCATTTCTTAAATAGACCAAATCTTTTTTTTTTTTTTTTAGGCAGATAAACCTTCTTAAAATGGGTAACCAAGATTGCCTCTACATACCAAATTATCTGAGACCGAACCAGAAATGATGTTCGAATTGACTAACAGTCCTAACTTTGGCAAAAGGATAGTTGTAACACAGGCTGTTGGACACTACGGATTAAGACCTGGCTTGGATCAACTAGTCATACTTGTAGGGATGGATAGAAACAGATCTTTTTCTCAAATGAGCCACCACTACAGCTGTGTCCTTGAGTGACACTCCGATCCAATGAGAGACCGAAAGGTAACACTGAGTTAAAAATGAACATCTCCCACTGTAAACTACAGGTGCTTCCTGTGAGATGGGCAAATGGTTATGTGAAAGCAGGCATTCTGGAAATCTAGGGAAATCACCAATTTTGGTGTTGCAAAGCCAGTTGCCCCCAGCACCTTCAACTTCTGTGTATGAATGTGTTCCAAGAACACACAATTCAGGATTGGGAGTACCTCTTTTCTTTCTACTGGATCAAAAAATACCAGTAAAGACCCTTCTGACTCTGAGAGGAGGCGCCCTTCTACAGTAATGTTGCCATCAAGATGTCTGGATGGAGGGAAGAGAAAGGAAGAACAGGTGAAGGTTTCTCTAAAAATGAGAAAAGGTAACCATGTCCTACTATCTACAACACCCACAGTTTCAAAATGATCTGCCATCTTTGAAGGTATGCCGCAATCTGACTTCCCAATAGGTGTTGCATGTACAAACCTGCTTGAGGAGTCAGAGTTTTTGCAGTTGGGGGAATGGCAAAGTCCGAAGATGACAACTGTTCGTGTTGTTCTCTAACCAATCCACAACTTTTGTGAGATCATAAAAATTGATGCAGGGCACCGTTCTGACAACTGTCCACCAAACTAGTGACCATAGCTTCTAAATTTATGATACTGCAGGTAAACCATTTTAGCAGGAGAGGTAAGATCTAATGCCATGCAGTGGCCCGACTCAGCCTGAACCTTTCAGGAGAGGCACCCATCTTCCCCTTTATAGCTCCTGTCCATAGTACTGAGGGAAGCATGGAAAGTTGAAGTTGGAAACCAGATTACTGATGAAAACTAGAGTAGAATATTGAGATGAGCCCCAAACATTTCTAGAAATGCACAGTTCAGCTTAATACATCTTTACCATATACATACGGTGTACCTCACACCCAAAAGAATCGATAAGATCTACCATGAACCCCATTCCACATGTCCCAGTTGCAGTGAACAGAACTTTGGCTTTCTTCCCATGATCTGAAGCTGCCCTGAATTACATGTGTATTGGGAACAAGTGGGTAATATGATTAATGAAGCCACTGAGAGGCATAACATAAGCCAACCTGGAGATTTGTATACTAGGGCTATACCTGCGAACAAAAGCCAAGACAGCCACAATTAGATTAATTAACCTTGTTTTAGTGATGGTGAAAAGACAATTTACTGTGAAATAGAAGTACCCAAAGACCCTTCATTTAGAAACTGGCAGAGGAACATGGTAAAGTGGGCAAAAACTGACGTTTCTCTACACCATAAAGAACCAAAGCAATGGATAAGGAAACCAGACCTTGCCAGATCCTGGGATGAAATAATATCCTCTATACCCGATGTGATATGGTAAAAACTAGCATCCCTGAAGTATGTACCCCTGACTATAATATGTTGCAATGTAGCTAATTTACTGCTAGATAGTCCCCTACCGAGACCTCTCAGTTGATTAATGGTTAAATGCTGAATATTATACAATGATAAACAGCTGTACTAGAGTCTTAGACTATGATGAACACATGTATACACCTCAACAAGGTTTGTTAATTTCAGAAATCTAAGCGGACATATTTTGCCTGTAGTGGTTATCAGTGTTAATGCATTGAATTGTCTGCAGATAAAACCAGTACAAATATGAAAAAAAATCATAGCCTGTGTCCATGAAAATGTATATCGACTAGCCGCATCTGAACATCCAATGAAAACCAGTATATCGACTAGCTGTATCTGAACATCCAATGAAAACCAGCAGTTCACATCTATATGTTACACCTTAACACTACTGATAACTCATGGACCGTGCCACGCACCCGCAGTGTCTTAAGCCAGTTTGAATGATCTGCCTGGAAGATTCTCTGAATGAAGAAGCACTTTACATGAATTTTTCAAATAGTCATGAATAGACAGAACAGCCAAAGTTGCCAATCCCCACAGTGATTGTTTGCAGCAAGCTGGTTTCATTCAAAGAACTTTGAGCTAAGATGCCAGAGACAAACATTTTCTTTACCTAAGGAATCTAGATATTTGGACTCCTTACGTGTCAGATTAGTGGGAGTAGAACATTGCTTCAACTTACAAGCAGAAGTCTGATCTACCAAGCTTTCCGGTGTTTGGTGAGCCGAAAGATATGATGGATTAGAAGGTGCAGATTTGTACTTCCTAGAGAAAGACTTAGTCACTGGCAAAGTACAGTGAGGCTTATACAATGACTCAGAATACACTTGTGTTGTGGAGGTCAGCCAATAAAGACAAATTGGTGTCCAATGGACACAAAACGCCCCCTTCAGAACCATCAGATTCATTTTGATCTGTGAATGCCAAAGCATCAGAATTTAATTTAAAAAAAACTCCTTTATCCTGTGGACTCCTCAAAAAACCTTAGGGATGCCATTTAACGTCTCCTTTAAGATGCTTTTTGCTTTCTCTGTCACATACAACAAAATCTGTTTTTCTAATGGAGGAACAGAAATTATGCTGATCAGCGCCAGGGTTGACGTAGCAGAGCTCAGCAAGGTGAAAGAACCACACACTGAATGAGCTAATTTCTGCTTCCAAATAGGCTTCAGCCCAGATATAGTGGAGGACTTGCTACCCCACCAGTAGCAGAGCAGAGACGAAAGTCGCCAGTGCTATAACCTCCTGAAGGGACGAAGGAGCAGACTATGATCTCCTTAGGGACCAAGACCTGCACACCATGGGGAAAAATCATAATGATTTGGAGCCTTGACACTTTGAAGGCTTGAATCTGCTTGGTTGAAGGCCCAGCTTTAGGAAAGCTCATTGGAGGAAGTGCCTGCAAGATACGTACCAGCTCTGACGAGGATGATAGGAGGATGATGAAGATTCATTGTCCTCCTTGTTGTGCTTACGTTGTGATCTGGGCCTGATTTTAGACATCATTTTCAATCTTGGCTTGTAAAGGAGAACAGAGCCCTTCCTTTAAAGATGACAGCATCAGTTTTAACTGTCTCTTTCTAAGTGCCTTGGGGAGCATCCGCAAACAATACTCAGGAGAGGAAGGTTCATGTTTCTCCAGGCTCCATAGACATTACGGGTGAGGGTCAGTAACTGACATCTGCCTCCTACAAGTCTTGCAGGACTAAAAGTCTGATAACGTGAGAGGGGACATGGCACTGACAAAAATACTAAAATTGCTGAAAATATTAAACTGCTTCCACTCCTGAGTCCTAAGAAGGTACAGAGAAAAAGGAACTGACATCACCAGCACAAGTGACACCTTTTAAAGCAGTAAGCACGTCCCTTCCAGTAGCACTATGAGTTGTTGCTGGCCATGTCGTGATGGCTGCAGTGATGGTAGAGACAGGGAGTGTGGTGAAAGTTAAATTCAATCAGGACTTATTTACACATCCATATTTAAAGAGCTCTGTGTACTGCATTGACAGTTTGATAAATCCTAAGAGTTGTCAGTATTAGTTTCAAGCTGATGCCTCTCCATGGCCAGGTAGTGGATATCAGCTGAGTTTAAGTTAAATCCCCCAAAAATCCAAGTTCTGCTCACTATGTCAATATTCCTGAGGTGGATTCCAGATCAGGCCTGAATCTAGGGATTATTACAGCTTCAAATAACCTCAGCATTAAGAAACCTCGGTCAGATGCTTGATGGCTTCTTGACACTCGGTGTCCAAATAAGTTTCTTTTTCATAGTTGCTACTATAATTATAAACCGCTTGAAATGCATTACATGAAAGTTGTTAACTAAAAGGTGTGTTGCCCTTTGTTGTTTATTTCATAATAAAATAGACCTTTATTCATTCCTTATACATATCTCCGTGTGGCATTATAAATAATGTTATGCAACAACTTTCCATATCAATCCTTTTACAAATCACTCCTCTAATCAATATGTATCCATACAGACTATACATAAAACACCCTTAAGCTATAACAATTAATGTATGTCCTAACCCCAAAAACATATCTCTCTATTGGAGATGGAACAACAGTAGATAATAGGGTAATTTAGTCAAAATATTTTTTTTACCTAAATCAATCTTGGTCGTTTGTTAAAGTATTTTAAGTGTATCTTCTGTGTTGCTAATCAGGAAGGGGGGAGGAGTCTATTTTTTATATTTTTTTATTTTACGGAGTTTTATATAGCGCAAACTTAACCCGATTCGGGTATCAGAGCGCTTTACATAGCGCCAGTTGCGTTACATGAGGACACATTCATTTTTAGGTCTCGCCTGAGCCAGCGCATGCGCTGCTCTGGCGAGAGTTTTAGTCAGCGGGTTTTGGAAGTGCAAACAGTGGCTTTTGCTGGCGACTAGCCTGCGTTCACGCGAGCGTGCACGCGCGATCATGCGGCATATGGCTTCCCTCGCCATCTGGACGCTCGCGTGAACGCAAGCTGGTCGTCAGCAAAAGCCACTGTTTGCACTTCCAAAACCCGCTTACTTTCACGGCCGCGCGGCCAATGCTTGTTAATTATTATTTTCCGATTTCCACTTAGGAACACACAGCTATATGCATGGGGCGCCATGCTATGTGTTTCTGCACGGCGCCTGATTTGATCTTACACCCCTTCTGATTGTTTTGTAATCGAGAGCACAGACTTTCAGTGAGTGTTTTTTTTTTTTAAATGTATTAAAATAGATTGTCAAGACTATGCTTTTGTCCGTGCCTGTTCAGCTTCAGCGCCAGTCTGTGCCTCCCCATCACTTTGTTATTATTGTCTGCAAAGCGGAGCAACCGGATCCGAGCCGAAACCCCAGTAGGTCGCCGTACACCATGTTGAGGGAGTTGGAATTTCAAATCCATGTGCGCTTCCTGCAATGCTTAACATGCAGTTTTGTGCTGTTGCTGTTCTTTTCATGTGCCTCCTCAGTGGTGAACAAGCAGAATCGGAAATATTATGCACTCTATGCACACAACTTTCAAGGAGTGCATGCCAGTATTTTCTCATTCATTAATTCTAGAGCGTGTTCAATAAGTAATGAAAACTAAAATATGTCCTGTTGGGAGCACACATCTCTGACTTGGCTCTTAATTTCAGTATGTCCTTTCTTGCACCCCACACGTTTACAAGTCCGGCATTCTATGACGTGCATTTCTCCGGTTTCAGATGAGAAGAGAACACGTTTGCTTCTTGAGACCAATCAGGCCATTTGTCTCCAGCAGCTGATTGTTTTATGTGCGTTCACGTTTTCTGTCTTCTCTTCACGTTCGCTTGTGGCCACTGTACTAATGGTGCTTTAACGACCTCCCGGGGGCTTTGAGAGCTCTTTGGTTCTCTGTCAAGCTTAAGCCAGCCACAGTTTGGCTTTATAATTATTGGCAATGAACCTTAGAGATCAAATGACAGTTTCACCCTTCAATAAATTGTAATTTTTTTACACTAAAATGGAACTATATCAACATGGTGTGAAAAATACTCCTGGCACTGATTTTGCTCTATGCATTTCCCATACAGTTGCATTTGCATACTTATTTTCAGAGACTCACAAAGCAAGCTGTGCACGGTTTCCATTTTCTGTGACAGTGTCAACGCAGCTAGAAACAAAACTCTGAACGCTGACCAGCTTGCGTTCACGCGAGCGTGCACGCGCGATCAGGCGCCATATGGCTTCCCTCGCGATTACTTTCGCGGCCGCGAGGTAATTCTTTCCCCTCTGCCTGTTCACTTACCTCCCCCCTCCCTTTGTATTTAATTTACGTGCACCAAATGCCCAACTTTAACACAGATGTCATCATGGCCTTGGGCGCTTCCACGAATACAAATTACAATGTTGTTGTGACAATTCTTCCCAGGAAGCAAACCAGCACCGCCACAGTAACAGCAGGCAGACACAGCACACCTCCCCCACTTCCCGCAAAAAAACAGCTCAGCTGGAACTTCTCTCCCTTCCTTTGATCCTCATCCACCTCCTTCCAATATGCTCGTATCTCCACACACACCGTAAAACACTTTCTCTCACATCCTTCTCTCCCCTGTACCTCCCCTCTCTCCCATAACACCTATTTACTCTCGTCCTTTCTTTTTAGGTCTCGGCCTGCGCTTGCGCTGGTCTGGCCGAGAGTTTTAGTAAGCGGGTTTTGGAAGTGCAAACACTGGCTTTCGGCTGGCGACCAGCTTGAGTTCACGATGGGGTGCACGCGCAGCTGGCATCTGGGTTTCCTATCTCTTCCTCATTTCCTCGTCATGGCTCATTAACTCTCTGGACTCTGTTTCAATCGCAGCAGCAGCAGCTCACATTACCAACTGAGGGCCCTGGACTACAGTCACATGAAAAACAACAGCGATTAGCATTGAAATGCAAGCTTTTTTTTGTCTAGTTAGAAATATTGCTTCGGTGGGTTGATTTCACCTTATATCGCTATTTGTTTTATATTGGGAGTCACAGCCTAATTACCAGTATTTTTGTCTCTCACTGTGTTTTTTTAAAAATATTTATTCGCACAAAGCTATATTTAAGGTTACTTTTTCCGCGTCACTTCTTCACTCTATTTAAACTCCACCCACCCCTCTTATTGTCTCTCTCCTTCTCGCTCTCTCCCCTCTCCAATTCTCTCTCTACAAACTCTCCCCTCTATCTTTTTTAGCCTTTCATTCTCTCTCACCCCTTTATCTGTTTCTCTTTCAAACTCCTTCATTCACTCTCTCTCCCCTTCTTTCTCTCTCTCTATCCCGCTCCACTCTTTATTCTATGTACACCCTTTCTCTCTTTCTCTCTCACCACCCTCTCTAATTGGGCATTATATCTTCACTCTATCTCTCACTCGGCAACACCACAGCATCACTCAGCGCAACCACAGCATCAATCAGAGCCAGCACAGCATCAATCAGAGCCAGCACAGCATCACTCAGCACCAACACAGCATCACTCAACGCCATCACAGCATCACTCAGTGCAACCACAGCATCACTGTGCAACCACAGCATCACTCAGCACAACGACAGCATCACTCAGCACAACGACAGCATCACTCAGCACAACGACAGCATTACTCAGCACAACCACAGCATCACTTAGCGCCACAACAGCATCACTTAGCGCCACAACAGCATCACTCAGCGCCACCACAACATCACTCCGCGCCACCACAGCATCACTCAGCACCACCTGTCAAGGTTTTACTCCAAACTCCCAGGATCGGTGCGTTGCTCAAATGGGTCCACCTCTCAATCGCTCCACTCTCTGACGCTATAACAGCGCAGAGGGTAGGAGGGATTAAGCGAGGGAAGGAAAGGATGGGGACAGCGGGGAGGGAGACCTACAACACAAGAAATACAAGTAAAGGCCGGTTCCACTTCTTTTAGCACACTTATTAATAATCACAACACATACGGTGCAGTAACTACCTGTAAAGAAAATAAAGAACTTGCTTTCCTGCAGACCAGTTCTTTGATGAAGGTATCATATCCTAGGGAGGCTCTTTATATGCAAATGAGAATAATACAAAATGATAAGTATCAACAATCTAAATGCTCACACTACCTACTCACACATGCTCACTCACTCAGACTGTACCCACCACAATGAATGTTGACACTTGCATCACAGAGGGGGTTGAGCGTAACTCACACCACTGCCCCTGCTAGGAAGAAAGATCACAAGAACCACAAGTCCTTAGCAATACTCATCATCATAAATGAATACTAACGGTGTTGGCATTAACCTTTCATGCCAAGCACTCTTCGGCTGCTCGTATCACAGCAAACGTATAATTCAGCAATACTCCTCTTCTAACCACCATGAATAGTTAATCCTTGAACGTTACACGAGTGAATTTAGAAGCTTCTTATATCAAAGTCAAGGTCAAAACGCAAGGCTTGGAACCATGCGTTCCGTTTCATTTCCTTAATCAGTAGCCACCTATGCCCCCTCTCAGAGTGGTGACTACGTCACCCTTACCACCCTGTATGTTTTCGTTGTCTCTGTGATATCGTCAGCGTGGGTTTCTCTGCCTCCGACGTCAGTTTGATCAGAATTCGCAGCACCGCTTCTCCGCCGCCCTCCTGCATATGAGGCTTCCGGGCAGGCGCGTCATCAACGCGTGCGCGAGCCTACCCGGAAGCAGGATGTCTGGGAAATGTAGTTTTTGGGGCGCTAGCGAGCACGCTGCTACCGCGTTCGTCATGCGTCCCGTACTGAAGATTGCCCCAGCTTCAGGCGAGTGTGACAGTACATTCCTCTCCCTAGAGGGGTCGACGAAGACGGGGCTTTCCAGGAAATCGCACATGGAACGCCCGAACCAACCGGGGTGCATGAACACTCCTTGCTGGTTCCCAGGAATTCTCCTCTGCACTATATCCTTTCCATGAAATTAGATACCATAAGGAGGATCCCCTCATCTTGGAGTCTACAAATCCTGGACACCTCATATTCGGGCTCACCGTCCACCCACACGGGAGGGGTTCCTTTCTTCACTGGTGTGTAGGAAGGTTTCAGCAACGATACATGGAACACTGGGTGTATTTTCATGGTTTTTGGCAATGCTAAACGGACTGAGACTGGGTTGATGCATTTTATCACCTTGTAAGGCCCTACGTAGCGAGGGTTAAAAATGCTGTATCTGCGAAACCTAATGTTCTTAGTGGATAACCAGACCACATCGCCAGGCAGGTATGGGGGACCCTCCCTACGATGTACATCGGCTTGCCTTTTGTAACGTGTCTTAGCTTTTTGAAGGTTCAACCTCGTCCTTTTTATAGTACGTTGTATATGTTTCACTCTGTCCTGCACCGCAGGTAGTTTAAGATCCATCCCTGGGTGAACTAATGGCAAGAATCTAGGATGAAACCCATAGTTGCTGTAGTAAGGGGTGTGATTAGTGGACTGGTGGATCGCACTGTTGTACGCTGTTTCTGCCACCCACAACAGGTCCAGCCACTCATCCGTGTTTTCTTTCACGTAGCAACGTAGATATTGCTTTAACGTTTGGTTCAAACGCTCAGTTTGTCCATCGGTTTGTGGATGGAAACTTGTGGATTTTGCTGATTTTATTTGCAGGGCCTCACACCACACCTTCCAAAAATGAGCCGTGAATTGGGATCCACGATCGGATACAATAGTAGACGGCACTCCATGTAAACGTACTACCTGACTCAGGAGTATTTTGGCTAACTGCCCAGAAGTAGGTAGAGATTTACAAGCTATGAAATGTCCCATTTTCGTGAGGCTATCAACCACTACCAGAATTACCGTGTGACCTTGATCTTTAGGCAACCCTACTATGAAATCTATGGATATAGTAGACCATGGAATCGCGGGTGTGGGTAGCGGTTGCAGTAACCCCTGAGCCTTTCTGTGGTCTGATTTTGCTTTTGCACATGTTTCGCATTTCCTTACAAACAATACCACATCTGTTTTTACTGAAGGCCACCAAAAATATCTCAGAATCCTGTCTAGTGTTTTGTCGATGCCATTGTGTCCTGCGCTGGGATCCGTATGACACCAATGAAATACTCTCTCTTGTAAAGCTTTTAAGGGGATTAACATCTGTCGGTTTCTTATGGGCACCCCTTGTCTTATTTTCCATTGTGGATGTACCTTGAGCCATTTCCTCCATATGGGAGTGGTGCTTGCCCGAGCCACAGAGCGTAAAAACTGCTCAGAGTGTACCACACCTATGACTTGATCAGGGCCAAAATAGATAGAGTTTGATCTTTTACCGGGCTACACGCTGTATCTTGTCGGGTGAGAGCATCCACCTTCCTGTTCTCCGCACCTGGTCTGTAGGTGATGATGTAATCGAATTCAGAGAAAAACAACATCCAGCGCATCTGCCTGGGGGATAGCAGACGGGCAGACCTCATAAATTGTAGATTACGGTGATCGGTGTATACTGTGATCACATGCTTGGCTTCCATCAAATGATGTCTCCAGGTAGTGAAAGCATCCTTAATGGCCATTAACTCTTTTTCCGCAATGGTGTACCTTGTTTCTGCCTCATTTAGCTTGCGAGACATGTAGGCTACAGGATGTAGCTGTCCTGTCTTCTCACTCCTTTGTGATAGTATTGCCCCCACTGCCATATCTGACGCATCAGCTTCTACTACATACGGCTTCTCAGGATCTGGGTGGGCCAAAACAGGGGCTGAGGTAAAGGCTCTTTTCAGCTGAGAAAAGGAGGCTTCAGTTTCGATAGTCCATTCAAATGTAACGTTTTCCGTAACAACCTTGTTATTGGTGTAACCACCCTTGAAAACTGAGGAATGAATCTTCGGTAGAAATTGGCAAAGCCTAAAAAACATTGAACCTCCTTCACATTAACTGGTTGTGGCCAATCCGTTACGGCTTTTATTTTCCGATCAGACATTTCCAGACCTTGTGGTGAAATGATTACTCCTAAAAACTCCACCCTCTGAACACTGAATTCACATTTAGTGAGTTTGCAAAACAGACCATTGTCTCGCAAGGCTTGCAGGACCAGACACACGTGTTGATAATGCTGGCCCACTGAAGCAGAATATATCAAGATATCGTCTATATAGACTACTGTGAAGACGTCCAGATACTCCCGCAACACTTTGTTCAAAAAGAACTGAAAAGCAGCGGGAGCGTTACATAGGGCATCACTGTATACTCATATAACCCAAAACGAGTGCGGAACGCTGTCTTCCACTCATCTCCCTTCCTCACCCTGACTAGGTGATAAGCGCCTTTTAAGTCCAATCGTGTGTATATTTGAGCAGTTTTCACCTGGTCCAGTAGGACTGGAATCAAAGGTAGGGGGTACCTGTTCTTAACGGTAATGTGGTTCAAGGCCCTAAAATCGATGGAGGCGCGTTTTTCCCTGTTAGCCTTTGGTATGAAAAACAAAGGGGAAGCTGCAGGGGACTTGGATGGCCTTATGAAGCCATTCGCCAAATACTAATCCAGATATGATTTGAGATGCTCGTTTTCCTTATCCGTGAGAGCATAGATCCTACTACATGGAACTACAGCACCTGGCACTAGATCAATCTGACAGTCGTAAGACCGATGAGGAGGTAACACATTGGCTTGTTGCTCATTGAACACTTCCCTGTATCGTTCGTACTCTTTGAGTAGGGTTATGTCCTGTTCAGCTGTGGTAGCAATGTGAAGGAGTGTGGCTAAGGCTTTTACCGGCAGATCCCTGTTTTCCTGACTGCAATGTTCCTTGCATTCCGGGCAGTTAAAAAGTACAGTCTTGGCCACCCAATCTATGGAAGGATTGTGCTTCATCAACCAAGGCAACCCCAGAATGATGCCGTACTGAGGTGCTCGGATTATGTTAAAGCTTAGGGACTCTACATGTTGAGGAGCACAGCGTACTAATAATTCTCTTGTGGAGAAACCAATTGGTCCCGTGATCAATTCCCTCCCATCTATGGCCAAAACCGGTTCAGGCACTTCTTTCTTAAGTAATGACAACTGCAATACCGTAGCCAATGCCTCGACCATAAACAGCCCAGTGGCCCCTGAATCTATCATAGCTTCCAGATCTCTCCACCCTTCTGATAAGTGGATTTGGATAGGGATTCTAAAATGTCCTGCTGTGTTCACCTGTATATCCAGAGTGGAAGGGATTACCAAGCCGCTCAAAAGCTCCCTCCTGTTACTTTTGAGCATTCTAGTTTTCCGATTTAGGGGGCACGGGAGCCCTCACACTATCAAACCCGGGTTTATTCTTGGGTTTAGCTAGGCAATCCCTTACAAAATGGCCTTTCTTGCCACAATACAAACATAGCCCATTCTTACGTCTTTGCTCACGCTCCTCTTGCGATAAAGGAGCCCTTACAGTACCTATCTCCATGGGTTCTGACTCCCCAGCCGTGCTAGACTTAGGAAACCTTGGTTTTTCGTATCTAGTAAAAACCCGATCAGATCTTCTCCTGTCGGTCCGGCGATCGTTTATTCTACTGTCTAACCTCAAGGCCAGATTAATGAGATCAGTACACGTGGCTGGTTGAGGATCTACCTGGGCTATCACATCTTTGAGCTCATCTCGTAATCCTTGGTGAAACAAGGCAGCCCTCTTATCTTCAGGCCATCCGGTCTCTGATATCAACTTCTGAAAAGCATTTAAATACACCACTAGATCTTTATTACCTTGCCTTAGCTCCAATAACTCTCTATCGGCTGAGAAACTATGGGATCTCCTATCGAAGATATTCTCAAACTCTCTTCTAAAACCGTCCCAATCGTGTAACAGAGGATCATCATTACGAACCAACGGGATGGCCCACAAAGCGGCATCTCCCGCCAAATAAGAAATAAGGAAGGCTACCCTCGCTTGATTAGTAGGAAACGCCCTAGGTTTACACGTAAAGTGCAACAACACCTGTGTCATAAACACCTGTATTTTGCTCTCATCCCCTGTAAACCTTTCAGGGGCCGCCAACGGTATAGGCGTGGGAAATTCCACCGATAACGGGGCTGCTGCACCTGCAAAGGTACCTGAGGACCAAGTAGCACCACTACCTCTTCCAGCACTCACATCAAACGGATTCCTCTGCAATTTATCAACACGGTCTTGTAAGGCCGCGGTTTCTGCCCTAGAGGCAGCTAATTCCTGTTGAACCATAACCAAGGCCGCCATTACATCATCTAGGGTGGCCATCATCAACCAACACCGATCAGGAGAGAATAAATTCTTGGGCTGCGAATTCTGTCAAGGTTTTACTCCAAACTCCCAGGATCGGTGCGTTGCTCAAATGGGTCCACCTCTCAATCGCTCCACTCTCTGATGCTATAACAGCGCAGAGGGTAGGAGGGATTAAGCGAGGAAGGAAAGGATGGGGACAGCGGGGAGGGAGACCTACAACACAAGAAATACAAGTAAAGGCCGGTTCCACTTCTTTTAGCACACTTATTAATAATCACAACACATACGGTGCAGTAACTACCTGTAAAGAAAATAAAGAACTTGCTTTCCTGCAGACCAGTTCTTTGATGAAGGTATCATATCCTAGGGAGGCTCTTTATATGCAAATGAGAATAATACAAAATGATAAGTATCAACAATCTAAATGCTCACACTACTCACACATGCTCACTCACTCAGACTGTACCCACCACAATGAATGTTGACACTTGCATCACAGAGGGGGTTGAGCGTAACTCACACCACTGCCCCTGCGAGGAAGAAAGATCACAAGAACCACATAAGTCCTTAGCAATACTCATCATCATAAATGAATAATAATGGTGTTGGCATTAACCTTTCATGCCAAGCACTCTTCGGCTGCTCGTATCACAGCAAACGTATAATTCAGCAATACTCCTCTTCTAACCACCATGAATAGTTAATCCTTGAACGTTACACGAGTGAATTTAGAAGCTTCTTATATCAAAGTCAAGGTCAAAACGCAAGGCTTGGAACCATGCGTTCCGTTTCATTTCCTTAATCAGTAGCCACCTATGCCCCCTCTCAGAGTGGTGACTACGTCACCCTTACCGCCCTGTATGTTTTCGTTGTCTCTGTGATATCGTCAGCGTGGGTTTCTCTGCCTCCGACGTCAGTTTGATCAGAATTCGCAGCACCGCTTCACCGCCGCCCTCCTGCATATGAGGCTTCCGGGCAGGCGCGTCATCAACGCGTGCGCGCGCCTACCCGGAAGCAGGATGTCTGGGAAATGTAGTTTTTGTGTTGGGGGGGGGGGGGCGCTAGCGAACGCTGCTACCGCGTTCGTCATGCGTCCCGTACTGAAGATTGCCCCAGCTTCAGGCGAGTGTGACACCACCATAGCTTTACTCAGCGACACCACATCATCACTCAGGGCCAACACTGCATCACTCAGCACAACCACAGCATTACTCAGCACAACCACAGCATCACTTAGCGCCACAACAGCCTCACTCCGCGCCACCACAACATCACTCCGCGCCACCACAACATCACTCCGCGCCACCACAGCATCACTCAGCGCCACCATAGCTTTACTCAGCGACACCACATCATCACTCAGGGCCAACACTGCATCACTCAGCACCACCACAGGATGACTCAGCACCACCACAGCATCGCTCAGCGCCACCACAGCATCACTCAGCGCCACCACAGCATCACTCAGCGCCACAACAGCATCACTCAGCGCCGCCACAGCATCACTCAGCGCCGCCACAGCATCACTCAGCGCCGCCACTGCATCACTCAGCGCCAAGACAATATCACTCAGCACCACCACAGCATCACTCAGCGCCAAGACAATATCACTCAGCACCACCACAGCATCACTCAGCACCACAGCAGTATCACTCAGCAACACCTGAGTATCATTCAGCATCACCTCAGCATCGTCTCCGCAACAGTCAACACCACCACCACTACCACCTCAGCATCACTCAGCACCACCTCAGCCTGCTCTCGGAATCTAGCATCTGTTGATTCTCCCCTAGCGTCTGGCCGCTGCTAGTGTTATAATACAGGTACTAGTTCCCAACCTTCACCCTCCGATTGTTTAAGCCCCCTCAAAAAAAAATCTTTAACAAACAACCATTGCAATAGGCAGAAACAAGTTGCCAGCATTGCAAGAACAAAGGAAAACTGAGGAAATTTTTTATTGTAAATACTTTTTTTTAATATGGTCGTTCAGTTTTACATAATGCCTTCTTGGTCATATATAAAGTAACAAAAATGCTTCTGACACTTTTTTATTGTAACTTTTCAGCATGCCGCACAGCAGCCACACTTCTCTACAGCACAGCTTGAAGACATTGGCAAAGTCAATAGCTCTGGCTAAACACTTATAAGGCCCCAAAGGCGAGACCTATTGGCTATGCCAATGCTTGTTTTTGTTAGACAGGGGTAGATTAAGTGATTTGCCCAGAATCACAGGATGTTCAGCGTCATTGCCGAGACTCGAACCCAGTTCCCCAGATTCGAGATCGACCGCCCTAGCCGTTAGGCCAACTACTCTCCCCTAAACATTAAAGAGCGCAGTATCAAATAACATTGTAGTACATTGGAACCTGGAGCCCCTATGCAAAAGCTGATCTCTAATTTCTTTATTACAGTCGAGTTGTGATGTCTCGTAACTCTAATAACAAAATGATGCAGATGCTCAACTGTAAGTTATTACAGTTGAGTTGCGACATAATGCCTGCTGCCAGCACCCAAGATGAGAGGTGAACTGCCTTCTTCCTGTCTGTTTTTCTAAATGAACAGTGATAACAGAAAGGAGATATTAATGTCAACATGTTTATTTTGTGCACACTGTTGGTCATTACAGAAAGATAGAATCTCACTGCATGCTTCCACACATTCTGACCCACTTTTTGTTTAATTCGACTTATATTAGTCGGATCCTAATAGCTTTTTGTAACAAAATACTAACTGATGTTGGTGTGTTAAAATTTTGCACTACAGTTTCTACTTTAATTCTTCATGTCTGAAAACATCCTGTCACTTTCATAAGAAAGATCAAGAGACGAAGGACAGAAAGGGTGATGTTGTGACCATGTATTATAAGAAAGAATGTATCCCCTGCCGTATATTATACGGACATTGCAAATTACATTGTAGTTCCATGACCTTATCAGGGAACTTGGCCTTTGGTGATGGAAATCATCAGTGACTTACAATGGCCTTACTGATGTCTGCATGGGTCTTACATTTTAGAATAACAGTTCCCTTTGGTTGGAGATCATTAGATACAGTTTTCACACATATCTAATACTAGTCACCTTATTGTCTGGGTATACTACTGATCTCTGGGTTGGGGGACAGGTGTCACCTCACGTCCTGTACCAACCAGTCTTCCAACATGTTACACCAATTACCAGTTACAAACTACTGCGCAAGTCTTCACCCACAGGTATTGTGCCACCAAGTTTCTTTGGGGTAAACTCTTCAGAACCCATTTTGTTAATCACCTCTATGGTGACATGCTTCTGGGTTTCCTAGCTAATTCTGCTAAAATAGAGTCCCATACCATGTCGGATTGCATTTGAATGAGTAATAGCGATCAGCTCACTTCTGCCCCTTGATTAGACAGGCAGAGATTCTGGTCTCCAGGAGCTTCCCTTCCTCTGCCCTCCGCCACTTAAGAGCTCTGGGGGGGGGGGTCCATGATATGGCTATTTGTCTTTTTGCAACCATACAGGCTACACCTGCAGATTTGCAGAACGATTTTATTTTTAGGTTTGGACATTAGGGTTATTAAAGATGTCTCAGACATGTGAATTATTGCCTTACCAGTGAGTTTTGATATTATATTAGTCACCACCTCTCAGTATTCACCAAATGTTAATTAGTCTCATACAATGCGAAAGAAGTTGCAGTTTCCTGTCCCATATCTATAATATCTGTCCTTTATAGTGGTATATCCTACCTAAGCACTTTGAAGTAGATAATTAAACAATAGTAGCTTGACACTGGTATTTCGAGACACTGATGGTGAAACTCAATATATTTGTCCACTCCACAGCTGCTGGCTCCCTGCCTACATCGGTTGTCCATTTAACTTGATCATCTTCTTGGTTGGGTTTGGACATCTCTTGTATTGCTCGGTATAATGGATTCCCCCATTTCTTCCCACGTCTCATCGTCATGCTTTGGTAGTTCCATAGTCTCACATTCCCAAATCAGGTACTACCTGAGGAAGGCGGAAGCTGAAACGTTGTAGTGGAAATATATTTTTGTTCTTTGGTGAATCTATCTATTTGAGTCACTTCTTTCTTGGATATTTTATTTCTTTGTGACTCATTGTATCCTTTGGGATCCAGATTTTTGCCCTGGCTGGCTGTTGTTTTCTTGTGATCCTTCATCTTCAAGTATATATATATATATATATATATATATATATATATATATATATATTCACTGAAAAAACCAGAGGTTTTAGGGACAGTTATAGTTAGTTGGACATTGCACTCGTACAAAACCCGTGAAATTCCCCGTTATAGTTAGTTCAGCTAACTATAACTCGCGCCCGCAATGCACTGCTGATGACGTCACATATTACATCACTCATGACATGGTCAGTGACATCACTGATGACATCACTGATGACATCTCAAATGACATCACTGATGACATCATCCAGTGACTGTGTGTTTCTGTAAAGTTTAAATGTTTAATATATATAGGGAAAGGCGTATTGAAGAATGAGTGGGTGTATAAGTGTCTGAATGGATGATTTAGTACGTGCGTGACTGACTCTACAAGTGAGTGATTAAACGTATCTTACTGAATGCATGGGTTAGTGACTAAACTGTGTGAATGTCTGTATCCGTCTGTTGGTGTGTAAGTGGATGCATGGATTTGCGAATAGCTACATGAGTGTCTATATGGGTTATTTATTGGTTCTATGAGTATCTGTATGGGTGCCTGAGTGTTTGTGTGGATGGGGTGTGTGCGACTGTGCATAGATGTGTGAGTGGGTGATTCACTGGGTGGATGGTTTCAAGAGTGCATCTGTGATAGACTGTATGGGTGGGTAAGTGTGTGTAAGAGTGTGTTAGTGAGTGAATGTATGTCCCAGTGGTACATGTGTGAGTAACTAAATATGTGAAAGGCAGTATATATGTGTATTGGAGTATATAAATAGCTATAAGCGAGAGTGAGTGATTGTGATAGTGGCTGTATGGATGAGTGTGTGCTTGTATCAGTGATTGTATAAGAGCGTAACAATGTGCTAGTATTTGTATGATTAAGTGAGCTGGTGTGTGTATAACTGTATAGGTGAGTAAATGGCAGTGTGTTTAATTATTTGCATGACTGACTAGGTGTGTGAGTACCTCTATGGATGAGTGGCGGTGTTTGAGTGTCTATATAGGAGTAAGAGTGCATATGATAGTCCTGTACTGAGTGACCATAAGTATGAGTGACTGTACGGGTGAGTGAGTGGATGTGTGTGTGTAGACCTAAGAATCAGTGAGTGGGTATGTAGTTATTGGTGTTGGAGTGTCTATGGTTTTGCGAATGGCACTCTGTAATTTAGATTGGGTGTATCAAAGGTTATATTAGGGTGTGAGGAGCTGCATCAGATTATCACGTGGATGATGTCATCAGTGATGTCATCAGTGATGTCACTGACCATGTCATGAGTGATGTAATATGTGACGTCATCAGCAGTGCATTGGCGGGCGCGAGTTATAGTTAGCTGAACTAACTATAACGGGGAATTTCACGGGTTTTGTACGAGTGCAATGTCCAACTAACTATAACTGTCCCTAAAACCTCTGGTTTTTCAGTGAATTTCAAAGGTTTTTAAAATGCTAATTTCTAACTATAACGTGTCTGAAACCTATGGTTTTTTCAGTGAATTTCAAAGGTTTTTAAAATGCTAATTTGTAACTATAACGTGCCTGAAACCTACGGTTTTTTCAGTGAATTTCAAAGGTTTTTTAAATGACAATTTTTAAATGTATTAATTTTTATATTAATTTTTTTCATACTGATTTACTACATTTTTAGAAACAATTTTTTTTACATATTTTATTTGTCAAATTACATTGTAATTACATTATACATTACATTACAAAAAATACTTTCTCAGAATGAATTACTTTAGTTTAAATACTTTGCAGATAGGCAATAGACTTAAGTACAGTAGTTACAGTTGTTGCAATGGGCAACACATTTTCAAACACAATGCAACATTCAGCTCAATGTGAATTTCTAGTTAAATGCAATTAGTTACTTTATGGATTACTTTTGTAACCACAGGACTGGATCCTAGATTCAGTCCTGGTACATCTCCTGTAAACAGTTGAGTAAAAGCGTTTTGGTTACAGTCGTGATTTTTAAGGAATATTATTGTATTTTAAAAGTTGACACTTTGAAACTTTTTCTCATAGAATCACCAATGTTATCTTATGGAAGGAAATTCACTTAGCAGGTAAAAACTGTTATCGTTACTTTTTCTTACTCAGTGTTGGATCCTGGATCCAGCACTGGTGCATCTCCTGTAAACAGTTGAAAGAATGCGTTTAAGTCATACAGGCGATTTTTAAGGAATATTTGTAGTTTGTGAAAATCAACACTTTGAAACTTTTTGCTGAAAACCAGTCAATGTTAGCCTATGAAGGAAATTCAAGTTACCGGTAAGTACGGTTAAAATTACTTTTGAGGATCAGTACTGGGCTGAAACATGCAGCACTGAGGTCTCTCCTGATAACAGGTGAGTAAATCGGAATTCGTATTTCGGCTGATTTTAGAGGAATATTTTAAAGTTCCAAAACTCCACACTTAGAAGAATTTCCAAGTGAAACCAGTCAATGTTAGCCTATGAAGGAAATTCAAGTTACCGGTAAGTACGGTTAAAATTACTTTTCAGGATCAGTACTGGGCTGAAAGATGCAGCACTGAGGTCTCTCCTGATAACAGGTGAGTAAATCGGAATTCGGATTTCGGCTGATTTTAGAGGAATATTTGCACAATGGTGAAGGGAGGGGCGGGGCCTGAGGTGACATCTGTGCAAACGCGCCCCGTGGTGCGTTTTAAGTTGGGGGATTAAGTCCCCTTGAATCATGAGGGTCCCTACGGGCCAACTAGCCCACCAGGAACCTCCAGTATGTGCCGTGTTTCGTGAAATTAAAAGTCTTTTTACCCATGTGGGTTTCCTGAAAATAGAAAACACTATTTGCGCTGTACTCGATCCCCCGCAATACCGGACTCTCATGCCCTCTCAGCACATCGGTTGATAGTGCTGCAGGGCCGCCGACACGCAGCGGGGCGTTCTCACGGTTAGGCTTCCCGCTAAACATCCAACAAAGTTTTGCCCTGAAGAAAACGCCACTCGCATGAGTAACTCCTTTTAATGGCAGGGTACAGCAAACAAACAGCTTCTCATATCCTGGAGCATCACTGGCCAAACGCGTTTTCGGAAAACCATCTTTCCTTGTTCACTGGCAGACACTCGTCACGGCTGCCTATAGGGATCCTGCTTTATACAAATAGAGTCCCCGCCCCATTGGGCGTTACGGAGTTCCCGCCCCAGTGGGCGTTCATACAACTCTGCCTTCTGGTCATCTAGGCATTCTGGTACTTGCAGTCCCTTAGTAAAAACACAGTGGTCGGTGCCGTGCTTCGTGCAATTAAAAGTCTTTTTACCCATGTGGGTTTCCTGAAAATAGAAAACACTGACAACGTCAAATGCAACTCACTTGAGCAAGATTAAGGGCACTACGGATACCATGAGCCTCTGCGTGAGTCAACGCCCACTAGGGCAGGTGTCAGGACTTTAAATATAGCCTGAAATGCTTTGCGTTGTGAATCATTAATGCCTTTGAAAAAGTGCGAGACAGCATGAAACGCGTCAGGCTTTTGAACTTTTTTGCAAGATATCCTGCCAACTACGCTGCAGCTTCCATAATAAACAGTGATGTTAACCTACCTGCGTGTGGCTCTTCCGAGGGGGCAACTTTTCTTGTTGGATATATATATATATATATATATATATATAATATTTATATATAATATTTATATTACCTTGTGGTGGTCGCCAGTAGGTAGTTATAGTTAGAACCTAGTTTCTATAGGAATAGTGTTTTTTGTTTTGCTAATAACTTTGGCGTCATTTGATGATTCTACACAAACTTTTCAAAACCTGTGTGTCAGTCACTTCAGCTTCTGATTTGTTAAGCGGGAGAAAAGGGGCGGCGGTCTCAAAACGTGTTTTACCCATGCAATTTCCCATAGGGATTTTAGAAACTACTACAGCCCGAACCGTTGAACGGAATTGCACCAAATTTGGCAGAAAGATAGATCTTGGTTCAGAAAGTGTTTTTTGTAATTTAGTCTAAATCTGTTCAGTAGTTTTGGAGTTAAAGAAAAAAGATTTATATCTATCTAGAGGTTAGGATTTACCACAGTGGATCTGTGCGCTAACAGCAATGCCGTGATTGGCTGCCACCACTTCAACCAGGCAGAGTCAGAGTCCCCCCCCCCCAAAAAAAAACCCATAAAAGGGCAGGTTTATTTAAAAAAAATTCTTACTGCAAATTTGTGGCAGATCCGCATAAAAAAATAAATAAAACACGAGCCGTCTCCCTTACTTGATTTTTTTTTTTTTACACTTTCTGAGTGGGCCAGGTCCTGAGGGGGGACAATTGATCTATTTGTGGGAGAGGGGCATGAATGGTCCCCCCCTCCCCAGGACGATGTTGGCCTTGGGGCCTGGATGATTGTGGGGAGGGGGAGCCGCGTGGCCCTCCTCCCCAGACCACCCCCCCCAGGGTCTGTCCTTTTAAAAACAAGTGGAAGGGGGGCAAGCAGCCCCCCTCCCGGGCCTATTTTGGCCCGGGACCCCATCCCCTGGGGCTAGGCTGTAATCAAAAAGAGGGAGGGGGGCATGCAGCCCTCCTCCATGCGCCGATTTCAGCCCCGGTGACCCCATCCCCTGGGGCTCAGCCATATTCTAAAGGGGAGGGGGCACGCAGCCCCCCTCCCTGGGCCGATTTGAGCCCCAGGTACCCCTTCCCCTGGGACCCGGCCACCACTCCTAATTGCACCCACTGCATTATACCTTATGGGTGAAATCTGTACCACCTCACAGTTTTGCTATACTTGGGCCTAGAGATACCGGTCATGTATCAATTTTAGCATAAACATGTACACGGAGTGTAGATCCATTGTCACTTTTGTGATAACAGTACTTCATATGGCATTTATCTGCATTATCATAATTCCCTGTCTCAGACATAATCAGATTCTAGGCCTTTGTCCCCTCAACTGGGCCAAGTCAATCACTATGCTGGCCAGCAGAAGGCTCAAAGGTCTCCCTACACAATGGAACCATTAACAGTTCTTGGTCCAGTTTGTGGGAATGGGTGTATTGGGGAGGAAATCTGCATGTGTTAATTTACTCTTCGCACTCCACATTGTCTGGGCAAACCAAAGCCACATAAACAAAGGAGGAAGGCCAGACCTTTGGAACCAAAAATAGGAGGGGCTCCTCTTTGGAGTTTTGGTGGGAAGGGATCAGAAAGCAGTGTCAATTGGGCCAGGGGCTGAGGCTACCAGGGAAGGTCTTTTTATAGATCACTTGAAGTCATCATAATGCTATGCAATAGGGCTGGGGCAAAGTCATGATGTAGTACCTTCGGACTAGGCAGAGGTGCCCACCTTCCAGAACTTTCCACTCCCACTTAAAAATCCCTGCAGAGGCGAGAGACACTTGAGAAGACACTGGACATTGGCCTGCAATGGCAGAATAATGCCCAGCTGGATGGATGAATACCCCTGAACTTCTGCAAGGATGGACTTTGGGACTCTGAAACTTATACTGGCAATGTGACAGAGAGGCTGTTCAGCTGGTTGGATGTGGAGGAGCTGTGGAAGATCCCCCCCAAGCAGGAGCCCAGGCAACGGACAGGCCCAGCAGCTGGAACAGAAATAAGCAACAGAAGCAAATCTAGAGGTCTGAAGAAATTACTCCTGGTGGCTAGAGCTCAACACCACCAAAACCAGGAAACTCTGACCTAGAGAGCTGGCACAATGAGCTTGAGAAGCCTGGTTCACTGGGGGACTGGGAAGGAAATTATTGCATAGCCACCACCGCAGTTTGAAAAAATACTCTTGGGGTGGGCCAGGGCCTGGAGGTTGGCACAACCTCTTATTTTACATTTTAGGGATAGGGGGCATGCGTGGAGCTCTGTCCCAAAAACCACTTTTGGCCCTATGGACGCCATTCCCAGGGTCTGTTGAGATCTGTCTCGGGGGAACTAGGCCCCCTGAGTCACTATTGTGCTTCCACATTGTTGGGTGCCTTTCCCCACTTTCTGAACCCATGCCTGGGACATTTGTGATTTTGCTACTGTTAGTGTTCCATTAAGAGAGTTGACAAAAAGAAATGTCCCGTTCAAATAGTCTGTTGAATGTGATCAAAGTTTCAAAGAAATAAAATATGCAATTGAGAATGCAACTTTGACCCCAAACTACACACTGAGATCACAGTGGTTGCAAACCCGCTGTGGGGAAATCCTTGCTCAACATAATGGTCATCCGAATGCTCAGAGACACATTGTGGCCTATGCCAGTCGGAGCCTGACTGACACCGAACGTGCCTATTCTCAGCCAGAGAAGGAGTGTGGCTGTAGTGTGGGCCTGCGAACATTTTCATGTTTCTGTCTGGAAAACGTTTCACTATCATCACAGAACACCAAACGCTAGTTGTCATCTTCGGAAATCTGAAAGGCAAGATGCCCCCTCGCATTGAAAGGTGGGGTCTGAGACTGCAAGAGTACGATATATAATTGTACACAAGCCGGGTAAAGACCAGAACTCTGCAGAATATTTTGCACGAGCACCGCTAAATCGTCACAGTTCGACATCCAAGACAGCTGAGGAGTACATCGACTTCATTGGGAAGTCTAGTATGCTAGCGGCCATACCAACTGAACAGATTATCAGTGGCGGCTGACACAATGAAGAGGTGGTGAGGTGGGTGGAGGGGGCGCAGAGGAGCGTGGGAGGGAGGAGGACAGGGGGGAGTTAATAATGAATTTTCTTTAAAAAATTACCTGAAGCTGCCGGCCGCATCGCTCCTCGCGCCCCAGTGTTCTGCTGTGTTGCTTCCTGGTCCTAGCAGGCACTGGGGCTGCATCAGACTCCCTGTGCAATCTCCGTGCTGCTCTCATACTATGAGAGCAGCGCAGGGATTGGCCTGAGCGGTCTGAAAAGATGCTCCGCTCAGGACAGAGAGTCTATGCTGTATCTCCAGCACAGCTTTTCAATACACCCGGGTTGGAGAAACCTAAGTGCTCATGTGTATTTGGCTGGCCTGAGACGGCCGGCCGGCCGGCCAAACACACATGCGCAGTTCGAGAGTGCACATAGCACTCCTCCTCCTCCTCCCATGCCCCAGCCCCGCCCCTCCCTGCACAAGCTGGTTAAGAGTCGGTAAATGAAAATAAAAACAATTATGGTATATCGTTTTATTTTTCACTTGCAGATTATTGAGGCTACAAATGCTGAAAGAACATGCATTTTCACAAAGCCATCATTCTGGCTCAGTCCTGTAAAAGGAGTGTTCGACCTCTTGTTGACAATGTCGAATTAAAAACATTTAAGGATGAATTGTCTGTGACCAAAGAAGGTGTTATTGAGAGGCTCAATAATTGTTATACCAGAGAGCCTGAGACAACAGGTCACTGAACTAGCCCATGTGGTAGTGTAGCTACAAAAAGAGCCCTAAGAGACTGAGTGTGGTTCCTGCGCTTAGACAAGCAGGTTGAGAGGGAACTTAAAGGGTGTCATCTTTGCAACTGCTTTTCCGCCAAAGCTTCTCAACATCCACTGACCATGTCTGACCTTCCTACGAAGCCTTGGGAAAGGATTGCAGTTGATTTCTTTGGGCCCCTAGGGAACGGACATCATCTCATGGTAGTCATTAATGATTATTCATGTTTTCCTTTGGTAGAGGGTTTGTCATCAACAGCCCATGACAAGGTCATTGAGAGGCTGGACAACATCTTGACAGCATGGAGTATCCCCGCCATCCTCAAATCTGACAACGGTCTGCTGTTCAACAGCAAAGAGTTTAGAGAGTTCTTAGTCAGAATGAATGTCAAGCATCAAAAGAGTTCACCTCTGTGGCCCCAAGCAAATTGTGTTGTGGAACGTTTTATGAGTACCCTCAAAAAGGTTAGTCAACAAGCATCCCTTGAGGGAAGTGAAGAACGCCCTGTGTCAACCTTCTGTGCTTATCGTTCAACTCCTCACTCCACAACGGGTGAAAGCCCCGCCACCTTGCTGTTTGGGAGAGCCATCAGAACCAAACTGTCACAATGGACAGCAGAGCAATCCTTGAGTGTTGACAAGGTTCATGTCACCAACATTTCTCGGAAGTGCAAGATGAAGACACATGCTGAGCAGCGGTGTAGAGCCCAAGAGACAATCTTCAATCAAGGTAACTTGGTTAGGCAAAAACGAAAGTGGAAAAAAGACACGCCATTTGCTGTCGACCCTCTTAGGGTTGTGGTGACTGCACATTGTTCCATAAAGTCCAACACACGGGACTCATCAAATTTCAAACACCTACCCCTGCGATTGTCAGCTCCTACACCTACCGGCAAGGCCGTCCTATCTGACAGTCGAGATCAAGCATCAGAACCTGAACCATCGGTGCCTGAACAGAGTGCATCTAAACCACTCCCTGTCACTCGATCTGGTCGACTAGTGCGAGCACCATGACAACTCATTGAAGAAATAGACTATAACTGTTTGTACTTTTTACTTAACAAAAGGGGAGATGTAGTGTTGTGAGACTGTGTGCTAGGACCCTTGTGGTTCTGGGCAGACTCAGTAGAGGAAGTATGTAACTGGTTGGGAGGTGTGGTTATTAATGGTTATGACGTAATTAGAGAGCAGAGTGAGATAGTATGCTGAGGAATAAAGAAATACAATCCAGAGCTCCAGGTGTGGATATTGTTTTGCATGCTTCTGGGCTGGGAAGGACGCTACAGTGTGAAGACTGTTCTTCATGCCAATCAATAAGGATCAGTAGGTTCCCCACTGTACCCCCTTCCTTTGTATTTACCTCTAGGGCAGAGTCATTCTCCTTATGTTGCTTTTTATTTTCAAACATGAGTTTAGGTTGCCATTAGTCAGCCTTTCCCATAGCTAGATATAGGGAACAGGAGCTGCGTAAATGAGAAAGAAGAATGTTGTTCTATCAGTGCTATGGCAGCACTCCAAGTAGGACGAGGACTATTACAATTGGCCAGGAGCATAATGGTCAATGTCGTTACCAGAGTAGAGCTTCAATTTACTTCATAAAATGAGCCCTCACAGAGAAAATCCGCACTCCAATGGTGACTCAGGAACAGCTCCGCTGCACCGGCAATCATTGCGGCGCAGGCCTCAACTCTTTTTGGGATGAGGCTAACATGTTGGAAGCAGGCCTTACGGGTTAGAGGGCTTTGCTCAGCCGATCCAGCTCACACTGACATGCGGATCACTTGGCTGGCACTCAGGGGTCCAGGAGGGCAGTCTCGGCCAGAGCAGTCTCCAAATGCGGCTGACTGGGCCAGATTCCAGCAGATGGTGGAGGTGGTCCTGGAGCACCTTCAAAGTGCATCCGCCATCTTGCATACATGCCAACATTTTAGAACAGCAAAGTGGGATATTTTAAAAGAAATAGGGAGACTGTATTTTCCCCATTGGCTTCTATTGAAGCAGAGGCAATTCTAGATGGGTGACAGCCAAAATAAAGCTATTTTTGGCTTCACAAAAAGGGAGTCTCCCGCCTCAATCGGGTCTGTTGGCATGCATGATCTTGGTCAGTCAGATCATGCCCTCGCCCTAAAACGTTTTTAACACAGCTTTTGCACCAATGTGGCAGCTGACTGGCATTAATGCTAGTAGGCTAATGCCTGAATTGATAGATTAAATCAAAGGCTCCAAGAGCCAGTTCTCTGCAGGTTTCCAGTATCTTCACTGTAGGTCTCTATCTTACTTCTTCTTAACAGTAGTAATGAAGGACTGGTGACTAAATGTGGACGTTTTTATACATTTGCAACACCACCTATCTCCCTATTATCAACACTGACAGCAACGCAGGTGCTTAACACATCTGATGTACAGTTCAAGGTACCAGGAGACTGACATTCTACCAGGGTCCACAGCTCAAAGCATCGCAGACCACTCCTTCACCATGATGTTAATGTGCAGGTATGTAGAAACTTTTGTTTCACAGTAACAAGGGTATCCATCATCAGTTGCTCTGTATGTGGTAGTCTGTGAGTGCATTATGTTCCCATAAGTCTCTTTGGGCATCAGTACTGGCCATCCATGCACAATACACAACTGTTGTGGTGTTCCCTACCGATTACACCGTAGTGTATGATGGTGGATCAAATGAGTTAGCTACTGTACCAGAAAGTAATTAAGGGCAATGTTGGGCATCTACATGCAAATTAGCGTCAACCGCTCTCCATCTAGTTGCCTTTCTACAGCAAAATTATAAACCGTCTCTAGTGTTGTATTCCTCTTAGGGTATCCATAAACGGGCTTTCCAGTATCATGTCCTTGTATAGGCACAATTCGCCCTGCCCTTATATAGGCATAAAATCCCAGCCCTTATTTAGGCATTAAACCATGCACTCCAAATACAGGCATGGTCTCTGACATCCGTCCACCCTAACGTCACAACGAGTTCATGAAGAATAGACCCTTAGGCTGCGGGAGTTTCACTAGTCCAGGACTATTGATTTCTTCAAGGACTCATACATTATGCATGAACCATTATTCCTTAGGGGGTTCATTCATGACGTCTTTCGCTGTCCAACTCACGTCAATGCTAACATTCTTAGGTGCTCTCAGGTATAAATATACCTTCCCTAGCCCCTGTAAACCAGAGGAGACCTCGACTTCAGAGGAGCCCGTGTCCCGGCCTGACGCACTGAGAAGACGCTGCCATTCCCTGCACGCAGAGAGCCCAGCTTCCAGTGATCTGACTTCCCTTGCGGGGTGTTGGAGTTCGAGTCTGGCAAAGAGATTCCTACCTCTCTCATTCTTCAGGTATGGAGCTGACTAGAACCTAGAGGGACTCTTGGCATACTAGACTTAACATACTCTTAGTATACCATAGTAAGGAATACTTCACCTACTTCTTCCCTCTTCCTACACCTAGGTCAGGTTAGGTACATTGGGGTAGAATTAGCTTAGCAACGCATCGTATGAGTACTCGCATTTTTAGTCTGTGTTATTTATGTAAATACATATGTACTAAAAGATAATGCTATCGCAGTATTATTTATTTCTACTGCTCACCCTGTACATTATTTATCTCGCATACTGTCTTGTGATCATAACAGCACATTTTACTTACACCAGAAACAAGACTATTCAATAAATCCTTTATTGAAACGCCCGTCTATTTCTTTCTGTGTAACTTGGAGAAAACTAAGCATGCACGACTGAGCTGAGTGAAATAGTTATCTATTGTTTCCACGACTCTGGGACACGTTCTGATTCTAAAGGGAAACACAGTGGTCATGTTTTGCGGCTGCCAGAAACTACTCCCTTCTTGTTGTCAAGGAGTTTCTAGTGGCCTCTGAGCTAGCTGGCACAAGTAATTAAGTTTAATATACTCGATGGGGACATACTGACCTTAGTCCTATGTCAAACCTATAGGATATATTATTCCAATGCGCAGAGCCTATTAGGGAAATAGGAGCTACACTACATGGTGCCCAACGGTTTGGTAAGGCAGTAATTCAACGTTAGATACTGAGTAACTCAGCCATGCTTTTTCTCTCAAGACCCCTACCCATATACTCCAAAAGACGTCTGGAGTGGGCAGGGTTAAGTATCCACCACGGCTACATAGGGCAGTACCCTATATATTAGCGGTTTGGTTTGCTCAACGTTGAAGGATACAGTGTTCCACAATATTGTGCACCTTATCTTGGTTTCCTTGAAACTTGTTTTTCATTTTGCAAAAAAACAAAATGAATGAAGACGCCGGAGACGGTGTAACTGTGGCTGATCCAGCCCTAGCAGCAGTTTTTAACTTTACCGGTTTAAATGAAACTGAGGAGGGTGTTATACACCTCCCTCAAAACTTAAGAAGAGCCATCACTCTAAAACTTATGAAACATGGCCTACCACCAAGAGGCGGTAGAGCAGTTTTCGTGATAGAGGCACATGAATCCTTTCAGTCAGAGGTATTCTATTCATGGGTAATATTTCCTGAATCCAATTCAGTAACACACATGTTTCACTTCTACAAAGAAGATGAACCACCAGAGGAATACAGTCCTTTCGAGGATATAGAAATTCCATTAACATACCAAGAGCATCAGCTCTGGTTTAAAGGCGCCCTAAAACATCACAAAAACATTACCAGGCTCAGTCCACTAGGTAGACCAGGAGCAACATGGCCGATTTTAGCCGGCTACACACCTCATCCGGACATTGAAGAGATGTCAGATGAGGAGTTACGTACTCAACTCACAGAGTTAATAAAAATTTACAGACAATTGGTCCAATATGTCATGCAGACTTTTACAGTCCGACCACCATTGACATATCCAAATCCAACTCCCCAACAGGGGAATACACTAAAAATTACACCACAGACTCTATACGCAGTCATGGGTAAAATGCCCACAAAACGTGAGCAAATTCCATTTTGGATAGCTCAAAAAATTACTCAAATCGAAGCAGTATTTCCAAATACTAGCCCGCATGAGAAACACAGAATCCTAAAAATCAGTTTACCGATGGGGATCACACCACAACTGGAAGACTGGACCACTTGGGGCTCAGTCTTTGCTGCCATCTATACTAAAACACATGGTATTCCATCAATTGCGGTAATACCTGATGTCCTAAAACAAATTCAAAACGAATACGGGGCAGAGCCTGCTCTAAATTTAGGTATGAAATTACTGAAAAATTTCGACCAGGTCTCAACAATAATATTATAGGGGAGGCAGCAGCAGTGGCGATCCACCAAAAATTAAGGGAATTCGATGTTACAGAACATCAAACTGAGCTACCCAGAATAATTGAACAATCTTATGCAGAATTAGGCAGAGATAGTTTGGGTGGAAGACCAGTGAAGCGGAAACTATCTAAAAGTCCTGAGAAGGACTCAATTAAACAAACTCCTACATCTTCTAAAAAGAAGTGGGAGTCTACTAAACAAAAATCAAACGAGAAACGTTCTCAATCCCGAGGTAGGTTTCCTCAAAAGGAGCCCTCTGAAAGGAGGTATAACCTCAGGAATAGGGATAATTTGAGAAAACCTGATAGGTATCAAGATACTGATGCACGTTCCTCTCGTCCCTTTCAGATCTCATCACAGACTTCGGAAAGAAGAGGACGATCAGAACATAAAGAAGAACGCGTAAAATCGAAAGACGACAAACCCGCTTCAAAAACCAAAGTAAAACCTCAATTCTCCAAAAAGAAGGTAGCAGGTCTGAAGATCAGACATGCCGAGAATACTGAGAACACAACTCAAGAACGGAGAATTGGCTCAGACAATGCTGGACAGTGCAGCAGAAGTCACAATAGTTCGCCAGACCGTGAAGGAACTTCTGGAGATAGTGGACTTGAATGAGTACATCACAGTTGAGACTGTAGACACCAGGGTTAGTACTCCACAAAAGTTATATGAAATAACACTCCGGATGGAGGGAGACAAACCTAGACAGGTGAAAGCACTTTTTTGGGAAAGACTATCAAGAGGCTATGACATACTTCTAGCAGAAAAGGACTGGCCACCACAATTTGTCAGGGAGTGCCCACATGGCGAGGACATTATTATGCCTGCCTTCTCCAACCATATTCCTATACATCTAAAATATACATATGCCAGGAAATGGGCAGTAGCCTAGGCCCCAGCATTATATAAAAATCATGTAGGATGGGATGAGGACTCACCTCACCATAAAATACATCTGAAACATGAACCAACTGCACAAAGGCAGTATCCAATAAAGCAAGAAGCTAAAAAACAGGTCAGGGAGATCTTAGATCAACTTGAATATCAAGGGGTGATTGAAACATGCACCTCCTCAATGAACAATCCTTTGTTTCCTGTCTCCAAACCAGACAATACATATCGTCTAGTTTTGGATTACAGACACTTGAACACTTGTTCTAAAACTTTTGCAGTGCAAAATGCACATAGCACAGCATTAATGAATAACATTGTGCGTAAAAAATATAAAACCACATTAGACATCTCAAATGGTTTCTTTTGTCAAAACATAGCACCTGAAAGCAGGTACTTAACAGCATTCTCCATAATGGGGACCCAGCGTCACTTTTGTCGACTCCCACAAGGGTTCAAAAATAGCCCAGGTTTATTCTCAGCGAGGGTAACGGAGTTACTACAAATTTATGACAATGAGGCATTGTCCTATGTCGATGACATATATCTGACAGACGATGACCTGGAAAAACTCTTGAACAGGGTGAGCACCATTATACTGGGATTCGCCTCTGAGGGTTACAAGTTCAACTTTAAAAAGTCCAGAATTGCCCATCTCAATGTCCTATTTTTAGGATATGAGCTTTCAAGTGGAGGCAAGAGCTTGGCAGCTAACTTTTTAGAAAAGTGTGCGCTGCTCCAACCTCCAAAAACGCTAAAAAACTTACAATCCATCCTGGGTTTCCTAAATTTTGGAAGAACATACATTCTAAATTATGCAGAAAGGGTTAAACCGCTCTACGCATTAATCAAACCTGATTTTTCAATCAAAAACTGGACACAATAACACAGAAATTTTGCGTTCACTCCAGGCTAACATGTTAGCAACAAATCACTTACAAACATGTGTAAGTCAACGAAATTTGGTGATCCGAATCATTTCGGGTCAATGTGGATTCACCTATTTAACCTTCAATGAGGGTGACAAAATCCCAATTGCATACAAATCCCATTTGTACACACAAGCGGAAATGCGCTTCAGTTCAACTGAAAAAATTCTAACAGCAGTTCAAACCGCTGTAGCAAAAGAAAGAGCCTTAGCCCAAGGGAAACGCATTATTGTCGTAACCCCAGTACCGGCTTTAGAAGCGGTCACAAAAGCAAGCATTCCAAATGCTAAAGCATTACATCCAAGATGGATACAATGGGTTAATTCTCTTGCTGCAACAGATGTTGAATATGTTTTGATCCAGATTTAAAAACACAAGCATTCCTACAATATGAACAAGAATGTCCTCTGCCTACTGAAATTCTGCCTCTTGATCAGTACGAATTTATAATTTACACTGACGGATCCGCACAACCCGCAATAGGGGGTAAGCAAGCTTACAGTGCAGCGTGTGCTATCGTTAAAGGTCGCATGCGAGATGGCATCTTCAGACCTATGGTCACTAAAACACAATCTCTAGGGATTGTACAGCTCAGCGAGCTGAACTACAAGCATTCAAACTGGCACTTGAAAGTACAGATCGAGAATTCCCCACACTAATAGTGTGCGATTCCTTTTACTGTGTTCAGTCGTATAATGACTATATACAAAACTGGCTTGAAAATGGTTTCAAAGATGCGAAAGGTGGCACAATAAAGCATAAATTGCTTTGGGAACAAGTAGTTCAGTTGAAAAACGAACTACCAAAGGCTCACGTGATACACACACTGAGTCATCAACGTGATGGCATTCACGTTGCAGGGAATTCATTGGCTGATGAAGCCGCAAAGGGGGCTGTGCAAACGGCTTCCGTAGCTGCGATCACTCGTTCAAAAACAAAAATAGACGGTGAGATAATGTTGGCTGTCAATGCATCAAGCAAAGGCAGCAGTGCAGCGTTACCAAAAAAGTTTCCACTCAAGTACTCTTATGTAATTGATGCGAACAACGTTCCTTTTGCTCGAATCCCTGGAGTGGGGGATAGGGTAATTCCAAACATGGAACGCAGAGCAGCCTTGATTTATGAAACACATTTGGGGGAGGGTCTGTCACATCAAGGGATCTCTAAAACTATTTTGATGTTAAAAGAGATGTACTGGTGGCCTGGGATGAATACAGAAATTCACATATTCATCAACAACTGCTTAGACTGTAAATTTCAGCGAGAGAGCCACCAGACACCATGCTGCGAATGCGGCAGCCCAGTACAGACACCACTGTTAGATAGCATTCGACTATCTACGCGCCTGCGCCCTACTGGACAAAGGCATTCCCGCAAATACTGAATCTAGGTTCCTATGGTTATGGCCTCAGCGCTCGGCTGACGCTCGAACTGTTATAAAAGATTTGCGAGTCTTTATCGGCACATACGCAATAGGCACGCTACATTCTGACCAGGGTCCTGCGTTTAGCTCTAGGGCTTACAAAGAAGCCATGGCCAGTCTGGGCGTTGCATTGCGGTACTCCTCTCCATTCCATCCTGAGGGAAATTCGGTTGTGGAAAGGAAAAACCGGGACATAAAGCAGTCTATAACAGCTAGGGTATTAGGTTCGGGTGATGGGTGGGTCAAACACCTTAATGGCGTACAGCGCGCAATGAACAATCTGCCAAGAAGTTCTCTAGGGGGGGGTCACTCCATATGAGATCCTATTTGGGACAAGAATGTGGGTACCAGACCTTGAACACGTAGGCACAGTGGTGGAAAATAAACCCTTTGATATCAAAGATCGTTTGACTGTTTTACAGGACTTAAACAAATTAAGAACGAAACAAAGCAACGTATTCCTACAGTCAACCACCACTGGGGATCAACCGGCTGTCCCAGAAAGGCCTGTCTGGATTCCAAAAGTTGGGGATCTAGTCAGAGAAAAGATTGCGGTCAAGAAGGAATTTGGACCTTCTTACAGACAACCAGTACCTGTCCTAGCAGTTCAAGGAACAAGAACAGTACTTCTGCCGCCCCTTGCTGGAAGAAAGGAGAAAAGATTTGTGTCCATCGACCTGATCAAACCACAGTATGTGGCCAATACTAAATAGTAGGCCTCGTGGACTCAGACCTAGTAGCAGACACTCCTCTCGCTACTATCCAAGAGGTTCAGACTGAAAGACTGATAACAATCGAGAATTCAGCTGTAACAGACGGAGGACTATGCAACAACGCTATGGAACTCATCCCTCTTGAACACCAACTAACAGTTCGTCCAAATACACCTGTCTACACCAACGTGGGAAGTGATGAACTGGTTCCAGTGATTTCTAAAAATCCTGATGCAATTCCAACAATTGACAGAACTGCTTCTGGCTACTTCATTAACTTTGATACGTTCTCAGAAGATCCGAGTGAACCTGAAACGACGCCAGTGTCATTGAAATTCAAGCAGCAAGTACAAGACTTTCTTCAATTTATGAAAAATACTTATTTGGTTTCTCTATGGATTGAACTCTGGATTACATCTGGACTTTTTGTTTTCCTGCTCTGGCTAGCTTTGGTAACAACTGTAAGCGTGCTTATAAGTGGCAGATACATCCATGTGAACACTGAAGGAAAAGACGTAAACGTACTTTTGAAACCTCATAAATCTTCCCATCGTGAAGCAAGAGACTTATCATCAGTGAACATCACAGCTGTTCCTATACAGGATGGTATAGTGTGGGACAAGACAGATTATGATATCTTCGGCCCGAATGAACAATTGAACATTCCACATTTGTTTAAAATTTCACTAAGTGATCTAATTACGTCCAGTACCTATTCAGATGATTGGGACTTTGAGACTGTAAACGATATAATGTTTGACCTAGAAAAATCTGCTGCATTTTCTAAACATGAACATTTAGAGGGTTCATCAGACTATGAACAAATGTATTGTTTTAATCACTATGGTCATCATTATTTGCATAAATCTGCATATCCAAGAAATGTGTTTATGTTTAACCAATGGGAACATTGTCCTACACCACCTAAAGGTAGTTCAAAAACATTTGCTAATAAGTTTCCATATTTTTCAGGATACAATACATCTGATCCAGAAATGTTTTACTATAAAAATGTAAACAAGACAGGACTGAAAATTATGTTAAATACAAAACAGATTTACTCTGCATTATTTAATGCCCAACTTTCTAGACAGGGTTTCGACTTTTGGAAAGACACAATTGACACAAAAACTGTGTGGGGTACTAAAGATTGGCAAGTGCAGGGGATAGAAGCTTTATTTAGAGCCTGCATCATCCCAGAACAAATAATGTTTTTGAATGAAACTATCCAACAAACATCTTGTCTTGGATTAGCCAAGATAAAAGAGATGAACACACCTTCTGTACCAACACCTGCCAGTGATAATAATACAAAGGCAGTGGTGACAGTTGACAATATACTACAACTCAACAGATCTAATCCTACTTGGAAAAAATGGTTGATCTGGCCCACAGACACGAATAACTGTCAAGAAAGATTCCTGAATAAAACTCAGGGCTTTACTATTCATAGGCCAGACCCAAGATACGTCCAAAGACAACATCCGGGGGTAGTAACAACATACAGTGTAGGTAAATTATGCCTCGATTGGCTGCATAAGTCTACACTACAGGATGTGAAACAACACTTAACCTTACTTAAAAAGGACACAGACCTTAGGGAATTCTTGCTTGGACCAAGAAAACCGCGTCAAAAACGTTTCATATATGCCGGCATTTATGCTGCTTATAATGAAGCTTGGAAAGTATCACAGATAGAGGCCGCAGAAGGAATACGTGAACTTGATCGTATTAATTTAGAGAAAACACTCTCTGTGGTCGACAATGGGTTAACAACTTTGTCCTCCAGAATATATTCATTGGATGGCATTGTATCCTCTGCTATCGACATTCTAGAACAAGATTTGGCGATGTTACAACAAGGCCAATCTCAATTACGTTCTATTATGTTATTAAGCTGGACGCTGCAATCTTTGCGAGCGGGCTATGTGCCTTGGCGTTTCATCAACACAACGGCTCGGTTTGCAGAATACAATCTCACTGATAAACAGATCGAACTGGCACAAAGAGGAGCAAAGTATACAGTGCTGAGCTTTGGAAAAATTACCATTCACTGTGGCAGAAAAACCAGCTACAGAATGGCTTATTCATGGCAAAATAACGTTACCTGTGAGTACTTTTCAGTTTCAGTATTGCCTCAGACAAATGCAAGCAGGCAAATATGAAGGGTTGGGTAAGGAATACATTAAGACATCGTGGGATTTACCGTATACATATAGATGTTGGAGTGGGGATCGTGAAGTGTTTTTGAGCGGTTCAAACTGTAAACTTGCACTGAGTGGTTCACTTATATGTCAAGACATTTCCTTGCACGGGGCTTGTAATGGTTCAGTGGAAAATTTGCCTTGCCATCAGCAGGGTACTCCAGCTGCTGTGATTAATCCAACGTTTGGACAACTTTCTAATGGGAGTTACCTCATGTTGAATGATCAGAGCTGCTGCGGAATGCTGCCAGGCATCCCATATCTAGTAACGGTCAACTCCAGGGTCACTTGCTGTATGCAAGTATTGTTTCCCCAATAGACACAGTCAGGGAGTCGCCTCTATGGCCTTCGCTGAACGTCTCTTTTATAAGATTTGATACTCTAAGCAGAATGAAAGCCATGCTTTTACAGCAAACAGTGCCTTTGACCTCGGCCAAAGAAACCTATGATCTGCAAATTGCAAGGACTTCGGCTGAGATACAGACTTTAATACGTACAAACTGCCCTATACATTTCATAGAAATGATAGGACGAATTTTCAACATGTCTGATACAACAGGACTTGTACATGTATTTAAGGGCATCTGCTCCGGTCTGTTAGCACCTTTCCAGGCAATACTCGGAATCATCCGGAACTTTGCACATTCGGTGTTTGGTGGCATACCATTAATTCTAGCACTTGTTGCCGGAATTCTATTTATCTTCCTGCTATTGCGCTATGGCCAGCCAATTCGCCGACATCACTCCGAGCGACATGGAGAAAGCTCTCCTTGAACGAAAGTGCCGTGAGCAAATAGTAAAGCTTTTGGGCATGACTCGTCTACGGGACCTTAATACAACTTGGTTCCTGTCATTCAGACCAATCTGGCAAGATTGCATCTTACCTGTTCTACGATGCCTGCTATGCGGTGAAGAATGCGTGTTGGACACCTAACATTTCCATCAGCAACGCCAACGGATGTCGATACTCTGCTGGACCAGATAACGGCCCATGCTCTGTGTTGTCCCCAGAGGCTTCCTATCCTGATGTCAGCATTCATTGAGATCTCACAGACGCTTCCGGCTGCTGCTGAGGTACGAGAAAGAACTCCAGGCACACAGGTAACAACGGACGCAAACATTGCTGAGGCAACCTATGCTGGAAGCAATGCTTCCCATCTCTGTGCAATTAATCTGCTACACGAGGTGTTCCAACTGACACCGACAACAGTGGATGATGTTTTGTCTATTGAAATAGATGATCTCATGTTTACACCAGACCCGTGAACTGACTGATTGAGCATACAGTGTTCCAGAGCTGCAGTGACAAATTTGGCCTTCATTTTTAAACAACTTGGAACTCTACCAAAATTGAACTTTTTCCCATTTTTTTTTTTTTAACGAAAATGGCTCATCGATCTGCTCAAAGTAGAACTAGCCTTATAATACAGACTTCAAGGTACTTCCACGGACACTTAGTCATCTTGTGTGTCTAAAACAGTTCATTAATTTTCATGACATGAAATGACTGATTTTTTAGAAACTTATCGATCATTTTTTGTCACATGTAAATATTACTGCTTATTTCATTCCAATTGCATTTATTTTCGAACTTTATGCCTGTAATGAAAAGCAATGCTTCAAATGTACAGTACCTTTTGCATTCTAATAGGTTTTTAAATGCCTTTTTAAATGGTTTATGAAAAATTTTAGAAATATGCGGTACTCCATTTTAATGTTTAGCAGTTTAAATGTTTTAGTATTATCGTACACACGAAAGAGGAGTGGGTGTTGTATTCCTCTTAGGGTATCCATAAACGGGCTTTCCAGTATCATGTCCATATATAGGCACAATTCGCCCTGCCCTTATATAGGCATAAAATCCCAGCCCTTATTTAGGCATTAAACCATGCACTCCAAATACAGGCATGGTCTCTGACATCTGTCCACCCTAACGTCACAACGAGTTCATGAAGAACAGACCCTTAGGCTGCGGGAGTTTCCCTAGTCCAGGACTATTGATTTCTTCAAGGACTCATACATTATGCATGAACCATTATTCCTTAGGGGGTTCATTCATGACGTCTTTCGCTGTCCAACTCAAGTCAATGCTAACATTCTTAGGTGCTCTCAGGTATAAATATACCTTCCCTAGCCCCTGTAAACCAGAGGAGACCTCGACTTCAGAGGAGCCCGTTTTCCGGCCTGACGCACTGAGAAGACGCTGCCATTCCCTGCACGCAGAGAGCCCAGCTTCCAGTGATCTGACTTCCCTTGCGGGGTGTTGGAGTTCGAGTCTGGCAAAGAGATTCCTACCTCTCTCATTCTTCAGGTATGGAGCTGACTAGAACCTAGAGGGACTCTTGGCATACCAGACTTAACATACTCTTAGTATACCATAGTAAGGAATACTTCACCTACTTCTTCCCTCTTCCTACACCTAGGTCAGGTTAGGTACATTGGGGTAGAATTAGCTTAGCAACGCATCGTATGAGTACTCGCATTTTTAGTCTGTGTTATTTATGTAAATACATATGTACTAAAAGATAATGCTATCGCAGTATTATTTATTTCTACTGCTCACCCTGTACATTATTTATCTTGCATACTGTCTTGTGATCGTAACAGCACATTTTACTTACACCAGAAACAAGACTATTCAATAAATCCTATATTGAACCGCCCGTCTATTTCTTTCTGTGTAACTTGGAGAAAACTAAGCATGCACGACTGAGCTGAGCGAAATAGTTATCTATTGTTTCCACGACTCTGGGACACGTTCTGATTCTAAAGGAAAACACAGTGGTCATGTTTTGCAGCTGCCAGAAACTACTCCCTTCTTGTTGTCAAGGAGTTTCTAGTGGCCTCTGAGCTAGCTGGCACAAGTAATTAAGTTTAATATACTCGATAGGGACATACTGACCTTAGTCCTATGTCAAACCTATAGGATATATTATTCCAATGCGCAGAGCCTATTAGGGAAATAGGAGCTACACTACACTAGTGTCATGTGAGTTTGTAATGACAGGACCTTTATGGCTCCTGATGGACTCTATATAACTGTGAGTTAAGTATTAGAGTATAGTGAATTGAATGCAGGTTTAGAATGTTGAGTTTGCTGTTACACGCAGAAGAATAAAGACGTGTTATACTAAACTCCGTGTGTGGCTTAGTCATTGCCGAGTACCCAGGCTGGGTAGGACGCTACAACTGGCAACAAGATAGGGGATAAGTAACACGAGATTGACAGTGCTCTCTCAGAGAGTTTGCCATGGCCCAGCACACTGCTTGTGCGTGCCTCGTGTGCCTCCGTCGAAGTGTGGAATCGACGTCTGGCATATGTGGAGTCAAAGACCAGCCCCAGTTCCATGTAAAGCATTTGAAGTAAATAAAAGCTTCGTTGAGAAGTCTACACATCGGTGGCCGAGAACCTGCTGGGAAGACCGCACAAAGAGGTACTTTGCTACTATGCAGCTCAAAGCCATACATTTATACGGAATGACAACGCTATAGGTGGACACAACCAGGTTTTGAAAAAGCAGCAAAGAGCAAGATAACACTGCGAGCAGAAGCGCTGTGAGGCAGAGATCAATCAGGTGTCAGTCAGCACAAAGAGATGACTAAAGACAAAGTGATGCAAAAAACAGTAATTTGCTTACCAGTACTGAGTGAAGAGAGACATTGTGCCACTGCACTAGGGGAAGTAACCCCAGAGAAAGCACCCGGGTTGTTTGAGGAGCTCTCCATACCTGAAGCAGCCCACCACCAAAGCTTCTGGGTGGTGGCTCAGAACAACTCCCCAAGTCTCCTAAAACCACAGGGCTCCCATGGATCCAAGAGAGACCAAGGTCCCATGGGCTGTCCAAGATGACCCAGAGACCAGCAAAATATAAGGCCTTAGAGATGGTATGAATGAAGCAGGTCCTAGCAGACAGCAGACTGTCAGAAGGAACTCCACCCTCAGTGGGAACCAATCGCGTAAATGGTTACAATGCAGTCGCCTTCTTGAAACCACCACCGCCATTTGATACCACCAAAAAGTTGAATATTGGCGACAGATGGAATGCCTGGATAGAGACATTTGATGATTTCATTGATGTGATTGAAGCAGATAACAAAAAGATTATCAATTATCATAAGAATCTTGCTGGTGACGGTGTAAAAGAAGTCCTAGCGAAAATCTCTGGAGCTGATGACGTTACATCCAGTCAAATCAAAGAGCAGCCTAGAATCTTAAGTTCAATCCATTGCCAAATGGAATTACGAAAGGTACATCTTCAGTCAAGAACGACATAATGCAGGTAAAACCATCAACTAATTTGTTGAGAGACTGGATACGCTCAAACACTGCAAGTTCAATTAATTTAAAGATGAGGAAGCTATACGCCTCAGAGTGATTGACAGATGCTTGTCAAATTCATTCAGACAACGAATGCGGAGAGAAACTCTTACTCTGGAGCGAGTTCTCATAGCTGCCAGAGCTGAAGAGCATGCTGTTCGACAAACTGCTGACATGAAGGCCGGAGGTGCCCAGAGTGAGTCAGTCATGAATGTGAAAAGTAAGCCAAAGCACAAAGCAGAGGGACACCGAGTAAATTCTCCACAGAAAAAGTAGTTGTGCTTCAGGTGTGGATTTTAGTTTCCACCCAAAGGTAAATGTCCTGCCATTGGGCAGATCTGCAAAGGCTGCTGAAAGGAGAACCATTTTGTGATGGTGTGCAAGGCAAAGGAAAAAGTAAGTGCATGAAGACAAAATAGCCACCCGATCGTTCTAGAAGCGACGCTCGACGTACGCCCATAAGACAATTAACCACATCAGCTGAGGCAAATCGAAACCAAACGAAGTTGATCGACGTTCAAATCTTCATCAAACAGTTCTTCTGTATCAATATCTAGCAAAAGTGAAGATGGTTGTGCCATGTCGATGTTTAACTCAGGGAAGCATGCGCATGATGGACTGGCTGCCTGTGAGGAAAAACACTGGTCCAAGAGAAATCAACATGACAAAGCAACAAAGTCATTCAAACATTGTCCGAAGATCACGCTAAAATTAATTGGTTGTTCAATACCTTTCATTATCGGTTGTGGTAAGTAAATAAATATTATGCCTGGGGAGAAATATCATGAACTATCTCCATTGCCTTGACTTACGCCATCGAAAAATAAAGTGTATATGTGGGCTGCCTCACGGCACTAAAAAGTAAAGGTTTATTTGTAGCAACAATGAAGCATAAGAAAACAAAAGTACATGTACTTCAAGGTACAGAATCAAGCGCCTGTTTACTCCGCTTCAGCACTGCTGCTGATATGGCACCGATATCCATGAACTCTAACATGAATGTTCATCACGAAATAGTAAGTAAATTTCCTTAGTTGTTTCATGGGTTGGGAAAACTCAAGACTATGAAAGTCCAATTACACATTAATTAGGGCATCCATTCTATTGCTTAAAGACACAGATGAATTGCCTTTCACTTACGGGAAGCTGTTGAAAAAGAACTTGAATCTTTACTCAAACACTATCATTGAGCGTTCCACCGGTCCAACTTCATGGGTTTCTCCCATAGTGATAGTACCCAAAAAGCACGGTGAAGGAGCTGTATGCATCTGCGTGGATATGCGAACAAGGCAATTGAAAGAGAACGACATCCAGGTCCACACACTGCCGATGTGATAACACAATTGAATGGTGTGAAGGTATTCTCTTGCCTGGCTGGATCGGAGTAAAGGATATCATCAGTTGGAACTCGAGGAGAATTGCAGGTAAATTACAACCTTTTCTACACATGTTGGTCTGTTCCATTACAAGAGACTAAGTTTTGGGATGTCATCAGTTGCAGAGCAATTCCAAGATGTCATTTGACGTATCATACAGCCTGTCATGAATGCTTTCAATTACAGTGATGACATATTGGTTTTCGGAGCTACACAGAAGGAGCATGACAAAGCTCTCATGCAAGTGTGTCAGCTGCTCGCTGATGCCGGTTCTACTTTGAATGCCAAAAAATGTGAGTTCCATAAGACAAATTTAAAATTCTTTGGCCATATCTTTTCTGATGTGGCAGGACATCCGATCCAGCTAAAGTGCACGAGTTATTAACTGCCAGTCGCCCACAAGATGTTTCCATGTTCCATTCCTTGGCATGGCCAGCTATTGTTCAAGATACATACAAGACTTTGCCACTGTCTGTGCGCCATTAAGAGTCTTGACGAAAAAGGAGGTTTCTTCTCTTTGGTCACATGAATGTGAACAGAGCTTCCAGACAATCAAACAAGCTGTTGAAAATGCTACTGAAATGGCATATTTTGATCCAAAGCTTCATAGTGAGGTTGTTGTGGACACTATCTCTGTTGGGTTGGGCGCCCTCCTTGCACAGCGGAGCGGACACCCAAATGCTCGAAGGCGTATTGTGACGTATGCAAGCTAAAGTTTCTCCCAAACTGAACGTGCTTATTCATAATCTGAGACAGAAAGCTTAGCAGTTGTTTGGGCTTACAAATATTTCCATGTATTTTTGTATGGGAAGTCCTTCATGCTTGTGATCTATTATCAACCATTGTTGACTATCTTTGGCAATCCAACAGCAAAAATGCCTCCTCGCATTGAACATTGGGGTCTCCGATTGCAAAAGTACAACTACACCATCGTGCATCGTCCAGGTAAAGATCAGAACCCTGCCGACTACTTCTCTTGAGTGCATCTCCAATGCCCTGGCACTCATTCTAAGATAGCTGAAGCTTGCATAAACTTCATAGTTAAATCAAGCACCCCAGCTGCCATTTTATTGGAACAAATGGTCACTGGCACAAGTCAAGATAGTGACGTACTGAAAGACATTATACATCAATCTTGGTACCAGCACCCTCGACCTCTTACCAGTGGCAGTGACTATCAAAAGTTAAAGAATGTCAAAGATAAACTGTCCGTTACTCAGGAAGGTATCATTCTAAGAGGTTCGAGATATGTCTGCGCCATCTATGCATCTGCCTGTCATTGAAAACCACTCAACACCTGTTTAACATGTTGGAGTTGCCAATGCATGTATTGGAAATTGCAGTGGACTTCTTTGGTCCTTTTGACAACGGACATCACCTGATGGTGATCATTGATGAATATTCTCATTTTCCATTGATTGAAGATCTCTCATCTATTACTCAAGAACGTGTCATTGCAAGATTAGACACCTTTTTTGTGACTGGGGGTGTTCCTTCGATCTTAAAGTCCGACAATGGTCCACCTTACAAAAGTTGAGAATTCAGAGACTTTTTCAGTCATCTTAATGTGACGCATCAGAAGAGCACCCCTCTTTGGCCAAAGGCCACTGGCCTTGTCAAACGTTTCTGGAGTACTCTTAAGAAAGCGGTCAAGCATGCTGTATTAGAAAAGTTCAACCTGAAAGCTGTCTTAAATTCCACTCTTCAAGCTTACCGCTCGACCCCTCACTCAACCACAGATGAAAGCCCTGCAACCTTGATGTTCTGAGGAGCCATGACGACCAAGTTACCTCAATGAACCAACAGACAAGCAAATACTGAGGAAGAAACACACATGAAAGACTTGGATTGTAAGAGGAAAACGAAGGCCAATGCAGACAAGCGTCAACATGCAAAAGATTTCATGTTCACAGGAGGAGATAGTGTGTTTGTTTGTCAACATAGAAAGCAAAAGTCTGATGCTCCTTTCGATGCTGAACCATTTCATGTTTTGACCAGCAAAGGATCCCTAGTGACTGCCCAACGTCCTGGGAAGACCATTAGGCAAAACTCCTAGCGTTTCCAACATGTGGCTCATCGCTCGTCAGGCACTGTCATTGTAGAGACTGGGTCTGATAGGACAAGTGAAGAGCCCCTGACTGCTGCCGTTTCTCCATCACCAACGCCAGTCATGGACATTTCTACTGCCTGTCCCCAGTTTCCGAAGACACGGTCAGGACGCGTGATCCAAGCGCCATGAAGACTCATTGAAGAGCTCCAATTGTATATATTTGCAAATAATCTTAGTTTTTTTAACAGCGGGGAAGATGTAGTGCTGTGTGAGTTTGTAATGACAAGACATTTATTGCTCCTGAAGGACTTTGCAGAACTGTAACTAAGCATTAGAGTGTTGTGAATTGAATGCAGGTTTAGAATGTTAAGTTCACAGTTACACGCAGAAGAATAACGACGTGTTATTCTAATCTCCGTGTGTGGTGTAGTCATTGGAGAGTACCCGGGCTGGGGAGGATGCTATATCGCCCATTTCGAATCGTAAACTTTATTTCGGTCTTAAGACCATAAAAGTGAGAATACTAACATTTCATTACAACAGAATCGTTAGATACATGCTAAAAATACGGCGAGAATTAGATAAAATTTATGCTAAAAATGCAAATGATACAAACCAGTAAAGCAAAAAGATACAGCGGGGGCCCGTAACGAAAGAGTAATAAATACCAAAGCCCATCATAAATTAGTTTGTATTGAACTAAAATGGCAAAGACCGTAAAAGCATGTTTTGCAAATTAAAACAAGAAGGAGATCTAAATTAAAATTTAAGAACTAGTTAAAAGGTACATTAAAAAGGTTATCTTAGGAGTATGCAAACATTTTAATGTTATTGCTTCAGGACAGACCTTCTAATGTGCCACATAGTGCCAAGGAACTTTGCTACAGCGCAAACAACTACAAATCTAGTGTCAGTTTTTAAGATGCGCCCATATCAATATGTTTGGTAACCAGGATAGGTTGGATACCCAGGAGCTCTGTAAGTGTTTTTCAATTTCAGTTGGTAGAACGCTACAGTTTGCCTTTTGTTGGGGATGTGTAGATATGAGCAGGTTTCACTGGTTACAAATACAAGATTTGTGCGCTTGGTCCCTAAAACTTCCTTATCTAGACACTATATCTTTAACTGCCAAGATTTATCACTAAAAACCAGGAAGTATGTTGTTATTGGCTACTCTACAAAAACTCAATGCCCCTGAATTGAAAATGTTAAACTGATGAACACTGGGGGAAGAACTTTCAAAGTTCAGGCCAACGACCAGCAGAATGTGTAAACTTTCATGTGAAGAGTGGTGCAAATCAGCTCAAATCCAAAAAGCAAGTAAAGACATGGGTGCCCCCTCGTTGAGGCATGCTGCAATTAGGCTGTACTACTGATTTACTCTCCACCGTTCTATAAGCTCTATGAAACCTTTTGGTAGGAGTGCTAAACAGAACAGTAATGAAACTGCATAGTCAGTCTTTGTTGTGTGGCTTGTCAGAATGTTTTTTCTTTTCTTGATACAATGATAAAAACACGAATTTACACAAAGAAAGAACAAAACCACTTTTTTTTTTTATATCAGCCAAAAACCACTAGGAAACATTTTGGTAGGTATGCAAAACAGAACATTAATGAAACTGCATAGTCGGTCTGTGTTATGTGGCTTGTCAAAACATTTTTCGATTCTCAATATATTGATAACACAAATTTATGCGAAGAAAGAAGAAAAAACACTTTTATTGCGTCAGCCAAAGAATGCTTTATTCCATTTCAGCTGATTACACTCTCAGTCACATAACGCAGCAAACAAGAACAGTTAACATACAAGATTTGCCATATTTTGCTACATCAGTTCTTGCATGTCCGCCCCCTACCGGGTCATTCTATTTACCTTACATTTGTCCCATACCTACAGCTGGCTGCCACGGAAATAACCCATTTTTTTCTGACAGTCATCATCTTTATTTTTTCATTAAACATTATTGATCAGTCTTTATGATAATCACCTACCGATCATTGCTATGACTGCTTGTGAAAAAACAGCCTTACTGCTAAACGGATGAGCCACAGTAACAGATCCCTCACTTTAAACATTTATTCTGAACCTAATAAATTCAGTATTCAATTTCTCAAAAATATCTCCATTCTGAAATGAATGACTATTAATGACAAGCTGTGAGATACACAAGCCTAAATCTTTTTAGTTCCACAGAACCCTTGCTGTTTTTCCCCAAAATATATTCTGTGCAAAATGTAAATTCTGTTCAGGTTTGTACCTCATTTTGGAAAAATTCTGTACAAAATATATCCAATTCCTAAAAACAATTCCAACACGAGAACACAGCGGCAGAAGAAACAAAACAGATGCTGCCACATTTTTAACATGAGACTAAATATGTTCTTTAAAGCTCCATGGATACATTCATTCGACATTAGAATGCACTTTGGTCATTATTAAACATATTAATAAAAAGAAAAACATATGAAATGAATGTGTTGCTTTTTATTTACAGGTTATACCACACAAATTCAGCATACAACATTCTAATATTTTCTTTTAAAAGCAGAAGTAATCAATGATTTGAAACAATTTCTTTGCAAATGTATTTTAATTCTGTTACTTAGGTGAAAAAAATCAGGTTTACAGTTTCTTAATAAGACCATCCCGCGAAGGATGATCTTTTGAGAGATGCAATATTAAACTGTGGTTGGTGGTGGAGGAAGGCAGCAGAGTTTATGTCTCTGGGTAATTCTAGCCTGAAGCCTCATACAGTTCTTTCATAGGCAGTGATGTGCATTCACAGACCATGGAGTGGGGTCATGGTAGTGTTATGAGCAAGAATACATTGTAATGGAATTATATCACAATGTTAAATTTGTATTGCAATCAATTTACAAATATGACAGTTTAACAATTTCTAACAAACAAAAAACTGGGTTTCACGTAACCACTTTGGGCTAGAAAAGGAACACATCTAAGGAAGGGGTAGCCAATGTGCCGCCAAAGTGGAATCAGGAAGGCTAATTTCATGAAAGCATTTCAGGACATCCACAAATATAAATGTACATATGATCAATCTAAATGAAACTCAGTGATGCGGTCAGTGGCTTCCTGGAAAATCTGTCATGGGCCCAGCTCTCTTGGACTTCCTTTGGGCACCCTTTGTCTAAGAAAGTTAATTACTCCAATATTACAGTTGTCTCCCTTAAAAAAGTGGGCCCAGAGTGGTCGATTTATTAGCGCTCGAGCTGCAATATGGCTACACAAGTTTTCAAACTTTATAGTGAAAAATAGATTTCACCTTGTGACAGTGAGCTGGTTCACGGCATCTTTACAGATTGAATTGGAACGGAGTATTATGTTGGGATGAGATCAAGCCGCCCCTGTAATGCAAATAAAAGCAGCATGTTCTTATCGTTTGGCACAATTTCCAGTGCAGTGCATGACCACGATCAGCAATGGGAAATTCTTCCCATTTCTGTAGCATGTTAAGTCTTATTGGTGCTGTAGCTCTGAGACAACCGCACAAAAAAGTGATAAAGGTTGGAAGACAAATTGATGTTTCAGTGTGAAAGTGACTTGACTTTCAATATTTCTCATTAAAGATTGTATTGTTTTCCTAAACATTACCGAAAAGCAGGTAAGCCTCCCTTGCCCCCGACACCCAATTTCTTAGCTCCCTCAATACCCTGCCTGTAGAAACAGGAAACAGCCTTTACGCGGTTTTTACCATGTTGTGCCTTTACCACGCATTTTTTTAGCACGCATGTTTTTACCACGTGTATGTTTTTACAACGCATGCATTTATCAAGCATTTAAGGTAAGTTGGGTGGTGTGGGGGGGGGGCTTCCCCACAAATACATTGTGTATATATATATATATATATATATATATATATATATATATATATATATATACAGTGCGTGGTAATGGCATACGTTGTAAAAGCATAAGTGTTGTAAAAAAATGCGGGGTAAAATATACGTGGTTAAGGCATGCAATGTATTTCCCTGTGTTGTTCCGTCGTATAACCATTGAAACCTTAGGTGCCATTACAAGGAATATTTGTGACCTTTTAGCAGGGGTTAGGTAGGTATGAAAAATCTGCAAGAGAATGTAGTTTTTATCACAACAAGCACTATTAACAAAAGGTAAATCCCTATCGTCCCTAATGAGTTATTTCAGCAAATTCTATTTTAGATAGAGGTCTACTATGATATCAAATTGAGTTTTTTGGAGGTGAGGCCACTTGGAATACTCCAGAAAAATCAACAAGACTAAAATGGCTCTAGCAAGAGATGTGGTAAACCATCAGGTAACCACGTTGACCATCAGGCCATGCCACTGAGTTGAAGCAGTAATGCTTTGCACAGACATGCAGCAAGGACCAAGCAACTATCATAAAGCGTCCCAAAACTGAATCACCCCCTAAGAAGTCTACTGCAGATATCAGATCTCGTTCAGTCAGCTCACAAAACCTCAGTCTATTAGATGTATCTCAGCACCCACTGATGCAAGCTGCAAGTAATGCACAAGGTTTTCACTCTGTGTAGTTCAATTCAAAGGAGAACAATTGTGGGAAATTTGCATGCCTGCTTCACAGACTTCTGTGCCACATTCAACAGAGATGAATAAAGCTGCTTATGGGCTAAACTGCAGACTTTGAAAACCCCCTTTGAGGAAGTGCAACTGGTTAAAAAATGTACAATAATAATTTGACAAGGATAGCAAGGGAAGAAAGATAAAGGAAATTAAAATCAGTAATGGAGTAATATAGGGCTGCGTTTGCCCTCCTCTCATCCTCTTTCCACAAAACGGTTTGCTTTATTTTTGTCTTATTTGCCTGGTACTTTGAAAGCTGCTAAGGGGTTTCCACCAATGGTCTTAGGTTGATGATTTTGTGATTTTTGCTTAAACACCTATTTGGATGCAAAGGCAACTTAGGGAGCATTCGTCTTACTGTGAGGATATTTAGCAGTGAAGACAAAAGTAGCCCAGGTGATCTTTTAAAATCAAAGGAAATCTTATAGTTATTTGGGCTCTTTTAAGTTAGATGGGGGTAAGTAATATAAATATCTTGGAGGCATCTTTTGAATAACCATAGTTCCTAATTATACTGGAGGGCCGCATCTAAAAGACTGACATAAATTATTAATGACTTTAGGAAATTCAATCATCTTTACTGATTAGAGAACAAACCATTAATAACGGTAAACAAAGGGTTACATCTGTTGCCACCTATGGAAATTAACTCTTGATCACAGCCATGATTTTTAGTCACTTTTTCAAGAAGCTGGAAAAGGTCATTGTCTGATGAAAGTACGTGGTCTACCAGGGTTCTCCAGTCTTGATGATATAAGGTTGGAATTAGTTTTTTCAAGTAGGACGGCTGATTTGGCTGCATTTTCTTTGTAGACTCATTACCTGTGAGGAGGAGGGGGGTTATGGTGGGGGAAGAAAATGTACTATGGGGCTTGTTTCTCAAATCAGATTTCAACAGTAATACAGAAGACGCTTCCTCAAAAAGAGGTTATGTGTACATTTATTTAACAAGTTTATAATTGCAGTCAAACTTTTTCGGCCACAATAGTAAAGGTTCCTACGGGTCAGAACAAAATCATATCTGAAATTAAGTCTATTATGTTTTGATTCAGTTGGGAAAAGTACTTGAATAAAATGGGTTCAGTCTATAAAATGAATGTGCCGATTTTGATGTTGGCGGATGGAGTAATCTCCAGTGGCCTGGCCAAGGACTTTATGTTCGACAGAGAGCGACTACTCTGCTTGCCAAATTTATAAATGACTGCCAAGCTGGTGGTCATTTATAAAGCAGTGGCAGGAACAGCCATCATGGTGGTTCCTGTGAATGCACTTCCAAACAGTTTACTTTTTTTTATTTTCAAAAAAGAAAACCCCGAAACAGGATATTTTTTTTGAAAATAAAAAAATTAAATGCTCCCCTCACCATGGGAGTTCAGGGGAGTATAGTAGTTTTCACTGCCCCATATCACCAGGGTTTTCCTGTCGAACATGTGATGTTGCCCATCTCCTCTGGTACAAGGGAGACTTATGGGAAACAAATGTATGATTTAGGCCTAGTCTTGAAACACAACTTAAAAAAGAGCTAGAAATTCAAACAATAAGATGAAATGCAATGTGCGCGCTTTACAGCTGACATCATCTGAACAATTTGACAAAGTGTGCATTTGCAAGTGTACTGGACATCTGCATGGTCATGCTACAGGTACATTTAAGGGTATGTAGGGCCCACGTCTAGCAAGAATGAATAGGAGTGCATAGTAACCTATGGTACTATCACAACATGCTCCTTGTCAGTGATTACAGCAGACTTTGTGATGAGTATTCTGTCTGGCTATTTCACAAGCACAACGCTGCTCCCCAACACTCAAACACTGTCTAAAAAGATCTGAGGCTGCGTTGGTTTCAGTGACCTTAGAAAGCAAATTTGAATTGAAGAGTTTCATAATCTAATACTTCTTATCAAATTTGTTCTGGAAGCTTTCACATCCCAAAGAGTGAGAAATCGTTTATTTAAATGCAAATTAAAAAAGCAGTTACTGTGCTGTGAATTCTAAGTATTGAAAACTTTTAAGAACACCTGTCTCTCCTGGTTGGAATGCTGCTTCCTTCCCTGGTGAACTGCTATGAGAAAAGCAGGCTTTGGTGCGGAGTGTCATCTTTTTAACTATTTAAAATAATTATAACATATTGAATTGGACATCTGCAGAACTAAGACATGCAAATGGAGCTTCGCTGGGTGCAGCCATTTGAGAGCATTATTTCTCAGGGATGTCTTTGTGGTTAAGTCAGTGTATTAAACAATAAACACCAATTGGACAGCTATGGCCTATTCCACAGCACTGCCAGTTAATACCCTTAATATCTTCATAAAGCAGGTTGCCCACCTCCCTGGGTCAGCTGTCCAACACCCAAATTCTCAAATTATCACACAAAATGGAGAGACAACGTCTCACAATCAATTCATACATCTGCTTGGCTGTATTTTATGAAGAAAATCTTAAGAATGGAGAAATTAATTTTAATAAAACCATCTTAAAACGTTGGGAGCTTTAATTTTGGACTCATTGAATTAACTGCGAAATGTTAAATTGATCATGAGACAACGCCTCTCCATTTTTATGATATTTATATAAAACAACACGCGGCACCCAGCATAACTAAGTGCATCCCTGAAAACAGGAGAACTTTGTAGTATGCACAAAGACATTTCAAACAACAGTAAAATAGCCCATTCCCAACAATGCCGCAGTAAAGCCCAACTGTTTATGCCAAATATCATCTTTAGGAAAGGTGGAGTGCCAAAGAAAAGGATAACTTTATATGTTTTGGTTGTCTTCAAGAAGTGACACAGCAGCCTGACAACATTATAGCTGTGAATATATTTTGGTAGTACATATAGACTGCCGACTGCAGAAGGAGGCTGTGTATCACAAATTGTGCAGGCTTTATTGTAAGAGGTCATACTCTGAGAATTAAACCAATAGTCCTTTTTAGGAGATACGGTACCAGTTATCTCGGTTGTATGCAAAGTATTTAGACAAATGTAACAAATACATTGTGCATGGACATGCACAGATGAATGGCTGCCAGATTTAAAAAGGATAAGCGAGTGAGCAAGAGCAAGCTCTTTATTAAGGATTCAATCTTCATGAATGAAGCCCAGTTGAGACCATTAAATTGCCTTTCAACTTTAGAAAACCAACAGCAGTTTCTTAACCATGGAAGGATGCTGACCGGTGACAGGCTGCATGGATGTCGATTTTTCGGGTTTAGAATGCAAGTATTAGAAACCTTATTTCCGCTATTGTGCTAGTTATTTCAACATACAACAGTGAGATTTGGTCTGGCCTTCCAGAAAACTACAGTGAATTCCGGATTTACCTGGAGCCCTTAAATGCTATACGTACATTGATACTTTCTATAAGAGGTAATAGGTTGTGGGGGCCTTTCTATTTGACCTTAATAGATGTAATATTTAACAAGGAATGCTGCATGGATATATGAATGATACAGCAACATGTCATTTTGTTAGTACTGCCCTGCTAAATTTGCTGGATGACATAAATGTGTCAATTTGTATACGAGCATGGTCTGATTTATCCTGCAAAAGGCTTCACGGAACGGTGGTAAGAGATTACATGCAAACCATATAAAGTTTATAACCTGTATTTGTTTTGAATAAGGACCATTCTACGAACAGGAATAGCTCATGAAGGTCATGGGCTATGTGCCAAGTAGAGTGAACTGTGATATTCTAACAAGATGGCCACATATGGATGAGATACCTTATATAAGAAGATTACTTTAATAGTGTGTTTTGTGGAATTGAACATCTGATTCTCATTCCTCCATTTAAATGTTGCTATTGTTAAAATACTTGTTAAGTTTCTGAATAAATTTGAAGCTTTAAAGGATTTTACATAATCCTCTCCTGCTTTTATCTTTATCTTCTGAAGAATCCACAAGGGTGCTGGAAAAAAGTGCTCTGCAGGCCAACCAGAATTGTTGTAGGCTTGTGTGAGGAGTTAAATTGTCTGTAATCGCAAGTATGTTGGGATAAGTAAAGCAGCCGTAACAAGACGATTCTTTTTCTGTAATTCGTTTCCAAACGTTGCAACATTTATTTTCATGAAATATATTGTAAATAATGGTGTTTACAACTGCAGTCATTCCTTTTTTAAATGCCCAAGGGAAGAAAATATTTGTGTGTTTTTTAACAACATTTATAGCCTTGTTGGCCTGTAATGGGTTTAATAAGAAAATAAAAAAGCTCAATAACACGCTAATCAGATCACATAAATCATGCACTGAAAATCAACCAATGATATTGGCTCATTTGTAAAGCAAATATGACAATTTCTCCTGTACCAATATGGTGCTGAATTCCACGAAACACCACATGAGCAGATGCACTCTTCGAAAGCAAATTGTTAGCTTTTAATCTCCACTGACCCTTACAATGAACTGTTTTAGTTTTACAGTGCAGATCAGCTGAGCTGTGTCACACGTCACTTTATGTAGTTGCCTTTCATTGAACATTTCCACCTCCTGAGATCAGCCCAACATTAGGAACGGCAAAATACGAACCTTGCAGGGTGAACCCAAGTAGAAATTATTTATTAATCTGTTCTCTACGTGAAGCACACACTGCACACAATATGGTCACTGCTAAAGTTATAACATCAATAGCTTTTAAAACCCCACTACCTAAGGTTTCAACATTCTAATATGGCAGATGCATTACTTACTGTTTCAATTCCATTTTGCCACAATGAAACACTCTGTGGCCGAAATATAAAGTAACAGACTCATATTTTGTCAGAACAGTTTCTCAAGCAGCTATGGCTTTGCTGTAGATTTTATCACACCCCCTTTCTCCCAAACATTAGTGGGATAACTGTCCCTCTGTTGTTTGTTAAACTCGCTTAGCAAATTTCACCCCACAACTATAGCCCACTCAAGAGTAATATTGGCATCTACTAAATGGAATTTATTGTACTTCACAAATTTCACACTGTGTGATTGAAAATTGGTCAGTTCTGATGATGTACCTAAAAAAGCACTGGTACAGCTCCACCTCAGTTCACACACACAACCGTCTTTCAGCTGCTTATAGCCAGGACGAGATTCCAAAATGTTTCTGTACCAACTTGTCAGTGAGTTCATTTCACCCTCTAGAGTATTTACCTTCCTAAAACAGCACTTTCAAAAATGCTTTTTCATTCGAAGTTAGTCTTCAACCACATTATGAACTCGTAAAAACAGTATTTTATTCCTGAACAATTGAGGTTTGACCTATTAGTTTAATGCCTCATTTTTTTTGTTCTGGTTTCAAATGTGTGGTACAATGACATATACCATAGGGGACCAAGGAATAACATATTAACCTCAAGTGTGTTCATCATAACTTTGAGGCCCTTACCTTTAATTTCGAAAACTTTCAAACAACACTCAAAGGGAACATATTGCACCATAGTTCACCATGATATATACCATTTACTGTATAAAAAGCTACATGATAAAAATAACACATAAAAAAGTGCACTTTGAGCATTCCCAGTCTTTCAATAAATACAGTTAGTACTTGTTAGTTTTATCAAAATATCATAGTCTTGTAACAATTTACACTTATTGCTCCAAAACATTTTAACTTGAGAAGAGCACTTACTGACCTTTTTCAGTAATACCGTATCGATACTGACGGGTGATTAAAACATAGCTTAATCAAACGGATCCAAGGTTTAACCCAAAGTATAAAATAAAAGTTTTAGGATTACAACCAAGGATTACATAATGCCCGCTACTCTTCTGAATTTTCCTTGGTACCTTCTGATATACAGTTTGAAGAAATGTTCGCAGGCTGCCAAGAAGGTAGTTTGCACGTCAATACGTACATCATTAACCTGACTAAATACTGCAATATTTAAATCAATTTATGCAGAGCTAGGATATATTCCATAAACTGGCTCATGTAAGTGATAGGAGGGAAAGCGCCCCCAAAATCCACCATCTGGTTTGAAGGCGGTTTAAAAATATACAGAAATAATTTGCCAGGATCCTATTTTGATATATGCGGTTTGCCACCCGTTCAATAGCTAGGCATGTGAAATCTAAAAAATAAACAATGTTAATGAAAATAAATGAAAAACACTGAAAAGGTAAAATAAATACAAGAATTGCACAAGTCAGTCAGATGTAAACACTTAAATTTCTCAAACTATGCCCCTCTTTTAGGCCATAGCATTTGAAGTACGGCGTCAGTAACTCCTTTGAGGCAGCTTATTTAGTCAGAACTCTGATTCCAGAGGATTGTTCAACGATATCTTCGGTGTCAAGACTTTATTTTCCATAGCTAGAAAAGAAAAAGTTTAAACAATATCAGCATACATAACATTGTAGACATACTTTATCTACTTGAACCAGACTGCATTAAAAGGAACTGAAATGCCCAAATTCTACATATTACACTGTTTATGGGCAAATACAGGTGTGCGTTATTTTCTAGCATATATATTATTTTTGCCAGTTCTATAGTAATAAATGGCGTAAGCTAAATAGATGTCACCAATCTAATATTACCATCAATCATGGTAACTTAAGTCAGTACTGCATAGAAAATCACAGTGCAATGGCCCCCTGCATTCAATGATTTCATAAAAAAGGGCAGCCCAAAACCATCTGGAACCTGGGGAATACAAATACATAAAGAACAAAGGTTCTGTGTGGCGCAATCAATTAGAAATGCATACATGTACAGGTACTCACAAGTTTACAATTCAGTAATTATAGAGATAAAAAAACAGGAGAAACATTTGTAGACTTTCATAAATGATTTCATTTTCTGCTTCAGAATAGTGCTCAAGTGATCACAGGGGAAAAAAGTAAACAGTGCTATACTGTGCATTGCTATAGCAATGGATCAATAGTAATCTTATAATGTTTGTGCATTTTGAGTCCTTAAGACTCCGGCACCATACCAGTTCATAGGTATTTAACTACAATTGCTATAATTGTCAACAGTCTTTTGACCTGTAACAATAGGAGGGTCATCATCAGGATAAAAATCTTTCATGAAGCAAGACCAATGGTTGTATTTCAAGTGAAGTATTCAATTTATGACAGGAACAAGCGTGTTTAATTCGCCAGAATAAAAGCAACAACTTGCTGAAAAAACATTGAAATTGGTGCTCCCAAAAGTTTGTCAGGATGACCAAAGAAAGCTGCAAATATCAGCTGTTGCCTGAAGCAGTCATGTTGATTGATGTCCCGGCGTGTCTCTGATCAGAAAGGAAATCTGTCAAACTGTTGAAAATTGTTACGGGTCGAAAAGCTGTAGATGATCATTGCAATTGGAACCAAATAAATATGAACTATTATGGTGCCTGAGTTTTCAGGACCCATAATTATGCAAAACTTATAAAATTGCAATTGTCAAATTGTTAATTGCATTAAACACACTATTGTACAGATTATCTTCACCCAATGTGTGATTACATTATTTCTAAAATGTCCTCTCTTTCCTCTAGATATCTACTGGATTACTGCCCCATTCACATTATATAATCCTTGGCAAATTCCTCTAGTCCCAGCAAAAACTTATCTGTATAATCTTTCTCTTTCCAGTGGTCGAGTTCCAGAGACATAGAAAAAGGCCCAAGTCACCCACTATTACAACAACAACAAAAAAGTCCACGAGCCAGACATACTATCCAATTACAGACTTAATTCCTTATTCTCAATTGCAGCCAAGATTGTCGAAGCTGGGTTAACACCCAACTACCTACCCATCTAGAATCCACCTCTATTTCTGATTTACTTCAATCCTGGTTTTAGACCTAGTTATGGGGCAGACCCGTTTCTTGTGGCAATATCCAACAAACTTCACATATCCTTAGACAGAGAATCCTATTTGGCCCTTGTTGTGCTCGATCTTTTGGTGGATTTTGACTCTGTCTCCCACTCCATTCTCCAGCAAAAATTGCAGATGACTGGAGAGGGAGATCGTGTTCTGGGCAGGCAGGGCTCTTTTCTTGACACTCTCTCTCAGCAGTTATATTGTCACGCCATTTGTTTTTTTAAAGGAAATTTACGGAGTAACTCCTCCCTTTCAACATGTGTGTGGCACCCTTGGCTTCTTTTATTCTTACAATTTCTTCGCCTATGCAGATGATACCCAATTCATACTTAGATTAAGGGAAATCTCTTGCTCCTATAAACCTATCTTGCTCATGCTATCTCCTCATTGATGGACTTGAACTCTCTTTACTTTAACTCTTCTAAAACAGAAATATGTTTCTTTCTCTTCCTTATGGAGGTCCTGAATTAGGCCCATCTCTGATCACTGCTGATTCTGTGTGGAATTTGGGGGTTAGCTTTGATTTTAAACTATGAAAATCAAATCCAGAAAGTAGCTTCTGTTGCTTTACTACTACTCATAATACTCAGAAGATTCTACCTCGTCTTCCCTCGAATTAAAAAAAAGATGGTTGTTCAGTCTCTTGTGCTTTCAAGACTGGATTACTGTAACTCACTCTTTCTGAGACTGTCTCAATATTTGAATCAGCATCTCTAGATAATTCAAAATCCTGCTGCCCATCTGATTTCGGGGTTGAGTAAGAGATCCAGAATTTCTATCCATCTGTGTCCTCTTCAATGGCTTCCTTTGAAACAATGTCTGTTTGAAGCATTCTGCCTCTGTTTCCAAGCTGAACATTCGGAGGCCCCATGCTATTGCCAACTCTTTTCAGAAGTACTGTCCTAGTAGATGCTTTAGTGCCTCCTTCACTCTTCTACTACGGTTTTTAAAATCTATGAGGGTGGGAAGATTGGCAGAGCTTTTGCTTACCTGATGGCCAAAGTCTGGAATTTATTGCTTCTACACATTTGTTTGCCAAACTCCTTAGTACTTTTCTGTAAGCACCTGAAAACCCATATATTGCCCTCCACCTAAGCCATATTTCCTCCACCTCGATTGTTAACTTTCTGGATAATGTGCTTTACCATTTATCATTCAATCAGTGAATAGATTCAGATAAGCAAACATATCAGTAATTATATTAAACCAAATACTTGTTATTCACAATTATTTCACAATTTTTTCAGCATTTCGTTTTCAATCTGTGTTTACACATGCCACCATTCACAGCGTGTGCGATACTGATTTGGGAACACTGGCCTCCCAAAGCAGACCAGATTAGTAGGTAACCAAATCATCAATACCTTACTAAGTAGTAACTTTTTGAGTTATATTGCAGTTCGATAAACAGTAAAAAGTATACACGTTCATTTAAGCCTCTGGGCCAGATAGCATTGAGATAATCTAATAAAGCTTCATGTTTTTTTAATGCATTGTCATAATTGGTGATAAATGTATTTCCCCTTAATGTTTCTATAACTTGAAACCCTATTTGGTGTATGGTGAATGTGCTTTTTTGTTGGAATGTTGCATTATTGGTAAATTAACATTCACAAAATCTATGTTCTAACAGCACTTTTGTGTTCATTCTACAGAGTTTTACTTTTCTTTTTCATTTTCCTATACATTAGTATCTACAAGGGCATTTATGGAATAGATACAAATGTGGCTTTCACATGTAACATCCATGTGTCATTTAATTCATTAGCTTTCTGGGGCATGTTCTATGTATTAGCATTTTAAAACTTTCTTGCAGTTATTACAATTCAGACATGGATAGGCATCATTCTTTTGGGGTATCAATCAACCATGATCAAGCTTATGTTTTTCAGTAAGGGCTATAATGACAATTATATTGTTGGGTCTTCGAAATGCAAACAACGTTTTGAACAAGTAATTTAGGTCTAAATAATTTTGGAGTATTTTTCAATATGAGGACAGTTTCAAGATTTATTGGATTCAGTAGAGAATTTGAGTACAAATAGACCCCTTTTGTGGTATCTTGAGATATTTCGGTCAAAAATGTTTTTACTTTTGGTAGCCACTTATTTCTGAGCATCGATTAAAAAAAAAAATATGGTTATCCTTCATTAACTGGTCTTTAATTTTCCACAACTGGATCCGATATTCATCCTGATTCAATACAATCCTTTTAAGTCTTAAAGGTTGAGTGAATGGTAAATATTTCTTTAGAGAATAAGGGTGAAGGCTGGTAAGTGCAGAATATTGTTCCTATGAGTGGGTTTTGTTATACTGTTGACTCCAACTGCCTGTTAATAATTTTAGAATGTATGTCCAAGTAATGAATATCATCCATAATAAGGATTTCAGTGAATTTTACTCTGCCAAAGCACGTATTCAACACTGTTATATTTGATTTCAGTTCTTTCTAGGAACCAGACCAAGGTAATAAAAATACCCCCACTATAACTCAAGTATAGCTTATTTAAAATGTAATCCATTTTAAATTGTATAAGAAAATATTTGTATGACTGGTCCACAGTGGACCACATCGAAGTGCCTTTTGTAATTTGTTAATACCCAAGTAAATATAAACATTTTACTTTAGGTGAGATTTTTTAATCTTTAAGAACATAATTAGAATTTAATTTAATAAAGTTACATTAATTAAATATTTAATTTAAGGTTAAGTTAATAATGCTGTAGCATTTTGTTTTTATTTTGTTCTACAATTAAACTAATTACATAAAATTAATTTACACAGAATATTTAACATAAAAATGTGTTTACTAATACATGTTTGACATTTATCCTATCCGTTAATATAGGGAGATCTCTGCCCCAGTGGCAGAGAACTCTGCCTACATGTGAAAAGTTGCTAGTAGTAACTTTACACCATTAACTTAATTCTGAATTTAATATTTAATTTGTTAAAACATATATTAAAATTATTTTTTAAAGATTAAAAAACCCCACATAAAATAAGAGGTTTATATTTACTAATTAACTAATAACTATAAAAAGTTATGTATTGAAACTAATTTAAATGAAATTGATTTTGTTTAAAAAAAAAAAAAACTTACATTTTTAAAATGAAAGGCTATTAAAATATTTCATCATAAAATAATTTTACATATACACACATTATATATATATATATATATATATATATATATATATATATATAATCATTAAACTTATATAAGTTTTTAAAAAGTCAAAACAAATCATTTATTTAAAAAAAATTTCCTATTGAGTTCTAGTTTAAGTCCCTACCTCCATTATTTTCTAGGGGAGCGTGTTGAGTACCAGTGGTTGGCTAGGAGTGGTGCTGGATATACTCCAGGCCTGAGCTGGAATAGATTTACTACTGTCTTGTTTTTTTTTGGGCTGTAGTAACTTTACACTTGAAAATTTGACTCCACCCCATTTCAGGGGATGGAGACATGCAAGTCCACACTTTGTAATACATTAACATTCGGAATGGTGAATAGCCAAAAGTAGTTCATGTACTACAAAGTGTAAGACTACATTTACACATGTAGATGTACTCATATGTATATTTACCTTTGGGATTAGGTCACTGTCTAATTCAACAGAATTAGGTTTCCTTACCTAGACTAAAGATCCAACTCGCGAAACAGGCTCACTGGCACAGGGCACATAGAGCTTTGAAGCATAAAGAAATTGAGGAAGAAAGACCATTTTTGGAGGTAATATTCTAGAGGTAGTGTCTTCAAAAATTCCACGGAGCATGAGCCCTGTCAGTACCCTACCCCTATTAAAGCTTGTATTGGTGTTACATCATTTGTAACTTGTATTCCCAAATAACTAAAGTGTTTGTTTTCCCAAACCATCTCCAAGTCTGGAAGAGTGGATACGCAGAGATTCCGGATTTAAATACATCCAGTTACCTACACAAGCTATATATGATCCCAGAGGGCACCCATAAGGGGTATGTAACGGATGCCTCAAATTGCCACAGATGTGCAGAGAGGTTGATGCAGACTTTTTCCATATAATGTGGGTGGGTCCTGGCATGACTGTTGTGAGGTAGCTAGGGGCAACCTGGAGTAACAAGAATTTACGGCACTAGAGTGTTGATTACTAGTACTGTTTCCACATCCAAAACCAAAATAAGCAGGCACTAAATTCCCCAGCTTTGCTCAGCTTCTGATGAAAGGGGCCACATCTATCTTATAAAAGTTGGCTGGGGCTCCCCATATCCAGCAGTAGTATAGAACAAGTTACTTACCTTCGGTAACGATGCATCTGTAAGAGACATACATTAGTTATAGATTCCTTACCTTAGAATTACCCCCAGGCGTCAGACTGGATCCGGAGAAATTTTTTCCTTAGCAGTACCCCTGCGCGTCGGTAGGTGGCCTCGGTCGACTACGCGTTTGTCGTCGGCATCGTGGTCGCCGGGATGACGTCGCGGTGTCTTAGACGCCATCCCTGCGTGCTGACATCAGTTCTGACACGACTTTCCACGCCAGAAGCGCAGAGCCATGCAAGACACTGACCACTGGTGCACAAAACTAGGGCCCTGGAAGGGAGTCCCTATCCCTAGAAGTCAGTTCGCAGAACGGGGAGGATGGGTGGGGCGGTAAGGAATCTATAACTAATGTATGTCTCTTACAGATACATCGTTACCGAAGGTAAGTAACTTGTTCATCTGAAAGAGACCATTAGTTATAGATTCCTTACCTTAGAATAGATACCCCAGCAATACCAACCCCGGAGGTGGGTCTGCGAACCAAGTTCACACCAGGAAGTCCTGGAGAACAGAACGGCCGAAAAAGCTCTCTCTCCAGACTTGGTTGTCCAGACAGTAATGTTTGGTAAACGTGTGCAGGGATGCCCTTGTGGCTGCCTGGCAGATATCATTCAACGGAACTCCATGTCCCAAAGCAGTAGTGGCTGCCGTCACCCTGGATGCATAGGACAACCCATCGAGAGATGGTACGCTTGAGCACTGCCCGACCCTTCTTGGTGTCCACATAACCCACGAAGAGTTGATCGTCCACCCGGAAGTCTTTTGTGCGGTCAAGGTAGAAAGACGGTGCACGCTTTGGGTCCAGACGGTGGAGTCTCTCCTCCTCTTTGGAAGGGTGCGGAGGCGGGAAGAAGGTGGGCAATGTGATGGTCTGACCTATGTGGAAGGATGTAACCACTTTGGGCAGAAAAGATGACCTAGTACGGAGGACTACTTTGTCCGGATGGACAGTAAGAAAAGGAGGTTTAGAAGATAAAGCCTGAAGCTCACTCACCCTGCGAGCAGAGGTGATGGCAAGCAAGAAAGCAGTCTTCAAAGTAAGGAGACGAAGAGGACAATTATGTAGTGGCTCAAAGGGAGCACACAAGATAAGTGAGCACAAGGTTCAAGTCCCACTGGGGCATTACGAAAGGAGAAGGAGGAAAGAGAGGAGTAATGCCCTTCAGGAATCTGTTAACAATCGGGGACTTGAAAAGTGAAGGCTGATCAGGAAGGCGAAGAAAAGCCGAAATGGCCGAAAGATAGCCCTTAAGAGTGCCCAGAGCAGAGCCCTGCTGGGCCAAGGAAAGAATGAAGAGGAGAACCTCTGAAAGAGGAGCAGAAAGGGGATCCACAGCCTTTGCTGGGCACCATGCCACAAATTTGTTCCATCTACAGGCGTATACCTTTTTGGTGGAGGGACGCCTGGCTGCCAAGAAGACGTTACAGACTTCGGGAGGAAGGTCGAAAGCTGTCAACTGTCGCCGCTCAATCTCCACTCAAGGAGGTGGAGGACCGTCCCCTGCTGCTGTGACAGAAGATACTCCCGAAGAGGCATTCTGATCGGAGGATCAATGGCCATGCTCAAGAGCTCGGGTACCAGACTCTTCGTGCCCAGTCCGGAGCCACAAGAATTACTTGGGCCCGGTCACGCTTGATCTTCTTCAGCACTCTGGGTAGAAGTGGGAAAGGCGGGAAGGTGTACAGGAGGCCGCAATTCCACTCGCGACAAAAGGCATCGTCGAGCGAGTGCTTCCTTGGAAACTCCAACGCGCAGAACTGCTGACATTGCGCGTTCTCTTCGGTGGCGAATAGATCTAACCAAGTCTCTCCCCACTGTTGAAAGAGACCTTGCACCATCTCCGAGTGAAGACGCCATTCGTGATCCATCATGCACCGGCGCCTCAGTTCGTCCGCCCTGGCGTTCAGGGAACCTGCCAGGTGTTGAACCACCAGCGAGATGCCCGGATGTTCCAGCCATGTCCAAAGGCAAAGAGCCTCTTGACATAGGGTCCACGACCCCACCCCGCCTGTTTGTTGCAGTACCACATGGCGGTGGTGTTGTCCGGGAACACATGCACTACTCTCTTCCTTTGACAGAGGGAAGGAATGCCTTCAGTACAAGACGAATCGCCCGGAGCTCCAGAAGGTTGATGTGGAGCCCGGACTCCACCGAAGACCAGAGGCCTCTGATCTCCGCCGCCCCCATGTGGCCGCCCCATCCCAGAAGTGACGCATCCCTCCCTACTGTGAACTCTGGTTGGGGAAGGGAGAGGGATCTGCTAATGACCCAATCCTGGTTCGTGAGCCACCACTGCAACTGACTTGCAGTCCCCCCGCCCCAGAGATCTGGACGACATCGGAAAGATTCCATTGATGCTGCGCCCACTGGAACTTCAGGTCCCACTGCAGAGCCCGCATATGCCATCTGGCATGATCTACCAGCAGGATGCAGGGGGCCATGAGGCCCAGCAGCCTCAGGGTAATTATCACCGACATCCGGGAGGGAGACAAACATCGGTATCATAGCCCGAATATCCCGGACTCGCTGTTCGGGAGGATAGACTCGAAACTGTGATGTGTCCAGAACCGTTCCGATGAAAAGGAGCTTCTGAGAGGGAATCAGGTGCGACTTCGGCACGTTGATAGTGAACCCCAGCAAATGCAGGAGGTCCGCCATAGTCTGGAGGTGGGAAACGACAGCCTGGGGCGAGCCCGCCTTCAACAGCCAGTCGTCGAGATAGGGTGAAGACTGGAAACCCTGATCTGCGCAGATGAGCTGCGACCACCGCCATCACTTTCGTAAACACCCGAGGGGCGCTGGTAAGGCCAAAAGAGCACGGTGAACTGAAAATGCTCGTGGCCTACCGTGAACTTTAGGTAACGCCGATGGGCAGGCAAGACAGGGATGTGAAAGTAAGCGTCCTGCAAGCCCAATGCTACCATCTAGTCTCCAGGGTCGAGGGCAGGCAAGACCTGAGCCAAAGTTAACATCTTGAAGCGGTTGACGTCCCTGAGGTCTAAGATAGGACGCAGGCCTTTGTACTTCTTGGGCACCAGGAAGTAGTGGGAGTAGCAACCACGACCTACTTCTGGCACAGGGACGTGTTCTATAGCTCCCTTGGCCAAGAGAGCCGTAACTTCCTGGCGGAGAAGGGCCAAATGATCCTCTGACATGCGATGGAGTGTAGGTGGCATGGAGGGAGGGGTAGTCTCGAAGGGGAGGGAGGATCCCCTTCGGACTATCTGCAAAACCCACCTGTCCAACGTGATGTTGTGCCAGTGGGGCAGGTGATGGCGGATCCTACTGCTCACTGACAATTGGTGGCCCTGAAAAGTCGGACTAGGAAGGTTTGGAGGCTGCTGCAGGGGGCGCATTGGTGGACTGGCCCGCCCGCTGGCCCCTAGGCACACAACATTAGGTCCCACGTCCCTGGCCGCGCAGAGGCTGGGTAGCTTGCGCAGGCCTGTGGCTCTGGGTGGAGCATGGTGTGGCACCCCTTCCGTAGCCAGGGGCGAAAGGCAGACTGCATGGGGCGAGAGGTGGCAGCCAGGCCCAAGGATCTGGCCGTAGCCCTAGAGTTCTTGAAATGCTCGAGCACGTTGTCCTCCTTGTCGCCAAACAGGCGACGGCCATCAAAGGGCATGTCCAAAAGGGTCGATTGAACATCCCCAGAGAAGCCAGTGGACCTCAGCCAGGCGTAGCGCCTCAGGGCTACTGACGTTGAAATCGTTCTACCCAGCGAGTCGGCGGTATCCAGTCCACACCGGATGGCGAACTTTGCTGCGTCTCTACCCTCTGCTACAGCGCGGGTGAGCAGGGCCCGGGCCTACTCCGGGCACTGCGGCAGCACTTGCGCAACCGTGTCCCACACAGAGTGTGTGTAACAGCCCAAGAGACATGCAGTGTTCACCGACAGCAGTCCTAAGCTGGCGGAAGAAAACATCTTCTTCCCAAGATGGTCCAGCTTCTTGGATTCCCTATCTGGGGAAGCAGTAGGGAACGCGCCTTTTGATGTTGAGGCTTGGACCACCAAGTTCTCGGGGGTAGGGTTTTGGGAGAGGAAAAGTGGGTCGTCCGGGGCTGGGCAGTGGCGTTGAGCAATGATCCTATCCACAGAAGCCCCTGTGCTGGGTTTTGACCAAGTGCCCAGAAGGATGTCAGTGAGGGCCTCATTAAAAGGCAGCAGGGCCTCCGAAGAGGCTTCTGCCAGCTGAAGCACCTCAGTCAGGAGGTTAGTCCTGACTGCCACCGTAGGAACCTCAAGGCCCAAGGCCTCAGCCGCCCTACGCAACACCACAGCGTAGGAGGCCCCCGCCTCCGTAGCCACGGTAGGGGGAGAAAGCATACCAAGGTCTGGTGAGGTATCCAGACCACTGGCCTCACCAACTCCTCTCGCCAGTCTGGCTCCTCAAGTTGGTCTGCTAGGAGGGCCACCAGACCCCTCCCAGTCCTCCTCACCCTCCTCTGGCTGCCAGTCAGGGCGGTAGGGAACGCCAGGAAAAAACAGTGGTACAAAAGTACCGGTCCGTGTCCAAGTCGGGGGTGAGGCTGGGGTCGACGCCGGTTGGGGGCACAACCAGCGTCAGGGGAGTCGTCACTGAAAACGGCACCGGGGAAGGTACCGTGAGGTCGACCGGCACCAATTTGGATCCAGGCCTGGATCCTCGGGGGGCCTCCGGCACCGAAGGCCCAGGGCCCCCAACCGAGTCTGCGGGGCGAAGGCGCGCTGGCGGAGTCGGGCTGCCCAAAGATGCTATGCAGCGCTTCATAGAAAGCTCGAAGCTGGGCAGGGGACGCTCCGGCTCTTGGAAAGGGAGGGAAGCGCGGAGTTGTCCCAGAAGCGGGCTCCAAAGGTGGAACCGGAGAGCAACGACGCTCCGGTTCCCGTGTCACGTCGGCCGACAGACGAGGAGAAAGCGAAGAGCGACGATGCTTCTTCGCCTTCTTCTTGTGCTTCGACTTACCCGAGGAGTGCGAAGACTCCGATGACTAGTGGTGATTGCTCCGCGACCGGTCCAGAGACCTTCCTCTCGACCGGGACCTCGAGCGGCGCGGAGCCGACCACCGGGCCTCCAGAAGCTTTCGGGACCACTCCCGCAAAGATTTCGGGTTCATGGCCTGACAGTCTGAGCACCATTTCGGGTCGTGGTTGCGCCTCAGGCACCAGAGGCACACGGGGTGCTGATCCGTGACAGACATCACCTTGGGACAGGAGTCACAAGGCTTGAAGCTGGTCCGACGATGGGACATCCCTACGTGCACCAGGAGTCGGAGGTCTCGAAAAAGATGTCGACAAAAGTCCAAAAAGGTTTAGTCAAAAAGTGACTAAGGGACACGCTCTCTCCGAATCTGCGCTGGCTGGCGCAGAAAAAGAAAGAACTGATGCCAGCATGCAGGGGCGGCGTCTAAGTAGACACCGCAACGTCATCCCGGCGACCACGACGCCGACGAAGAACGCAGAGTTGACCGACGCCACCTACCGACACGCAGGGGTACTGCTAAGGAAAAAATTTCTCCGGATCCAGTCTGACGCCTGGGGGTAATTCTAAGGTAAGGAATCTATAACTAATGGTCTCTTTCAGATATACAGACTGTACATGGGGTTGGGGTAGGGGAAGTATTGCACTACCAGGGAAGAGATGCGAGTCAAATGCAGTCACTTGATAGCTTCATTATGGGATGAAGTGCTTGAGGGCGACAAGACAGGACCCACCAGATGAGTAATTTCAATACATGCAATGTAACCAAGTATGTCTACAAAGACTAAAAGGTAAACAGACATTCGACACCTAGAAACCATTGTAGACAGGAGTGAGGAAACGAGCATTGCTTCAGTCAATAATTCCTGCAGTCAGAAGGACTGCATGTCATTATAAGAGATGCCACCCTTCCCTACTTCCCTACACCTTAAGGTCCCCTCAAGACCACTCCCTATATACAAAATGGCAGGATCCCAACACAATTGAATATCCGGCTGAACATAGACATCCCAGTGCATTAAGCAAGAGCAGAGACACCAAACTCAAGCAAAAGTCACTAGTTTTGTTCTGATCTTCTGATGCTGAATAATAGCACTGTAGAAATGTATAGTAATGTATATGAGCACTGTTGGACGCATAGTCACTGAAACAACAGAAGTCATATACTGCCATGCCAACAATGTAATAACTATGATAGGCTACTACAATACAATTGTGTATTTTTGAGAACAGTATAAAACAGAATTTAAAAAATGAGAACTATAACATCCTGCAATCTCTTACCTTTAAATTAAATCCAAGTAAGTCACTGATAACACCAGAAACAGCAGACAAGATAACCACTTGTGTAATATTATAGAGCAGCGGATTCATTGTAAGCCCATATAACCGGAAAGGAGTGTCCAATTCCTAGTGTCAAGAAAAACAGTTTTGAATTCTTAAAATGCAAACACAAAACAAACATTAATTAATTATTAACTTAGATATTAGCTCATGCGAGACATTAGATAGAAGAATGTAATTAATCCAAGTGAATCTAAGGGAGAACCGGGCGGACTGGTTCATTATTGCAACATATGAGGATATTGGTTTTAAAATGTTTAAGATTGCCCGTCAAGCACTGGGTGACAATTCAAAATCTTAGAAACCTTCTTTGGATGTCTAATCAAAGTGATAAATCAGTAATTATACCAGTTATCGCCAGGGAACCATTCACTCATGTTCCTAGAACGTCCAAGTCAACCAACTGACAAGGAACATTTACTTGAGGAAATAGAAATAGCTGGGAAAAGGTAGGCACATTAGTAATATCCACATACTTTTAAAGCACCTTCAAGGAACGCTGCTCAATGTCATGTTCTGACCATGGGTAACTTCAGTATTCTTCGTCAACACGCTTCCTTTTACTGCTATGAACTTGCAAAATCAATCACCATTTGAATGGGTGCTACCTTTCCCAAGCATTCCTAATCGCTATCCCATCTAATTCAGGTTATATTTTTTAAAGTCCACTTTTAGACTTAAAATAGAGCCAGTGACATAGGTTTGGTGTTCATAAAAGAAAAGTGTTGACAAACTAGGAGTGCAGGAGGTATTAGGTAAGTGCCGAATCTCAATTTCCTCTGGCTCTCTCAAATTCTCAACCTGTGAAAACTGATTTGTCAAGCAAAAGATAGAAAGGTGAAAGAAAATGTTATATTAATGCGACTTGTAGAGCGCGCGTATACCGAGAGGTGTCTTGGTGCTGTCTGCTCCCGAGCCGGAGAGGTCAACTTGTTGAAAAGCCAGGTTTTTAGCTGTTTTCTGATAGCAATACGAGTGGGAAGTGCTCTGATCTGAGGAGGGAGGTTGTTCCACAACTTGGTGGTTCCAACCACAAAGCTTCTGTCTCCCCAGCTGGTTCTGTAAGTTCTGGGAATGGTTAGCAGGTTTGCCCCTGAGGAACGCAGCTGTCTACCAGGTGTGTAGATCCGCAAGGAGTGCTTCAGAAACCCAGGGCCTGTATTGTGTATCGTCTTATAGGCAATGTACAGTGCCTTAACTTTTATTGGGCTTCTAATTGGCAGCCAATGAAATGGTCTTATGAACTTAGATACAGAATTGTATTGGGGGGTGCCAGAGAGAATCCTTGCGGCTGCATTCTGTACCATCTGAAGCCTATTAAGAACAGTTTCCTGGACATTGGCACCCCACATGGAAGAGAGAAAGTGGCAGATTCAAAGTTGCCCAAGCTAACTGATTGAATGCGCCCAGACAAAAAGGATGTCAGCAAAGATTTAGCCCCATTTCGGATGCCTAGAGTAGTGATACGGTTGATCAACAGCCCATGATCAACCGTATCAAAGGCTGCTGATAAATCTAAGAGAATAAGAGCTACTGCCCCTCCTCTATCTAGGGCGACCCGTATCTCTTCAGTGGCTTTAATCAGCGCTGTCTCAGTGCTATGGCTGGCTATGAAACCGAATTGAGTTTCATCCAGCAACTGGTTGTCTTGGATGTATTGTGAGAGTTGGCTATTCATTACTTTGTCAACCAGTTTCACAGGCAGAGGAAGACGCGCAATGGGCCGATAGTTGTTGGGATCCGATGCGTCCAGATTGGGTTTCTTTAACAAGGGAAGAATAGAAGCCTTCTTCCATTGAGTGGGGAAAACGCCTGTGATGAACATGGTGTTAAAAATGTTTGCCAGGTTAGCACCAATTAGGTCAGGAATAAGTTTCAGGACAGACTGTGGACAGGGATCGAACGGTGAGCCCGATTTAGCACTGCTCACCATAGCGGCTATATGTTCCGAGGTGACCGGAGAAAATTCCGTAAAAGCCAAAGACTCGGACCATTCTTTATCTACATTAGGCAGAATCTCATTGGAAGAGGAAGCCTCGAACTTGGAGTAAATTTGATCAACTTTTGCCTGAAAGCTCTGGGCTAGAGTCACAGAAAGCTTGAGTCGCAATTTTGGAGTGGTTTTCTGGTGGAGCCACAAGTTTGGACACCATCTGAAACAATTGTTTGGTGGAGTCCTGAGCGGATTCTATTTCCTGTGTGAAATAGTTGCTTTTTTCCTTTATAAGGAGGCCTTTCCTTTATAAGCGGATTGTGAATAAGAGCAGGATCAGACTGATCAAAGGCTCTGGAACTCTAATCCACACTGGAATGCCAGCATAATGTGGGTGAATCCATTGGGAGATGTTGCTGAAAACATCCAAACCTCGAGCGCTACATTAAGTCGAATTGAACATGTATAACAAAAAAGCATCAGGGAGTAAATGTCTGCTCTCATACTATGGAAATATGAGGGAATCAATTTAGAAAGCTTAACAATGCAGGTTTGCTTGCCCACATCATTAACTATGTAGGTAACAGCAGCAGTGAGAAAAACTAAAAGCGAAAATGAAGGGCTCTTATCCACCACGTTGTGAAATTTGTGTCTTCTATGGGCTAATTCATATGGCTGCCTAAGGATATATCATCCCCCAACTGATTTGGCAATCTAAAAAAACTCTCCTTGGGGTTCCATGTACTGCCCGCTGAAAATAGTGTATTGTGCCAAAGTGAGAAAGGTCTGGATTTCAAAGACTTCTAGCTGAAGTGATCACTATTGAGTAGGCAGGCTACAGAGTCCGAAACTTCAAATCCCATGTAAACAGACTCAAAGCATGGAATTATCATTATATCCAAAATAATGTTTCAACTAATCACAACCAGTAAGTAAAACATATTCAATGTAGTAATTCTATATTACTATTTATTTTGGGATAAGAAGGTAAAACGTCTACAAAAAAAAAAAAAAGAGGATAATGACAGAGTTCAAGTCAGTTGATGATTCACCTGTATTTACTCCATCTAGAACGACCCTGGTCCTTCAAACTGGTAGGAAGATTAAGAGCATAAACAGAGTGTGCCTGGTATCATGATGGTTTTATATTAAATGAAAATAACGTGCAACTTAAACAAAGTATTTTTGCAGCCTGGCGTGTCCAAACTGGGCTTCAGAGTTAGAGCTGACATCCAATACACTGTGCTTTAGATAATCGTGAAGGGAACCCAAATGTCTGCCCTGTTCATAAATGCAATCAGTGCAAGATGCTAAAAAGACATTGACAATTCCTTGGCAATTATTTCATGAACGCTTAGGTCCTCGGGGAACAATTCTCCTTCCTTGTAGCACTAAATGATACAAGAGACAACACATGTTGCTAAAGAAGTTGCCAAGAAAAGAGTCGGCATACAATTGCAAACATCTCTCAATGGATCGAAAGATCTTCATGTCATGTATGTCTTATGTACTTATAAAGAGCAAACCTAGCTGTAAAATAAGAGTCCTGCCCAAGATGAGGGATAGGATATAAGAGGTGAATGTGAGCAACAACATATGTAAAGATAACAGGGTCATTCTTCATATAGTGTCCATCAGGGGGTACAGCAGTTGAAGTTTACTTACAATGTGGTTTGATATTATTGGTTTAAGTTAGAATGCTTATGTTTTAAACTGAGGTAAAAAAATATCTTACATGTCAGAACACTGCTTTCAGGTCTAGCACAGATACTGTGGTTCTTGTCCAGTGAGACCAAAGACTGTGCACACTGGGTACTTCCAGGGGACATACCCAAGTTAGAGAAGTCCCTGATTCTGCAAACTTCAAGAGATGGGGGGGAACAGAACAGAATTCTGTAACCATAAGAGCACAGAAAGTCGTAATTTCCCACCTGGGAGATCAAGACCTGCAAAGTTTGTGGATCAGTCCCTCAATTTCAGAACTGAAATGGAGAATCTGAAAAGCCTTCTTCTGGAGAGGAACAAAGATTCTCTTCCAGGGGATCCTCATCAATAGTCATAAGCACATGAATATTCCCGCCCATGCGCGGGACCCCGGAAACACATTACATATATGTGAAAAACCATATATGTAGCTCTATATATATATATCCATATATATATAAAAATACACAATGTAGCCTCCCATAAACATGCTGAGCAATGTTGTAAGGAATTCTCTTGCACATAAACATATTCCAATAAAGCAGGGAGAAAGAAACTTTTGAAAACTGCTTTAATAAACAGCAGACAACACAATCCTGCACGGAATAAATGAAGAAAACATTGCCAGCACATAGGCTGCATTGTGGAAACATTAGTGTAGAAAGCTGAAAAGCTAACCCACATAAACACTCAGATAAACTGGCACCGTGCCTTTAAGGCAGCCATGACCCCTAGCTTCCCATCATGCCTCAGGGGTGACAGTTAGGTCAGTTGTTCTTTCCGGCTCCTTCTGTCAGGAACCTGGTTACTTCAGCTCTACTTTTTTTCTGATTTTCTGTCAGAAAATACTTCAATTTTGGATAAAACCTCTTACTTCGACATCTTTTTGGTGTTAAAGTATTTCTCTAATGTTTTTTTTTTAGAGAATTGAGCATTGTTTCACAACAGAATGCCCTCTCTTTTTGACTCTTGCCCTTCCTGTGGCAAGAAGGCCAAATCAGACTTCCATCCTGTCTGTATTCTATGCCTTCCTTCTGAGCATAATCCTAAATCCTGCCAGCATTGCAAGCTGCTGTCCAACAGAACTCTAAAGGACAGAGAAAGGATTCGTCTCCATGGATTGGCTGAGAAGAGAAAATCCCCTTCTAGAGACAAGCCTCCGATGAAGAAGAGTAAAGAGAGCTTATCTACAAGTAAGATTCCAGTATGCTCTCCATCGGCGTTGGGCTCGGCGCCTCAAATCCCTTCATCGGCAACAAAAACGTCGACGAGAAGACCATCGACGGCGGGCTCGCCGTCGAGAGAACACCGGTCGTCGTTGAAGAACGCAGGTACGTCGAATCCTCCGCCGTTGTCAACCGGGCGACGATCGGCGTCGAGGAGTCGCTCTCCGTTGGTGCGGGCTCGCCCAGCGTCAAGGCACAGATCTCCGTCGTCGCCGTCGATACGGCATTCGACGTCGAGACAGGCTCCGCCGTCGCAGGATCTCCAGCGTTCGGCGTCGAAGCAAGCATCTCGGTCGACGTCACCCAGACGACAGTCGACGTCGAGACACACTTCGTCACCTGAGGATAGATGCTCATCTCCTCCGCCGTCGTCCAGGCGGCGTTCGACGTCGAAGGCAAGATCCTCTCCGACGGCGAGGTATTCGACATCAAGACCAAGGGTAAAATATACCAAACGTCGTTCGGCGGTCTCCGTCGACGGCGAGAAGGTCAGCGTCGAGAGAAAGATCGACGTCGAGACGGCGGTCTCCGTCGACGGCGAGAAGAGCGTCGAGAGAAAGATCGACGTCGAGAAGGTTTTCTCCGTCTACCCGCTCATCGTTGAGGTCTCCAAGCTCAACGTCGAAGGCGAGGTCTATGGGCGCCAGACACACTGAGAGGTCGACGTCGAAGTGAAATTCACCAGTGATGGTGACACAGAGCAGGTCGACGTCGAGACACACCCCATCGACGTCACATCGCTCATCCAGACGCCGATCACGCTCTAGAAGCTGCAGATCGTCAACTCACTCCATCCGCAGCTCACCCCAGACGGTGGCGTCATCACGCAGTGCTTCTGTTCATTCGCAGGAACCTACAAAAGCACCGCCAGGAGGTTCTCCAAGGAGACAGCGATCTCCTTCCATCCATCTCTCTCCCAGATGGCTTCAACCACTCCATCATTGGCAGACGGGGTCCACAGGTCACGCTCATCGACCTACTCCAGTCCGCAGCACAGATCACCATTACAGCGTCTTGTGCAGGAAGTGGACAAATCACCCACCACTCGGGCCAGGGAACACCGAGGCAGATCCCCTGAACGCAGGTCATCTCAGGGACATCGCAAGAGGCGGCGTACACCATCTTGGTCTTCCTCTTCGACACATTCATCCAAAAGGGATTACTCACCTACCCTGACGGATAGTCCTCCCTCCAGAGTGTCGCCTATTGATGATGTGAACACTTTTCATGATGTTCTCACCAGAGGGCTCAGAAGCTGGGCATCACCATGTCAGCTCCTCAGACAACCAAGTCCATCATTTTTGAGACTCTCCACCAAAGGTCTGCGACTAGACCATTGCTTCCTTTGGTCCCTGGCATCATCGAGACGGTAATGGATCTCTTCCTTGCTCCAGCATCGGCTAAAGCAGCCCCAGCTCGGATTCTTAAAAAATATAAGCCAGCTGCATCGGATCCTCTTTTCCTTAGATCGGATCCACCTCCGGACTCTGTTATAATTGCAGCAGCGAAAAAGACGCATGCGGTTGCATCTTCCTCCTCCGCTCCTCCGGATAAAGAGAGTAGAGCACAAGACTCTTGGGGACGGAAGGCTTGTGGCTCTGCAGCGTCTTCTCTGCAAGTGTCCAACGCTGCGGCTCTGCTGGGTCGTTATGACAGATCACTATGGGACTCACTGGAGCGCATCAAGGACAAGCTCCCAAAGGAGGATCAGCAAGACTTTTCTGAAATCCTTCACGAAGGTGCTCTGGTGGCTAACCAGGTAATCAGCACTGCAGCAGATGGTGCGTCCCTGTCGGCTCACTCGTATGCACATGGCATATGTGCACGACGATCTTCCTGGCTGCGCCTCACAGCGTTAAAACCAGAAGCACAACAACGCATCCTGAATCTCCCTTTTTCTGGCACTTCACTGTTTGGTGCTCACACAGACGAAGAAATGGCGAGGATGAAGGCAGAGTTGGACACCTTAAAGGCGGTGGGCCTAGAAAAGAAAAAGGAATTTAGGAAGAGATACCGGCCCTACAATCGGAAAAACTACCAACAGAGGGTTCAAACCCCTCAATGGTCGCAAAACAAACAGGGCAAATCCCAGTATCAAGGCCGCCGTTCCTCGAGAGGAAGAGGAGGACATCAACAACAGTCCTCCTCTGCATCAAAAACTCCAGGAAGCAATGAGTTTCTGCTTCCTCTAGCACCGTTGCACACTCCAGTGGGAGGAAGTATCTCAAGTTACATTCAAGAGTGGCGCAACATAACCAAAGATCAGTGGGTGCTAAATATACTAAAAATGGGTACACACTACGTTTTTGGACGTCCCCAAGAGACATTCCTCCTGTGAAATCTCGTCATCTACATATAGACCTCCTGCGTCAGGAAGTGTCGACCCTTCTCAAAAAACGAGCAATAGAAGAGGTCCCTCAGGCGCAGAGAGGAAAAGGAGTGTACTCACGATACTTCCTTGTTCAGAAAAAGATCAACCGAACAAGTTCAGACCAATTCTGGATCTACGTTCTCTGAACAAATCCATCAAAAAGGAAAAGTTTCGGATGTTGGCGCTCCACCAAATATTTCCACATCTAAGGAAAGGCGATTGGATGTGTTCGGTGGATCTACAAGATGCGTATTTTCACATCCCAATCACAGCACGACATCGCAAGTTCTTGCGATTCACGGTGGGAACAAGACATTACCAGTTCAAAGTCTTACCCTTCGGCCTAAAATCAGCTCCAAGGGTATTCACCAAATGCATGGCAGTAGTAGCGGCAGCATTACATCGCCAAGGCCTGTTCGTATATCCATACCTGGACGACTGGCTGCTGAAGGGATCCTCTCCTCAAATGGTGCAGGAACACCTTCGCACCGGCCTAGATCTCCTTCAGCGCTTAGGCCTGCATGTCAACCTGGACAAGTCGATCCTTCACCCAACTCAATCACTCCACTATCTGGGCGCCAACCTCAACTCCGACCTCGGAAAAGTGTTTCCTTCGGAGGAGAGATTGTCATCAATGAAAGACAAAGGCAACATCATCCTTCAGGCTCATCAGCCGTCAGTAAGACAGGTGGCTTCTCTACTGGGTTCGATGGCCTCGTGCATTTTTCTCATACCCAACGCCAGATTGAGGATGAGACCGTTACAGCAAGATCTCGAGGACAAATGGGATCAATCCTCGGGTCAGTGGAACGACCGGATTGTCCTCTCTCCTGCAGCAAAGAAGTCCATTCTCTGGTGGCTGCAACCACAGAACCTACTGGTGGGAGTCCCTTTTCATCAACCTCTGCCAGAGCAATCTCTGATCACGGATGCATCACTTCAGGGCTGGGGAGCGCATCTGGGTCATCTGCAAACTCAGGGCAGATGGACCAGCAGAGAACAGACATATCACATCAATATGCTAGAACTGCGGGCGGTTCATTTAGCCCTCAAAGCTTTTCATCCGTCAATTCAGCTCGGATCGATCCTAGTTCAAACGGACAATACAACCACCATGTATTACTTGAACAAACAAGGTGGAACTCGCTCTCGCCCTCTGTCTCTCGAATCCCAGGCAATCTGGCACTGGCTGCTAGCCAGGAACCTATCGATCACGGCAATACATCTGCCGGGAGAGCAGAACGTGCGAGCAGACGCCCTCAGTCGTCACTTCCAAGAGCAAGAAGACTGGGTGCTCAACGACGAAGTGGTGGCAGAAATCTTTCGTCAATGGGGTCATCCTTCCATCGATCTTTTTGCAGACGATCAAAACAGAAAATGCCACGCCTTCGCATCCAGGTTTTACCGACCAGGAACGAGAGGGAATGCTCTTTTGATATATTGGTCAGGGACGTTTGCATACTCCTTTCCACCCCTCCCTCTAATTCCGAAGGTGGTGGCCAAACTTCTGCGATCCAGAATGAGGATGATACTCATAGCACCGGACTGGCCTCGCCAATGGTGGTATCCGGACCTTTGCAACTCTCGGTTCGCCCGCATCGGAGACTTCCGTGCAGGCCGGACCTTCTCACCAAAATGGGAGGGAAAATTCTGCACCCCAGCCTTCCCTCGCTCAGCTTGACAGCATGGCTCCTGAAGTCCTGCAGTACGGACATTTGAACCTCCCTCAGGACTGCATGGACATTTTAAGGGAGTCAAGGAGACCTTCCACAAGATCCTCATACTCTCTAAAGTGGAAGAGGTTTTACTTGTGGTGTATCAGTAATGATTGGAGTCCAATTAACGGGCAAGAGGAGGTAATCTTGCCGTATTTGCTATATTTGGCCAAATCTGGTTTGAAATATTCTTCCGTTAAAGTGCATTTGGCGGCTATCACAGCATATCGTAAATCACCTAACCAGCCTTCTTTCTTTCAGCTTCAGGTGGTCAAGGACTTCCTACAGGGGTTGAAAAAGGTTTATCCCCCTGTTCGACCTCCTTCTCCTCCTTGGGAGTTGAATTTGGTATTGTCTAAATTGATGGGACCTCCATTTGAACCCATTCATAAGTCTACATTGCAACACCTTTCTTGGAAAGTAGCTTTTCTAGTAGCAATTACATCAGCACGCAGAGTGAGTGAGATACAAGCATTCTGTTCTAAAGAACCCTATACGGTTTTCCACCATAATAGGGTGGTTATGCGAACTCACCCTTCCTTCCTACCTAAGGTTGTGTCAGAGTTCCATGTTAATCAGACAATTTCTCTAACCTCTTTCTTTCCCAGTCCATCCACACCAGCGGAAAGGTCTCTTCATTCGCTAGACCTCAAGAGGGTTCTCAAATTCTATTTGGATGCAACAAAATCCATTAGAAAAACGGATCAATTGTTTGTAAACTATGGCTCTGTTAGAACAGGCTTCCCAGCTTCTAAAAGATCCATTTCAAGATGGATAGTATCTTGTATAAAGTTGGCATACCAAATTGCAAATAAGCCTCTGTTTGCCTCCCCTAAAGTTCATTCTACTAGGGGCAAGGCTGCTACGATTGCATTCTTAAATAATCTACAGATGGCCGAGATTTGCAAGGCGGCAACTTGGAAATCGGTCCATACGTTTACCAGACATTACTGTCTGGATTCTGACTCCAGAGCAGATACTCAAGTGGGCCAGGCCTCCTTGAGGAATCTGTTCCAATGCTAACCTATTGGAGTCGGTATAGGCCTTATGGCGTTTATGTATCTTGATGGTACTCTGTTTACTTGCCCGCAGGATGAGGGGATGGGCTTGCTATTCTATTCATGTGCTTATGACTATTGATGAGGATCCCCTGGAAGAGAAGGATAAGTTACTTACCTGTAATCCTAGTTCTCTTCCAGGGGTATCCTCATCAAAGTCATAAGCAACCCACCCGCCTCCCCGGGCAAGTGAACATGATTCATACATCTCTTTGTAAAAGGTCTGCGGATATCCGCAAAGAACAACTGACCTAACTGTCACCCCTGAGGCATGATGGGAAGCTAGGGGTCATGGCTGCCTTAAAGGCACGGTGCCAGTTTATCTGAGTGTTTATGTGGGTTAGCTTTTCAGCTTTCTACACTAATGTTTCCACAATGCAGCCTATGTGCTGGCAATGTTTTCTTCATTTATTCCGTGCAGGATTGTGTTGTCTGCTGTTTATTAAAGCAGTTTTCAAAAGTTTCTTTCTCCCTGCTTTATTGGAATATGTTTATGTGCAAGAGAATTCCTTACAACATTGCTCAGCATGTTTATGGGAGGCTACATTGTGTATTTTTATATATATATATATATATATATATATATATATATAGAGCTACATATATGGTTTTTCACATATATGTAATGTGTTTCCGGGGTCCCGCGCATGGCGGGAATATTCATGTGCTTATGACTTTGATGAGGATACCCCTGGAAGAGAACTAGGATTACAGGTAAGTAACTTATCCTTACCTGTTCATGGGACAACATTAGGCCCAGAGCCCACTAAAACACCTCCATGGTGGAAAGGCAAAGTAATCCTGGCTTGTAGAGAAACACCTCTCACTCCACTGTGCAGAATCCGGCTGCTAAGTAGGGCAGGAACTCGCAAAATGGTAAAGACTTCAACGTTTAGTTGAAAGGCACAGACTGAATGGTGCTGGTAGCACACCCTTCTAAGTTTATGAAACACATTTCACCCAGTAAAATAAATATGGTATTGAGTTTGTTTACAATCAGATTATATTTAGTCTGAAGTAGATGTACTCCGTATGGTTCATATGAATTCAGCCACTGTATGTTCCCAACATATTCCCACAGTTAGTGTGGTGTTATTTAAATGAGTAGCATTCTTAAAGTTTGAAACTGCAATATGTAGGAAGCATTTAAGGTCCATTTTAATTTTACAAACAATGATTCTAATTTAATTGTTACATGAATTTGTTTTTGTAATTTAAATTTACGCTGTTTAAGAGGAAGATTACATGGTTATGCAGATGCTTCAGATATTCAGTAAATTTTGTGGCTTGAAAGTGAACCTCTCTAACTCAGAGGTATACCGGATTCATACCAGGCAGGTAAACCTCCACTGGGCCACCAAGGCCACAGAAGGGTTTCAATACCTTGGGATGTATGTTGCCCACGATAAGAAGCATGCATAGGAGCATAAACTTATGCCTTAACTGAGCAGACTTTAGAGTGACTTGACTTTGTGGTCGCCCCTCCGACAGTCACTAATGGGGCGACCAGCCATTGCTAAGATGGTATCCCTTCTGCGCCTGTTGTACCAAGTACAAAACACACATGAAATTCCACACAGTATCTTCACTCTCCTTATGGAAATATTTAGTAATGGCTTGTGGAATGGAGGTGCACCACAGACATTCATGACTCCGTATTATAAATCCCAGTACAATAGCGGCACCAGGGTTGGCTGACATAGCTGGATACCATAAACTGCTCTTCTAATTATTGTAAATTAATGGCTCCATGGCTCCAAAGCAGACCCTGCATTTGCAACTGAGAAGGGTGCAATGGTAAACAAGCACCCACTGCACCTGCTGTATGGGGGCAGGATACCCTTGACCCACTGGCAATAAAAACTAATAAAAATATGACAGCAGACCCTTAAGGGTATCTGCTGGCCTAGGACACTCACTACAGAAAACCCATTGTGTCTGTGACTTGGACAAGTTGTAGTCATATAGGGCTTCCGTAATTTGGATAATATACCGAGCGCAAAAGTGTTCATTCACAGACCTGCAGGTCACCTATGAGGAGTATAAGGAAAATGCTACTTACCAGTATGCATCTGTTCTTGGCATGTAGAGCTGTAGATTCATATACTTGCATAGATCACCATCTGGTGTTGGGCTCGGATGTTTGCACTTTGTTTTTGTCTTCTAAGAAGTCTTTGTAGTCACGAGATAGGTGACTCCTCTTTAGGGTGATAGTGCGCATGGGCATCGACTCCATCTCCAGATTGTTTTCGCCATAAAGGGTGATGATGGAGTTAGTAAGAAATAGAAAGATGTCCATGTGTGATGATCTAAGTAAGATAGCACTGGAACAGATGGAGGTACCCGGGGAGGCGGGTGGGCGTATATGAATCTACAGCTCTACATGCCAAGAACAGATGCATACTGGTAAGTAGCATTTTCCGTTCGAGGCATATGAGCTGTAGATTATATACTTGCATAGACTATACAGCAGTTATCTCCCAAGCGGTGGCTAACCTGTATCTGTTGCAGTGGTTTGAAAAAGTGTTCTTAATACAGCCTGGCTCACAATAGCTTGTTGTCTTGCTTGCACATCTACACAATAGTGTTTTGTGAAAGTGTGTGGTGTAGACCAAGTCGCTGCCTTGCAGATGTCATCTAGGGGAATGTTCCCTAAGAAAGCCACAGAAGCCCCTAGTTTGCGTGTGGAATGAGCTCTAGGGGAATGGTTAATGTACGTTTGGCTTTAAGATAGCATATTTGGATGCACTTAACAATCCACCTTGCAATCCCCGCTTTTGAGATGGGATTGCCTTTATGAGGTGGGGAGAAAGCCACAAAGAGTTGTTTCGTTTTCCTAAAGGGTTTTGTTCTTTCAATGTAGTAGAGTATTGCTCTTTTAACGTCTAGTGTGTGAAGAGCTCGTTCTGCCACTGAGTCTGGTAGAGGGAAAAAAACTGGGAGTTCTACAGACTGGTTAAGGAGGAAGGCAGACACGACTTTAGGTAAAACTTTGGGGTTAGTCCTAAGAACCACTTTGTTATGATGGATTTGCAAAAATGGTTCTTGTATAGTTAATGCCTGGAGTTCACTAACTCTTCTAAGAGATGTGATAGCAACCAGGAAGGCTACTTTCCAAGTGAGGAACTGTAATTCGCATTTGTGTAGAGGTTCAAATGGGGGACCCATGAGTCTGGTGAGGACAATATTTAGATTCCATACCGGGGAGGGTGGAGCTCTGGGTGGAATTATTCTTTTAAGTCCTTCCATAAATGCTTTGATAGCGGGTACTCTAAACAAAGACAAGTGTTGTCTGTTTTGGAGTTAAGCTGCTATTGTAGCGAGATGTAGTCTTATGGATGTATATGCTAGGTTACATTGTTGTAGGTGCAAGAGATAACAGATAATGTTTTGAATGGAAGCATCTAGTGGATCGATTTTGTTATTTGTACAGTAGATTAGAAATAGTTTCCACTTTGCGGTGTAGCATGCTCTGGTGGTAGGACGTCTAGCCTCTTTAATAATGTGCATGCACTCTGGCGGGAGATTGAGGTAGCCAAACTCTAAGACTTCAGGTGCCAGATCGCAAGGTTGAGTTGACTGGTATCTGGATGCCTAATCTCTCCATGGTTCTGAGTGAGAAGCTTGGGTGAGAGGCGTAACTTTTGATGAGGAACTACTGATAGTTCCAAGAGGGTTGTGAACCATGGTTGTCGGGCCCATGTTGGAGCAACCAGGATCATTGTGAGGGAATGCTGTCTCAGCTTCCGAACCAGTAAGGGAATGAGCGGGAGAGGCGGAAAAGCGTAAGCAAATTTGCCTGACCAGTTCATCCATAGCGCATTGCCTTTGGACAGTGGGTGTGGATACTTGGACGCGAAGCTTGGGCATTTTGCGTTTTGGTGTGTGGCGAACAGATCTATTTCTGGGTGGCCCCACATGTGAAAGAATGGAAGAAGAACTTGAGGATGAAGTTCCCATTCGTGGATCTGCTGTCTGACGACTGAGCAGATCTGCAATCTGATTGTGTACTCCTGGGAGGTGTTGTGCAAGGAGATATATGTTTTGCGGAATGGCCCATCTCCATATGTGTGAAAGCTGTAGAGAGTGTGTCCCCCCCGTTTCTGGATGTAGTACATTGCTGTCATGTTGTCTGTACGTACCAGGACAGCTTTGTCTACGAGATGGAGTTGAAAGGATTTTAATGCTAGAAAAATTGCCAGTAATTTCAGGTAATTTATGTGGAATTGTTTTTGCTGGGAGGTCCATATGCCCTGAATGGTATGGTTTTGAAGATGAGCTCCCCAGCCGGTAAACGATGAGTCTGCTGTTAGCACCATCTGTGGAACCGGGTCGAGGAACGGCCGCCCTTTGGAAAGGTTTTGTGTGTTCCACCACTGCAGAGAGCGATGTGTGCGGCTGTCCACCAACACCAGATCTGTTAGCTGACCTTGAGCCTGGTTCCACTGACGTGCCGAACACTGTTGTAAGGGACGCATTTGGAGTCTTGCATAAGGGACGATGAGAATGCAACAGGCCATCATCCCGATTAACTGCATGAACACTCAAGCTGGTAATTAGTGTTGAGGCTGAAATTGTGATATTAGAGCTTGCATGTTGCGTATCCTGACTGGGTTGGGGTATGCTAGAGCTTTTGAAGTGTTTATTGTAGCTCCTAGATATTGTTGTGTGCTGGACGGTTGGAGGTGGGACTTGGGGAGGTTCACCGTGAATCCCAAGTTGTGAAGCAATTGGATTGTTTTGTGTGTGTGTTGCACACAGCTGCTGTGTGACTTGGCTTTTATGAGCCAGTCGTCCAGATAAGGGAACACGTGAATATGTTGTCTTCGTAAGTGAGCTGCCACTACTGCGAGACACTTTGTGAAGACTCTGGGTGCTGTGGTCACCCCGAACGGGAGGACTTTGAACTGGTAGTGTTGACCGTCTACCACGAATCTGAGATATTATGAAAGTAGGCATCCTTTAAATCCAGAGTGGAGAGAAAGTCGCCTTGTTGAAGCAGTGGTAGCACCTGTTGGAGAGTGACCATGTGGAAGTGGTCTGATTGAATGTAAAGCTTTAACGGTCTGAGGTCCAATATTGGCCTGAGAGAGCCGTCCTTTTTTGGAATTAGAAAATATAGGGAGTAAACCCCTGTGCCTTGATGAGGCAAGGGGACTGGTTCTATTGCATGTTTTTGTAATAGAGAGAGAACCTCCTGTTTTAGAAGAGTTAGATGTTCCGAGGACATTGGACGTTGTCTGGGAGGGATGTTTGGGGGAGTGGAGGTGAGTTCCAGGCAATAACCATACTGGATAATTTGTCTTACCCACCTGTCTGTTGTGATGGAATTCCAGACAGGGAGGAACTGTGAGAGACGTCCCCCGACAGGAGTGGAATGATCGGGGGAAGTGAAGGGAAGTCACTGCTTGGTGGTAGGGGAGCTGCAGGTGTTGTTACCGCGGCCTCTTCCCTTATTGTTGTTACCCCTGTATCCTCTGGAGGAGGTAGTTTGATTGAGACTTTTATATGATCAAGAGGGATGCTCTGAGCCAGTAGTTTTGGAGCCAGCCCTGCAAAAGGAGCGACGAAAAGAGCCTCTAGGGGAAGACAATTACAAGGCCCCAATGGACTTGGCAGTTTCAGTATCTTTTTTCATCTTTTCTAAAGAGGTATCGACTGTGGGCCCAAAAAGATGTTCTTGGTCCAAAGGCTGATTAAGAATAGTGGATTGCACCTCTTGCTTGAATCCGGATATCCGGAGCCAAGCGTGCCTGCGTAGTAAAACGCTGGTATTAATAGCACGAGATGCTGTATCAGCCGCATCAAGGGCACATTTTATAGATGTGTTGGTTATTAGTATACCCTCCTGTATAAGGTCATTAGCTTTGTTTTTATATTGCTCAGGAATATGTTGAATAAGCTTTTCAAGCTCATCATAGTGAGCTCTGTCATATCTGGCTAACAAAGCTTGGGCATTGGCAATCCGCCAATGATTTGCAGTCTGTGACGCAATTCGTTTGCCAGATGCGTCTATGAGTTTTGATTCCTTATCAGGAGGAGGGGCGTCGCCTGTGCTCTGTGAATTAGCCCTCTTGCGTGCATTAGACACCACAAGAGAATCTAAAGGGACCTGACCTCTGATGTACACTGGGTCATTGGGAGCTGCCTTATATTTTTTGTCCACCCTGGAGTTGAGGATCCTGGCTCTGACAGGATCTTTAAACACTGCTGGTGTATGTTTTAGCATGCCTTTTAGCATTGGTAGGGTGTGTGTAGACTTTTGTGAGGGTGCAAAAGTTTCTAATAAGAAGACTTCTTCTAAGGGATCAGAGTGTAATTGCACCCCGTGGTATTGGGCAGCCCTATTAATTAGTTTCGCAAACCCAATATTATCATACTGGTGGTGATGGCCTAGAGGGGTAGAGGTCCGGGTCATTGTGTGGATCGGGATTATAATCATCCCAAGGGTCTGTATCATGTGGGATAGTATGTGCGTCATCATCCCCATCTGGATCTCCGTTCCCATCGTTATAATCATCTTCATCATTCTGTGGTTGAGGTGAAAATGTATGTTGTGGGGAGTGTGCTGGGGAAATTAACAAATTGGGATCAGCTGGAGAAGGAGAGGAAGGTAGAGAGGTATTAGTGCCCATTTCCTTCCGTTTAATGGGTATTTCAGAGTCTTCTGAATGGTCCAATTTCCTCTTTTTAGGAGGCTTGGCTGTAACATGACCAGTTTCTGGGTCAATGTGTAGTGTCTTTTGCTTTGGATCCGAAAAATCTGGCACAGACTGTTGTTTGGGTACAATGTCCTTTTTCGGTGCCGAAGGCTTAGGGTCAGAATGTTCCTTTGACTTTGCCTCTGAAGCTTTCTGCGGGGTCTTGGACTCTTTAGCTTTTGTTGTAGGAGTTTGTGGCTCCGAGACCTTTTTCGGTTCCGAAGGTTTTGGTGTAACCGGTTTCGGCTCCGAAGGCTTGTCTGTTTTGTTTCGACGCCAAGGGTTTTGGCATGGAGGTTGTTTTCGGTGCCGACGAAGAAAGGTGTGGCACAGATTTAGTTTTGGGCTTCGGTGCCGAAGGTGACTTTCCGGCACCGGAATGGGGTTGGCTCGAGCCCGAGCCGGAAGGCTTTCCTTTCGGTTTCATAGCCGAGGGCGGGGCGTCTGAAATGTGTTGCCGGTGTCGACCTGAGCCTGAGGGCAGAGGTGTTACCGGAGCCTTTTGTTTGGGATTTGTTAGGAGAGGGGTCTCAGTACTCACGGACCGTTGAGCAGGGGTGACTGTCTGGTTCTCGATGTCGGAGTCGTTGGCCTCGGAGACGGAGATCTCTCCTTCATCAGCTTGTTGTTCTGGATGGACGATGGGGTCTGCTCCGAAGATGTCCGGAACCAAGCTGCTTCCGCGGGCCATTTCGTGACGTCGAGCCCGACGGTCACGGATGGTTTTCTTCGACCTGAAAGATGCACAGGCCTCGCAGTTCTTGTCTTCGTGCTCCGGGGAGAGGCAGAGATTACAAACCTGGTTTAAGTCCGTGTGTGGGAACTTAGCACCACACCCGGGGCATTTTTTAAAAGGAGTTCTTTCCATTGACTGCTGGCGTGGTCGGCGCGGATAGGCCCAACGCCCCGCGTCGAAGATCTAGGTCGAGGATTTTTGTATTTTCCAAAGATGCACGTCGAAAGGGAAACGCGATCGAAACAATACCGTCGAGTTGTGAGGAATTGCGCGTCGAAGGGGGGTTCGAGAACGACACCGACCCGGAGCGCAGCAAATCACATCCGAACCAGATGGCGGAAAAAAACAATCTGGAGATGGAGTCGATGCCCATGCACACTATCACCCTAAGGAGGAGTCACCTATCTCGTGACTACAAAGACTTCTTCGAAGACAAAAACAAAGTGCAAACATCCGAGCCCAACACCAGATGGCGATCTATGCAAGTATATAATCTACAGCTCATATGCCTCGAACATATCTGTTTTTCAAATACTTACTTACATCATACCTTACCCTCATATCAAAGACCTCACAGAACTCCCCAACTTTAATCACCAAGAGTACAAATTGCTGATGTGAACATACCACAAGATGATATCTACTGCATTCAGCACTCTGGTTATACACACCTCAGATACTTTTGATACCCTATGATGTGCCTGGAAGGATGATACGGGAACCCTAACAGACAAAGGTGGCAAACCACGAGGACAGACATAGGGAAGTGACTACTGCACACCAGTTCCACACCAATCAGCTCAAATATCTCCACCGGGTATATTTTATATGTCACTGATGCCCCTGAGGTTTGTCATGGCTAAACGAGGCATCGTCTGAAATTGACGAAACAAAGATCCATCTAGTTTGAAGGGATGGGAAGACTGACAAGGATCATTATATGTTCCTGGGAATCCTGATATAGATTGCAAGGGGTGCCCGAAAAAACACTTGAAAATATGGGAAGAGTGGATGGACTACTTGGGAACTACAAGGGAACTAAACGTGAACGAAAGTACTAAAACATCTAGTCTTGCTTGATGGAAGACATTTGTTAACTAGATCTTTCATTCTGTACATGGGGGAAGACATATGCTTTACTCTTGATTGTGTTATGCTGATGATTGTGTTTTAAACTAGCAACATACTACCAACCCCAGAATAGACTTAATGAACCCACCAAAAGGATTAAAACACAAAAATTGAATGATTTATATACATAGGAGAAGTCTCAATTGTCACTAATTACTGTGTGAGAGAGATATCTTAAGAGTAGGGCATTTATAGAGTAGCAACTTGATTGGTTATAAGTTTACTGGAAGAGCAATTCGAGTTGAGCTCCAGTCGTTTCTGAAAGACCACAAGGGCACCTTGGGATAGGTCAATGTTGGAAGTTCTGGGTGGCTCCGAGATTGGTGGCCATGAGAGATGTTTTTTATGTTTAATTATTGTTTTATTGCATAACAAACTACAATACCCAAACAATAGTGTGTCCATTATACATAATGTGTCGCAAAGAAGGACATCCGCTGCTCAGGAGGAAGAGCAAACAAAGAGGAAATTTAGCCCTATACAGTGGCCTGATTGCACACTACACAGACCACATTATTACATAGCCTCGTTACTACATGTCCTATGTCATTATCTGACTTTGCTTCAAGAGTCTGCATTTGTCACACCCAAGAGTGAGTTGCCTCATCTGTGACCCAGTGTGCCACAGTTTGAGGGTGCTGTCTCTTGGTAGCTGATGAGGGCAATCAGTCATAACATGAGTAAGTAAGTAGGAGTGCAGTGGGACACAAAAATCCCTGGTTCTAGTCGCTGGTGGAATTGTGGCATAGTATGTTTCTAGCTGCTCATTGCAGTATAACATGTCCTGCAGCCATATCTTGGTTGGTGGGGCATGGTTGCTGCCCCAGGTGCAGGCAATGCACATTTTTGCCATGAGCAACGGCAGGGAAGTGAATTTAAGCATGTCACAGGGAAAGTGATTAGTACATCCCAACAGAGCCACTTTAAGGCTCAGTGTTAGGACTGTGCCAATCATATCCGATAGGAGTTGGAACACCCTACACCAGTAATTAGCAATCTTGGGGAAAAGCCATGCTGCATGTATGAAGTCTGCATCTGAGGTTTCACAACAAGCACATTGAGAATGGGCACGTAATTTCCATTTATAGAGTTTGAGGGGAGGGTGGTATATGCAGTGCAGAAATGAATGAGTTGGAAGCAGCCATTTGGAGAGAGAGCCCTGATCTGGCCACAGCCGTATGTCCACTCTACATGAGACACAGTCACTGCACAGTGATTTGACATTAGGCATCGCTATGGCGGTCTCGGACTCCATTTCAGAGTACAGCCTGTAAACCAACTGCTTGTTGGACAGGACCGTAAGAAACAAGGTAAGTTATCTAGATAGAGTCAGCTCCTGGGGGAAGACTGGTATTGAACTTTACAAAATGCCCAAAGGTGAAGAATTGGAAATGTGTCAAGGACAGAGGAATCTACTCTGCCAATAGCCACTGTGACCTCTAGGAAGCGGGCGTTCAAAAAATGGTCACCCGCAGACTTTATCTCCCATTTAGCCAGTCTCTGAAAGAATATTTCTTTCACTAGTACAAAGTAACAGTTGGAAATGTGTAAGAGGTTGCTCCGGTGAGTATAGTATGGGACTACCGACACCTCAGAGGGACGTCCCAGACTACCTATGTACTCGTCACTGTGTTGATCCTTGTACAATTGTTGGGGTTGGGGGTTGACCTGTCAAAGCTCCCAGGAAGGTGGGGTATACAATATCATGTTCAATAGCAAAATGGCTCATGTGGGGGTGCGGGGATGTAGCCATTGATGCTTAAAGTACGCTTGGGCACAGTAATAGTATAACTCGAAATCTAGCACCGCCATCCCACCTTGGTCATATGACAGTGTTAGCGTTTCTCATTTTATCCGAGACGGTTTGCTCGCCCAAGCAAGGGTGATCGTAAGGGATTTAAGTGTTTTAAAAAAGTGCTGGGTTAGGGGTATGGATATGGTGTAGAAAAAGGTCAATAACGTGGGTGATATCATTTTCATCAGAGCACTTTTTGCCATGTAATCATGAAGGAAGTTGGGTCAATTTATGTACCCGTTCTTCAATGTTCGTCATGACAGTACAATAGTTTTCGGGAATGATGTTGGCCCTGTCTTGATTGACCCAGATATTTAACTGACGTCAAAAACCAGGAGTGAGGGAATTCCAACTTTTAAATCTGCGTTGCTGGTGTCAGTGGGAAAATGGTAGATTTATTCCAATTTATCGATATACTTGAAAGTGCCTTGAACAGCGTGAATTCTTGAATTACAAGGGTAAGGTTGGGGAATGAATTACATAAATATAATGTGATATTGTCAGCATGTAATGCCACAATTAAGTTGCGCGGGAAGAAGGCAAGGCCTCTATGGCAATGTAATTATCTTATGGCACATGCCAATGGCTCTGAGGCCAAAGCGTACAGTATAGGGGACAGCAGGTACCTCGCTCAATGGCAAATGGGTCAGATAGCAGTCCATTTAGGCACACTGTGATAGTGGGGCCAGTGTACAGTAGTTGTATGAGTTTAATGAACCTGGGGAGAAATTCCGAACTTGGTCAGTATTGTGTCTAAATTACATAACGTGTCCCCTGCGACTCCTTCTATTTGTGTTATAAAAGTAGCTGAGGTTAACGGACATGTCAACAGTGCCAGGGTCCTGCTTGGTCTATCCGCCTAACCATAAGATCTGGTTATAGCTGCTAATGTATGTGCCCGTCCTCTCATTCTGGCTCCTCCTTATAGTCTGACATTTTTACCGTAATTGCCACCAGGGCATGAGTGGTGGGGGAGGCCATGTATTGTTGCTTTAACGACTGGCGGTCTCGCTCCAAATTGTCGCAAAGTGCCCTACACTGGCCATGCTATTTTCTGCTACAGATACCCAGTATGTATGCCATAAATGTGTCCTACAATAGACCCATAGATTGGACAGAAGGCTCACTCGATCCACAACAAAATTTAGGATGTCCATTTTTACCTCCCTTCTGAAGCCTTCTTCAACCACTGCTAATGGTGAAAGGCTCTAAGTGAATGCACAATGTGTCTTATGGAAGCCAAAATACAAATTTCCCCTTAAAAAAGTTTTACTATTTAAGTGTATTTCAGTCTCCTTCATTTATACAAAACTAGGTTCTCAATGTACTCATGTGTTACACTTTGGTAATGCTCTTTCTGGTGGATACTCTATCTAACCAGAGTCATAATCTTTAAAATATTCCTAGGCCCATACTGGATCTGGAAAATTTCAATAGCAGTGCTCCTGCGCACCGGCAGCTCTTCGTTGGCTTTGTACCACTACAGAAATGACGGAATGAAGCTGCCTATAACATCACCCCTGCGTGCCGACATCTGTTTCTTGTCTCTTTCTCTTTCCATGCCCTCAGACGGGGAGCATAACATCTGTTGGTGACTGTGTGCCGAGCTCTAACCTTTCTAGATGTTAAAGAAGCCACTCCACAGAAGGGGCAGGTGGCAGGGCACTGAGGAATCTGCAGTTAGATGGAGCTTCCACCAGAAAGAGCACTACTGAAAATACATAACTTGTTCTTCTGTTAGATACTTCTAATCAGATTTCTCGTTTATAGAATATATAGCAAAGCAGTACCTACCTCCCGAAGGTGCAGAATCCGGGGAGTGGACCAAGGTCGGACTGGGGCAGAAAAAAGGCCTGGGCACTAAAATGAAAGAGGACCCTTATTAAGTAAATCAGATAACTGGAAAAAAGTGGCCTGTTTTCAAATTGGAGCAGTTTTGACCTTGTAAAGACAAGCTGTATGTGTCCATAAAATGGGCCTACAAACAGCCAAAAACACGGTCTACACACTGACCTTTCAGACCAGCCCACTGGGCACTGCCTAACTGCCCTATAGGCCATGCCGACCCTGGAGTGGACCAAAAAGTCCTGTAGGGCAGAGTGAGCAAAGACACTTTCTCGTTAGAATCGCTGTCAAGGTAGTAGTGCTTCATAAAAGCATATAATGATGCAGATGTCAAAGCTTGGTAGGTATCCAGAACAGGCACTCCTCCCCATCTTGTTGTCTTAGTAATGGCTTTGGACCTGGTGAAATGAGCTCTTGGGCCCTCAGGGGCTGTTTCTTGACCAGTGCGTAGCAGATTTTAATTCAGATCACTATCCAACTTGACAGGGTTCTCTTTTGCACCATCCTGCCCTTCTTTGCACCTGAGAAGCCGACTAAGAGCTGACAGTTTACTAGACTGTTTGTCCGGTCAATGCAAAAGCTCAAAACCCTGTTTGGATCAAGGTGATGGAGACTCTCCTCCTCTTTCAAAGGACTATGCAGAGCGAAAAATATAGGCAGGGTGATTAACTGGACAACATGGACGGCATCACAACCTTAGGGAGGAAATCTGCCCAGGTCCTCATCACCAACTTGACCAGATAGAAGTTGGTACTAAGGTGGTTGTAGCAACATTGCCTGCAGCTCACTCACAGAGCATGCCAACGTGATGTTGATAAGGTAGTCTGTTTTTCAGCATCAAGAGACGCAAGAAGGAGCTGTGCACAGGTTCAAAAGGTGTGCACATTATGAATGTCAAGACTAGGTTAAGGTCCCACTGGGGCAGCACAAATGGTTTGGGAGGATATGCATCTGTCAAACCTTTAATAAAACTCATCACAACTGATCACTTGAACAAGGATGGTTGTTCAGATAAACACAGAAACACTGAAAGGCTGAAAAGTAACATTTCTCTGTGCCACCTGCAACGCCTTGCTGTGTTAGGGAGAGAACAAATAAAAGAAAGCCCGAAACTTTGGCTTCTATGGGGTCTGTGCCTCGGGCACCATCCCAGACAACAAATTTGTCCCAGTGCCCAGTGTAGATACACTTCGTGGAAGGGCCCCTGGCACCAAGGATATCATCAGTCTCCTTGGTCTGCAATTCAAATTCATTCAGCTGCCGCTGTTCAATCTCAGTGCATGGAGGTGCAATTTTTGGAGATTCAAATGCAGGACCCTGCCTTGCTACTAAATGCTCGGGATGAGAAGCTCTGGATACCTCTGCATGCCACACCCTCCTAGCCCAGTCCAGGGCAATCAAAATGACTTGAGCTGGGAATTCCTGATCATCTTCAGAACCCGAAGCAGGAGAGGTACTGGAGGAAAAGCATATAGGAGTCCTTCACTCTATTTTAGCTGGAATACGTCTCATAAAGAGTGCCTTGGAGGACAAGCACATGCATCCATTTGATGGATGGCAGGAAAGTTTTTAGGGCAAAACAGATCGCCCAAAGTTCCAGAAGCTTCATATGGAGGTGGTTCTCCACTCAGAATCAGAGGCCTCTGATCTCCACCTACCTTAAGTGACCTTCCTCCAACAAAATTAACATACAAGGGTGCAGGGTGGAGTTACCCTGACCGCCTGAAACTTCTGGTCCAGTGGGTCAGGGTACCTCTAACCCTTCCCCCTTATACATTCTTATAGGGTACCCATACCGTGCCCGTCCCCCCTTTTTTCAAATTTGGGGGTTCCCGCAAGCCTACGGGAGCCAGCGCCACCCATTGGACTACCGCAGGAATTCCACGGGAACGCAGGGGGCCCGCAGTCTTAAGAGATTGGACAACTTTTTTTTTTTTTTTAAAAAGGGGGTGAGGCCTGAGTGTCTACAGTGGGATGCTGCGAACAGGCGAAGGCCGTGTGCAGTAGGGGTGAACGGCTGCCGGCCGGTGATTGGATGCAGAGCCTGGTCGGGTTGCCTTTATGTATGGTAATAAAATATTACTTTACATTTAAAAATCCAGAACTTCACAGAAAAAAGGTTAAGGTGACATTATAGCTGGGTATGGTAATGATATCTTACTTTACATTAAAAAAAACTCAAATGCACTGGAAAAAACAAAGGTTAAAGTGACATACTAGTTAGGTGAAAATGTCAGTTTAAACGTTAAGGTTTTAAACTAATAAAACCCCTGAAATTCAACAGCTATAGTAATTTCAAATTAACTATAACTCGGGACCTCGCCAGGGAATGCTTATGACCTCACATATCACAACACTCATGAGGTTCTGTGACATCACTGATAAAATTACTGATGACAAATGAACTAACATCATTGACAACAAGCATTGAAAATACAATAGGTCTCGCCTTGCTAATGGTATTGTATAGCAAAGCAAATGGCTTTAACTTAATTAAAGGCGAGACCTATTGCATTTGTAATGCTTGTTTTGTTTTTGTTGCAATTTTATTTAGCGTAGCGCGAACTCGACCTGAAGGTCTGTTGTGCTTTAAATGAGCACCAGTTACACTACACAAGGACACATTCCTTTTTTAGGCGCGGGGAGATTAAGTGATTTGCCCAGGATCACAGGATGTTGTGTAGATGCCGAGACTCGAGCTAGGTTCCCTAGCTCCAGAGCTGGCAGCTCTGGCCCGAACACCGGGGTGACTGGTGAACAGTGCTTTGCTTCAATCAGCGCACCCCTCAGGTTCGGAGCTAGCCTCTAACCCGCGGGAGTCAGTCTGCCCTTTCAGGCATTCCAACTTGTGCAAAACTTTCACCTTTGGAGGAGGGGGCGGGGCTTTTTCTTGGCAGTAAGCCTCTTGGACTGGTGTTCTCTTGTCTTCTGTATACGGGTTCCTGTACGAACCCAGAGTACTGTAGGTAATTAGCTCTCCTAGACGCTGGTGGACAGATGTTTGCTAATGCAGCATTGGAGCGTCTGCAAGTGTGTGTGGAGGAAAACAACTTGTTGCCCATCGAACAGTCTTCTTACCGAGCAAAGTAGACTTCCTGACTTGTTATTACAGTACTTTAGGTGGCACTGTAAATAAAGTTTTTTTTTTAAAGGCAGCCAATTAGCAACGCTTCAATTGTCTATGCATCAGAACTGGCATATCTGATGGCCAACTTTGTGGCATAAACCAGCAGCCCTCCAAATACCGGTTGGTGGTCGTGAACTCTTTGATGCAGCATACACTGGAACCTGGATCGAGATGCTGATGGGAGCAGATGAGGGTCTAACTAGCCGAGTTAACAATGCAAATGGTGTAAAACAGGTGCCCGTTGGCATTACTGCTTTCTTACCCTTCATCTTCACGACTTTCCACACATTTTGCAAAGTGATGAAAAATGTTCCCCCGTTATGAGGTCCATCTGCGCCTTTATACGCAGATGTCATCTTGGATCTTATCCAAACAGGCCAACAATGGGAGTTAAAACACTTGGAATATTCCGCAGGCCTGCACTTCTTGAAGGTGATCAACTCCAAGAACCAAAGTGAGGGTGTATATGGCCAAAAGCGGGCTCGTTTTCCTTGGAGTTAAGAGTGCAAACACTAGAAAAAGCACGTTTTGTCATGTTTCTATGTGTAGTAATGTCCCAAAACATGGATTTCACCTCCACGAAGATCAATTAAGCACAAAAGGAATAAATCATTGTGGAGGATAAATAATGTTTTTTATAATTTGAAACAAAAGAACAAAATTAAATACCTTCTACAGGTGTACAATATAAAGCCTCACCCGGCTCTCTTATATGGTATAAAATGTGTCTTTTTACGGTGGTCATTTTAAAAAATCGAGTACAGGGGAATTCTTAACGTCATTGTGTTTGATTTGCAAAAGACAGCGTGGGATTTTTTTTTTTAATAAAGCATCTGTTGCTACCCTCCCATGTAGGAGTACAATTTCCTAGGATGCTAAAATACCTAACATATAAAAAGATTAGTGTTCTGAACATCTGGGGTGGGGAGGTCACGTCAGTCATTTGCCGTCTCATGTAAAATAAAACATGAAAAAGTTGTTTATTAGCAGGTGAGCTCAGACTCCATTTTGCAACAAAATGCCCAAATGGTATGCCAATATATAGTAAAATGTTCCTTTGGAAATTCTACAGTGCAGAATTGCGACCACAGATGTGCGAAATAAAAACAATGGCATGGGCATGGACAATCAACTCACCAGTTGAGTAATTCGTTTTCTAAGATGACAAACACCTGGAGAACTGCCCTGGTAAACAGGCCATTAACGCGCTTGTGCGCGCACATCAAGTTAGCAGTACCAGGTGGCTCCCATTCAAATTAAGTCTACAGAGAACTTGGAGCGAAGTATCCTTGGAGGGTTCGAAGTGCGCTGGTTTCACAGGCAGCGGCAGATGTTGGGGATTTCGGTCACTCATTTAGAGTCCCATCCTAAAGCAGTGTGGCGGGGAGATTAGAAGCTTGCAAGTAGATCTCAGAATACTAGATTTGATCGTGTCGAGATCCCTGCGGACTGCACTTTGAGATCAACGCTGGAATTGAACTGAAGGTTGTTCTAAGTACCAAGAGCTGCTGCTGATGTACAGATAGGTTTTCACGGTAATGACTGCCGTAACTCAGCCATGTAACAACTGTTTGCATCACGCATTTCGACTTTTTGTGGCCTTGTACGACTTCCGGTCTTTGGGCACACTTTCTGTACATCTGCTTGTGTTCTCTTGATATTTCCTTCGGTCACTTGAAGTGAAAAAACAGAGTTAGGTATAGCAGAATATATTAGCCCCAAAGGTTATGATGAACATTCACGGAGCTTGTTCACTGCATGGAAAGTGCACGCGCAGAGAGTCGGCGAGGTCCTTTGTTAAAGGAGTCCAGTGCAGCGCCACGTTTTTGGTCCTATTGCTTCGATTCCAAGTGCCTCACTCCTCGACAAGAGTGTATTAGCACCAGTCAGTTACAACACACAGAATGAACACGTGCCTAGGTGTGGGTTCTGCCAAGATGCAAGAGTGAACGGGATGACTGCAATGGACAGACCTCTGCAACCTCGCACCTGCCTCTGCACGACATGCCCGGCCTTTAATAAAAGACTCCAACTACAGCGCGAGACTTATGAGACTGCTCTGAACATCTGGATCGCGGCACAAGTCGGTTCTACCAGCTGAGCTGAAGCCGGGCTACGACGACATGTCTGTCTATCTGCAGGCACGGGACGGATGGGAGGGCAACGACTTCAGAGTTGTCTCACACTTTCCTAGCACTAGCTGAAGTTTAAAGTACAGCCTCAAGGTGGTGCTGTTGCCACACTTTATAAATGTATTGTTAACGCACAAGAATAGTTAGGCGATACTTTACAGATTCATGCAGGACATAAAAAAACAAGCGCGGTCCCGAAAGTGACCGCGCTGCAGCCGGAGCATGGGGATCTCTTGTCTTTATGGGGCCATGTGTTTCAAACACATGGCCCCATAAAGATAAGAAAGTGCTTTGCGACAGCAGCAAAGCAGGCGAGCCAGTCCGGCTCGCAGGCGAAAGGGCATCTACAGAAAACACTCATTTCCAATGGCAGGCCACCGTTTAGCATAAACGGTGATGCCAGCCAATGGAAATGAGGGGCGGGGCTTAAAGCCCTCTTCTGAAAGTCCTTGTAAGCAATAAATCTCGCCGAGCGAGCTGCGCATGTGCGCAGCAACGCTAGGCGAGACCTAAAAACACTGTGCATGGTGGGTAGAGGTAAGTTATAGTTACTTCAAATAAGTAACTGTTGGATTTCAGTGGTTATTTTTTCAGTTTAAAACATTACGTTGAAACGGACATTTTCACCTAACTATAACTGCAAAGTAAGATATTACTGATATATATATATATATATATATATTTGAAAAAAGAACTATATATATATATATATTTGTTCTGTTTTCAAATATCGGGACACAATGCAAAGCCACTTAAGGAAACATTTAGAAACTTGTGCTTTAACAAAAAAGCCAAGTGAAGTACTTCCTTCTCTTTCTTTGAAGTTCACGTATCATCAGCTATACAATCAACTGGATTACACATGGTATTGTGAAATAATGAACTGTACTTTTATCACTTACTTTTAATAACTTGGTAGCCAGTTTTAAAACATTGTTCACAAGTGTCAGTTCTTCTTTCTTGTTAGGCTTCTTCTCCATTTTCAAGTATAGGTTTATCTATTAAAGAAGAAGCACATTCAACAGTTGAAATAAAGAAAAATGCATCATATTTAAAAAGGATAAGACATGTGGGAAGCTTGTCGAGGTGTCATGGCATCAATTAATAAAAAAGCTGTTGTTCCCCCTCACCCTCATTTTACCTTCAGATCAGAGTCAATCCAACAAAACAGCAAATAGGATTACTAGAGTATGAATAAAGATTAAAAAGAGTGATCTTGAGACAAACTTCACATTGTTACATGGATTCTAGAGCTGATCTGTAACTTGAAATAGGGGTGGCCCAATGACTCTGCATTGATGCTAGCAAAAGAAGTGACAGGCGTATATGCATGACATACAATTGGCTAGACTATTTAAGTGTTAGTGCTGCAAAATGCAATATTCTTCTTTCAACAATGCCTGCACAGTTAGTTAACCTTAAGAACACATTCACCAGTGGCCCTCAAAACACAGCAGCATTAAATCTACACTATAGTAGGTTTTATACACAGATGTCCATCATAATCTCAAATACGGAGTGATGACAAGATGCCAATCTCAGATTTATCAGTGTCATCACAGTGAGTGAAGTCAGGTATGAAGTTCTGCGGTGTGGTAGCCAGACATCATTTCATAATATCTCAAACCTGTTTTGTATCATGGAGGATAAACAAGGGTATTCACATACCCACCAACACTTGTAGAAAGAAAATGTGGCAAGTACCAGAAAAAGGACATTTTACTAAAAAATTTGAATTGAATTCGGATTATTGCCTTAATTACACAGGCTATGAGAAAGATAGGTTTCCCCTCCGAACTCCATTTACAAACAGCAACTGAATACTAGAATGTTATCCCCCTCATGTATTTGGCAGGTGTTCAGCTACAAAAGAAGGACTGAAATTTATGGAATACACATGACTGGCCCTAAACATTTGTTTTGCGAGGCTCAAAGACAAAAAGACTGGATCTAAGATCATATTATTCTGATGTCAAGGACAAGGAATAACTAACCACCTTTGTACACCCCAGCTACTCTGTGTTTGAAGTATATGATCTACTGCTTTGTGGGATTGAGAGGAAGTACAAGGGTTGGTCCTGAAGACTATATACAATCCAGCTGATGAAAATCACAACTTGTTTCTTAGTGTGTCTTACAAATCTACATGTCGTTCAGTAGCTCTTTATACAACAAATGTTCCCATTACCCATTTCACCGATAATTTAATAACTTCAAAAGGAAAAAGAGCAGAGTTAGCCCTTTTGGGGATTCCAACCTGTAAATACCAGGTTGTACACGAATCTCAGTAATGAATGTTTAACCCACTGACCTATCCCAATAGCTTGTAAAAGGGATTAGTATTTCTTGTTTACATATCCTTTTCATTCAGAATGTATTTTGGCATTTTACTCTTCACACAAATGTATAGTTTAAGTCGGAAGTATATTTTCAAACCTCTGTCTAGATGTTGTTACTTTTCAGAAACTCAGGGAAGCTAATGATTTGATATTTCCAATACAGCAATACAAATACAATGTGATGCTGTGATGTCAAGGTGTCCTGCCAGCGGAATATGAAAGTTTTACTTGTGCCATGCACAGCAGCAATAAAACTACTATCAAAAGAGCGGTCTGTAAAGGATGCTGAATCAGCCGAATACATGACAACTATGAAACTAGATACCTGTTTAAGGCCAAAAATAGATGGCCATGGTACAGAAACATATGAACCTCTCACACAAGTGATTCAGTCATGGTGCATACTACCTTCTGCAAATGAGTTCAGCAACTGCTTTAAAGGTAGGGTAAACAGAGTTAAATATATATTTATATATATATAAAAATATGAGAGGCAGACTATATTTAAGATTCTGGATCAGAATTGTACAATTATGCTGTTTCTTTGTATTTAGTGAGGAATAAACACATGCATATGCTTTGAGTAACCATAAGAGAACTCAAATAATAAAAAAAATTACACATAAATAATGCAAGTTGGTTTAAAAACACACTTCGATGAAGGGCAGGAGAAATGTTTGATATATATTTTAAATGTTCTGAACAAAGGCATGTAATGACAAAACAAAAGCACATCAGTAATAGCAAACAGACTTTGCTAATTAAGAAATTGATTGTGTTAAAGTTACATTATTGGGGTCAAGCCAAAGTTTAAGACTAAAAAGAATACCCACCTGTTCGGTCAACAAAATTGAGGTATTGCTATACTTCTTATTAGTTTCTGATCCAAGAGTAACAAATCTTAGCAGAAAGAGTGTAAGTGAAATACACCATATTACCAGTTCCCAATTGTAGTGGCATTCAAGGAAAACCTTGTGAACATGAAGAAGCTAGAAAGAAAAAATAACACAAACTATTTAAATGGTCACTATGGGAACTGATCATTTTACATCAAATACTTTTTCATAATAGCATAAAAAAAATGGAAACTTGATGCATTAACTACTATAATTTGCTGAAGCCTAATTTTGAACACTCTTCCCATTTAACTACAATATTACCTACTATCTTATGTATTTTGACACCATTTTTACATTTTAAGGCGGTTTAGGCAAAATCATGTTACCTGTTATTTATATTTGTTCTCTGTTTGGTTAATTCAGAGTACCTGTACACCACACCACTGCACGTGTTTCAGAATGGTCAGCTTTGATCAGCCAGCCCTACTGACAAATACTGCTATTTCCAACGTTCATTTGCGTACAGTCACACATGCACTTCAATAAAACATGTTGCTCAGCTGAACCAACAGGAAGAATCATGATTTTGTAGTAAATATTTCCTTATGTCTACGTTTTAATCTGTCACAACTCCTCATTTATAAAAGGAGGTAGTCGCAGTTCATGATTACAGCACAAAGTCAATCTCTCTTTATCCAAACTTAGAAGGAAATCTGTGCTTGACTCACCATTTTGAAACTTCGACCCTGTCATCTATTTTCCTATCTCGTTATTACAGTCATCTATAACTTTATGCAGCAGGACTTTAAGTTTGAAAATGGTACACTGATAGTTTATAGTATGTCTTTTTGTCTCTCCCTGTTAATCAGTGTTTCTCCACGCATTAGGTATTTGTCCATTTATCTCCAGTGGTTGTAACAATTGTAAGAGAATACAAATACACAAACTGAAAATGTTTATAAGGAAAGAGTAGTGGCCAACAGTTTTTGAGATGGAATGGGAAAACAAACTAAAGTTAATACAATTCCAACCTACTATGGAACTGATATAACTGGACAAGAGCACTTTTCTTGATGAAGCTGATGACATGGTGTGGCAGCAGATAAAAAAGGAGGGGCAAGGTGCAAGTTCTACAGGGAGAAACAATAAGTAGCTGGAAGGAAGAGCACTGTGCAGAAATGTAGCCGGCAAGAGTACTTAAAAATGAGTAACCAATGAAAATTTACGAGCAAAAACTTTCAAAGGTAAACACAGAAGAATTTGAATTCAGCATCACAGAAAGTAAGTACTGTTGGAAGGTGGATTATTGGTGGGGGTAAGTATGCACCTACCACTAATAAGACCACAAACGCAATATAAGTTCCAATCAAGGTCTCAATACATTAGCCCCTGGCTCAACTCTTGGTAGCTGGCTGCGAGCAGGCAGGCTTAACTTAGGAGACAGGTGTGTGAAGCATTTAAAAACACCAACACATTAAATAAAACAACACACAATAAAAGTTCATAACCTATTTATACAAATAGAAAATATTCTTTTGATTAAAATGACACCAAAATGAAAACAAATCCAATGTAGGGAACTGGAGATATGAATTTTTAAAGAATAAACACTTTCTAGTGCTTAAAAACATAGCGCCAACTTGGGACATCTAGTCGCGTATTTGACCAGGACAAAGTCAAAGTTTGAGGCCGACCGCGATGTAGCCCTGGTCGGATACATTAAGCGGGAGGCCCTGGCCAAAATTGTACCTTCGCATTTAGAAACTTTTCTGGAGGATACTCTCTCGTCGTCGAGCGGGCCTCTTCTTTAGGCTGGGATTCGAGTCGACGAAGGTGATTTATTTCAGTGCAATGCCTCGGTGAAATATTGGAAGTTTTGAGCTCCGGAGCTTTCAGCGGACGAACCTGAAATCCAGACAGGGTCATGGTTAGACGTTGGTGGCTTGTCTCTCGACGACAGGTTGGACACCTTATGGAGTTTTTTTTCCAAAAGTTGCTCCAAACTTCTGGAACTTATTCCTAAAGACCCTCTTGAGGATTCAAAGTGTTGTAAACACAAATCCAAGGGTCTAGCAGCTCTGACCTAGTCCTTGGAAGTTGGGACTACAATTCCCACAATGCTGGGGACTTCTTGGGGAAGATGGTGCAGGTGAGCTCTGTTAATCTGTTGCTTTCAGGGAGTCTACTCCTTAATCCTTTTTGAAACCAGGCAAAATTCTCAGGGCCGTAGTTCCAAATGTGCAGCAGAAGCAGTCCTTCAGAGTGCAATCCTTTGAGGTGTAGACCAGGGTTCCAGCAGTGCAGTCCTTCTCCTTGTAGTTTCAGGCAGCAGATCTGAGTTGCTATGCAGCGCTCACATATTTATCCAATGGTCTGTGGCAACAAGTAGGAGGGCACCCCTGGCCAATGGGTGGACAGGGTGCCACCCAAAAGCAGAACCGCTTTCTCCAAAGTGTGGTCTTGTCCCACTAAGCACTGCACTTTAAAATTCAGGATGGAGAATTTCTCTCCTTGGAAGTAAGCTCTGGCTAAGCCAACACACTGGTGTGGCTCAATTCCCTTAACACTCCCCGTCCAGACTTCCTGCAAATTCCATTCCTGGGGCTCCCATCTGGCTGGGGAGTACAGGAAGAGGGCGTAGGCCTGGCTGGCATTTCTTACTATCCTGCTCTCTTTGAAGCCGAGTTTGTTTACCTAGCCCCCTTCCTGGCCTGTTCTCTGCAGCTGCAGATCTCCCCCACCAGGTAACCTCTTTCTCTATGGAGGCCACTTATCACCTCATCAAAGCAGTTTGGGTAAGGCTGTTAAGGGCTGGCCAACCAGGAGAGGCTGCTAGAAGGCTGGATTTTGGCTCACAGAAAATAAAGTTCTATAGCACAAGTTACTAACTTGTGTAACGATATATCTGTAAGAGACAGTAGTTAGTGACAGATTCCTTACCTTAGAATATCCCCAGGCGTCAGGCTGGATCCGGAAAGTTTTTTGCGTAGCAGTACCCTTGCGCGTCGGTAGGCGGCGTCGTGCGGCTCCGCGTCCGTCGTCGGCGTCGTGATCGCCGGGATGACGTCGCGGGCAGTACTTAGGCGCCGCCCCTGCGCGCTGACGTCAGTTCTGTACACGACTTTCCGCGCCAGGAACGCAGAGCCATGCAAGAAGCTGACATAGGTGTCTGAAAAATACTAGGGCCCTGAAAGGGATGTCCTTAACCCTAGAAATCAGTTCGCAGAACGGGGAGGATGGGTGGGCGGTAGGAATCTGTCACTAACTACTGTCTCTTACAGATATATCGTTACACAAGTTAGTAACTTGTGCATCTGAAAGAGACACGTTAGTGACAGATTCCTTACCTTAGAATAGATACCCCAGCAATACCAACCCCGGTGGTGGGTCTGCGAACAAAGATCAGACAAGGAAGTCCTGGAGGACAGAACGGCCAAAGAAGCCGTCCCTCCGGACCTGACTGTCAAGGCAGTAATGCTTTGTAAACGTGTGCAGCGAGGCCCACGTAGCTGCCTGACAGATAACCGGCAGCGGAACACCGCGGCCCAAGGCCGTGGTAGCAGCCGTTGCCCTGGTGGAATGGGCACGCAGCCCAACAGGAGGTTCCTTTTTAGCCAAAGAATAGCAGGTCTTGATGCACAAGGTAACCCAGCGGGAGATGGTCCTCTTGTGCACCGCCCGACCTTTTTTGGCGCCCACGTAGCCAATAAAGAGCTGGTCATCCACCCGGAAGTGTTTTGTGCGGTCAATATAGAAAGAGAGCGCACGTTTTGGGTCCAGACGGTGGAGCCTCTCTTCCTCTCTGGAAGGATGCGGAGGCGGAAAGAAGGTGGGCAAAGTGATGGTCTGCCCAATGTGGAAAGCAGTAACCACCTTTGGCAAGAAGGACGGACGCGTCCGAAGAACAACCTTGTCTGGATGAACAGACAGAAAGGGAGGTTTGCAAGATAGAGCCTGGAGCTCACTCACCCGCCGAGCGGAGGTGATGGCCACCAGAAAGGCTGTCTTCAGAGTGAGAAGACGAAGAGGACAGTTATGTAGAGGCTCAAAGGGAGCGCACATTAAAAAGGTAAGAACCAAGTTCAAGTCCCACTGAGGCATCACAAACGGAACAGGAGGGAAGAGGTGAGTAATGCCTTTTAAGAACCTGTTAACAACAGGGGACTTGAAAAGGAGGGCTGATCAGGGAGCCTGAGGAAGGCCGAGATAGCACAAAGATAACCCTTGATGGTACCCAGGGCAGAACCCTGTTGGGCCAAAGAGAGAAGGAACAGAAGGACCTCAGAAAGAGGGGCAGAAAGGGGATTCACAGCCTTTGCTGTGCACCATGCCACAAATTTGTTCCACCTGCAGGCGTATACCACCTTAGTGGAGGGACGCCTGGCTGCCAGAATCACATCACAAACTTCGGGAGGCAAGTCGAAAGGAATCAACTGCCGCCGCTCAATCTCCACGCAAGCAGGTGTAGACTGGACAGGTTCGGGTGGAGGACCGTCCCCTGCTGCTGCGACAGAAGATCCTCCCGAAGAGGCAGACGGATCGGGGGATCTACGCTCATATTGAGTAGCTCGGGATACCAAACTCTTCGAGCCCAGTCCGGAGCCACAAGAATGACTTGGGCCCGGTCGTGCCGAATCTTCTTCAACACTCTGGGTAGAAGTGGTATAGGCGGAAAGGCGTACAATAGACCGCAACTCCACTCGTGACGAAAAGCGTCGCCGAGCGAGTGCCGCCTTGGAAATTCCAACGCGCAGAACTGATGACATTGCGCGTTCTCTTCGGTGGCGAATAGATCTAACCAAGGCTCTCCCCACTGTAGAAAGAGTCCTTGCGCCACTTCCGAGTGAAGACGCCATTCGTGATCCATCATGCACCTGCGGCTGAGTTCGTCCGCCCTGGCGTTCAGGGAACCTGCCAGGTGTTGAACCACCAGGAACATGCCCTGATGTTCCAGCCATGTCCAGAGGCGCAGAGCCTCCTGACAAAGGGTCCACGACCCCACCCCGCCTTGTTTGTTGCAGTACCACATGGCGGTGGTGTTGTCTGTGAACACCTGCACTACCTTCCCTTTGACAGAGGGAAGGAATGCCTTGAGTGCAAGTCGGATCGCCCGGAGCTCCAGAAGGTTGATATGGAGCCGGGACTCCGCCGGAGACCAGAGGCCTCTGATCTCCGCCTCTCCCATGTGACCGCCCCATCCCAGAAGGGACGCGTCCGTCACAACTGTGTGCTCTGGCTGGGGAAGGGAGAGGGATCTGCCCATGACCCATTGCCGGTTCGAGAGCCACCACTGCAACTGTTTTGCAGTCCCCTCCGAGATCTGGACGTGATCGGACAGGTCGCCCTGGTGCTGCGCCCACTGGAACTTCAGGTCCCACTGCAGAGCCCGCATATGCCATCTGGCATGAGTGACCAGCAGGATGCAGGAGGCCATGAGGCCCAGCAGCCTCAGGGTCATCCGTACCGAAACCCAGGATAAGGGCTGAAAGATCGGAATCATAGCCTGAATATCCCGGACTCGCCGTTCGGGAGGATAGGCCCGAAACTGCGTCGTGTCCAGAACTGCTCCGATGAAAAGGAGCTGTGGAGAAGGAATCAGATGCGACTTTGGCACATTGATGGAGAACCCCAGCGAGTGCAGGAGTTCGGCCGTAGTCTGGAGGTGGGAGACAACTGCCTGGGACGAGCCCGCCTTCAGCAGCCAGTCGTCGAGGTAGGGGAAGACTGAAACCCCTGCCCGGCGCAGATGAGCTGCGACCACCGCCATCACTTTCGTGAACACCCGAGGGGCACTTGTAAGGCCAAAGGGGAGCACGGTGAACTGAAAATGCTCGAGGCCTACCGTGAACCGAAGGTAACGCCGGTGGGCCGGCAGGACGGGGATGTGGAAATAGGCGTCCTGCAAGTCCAACGCTACCAACCAGTCTCCGGGGTCGAGGGCAGTCAAGACCTGAGCTAGGGTGAGCATCTTGAACTTCTCCTTCCGGAGGAAGCGATTGACGTTCCGGAGGTCCAAGATAGGACGCATGTCCTCCTTGTCCTTTTTGGGCACCAGAAAGTAGTGGGAGTAGCAACCACGCCCTACTTCTGGGGTCGGAACATGCTCGATGGCCCTCTTGGCCAAGAGGGCCGTGACTTCCTTCTGTAGAAGCACCAAGTGATCCCCTGACATGCGGTGGAATTGAGGTGGCATGGCTGGGGGTGGTCTCGAAGGGGAGGGAGTAGCCCCTTCGGACAATGTCCAAGACCCACTTGTCCGAGGTGATGGGACGCCAGTGGTGAAGGTGATGGCGGACCCTGCCCCCGACTGGCGTGCTGTGCACCTGAAAGGAGGGACTAGGAGGGCTTGGAGGCCGCGGACGGGTTGGAGGTGGTGGCCTGACCCGCACGCTGGTTGCCCGAACCGCCACGGCGGTACCCACGTCCTCGGCCACGCGAAGGCGCTTGCTGCGCGGGCCGTTGGCCGGGCTGTGGACGTGACTGGGCGCCCCTTCCGTGGCCACGAAAGGGGCGAAAAGCAGACGTTTGCGGAGGGCGCACAACAGCAAGGCCCAGGGACTTAGCAGTAGCCCGTGAATCCTTGAAACGCTCCAGCGCATGGTCCGCCTTTGAACCAAAGAGACCGACTCCATCAAAGGGCATGTCCATGAGAGTATTCTGGACATCCCCTGAAAAACCAGTGGTTCTCAGCCAGGCGTGGCGACGCAGCGCCACCGTCGTTGCAAGCGATCTGCCCAGCGAGTCGGCGGTATCAAGGCCACAGCGGATGGTATACTTAGCCGCATCACGCCCTTCCGCAATAGCGCGGGTAAGCAGTGTCTGGACCTCCTCAGGACACTGCGGCAAAACATCAGCCACCGAATCCCACAGGGAGTGGGTGTATCGGCCCAAGAGGCAAGCGGTATTAACAGACCGCAAGCCAGCACTGGAGGAAGAGAAAGCCTTCTTCCCAAAGTGATCCAGGCGCTTGGATTCCCTATCCGGAGGGGCGGTAGGGAAGGCTGTTTGGGAGGCAGAGGCTTGGACAACCAAGCTCTCAGGGGTGGGGTGTTGGGAGAGAAACAGGGGGTCGCCCGGAGCCGGGCGATGGCGTCGGGCCACGTTCCTATCCACAGGAGCCCCTGTGGTGGGTTTGGACCAGGCACCCAAAAGAACGTCAGTGAGTGCATCGTTGAACGGCAGCACAGGCTCCGAAGAGGAGGCCGCCGGCTGAAGCACTTCAGTCAGGAGGTTAGTCCTGACGGCCACTGTAGGCAACTGGAGATTTAAGGCTCCAGCAGCTCTACGCAACACCGTTGCAAAATTAGCCCCTCCTCCGTTGCCACGGGAGGAGACAGCATGCCAGAGTCGGGGGAGGTATCCAGCCCACTGGCATCCCCAAGTTCCTCAACCCAGTCCGGGTCAAACTCGCACTGTTGTGTGAGAGGGTCGTTAGACCCCTCCCAGCTCTCCTGGTCCTCCTCAGGTTGAAAAGATGGAGGAGGAGGGACATAAGGGACCCAAGGCCTCATCGGCGCCGGAACCGGCGTCGGGCGACGCCGGTCCGGCTCCATGTCCGGACCCGGGGAGAACCGGGGAACGACGCCGCCCGGAGCCCCGGACGGCGTCGGAAACGGCACCGGGGACATCGGCGTCGGCGGAGGCGTGGTTAGGTCAACCGGCGTCGATGGAGGTTGCGGCACCACCGGAACCGGGGTCGAGGCCGGGGCCGGAGCCGAGGCCGGGACGAAGGCTGGTGGGACAGGCGACGCCGGGACCGGAGTCGACGGCGACGCCGGAGCAACCCCATGTGGCCCGCGGGGCCCGAAGGCGCACCGGAGGGACCTCGAGGCCCGAAGAGGCGGGCCATGGCCGACAGGAATTTCTGTACTTCGGCCGGAGTCGCCCCCGAACCCGGGAAGGACGGGTAATGCGGGGGCAACTCGACAGGCACGTGCGGGGCCGGGGACGGTGCCGACAGGGACCTCAGCCGAGTCGCGCGACCGGCGAGGCGAAGTCTTAGAGCGATGACGCCGCTTAGACTTCTTGTGCTTCGACTTACCGGAGGAGCGCGAAGACTTGGATTCCGACGAACGGCGGGGACTCCGCGTCCGGCCCCTCGACCTCTCCCGGGACCGGGGCTTGCTGCGGCGCGGAGCCGACTGCCGGACTTCAAGGAGCTTTCGAGACCGCTCTCGCAAAGCCTTCGGATGAAGTTTCCGGCAGTCAGGGCACGACTTCGTGTCGTGGCCTCGGCCGAGGCAGAAGAGACACTCGAGGTGGGGGTCCGTGATGGACATCATACGACCACATTCCTCGCAGGGCTTAAAGCCGGGCATCCCTACGACACCTTAGGAGTCGTGAAGACTCGTTGAAGAGAACAGTGAAAAAATTTCACAAAAGATAGTCAAAAAGTGACTAGGGCACTGCTCTTCCTGGATCTGCGCTTACTGGCGCGGAAAAAGAAGAACTGACGTCAGCGCGCAGGGGCGGCGCCTAAGTACTGCCCGCGACGTCATCCCGGCGATCACGACGCCGACGACGGACGCGGAGCCGCACGACGCCGCCTACCGACGCGCAAGGGTACTGCTACGCAAAAAACTTTCCGGATCCAGCCTGACGCCTGGGGATATTCTAAGGTAAGGAATCTGTCACTAACGTGTCTCTTTCAGATACTTCTTTTTTGTATTAGTTATGATAAATTCAACAGTGGCAAGTTGTTGGATTTATCATTACCAATCTTTTAAGCCCTTGAAATATTATTTTAGCTCACTCCAGTCAATAGTTACACCGTATTACGGTATTCCCATGTTAGCCTACGGAGCTAAAATGCTTCAATGGGGAAAAACAAAATTGGTCGTTTTTCGCCCACCAGGGCATATAAAACATCTTTTACAATGTCCCGGGGGCACCTAGGGTAGACCTTAGGGGTGACCTGTATGTAAAAATAAGGTAGTTAAATACTTTGGAAGTACCTTTAAATCCAAAGTCGAATTTGCGTATAATTTCAGTTTAGCTTGCAACGCAGGGCTGACTTTTAAAATGAGAGCTGGCAACACAGCAGTGCATACTTAAGGGCCTCTAAAACTACATGCCCTACCATATACTAGGTACTTACAGATAGGTTGTCAGAGCCAATTGTATTACACCCAAGTATCATATACCTTTTTAATCTGAGCACTGCCCCTTGGCCTGGTTAGCAGAGCCCAGGGCGCAGTCAGAGTCAGTTACCACCAGTATCAGTCAACAAATGGGGGTGATCAGGGCAAAAAGGATACATTTCTCACAAGTACAATATATATATATTTCATGATGAACAGCTGAAAACGACACACAAGAAGAAATTAGGCATTCTGGATGGTAATGGAAAATGTCTTAGGTAATTTCTAAAGAATAGAAATGTTCCTAAGCACAAAGATGGCATTTTCTGCATGCAAGAAATGACACAAAAATGAATTGGAGCAGTTTGTATCCCATTTCTTCAAACTTTATTTCAAATGTTAATAAAGCACTTATAAAAGTACAGACAAAAACAGTACAAGAGGAATAAAAAAAATGAAATATCAGTTTTGAAATAAAACGACATGACCATAAAGTGAAATAACATTGATTTACAAGAGGCAGAAGAACTCAGGAAAGCACCAACATGAAAATGAGTAGCCCCATCACTAAACAGTTGTAAAAAAAAAAAACACAAGGCAACTCTACACCTTTTAAAATAATACATTTTAAAAATTGGTAATTAAAAACTCCTAGTAAAAATTTCATATTATTTACAAAAAAGATAAACCATAGCAATGATTGACTGGAGATTCCAACACAAGAGCATATAAGAATATTTGTGTTACTGTATTGTTCGAGTGGGATGCACAGCAAACATTGAATCATACCTGATCGAAATCTGAAGAGTAACGCTTTTCCCAAGCACATGGTACCCACTTTAAATAAGGTTCTACACCTTCATAAGTCTTCAATATGGCATGTTGTGTTTAATTAATTCTGTCCCTTCCCTTAGATTGTACATATAATTAAAGAAATCCTTCTTTAGGCCAAGCTTGTCCCTTTTAACAATAACAGATGGATGGAAAACAGGAACAGGCAGCATAATTTAGTAAAATATTTTCTTCCAACAAAAGTTATTTTACACCAACCCATTGCCTTAAGATATTCTATCAGTGCATGCCATTTGCTATCAAGCTTCTGACTCAGTCCACAAAGTTGCCAGGACAGCTTCTACATGACCAATAACACCCACAACTTTCCCGACCACTCTTGCATCATTGGTACCATCAGAGATTTCCACTTCAACACCAGGAGTTGCTTTGAAGCCAGGAGCATTTTGGCGATCAGCTCCAATCAACATTTGGCATTTCAGAAATTTCAACAGGACTAAGAACGATAGTGGAGTGGTCAGGCTTCAATGGGTACCCCACCACCCCCGGAATATGGCTAACAATCTCTTTCCAAAAAACTGACAGTCTGGAGCAAGACCATCACTCCTGTATTACATCTCCTTCTTGGCCCATCCCCTCCAACATAAGCCATCTGTTGTCTCGTACATATGTTTCAATTTGGCGGATGTAATGTGCCACAGCATCATAGGTTTGCACATTCAATCAATCAATCAGGGTTTTGTGAAACACACTACTCACTCGTGAGTGTCTCATGGAGCCGGGGGAGGGAGTGAGCAGCTCCGTTGGGGTCATTTGAAGAGCCAGGTCTTGAGGTCCTTCCTGAACTGGTGCAGTGTTGTGCTCCGTCAGAGGTGAAGGGAGAGTTCGTTCCAGGCCTTGGCTGCAAGGTAGGAGAAGGATCTTCCGCCTGCTCTGGTCCTGTAAAAGCACTGGACGGTGGCTATGGAGAGGTCGGCTGAGCTGAGGTTTCTCTTGGGGCCATGGAAGGAGATTCGGTCGTTGAGGTATTGGGGTCCAGTGTTGTGGAGGGCCTTGTAGGCGTGTGTGAGCAGCTTGAACGCTATCCTTCTTTCGACGGGGAGCCAGTGGAGGTTGCGGAGGTGTTGGGTGATGTGGTTGTGTCGTGGGATATCGAGGATAAGTCTGGCTGGCTGCGGCGTTCTGGATGGTCTGGAGTTTGTGGAGGAGTTTTTGCTGATTCCGGCGTAGAGGCGTTGCCATAGTCCAGTCTGCTGGTGATGGTTTTCTTGGGGGGAAGAGAGAGATCCACTTGAACGTCTTGCGAAGTAGGCGGAGGGTGTTGAAGCATGCGGAGGTCTGGCGATTTCATGGCGAGTGAGGAGTCGAGTATGATGCTGAGGTTGCGTGCGTGGTTCGTTGGAGTGGGTGGGTTTCCGAGGGCGGGGGGCCAACATGTGTTGTCCCATGCGGAGGCGGTGGAGCCAAGGATGAGGACTTCTGTTTTCTCAGAGTTGAGCTTCAGACAGCTGTTGCTCATCCAGGTCACATTCCTTTCCTGTTTTGGATACTTTTACAAAGGGAAGGGATATCGATCGAAGGTTTTTGCCACTGTGTTGTGGGAATGGGTTCCCCCAGAATTTAGGACCACCTTTTCTTGTATGTCTCTCATTTCTGGGCCCACGTCAGTAGGATAGCATAGATATTGGAGATGAGCCCTTTGAGCACTGCACATTACATGAACAGCTTTTCCCATCCTGTTAGGGATCTAGTCACTGCTACTTTGTTTATGGGGAATAGGGCCTAATGATGTAGAAGGAAGTATCACATATGTTCAGGTTCCTGTATATTATATTGTTGTTTACATTTTTAATGGTTTCCCCCTGAAACAAATCACGCAACATTCTACAGCCCAATATGTGAAGTCTCCTTTTACGGTCCCTGGCAAGAAATCCACATTGCCCTGCGATGAGGTAAAGGGACAGGGGAAGGTGGGCAATTTATAACCTCTCATCAGTGAGTTCCATTTGTCCAAAGTTGGCCTAAGAATAGCAGAAAAGTATCAGACTAGGAGTCTGAGATATATGGAAAGCCAAGGTATAGCCCAGGAGCCACAGCCCATCACCGCTGCATCCATATAAACCCAATGACATTCAGTTTTGTATATGGACCACTCAAAAAGGATTCAAAGTTGGGCCCCCTGGTTGTACTTTTTGATGTTAGGGAGACCCAGCCCTCCAGGCCGCCTTTGAGGCCCGCAATATTTCCTTGACACACATGCTCTCTTCCCGCCCCAGATAAGAGTCTATAGTTTGTTGTAGTGCTTTCATGTTGCATTTAGGCAATTTGAATAGGAGCGCTTGGAAAACATAATAGCCTAGGCAGGACATTCTGCTTCATTACCAATGCTCTGCCCAACTCCGATATATACAGAGTTCTCCATTTGTGGAGGTCATTTTTGATGGTGTTTCGGAGTTGGAGATAGTTTGCAGCATAAAGCAGACGATGCTGTGGCATAATATATACTCAGATATTTTGGTTTATGGTTGGAGGCCAAGCAGAAGGGCTCATGGTAGAGAACTTACTTTTAGTATCGGCAGGGGGGGAACCCACACTAATAACCTTCAACTTGTCAAGGTTCACCTTGAAGCCTGACACCCTTTCATAGGTTTCCAGCATCTGCATTATTTTGGGAATTTAACATATCGGATCTGTTAGTGTAAAGAGGATATTGTCTGCAAACAGGTGTACTGTATGATGATCGCCCCCAAGGATATGCCTTTTATGTCTACATATTTCCTAATTACTGCAGCTAAGGGTTCACAGGCCAGCACAAATAAAAGTGGAGAGAGCCAGCAGCCTTGTCATGTCCCCTAGACAAATGGATAACCAAAACCTGCGCTGTTGGGAGTTTGTAGCTGGCTTTCCCTCAAGTCATTATTCTGGGCCCAAGACTGATCGTTTCTAGGACTCAGACGAGGAAGGTCCAGTTGACGCGGTTGAAGGCCTTTTTTGGCATCTCACAACAGGATCGTCATTGGAATGTTCGTTGGATTGGCTTTTTAGGTCTCACTTAGGCAGCGCTTGCGCTGTCTCTACAAGACATGTTGTATTCAGGATATGGGCATCAAGCTCCGTCCACTTTCCACCCATCCTTTTAATTGGCTCCTGTCACTGTCCTTCGTAAATGGTGGCTTGTCATTGGTCAATAGGCTTAGTAGTCCCGCCTTAGTACCGCCTTTTCTTTTCTTGTAACCTCCATTGAGGACACCCCCTGTTACATGTGTTGTTATGCTGTATGTTTTAATTACAGCCTCGGAGCACTATTGTCTTAAATGGCTTGCTCCTGCCTCCTGTTGCAGGCAGGACATCCACTCCTACAAAGCTTTTTTGTTTTTTATTTAACCAGCGCGGCACACCTCAGCTGGATTAATGGCGGCCGCACCTTCCATTTGTTAGTTGTTGTCAGAGGCATTCTGAGGGCGCCTGTTCTGTTGACTTCCCCCTCCCCTTCCACTCCTGCATGGTTTGTCTCACGTTGCGCAGCATATAAGATCTGCAAATTAAATCCAGCTTTTGAGTTCATATGCCCTGTACCGCAAATTTAGTTTAGAATAAAAATAGTTTATTTCAAAGTATTTTCGTTGAAGCTTAGTTGTAGTCAGAGGCATTCCAAGAGCGCCTCTTTCATTCCGTGCACTTCCCCCCCCCACCTGTCCCGCTTGTTTTATTTTGCCCCTGCATGGTTTGTCTCGAGTCGGTCATTTCGATCTCAGAACAGTACAGAGGGTCCCTTACTCTCTGAGGACTTGTAGTCGGGGTGAAAGGTTTTATTCAGCATGTTAGCCTTCCCTCCCACTGCGAATCTCTGGAGTCTCCAACAACGTGTCACGGAGTCCAAAGATTTAGTGGGTGGACCCTGGCAGCGCTTCAGTACCGGAAACACTAAGCCCGCCCTAAACTTGTAAATATAGATAGAATTACCTCATTTGTTTTAGGAAGCCCGAGTCATGAATACAAGAAAAAGAAACACGATTGTGGGCGTTGATAACTAATTACCGTTGTTTTCCATTGTATGATAAATAAATTGGACCCAAAAAGAAGTATTTTTCAGCGTCAACGGTTTTAGAGTGCTTTCTCCTTGAAAGAACCTTTATGAATCTCCTCATTTCTGTGTTACATGCAGTAGCGCAGCAAGTGTGTTATGGACCCTAGTGCAAGAAAGGAAATGGGACCCTGACTGCTGTCTGAACTGTGAAAACAGCAAGTAATCAGGGTTCAGTAGCCCGGTAGGCCTCTGGGCCCCGGTACCGCTGCACCAATGGAAGTTACACCCCTGGTCACACATGTACAAAAAGAGATTCAATAGTTGATTGAGAATACAGTAGAAAGGAATCTTTTTGTGACCATCGCAAACTCTCTGAGCCACTTTTTCAAGGTATTGCACCCCAAAAAGTTGGTGATGGCAGTGAGTGAGAAAGGTTTGGGGAATGTTTTGTTTTTGCTGCTTGCCCAAAGCAACAAACTCACATTTCACATAACGTCCAGCCCAACTGGCTTCATCAAAAGGAAGCATTTTTGTTTTTAAAGGTGTGCTTGGGAAATCCTCAAAGTGCACTTTTGAAACACTTCCTGCCCAATCCTTGTGTGAAGATGTGATTGAAACAAAAATAGAAAGAGAACAACCTACACAGTAGTTCCACAAAATAGGGAACTTGATGCATGCTCACAGCAGGTTTGAGTGGAAAAGTTAAGCACATATTTTACAGAACCAATGAATAATTGCTGAAATGCCCACCCCTCAAAACTTAGGCCATGACCCCTTGCCATTATATCACTGTTGGTGAGCCAATATCTGCATGAAATGTGCCAGAGTAGTATCATATTGTCCTTAATTAAGCATGCAATGTTCTCCCAAGGCTTGTGAAACTGTTTTAACATGATCCTTTGAAAGTCTCATATTAAAGTGAAACTGTACCATGGAATCTACACATCTCCTTATGCACATGAATTAGCCTACATATAAGCAATGAAGTTTCCTCAAAAACCAACACAAAGTTGCCTTTTATAAGAAATGAAGTTCTAATAAGACAAACCAAGAAGCTTTTTCCCTTGGAGTATGAAACTAGATTTGAGACATGAAATTATTCACAAATTAGCATTAAACCGCACCTTTGTTCAGCAAGACAAAGGCGTTTCTACCATTGAGTTTCTACCCTGTCCACACTTTTCTTCAGGTAGGAGAGCGAGTTGCTTTGACACTGTCTACATACATCTGCTTGTGTTTGGATGACTGTGTTGATCTCCTTTCCTGCATGAGCGGAAGGTGTACCATTCTCTGTCACTAAATGCACTTCGCAGCGAACGAGGCACATAGCCAGAAGCTGTCCCTCTCTATCTGCTCTCCCATGAGCCACACATCTCATTAAGAAGATGTTGGTAGATAGCAACGAAATTTGTGTTGAAGGTGCCGGACACCTTGGATAAGGAGATGACTGGATATTGGCGGGCGGGTTCTAGAGATTGCCTGCAGAAATAGGTGCCTATGCGGGCTTAATGGGATGGAGGTGATCCATGTCTAGACAAGGAGAAGTAAAAAGTATGTGTTGTGACCAGTTCCTGGTTGAGTTTCTGAAAATGTGCATCATTTCCACCCAGAAGGTACCAGCCGATAGCCTCCCTATCAGTGGCCATCCGCCTGCTTCTGCAGGAGTCGTACCATGCATCCGCCACTTTTTTTTTTATTATAAGGAGTGCTCCAATTGGTGAACATATGGTGCGAAAAGTGCCATCTCTCAGATCGACTCTGAATGCATGAATGTTTGAAAATCACCCTTCATCAGGGAAACATCTTGGCTGTAGGACAATCATTTGGATCGGATCAAGAACCCAATACTGAAAACTAGCTAACAGCTAACTACACGTCACACTACGGGAGTTTGGGGCTTTGGACCAGTTTGATGCACATGTAACTGGCCATCTATGAGGTGTGACAGACGCACAGCTTTACTCCTCAGCTGTGTGCACAACGGCACATCTCGGGTGGTAAACATACAGCTCTATGCAGGCCACACAGTGGTAGACAGTGTGCAGAGATCTCCTTCATTCAATCCACAAGAACGCAATAACATGAGTACATTTCACCATACCACAAACTACATGACAGAACGTGACCGACATTCTGCATTACAATGACCTGCACAAGTAAAACATTTCAAAATAACCTGCTAGCTGCAGTAAAAAAACCTCTGTGCGGTAAAGTGTTTACAGGTGTCATCCTCACCAACCCCCCAGTCCCTTAACTTTAGCTACAAAGCGCATGCTCGTGCCTTTCGGCAGGGTAGATTAATCAATGGAAGATTCAAATCGCCGGCTTTCCACCGGCTTTGAACAAGGCTCTGGTGGGGCCTGCCTGTAGCGACTTCAGAAGGCAGAGCAGTCATGCAGTAGGAAGGCGGCTCTTCAGGGGCTCTTGCAAAGCACCACTGACGTAAAACTGTATTTTGAGCAGTTATTTTGAAAGAAATGTGTTTGAGCAGCCACGATGCAAGAGGTACCAGGAGGAAACATACTGCTGTTTTTGAAACGCCAGTGAAATGTAACTGAATAACTGTTTAGCATTGTAAAGGTGCTAGCTGCTTCTCTGGTCCCAGTGGTAATTCCTTATTCTTAGTCTTCTAGGCAGTGCTGCAGCTGCATAAAGGGACCTCAATTAACCACATAAGGTACTGCACGCTTAACATAATTATAAAAAAATATTGAAGCTGAACATACGTGTCCATTTGTTTTTATTGGAAGTGAAATGCACATTAAACAACAATGGTGCATTCTTAACACGAAAGCTAACCAAAATCTCACTTTTGGAAGAAAAAAAATGGAAACATATCCTCAGTTGCAATTCTTCACTTTATAATTATATTAAGGGTGCAGTACCTTCTATGGTGAATAGACGTCCCTTTACAACTCCACAGGGACACCCAGTAACAGCATTTGGTACTGCACCCTTTCCTTGCTTAGTGGATTTTCTTTTATTCCTTATGCTACTGCTGGGATATGTTTTGACCCCAAAAAAATCGAACAAACATTATCATTTGCAAATCCAATAGCTAAAAGTTTAACTAATGCAAGACCTATTGCATTGCAACGGCTCGTTCTATTAGATACAAGACTCGTCTAATGTTGTCCGTGGCCTACCTATGTGGAATGAAACCGGACTGATCTGGGTCTATAAGGTATGGCAAGTGTGGCATGAGTCTGTTTGCCAAGACTTTATTGAAAATTTCTGCATTAGAGTTCAGCAGTGCAATAGTTGGTAGGCACCTCACTGATTAGCGGGTTTACCCAGTTTGTGTATTAAAGTGATGCTGGCTGAAGCCATCGAGGGAGATACAGTGTGTGAGGACAAGAAGGAATCAAACAGCGAGACCACATGGGGTACTAGTGTGAATTTAAAAAGCTTATAACATTGGTTGGCTAGTCCATCTGGGCATTTGTCTGTGTGAAAATCCAGAATTGCTTTAGAGACTTTCTGCTCAGTGATTAGTTCCTCCATTACATTGCTGTTGGCTTAGGATAGTTTAGGAAGGTGGGCCTCTTCAATAAAGGCAGCAACCTCTTCAAGGTAGACTAAAGCCTTCCGATACAGAGAGACATAAAAAGCATGGAAAGCCCTTACTTTATCTTAATTTTTTATCAAGAATAATACTCCCAGGTCCAAGCAAAGTCAGAATCATCCGGGAGGTTGTCTGGGTCCTTAGTCTGCTTGCTAAAAGAGAACTGCTTCTTTTTGCCCATTCACAGAACTTTTACCATAAGCACAGTAGTGCCTTCTCAGATTTTTCCATAGCTCAGAGATTATCTTCCCTTTAAGGGCGACTGTTTCCCGTAGATCCTTCAAGTAGACTGTCTGCCAGTGAAGTTCCGATGCTACCTTTCCTTGAGATGTGCTTCCAAAGATGCCCTATAGATCTTGTGAGTTTGCCTGAGTTTTGCCCGCTTAACTATAGTTTGATCTGTAAACACTGCCTTAAAGGCATCCCACACTACATTAGGGGCTGCCTCTCCCATGTTATTTTCCTCAAAGTACTGCGTTATCACTTTGCTCAGTTCTGGTTGGACCAGGTCATCGCATTGCGGGGATTTGTCAAATCTCAAGATGGCTTTCTATTCAGGGTCATGTATCGCTCACCCTTCCAAATGACCATGGCATGATTTGAAACTACTATGGGGCTGTGGGAGACCAAAACTGTGGCCTCCATATCTAGGGTTCCCAGAAGTAAACCAATATGTGAGTAAGATCAATGGACATGTGAGAAAAAAAGTTACATCTTGCCCATCTGGGTTTTTGTGTCCCCACAAGTCTGTAAGGTCTAGATCCCTCATGCCCTGTAGCAAAGTAAGGATTTTATTCCCTGATCTTCAACAGGAGGTGAGTAAGGGACTGGTTCTTGCCATGATTGGGGACATATACAATAAGTATATTGTAGGGACGTCTCTAACAGTGCCCCTCCAGGTAAATCAAGCACCCCTTAATCTGGTCAGTAACATCTTTTAAAACCTTGAAAAGAAAATCTTTGTGGATGCCAATCATAACTACCCCTTTCTTGGTGCCAGTGGCTGTGAAGAATTGGGTGGGGTACATTCTATGTTTCATTTAATAGGTGTCCACTCGCTTAAGATGCGTTTTGTGGGACTTAACGGGAGAGTTTAATCCCATAACGTTCCATGCTCTAATTCTCACCATCGTTTTTGCTGCAGAAGATTAGTATGGAAGCTAAAAATATTACATGAGCCATTCCCCTGGCCACACACTTTATATGTAAGAGGTTAGTAAGGGCATTTTGGACAGTAACCAATGCAACAAATGAATAACTGATTGGAGCTAATTTTCACACCCTCCTTCCCTGGAAGAGGCTGGTCATGACCCTGTACACGCAGCTCTATACCGCCAGGCACAAGTCCTGTAGGCAAGCGCATTGGGTACAGACACTCCCCCAATTCCCCGTATGAGTGAGAGGTCACTTACCTCTGCCGAAGGCTGTAGTGACTATAGGTACCAGGAGTCATGGTGGCAGGAGGATTCAGCCGTAACATCCTTGTCACTGCAGACATCTTGAGTGACAGGCTATTTAAAGCCTTACACCGCAAGCATCAGCGCTTGCTATTTTGATTTCATTGCAGAGTTCCAGTCTACATTCCTTAGAGGGGGCGTGGTTTCGATTCAGCAGTTGACCCGGAAGCAGTACACAGCATGCAAAGCGAGGGCAGGAGTTAGCCTTTGCATGCAGTCCGAGGCGGCATCTTTGTGGCTTCGTTCTTGGCGGTAGCCCCTGGCCTGGGGGCTGCCTATTTATTAGACCACTGTGCCGCTTTCCAACGCTGCCGTCTTCGAAGGCAACAAACAGATCGGAAGGGCTGCGTTTGACCCCAACAAGCAGCTAAGAGAACTGGCAGTGTGCCTGCCACCTCCTGTGTACCTGTCTGTGACTGTGCTTTTAGCAGAATGCATTTCAGATATCCGTGGTCTTTGTTTATCTGAGAGTATTCAAGAGGCTGATTGACATTTCGTTGTGTTTTGGACTGCGCTTCAGTGATACAGGTGTGTCAAAGATTAACTCCTTATTGTTCTTGCATATTCGCAATGAGAAGGATCACTGTGATTTCGTACTATGATATAGGAGGGCAAAAGATTAACTCCTTATTGTTCTTGCATAGAAGCAATGAGAAGGATCATTGCGCACTTTGATTTACGAGTGTCAAGGATTTACTCCTCATTGTGTCTGCCTTTCAGTTTTCAAGTCTTCACTGTGCATGTGAGTGACTTTCACGTTGAATGCTTATATGTTTACTCTGTGAGTGGCCAGGGGAACACTTAGTTCATGTATTCTACTATCTATCACTACAGGGTTCGCATGTACCAGGTGGGCTTCTTGCAGATACATCCCTCATTCATACCCCTGACGAACCAGCAAGTGCAATGCCAGCCAGGCGTAGAGGGATCCAGTTGATATTTATTATTTTATCCACTCCCCCATTCCCTTGGGTGCAGGTCACTGAGAGCTTAAATTCCTTGTTTTCTGTCCTAACACCAAGGGGAGTGGTCAGACTCTCTTCGCACCATTGTCTCTGTCAGCAAGTCAAAGCAAGGTTAGTGTATCTAGCTATTTCCTTCATAACCTGTTTTGACAACTTGTAACAATCCCATCCCACCCTCCTGCACCCAGGCCTAAAAGAACAGTTCCAACTATCAGCCCTCATGGAGAAGTGATTAGATACATCCCCTAAAGAGAGAATGAGTCGCATCATGGTCCACTTTTTTCAACCAGGCCCCTCAGAAAGGACCCCATATCTTCTTCTGGGAAGCAATCTGGTTTTATGGTGAAAGCACTAGGACATATACTGAAGCCCAGTGTGATGAATCTAGCTCGGATCTAACCGTGGTCCGGATCCATAACGGTCAGTCACCATATCAATGCAACATTTGGTCCAAAAACTTGTCTCATTCTGTCCAAATCTGGAGGAGTTTAGTGACACCGGCTGTAGATGTAAGCATACATCTTGACAAGCACTGGTCCCAGTACTCAAAGGATAACAGTCAAGAAAATCCAATTCATTTGTGTGTCGTTCAATGTGTTTTGGGTCGCTCTCATTTTTCTTTGTCCTTCTATTACTGGCTATTCTCCTCATCGGTGAGTGTGGGCGATCTGGTGCTGATCCCAGGATTTTCTGGGCTTCCTCCGGGCTGTGTATTGTGTATGACTTGGAGCTGATATGGAACCACAAAGCAAAGGGAAATGCCCACCTATAACACATTTGTCATATGCGCAGTTCAAAAGTTACTTGGGCCAGTGTATGTCTCCTATTTAGAGTAGCTCTTGAAATAGATTGACGTGTTGGTCCAAATAGGTGAGCTGTTCGCTTTTTGTAGCTTCCCTCATTATGCAGTCTTTCAATAGGGACAAGCCAAGTCTAGCTAGAATGTCGCTCGGTCTAGATGCTGGAGAAGGCCTAGGTGTCCTGACTCTGTGCACTCTTATGATGGGAATCTCATACGTTTGGCTTTCTTTGAGAACTAAACGAAACAAAGATGTGCAAAACTGAACCACATCACCCCCTTCCTCCTCTTGAATATTTTCAATGCAAATGTTACCTTGCCTAGACCCATTTACTAAATCAGAGCATTTCTTCAACAGCAGTTTAATTTTATTTTCGATTTTGATGCCAGAATCCTGAAGATTTTCGAGTTCTTAGTTCATGGCTTTAATGTCATTCTCATTGGTGGCCACAGAGTTTTGATTTCCTTGGTGACATTTAACAGACCGTAGGCTAAATCAGCTTTCAATGCTTGCATTTGAGTATTCACCATGTTTGATATTTTGTCATAGAGGTCACCCAGGCAAGTCTGTCGAAGTAAATTTGTGATTTAGACTGTGGAAGTAAATTTGTGATTTATATCATCATGTGTCCCTGCAATCGCCCATACATCGGCAGTACAATCCGTCCGCTAAAGACACGAATTCAAGAACATTACAGGAATATCCATAAACACAGTTCTGGTCATCCACTAACTGAACATTTTCATGAACAGCATCCTCATAATAAAACTTTCTCCTTTGTAGGTATAGAACTCATACGCAGAAATAAACGTGGAGGAAATCAGGAATTAAAACTCAGCAGAAGGGAAAGTGAACTGATTTTAAAATATAACACTACTCAGAAGGGACTCAACAAAGATGCCGAACTGCAATATTGGCTAGAGAATGACTAAGATGTCTGTGTGAATGTATCATCCACAGGAGAAGCTGGTTCAAACTCCAAAGGAAACGGATAATGACAGAGCATCTGACTTAATTTATGACTAATAGATTACTATTATGGTCAAAAGACCGGGAACATTGTAGCACCCATCTGATAGAAGGCAGGGTTCTGTATGTCATCACTGAATGACTTAAGACTAGAGAGTACCAAGATGGGAGTCTCAATTATCACCTAATTTGGATCTTATGTAAAATATGTACGGTACTATCATGGAATACTAGTATCCGCAGTGACCTTTATACTGTCTGAATTGAGATATTTATCGTTTTCAAAAAGGTTTTGTACACGAATGATAGCTACTAGCAATCGTCCTTTCAATACATGGCTTAGAATGATTAGATATTATTTATATGTTGACCCCCATAACAGTACACCTTGCATATGATGTACTTTAGAGATAATATACCGCCCGTGGGAGACTAGATGAGAATAGCAGATGGAACCCAAATGGGCCTTTTAGTAGAGACAACATATGACTCGTGTATTTTCCCCAGTCGCACTTATATTTATATTAATATCCTCTTTCACCTCAGGTCAAAAACCCATAGATAGAAATAGGACCTGATCCTTGGCCCAAGGATATGTGATCTCTTTCCAGTTAATAATGATTAGCACAACCTTGTGCAAGGATATATTAATGATCCGTAGTACAAGGTTCCTTGTCCATCTAGATTTTAGCGGATCCGTATTCTTGATTTTAGCGGATCCGTGTCCTTGATACTATAAGCAATAAATCCTTCTTTTTTACTTCTTTACCTTGGCAGACTAGATATTACAACCATGAAAATACTAAAAACCGCTAAGATTAGACATGCTCTAAGATGGCGGCCACCATATTCATTAATCCAGAGACCGTAACGGAGACCGGAAGGACACGCCCCCTCTCCCTGGTGCACGTTCCGGAAATATGGTTAAAACGCGCCGCAGCGGAGATCTCGCTGCTGGCAGCCGATCTAACTAACACGACCAGGGACTACACAACGGTGAGTGAACCTCTCAGGAGAACTCGTTTAGGTGCATACGAGCACTTAGATTAAGCAGTTACTGACTGAGTCCCCTTAAATAATGTACCTTTTAGCTATATCAAGGAACATTTTGGAAACACGGACAACAATACTCAAGAAGATAGTGAGGTAGGACATAACGGTCTACTTTGAACATATGGTTTAAAGGCACTTTGGAACTTTTAATCAAACCACGATTGAGTATCTATGCCGGGTTTTACTCCATCCAAGGCTTTTTCGTCTCTTTTTATATTTCAGCAATATGGTAGCTTACCCAATATGGCTAATATAAAGGATACATCCTATTAGAGAGGACACCTATTTGTTGACACGGTAAGAGAGAATTACGATGTAGCACCAATATGGGTGATTACAGGTGGAGGGTTTCACCTAAACTAGGTTTTTCTTTACAAAATAAGTGTGCTATCTTACGTGGAAATAATGTATTTCTTCTCTTTTTTTCCGTTTCTGTTGAATTGATTCTGTTGTCTAAACAATCTATACATCAGGTTTTGAAACTACTGATCCTCCTGACTACCATATGTATGTATATTTATCATCTTATTGCTGCACATTTGGTGAACGGTACAAACTTGTTTCACTTGTGCATGTTGGTTCTATTTGTCCTATTGGTATGGAACTGAATGTCAAATTGCGTTTACTGACATGGAAAAACTACAATTGTACTTGTGGTGGTAATTTTGGATTTGCGGTCTCCTCTAACTAATTTTGGTGGTGCATTTTTGTACCCTGGTTTCACTTGATGGCTGCGTGTGGATTTTTTACTTGTCCTTTTGGGTTTTTAAATCACCATTTTTTTACATGTCACCAGGCAAAATTACATTCCTCATTTGGATAACGGGTGAATTTTTGGGCAATGTCTCTTTGGTGAAATTTTGTTTTGTCATTTATGTTGTTCTTTTTGATGCTTTGAAAAATGCGATATGTGAAATTGTCCCGTGTAATTGGCTCAAAAATGTATTTATTTTCGGGATAATTCAGCCTTGAAAAAGCCCCGGCTTGCAAGCCAAGGGCGAAACACGTGTTGGCTGATCTTTTTTCTAAAAGTAGTCCTCTTATGACTACTGCATGAATTAAAATATGATACATGAAATTCAAAATAACGCTTGAACGTTCGTGTTACTGAGAAAAGGAAAAATTGATACATATTGGAACTGAATCCATATATTCACTAATTTACCTGTTGCTCAGGAAATTTTTATACCCAGGCAAGTCTGAAGATCATCTTTTGTAATAGAGTGCCCATTCTCACTCTTTTTGGAGACCATTCTTAACCGAAGGTCTGATGATGGCGAGTACTTTGCCAGCAATGGCATTCCTGAATATGTGGGACTCCAACAGTTCCTCTAACTTCTGCAGGCTCTTATTTATGAAGGGAGCGAAGAAGCGCCCACTTCGGCCGTGCCAACCCTAGATCGAACAGAGAAGGAAGAGCTGCTTTTCGGGAGACCATGTTGCTTCCTGTCTGGTAGTGGGCACCAAATATGCGAACTCAAGGCATATGAACTTGCAGGGGCTCAGAGCTGAAATAAGCCTGTGAGGCTTTAAAGGACATGCAAGGAGTGCTCAGAGCTAAAAGTTCAGGCTTGCTTAGGATGGGTGACCTGTGTGAGCTCCAAAGGGGAAAGTCAAGGCACCACCCGATATTCCATCAAGCTAGGCCACGTCCCACCTGCAGGAGCACCCAGCTAGAGGGATGGTCTGGTTCTCCACCAGGCTCCTCGAGCCGGCTTCTATCTCATGTGTACAGGCCAGCTGTAGTCCCAAGATGGCAGCACCTAAACGTGCTCTGCTTCGGGGGACATCACCGGCCCAAACTGCTCTGCCGATGATCCAGGAGCAGACGGCCCAGTGGCGCCATGGGCCCGATGTCAGCAGCCATCAAATACTCCCTCAGACCCAAGTTACGGGAGATGTCCCAGAAGGCCGAACTGAAGGCTCGGAGTTTAACGGTCTGACATTATATTCATCAAAATACAGACCACGCCCCCTCCAACCCCCTCTAAAATATTTTTTTAACAAATGCAACCCAGGGAATTGCCACGCCTCTTTCAGAAATTAAGCAGCCATTAATAATTGATTTAATGACCCTTCGGGGTTGGACATATAGACCCATAATTTTAGGGGAGCAATTTTTATTAAGTCCTCAAGACAGGAAATGATTAATTACTTGTGGCAGAGATAACTATAGGTACATTGAGGCAGGGAGAGAAGGCTCCTTAGAAAACAATTTTTTTCCACTTGTAAAGGCATAACATTCGAGGGTTTCCAAACCATGGCTCTATATGTAACTATGGGAATACACTGAAGTTTATAGATTTTCAAAAACAGGATAACAGGCTTTCCTCCTAGAGCTGAAGTCAGATTGAAAAGAGAGCCTGTCCCTTTAGACAAACATCTTGCAAGAATGTTAAGAGCCCAAGATAGAGAAGATGAAGACAACCCCCAAGTATGGGAAATCTGTGACTGTGTACAGCCTGTAATTGCATATATGAAGTGTGTGCAGATTAGAGCTTCGCAGCCCACATGAGAGCCTTGTATAATCGGAAAAATATTCTTAATAACAGTCAGTGTTACAAGAATCAACATGGTTGAGGGGACTTCAATTAAAAAACTAATAATACTAGTTAATAGGAGAACCACTAAATATCTGCAGTCCAGAGCTGAAGTTTCTGAAGAGAACAACTATTGTAGTTTAATTGAACCAAGATCATGTTCAAAATGTAATGCACATGTGTGTGACTATATTTAATTTATATAGAACACTTACCTGGGCACAGCAGATGAATACAACCGAGATAGTCAGTAGGAAGGCTGATGAGACTATCACATCAACAGACCGCTGTGGGCCCCTCCGCTAGAAGTAAAGAAGATAGTAATCAATACGTTTGTATAGGCAGTAAAAAAAAAACCTTCTCTACAAGTTTCGCAGTCTAACCATTATTAGCAAACAGAAAAACGGTAATCTACAAAGATGCACAACCTTGAGTGTGCATATGGTAAGGTCAAAAAAGGCTTGAAATAAAGACATCCAGGTCTGTAGGGATTACAGGGGTTCATGACCAATAAAACCAAATGTACACAAGCTGTGAGGAAGCCTGAGGATTGGACAACCTGACAGAAAGAAATAGGGGAGAAGAAGAAACAAGGACGTGTTTGTGCATGTGTGGGAGTGTGTGTGTAAGGGAAGATGGAGGGAGGAAAGGGGAGAGAGGGAGAATGAGGCTATTATTACAGAGGCTGACGGAGACAATACAAAGAGGACTGAAGAGAGAGAAAGGAGAACAAGACCTTGATTTAGTGAGGGAAAAAGCAGGACAATATCAGTATTGAACAGCTGGAAGAGACATCGAGGGCATGAACTGTAACACGTCTGTACATTAGTAAAAAGTTAAATCATTCAATCCTAAACTCAATCCATTATTATGTGATGCTGGAAAGATAACATTACTTGGGTCGTCTCTTTTTTCAGAACTTTTCCCCACGTGGAATATCACATACTACATTCTGCCAGCCCGAGCTCTCAAAGCAAAATAATAAGCTTTGATAACAGGCACATCAATACTGCTACAGTTCACAAAAATTTGATCTGTGGCAAAAATTATTAGTCACTATGTATACTTTATATAAAAACAATATAATAAAGAAAGATTTGACTATGCAAGAAGTCCTCTATACCTAATTCATTAACTAAATGACGGACCCAAAATATTAAATGTCAGCACCAGATCATTCACCGCCACTGGTGTGGATTTCGAGGCTGGACTCCAAGCCTGTACCATGCCAGTAACAGGTCCAAAGGGGACAGGCACTGCAGGGAAGTGACCCTGCCAGCGGTAACCCAGCTGGAGGCCCCTGCGGTTCTGTGGGGCCTCAAGATGCATTAGAAGAAGACTAACATGCACTGTAAATTTGCAGCATGGCTTGTTTGAAGCACTTGATCTGCTGCAGGGTCCACAATGGACCGGAAAAATCAGGGCACGTCAGGATGAACTGAAAGATCTGGCCAGTCAGTAATCTCAAAGGAATGAAATGGCTACCCTTCTATTTGGAGTCACAGTGGCAGGAAGGGTCGTGTCCTGTTTCTCTTTTTTATGCTTGCATTTAGACTTGGACTAACCAGAGGACTTGGAGTGGGAAGTGAAACAGTTGCAGGAACGTCTGTGTAACTGAGACCAGGTCCGCAACTTGTAGCAGGATCTATGCAAAGGCAACAACTTTTTTTTAAGTGACATGCAACTTCAAATCACCTTTGGTTACCTGAGGGTGCACTTATCACACAACGTCGAGCCATGTCCTAAGTCCAAAGCGATACAAAAGGGGATGATGGACGGAACGTTTGAGCCAATCAAACACTCACCCCCAGTCAACTGATCTGGGTTTAATCCATCATCATTCTTTAGCTCACTCCACCACCCCAGTTCAGACATGGCCATATGCAAATCAGTCTGACCCTGTGCCTCATGGGAACAGTCCAGCCCGAACTGCCAAGCCATGTCTTCCCTGGACCGGAAACAAGCATCCTAGGACCGGTTTCTGGCATTCCAGCCGTCATCAGCCAGGCTTGCTTGAATCCAGTGGCAAAGTGAGCAAGGGACCCACGTCTGGGCATACCCCCGCCAACTTAGGGCAAACAAAGCGATACAAAAGGGGATGATGGACGGAACGTTTGAGCCAATCAAACACTCACCCCCAGTCAACTGATCTGGGTTTAATCCATCATCATTCTTTAGCTCACTCCACCACCCCAGTTCAGACATGGCCATATGCAAATCAGTCTGACCCTGTGCCTCATGGGAACAGTCCAGCCCGAACTGCCAAGCCATGTCTTCCCTGGACCGGAAACAAGCATCCTAGGACCGGTTTCTGGCATTCCAGCCGTCATCAGCCAGGCTTGCTTGAATCCAGTGGCAAAGTGAGCAAGGGACCCACGTCTGGGCATACCCCGCCAACTTAGGGCAAACAAAGCGATACAAAGGGGATGATGGACGGAACGTTTGAGCCAATCAAACACTCACCCCAGTCAACTGATCTGGGTTTAATCCATCATCATTCTTTAGCTCACTCCACCACCCCAGTTCAGACATGGCCATATGCAAATCAGTCTGACCTCTGTGCCTCATGGGAACAGTCCAGCCCGAACTGCCAAGCCATGTCTTCCCTGGACCGGAAACAAGCATCCTAAGACCGGTTTCTGGCATTCCAGCTGTCATCAGCCAGGCTTGCTTGAATCCAGTGGCAAAGTGAGCAAGGGACCCACGTCTGGGCATACCCCGCCAACTTAGGGCAAACAAAGCGATACAAAAGGGGATGATGGACGGAACGTTTGAGCCAATCAAACACTCACCCCCAGTCAACTGATCTGGGTTTAATCCATCATCATTCTTTAGCTCACTCCACCACCCCAGTTCAGACATGGCCATGTGCAAATCAGTCTGACCCTGTGCCTCATGGGAACAGTCCAGCCCGAACTGCCAAGCCATGTCTTCCCTGGACCGGAAACAAGCATCCTAGGACCGGTTTCTGGCATTCCAGCCGTCATCAGCCAGGCTGCCATTGCCACTGGATTCAAGCAAGCCTGGCTGAGGGTCAGACTGATTTGCATATGGCCATGTCTGAACTGGGGTGGTGGAGTGAGCTAAAGAATGATGATGGATTAAACCCAGATCAGTTGACTGGGGTGAGTGTTTGATTGGCTCAAACGTTCCGTCCATCATCCCCTTTTGTATCGCTTTGTTTGCCCTAAGTTGGCGGGGGTATGCCCAGACGTGGGTCCCTTGCTCACTTTGCCACTGGATTCAAGCAAGCCTGGCTGATGACGGCTGGAATGCCAGAAACCGGTCCTAGGATGCTTGTTTCCGGTCCAGGGAAGACATGGCTTGGCAGTTCGGGCTGGACTGTTCCCATGAGGCACAGGGTCAGACTGATTTGCATATGGCCATGTCTGAACTGGGGTGGTGGAGTGAGCTAAAGAATGATGATGGATTAAACCCAGATCAGTTGACTGGGGGTGAGTGTTTGATTGGCTCAAACGTTCCGTCCATCATCCCCTTTTGTATCGCTATGTCCTAAGTCCAGGCACCAAAGGCAGACCTTGGGCAGATCAGTGACCAACATCTCCCTTCTACAGTCGTGGCACAGATTGAATTTACATATATAGTAAAAGATGCAAAGGAGGTAACCATAAGGGGATTAGAATTTCTAAAACAGAGAAAACAAAGAAAGCACAGTGTTGCGTATGAGCTGATTTTTTCCTTCCTAAGGGTGTGCTGGCCTCAACCTTACAGAGGACTTTATTTATCTTGGGATATGTCAGTCTTATTAAACATGCTCCACCTCCAAAGTTTACTAAGTCTGGCTTGTTAACGAGCTTGTCAACAAGGGTACTTCAAACAGGTTATGGAAAAGACAATCGCCAATGATGAACTGGAAAATAACGAGGAATGGACACAGTAAAATTTGTAAACAGTATAATATAACAGACATTGACAGAACAGCAGACATGGAAAAAGAAGTGAATGAACCTGAATAGCGAAAGTTACGGAAGAGAGGTTAGACGAGTTATTCTAACCAATGGGCCACTTCACTATGTGACATATACCACAACGCTCACTTGAACCTGTGGCAGTTGCACGATTATGTTAAACGTTGAGGCTGCTCGTTTAGTTCACTGTTGATCACCAATGTTCGTAAGAGGCCACATTGTCATAGCCCCCAATCATGCAATCCATTGTAGGTGCCTTTCTTCTAATTCCCCTTAATTAACACAGTGGGCCTAAACTAGTTGCTTAAGCAGGACAGAACCTGGCTTCACAGAGGTCACTGGATTCCCCAAGTCACACCTGTCCATATATGCGACAATAAAGCTTCTTCTGTCCTGGAGTTCCATGACATTTTCATCATTTACAGAGTGTGGAAGAATACATGTTCAATGAAGTCTCCATAGTTTACAGCTCCCCGACTTAGAATTTCTAGATTGCATTCCCATCCTAGACAAATAGTTGGTTGCTTCCTGTTGCAAGGTGGGTATGACTTGACAGCAAAAAATATTTTGTCCTTTCTTTGTGGGTTGCTTTTGAGCTGGTCAGCCTTTTACAATGCCTGGTGTTGCCCATTTCTACATACATTTCAACCATTTTGCAATCTTAGCCATTGTTCAGCAATTAAGATTAGTCTCTCTCTTACTTTGTTGTCTATGACTGTGGAGCTTCGTGATAAACTTGCTGAGGTGTTTATAACCGCCCCCATCACAATGGATATTTGAAAATTCGACTCCTTGGAGGGTTCCTCTGATGGTAGTGGAAGGCAGGGTAAACGGAATCATGGTTACTATTTAAATCCAGCTGTATGAATTCCCTCCCTCTCTGTCACAGGGGTTTTCTTGTGGTATTTGGGTATACCTGAGCCTCTAAGTCCATTAACTGTCACCACTGGAAGGTGTCAAAGTTTTATTACCTTGCTAACCGAAATTAGTTTCTGGTACATAGGTGAATATTTTAGGGCGGGTGATGGATTAACTGATCCCTCATTGGGTTGGTGAGGCGATCTCCTCTCTCTTTAATGAGTGTCTGTGAACTTTTTTAATGTTTTGAAGAATAGCCAGTAGCATAAAAGATCCTGGCATTAGGGTAGCTGTAGAGGAGAACATGATAACAAATGAGGAAAATGTACTAGTAAAAGGATTTTTGTTTCTAGCTCCACCTTCTTATCTTCATTGTCCCTTGGATGGTTAGTGGCTTTGGTGCCATCTGCGAACCCACAATGCTTCTCTCATGCAAAAGCCTGTTTAAAGGTTCTGTCTTCCTCTGAGCTTATAATGACTCTTCTCTCAGCTTAATAAGGTCTCTCTGGGCTACGGTGAAATATGGGCATAGACATAATGCTAAGATTTGTAAGGTTTTGATTGCCTGCATTCTCTTCTTCACAATACCAGAAACAATGTTTTACTCTCTAGTTTCTAACCAGTGATACTCAATGTACAGCCCGGAGGCCGCATGCCGCTGTATTGACCTTTACATGGAGCCCCCGGACAACAGCAGCACTGGGATGCTGTTAATTCAACTTAGTACTAACATTAATAAGATGTTAAATAAAAGATGTTAAATAAACAGGAAAGCATTTATTTAAAGGTTAATTGCAGTTAAAGAAAGGAAGTAACTAGGGTGTCCTACACTGCTTAACTTTAGAAAAACCTTCATTTTGAAAGACATCTTGTAGCGAACGTGTAAAAATATGATTAAAGTATTGCAAAATTCAAAAAGTGTATTTCATTAACATGCAGAAACATTTCACCTTAGAAAATCAGATTTATGCCAATGCATCTAAAAGCCTTTTTTAAATAGTTTTCAAACATGAATGCAGAAATATTCATGCTTTCCCCCCAAACTTACAACAATGCCAATAGTGAACCAAGAGGCAAATCAGTTGTTATGTGCACCCTTTGGGTAGCTGGAGTTGCTATTAAACATGAACACTATAGCTTATTAAATCGCACATCCTGAAGTCATGTACTTCGAGGTCCTCCTATTTGTAATAATGAAGAAAAAGGAGGGAAAGTGGGACTAAAGAATTGCCTAGGATCACACAATTTTATCAAGGCGAGAAGCCAGGATTGATCCCAGATTTTCTCGGTCCACATTGTGCAATTCAATTCAGCCACTATATGTACATGCTTCGCTTCCCCTACACCCATCTTGCTTGTGGTCATGGGTATGCTGTGCATGGACAGACCAGTACCCACCTATAGCTGGATGTTGCTTAATTTTGAGAAGAAAAATTATTGCCAATATAAAAGAACATTCTGCTACTGATGGAAGGTGCTGGATCTGTTGTAATGTTTCTGCGGTCATTTTGTTTTTACAGAAAAGCTTCCTTTGTTATCTCTGCCATTATCTCATTGGTGGTAGCTCAGTTTTATTTTATGAGAGTATATGGGAAGAGTCCACTTAAAAGGAAAAAGTTATCAAATAAAGCAAACAACAGAAAGCAAAGGCTCCAAAATTAATGGACTGTCCAGATCCAGACGTACAAATGTCATACAAATCCAAATAAAAAGTAAAGTATACAAACTGATGCATTCCAAACACCTTTTCAAATCACTCCCAGGACACTCAAAATTAAAAAAGAGATCTTAAGAATATTGGGGCAAACCTAAAGACTAGTTCATCACAATGCCAAGTCCCTACCCCAGCCCCAGACCTCCCTACCAAAGTGCAACTGTACACAATTGATAGCCATACATTTTGCTAAGTACTATTCCATGCTGAGGTTTTTCTGAGTAAAATGGCAGTCTTTAAAATATAATCAGTAAGTTTGTCACACATACATAAATCCTATGAACAACATGCTGACCGCCTGTACTTTCTCCATGTGCTCATATCAGCAGGATTTTCCAACAGCATGGACCGGAGCATCAAATGTTTAGGAAAATAAATCATACACAGGGATTCGGTTGTAGCACATTTCTGGCCTCACAAACTATAAATCTTTACAATTCTTTATCTGCTGAACCCAAATGTTGTGCATGATGCAGCATGTAGAGGGGGGGGAGGGTTTTTGTCTCTACTAGAACCCCAGACCTCTCCCTAAATGAGTCCTCTCCCTAAATGAGTCCTCTAAATGCTGAAAGAATCAGGGACTAAATCCTTTTCCACACCATGCATCATCTTCATGATTGCCTGTGTGTCTACGTGGGTCTCTATGTCAACAGCTGACAAAGCCACTGGTCTACGAGAAATAATGCCATCTTAGTGGGAACCAATGAGGTACCTGGCCACACACCAATGCTGCAGTGAGTAGAACAGAAGAGGCATTCCGAATGCACATCCGACTTTCCGATCTAGCCAGGGCACTTAGGGTATGGTTTAAATAGCAGATCCATTATGAAAGGCGAAAAGGGAAGATAAAAATGTTTGCAAAAATAATATTTATGTGAAAATACAGGTTAGAAATAAAACTCAAATATCTTCTGAATGCACCATTTTCTCAACTAAATAGTTACACTTTTTAGGTCTGGCTTGACCGAATAGCTGTCGCCAGAACCTATGTGATCAAAAAAAGGAGCTTTAGGGAGTACTACAGAGGGGGACTGGGGCTCTTCCCAGATGTTGGCTCAGCTTTTGATTTCTGGTGGTTTTTCACAGAAAAAGTGCTAATTATTCATCCATCTATGATCATTTTATTATCAAGCTGCTTGAGCCAGGCTCTATCAACCAAAGCTATTATGTTTGTCATTTGGATCACACATGCCACTATGATGGATGGAGCTTGCCCTTGCCATCGTGAAGCTTACTAACAGCTTGCCCTAGATAATTTGATAATCATGATGTGTGTTCCTACCTACCTGGTTGCCATGTATGAAAGCTTTTGATCAAAACAGCAGGGTCTTGGTGGTTATGGAGGCAAGCCAATGGCTAAGGCTATAAGCTAGATCTGTTTATTATGAAAAGTTAAGATAAAGTCAATGGGCTTTTTTTGTGAAAAGGATATGTCAATGAGCATTTAAGGGTGGATTGTTGTTGCTCTATTAAAATCTGCAGAGAGGTATTTTGCTACATGCATCTCACAGTTTAAGCAATACAGAGGAAGGATGTTCAAGGTTTCTGTGAAAAAAGTTAATGTTTTGTACATACACTAATGTTTTCTACTGACACTTTATTTGTGGTATTTTTATACGTATTTCAAATTCCAAAACTGTGTTCCCTAACAAGAATGCGGTTTTAAAGGGACTGTCATCTTCCATCACACGTGGAACCCTGATCAGTCAAGTAGAGTGCATAGCTGTTCATTCCACTTTTGAGGAGCTAAGATTTACAATTTCTTTGTGTGCAATGTATGCCATGTTTTCACTTGTTTTGGATGAATTGTTAACGTGGACATACTTCTAAAACCCTGCATATAAAATAGACCTTGACTTACGTACTTTCTTCAGTGACCGTCTTCCATCCTCTGCATACCTTCTATTTCTGAGTATAGCCTCCTCCAAATCTCATGTCTGCCTGCCTCAATCCTTCTTAATTGTAATTCTGCAATTGGCGGATTCCTCATTTCACAGCTCAACCTCTCCTCTTTAAAACCACATCCCTGTTATCTAATATTACCTAATCTCCCCCAGCCTAACTATTCACCAACCAGTCACTCGAAACCGCAACAAGTAAATGCATTACATTTTTTCTTGAGAGCACATGACTAATCGCAATGACCAACAATAACCACTAGATTAACCACTAACTTTGGGTTCCGGAGGAACTCGGTAACGCATTATCTGGTAGAGACTATGTAGCTGCAGATTCCTTACCTTTGAATTTCCCAGGCGTCAGACGGAAACTTTTGCTCGAGCAATACCACTTGCGCGCGCCTTTGGGTGGCTCAGTGAAACTCTGAGTGACGTCGTAATTAATGACGTCGCGGTCACCTATATAGGCACCACCCAGGCGCTCAGACATCAGTACTTTTAGTTTTTTCCACGACAGAATCGCAGAGCCACGAAGTAACTGACGTAAACATGTGCAAAAATAGGGCCCTGAAAAAGGGAGTAACCCTAGCCCTAACAAAATCAGTAGGCAAAGCCGGGAGACATGGGTGGGCCTGTAAGGAATCTGCAGTCTCTACCAGATGAGTTACTGAAGGTAAGTAACTTGTTAATCTGATAGACTTCTAGCTGCAGATTCCTTACCTTTGAATTAGATACCCAAGCCATACCATTCAGGCGGTGGGTTGCTGACCAATACCTTACACTAGGAAGTCCTGCACGACCGAACAAGCAAAATGCCCTTCCCTGCGGACCCGACTGTCCAGGCAGTAGTGCTTGGCAAACGTGTGCAAAGATGCCCACGTTGCTGCCAGACAGATGTCCAGGACTGGGACACCCCGAACCAAGGCCGTAGTCGCAGCCTTTCCCCTGGTGGAATGGGCCCTTAATCCCTCAGGGGGCTGCTTCTTAGCCAGGGCATAGCAGATCTTAATGCAGAGAACGACCCAGCGAGAGATGGTCCTTTTCTGCACTGCCTGCCCCTTCTTAGCTCCCACGTACCTCACAAAGAGTTGGTCGTCCACCTGGAACTCTTTTGTTCATTCAAGGTAGAACAACAACGCGCTTTTTGGGTCCAGGAGGTGGAAACGCTGCTCTTCCTTAGAGTAATGCGAGGGAGCAAAGAAGGTGGGCAGCACGATGGACTGACTCAGATGGAATAGGGTCACCACCTTCGGCAAGAATGAAGCACAGGTGCAAAGCACCACTTTGTCTGAAAAAGACATCATGTAGGGAGGCGTACAAGATGGCGCCTGCAACTCACTCACCCTCCGGGCAGATGTAATCACCACTAGAAAGGCTGTCTTGATGGTAAGCAGCCGGAGGGGACAGTTGTGTAAAGGCTCGAAGGGAGCACACAAAGAAAAGTGAGGACCAAATTAAGGTCCTACTAGGGCATAACAAAGGGCGTGGGCGGAAACAAGTGAGCCAGCCACTTCAAAAATTTACAATTTGAGACCTGAAAAGAGAGGGTTGATCTGGCAGCCACAAAAAAAGTGGATAGAGCAGAAAGATAACCCTTAAAAGTACCCATAGCAGAGCCCTGCTGAGCAAGGGTTAGAATGAATATAAGAACAGTGGAAAGAGATGCAGAAAGAGGGTCAATAGACCTTTCTGTACAGTATAATACAAACTTCTGACAACGGCAGGCATATACAGTCTTATTGGAGGGCTGCTTGGCTGCCAAAATAATGTTGCATATTTCCGGAGGCAGGTCAAAAGCCATCAACTGCCGCAGCTCAATCTCCATGCATGGAAGCAGCAGAGTTGACAGGCTCGGGTGGAGGACCCTCTCCTGCTGCTGCGACAGAAGATCCTCCCAAGGGGCAGCCTGATCGGAGGATCGATCATCATTTTCAGAAGCTCTGGATACCAGACTCTCCTTGCCCAGTCTGGAGCCACAAGAATGACTTGGGCCCGGTCCCTCCTGATCTTCTTCAGAACCCTGGGCAGGAGTGGTATGGGTGGAAAGGCGTACAGCAGGCCTGAGCTCCACTCGCGACAAAAGGCATCGCTGAGCAATAGCCGCCTTGGAAACCATCTCGCAGTATTGCTGACACTGCGCGTTTTCTTCGGAGGCAAACAGATCTAACCAAGTATCTTCCCAGGGCTGAAAGAGACCTTGCGCCATCTCCAACTGGAGACACCATTCATGATCCGCTAGGCATCGACTGCTGAGTTTGTCCTCCCTGGCGTTCAGAGAACCCGTCAGGTGTTGAACCAACAGGGTTATGCCCTGCTGTTTCAGCCATGTCCAGAGACACAGGGTATCTCGACAAAGGGTTCCCGACCCCACCCCGTTCTGCTTGTTGCAGTACCACATGGGGGTGGTGTTGTCTGTGAACACCTGCACTAACTTCCCCTTGACAGAGGGAAGTAATGCCTTCAATGGCAATAAAATCGCTCAAAGCTCCAACAAATTGATGTGGAGCTCCTGATTTCCACCTCTCCCAGATGGCCGCCCCATCCCAGAAGTGACATCTGTCACGACTGTGAGATCTGGTTGGGGAAGGGAGAGGGGTCTGCCGTTAACCTAATTGCGGTTCGTCAACCACCACTGCAGATCTCTCGCAGTTCCTTCTGAGATCTGGACCATGTCGGAGAGATTTCCCTGATGCTGTGCCCACTGGAACTTCAGGTCCCACTGCAGAGCCCACAGACGCCACCTGCCATGCCTTACCAACAGGATGCAGGAGGCCACGAGACCCAACAGTCTCAGAGTCAGTCCCACTGAAATCCAGAATAGAGGCTGAAAAATCTGAATCATAACCTGAATATCCTGGACTCGCTGCTCGGGAGGATAGGCCCGAAACGGCACTGTGCCCAGAACAGCCCAGATGAAAGGGAGCATCTGAGAAGAAGTCAGGTGTGACTTCAGCACGTTTATAGCGAACCCCAGTGAATGCAGAAGGTGGGAGATGACAGCCTGTGGCGAGGACGCCTTCAACAGCAAGTGGTCGAGGTAGGGGAAGACTGACACCCCTAACCTGCGCAGATGAGCTGTGACCACCCGAGGGGCAGTTGTAAGGACGAAGGGGAGCACAGTAAACTGAAAGTGCTCGCGGCCTACCTTGAACCACAGGTAACACCTGTGGCCAGGCAGGATGGGGATGTGAAAATACACATCCTGCAGTTCAAACTCTACCATCCAGTCTTCTTGGTCTAGGGCAGACAAGACCTGAGCTAAAGTGAGCATCTTGAACTTCTACTTCTTGAGGAAGAGATTGACAGGTCGAAGATATAAAATGGGCCACAACCCTTTCTTCTTCTTCGTAAACAGAAAGTAGCAGGAATAACAGCCACTGCCTACTTCTGAATCCGGGACACTCTATAGCTCCCTTGGCCAGGAGAGCTGTAACGTCCTCTTGGAGTAATTTTAAATGATCCTCCGCCAGCCGTTCTTGATTTGGCAGAATGGGAGGAGGAAAAGGAAAGGAAGAGAATAGCCCTTCTGAAAGATCTGCAAGACCCACTTGTCCAATGTTATGGACCTCTAGTAGGCGATGATGATGGATTCTCCCACCAACCGGAGTGGTGTGGTGTGGTCTTGTAGAGTCAGACTAGGAGTGCTTGGAGGCTGTGGCTGCCAAGGGCAGGGTGGCCGACGACTTCTGGCTTCCATTCCTTGGTCGGAATGAACCGCGTCCACGTCCCCGCACAACTTGGGAAGTCTGCGAAGGACGGTGACTGGGATAGGGCTGAGGTGGCTGGAAACCCCTTCCGTTGCCACGAAAGGGCTGAAAGCTAGACTGGCCACGAGGTGTAGAAGAGAGGCCCAAGGATCTGGCCGTAGCTTGAGAGTCCCTGAACCTCACTAGGGACGAGTCTGCCTTCTCCCCAAAAAGACGGGATCAAACGGCATGCCCATCAAATTTGCCTGGACATCGCCTGAGAAGCCAGTTGTCCTAAACCAGGCGTGGCACCTCTAGGCCAGTGTCGGAGAAATCGCTATGCCCAGCGAATCAGTCGTGTTAAGGCCACACCTTATGGTGAATTTTGCTGCATCTCTCCAGTCGTTAACCGCCTTAGAGCGCACAGCCTGGGCCCCCTCCGGGACTTGTGGCAGCACTTGCACAACCGTCTCCCAAATGGAGTGGGAGAAATGGCCCAATAAGCATACGGTATTCACAAACCGCAATGCCAGGCTAGAGGAAGAAAACATTTTCTTTCCAAGTGAATCCAGCCTCTTGGATTCCCTAGCCGGGGGGCCGAAAGGGAACAAGCCTTGGGATGTAGAAGCCTGCACCACCAAGCTTTCAGGGGTGGGGTGTTGGCTGAGGAACTTTGGGTCACCCGGAGGTGGACGATGGCGGCGTGCAATTGTCCTATTCACAGGAGCCTCTATGCTAGGCTTGTACCACGTGCCTAGAAGGACATCAGTAAGTGCCTCAATGAAGGGCAAAAGGGGTCCAGACGTGGAAGCCCCAGGTTGAAGCACTTCGGTCAAGAGATTAGTCCTGACCTGCACAGAGGGCAACTCTAGTCCGAGGACCTCGGCTGCCCTCTTAACCACCATGACATAAGATGCCCCCTCCTCCGTAGCCCCAGTTGGCAGAGAGCATGCCAGTATCTGGGGAAAAGTCCAGTCCACTGGCCCAAGTTCCCCATACCAGTCCATCTGCTTTGCAGAAACATCCTGGTGTTCTAAAGGGTCCATAAACCCCTCCCATTCCTCTACAGAACCTAAAATATCCTCAAAATGTTCAGGCGACAACATAGAACCCCTGGGTTCTGTCGACGTCGGAATCGGTGTCGAGTGACGCCGTTCCGACTCAGTGTAGTCGGGGATAAGGATGGGGCTGGCACCGTCGGCACCGACTTCGGGTCTGACACGCTCAAATACACGGTGCATGGCCTCCTAAAAATCTTTAATTTGAGCGGGGGTCGCTCCGGCTCCCGGAAAGGGAGGGAGGCGCAAAGTTGACCCTGGCTCCAGCTCTGCAGAACCGTACCTAGAGCGTCGGTGCTCCTTACCTCGTTTGTCGACGGACAAAAGTCGAGGCGAAGATGAAGTCCGCTTGGATTAGTTCTTCTTGTGGCTCTTTGCCCGAGTGTCCCGACGACCTCGATTGGGACGAAGAGAACTTGGGGCGGTCCTGCGACCTCCTCTTCTTCGATCGGGACCTCCGGAGTCTTGCTGGTTGGTGTTGACTGCCGGCCTGCCAGGAGCTTCATAGCCCGCTCCCGCAAGGCCTTCTGAACCGTAGCCCGACAGTCCGAACACAACTTCGAATCGGGGTCGCGCTCGAGACACCAGAGACAGACGAGGTGAGGGTTGGTAAACGACATCATATGGTGACAGGCAGCGCATGGTTTAAATCCTGTCTTCCTTAAAGACATCCTCCCACACGCTGTTGAAAAAATTCCGAAGTCGACAAAGTAAAAAAAGGCCTGTCAAAAAGCGACAGGGGTGTAGCCCTTCCCGGATCGGCGCTTAACTGGCGCGAAAAGAACAGAACTGACGGCCACGCGCCTGGGTGGCGCCCTTTATAGGTGACCGCGACATCATAACCGATGCAAACTACGCCGGCGACATCACGCAGAGCTAAATGGAGACAACCGACGGCACGCGCAAGGGGTATTGCTCGAGCAAAAGTTTCCAGATCCAGCCTGAGGCTTGGGAAATTTAAAGGTAAGGAATCTGCAGCTAGAAGTCTCTATCAGATTAGCATGCTACTCTCCGTAAAGCGCTTCAAGGTCTCTTCAGGGGGGTAGTAAGCGCTATATAAATCCAATTATCAGGCAAGGGTTTTAGTAGCGATTATCCCCAAACCGTGGGGTTAGGAGACTTGTACTGTGATAATTTGTGTTAGGCCCTCTTAGGAGTCCTAGTATTTTGCTTTGCCAATGGTAATGTTGTTTGCATTTCTACTTTTGTGACTAAGCCTGAAGCCTGGCTTGTTTAAAGGCAGTGGCGGCTGGGACGGATCGGGAGTAGGGGGTGGGGGTGGGGAGGGGGGTTTAAAAAAAAAGAAAAACCCAGATTGCTGCGTCCCTCCTTGTCTCCACTCTGTCGTTCTCTTCAGGCTGGAACAGGGAAGCAGAAAGCACCCGGCTCCCAGGCTCCCCATAGCCAATCACAACGGTGCAATGTAATCTTGAGATTGGTCTGAGCGTGTCTGTGGTTCAGCGCTCAGCCAGGGATTGGGGGCCTGGGCATGTTCTCCACCAAGGCTGTAATGCAGCCTGGGTGGAGAACATGCAAAGAAAGTGTGCATGTCAGTTTGGCCGGCCTGAGACAGCCGGCCAAGCATTCATGAGCACTTAGAGTGGGCAAACCATTCCTCCCCTGATCTGAGAGCAGAGCAGCGGCGCCCGCCCGGAGAGCTGCAGCAGCAGGGAAACATAAAATGATAATAACGAGTTATTACCATTTTATGTTTACTTTATTTACACTGCTAAAAAGCAGTGGGGCGACGCTCCTCTGCCTTAGAGGAGGAGCTGCCACTGTTTAAAGGCATATGCTCAATGCAGTAGGCCTGAAGTGGTGATAGAGACACACCAATGAAAAATGGTACAGGTCTGATTGGTTCACTGGTAAAAGTTATGTCCGAAGCCACAAATCTGATTCTCTTCTTCGGTGTGATTGGGAATGAAATAGAACTCACGGAGAGGAGGCTTTCACTTGGGGGTGATGGAGAAGACCCCAAAAGTACAACTAGCCTTGTTTCTCCTATTTCTACCCAGTTAAAGTCCCATACAAATATTGTAGCCACTACTGACTGATAGCGACTCCAAACCCGGCAACAAACAATTGTCCATACCCATTAGGCCCATAACTGTTGCCGATTCAGCACAAAGGAACTCCCAACAGGAAGCACCCCAACCCGTGATCAAAGCAAAACGGGTAATGTCGACCCATGCCACTTCAACAGTGATGCCCTGACGCCCACTCTGCTTGCCAAACCTAAGGCCAAAACTGGAAAATTGGCACGTTTAAAGGGAGGTGAAAATCTAGTTGCACAGAGACCGGTTTGGATAGATGAGTTTGCAGGCACTGCAATGGACCAACTCAAGGGGGTGAAACGCCTTTAACTCACGCTGCTTCTGGACAAAATAGCGGTCCTCGAATCTCGAGTAGTGGCACTTACTGAAGCCAATTTAGATCGCGAACATTCCCATACCGAAGCTTTACCCCCAAATGCAGACCAGCCTCTTGGAGTTGGTACTTCAAGAACCGAACTATCCCAGACCCATAGAAGTAGCATAGGAGCAGCCCAGGGTCTGGGGGAAGTAGGGAGCATAGGGGGTAATGGTTTGAAGGGAAACACATGTCCCTCCAATTGACACTTTTAACAGAGACTCTGGAGAATTACCATCAAGAAGGAACCGCAGAAATGAGAGTGGCCATCTGCAATCCGCCTCAAAATAAGGCCCTTGTGACTATTGACTTGCCTCTGGAGGCCTGTCCATATGTAGTTGTGATGTCTGGGGTCCCAGGTTTAAGAGATGGGCTGAGGGAAAACCACACAGAACTGAGCAATAAGTGTCTCAACAGGCTGGGTAAATACAGGAAGTTTCCAATCTCGATGGGCAGCAATACACTGTTTACTCGGCGTGTGGAGTGGATTGGGAAGGGGACAAAGGACCGTCCCAGAGATTGTGTGGTCAACAACTTTAGAGACCATGCAGTTGTTTATGATTTGTGTTTATGATCTGTTAAGTAATAGTGCCACTGATTACTTGAGGGGCACAGGGGTGAACTTGCTTACCCTGGGATATTTTTATAAGCCTCCTTTGGCCTCTCAAATAAGTCCACGAGCTATGAAGAACCCTTTTTTATTCTGCAAGTATCCTAGAGTAAATCAGTTATTTCAAGAAGATATATATACAATGTTCCAGTGTACAATAAGTTTGGTTCTTTAGATCTTGTTGCTTGACTTGCTAAGGATAGCAGTCACATCAGTGATTTACAAGCCCACTGCCCTAGGTAACCTATAGGAGAGTGAGGTGCTCACACCCTAATGATCAGAACATTAGCCTGAGGACATTAATGTCCAGTCTGCCCAATGAAACTTCTAGAGTAATTAGATCCCAGGTAGGGGCCTCTCTCGGCCGGAACTTTTCCCAGAGGGCTATAACGTCATCTAATCCCAAAAATACCTCATTAGTCACTAAGCCCCCTGAACAAGGGGGTGGGAAAAGTACGGTGACTACCAGGGGATTTGAGTTAAGTAGAAATCTGCAGGGGAACCCAAGAAAAGCACAAGTTACTAACTTGTGTAACGATATATCTGTAAGAGACAGTAGTTAGTGATAGATTCCTTACCTTAGAATATCCCCAGGCGTCAGGCTGGATCCGGAAAGTTTTGCGTAGCAGTACCCCTGCGCGTCGGTAGGCGGCGTCGTGCGGCTCCGCGTCCGTCGCCGGCGTCGTGATCGCCGGGATGACGTCGCGGGCAGCACCCAGGCGCCGCCCCTGCGCGCTGACGTCAGTTCTGTACACGACTTTCCGCGCCAGGAACGCAGAGCCATGCAAGAAGCTGACACAGGTGTCTGAAAAATACTAGGGCCCTGAAAGGGATGTCCTTAACCCTAGAAATCAGTTCGCAGAACGGGGAGGATGGGTGGGCGGTAGGAATCTATCACTAACTACTGTCTCTTACAGATATATCGTTACACAAGTTAGTAACTTGTGCATCTGAAAGAGACACGTTAGTGATAGATTCCTTACCTTAGAATAGATACCCCAGCAATACCAACCCCGGTGGTGGGTCTGCGAACAAAGATCAGACAAGGAAGTCCTGGAGGACAGAACGGCCAAAGAAGCCGTCCCTCCGGACCTGACTGTCAAGGCAGTAATGCTTAGTAAACGTGTGCAGCGAGGCCCACGTAGCCGCCTGACAGATAACCGGCAGCGGAACACCGCGGCCCAAGGCCGTGGTAGCAGCCGTTGCCCTGGTGGAATGGGCACGCAGCCCAACAGGAGGTTCCTTTTTAGCCAAAGAATAGCAGGTCTTGATGCACAAGGTAACCCAGCGGGAGATGGTCCTCTTGTGCACCGCCCGACCTTTTTGGCGCCCACGTAGCCAACAAAGAGCTGGTCATCCACCCGGAAGTGTTTTGTGCGGTCAATATAGAAAGAGAGCGCACGTTTTGGGTCCAGACGGTGGAGCCTCTCTTCCTCTCTGGAAGGATGCGGAGGCGGAAAGAAGGTGGGCAAAGTGATGGTCTGCCCAATGTGGAAAGCAGTAACCACCTTTGGCAAGAAGGACGGACGCGTCCGAAGAACAACCTTGTCTGGATGAACAGACAGAAAGGGAGGTTTGCAAGATAGAGCCTGGAGCTCACTCACCCGCCGAGCGGAGGTGATGGCCACCAGAAAGGCTGTCTTCAGAGTCAGAAGACGAAGAGGACAGTTATGTAGAGGCTCAAAGGGAGCGCACATTAAAAAGGTAAGAACCAAGTTCAAGTCCCACTGAGGCATCACAAACGGAACAGGAGGGAAGAGGTGAGTAATGCCTTTTAAGAACCTGTTAACAACAGGGGACTTGAAAAGGGAGGGCTGATCAGGGAGCCTGAGGAAGGCCGAGATAGCACAAAGATAACCCTTGATGGTACCCAGGGCAGAACCCTGTTGGGCCAAAGAGAGAAGGAACAGAAGGACCTCAGAAAGAGGGGCAGAAAGGGGATTCACAGCCTTTGCTGTGCACCATGCCACAAATTTGTTCCACCTGCAGGCGTATACCACCTTAGTGGAGGGACGCCTGGCTGCCAGAATCACATCACAAACTTCGGGAGGCAAGTCGAAAGGAATCAACTGCCGCCGCTCAATCTCCACGCAAGCAGGTGTAGACTGGACAGGTTCGGGTGGAGGACCGTCCCCTGCTGCTGCGACAGAAGATCCTCCCGAAGAGGCAGACGGATCGGGGGATCTATGCTCATATTGAGTAGCTCGGGATACCAAACTCTTCGAGCCCAGTCCGGAGCCACAAGAATGACTTGGGCCCGGTCGTGCCGAATCTTCTTCAACACTCTGGGTAGAAGTGGTATAGGCGGAAAGGCGTACAATAGACCGCAACTCCACTCGTGACGAAAAGCGTCGCCGAGCGAGTGCCGCCTTGGAAATTCCAACGCGCAGAACTGATGACATTGCGCGTTCTCTTCGGTGGCGAATAGATCTAACCAAGGCTCTCCCCACTGTAGAAAGAGTCCTTGCGCCACTTCCGAGTGAAGACGCCATTCGTGATCCATCATGCACCTGCGGCTGAGTTCGTCCGCCCTGGCGTTCAGGGAACCTGCCAGGTGTTGAACCACCAGGAACATGCCCTGATGTTCCAGCCATGTCCAGAGGCGCAGAGCCTCCTGACAAAGGGTCCACGACCCCACCCCGCCTTGTTTGTTGCAGTACCACATGGCGGTGGTGTTGTCTGTGAACACCTGCACTACCTTCCCTTTGACAGAGGGAAGGAATGCCTTGAGTGCAAGTCGGATCGCCCGGAGCTCCAGAATGTTGATATGGAGCCGGGACTCCGCCGGAGACCAGAGGCCTCTGATCTCCGCCTCTCCCATGTGACCGCCCCATCCCAGAAGGGACGCGTCCGTCACAACTGTATGCTCTGGCTGGGGAAGGGAGAGGGATCTGCCCATGACCCATTGCCGGTTCGAGAGCCACCACTGCAACTGTTTTGCAGTCCCCTCCGAGATCTGGACGTGATCGGACAGGTTGCCCTGGTGCTGCGCCCACTGGAACTTCAGGTCCCACTGCAGAGCCCGCATATGCCATCTGGCATGATTGACCAGCAGGATGCAGGAGGCCATGAGGCCCAGCAGCCTCAGGGTCATCCGTACCGAAACCCAGGATAAAGGCCGAAAGATCGGAATCATAGCCTGAATATCCCGGACTCGCCGTTCGGGAGGATAGGCCCGAAACTGCGTCGTGTCCAGAACTGCTCCGATGAAAAGGAGCTGTGGAGAAGGAATTAGATGCGACTTCGGCACATTGATGGAGAACCCCAGCGAGTGCAGGAGTTCGGCCGTAGTCTGGAGGTGGGAGACGACTGCCTGGGACGAGCCCGCCTTCAGCAGCCAGTCGTCGAGGTAGGGGAAGACTGAAACCCCTGCCCGGCGCAGATGAGCTGCGACCACCGCCATCACTTTCGTGAACACCCGAGGGGCACTGGTAAGGCCAAAGGGGAGCACGGTGAACTGAAAATGCTCGGGGCCTACCGTGAACCGAAGGTAACGCCGGTGGGCCGGCAGGACGGGGATGTGGAAATACGCGTCCTGCAAGTCCAACGCTACCAACCAGTCTCCAGGGTCGAGGGCAGTCAAGACCTGAGCTAGGGTGAGCATCTTGAACTTCTCCTTCCGGAGGAAGCGATTGACGTTCCGGAGGTCCAAGATAGGACGCATGTCCTCCTTGTCCTTTTGGGCACCAGAAAGTAGTGGGAGTAGCAACCACGCCCTACTTCTGGGGTCGGAACATGCTCGATGGCCCTTTTGGTCAAGAGGGCCGTTACTTCCTTCCGTAGAAGCACCAAGTGATCCCCTGACATGCGGTGGAATTGAGGTGGCATGGCTGGGGGTGGTCTCGAAGGGGAGGGAGTAGCCCCTTCGGACAATGTCCAAGACCCACCTGTCCGAGGTGATGGTGCGCCAGTGGGGAAGGTGATGGCGGACCCTGCCCCTACTGGCGTGCCGTGCACCTGAAAGGAGGGACTAGGAGGGCTTGGAGGCCGCGGACGGGTTGGAGGTGGTGGCCTGACCCGCACGCTGGTTGCCCGATCCGCCACGGCGGAATCCACGTCCTCGGCCACGCGAAGACGCCTGCTGCGCGGGCCGGTGGCTGGGCTGCTGACGTGAAGGGGTGCCCCTACCGTGGCCACGATAGGGGCGAAAAGCAGAAGGCAGCGGAGGGCGTGTAGCAGAAAGGCCCAGGGACTTGGCAGTAGCCCGTGAGTCCTTAAAGCGCTCCAACGCATGGTCTGCTTTGGACCCAAAAAGACCGACTCCATCAAAGGGCATGTCCATGAGAGTATTCTGGACATCCCCTGAAAAACCAGTGGTTCTCAGCCAGGCGTGGCGCCGGAGCGCCACCGTCGTTGCAATCGACCTGCCCAGCGAGTCGGCGGTGTCAAGGCCACAACGGATAGTGTATTTGGCCGCATCCCTTCCTTCCGCAATGGCGCGGGAAAGCAGTGCCTGGACCTCCTCAGGGCACTGGGGCAAAACATCCGCCACCGAATCCCACAGGGAGTGGGTATATCGGCCCAAAAGACAAGCGGTGTTAACGGACCGCAAGCCAGCACTGGAGGAAGAAAAACCTTTCTTCCCAAACTGATCCAGGCGTTTGGATTCCCTATCCGGAGGAGCGGTAGGGAAGGCGGTTTGGGAAGCGGAGGCTTGGACAACCAAGCTCTCAGGAGTGGGGTGGACAGAAAGAAACAGGGGGTCGCCCGGAGCGGGGCGATGGCGTCGTGACACGTTCCGATCCACAGGAGCCCCTGTGTTGGGCTTGGACCAGGCGCCCAAAAGAACGTCAGTGAGGGCGTCGTTAAACGGCAGCACAGTCTCCGCAGAGGAGGCTGCCGGCTGAAGCACCTCTGTCAAGATGTTAGGCTTGACCGTCAAAGTAGGGAGCTGGAGACGTAAGGCCCCAGCAGCCCTACGCAACACCGTACCAAAATTGGCCCCCTCCTCCGTAGCCACGGGAGGAGACAGCATGCCAGTGTCAGGAGAAGTATCCAGACCACTGGCCTCCCTAGACTCTCTGTCCAGTCCTCATCATACTGACAGTTGCGTGTCAGAGGGTCATCAGACCCCTCCCAGTCCTCCTGGTCCACCTCTGGTTCAAAATAAGGAGGAGGAGGGACATTTGGGACCCAAGGTCCCATCGGCGCCGGAGCCGGCGTCGAGCGACGTCGCTCCGGGTCCATGTCCGGAGCCGGAAGGAACTGGGGGACGACGCCGCCCGGAGCCCAGGGCGGCGTCGAGAACGGCACCGGAGACATCGGCGCCGGCGGAGGTGTCGTGAGGTCGACCGGCGTCGATGGGGGTTGTGGAGCCGGGATCGAGGCCGGGGCCGAAGCCGGAGCCGGGATCGAGGCCGGGGCCGAAGCCGGAGCCGCCGGCGACGCCGGAGCAACCCCATCAGGGCCCGCGGGGCCCGAAGGCGCACCGGAGGGGCCTGAAGGCCCGAAGAGGCGGGCCATGGCCGACAGGAACTCCTGTACCTTGGCCGGATCCGCCCCCGAACCCGGGAAGGGCGGGTATGACGGGGGCGACTCCACAGGCAAGTCCGGGGCCGCGGGGGCGGGGACGGTGCCGGGAGGGGCCTCAGCCGAGTCGCGAGACCGGCGAGGCGAAGTCCGAGAGCGACGATGCTTCTTGGACTTCTTGTGCCTGGACTTACCGGACGAAGAAGACTTCGACGCCGACGACCGGTGTGCACTCCGCGAGCGACCCCTGGACCTCTCACGCGACCGGGGCTTCCGCGGAGCCGAATGCCGGGCCTCGAGGAGCTTTCGAGACCGCTCTCGCAAAGCTTTCGTGTTGAGGGCCTGGCATTCGGGACAAGACTCGGTGTCGTGGCCTCGGCCGAGGCAGAAGAGACACTCCCAATGCGGGTCGGTGACGGACATCATCCGCGCACAGGCGCCGCATCGCTTGAAGCCGGGCATCCCTACGACACCTTAAAGATGGAAAAAACAGTGAAAAAATCACCAAAAAGTATGGTCAAAAATTGACCAGGGCACTGCTCTTCCCGGATCTGCGCTTACTGGCGCGGAAAAAGAAGAACTGACGTCAGCGCGCAGGGGCGGCGCCTGGGTGCTGCCCGCGACGTCATCCCGGCGATCACGACGCCGGCGACGGACGCGGAGCCGCACGACGCCGCCTACCGACGCGCAGGGGTACTGCTACGCAAAACTTTCCAGATCCAGCCTGACGCCTGGGGATATTCTAAGGTAAGGAATCTATCACTAACGTGTCTCTTTCAGATCTAAGGATACTCTCCTGGAATGTCGTCGGCCTTGGTTCCGAATTGGGGGATCCTGACTGGGGAAATAGATCAATACTTTTGATATTTGCCTCTTCAAGAGATGTGGCAAAGTCATGAAATTAGTTATCCTAACTTTGCCATCTACAATATTAACACCAGGTCTTGTGGGAAGGGTAGGTCCTCAGGAGGCCTAATGACCTGGGCTAGGGTACATGCGGGATGGGTGGTGCTTGGGACCGAAACAATTGAGGAAGATATTCTTTGTGTGACTATTAAACTACCTAACGGCTCCCAAGTAAACATCCACAACACATATTTGAGATCCACTGTTAAATGCTTGGAATCCACCATCATTTATAAGCTAATTATGCACACAGCAGGTCTCCATCCAAATACGCTAAAACTTGTGGGGGGTGATCTAAATTGCCAGTTTGAACCACTGGACCTGGCTAATTTTTTGTTTAAATTTGGTTATTGCTTTTCACATTTTATAGTACCCATCCGTTCAGTAGTTACATAATAATGCAGGGGTTTCTTGCCCCTCTTCCGTTTATACGTTCCTTTTTTTTACATCAATAGGTAGTCTGAGCGGTCGTACATATCAGTATTTTTCCATGAAAAACAAAATTCTTTTTTTTGATAACAGCTTGCAACATAACATTGAAACCACTGGACCTGGCTAATCACCATTCTCTGGCAAAGGAGGAAAGGATATGGTCAATCCCTGGTCTCACTATTCTCCCCTTCAGAAGATGGTCCGCCATGGCATTACAATTAAACGCTCCATCTCTGAATAGTATGATCCGTGCCTGTAACGGTCAAACCAAATCCGACCGAATGGGAACCCATAATTTTAATAGAATAGGAAGCACTAGTCTTATTGACGATCTATTTTTAGATGTTAAAATGTGGCTGTTCCTGTGGTAATCAGGCACGATAGTGACCATAACGCGCTTGAGATGGATTTCGAATTCCCTAGCAATTTAAATTCGCAAGCCATCCCCCAGCGATTTGATGAGAGGGGTAGGCTTTCTAATAATAAACGTAGAATCCATTGGCAGGCAGTGGTGAGGTCTGAGAGAGCCTTGAGAACCGTATACGATAAGGTGGGCAAAGCTTTGGAGGTATTTAGTACTCGAGTCAAGACCCAATGATGAACTAGTAGTACAAAGGGTAGAAAAAGTGCATAACTCCCTCTTTCGTAGCTTAAAGGAGGATTTTCTCAGAGAATCGCCTAAGAAAGGGGGCCCAGGAGTAGTGTACCACCCTGGTTCAATAAAAAGTGTAGTCTGGCTAAAAAGAGCTCTGATTATTGAAATCGAAAGCTGTAAAAGGGATGAGGTTCAGGAAAAAAGAGCGGAATACAAATTAACTTTAGCAGTGGCAAACAGGAATACGACTGCCAGAATTGGGACCTTCTTTTAGCTGCTTCTAGGGAAAATAATCAAACCCTGTTCTGGAATCTAATTGCCACTGGGAATAGAGAAGGAAGAACTAAAATTATTAACAATGTAGCAGCAGAGGCATGGATAGCCCACTTCAACAACTTATACCAACAAAACCCTGAGGTGAACATACTCCCTGAATCTCCAGTCATCTCCCGGTGTGCTGGAACCCAGGTTTTCCCCTGATAATGTGTAAGGAGCTGGAAGATGCCACTAGAAAGATAGCCCTGTGGAAAGTACCTGGCATCAATAAGATTCCAGGAGATCTCTTTCTATCATAACTAGAGGTGTGGTCACCATACTTCACTGTGGTATTTAATGCCATTTTTAAAGGCTGCAAGTATACCCAAATCATGGGCCGGGCCAAGATTCTCCCCATCTATAAGAAGGGTTGTCCCTTGGACCCTGCCAATTACAGACCAATCAGTTTAATTAATGCGGTACAAAAACTTTTTAGCAGGGTCATACTGATCAGGCTGCAACACTGGCTTGAAGAGAATGATATCCTTTACCCTCTTCAAGCCGAATTTCAATCCAACACTTCCAAGGTGGATCAGGTCTTTAGACTACAGATAATATATTGGAAGACCGTTAACCTTGAGAAGGGATGGCTGTATGCAGTATTTATTGATCTAAGAGCTGCATTCGACCTTGTTCCAAGAGCCATGTTGTGGAATTGCCTTGCAGAACCCATTTTAGGTCGAGCCTAGTGCATCGCGTATGCGCTGCTCTAGGAGATGACCTCTTGGAATCGGTCGGCACTTTGAGACTCGTGCGTGTGGCTGGCATCCACCTTGCGGGAGCGAGCGGCGGCACGCAGGGGCCATCTTTTTCAAATTAGCGTGGCCGCGCTTGTTGTTGTTTGCATGGTGAGGCTATCCTTACACACAGCTGATGTGGAAATCTAGATGCGATTGCTTTTTTCGGCCCTGCAACCCATGCCATTATGTACATTTATGGGCGCGTGTTCCGGCTGTCATGGGAGTTCGTTTTGATTGTTTTGGGTGAGCGTGTGATTAAGTTTAGAGAGGGATTTCTCATTGGCAGCACTTTTACACACTCGTGCTTCCACAGCTGACTGACCCGCGTCTACTCTCTCCACAGCTCATTTGCCCGGCTGTGTTTATAAATAGATCTTAGTTCATTCTGTCGCCTGCCCCGGAAATTTCAGCCTATGAAGTTGGGAAAAGTGTATGCCTAACACACATCCTTTGTTAGTCTGTTGGATCGTTGGAATATGAAAGTTGATGCCTTCACATAAGCCACGAAGGACTAATTGTGTAGATTTTTTTTTCTTATACTACGAAGTGTAATGTATTTAGCGGCCCACTGAGTATTTTATGTTGTACATACACGTTTTTTTTTCCAATGTATGGGAATACTTGTTATTTATTTCCGCCTAGATCTTTCTCATAGTGCCCTTTCCCCCTTCCCTGTCTAGTGTGATGCTGACCCCTGAAGGCCCCAGCGGTGCGTTCTTGTCAAGACCCCCCCGCCCCTTAGAAAGCGCCCTCTCACAGGACACCTCTCTCCACAGACCGCAACAACCCAGTAGTCCATGTGCTCTCCAGAAGGCACCAGGTTCCAAGCCCGTGGCTGTAAACCGTATTTTTTTTATAGCGCTTCTTATCCGATGAAGCCTGCTTCCAAGTGCCCAGACTGTGGACCACTAGAGACAAGCCGTGCCAGATTTAAGGAAAGCTACTGTAGGCAGGATCAACAGAAGATACAGTTTGCCGAGCAGGGGCGGTGCATGGGATCCGTCGAACTCTACTGCTATAGCGCCTACACAGCTAGTGTACTGCTGTGAGCTAGTTGCCTCACAAACAACGGAACTGGTGACCAGTATGTTCCACACTAACGTCAGATGCATGAACCCACTGAGCTTTCTGGTATTTTAATCTGTGTCCTGCAGGAGTCGCACAGATTTCTGCAGTAGGTGAACTGACCCACTGAGTTGTGTGACTGGGTTTAGAACAAGTGACCAGCAGGCTACACGTGTCACTATATTAACCATCTGCGTCGCTGTGCAAAAGTGTGAACCAGTGACTTGCAGATTACACCCCTGATACTTACCCGGAGCATTACCCCTTCAACCACGTGGTGCTCGCTGATCCTACCTTCTTAGTCTTTTCCTTGCATTCTTTCCGCTCTGTTTCTCTGTGTTCCCTTTGCTCTGTATTCACTGTTTTCTTTCATCTTAACCTTTTTATTTATTTCCGCCTTTATCTTTCTCATAGTGCCCTTTCCCCCTTCCTCTTCTCTTCTGCCCCCCTTTCTTATTTATTTATTCTTCCTCTTGAACTCGTTTAATCTCCTTCCCGTGCTCCTGCCATTACTGGCTCTTGTCAGTTTTTTTTTATTTTCTCATCTGTTCTTTTCTTGCTCTGTTCTTATTTATCTTAGCGTTCTGTCCTTCCTTCTTTCCCCCACTCTTTATTTTCCCTTTTCGTGTTTTCATGTTTAATGGTGATGACGGTGCTCTAAGTTGGATACAAAGAGGAGGGCGGGGTCTATAAAAGAGTAAAGAAGGGGGTAAAAGTGCACTGCTGGCTATGTTACTCACTTTTTGTGTAACGCACTTCTGTGACTTTCATGGCCTCGCAGCGCTAGTAAGGGCTGCCTCTTGCTATAGCTCCATAGTACCCTCAAAATCTGGCATCTGTTAATTCTCCCCTAATATCCGTCCGTTTCTCAAATTATAATTCACCTACCATGTCCCAATCTCTACCCTCCCGTTATTTATATCTGCCCCCACTCAAAAACAAAAAACGTATAACAAACATTATTACAGACAGGAAAAAGTTGCCAACACTAAACATTTTTTTATATACATTTTTATAAGGTCATTCAATTAGACACAATCTCATCTTAATTATAGATAAGGTAACAAAAAAATGCTTATAACACTTTAATTATAACTTTCCAACATGCTGCACAGCAGCCCGCTGCTCCACACTATAGCTTAAACACATTAGCAAAACCAATAGCTCCGACTAAACACTTATAAGGTCCCAAAGGCGAGACCTATTGGCTTTGCCAATGCTTGTTTAAATAGCAGTGACAATGATGCCCGTCGTCTAGTGGGCATGAGGGTCCCAGCCCTCATGTTCGCTGACAGCATTCTTTTGTTGTCAAAGTCTTCCATGGGGTTGTAGAAAATACTCAATGGTTTCAGCAGATTCTGTAGGTCGAGGGGGTTGGAAACGAACATTAGCAAAACAAAATTTATGGTTTTTAACCTTTGTCCCTCAACAAGCTCCAAAGCTACTTTAGATGGTGTCCCCCAAAAACAGGTGCGTCACTTTGATTATCTAGGGATTACACTTGATGAGAAGCTAGACTGGACATCACATGTTGCTAAAAGAAGATTAGAGTTAGAACAGCAAAGCGGGGGTCTGCTGAAGCTATACAATGGTTCATTTTGTAAATTTGAGGCACAAGTAATCCAACTATATACGTACCAGGCATTAGCGGTTGCACTTTATGGCGTAGAGCTATGTCTGAACTGGGGTGGCGGAGTGAGCTAAAGAATGATGATGGATTAAACCCAGATCAGTTGACTGGGGGTGAGTGCTTGCAATGTTCAACACTCCGTCCATCATCCCCTTTGGTTTTGCATTGTTCGCCCTAAGTTGGCAGGGTATGCCCAGACGTGGGTCCCTTGCTCACTTTGCCACTGGATTCAAAATAGCCTTGCTGATGAGGGCTGTGTGCCCGAAACCGGTCACAGGATGCTTGTTTCCGGTCCAGGGAAGACATGGCTTGGCAGTTCGGGCTGGACTGTTCCCATGAGGCACAGGGTCAGACTGATTTGCATATGGCCATGTCTGAACTGGGGTGGCGGAGTGAGCTAAAGAATGATGATGGATTAAACCCAGATCAGTTGACTGGGGGTGAGTGCTTGCAATGTTCAACACTCCGTCCATCATCCCCTTTGGTATTGTAGAGCTATGAGGTCATAAAAACATTAAACACCTGGAAATGGTTGAGAATAGATTTATCAGGCAAATGCTGTGCCTACCAGTCAGCACTCCCTTAATACCACTGAGGCTTGATTTGGGTCTCAGGTCAATTACAGAGAAGATTGAACTTCATCCATTAATTTTCTGGAGACGAAATCTGGGCCACACCAGAACTTCTGCCCTATCGAAATGGGCTGGTGGAAATTTTTAGACACCCAAACGCTGTTAACTTACCATGGATTAAATTTGTGAAAGGCTCCTTAATGGGGATGGGTTTAAATAACCTCTTGATTGACTTAGCAGGCTGTTGTACCGATATCACAGTGAAGGAGTTAAAAAACCATTTCCACACCTATAAACTTATCATTCTTTTAACACGGGCACAAGGTACTTTAACTACTTCGTTTTTAATGATAAAAGACAACTTTTACCACAAAACATTTTTAGACGATATTGAACCCAACGTAGCAAGAAATTAAAACCTGCCCCTCAAAAGTTTCACGTCAAAATGGTCAAGGCCTTTAAATAATAAAGGCCAGGAGTGTAGCTTGTGTGGTCATAAGAATGAGGACATACCACACCTGCATGAACCGCGGGCCAAATGGTGGATTCCAATTTGTCAAAAGCTGGGTGTTAGTAGGTATAAGGAAGCTACCAGGATTTTCCAAGCCGACACGACTCCTTATCTGGTCTGTGCAATGTCCAGATATTTTTTTAACGCTTGGTTAGTAAGAAATAGAATATCAGCAAAACTCTACCTAAAATAGCCTTATCACTTTGAATAATTTTATTATCTGAGTGCTTTTGAACTTGTATGTGAAGCTGTAAGGGGCCATGTGTGATTTTATGTCCATCCTAATGTTGCACTGAATTGTTGTATTACCTTTTTAAATCTGCCATCATTGTTTTTAATGTTTGGTTTTTTTATTCTAATTTTTAATGTGCATCTCTTTTATGGTAGATTACCGAAATAAAGAGTATTTGAATCGAATCTCTTTATTATAAAATGTTATGATAAATGTAGAAGGCTTGGTTTATTTTTTGGGGAAAGCATTTGTTAAATCCAATATGGCTATAACTGTGGATTGTTATCACTCTGTGTTGCAGACAGGTGTTTTGCTTCACAAAATCTCACAGATTACCATAGTAGGCAAGGGTTTTGGTGTTCATCATCTCTTGTGAAAAACACTGGGGGTAGAAGATTTTCATTATGATAATCCTTGTTAGGTTCTTTTGAAAGGGGTTGTATATTATTTTTCCAAACTATAATTTTGCACACATTTGTAATTTTATTACTATATGCATGATGGTTGCTAGCATGTTGGTTTTGGAGTCAGGTAGCTAGTTGTAAAGGCTATACCCTTATAGGTTCACAGGGAAAGGTTAGGTCGGATTTCATAGGTTTGATCTGTTTATTATAAAAGCTATGAGAAAGCAAGCAGGCCTGGCTTATTTATTGTGAAAAGAATATAATAAAGGCAATAGGCTTTTATTGGTGGATTATTACACCGAGGTCAAAGCCTATTGGCAGGTATTTTAACAAACCGTGGTTATAGAAGATTGTAATGTGCTAATCCTTACTAGGCTGTCTAAGGAGGGATTTTAAATGGTTTAGACGACTGCAATTTTGTATACATTTGTAATTTTATTACTGTGTATGTGATGGTTGCCTTATAGGAAAGCTTATGCTAAATACAGTAGGTCTGAAGTAATAATAAAGACATAAGCTTGATTGGTTCATTTGGAAAAGTTATGCCAGATGCCATAGTTCTGATCCGTTTTTTATAAACGTTCGAACAAAAGCACCAGGCCTACTTTATTATGCAACACATATGTTAAAGCCAATAAGCCTTTATGGTTGGACTGTCAATATACTGTGTTAAGTCTGAAGGCATGTATTTTAAGTTTTATGAAATCTCACAGATCACCTTTGCAGACAACAATTTTGGTGTTTATTACCCTCTCTGACAAACTCAAGGGGATCGAAGATTTGCATTGCAACAATTCATGCTAGAATATCTTCAGATGGTCTGACAGGATCTTGCAATAAAACATTAAAAAAAATCTTTACATATATCCAAATATATTGGAAATAAAAAGAAAGGGATATATATCAGAAAATGCTGTCATTCACAGGGCAACAAAACAATTGCAATAGACTCAATGGCTGAAGCACACTGCTTGCAGCCATAATAACATTCACCATGGGGTAATAGGTCAGCCACTTCAGACAATGGCGCTTTCAGTTTTCCATATTTTCCTCTCATTTTTCTCCTTATCTTTTAATTGTGATTAAATTTAGAGCCTACTACAGCTCCCCAAACATGCTAACAGGATGCTAGCTTGCAGTTTCTCATTTGCAATGCGCAGCATTCCACGAGGCACAGCCTCTAGTTCAGCTCAGCAGCATGTAATAGTATTGTCCATAGTTGTACGGTTTACCCACTCCAAAATGATCAACACAGTGGTTCTAAACGTGGAGGCCATACTGACAACGAAACACCATGCACAATACCATTGCAAGATGTCCATTTGCTGCAATGTTAAATTCTATTTGTTATTATAAGCATATGCCTACCATGGTTAGGCAGCAGCAGGTTTTCTTTTCCCACTTTTATTCTTTTCTTTTATCTTGCATATGTTGTTGAGTGTGAGTTTACTGTTATTGTGTAAGTGGTTAAATGCAAGAATGAGCCAGTGGGTGAATGAATAAGTGACAGAATGCACATATGATTAATTATTGAATGCCTAACCCCATCATTGGCTAAGGAGCCACTTTAAAACAAAAATTAAAACAGACCTATTGGCATTGACAAGGAATGTTAGTCTTTGTACAATCCTGCCATATTCAAGAATATCATTTCCCTTGTATTATTGCAAAGTATATGGTCATATGCGTCTTTCATTTTTCACTACAAATGCAATTCATGTGTATTCTCTTTTTTCTTTATGTACGTTTCAAGTGTTAGAAACTGTTCTTTAGCTTCCATTAGTGTTCTGGCCTAATATTTTCTTTTGAGTTTAACAAATAAATTGGATTAGATTTGCAGAGAGAGAAAAACCAACCTCCGATGGACTAGCAATCTCTCGCCCCCAGCTGTTTTTTGCAGTGACTTAAATGAGGAGAACCTGGAGTTAAAAGAGATATCATAATAACATTGACTGCCCCAAACATTGCGAATTAAACAGTTTTTACTTTAATGCTAAATTGTTCTCAGTAGCAGAATACAAACTGGTAGAATCTAGGGATGGAATCAGGTTCTAAAAGTATTTTTGAAAAACTGTACTAAAACAAAAATGTATTTTGCAAGTACTTGAAACAATGCCCCATAACACCACTATCCAGTATGGAGAAATTAGTTTTTATGATAGAATTCATGTCTTTTGGGATGCAAAGTGAACTAAATTAAGCAAAACATTTGCAATCAATTTACAATAATATGGATTCTATAGAATAGGCAAATCTATTTGATGGACTCCCAACTGAGTATGGCAATGCAAACTCTTGTGATGTAGCAAAAATATAAGTTTCATACAAATAACTAGAGGAAAATGGGGTTTGCAAGAAAATGAGTCTACAAAAATAACTAGGTGTGGTATTACATGTTGTATTGAACAAGAGCAGTTCCCATCAATTTTAAATGCTTGCTGCTGATAATTGGTAATGAACTATAGTAACTGCCTTCACAACAATTTCTAAGAACTGTATTTTGTATACAATACACTGATTAGTACCCCCAAGGTCAGCAGTTTTCTTTAAATCAATAGTGCAATTGATATTTATATGCTACACATACAACAGGTTGGACAGAAGTTTCAGTTATCCCTTAGCACTGCCAATTAGTATTAAACCCCTTCTAGAATCTTCAGTCTTCTGTTGATACATGGTACAATTCACCCAAGGGACTCTATGCCACTTCTCTTTTCATTGCTAAAAATCTTTTTCCTTCCTCTTACTTTCCAGTTTCAGTCCACTCCAAACGCTAACACCATTTCCAATCCAGACATGATTGGGCAGAAATGAAACCAAATTACTGTTTCATAGGAACTGGAGCGGGTATGAGGAACCATCAGAAGTTGCATATTAGCTGGTAGGGCTAGCGTGGACTAGCTATTGCGAGTGTAATAATGTGAAATTTTTATGAAAAGGCTTATAAAACCTCATTGAACTGAAAAGAACACCATTAAAGAACAGTTAGTTATGTTTAGGCTGAGGGAATTTCTCAGGCGCACAAAAGACAGTTATTCTGCATTTTGCATGCACAACAGCAGCTGGTGACCAACACATAGGACAGAAAAACAGGGTTAAAAATTTCAAATGTTAGCTCATTTTAAATATGAGGCTTCAACCTGATTTTGAATGTTGTAAATTCATATCAAAAGTTTTTCTTCTATTATTCAACGCAGTAGTGTAAAACACTTTACCTTCAGATACGACCGTAGAGAAAGCCACATTTTGATATTTTGTACTTTCTTCAGACGGAAATGAGGAACCTCGGATTTTCTGGCTCGTCGAGCGGATGTCAGGTGACCAAACAGTTTGGCAAAAAGTAATCTCTACAAAAGATTAAGCAGAGAATGCAGTTCTGAGGTACTGGTTGGAAGCTCGAGTTGCTTGAGTGGGTCTAAGTCATAACATACAAAAATGTGCTATCTAATCAATATAGTGGCAAGCTTTAGAATTATAACAAGTGTGAATATGAGGAAGATGGCCTTCTTCCACTACCACCTCAATGCTTTAAATCACAAAATGAAAAGGTAATACAATAGAACATTAATGACACAGGCAAAACGATCTGAATTAGAAAAAGTGTCATGAAATATTCTTCCTTGGAGTATCAAGATAATTAAAATGCCCTTGAGTAAAATAAACTGCCCATAATATAAGCAAGTTTTCAAAATGCTTTAACTTACTATTTTTTGGGTGCTCTGACTGTGGACATTGCAAATATGGAGCAATACAATAAAGGCAACTGGAGCTCCAAATTTAGGTGTTTTGAGATTGTGGGCAAGAGATTCAATATCTCTTTAATACAACTACACAGTAATTGCACCACACCCGAGCTGCACTGGATGGTAAAGAAAGGAGGCCATGTTCAAGAGTAGATGGAGGGTGATAATTTATACAACACTGGGGATGTTTAACCACTGGAATACCTCCAGTCCAAAAATATAAAAATTCACATAAAGTATATTTTATCAAACATGCATAAGATAAATATCGTATAATGTATAATTAAAAGTATTGTATAGCCGGCTATGCCACTGACCTGTTTGTACGTTCGTTCTGCGACACAAAGCAGAAAAAAGAAAACCCATACAAGGGATATACGGACCACAAAACTAATCAAGACCATGGAAATGACCAGATTGTCAGAGCTTGAACCCAGTGCAATAAAGTAGATTTCTGTAGCAGGGAGTGTACTTAGTTGTTCAAAGTCTTTAGATTCAGATAACCTGAAGACAAATGGAGTTAAACCTAAAATACAGGTGATCACGTTTCCAAACATCTGATATCCGATTCCGGGTGTATAGCTGTTCACCTAGAAGGGGGAAGAAAAGTAATACATGAAATTCAACATGAAATTCAACAATGTTAATCTACTTTGAGTTATGAAGACCCCATTATAAAAATCTATTCACATTTTAAATTAGTAATTTTCTTTAATAGGTTTTATTTAAATTTATTCACCCGAGTCATTTCACTATTGAAAGTTTTATTTTTTGTTAATGGATCGTGCCCCTGCTGGGCAGAACTGTGCCTAACAGTTCTCTTCACTGGTAAAAGACCAATATGTCAAGGAATAAATCAGTTGTATTGTCTATCATGTCTATGGAGCGGGGTGGTTTAAAATAGGCGCTCCACTTCATAGAAGTAATACTCAAACTATGATGTCCATAGAGGTTTGGTGAGGGCAAAGCAGTCTGTCTGTTATGTATCAATGAAAAGTAATGACTTTCTATTCAAGCTTGTGTCCCTTGAGGCTATTATATTATTTGTAAATTGTCAGTCAAACGATGTTTGAGATGGAACCGCTTTGCAGATCACATCTCATAATCTACTACATGTTTCATTTATAATACTGATGCAGAATGAATACGTCTACATCTCACTGTAGGAAAGTGTGAGTAATTTTAAGACACTAAATAATATTAGACGACCATGTAATATTAAAATTCGAAGCAGAGAATTTCAGGAAGTGAAATACGATGCAGGACATGTTAGAAAAAAAAGTAGCTATGTGCATCCTCTGAATGAAGCTCACCTAATGATGCAAGAAACCAAACATGATGGGTAAGTTTTCATATAGCACAAAAAGCAGAACAGTTTCTTTAGGTCTACAAAAAGACATTCAGCATTATAAATTATTCTGTAAATTAAACATTGCCGAATGCTCATTTATAAAACCATTTTGATTCAAGAGGTTAAAAGCAAGTCCAGAAACTCCTGGCATAGGCCAACTTACTCTGTTCATTATCATTCCACTGATTTCAAGGACTGACATATCCGCTTTCTTACAGTCATTGCCTTCCCATACAATTGCACTCACTTTTTCCAACCCCGGTTTGGAACTATGAACCCAAGGGGAATGGCTCTGGAAAAAGAATTAAAAAAAGACAGGTTCAAACAGGGGTCTCTAATGACGGTGAACAGAAGAACTCTAGACAATTATCAGTAAGGGAAAACCACTGATTTTGAAAGCTTAATTAGCTAAATTAAAACCGAGTAATACTTTTTTTTTTTAAACTTTATTTTTCAGTTTACATGTTGCAAATACAAAAAAAACAAATTGGCATCAGATCAGCGTATGTATGCATATCGTTGACATTATTAATGGCATATAGGACAAAAGGCAGCATCAGGGAGGGAAAGGTACAATGGGGAAAGAAAAATCATTTGCAAGCATATTACAGTGAGGAAGGAAACCGGGCATGGCACCGAGTTCCAATGCGGACATTACCGGGGTCAACCCTCTCGCTCCCCGCTGGGATCAGACCCACTGGCTATATCTAACCCACTCTCCTCGCTGTCAGTTGTATCCTGCGAGGAGGGCTCCCCCTCTGCCAACCCAGAGGTGCACATGTCACGCCAAGCCATTAGGTCTTTTTGCAGCTTCTCGTCCCTTCGGGTGAGTTTCATGTGGGCTTCTTCGGCTAGGGACCATTCACGGACATCTTTAAGCCAGATGGGCACTTCAGGGGCCCTTTGCCCCATCCAAGTTATAGCTACCCTGCGCCTAGCGAGCACCAGCATTAATTGTAGGAGCTTATATGGGAGTTTCTTTTTCTCGGGCTTCCGGACCAATGCAAGTAAACAATGCAAGGGCTCAGGGGTCATCTGAAGGCCTGTGGCTGCAACAATCCTTCCCACCACGCCCACCCAGAACTGCCTGACCAGTGGACAATCCCATGCCAAGTGTAAAAAGCCCACTTTCTCTGCGGCACATCTAGGGCATCTATCTCCCCTGCCACTAGAGATGCGTTTCAGGGATACCGGGGTTAGGTAGGTGCGGTGTAAGAAGTTGAAGTGCGTCAACTTAAACCTGGCGTTGCATGAAACTGTGCGTGTGAGGGAGCCTATGCGTGCCCATTGTTTCTCTTCCAGCTGGGTAGCGAGATCCTTCTCCCAGGCAGCCCGAGATGGCGGTACCGGTGGGGTGGAATCCTGTTTCATAGCTTTATACAGTAGAGATATCAATTTGCGACCTGTACCGCATGAAAGTAGGATATCCAGGGTGTGCGTCAGTGGTGGGATGTCCGGGTATTGAGGCCAGGCGATTTTCACCACATCCTGAATTCCCCGGAAGTGTAGGAATTGGCCTTGTCCAAGGCCAAAGTTCTCTTCCGCCTGCTCGTAAGTGATGAAGGTCTCGTTGGGAAAAAGGTCGGCAAGAACTTCACACCCACCCTCCCTCCAACATTGAAAGGACATGTATTGCCCCATGTCTATGAAGGGGGCCAGTATCCAGATCGAGAGCTCCCTGTGAAAGGGTGCCCTTCTTAAGACCTTCTCAACAAACCGCTGCCATATACCGGCTATGTGTCGCACGATATAGGGAAGAGACGTGTCCGACCCCCTGCCCTGCATCAGTGCTTCCTGCAGCGTCTGGGTGTCTACCCTGTCAGAGAGAAGGCGTTTCTCCCAATTGTCTGCGTCTGTGAGCCAACGTGCCGCATGTTGTAGATGGGCCGCATAATAATATAGGTCGAAGCGTGGAGCTTCCAGACCGCCCACCTCATAGCTGCGAATGATAGTGCTGAGAGCTACCCTACTGCGCCGGCCCGCCCAGAGCAGAGACGTGAGTAACGTGTTGAGAGATTTGAAAACTCGTGGCGGCAACGGACATAGTGAGTTCTGGAGTACGTATAGTGTCCTAGGAAGCATCACCATCTTAGAGATGCCCAGCCTGCCCATCAACAAAAGTGGAAGAGTGTTCCAAAATGACACCGACTGCTGCAACTACGTGATTATGCGGTCTACATTCCGAGGTAGCGCCTGTGTGTCCGTTGGGGCCACCTGTATCCCAAGGTAACGGAACCCTGTCTGTTCCCAGCGCAGCCCGAGGTCTGGTAGATCCCCCAGGCGCACTGAGGCCAGTCCCGCCAATGGAAAGATCAGGGACTTACCACGGTTAAATCGTAATCCAGAGACCTCTCCAAACCGGTCTAGCTGGCGCAGCAATACCGGCAGTGCGTCCCGGGGGGAAGCCAAATAAGACAGGGCGTCGTCAGCATATAGGGAAATAATATGACTCGTGTCCCCCAGTCTAATTCCCCACTGTTCCATGTCAGTCCTGACCCGGACCGCGAAGGGCTCTATGGCCAGGGCGAACAATAAAGGCGAAAAGGGACACCCCTGGCGTGTACCCCTTCCCAGTTGCCACTCTTCTGACCTCGCACTCCCAAGTTTTACCCTAGCGCGGGGAGCCGTATACAAAATGCGAATCCAGCGACAAAATTTGGGACCCAACCCCACAGCGCGCAGGACCTCAAGAAGGTATCCCCAGTCTACCGTGTCGAACGCCTTGGCAAGGTCAATGGAGACCAATACCATCTGTTCCTCCCGATCCCGCACCTCATGCAGAATGTGATTCAGCCGTCGCAGAATCATAGCTGTGTTTCGTCCCGGTATGAACCCACACTGATCCTCATGGACCAGGTGAGTCATGTATGGCGCTAATCGAGAGGCCAAGAGCTTGCATAAGATTTTAACATCTGTGTTGATCATCGTGATCGGTCGATACGATGAGGGCTCATGGGCATCCCCTCCGGGTTTTAGAATCATGCATATTTCCCCCGTGTCATGCTCGGTGGGAGAACTCCACGTTCAAATGCCTCGAGATAAACCTGCAACAGGAAGTGTACCCGTGAATACTTGATAGAACTCAGGAGGAAACCCGTCACTACCCGGGGATTTGGCTCGTGGTAGGTGCTGCAGGGCGGATTGTACCTCGCCTAGTGTTAGGGGTTCGTCGAGTTCCTTCTGTGCCAGTTTAGGGATAGACCGTAAGGTCAGGTCATGAGGTAAGGGAGATAGGATGCCTCGCAGATTGCGGGGTCTGCGGTATACACCAACTGGAGATTTGAGGACCCGCAGCAGTCCCACCTCGGAGTGCACCAGGCCCCCCGTGGGCTCCCGTAAAGCCACAATCGCATCAGGGGCATGTTCCCGTCGGAGAATCCAGGCCAGAAGACGGCCCGATTTATCTCCTTCCCTATGAAGGTGTTGTCTGTACTGTGTGAGGGTATATTTGTCAAGTCTGTCCCAAATTTCATGGAAGCGTTCCCGGACGTAATGTTCCCCATCCCTCCCCGTTGTGTCAGGGCCTTGAGAGATCTGTACTTCCAAGAGGTGGAGTTCCTCCTCCTGTAGCTCTCGTTGGAGCTGCTTCCAAACCCCGCATGTAAGGCTTATGCATGCCCCTCTCACTACCGCTTTCAGGGCTTCCCACTTCGTGGCCTGCGATAGGTCCGACCCGCCCCAGTTTAGGTCAATATAGTCAGTTATGGCAGGTTCTAGGTGGTGCTTCCCTACATGGTCCTCAAGAATCTTTGCCGGCAACCTCCAAGTCCGTGTGCGACATATCGGGCCCCCCCAGTTAACCACACACGCCACAGGGGAGTGATCAGATAGGAATCGCGCTTGATGGGTCACCTCAAAGGACATAGCCGCATCAGGATTTGCGAGTAAGACCCTATCCAAGCGACTGTGTGTATTATGAGTGGATGAAAAACAGGTGTACACTTTCTGGGTTGGGTGTGTCTGGCGCCATACATCCTGGGCTCCTATATTCCCCATGACTTCTCTGAGTTTCGTCGTCATCCTGGGTTTCGTGCCAGTGCGGGGTGGGAACCTATCAAGGACAGGGTCTAGGACACAATTAAAATCCCCCATCCAAAGTAGTGGAACCTCCAGCTCCGATACCAGGACCTCCTGCAGGGACTGAAAAAAGTCCGGGTCATCTGTGTTTGGTGCAAAGGTGTTCATTATGGCAACATCCCTACCATCTAGCTTAGCTCTAAGGAGCAGATATCTCCCATGGATGTCAGCTTCCACATAATGGATGGCAAATGGGACCCCGGGGGCCACCCACACAAGGACTCCCCTGGCATAGGTAGAGAATGAAGAGTGGAAAACCTGTCCCCGCCATTTCTTCGCCAATTTCTGAGTCCCTTCGTCCATGAGGTGAGTTTCTTGGAGGCATGCTATCGAGACCTGATGTCTGCGGAGAAAGGACAGGACCCTGTATCTCTTGGTGCATGTACCCAGCCCCCTCACATTCCAGCTTAAAAATTTAAACCCCATGTATGGTAAAGTACCCAATCCCTGTGTGTTCCGTGCAGCTACCTAAGCCCTATGCCCTAAATGCGATACATACAATGCCTGAAAGAAACCAAAAACACCCCCCTAGGAGCCCCCTCCCCCCTCCCACGAGCAATTTACTGACAACAAAACATGCAGAAATGCCCTTCCCATGCTGGTGCTAGGACGTGCACAGCTGTCCCATTAGCCCAAACGGGGTCAGAACTACTCTACAAAAGAAGAAGAAATCCCCCCTCCCCCAAGTCCAACTCCCGACACAGACCAGCCGCCTCATGGCATAGTTCAATGTCCCGAACTGCCCAAATATGTACCCGTGAAACACTCATGCCAGTTTGATTGGCAAATTCCACCAAATGCTTACAATATCAGCACTGTTTCAACAAATAATTCTCCCAAGTCCCTGTGGGGCAATAATCACTAGCCCTCTAAGGTCCGGCCCCCTCCACCCCAGCAATAAGAAAAGAGAAACAAGCATTGGCATAGCCAATAGGTCTCGCTTTTGGGACCTTATAAGTATTTATTTAAGCAGCATAATATCCTTCGTGCAATATTATCAACTGTTGCATGGCTAAAAACTTTTAAGGTTCTAAAGGCGAGACCTATTGGCAATGGCAATTTTTTTTTTGTTATGGGGGCATAAATAACAGGAGGGTGAAGGTTAGTAAGTAAGTTAGTTAGTTAGTGAGAGTGACAGAGTTATGTAATTAGTGATAGAGTGAGTTAGTCAGTGAGAGAGTTAGTTAGTGTGAGAGAGTTATGTAGTAAGTTAGTTAGTGAGAGTAAGTCAGTGAGAGTGAGAGTTAGTCAGTTAGTGAGAGTGAGAGATTGTGAGTTAGTGAGATTGAGAGAGTACTGCAATCAGAAATTTGCCCGCGAGAGATTGTTTTTTTTATCCCTCCTGTGGATGAAAGGCTGAGTTAGCCCCACTAAGCTTTAAAATTTGATTCCTGCGGGTTGCACATAGATATTTCAAGTAGCCATTCAACACAATGAGCAGGATCGAAAAATAAACCTTTTGTTCCCTAAAGCGCTCGTTTTAAAGACGTCCTTTAACACATGTTAACTTGTGCGTCAAACATGTATAATTTGGAGACGAGGCTGGCTTTAAAGAGAAAGCACGTCATGGTACTGCAATCAAAAAGGTGCCCGCGAGAGATATTTCAAAATGCAAATGGCACGCTAAGCACGAAAACATGTATAATTTGGAGACGAGGCTGGCTTTAAAGAGAAAGCACGTCATGGTACTGCAATCAAAAAGGTGCCCGCGAGAGATATTTCAAAATGCAAATGGCACGCTAAGCACGAAAACATGTATAATTTGGAGACGAGGCTGGCTTTAAAGATCAGTTGACTGGGGGTGAGTGTTTGATTGGCTCAAACGTTCCGTCCATCATCCCCTTTTGTATCGCTTTGTTCGCCCTAAGTTGGCGGGGGTATGCCCAGACGTGGGTCCCTTGCTCACTTTGCCACTGGATTCAAGCAAGCCTGGCTGATGACGGCTGGAATGCCAGAAACCGGTCCTAGGATGCTTGTTTCCGGTCCAGGGAAGACATGGCTTGGCAGTTCGGGCTGGACTGTTCCCATGAGGCACAGGGTCAGACTGATTTGCATATGGCCATGTCTGAACTGGGGTGGTGGAGTGAGCTAAAGAATGATGATGGATTAAACCCAGATCAGTTGACTGGGGGTGAGTGTTTGATTGGCTCAAACGTTCCGGCCATCATCCCCTTTTGTATCGCTTTGTTCGCCCTAAGTTGGCGGGGGTATGCCCAGACGTGGGTCCCTTGCTCACTTTGCCACTGGATTCAAGCAAGCCTGGCTGATGACGGCTGGAATGCCAGAAACCGGTCCTAGGATGCTTGTTTCCGGTCCAGGGAAGACATGGCTTGGCAGTTCGGGCTGGACTGTTCCCATGAGGCACAGGGTCAGACTGATTTGCATATGGCCATGTCTGAACTGGGGTGGTGGAGTGAGCTAAAGAATGATGATGGATTAAACCCAGATCAGTTGACTGGGGGTGAGTGTTTGATTGGCTCAAACGTTCCGGCCATCATCCCCTTTTGTATCGCTTTGTTCGCCCTAAGTTGGCGGGGGTATGCCCAGACGTGGGTCCCTTGCTCACTTTGCCACTGGATTCAAGCAAGCCTGGCTGATGACGGCTGGAATGCCAGAAACCGGTCCTAGGATGCTTGTTTCCGGTCCAGGGAAGACATGGCTTGGCAGTTCGGGCTGGACTGTTCCCATGAGGCACAGGGTCAGACTGATTTACATATGGCCATGTCTGAACTGGGGTGGTGGAAGTGAGCTAAAGAATGATGATGGATTAAACCCAGATCAGTTGACTGGGGGTGAGTGTTTGATTGGCTCAAACGTTCCGTCCATCATCCCCTTTTGTATGGCTTTAAAGAGAAAGCACGTCATGGTACTGCAATTAGAAAGGTGCCTGCGAGAGATTTTTTTGTTTATACCTCCTGTGGATGAAAGGGTGAGTTAGCCCCACTAAGCTTTAAAATTTGATTCCTGCAGGTTGCACATAGATATTTCAGGTAGCCATTCAACACAATGAGCAGGATCGAAAAATAAACCTTTTGTTCCCTAAAGCGCTCGTTTTAAAGACGTCCTTTAACACATGTTAACTTGTGCGTCAAACATGTATAATTTGGAGACGAGGCTGGCTTTAAAGAGAAAGCATGTCATGGTACTGCAATCAAAAAGGTGCCCGCGAGAGATATTTCAAAATGCAAATGGCACGCTAAGCACGAAAACATGTATAATTTGGAGACGAGGCTGGCTTTAAAGAGAAAGCACGTCATGGTACTGCAATTAGAAAGGTGCCTGCGAGAGATTTTTTTGTTTATACCTCCTGTGGATGAAAGGCTGATTTAGCCCCACTAAGCTTTGAATCTGATTCCTGCGGGTTGCACACAGATATTTCTGGTAGCCATTCAACACGATGAGCAGGATCGTCGGCTTCTGATTGTTTCCTACATTGCTTATAGGCAAAAAAATAGTTGGGGAGGATGAAAAACGAACGTTTTGTTCCCTAAAGCGCTCGTTTTAAAGACGTCCTTTAACACATGTTGACTTGTTGGTCAAACATGTATAATTTGGAGACGAGGCTGGCTTTAAAGAGAAAGCACATCATGGTACTGCAATCAAAAAGGTGCCCGCGAGTGATATTTCAAATTGCAAATGGCACGCTAAGCACGAAAACATGTATAATTTGGAGACGAGGCTGGCTTTAAAGAGAAAGCCCGTCATGGTACTGCAATTATAAAGGTACCCGCGAGAGATATTTCAAATTGCAAAAGGCACGCTAAGCACGAAAACATGTATAATTTGGAGACGAGGCTGGCTTTAAAGAGAAAGCCCGTCATGGTACTGCAATAAGAAAGGAGCCCGCTACAGAGGCGCTTAATGACCCATGACAACAGAGGAAAGGCAGATGGGGGCTAAAGCCAGATGGCGGCTATGCGCGTAACTGTGCGCGTAAACGCAAGCTTTAGGCCACAAGCAAAAGCTTGTGGTGAGCTTTTTAAAGCCCCCTTACTAAAAGTCTCGCCAGAGCAGCGCATGCGCTGGCTCAGGCGAGACCTAAAAAGGATATCTTCAGGACGGTGCTGTAGTGGGCGTAGGTGGGTCCATGACCGTTTCTGGAACCACATGGGTGGCTGACAGGAGAGTCTCTGGTACCAGGCTCTCCTCAGGAGTCCCCGTCACAGTCTGCGGGGGAGGGTCGTCGGAGTCCAATGAGTCCACACGTAGGGCGCCGTCGTCCCCCACCGTGATCCGCCGTCTCTCCGCTTGAGCGTCGTCTACGACCTGACTCCTGCGTCCGTTCCTGCGATTCCTAGGAGGTCTGGTCCCCCAGGTACTCCGGGATCCCCTCTGCTCGCGCTGGGGGAGGGCCTCTCCCCTGATCTCAAGCCATTCCCATACCTCTTCTGGAGAGTCGAAGAAATGGGCCTTTCCCTGAGTTATCACCTTGAGTTTCGCAGGGTACAGTAACATGTACTGTAGGTGAAGTTCAAGCAGCTTCTGCTTGATGCCGAGAAAAGATTCCTTTGTTCCTGCACCTGGCGGGTGTAGTCCGGGTAAATGGACACCTTGGCGTTGTCGAAAGTAAGGTCCGTCGCTTCTCGTGCTGCTTTCAGAATACAGTCTCTGTCCCGATAGTTGAGGATTTTGGCAATGAGGGCCCTGGGAGGAGCCCCCGGCGGCGGAGGAACCAGCGCCCTGTTGGGCTCTCTCCACCACAAAGACCTCCGACAGACCTGTGGGGCATAGCTTAGTCCGTATCCAATTCTCCAGGAATCGCTCCGCATTGCCCTGTTCCGAGCGCTCTGGAATGCCCAGGACCCTGATGTTGCTTCGACGGACCCGCCCTTCTGCTTCCTCCGCTCGTCGCTCTAGCGCTCCGGTGGGGTTGGTGAGCTGAGAGACCTGTTGCTTCAGGGAGGCCACTTCCTCCTGGAGCTGGACGATGTCTCCCTCCGCCGTGGAGACCTTATCCGCCACCTTCCGCAAATCCGCCCGTAGTAAATTTACATCGATGGAGACTGTCTCAATTTGTTTTTCCAGGGCGGTACGGGACCCCTGTATCGCTTCTAGGAGCTCAGCTTGAGACGGCTCATTGGAGACATCTCCCTCTCCATCCTGGCCCGTCTGATGAGTGATTCGTTGCATGGCTAGGCGTTGTGTGGTATACTGTGTGATGGTGTTGGGGTTGGAGGCGCGAGGCAGCCTGTCCTTGCCCATGATGTAGGCTTCAGTGAAACACGCAGGTGTCCGCAAGTGTTGCAATCGCCAGACCCAGTTTCCCTCTATAGGGCTATCGATGGCGGACTTATGTCCCTCCCGTAGGGGTCACCAGGAGCGCGGGGGCCAGGTCAAGCGCGAGAGGGCCCACGTCCTCGCCCAGCGAATCCGGGGAGCCCAAGTTCGTCACGTCCCAAGGGAGGGCCGAGCAAGCGGTCCAGCAGTGAATCTAGAGCTGCTCACCTCAAGGTTGTCGCCAGTGCGATGTATCCTGGCCTGTCATCCGCCTGTGAGGGCCCCCGCAGTGCTCTCAAACACCAGAATCGCCCCCGTAGTTATCTCCAGGCAGGCAGTCTGTTTGAGGGTTTCCAAGGGGGGTCGGGCACCCCCGCGATCCCCGAACGGGGTAGGCAGAAAAAAGAATGGCCCGGGCGGGCTTCTCCCCACTCGGGGCAGGGTTAAGTATCCCGCATGAAGCAGCCACCTCCTAGCAGAGCCGCAGCCAGTCAGCAGTGATTTACTCCTTGGGGGCCCCAGGAACCAGAGGGCCCCCAGGCGCCAGCAGTGGGATCCAAGCTGTCCCCGCCAAGGGGGGCGAAGCAGCCCGTCGCGCCATACCTCAAAAGCGCAGGCTCACCAGTCCAGCAGGGCCGATTGCGATACCTCGGCCTCAGGAACTCCCCAGCAGGTCAGGGGGGAGAACAGGACCGCCCGCCACCTCTGGGCGACCGCCGCCGAGCACCGCTCCCCCGAGGCCCCCGTCCGGGGTCGTCTTGCGGCACAGCCCGCGATCCGCAGCACACTCCAGGGCCAGCGGGGAGGGCGCCGGCTCGCAGTTCGCACAAGGGGCCCCCCAGCGACAGCGGGCACCCCTTCAACGGACGTCGGGGCCTCCGGATTAGGCAATGGTAGGCCCGGCTGCCAGGCGCACTCCAGGCCGACCCCCGGTGCCTCGCGAGGCCCCTCGGGGATCGTCCTACTCTTTAAGGGTCAACAGCGAGGGCCGGGGTCGGTAGATAGCAGGTGGCCCCCGATGGCAGAGGACGCCTCCTCGGCAGCCGCCGGGGTCGCCGGGGAAGCGAAGAGGGAATCGCCGCCCTCGAGGCCCGCGCAGACCTCAGGTTGGTGTAGGCCTCATCCCCGGCCTCACGTGATTTCAGCTGACCGGGTCGGCGGGCGTAGAGCCGCTTCAGCCGATTCCGGGCACTTCCTCCGACCCGTTTTCCCCCAGGACGCCCCCGCAACGTGCAGAGACCCAGCCGCGCAAGGGGGACTGCCGTGGGCGTCAGCAGACAGGATACTGAAGGATTTGGTGGCTGGCTGGTCGGGAGCCGAAGGAGCTCACGTCCTGTCGGCCATGTTGCTTGGCCACGACCCCCAGAGTAATACTTTTAATTCATTTTGTAGTCAAAAGTGTACTAAGTAATTTATTCTCAAGTAAGACTGCAATCATGTTTCCTACAGTACATGTTACATTTGCACAATCTGAACAACCATAACATATCCTCACTCACAATATCATCGGACACAATGACCACTTCATCAACCAACTCTGCACCTGCTCAACAATACTGCACATCCTTAGACATGCCCTACACACCCTGAAAAATGGACAATGCTCTGAATACTCTCTATCACATACTGCACCTTTATAATTGCTCAATGCATAGCCAAGCCACTCATTGAACACTTGCAGCTATTGCTGGAAACCTTCATCTCGCCCCCCCCCACTCCACTTAACATTCACAGGTACTGCATACTGTGCTCTTCAGACTTTGAACTGTGCTTTGCTGAGCTCTTCCCCCACTAGCGTGGGCTGTACACTAGACACCAGGCTACACATTGCAGAACCGGCAACCAGGCTCTATGCTTTCACACACTGTACATCTCTGGTCAAACAAGCATTTTTGTCACAGTTTCTTCATCTACTTATTCTTAAACTCATTTGTATTTATTATAAATCTACTTTATCAGTATAAAAAGCAGACAACATTTATATGCCACAGAGTGCATCTCTTTTCCACCTCAAGTATAGTATTCCCAAAAATTATCAGCACAATAAAAATTCAAAACCAGTATCTCAGAGTTCACACTCAAGAGCTTAAATAAGCCTAGTGGGGAAAGGGAGAGATTAGCAGTGACACACAGCATGGAAGAATAAGGGCAACGTAAACCACTAACATTTCGGAGACCATCGCCCATCAGAGACAACCAACACAACTTCCATGGGATGGCACTCCAAACATTGAGGCCAGAGCCATCAGGCAGGGTGATGTTTCCTCCTAAAGAAATTGCCCCCCCCTCCCCCCGACCCCCCTAGAGATTATGCAGAACTGAGCAGGCAGCATCACATTGTGAGAAGACATGCGTCTTGTCCTCACGGTCCACTCTCAGTGGGACCGGGTGTCTCGCAGATGCATCAATCCCCTTGACCACAAGTGCTTTCCAAACTGCCATTAGTTCCTTAAGCCTAGCCATGGAGTGAGGGCTTGTATTGGGAAAGAGGAGGGAGGATGCTACACACAGACTGTGCCCTCAGGGCTGTATCCAGTATTATTTGTGTCAGGGATCACCATTGCATTCCCCCAAACTCCTTCCTTATTCACAGGCCACTTACAAGATCTATGCACTCCTCATTGTTTGTTCTTGTGGCTTAGTTTTAGGTTCAAAACTATGGTTCAGTCCCAAAACATCAGTGATAAACGACACAGATTGAGACAATCTTAGTCCAGTAACCTCTGACTGCCACAGGACTCCCGAAAAGGTTCCCACAACTACTGTCTTTGAAATAAAAACATTATATATCGTCCTTCATAACAGACTGCAAAACTTGATTAGGAAAACCCAGAAATCCGAAAGTACCAAAAAAATCCCTGAACCAGCAAACCCCTTTATCAATTGACCCTTAGGATAGCAAGGTTGAGCAGTACAAGGCTTACTCAAAGACGTGGTGTGGGGTTAAAGACTCAGAACTCAATAAACCAACTAACACATTTCAATAACAGAATGTCCGGTCAGTATGTAATCTTTTAATAAGAAAAATTACTTTACTTAAATTATACGCAATGGAATACTGAACATGAATTGTTCAGAAGCAATAAATTAAAGGTTAAGCAGTAATATTACTCTTCAGTGATTACTGGAGGAGGTAGCCTAGGGTGCTCTCATGAGATACTTTTGGGCCACATTCTCCCCCAAAGTCTCTGGGGCCCTAACACCCACATTAGTAGTTCACTTGAGGATTAAAAGTCATGGGAGAGGCACTAGCTATACTGGGGATCTGTTTCAGCTATCCCACTCTTTGGTGATATGAACCTCACTCTCCCCTATCCAACCTCCCTTGTAGAGCACAGTACCTTTCGCTGATGCAATGTTTGTGGTGCAGAGTGTGGCTGCGTAGGTAGAACACCTCAGGGAGACCACACTCCATATGGGCTGCCATTGGTAAGGGCCCAGACATTCAGAGGGCAGGGACCACGCAATGGCCAGACTAGCTGATGTTCAGTAAGTGTTCATGGCGCAGCTGTAGATGAGTGAAGGCAGAACCAGTTGGAGAGGTGACTGGCTGTGGGGTTGCAGTGCTTGAGCTTCGGTGAATCTTGCAGCTTACAAATCTTTCTCCAGCTCCAACACACAACGTACCACCCAAACAATTAGGTGCCCACACCTTTGAAGTACTTGGCTCCTGGCGCTAGCCTCTCTGTTAATGTGGATCTCCTCCAGCACTTTCACTTGGTTCTTACTGAAGACTGTGGACTGCAGTCTGATTTTTACAAATGTCTCATGAATTTACAAGGCTCAGATCTTGTAGGGTGAACTTGGGCTTGAGTTCTCAGGTACCCTTCGTTAATGTGGGGGTACATCTTGTGGTCACCCTGTAGTAGCTCCTCAGCGACTTCCAGGCTTCACATTTGCAGAGCAGTGCATATTCCTTCCTGGTGCATAGCAGATGTCTTCAGCTTGTCCCCACCTCCACTTCTGAGAAGTATCTCCCTCATGCAAGGGCACATCCAATGTCCCTCCTGAGCAACTAGTCGGCTTGGTTCCTCAAAGCAGAGTTCAGAAAGTCTTTTCCGGCAGTATAAAGCAAAGATCCCAGGATTCGGGTCCTGAGCCTGACAAGGGAACTTGGCAGCAAGGGGACTTGGAGGTTTATACCCCAACCAAAGAGTTTTTCTGCCACTTCTGCAGAGTCACTTGGATCCCGTAGAAAAATTTAGGCACACTGGCTGGAAGACTCTCCCCAACTTTATACTAAAGTGGCAGACAGGAGTTGTGTATTCCAGTACCTAAAGTCGGAGACCAGTTCTGAGCAATTCTGCCCTTCTGCTTATTCCTCTCAGACTGGTTCAGCCACAGTCTTTGTCCCGAGGTGTAAGCAGGAAGGTGGGATGAAGGTGGGAGTCTGTACGCAGGAGAAACCCAAAACAACAGCATAAAAGCAAGGAAATCCTCACTACCTAAGTACTGTTAACCTGCAGGGGTAGCCAGTCCTGAGAACGAGTTACGATAGGGCAGTAGGAAACTCCCTAGATTCAAAGGGGCCATCTCTCTCTCTCCTCTCCTTAACACTTCTAAGTCTGAACCACTACAAAGGATCCCTAAAATGTCCTGGGGCGAGACCTGCTATTTGCATCTGCTGTGTTTCTCCAAGCTACCATCTTAGGCATCATTTGAATGTAGCCACCTATGTCAAAGAAGGACTCTCTAGACTCGCTAACCAGTACACACACATGCGACATGCATGTACCATATGGGTGGGTGAAGGAAGTGGTTGCAGGGGACTGGGGAAGTGGTTGCAGGGGACTGGCAGACCACTTTAAAAGGAAAATGTGGGAGATGCCAGTAAGTGACTTTCCATGGCATGGGCAGGTAAAAAAAGACCAGCCTTGCCACAATAAAAAGTACCACTGACATGACTCTCAGTCCACTACAACCCAGTAAGCGGATGGTAGTTATGCTCAGAAAAAAGGGCACACACAGTGCGACCTCTAGATGAAAGAGCTCTGCTCTTGGTCGCAATCTGTTTCACAAAAGTACAACATGATGGTTGTGTGTGCTGAGACGGGTCAAAAAGCTGCAGCCTGCTATTATGATTTCGTGACATGGGCACACTCTCCCTAGAGCCATGCAGGGGAACTTTCTCAGTCTCAACAGTAGTCAAAAAAACAACTCCACACATTCTTAGATGAACAGAACATCTTTAACTCAGAGTCATTTTTCCCACCCTTCATAAAAGGCACTAACCATCCAGAGAACTAATGCAGTTTAGTAGACTGCTGAAGGGCTGGCATACTTATATGAATGAACCATTTGTATTTTACATAAAACACCACAAAACCTTACTGAAAAGACTGCACCCCCACTGCACTCATTGGCTGAGGCTTCCAACCACTGCCTGAACTGCCTCACCTAGATAATGTGCTATATGCAGTAAGAATGTTGTGTGTTAGTTAATGTGCACTAAGCCCCTTAAGAGCGTATAATGACCATCCCAACTATCCCTTATTCATCTCACTAATCCCTTTACAAATCAAATTGAATCCTAGTGACTGCCTTTGTTTGTAATCACTGCACTCACTAATCCTGACTTTTGAATTCCTCTGCTATTACCAATGCTCTGTGAACAACAGCAGTAAACTAGTGTATCCAGCTACTGCCTCATGGTAGATTCACTGACTGATACATATTGATGTCCAGATACATAATTTTGTATTTATAAGTATACATATCATAAATCTTTACCGCCTGTACAAAATATGGCTGGTAGAAGGATAAATGTTAGTGGAAGTGTGCCTGCTCAGGTGTGATTCACAAAATATCATTTGCTGGGCACTATTTTCTGGTGGTCAGGGAGTCTTCCATTTCCTGTTGCTCTGAGGTGCAATTTTTGTGAGTCAGCAGGCATCTTGAAGCCATGTAGCAGTATAATTCTTGGCAAAAGGATTTTTTTCCACAGCTGCTAAATTTTCAGCCTGCTTGCTTGTGGCATGTCATGTTTGCAGTGAGCTTATATGTAACCTATATCTTCTGTGTGACACTGTGTGACAAGCTTTGCTAGCATGCATGTCACTGTACTGTTGCTAATTACAGAGAATAGTCATTTTCCACAGACTAAGGCACTAGAAATCAGAAACACCCTAAAATCGTATTAACTTACTACCCTTTTCAAATAGGTATTTGGAAAGCTTTGCCACACCAGCAGTCAAATGGACATTGACTGATGTTATGTTTTATTATGAAGCTGTGTGCTAAATGTCAGACTCTTGGTGGGTTGCCTGCTGGGCAGTAGCTATCATGTAGCAGTGAACTCTCTTAAGGAGTTCTCCCATGTAACATTCTATGACCAAAAATAACTACATCAAGCTGCGGAATAAAATGTCTATAGCTTACACTTTATAGGGATTTCAAAATCGTCCTGTGTGCAATAGTGCAACCAGTAGAGCCCTGATTCTCTATTATGGATAGTCCATCCAGCCTTGTTTTGTTTAGCATCCTATAGCTTTAACCAGACTCCACTCTCACCTTGAATTTACAAATGTCGGGCTAGAATTACCAGACTGCAAAGAGAAAAGCATGACTGACTGACCAAGTTATATTGGACATGGGAAAAACTTAGTGTTCTACATACCAAAGCACGCTCCATGAACTAGCCACAGACTTTCTAAGTCTCTAACTTAAAATTAGTTATACCAGATCCCGATAATCAAAATAACTAAAAGATACATACCCTTGAATGTCAATAAATGTAATAACTATTATGTGTACTGTACTATATTTTTTATGTTCAGATGAAGTTCTTTTTTTATTCCTGAAGACCAATATGCACTGTGAGGGATGGGGGACACGAAATTCCAGAGTAGAGTTGTATTGCCTGAGCTATATCCCTATATTAAAGTTCTCCGCTGAGTGCCCTTTTCCCACTCTAGGCAAGAGGAGTGTTCTGCCCAGAACAAGCGTCCCAGAGAGATAGGGATAGGAGCAATGCAATTATAGGCTTAGGAGTAAGAACGTTGTGGCACTTGTTTAAACCCCAGGTGATAAATGCAAAAGAAACAAATGATAGACGGAATGTTGAACAATGCAAACATTCACCCCCAGTCACAAGGATCTGGGTTTAATCCATTGTTTTTTTGCTCACCACACCACCCCAGTTTGGACCAAGCCATATGCAAATCAGTCTTGACCCTGCCCTCATGGGAACAGTACAGCCCGAACTGCCAAGCCAGGTCCTCCCTGGACCGGAAACGAGCATCCTGGGACCAGTTTCGGGGCATCACCCCTCATTAGCCAGGCTAGCTTGAATCCAGGGCTGCAGTGAGCACGGGACCCACGTCTGGGCATACTCTTCCCACTTAGGGCAACAAATGCAAAAGAAACAAATAATGGCCGGAATGTTGAACAATGCAAACATTCATCCCTAATCACAAGGATCTGGATTTAATCCATCGTTCTTTTGCTCACCACACCAGGTGATATCATGCAGTAAGTGCCTGCTTCCATTCCCTCCCCCCGTCGTGTGGCTCTGTCTCTGTTCACTCACTGCACAGGCCACAACTCTCCTGAGTTGTGGCAGGCTGTTGTGTCCCTTCACAATGCCCTAACCAAAACTCAGCAAACATCTTCGTAAAACTCATCTCAACAGTCAACCTCCTGTGTAGGAGGGGTGGGGCATAAAACATAAGCCCTACAAAAGAATAATGAAGGAAACTAAGTCAGTACTACCAAGACCTCTACAAATGATATGCTTTCCTTAACAAAATCTCTTCAGAACAGATCCTTAATTTACATGAGCCCATCACAAAGAGGAATGTGTAAAATGTGAACCTAACCAGAGACCCGGATGGCTCGACTCCTGCATTCTAAAAGAACTTCTTTAAGTTTCTGCTAATCATACCCTCTATCATGGAAGCGTCAGTGTTCATTATATTTAAACCAGGGAAGCATACTCTGGACCGTGGGTCTTCCAGGCCCGTAGCCCTTCTAAACAAGCTATCAACCTGGGTGACAACAATAAAAAAGGCTAATGCCAACTAAACCAAATGCCTCAGAAGGGATGTGGTACTCCTCTCCCAAGAAACAGAATGTGCCTTTGAAAGGATAAACCAAACCCCTTTTCTGTTAGCAATTTCTACTGATCTGCTAGCGCCGAGCAGTTGAGTAAACAAAGAAATGGCAGGAATCAGTGGGAAGAAAATTCCTTCAAGCTAACAACATTTGTTGGTTTCACTCACAAACCTTGAAATTTCCCCCTGATACTCTTTAAGACAATTATGTCTTACCAGGAGCCAGAAATTCAAAGTATAAATACTCCAGCATGATAAAGAAATAACGTCTGACAAAATGAATGCTTTCCAATAGTGCACCAAATTGTTAAAATAGTTTGGGATCTTTAACTCTGAACATTCAGGGTATATAACAGGCTGACTACTCAAAACTGCTAGGGTAGATGGAGCAAGAGCTACGATGTGGCACAATTTAACCAACAATAAACAGTAAAGGGACCCTGGAAAAGTTAGATAGGTGAGGAAGGAACCAGGGAAATGGAAACTGCAAAAACACACAAACCTTCCCTCACATATATACCTCTAACATTGGCCATAAGTCCATTATTCTAGTAAAACCCACAGACCAAAAATATTTTTATAAGAAAGATTTTTTTATTTCATGTATTTATCAAAATATATTTTTTTCATAGTATTTGATACGTTTTTCTTCATTATCATATGTGATGCAGGCGACATCACACAAGATTCAATAAAAACAAGACAGAAGCCCAACATAATGATATAATGGGGTACCTATGAGTAAATATACATGTAACCACCACATACAGAAAAACCAACAATCAATAGCAATAGGTCATACAAAACAAATAATAACAAAAAACAGTACATACAACAAAATTGACAAAGGCAAACAGGAAAAGAAGCGCTGACGCGCGTTTCGGAGATCCCAAGTATATGTCAAACTCCTTCTTCAGGGCGCACTTTATTTAATCATTTTGAAGTTGACCATCATCTTGACTGTAAACACATTCTCATCAAATTGTTGTAGATTTATATAAGGAAAATTAAAGGGCTTCAATAACAATAAAATATTGGTTTCGAGTGGATTCCAATACACACAAAACGGTCAGATGGGCACAAGCGGTACGCGCCTCCACCGGTCAATGTTCATAAAATAGATAAAAAAGTAGAATTCCCATAAGTAGTAGTACTTTAAAACAAGCATTTGCAATGCAATAGGTCTCGCATTATTAAAGTTTGAGCTATTGGTGTTGCATTATTTAGCAATGCCAATAGCTCAAACTTTAATAATGCGAGACCTATTGCATTGCAAATGCTTGTTGTATTGGGGTAGTAGGGCAAATACTGAAACCAAATACGACAAATAAGGGTTAGAAAGTTACATTAGAAATAAAGGTGGTCCCCATATAGAACAATTGTGTTTGATTTTCAATGTTGTAAACATTGAATGAAAATAGCACATGATATGAGCCTCTGGCATGTAACTCTATATAGAGGTCCCCTTTAATTTACACCTCCACCTTGTTTCTCCAATAGGCTTTGGCTATAGAAATGGTGAGGAAGGCTCAATAGAGGCTGTCTATTTTAAAATGCTGTCAATATAAGTCACTTCTAAGCTTATCAAATCTGGATGAAAGAAGTCAAACCATAACAAATCAAGAGGAAATAATGTGTGACCCTGAAGGATAACACTGCTCAATCCTTCAAGGCATCAGTCATCTCTTTTCATTTGCAGAAATGTCTTGCAATGCTTCAGGTTTTTCATCATATTTATCAATTTTTGGAAGGTCTGCTAATACTTCCATTAATGCCAAGATGCCTGTCACAGTTAAGCTATTTATTATCGCACTCAAACAATTCTGATGGTGAAAGTAAAGATAGCAATTCAAAAGATAGTGCCTCTATAAAAAGCCGCAGGCAAAACACCAATTCAGCATCTGACTCTACCCCATGCTTTCTTGGATATGGCTAGTACTCAAGGCTGAGGCATCACGGCCTACTGAGTACTGAGCTCAGAGAGTAAAGGGGCCACCTCACCTCACAGTGTTAGTTCACAAACTTATCAAGGTCCGTCAAATCAAGACCAGGTCTTCTATGCGGTCCTTCAGGGAAACCACAGAACCCTCCTTCCTTCTCCTGGGTCTTAGCCTAGAGCAGAGGTCTTCAAAATGGGGTTGGGGCTAGCAGTGGGCCTTAAATGATCCTAGGGGACTCCAGACTCTAGTTAAAAGAAGCATCATGCTGATAGCGGTGCTTTGTTTTAAGCTGAAAAGAAATGCTTAGCAGTAATGTTATGGGCCATCGCTAACATCTTTTGTCATTCATATCTGGTTTGGAGTATGTGTCAACAGGGAAGGGACTCCAAACATTCTTAGATCCTCCCAGCCCCATTTCTAATAATCACACTGGATACCCTTACACGTTAGTACGGCCTAGCTGACCAGAATAGTATGTTTGGCAATCATGTATTTGATTGCGTTTTTTAAAGGTTTAATATAACTAATGTTTAAATAAGTTTAGACATATTTAAAAATGTAAATGTAATAGAATAACTCTGAAAAATTCTGCCCCCCCAATGATTTGTGTTTTCTTAATGCTGGGAAGGGGGGGGGAAGGTGTAAGGGGGCACGGCATTAAAAGTTTGAACACCACTGGCCTCCAGAAATGCCTGCAAGAACTTGCTCCATGGGCTGCCCTGCCTCTCTGGGCACCCATCAACTCCAAGGCTCCCTGCCTCACCAGGTACCTCACAGCAAGACTGCATACACCCTCTTTTACTCTGCCACCTGACCCGCCACGCCCACACTTGTCCTCTACACCCGAGCGCGTGCTCGGAGACTTTTGTAGTGCGCATATATAAATAACTCACCGCATTGTGCAAGTATGTAGTGCAGAGGCGCGCCCACCACAAACAAACATGCATGGAATCCAACATGGTTCAGAATTTGTTTTTAAGGCGAGTGGAATGGGAATTATGCTGGAAACCTTTCACAGCAATGATGCTGTAAATTTGGAAATAAACCGACAACTTCAGGGACGCGAATCTCGGGTCCTGACAGGGTAGCCCTAGCGGTGCGGCGGCGCCATTAATTACAGCTTCTTTGTACCCAAAATTGTGAGGCTATGTGGATAAAAATAAAATGCAAATATATAGAGATGCAGTGAAGAGAGTTTTACTTAGGCTACGTTGAAAGTTGTTTCCTTCACAAGCTCTTGGATACTTCTCTGTTGCTTTTTAAAGCCGGAATTACATTGCCAGGGATACCGAGACGCCCCACATCAGGTGTGAGCTCACGCAGGTTGCATTCTGGGACTTGCAGTTTTAAGCATTAAAGTTCCAGTTCACCAGTAGCACAGGATGTCTAGTACGTGGAGCTTCGGCGGCAGCGCGCGCCAAAGCAAGGCAGCGATGGATTAAGCTGCGGAACAGTGGAGTTGAAAAACACTATTTTAAAAAAATGATGGGGACTATACTTGGGCCATAGTTGTGGCGACAGAACCCCGTAAACGATCTCATTCAACAAATTATTAACATTAATTTCACTTTTAAGTAAGTTCCACTCACCTGCTGCCACTTGGGGATCCGAACAGACACAAAAGATCATAATTTCAGCCGCAGCATGTTAACACGGGGGCTCCAACCCGCCCTGCTGCTGCCGGTCCATCTACAGAAATATTTAACACCCGGGGTAGAATTTCGGCTTCGCCGTCCGCCGTCCACCCCTGTGCCTCCACCACGCCCACCGACAGGGCAGTTCGTGCGTTCACAGTATCCCGATCTGGTCACCTCTCCAAGCAACACGAGCCCTTTGACCCCAGGCTGCAAAAGGCACAGGGTTCCCCTCACCTGCTGCATGCACGGGCATAAAGGGGAGTGAAAAAGAACTGTGGGGTCGGGGGCAGCAGCCTCCCAAGTGCAGTGCACTCAGATCCAGTCCAGAGGAAGTGCAGGAAAATAAACACAGAGGAGCGGGGGCTAGGGAGCGCGGCAGCAAAGCGAACGCGCGCTGCTGCGCGTTCTGGCCACCGTCGGGAATGGGCGCGGCAAAGGCGGGACATGCACCCGCCGTTGCCCAATCGCGTGCCGTTTTTTCACAAACAAAGCACGCTACAGCCAATGAGGGCTTCTGAAAACAAAACCACACGCACGAGCGTGTAGGTCGTTTTCAGAAGCCCTTTCTAGAGGTCTCGCGCTGCGCAAGCAGTCCTGCGCACTGCAACGCTAGGCGCGAGACCTAAAAAGAAGCATGAACAGTTCAGGTTTCGCAGAGCCACATGGACATAACGACAATCTTAATTGACATGATGACTCTAAGTTGCCGGTTGCCGGGTACCGCGTTCGGTACTTAGTTAATAGGGCCCAGTACTGCCGAAGGAAACTGCCTCCTCGTGCACGGTCATAGGTCTACCGTCCTCAATCCTACACCGCGGGGGTCCCAGGTTGTAAACGCAGCTACAAACCTAACCAATGCATGGATTTTCAAGATAGAGTTGATCAAAATTATATTCTTAGTTTGGTCTATTCCAGACCCCCTCGTCTCACATTCCAAGGTCACCTTAACAGAGATCCAAGAGAAATATAATAATTTAATCAAACAGGGGAAGAAAATCAAGAGCGGCCTGTAAGCATTGTACTTTACACCTGAAGGAGTTATGATGGTCTGGGGTTCTTAGAATTGACAGAATGTTATAAAGTGCAGCCCAACACCTGCATCTTCTTAACTACATGAGCTTCAATGGTGCTTCTTTGATCACATGAAGTTGGACACGTCATATTGGGAGATCCCAGGCCTCTCTATGGGACAAAGACAGCAACACCAGTCACAAGCACTTCCCTCCAGGTTTGGGGCACAAGGGGGTGGGTGGGTGGGGGGCATGGAACCTCATTATTTGGCAGCAGTCACTTCTAATCAGAGACAGATGGTATGTCTGTGATACGGAAACAACATGGAAGTCACTCCACATGGACACAGGAAGATGGCCAATGCCAAGAGAAGATAGCAGACTAGTTAAAGTTTGAGCGTTTGTAGGGAAAATGAGGCAACCAGTCCTGGAACATCACTTTCAAGTGGAGGAGGCTGAAAGAGGCAGAAGTAGAGACCATCAAAAGACTGTCCAATCTGGATGTTTGGACATCCCCAGAGAAGCCCGTAGAGCACATCCAGATGTAGCGCTAAAATGCCACACTCGTACCTACTGCCCAATCTAAGCAGTCGATCTTGTCCAAGCCAGAGCAAATCACAAATTTAGCTGCACCGTGGCCATCCTGGATAGCTTGGGTCAGTCGCCCGGAGGTCGCCTGGAACTGCTAGTAAAACTTGGTCCACCATGTCCTATAGGGCACTGGAGTAGTGGACTAGAAGTCAGCTAGAATTTACTGATCACAGAGCAGGAAGAAAAGATGGAAGAAAAGATGCGCTTGCTAAATGTCTCTATTCTCTTACACTCTAATCAGGCGTGGTGGAGGGGTGGGGTTTGGATTTGCCTTACTGGTGGGCACCTGCACCACCAAAGTCTCTGGCATGGTACGTTGAGTAAGACAGTCAGGGTCCCCCGGCGCTGGTTGATGGCACCGAGCTACCTACCTATTAACTAGTGGTCCTGAACATAGTTTTGCCCAAGAGATTATCAGTGCAGCCCGCAAGAAATGCTAAGAGGTTCTGTAGGTGCTGACCAGACTGGAATACTGCTCCAAAAGTTTCCAGATCCAGTTTGATGCATAGAAAATACTCACAAGGTAAGGAATATGTGGTTAGAAGTATCCATCAGAAGAGAGAGACATACCAGGTAAAGAAGTGTTTTGAAACAGAAGACTAGGGGAGGAAAGTACAAGTGGAACACAATTTACCCAGAGAGAGATGTGCTGCATTCCCTTACGCCAAGGTCCAAGGGGTAGGTCATGGTCACATTCAAGTACTACAGACAGTTATCACAAATTGTACAATTGATGACACTGACCTGTTGCCAGACCCAGCACTATTAGGTGCACTACCGATGGTGTGGGAAAGTGGCATGGGAAGAGGTCACTCTTTAATTCCAATGGAAACAGTAGCATTGAAGCGATAAACTTGCATAATAGGTGGTGGGATTGGTGTCTGAATAACGATAATCTGTGAGAACTGATACCAGCCTGTGTTCTGATTTCTTAAGGGAAATCTAACTGTTGAATAGTGGGAAACTCATGAGCGACGCTAGAAGCTAAAGGGGAAAACCCGAATGAGAACCACAAGAAGAGAAAGAAAGCACAGTGGAAATTACAAATTGAACTGCCTGATGGTGGAGGATTTCTAGGAAAACTGATTACAGTTAAATATTCAACCTACTACTGACCATTTTTTTTTTTTAAACGGCCTTTAGAACTCAGTTTGGTTGTTTCCTGACTGCTACTTGCTGGTACAAAGGCTTACAGAAAACAGGGGAAACACAGAGGTTAACAACTACTTTGACGAGGGTAAGATTAAAACCTTTGAGTAAATAAAGAGGGAATCTGGAATAACCGAAGAGAAAAAGATTCTGGTGTGTGTAAGTTCGACTCAGGGTCTTGTTGCTGGAGAATGTGGACTCAGTGGTGTTAATCTATAAGTTGCTCCAGGATGTAAACAATGTAATTTAATAGGAATTTCAGGCTCTTGTGAAAGAGGACTCTGTGATAAACCCGAAACTTCTTGTTTAGATGGCATCTCACTTCTGACAAATTACACCCTGTGGCTCACAATAAATCAGGCCACTGCTGGAGAGGGTCTGGATTCAAAGGCATGATATTTTATTTGGCTTTGCCAACACCTGCATGATTTTTGGGCCAAAGTGTTATGAGAACTAGAGAGTTACCATGATCATATTTCCGCGCAACCCGAGGGTTGTTGTTTTAGGCTGATGCCGTCCACCAAAACAATAAGCAATCTCACTCAGTGTCTTAGAAAGCGAAGTAGGGCTTCCTACAACACTTGGAATAGGTATTGGGAAGGCTCTAGTGTTGGATGAGTAGCTTCATAGAATCTACTACTAATACGAAATGGAGAAAACTGCTGCCAATATATATGGGAAACATAAGAAATTTGGCAACCTATGTGCATCAATATTACCATACTAAGGAAAGACTTAAAGGCACAGTCTTGGTCAAGAGACGGAGCGTGCTTAACAGTTGCCTCCCCATATTCATTTACCATCATCTTGCCACTGTGTCCAATGATGGTCTGCCTAAATCTGCATCAATCTGGTTGGGAAAAAGGCTGGATACATGTTAAAGAAACATGGGAGGGAGTAAGGGGTATTGTTAAGAGTGTGAAGGTGGAAATATAAACAGTAGACAGAAAGGGGGTTAAAGAGGCCACAATGGCGACAGTTAATTGGGTCACAGCCTTTGTTGATTGAGACATAAATGTTAAAATTGGACAGCAGGGTGTAAATAACATGCTACTACAAATTATTGATTTTGGCCACTGACAGCAAGGCTAACCTGATGGAAGGGGTCATCTCGGTATTCCTTTTTTACACACGGATTGATATGGGTGGTTTCTACATCCGTCTCACTGGTGCAGGAGGAGCGGCACTCTGCACAGTGCAGGAGGTCTTCCCATAAGACATCCTCTGTTTCTGATTCTGGCCTCGTGCTCTCCGAATCCTGTCTTGAACTTGAACAGCGAGAACTGCAACTGGTCCCAGATTTTGGTGCATCCTGAAATCAACACAGGCAGGTATGATAAAATATTTCGTACTCGTAATACAAAATCCTCTCCCAAAGACAGTAAGATGTAGGTTGAAAACAATGACAGTATTCATTCATGCATTCCAAAAATTCAACCTAACTAGTAAACATTAAAAATGTTATTAGCATCAAGCACAGACATAGGCAATAGATTAGGCCACATATATATGTGGTGAATATATTTTGTTGTGATTTACATAGTGATTCTAGCTTAGGACCAGAGGCAAGGATTGTTCATCTTACTTTCTTCATTTTATTCTCTGGTGCCACATAAATCCACAACACAATAACTCAGTGAACCACATCACTCATGAGTCCATCAGAAAAACGTCTAGTAAACATCCAATCAGAGAGGAAACCCTCCAAAACTACAATCCTTAAGAGAACGCCACCAGTTTCTTCGCTGCTCAGCAGCAGGTTAAATGATTGTGTTGAGTGAGGGCATTTGATTGTGATTTGGCTTACAATAGTATTTACTTTAAAAAAAAAAAAAATTGTGAGCACTGCTATATTATTCCTGATAACTTTGTTTATTCAGCTGTTTTAATTATTACCCTTCTCTCTGAAGGCAGGTCCTGCTCAGCGACAGCTCAACCGCACTTGTGAGCAGTGTGGAGTATGTTTTGTGGTTCTTTGAAGCAAGAGACCCGCCTGCCTACATAAGGTGCACTGACATGATGCAGAGGTGGGGTCTTAACTTACCTGACATAACAGGGCTGCAGGAAATGAGAGAGTGCAATAGCTCTCCAGCCCACCAGGGGGTTCTGTAGGCGGTGCAAAATGCAGTTCTTTCCTCTTTTGTTCTAGGGCCACAGTGGATCCCATTATTGGGGGAGAGTGCAGCTTCGAAAATATTGCTAAATGCATTTTATCTTTTTTTTTAAACTTTGATACAAAGATGTTTTGATTCCAAAAGTTCCAACAAACTTTTTGAAAATAAAGATACTAAAAAATAGGAGACACCAATATATAATAATTAAACGGTGCACAAATTAACATAAATTCTTCAATACAAAGACATCTGATTCTAAAATGGTAATTACCATAAAAGCTTTTGAAAATAAAGATGCAAAAAAAATGGTTCCCTGCAGTACACCCCAGAGTCCATGGAGAGACTTTGATTCCACTTGAAATACCAGTGTACACCCACTTGAATATATTTTTAATAGGGAGTAAACCTCTGTCTGACATCCTGTGGGTATTGCCCACCCCTGGAAAAATTAGGGCATGGGTGCCTAGGCCCAGTGGGAAATTTCATACCCGATTCAGTAGGCCTAGGTCATAATACAAATGTTAATACTGGAAATACAGCCCCAATCTCTATGGTAGGGCATAGGCAACATTATCTCCTTGAAGAGACAAGGGAGTTACAGTATTTTCTTCTCATCAGGAAGAGTCTTCTGGAGGCTTTACGTTCGGCTCTACAAAGAGAAGTCTCCTCAGCCTTTGAGCTCCTGAGAAGACAGATGCTGCTTCAACCCTCGCTCAGGAACAATTTAGGACCCAGAGAACACAAAGGAGCTCTAACTCTTTCCCGCAAGATAAAACGGAAAAGCGACACAATAGGTACCACAGACGCCTTTGTATGTCTTAGAGATGCATTTTTGCAGAAGCACACCTATGAGCATAATCCCCAGGGAAGATGAGCATGGGATTACCCCGAATGCAGAGAAAACCCCCTTCCAGTAGGGGATCCCGAAGAAGGAGATGGATCAGATGATCAAGGAGATGACTTGCGAAAGGTAGCTGGCCTGAGTCGATCCTGGCACCCAGACAACAGGAAAAGACCCCAGAGGGTTCATCTGGCAAAAGGGGTTGTAGTGTAGCTCCTATTTCCCAAATAGGCTCTGAGCATTGGAATAATAGCCCCTATAGGTTTGACATAGGACTAAGGTCAGTATGTCCCTATCGAGTATATTAAACTTAATTACTTGTGCCAGCTAGCTCAGAGGCCATTAGAAACTCCTTGACAAACAAGAAGGGAGTAGTTTCTGGCAGCCGCAAAACATGACCACTTTGTTTCCCTTTAGAATCAGAACGTGTCCCAGAGTCGTAGAAACAATAGATAACTATTTCACTCACCTCACTCGTGCATACTTAGTTTTCCTCAAAGTTACACAGAAAGAAATAGACGGGCGTTTCAATAAAAGATTTATTGAACAGTCTTGTTTCTGGTGTAAGTTAAATGTGCTGTTACGATCACAAGACAGTATGCAAGATAAATAATGTACAGCGTAAGCAGTAGAAATAAATAATACTGCGCTAGCATGATTTTTAGTAGATATTCATTAACATAAATAAGACTAAAAATGCGAGTACTCATACGATGAGTTTCTTAGCTAGTTCTACCCCAATGTACCTAACCTAACCTAGGTGTAGGGAGAGGTATGAAGTAGGTGAAGTATTCCTTGCTATGGTATACTAAGAGTATGTTAAGTCTAGTATGCCAAGAGTCCCTCTAGGTTCTAGTCAGCTCCATACCTTTAGAATGAGAGAGGTGGGAATCTCTTTGCCAGACTCGAACTCCAACACCCCGCAAGGGAAGTTAGATCACTGGAAGCTGGACTCTCTGCGTGCAGGGATGGCAGCGTCTTCTCAGTGCGTCAGGCCGGGAAACGGGCTCCTCTGAAGTCGAGGTCTCCTCTGATTTACAAGGTCTAGGGAAGGTATATTTATACCTGAGAGGTACCTCACAATGTTAGCATTGACGTGAGTCGGTCAGTGGAAGACGTCATGGATGAACCCCTAAGGTATAACGGTTCATGCATAATAGATGAGTCCTTGAAGAAATCAATAGTCCTGTGCTAGGGAAACTCCCGAAGCCTAAGGGTCTGTTCTTTAAGAACTCGTTGTGACGTTAGGGTGGACGGATGTCGGAGACCATGCCTGTATTTGGAGTGCATGGTTTAATGCCTAAATAAGGACTGGGATTTTATGCCTATATAAGGGCAGGGCGAATTGTGCCTATATAAGGACATGATACAGGAAAGCCCGTGTATGGACACCCTAAGAGGAATACAACACCCACTCCACTGTCGTGTGTACGATAATACTAAAATGCGAAACATTTAAAAATGCTAAACATTAAATGGAGTACCGCATATTGCTAAAATATTTCCTAAAACCGTTTAAAAAGGCATTTAAAAAACCCATTAGAATGCAAAAGGTACTGTACATTTTAAGCATTGCTTTTCATTTCCGCATATATTTTAAAATAAAATGCAATATGAATGAAAGAAGCAGTAATATATACATGTGACAAAAAAATGATCGATAAGTTTGTCATTTCACGTCATGGAAATTAATAAACCGTTCTAGACACACAAGATGACTAAGTGTCCGTGGAAGTACCGCGAAGTCTGTACTATAAGGCTAGTTCTACTTTAAGCAGATTGAAGTGCCATTTTAGTTCGAAAAAATTTCAATTTTGGAAGAGTTCCAAGTTTTTTGAAAATGAAGGCCAAATTGTTACTGCATCTCTGGAACACTGTATGCTGAAGCAGAGTCAGTGTACGGGTCTGGTGTAAACATGAGATCATCTATTTCTGTAGACAAAACATCGTCCACTGAAGTTGGTGTCAGTTGGAACACCTCGTGTAGTAGATTAATTGCACAGAGATGTGAAGCATCGCTTTCAGCATAGGTTGCCGCAGCAATGTTCGCGTCCGTTGTTACCTGTGTGCCTGTAGATCTTTCTCGTACCTCAGCAGCAGCCGGAAGCGTCTGTGAGATCTCAATGAATGCTGACATCAGGATTGGTAGCCTCTGGGGACAACACAGAGCATGGGCCGTTATCGGGACCAGCAGAGTATCGACATCCGTTGGCGTTGCTGATGGAAATGTTAGACAGGTGTCCAACACGCATTCTTCACCGCATAGCAGGCATCGTAGAACAGGTAAGATGCAATCTTGCCAGATTGGTCTGACTGACAGGAACCACGTGGTATTCAGGTCCCGTAGACGAGTCATGCCCAAAAGCTGTACTATTCGCTCACGGCACTTTCGTTCAAGGAGAGCTTTCTCCATTTCGCTCGGAGTGATGTCTGCGAATAGGCTGGCCATAGCGTAATAGCAGGAAGAGAAATAGAATTCCGGCAACAAGTGCTAGAATTAATGGTATGCCACCAAACACCGAATGTGCAAAGTTCGGGATGATTCCGAGTATTGCCTGGAAAGGTGCTAACAGACCGGTACAGATGCTCTTAATACATGTACAATTCCACTTGTATCAGACATGTTGAAGATGCGTGTTATCATTTCTACGAAATGTATAGGGCAGTTTGTACGTATTAAAGTCTGTATCTCAGCCGAAGTCCTTGCTACTTGTAGATCATAGGTTTCTTTGGCCGAGGTCAAAGGCACTGTTTGCTGTAAAAGCATGGCTTTCATTCTGCTCAAAGTATCAAATCTTATAAAAGAGACGTTCAGCGAAGGCCACAAAGGCGACTCCCTGACTGTGTCTATAGGGAAACTCCCGAAGCCTAAGGGTCTGTTCTTCAAGAACTCATTGTGACATTAGGGTGGACGGATGTCGGAGACCATGCCTGTATTTGGAGTGCACGGTTTAATGCCTAAATAAGGACTGGGATTTTATGCCTATATAAGGGCAGGGCGAATTGTGCCTATATAAGGACATGATACAGGAAAGCCCATGTATGGACACCCTAAGAGGAATACAACAGGGTCAGAGACCTTGGCAGCTCGAGGTCATATATCACTCAAGATCCTCACGGAGACTGCCACCAGAAAAGGTGGCAAAATGTGTCACCAATAGACTGAGGAAACTCCCGGACAAGGAGGACAGGGACGGCTATGGGCAGAGTGTCCCTTGAGTCACACTTACTCCCTTGATAGATGGTAAAGTCCAAGTTCATGAAGGATCCCAAAAAAGGGATTAATGGACCCTGGAGAGTTTGCCAGGACAAGCTGCCCCAAATTTCTGGTCGACTAACAAAGACTCCTGACGTGACTGAAAAGGCCAAAGAAACTGGTAATCTGATTTCCTCAGGGATATTATTGTATTGTAATTGCATTTATATAGTGCTTACTACTCCTGACGAGGCGTCAAAGTGCTTTTTGGCGAGTAGCATGCTACTCCGAAACCCAAAAAGGATTAGTGGTCGATTTGTATAGTGAAATTTGAATTAATTTGAGCAGTAGACATGCGAGTGTTAGTTGAATTGAAAGGGATAATGGGGGGGGGGATAGAAGAGGGAAGAGTCTATAAAGTGTTTATTGGGAGATCATAGTAGTAAGATGAGGTTTGGGATGAGTATAAGGAGAGATGGAGGAGAAAAGAATCTCTAGTAATGGATTAGGGAGATCATAGTAGTAAAATGAGTTTTATTTATTTATTTGTATAGCTCAACTAATACCCTAAGGCGTCTAGGCGCTTGGCATCCAACCACATGACATCACTGAGATTTAGTTGAGAGGCTCGAGATCTGAATATAAAAAACTATAAGGTAAATAACCAAGTCTTTAGACCTTTCCTAAAGGAAAGCAGGTCTGGTGAGTTTTTAAGCTTAATAGGGATAGGCGAGAGAAGAATTTAGATGATGGAAGAATTTAGAGAAGTTGTTTGGGAGATCATAGTATTAAAATGAGCTTTGAGGTGATCCAAGGAGGGATAGAGAAGGGAAGAGTCCAGAAAGGGTTATTTTGGAGATCATAGTAGTAGAATGAGGTTTGGGATGAGTAAGAGAGTGGAGGTAGAGGATATATTGAGAGAGTTATATGGTGAAATATAGGGTAGTGCATTGGAGACAACATGGCTAAAACACATTTGCAAAGACAATATCTCTTGTATAGGCAAGACCTATTGGCTTTGCCAATGCTTGTTTTAATTTAACGTTATATATACCATTGAATTATATGAGTGTGATTATCTCACTTGGCGCAAAGAGCAATATTCTTTTTAGGAAATGAAAACTGAAATGCAAACTGCGTCCTTGTTACCGAACCGCAAAGCACACTTGTTATAACTCTGCGGTAGGTGCAGTGGCTTAAAGAGGTTTCTTTGGAGACTCCTTCATAAAATAATTAGGGAAATTTTTCATTACTTTTTCGTCACTGGACAAAGTCCAGCAATCAATAAGAAAAGTGTTTGGACAAAAGGTTTTTGGTGAGGGGGTAGAGGCAAGGTGCACTCAACTGTTTGGTTTTTCTTCCCAGCCTCCGAAAAAGGCCAAGAGCTAAAACATTGTATCCAGGTGCAGCACCAGAAAATGTTAGGTGGATTCTTCACATGTGAGGTGCCAGACGGGTTTGATGGGGAAGAGGATAATTCCAATGCACCCGGAGGATCCACAGGGAAAGATTACTTATTTTTCTCCAACTAAAAGTGGGAGGGATACTGACCCCCTTTCTTCACAAAATGGAAGAAGATAACAGGGGACGGTTAGGACTTAAAAACAGTTATAGGGGTTCACATAGAGGTCTACAGAATGTGCTTTCAACAAAAGACCCAGACCCTTTCTGTTCTCTGGCAAGGAAAGCTCACCCATTGACCAGGAGGTAGAAGCTTTCAGGAGTGTAATGCAGGGCCCTGCAGCCTCTGCGATGCAGGGGCACCCCCAGTCTTGCAGGAGCCCTGAAAACTTCAAAGGGAGCACCAGATTCAGCCCAAGGCCAAGGATCATCTATGAGAAATGGAAAACACGGGGGCACACATCTCATATCCATTTTCTCTTTCAATGGAAATCCAAACCCAATGATTTACATTTCACCACCATGTACTTTCCTATATGATAGTCAGCCCATTCCCATCAGTGTCCCTATGTCCTCAATTGAGCCATGACTGTACAGAATCTGTGGTCGTTTTTCTCCTGTTGTTTGACAGTTCAGAACGTCAACAGTCTTCTCTACTTTTAAATGCCTACCTGGGCCCATTGTCTGTGGGTGTGCAGTTCCTAATGGCCTGATGGGCTCACCAGGTCTCCTTCTGATATAAGATTTCACCGGAGCCCCTTTGCTAGCAACTGTTTTTCTGGGCCCCCTTGAACTATTCCAGTCCACTCTACTCACTGTCAGGGTGCCCACACCTTAGCTGTCTCCGCTTTGGTAGCAGGCACTCTGGTAATGTGCTATGGCCTCTTCACATCAGGCTGGAAGCACTTAGCCAATGCCCATACCTCCCCACTTGGGTTGTTTTCTGAATAAGCACTAGAGTTCCGACAGCCTCGGTTGTCCAGCAGATTCCCACCCTACCACCTACCATCCTCTTGGGTGAGCCCCATGACATACTGGTGTGTCTCAAAGATGGCCTGCCCTGCTCTTTAACCGTTTATAGAATTACGCAGCTCTTCCCTTGGCTCAGCTGTGGCAGGCCGGTTTGCTCACTGGTCTTGGCCTGTCGGATCCTCTTTCCAGCTATCTCCTCCAGCAAAGTGAGAGCTCTTTTTAATTTCATAGACCGCTAAATGAACTCTTACCACCACCATCTTCATAGCAGGCAATCCTGTTCCTACCCAAGGCTGTGCTTCTCCAGAATCCCCTCAGATTGTGTCCGGGACCAACATGTATATTTCCTGGATCAAGGCAGAGTCAAATCAGCAGCCTGATCCAGTCAATCAAAAAACATACCCAACACAATTTCCATCTGAAATTTGCAGCACTTGTCTGGACAGCGGAGGAGCCTCTTGAAGATACATCTAGCTCTCAGTGTTGCTAGGCCATGCACCATGCTTGTATCTGCTTCCTAAACTCTTTATTTTCAACTACTGTTTTTTTCACACATCTTCGAAAATATAAATAGATGCAATTTCTTTTTTTAAAAACAATTTAATACAAAGATGTCTTGATACCAAAAATTGTACAATAAAACTTTGCCAAAATAAAATAAAAAATAGGAGAAACTAATATATAATTATACAGTGCCCACATGAATATAAAATCTTCAATACAAAGACATATGATTCCAAATTGTTCATTACCATAAAATCTTTTCAAAATAAAGATACTAAAAAAATAGGATAAATCAAGATTTAATAATTTTACAGTAAATGCATGCATATAAAATGAAATTAGCTCACTTCAGTAGTGTAATGCTTCTTATAAGGGTGTAATTTCCTGTTCCGAAGCACACTTTCGCTACAAGCACGATCCACATTCCGGCGGTGTGTATATCCAGTTTCAGGGTCCTCTTCACTCGAGACTTCATCTGAGACATTGGTGACTATTCTTTGTGCATCCTAAAAAAAACAAAAAGTACTGTCAAGTATCTTTGCAATATTCCTACTCTACAATGAGAGCTGCATACTTGTCTTAACAACTCTGCTTTTCTTGAATTGTTCTGCTTGCCTTGGTTTTTAGACTGAATCAACAGTTTTCCAACTGGACGTATTATACAAATATTTTAAAAATGTAATAAAAAATAAACACAATTGAATGCCAGCGCATGGCCTTTGTGTATTTTATTGCCTGCAAAACGGCTTTTTGTGGTCTGAAAAGCCCTCAAAACTCTATTACAGTAAAGATGTTCGACTGGACTTGTGACTTCAACCATTAGGAGAACTATGGCATTTATTATGCTGCTAGAGACCTGACGGAAACCTAAAGACAAGTGGTTACAATCTTATCAGGTTGACTGAGCCTTGCATCCTTATGAGGCTTAACAAACGAATACTTTAAAGTTGTGAATTAAAATGCATGTAATGAGTGAATTGTTTGGCTTTTGTAATGATAAATGTGTCCCCTTGCAACAGTACATACTGCTACAGTGTACAAGGCATTGTTTCCCCAGTGTCCATGGTGGGAGTACCGAATGTCACATGGCTTGCGGGTTCTGTGACCAGTGGAGAAAGTACCCGATTACAAATCCTGATTTCTATGGAAGAATCCAGAAACGCATGTGGGATTTAAACTTTGAATTAACGTCAATACTTTTTGGTGTTCAGAGTTTTTGCTTTTTTTATAACAGGCTTTGGGCATCTACATTACTTGGTCAGATTATCGAGCAGAAAAGTAAGAATACCTCAATATTTTGAGGTCTATAGTTTTGCTGATTTTGGTGGTGAGGGAGACACCTGGAGGGGTTTTTTGATTCAAACTAAGTAAAGCCAAACCACAACTCTAACATCAGATGGTTACAAGACCGCATCAAAGCGGCAAACAGTTATCGAATAATACTCTTTCTTGCTCGTTCTGACAAAAGATTAGGCCCTACAGACATTTGTGTGGCATGTCACTCATCTCAAACCACCACCATCAAAACTGTGACAAGTTACACATTTCCTAAGGCCTCCTGATGTAGATATTTAACAGAGTTGATTCAGGCCTCATTTGTTTAGTAACTCTTCTATAATAAATAGGCCCAAGTTATAGAATTCCAGTAGAAAAGGTCTCTAATCTCCCAGATCTATAATCATCTGCCATCAACTGTCCAGTTTCTCCAAAACCTGGTATGCGAGGACAGGGAAACCAGAGACCAGTTTAAATTATTTAATTCAAGTTCCATGTAGTTAGAACCAAATAGTAAGTGAAGTATTAGTGAGAAAAAATAGCAGGAGGTAAATGCATTTAAAAAAAGTAAACATAACATGGTAAAGTTTGGGATTAGAGGGAGACGTCAGGTTAGAGTGGGGGTCAAGCATAGGTATTGGGTGAAGGTTGGATTATGTTTAAGGTTAGGAACAGTGATTAATGTGCAATTAAGTACACAAGCCCAAATTGTTTTGTTTGTAGCACAATGCCAAATGAAGGGGCTCCTGAATACCGAAGGTGCTTAGCTTTAATTCCACCTCATCCTCTTTCTCTCTTCTGACTTGGGTCAAAGTCTGGTGATGAAAAATAAGTTCTGGTCCCCAAACATGAGCGTCAGGCCTACCATCTACAACTACCAGCACACAGTAAGAAATCATTAAGGATATGAAATTACATTTTAGCCAAAACACAGATTTTACCCAAATGAATCAACCCTTACTGTTTAAAATGATTTTTTATTTAGGAAAAAGCTAAAAATGAACCTTTTTAATGCTATCGCTCTAATTAATCTGATGTTTTCTTCCCCTTCTCCCACTCCCTTTGAAAATCCTTGGCCCTTATTACTACACGATACACTGACTCTAGCCTGCTACTACAAATGAAGAGTCTACTAATTGTTTTCCTCTCCTATTTATCCCTCTCACCCCTGTTCTCTACGGTTGTTGAATAGTTAAGCACACTCACTGATTAAGGACAGAGCAGAATTATATAAAACCGTTACATAAACTGCAATATAAATGGACATTTCAGAACCATTATATTAGTGCAATTTGATATGAACCATATGTAATCCAAATTAAATGCTTCAAAGTACTCACACAAAATAATAGGCAGTAACCTGCCTTGGCTGGAGGGTGGGGGTTGGGAAGGGAGAGTAAGGAGTACAGCTTCTGAGCAGCACAACCTAGGGTCTTTTGGTGACTACCAACAATAAGACGGACAAGCTCAATCGGGCTTAGAGAATGTCGAACCCACTTGCACAAAGCTACAAGGCAGACCAAAAGAAGTTGAACAGGAGCTGGGTGGCAGAGATTACCTTAACATGCAAAGACATTTATTTCTAGCTGGTACAAGCAGAACACCCCTTGGTAGCGAAGTGTAAAGAAACTGTGAAGACACACATTTGCAAGATTCTTAAAAGAGAAGTGACACTGCTTGAAAAACAAATCTTTAATAATAGACATTAAAGAGTCCAACTATAGAGAACATTTCAATCAGAGTAGAAGGAATTAGTCTGCTTCAGTAAGGCAGGCTTGAGCCTCAGAGATGGTCCTAGTTGCATCTTAGCCCAAGGAGAACAGGTGCAAGCCGATTGAGATAACACAAAGTAATGAGACTCTGCGCCCAAGCGCTAAGTTATAGCAACCAACTGTCGAAAGTAACAGGGTACATTATCTGAATGACCTAATCGGGACCTATGCTATTATCTTTAATCTGTCACTGTTATAAGCACGTTGATCATTTTAAAACTAAAAACAATGGCAGAATTTAGTACAGACTTGCTTCTGATACACAGATGCAGTTTTCAGCATTAGAGAAAGCCAACGATTAGGCTTGAATTACTAGATCAGGAATTAAGCCATGCCATGTAGGAAAGGTACAAAATCAATGTGATGAAAAGAGTACTTAAATTAATCAAGGCCACTGGCAATTGCTCAGGCCAGATCCCAATCCACTGCTTTTCAGCTAGTATGTCACTTTAGGCAGAGACCAGCCATATGCAAATCAGTCTTGACAATGCTCCAGCAAATCAGTCCAGCCTGAACTGCCAGGCCAGGACCCCGCCGGGAGGCAACATAAGCCACCCCAGACTGGTCTTCTTAAGCCTTGTCAGTGATATATAGTTTAAGGCCTCTGGCACGGAAAGCATGAGACCTACATGTGGGTATACCTGTACTGCAACAAAAACAAGTGGAAGGAATTAATCTCAGTTGCTGGCGATCCAGCACCAGAGACCAGCCATTTGCAAATCAATTTTGAGACATCCCCAGTGGGAGCAGTACAGCCCGAACTGCCAAACCTCAGTCTGAGGTTGCTTGTAGTCCCTAAGCAACGTTGCAACCTATTGCAGTATTTAAAGCCATGTTTCAATGAGTAGCTGACACTTCCTGGAAATAGAAGGAGCTCAGTTAGGAAGATTTCAGTTTTAAAAAATGACAGCCATTAAATAAAAAATGCTCTCAATACTGTTATGAGCCCCAATGTACCCCAATATAGGCCTAGGTAGTTGCACGACCGTTTACCTTCATTTGTCCTACCTTACTCTACATAAGGGCCCTGGCGCTGACCTTTTACCTAGTTAGGTGCCGAATAAATGTTGTGTTGTTTTCTTTGAAAACTAGCCTCATTTATTATGCATGAGGATTCTTAGTATCTTATGACGTCCCTGCACGCAGACACTCCAGCACGCACTGGTCTGACATCCCTCGCGGGGTGTCCAACTAGAGACCAAGACGGGGTCCTTCGTTCTCTCCCATCAGGTAATGGGGTTGGCTCTTTCCTAGGGGGATTCTTGGCTATACACCTACATACATGCTAGGTACATTTAGTTAGGGTTTGCATCTTAGGAGTACTCATGATTATTGCCATGTATCTATATGCCTGCATATATTCATTGTTTAGCACCATAATAGAATTATACCTTTTATTTACTCTGTTGGTGCTTATAAGCTTATACATCTGTTTGTCTAATGGTTGTTGCAGCACACGTATTTTATACTAGAATGACGCTGGTTCAATAAATGCTTATTGAAAACGTCCCCTCAGTTTATTCTGTATATTTCTCTGTGAACGAGTGAGCACGAGTGACTGAGCGAACAGTAGTACACTGTTTCCACGATCCCCGAGGGGTCAAGATTGTCATGTTAGATAGTTGCCAGAAACTATTTGCTCCTTAATAAGGTTGTGGGGCTTATAGTGGCACTGTGAGCTAGCTGGTCTACAGACTAACATATCCTTTGGGGGTGTCTGGAATCAGCCTGGACACCAATCCCTTAGTTTATGTTGTCTAAACGCGCAGATCCTGTATAGATTTGTAGGAGCTACATGACAATACAGTTTTAAGTGCCAGACTTTTTACTTCATCACATCCAAAGGTATTGTTCTGCATCAATGAAATACTGGAGCAGACCTAAACCTAGCAAGCCAACTAGGTCCCTCAGTGGTTCGATCAATTTATTAACTATCAAAAGCAACAGGGAGAAAGTGCAAGGCTTGCAACTGTGTAAGATGTCAAAGAGCAGTCCATGGCTGATCTAATTCAGTTAAGATGCGGCATAGGATTCACAACAATTTACACAAAACATACTGAAAAATACCAAGACTCCAAGGTAGGCTTCTTGCACCCCAGGTAATGTAGGAGTACCAAACAATTTGTATGTGCAAGAAAAAATACAGGAAACCTATAACGTTTCGTAAACCAAAGCAATATTTTTTTTTATATTTTATTTATTACATTTATGTAAATAATACACAATTTGCAACAAATATTCCATTACGGCTATTTCCAATACTAAAGAAATACAATAACAATTAAACATCCCATCCCCCCACATTGCGAGACAACTCTGCATTATGCAAGGCATGCTGTGACCTTGTACCCCTTTTAAGCGCTGGAGGAGAGTGTTCAATTGTCCATGTCTGCACAGTCTGATAATGACGTAGGGGTAGCCCCCAAGAAGACAGCACACAAACACAACTTCAGAGCAGTAGGTTCCATAATCTTTAGTTGCACTCTTGAGAATCTATAGCTATTATCAAATCACAGCCATCTCATCCCACAGTGTTCTCGTTCCCTCCCGATCCCAAACCCGCTAGGTGTTGCTGGTATAGGCCCCAAATGCCCTTAGGTTGACACTGCGGGGGAAGGAGTTCATTATATACATCAGATTGTGTGCTGCAATATAGCATGTCTGAGTTCCAGTCTTTAATGAGCGGGGTGGGCCCTCTTGACCAAAACATTGCAATCCTGCATTTAGCCAATAGCAACCCTATAGCGACCAGTTTCCTGCAGTCGGGCTGAATATCCCTATCGTATCCCAATAGCGCAGCCAGAGGGTTAGGTGCGAGTCTATGCCCAATGATCCCGCTAAGAGTGGCAAACACTTTCTCCCAGAATGACAAGATCCTGTGGCAGGACCATGCTACGTGGTAGAACCCAGTGTCCAGCTCGGTACATCTAGTGTTCAAAAAGATTTTGAGCAAGAAAAGTATGTAGGCCCTTTTCATTAACAGAAAAAAAAAATACAACAAGTAGTCACGGGAACAATTCAGTTGCTGAAACACGTGAGCTGACCATCAATATAAATACCAATAAAGATAAGGAAGTTTCAATTTGGTTTTCTTAACGTCTTATATGCAAGATTTATTATATTTATGACTGTATACAGAAGACCTACATTTTGATGAACATGTGCGTTTCTCACTGTTCCTGCGTTCCAACATGTCTCTTCAGATCGCAATGAATCACATACATGATCTTGGACGTGAAGACCATCTTCGCTCCTCTTGCCTTTCACCTTGCCATCAAGGGACACGTAGCCGTTGTCAGTCTCCGTTGATTTATCAATAGAATTCTTTGCTTTGTTTGCACTAAACAGAAAGCAAATTCTTCACAAATCAAATCATGGGCCATGCATTCTCCATCCTTTTATCAGATGTCAATGAAGATAAAATTCAAAATCAACTTAAATATGAATGTGCTCCAAAGTTAACTTTTTGAAAACCTTTCATTAGTGTACTACAAATAATATGTTCTGAAAAAAGCACTTGTACAAACTGAAAGTTTGAAAATAAACAAATGTACAGCAAAGAAAGAAGAAAATTAACTTTGCAAAAGAAATAATAAACTGCTTCTCAAAATGGCTCTCTTCGTAAAAGAAAATTTGAGGAAACGATTCACTTTTTTGGGAGCGAGGAGCTGCGAAAATGAGACTGATACAGGTTTACCAAAATATTTTTTAATTTACGTTGTTTTCCCTACACTTCAGATCCACCCCTTTTTCTCTCCTTGCCCTCTTATTGACTGGGGAACTATACACATTAACACCAAGGTATTCCATCCCCTGCTCGCATTATTGCAGGACAGCCTCTTCCCCTCATCCTTCATTCCATTGTAGGGCCTTTGCTGACCCTTCAATTAGTGCATGGTCTTTACCTTCACCGTCCTTGCTAGCAAAGGGACATGATCTCATTTATCATCCACACAAAATATGATCTGGTTTCCACCTACAGTAGTGGTGGGCTGTTCTCATCTCCTTCTGTGATACAAAGGTTTACTTCTGCCTACATCTGTGGCAAAACGCCCACCACCCCCAAATACAACTCCCTTCGCAACAAGCGATCCTTCTTGACATACTTTGTGCATTATGGCGGCCATGGTAGAAGATGCCTACATTTGTTTTGTAAGCATTTCAGACATTGTGGACATTTTAGCTATTATGGTGGCCCTGGCATAAAGTGGCCCTCACTGGCATATTGTGGTCATTGTGCGCATTGTGGTGCCCTGGCAGATTTTCTGTCCTTGCATGTGGTGGCCATTCCAGTACCAACCGAGGCACTGGAAAAAAGTGGAACACCAGACCCACGGTGCACAAATCATACTTACTAATCAAGTTCAACTCTTTGTAGTTGTGCTTGATTTCCTCTAACAATCAAACTTAGAAACAATGGGGATCATACACACCACTCTTTACATCAGAGTCTGTCTTTGGCAACAGCAAAATTGAAGCAGTGTGTCTTTGACATGAGATGTGCTGTTTTCAATATATAGGATTAGTTAAGCGTTAAAGGTCAAATTAGTTTTTTCTTCAGCAGCGAATGAAATAGTCTGAGAAATAAAGCAAATTAAATTAGAAGACAGCTCACAGTCTATGACACAAAGATTGCTTGTTTCTTTGAGGCCACTGGTAAATACGGTTTAAAAGTACAGTATTATGTCCTAAAGGTGGATTAGATGATAATTCTAAGTAAGGTCATGCATTACCAATCTCAGTGCCAATTTCAGTATTTCAGCTGCACCAAATAGTTTTCTCTTCTGGGGAGCATATGGTTTCTGCAGCATGTTTATAACAAATCTAAGCCTCACACAGACTTGGTCAGAATGAATAATTTGCATCAATCAAGGTGCAGTGTATCCCATTATGTATTAAGTCTGTACTGTGGCAAGTAGGTGATTAATGTGAAATAGAATGCAAATCTATTGTTATTTTTAGTATTAGATGTGATGCAAGGTATACCAATCTGTGATTAACTATTTACTGATACAAACTCATTTAAAATGAATTAAGGGAAATACTCAGTTTGGTCCAATCTCAGGTCTAAGTTCAATTAGGGTTGACAATTGCCAGAAAACGGCAACCTAAGCACAAATAAGTAAGTAGATTTCATGTGTGACACACAAATATGGATCTTGGATGTCTTTCAACCCCACTGTTCAACAGAGAATTTCAAAATTGTCTGTTATATAAATATATGGTGGGGCACTGTTTGGCTGTACTCTTAACCAATGCTATGAACTTCTCTCTGACCACCCAATAACCTACATCATCTCTGGCCAAAACGTACAGCTCCATCAGATCTGGTGAGCTACATAGCTCTCTAGAACAACGATGAAGAAGTTTTCATCCTTTAAGCCCAAACTCCCATAATGTACCTCTATCCTCAAGTGAGTGATGCTACAGTGCATTAGATGTACTGTTCAGCGCATCTCATATCCTGATCAGTGTGTACTGCAGGTTGAAGAACTGGTGGCTATCAACTGGAACTGCACATCTAAGCCAAAAATACTTTGCTACATCTCCCTCCATGGAAAGGGTTTGGCGTTAGCCTGCGAACTGCAGAGATGATAGGTGCACCTCCAAGCAATGTAAGTAACAGAACTGGATATGTCTAAATGTGGTAAAAACAAACATCCAGGATCTGAGCCTCATGGTCCGAACGCCTTACCCAATCATACAATGATCAGTTATGGGACCCATTGCCTTTCTAGCCCAGCTGGACACTTAGGTCATTCCAAGTCAAAGCTGAAGTAACAGTTTTATTCCTACCCGGCGGGAGCAAAAACAAAAGCTGCTCCCACCGGGCAGGAGCAAATCAATGCAGCCTGCACTTAGGATGGGTGCGGTCAGGGGAGCCAGCAGGGCTGTGGGGGCCATAGGCCTACCCCCACGGCTCCCAACATCAGTGTATGTAGGGAGTGCCCCAATGGGCCCGGGTTATCGACTAAAAATTAAACCATTTTTTAAAGAAAGACACAGGCAGTGCGGGAGTGGGTATATATAAATATAAAAGTTGCCTCACAACTTCACTATTTAAGTGGATGAGCCTGCTCATAAAAGGTTTACTGCTCTCTCCCAGTAGCGACCTATAGTGCCCTACATGGATAGAATGCTTGAATTAATCACAGCCACTGTTAAATCACTTGGGCCGCATCCCACTCCATTGTTATTTTGTATACCATGGCACCTCAGTTTATGCAAATCAGTCTTGATCCTGTTCCTAGGTTGCTTGTATTCCAGGTTCAGGAGGACCTGGCTTGGCAGTTCAAGTTGGACTGTTCCCAATGGAGCAGGGTCAAGACTGATTTGCATATGGCTGGGTACAAACTGAGGTGCCATAGGGGGTAAAAACAATGGACTGGGATGTGGCCCGAGCGATTACCAGTGGCTGTGATCAATTCAAGCAATCCAACCATCACTTTGTTGTTGTTCCAAGGGGGGCAGGGGAACCACCTTCAATTTACAAAAGTTTTGCAGGGGCTACAAGGGAGGACAGCAGCCTCTTAGGAAAGTTTTTTCTTTTTTTTTTTTTTTTTAAACGGCAAGTCTTCTGGGTCACTGAATGCATGACCCCAGAGAGATTATTATTTTTAAAGCACTCCAAGCTGGAGCTGTATGCTCTTCAGCTTCAGTGCAGGTACCTATTGTGGTTGGTTCCTTAAAAGCTTTAAAGTAAGACTCATACCCACATTTAGAGTTGATTGGAATAAAAATACTTTATTTTAAAGTGTTTTGTGAGAATAATTATTATGCATTGCCATGTGTGTATTTATAAGGATTACTTTGGAATATGGTTATTGGTAAATTATTGTGGTGAGTATTTGACAAAGCCAATAGGTCTGCTTTATATAGGTTGACATGCTGACTCCTTGTTAAAGTCAGCAGACCAGCCTTTTAAATGTTGGTGTTCTAGCTCTTTGACAAAGCCAGTAGGCCTACTTTACTTAAAATGGCATCTGTTTATACTGTTACTTAACGTTAAAAAAAACCTCAGGAATTCACTGGAAAAAACAAAGGTTAAAGTGATGTTATAATTAGATCTGGTAATAATAAATTACTTTACATTACAGAAAAACCTCAAACATTCACTGAAATAACCAAAGGTTAAATTGCCTCTATAGTTAGGTGATAATGTCAGTTAAAACTTAACGTTTTAAACTCGGAAAACACTGAAATTCATCAGTTATGTTCAACTGAAGTAACAATAACCTGCACCCTCACTATGCACCGTTTATGACCTCACACATTACAACACTCATGTTATGTTCTATGATATCACTGAACACCAACAGAAATTACATCATTGAAGATAACACTGTGCATGGCAGAGGCACTAGTTATAGTTACTTCAGTCAACTATAGATGGTGAATTTCAGTATCTTTTTATTTTTTTTTAGTTTAAAACGTTATGTTTTAACTTACATTATCACCCAACAGTAATCAACAAAAATAATATGAAAACTTACCTTAATGGTGATTAAAGTCCACTAGATCCATTGCCCCCCTGCGTAAGACCTTGTTGGAAAAATTGTTTCTCAAGCAGCCCTGATTTAAAAAAATGCTTCTTCCGCTTTCAACTGCTGAATAAGCCTTTGTTGGACGTACCCCTCTATATGACTGGTGCCCCAATTCCTTCCCACCATCCCTAATAGCTTATCACCCAAGAAGCGCTTTCCAAAGGTTTATACGCGAAACCTAAACATTGGTACTTAACTTTTTCATCACCATACGTCAGTGGAGATAACTTGGTGGGACTTCTGAAGAAGGATGGGCACTGACTAAGAGTACTTTAATCACCATGAAGGTAATTTTTCATTTCTCTGATGTCTTAGTATCGCTCATTACCAATTTGTTGGGACCGATAAAAAATAAGTTAATGAGGTAACGTCAGGATGAGTTACCAAGTGAATGATCAGGATTCTCTGTAAGAATTTGGCAACCAATCAAGCTGAAGAGCATCCCTAAGAACCTAGACCCTTGCCCATACAGGAGACCAACTGTAGACACTCTAAATAAACATTTAAAAACTGTGTTCCCTGTTCATAGTGCTGTTTTGAGTGTCTTTTTCATTTATGAAAGAGGGTTTGGAGTACTGCTGTGTTCCTCAACTCATCTAGAGGGAGTTATTGTGACCAGAAAATACTATCTGCACTGTATTGCTTGGTGGGTTGTGCATTAGTGAGCGTCCAACTGGATTTTAAATTCCTATTGGTGCATTGAACTAAATCCTTGCACCAGGGTGTTAGAAATCTGACCCCTGCTGCTCCGAGGGGGACCCCCAGATCATGACACCACAGTTGGACTTTACCAACAATAGGAATGCACTTTGTTATTAATTCTAGTTAGACATGGAAATATTGACACATAAGCTTAACAAAACAATCACTGAGTGGTATTTTTAGAGAATACATCTATCGTATATGCAATGATTTATGTTTGAATAGGCTATCAAATAAAATTGTGAATGGAAAAGTCAAATTTGTTTTATGGAGTTCATCTTTTTATTACGGCTTAGTTCTAGAACCAAAATCTATAACCTTGAGGCCGGTGTGGAGCAGAGAAACTGTTAATAGGCAACAACTGATGCCCTGAACTAATAGAAATGTAAAATAAACACCCCTATCCAACACCCGTTCACCCCTAGCTCTTCTTCTTTGGTTATCCCTCCCCAGAGCCCACTTACTCCCAGCATACTCAGTATCACACCTACTACAGCTTTGAACCCACGTGAGACAGAGTCAATATGGGGTGTCTGGCAGCTTGTCTCGTCAGTATAATTGGCATATGTGTCGCAGGATTATTTTCAGCACTCTCAAGGACTTGAAGCAGTTACGTCAATATGGCTGTGAGATAGGCTCCATATTGAGTCAACCCCATGCAGGTCCAGCAATATTGCCAGCACAATCTTTTCCATCCCCAGTATTTTCCCTAATCTATGTAACCACTCCTGTAATGTAGGGGTGCAATCTTTCCCCCAGAGAGCGAGGATAGTCAGCTTTACTGTCAATAAAGCAAGTGATCTCAGTAAGGAAAATGTCCTTTATTGCATCGGTTACCCTTTTCGAAAAGCTTTGGATTTTCAGGAAGGCCCATAGCAAATCCACCAGATTCCCCTCAGCACCATATCCTCTTCAACATTTGTTTGAGTTACTTGGGTCCCTGTCATTTTCTTTGATTGGGGTGTGGTACAAGTAGCCTGTCCGCTTCACTGTCAGTTTCTTTTACTGCTACTACGTATGTAGTGTTGGGTGCTCCGATATGTATCTGTGCCAATTCATTATTGGTTAAGTTGTGTCCTATTTCTTTACCCCATCTAAGTTGCTTGGGAGTCCTGTCTTGTACCTTGCTTTCTGTCAGAATTTTGAAAAGTTATGCGATTAGTCTCTCGTCAATTTCCTTCAAAAATATCTGTGTTTCAAAGTTAGCTAGTTCAGCTGCAAGGCACAGACAGCTTGTAGTCGGTCTAATCTCGAGTTGCATTATCCAATGCCTCACTTGCCAACAGCGGTAACCTTCTCCCTTTGGGATCCCAAAGTCTTTTTTCAGCATCTTGCTTCCATCTAATCCTGGAATGCTTGAGCGCCATAGCCTGGTGGGAACATATAATTATCAAGGATAGGGCGTGAAGGGGTGATGGGAAAGAGGTCAGTCCTTTCCTAACTGCAATTTTGTCCAATTCTGCAAGCATGGACCTGGTTCAGCCCCCATATTCTCTGTTTTTTTTTTTTTATTGGGTAGGATAAGCTCTATATGTGCGTTCCTGATATTACATGGTCCAAGACACCCCAATGCTCTTCTGGCCCTAAGCAACCCCGTTCCACCATAAAGCATAACTGTGACGTTTGGTAGTATCTTGTTAAGTCTGGGACTATCAACCATCCTTGCCCTGTTGGTCTGTGTAACGTTTATCTGGCTACTCTGGATTGCTTCCAACAGCACATTAATTCGCTAACTGCGCTTTGTAACTTTTGAGCAATACAGGTGAAATTGGAAGCAGTGTGGTATACTTAAGGTACAAAATTCTGGGTAATATTGTTATTTTGATCACTGCTATGTGGCCTATGTATGACAAGCTCCTTGTGTGCTGTCTTAAGGTCCTTTTAATTGCTTGTAGCAATGGTAAATAACTGACCTCTGTCAGGGTGCTCAATGATAGTGTCACTTTTGTACCAAAATAATCAATTAAATGATTAGCCAATTTATAGGAAATGGAGTTGAAAGTTGCTCCTCCTTCCTATGTGTGCTGGACAGTTTAAGTACTTGAGATTTTGAGGTACTGATTTTAAAACGCACTAGGCTGCATTCTTGCAGACTATACACCAGGAACTGACCTGCCCAGGTCAGGTAGGAGCATTAAGATGCTATCCGAATACACGGTGAGCTCAGAGGTATATCCGTCTATTTTCACTCCTTAAACTCCTTGTTGCGACTAACTTCATTCACAAACAACTATTTCAACAGGGAAAAGATGAGTGGGGAAAGTGGCCATTCGTGCCTGACCCATCTGATTCTAAAGGGCCTTTAGGTTACTCAGTTTACTCGCATCCTTTGCAAAAGGTGCTTTCTCACCAGAGCACCCAAGAAGTGCCCAAACGCGCCCAGAGTGTGGGAGAAGATGTTCTAGTTGACACAGGCGGACTCCTTATTCGCATTTCATGAGAACTGGAAGGCGCTCTTCTGTGTTTTATAAACACTGTCAATGATGTGCATAATTTCTTTGGGTCATCTCCGAAGGTCCATCAGGGGATGAACCTCGATTTGTCCAGAGCTCTCAGGCATGGCAGAACAAGTCCCAGCCTGGCCTCCAGCAAACCTGTATAGATTTTGGTATCTGTTTTTAACAAGGAAATGGGACGGTACGAGCTCCATCTTGTGTCGTTTTTAACCAGGCTTTGGTATCACTTTCACTTCTAGCATCGAACCAGCAAATATACCTCGATCACTAAAGGAGTTAAACAGCTTTGTCAGTACTGGGACAGGCAATGTACACTAAGTTTTATAGAACAAGAGTGCAAACATATGCAGTCGAGGGGACATCCCATTTTGTAGTTTTGAAATGCATTAAATTACTTTCTCCGGCTTAATGGGCTGCCTACTTTCTCTGTATGGACCTTTGAAAGTGGCTGCACTCCACTTAGGCCACAATCATCCAGTTTGGAGGGACAGCCTCAGTGTAGAGGCCTTTGTAGTATAATCAAACATGTTTGTGATCCCCGCCTATATTCCACATCCTTCCCATCTCATCCATGATCAACTATAAGTCTGCAAGCCAGCAACATACTTGCATTATTGCCTCCTCTATAAAACTTCTGCTATGTTCTTAGTAAGGCATGTTCTTCCCTATCATTATTTAAGATGAAGATTTGTGCGCTTATTACTGTAAGTTGTCTCCAGAGTGGTCGAATCCTGTCCTCTTATGTATCCCTTTCTAATTCTTTCAGTTGCAATTCCAGTTGTTCCCGGACATCTGTTCTGCCTCCATTGTAATCTAAGGAGGCAGCTGTAGGGTGCCATCTTAGCCATGCCTTCAGAGCATCCTCACATGTACCTCACCATTCTCATTTTTCCAAACATAGGACTTTATTGCCTCTGCTACAGTTTCTGTAAGGTATGTGTTGCAGGGATTGGTCTCCTTCAATGTCCATTGTCCCCTGAACGATGTTCGCTTAATGTCTGGATTTCGATCGAGATTCGGTTGTGGTCTGAAAGTGTTAAAATCCCTATGATACATCTTTGGAGGGAAGAGGAGGCCAAGAAGTGGTCCAGTCTTGCATAAGTGTTATGTGCATGGAAATTAATGCAATGGTATTTATTGGGCTATGAGGCGGATTCACGCCTCTGGAGGAGTGCCAGGCAATAAGTGATTTGAGGATCCTCAGGATTAACTTTCCCTTTTAGGACCAACCCTGCTTGATATCCCTCTCTGTCATATAGAACTCCTGTTTACGCTGAACCAAGGATTTAACTTCTCATTCAATAAACATGGCTCTTCGAGTACAGCCCCCACTCCCTCCAACTCTGAAAGGCTGGCACTTGTTGCACCTGGGTGAAGTTTGGGTTGTGATGAGTGAGTGTAAAAGATGACTCATATGAAGTCATGCCCAATAAAGGTCTACAGAGTCGCAAGTGTGCTAGGATATACATTTTGGGTCTGGTATTTCAGGGTAACTACAAACAAAATCCAATAGGTACCTACATGCTATGGCTTGGTCCATGAACATCCATTTTTGTCTATTTCTTGCGCTGTCCATGCTTGTAAGAATGCATCTGGGGAGCTTAATATCTCCACAAACCTGGACTAGCCAGATGTACTCTGGCCCTAGGATGCGACATAATATTTTTGGATACCTTGCCCTCTTTCACCACTACACAAGAGTTTAAATTCTCCTTATATATCTGTGTCCAGTTGCAAGGGTATTGCAATTTCATTGTGTATCAAATTCAAGTGGATAAATCAAATGGTTGAACGCACTTGCTCTGAAATACTGACTTTGACACTGACTAAAGGGAATTGCAGACATGCTGTGATCATATTGTACTTCGAACTGGCCCCGCCTTCTATGCGGACATCTCAAACCTGAGAGTCAGTTGGGATGAGAGGCTAAGAAGGGCACTTTAAGATATTGAGATGGAAAGGGTTTTGATGTATACCAAAGTGGTGTGTAAAAACCCTCGATTACCCAATTTAACTATCACACCAACCCTAAAAGAAATGCCTGCATGTACCAATGAACGTCCGTTGCCTGATTGAGAGGACAGGTGGGGCAAGCAAATTTTTTCAAATGGTGTGGGACTGGCAAATGATCCGGCAGTCCTGGTTGGACAGTAGTGTCTAGTAGAGAAATAAAACTTAACCCTCTCATGTGTTTACTAGGATGCATGCCAAGGTCCAAGAATGCTAAACGTATCTGTGGGTTCATTGAGTTAGCATTGGTAATTGCTAAGGAAAATAGTGATGCAATGAAAAGGCTGTAGGGCACTGTGCACCAAGATGTGGTTGCACGATATCCAGAAATGGGCTAGAGCTGAACTAACATGCAACTGCAACAGAGTGCGTAGAGAATTGGAAACGTAGCAATTGTAGATTGGGACTCATGGCACTGCTAGCCAAATTAGAAGAATGACTACTGGACAGTGTACGTTTTATATTTGTTATTGATTGTGATATATACCCATGCAGGGAGGTGGTATTCCTATAGCCCGACTCCCAGGACATATTGTTTGGGGTCAAGGGCAACAAGTTTTCATGTGTATTTTGTCCTTGGGACAAGTAGGCCCAACCCCCTGCAGCACAAACCCTTTGGCTACCGGTTTGCAGTACCACATTATGGATCAGGGAAGGGCAATGTCTGCAGTTAAGGTAATATTTTTGTCCATATGTTAAAGCTGTTCAAACTTGTATTTATGGTTCATTAATTGAAAGCCTTATTTATTAGGGTGAACGCTCTAAGTAAATGTTGTAAGCTCTGACTGCACTACTGACAGTGGTTCCAGTATAAAAATGTGTTCACACGTTTTCAATGTTTAGCAGTAAGAGCCTATGTATAATGCTCCCAGAATGCTCTCTGATTTGATGCAAATATTTGCAGAAGCTTGAAAGCAAGATTGATGAATCACTGCTTTCAAAATAAAATGTTCATAAAAAAATGAAAGCAGGGAAAAAACATTTAGCTAAACTACTGTAAACTTTCAGGTACCATTTGCAGCATAATTTAGTAACATGTTGATGCATGCTAGTATTTACCAAAAATATTCATAATGGAAAATCAATGTACCCAGTTTCAAAAAGATTATGGGAAACAAAAATAAACAAGCATTGGCAAAGCCAGTAGGTCTGAAATTGGTCAGCTTTTTATTTTTGTTAATGTGTGAATTGTTTTGGCATGGTTTTTGTAATGCCTTATTCCTGTGGGAGCTGCTGGGCCCTCACCATTATAACAAACATTGGCAAAAGCAAAAATGGTTTTTGGTCTCAAAAAGCACACGCTGCCACAGTAGTTACTGGCACTGAACAAAACTACTTTGTGTGCCGATACGCTCCATGTGAAAGAGCAGAATGCGGTCACTCACAGTGAAGCCAGCCGATACAGAGAGAGAGAGAATTTTAATAAACGCGAAAGGTCATGGTCAACGACAGACCAAAATAGGGGCCCAATTATTAAAGTCTCAAAAGTGCACTCATGGAAATGTCGTTGCATTAAGTGCAGCTATACGGCGTTCGTGAATTCCCAAGAAATCCCAGAAGTAGGACAAGAAATAGTACTCCTAGAAAATATTTGTGAACTGCATTTTAGCATGAGCAAATATACATGTGTAGATTTGCTCATGCGAAAATGAGTGTTTGCAAGTTCACTTTCCCTCCAACCACTTTTTTCCCAACTCTGGAAGAAGGTTTACGTCTACCATTCGCAGGAGTACGTTTCCAACATTTCTTAGTATGGGAAAAGATTAGAGAGGAGTTGTTGAAAACCCTTAATACATTCAAGTTAGTAGGTTTGCACAGACTCAAAAGGGCATTCTAACCCTGGAACTATTGCTTACCACTACCTTCAGCCCCAGTATGTAGATCTACGGAAATGTGGCAACATAAGGGGATTGCAAGTATTCAGACACTATTATGGTATGAGCCCTGGCATAATCAGAGAGGCTATATCACAGCTCTTATATATTGAGATTGCTGCCATAATTTATCTCCGCACTACAAGTCACCAAAGGGACAAGTGGATTTTGTTACAGGACACGTAGATTTATGAAGCAGCCTGCCCCATGGACAAGTAGATATTTTATTAAATTCCACACCCCTGCCCATGTGATTATCTTTAGATACATCCTCTGTACTCTCTCTGGATGTTGTCGGCATTGATGGGTCGGATGGAATACTATTTAGGCAGTTATTACTGTTAACAGTTGATAGGTTTATAGATTCTCTTGAAGGCAGGATTACGGGCAGGCTGCTCTATTTTAACTGGCTCATAGGGGAAAGTTTCCTTGCGTTCTTGTTTCTGGACGTTATGCTATGATTTGCACAAACATTAAGAGACCTGATTAAATGGAAAAGAAAATTATTTGCATTTTCCATGAGAATGTGCTGACACTAAAATCTGTCTGAACAGATTGAAGAAGCTTATGACATGATGCCCAGGAAAAATGTAAAGAAAGAGTAAGTAAAAAAAAAAAAAAGTTGTGTGCTTTTCATTTTGGACTTTATAAGAATGTCATTGCACTAAATTTAGCAGTAAATCAAGCAAATCTTAGAGTACGCAAATATAATCAAGACTTTTCAGAGATTGCTGGATATCTGACAAATACGAAAAAAGGGGCAATACTGCTTCATGTTGGCATCTCTGATACTTTTCAGAGCTGAAATCTATAAAGGTGAGTGTGCTTGAGAGGTATTTGGGCAGTAAGAGATTTATGCATTAAATGATAGGCCCACGCTGCAAAGTACAGTAAAACAAATACAGTCTTGGAGGCGACACCCATTAGTGAACTCCTCGCCATCATGTTCAGACTAAATTGCAAGACACTTTGAAGACACTGAAACATGAAGCAAACCAGCAAAACCCAGGAAATTCATTGATAAGGCAGGCCTGTGGAAAATTCAGCAGAAATAAAGTTGTAAAAGTAGAGAATGGTCATGGTGAAAAGAAAGGGAGTAATTTTAAATATCTACTTCAAACACACTGTGCACGGCTATAAAACAAGAGACTGCAATGAAGTCTCTTCTCAAAAACATATGGTTTTGCATCCAAAATAGAAGACACTTTGTGAGACAAGCTAATATACACATATATCTATATGTCCAAACAAGTTTCCTGCACAAAATGGTAAGCATTCAGTCAGGTGGCACAAATTAATTAATAGACAGTTTTTCACAAGTCAAAAGTCAATGCTGAATTTTCTACTGGGAAAGGCTCCATAATGAGTTGAAAAACATGGGTGTTAACGTTCTCAATAAAATACGAGACTGAGTTGTACTGCTGAGTGAGTGCTTGCGACTTCTTCACTGCAGGAAACTTGTTTAGATATATGGACAGGTTTCTTGTTCCTGTCGACAAAGCGGTGACAAAGAAATACATCTATAAACATGCCCAAAGATCATAGTACTTCATGCCTAGCTTTACTAATTCAACCTGTTAGAAGGTGCATGCAATTCAATAATTCAACGAAGAAGCTATAAAACAAGAAACTCAAACCTCCTTAAGGCCCTTCATAAAACCTTTGCCTTTTTGTGTTAGAAATTTAGCTTCATCATAGTCCGAGCATGGACACGTACAGGCATACCAAACAGTAATGTTGTTATAGCATATTAAAAACTCTTTAGACAAAACACAGAAACAATGCAATATACCTTTTCTCTTCAGGTTATCGATTTTAAAGACATTCCAATTTTAAAGAACCCAATGCTTTCTTATTTATTCACCCTGAAATGTCATGCACATTATGTCCCACCAGTATAGTAGCCAATAAAACTTGCCTTTGTTGGATATTTGAATGATGCTAGTTATGTCAGTACATCTCGCCATCATTGGCATAACAGATTCCACTGTTCAGTAACAAATTGAGAGTGTGCAGAAGGAACAATCTAGTAGACAATTCAGTGCCATGGGCCTATTGTGCTGGTGCTATCTTAATCATTGTTAGGACAACTTTATAAAATAAAGCTGCAGACAAGGCAAAATGACAACAAATAAAGGAAGAGCAAATAACTTAATAATAGTGATACGGTTTAAATCTCAGGATGCAAAACGTTCAAAGTTTTTAACCAAAAATGTATTTAATGTTTTTGCAAGATTATCCTGTTGCAGTAAAAGCAGAAAATACAACTGCCCACAAGTTAGTTGAATAAATTTAGAGAGTGTAATTTCTCATATAAATCTTCAAGACAAATATAAATTTGGGAATCTTTTTTTCATTTTTAATGTACTACCAATGATCTTCTCAAGAAAAGCGATATTGCATCTTAAAGACAAACATACTCTTAAAAAAATACAAACCCGGATAAATAGAAAGCAGCATGCCAGATATCCCTGAAGACGGAGCCAATACTGTAACAGTTGCTTGTACCATAGCTCGGCATGGTCCCCTCTTGTGTATTATCTGTAGTGCTAGAGCCGTCGCCTTCCCTATGCACTTCCAAATGTGCTGCTTTTCTTAATTTCCTTCAGCAGAAGAAATAAAGTGGAAGGCAACTTTATCATTGTTAACCATCACTGAAGCGACACTGTTCGATCACCCTACTGATCATTCAAAAGAGGGCTAAAACATTCTCAACTATTGCCCGCTTTCCTACATATCCAGATTTAAACATTGTTAACCAATTTTTGTCTCTTATGAAACAGCATTGTCTATGCCATACAGTCATACACGATAAAACAAATAAAGAATTGCAGTCTTAAAGAGGGGTTTTATTCATTTTGTAAGAACTTAAAGAAAAGGAAATTGTAACCACAACTTGTTGCAATGTTAATCTTGACATTTTTAAAGATTTATGTGTTTTTGACAAATAAGTTATGAAAAATCAATAGGCAAAATCAATGCCAAGCCAGTATGGGTGCTCAACGCATGTCCACAAGGGCTGGATACATATCAGATTTTTTAGATAGCCACATTACATAAATTTACATATAATGAATGTAAACCGCACCTCACTGGCTATCCTCAAAATCTGTTACTGAGCAGACCCTCCTTGACACGCCTAAAAAAAGTAAAGTAATCTGATAGGAAGAATTAGTTATGTTCTTGTAAGTGAAGATCTCCAGCATTAGTTTATTTCATAGATTCGCCTCCTATTTTTGAATAGTTGCCACCGTGAAGCTGAGACACTGTGGAAGCATTTTGTTTAAATACAGTTTGGAACCCATTCATCTTTTCTGGACTGCTTCTCTTGATATATTCTGCAATTAGTGGATGGAAAACATAGACCCAATCAATCCAGTGCTGTTGCCTTGTGTAAGAGCAGTTCCAGGCCACAGCATGTTTGAGCTGTTTGGGATGTGTGACTGAAAAGTGCCTGCGTGGGAAGAGTTGGATGTAGTGAATGAGGGTTAGATATATGCTCCGATCAGGTGTCAGCAGACTTGTCACTGCAGTTAGGCGTCCTTAGATAGCCAAGGAGATTTATATTCTATATAATGCATCTTGTTATATGATAGACAGGAGAGATACTTGTTTGGAGGATGTACTGTGTGAAAAGAGTATGGAGTTATGCCTTTGTGTCAGAGATGTGCTCCAATTGTGGAGAGGTGTGGTGCAGCGGCCAGGGCAGCTGACTTCGGAGCACACACGGTTCGATCCCCGGCTCCGGCGGCAGCTCAGCACCATGTGACTCTGGGCAATAGCTCACTTAATTTCCACGACGGCCCCCAGCGCCTTGAGACCCGTAAGGGGGAGTAGTTCGCGCTTTACAAATATGGATTTACATTTACATTTTACTGCTGGTTAGTGCTGCACTGAAGCCTGCCTGTGATGTAAAATAGGCGCAGGAGTGGTAAGGGTGCATGGACTTGCACAAAAGGTTAAAAGATGCGTAGTGTAGTTCTCCTATACAGAAAAGGTTAAATAAGACATAAGAGCACAAGACGTATGCAAGATCACTTTGCAGTTGTGAGTAGTTTTGAAGAAATCTCCTTTCCTTCACAGCTCTCATGGGAATCCCTGAAAAAGTGTCTTGCCAAAAAGTATTGATATTGTTCCTTTATTGCAGTATTCATCAAAGTGTTATACCACTGTCTGCAGAAGTATGTTGCTTCGTGTCACATAATGTAATACAATTTGAAAGCCAAGAGGACCTGAAATCCGGAGTACTGCAGATAGCTCAAAGGGACTTCTGTCGGCAAGGGACACTGGACACCTAATGACATGAAAATGTGGACAATATTTGGAGTAAAGCAAAGCTAAGTCCCTAGCTTGACATTATATTCATTAAACCTGAGGAAGAACTCTTGAAAACAGAATGTTTGGACTTCACTCACTGATCCAATCATTATGAAGCAGGCATTTTTCAGCAAAGAAATCGGAGGTGACAGTAGTGCTTAACATCAACGAGTGACATATTTTGAAAGCATTACTTGAACTCTCAAATCAATGCTGGTTTTTCTCATAGGTGGGAACTTGTGCAAGCAACTTCTCAGAAATTCTTGCATTACCAGGGCCAATAACAATGAGGCTTCTCCTGGTGGCTTTTTTGCCTTTAGCTACGCAAATAAGATGTACTCTTATTGAGGACTGCTGGAACCTGGACCTCATAAATTCAAGTAAGTAAGGAGCAGTAAATAAGGGTGACATGTGGTTGGACACCTTAAGGTTGTATTCCATGGTTTTGTAGCGGCACCTAATGAATGAAACACTTGCTTTTTTGTTGAACTCCATGCAATTTTGGCCCAGACTTAAGTTCACAAATATCAGTTATTTAGCAGCCGTGCTGCCACGCTCACAGACAATGGGTTCTGAAAGCAAATCTGCAAGCTCTTTTTGATGGCCAGGGTTGCAAACCCTGGCAATAAAAGAAGGACTGTTCTTACAGTTGAGACAGATCTCTTAATTAGGGCCATCTTCCACATGTTAATGTAAATCATATTAACCTGCACTGTGTTACCACAGCTTGTGGTACACGTGACGGAGGAGGAAAAACTACACAAACTGATCATAATAATTAGTCTAAATCACATCACCAAACATGCTAAGCTAGGGGTTGTCTGGATGTAAAAATTTTAATTAACTGCTGTAGCAAGAGAATGAGTTTGTCTCTACCTTTCTCGATTGTTTTCTTCAACAAACATGTGACTGATTTTAACACTTGGTTGGGGTCATCCACTATTATATTCTTGATGCCCAGCACATGTTCGCCTACAAGTATAACCTGATGACTGAGTGACCATTTACAAACTGCCCAAGTCGCTAATAACAGCTTTTGCAATCTCATTGTTCCGTGCTTACCAAGGACGAATATGGTGGACTTGGTATACATCTGTATTTTCGATATAAAAAGAACTTGTGTGCCAGTAAAAATGCATTGCATTCTAAAATGTTAATATGCTGATCTTTGCCTTGAGTACTGAAGATTCCCTTTACTGTCAGATCACACATATGTGAAGTCCAAACTGATTTCTAAAGATTTGTCTGAAGCGCTTAATCCGGTATCTGGTGTTGAAAAAGCATGCTTGCCTCCAAGCTGGTTTCACTCAGCCACCAACTAAACAATTTTGTGCTGTTATGAGGAAAATGTCCTTTCAGTTCCCAGTTGGTGTGGTCGGCTACTTTTGAACACCCCCGTACAGCACAAGGCAAAGTTCTCACATGCAGTGTCCATTGTAAAATTATCATCACACACAACACAGAAACCCCAGAAGGGGCTTGAACCTGAGGAGTGAATGTGATCAGATCTGCTACGCTAAAAGGAACTGGGCAGTTTGAGAGATTTTTCGTTGTTGACCAATAGGCTTAGGAGAAAGAACAATAATAAGCTTGTTTATAGAGCCACTTGCTTTGCAGCCTGTGCCATAAATGTCCTTATCAATCAATCATCTGGTTAGAGGTACCAAGGGAATTCCTTTCATCAGAGTTGGGCGGCCACTAGAACCACTTAGTAAAAACTTTGGGAGCAAACTTGAGAGCAACCAGCAGCATGGTGACGGGGCAATATTGTTAACCGACCACAATCTTCAATATATCTCAATATTTTGTCAGTAATGTATTGGGTATCTTAGGGTGTGAGACTGACCTATGAACTTTCTTCTTTGAGAAAAAAACCCTCATTCCTTTGCCCCTTTGGGCACCTTTAAGTGCTCTGATTACACTGATTTTGTAGCAGCCAAAATAATATGTGGCCTGTGTAAAAATTCTAGGGTGTGTTCCAATTTGAGGATACCAACCAGTGACTAGTCACAATTTATGCAGACCGGTATATCAGGTGCTCGACCAACCTCCCATCCCGCTTTACCCAGGATTTTCTTAACTTCCAACTGGAAAAAGACTGGAATTAAATTTGTTGACTCCGTAAAGTATAGTGGTGCTAAGAAAATAGCCTGGTATTGTTGGTCAAAGAAAGTATAGATTGTACATTTTATTTTAGTCTTGAAGGTTGAAAAATTATGGTAGATCGATAATGCCCCAGGCTGTCTCCGAGACTGCCTTTTTTGATTACATAGCCTTTTCCACTCACTTGTTTGAAGGAGTCCTCTCCACCTAAAGGCATATTCAAATTCGACTTCAAGCTGAGCGACCTAAGCAAGATCAAATGTCTTTGTACTATAACTTTGTTAATTTTATATACACCCATTTCTGCTACATCCAGTACTGAGCATCATACATGGTTTGAGGCTAGCATTACATTAGCTAAAGAGAGCCTCAGCTTCCATTTGTTCCCTTCCACATGAAGGAAGTCAACTAAACCCAGCAATTCACCTCAAAACCTTTTCACAACTACATCTGGCATGAGCAGGTGTCCAAACCACCAAATCACACTCAGACATTTTGTACTTTATATCCAGTCTGTAGTTGGGTGATCGCCAGAACAAAGGAGCCTTTATGGCCTACTGTGTCAATAGGTACAATGACATTTCTAGTGGAAATAGTTATGATTGACATACTTGGGTCAGATATTTTTCTCATCAAAATGGCAATTTCTTCTGGCGAGAAGTGATGGCATACTACTTGCCACCCCCATGTATGTGGCATTTTCTCATGAAGGAGTCAAATAGTTGTGAATCTTCCTACAGATAACATGGTCCTTCCAAGGCCCCTCTTCATCTCCTTGATTGCACTTTTCACCCTCCCCTTCTTCCAAGGATAGCTTATGAATCTATTCCACTTTGATGTGTGTGCTATCAACTACTATGCGGTTAACTCACATTCATTGCCACATCCACATTACAGTCCCTATGTGCACGGGGAGGCATCTGTTGTTGTCAGAGTATTGTCCAAAAGTGTACAATGACAGTTTTCCCCTCTATTGTGTCCCTCTGAAGCAGAGCTTAAGACTTGTGCTTCATGATGGACTGGTGCCAAGAGTCTCAAGAAGGCCAGCATTAAGTGCAATATCCAAAAATGTAATGGAAATAAATTTACAACATAATGCACATACTAGGCCAGTGTGTCAAAGTGTACATAGATCGCGCTTCATTAGTAACATTGTTTTGCAAGGATGAACAGCATTTCTGAGCAGAGAGCCTGAAAAGCTTTTGATTCACTGAAAAGCAAGAAAATAGCCCAAAGTAGGTGAATGGACTGCAAATGAATGATGTGCACAGCTCTCAATGTTGAGGATTTAAAAAAAAAAAATTAGTGTGTGTATTTCAAAGATAATGGTGCAGATTTTTAAAAAAATACAACCTGTGACTCAATGACTGACAATGCTGAAATACCTAGTAGGAATTACAGAGAAAAACAATCTAGCATATGTAGCAAAGAACCAGAAAACAGATGAAAGGATGGGATTTTTGGGGATGAAAATTGTATTACATTTCTTAGACCAATATAAGAGTATATACTCAAAATTATTAAACTAACTTTCTTCAAAATCTGGATACAGCTTTATTTAAACCTTTCCATTTTAAGTGAACAATTCAAGTGCATTTCTTTTTCATATGGAGTGTTTGAAATTATGTGCGATTTTGCCACGTTATGAAAATTTCAATACAGAAAAAAGACCGACCCTACTTATGAATATGTACATAGTGGGCCACAAAAGCATAACATACAAAATCAAACTTCTCAGATATTTGCTAAAACAGCAAAAACTGCCACAGTTTGCATTGTTAAACCCATACAATGGCCAGCACAATCTAAATTCTATCAGTGAAATCTGGCAAGAGTAGGCTTTGCAAAAGGAAAGCAATGTTCAAACTAACCACAAACAACGTGGTTTCTTAATTCACACATTGCACAGCACATAAAAATTGGGTTCAAGGAACACAATTTTCCAACAGCATTCCATGCACACAAGTGAAAATGGTTGCATAAACATAGTTGGTACCATACCTTCTTCTTTTGCCTCCTGTGCTCAGAGACGGTTTAGGAGTTCGTGTTGAAACAATCTGACAGTGTACAGCCCCAAGCAATAACATAAGCCATATTGGTCCAACTACCTCAGTCAGAGGCACACAATGTGGGCCTGGAGCTATGAAAAATAATACTATTGCGGTAACTGTGGAGAAAGCCAAGAAATGAGGAATGTTACTTTAACAAAGTGGCAAAAAAAGTAAGAAGCAGTAGCACACCCCCAATTGAAACAGTGTCAGTGCCAAACCAAAGAGCAATGCAATGAGGTTTTCAAAACGCACATTGAAAACTAAGCATAGGGAAGCAATTTTATAGCGAGGCAGCGACTATATTCAGTTTCTATGTGAAGATTTACAAAATAAATACATTTTAACCAAAACAAAAATGGCAGTCGTAACAGTCTTTTTATAATATTATTATGACATACTTTAATACTGTAGCTAGCTACTTATGCCTCAAATATTACTTAGGTTGACTCAAGTAAAAAGAAGATTATTACTTAATTTGAAACAATGTTTGGGTAATGGTAGACAACAGGCTAACTGCTGGGCATGGTAAATGGGTTGCTTCAAGCCCGGTCAGCCAATAGCTAACTGAATTTTCAGTCAGCTCTCCTTTGTCTTGCAGTACAAGAATAGACGACTAGGTTCAAACTCATATTTCTGAACTAGATAGTAAAGCTGAATCACTCCATGTTCATTGGCACAGCACTTCCGTACAGTAGTGTAAGAGTACAAAGGATTGAACAGCAGTTCTGAATTTGATTTCTGGAAGAAAGGGTTCCACTTGCTATAGAAGAGAGAGCTGGTATCAGGCCGTCTTTGTTTTTTGGCAATGTGTTCCTTGAGGGTGAGGCTGGTAACCAGGGTGAATCCAAGTGACTTGGCATTCATTGAAGTTTGAGTTCGAAGCTATCAAGGTTCATGCCATTGAGCCAGGTTTGCATTGTTTCTTTTTTATTGTTCTAGGCAGATAACAGGAACTCGGTCTTGGTTGGGATTAGCTGGACATGATGTGCAGGCAGTGCATAGTATTTTGCACATCCCCATTGTACCCCCATTCCCTTCACATCTGAGCTAGTGTCTGGACAGCAGAGAGTGATGATGTAGGAGAATGGTGGTGTCCAGTCTGTAGTGGAGGCTAAAAGACATGGTCAGTTGGCAGACGTTTTGAACCCTGACAGGACCTACCTGTTGTTGCTGTAATCTAAGGGCCTAACATTAAATAAAGAACTTAGCTCTTACCCTGAAGGCTTCAGAATCTTGTATGAAGACCCTGCCTTCGAACTCCAACATTTTGGAAACAAGTTTTTAAAGGACCTGCGTAAAAATACAACAAGATTCTGGTGGCAGCTGGGAGCCCTTTCTGGCAGAGGAGGCCAGACATTAGAATGAAGATAGCCCAATAACCATGGAGGACTAGTTTGAGGCTGTGCCAGCAAAAGCTGCTCGGCAGGCAGAGCCCAGTGAAAAGGGTGGGCAAGGCCTGACAAGGAACCAACTCAGGGAAGTTATAAACTGAGTTGACGTGTCCCAGTGTATAGTACTTAGCTTAAGGTGTCCAGGGTGAATCCAAGCGACTTGGTAATAGGTGAAAGTTGAGGATCGAAGCTGTCAAGTTTCAGGTCATTGAGCCAGATTTGTACTGTTTCTTTTTTGTTGTTATTGGCAAATAACAGGAATTCTGTCTTGGCTGGGCTGAACTTCAGGCAGGCGCTAGATATCCAGGTCTGGATGATGTGCAGCCAGTGTTTGATTCATTGGCTATCTGAAGCAGAAGACACTTTCAAGTAAAGATTTGTGGAGAGACAGTGATAAAAAGGGGGGAGACAACATAAGTGAACTTCAAGATAGTTTCCCTACCATCAACAGCCCCCAGGTGTCTTGTAAAATGCTTTTCGGGGCTTGAAAGCCTCAATAGACTGCCCCACGTACCTGTTAACTGAGCACCTTTTTCAACTGGGATATGGAGTCAATTGTACATCATCTGCTCAGCGCAGGGTATACATTTTTTTTACAGGTGTTTGAGGAGGTGTGAGGCCTCTTTCTAGATCTGTTGGGGAAATTCACAGGCAGGGAAATGAATAACTTAGGACATCTGTGATTGATCAATCAGCGTAGGGATGAAGGAGCCATTTCTGAAGACGCAAGACCTCAGAGATCTGGTGGAGGAATTCACACGGACACCCACTTGTTTGGAAAAGCCATGATTAGCTAGGACATTTGTGATCAATCACCTTGTGCAGGAGGCCAGTAATGAGATGATCTGTATTGAGGTTTAATCGCCATCAATATATGCAATTTTTCCATCAGCGCCATCTTCTAGCAGAGGTCAAGTACCTCATTTGTGACAGAGCGAAAAGTTCAGTTCCTTCAACACAGAGATTCAGCATTTTATCCTGAGGCTTGCGTTAGGAAGAGTGCAGTAAGGTAGATTGACACCAGGAGCTTCACCATGAACAGCTTTATCACTTCGATCACAGGAAAAGGTCAACAAACAAAATGTAGTAAAGTAAGCACAGATCAGTATGCTTCCAATTCTGGCAGAAAAAAAAAAAGACACCATGAGTGCATCTATGCAGGTTTGAAGCGAGCAAAAGAAGCTATTTTGGAAGAGAATCTTCCTGAGAGTCAATAAAACTTAGTTCCTTGTCCGGTGACACAACTACACATACTTAGTATTTGGCTCTGCTGAAGTCCGCAGAGTTTACAACCAAATACACAGGGGAGGTGGAGAAGACAAAGATAAGCACAAAGGGCCTCGAACACAAAGTCTCTTTATTTACTCCCCAGCTTCTTGCAGACAACCAAGCAAGAACGAGTTTTCTGCCAAATTTTCATATTGCCTTAGCCAAATTGAGATGGTACTCCTACAGGGTAACAGAGGATCTATGATCGTTCCTGTGAGAGAGATTGGGAGAATTCTTTCAATTCTTTTTACATGGGAAAGTTTAGTTGTTTGGGTTTAAAGGGAGGATATGGATCCATACTCATGTGAATGAAAGCCTTATCATATGCAAGTATTCCTCTCCCACATTCTCCTCATGATCCTTATCTGGTTCTGGTGCCACATCTGAGGTTAAGACAAGCATCCCACTGGAAGCTGGACATGCAGGGGCAAGTCCACCAAAATATAAACCTGGGGGAATATTGCACAGGCAACCATTCCAAAATGGCCTTAAAAACCAGTGTAAATATGGTTTTCTGGGACTCACAGGAAACACAGGAGCTAAAGGGAGAGTGGGAGTGGCAAATGGCACCAAAAGACCACCACGCGGGGTCTAGAAAAGGAGGGACTGGTGTCAATGACTGAAGAGGTGAGAGGGAAACAGAGAGACCCCAGATGAGTACTCAGTAGCTATTTGAGAGCCTCCAAACAGAAAGTTCACTTTGTCACAGAGTGGTCAGTGTCTACGTTCTAATCCACCGAGGGAGCATGAGCAGCAAATAGGACTTTGGTGTACAGTAGACCCCCTAGTTGAACAGTACTAGGAACACGGAGTGGGTAGGATGTTTTAGCATTGTCTTTACCCAGGGCTTGTCCTCCTTAGAGTTAGGGCTCTTTTTACTTCAAGTATTCGAATACTCTTCAGCTCTCCACTTGTTATTATCCAATGCAGTTGACGAGGGCCATCCTATGCCATTAACACTAAAGATGCGCCTATGAAAATAAGGAGGCACTTAGGCCAAAGAGACAAAACCAGTTTGATTTCCAGAAGGCTGGGAGTATCTGATATAAAGCAATCATATTAAACTCTCTCAAGTTTAGAAGAAACCTAACTTTGCAATTTTATATCACCAATGCACTGATGATCGACAGTTCTTCTTAGAGGCCTGATCACTTTTCACACCTTTCTCAAACCCTCCATATCATTCAAGAGTGGAAGACATCTAAATATTTCAAAGCCAACCTTTTTTTGCTTAAGTATTTCACCATTCCATTTTTACCCTGGGCTGGCTCCTGCAACATCATATTGTAATCCTGCTATTAAGGATGTCACAAAATCAATAGGCATCATTCTTAAAAGAAAGTCAAATCAATGCTGTGGTTAAGAGTGCATCCTTACCACTGTGACGATTGTTGAGTAGCAGACAACTCATCCCATAACAAGACCATAGTTTAATCCCTTGAGCCATCAAGAATTTTTTATGTTAACTCTATTCTGACAAGACTTACCCATAATGCACCTCAAATCTTGAAGACAATTTTGCATGCAGCAGCATGCTTAGCCACTGGAAGTAAAATATTTGATCACATCACCCCATCTTACTTGCTCTACCAAAGCTGCCCACGGAAGCTTGATCATTTTACAAGATGGCCACTTATCTGGCCAATTACTTGAAAATGTCTGAAAGTCAATAGTCTATGCAAAGTAAAGTCACGAAATACTCAGCTTTATTATTTTTTTTTTAAAAAGGGGGAAAAAAGTGCACTTCGGCTCAATCGTTTTCAGGTAATGAAACTGGAATTTAAAACTCACTCCCTTCAGCTCTATGCACCACTTTTATTGCAATGTGGAAGGAAGACCTGAAACATCTTCTATTTCTAAGACTCTTTCCTTCATGGTTACACCCCATCTCGAACTTGAACATTGTTGCTTTCCTCCTCTTCTCCTTTTGAACTTACCAATCATTATTTCTTGATGAAGACTGGTCTATTTTGACTTTAACTTACACTCCAGAACATGAATGTATACTGATCCTCACCCATTGGTGGTTCTCCCATCTTCCTCAATGCTGTGTTTAGATATTTCAAGTCCTCACTTAATAGGTTATTCATTGTATTTTGACTTTTAAAGGTACCCGTACTTTCTACCTTCTCCCAGTGGTTAATTATCCCTTTTTTTATTCACTCTTTGTGAGATAAGTTTGTCCTCCACTTAATCCAGTACATAGTTATGGGTGTTGTATAATTTCACTCGGGTAACCCAAACCCACATGTGCTCTATACCCTTGGGCCACCATCGTGCTCATAAACCACCAAAAATAAATAATAATAAAGTCACATGACATGTCAAATTCTGTAGAATACTTCTGCTGTTCATTGGCAGTAATGGAGCCCTGTATTGTAATTTCGGCTGCTGAGAGTTGCATTAAACGTTTTGCACATCGTTTCCTCTGTGTCTTTAACAAAATATAATCTTTCTTAAACATTAGTGCAGAAAATTGTTATAAATCATTATGCACGCTTAAATTTCACAAATTACACCGAGGGATAGTTCACGCTGGAATAATCCACCCTTTTCGTATATTGGGTAAATTGAGAATTATCTGAAAAGTTCAGTGCCACCAGTCATACGAAAAAAGCTTGAACTTGGATGTTCTATTTTGTGAGAGAAAAAGTTCAAGTTGAAATTATGCCCTTTCAAGACTGCTATACATTGCATGAATATTAGCACCTGCAACAATCAAGCAGAGATAGAAAGACATATTAAGTTTAGAAAATAGTCATTTAAAAAAAAGTACAATGCTGCAATAGTATAATGCTCTTCTTGAGCGAGGAAGAAAGGTTTATGCCTGGACAAAATTTTAATTGTGCTGGTGAAATCTGCAAATGTCCTAATTTTCGTGCAGCACAAAATCTGTGAAATTTCCTCAAGTGTTGCGTAACTCTTTTTTAAGCCAGCACGCACCTTGAGGAAAAAGAAAAAAAGATAGAAAAAAGTCTTGCAAGATATCAAAGGGAAAATGCTGATTCTAGCACAAAATGTCTCCTATTGAGACTAGAAATTCCTCACCAACAGGCATTTTCTGATAGAACCTGCTTTCTGGAGTATCTCCCGGGAAGTTTTAAGCTAGGTGTGTGGCTTAAAAACGACATGTGACATATATACAAAACATTTTCTGTGATAAAAGTATAAGTTTGATGGTATTTTCATGGAATTTCACAAACAATACACATTTTCTTACACCCTTACAAAGAATTCTCTTAGAAAGTGAACAGGGATGATTTTTAAGGTCTTTCCTGGCCAGCAGAAGAGAAATAAATGTTGTTTGTAGTGTATCTGCAGTTCCAATCCAAGGAGGTAGTTTTTCCAATCAGAACTTCAACTTTTTAATGGTTATGGGGATCTCATTAGAAAGATAAATTTAATGACTGGAATCTGTAGAAGAAGTAACATTCAAAGGTATGTATACGCGTACTTATGAAGTTACACAAATGAAGCCAAAGGTGTTGCTATGAAAACATTCAGGAATGTTCTGATGTTAATCTTAAATTTTGCATATCGCACACTAGCTCAACAATAAAGATAATGGAGTGCCTTAGAAATTATCAAGCATATATATATATATTATGGGGAACAACATGACTTCTTAACAGGTTAGCAGCGATACAGCAAAGAAATATGCAGACAAACTAAGTTAGGATAAAAAGCAAGCTTTGCAGGTTTTATTAGTCAGATGACTAACCTGATTAGTTCAATGCACAACTAAGCAAAGGTAACAAACAGATTTGATTTGCGTGTACAGTCCCATTACAATTTGGCAGAAAAAAAACATGAAGTAAAGACACTTGTGAACGTGCATTAGCTGGAAGAAGGCAATATTTAGAGATCAATTTAAAAAAAGCAACAGCTCTTCAAACAGTTGTCATCTTTTCACCCACTTCAGTTTTATGACTGTCTGCATAAGGTTGCAGTAGAAATAAGATCCATTTGGATAAACCATTTAGAAAGTCCCAGAAAAGACTTAGTAAGAGTTGTTTATTTACCTTGAAGGAGGTAAAGGAGCAGCAACCAAGAAAAAATGAGCTTGGAGGTTACTTGTAACCACCACCTGAAGAAGAACGGGAACAAGACAACTCTAACAATTCCCTTTCTGGTCAGTGATGTCCACGGGCTTTCAGGTTTTGCTTTTGCAAATGCTGATCCTAGAATGCACAAAGACGAGAGGTTGGATGTTTGAAATTCAGATGAAATAGCCTGAAATACGTTCTATAATGTTTTTTAAAGCAGACATTTTTGGTAATGCAAAGTCCTCATAACCAGAGCACACCAACATCCACCCTCCAGTGTAATTTTAACACTCTTCCTGGAAAATACACGTTTGTTTAAAACGGACAAATTCAATAGGATTTTTAAATTAACATATATATTGCGTCACTGCTCTTTCACAGGATGAAGGCGGCAGACCTCCAGACAGCCCAGCTTCCACCACTGCCCATCATTCCATCACGGGCCCCTTAACCTGATGTGATCACCCTCCGACAGTTGTCTTTCCTCTGGGGCATCAAGTTCAACAACCTTTTTAAGGACCCCGAAAGGTCTAGACTGTTAGGTTGGAGTGCACCCCAGGGTGGAAGTGAACGCGCTGGGCTTTGTGTGGTGACCATTGCAAACAGTGTCAAACAGGGACAGAAAATAGCCACGGGCACAATAAAAGGGCTCGCCATTAGCAAATTAGATCGCTAAAAAAAGTGCACCATGTTTGCAAACTGGGGCACTTTTTAGCTCGTACAGACAGGCTGTACAAGTGTTTTGAAAGGTATGGAAGACTGAAAGGATTTGAGTTCGCTGCAGGCAATGTGTGTGGCAATGTCAGGGAAATCAACAGTAAAAACAAGCCCACCGGACATCAAACAGGCCCATAACCCTCCAAATACAAACAAGCATTGGCATAGCCAATAGGTCTCGCCTTTGGGACCTTAGAAGTATTTAATTCTGCAGCACAATATCCTTGGTGCAACATCAACTGTTGCATGGCTAAACACTTATAATGTCCCAAAAGCAAGACCTATTGGCTATGCCAATGCTTGTTTTATTTGCATCGGGCGCTGATCGTGGGTTTATAAAGGGGTGAATGTCCGCTCAGTCTGATGATACATGTTGCGCATGTCTGGGGTTAATGTGGCACACTGCAGTTTAGAAAGATGGCATGTATTTCACTCTACGGTGCTACTGACCTGACAAACTGTGCACTTGTCCGGTTTGGGAAATTGGACGCCACAATGGGGGTCCTGCGGGTTCCAAACAATGGGTGCTTAAAAAGCCAATAACGCCGAGTGTGGAGATCATCCCGTCACCCTGGCAGGCCGAGCCAGTGACAGTTCATCACTGCATCAATACAAGATTTGCTGAACCTTAGCCCTGGCCACATAGTTTAGATGAGCACATTAGCTGCATTCTGTGCATTTTTTGTATGTTGCTAAGCTAGGTACAAAACACGCACGAACAAAGCCCTCACCTGCTGATAAGTTTATAACTGGCAAACAGGGCCGGACTGGGAACCCAAAGCAGCCCTGGCAGTTTTCTCGGACCAGCCCCTGCCTGGCCCCGGGATGTTGGAAACGCTTGCTTGTTGCTTTTGTTACTGGGGCCGATATTGCAGCACCTCTGCAAAACCGGCCCCTAGTAACACAACCGGCCCCCACCCTTCGAGCCTCCCGGGGAACCGCCTGATGCACAGTGCAGCCAGTCCTGTCCAGCTGGCAAATCAGGGTTTGTCATAAGTGGCATTTCTTTATCCCTTCTATGCTTCTGCATTCATCCACGTAGACTGGTAAGAGTTTATTATTGGGTGTGCCTGCTTAACACTCTTGGAGTTATTTCCCACCCAAATCTACACAAAAAAACATACTTTAAGAATGTAATTTATCAATGCAGTATAGCTTTTCAATCCCTGGCGGCACAGCACTCGGGAGAATGTGATGCATGGCAAGTACTCAAAGGTACAGAGTACCTGCACTTCTTATTTTTACCACTCCGAGTACCGGCACTTCTCTACTGTCAAGGAGAGTACCGGTACTCAAGAAAGGTAGGCTCTCAGGAGGTATTTTAAAGGACATGGGAGGAATGCTTAGTGTGCATTTCTACTTGATTCTTTCTGTGTGTGTGCATCCTCGAGAATATATAGCTTTGAGCCAAACCGCAAATAACAGTATGGCATTAAGAAGCAGCAAATATTACAAAACAAGCAAATGTTAAAATATCAAAGCGTTTGCCTTTCATTTTGTGTAACGAGTTAACCTGCTTTGTTTACGTTAATGCATTTCTCAAGAATTTTGGTTTGTGTTGCAAGTGGTAAAGAAGCCATTAAGCAGACCCCCCAGGATATTGCGGCATAAATTAGTAAATTTAGCAGCACAAAAACAGGAATTTAGCGGCGCAAAAATTGAAGTTTTGCGGCATTTTAGCGGCAAATGATGTTATTTTTTTTTAAAAACAAAACAAAAATTTACCCAAGTGCGTCCCGCTGCATGCCCACGGGTGGCGGACCCGAATTCTTTCTTTTAAAAAACCTCAGCAATGTCATATGACGTGTGCCTAGAGCTCACATGCTGTTTAACGCACTACAGAAATGTTCTTAAGTATGATAATAAAATGTGTGCACCTGTTCATAAAATAAATAACCTATGCAATTTATGTAAGACTTAACACATGAAATAACGCAGTCCCTCACATTACAAACGTATACAAGCATCTAGCAGATTTCTGAAAAATTTACAATTTAAAATGAAGCATACCCAGTAGGACAGTATACATTCAAAACTGATTAACACACTGACTGCAGCAAAATGCTTCATCGTGTGCACAAGTTAGGACAGGCAGGCACCCACCGTCACCACTCTCACCTATGAAACCTGTGCCTCTCCTGCTCCGCCAGAGCACAAAGCCCCTTCCCAGAATAATAGCGCTTTTGTTTCTGGCACGGTCACTTACAGTCATTTGTTCACACCCTACTTCTTGCATATTCATTTTCTAGGGCTGTCGCCCAGCTTCCCAGCTGGGGTGCAGTGCCCATTGCAGAGACAGTGGTGTCGCTGGGAGTCAGCCATGGAGCTGCCAGGGAGTTCAGCTGGGCAGCTGTACAGGGCAAGTAGTCCATGGTAAAGAGACATACTGAGGGAGAGTTTTGAAAAGATCCTGCCAGGCGTCTGCAGTTTAAAAAACATTCTGCCAGTACCTGCGCTCAGCGTGCCACTGCCCACCCATCTCCAAACACATGTGGCGATGCACAGCAGATGTTTGCAGTCCAGCTAGGGCCTGCCGGTGCTGGGGACTGAGTGGAGGCTGGGGATGCAAGTCTTGAAAACGTGGTGCCTGTTGACTCCATGCCACACTGGTTCCACCTCCTCGGCCATGCTGGTAGCAGGAGCCCAGTGCCGTGCAGTGTAAAGGAGCAAGTCTATGGAAGTCCATGTAGGGAAAACAAAGCTGCTGCGGGCATACACCACCCACCCCCCCCCCCCCGGTCACACCCAGGTACCACTTAACTGTCTAGCCTGCCTTGTGCATAAAAAGTGCCGAAGTGGTACATTTTAACGTTTCGGGGAATTTCCTTAAAGCTGATACCCATGTGGAATTGAGCTCAGGGCTAAGGAACCACCGAGGCATGACAGTGCAGGAAACACCTTGCCCAGAGCCTACTGGCAGACCCACCAGAATATTGCCAATAAAAGGAATTTCGCGGGCACTTTTGTAAAAAGCACGGCCTTTTTACAAAACTGCCGATTTCACAATTTTTTTGCAAATTGCGAAATCCTGGAGGGTCTGATTAAGAATCCTCATGTCTTGCCTTTAACCCCGCCCCTAGCCTCGCCCACTCACATCTCTAGCTCATTTTAATGAGTACCCGTCTTATTTTTTCCTCATTTAAAGCACTGTGCATGGCTATACACTTATAAGATCCAAAAGTCGAGACCTATCGGCTATGCCAATGGTTGTTTTATTTTAGCCTGTTACTGTTGTGAAATTTGGTTTGCTGTTATTAAAATCAGTGTTTTTGGCCCTGATGAAGAGGCCTATATAATCTGTACCAGTCGCAAAACACGTGTTAGCCTTTCTTTTGTTAATGAATTTATGGAGAAAAACTATTAGAGAATTAATAATGGTTCGAGTCTCGGCAAGGACACGCAACATCCTGTGACTCTGGGCAAATCACTTAATCTCCCCGTGCCTAACAAAAATAAATGTGTCCTCATGTAACTTAACTGGTGCTCGTGTAAAGCGCTCTGATACCAGATACCTTCGGGTCAAGTTCGCGCTATATAAAATTACATAAAATAAAAAAAGAATACATTATGTAATTGAATGGATGCCTGATGAAGTTTGGTTCTTGAAACACTTTCTTTGACCTTGATACAACTTGTTCACATGTAAAGGAAGTGAAGGAGGTGTTTGTTTTACGAGTCAGGAATAAGGTTCAGTGGCAGTCTGGGGGCCATGCCCCTTTAGTTGAATTGAAGGAGAATCACACAGTCAAATTACGGGGCATTAGCAGCAGGCTGACCAGGTCTCCCTACTGGAATAGAATGTCTATAATATAATCATGGCTGTGGTGCTTTGACATGGGTAAATGCTGGTTTCACTGACGTAACAGTAGAGTGCTGCAAAACCGGGTTAAGGTGATTGAACCGAGCTACGTATCATAGTGAGGTAACTAAGGGGGATGCTGCAGGTACTAGGTGCAGTGGCGTACCTCTGTGTATTACTCTCTAGACCAGAGGTCTTCAATCTGTGGGGCGCGACCCCCAGGGGGGCCCCGGAGTCCTGGGAAGGGGGTCGCGCATTTCCAGGCCTAATTCTGCCAGGAATACAAAACGTGCTCTTCCTTTTGGACAAAGTCAAATGCGATCCTTAAAATGCTCCAGCTGAAGTTAATTGAGTGATTTGTGCTGTAAAAGGAAGAGGCCCGGCAGACAGGTAAAACAATCCTTCAAATCAGACTTCATGCCAGGGTGCCTGCTTGCCTGAATGAAATTAAAATGTATGCTTGGAGTTAATCTGCAAATGTAAAGGATGCTTGGGAGTGGTTCTGGCTTTAATTGCTCGAATCACTCTAAGCATTGTGATGGCAAAGATGTGTGTTTTTGTGTGGTGGTTAGCAACTGGGCTGTGAAGTGTGTGCTTTTAATGATAACTGTATTTACACAGCGCTTAGTCCCCCTTAGTAGGTGTTGAAAAAAATGCATTACTTATGGTCTGACATTACACATCTACATTTTGGAAGCTCCATTTTATCCTAAAACTCTTTGCACATTTTGTAGCAGTCTATCTTATAATGTGTGTAATGCAAGTATAAAATAATGACTTACACATTCACTGTGCTTTCTGTCACAGGCTGTGACCTCATAGCACTAAAAATACACAAGTCACTATTTTCCACTGCACCAACCAAATTTAATTCTGTGGCTCTCTGGTTACACACAGACCTATGCAGTGCATTAAATAGAGGTTTTATAATGTACTATATAGTAACAACTTTTAAAATGTATTTTTCATTTGAGCTACCCATTATTTTATATGTAGCTACCTGATGGTGAAAGACCTAAAAAAAGAACAAAATATTTTGGGGCTGATTTATGAGATGCTTGCGCTGCTGCGTGGCCTCATAGATATGGAGTAAGACAAAATAGTGCAAGTCGCTGCGTTTCCTTACTCTATGTCAAGTAGGCGTTTCATAGGCGTTGCAGTGGGTGACAACGCCCATGGATTTTGACGCTGCCCCAGATTTACAAAACCATGTAAAACTGGGGCAGTGCCAAAACCTCACGCTTCCCACACCAGGTGTAACTCTCCTTGTTTTTTCCTCTTTCCATGTGTGCTGCATTCTGCAGCACACATGGAACGAGGAAAACCCCTCTCAGGATTGTTTTTATGCAGGAAGGTGCCCTTCCTGCACAAAACCATCCTGCCTATGATGGCGCTAGGCAGCAATTTGTGTGCCAACATAGGGGAAAAGGACAAGAATGCACCATATTTCATAAATAAGGTGCATTCCTGCCCTTTCACATTGGCGTAGTGCAGCGCCGCAATAAGACTTGCGAAGCTGCCCTACGCCAATGCCTCGTAAATGAGGCCCTTTGTTTTTAGCCACACCTTTGATCACGCCCCCAACCACTGACCTTTGGTTTGCTAAACACGGTTTCATTTATTTCCCCAATGTATAAATTATTTGCTGTGGGAATTTGGGGCGTTTATGGTTGTCGATAGTTCGCAATGATGAAGAGGCCAAAGTTCTAGAAATTTTTGTCAGGAAGGGGTCCTTGCGCCTAAAAGATTTTGACAGGGGGGTCTCGGCATCAAAAAGTTTGAAGACCTCTGCTCTAGACAGAAAGAGCACTACGGTGGTCAGGATTTCGTGGACAGGCAGAGCAGCACGTTTGTCTCTGTACTAAATATTAGCGGGAGCTGCAGGTCAAACCCGATTTCTTGGAGGCGTTTCAGATGAGAGAGAAATGAACTGCGCTTGATTAATGAGCAGATCAGAATTTAATCGCTGTATCCGGTTGCTGCATAGCAGTTTTTGAGTGGAGAAAAGGTGCTATATGATGCCCTTACGGAGTACTAGGAGACGAGGCCAGTACAAAGAAGGAAGTAGAACGATGTGCCCATTTCCATTTATTTATATTGCAGTTGGTGAGTGAGGAGTAGAAGTTTCATGCAAAGCAGGATCGGTGATTATTGAATTGTTCTACTTTCTCAGGTCGTGTCATTGCTCCGAAAAAAGCTCGCGTGGTTCAACAGCAGAAGCTGAAGAAGGTGAGTTTTCAGTATCCAAAACTGCTATGCAGCAACCGGATACAGCGATTAAATTCTGATCTGCTCATTAATCAAGCGCAGTTAATTTGTTTTCCCTACATGGACTTCCATAGACTTGCTCCTTTACACTGCACGGCACTGGGCACCTGCTACCAGCATGGCCGAGGAGGTGGAACCAGTGTGGCATGGAGTCAACAGGCACCACGTTTTCAAGACTTGCATCCCCAGCCTCCACTCCGGCCCTAAGGTGAGGCATATTCCCTTTTACACTGAATGAAAACGAGAGTGGGCAACCCTCAGCAAACATTTCTGGAGGTACTTAATACAACCCCTGCTGCTTGACAATTATCCTAATCTGAGCCAGCCCCTGAGGAAGGCCTGAGAGCGGGACCTCCTGCTGCCCTAGTCTGCTTGGTTGCCAAGTGTCCAAAGCACTGCTGCACAATACGTGGAACCCGGGGGGTTCTGCTCTGAATGGACAGTGGTCTTCTGATCCGTACCGAAGATGGTTGAAATCATTAATCACAGGTCTATTATAGTAGCAACCAGGGGCGTCAGGAGCCCGCCCACTACAGCAGCTTAAGCATGGATGGGCGCCACTGTTGTATGTGCATAGCATAAAAACTGCAGAAAGTTGTTTACTGCTCCTCTGACTTCGATCACACTTGTCTCCAAACAAAACCCACAAAAAAACACTACAAAAGACTAGCATGATGGAGATGTGGAGTGGTGGAAATACATGCAACCAAAAGCACAAAACGAAAGACAGACAGAAAGGAAGGAAGCGGGGAGGCATGGGTGGGTGGAAGATGGATGAAGAAATGGCTAAGGGAGGATAGAGAGAAGGATGAATGCATGAAGAGCAAGATGAAGAGACATGTGAGAAAGATGAATGGAGAGAAGGATAGATGTAGAGGACAGGTGGTGGGATGGATAAATGAATGAATGAATGGATGGATGGATTGATCAACATAAAAAAAGTAAGAATGGATTGAAAGACGGATGGAAGGAGAGGAAGACCGATGGATAGCAACAGGAAAGTTAGATTGAGAGAAGGATGGATGGATGGATGGATGGAGAAAGGAAGTATAAATGGAAAGAAGGAAGGACTGGTAGGTAGGGTGGAAGACATGAAAGGAATGCTAGCCAAATTCTTTGATAACTGATGTCTTAAATGCACCATTTAGACAGATTGCTTTTAGAACTCCGGGAAGCAATCGAATAAGGGTCGGACTCACTCGAGTAACTCACTCACTCAGAGCTATTTGGGAAGTGGCTCAAAGTGGGGGTTATTTTATTTTTCTGACTACTGCCTGGGCAGCAACTATATTGGTATTAACTCAGAGTAGTAAATGTATTCAGCAATAGAAAAACTCCAATTCACCTTTCACCTAATAAATTAGATTAAACCACGGCCAAGGTGTCTTCAGGAAAAAAGGTACTTTGACAAAAAATAGCTTCATTCATTTCAACTGGTGCTATTACTAGTCTGCAATTAGCTCAATGACCGCTAGATGGCAATAAGGATAAAATATTGCACTGAGCGTTATCTCCAGGTCAAGCTCGCAGTTTAAACGGGAATGGTTAGCAAAAATCTTTTTCTGGAAATTGCTCCTAAAGAAACGAACCCTTTGCGAATTGCGAACAGCTTTCCTCGTGCAAAGTTTGAGTGGCTCCACCCAGGCCCGGGGCTTAAAGAAAACAGGGTACCTGTATTTATTTACCTGCCTCTACTTTGTGCCACACAGCTGTGGAAACGCTGCAACAAGGAACAACTAAACAACATTTTACTGACCAGTTACCGCGGTCGCCCTTCTTCCCCCGTAAAGAATTTAGAAAATCAATGTGGGCAGCAGTGAAGGTTCAGACGCACGACATCATTCATCATTTTGATGGCGAATTAGGATCACAAGTAAGAGCAAATACACTATACTAAATAAGACAATCGAACGTAGTTGTGTATGAACAGTAATTAGTGTTTGAGTGACCTCAAGAAAAAGCAATGTCCAAATAAGAGGAAGTTTCAAGTACATGGAAATGATGTGAGTAAAAAAATACAAAATCTAAATATTAAAAAACAAAAAGTACAGAAACCGGTTTTTATTATAACATCTTTAAACAAACCTCTGACGAGATCGACATCTATGAGGTCTGGTTTTACGTGGCCTGTTTTCTTTGGTTTGTTCTTCAAACCCTACGAAACAAAACAAAATAGTTCAATCAAAACACTTCAATAAAAACAAAACCTTACATTTTAGGAAGATAAGCTGTGGTTAACTGGAGGCCAATAACCGAGGAGGAGTAGGAACAGAAAAAGGATGACAAACACATTGACTCGTATAGTAAAGATAGCATATAGCCAAAAGAAGCAGCGGCAGAGACGTGAATCCACACACCTAATCTATACCACTCTGAGTGTGTGATTTTAAATGAGGATGCCCGGGGTATTTAACTGGAAACTGAGGTGTTCAGGAAAATATATATCCCAGCCAAGAGGAAATGTAACTTGGCTTGATCAAACAGGATTTTAGGCAGAAAATGAGTGCATAGATCAAGGTGTTGAACTACTTCGTAAACTACTTCAGGTAGTAACTTTTTAATCTCCAAGACCAACCCTGGTGGGTAGGCGCTTCTAAGCCAATTCAGACTATGCAAAAGTAAGGATCTCATGGAGAGATCTCAATGGCTGTATTTTTCTATGTGTTTATGAACATTGTGCTAGGTATTCAGTTGCTGTTTGAACCTATCTGTATGCCTGAATCGCTAAACAGGGGGATTTGTGTTGCAAATTCTGTATAGGGTTGTAAATCTGTTGGCATAGACCTGCGGATAGGCTTCGTCTGTGGGTATGTGGATGTGTGAGCTTCCACATAGTGATTTACTTCTGTGGACATGAATTTGTAAGAGGGTGCTACGTTGGTGTCTTTGGGTAAAGTCAGTTTTAATGCATCAATCCAACAAGTAAATAATTAACTTTGCAGTTCACCCAAGGTCAATAATATGACATTAAAAACGATTCAGGCAGGAGCTGAGTTGTTAATGCTGAACAACACACAAGCCATTCATTACCAGTTAGTACTGAACTTTTACAGCATTTACTCAGAGTGAAGTGGCAATCATTTTGCTTTTTTGAAGAAAAAAAATCCACGTTTCTAGCTGGTTTTGCTAATATTATGACTAAAACATGATTTCTAAAGTGATGAAAGACGTATGAAAATCAACAGGTGATGCAAGAAATGTACTCTCCTGTAAATCAGAATGATTGTCGTCAAATGAGTAAATTAACTACCAAAGCCAGCTAGTTGTTCTCGTATTTCAGTGCAATCACTGTTCTATTTACCAAATGAAGACTAAAGTGATAAAGTCTCTCTCTGGCAAAACACAATGGCCCTTTAGCGAAAACATAGGTTTTTTTCAAGTACAAAGGAAATGTGGCCAATTTTCTGGATGCGCTGGTCCCCACACAGACCATGGTGGTGTTGCTGATACTGTCTGGGTTTAGGAAACTGATAACCCGCTTATGTAGAGACCTTTGCTCAGATAAACCAAAGGGGCCGTTAAAAATACAGGAGTGATGACAAGACACAATAGGCGAAGCACTTACTGGTAAAGAATGGAGTAAAATACACCTGGGAGTTAAACAAATGTCAACTACTGCCCGCTTTAAGCTTATAGAGTACAATTATGTACACATGATGTACTGACCCCAAGAAAACTGCATACAATCTATCCCGAACACTTCTCCAGATGCTCCCCCAGATCACGTGGAATTGCCCTATAATACAAAGCTTCTGGTTGAAGTGATAAATAAATTAAACAAGCCGACTGACTTTAATTTGTGCTTGTAAAAATAAATATCTCTACTGCCTTTGTCGTAATGTCACATAATTAACACATCGAGCAACATTGACTTGTCAATGTAACCAACTTAATCTAATATTTTGAGCAGACGTTCTCCCACAAGGTAGCCCTCAGACATCTTGCCTAAACATAGCAGATATGTCCAAAATAACGTTTGTCAAAACTATATAAACCCTTTCTAATAGGGTCTAACAAGGCTTATCACATTGGAAGTTTTCTACCCCTATGTATTGTTAGTCAAAGGGGGCCGGGCAACACCAAAACCTGCAACATTAATCTTGTTAGACCCTGTTAGAAGGGGTTTATATAGTTTTGACAAATATAATTTTGTACATATCTGCAATGTTTAGGAAAGATGTCGGAGGGGTACCTTGTAGTAAAACGTAGGCTCAAAATATTCAATTGAGTTGGTCACATTGACAAGTCAATGTTGCCCGATGTGTTTATTATGTAACATTACGACAAAGGCAGTAGACACATTTATTGTTACAAGCGCATGTTAAAGCCAATAGGCTTTTAAGTGTGGATTACTATTACATGGCTTTAAAGCCTGCAGACTGGTATTTTGTTACCTCAAGTAGTAGGCAAGGGTTTTGGTGTTGGTTGCACCCATTGACAAACCACGGGAATAAAAGATCTGCACCATAATAATTCTTGCTAGGCTGATAGAATGGATTGCATATTGTTTGGCCCAATGCAATTTTGTACATATTTGAAATGTAAGATGGTATATCTGATGGGTGTCTCGTGGCAATACGTATGCTCCACAAAGTAGGCTTAATCTGGTTATGGCGATAAGGCTTCGTTCCCGATTGATTGGGATACCATAGGTCTCATCTGTTTTTTGTGAAAAGTTATGACACAGGCAGATGGCTTGGCCGGTTTACACTGAAAAGCATATGCTAAAGCCAAAACGCCTTCAAGGGTGGATTGTTATTATGCGGAGTTAAAGCCTGTAAACAATAATTATGTTAAAAGGAAGTTAACAGATCTCCATAGTAGGAAAGGGTTTGGGGTAGGCTACCCTCTCTGGCAAACCCTAGATGTAGAGCATTGTGCTTGGGGCGAGTGCTTAACCCAATTCAGCCACTGGCTCTAATGCCCTGTGAGTGATGGCATTTCACTTAATCATATGTGCACTTCCACCTGATAATGATTGGGCTTCAGGGCCAGGGTGGTTAGAGTCATTTATTTTTTTATTTTCTCCTTTTACAGGTCCCCTTTCAATGAGTCCTTCTCTTTTTTTAGTATTAAGTATCCAGCAGCTTACTGGTTATTTCATCTGTAGAGCACAGCGTTCTGCCTGACCACTGCTTCTAAAGCGGTGGCTCTTAGGAGTAATCCTGCTGGGACTAGCAGAACCAGATCAGTCGGGATTCATGTCGGGAACAAGCTGCAGAGATCGTTCCAAAAAGATGCTGCACTTAGTTGGCAAGGTACACATGACCAATAGGTTGGCACTAATGGTCTTGCTTGATGCTTAGAATGTGTTTGAACATTTCTATTGGCGTTCTACAGCTCAAACTCTGGTCACCTTAGAGATAGTACTCAGATTTAGAAATTGGGTGCTGAGCAATTACACAAATCCTACCACATTAATTGGTGAGTGCAATGCGTGCTGTGGAGAGGGTGGTCAGGCAAGTTGCCCTCTCTCTCAGGTGCCATTAGCCCTCACGCTGAAATCACTAACAGAGAAAATATGCAGCAATAAGAACACACATGGCATTGACAGCGGTATGAAGGTCTATAAATCGACAACATACACAGATTACATCTTAGTCACACTGACTGATCCAGATACTTCCGTAGCCACATCAATGACTGACATGGCAAGTTACGGCATGGTTTCAGGTTTTAAAATTAATTATTGAATATTGAAGCAGAGGTTCCTGTTTTAATGGGTGAAAGATTCCATAATCTACCTTCGTATGCATGTGCCCCCCAACTCTGTAACTGACCACAGAGACCAACTACAAATCTTTAGTGTATGCATTTCAACATGAGCTACAGCCCTGGTACGGGGGTGGGGAGGGGGAAACAAGGTGCAGACGAATAGTGGCTGTCAAAATGACAACCCTCCCAAAAAATCCTTTTCTTCTTCCAGACTCTTCCGCTACCGCCGGTACCTGCTACGAGTGGGAGAGGGAAAACTCAGAGGAGCGATGATGCTTCAAGGATCAAATGATTGCAGGGAGGCACATCTAGAAGATCCCCTAGAAGCTGAAGAAGCACAGGCCTTGGGGGCCTTACTCCCCAGTTACCAGGGCCGAACTGGCATACATGGACTTAAGGAGGTTAGGATTGAAATAATTTCCTTTGCCAAAGACTCATAATTAGGGAATCCTGAGTTTACACTGAAAGAATATAGTGGGTCATTTGAGCAGTGGCATGAAAGAGGTGAAAGGATATAGGAGAGCTATTTGATAGAGGATGTAAAAGCTTTTGAGCGTTTAAAAATGTATTATGCATGGACTGAAACAAACGCTTTAAGTACATCCACGTCTAACACTGGCTTATGCATCCGATGACTAGGGCCCTAGCCTACCAACTGCAGACGAGGTTCGAACGTTGGCCGATTACACCAAAACAAACAAAAAAAAACACAGGAGAGAAGAAATTTATCTCAGAGATTCATAAGACTTTTTAACCCCCAAGACTAAAGTCGTGGCAGGGTTGCATACTCGAACCCTTTTTATTTTCATTATATATAAAATAGCCTAGGGAGCGAGTTAGTCAGTGAATGCAAAGAACTCCCACAAATTAGACACCGTCCTATCCCGGCCCTCCTCTACGCAGAAGACAATGGTACGTGCATATCTTTACGAGTCGTGAGCAGACACAGTCATGCTTTCGTGGCACTTGATTATAAAACACAAAGAAAAAGGAAACATATCCCAACCCATCTCTCTCCCACCACCCACCTAGACTCATTTTGCATCTGCTAATGAATACAGGACGACACCCCAAACACATTTCAGATTCGCAACTGGTCAGGCACCAAAGTTGGTCTCCGATAATCACAAGAAGCGAAGATACTTGGGGCATGTCAATTCCCTGAAATCCTGTGAGAGGAGAGACAGGGAAGGGCGCCATAGTTTCCCAAAGGAAGCACCTTGGTTGGCGAGCGTCGGGGAAATCCTCTCCATGCCAAGTATGTGCCAAAGCCAATGCAACCATCCCAAGTGAGTGGGCACCTGTGTTGAACCCCAATGAGTTAAGATATTCTGTACCGTGGCCCCTAGAGCCAAGCCTATCTGTTTCCCCCATCGAGATTTCAAGGGGTATGTGAGAGGGTTAGGTAGGCCCAGTAAGGTGTATGCAGGAAATCTAGATATTTGCGTATTGAGATGGGAATCGATCTTGTCAATTACCTGTGACCAATATGATTGGAGCCGAGGGCAGTCCCACAGTAGGTAAACCAAGGTTCCCAGGGCCCCCCAGCCCCTCCAGCACTCCGCTCTACGTTATGGGTTCATTCTTTTAAATTGCACAGGGGTAAAAAACCAGTATGTATCAATTTTAATAAAAGTTTCAGTAAGGGATGTATTTCAAATGGTGTGTCGCGCCCTGTAGTATATGTCCCCCCCCCCATTGATCCCAGGCTTCCATTGTCACCTGCGTGATAGGGATAGATATAGATTTTTCGGTCTATGCGCCTTCTTATGGAAGGGGACCTTCCAGCGAGAGGTACCCGCTACCGCTCTGTCCTGGAATAGCGAATATTTTTCAGATTCGGCCTGATGCCACTGCACCAGATACTGCAGCAGAGCTGCCTTGTAGTATAAGTGGAGGTCTGGGATACCAAGTCCTCCGTCCCAGGGAGAGAGGTAGCTAAGCTCTTTCTTCCCCACCCGGATGAACTGAAGCAATTCTGTTTGCAATTTAGTGAGCATAGCCTTCGGTGGGGCTAATGGGAGCGTTTGGAATAAATATAGTATCTGAGAAAGTATAGTCATTTTGACTGCCGCTATCTGTCCCAGCCAGGTTATCTGGTGGTGTCTCCAGCGAGCTAAGTCTCTTCCGACCTGCCAGAACAGGGATTGGTAGTTGATGGAGGAGGTCAACTGGAGTGTGGGTGCCAGTTTGATCCCCAGATAGGGGAGCGCAGTCATAGTCCTCTGAGGGTGCTGTGTCATTAGTTGGTTCACCAATGTGGGAGGTATAGAGAGACCAAGTGCCTGCGATTTCTCCATGTTGTTCCAGAATCCTGACGCCAAGACAAATGTCTCTAGTTCCGTTAGGAATGCTGGCAAAGCTGTGGCAGGTTTGTCTAGGGTCACCAGCACATCAGCATACAGGCTTATAGTATGCGGTTCCCGCCAAAGACGGCTCCCGTAATCGGCCAGTGGCTCCATGTACAGAACAAATAATAGGGGGACAACGGGCACCCGTCGCGAGCCACAGCCGATCGAAAAGGGAGTAGAAATGGGACCATTAACCCTCACCGTCGCAGTGGGAAGATGATAACAGTTCAGGACTCGTGTCCTGAATTTCACGCCTAGACCAAAGTGAGTGAGAACCTCTTCCAAAAAAGGCCAATGCACTCTGTCGAATGTCTTTTTGGCATCAATCGCTAACATTAGTTCGCCCGGAGTTGGCGTTGCCTTCTCCATAATATGTAGAATGCGTTTGGTGTTGTCACTTGTTTGTTGATGGGGTGGGGGGCAGGGGGAGATCACCCCTGCCTGGTCCGGGTCTATAATTGAGGGCATGTGGGGGGCCTAATCTGCTGGCCAAAATGCCTGTGAAGGTCCCCATTTAACAGAGAAATTGGCCAGTAGGAGCTACACTGTGGTGTATCCTTGCCCGGCTTGGGTAGAAAGACAACGGAGGCGGTCAGCATCGCGGCAGTGATTGTGCTAGGGGCGGGGCAGGAATTGAATAGTATGGTAAGGATGGGGACCAAAGCGTGGCAGAAGGTTTTATAGAAGGCAGGGGGGTACCTGTCTGGACCCAGCGATTTTGGGAGTTTTAGACTTGAGATGGCCGATATGACCTCTTTGGGGCGAATGTCGCCTTCTAGCGCCTCTGCTTGATCGGGTGTAAGGCGTGATGTGCGTGCATTTTGAAGACAGGAGGTCCTATCTGCGGGATCAAGGCGCTGACTGGAATATAGGCGCGTTTAGAAGTCTTTAAAGGAGTCCGCTATGTCCTTATCAGTGACAAGCCCTTTATCGTGTGTAAACAAAGAAGGCACTCACAAATTCTGTCGTTGGATACACAGTTTATTGGCCAGGAGGAGGCCGCATTTGTCTCCTCCAGTGTAGTAAGAGTGGCGAAGGCGGAGTGCCGCTTATTTCACCTGGTCTAAGTCTATACTAGCTAACTGGGAGCGGATAGCTGTCAGAAGGCGCCAGATTCTCGGAGTGCCAGTGCGCTGGTGTATGCGCTCCAGCTCTTGTACCTGGGCAGAGAGGCTATCTCTTTTCTCTTTGCGTAGTTTGTTGTCAGCTGCCGAGATAGCTATCAATTCTCCCTGTATGACAGTTTTGAGGGCTCCCCAAAGTGTAGCAATGGAGACCTATGGCGTGTCAATGAGGGAATTAGTTATAGCGCTTTGGATCTGGGTACTACCTCAGGGCGCTGCAACATTGTCTCGCGTAAGCGCCAGGTTCGGCATGGGGGTCAACTGGGGGCAGGGACAGTGAGTGTGTGACTGCTGAGAGCACCGCCGGGAGAATCTCGGTCTCCGTGGTCAAGTTTTGTATGCATCTCGTGCCAAGCGATAATCTAACCTGGTGTATGTCTTGTGTGCGTGGGAGAAGGAGTATTCGCATGCCCGGGGGTGAAGTTCCCTCTATAAATCTCGAGGCCCCAGTTCCCCCAGCCACCCATGTCCTACCTTCAACAGTGCCCCAATCTGTCCATGTAGCTGCGAAGATCTATCCAAGTAGTTATCAAAAATTAAATTAAGGTTCCCCCCCTATCAGAACCACTCGCTCATCAGTAGATAGTGCCTCTCCCAGCGCAGTACGGATAAAGGCTTCCTGGTCCTCGTTTGATGCATATATAGACTATGAACGGCCGATCCCTGAGTGTAAACTGGTGGGTGAGGAGTCTGCCCTTCAGTCTGCCTCTTTACGTCCCACCTTCCCCTTAAAGGAGTGTGCCACCACTATGGCCACCCCGCCGTCTTGGTAGAAGCGGACGAGAAGAACTGGAGGGGAAACGCCCATGTTCGGAGGTGGTGACAATCCTTCGAGAGAAGGTGTGTCTCTTGGAGTAGACATATGTTTGCCCCCGAGTTCTCTAAATATGACAAGACTGCTTTACGTTTTACTGGGCTGTTTAGACCCTTTACATTAAGAGTGAGTATCTTAAGAGTTGTGACCGCCAGTAGGTTTGAATGTATAGTGAAAAATGTAGCAGCTTGTGGCAAGTGAGCGGTCTGGCCCCTAGCATCTGTGCCCATGCGGGTGTCGTGCATTTAATACGAGACATCCATTGCGAATACGAGTACAATCCCCAACTGAAAAGCCCCAACCATAAAGAAACAAGAATACCAAGTGATTGGAACGTGAATCCCTAGTAAGGGCTACTGCTACTGTCTTTTAGTTCTGAGAAGTCCATAAATGAAGGGTCCTGAATGTGGCCAGCGGTCTCCGCCCTCCACCCCGTGCCAACCAGCAGCACTTATACCCTTTACGTTGCCAATTACCCTACGGGTCATCCGTCTTGGCCAGGACCTCTGAGATAAACTTCAGCGCTGCCTGCTGCCCCTCTGCTATCTCCGCTGGGTCAGGGCATGCAGTTCTTCTCCCCAACCCATGCCCTCGAGGTCTGCGGTTCTTCGAGCGGAGTGGGGAGGATGCCATCGCGTGTCCCTCCGCGTGTAAGTCAATGCCTAGGATCTGGCAGGCCTCTGTCAGGGCCTACAGCTGGAGAAGTCTCCCCTCCAGGCGAAAAATGATGCGGAAGGGGTGCGCCCAGGAACAGGCCACCCCCTTATTCCGTAGATGTTGTGTGACTGGTTTGAACTCTTGTCGCCTCTGTAGCGTAATTACAGCCAAGTCTTGGAATAGCATTGGTGACTGATCTCTAAAGCGGAGTGGGTACTTCTCCCGGGTCCCACATAATATTTTCTCCTTTACCTGGAAGTTGTGGATGCAGACCAATACGTCTGCTGGGGGGGCCTTCTCAGAGCGTGCCTCCTCTAACGCGGTGGGTGCGGTTGAATTTATGTCCGTCTCGGGAGGCGCTTCCAGGATATGACAGAAGAGGTCCCTTACATAGCTAAAGATGTCCGTACCTTCTGCCTTGGGTGCTATGCCCCGTATGCAAATATTATTCCAACAAGACCTGTTCTTGAGGTCTGTGTGCGCTTGAAAGTCCAGGTGCTGCTCACGGAGGCGGATGACCTCCTGTTGTAGGGACTATCTCTTCTTCCCCACTGTTCCCTTGCTCTTCCAGGGTCGCTATACGGTCTCCAAGCGGGTCCAGGTCTCATCTGACCTCCCTGATGTTTTGGGATAGGTCCTGCTTGATAGCCTGCAGATCATCTCTGAGGGACGTGAACAGAGCCTCAAGGAAGGAGCGGGTCACCGGCTCCTCCGCCGTAGCTTCGTCTCGAGTTCTTTGAGAGTCAGGGGGGGGGCGGCATGGTCGCCCGAGAGGCTTCCGGTTGATCTGACAAGCATGTCCTTGAGGGTTCGGTCTTTTTTGGCGTGGACTGTCACCATTTGCTCTAGCTAACAGGCCAGGCTCATGTGGTCTGGTTCTCATCTGGGGGTTCTCGCAGGCTCACCCCTATCCTTGCAACTGGTCCTCAAGCAGCTGGCGATATGCAGAGCCGGAGCACGTCCAGGAGTGCCCGGCCGCGGACATGCCCAACCAATGGACTTATGAGTGGGTGCTAGCAGAATTTAGGATCTCACTCAGGAGGTGAGGTGTCCGCCTGGTCTTCCACCCAGGTCTTGTAGGCTCAGGGGTGGCCCTGGGTTGCAAGTCACAAACTCTATACCCCTCTAGGCTCCGGCCTAGTATGTGCTGACGGGGTGCTCTGTCACTGTAGGGGTGCTCAGTCTCTGCAAACTGTTGCCGTGGTCAATGCAGCCTCAGAAATTGGGCCGCCCCCCTGCGATCTCCTGGGGAGCGGGCTCGCCACGAGGCGCCGCAGGTCGTTTTTCCCACGGAGTGCTCTGACGGCGCCGGGCCTATGCGCCACCAAGCACAGGCACTGCTTCCCCTGCAGTACTGGGCCACTGCAATCCCCAGCGCCAGAGGAGGCAACTCTCAATCACCACCCCCTGCCTGCTAGGGAATCACTGGGTGGGGCTTCTGTGGCCGGCAGTGGTATGGCGGCGGGTCTTCAGGTAGGGCCTCCTGTCTCAAGAACTTGGGTGGCCCTCAGTCCGGGTCCTACGCAATATATGCTCCAAATATATGCTCCGGTGACATGTCCGGATTCCAGCGTTACTCTGGTTCGCCATCGGCTGCGGGCGTGATATCACCACTGTGGTCTCCGCCCCCCTGCAACGTCTCCAGCAGTCTGCTCAGCAGGTTGGTGCTGGCCTCTCGGGTCCGCGTATTTTCACGAGCCAAGTGTCTTCTGATGCGCCCCCCCACCCCCTCCGACAGGGTGTAGGCTGCACACCCCGCTCTCTGGCCCCGGCCTGGATGGTCCAATCCGGTAGTTAGTTAGCCCCGCCCCTGGTGCGGTCCCGGGCTCTCAGCTCGTGCCTGGGACTCCGGGGAGCTGCAGAAGCGAGTCACGGCTCTCGCAAGGCCGGCAAGCAACAGCAGGTAGCTGGGCCAGTGGCAGGGAGGGAGAGACGGGAAGGAGAGGTCTTACCCATCCTCCATCTTGGTCACGCCCATAGGATTTAGGACTTTTAGCCAACCAAACTAAAATATTCACTATGAAATGTGGGAGAAGGTCAGCAAAGTGAAGTGATGATGCAAAGCTATGTACCACAGCAACCTTCTTGTATCTGGGTATATTATTTGATAAGGAGTGCTCATGGACTCTTCTAATGCTAGGAAGCTACAGTTCAGGAAATCAATTGTGGCCTTTTCGAATTTTGCCAGGAAACTAGGCAAGAATCCCCCGAACGAAATGGTAAAGATTTATAAGGCCAAATGCTTGTCCATTGCCACTCACGGGGCAGGTGTGTGGAGACACACTAATTGTAGGGAATTGTAAATGGTGAAAAATTTGCTTTTTAAAGAATCTCCTACCAAAGAGCTCCTCGTCTTTTGCATGTCATGCAGAATTAGGAGTACCGTTTCTAGCAGAAATAATTAAGTTACAGCCCATTTCATTATAGCATAAAATTTGGTCATCAGAGTTCACTGGTTCAAATCGAGCCATTATTAGTAACTGCATTAATTTGAGCTTTTCTTTGTGTATTCCATGGTTGCCTTATATCAACTTTCCTGCAATATGGGACACCCACAATTTCTTTGAGCAGCCTGAATCTATGGAATATATTAGTAGAAAATATTTGAAATTTGAATGCCTAGCGCATTTTGAGGATCTTAGATTGCTGACAGAATTGTAAGGCCTAGTGTATTAAAGAATCAAACTTTGCTGATTACGCATGATATGCAGTCCCATCTCAAGTTCAACTGAATCCTAGGCATCGGTTTGGCCTTTCTCGGCTTAGAAAGACTTTTCCACTATTTGATTAGCTTCCCCTTAATGAATGATTGGTCTGAGACATTAGCAAATTGCCCCTGTGATCATGTGTTAACCCAGAGCACCATGCATGTAGTGCTCTTTTGTAAAATGTACACTAATCAGAGACTGCGCTACATTGTTCCAGTGTTAAGGTCGGTCAATTTTTCACAATGTCAACCTGCATATCTAATTTTACAAACCCTACCCACTTTGGATATATGTTGCACCATATCAAGTTTCTAATTATGTGCAATATTGTTTTTATGGTTTGTTTTTAATCTGTATGGTTTTATTCATATTCTATTTGTATAAAGTTTATGAGTAGTGTTTACATTTCTGAATAAAGTTTTTGCTGTACTGTTATGATGTACTGTTTGCAGTGTATATATACTTGCACAAAGATTTTAATGTATTGTGCTTTTATGATTTTGTCATAAATCTGTTTTGTTTTATTAAGACAGAGAAAAAATAAGCCACAGCTACACAGCATGTCGCCTACAACCCCGTGGCGGGCCGGCCGCAAAGTAAGGTAAGCAAAAACAAAAGGGGGATGCAATGGCATATCGATAAAGATAGCAGACATACAAACTTAGTTACACAGCAAGTCGCCTACAACCAGCTTAGGGCCGGCCGCGTGATGTAGTGATCAAAAGTGGCAGGCGTTTGTTTTACAACAGCTCCAAGAGCATTGAACCAGAACCAGAGAACAAACGCACACAATGTGCAAGAAACAAACAAAATAATAGAAGAAGAGAAAGAAAGACAAACAACAAAGACCAGCGAGAGAAAGAAAGGAAGAAGGAACGGCGAGAAAGAAAGAGAGAGGAGAGGGGGGACAGGAAAGAAGGTAGAATAGAAGAAAGGGGACAAAAGGAAGAGAGGTGTTGGAAGTGATCCTTGCAAAGAACGACAACCTGGTGGAACAGGGGCAGCTGGATGGCGCGGGGCTCAGGAGGGCACAGTGAAGGCAAAGGGAAGCAGCGCATCTTCAAAGAGGCGTAACGCCCGGAGTTTCGGGGGCATAAAGCGAGCGTGCTCCATTCTACAAAAGTAATCGATTAGTGGTTGCCAAAGCCTGGTAAAGCGAGTGTCTCGGTCCTGCAAGCGCGCTGTAAGGAGCTCCATGGCCATGGTATGCCATAGACGGGTCAACCAAGCCGTGATCGGGGGGGTCTCTGCTTTCTTCCAGTACAGGGCTATGAGTTGTTTCGCCGCACCCAGCATATGGAGACAGACCTGCCAATCGCCACGCGTCAGTGCGCGCAAATTAGTAGGCTTAATACCCAAAATGAGCGTAGCTGGAGCTTCAGGCAGGGGAAGCCAAGAACCAGTTTGATGTGGCTGAGGATCTCCTTCCAGTAAGTGGCCAGAAGTGGACAGGACCACCAGATGTGAAGAAAGTCTCCGGGTGACGTCAAGCATCGCCAGCAAAGAGGGAAGCCGTAGGGTACATTTTATGTAATCGTCGAGGGGTGTAATACCACTGAGACATTAGTTTGTAAGCGGTTTCTCGCTGCGAGATACAGCGATAGACCCTTGGAATGTCCTGCCAAAGGCGCTCCCACTGCGCGGGCGCAATGTCCGTGGCCAGGTCCGACTGCCACCGAGTTTGATAGAGATGCGGAGTTAGCCGCGGGGGTGTTGGAGAATACGATAAGTGCGTGCAATAAGACCCCTGGAATTATCGAACGAGCGGACCAGCCGCTCGAAGGGAGTGAGAGCACGTGTGGCCGCCGACGCCAAAGATGCATCGTGAACCCAATGCCGAAGTTGCAAGTACTGAAGCCGAGCCCCTTCAGGAAGTTGAAATTCCTGCTTGCATTGTTCAAAAGTCTTGAAGGTAGTACCGACAAAGAAGTCCCGTATCGTACGGCACCCGCCATCCAACCAGTCAATGAAAACGGTAGGGTTCAGAGCAGGAGGAAAGAGAGAGTTGCCTGCGATGGGGGTGTGAGGAGAGGGGAAAGTGGTGAGGCCCTTGGGTACAGCAATCCGGTCCCAGATGTCAAGGACAGTTTTGGTAGGAACAGCTATATAAGCACTGCGGGAGACCCGGGAGTGCCAGGGCAAATCCCATATGGAGCGCCCGGTCACTGCCCTATCCATGTGAAACCACACCTTTTCACTCTCCCATGCCATCCATTCAGAGATAAAGCGAAGGTGCGCCGCCCAATAGTAGTCCAACAGGTTCGGACAAGCCAAGCCCCCTCTATCCCGGGGTGACATGAGAATTTTGTTAGAGAAGCGCGGGCGACGACCTCCCCAGATAAATCTGGTGAAATCACGCTGTAAGCTTAGAATCTGGTGACGCGGGATAGGAGTAGGAAGTGACTGGAAGACGTATAAGATTTTGGGCAAAATGGACATTTTGAGGGCATGAATACGGCCCAACCAGGAGAGAGTGAGAGGTCTCCAGACCCGCAAGTCCTCCAACACAGACCGACGACACTCCTGCCAGTTAGCTTGCGACCAGGTAGCGAGGGTAGGGGTCAAGTTAAGCCCAAGACAGCGAATGGAATTTTGGGCCCATTTATAGGGGACCAACGCTTGCAACGTCGAGAGCTCCGTTGCCGGGATGGTAAGGTTCAGGGCCCAGGATTTGTCATGATTAATCTTAAGGCCAGACGCCCGCTCGAATTGACACAAAAGATGGTGAAGGGCAGGAAGAGACGTGTGTGGATGCGACAGTGTGAGAAGGAGGTCGTCTGCAAACAAAGCAACCTTGTGCTGTTGGCCTCCGAGAGGGATGCCATGTATGTCTGGCGCCTGGCGAATCAAGATGGCAAGCGGCTCGACCACAAGGGCAAATAAAAGAGGAGAGAGGAGGCAGCCCTGCCTCGTACCTCTATATATAGAAATGGGGTGTGTGAGTTGGCCATTGACCCGGACTTGGGTCGTAGGGGAGAGATAAGGAGCCATGATGCGGGACACCATCAAGGGGCCAAGCCCGATTTTACAGTGCACCGCGCAGAGAAAGGTCCAGTCCACACGGTCGAACGCTTTCTCCGCGTCGAGAGACAGCAGGCAGGCAGGGATATTCCAGTGTTGGGCTTTCCCAACAAGATGGGCGATCCGACGCACATTGTCAGCCCCCTGTCGCTGCCGAATAAAACCGACCTGGTCGGGGTCGATCAGGCCCGGGAGGTGCGGATCCAGCCGTTTAGCTAAGATTTTGGTGTAGAGTTTAAGATCCGAATTGAGTAGGGCAATGGGGCGAAAGGAGGAACATAGTGCGGGGTCCTTGCCTTGCTTTGGAAGTAGAGCTATTTCGGCTAATCCCACGGAAGCAGAGGGGCCCGTCGTGTCCGTGAAAGAATTGAAGAGACGGAGAAGATAGGGCTGAAGCTGTGGGAAGATAACCCGGTAAAAGGAAAGCGGCAGACCATCCGGGCCCGGCGATTTCCCAAGAGGGAGGTCCTTCAGAGCGCCCGCAAGTTCGCTCTGTGAAAGAGGGGCTTCCAGTAGTTGTGCATGATGAGGGATGATCGGAGCCCAAGGGCAGCTATCAAGAATAGCCCGGACCTGTTCCGGAGGGGGCGTCTCCTGAGCGTACAAAGACGAATAGTATGCATGAAACGCGTCAAGTTTAGCTATTCCAGTAATGGCCTGGGTGCCATCAGGGCACTTAATATTAGCTATATGTGCTTTAGCTGCACGTGTCCGCAATCGCCGGGCTAAAACCGTACCTACCTTATCTCCTCCCTCATAATAACGCTGCTTGAGAGCCAATAAGGCCCGTTCAGCCTTGTTGGTACGATGCACTCGGAGCTGGCCGCGCAGCATGTGAGCAGCCCGTGGCTGAGTCTGATCGAGGCGCTCCAGTGCCTTAATGTCACTGGAGAGTTTAACTTCAAGCAGGCGCGACTCTCTGGCCCGGGCACACGCTATAGAGGTAATATGGCCTCGTATAGTGGCCTTAAATGCGTCCCAGACCACAGGAAAAGGGGTTTCTGGCAAGTCATTCGTCTCAAAGTAAGCAATAGCAGCCCGAAGTTCCTCAATATCAACCGGGTCACGAAGTATGTGGGCCGGAAGCCGCCACCGCGGTGGGCAGTTAGAGTGAGGAAGCAAATCCCGAAAGAGGAGCTCAAGGTGCGCGTGATCTGAAATCGAAATGTCTGACATGGAGGCCGAGAGCGTGTCCCCGATCAGGGAATGCGAGACAAAGATAATCGATGCGCGAATATGAGCGATGTACAGGAGAGTAATACGAGTAGTCGCGCGAATCGGGCGAGTGGTAGCGCCAGGCATCTATTAGGCCAAGCTCGGTCAATTGATTTTTGAGGGCAGAGGACATAGCCCCGGTTCCGTGGAAGGAACCGTCACTACGATCATCAGTGGCACTCCACACCAGATTGAAGTCACCCCCGAGGATAAGGAGGGGATCCGAGTTCGACACGTGTTCCCGCAGGGTCCCCCAGAGGAATGAGTCTTGCGCCTGGTTGGGGGCATAAATGTTACACAGAGTTAAGGTCCTGTGGCCAAACCGAACCACCACCCGGAGGAACCTGCCATCCGGAGTGCGTACCGCCTTGGAGGCCCCCTGCTGAATGCCTGTTCGACAAAGTATTGCTACTCCAGCTACCTTGGAAGAGGTATAAGCCCAAAATTGGAGCAGAAATCGAGGATGGGCCATGCGGGCGATATCCTCCTTAAGCAGGTGGGTCTCCTGAAGGAAGACAATATCAGGATTCAATTGGAGAAGGTATCTCCAAATCTGTCGCCGCTTGTTGGGGGAGTTGAGTCCCTTCACATTGAGGGATACGAGTTTCAAACCAGGTGTGGCAACCATAACTGGAAGAAAGAGAGACCAAGCGCGCGCATCATTTGATGGAGCAGCAGGTAGCGGCTAGGAGGGGAAGAGAAGAGGGGAGACGGAGAAAGGAGACATCGCTCAGCAAATACCACAGGACGGGCTAGGAACCCCAACGAGGGGAAGGTCAGCTGAGGCCCCACATAGGAGAAAGAGAGACACCCCACCAAGAGCGCCAACAGGGGAAGCATACCAAGCACAGAGGGACAGGTCCCACCAGCACCAAGCAGGGTGCCCCAACACCCCAAAGTCCCCCCAGAGCCAAGCCTCCCCGCAGGTTCCAGCAAGGACGTTGCCGAAAGGGGCCCAAAGTAGGGCAAGAAAGAAGAAAGCCAGAAATAGGAAAAAAAAAGAAGAAAATAAACTGGCCAACTGGGCCAAATTAGTGCAGAGTCGGTGCGGAATAGCCCAGATCCCCGAAGGTTGGACATTCCGGAGAAGTCACTCTCCCTCAAGACTCGGCAAGAAGAAGTAGGGGGAAGTGGTGGGCACACCAGGGACGGGAGGCCCCCGTTACCAGTCCTCCGCCCAGCGACGTTAAACATGCAACACATTTCAGCCTCCAGGCTCAGACAGAGGGCCCCCAGGAGCGAGGCCTCATCGGGAGCATTAACAAGCGCCATGCCACAAGGGGAAGAGCAGTCAAGGCCCCAGGGATGGGGAGGCACTCAGGGAGCGGACATGATTGACGGCGTCCCGTTTGGCCTGCGTGGAGTCGATGTCCCTCGAAGAGCTTCCAGAGCGAGGCGGGGGAACAGTGGACCACTCCGGCCGGAGCGAATCCGCGGGGCGAACACCAGAGGAGGGGGGATCATCAGAGTCTGAGTCCACAGGCAACCGAAGAAGGCGCAGCGCCTCTTGCAGGGACCGGATAACCCGTCGTCGACCCTCCCAGGAGAACATCAGGGCAAAGGGGTGGCCCCACTGGTATTTGACGTCCATGGCCCGCAATTTATCGGTGACAGGTTTAAAAGCTTTCCTCCGACGAAGCGTGGACGGTGCAAGGTCTTGGAAGATTTGAATGGACAGTCCATTGTAGGAGACTGACCGGATCCCCTGTACTTTACGCATGATGGCTTCTTTGTCCGCAAAGAAATGGACTCGGGTGATAATGTCCGGCACAAAATTTGGGCGGTTGCGGGGACCCGGGACGCGATGGGCTCTGTCCAGCATAGGAGGTGTGGTACCTTCCCCTCACGGATTGCATGTAGGAGGTCTGCGGTGTACGTCAAGGCATCAGACCCCTCTGTGCCCAATGGCACATCCCTAATACGGAGGTTGTTCCGCCGTCCGCGGTTCTCCAGATCCTCCTGCTTCAATTGTAAGGAGATATTCTGGTCCTCCAGTTCTGACATCTTCCTCCAGAGGCCCTCGATGTCCTCCGTCCTGGCGTCCACCGTCCTCTCGAGACCGTCGACCCTATCACCAATTTCCACAACATCCCTGCGGACATCCTGCAGCCCAGTTTTGAAGTCCTGCCGCAGGGAGCTGATCTCCGACTTGATTTCCTGCAGAAAGGTCGTCATGTAGGCCTGAGTGATAGGGATGGCTTGAGCTGGCGTGTCCGAGAGCCCTGAAGAGACAGGGGGCCCTCTTGCGTAGAGGGGGCACCTTGGCCCACATGGAAGTCACTGGGTTATCGCGGGCAGCGGCTGCCTCTGCATCCTTGTGAGCCCTGTGTTTAGGTGGCATGGCTGCGGGACCCCAAGAGGACAGTAGCCGCCGAAGTCAGGGCCAAGGGTGTGAATCGACGGGTCAGCCGAGATGTGGGCCAGTCTAATCAGCCACAGGCAGGATCCCGGAAGGCCTCCCCTAGGCAGCAAGCGCGGCCGGCAGCGTGGCGGCAGGGCAGTTCAAGTCGGTGGCCCCTCCAGAGGCAAGAGCGCCCCAGGCAAAGGGCTATCTTAGCAGGAGCAGTGGGGGGGACACTCAAGGCAAAGGGTAGGGGCAAGCAGCGTACACCAAACTCCCAGCGGAGTCCAAGGGCGGCCCAAGTCGTGGCGGCCGTGAAGCAGAATCCAAGGAGCCCAGGACAAGCGCCAATGAAGAGGCCCCTAGGGATGCGAGCGCCCCTCCGTCCCTTCTCATAGGCACCACGCTCCAATAAGGGGACCAGGTCCAGGGACCAGGGCAAGGCCAGCGCTGAGATGCCCCCCAAGGCAGGCAGGGTCGCAGCAGCGAGCTGGGCGTCAGGGGGCCCACATTTGGGCGAAAAAGACCCCCGACCCGGTACCTGCACCACTCCAACCGCAGCTCGGTGGCCCTCTCCGGTCGTCGCGCCGTCCAGAGTCTGCCAGGCAGGAAGAAGCCGTCGCCAGGCCCCGTATGCTCCAGGGGCCCCACACCAGGATCAGCGGTGTCACGGGACCAGAGAGGCAGAGCGACCCACTGGCCAGAAGCGACCGCCTGCACCCCCTCACAGGGAGGCGCCGTAGGCACCAACGGGCGCGCGTCCGCAGCCGGGGCCCAAAATGGCGGCCGGTGGGCAGCAGACCCGGTCCAGCGAAAGAGAAGAGGCCGCAGGGGTCCAGGCAGCGGCGTCCAGCCACCAGGGTGCAGCAGGTGTCCGGCCCCCGCGTGCCCCTGCCGCCGGTAACGCTCCCAGCTGGCGCAGCGCTCCCAGCACCGTCCGGAGCTCCACTGCGGCCAGGAGACAAGATGGCGGTCGCCAGGGCCGGCCACAGAGAACCAGGAACACCGAGCCCCCAAAGGACCCCCAAGCCTCCAAACACTGCCCGGGAGGTCCCGGCTGGGATCGGAGCAAGCCCCAGGTGAGAGCGGAGCCCGGAGACCAAGCTGGCGATACGGGCGAGAGGCGCTGGAGCGGACGCTTTTATGATTTTAAACTAATTCAAATACAGTATTTAAACGACTATAGTTGTGGGAGGCAGAGATTGGACAAACCCTCTTGGGAACGGAGTGAAAGGACATCTTTGCTAGAACCCATAACCCAGCAAAATCAACCACTTGAGAGAAGCCCTAATAAAAGACATCCACGTATTGGTACCACACTCTGTAAAGTTAGTGGAACAGGACAAACAGATCCGAGCAATACTGGAGAGGTTGTGGAGAGAGGGTCACACTCAAATGCATATAGTGGTTGTGCCTTAAATTCCAGAAGTACAGGGCAACAGTACTCAATGCAGTAGAGGACATTTTTCAAAACATGGGGCTGAGGCTTCCACACCACATTATACTGGGCCTAGCTAATAAATAGACATATCCTCTTCAACTCAGTAGTAGCAAACAGATTTTGTTAGCACAGTGCATCTCAAAGATATCCTATCCCTTTTTGGGAAAAGAGAAGGTCCCGGAACACATAGAGTGACTATATAGACTATGTGTCCTGAGGGGATGAAGAAAATCTCATACACCTTCTCGAGTAAGGGTCAAGTTTTTGAATCAGTCTCACTCCCATTCTTAAAATCTTTCCTCAAAGTTTATTGAAATTGTCAGTTCTCAATATCTCAGGCGTTAGAAATTGCCACTAATGATTGGGGGATGGGAACTCCTACGGTGGGGGGAGGGGTGTTATGCCACAAGCATCTTGGGAAATTGCATAAGACATGACACGCATATAGGTTTACATATGCTCAATAGATCAGCTTCTCTGCAGGAATTGGACCGCGGGTGTGGGGGGGGAGGGGGCCTGGTTGAATTTTGTTAGGGTGCTCCTTGCAACCTCCGACTGTAGGGTAGTGTATGTGTTTCTTTACTTTTTCCGTAAAATAAAAAATAAAGCTTGAACCATAAACCGAGTGGCCATCTTGGAATGATATTGTTCATAGTATTTTATCATTCCAAGATGGCCACCATGTTTAGAAGCAACAGGACAGATTTACTGTATAATGAGAAAGGTGCCAGGTGAAAATCAATGGCCAGTAGTTTTCTTTGTACTAGCATGAACTAGCACTAGGCACCAAAACAAATATATCACACATTTGAGATCATGCATGGGAAACTGAGGATAAGTGATTATGGATCGGACCCAAACCATTCCAACAAGCTATGAGAGCCAAAATCAGAATGATCTTAGAGAATCTGAAGAGCATTTCATTATATTAGAATAGTTGTAAAGTGCTACACAACACTCTTAATTCACCTCAGTATAACAGGTGCAAATTACTCACAGCTGTGACTCGTATAATTCCTCAAAAACACAAGCAATGTTTACCCTGGAAGGCTGCAGTATAAAGTATAAGGTTGAGCACATTTGGAGTCAAACCACATACAGACTCTGTACCCTACCATGCTCGCTGACTTCTACATTTTCAATCCACCAATCTGCACCAGGAGGAAGGCTGGTGTATGAGCAAATGTAAGCTGAGCAGTAGGTGGGTAGCTGGAGGAAATGGGACTTGGAAAGATCAGTACAAATGTCAAGACGGTGAGTAATACTTACTGGTACATCCAGGCCATCCTCCTCTAGGATTAAAAATAATATCCCACAGAACACAGACCTCTCCACACCAAGAGTAACTATTCTGACAGAACATTAAGTGATAATCTGCAGTGAAATACCAGCCATTAGACAAAGTATGACTGAACTGGCGGGAAGGGAAGTAAGAGGAATAAAGGCAGAGTAGGAGGAACCACCCCACAAGGTTTTAGCTGAAGCAAAAGGGAGAAATAAACAACAAGATGAGAACCTGTAAGATCTTACCCAAGACCCCTAGTAGGGAGAGGGGCAAGTCAAGCAGTGCCTCAGAAAGGAGACTTGCACTCCAAGAGACCAACAACAAAAGTTAAGAGGGAAATCAGAGTGGAATGCTCAGAGCAGAAAAAGGGAATATTCTCCTCCTCCTTTGCATCACCGAATGTCGTGACATCCAAAAGGAAGATGATGGCACTGCAACAGCAAGAGAAGGAGAACCAAAGAAATGATGTGTGGGAGCAAACTTCTTCAGGAAACCTCATGATTTGAAACAAAGAAAACCCCAAAAAAGAACCAATTAACAAAGAGGAAACCAAGGGCGAATCCTGGTGAATACATGAAGAATATAGTGTAATAATGTGCTTCAAGAGACCGAAAAGGATGCAAATCCAATAACAGGGAACTTGAATGCCTGTCAAAGCGATGGCAGGGGAGCCTTCAGTATATCCCTTTAATCAATAAGCATCTAAAAAAATGCTTTTGCTGATAGAGAAAGAAAGAAGTGGATAACATGTTTACCAGCTGTGGCCTTTCGCCTCATCTGTCAGAAAATCTAATGAAGCCATTGCTGAAGCTTTCCACAGTGTTGCAGCATTAGAGGTCTGACCAACAGAAGAAGAGCTATTGGAAAACCTCAGCTTTAAGTGAACCATGCCATTAAATGGGGGACCCAGGATCTTCTAGCGAACCTCTTAAGAAAAAATATATATATACCAGCCAAGCATCTTAACAATGGGCAGGGTGGTAAGAGCAGAACTGTGCACAACTTCTAGAAAGGGGGAGCTGTCAACATCAAGCGGAAGAGGGGATAGAATCTACAATAATGCATGATTAGGAACTGACCAGCCAGCCAGCATCAGTGATACATTGGCCAGATGAAGTTGCAATGAAACATTCTGGCAAATGACTTGCTAAAATCATCTACTAAAGCAGACGAACCAGACAGGAAAAACTTGTTGGGAGATTTCATGAGCATTTCCAACGGTATGGTGAAAATTGTGGATCAGGGAGGGGAGGTAGGAGATGCAAATGGAATCTTCTGAAAATGTCCAGAATTCAAACCACCTGATCACCAGAACACGGGATTAGCCAGAACATTAATATATTCCCACTTCGAACCAAAGCTTTGATGGCACGAAGCAAGAGTCCGACCCTCCCTAGAAGAGCTCCCTTGTATCTTCTATCCAAGCATCTATCCAATTAGCCTTTTGCCCTTCAATACACACACTCATATCCATTTCACCTGTACATTCTGTCATCCATTAATTCTTTCATCCATCATCCAGTCTATCATCATCCCATCCATCCTTCCACATATACTTTCATCTCTCCATCCTTTGAACCACCCCCCCATTCCTTTAAACCATTCATGCATCTGTTAACTCGCCTATGGATGCATCCTTTCACCCATTCGCCCTTTCACCACACACATCCTTTCACCCATTCATCCACCCATCCTTTCACCCACTCTCCCATCCTTTCACCCACCCACGGATCCTTTCACCCACATGAGAACAGAGGAGTGTCGACCCTCTGCTGGAGAGCAGGAAACATGAAAAAATTAAATGGTAATAAAACAGATTACCATTATATTTTTCGCGCTGGCAGCAGCCAAGTCTGAGGGCGGGGCAGCAGCAGGGAGGAATAGTGTGCACTTCAGTTTAAAGTCCGCATGTTACGTTGGCCGGATGTCTTGCGACGGCCAGCCTGACATGCGCACTTTAAACACTCCAAGCCGAGCTAAGTCAGCTGGGTGGAGAGAATGCACAGGACCCCAGTGCTTCAAGGAGCGTCAAACCAGCGCACTCCAGTCAATCCTGGATTGGTAGAGAGGTTAGTTGAACGAGGCACTGGGAGTTTGCTGCCTGTGCTGGATGAGCCACCAACTGCTGAGACGAAGAGGAGCAGTGGGTAAGTAAATCTTTCTTTTTTTAAATTTAATTTAACTCACTGACAGGCACTTTGAGAAACTCGCAGTGCCTTAAGTCTCAACTCTAGAGCTCTCAATCATGGCTGTTAAAAACACCATCTTTCTTTAGCTTTAATTATGAGCTTTTGTCTGCCGAGTTACTGATGGAAAAGGCCGATAAAGAACTCCACTGCGGCTGTAGCTGGTAAAGCGGGGGTTCATGATGCCCTTGCACCCCCGCGAGAGCACAAAAGAAGGTCTCCATAGTTTTAATGAGCTTTATGATCACATGCTACAGCATAGGAACACCAGTGGTGTCTAATGAAGAAAGACTCAGGGCAAAGCAATCTTCCAGAGGAGAGAGAGGGGGCCACCAGTCCCAGTCAATCAAGAAGCAGTGGGCGAAAGAAAAAGCTGTCCAACTTTCCACAGAGGGATTCAGACACAGACGACAAAAACGTTCTTCCATGCAGAACCAGAAAAGAAGTCTCAAGGACTAGCTACCTGATGTATCAATTAATGGTCAAACCGAAGTTTGGAGAACAAAGGAGGTCATGCAAGGGACAATCACTCCTGTGTGTAGCTATACAGGGGATTTAGTACAAACCCTGGAGAAGTTAAGAAAAGTCCCTGGGTCTCTCAATTCAAAGAGAAGAGCGAGAGGCTCTCCCTCTTAGAGATCGAAGTATTATAGGTGGCAAAACACAGATACCAGAGGGAGGGACTCCAACAACTGCAGACGAGACTTATTCATAATGGAGCCATCGGGCTCACATGGACTAACCAAGTAAATGTCACGGTAGGGAGTTAGGACCCAGTGCCATGTGTGCCAGTCAACTGCTCTGCGAATCACAGAATCCCAAGATGGACGTAGTTCCAAACAGAGTGGAGTCAAGAGGTTAGGGCTTCCACGACTTTGGAAGACGAAGGAGATGCATTGGTGCTGTAGGCTGCCAATGAGGAATCAGAGGTTCTGATTCCTAGACTCTGCAACCTACTGAGGATGTGCAAACACTGCTGTTCCAGAGGGCATGTCTGGTTAAGTGAGCTTGCTTAGAGATGAGCTGCTACCTTCAAAAGAATAAACAAGCATTTGCAATGCAATAGGTCTTGCATTAGTTAAAGTTTAAGCTATTGGCATTGCAAATGATGTTTCTTATATATTTTTTTGTTAAAAAAAAAAAAATTCCAGCAGTAGCATAAGTAATAAAAGAAAATCCGCAAAGAAAAAGGGTGCAGTACCACAGGCTGTTACTAGGTGTCCGTGTGGAGTTGTAACGGGGTCTCTATTAGCCACATAAGGTACTGCACCCTTAATGCAACTATAAAGAGAACTTGCAACTGAGCATACGTTTCCATTTGTTTTTATTGGAAGAGAGATTTTCTTTTAGCTTGCGTTTTCAAAATGAACCATTGTTGTTTATTTAGCATCTCACTTCCAATAAAAACAAATGGAAACGTATGCTCAGCTGCAATCTTTTTTTTTTTTTTTTTTTACAATTGCATTAAGGGTGCTGTACCTTATGTGGCTATTAGAGGTCCCTTTGCAACTGCACAAGGACACCTGGTAACCGCCTGTGGTACTGCACCCTTTCCTTGCTTTGTGGATTTTCTTTCATTCTCCTTAAGCTAATGCTGGGATATTTTTTGACAAAAAACAATCTAAACAACATTAGCATCTGCAATGCCTATAGCTCAAACTTTCACTAATGCGAGACCTATTGCATTGCAAATGCTTGTTTTATTTTTGACGTTTTCTGCTTGATAATCTTTGTTTCATTTACCAATCTAAGTGGAGCCTGCCATCCTAAATCAGTAAAAAAAATTGCTTAAATGGTGCCCGCGGCATACCGCATGTGCGCGCATGTCTTCTGACGCACATCAGTGGAATGACTTGATCCAGGGCCCAAGTCGGGGGTACACATGGGTAGATAGCGTCCACCCACTATTTTCACAAGGTGGACGCCATCTACCTTGCCAAGAGGTTGGGCCCCACTGAAATGAACTCGCCCCGGTGTAATTTTCAGGCACCGTGACACATTTAGCAGCACCTGCACCTTGTCTGCTTTTGTTCTAAGCAGGAACATGCAGACTGGGAAGAGGGCTTTATTTTAAATTCCAGCTGGGCCCAAAACAAAGGCCGACTTTACGGGTCCATCGGGATTCCTTTTGTTCGGGTATGCTTGGCTGGGAGCCTCACACCTAGATGCAAATACAATGGAGGAGAAACAAAGGCACACCGCTTGTTGTTACTTCACAGGTACTTAAAAGAGGCGTGGTTTTGACTTTGTTCAGTCCCTGTGTATAAGATATGCATTCACTGTGAAAATGTGAGCTGTTGGTCTGTCACAGTATTTACACAAATAATAGTTTAAATACCACTATTTTGGTTTATTTCTTTGATAGCGCTACTCACACTCATCACACGTATACATTATACATGGACAAGAAGTCATAAGTGTGTACAGCAATGTACAGGATGATGTTTTATATAAGACAGAATAACAAGCTGTGTAGGAGTCACAGGACCTTTGTTGTTCACTGTGCTATATTAGGATTACAATTTATGGACTGCAAGTAACAAAATGATCTCTGCGTTAAAAGCAGTAACCCTCTTGCATATCTACATAAAATAAAAATCTGCTGGCTGCATGTTACATGACGTGCTTTGTGGGAGACAGACACATTAACCATCTATGCTACTTTTATTCAAAACTGGGTCTAGACAAAATTCAGATTTTTCCAGCAAATGTGTTAACCTCGAGAGTTCTCTCCATTATTATTATTATTCCGTGAGATTTAGCTGGCACACAAAGATCTCTGCAGACGTTGGAAGCATTTAATTATTACAGATTCACCGCCATGTTTCTCCTCGCTGCCAGTTTTAGTGGCAAAGTTTTAAAAAAAACTATGTATAAATTGAGGCCCTGATTTTGCGTTGGGATTGCGTCACTTTTTGGGCAAAACCCAGATGCATAATCTCATTTGGTGAATCTAGCAGTGCGCTCAAATGAACTCTTGATAAACCTGCTAAACGTGGGTGAAGTCTTAAGATCGGATTCCCCTTCCTGTGATGTTACATTCTGTGATGCCATGTGCCATTACATCCCACGCCATGATGACACTTGGATACTGGCTAACTTGGTTAGTCCTGCCCCCCACGCCCCATTCTGTTTTTTTAAGACTTGTGCCCATACGCGACCACCATTGCACCTTTTTTTTTTTTTTTTTAAAGATGCTGCAAAGTGTGTTCCGACGTTGCACTGTACCGCCAAAAGTATGTGTTAAAGCAAATGCCTCGCAAGGTGAAGCGTCTTGGCTTTGCCAATGCATGTTCATTAAAGCAGCTATGCATTTTATGACATAAATGATAAAGAGCAATGTGACCCCATACACTGTCCTCAGAAGTTCTGTGCAGTGAATATGCGTTTATCGCGCGAGCTTACATTTATATGTATCCCGTGCTGCTGACTTAGAGTTATTGTCCCAGAGGTTTCAAATCTGCTGCCTGCGAACTGTGGAAACCCCTCCGTATTGCCCACACGTGTGGAAATGCTGCTGATCCTGGAGGCAGTCAGGTAATTGCCGCATTGTGGTATTGCCCTCATTGAGTTAGCCTGGTTCTCGAGCAGGGGTCGGTCAGCGGCCTGCCTTGCTTTTGCTCTAAAACCCCATCCTGCCTTTGGAATAAGCATGTGGGGTGTAGTGTGTTGTGTTTTGGCACAGCTGTGAACAGGACGCGCCCCTCCCTGCACACAGCCTGGCTCTGCAGGTTAATAACTTTCTCCATTCTGCTCTTCACGAGTGACGCGATCTTGGCTCCGAGGACATGGCGTAGTGTCGCCGTGCAGTGTGTGCTGCGCTGTAGGTGTTCTACGGGGGAGGTGGCACTGCAGGTAGGAGGGCCCTGGGCCTCATCCGGGTCCTGGCGGGCCGAGCTCCCCCGGGGGCACCATGCGCGCTTTTTATGACTTGCGGAGCCTCCTGTGTCGGCTCGGGTTACCCTGGCACAGCCCCGCGCCGCTCTTTGGGCGGCATGCACACAGCGTGCAAAGAGCGGGGGGACTAGAGCCATGTGTCCGGTGGGAGCTGCGACTAGACACCGCTCGGGGAACCAGCTAGTTAAAGCTTGCACGTGAGGCCACCCTGGTGCAGAACAGGAGTCGGCACTGATGCTGCGGGGGCGTGTGCACGTCGGTGTGTTAGTGCACACATCCGTCCGGCTGGAAGGGGGAGAGAGGCGCTAGACAAAGGAACAGGCCGCCTTAAAGATGTGTGCGGTGATCGGTGCCACCTGTGAGGTGGTGGCCGTGTGCGGCACACGACGGAGGTAACGGGCTCGAGTTACAGGTGGTGGCGGGCGTCGCACAGACCAGGAGCGTCCGTGTAGAGCCGGTGTTTGTACTCTGTAGACATGCGGTTAAGTGCCTTCTGAGGCGCACAAGTGTGCATCCGAGATCCGAACGTGTCGTGTGCAGCATGCGGAGGGGAGGCGGGCACTCACGGTGGCGATGCACGAAGATGCTCACGCGTGAGGGGTGCGGCGAATGAGCCCCGTGCAAACAGTGAGTGAGGAGGTGAAGGGGATTATTATTATTTTTTTTTTGTTGGAAGTGTGAGTAGTCAAGTGCCCTCGGCAGGGTGCGGCGAGGGCTCACGTGCTGGCATTCCGGGGGCGAATGATGGTGAAGTATTCTGCAGCACAGAAGTGGTCTGTGCGCTTCTTTTTGCCATCTTGCACACTCACTAACTGGAAATATTTTCGAGTGAATGCCTTTTCTTTTGACAGCAGAAGTCAGAAACACAGAGGCAGTTGCTGCCCCCTGGTTTGTCGTGTTTCCCAGCTCCTTTGTCCGGAAAATATGTATTAACTTGAAAAAAATATTCCGATTTGCTATATGTGCTCAAGACGCCCAAAAGACGCGCACATATCCCCTCTGCACTGGCGCAGCGCAGGAGACGCCATCGGGTGTCATTTGTGGAATTACAGCAACAACTCCTGCACAGTGGTGGAGATGAAGGGACGTGTCCTGTGCGCTTCAGCAGGACATCCACAGAAGTGTGCTGTTCGGTGTGTGACGGCACAGCAAAGAGCTGTGTGCAGCGTGTGAAGGTACAGGGGCGTGTGCTATTTCGTCTGTAGAGTGCGCAGGACAGAGAGTCCTGCAAAGGGAAGCCACCTAGGTAGTAGCAGTGAGATACGGTAACTATTCTTCACAGAGTGCCCAGATAAACGTGCCCTTGGCAGTGTGCGGAGATGTAGACAGGTATCTTGTGCAGTGATGCAAAATGCAGCTCGTGGTGTGCAGTACACAAAGAGGCACAGGAGTGTGCTGTGCACGGTGCGCAGTACCATAGACTCGTACCGCGCATTGTGGTACGATCAGTGGTCAAAGTGGGCGGAATCGGCAGGGCATGGTGTGCCTCTACTTCTTCAATTTAAATAAATCCGTTCCCCCTACTTTTTTCTTTTAAAAATGCGCTCCAGGACGGCGGAGATAGTCTGTTGGGGGACGGGCGGGATGGGCAGAGAAGGAAAAGGACTCTGTCTCTACTTTCTTGCCCAGAAAACTAGTGATGCGCGCGCACCACAGAGGAGCGGGGGGAGGGAGCGCGGCAGCAGACGAACGCGCGCTGCTGCGCGTTCTGGCCACCGTCGGGAATGGGCGCGGCAAAGGCGGGACATGTGCCCGCCTTTGACCAATTGCGTGCCGTCTCCGCAAAAAAAAGGCACGCTCCAGCCAATGTGGGCTTCCGAAAGCAAAACCACACGCACGAGCGTGTGGGTAGCTTTCAGAAGCCCTTTCTAGAGGTCTCACGCTGCGCGAGCCGCGCTGCGCGAGCAGTGCTGCGCACTGCAACGCTAGGCGCGAGACCTAAAAAGCATCCTCAATGAGATCCTCCTATGAAAGGAGAAGGAAGCCACAGACTGAGCCTTCGCTTCATAATTGTATCTGTATACTTGCTGATTAAGTCTGAAACTGCAGCAGCCAAGTCTCAGCCAAAATGCCAGAACTGCTGGGAGCCACTGTCAGCAATATTCAGTTATATAATTTCTGAATTTGTGGAGGTTGAGTGCATGAGTTTTTTCTTTTTTTAAATGAAAATCTATTTGTTGCCCGTTAGGATCCTGTGCACATCTGCAAGCAGTCTGTTCATATTATCTCAGTAGCAGTTTGATAAGGTGGTGAAAAGCATGTTATGCTTGTCATTTTTTTCTCGACACTTACATACTTCTAGTAGCACATTTTGTCTTCCAACCATTAACCAGAGGTCTAAAAAATGTTTCCTGTTTTTGTATTTTTTTAGGAGTTTCCCTCTAGGCCTGAGAGCTTTCAAAGTACAATGCCTAGCTTTGGTTACTTCCTATGGAATCATGTTATTGTGACTGTATATTTTGGGCCAGAATCACTGACTCTTTAGTTAGTGATGACTGCTGTCTTGCTATAGAATGAGCTTGCAACACTGTTGAGGATCCCCCATTTAAAACTGACTTTTTATAACAAATCAAACAAAGGGCAGCCAAGATGGCAGTCAATTTCTTGTGCTCCAATCCTGTACAAGAGTGAGTTTTTCTTTCATGGCGGCTTAGAAACGGACAAGTGCAACTTTCGAAAAAAGCAGCAGGCTGGTGCAGAAGATTGGGAAAGGCAAAGTAAACAATTGTAGCTGCACTTTGCTTACAATTGCCAGGATTCCTCTATTCTATGATATCCAACATCTCCTTTGTGGCTCTCATTCCGATCCTAAAAAGAGGAGAGTGGTCCGGGAGGAGGGGTGGTCTTTTGAACATAAAAACAACACTTGACTCAAGACCAATGTTGTACAGTTAATATAAATATGTGGGTAAGATAAAACCTGCAAAGAGTGTCAACTTTAAAAATAAATGTCCAGAAAAAGATCAAACTATCAGCCAACAAACCTTCCACAAGACGTGATAAAAAATACAGAGGACAAATCATTATTATTGCTTGGCTGTACCACTAGGTTCAGAGGACAGATTCAAATATAGAGGGAAAAGAGAATGAATTGTACTTGTCTGTTACCATACTCAATCTATAGAAAAAAATCCTAGGTTACCATGTAGTCCCGTATCAGGAAGGGGATTAGAGTCAAAGTGTAGGATTAGGGAAAGGAGATTCTGACATTTCTTCAAGAAGGACTGATAATGTCTGTGGGTAATCAAAAATACTCGATCTACAATACTTCTACTGGTTCTGGTGCCTAGTTTCATTTCCCACTAAGAGCTGCCATGTCAAGCAAACTCTAGAGATTCTCAGAGGACCAGTGTAATGAGGATCTCCAGGCAACTAACGTATTTGATTCTGAACAGAACATCTGGTGCAAGCAGACACAGCAAAAGCAGGTCACACAGAATGGCCATGCAAGACTGCAGGGTTAGTCTGAAAAACAGACTACTCCGTGTATGTGTAATTTGTAAATCGGTGTTGACAAGTTTCTTGAAGTAACTTTTTTATACTTCACGATCTCTGAACTTCACGAAGCTGTCGTAGTGTAAAAAAATACAATAGTGTCTGAGAACACATGCGAAAAATCCTGAGAGATTTGCATAGTAAACAACCTTGGAAACTTTAGAAAGTTGTATATGTTGTTACAACACTGGTAAAATGCCTCTAAGGAATAAAATGGTCGCAGAAGCTGCAGGGTGTACTAAAACAGAGCTGAGCAGGGACGAAAACACAGGAAATCTGGTGACTTAACTACCAAGCCACGATAAAGATCGCAAGGCCACAATCTCAGTCCACACAGATCGGCAGAAAACTTGGAACTGAAGGGGAGTGTACAAGAGAAACATGGGGACAAAGGCTAAAATAAATGGTGAAGGATGCTCGCCTGCTACCAGCTGGGCTGCCAAACGTTACAGTATTGGCAACAAGGTTAGACTCTTCCCACATATGAACAAAGGGAGCTGTAAGCGAGACTAGCATTAACATAAAATAAAACGTTTATCTTGTAGACATATATGGCTTTTATTATACACGTTGTATAATTCAACACACATTTGTATTATGCTTGCAACTGCATAAACTATTTCATTTTCCCAATAATCAATAAATACAGGTGTATTGGTGCATTAAGGCGTAGTCTGCAAACAAAACCATCTGAGTAACACAATGTTAAACACATTTCACCTACTTTGAGTGACACAAAAAGCACACTCTGAAAAACTGCATTGGCATCACTGCAGAACTCCACAAAACACGTCAGATGTGTTACCCTTTCTCTTTCGCCCTTTCACACTGGCATGCTTGCATCGGCAGTGTGATTCGACTTTTCATACTTTAGTCTTTCAAAACATTTTTTTGATATAGTAGTAGAAAACAACTTAGCAGTTTAAGGGAATCCCTTGCGTCATGTGACAAGTTATGGCATGCAGCTACACGGCATAACCATGTTAGGAAAGCCAGGATGCAGTGCTGTATATTTATCTGCAGAGGTTTATGCAGGCTCACACAAGCCATCCTGTACCACTTACCAGCTTAATAAACTGCAGAGAAAGAGACCACAGCATCAGAAAGAAGGAGAAGCAAACTGAAAGTGTAAGGTGACTACTTCGAAGGGAAAAACTGGCAAGCACAGATGTTATATGAGGTGTCATTAAAAAGAAAAGATAATGAGAAGACGTAAAATGACCTTAATGCTTTTATAGTTTAATTTCTGGGTTCAATAAAAAAGACAAATGTGAACATGCTGCGTTACTGCGTAAATAACGTCTGTTACATTTATTTATTACCTTTATCAAACTATATATGTACTTATGTAGATTATTTTGTAGATTATATCTTTAAACGGAAAAGAACAAGTGGATCTAATAAATGGCACTTTTATTGTTCAGCAATGAAAAACAATTACCATGTCACTGCATTACATAAAAGAAAGTGGTAAAAATGTATTAGTACACCATGCCTTTGCCACCAGAGTACACATTTCAATAAGATCTCAGAAACAAATACACATCTCCATGGGCAAACTTAACTTAGAATTTCTGACACACGTCGAAATTGTGCGGCATTCAGAATGTTATCATTAATTTATAGAAAACCGCCCGATTCAGATCATATGAATAGTATAGGCTGTTTTAGGCAAGTAAAGGGCGCCCATACCCATAGCCTCGAAACTTAAACTACTGTTTCATTCAGCACTCTAATTCAAACCCCATGCTACTGCAACCATAAACGGCCCCATTGCCAGCTCCTTTGCCTAAAAAAACAAGCATTTGCAATGCAATAGGTGTCGCATTTACGAGAGTTTGAGCTATTGGCATTGTAAATGACAATGCCTCTTATTTATGTGTTGTTTTTAAAACAGATAAATAAAAGGCATTGTCATTTACAATGTCAATAGCTTAAACTCTCGCAAAGGCCAGACCAATTGCATTGCAAATGCGTTTGGCGCCCGTGCTATAAAGATTTTTTAAAAAGCGTTAGGAGAGAACGTGTCCTGGCAGGACAAAGCTATTTGAGAAAATAGTGCTGGGAGACTGTAATTAATGCCTACCGAGTAACAACACACGTAACAGTGATCGTCCTCTTGGGAGGTTACAAAATAAGACAAGGTGGTACTAAGAAGGGACCACTAAGCCTATTGACCAATGAAAAGCCACAGTTTACAGTGGACAGTAACACAAGCCAATGAAAAATATGGGCGGAGAGTGGGCGGAGCTTCAAGTCTATACCTGAATACAGCATGTCTCGCAGAGAAGTGCATGCATTGCCCAGGAGTGACCTAAAAATACTCCTACCAACCAGGACAAACAATGGGGAGTCTTAGGCACGCAGACGTCCTGCCTTCCAGAACCCAACACCGAGAAGGTGGACAACTGACCTGGGGGCTCACGTCCTTAGGCTGGAGTATGCAGAGGAAGCTGAGGGAGCAGCGGCAGATCTAGAAACCGCCAGAATATTCACCACAGGTATTAACCGATGACTATCACACTGGACTGAGGAGCTTCATGTGGATGCCCACAGAGCGGGGTTCTATTTACTCATTATTATTAATAAACTAATCTCTAAAGTGCTCGATTGCCTGACAGGCGTCCTGGCTCTGAGACTTACCGGTACAGCAACCTAACCTCTCCAGCATTTATATGGTGAACAGCCAGGTTTTAAGTGACTTCCTAAACTGATTGAGGTCCGCTGTCTGTCAGAGAAATTGGTAGGCTGTTCCATAGACGCGCAGCTTGTACCGAGAACACCCTGCCCCCTGCTCATGAAAGTCTGAATCTGTGCTAAGTTAGAAGACTGGCTTATGCCGATTACAGCAGATGGCCAGGGCACTCCCGCGTAAATTTGTTCGGCAAGTAGACAGGACCAGTCTGATGAAAGTCCCTGTGAACAATACAGAGAGACAGGAAAATCATCCATTTTGCTACGGGTATCCAGTGCAATTTCTTTAGCACAGCCGTTGAGATTCATGGGAGTGGCACGACCAATGAAGCTGCAGCATTTCTTTTCAGAGCGAGACGTGTGATGAAACAATCTGATGCTCCCAGTGTTGCGTAGGCTAAGACTCTGGTGTAGCTCTACAAGATTTGCATTCCGGCCCAGGGGTGGCCCAAGTGCATTTAGTTCAATACACCAGCTCTGAATGTGAAAGACGGGTTATTGCAGTCCCGCAGAATTCTATTCAATATATAACTGAAGTGAAATCATTGTATTTGGGTTAGTAACAATCCCCATCAAGTTAGGCGGAGAGTCAAGAAGTCACACCGTTAGTGAAATTTCAGTACCATAGGGTGAGACACGCCATGCGAGAGATACTGGGCGACGAAACGGCGGAGCCACCGGAGGTAGCTCCTCTTACACTTATGTTGAAATCAGAATCCCCCTGCAGATTAGTGTCCAATATTTATGGAGTGGTGCAAGCCTACCGTAAGAATTTTTATACAAAGTCCAGGCTGGTGTGGCAGAATGATCTAGGCATGATTATCGATGACGACACCTGGAGATACAGTTGCGAAGCGACGCGGCGGGTCTCCTTGAACGGCCGTCACCGACTAATTCATTTCAAATACTTGCAAAGAGTCTACTGCACGCCTGAGCGTCTTTTTCGATATGGGTTGCGTGAGACAGCTGAGTGTGAAAGGTGCAGAGCGAGCCCTGCAGATTTCTTTCATGTGGCTTGGTTATGTCCAACGATCGCCAAATATTGGGAGAAGATATTCCAGACACTGAGCGACATTACTGAGGTGACTATATCCCCTGATCCGTTGATTGCATTGTTGGGTTATACTAAGAAAATAAAGAAGGGAATTCGAAGATTGGTTGAAATGGGTTTATTAATTGCAAAGCGTAGAATAGCAATGCGCTGGGCGCGTGGCCCCACACCCACTATGCAGGAGTGGTCATGGGATATGTTATACTGCAACACAGACGGAATTGTACAGTGAGCTACTCCCCCTCCAGAGTCACCCAAAGAATTTCTGGGGATTGTACCAAGTATACTTAGCGGAAAAGGCTCTACCGGCCTCTGACTCTGTCCCTGATACGGCAGACACCTCACTGTGATTGTCAATGCTGGCAGCTAGCACGTAACTGGTTCTTGGGGTCGAATTGAGTAATCAACCTGACATCTGTTTTAAAGTATTAGTGACATATAGTTGTACCCGCTGTGTACTTTTGAAGACACTACTGTGGTTCTTGTTTGTTTACAATTGGATTTAATTTCTTTTTCTTTGTTCCCCCTTATGTAAATGCTTCAAGTATGCATACTATGTCATGTACTATTCATGTTGCTCAGCTAAAAGAAGCAAAAAATGTCTCTATTAATATGTAAACCTCAATAAATACAATTAAAAAAAAAACAATCCCCATCAAGTTGATCAAGGGTGCCGTTGTAATGGTAAACCTGTTTTGCTCTTCACGATTTCATATTCACAAAACTAAGAAGAACATACACTTTTAATTAAAGGTATTTATACAACAGCATGCACCTGTTTCTCAGTACATCTAAAATAATCACACAGGATATCATTAAAACAGCAAGAAGGTACATTATACATAACGAAAATGGTTAAAATGTCTTCTAAAAGCCTAACACCCTAAATCTACTTCCATGCTCTACCCTAGGAGAGCATTTAGTAGAGCAACTTACAGACTAGCGTTTCTTGGGAAGAAGCATCGCACATCGTATCTTGTTGACAGTTGGGCTGTCGTTATCAGAAGGGCCATTGAGGAAGCGTTCCCTGCGAAAGGCAAACACACGCTGTGGTGGCAGTTTTCCTCTGGTACTCGGCTCTTTTAAACTTCAGGCAAGGTGCATCAGTTTCTCTTAATGCCTGCGATAACCATGATCATCTTCGCACGGTATCTTGCAGAATAATCTGGGATGAAGGACCTCTCTACATAAGGGGCTGAGTGGTGGTCCTTCAATACTAAACGTTATCAGGGATGAAGACTTTTGATCTAGTTTGAGAAATGTTGCATATAGATTACAGGCACAAGAGGTGTCCTAGACATATCTCTAAGAAGATGGGAGATGAGTGGATGTCAATTTGAACTACACCTCTTTGATAAATTATCTATGGAGGGTTTTTGGTGGCCTTAACATACTGACAGGGGGCACTTGTCCCAGACTCAGTGTCTCATCATGTGTTAGATCGGAGTCATTAACAGAACGCTCTGTCACTTTCTGTTCTTACCTCGGTTTGATAAATAAGGGAGAAATTACATTCATGGTTTTTGTTGTTTATAACAGATAAGAGAGTTTTTTTTCTGGAGTGTGATACAGGATAGATTTGTGGGCCTATTTGGAATGGAGTCGGACCTTAGGGACTTTACGTCACCAGGAACAAAGAACTATCATAGTCTAAATATAGTAGGCTGAACAATCAGAGGTCTGTCTGTAGCTGGAAGAAGAGGTAGAAGCTTCCGGAGAACTTTGAGTAAAAAGAATCAGGTACGTGTCAGCCTATTCACGTGAGAAGCCAAAAGATAGGTCGCTATCAAAAAATGAAACCAAGACAGTTAACCTCAGAAGAGGAAAGTTGGAATGGGGAGGGCAAAAATCTACCAGCAATGCCCGAGGAATCTTACTAGCGGTGCAACAGAGTACCTCTGTGTTATCCTTGTTTAATTTGAGGGAATTCAGTCAACTAATTGGTAACTTTCCGTATACATTGCTGGAAGCGGTCATATGATGTGGCATCTTAGGATCCACAGATATTACAAGATTGGGATCATCTACGTAATTCATAAAGACTACCCCCAGATGGCGAAGGAGCTGGGCCAACGGACTTATGTAGATACGAAATAAAGCAGGGCTCTGCGCAGACCCCGGAAGTACCCGGTTTCATGCTTCGGAATTCCGAATGATACAGTGGAAGATGGATCGCCTGTGCTCCATTGTCCAAATAGGATGTACACCATCTCAGAGCTTTACCCTTTATGCTGATTTCGGATAGTCTTAAAATCAGTATCTCATGGGAGAACGCATCAAATGCAGCCAATAGATCTAATAACCAGGGCCACAAAGTCATCAGGTCATCCAGGACGGAGACCAATGTGGTGTCTGTACCATGCATTGGAAGGAAATCCAAATGAGCTGGATCCATCAACTCAATACTCTCAAGACAGCTCACTAAAATAAAGTTCACATGCTTTGCTAAGATTTTCACTGGAAATGGAAGCAGTGAAATGGGCCGATAGATACTGAAAATAGTGGGATCCGCAGTTGTTTTTTTAAGACGTGCCATCACACATGCTTTCTTACAATCATAGGAAACCATCCCCGAAGACAAAGAGGCATTATAGACAGGGTGTAAAACTTAAGACAACATGCCAGCCACACTTTAGGCATCATCACATCAACCAGACATAACAGGCAGCGGCAACTCACAAAAACCCAGGTTGGAGAGCTGACCAAAGTCTCCCAAAGTAACTGACCTGCTCACAATTCCTTCTTCAATGATGACCAGAGTGTCATCATCCCCCATAACCATATCATACTGGTCGGGATTCTGGGGGGAGGTTTCTTCCGCCCCATTCATGGAAGAGGACAGGCCTAACATAATGGTAGTGATTTTCTTTTCAAAATAAATTACCAAGTAGTCATATAGAGCATGAGAATGCTTTGTTGGAAAAGTGACACTGGATGGGTTTGCTAGCTGGTAGGTTGTTTCCCTTCGACACCATGTCTTCTAAGAACACCCTTCCAAATATTAAAAAGGACCAAAATGTGATCGGACCCGGCCTGGAGCACAATGGATTCTCTATCCATTACGCCCTTAGAGCCAAAAATCAAATCTAAAGCATGGCCAGTGCTATGCGTGGGGCGACTGACTATTGTATCAACCTAATAGCGTCATATTTATGGGTTACTGAGAAAGTTGCCCTCCACTCTAGGATTATGTTTAAGTAGGTAGGCTCCACGAACCTGGTTCTTTCCCATAATGGAACACGCTGCTATCTTATGCATAAATTGCACAATTTTGCACTATTTTTATGCACTGCACTTTTACTCCCTAGGTGGGTTGGCAGATTGTTTACAACTGAAAAGAAGATAATTCCCAAATGTTCTTATAGTTTTTTAATTGATAGTGATGAATATGGTTTTCTTTCATTAAGGATATTGCCTCTGATGTTAAGGCGCATCTTTTTCACTGCACTCGCACTTTACTGTATCTGAAGTATTTAAACATGCTTTTTCCTTAGGTTGTATGCCTTTGATGGAAAGGCGTATTTTTAGCACTTCATTGTATTTGCATTTTAATGTTTCAGATTAACTTATTGATAGATTGCTGTGCACATGCTTTTAAGGAGTTGTTTTTTTTATTGCATGTTCTTAAAATATTGTAAGGCTGTCAGCTAAAACAATAAATAAACTCTGAAACGCTGATAAAGGAAAGGTGTAAGTGTTTGCTAATCTGAAAGTAGCAGTAGAATTTGTGATGTTAAGTGGGTCTGTGTCACTCGACCCAAGTAAGGTGATATGGCTGCACCAAGCTGCCTGCCATGTGATCTGTGTGTAGTTTATGGAAACAGTCTGAAGTTACTTTCCCTCCTGAAGGTCAGAGAATATGAACAATAGCACGTATCCTGTGTGTTGCACTAACAGCCTGAACTTGTGTTGAATGTTAGAGTGTATTGTTATGTTTGTTACCTTTCCCCAGCAGTTATTCCCTCACTCAGCTGTCACTGGGTGTATAGTGATACTTGATGGGCAATCTTGACTTTTCTTGCTATTTCCGAGTTTTGCTGTAACAGATTATGCAAAACTAAGTCTCAATGTTTATATCTTAGTAAATACTGCTGTATTGATACTCTCAATAAAAAGATTTAGACCATAAAATAATGGCTAACTATGAGAAAGACTCTGAAGGAAAAATAGAAGATAGTTAACAGTCCCTACTCATCAGGAGTAAAAGTAGATAGGGCTGCTGGTTATTGTTTCAGAGTCTTGTTTTTCTGTGAAATGGCTCCACTAATGACATGTACAAGTGCCAAACAGATGCATTACTGGGAATTAATAGAACAACAAGGCTATGAACAAATAAAACATGCAAAAACAAATCCATTTAAACATTTGATTGTCATATAAAAACAGACCATCTTATCAAGGAGAGCTCACCACAAAGGGTGTAAAAAAAGAAGATAGATGAATCCATTAAAAAGAGTTGAGAGACTGAAGCAGCACTAGTTGAGAAGATGCATCAGATCAGCAGAGAACAACCTTTTCACTACCTTAGGCTTCAACATGCCAGAAACGAGTACCATTGAACTAAACACTCAAACTTAACAAAGGACCGGTAAAGAGGGTTAAATCAAGGTCCTTGAGCCAGCTCCCCCAAGCTTTACGATCAGCAGGCCTTCCTGACTGTCGCAGCTTGCGTCCCCTCATTGCTGCTCCCACGTGTTTAGTGTGTTTATACTGTTTACGCCTCTGTTTACTGCTGTTACTTATTTGTTAGCCTTAACTTTGTCTTCATTGTCTTTAGTTGCCATTAGTTTCTCTAAATAACCATAAATGCCTCTTTTGTAACACTGTTGGTGTCATTTATTTTTAACCGTAATAGCCTAATTTTGTATCACTACTGTCACCATTTATATTGTTTAATATAGTAAAAGCTTTTTGTAACTCTGTTGCTAATTCCGTCATCTTGGTGTTCGATACATTGTTGCCCGTATCGCTGTACTGGCGATTTTACTGAGCTGGCCCGCCTCGCCGCTCGCTCTTTTCTCACAGTTTTTTGCCATCCCCACTTCCCACAACTTGCGCCCCTCCCTCCTGCCAGGACCTACTTAATGGAGGCCACAGCATGGCCATTCTGAAGGCGTGCCTAAGGCAAGCCATGTGCGCCTATCTGTGCCTGGACCGTGCCCAGTGCCAGAAACCTTGACCCTTCTGCGACTCGCAGATACAGTGCTGCTGAAGTAAGAGCCCCAGGCTCCGCAACAACATCTGCTGGCGTATCTCCCCTCAAGTCGTGGTAGAATCTTTCACTTGCCGGAACTGTCTTTTCTCCTGCAACACCGGAGCACCTGCACACACAACGAGAATCACCACCATGCAGACCCCTACCGCTTAAACACAACTCCACTGCCTCTTTCTCAATGCACAATCTCTCTGCAGGCATGCCACCGAGATGTGGGACACCATCACCTCCCTCACCCCAACATAGTCTTCCTCACCGAGACCTGGCTAAGCCCAGTATCTGCACCCGACATTGCCTCAGCAACACCAGACGGCTACAAAATAGCACACTGAGACAGCATCAACATACACAGAGGTGGAATCGCAATCATCCACAAAGAAACCATCCACTGCACCACCTCCACGGACGACACCACCCCGATCATTGAACACCTCCACTTCCAACTCCACACCGACGGCAAAACCACCATCAGAGGCACCCTCGTCTACAGACCACCAGGACCTCACCCCAGCTTCTGCGACACCATCCTCAAATTCATTGTCCTGCTCGCCACTGACTCCAAACACTACATTTTTCTCAGCAACCTCAATTGTTACAGTGACGACACCAACACTGCCAACATCTTCGAAAGCATAGTCAACATAGGCCTCACCCAGCTAGTTACCAACCCCACTCACACCGGAGGACACACATAAGACCCTAACTTCATGGCCAGCGGCAGGGTCAAGTAAAGCCACGTCACCGAACTTACCTGGACAGACCATGCAATCAACCACTTCACCATCAAAGGACCCCCCTGCACCGCCACCAAGCCCTCCAGCACCGCCCACTGAAACTGGAGCAAATTATTTGAGAGCCAGTGGTCAAACGCCCTCAACACCTGCCACCCTGGCACCGCAACAAACCTAGAACAGGCTGTCAGAACTTCTCCGCTTGGATCACTGACTGTGCCGACAGGATTGCCCCCTTCAAACCCACCAAACGCAAGAGATCTTCCAAACAGGCCAGTTGGTACACCACGGAACTGAGAAGCACCAAACGAAACTGCAAGCGATTCAAAAGGAAATGGTGCACCAGCGAAGAGCCCACAGACCATGCCTCTCTCAAGACCTCTCTCAACCTATAGCTCCAACTCCTGAAAGAGACAAAAAGAAGCGTCCTCGCCGACTGCATTGAAGCCAGTTCAAACCACAGCAAAGAACTTTTCAACGTTGTCAAAGAATTCTCCAAACCATCAGCCACCGAAAACATTATCACACCCCTCCCCAGGAATTCTGCGACACTCCGTCGGACTTCTTCCACAACAAGATCTCCACTAGCTACAAAAACTTTGAACCCCGACACACAACCACCACGACACCCTCAGCCTTCTCGCTCCAACAGACATGAACGCCCACCTCCTGCTCACCACCTGGAATCAGATCACGACCGACACCACCGCAGCCATCACGAACTATGCCCACTCAGGAGCACCTACGGATCCCTGTCCTCACCACATCTTCTAACTCAGAAGTAAGATAATCTGCAAAGAACTCACCACCATCTTCAACGCATTCATCACTACGGCCACCTGCCCTGAAGAAAGGAAACACGCGGAAGTTAAACCCCTTCTCAAAAAACCTTCCACCGACCCCAGCGAACTTAAGAACTATCCTCCCATCTCTCTTCTCCCTTTTCCTGCCAAAGTTTTCGAAAAGGCCATCAACCCCCAACTGACTGAGCACCTGAGAGAAACAACCTTCTGGACACCTCCCAATATTAATTCCACTCCAACCACAGCATCAAAACCACCCTGATCACTACCACAGACGTCATCAGAACCCTTCTTGTCCTGGGCGATACGGCGGCCTGATCCTCCTCAATCTCTCAGCAGCGTTCAACACTGTATGCCATCACACTCTTATATCCAGAGACTTCACCACACTGGAATCCAAGGAGACATTCTCCTATATATAGCCTTCTTCCTCACCGGCAGAACCCAGAGAATCTGCCTACCTCCTTTCACCTCGGAACCTAAGAGCATTATCTGGGGCGTCCCTCAGCCCTACTCTGTTCAACACCAACATGACCCCCTTAGTCAGCATCGTCAGAACCCATGGACTAAACATCATATCCTACGCTGATGACACCCAGCTCATCCGCTCGCTTTCAGAAGACCCACCCACACCATGAACCACTTCCGCAGGTGCATGACAAGCGTCTCCGACTAGATGAAAGACGACTGCCTAAAACTCAACACCGATAAGACTTAAGTATTGATCTTCGGAGACAACACCTACCCGTGGAGAGACTCCTGGTGGCCTTCCGAAATAGGACCCTCACCCATGCCGACAGACCGTGCCCGCAACCTTGGCATCATCCTCAACAGCAATCTCACCATCAAAAACCAGATCAACGCAGTCTCCTCTGCCTGCTTCTTCACCCTTCGCATGCTCTGTAAGATCTTCAAATGGCTCCCTGTCAACACCAGACGAACCGTCACTCAAGCCCTTGTCACCAGCTGGCTGGACTACAGCAACGCACTCTACGTAGGAATCAGCTCTCACCTCCTGAAGAGACTACAGACCATACAGAATGTAGCGACCAGACTCCCCCTCGACCTCCCAAGTGGATCCACATAACCCCCACCTCAAGAAGCTCCACTGGCTCCCCATCCGGAGGAGATGTCGATTCAAGATGATAATGAACACCTACAAGGCTCTAAACAACCAGACACCAGCATACATCAACCACCGCCTGAACCTCCACCAACCCTCCAGACACATGTGCTCTACCTCCCTCTCCCTCGCTCACACCCCCCGAATCTGCAGTAGCAATAGTGGAGGACGCTGCTTCTCCGACCTCGCGGCGAAATCCTGGAATGACCTCCCCCTTCAACTTGGGACATCAGCCTCGCTGCTTGAATTCAGTAAAGGACTTAAGACCTGGCTGCTCAACTGATACTCCATTGCGGCAGGGTTATCAGCGCCTGGATACCCTCACGGGTGCCAAGCCACGCTATATAAATACTGTTCTGATCTGATCTTAAGTTTACCTAAATAAATGCTGGTTTCCCAAACGATAACAAGGTCACTCATGGAAAGAGGTCGCAAAAATGGCAACACTGCACTGAAAAGCACCAAAAAGGTGTTTGCACAAATGCAGCTATGACAAGACAAGTTTACTGCTGGGGTGTTTTAAGCAAGCTTTTTGCCAGAAGGCCTTTTGTGAGTGCAATGCATGTATGCTTCCCATGAAAATGGTTAAAGTGGACTCACTTGACAAGTTAATGTCCCAAATGGAAGCAGAACTCTCTGCAACCTGAGGTAAGGCGGTTTAAAAAATCCCAAAAGCATTTCTAAAACAAAGTCACTGTACACATGCACAATTAGCACCAAATATACTCAAGAGTAGTATACTCAAGGGCAAGTGCACTTCTTGCTTTTAATGGTGAGGAACAGTGATTTTAAGGACAAATTGATTCTTATCAGTGCAATTTTGCAAGAAGACTGATGTAGGTTAATTAAGGGGTTATTCAAAGGGCATGGTAAAGCCAGGATGGTGTGTCACAAGGTCGATGGGAGGGAAGATTTAGTCTAAGATTATCACCTGTTCTACTCTTCCCTAGGTGTTCCAGTGGCGAAGGCTATGCTTTATATACATCTTGTGAATTGAAGAGCAACATTTTTGGTGTGCTCTGGTCAGAATTGGTGACTGCAGTGTTGGACTTCTGAGTATCAGGACTCTTTTGGATTTACTCAAGGACCGATTAACGATTTGAACTTATAACTATCAATGACTCGATTTATTATGTTGGAGACAAACTTACGTCTAAATTCAGAGTCTGGTGAAATTAAGTTTGGAGATACTCAGTTTTATAGGTTTATTTAATCAAGAGTAGATCCTCCTGGACTGAAAGTCCTTGTAGCCGTTCTTCAACTTAGAAATCTGCCTTGTGCTAAGCAACCTTCTAAGTTGCTTTCCTTGTATTGTACAGTCCTAGCCAAGTGAAAATTAACCTTTGGGGAAGGAATGTATTTAAAAGCTTGAGAAGCTGAGTGACAAAAGCAGTCCTCACAGTGAATAGATTTCAATAACGCAATCATTTGAGCTATATGAAAATTGTAAATGAGCAAGCATCAGTATCTGCGGTGCAGATGCCAGAAGCCCATGTTCTCGGCTGACAATATCTAACACCTTTTAGAAGATAAAGAATACATTACTTTTCTCACATTTTAAACAAGGTTGCACTATTTTCAACAAATTGCAATCTGGAAAACATTAAAATATGATAGAATATAACTTATTTACACAATTATTGGTCTTCTGTAATCAAAATTTGATAAAATAACAGAATTACCTTGATTTCTCTTTGCTCTACTGATTTTTCCCATATTTGCTGATCATAGGCTCCAATCTAAAAAAACAAAGGCATAACACAATTTAAAAGATAAAATAATTTCATATATTTCAAATACACTTCACATATTTTCGCCATATGCCTAAAGACAGAGCACTTCGTCTCGTATAAAAAATGTCATGGTAGCCTGTACTGTTATAAATCTCATGGTTTTTCTCTTCTAGGTATCCCCCTTTTTAGGTTACATCTGTTCATCAGGAAAGTACGAATGACAAATATAGAATGCATGTTTGTTTAATTTCACTTTTCTGTGCAATGTGATAATCAAGGGTGCTTAAATAGATTCATTTTTTTAATCTCAGCTGCACTGCCGGTTCCAAAATAATTATTGCTGAGTTGAGAACAAGTGTTACATGAAAAGTTATAATTTCATTTGTCATTTAGTATTACTGTTCAAAGAGTACAGTTCCACAGGATGAAAATATATCAAAGTTCTTCAGGCCACTTTCTGAAAATTATTTTAAAAGATTAATAAATGGCCAGATAATATTATTTAAGTTTGGACCAGGGTGAGATGAGGGAGAGAGGAACTTTGTGCCAGGAGTCTGAGAGGAGACAGGTAATGCAGAACAGCTTCACCTACTTTCACTGAAGGTTAATGGGAGGCGTATTAAGTCTTCACTTTCTGGGGACTGATCAGCCTCCGCTATTATAATGAATAACAACTTCACAGGTATAAGAGTGTGAACCATCTCTGAAACTCATATTAGGCTTTACCTTTGGTGCTTTAGTTTAGTAAGCCAAATATATCTGGGTGGGTTGCTTTCAAGCTAAACAGCCAATATGATGGACTTTTTTCTAATGTTTACATTACTGGTACATGTTGCGACTACTAATCGGTTTGTCTTTATTATAGTGACAATATATATTGTGTGCACTAGGATATTATTCTTATTTTAAAGTAAATCTTTAAAATGTATTCATTGTTTGCTAGTGTTCTTGAGTGTGTCTATCTATCATTAAAGGGGGTTTGGGTTCCACTAACCATCCCTGTGACATTTCACAGATTTGATCATTACCTGAAATACATCTCACTCAAGGACTGTAGGTTGCAGTCCAACTGGCTTTTTGTCCTGGTTTGGCACATTGACAAAGCCCTTACTGCTGAGGAGGGTCTACAAAATGTCTGGGTCATTTTCTAGAAAATCTAGATGACCTATCAGTGCCATCCAGCTCTTTCCCTTGGGACCAGCAAGAACTTAAGGATTGGTGGCTGATTCACCATGTCCGCATAACAGCTCGGCAGACAAAAAAAAAATGCTAAAAGCACAAAAGTGGAGATTTGTTTTGAAAAGACAACACAAAATGTCTTCCATGTTCTGGGAGTTTTACCCCCATGTGTTTGAACATTTGTCGAGTTTTTGCTTGTTGAGACAGTCTTGTTGTAAATTGTGGTTCAGGACAGCGAATAAATAGATACAAATTGCAGAAGAGGAGGAGCCTCCTTACATGGGGCAGCCCTAATTAGGGTGTCTCAAAACTCCATCAAAGAACAAGTCAAGGAAATACATTTCCCAATTTAGGAAAAGTATAAAGTGTACTCAAATGTACTAGAAAGATTATTTTTCCTGCAGCCTTTTTCCAGCTATAAAACCAGGGCTGCCTTTGCTATTAGGCAGCATTCCTGCAGATCAGGATAAACAAAGTCCTACAAATAGCTGGTGCTATTACACATTGAAGTAACACCTTACCACTACTATGAAATGTGTTACTTCATCCTAGACATAGGGGAACCAAATAACAGTGATAAGAAATGCATGACAGAGACCCTGGTTACTCGTGGTAAAATTATATTATTGTATACATTTCTTTACTGCTTTTTCCATCCACAAGTAAATTGACTCAGAAGATACTGATGATGTTCCCTCTGAGTGGCTACTCTCCCACGACTCTTCAAGGAGATGGTAGGAAGCAGTTCACATGGTTCGAAAACTAGGTTCTTGCAAAAAGGTACAGCACTGATGACTTTGTGCAGAGAGTAAAGTGATCCACTAAGATGTATGCGTGTGTGGCTACGTTTCGGCAAGCTACTCGTCGTCTCCTCAAAAGAAATAACAATTATGGTTTGACTAAAATTTCTGATTACAGTATTGTCACTCAGACAAAAGGAAGGACAAAGCACTGAAGTGATTATTCATTGTCTTGGTGATAATGCAATAAAACAAGCATAAGGTAGAAAGAAGAAATATATCACTGATGGTGTGAAAAAACTCAGGAACATGCATCCAGTCTTTTCTAAATTGGAGGCTAAGCCTTAACACAAAATATGATGTCCCTTCACGCCCAACTGTTAGACGCGTCAGCCTTAGGGTGGACTTCCCCCAAACATTTTCTCTTCCTCCTGCATTTTTGCTGCTCTAGTTTTTTTGCTGGCCTTAGAACTCTGCACACTTTACCACTGCTAACCAGTGCTAGAATGCTTGTGCTCTCCCTCCTAACCATGGTAACATTGGCTTACGCCTAATTTGCATATTTAATTTAATTGTAAGTCCCTAGTAAAATGGCACTACATGTGCCCAGGACCTGTAAATTAAATGCTACTAGTAGGCCTGCAGCACTGATTGTGACACCCACTAAAGTAGCCCTTTAAACATGTCTCAGGCCTGCCAGTGCAGCAAGAGTGTTCAGTTTTAAACTGCCATTTCGACCTGACAAAGTTGACCTTTTGCCAGGCCCAAACCTTCCTTTTTAATACATATACCTCACCCCTGGGATATGCCCCCGACAGCCCAGAGGGCAGGGTGCAATGCATTTGAAAAGTGGACATGTAATATTAAGTTTTACCTATCCTGGTAGTGAAAAACTCCTTAATTTGTTTTTCATTACTGCAAGGCCTAACTCGCCCATAGGATAACATTGGAGTTAACTTATTAACTTTTATAAGTATAATTTCCAGATGGGAGTAAGAAACCAGTTCATGTTTGGTGTTTCTGGAATCCTAATTTAAAATCCTAACTTATAGTGAAGTCAGATTTTAAAATTACAAGTTTGAAAATGCCACTTTTAGAAAGTTAGAAAAAAAGGAGTTAGGCCCATGGGGCAAGGCACACACAGGCAGGGCCGTTTATATATACTTGAAAAAAGAATGAGCCTGTACCTTGCGTTCTTTGTTTAGTATACAATTTCACTAAATAGTCAAACCCATCGATTTCAGTTTGAGCAGGTATTTTATTTTAACCTTTTTATTTTCACTAGATTCTTATTTTTTGCTGCTTTTTGATCAGAAAAAAACATGTGTCTAGCCATATCAAAAATTCTAGACATAAATGGGCTATACAACATATATTTACATAGATCAGTGTGTGACTTTTACAAAAAGAAAATCTAATACATATATCACATCCAATACATATATCACAATTGTTATTCTCAATTTTAATCCTGAAACTCTTAAAGCGTCTATATTCAGTATCCCAAATCAATACAGGGAAACTATTATTATAGAAATCTTCTCAGATTAAATTTTATTCATTATTCCTCTGTATTTTTTCAAATATCCTGATAAGATTCCTGGTATTCAACTCCCAGGACTCGAAACGCGTCTGCACATGGCACAGGGCACATAAAAATACAGAGGAATAATGAATAAAATTTAATCTGAGAAGATTTCTATAATAATAGTTTCCCCTGTATTGATTTGGGATACTGAATATAGACGCTTTAAGAGTTTCAGGATTAAAATTGAGAATAACAATTGTGATATATGTATTGGATGTGATATATGTATTAGATTTTCTTTTTTGTAAAAGTCACACACTGATCTATGTAAATATATGTTGTATAGCACATTTATGTCTAGAATTTTGATATGACCAGACATGTTTTTTTCTGATCAAAAAGCAGCAAAAATAAGAATCTAGTGAAAATAAAAAGGTTAAAATAAAATACCTGCTCAAACTGAAATCGATGGGTTTGACTATTTAGTGAAATTGTACACTAAACAAAGAACGCAAGGTACAGGCTCATTTTTTTTCAAGTACTTTTAGAAAGTTGGCATTTTCCTGCCTTAGCCATTTAGTGCCTGTTGCCTGTCTCTGGTCACATGACTGGGTGTAGCTGACAGTTGGACTTTGTGTAGCCTTCCTCGACAGCCACACACAATAGAGCGCTTAGGTGTGCCTGGATGGGCCATCACTGGCAGGATGGGAGGAAGGGAAGAGCAGGGCACAGCCCCACTTACACCTGAATAGGCTGTGTCCTGCCTCCACACAAATGGTTGCATAGCCCCCAGAGTTAGTGTGGAGCTAGGACAGGGATTGCAGGATGCCTGGGAACTTCAAACAGAAACCTTTAGAAGCTTCTTGCCCACTTCAAAGGCACAACTGGGTATATATATTGGATGTCAGACACCACCACTTCTGGGCCTGTGGATACTCTGTCAGGAAGAAGGAGTGCTATGCTGCTGAAAGGACTGCCACTCTGCTGATCTGAACGAACTGTTGCTATGCTCTGCTGTCCTGCTGCCTTCTTGCCTGGGTGAGAAGGATTGGACCTGCATCTCTTGATCCCAGAGTGACTCTAAGGGATAGTTGGCTGGCCTCCTGATCTGAAGCCTCAAGGACACAACAGGCTTCCAAAAACCTTGCATTTGACCCTGAACTCTGCGATCTGTGAGTCTACCCTGCCAAGTGGTGACACTCCAGTCCTGGACCCTCAGAAGAGGGCTTAAGGTGCTCTACCAGCCTCTGTGGATCCAGCGGAAACTACGCATCTCCTCTAATGTGAGGCACAACCCTGAGCACCCCCGACGTATCTCCCCTGCTGCATGGATTGGACCTGTCGCAAACACCTGCATCGCCGTGGCAGCCTGCATTACATTCCGAACAGCCGCTGCACGATGTATCCTTGGCACAGGTCTCCAGAGTCCGCATCACAGCCTCGCAGCTCCTTGGAGCAGACGCATCGCCCCGACTGCGAGGCGCATGCCCTACTCCAGATTTCCTATCGCAAGCCCTCGTTGACAGGATCTTCGATGCTGATGCAACAGGACCTTGAACTGCAGCCTCGCGGCATCTCGGAACTGAAGCCTCGCCTGCGCAATGCATCTATGACACGGATCCTCGCAACGCTCCGCAAATCAGGATTGAAGGCACTCTGTGGAGTGGGTCTAACTGGGTCCCTGTACCGGCTCACGCTACATCGTGGTCGGCCTGAACTTGTCACTTTGTCCCCGTTTGATGCGGCCAGATATCCACAGTTGGCGCTTTCTGCCTTTTTGGCGCTATTTTTCCTAAAATCTTTAAAATTGAATATCTACGGGTCTACTAATTGGATTTTTGTCGTTTTGGTCTGGTTTTATTTATTTAAAAATACTCTATTTTTCCAAATCGGTTGTGGGCTTCGTTTGTGGTGTGTTTTCACTGTATGAACGTTTAAAACGCTGCACAAATGCTTTACACATTGTCTCTGAGTGAACCTGGATGCTCTGTGCCAAGCTACCCGAGGGTTGAGCACAGGTTAATTTTGGGTTTGCTTGTGTCTTCTCTGTGAGAAGAATTGTGGTTGCTGCTTGAGAAGGGTTTCAACTTCCACCCCCCCCCACCCACCCAAACCAGTTTCTTACACCAACCAATTATGTTTTCTCCACAGGGGAATTCTATGTACACCAGAAGCATTTTTTTCCTTGTGAGATTAACATTTCAAAATAAATATAGTAGATGAGGAAAGACAGAGGGGAAACATTTGTTTATTTGCGAAGGATCACATGTGTGATCATGCAAGGGAGCCAGAATAAAACTCGGGTCAGAAAAAAATCATCGATTTAGTCACAAGACCATGGGCACAGCAGAGACTTGCTAGCATGTGTTTCGAAAACAAGAGATTTCTGAATAAGCCAGGACCTACAGAGCAATGGTAAGGAAGTGGAGTGCCAGACGCATGTTATTACGCAAAAAGGCCTTACATTAGTTATCAATCACAAGAAGAATCTCTTCTAAAGCCCTCTGCATAGCTCATGTGGTCACCCATGTGACATGGCCACTAATCTTATGATCTAAACTCAAACTATAGAGTCAAAGGGTAAACCTCGGATCCAGAACTGCTCCACTCCCGATCAATTCCTTTTTAAAAACACAAATTGGTGGGAGCTCCATCTCTGTACACACATCTAAGGTCTCTAGAATATGTTCCCAAAGGGTATAATGATTATAATCTGCTGTATATGAATCAGAAAAAAAAAAAATTCCCAGTTATTCCTATATCAGGACTCACCTAACTCTCAGACTGCAGATCATACTGGTTTGTATACGCAGCATAAAAAGCTATCTTTCATACTGGTTTTGGCACTTCATACACAAGATGTCCTCTGGAGAAGAACTCGAGCATGACACCAAGCATACCACACCGAGGTGATACTTTCACAAACAGTCTTCTCCAACCAAGCAACACAGAGTGACACTTGACCAACCAAAAAGTGCTTTTATGTTGGACAGTGGTTCTTAACCTGGGGTCCACAGTGGCCATTCAGGGAGCCTGCAGAACCATATGACCTCAAACTCTTATTTTGGTCAGTGATCACAAGCATTTTGAGCTAAGTAGCTGTATAAAGGTGGTTCCTCCTGGGTTGATAATAGTGTCTTGAAGTAACAATTGTCTATTGTATGGCCTCCCCAATGTATTTGATATATCTATTAAAAATATCAACAGTAGTCTTTTATTGCCTGACCATGTAACGTAGTGGATGGGAGAATGTGAAGCCTGGAAAGGACTCTTAAGCAGCCTAACTGCGTATACAGGCATAGATCAATGCGCGGTTAGAACGGTTGTATGACGGAACAACGCAGGGAAATACTCGGCATGCCTTTACACACATTTTTTTATCCCGCATTTGTTTGGAACGCATATGCTTTTACAAGGTATGCCTTTACCACGCATTGTTTACATCCATCCATACATACATACATATATACATATACATATATATATATATTTATATTATCTACTGGCAGTCGCCAGTAGATAGTTATAGTTAGGACCTATTATCCATAGGAAATTCGTAACATTCTATTCCCAATAACTTTGGCGTCGTTTGACGAATGATCGCGAAATTTTCAAAACTAGTGGGGCGCTCCGGTCCGCTCCTGTCTTGAAAGTTTCGGGGTGATTCATCAAGCGGGGGCCGAAAAAAAAAGGGGGTCCCAAAACGTGTTTTCTCCATGTTAATTCCCATAGAAAATTTTAGACACAGCTACAGCCCGAACTGCTGAACGGAATTACACCAAATTTTGCAAAAAGGTAGCGCTTGGTTCAGAAAGCGACCTTTTTTTTAAATGGTGTAAATCCGTTCAGTAGTTGCGGAGAAATTCAAAAAATAAGAGTGAAAAAATCAATTTCCCATAGGAAACTTTATGCAAGGCTACAGCCAAAACTGCTGAACGGAATTACACCAAATTTGGCAAAAAGGTAGTGCTTGGTTTAGAAAGCACCCTTTTTAAAAATGGTGTAAATCCGTTCAGTAGTTGCTGAGAAAATCCAAAATAAAAGTTTCGATATCTATGGCCGCGGTGGATCCGCGCACCCTCCCGATCACGAGCTGCATGCTAATTGGCTGTCAACACTCCAAACCAGGAAGTGTTGGCAGCCATAATGTGCCTCGGTAGAACCGAGGCACAAGAAATCAGTAAAACAAGTGCGCAAAACGCAAAAAGGGGGCAGGGTAGAAACACCCTGACCCCCTAGGCCTGCTCAGGGGGTCCCACAAGGACCCCCAAGGTAAAAAAAAAAATATATATTTTTTTTTTAAAAATCGGCGAAAACGCGCTGGGTGCGCAGATCCAGCCGGAAAAAAAATATATATATTTGGCCCCCGGGTGGGCCAAGTCCCGGGGGCATGCGGGGTTTTTGATTTTTATGTGTGGGGGGGCCTCTAAGGCCCCCCCAAGCCCTGGGGACCGCCACCCCCCGGGGCTTTAAAAAAATAATGGTGCGGGAGGGCTCTCGGCCCTCCCGCAGCCCCGGGGACCGCCACCCCCAGGGGCTTTTTTTTTTTCTTTTAAATTAAAGTACCTGTGTGGGGGGGCTCCAGCCCCCCCCCACGCCCCGGGGACCGCCACCTCCCCGGGGCATTAAATATTTAAATATGGGGGTCCGTTACGGACCACCAGAGCCCCGGGACCACCACCTCCCGGGGCTTTGAAGAGTGGGAGGGGGCCGCGCGCCCCCCTCCTGGAGCCTGTGATGGACCTGGGGACCACCACCCCCTCAGGGCCGGCTCCTGCAGTGTCCCGGGGTGCTCACCCCCGGGACACTGTAGTTTGCTATGGCAGGCGGGAGCCTCGCGGCTCCCGCCCTGCCATAGCAAACTGCTTTGGTTTTGGAAGAGAGAGCAGGAAACCTGCTCTCTCTTCCAAAACCAAAGACAATTGCTTTTCCACACGTGGAGCTGCATCTTAGCAGCTCCCCATGTGGAAAAGCAATGCCGGCTTCCAAGGGACGCGGGGAGCCGGCGGGACCGTGGGGGGATTGGGGACCCCCCACGGTCCCCAACGGAGAGGGCCAGCCCCGGGGGATGGGGTCCCCGGGGCTACAAGTGGCCCGGGAGGGGGGCCACGCAGCCCCCCTCCCCAAAATGTAATTTTTTTTTTTTTTAAAGAATACAAAGGCCGGCCCCGGGGGATGGGGTCCCCGGGGCCATAAGTGGCCTGAGGAGGGGGGCAACGCAGCCCCCCTCCATAAGTTTTATTTAATAAAAAAAGAAGGCCATGCCCCGGGGGATGGGGTCCCCGGGGCGATTAAGGCCTGGGGAGGGGGGCCACGCGGCCCCCTTCCAATTTTTTTTTTTTTAAACAAAATATTAGGGGGCAGGCCCTGGGGGATGGGGTCCCCAGGGCCAATAAATTAGAAAAAGGGGGGCCACACAGCCCCCTTCTTAAAAAAAAAAAAAAAGATCTGCATCGCGCCGGAGGCCACGCCCCCTCCTTGCAGCACTCTGCAAATGCGCCCCCTGGCACGTTTGCAGATGGGGAACGAATTCCCTTTGAATACTGGGGGTCCATGGGGGCCAACTAGCCCACCAGGAACCTCCAGTATGCGCCAGGGGGCTGCGTTGCAGAGAGGTGTTCAGAGGCCACGCCCCTTTTACACCTCTCTGCAACGCAGCTCTGTGGCGCTTTTGGAGGTAGATGGTGGGCTAGTTGGACTCCAGGGACCCTCAGGATTCAAGGGGACTTAATCCCCCAACTTAAAACGCGCCACGGGCGCGTTTGCACAGTGGTGGAGAGGGGGCGGGGCTTGAGGTGACATGTGTGCAAACAGGCCCCGTGGCGCGTTTTAAGATGGGGAATTAAATCCCCTTCAATCCTGAGGGTCCCTGGGGGCCAACTAGCCCACCAGGTACGTCCAGAAAGCGCCACAGAGCTGCGTTGCAGGGAGGTGTAAAAAGGGGCGTGGCCTCTGAACACCTCTCTGCAACGCAGCTCCCTGGCGCATACTGGAGGTACAGGGTGGGCTAGTTGGACCCCAGGGACCCTCATGATTCAAGGGGACTTAATCCCGCAACTTAAAATGTGCCACGGGGCGCGTTTGCACACATGTCACCTCAGGCTCCCCCTCCCTTCACCATTTTTTTCCTTCAATCACTTTCCATTCTGGGCCAGCAAACACAATTTTCCAAAAGAATAACGTTTTCTGACGGTGAACATAATTTTGCTTTTAAAATATCCATTTTTATTTTTAGAACATACAAAATCCTTAAACATCAGCTTGTCATTAAGTACTATCATGTAAAAATGTCTAACATCGACAGATTCTGCTTTGAATACCTAGGTATTAGAATCATAGCCCATGGATGCTCACCAAAACACCAAGGATGCCTGTGTTATGCTAATAATGCCCACCATTATATCAAGGCCATCGTTGTGTGAAGGCTGGATGCCAGAACACCCAGGATGCCCTCCGTATATCAGTCATGACCATTCTGTCATGGATGTCTAAAGGTAGACCAGTCATGCTCTTAATATGTCAGTGGTGGCCGCCTATATTGCACAACTAGACCAAGAATGCCCAAAATAGTAAAGAATGACTTATTATGCAATTGGCACTATTATGCCATGAATTGAGGCAATTGGGCCAGCGATAAAACCATTATAATGGTGGCCGGCATACACATTTGACAGTCCTTGACACTAGGTGTAGTAACCAGGAAACAATACTATTTATTAGGAAGTGACACATTGTCAAACAGGCACACACATAAATGTACGCAGATGAGGCTCTTAATTTTCTCTGCTCTGGATCCATATCCTGCTCTCCTCAAGTCTTGGGATTATTATGCTCCCAACCAACAGATTTTCACTCTGGCTTCTGCAGTCCAACACTTTAGTGGGTTAGTACAGGTTATTGCTGTCACTCTGCTTTAATGGTTCACACATGTGGTGTGACCGGGGTGTATAACATGGCAAATCTTGTGATTTAGTTTTAGAGTGGATACAGATGGTCATGTGGCAGACCCCATTAGCTAACATAGTGTGTGTTGGAGAGTTATCATGAGGCCCTGCCAATGGTTTGGCTGGCTGTCACTCAGAGTCTTGAGATGAGCAGTGTTGCCTCTTTTAATATGCACAGACTCACCGAGATTGACTTGGCTTTGCTTCACCTCTGGTAGCTACTTTAAGGGTGCTGATGAGCTACCAGTAGCTCTTGAGCTACTGGTTGGAGATCCCTGCTCCCCATTCCTAGATTACAATTCATATAATCATTAGAGAACAACAGGCCTTCTTCAATGCTTAACATTCTTTAGTTTTATTATCTTCAATATACCAATATATTTAATTAGATTGGATTCAATTCCCTATTGTTTGTTTTTCATAACACCACTTTCCATACAGCCATCACAGGCTGCGCGGTTAAAAAAAAAAAGACTTTCTCAAGAATGTAACTGAAGCCAATATATACAATAATAACTAATTAAATTTCATACTTAGCGCAAAATAGATATTTGTTCATTGCACTTATCTTAAAGGTGACACCTTGAGAGCCAGTAATAAATGCTTTGAACGGCATGTAGTGACAATAACATGTTAACATTATAATAATATTTATAGAGGGTTCCTTAGTTATGATAATGACAGTCCTGTGGTTTTGTGTATCTGTACATTTATTTCTAGTTTTATATTCTAAATGTTATTGCTTCTTCCACCATAGCAGGCTTTGGCCTATAATCCTTCAGAAAAAGACATGCACACCCTAGCCTGCAACCACAAATTTATTAATCAGTTTGCACCTCAACTTTCCACTTCTTTCCAGGGTGTGATAAAAAGCACTTCAACAGAATGTGCGTTAATAACAGTGCGCACATTTAGATCACACACTTTACAGTCTGACAATTTTGCGGCATTTTTACAGAGTAGCAAAATTAACAGAGTATCATTCATACCACTGAAACAAACAGCATGATGCAGCTCCCCTCGTCAGTTCTGTGCCACTGGGCAGGCAGACACCCAAATCCGCCCATAATTTTTTTTTAAATGAATCCTACCTTACTGCCGGTTACCGAGCCGCCTCTGCTCTGGGCTGCCCGGTCAGGTCACGGTGTAATGGTGCAGCTAGGTCCCACTCCCGCGTGTTCCTGCTGAAGGAACAGGAAGCAGCCAGCAGGCAGCTTCCCTCCCCTACGCAAGCCAATCACAACGCTGCAATGGCAGCGTTGTGTTTGGTGAGGCGCAGCAGGAGAGCGCCCCAGCCGGGCCATTTTCTCTGCATAGAGAACAAGCATTGGCATAGCCAATAGGTCTCGTCTCGCCTTTGGGGCCTTATATGTGTTTAGCCAGAACTATTGACTTTGCCAATGTTTTCAAGCTGTGCTGTAGAAAAGTGTGGCTGCTGTGCGGCATGCTGAAAAGTTATAATAAAGTGTCAGAAGCATTTTTGTTACTTTATATATGACCAAGAAGGCATTATGTAAAACTGAACGACCATATTAAAAAAAGTATTTACAATAAAAAATGTCCTCAGTTTTCTTTTGTTCTTGCAATGCTGGCAACTTGTTGCTGTGGTGGTGCTGAGTGATGCTGTGGTGGCGCTGAGTGATGCTGTGGTGGCGCTGAGTGATGCTGTGGTGGCGCTGAGTGATGCTGTGGTGGCGCCGAGTGATGCTGTGGTGGCGCCGAGTGATGCTGTGGTGGCGCCGAGTGATGCTGTGGTGGCGCCGAGTGATGCTGTGGTGGCGCCGAGCGATGCTGTGGTGGCGCCGAGCGATGCTGTGGCGGCCCCGAGCGATGCTGTGGCGGCCCCGAGCGATGCTGTGGTGGCGCTGAGCGATGCTGTGGCGGCGCTGAGCGATGCTGTGGCGGCGCTGAGCGATGCTGTGGCGGCGCTGAGCGATGCTGTGGCTGCGCCGAGCGATGCTGTGGCTGCGCCGAGTGATGCTGTGGTGGCGCCGAGTGATGCTGTGGTGGCGCCGAGTGATGCTGTGGTGGCGCCGAGTGATGCTGTGGCGGCGCCGAGTGATGCTGTGGCGGCGCTGAGCGATGCTGTGGTGCTGCTGAGTAATGCTGTGGTGGCGCCGAGTGATGCTGTGGTGGCGCCGAGTGATGCTGTGGTGGCGCCGAGTGATGCTGTTGTGGCGCTAAGTGATGCTGTTGTGGCGCTAAGTGATGCTGTTGTGGCGCTGAGTGATGCTGTTGTGTCGCTGAGTGATGCTGTTGTGGCGCTGAGTGATGCTGTGGTTGTGCTGAGTGATGCTGTGGTTGCACTGAGTGATGCTGTGGTTGCACTGAGTGATGCTGTGGTGGCGCTGAGTGATATTGTTGTGGCACCGAGTGATGCTGTGGTTATGCTGTGGTAGTTCTGAGTGGTGCTGAGTGATGCTGAGTCATGCTGTGGTGGCGCTGAGTGATGCTGAGTGATGCTGTGGTGGCGCTGAGTGATGCTGTGGTGGCGCTGAGCGATGCAGTGGCGGCGCTGAGCGATGCAGTGGCGGCGCTGAGCGATGCAGTGGCGGCGCTGAGCGATGCTGTGGCGGCGCTGAGCGATGCTGTGGCGGCGCTGAGCGATGCTGTGGCGGCGCTGAGCGATGCTGTGGCGGCGCTGAGCGATGCTGTGGCGGCGCTGAGCGATGCTGTGGCGGCGCTGAGCGATGCTGTGGCGGCGCTGAGCGATGCTGTGGCGGCGCTGAGCGATGCTGTGGCTGCACTGAGCGATGCTGTGGCTGCACTGAGCGATGCTGTGGCTGCACTGAGCGATGCTGTGGCGGCGCTGAGCGATGCTGTGGTGGCGCCGAGTGATGCTGTGGTGGCGCCGAGTGATGCTGTGGTGGCGCCGAGTGATGCTGTTGTGGCGCCGAGTGATGCTGTTGTGGCGCCGAGTGATGCTGTTGTGGCGCTAAGTGATGCTGTTGTGGCGCTAAGTGATGCTGTTGTGGCGCTAAGTGATGCTGTTGTGGCGCTGAGTGATGCTGTTGTGGCGCTGAGTGATGCTGTTGTGGCGCTGAGTGATGCTGTGGTTGTGCTGAGTGATGCTGTGGTTGCACTGAGTGATGCTGTGGTTGCACTGAGTGATGCTGTGGTTGCACTGAGTGATGCTGTGGTTTCACTGAGTGATGCTGTGGTGTTGCCGAGTGAGAGAGAGTGAAGATATAATGCCCAATTAGAGAGGGTGGTGAGAGAGAAAGAGAGAGAAAGGGTGTACATAGAATAAAGAGTGGAGTGGGATAGAGAGAGAGAGAGAAAGAAGGGGAGAAAGAGTGAATGAAGGAGTTTGAAAGAGAAACAGATAAAGGGGTGAGAGAATGAAAGGCTAAAAAAGATAGAGAGGGGAGAGTTAATTAAGTAGAGAGAGAATTAGAGAGGGAGAGAGAGAGAAGGAGAGAGACAATAAGAGTGGGGGTGTGGAGTTTAAATAGAGTAAAGAAGTGACGCGGAAAAAGTAACCTTAAATATAGCTTTGTGCTTTGCGCGAATAAATATAAAAAAAAAAAGTGTGAGACAAAAATACTGGTAATTAGGCTGTGACTCCCAATATAAAACAAATAGCGATATAAGGTGAAATCAACCCACCGAAGCAATATTTCTAACTAGACAAAAAAAGCTTGCATTTCAATGCTAATCGCTGTTGTTTTTCATGTGACTGTAGTCCAGGGCCGTCAGTTGGTAATGTGAGCTGCTGCTGCGATTGAAACATCAGAGTCCAGAGAGTTAATGAGCCATGACGAGGAAATGAGGAAGAGATAGGAAACCCAGATGGCAGCTGCGCGCGTGCACGCCATCGTGAACGCAAGCTGGTCGCCAGCCGAAAGCCAGTGGTTTTGCACTTCCAAAACCCGCTTACTAAAACTCTCGGCCAGACCAGCGCAAAGCGCTGGTGCAGGCCGAGACCTAAAAAGGGAGAGTGGGCGGTCCTGCTCGAAGGCAGGGGGGGGAGTGGCTTACCCACTGTTGTGGGTACTGACTGTTTGGTCGGCTCCAGGGCCGACCAAACAGTCAGTACCCACAACAGTGGGCAAGCCACTCCACCCCGCCCTCGGCAGGACCGCCCACCCGCAACCAGGCACTTCTGCTTTCTCGCAGTGCGAGAAGCAGAAACATAAAATGGTAGTTTTACCATTTTATGTTTCTGCTTCTCGCACTGCGAGAAAGCAGTGGGGCGACGCCCAAACGCCCCTATGGAGTGCTGACTCAGTCAGTTATTGTGCTGAGGGGCCAACTGGAGCTCTGGCCCCACCCGTACCGCGGGGGCTAATGCGTCAATAACATGCAGAATTATTCAAGTGTCTGGGAATACATACTGCATTCAGACAACTCACCCATCATTTTCATTGCTCACCCTTCACTTTCATATTCACCCTGCACTCACAGCAATCACACTGTACTCACGCAGTTCCCCCTGCACTCACATGAGAACACCACTCACCCTGTACTCATTGGACACTCTACCCACCTGTCACTCTCACCGCTCACCCTGCACTCAATCGCAAACAAGCACATCACTCACCATGGATTGACTCCTCCCACTCTGCACTGTCACCTGCACCTAAACTCAAATGGGCACATCATTCCCCTGCACTCATCACTCACTCCTCTCACACAGGCACATCGCTCACCCTGCACTCACATAGGCACTCCTGTCACTCACATAGGTACATCAATCACCTTGCACTCACACCTCTCAAACAGGCACATCACTCACCCTGGACTCACACCACTCACCCTGGACTCACACCACTCACCCTGCACTCCCACCACTCACCCTGCACTCACACAGGCACAGTGCTCATCCTGCACTCACACACGCACTTCATTTACCCATCACTCAAGCAGCTCACTATGCCTGCACACAGGCACAATGGTCTGCCAGACCTCGCAGGATGTTAAAGCAAATTTGACAAACTTATTCCCAGAATTCTTGGGGGAGGAGTCCACACCTACAAAAAGTCTGTTTACTCGTTTTGCTTGTTGGAATTCAGGGGAAGTATCACATCCCACTTCTTACAAAGATCTTTAGCTGCCACTGATGAGCAGAATTGGCAGAGTGCAGAAGGGACAGTGTAAGAGTAAAGTGAACACTGTGTATGCAGAAAGGACAGGAGCAGGAATCTGGCAATGAAGCAACAGCAAATCTTAAAATGGTCATAATTGCTTGCATTTCAAAAGTGGCTACGCTTGTCACTCTCTTCTCCTACCTGTAATTGTTCCTGATTTAAAGTCAAAATTGAGCCATGTGGTCCACGCTATACCAATAACTCTCTGAATCTGGCTCCAATGGCTGAAAGGAGCTGGTTGTGTGTGGGCTGCTGCGGTAGGGGAGAGCGAACTGAGACAGTGGGATGGTGCGGGAGGAAGGATGGGCATGAAGCTGTTGGGGCTTCAGCAACTGGCCTGTCCGTCGGCCCACTGAGATGGGAGGGGAGAACAAACTGCTTATTCTGCCAGCACAAATGTAAATGGGGAAGGACAAAAAAAATATGCTCAGAAGCCTGTGCAGCATTATGGGGAATCCCACGGCCATTTTGAATAAGGGAACATCCTTACTGAGAAGCTCTATTTGCCAATACGATTAGCCTGTCAATAAAAACATAGTCCACACTGTAATTCATGCACATAGTGAGCAGATCATGATGCTGCTGCAATATTATTAGCCAATACTATTACAGCATGGTAGAGGAGTCCTCCCTTTGCAAACTGCCACATTATTACGTATTTTTAGATGACCGAACTCCCCTCAAAAGCCAATAGTAGTATGACGAGCAACATTTCTTGATGGCAGCACACACCACCTGTCAACTAAAATACTGTACTCAAGGTAACCAACATGTGGGAGGAGACAAAGCCACTCTCTCAGGTGTGCTTCTTAAAGTTCTTTACCACACTCTTGCAGGTTTCTTTCGCATTTGCTTTCTCCCTTTGTCACAATATTTCCATCTTTCTCTTCCCCCTTTTGTGTTTTTCACACTTTTGTTCTGAAACAAAGCCTAATGAGGACAATTAAGTGCAGGACACCAAAAGTGAGTGCAAGTGGGTTCCACTTACAACCACCAGCTCAAATTAAGCACTGCCACTAAGCATAATATTTTGAGACCTGTATATAAGAGCAGACTCACCACTGAATATTTTGCATCATCCCATTGTGTAAACTAAAATTGCAACTTCAGTCGATAATGGATCATGATCATTTTCTGGACTAGAAATGATAACTATTTCTCAAGCAGATAGGCCTGCCAAAAAATGAATCAGTAAATTGGCAAAAGGGGTGTTGTTAATATGCTTTTTAAAGAGCACTGTGAGTAGCCTAGGAATTGTGTCAAATCTTCAAAAACATGTTTTTTATAATATCAGGGTTGTCCAATATGTTTAAATTGCACAGTTTGTCACATCTTTCTCTCATATTGTCTATGAGGATAGCTCTGACCCCTTTTCTGGACATGCTTGTCCTGCCCTATTGGAGGAAGTGTTAGCCCCCCCCGAAGTTGGGGTCTAGTTGCGCCCGTGCTAAGATTTCTGAATGGTGCTGGAAAAGCAACCCTCAAAAGTGCATGCCTTATTGACTGCGCCTAGCCTTTACATACGGATTAAACGGTCACCTACAAAATTAATGAGTGACAGCACCCAAGAGCTAGCATTAAGCACGTTACATCAATTTTACACCTTTCTTGGCTTTTATCATGTCAACATGCAGCATAATGGGGTTTCATAAGAACAACGTGGGAAGGCGCTCACGTGTGATTGTGCGTCTGTCATGCAGGTCACAGTTTCGAATCGAAGCAAACCATCTACAGTGCCAAAAAAACTGAAATAAGGAACAGCAAGTGTTCTAGAAAATTATAATATCTATACACCACATGTATACAGCAGGAAAGTACACGAAGCTGCTCTTGTTATACTAAAGCCTTATGTTCATTTATACAGTAATTTTGCAATATACGGACATTGTAATTAGAATGTTGTGGTGATGACTCTTCAGATGGGGCTCAAGTTAAAATTATCTTTTGCCAAAATGGCTTGTAAAATTGCGAGAAGGGTAAGATGACAATAATATACGAGGCAGACGATTTAGAAAGGTGCAGCACGTGATATTAGTACCCAGTGCATAAAGGTAACAGAAGGAAAGGGGTAACAACTGCAAAGTAACTCCAGTTCATAAAGTACTCAATAACACTGATCTCCATGCAGACACTATGGCCGGAAAAACGCAAACGGATTGAAAGAAATACTGGAATGGACACCAAGCATCGGTCATAGAAAGGATACACGGCTAAATAATGCTTTGGTGGTTATATGTGCAGTAATACATTCTCGTGAAAGTATTCTGAGAGAAATGGTTATCTACAGTCAATAAAACTCGCCCTAAGCAAAGCTCTCGCTCATCTGGATTAAAGTATCTCTACCCACTGTTCACCACACCCCAGCAAGTACCAACTGAAAGGGATTTTGCAAGGCTGCTCTTGGAAAACATTAGAAAAATTGCTTGAAGAAAATGGCTTTTCTGCGTAAGTCAGATCTTGTTCCAAACAGAACCGAGCATTTGTAAATCAGGTTTAAACGTGAGCTTCTGAATGATCTGCACATTTACTTTTGACTGATTCGCCAATACTGCATTACCTTCTAAGACTGGAGATTTCAGTGGCAACCATGAATATTTACGGAGGCGTTTATAATTTATTGCCAACTAGAATTGATCAGTCTAGAGAACTTCAATGTCTAGCAGGCATATTTCAGGAATTCCACGGTCTACATTTCAATAGCAAAACAAAGCGCATACATAAATAAATATCTGTCACAGTAAGCAATGTTCTGTGACATGAAAACTGAGTGTGTTCAGCTGGTATTAGAAAAGAAACGGCAGGAACAAGGACTTCACCTTCAGGGTCTGCGTGAAAAGTGTGTAGAGAGAGCAGCATATCAGTACAGCGCCCCATTTACAGCTTCATCAAAAACAGTGCCGGAATTGCAAAAAGATATTTATATCAACTCCACCTGCAAGCTTTGGGGAGACCCTCCACTCTGCTTACCCACCAATCCTGCACATTCTCATTAGACTCATTATATCCATGCAGTAGCCACTAGCCCTCTACATGCCTAGCTTGTAGCCCCGTTCTTCTTCCCTCTGCACTGGGTGGAGCGACCCACTTGCACTAGGTTGCAAACCCGCTCGCACTTCACCTGCACTGACCTGCAGCCAACCCACACGAGCTTTAAGCCATTAGCCTCAATACACGGACCTGTAGTCGCCCTACCCGCACTATCTTATAGCTCTATTTGCCCTCATGAGCCTGTAGCTCCTACCTGCATGAGTCTGTAGCACCTACCCACATCAGCATGTCACTCCCCCGACTCTGGATTAAGTTTGTACCCCAGTTACCCTCCCTATACTGACCAATGGCCCTCCTACCACACCTATGGGGGTAGGAGGGCCATTGGTCAGTGGTAGCAGCTAAGAACCCTGTTCCACTCCCTGCAAAAGCCCTCGACCAATATCTGCATTAGCCTGTAGCCCTGCTGGGCCTTCAGCTCTCTCCTCTGCACCCCACTAGCGAGTGAGTAGCAGAGTGACCATCCATGCACTGACCTGCAGCTTCTCTGCAGCCTCGCCAACAGCACTGCCACCCAGGATACAGTTGGCTCTCTCCACTGGTGCAGAACTACTTTGCCATATAAATCCAGGGATTGACAAAGCCAACCGATATGGCCTTGACAGTGTTTTTTGATGTTTTGTGTCCTGTTCCTTAAATGTAGCAAAATAAAGAGAACCTTGGTTGTTGTGATAATTCTTATCAAAGTATGAATTTGCTTGTAAAAAAAATGGTTACATTTTATAGATTCTTTTAACATTGACTTTGCAAAGAAGGAAGTGTTGGCAGGGGTGTACCTTAGTCAGCAAGATTCAGGGGGTGCGAATCTGAGAAATTCCAACCATCTCCACTGTGCGAACAGCTAAAAAAGATGGTGCGTCACACAGGGTTTGCAGGGCTGAATGATGGACATTGGGAGAGTAGAGGTTTGGGCTGTTAAGGATGTGCAGAGACAGGGACAGCAATATTCTGAAAAGTAACAAATTCGGGAGGACCTTCAAATCTAAATGATTAGTGTGTTGTATTGAATGAGCTTCTATAATAGGTGACAAGACTGGAGAATTGGCCACATGCTCTAGAAAGGGTCATCTGCAGGAAACCGTCACATGGAGTTGACAGTTTCCGACCCCAATGATTTAATTTGCAAGGTTAGGCTTCTTTAGCAGCGGCCTCTGTGTAGTAACTTTAAGGTTATATGACCAGATGCACTAAGATATGAGCAGGAAAACTGGCTGCAAAATCACAACTCTTCTTTTTGTAACCAGTATTATTTTTGGAGTAACGATCTATGTACTTATAGGTCGGTTCGCAAAATCCGGAATCGTATTGGGTAGCAGACAGACTTGATTAATGAATATTAACTAAGCAGGGCGCAACTGTGACTCACTATGATTGGTTACAATTACAGGGATAATGGGGTCGGCAGACCACCATCTTTGTAATTGTTTTTGAAGAATAAACCCTTTTTTTTTTTTTTAAAGCAGCAGAATTTCCTTACGGGAAACGTGGGCTGTTCAAAAAAAAAGTTTAATTTTGGAACAACTTCAGTGAGAGTTGCCAGTCTCTACTCCCTGAGAAGTTGTCACCCCAAATTGCAAAGGGTAAAGGGTACAAAGGAAACACCTTCCATTTTTTCCGGAGTTTGCAACTTATCAATGGTTTGCAACGGAATTTCAGTCACAAACCAGTCACACACATGGATCCGAATTGCAATTTGCATGGGACACACACAATACACTCCTTCCAAATAGCGCTTTGATATCCATTCGTTAACCCACTTTAGGAGTCCGTATACCGACTCCTAAATGGTTTCAGCGCATTCAAAATAACTTTAGCAGTCACAATCACTTAGATTTTACGAATCTGCGGATTCATGACAAATTAAAAGTTTAGTACATCTCGCATTAAGTTCCCGAAGCCAGTGAGATAACTTAGAGCACCTACCAATGTGTGTGTGCATGTGTTTTGTATGTTGTAGCATGCATGCATGATTGTGTGTGTGCAATCTCGTGGCTGCTCTTATTTTATATTAGGTATTTGATATTTAGAATGAACCTAGCTGCAAGGAGCGAGCGAGAATTTTATTCCAGCAGGAACATCTCACGACTCCTGGATGGAGTCCTAAAAACAGAATGACGTGAGTAGGTGGGGATGAGCTACACAATTATCAGTGGGTAATTAGTTTGCCACCAGGAGCCCGCTCAGCTTTCCAGCAACAGAGAAAGGTGCCTTCAAATATTTGCAGAATGCATTTTTATGAAAAATAGTGGCTAGTGTGTATATGCACATTTTAAGGTATACATCTCAAAGTTAAGATTGCCTTGCTAAATAGGTTGCTGGGAAGTGTGAACATATATATTTAAGGGGTCTCATTCTTTGTACTTTCACAAATTTCCTCTATAATGCTTAAACGCCCAAGAAGGGATGCTGTGCACTTTTGTCCTGTTCAACCAATCCAAATCCCGCCCCTCCCATAAAAGCAGAAAAAAGACTTAACAGAAGATCACTGTTATTAAGCCTGTTACCCCCCTTTCCATGATGACAAAAATATATTCACATAGTGTATAAGACGCCAAGTACCTGATCATAGACCAAACAACTGAAAACTTCTCCTCTTAGTGTCTTAAGGTTCAGAAGCACACTATTATGTGTAAAAGAGTTATATGAATCCGGTCATTTTAGAGCCATTAGAGGTCAATGCAGCCTAATAATTGTCTGTGTTTATCCTTGCCATTTGATGTGTGGGAGGAAGAGGGGAAGGCTGTTCCGAACAAGTTCTTCACAGGTTAAGATGGAACAATGCCTGTGTTATAAGTGTTCATGTGAGGAGTATTTATGGAAAGCCCAAGACAGACACTGCTTAACCCAACTCAAAGTCCCTGGACCCAACTAGCAACTAGATAATTAATTAATTTATTTGGTAGAAGCTTTTAATTTTTTTTTAATGCTGTTCTAATTATTGGAATTTAAAAACCCACGTCTAAATAAAAAGTATATTTTCAAAATTTAAAAAGTGCAAAATGAAAAAAATGTTAGCTAAATATATTTATTATTTTGGTCAATATAAAATGGCATTGTTATTAAGTGAAAGTTAAAGTGCCACTCCACTCTTAATCATCAAATTGTAGTTTACTGCAGAAACTAGTTCAATGGAACCAAAGATTAATTTTCCTATTTTTCCCTTCCATCCCAAAGGGTTTGTTTAAAATAATTGTAACAAGTTCCTTAACCCCGTAACTGCTGGGCCTCCCACTCTCTACGTGCTCAGCCCATTCTTGGCTATCTGGGGTAGTTTGTGCTTAGGGCACCAAAACCTTTTTTTCCACATAAGGTATCCACGCCAAATGTGTCATTTTTTTCCCCAACATCCTGTGGATTCTAAAGGTACCCAGAGTTTGTGGATTTCCCTGTAGAGGACTAGGAAAATAGGAAAAATATAGCTACTTTTTGAGTTTTTGATTAACAATAGGAAAAAAGCATGCTGGATAAAAGGGTCTGTTTTCTTCCCCTAAAAATGACATCAACGAACGGTTTGCTGTGCTAAAGTCACCATCTTCCCAGCTTTGAGGAACATGCAGAGCTGAATTTAAAAAAACGATTTTTTTAACACAATTTTGGCATTTTTTAAAGAGGTAGCCAATTATTCATATTTTTGTGCTCTCAACCTACTTTCAGTTTGGTGGGGAAACCAGTGTGAAACCCATGGGTGATCCAGGAAAGCTTTATATTTCTGAAAAGAAGTTAACATTCCGAATTCAGCAAGGGGTCATATGTGTAGATCCCTCAAGGTTTTCCCAAAGAAATTAACTGTTGAAATCAAGAAATATTGAAAATGAGTAGGAAAAAAACAGCCATTTGTGACGTTTTCATCTGTAACTTTTTGTCACGATGGCCAATTTACAAATGCAAGATACCATTATGTCCACTAGGCCCTTCTAGTTGTGGAGTTATATATGGTTTGTAGGTTCTCCAAGATTCCAAGGTACCCAGACCTACAACTGAGCTGCATCGTATACTGGTTTTTAGGTCGAGCCTAGAGCAGGGCGCATGCAGAGCTTGCTCGACTTTTAGTAAGGGGCTTCAGAAAGCTCCCCAAGCTCACCACACGCTCGTGCATGTTTTTTTTTTCCTCACAGGCTAATGGGCTTTGCGTGCGTCTTTCAAATAAAGACAGCACGCAATTGGGCAAAGGCGGGTGCATGTCCCGCCTTTGCTCCGCCCACGGCCTATTGCTTGCGGTTACCCGCACGGGCCACATCTGTTTTCAATTATCGTGCCCAGACACGGGCGCGATAATTGAAAACAGATGTCTCGCTGTGGCGCGCGCACCACTCGCGTGCTTGTCTGCACTTGGAACTGGCTTTCTGCAGTTTTACTGTGTAGGGCGCAGAAGACACAGATCTCTGCAAGCGATGTGTGCTGCTGATGGAGGGACTTCGGGTGTAAACAGAACGGCACTGTGGGTAAGGGGTAAATCTCCATTTCAGAAGGGGAATCGACGGTGACTGTTTTCCGCTGAATCAGTGTGTCCTTTTTCACGATGATGCATGCTGCAAGCCGAGCACGGCTCTGATAAATCAGCCCTGCATCGCTCAGTGGAAACGCTTTTCAGATTTTCAATCTGCTCTATATCAAGCCCCGACCCCCACGTGTAGGGGGTCGGGCCAGTCCGACCCTGTGCCACAATGCTTCTTATGCATGGACGTGCAGGGTGCGTGTCTTGTACGGTTCCAAAGGCCCCACTGACCTGCAGTGGGCTGGGCTGACAAATACACGTAAGATTTGTCATGTTGTGTCCAGGTGACACGCAGTGGGCTGGCCGTGGTGCCCTTACTTGCTACGGTTATTTTAATTATGTATTTTAGTCTATTTGGTGTACTTGAAATGGCCCAGGAAAGACTAGAATTCCCAGAATGCAATGCATTCTTAAATGAAAGCCTGTAGCCAAGGGAAGGGGGTGCTTTAGAGTTTCTGCTATCAAATTCTGTTTTGATGATGCCCCGTAAGAAATGCAAGACAGCAAACAACAACTGTTTTTAAAGCTATATTCTTTACAACACAGCCAACGATACGGATGAATTGGTCTCAGGCAAGAGACTAAAATTGTAATGAAAATGAACGGACATTTCTCCCTGCGCCGTCGATACTATGATTTAAGTTTCCATTTGAGGTGCACGGCCTTTATCATTCTGAAACCCATCTCTGAAGTTTCCTATTCTCAGCCCCATTAACACTCGTTTGAGAGCACAAACATTCCATTAAAAGAGAGGGGGCGGGGCCCCTCCCCGAAAGTTAGGGGGCTTCATTAGTTTTTGCAATTAAGGCGTAATCTGGCGGAATATTGCATAATGGCCGCGGTACTTACCACCGGTGGGCAGGCTGCCCCAACCCTGGGGCCCTTGAGGTGTGGGAGCCCAGGCTCCCTTTGTTATTGATAATGTTCGGCACAGCAGGTGATTGGCTAATTAATAACAATGGCACTTGTTAGCAAGTCAATCGCTGCTGGCCCTGGTCACCCCATAGAGTGTCTGGAAGTGAAGGGCTCCCAGGCCGGATGTGTATTGGCTGTCTGGGTCGGATACACAGGCACGCTGGAGGAGTTTGGGTGGGTGGACACCCCTATTCTGAAAGTGAGGCGACCCCAAAACAGTGAAGTGCACAGAACCTTATATCTGGTTCCCTCGAGGTGTGCCTCGTCACCATAACACACGTGATCTGAACCTGTTCTTACATTATACAAATCATTGTTTTCGGGTGTGCTTCCCCAACCAATGAGGTGCACCTACATTACAGTGCCCACAATGCATTCATTTACTCAATTCAAGCTCGGAGTAGGGACAGGAATCAAAACACCCCAGGGGATGGAGTTATCTGCTAACTCGAGGTGTGCAACTTGGCGGCTTAAAACCAAAACCCCCCTCCCAAGGCTGGCGCGAAAGTCCTCGTATGCACTGCAACCCGGAGCGGAGGTCAATGTAAGTGAGAAGAAGCGCCTATTGGAGCAAGGTGACAACTGCTGGGGTCTCTCCTGGACGCTGCGTCTCCAAATGGGCAAACAAGCTGAGGCGAGGAAATGATGGGATCTCGTGTGGGGTATGCCACGTACATTTATGTATTCTAGTAGAAGACAGTCCTGCTCCCAAGCTTCCCAGCTCATCGTCCAGTCCTGACTTTGTTCTCCGTATTCTTAAACTTTGAGCTCGGAGTATAGAATTGGATAAACAGTAGTACATGTACCAGGGCTTTAAGTGAGATTAAAAAACTGGGGGTCTCTCAGAGGGACGTGGCCGATGAAATTAAGGGCGTGGCTTAAAACACGTAAACTTAAAATCTGTGCTTAGCATAGTGTGCCGCCCGACTGGTATTTTACTGTTTGTCTTTGCAGCTCACCTTTACTAAGCGCCATCATCTGTCTTAAACCATGCTTTACAGCTCACCCTTACTAAGCGCTATCATCTGTCTTAAACCATGCTTTACAGCTCACCTTTACTAAGTGTCATCATCTGTCTTAAACCATGCTTTACAGCTCACCCTTACTAAGTGCTATCATCTGTCTTAAACCATGCTTTACAGCTCACCTTTACTAAGTGTCATCATCTGTCTTAAACCATGCTTTCCAGCTCACCCTTACTAAGCGCCATCCTCTGTCTTTGTGCTCTTGTACAATTAGGCATCTTAAAGTTAAACAAACATTGGCGTAGCCAATAGGTCTCGCCTTTGGGACCTTATAAGTATTTAATTATGCAGCACAATATCACTGGTGCAACATCAACTGTTGCATGGCTAAACACTTATAAAGTCCCAAAAGCGAGACCTATTGGCTATGCCAATGCTTGTTCATTGTGTACTGAGTATAGAGCCAATTCACATGCTGAAATGTGTAGAATTAAAAATGGGTATCAAGGAAACCTATGGATTTCTAAAATGGGCACAATATATGGAGTTTAGGAGCAGTGGTTATTTGTACATCTCCGAATTTGTAGGTACCCGTACTAGCATATCATTTAGAGTGTATTTTCAAAATGTCTTCTTTCTTACACACTAGCTTACATTTGGGAGGCAAAAATGCAGGGAAATCCATTGTTAATAACAAATATTCAACTATTCTATGCTCCCACGTCTTTCGATAAAAATGGTACCTCACCTGTGTGGATAGGCCTAGTGGTCACGACAGGAAACGGGCCAAAACACAACATGGACGCATAACTTTTTTCCACTGAAAACTGACCCTTTTTCCAATTAGGGTAGCAGGGGATTTTAGACCCTAGCTCAGTCCAGCTCTACGGAAACCTAGCAAACCTGTAAATTTTTTAAAACTAGATACCAAGGGGAATCCAGGCTGGGGTGACGTGCATGGCTCTCAGCAGGTTTTGTTACCCAGAATCTCTTGCAAACCTCAAACTCCGACTAAAAAAACATTTTCCTAACTTTTCTGTGATGGAAAGTTCTGGAATTTGCGGGGAGCCACAAACGTCCTTCCACCCAGCATTCCCCCAAGTCTAATTACCCCATTCCCCTGGAGAGGGGGGGAGACAGACTGTTGCCCCATTTAGTTGGGGTGGGGACATACCCATGGTGGGCAGCTCCCACCCTTATATTTATTTTAAAATCTCTGCCGTCTAGTGGGCTGTTGCCCCGGGGGGCAAATTGGGGTTAATTACCCTCATCTACCACCAGGGGAGCAAGAAGACTGTTGCCCATTTACTTGGGGTTGGGGCATGGCCATGCTCATGCTGGGCAGCCCCCACTCCTAATTTTGTTTATATGATCAGGGGTGTGGAATTTATTAAGATATCTACTTGTCTATGGGGCAGGTTGCTTCATAAATCTACTTGTTCTGTAACAAAATCCACTTATCCCTTGGTGCCATGTAGTGCAGCAACAAATTATGGCAGCAATCTAACTATATAAGAGCTCTGATATAGCCTCTCTGATTATGCCAGGGCTCATACCATAGTAGTGTTTGGATACTTGCAATCCCCTTATGTTGCCACGTTTCCGCAAATCTACATACTGGGGCTGAAGGTAGTGGTAAGCAATTGTTCCAGTGTTAGAAGGCCCTTTGAGTCTGTGCAAACCTACTAACTTGCATGTTTTAAGGATTTTCAACAACTCTTCACTAATCTTTTCCCATACTGGGAAATGTTGGAAATTTACTCCTGACAATGGCAGATGTAAACCTTCTTCCAGAGTTGGGAAAAAAGTGGTTGGAGGGAAAGTGAACTTGCAAACACTCAGATTTTCGCATGAGCAAATCTACACATACATATTTGCTCATGCTAAAATGCAGTTCACAAATATTTTCTAGGAGTACTATTTCTTGTCCTACTTCTGTAAATTCTTGGGAATTCACGAAAGCTGTATAGCTGCACTTTATGCAAGGACATATACCATGGGTGCACTTTTGAGACTTTTTTTAATAATTGGTCCCCTATTTTGGTCTGGCGTTGACCATGACCTTTTGCGTTTATTAAAATTCTGTCTCTCCCTCTGTATCGGCTGGCTTCACAGTGAGTGACAGCATTCTGGTCTTTCACAAGAAGCATATCGGCACACAGAGTAGTTTTGTTCACTGCCAGTAACTACTGTGGCAGTTTGTGCTTTTTGAGACCCATAACAGTTTTTGCTTCGGCCAATGTTTGTTATAATGGTGAGTGCCCGGCAGCTCCCACACCAATAAGGTTTTACAAAAACCATGCCAAAACAATTCACACATTGACAAAACTAAAAGCTGACCACCAATTTCAGACCTACTGGCTTTGCCAATGCTTGTTTATTTTTGTTTCCCAAAATCTTATTGACACTGGTTAGACTGATTTTCCATTATGAACATTTTTGGGAAATACTCAACACATGTAATTAAATGATGCTGCAAAGAAATAGTGCCTGAAATTTTACAGTAGTTTAGCGATTTTTTTTTTTCCTGCTTTCATTCTTTTATGAACATTTTATTTTAAAAGCAAAGAATCATCAATCTTGCTTTCAAGCTTAAACAAATATTTGCATCAAATCAGAGAGCATTCTGGGAGCATTATACATAGCCTCATTTTGCTAAACTTTGAAAACGTGTGTACACATTTTTATACTGGAACCACTGTCAGTAGTGCAGTCAGAGCTTACAACATTTACTTAGAGCGTTCACCCTAATAATAAAGGCTTTCAATTAATGAACCATAAATACAAGTTTGAACAGCTTTAACATATGGACAAAAATATGACCTTAACTGCAGACAGTGCCCTTCCTTGATCCATAATGTGGTACTGCAAACTGGCAGCCAAAGGGTTTGTGCTGCTGGGGGTTGGGCCTAAAATGCACATGAAAACTTGTTGCCCTTGACCCCAAACAATATTTCCAAGGCATCGGGCTATGGGAATTCCACATCCCTGATTGAAAGAAATCCCTGGTACCTACTTGGCTTTCTGCCACCTTGGGGCATGGGGGATGCGATCAGGTAATTTCACCCAACTGCTTCCCCCCCCCCGGGGGAGCCCAAGTCCTAGCCCAAGGGGCTGCTCCCCCTATCCCTGGTGGCTAGTGAGTGGATCCCTGCTTGGGCTGTGGCAATTCCCAAGCAGGGATCCACTTGGTAGAGGTACAATTGGAAAGGGGAGATTCCCTCCTTTCCAACAATACCTTCCTGTGAGAATCAGTGCTTGGGGTGCTGAGATATGCCCCTGAGCACTGATTCAGTGAAAGTAAAACAAGCCCATCGGCTCGTTTTACTTTAACTTTTACTGTAATGGTGCCAGCTCGCCCTGCACCCTGATCGTCATTACAGTAAACAAAAGAAGAAAAAAAAGTCAGACTGCTCGGAAGGCTCTCCCCGAGCAGCCCGATAAAAAAATTTAAATAAAGGCCTCCCTCTTGTGCAGAGCACAAGAGGGGCCAGTATAACGCTCTCCAGTGCTGGCCAATGACCAATACCCATAATGGGGAGGAACCAATGGCCGACACCCGCACTGGGGAGGGGGTACGGCCGTCGGCTATTGGCCTGTATAATAAAGAACACTCATAATTACTCAACAAAACACCTACCAACCATCAAGATTTTCAGACGCTTTGTGCATCCTTTATTAATAACCCATGTGCTATCACTAGTTGAACTTGTTACAACTGCTTTAAATTAACTCTTTACGATGGAAGGAAACATTTGCCTCCAAGGAATTAGTTCGTGCAGCAGCCTACAGTAACACTTCGACCATGCTCAGTGAAATGGGTTGTTTGTGAAATTAACTTGTGACATCCCTATGCTGCAGGGCTTGCTAGCACTGGGTGGAGAAATAACCCACGGTCTAAAAGAGAGGGGTGATTCTAGGTCTAGGTCAGTACATGAAAGTTTAAACTAGGTGAGAGAGACCGACCGAGAGACCGATCGAGAGACACAGAGAGACACAGAGAGAGACAGAGACCGAGAGACCAGGCAGAACAAGCATTGGCAGTGCCAATAGGACTCTCCTTTGGGACCTATAGGCTTTGTCAAAGGTTTGTAGTGATTCTGTACACCATGGGTACTCACAAACATTTTCCCAAGGGCCAAAAGGTATGGTCTGTGGTGCAGCAGAGGGCTGCATTGATGCCAGCAGGGTAGGAGGCAGTAGACAGGTGGATGGATGTAAGGTAGGTGTAGGGTGAATTGAAGGATGCACATGGTGTGTACTTTGAGTCGTGGAGTTCTTTTGAGGTTTCCATTCCATCCTGCCCTGTAACCAATTGTCCCTAATCTCGAGAAGAAACACAGATTTGACAATACTGTGGTATGCTGTAGCTGAGTCACTGTTCCCCTACCACACCCTGGGGCAACTCTTATATGTTTGCTATAACTACCTTTAGCAGTCAAGTGAGCAAAGGAAGCAATTGGTTATTCAATTGGAATGAAACAATGTTAGGCCTCACAATCTCCTTATTCCTTTGGTCTCTCATCTGTAAACATTAGGAATGCTAGGAAACAGGTTCTTTTAAAGGTAGCAAGTGCTATAAAATATTTTGGCAAAGAACCACTCTTTGTCAAGAGCTGCACTAAATGAGCTGCTGATTAAAGGAGCATATTGGGTGGTTCTTCTAATTGTAGTTTCTAATGTCCGTGCACATACTTATAAATATCACAGTATATTTTTTTAGCTCTTGTGCGTTACAACTTAGTACTGAAATAAAAGCTGAGAAGTGCGTGCCGGATATTTGAGCAAATGCCATTTAAGTTACAGTACACAGCTTTCTTCAAGACCTGAATAGATACAAGATAGTTGAAAAGCTGTGTACCAACAAAGGCTGACTCATGAACCGACAAATCACAATTGGCATGCGCCAGTGGTGCTGGAACAATTTTTAGAGTGGGAGAGCTGCCACTAATGTTACATCACTAAAGTTACAGGCAGAGACATAGCTTTAGGGGAGGTGTTTACATGTAATAAATGTATTTTCTGATGAATAGTTGGGTACAGGTGTTCAGTCGGGGAGGATGAGGTGTCTGTCGGATTTCACCTTGGATTTTTGCATTGTACACACTGAAAAAAACACACACACACACACACACACACACACACACACTTCCTCTCATCTCGGTTTTGAAAGCCCTAAAAAAATGTTGATTATTTTACAAAATATTGTGTCTCTCACACACTACTCCTACCAATCTGCATTCCTCTCCCTTTCCACTGCCTCTTAAGCCCCTATCATGCACCGTGCTGGTCGTATAATGTATTTTAACATTATGTGCCAGCCTGATTGTCGGGAAATCTGAAGCTCACTGCCCCCCCCCCCCAATCTTACTGACCAAGTTACGCCCCTGGTTACAGGGATTGTGAAAATCCAATCATCACACAAGTGGAGCAAATGTATTTAGCAGGAGAGTGGTAAGCGTGCAGTATGTAGCTGGAAGTACCACTTTAGGCCACACTGCAGCAAATGTATTACTAAAGCGTGGTGGTGCATTTCCATTTCAGACAACACATTTTACATTGAAATAACCACTGAATTTGCACAGACATACAGTTTTACTGATAAAACTATACAGCACACATCAAATAATGTGGGGAAAATCAGCATCACCTAGTGTACTGATTTGTTTTGATCGTATTAAAATCTTTGCTTCCACCACACTTCAGAATTACAAAAAATGTGCTTCATTTATACTTTCCTAATTCTGATATATTCTGACATACATTAACAGTTCATTTACAGGCATTTATATTTTTTGTTTACTGGAAACAGATTGATATCCTACAGCCTTTCCTTTCACACTCCCAGTACCCAGCAAAATTGTCACATAAATTCTCTCACTTTGCAGTCAGAGAAAGAAAAGTAAACACCAAGCTCCCTTTAAAAAGAGTAAACAACAATTTGTCAGAAGACAGAGCCTGACATTTGATCTTGGTCTTTGAACGCACAGCAAATGTGACAAGATAAAGACAAAATTGAAAGGCCTCTCCAGCATGGCTATTTTGGGGATGCTTCAGCAACCCCACTCTCTTACTTCCAGCAACTATGGCATTGGTGTGAAATTGAGAAGAGGATTATTTAAGTTATGCTAGTCGTAAAGAGCAGTGATCAAAATAAACAAGCTCGTACACAGAATATTGTTCCTTATATGCATGCGAGATTGATAAACTGGTAGTGGCACAGATAAGTAGACTCAGTAAAGCAGGAAGATAGGTGGCAGGAAACCTTTTCGAAGAAATACAGCACGTTTACTGCTTCCTGTACTGGCATGCAGGAGAGTCAAATGAAAACACATGCTGGACGGCCTAAAACAAATAAAGCCCACAAACAGAAAGCAAGGAAATGTCAGTTACAAAGCCAATGGTAAGAAATGGGCGGAACACGTTCATAGGTCAGCGTTTAGCATGTGCCCAATATGTCTTAGCAACCAGACAGCTGCGTTGTATGGTAGGCTATAACCTAAAAATTATTAATAACACATCAAGAGAAACCAAGAGAGATAGGGACATATAGGGATTAAGACAGGCCGAGATACAGCGAGATATACAGAGAAATAGAAAGAGAGACTGAGACAGGCAGAGCTAGAGACAGATAAATTGAGATAGAGGCTGATTAATGGGCAGAGAAAGATATGTATGCAGTCAGAGAGACAGAGAAAAATAGAAGCCAATAGAGAGACTGATACAGACAGCAAGACAGAGCGACAGAGAGGAACATTGAGACATATCGATAGATGCAGATAAAGAAAGACAAAAATGTAAGTGAGATGGAAACCGCTCAATCAAAAAAAACAGACATAACTTCAGATAAAAGCAGATAGGCAGAGACAGACTGATATAAACAGAGGCAGCTAGCGACAGAGACACACCTCACCATCCAATGAAATATGACTCAGGTGCTCAGGCAAATGCTGTCTCTCAACTTATCTGAAAAGGAAATTAGCTAATGGCTACTAGGTTAACAAACCAGAAATGAAACTAAAACTGGCAAGAAAACCAATGGCCAAGAAGGCAGACCCATTCCAACATTCTATCTATGGTCTTGGAGGCTTACCTAACTTTTCATCGACAGTCAACTAACCAATGGCAAAAGAAGGCTGACCCAAAAAACACATTTTTATATATGAATATGTATTGTTTAAAGAAAATATGAAGCTGACAGACAGTTAAAGCTTTCAGCAGGGCAAAAGAAATGTAGTTAAAATGAAAAACTTCAGTTAGTGATTAGTACATTAGATGCAAACACAGGGCCCAATTCACAACAAAGTCACATTGAGGAACACAAAAAAAGAGATTGGTGGAATTGTCTGAATTAATCTCAGCCACTGGTAATTACTCGAGGTGGCATCCTAGCCCATAGATTTGCTTTTCAATTCACCAAGAAGCTATCTGAAGAGACAGAGATAGAAAAAGATGCAGAGGCATATAAATGGAGACATATGAATAGCGGAAGGTAAAGACAAACAAGAGGGATAGACAGAAAAAAAGACTGAGAGAAAAAGAGAGACATATTGACAAAGACAGAAAGAGATGGAGTCGGATACAATGAGACAGATATACATACAGATAAAAGCAGATAGGCAGAGACAGACGGATATAAACAGAGGCAGCTAGACATTAAGACAAGTCAACGGCCAAATAAAATGATTCAAGCACACAAGCAAATGACAAGAAAATTACCTAATAGCCGCTCTGTAAACAAAACAGGAAGAAGGCAAAACTGCCAAGAAAGCCAATGGTTACCAAGGCTGAACCATTCCCATGGTCTTGGAGGCCAACCTAACTTTTCATTGGCAGTCAAATAATTGATGGTAAAAGAAGTCTGAACAAAAAACGATTTCTCTATATATGATTATGTATTATTTTTTAAAGAAAATATGAGGTTGCCAAACAGTTTAACCAGCTAGTAGGGCAGAGCCAGCGAGCGTTCCAAAGGAAATTGAGTTAAAAATTAAAACATTTTAGTAAGTGAATAGTACTTCTGACACAGCACAAGAAAGTCACAATAAGGAACACAAAAAACTGTAATCAGTGCTTAATTTGTGCCGGTGTTTGCAAGTGTTTAGCAACAGCATTTATTTGTAAACACCAGCAGATATTTATCACAGTCTACAACATGGTGGAACAGCCGGTATATTTTTGAGCACAGCTCATCAACAATACAGTCAATACACTTAAATATATAAAAAGATGTGAGTACAGGCCATATTTACGTTAGGTGACCTGGAATTGCATTTAACATTGCTGGCAGGGACAGTGAGCACCGCTAACAGCAGGAGTTCCCTGAGAAGTACCTCAGACACTCGTGCTTACATTTTTGCAAATTAACCATTGGGTCAAATGTTTGAATTCATATGAGCCACTGGTAATTACTCAAAGCCGCATTTAAGTCCATTATTTTGCTTTTCAATTCACTAAGAAAGTCATAAATCTGCACTTGTAGGTTTACCCTCTGAGGCAGGCCAAGAAAAAGATGCAGAGACTTATAAATGGAGACTTGGAGATAGAGGCAGATAAAGACAGGCATACAACAAACAGATGCATCAGTTAGCTAGGATCAGAAAGATGGATCAAGATGGGTAGATAGAAATAGACGGAAAAGACAGATACGGATAGAGAGAGACAGAGATAAATAACGTTTAATACCAAGAAAGAGATCGAAATTAAAAGAGACAAAAAAAATACATTAAAGACAGACAGCAACAGATAGAGGAGACCTATAGGTATATTGACATGGACAGAAAAAGGTAGTGCCACATAGAGATAGAGACAAATAGAAATGAAGACAGGTAGAAACACAGTGACAGACGCATATGTAGAGACTAACAGCCAGAGCGCGATCGAAAGAGGCTTAGAGACAGATAGGACAATCCGACAGAGACCGATACAGAGAGATAAATAAGAGCCAGAGAGACTGGGGTAGTTACGGACATAAAATACAGGCAGATACAGATAGTTAGAAATATAAAGACAGAGGAAGAGGGAGAGGGAGAGGCATTGAGACAGATAGAACTAGTGAGACAGATAGAACTAGTGAGAGAGGGAGATAGATTCAGATGACGGGTGGATATGGATGGAGACAAAGAGACTGAAGTACAGACATAAAACAGAGAAAGTAGCAGGGGCAGATAAAGAAAGGCAAAGATGGAGAAAGAAACAGATAGCGAGGGAGACAGTGTCAGAACCCCTTTCAGAGGGCCACAGAGCACACAGGGGTTACTGGGACCAAGCATGGTGGTTGAGGCCTTTTACTCCTTATGTCCTGGGGTCTGACCTACTATGAATCATGAACAACTGGGCCAAGTACCCCTTCTGCACTTGACTCTTAGTGGTAGCTGTGGATGAGAAGTCAAGGGCTCCCACAGAGGGAAATGTATAAACAGTTTGTTGAACACAGCTCGTAACTCAAAGTGCACTAACTTTTATTTCTAACTCTACGCAGTCAAAGAAATAACATTCGTAAGCAACAACACAATCTCCTTTAGGTGAGGGCTCTAGTGTTCATCTGACAATTCCCTGTCTAACCTTGTTCCTTGCAATGTGGTCGGCGTATTCCCCATTCACTGGTGGACGCATCCAGGGAATGCTCACTAGTAGACCGTACTCAAGAGTTCCACTTTGACTCTTCAGTAATTACTCCAAAGTGTCTATGGTGCCGCATCATCTTTAGCAGCGAGTCCCCCAGGATCTAAGAGGCCCGACTCAAGTCTTACCCACTCCTGCAGTACGGAAGCGTTCAGTGTTTCAGCGGGTGCCCTGACCACAGGAACTCGCAAGCTCTAGTACCGTTCGGAGAAGTCATGCTGCTCGCGCTACACAGAGCAGCACATGGCAGGCACAGGCTCTCTCCTGGGTGGCACTGCCGACTTTCCCCAGTGATCAGAGCTGCTCCCAGCCTGCAAAGACACAGTAAGTCAGTCTTCCCCACACAGGGGTGGGAGGTGGGTGGGGGCATTGGGTTCGCTCCTTCAGCTCCTGACTAGAACCCAGCGATGGAGCGACATCTTACTCGGCATCCCTAATAGTCCTTGGGGGTCAATCAGGGACAGATCTCCATGAGCGGGCTCGACCCATTTCCAGGGCAACGGTCCGGACTCTTGGCAAAGTTAGTACAGGCAGCCCCTCCTAGCATACAGGGTTGCAGCAGCACTTTAGGGTGAAGTGCAGACTCCTCCGGTGCAATCGCCCACACCACGGCGGCCCCATCGGGCATACAGGGTCGCCACTCAGGCAGGGTGCGAGTCTTTGGCACACATGTCACACAATCACTCCAACAGTGCCCCCCTCTGCCATACGGGATCGGTGCTGGCTTGGTGCTGCCAGCACGGTGCTCGATACACAGCTCGGTCCACGGTAGCACTCTCCTGTCATAAGGGGGTCAATGAAACAATCCTGCACACGGGCAACAAACCGATCAGTGCATTGCTGTGTGAAAAGCAGCGAGTCTCCTGGGATCCCCAATGCTGCCCGGCGCAAAGTCACCTTTAATCCACTTTGGATTCACTATCTAAAATAACGAGGCAGGCGCTGGAAGGCAAGAAAAAGGTTTATTACTCTTAGAGGAGACCACGTCAACTGCTGACACCAGGATGTCTTCAGGGAGGTGTTCTACTGGCAATGCTTCTGACTCTTCCTTTTATACAGTTTTACACAATGTATTTGTTTCTTTTATCATGGTTACAAGCTTGGAGTCTCCGCCCCGGGCAGGTTGTCACACAAGCCTGACATTGTTTTATCAACATGGTTACACAAGCCCAACATTAACTCTCCTCCCACCCAGGTCAAAAACAGACAATTTAATTGCAGCTGGACCTTGCTTCAGGGTCTAAAAACGAGTGAGACCGGCCAGATCTAAGAGTCCGTTCTGTTGATAAGAACAGGTCCCATTGTTGGCAAAAAACCAGTCTTGCTGTGTGTAGTGCAATAAACCATGTTTGCAAGAGTCTGTTTGGTATTTGTAACCCGTTTGTGCAGGGATGAGAGGAAAGACGAGTTTGAGGCAGCAGGTGATGTTGATGTTTGTCGTGGAAATAGTTTATAGCCCCCAGCACACATATCAGGTTTGGTCAGAGAGTCAGAAGGCTGCTAGAGGACAGGGTGAAATGAAGGTGACCAACAGAGTACAAAAATGGCTGTGGTAAATCAGAATGACTGTAGTTTATGTGCACGTAGGAACTTTCATCAGACAAGATGGCGCAGAATGTTCATGATTGTGTTTTGTTCTTAACAGTCGCCCCTTTGAACATAACTAGCCATCTTGTCAGTCTATTTCGATCTCCATAATGTCCTGTATTTCTTGTTCATACATTACTCTCATTTTTGTTAACTGAGTGTCCATAGTCTTAGGGCGCAAGGCACTTATGCAAAGAGAACACAAAGGTGGTATACAGTGTACACCCAAACAGCAACCACATATTGCCAATACTGGGACCAAGAGAAACATTGATATTTTCCAACCCCAGTCCTTTAAGATGCCCCAAAGCCAACTTCCAATTGTCCAAGTCTCTGATCCTTGATGAATTTCTGAAGACAGTCTGTGGAGATGTTCGATTGCTTCATAGACAGAGGGTGAATTATCAGGGATGTATATGCAGCAACTGGCACCAATGATGCGACATGCTCCTCCACGATCCGCTAGTACCACGTCCAGGACCATGCGGTTTTGTAGGGCCACCAGACGGACCGCTTGAAGCTCGGCAGTGTTGTTGGTGAGGATGCCAGCTGTGACGTTCAGGGCGGTTTCTACCGCTTGAGACAGATGTCTGATGGCTCGGCTGTTTGCCATCGGACCCCATAGCGGGACGAGCCCTTTTGCTGCGTCAACGAACTGTGATGCGGCAGAGTCTGCTTGATCAGTGTCTTTAGAACGCTTTTCTCGATGATGCTCTGCAGGGGCTGTGTAGGTCGGTGGCAAAACAAAGGCGATGTAGCACGTGCCCCCCAGTTTCTTGGGAGCCAGGTGTAGGCTTTGGTTCCACAGACAAAGTACATATTGGGTGATGCAACAAATGCTGGAGGATTGGCAGTGTTCAAAGTCCTTACAATGTTACAAGTGCTGTGACCCACATTCTTAGTCCCACGGCCTTCAATGCATACAAGGCCAGAGACGTTCACCACAGATAGGGCCACAGTCAGTGTTGCAGCAGTTCTTTTCTTCAGGTAGGAAAATGTGGCTCTGACAGGATTATTGAACACTTGTATTTCCACTCGTTCTTTGGAGGGGACATTCATTGGGAATGTCGTATTGGAGGTGTGAGGGCAAAAGGGAGCTGCTGTTCTTCCTGTTTGGTTTAGCCAGAACTCGTTGTAGAACTGAGCGATTGTCCCATCGGAAGTGGCATTGTCTTTGTAACTTTCTTGTAGGAGCATCATCCAGGCAAGGCAAGATCCATGAACAGAAAAGGGTGAAGGGATGAAAGGGATGGAATGTTCAGTGGCATGTGGTAGCAGCCCACAGACCCAACAGTTAGTGGCATTGGTGGCAAGATTGTGCTGGTGCAGCATCTGTACGAAAGAATTATTCCAGAATTCTTTGCGTCGTTCTCGGAGATGTGGCGGTAGTGATACCAGGTAGTGTTCTTTCTTTGTGATTGGTTGCATGGTTGGTGACAATGTTCTGTATGCAGGTGCATTCTCTTCAATGATCCAGAGTGTGACCATTAGCAGGAGGCAGGTGAGAAATGCAGCTACAAGTGCAATTGTCTTTGTACTGTGCAGTTCAAAAGTCTTGGTGTCTTTGCGGTGGCTTTGCAGGTGTTCCGTTTCTTCCATCATCTTCGAGGAGCTCACCAACTGTTAGGACCACAGACTTTTGTCTGGTGTTTTTCCTGGTAGCGTCGTTTGGCTGTGCTACCGATCTGAGACTCTGACTCAGTTAGTGGCCTGGTTGTTGGAGCTCCCCCTTTTCGTCGATCTTAGGTTGTACCCTTCCTTGGATGGCACCGTGGGGTCGGGAAATTCAGACAGTTGGAGGGTGTCTTCTTGTGGGTAGCAACTCAGAGCTGGTCGGTCTTTTGCGAGTACTTCCTCTTGCACCTCCACCTCTTCACAGGTTGCCAGCGTTGGAGGGACTTTCTTGCAGTGGTGGGCGTGCAGCCAATTTTTTTTTCCTTCCACTCGGAGGGCAGTTCGAGTGGTGATCAAGACTTGCCAGGGGCCCGTCCACCTGGGCTCCAGATTCTTCGTTCTTTGGAAGTTGCGAACTAGGATGAAGTCCCCAGGCTTTATCACATGTCCTGGGCCCCTGGATATGTCAGGCAAGGCTTGCTGCACCTGTTGGTGGATAATTGTTAGCTCGTTTGTCAATTTATGCAGATAGTCTGACATTAATATGTTCGGGACATCGTTAATGGAGGTGGGTCTTGGTGCCGCCCAAATGTTCATAGGCCTGCCGAAGACCACTTCATACGGGGTCAGTCTGTGTTTGGTCGGGGTGGAGCGCATTGATAGCAATGCCAATGGAAGGGCGTCGGGCCATTTCAACCCGGTTGTGGCAACTATTTTGGCTAGCTTTAGTTTCAATGTTGCATTGTGTCTCTCTACCAGGCCCGCTGATTGGGGGTGGAAGACGGCATGGAATTTTTGTTTTACCCCCAACCCTTTCAGTATGTTCTGTATCACTTCGGCTACGAAGTGTGGGCCGTTGTCGCTCCATAAAATTCTGCAAAGGCCGTACCGGGGGAAGAATTCTTTCAACAATACTTTTGCAGTGGCTATGGCAGTATTGTCGCGGGTGGGATATGCCTCCACCCATTTGCTAAAAGCGCACACAACCACCAGGACATATTTTAGACCATGGCATCTCTCTAGTTGGATGTAATCCATTTGAAGGACTTCAAAGGGGTGATCAGGGACTCCAAACCCTCCCCGTGGTACTACTGTCCCTTTCCCTGGGTTGTGTTGTAGGCATACTATACATTGTTGTACTAGGCGCTTTGCAGATTCTGTTATCTTGACATTATGCCATACTCTTGTGATTAGTTCAATCATGGGGGTGGAGCCTATGTGTGCTGGTAAATGTGCCATGGTCAATATGGGGATGAGGTAGGCATTGGGTAACAGCCATTTATTTCCGTCTTTAGTTCTCCAGCAATTTTCCTCGTCTTTTAGTCCCACCTTTTCCCACTCGGTCAATTCGTCTTGTGTGCCTGTAGTCTGTATGTCCCTTACAGTGGTCCTAGCATCAGTCCATTGTTCAGCTTGTGACCTGGTCACATACATTCGTGTCATGGTTCTGTCTTCTGCTGTGGCTCGGGCAGTAACGTCTGCTAGCGCATTTCCCTGTCCAATGAGATCTGTCACTTTCCTATGTGCTTGGCATTTTATCACTGCTAGCTTTTTGGGGAGGAGGACTGCTTCCGTCAAGGCGGAGACTAAATCTCCATGCAGGATGGGTGTACCGTGTGAAGTCAGGAACCCTCTTTCTTTCCATAGAATCCCGAAATGGTGAACCACCCCGAAGGCGTATTGGCTGTCGGTGTATATGTTAACTGTCGTGCCAGCTGCTAAAATACATGCTCGTGTGAGGGCAATGAGTTCTGCTGCCTGGGCGGAACGTTGGGCAATACGGGCTGTTTCTAGAATGGTTCGGGCTGTGGTGACAGCGTATGCAGCTGAGGTGGTGCCGTCGGGGAGTTTGATGCACGAACCATCCACCCATAGTTCTCCATCTGGCTCTAGAAAGGCGGTGTCTCTGAGGTCTACTCTACTTTTTGTTTGTTCATCGGTTAGTGTCACACAGTCGTGTAGTGGAGCCACGTTAGAATCGTTCTCGGGTAGGGGTAACAGTGTGGCTGGATTGAGGGTGGTGCATCGCTTTAGGGTAATGTGCGGTGCTAGCAGGGTCAACTCATATCCTGTCAGTCGGGCGCTAGTCAAGTGTTGGGTTTTGGTCTGGTTCAGTAGTGTGTCGACTGCATGGGGTACTAAAACAGTGACTGGATTGGAGAGCACTATTCCTTCGCTCTGGCGTATTGATACCGCTGCAGCTGCCACAGCGCGCAGGCACGCTGGCAGTGCTCTGGCTACTGGATCGAGGGTGGCAGAAAAATATGCACAAGGGCGTTGTTTGTGACCAATTGATTGTGTTAGGACAGACAATGCACATCCCTCCCTTTCGTGTGTGTAGAGGAAGAATGGTTTGGAGTAATCTGGGGTTCCTAGGACTGGTGCTGAGCAAAGGGTATTGCGTAGTTCTTTAAAGGCTGTCTGGCATTCGGGGGTCCAGGGGAGAGGTGAGGGGATGTCCTTAGCTAGGAGGGAGAGAAGGGGTTTGACAATGAGGCTAAAGTTCGGTAACCACTGTCTGCAAAACGAGGTGAGGCCTATCAAAGAGCGGACTTGCTTCTGATTTTTGGGGACAGGGGTGTCTAGAATTGTCTGGATCCTGTCAGGCGTGAGTTTTCTCCCTTCTTTTGATAAAAGGTGACCCAAATAGGTCACTTGTGATTTACAGAACTGCAGTTTCTTTCGGGAGACCTTGTGACCATTCTCAGCAAGGAAATGGAGTAGTTTGATGGTGGCTGTGACGGCTATTGGTATGGTGTCTGCTGCTAGAAGGATGTCGTCTACATATTGTATTAGTGCCACTCCATCTGGCAATTGTATGGCGTCCAACTGTCTTTTAAGCGCCTGGCTATAGATACTTGGGCTCTCAGTGTACCCCTGAGGTGCTCTACAAAATCTATACGAACGGGAATTTAGGGTAAATCCAAAAAGATAGCGGCTGTCCTCGTGTATAGGTATGGAAAAGAAGGCGTTCTTGAGGTCGATCACAGTGAAGGTGGTGGCAGTGGAGGGGATTAAAGTCAAAATTGTCGTGATGTCGGAAACTACTGGGTATTGTGGTACTACGATTTTGTTTACCTCCCGCAGGTCAATGATGAAGCGGTAGGCTTTCCCATCTCCCTCTCCCTGTCTCTTTACAATCGGTAGTATGGGACTGTTACAAATGTTGCTCACTACTTCCTCTACCACCCCTGCCTCTACCAAAGAGTGTATGATCTCTGTTAGTGCTTTCTCACCCTCTGGCGATATTTTGTACTGCGGTACCTTCGGTAGGGTTGCGTCCTGTCGTATTGTTACGTGTACTGGGTCAATCATCATTCGTCCTACGTCTGAATCAGCCCTAGCCCATAAGTGTGATGGCAAAGTGTCCAGTAGGGATGTGTCAGTCTCAGAGATGGAAAACATGTGCTGAAAAGGGTTCTCTCTATGGCGTTGGGGGTTGTCATACAGGATGACACGCACTCCGTCTGGTGAGCATCTGATAGTCGCATGGAAGTGTTTCAAAAGGTCGAGGCCCATAATGGCGTCTGGGGTGTTAGATGAGAGGAGGAATGTCGTTTCGACGCCATTGCTGTCAAGATTAAAAGGGATGGGTCGGGACAAAGGGTTGGTGGAGGGCGTACCGTCAAATCCTATTGAGGTCACATGTGAGCCTGACAAGGGTGCCCTTGGAATCAGTCGTTTGGATAGTGCACTACGTGTTGCTCCTGTGTCTACCAAAAATGGCGACCTTGTGCCCAGGACCTCAGCGGTAACATAAGGGCCTTGCTGATCAACGCAGAGCTCGACTGGATCCCTCCCTTGCCCCTGGCTGTCCTATGCAAAGTCGTACGTATTGTCATAATCTGTCTGTTGGTACTGATTCTGTCTGGGATGGTCAAATGCGTTCACTCTTCCTGGCCTTTCCTCGCTTGCTTCACTCGCGTACCCTCTCCCACGTCCTCTTCCTCTCTGTCCACTTGCTATTTCCCTCGCCCCTCTGCCCCTAGCAGCTCCTAACAAAGCCGGGCATTGGGATTTCCAGTGTCCATATTTTTTGCAAAATGCACATTGATCCTGTCCTAGGTCTTGGCGTCCTACATATGATGTAGATGGATTGTTCCTAGGTGGCTGTACTCTAGGGGTATTCTGCTGGTTTCCTCCCCTATATTGCTCCCCTCCTGTATTCGCCCCCTGGAGTTGTGCTATCATTACCCTTTCCTTCAAGTCCTTCTTTTTCCTTTCTGTAGCCCTGTCATTTTCGTTTCTCTGATGCTCGTAATACTGGGCCATTTGGAGAATGGCCGTCGGTTTAGATGCTGCCCAACTACTTTCGCTGGCTTGTAGTTTCTGGGATACATCTGGCAGTAATCCTTTGACGTAGTTCTGCACAAATAAGTGGTGTCCGGTTGCGGTGGACATGTCTTGTCCACTGTAATCAGAGAACACAGTTTCAAATCTGGAGAAGTACTCTGAGACGTCCTCTTGTGGTTTCTGGCGGCATGCGGTTACTATGGACCAGTCTATCTTTTTCTCTGGGATCAGCGTTTTCACTTTCTGCACTATTTTGTCAGGGAGGTCTAATATTGCTTTAACTGGTTTTTGACCAGGGTTCCGCTGTTTATCTAGTGTGTCGAGTTGTTCCCAGGTATGACCAAACAGTTCGGTATGGTTTACTTTCTTAACCTGTTTCCACACATCTGCTGGCAAACATAACCCGAAGAACAAGTCTATGTCGGCAAGTGTCATTATTGTTGATCCCAGAGCGGTACCTAGCTCGGCGTAAAAGGCGGTGGGGTTCTTTCGTAAATCCGGCAAAGATTTACGGAAGGTCAGGATGTCCTGTCTGTCCCATGGCTGATACACCCAATTGTAGACCACCCTTCCTCTAGCGTCTTGATGGTTTATATCGTCATTAGTCCCTTGTCCTCTAGGAGGTACCCAGTAAGGGGCAGCTTCTTTTATTGGCATCATGCTATCTGTTTTTTCCACTGGGGGTCCTGCTACCTTAGTTGTCCTGTCCCTATCTATCTGTCCTTGTTCTATGAGGTGACGCAATACTTCTAGTGTGGATGAAAATAGTTCTGCAACATCGTTGTCGCCTTCATCTCCGATGTCTACCTTCCTGTAGAGAGCCACTAATCGCTCGGGCCCTACGTTTTGGTACTTCTCTTCATATGCAGTAAGGGTGTGGTAACAGAGACGTACAATAAAGTATCGTTTGCGGTTTTCAACATAGGAGTCGCATATGTCTGTTACGTGTTCTTCTGTTTCTTTCCTATCTATGAGGGTTTTAACTATTTTATCAATGCCTGCTCGCTCATTTTTACTTAATCGCGGGACCCTGGGCGCTCCTATTTCCTTGGTTCCTACCTCTACTACTGCCTCCTTTGATGAGGCATTTGGTGTGGGTGGCTCGGTGGGAGCAGAGGTGGTGGAGACTGAGGCGATCGTGCCATCTCCAGCTATACTTTGGGGGTCCTGGCGTTGTACTACGGGATGAGTAGGGGCATAAGGGGGTGGCATGTATATCATTGGGGGACCTAACAATAAATCATCATCTACCCCCTGTTTTGCTGGTAACTCGGGGTAAAGAGTTAAGGGCGTTCTAACAGGGCATTGACCTGATATTTTTGATTCCTGTTCCTTTTTATCGATTTCCTTTTCTTTTAGTTCTTCTTCTAACTTTTTACAGGCTTGGTAAGCTGATTTTCGCGTTTCTTTATCTTGTCTAGCTTCGTCTCTTTTCTTTCGTTGAGCTGCTTCTTTTCGCCATAAACCAAAACTATCAAACATGGCTGGTCTAGCTTTCTTTTTGTGGAGAGCTAATTCTAACGTTTCTATTTTAGCGGGATCGAAAGATCCCGTCAGTGGCCACTGATTTACCCGGTCCTTCCTAGTGTACTTATGCCATAGTTTGCTATAAGCTACGGTGGCTAATCCATATTTTACGTACATGTCCTTGTTAGGGGTGCCTTCCGGCGGTGCCGGATGACTGACCTCTAACAAACGGTCCGGTCCAAAACAATCAAACAATCTAGAGAAAACAGGCATGACGTATTTAGCGGTCAAAATGAATATCTCAATTAATGTTAGACAAAAGTCTGCACTACCTGTCCTTCGCTGTCTGCAAAGAGAGAATATTCCTATTCTACGTTGTTTGCAAGCAGGGAATGTCTCAAATAACTCAAAAAGGAATACTAGTATTTCTATCAATCAATCAATTTAAGTCATGTTTTCTCACGACCTTACCCGGACCGTATGGACAGTTCTTCGTATTCCCCTTCCAGCGCCTGGTTGTCCTCTTACTCCAACAATCAATGCGGCGTTCCTGTAAGGCCCCAGTCAGGACCGCAGGTCACTCGAGAGAGGTCCGTTCGGAACCGGTGAAGTTCAGTCAATTGGCAGCCAGACGAGGGTCTCTTTCAGGCAGGTGCACTCCAATCATTTAGTCGTTCACTCCGTCGTTAGGACCTCTCTACTGGACCCACGGTTCTCTGATGGGCCCCCCGTTGGGTCGCCAATTTGTGAAAAGCAGCGAGTCTCCTGGGATCCCCAATGCTGCCCGGCGCAAAGTCACCTTTAATCCACTTTGGATTCACTATCTAAAATAACGAGGCAGGCGCTGGAAGCTGGAAGGCAAGAAAAAGGTTTATTACTCTTAGAGGAGACCACGTCAACTGCTGACACCAGGATGTCTTCAGGGAGGTGTTCTACTGGCAATGCTTCTGACTCTTCCTTTTATACAGTTTTACACAATGTATTTGTTTCTTTTATCATGGTTACAAGCTTGGAGTCTCCGCCCCGGGCAGGTTGTCACACAAGCCTGACATTGTTTTATCAACATGGTTACACAAGCCCAACATTAACTCTCCTCCCACCCAGGTCAAAAACAGACAATTTAATTGCAGCTGGACCTTGCTTCAGGGTCTAAAAACGAGTGAGACCGGCCAGATCTAAGAGTCCGTTCTGTTGATAAGAACAGGTCCCATTGTTGGCAAAAAACCAGTCTTGCTGTGTGTAGTGCAATAAACCATGTTTGCAAGAGTCTGTTTGGTATTTGTAACCCGTTTGTGCAGGGATGAGAGGAAAGACGAGTTTGAGGCAGCAGGTGATGTTGATGTTTGTCGTGGAAATAGTTTATAGCCCCCAGCACACATATCAGGTTTGGTCAGAGAGTCAGAAGGCTGCTAGAGGACAGGGTGAAATGAAGGTGACCAACAGAGTACAAAAATGGCTGTGGTAAATCAGAATGACTGTAGTTTATGTGCACGTAGGAACTTTCATCAGACAAGATGGCGCAGAATGTTCATGATTGTGTTTTGTTCTAAACAGTTGTATCCTCACACCTCGCACAGGAAGCCTTCTCAGTAGGGCTCCCCGCTGAACCTCCCTCCCTTCAACACTTTCCTCTTCCTCACAGGGCACACTGGCCTGGGGAGGCAGGTAGGCATTGGTGCTTCAGGGCAGGTGGTCTTGGTTTCCCTGGGTAATGTACTTTCACCCAGCAGGGAGACTTGCAGGCCTTGGCTCCCAGTCCTGGTCACAGGCAGAAGTCTAGCAGAGCTTCCCCTTCTCATACAGGCTGCTTGGTAGATGACAAATTATGGGGATTTAACCTCCCCTTCTTATATTCCATTTCCAGACACCAAATTTGATTTGGGTCTGAGTCTTTGAAGTTATATATTGGGGTTCTTCTTTTGAAATGTATACTTTTCTTTCTCTTTTTTCCTCTTGAAAGGTTGTCTGTCACAGCAGGAGAGACTACGAAGTTGATATCCCCACAACACAGGCCATGGGAGTGACTAGAGTTCCCACCTGGATGTCGGACACAGTGATATGCACATCAAAAGGTTAATCCTGGGCTCCCAGTCCCACTCTTTGTGAATCCCTTATCAGCCCCATATCCTTCCTGAGATGTGTCCAGGCCCCTTCTTTATGATCTATCACTGAATCAAAGAGCATCCTTTTGAAGTGTAAAGGGGGAGCCTCATTCTCCCTTACTCCAGTGTGTCCCACCCAAGTCACATAAATGCAGCAATACACAAATCTGTCTGGAGTATTTCCCCACTCCTCATGTCCTCACCAGGCAGGCATGGGCTTCCCAAAATGGAACCCAGGGTCCTCCATGTAATGAATCATTGCTGGCACACTTCCACTTAGTGTATATACACAGCACACATACTGTCAAGCACTGTTACCTCCATGTATTGTGCCACCACAAACACACATACATTCAGCACACACATTCAATCTGCTCACACGGTTTAGTACTGCAGCATTTCTGTACTGTACCAAGGTGTGCTATTTGCAAACACACATAATGCCAGCACACACACTCACCATGCGCACACCGCACAACACTTCACTCTTCATGTATTGTACTTCTCACAAGCACACATGCACTCACCACATGCTTTCCATTGCGCTGCACTGCACAGCACTACATCTCTCATGTAATGTATTCCTCGCACACATACATACACTCAGTCCATGCACTAACCATACATGTACTGCACAGAACTGCTCAATCCCTGTACCTTACCAGGCACACATACATCCAGCGTAGAGCCACTACTCTTGGTCTGCACAGCACTCTACATCTAACTGATGTAGGCCAAGGGTGACACAAGCACGCAGCAGCGGAACTTTAAAAAGGTGAGTAAGCCCATAGGCCTCACTCCAGTGACACAGCATACAATGGACCTGTTCACTCCTAATGATTACTAGACAATATACTGCCACCACTGTGGTCGAGCTGCTTAACTCTTGGTGAAGGCCGTAGCCTTCCACTGCTATGAAGCTACGCTTTGGGTGCCCCTCCTGGTCCAACAAGACCACAATCCGTGAGACATGCGTATTTCAGGGTGCACAAGCATAATCTGCGGTTACCCATGACAACAAAAATCAGTATTAAGGATCCAGACAAAAGTGCAGTTGGGCACTGAGGGCAGGGGTACACGTCTTTTACCATGCAGAGGACTTTTCAGTCCCAACACAGGCAAACAGATGGAGAGAAATAGGTAGAGACAGACAGCTGTAGACAAAGAGATAAAAAGGGACAGAGATGGAGACCGAGATAGAGCGACTGGTACAGATAGAAAATGCTAGTGATAGATAGAGACAGAAGCAGGGTGAGAAAGGTAGATACAATATGAAATCAAAACACCTGGAACTTAACAGAGAAAGCAGAGTTCAGACGTACTGTAAAACACATTTTCTAAATTCCCAATAATTGACAGAGCACTATGTTACAAAAGAAATATAGTTTAAACAAATAAATGTGAAACACTTTCTTTAAAACCTGCTTAGTCAAAACATTCCAGTAAAAGTTAAATATAATGTACAACTTATCAGCCAATGAAATAAGACTTATGTGCACATTAAACTGACAAGGAAATCACTTAATGGCTATACTGTTACCAAAACAGAAATAAAGTTGACACTGAGAAGAAGGCCAATGGCAAACAAGCCACTGGCCCGTTTCCACATTCTATCTATAGTCCTAGTGAGTGATCCAACTTTGCCCTGACAGTCAACTGACCAACAGCATAAGAAAGACTCAAAAGACATTTCTCTATGTAGGACTATGCTTTTAAAAAGCTATGAGACTGGTAGAGAGTTTAAGAAGTCACTAGGGGAGAGCCAGCTACTGTCCCCAAAGGGATTTTAGCTAAAACGTAAAGCATTTTTAGAAGTGAGTAGTTCATTAGTTGCAAACACTGACACTAAATCACAAAGTCTACACCTTCAGGGTTACTATCTGAGTAAATGAAGATGCATGTCTTTCAGGAACTCACATTTATTTTCAGAGGTATTGAAAACTGAGGGAGTCGCAACACTCCAGGCATATTTTCAGTTATGGATTCCAGTTTGCCCTAATGCCTACAATGAAAATGCAGCACCTTTGTCCAAGGGTGTATTTCCCTGCCATGTCCCCTCCCCCATGGAGAAATCCCTTCCCTGAAGTCCTACCAGTTTTGGCAAGTGGTCCCTTTCCCTTCTAATTTTGAAAAGGTACTTAATCCTGCCCATTCTGACTATTTTCTTTTTAACACAAACTTTATTAAATTTTCATATTCATACATATGCCACTGCATGGTGTATAGTAAGAAATGTACAAACACCAATCCTCGAGTCACGAAATCTAAAGTAATGACGTTTGGTAAGGTCAATACAAAGAACAAACATGTGAGAAAACTATAACGCCTTTCACATGGTGCAGAGAAATAAAGCAAAATAAGTAGGAAATATATGCATTTACCCCCAACCCATTCCCTTTCCCCAGATTAGGCATCATCACAATAGCAATATGTACATATACAGTGCACAGCTGGGTGGATAAATTCGTATGGCAATCTGAGTGGAGAGACCATGCAATCCCTCGAGCCATGGTTTCTTGACCATCTGTGTGATGGGAAAGGATCAAAATTAACTTTGAGATTGCTTACAAACTCTGAATTTTGTAGGGTTCACAAACGTTTCATGGAATCCTTGCCATGAAATAGACGCTCTCTGATCCTTGAAAGGTATTTACTCTCTTAGTATAACTCCATCGGAAGACAATATGCCTGTGAGTAAAAGGATTTGCCAGTGCAAGGTCACTTTTGTGAATACCTTGCAATCATAACCAGGCTACTTGTTGTGTATGAGAACAAGCTTAATCTCCGTTCATAGTGGGCAATTAACATGGCAAATGGGTATATCCTCAACCAGGTAACACAGAAGAAAATGCATGACATCCACATGCAATCTATTTGAGGATTACATTGCTTGTCCTTACAATTACAAATAAAATATATGAGACTAACGTAATATAAAAATCCAGCCATAACCTGGGGACTACATAAGGACAACTGCTTGTTTGCATTGTGAATGCTAGTCAACAAGAGCAAGTTCAGCGGGAACAATGAAGCAACCATTTCTGTGGGTTTGTGGGAAGCTAACCATTGTAGGATACTCAGGTACGCTATGTCTATGTATAATGGGGGAGGATCCCCCGCTAACCGTTGTAATATACTCAGGTATGCTATGTCTATATATAATGGAAGAGGATCGCACCTCCGCCAAAGTAGGAGTCTATCACACCTCCAACAAAATAATCTGTTAAATATGCACACACACTTGCAGTGGCTTATTTCGAAAACGTTGTTAAGGCAGGCCATGTATGGTCTGGCCAATCAGAGTAGAGAACTTGAAATAAAGAATGCAGGCTGGTGGTTGAACGCACTGAATTACCGTTTTGGAAATGTAATACTCTAGTGCACCATAGATTACATGTGATACTGTCAGTTTGTACATATAGCCTCTTCTAAGCACTACTAGCTAAGCCCCAATCACCCTGCATACTGGTGAGGTACCCACATCACCACAGGTCACCTTTCCGTTTGATATTGATCGGTAATTACTTGCCCTCCTCTTACTAACATTTTAATGTCAAGAGTGTTATTGCCCCCATAAATATGTAGCAATTCAGATTTGAAAGAAGTGGTAACCAAATAATGAGACACAGGAAATGTGTGAGAATGGATTCTCATGCAATCCAATTGGGAAAAGGGTTTGTATTGTACTTTTCTTCATTGGCATGGCATGAGACATTATTTGCTTTACAAACACCACAATCATATATATGTATGATGTAGATCCTGAGCCCAGCACTCTCTGAAGGTTCCATGCAGGGATCTTGCAGCTTTATTGAAAGTGGTATGGGGGCCATGTGATGCCTGTTTAACTTTTAGGAGGAGCCAATGCCATGTCCAAGGAGGCAGTGCCTTACTGAAGAAGTAGCTTCAAATGGCATTGACATCTAATTGGGGCTTGTTGAAGAGGAATCGAAGTTCATAAAGGTGTTCATTACAAACAGCAGACTTATCGGAGTACTATCTAGTTACAAACTGCCAGTAACTTTGCTGTAAAATCTTGTGCCTCATTCATCTTCCTTAGGTTGAATCAGCGTGCCAAACACCAACCCAAGGGGATTGGGCTCTTTCCATACCAATGAATTCGGTGACTCTAAAGTATTACTGAGACACCACTCCTTGACAGGTAAATCTAGATTGCCGATACCACCCAAGTTCCCTGGATTTCTGATATCCCTGATCCATGGAATTGTAGATTTTTACTTTGCTTATTCTCTAATATTTCCTCAGTCCTGATAATGACCCTTAACTTACTGTAGGTCAAACAATGTCAACACAGTAGGCAATTGCACCTCTTGTATTAGTTACTATTTTACGTTTGGATACTAAAGAATTTTATTTACAAAAACAATTTAAATATTTTGCCATTGCTTTTACCCACTTTTTTGTTACACATACTGCTTTTGGATTTCATAATTCTTCATGTGCTGTGTGATCACTTAAGCACTACACACGAATATGATAAATTAAAATATAATTTTCTTGAACAGGCTCTAGCTAATGTAGCCGATTCATATTTGTTTGAACAGCTCCTTGTTAAATCATATGTACTGATTTTTTTTAAATTAAGTGAAGGCAACTATTTACTATTAAAATAACTGAATGTTATTACTAATTGACAAGTATTGGTCTTGTGACCTTTCCACAAGGAACCATTGTTCTTATATTCAAATCAACAGCAAAAGTGCTGTACTGACATGGTTAGCACTCTACTTCGAATCAAGTGAAGTAAACCTGTTCCTACAAAACGGATATATACAGGTACTTAATTAATAACGTATGTTGTAACAGGAGTCACAAGTCTTAGCACCAGTGAATACCGCAATTTTGCAATGCTAAATGAGTCTGGAGGAAACCGAAATAATGCTTAGATTCAAACAGCACCTCGATGAAATGACCTGCATGATGTAGGAAAGTGAATACAGTTTCAGCGATGCACAGAAGTGATGAATAGCACCTTAAAGACATTGGGGGATTTGAAGTACTTCGCTGCTCCATCTACGAGTAATGTAGTTATTAGAAACTGATGTTCAGTCATTTGGATGTGCTGGAAGATTAAATATTTGCGCATCTCAAATTACGTGGATACATTTTAACTACATGTGACCAGTGAAGAATTAGCTTGGCCGATAGCTACCCTATTTTACAACAGCATGCCTTCCACCTCCCAAGACTTCTCTCTTCGTCCAGTTTGGTGAAAAGACAAAGATGCACAACCTTGCAGTTTCTCACAGGAGCATAAACAATTACGGGCTATTGTGGGAGGAGAGCTGTTAGACCAGCTTTATCGTTTGATTACTTGTATATTATGGCAAGAGGGTTACAGCGGCTATGTCTTCATATCCAGAATAATGAGCAAAGTCATTGTCCAACATAGAGAGTTACACAAACCTCTTGAAGACCACCCTGCCTACACGGCTTGGAGGTTCGGCTGTGCCCACGCACCCCGCAGGGATGAGTCCCATATTTGCACCTATTCCTCCCATTTTGGGTTCCCGGGAGGGGGGGGGGGGGGGGGATTGGATGCTCAACCTATTTGGGGAGTTGGAGTGGGCAGTCGGTGGGTCTGGGCTTTGTTTCGTGGGGCTCCGTACTCTGTAATTTTTGCAAAATGTTTGCATTGTTCGCCGTTCTGCTTAAAGTGAGGCATGTTAACGCTCTATGTATTCTGCAGTGTTCTGTATTGCTGCACTTGCACTCGATCCTGACTCCATGGTCCGTTGGCATTACGATACTTACCCTCTTTCTGCTGCTACATGACTGACGCAACGTTTTGGACCTGGAACATCAGGGGTCTGAACGATTACCGCAAGGCGAGCCTCATGCACGCACAGCTCCTCAGACATCAGGTGGACGTTTGCTTCCTTCAGGAGACACCTCCTCCCCGCCACCTCCTCTAGACTATCATCTTGTCACTGGGGCGACTCCTACTCTTCCTTCTATTCTAACTATTCGCGCGGCGTCTCCATACTTTTCAGAAGGGGCTTACCCTGGCACAACACTCACTCTCACATTGACCAGGAGGGCCGCTACGTGATCCTCGCTGGCACACTCTACAATCAGCCGTTGATATTAGTGGCAATTTACGGCCCTAACTTCGATGACCCAGACTTTTTCACACATGTCTGGCAACTCATATCTGCCTTGGGACCCTATCCTCTAATTTGGGGGGGCAACTTCAATATAGCTCCCTCGCCGGAGCTAGACCGCTCTGGAGACCGCACCCAGCAACCGCAAGCCACCACTCTCCTCCACTCCATCATGGCTGATCACTCCCTGCTGGATGCCTGGCGGCATGCCCACCCCGGTAGACGTGAGGGGACTTGCGTCACGGGCTCGCGAGGTTCCTGGTCCCGTCTCGATCTCTGGATCACGACTCGAGACGTAACTTCCTGGACCACATCTGTACGCCACGAGGCTCGCACTCTATCCGATCATGCCCCGTACGTCTAATCCTGCAGCTCCGGCTCGTGCCTCGTCGCGCCTCCCTCCAAATGCCCTCCGTGACGCCGCATTTTGTGAGGAAATACGCAGTGCCATCATTGCTTATTTTGAGCATAATGTGGGTTCTGTTGATTCGCCCTCAACCCTCTGGGAGGCCTTTAAGGTCGTAATTCGGGGGGAATGTATTGCTCGGCAATCTGGGGTGCTGAAATCCATCAGGGGTACCCTTGACTGGTTGGAGAGCGACCCCAGTACTTTGGACCTTCAACAATCTCGAGACCCCAGCCCTGCCACACTCGCTCAGTTCAGAGCCAAACTAACTGAATTTCACGAGGAGGCCGACAGAGAGGTCGCTTTCCTTAATAAAGAAGCCCGCGCTCGTCGTTATGGCCCTGGTAAGACCCTGGCATATCTCCTTCGGAAGCCAATTGCGTCTTCTTGTATCACTGCCTTGAGTGAGGACGCCGCAGGCAGGACGACCTCCCCTACCGAGATCTTTGCTCGGATCTCTTCTTTCTACTCTCAACTGTACACTGCTGGAGCGGCGGCCCCGCTGGAAATTCTGGATCAATATTTCGACACTATTGAATTGTTTGTTATGGCTTGGGAATTGTCACCGGCAATACCTAGATGAGCCCTTCACTCACGAGGAGATTTCCACAGTCATTGCTGGACTTCCTGGAGACAAGGCCCCAGTCTCTGACGGGCTCACCCCTGCCTTTTATAAACAATATGCGCCCCTTCTCGTCCCGCATCTGGCCGAAATGTACAACGACTCTGTTGAACGGGGTAGTTCCCCCCCCATCCCTCCGCGAGGCCCTTCTCACTCTCCTTTTGAAACCAGACAAACCACCCGAGAGCTGCGATTCCTATCGGCCCTTATCTTTAATCAACCCCAACAACAAAATTTACGCAAAACTTTTGGCCAAACGCCTCCTCCCGCTCATGACACTAATCGCTCGGCCTGACCAATCAGGCTTTATCCCGGGTCGTGCTACCTCACATAATTTACGCACCATCTTCTCGGTCCTTCACCAGATTAACCCCTCTTTGCCGGCCATAGCCGCTTTATTGGACGCCACTAAGGCCTTTGATACCTTGGAATGGCCTTTCCTATCTTCTCCCTCGCTTATGTCTCAGCCCGGGTTTTGTGCTCAAGATACAACTGCTATACACACTCCCCACGGCGCGCATCCGGGTAAACGGACTGGTTACTGACCCCATCATGATCTCGAGGGGCACCAGGCAAGGATGTCGCCTCTCCCCCATGCTCTTCGCCATAGCCATGGAGCCGCTGGCAGCCCGGCTGCGGCAACACCATACTCAGCGGGGTATAGGCTTCTCGGCTCGTGCCTTCGTTACCTCAATGTACGCGGATGATATCACGATCTACATCCGTGAGCCTCGGGAGAATCTTGCACCCATGACGAGGGAGGTCGTTCGGTTGCATCTCGGGCATCCAGGTTAACTGGAGTAAATCGGTCCTCTTCCCACTCACAGATGCGACTACTCCGTTTACGCCTTACTACCCTTTTGTTTGGGCAACGGGCCCTATTCGATACTTGGGCATCTGGCTAAGCATAAACAGAGGAACTATGGAAGTCCAATTTCGGCAGAGCTATGGACTGGCTCGAAGCCAAGATCAGCGCGTGGCAAAAACTCCCCCTATCACTCGCTGGGCGCATCGCCATCGCTAAAATGGTGGTGTTCCCAAAATTCCTGTATCTCTTTTTAAATATCCCTATACCTCTTACTTCGCAATTTCTTTCAAGGCTACGCTCCAACATCATCGCATTAATCTGGGCTGGGCGTCAGCCCAGGATCGCCTGCGACATTTTAACACTTCCCCTAGTGCGGGGCGGTATGGGGGCCCCCCGATTTCAAGCTCTATGCGCCCAAGCCAGTTTTCTCCACTTCTGGATCCACCCCACGCCTTTCCAACCCCATGTGGCTGTCGAGGCAGATCTCGCCTCCCCTTGGCCATTGCAGACTGCTCTCTTTCTGCCGTACAAAGCCCCTCGCGGTGAGGTGGACACGGTTGAGTGTCTGCACTGGGGATGGGCTGCGCAGATATATCGGCGCCGGCGTACTCTTCGCGCCGTCCATGCGGCTCGCCAGCAACCCGTCTTTTTCTCCACTGCAGATGGCTGGCATGGCCCATCGCGCGGCAGGCATGGGCTACGCAGAGATCTACCCTGATAACTTCTTTGCACTCCCAGATAATGCTGCCCCGCTAGACAGGCTTCTCTACTATCAGATCAGGGAGACATGCAGAAGTTATAACCCCACGTTTCCTCGGGGCCCCCCAGCCCTGTGCAGTGCTTGAATATGTCCACTCACCTAGCTCTGCACGGAAGCTGGTCACAAAACTCTATGCCATCACTCTGGCCGCCTCCCCCGTCGGCACGGATCGCGCTCGTACCGCGTGGAGTGCGTACTTGGGTAGCGACCTCTCTCCCGAGCGCTGGCACTACTGTTGCAGTCAAATTAAACGTCTTTCCCCCAACTACCGGCTTCGCCTTATCCACTTCAAGTACCTCCACCGTACCCCTGCGTCACTACACAAGATGGGCTTAAGGGACACAGACAGATGCATGCGATGCTCGGCCCCCGGCGCAGACTTCGCGCATCTGGCCTGGCTGTGTCCTGGGATTTCCTCTTTTTGGGTGGAGGTGTGCACTGTCATTAGTGGCATTACTCTCGAAAGCATCGTTCCCGATCCCCTGCTGTGCCTCCTGGGTTATGTCGGGCATATTTCAGACGCTAATCGCAAATTGACTGCGATGCTTTTGGTGCTCGCTAAGCGATGGATGGCCATCTACTGGGGCCGTAAGCCGATGCCCCAAGTCAAAGGCTAGCTGGATGATGCTGCCCACTGTCAGACGCTCCTCGGCGAATTCTGGGATCTGATGCCTGCGGCCAGTAGACCTCCTGACATATGGGGCCCGCTCACGTCTTACCTCCAACGGCAAGCCACCTCTGACGATGCTGCGACTGCCCCCCTCCCTGCTGTCTCCTCACTTGCCGACACGGACTCCTTGGACTTAGCTCACTTACCAGACCCGACATCTCGGACTCCTTCTTCGTAATGCCATTGTCATATTATTGTTTAATATGTAAATTGGTCATGTGAACATTTAACCACCTACTTACAATGTAATGTCGACTCTATATGTAAGCGCAGATACATTTACTGCTACCGATGTATCTATTACATGCAATATGCCTTCTTGTTTTCTGGTTTATTTTCAAAACCAAAAAAAAAAAAAAAAAAAAAAGAATATACCGTAAAGAGGAAGACCATGAAACCCCGAAAAAAAGAGTCGCAAAAACAAAAAAAGACTCTGAAGATGGCGACCATGCATGGAGGCTTCCGGGGAAGGGTGGCGGACGTCAGGAGAGGATGGACTAGACACCAAATGGTGGGGACAGTCAACGCCCAACAACAAGAAAAAATAGGAAAGAGAAGGACTAATTTACAAGAGGAGAGTTCTGGACCCACCCACTAGAGGGCGGAATAATGCATAGCATGTGGATCCAGAAAAGATTTGCGCTGCAAAACTAATATCTGAAGCTGCCTGATTATTAGGTTTTAAATCATCCCATCTAAAAGGTAATCACATTATGGTCAAACCAAAACAATTGGTTTCTGTGACAAACATATCTACATTAATTTCTAATATGAGATCGGTAACATCATTAGCATGTTTAACAAGTAACTGAATTTATAAGACACCTAATTAGACTACGATTTTGTGGTTCAATAATGTTATTCCCATACAAAAACATGTGGGAGTCCTTTCTCAGTTTAAATTCAGTCATGACTGGTACATCACATTTCATACAATATAAGGGCCCAAAGATAGATTGTACCTGTAATTGATTTTTATGGCCCAAAGTTGCTCCTATTTCTTTCAGCTTTGCTGAAAAATAAGTAATTTTTTAAAATCTGTTTTTGGATCCACACGGGCAGTGTGGCTGGCGCCAGCTGTGGACAAGACGGGCTTACCTTTGGTGCACCCATGCCACTACCATTCTTTTAAAGGGTGCAGGCAATTGCATCCCTGTAACCACTGTTGCGCTCAGTGCCACAAAATGGCGGCTAACAATGTAAAAAAAAAGGAAAAATGGATGCCCAGAACCCGGCTGTCCGCAGCAATACTACTTGGACCCAGGTGACTAAAGTGCCAGTGCAGAAATCAGTGCAAGTTCTTCCGAAGGCTTGATACATAAAACGAATACCCAAACTACAAGAACATTTTATTCTAAAAAATACAGCACTGCACGACGCTGTATGAACTTCTCCCCTAAAGTATCATACTTCTCCTTAAACACTGTATTTGAACATAAAAAGAAACACTTTTCATCTGAACTCCACACGGACATATGACATTGTCAGTTAAGCTCCTGCTAGTGAAATACATTTATAAACTTTATTTTTAATGCTGCTGTAACCAACTGTCGAGCGTTCAGCCAGGGAATTATTGGTACTTAAATCCAAAAGGCCGGCATTACAATCACAGGTGACGCTATAGTTAATGTACTCATATTTACAAGAATCAAAAGATCTTGATTGGTCCAAATAACCAACAATGTGCTTTAGGATCTATTGCTGGCTATTCCAATAGTTTCTTTCTAACATTTATAATCATGTAATTATTAGTATGCTTTGTCTCTGTATTAATGAACATTTATTGACATTTATTCTAACATTTATAGTCATTTGTTAGTATGCTTTGTATCTTTATTAATGAATGTATATGAACACAATAATGACACCTTGTTAGGCAGTTTCAATAGGAAATTAACGTCATGTTTCAAATCATTTGATTGTAATTTGGAAAAATGTGATTTTTCTTAATTACAGAGATGGTGAAGAATACAGAGCATGTGTGGTAAGTCGCAATGTTGCATTCAGCATATAGCTACCCACCCGGGACAATATCATTATCAATGTTCATCATTTTGACACACATAGGCGATTTTAGATAGTTGTTGATTGGTTGGGGTCACAGATAGGCGAGAGCCTAGAACGAACTGTACCTATCTCCATAATTATGGACAAGTCTAACAGAGAAGCCACAAACATGCCTGGTATTGTCAACAGCTGGTCTTACGAGAAGGGTGCAGTGACTCCTTGTTTGTAAATAAGGCCTGCTGTCTAGTTCCTCCATGTTGACCACTTGAATGATCAGAAGGTGAAGCGAGAGGAGGGAAGAAAACAGAATCCGGAAATTATTCTGGTACCTTAAGGTGAAACTTGCAAGCAGGGGAAAAAAAGGCAGGCAAATTTCAAAAAGACAGGAATCATAAATAACAGAAGAATCAAGGAAATGCTCACAGGCAACAGAGCAAGCAGTAGCTGAAACACGCAAAGTTGTGACGCACTGAGCTGAATGATACATTTCCTTTTCTAGCCCTGAGCAAAGGAAACCCAGGAAGGATATTACTGGAAATAATTGGCACCATCATGCATTGGCTTTCTAGCTAGAAGAGTAGAGAACTATAATAAAGTATCCCAAACAGCTCCAGAAGCACGAGGCACTGTCTGCGGCGTCTTCATGTGGTGCTCCCCCACCCCAATGTATTGCCCTCCCAGTTAGCGTTGTTAATGATATACTTTTGAAAAGAAGGTCCATACTGTGGTTTGAGAGTACCTGATGAGTGTTAAAAAGGGTGGGGTTCGGACCACCATTCCGAGGTCTGGTCCAAGTTCTTCACTCCAACCAGACGGCCAGAGTGCACATTAACGGGGTGGGTTCTGCTGAATTTCTCATACGACGTGGAACCCGCCAAGGTTGCCCCTTTTTCCCCCTCCTTTTGCGCTAGCTATTGAGCTCCTTGCAAGGCTTATACGTTGCGACGTGCAGATACAGGGATGGGAATGGGCTGCTGGACACAAGTACCACATAGCTCTCTATGCAAACAACATTCTCCTGTACTAGACAAATCCAACTACTAGTGGCCCTCGATGCCTCCAGCTGCTGCAAATTTTCACGGAGGCCTCGGGATTAACAGTTAACTCTGCCAAATATGTGCTTGTCCCATTGGCTCACTCACTGGACTGTGTGGATTGGCAAATGACTATTATCCCAATACGCTGTCTTATTTTCCGGTATTTGGGCATCCAAGTGGCCCTGTAACCAGAGCGAACATGGTCCCTTGACATAACCACTATCACTCGTAAGATCAGGGAGGATCTCAGGAAGTGGCAGACACCCCCACTGAATGTCATTGGGAGAATAGCACTGTGTAAAATGATGATATTGCCATGATTCCTCGATCTCCTGCAAAATTTCCCTCACGCAATTCCCCGTCACTAGTTTCGGGAGATGGATTCAATAGTGATTGCCTTCTTATGGCACTACTTCAGATCGTGTTTGGGACCTGCCAGCGTGCCCCCTACAATGTCGGTGTGGGCATGACTAACCTGTATTTGTATTACCTGGCATCTTACCTTCTGATTGTTAATGACTGGCTCAGTGGCAGGTGGCCCGACCAATCCTACAGGTTAGATCTCAACACGTTAGGTTTCCCCAAAATTCTGGCAATGCTCTACGGAGACAAAATTACCATCACACTTCCAGAAGTGACCCCGGCTGGTATTTAACGGGTGGAAGGCAGCCCATCAATACACTGGATGATGGTCTAAACTCACCCAGTACCCTCCCGTCCCCCCGGTGGCATGGCTGAAAGAAGTAGTATTCCTAGATAGCTTTGCTCGGTGGGACCCCATCGGCATTACACTCCTAGAAGGCACGTGGAAGGGTAATCATGTGCCCTCCTTTCAAGATTTCAGCGCGCTTACTCAGTCTGGAACGCATTTCCATAAATATTTTCAACTGCGTCACGCCCTGTAGGTCCATGTCCCCCCCTGATACTCAGATTCCAGAATTCAATCCAAAAGAGGCTAAGATTATGATGGGTGCTTTGGGCATAGGGGGGTATCTAAGATTTATCGCACACTGATCATCAATGCCCCGGAAACACTGTCAGCCCTTAGACCCCGCTGGGAAGGGTGGCTCGAACCTATAGAGGACGCAGATTGCTGAGATGCATTGATGGCCCCTAAGCTCCTCATTATCTCATCTCGGCTTCGTTTAGTACAAGCATATTATCTTCACACCTCATACCTCTCTCCAAATAGGCTCCATAACACGGAGCTTCTCGCCAGTCCTGCATGCTTTTGATGCTCACAAGTCCCAGCTGATTTCTTTCACATGACATGGTCCTGTCCTAGACTGTCAAGGCATTGGGAATCAGTGATTGCCGAACTGTCCGATGTTTTGAACCTGGAGACAGAACTCTCCCCGTTATTGGTCCTGCTGGGAGTACTTGAGAGCACGGGAGGGACACGTGCAGACTGAGCTTTCCTGGGGACGGCACTGACAGTGGCTAAATGTAATACAGCTGCTCACTGGAAGGCTTCCAAGCCACCAACATTGACACAATGGAGACGTGGGGTAGACTGGTGCGCCCAGCAGGAGAAGCTAGTGCATGAGGCGCGAGGCTTCCCTGCTAAACATGCCAAAGTATGGGGAAAATGGTTTGGGGCTGTGGACGCAGGATCATTGCGAGGATGATGTGATAATATTGATGTCATTTTCTTGGTGTGCACCTTTACCCGTTGTAATGTTTATTATTATATTGCTATTGGCCTCCCTTGGGAGCAGAGTGTCGGTGTTGATGTGGCCGGTTGTAACTGCTAACATTAATAAAAAACTAGTTTAATCAGAAAAAAAGTATCCCAAAAAGGAAAGCCTGGCTTTAATTCATGCAAAGTTCAAAAACAAACTGTTAAAACAAAAAAGGTCAACAAAATGGAACTTTCACACTGGCTGTCTATGAAGCTTTCTTCGTGCGGAAACGCCATGCTGGAGAACATCATGCAGACTCACCAAAGAAACCAAAAAATGGTAAGAATGCAGGCTTCACATTTACAGAGAACCGACACACGGACCATGATCATCTAATATTAAAAATGACGGGCTTTGGTTCCTTTAAATGTGATTGCCTGTAGAGCCCTGAGCACAGTGGTTGCCTGCAGAGCACTTGCACCATGGTTGCCCACCGAACGAATAAATAACTATTTCGGCATAAGCCATAAAAGTAGACAATAAATAAATACATTTCATACATACAATGCCATAATGATGTCAGGTAATCACATAAAACAACATATCCATATCCACATTGTGCAAGAATCGATTCTCCCTTAGACTAAAAGCCACTAAAAGGAGCATTCAAACTGAAAAATATAATTTGAAAATCAATATGAGAATATTCACTACAAGTTAAAAGAGATAAGAACCCTTAGAATTACTGAGCAGCAAAGATAGCCCTCCTTTTCACCCACATCAGGCCCAAGAATTTTGCAACTGAGCATACATACATTGGAAGTGGGTCCCTGTGTAGGATTCTTAATGGTACAAGGTAGCTAGCAGTGCCCAGCTGCCTACACACCGGTGCAATACAAACAAAGCCTTGGCTTAGTATACAAAGGGCATGCAAAAAGATTATCTCTTTTTGGCCTTCGCAAAATGGACAATCCTCACTAGATGCATCCCTCCATTTCGCAGTAAAAGCCTTTACAGGAAGTGTGCCCACTCTAAACTGATGATAACATTTCAACCAGATGGAACAGTTGCCAAGTCCAGATACTGCTCTAGAAAGTATGCAGACTTAAAGTTTAAAAATTCACCAATCAGAGCTGCATCCCCAGCCATATGCTCCTCTTTCTACAGAGTGTAAGCCCAATAGTGTTTTTTCAACACATCATTTGAGGGAATTTTCTCAATCTCAGGCTGGAGCCCACTGGACGTTAAAACCCACACATTACTGTAACAGGTAACTCTTACTTGCATCAGCTATTTTGGGCCTAAGAGCGAGTCAATTATGGGAAGATAACCAGTCAGTCATTCATCATGCCCATTCATGTTGCAATACGAGAACAAAACAGGCATATACTGTCTTAATGTCTACTCCTGATGCAAGCGCTGCAAATCCAAAGCAGGCAGCTTAAGGAAAAGATATGTCACTAATGAAATTTAATGTTCATGGTTTTAGGTGTCATCAACAAGTTAATCGCCTTTGGTGATGCTCTTCCTGGTGGATGCTCTAACCCTAGATACCTCACGTTAGAATACTCCCCAGGAACCAGACTGGATCTGAAAACTTTTCTTAGGGCGTGCTCCCGCCTGCCGCTGGGTGGCACAGTGCAACTCCATGTTGGCTCAGTACTGCCGCAGAAGTGATAGAGCAGAGCTGCAAATAAGCATCAACCCTGCACCCTCAGAAACTGAGCACAAACCATTGTTGTTACTAGTCTAATTTGGGAGCTTTTTAGATAATGAAGAGAGGAGACTCCTTAGGACAGAGAGGTGGAAGGGAGTGAGGAATCTGCAGATAAAGAATCCACCAGAAAGAACGTTACAGAAGGTAAGTAATTTGTTCCTCTCATGGGTAGTTCTAACTGCAGATTGCCTACATCAGAATAGATAACACAGTAGTACTTCCCCATGTGGAGGGTAGTGCTTAATTTGTAAAATAAAAAATAAAAAGTGCTGAGCTCTCGTCAGGAGGCCACAGCAGCTTGCACCACTCATTACCCCTGTCAATCTGCCAATGACTGCACCAACACAACTGCTAACCGTCACCCTCCTAGAAGTGTGACATTCCAGACTATTCCAGTCCTCCAAAGCTTTAAAAATAGCTTGAGCTGTAGGTATTAGTCCTTTTTTAGGTCTCGCGCCTAGCGTTGCAGTGAGCAGCGCTGCTCGCGCAGCGAGAGATTTATTGGGGTAGAGGGGTTTTAGGAGAAGCACTTTTGCTCCCGCCCATGCTTTCTATTGGGCAACGTCAAAAACTCTGCCTTGTCATTGGTGTGCAGCGGTTTTTGTTACCGCCCTGTGGCTTTTTTCGACTCGCCCTTGGGACAGCGAGTCTACGGCGTGTCTTGCTCACGCTGCCTGCACGCGCCAGACTTCTCTCTGATTGGTTGGCGACTAGCAAATCAGCATTGTGATTGGTGGACCTTGTCAACCAATCAGATAGCCTACTGGCGCGTGCAGGCAGCGTAAGCAAGACACGCTGTAGACTCGCTGTCCCAAGGGCTCTTTGATTGGGCATCGAGTAGGGATGACGCTGCTTTCATGCGGATGTCACTGTCCCTCCTCCCCGCTGCAGCAGCAGTGAGGCAGCACCATGCGAGGGAGACTCCCGGGGGAAACGGGGCCGTGCGTGTGCCCGCCTGCACTCACAGACTCTTTTTTATAAGTTTCTTTGTTTTATTTTATTTGCTCTGGTTCATTGTTTAAAAGGCGCCAGGAAGCGCCATGCACGCTTTCACTTTTACAAAGGGTGCCTGCTGCCCCACGCAGCACTCACGGGACGCAGGAACTTGTTTGCCTTTCTGTCCCTGAACTTACAAGTGGAAAGGTAAAAATAAAAGGAAGGGAATGACCTCACGGCATGAAGATGCTTTTATTCATCGCCACGGGCTTGCAATAAAACATGCTATTTTTCTCTGTAAAGAGGAAATATTGCTGCTATGATTTAAAATAACCATTTTGTTTAAATAAATGGCTCCCGTGGTTTGCAAATACCACATTCTTTGTGGGTTTCAGTGAAAGCAATGTTATTCTTTTCTGAATAGCTATTTTCACTCAATTAGGAGCTGCCCAGATACTGTATGTATTCCATGCATTAAACCACAGGGGCTGCTTCTTACTGCTGTGTGAGTTATTATTGGAGATTATCCGCCTCCTCCCTGGCGGTCAGAGATCTAATACATTGGCGCGTCTCATACCATCTTTTTAATCTATGCACCTTCCTGTTGCATCACAGTATATGGCCGGACGGCACCCGCCTGAGCACGCTCATTCACACGGGAATTCTGACATTTCGACGTCACCCCGTTCCCAGTGCTTGGTCAGGGGTTAATTGTGTGGTATTTGTGATGGTGCGTGGGTTCGGTGACCTTTTGCCCCTCTTGCCCACTTATTCGTTCTACTGCAGCGCATCCCCTGGGTTTGATCCTAGAAGGAGAGCTATCATGTAAATGATGTGCTAGAGAGGCGGGTCTTTGAAATCTCTGCTATAAATGTTTCATATGAAAATCTGTTGGAAAAACTCGTATTTTTGCTGTTTGATTGTACAAGTGAGACATTATTCAATGCTGAGCGTGGACTATACGAACCAATCACAAAATGTAAAATGTTGAATTGTGCAAGTAATTTCGATAACGTCGAACAGGACGAGCCCCTTCCCACACAGGTAACAGTGGGAAGGACACCATTATAAATCACTTCAAATGTGATAGTGCTTTTTGTAACGGGAAAGAAATCTCTCAGCTAATCAAATAATATCCCAGCAGAAACTATTGAAGCAAATTATCTCCTAGTTTACCAGAGACTTACTATCGCACCAGACATGCGTGACACCCTGGGCATACGTTTTAACAAGCATTTGCAATGCAATAGGTCTCGCATATGCTAGTGCTTGAGCTATTGGCATTGTAAATGACAATGCCTTTTATTTATGCGTTTTGAAAAGCTGCAAGTTCTGCGTAAACACGCACTTTGTACATATAGTCGTTGCTTACCAGAAGCAGGGCTGGCAGTAACTGCGCCTGTTTTACTGCCAGCCTCTAATAAGCAAGGACTATAAGTACAAAGTGCGTGTTTACGCACCGCTTGCTGTTTTTTTTAAAACACCAATAAAAGGCATTGTCATTTACAATACCATTAGCTCAAAGTCTCGCAAATGCGAGACCTATTGCATTGCAAATGCTTGTAATGCATAGTGAATTAGTAAACAACTATTGTTGTGCTCATCTCTGAATCAGACAAACAGCGCCACCATGCGGCAGACTGTCCATAAGTGCTGGTGTTCACAATTAAATGCCAGTGCATTAAGCACTGGTAGAGGGTCTGTGGAGTGGACTCAGACCAAGAGGTCCTGCAAGACCGAGCAGGCGAAGTGTCCTTCCCCCTGCACCTGGCCCGGAAAGGCAGTAAGACGTTGTGAGCGTATGATTATTGTGATAGTTTCTTCTAACATTTATAGTCATGTAATGGTTAATATGCTTTATCTGTACATTATTAAACATTTATTGACATTTTCTTCTAACATATAAAGTGACATCTGTCGCAGCCTGGCAATGTCAAGTACAAGCAATTTAGAAGGCAAAGCAGTGGCAGCAGCCTTAACCCTGGTGGAACGGGCTCTCACAAATTCTAAGGGCTGCTTTTTGTCAGGTGCGTAGTAAACCTTAATTTAGAGGACTATCAACCTTGACAGAGTACTCTTCTGCATGGCATTCCCTTTCTTAAACCCGGAGAACCCTGCAAAAAAACTAATCTTCCACACTGTCTTCCTTGGTGCGATCAATGTAAAAGCTTAAATTCTTTTTGGGGGTTCAGCTAATGGAGCCTCTGTTCCTTTCGCAAGGGGGCGAGGAGGAGCAAAAAAACGTAAACAGGGTGATGGTTTGTCCTATGCGAAAGAGAGTCAATTTCTGGCAAGAATGTAGTCTAAGTCCTCAGCACCAACCTGTCCAAGAAAAATCTGGTGTATTGTGGTTGCACTGAAAGTGTCTGGAGTTCATGCATACGATGAGATGAGCTGACATATTTGCGATGAGTAGGACAATCAGAGTCAGGAGATGCAGAGAGCATCATTCATCGGATCCAAGAGCATCAGCTGGAACCAGTGTCGACGTTGATGGGCCCAGTGAACAGCGGAAGCGTGTACCGAAGTGAGTATGAGGCCAGAAGCGGGTTCCAAGGTGTCAAGACAATGCTGAGGATGGATCCACTGACAGTAACCCACTGGCTGCCCTCTTTGTTTCCTGGGTCAACAGATGCGCTACAAGGAGATGGAAGCACACCAAAAAACTGCAGTATGGCCTCCTTTAAGGCTTTAATCTGTTGCGTTGTTGCCAATGGCCTGGAAAATTCGGGCGTACAATTAACCAAAGAATTGGCTTCTGGATTGGAGACCTCAACGGTGAGCGACTTACACCATGACACCCATCACTTTTATCTGTTGCCCCTTGTGTGCCACCTCTTTATGCCCAGAGTGGCAGGATGAGGTTGAGTGCCACTTTTCTTTTTTTACGTTTGCGCTTGGACTTCAACTTGCAGGAGGACTTCGAGCATGAAATTGGACACTCACACGAAGAAACTCAGCAGCATTAAAAAGTGCATTTCCGCAACCTAAAGTGGTACTTGCAAGAAGGTTGGGACTTCTTATGTTTGGCGCCATATAGCTCCACCTCCTGGCCCTGGATCGCCTTTGGGAGCTTGAGGGCACATGTATTGCACAACTGAATTTCAAGTTGTGGCCCGAGCTCAGACACCAGAGACGCACATTGTGCAGGTCCTTTAACAACATTTGTTTACTGCATTCGAGGCATGGTTTGAATCCTGCAGTTTTAGGTTGAGGCATTGTTCCCAATCACACTGCAATTTAATTAGAAGACCGCCAAAATTTGTAGTGGAACTCCAGATTCATTTGGATGCGCAAGGGTGACGCTTATATTCTCCATCACTTCCAGGGTGGTACAGAATCAACACTAGCGATGGGCAGGAACACTGCTGAAGAAAAGTTTTCAGATTCAGTCTGGTGCTTGGGGGAGTATTCTAAGCCAAGGACTCTGCAGTTAGAAGTATCTATCAGAATGTTGCTACATGTGCAACCGATCTACGGTAAAAAACAACTGGAAAATAAAGAAATATAAACAAAATTAAGCAGTACTTTCCTAACAGAAAACAAAGACATAAATAAGAGTCATTGGTGCTCACACAAACAAGAAGCAGGATAAGGATCATGAAGTAGACGTAATACCTCACCATGCGACCGTGAGCAAAACTAAGATAGGTGCACAAGATGCAGAGAACAAATATGCAGAGAACAAATATGCCGAAAACTATCCTGTCATAATAAAGTCTCTATACCATGACTGCCAGTGGGTCTACTCGTGGCGTAGCACCAAGGAATCAACCTACCAGAAAGGCAGTCGGGACAAGCTCTCCCTTGACTGGATAAGAGGCCCCTCACTGCAGTGCTTCAATAAATCAAAAGATACAATCATGAAGTCACCTTGTTGATTCTCAAGGTCAATTTGCAACTGTTGTTGATATTGCTCAGGATTTTAAAACTGACCAGGGGTGCCAGAGGACCACAAGAGGCTACTGAAATGTACTTCACAGGATTATTCGAGGACTTTAATCTCAGTTCATCAAATCCCAGCGTGCTTTCATCATGGCCAAAGACATTCAGCTACTACGCCACATCCCTGAAAACATTTATAGACCGCGTCTTATCACACCTGTAATACCACAGTTTATACACAGGCAGTAAATTAGGAGACCATATTGTTGAAAGTAGTAATGGAAAATGAGAATATACAATGACCCCCTTTCCTTTTAGTTCTGTCCCAGGCATTTCATAAATGTATAACTTTGTTTCACTGCAACAGAATTGGAAAGAAACTTGCAGTAACTTTTCAAGTATCTGCTTTAATAAATAGCCACGATTCTGCTGCTCAGTTTTTATATTAGTCATTTAAATGCATTCAAGTGGATGGTCGTGGATTTTGCATTTCTCAACTTTCATGATTTATTTTTTGTAGGTCGAATGTTCTAACTTGTAATATTATTTCAATTATGAATGCTCGATATTTGAATCAAAAGTCTCCAACTTGAAAGTTTTCTTAACTCTTGGACGTGGTCAACACAAAATGTAAGAAGCAGTTTCTGGCCAACCACCATGTAAGCGGAGGTTCCCATGAGTTGGGGATCAGAGAAGGCCTGGACTTAACTACACTTTGCTCTTTGCCAGCAAACTCCAAGTGACTTTCTGGAATGTGACCCAAGTACTTTTAAACTGCGAGTACAGGACTTTCCCCACTTCTTTCTGCCTAGGTACATCCCCTTGATGGCTTTCTAGAGTAGCAGAGCAATAGAATTCAACCAGCAGAAATGGATTTTAAAATCTCAGTGATCAGGCACTGGTCTTAGCCCGAGTTGCTAATGCTACTATAGACTAGGTTTCGCTACCGGACAGCTTTTAACTGTCAGTAGGTAAAACTCTCTTGTTGACCATACCAAAAGGTTACAGTGAGCTTACAGCCCGCCCACTGCTTACTCTTGGTCAGCTTTATTGTCTCATTTGCTTGCTTCTTATTCGATAGCCTGCCTTCCTCCTTTGGGGTCATACCCCCTTTACCATACTTTTGATTGGCTTACTTGTATCCTTACACTACTCTTATTTAGGGAACCACTTATCTTTTTCATTAAGAGTGCATGCGTTTTCTTTCTCTCTCTCTCTTGCGCTGCTTCCTCTCCCCTCAAATAACTTTTCTCCCCATTGCTTCCCCTCCTGCTGCTCCACTACCCCTGGCTGTCTTTAATTAAAAAAACAAATGCTTTAATTTTAATCTTGACATTGCTGCCGGGCCACTCTCCACTACAAAAAGTGCTTTTGCATTCCTTCTTTTATTCTACTTTATTATTCTTTTTAGAACATTAGCAAAACTGCTTTGCAACAAAACTCAATTTGTTCAATTTTTCGATCAAAGGGGCATCCACCATCTTGGATGCATAATTTAGGGGAAAAAAATACAAAAATAGCACTTACATTACTGTATGGGTGCAGACATGCGGGGGTCACACTTGTGCACTCATGCGTCCTTGAGCACAAATGTATACGGAATACGCGGCCCTGTCATTGCACCTTTCCTTTTCTTTTTGTTGCTGATGCTGCACAGCATTATTAAAGTGAATTGGCAAAGTCAATAGGTCAACCAGGCAAAACCTAGGTCACAAGCTTCGTCAATGCTTTTTGAAACAATAGGCCTTTCTGTTGCGCTCCAAACACATGCTTCATCAACCGGCTCAATCTTATCTTGTATATTCCACTGTGGGTCTGCCATTTCAGGCTTGCAATGTCTGAAATGCCTTTTGGACAGAAGACTGTTTCAACAGCTGGAGACTCAAGGCTGGCATTACAAACCTCAAACCCTAGCCTGCATTCCAGGCTATTGACTGCTTAGTACAATTAAAGCAAATTAGTAAAAGGACAACTAGAATGTCACTTTGAAAAGCACGGGCTGCCCCAAGCAACAAAGCCATCTTTCCTCCCATGGCATGGGGAAGAGGGCTATGGTGACGCTATAAGACTTTAAGCTCTTCAAAACCGAGTCTCGAAAGCTATGCATACCATCCCAGGGGAAGGAATACTAAATAAAGGAGAGTTTAAATAAGTTTGTGCGAGGGAAGTCTCACTGCAAAGTAAAAGAAACAAAACTAAAGGCAAACAGAGTACATGTGTACCAGGGTGCAAGGGAGAATCACTGGGAGCCCAACCCCCCCATTCCTACTGTGAATAAAGCATCAAGAAAAGAAAAAAAAATGATATATAGAATCATAGGAGAACAGGGAGATGGGAGAGAAATATAGAATTTCCAACACATCATTAGTGACCATTATATTAGAAACAAAGCAAATCACGACTCCTACAACATTATTAATTTGATTTTTAAGTACTCTACATTTCCACATTACAACCTGACCAGTGCATCTTGTTTAACATTTATGTAATCGCCTACTTACTAATGCCGTTTCCATGAGACAAGAGTGCCAATCCTATACAGACGGTGTACATTCAGCTGGATGGGACGCTGACCCGACAGAATATACTGGTAGACCTTGCTCATGTTAATACATGCATATAAACTGTTTCCTGTCAAGCTAAAAAGGGAATATTCATATAGGCCCCCCTAAATCTGACCACAGTATCCATGCCCCAGCCTCAATTGCCCCATCTTCTAAGGCTATGGCTACACAGGGACTTGCAGCAAGCATGCAAACAGGAGAGGGTATTTAATATAAAGTGTCGTGTCAAATAAATAAACTTAAAAAAACAAGAGTTTCCGGTAGAGGACAGGCCAGCGATGGAGAAGTAGACAGGCTTGATATGCAGAAATACGTGCATGCAGAATGGACAAATATTTGCATCACTTGCTGCAGGTGGCCTAGAATGTAGCAACACACCTAAATGGTTAAAAGGTCTCAAGAAGCGAAATCATGCCTCTGAAGTGGGGTTGCTTCTATGGCTGCAATTTAAAGAGAGTTTTTTCAAAGCAGCATGCCGGACAACACAAGATTCCTTGGGATGAATCTGTGTTCCTGAAGAAGAAAATATCCTGGTGGATCCAAAATAAAGGAGAGTTAAACCAATCTGAATTTCATGGCTCTATGAATCAACTAAATGTAGGGTATTCACGTTATAGAAGGGAGCCTTCTCTGCTTAGGCCTGGTCAATCAAAGCTAATTAAAGAGCTGTACAATGCCTGAAGATAGCTTATCCTAAAGTATAAATGGCATGTGCTAGATGCAACAGATAGTCTTCTCGTCGGGATTGTCAAATGTATAGGTGATCTCTTCCTGTCGCCACTGTACTGCCAGCACAATAGGTACAAATGAGGGCAACAGGTATCTACGTGAAGAACCACTATTTTTGACGAATAATCCTTTGGCATACAACCTATCCACTAGGCAATTCCTGAAGAGCTAATCCAAGGAGACTGAAGAGGAACCAAACAATGAAAAAAAAACGTAATCAGAGTTTCAGAGGACCGGAACTACACTGAAGACCTGCAGAAAAATCCCAGAGAGTAACAGAGTCCATAAGATATGAAACAATATCACCAAGGTGCAAAAAGGAGCCAGGAAGGTAAGAAATGCGGTCAGTTACCGGAGCATTTGCGAAACATGGTACTGAAGGTGCCAACTCTTTCTATAGGGAGAAGAGGAAATGAAGACAGGGGAAACTGGAAGTTCCGGTATTAACAGAGGAGGCCAAACTGAATTGGGGAAGACATAATGTATCACTCCCTCTTTCAAGGAGGGAACAAATAGAAAACTGAGCCATACTTGCACAACCAAGGAGCCAGAATCACCAAAAGAAGTTTTCAAGGTAAAGGTGCGAACAAATAGAAGAGATCTGTCCCCAAAACTACCTTTCGATAGGATGCTGATAGGATTTCATTCATGCCAGCACTCAACATGAACAGCGAGAAATACAGACACATGGCTCCCCTGCAACGGTGCAGGCTGTAAACCTACAGGCAAGACCAACCCCTGCAGATGCGCCTCCATGAGAGACAATGCGACACCCAGAGGTTGACATGTCCATAACCCCGGGAGGGTGGGGAGGAAGGCTACCAAATGCATAGTCTGACTGTGTGCAACAGGAATATAGACAATTCCTTCCTATCTAAAGCTGCAGAGCCATGCATGGTAGTACTGGCAGATGAGTATATAGTAGTGCTGGTGAGAACCTAATTGTGGCCTCCACAGAAAAAGAATTTCTCATCTGCTCCTTGTGCACGACATACATTTAAGAATGATGATTAATTAGGGTGGAAGGCAGCTTTTTCCACAGATTTACAAGTAGCTTAACTGTAGAACAGCAGAGCACATTTTGAATTGTTATGCTGCTGTACAAAGAAAGTTAAGGCCAGACACAGAGTATATGAGATGGATATTGGTAGCTCCCTCAGATCAGTTTCCACTGCCCTGCTGGTTGGCTCAACTTTACTTAAAGTAGCATTCAGGACCGGCTTTAGCACTGGTGGCGCCCTGTGCGACAATGTTTGTTAGCGCCCCCCAATGACCACCTTTGCCACGGATTTCCTCACTGCCACCATTTAACAGTGCCCCTCAAGTCTCCATAACCACTCTCTCTCAGATTCATTTCGTTTTATAGCGCCACTCATAAGGTGTCAGAGCACTTTAAATCACACACACATTGCACAGAGACAATCATACATGTGTAAATCAGTGTATAGGAAATGCTACATAAGACAGAGAACTACAAGGTGTATGAGTCACATGTCATTCATACTGGCAGGCAGAATAGTTTTAGAGTACATGGTCTGGAAAAGCACAAACCCAGAATTTAAAACATAACACCATGGTTGGGGGTTGGCTTTACTAATAAGAATTGATTTCGACCTAAATGAACCCTTTTTGCAAGATTAGGATAATGAAAGACTGGGCAAAAAGACATATAGCTCATATAAATATATACCTTTCACTTTGCATGCAGCTCTTTGATGACAGTTAATAACTCATGGTTCTATATTAGGATTTTAACTTATAAACTGCAACAAAAGGATCTCTCCGACAAAAGCAGTAACCCACTGACCTATTTACATTATATACACTTTGTTATCTGCATGGTACATGTTCTTTGCAGCAGGCATATTAACCCACTGCGCTACCTTATGATGAGTCACAACTTCCACTAGACATAAGTCCGGTCTCTCTTCAGGAAGAACGTTAATCACGGTAGTTATCCTGACATTTTTATTGATGCCTGAAAATTGCTGGAGTCCATGAACGCCACCACCACCCCAAGTCAGCGCCCGGTGCCGTGGCACCGATCACACCGCCCTTGAGCTGACCCTGGTAGTATTTGATTTGGAGATGATACTGTCACTTGTTGGAACTCCATCCCAGTGTTTTTAAGGACAATACTGTCTTGTTAGCTTTCAGACACCAAACAAAATCTATCTTTTCCTGAGGAATTTCATGTAGGCTTTTGTCCAGCAGTGTCCCTTTGTAGACTAACAACATTTAGACCACTAGCACTACATGCTACTTAATTTTGGTAAATCGAAAAAAATTTGATTTTAACAAGTGGAGCATTAAACTCTATTTTCAGGACAGGTCAGTTCAGGGGAGGCAGAAATTACCAGAATAATTGGTCTCCATTTGGAACATGACATGTTGGATACCACAAAGAGAGAGAACAGTGTAAGTATGGTCACCCAATTACAAAATAAAGGGCACGTGAAATAAGGAACCGAGTTTCTTCTGCCATGTGACATTCACATGATCATTGCTGATGATAGGTTCAACTATCCAGGAGTAATGCTGGTAGAAACAAAGCCACGTCTGTTTAGTGAGCGTGAGCTGCTTTCTCACTGCATAATGATTTGTGTAATACTCCATGTATTTGTTCTTAGTGAGCCATGTTTAAAATGAGCTCAGGGCTGCAGTTAATTTGATGCACATCACCAACATACAGACTCTCCGGTTGTGAAACCCCACGATGATTCAGCCTTGACAGTGAAAAGGGAGCAGTGTGTTTATATCTATTTAGAAAGATAATTAGTTATATCCGGATTGTTTTTACATTTATTATAATAAACAGAATTGTCTCGAACAATGCAAAAGACCACAAGTGAGGCTGCACCAAAACAGTATTGTCGTCTACATTGCTAGTTTCAAGGAAACCTTTCACCACTCCGATTCAGGGATCGCTTTGAGCAGAAAAGGTGGACAGAAGATGTAGAGAAGAAGATTAAAAGCCCCATAGAGAATGGTCACACACATCAAACTGTTTTGCAAGGTATTAATGAGAGGAAAAAGGGATGATGTTTCTCGCAACTAAGGATGAGCAAATGAAATGTAGGACAAGCAAAGCTCTCTATCACACATTTGACATAAAGAATTAAGATTATTAAGCAGTCCTCGTCCCAAAAACCTACAATAAAAGGGAGAACCGTTATATGTATTACTATCTGTCAAACATTTTTGGTCCGAGTATCAACCCCAAAATATACTAAACAATTATTCTAGAAAATATGGTCTTGCAGTCCATATACAGGATAGATGTGTTTCCGTTGGTTCAAGGGAATAAATAAATGCCTCTTCATGTAATAGGTCAAGCCAAGTCTGTTTTTAGTAAAGGTTTAGGGGGCCCACGTTTTCGATTTTGTGGAACATTAGAGCACTTCCTTTTGTCCATGAGAACGTTAGAGGTCTAAAATGAGTGTATTAACAATGGAATCTAGAGGACATCAGACATCTAAATGGTGCTCCAAACAAGGAGCCGAGTCAAGGGGTTATGACCTCTGTAATATCTAACATCATATTTCCTTACAAAATGACACCACACTTGATCAACAGTATCAGATATTAGAGCTCACCTCCCTCCCAAGCGCCAGCATGGCCCCTGGACCCATGGAGCAGGCGGGGGCCGCACCGGTTTCTGCAAGAGTCTTGCAGGATCGAATGTTTTTTATTTCTTTTTTTTTTTAAATGGGGGAGGCCGGGCCCTTCAGTGGTGGATTTGCTGCAAACAGTTGTGGGCAGCAGGTGGTTGGCTGCCCGCGGGGGTTGAGTGCAGGGGCTGGCTGCAGGCCAAGCCCTGCAGCTAGCCTCATGCCTCGCACATCCAAATGTTGCATGTGGTTGGGGGGTGTGGTTGGCCTTACGTATGGTAATAAAATATTACTTTACGTTAAAAATCACCCTAGAAATTCACTGAAAAAAACCTAACGTTGAATAACGTTATAGTTAGGTATGTTAATATCTTACTTTGCATTAAATATATATCAGAAATTCATTGTAAAAAATAAAGGTTGAAGTGACATAGTTGGGTAAAAATGTCAGTTCAAACTTAACCTTGAAAACAAACAAAAAAAAAACCTCAAATTTAACAGTTAGCGATAATCCAAGTAACTATAACTTGCGTCCCTGTCATGCACTGCTTATGACCTCACATTTCACAACACTCATGACAAGTTCTGTGACATCATTGATAACATTACTGATGACAACTGAACTGACATCGACATGAACACTGTGCACGGTCGGGGCGCAACTTATAGTTACATGAAATAACTATAACTGTTGAATTTTAGTGTGTTTTTTTTTTGTTTAAAACGTTATGTTTAAACTGACATTTTCACCCAACTATAATAAACGTGCACACAATCTTAAAGGAATGCCTGTTGTAAGTGGCATAATCGCTTTTATCTGTTGCCCGTTGCGTGCCTCTCTAAAAATACTTCTAGAGACGCCACTGTTCTTGGGTTATCAGTAACCGTGGGCAATGAACTCCGCTCCACCAGCGGAGGTTGCGGAGATTTGTTAACTTCGCATTTCATTGAAAACACGGAATTCATGCAATAATTCCGACTCCGCCACGTAGCGGAGTTAGCTACTGCACCCACAACCCTTTGATAAATCAACTTTACCATTACATGCTAAAAAACATATAACCAATTCACAAAAGTGAACTTTAAAAATATACCAGGCAATGAGAGAGGTGATGATTTTGGGGTCACCACTAACCTAGGGGCAGGGCAAGCAGATGCCTTGAACACAAAGAGCATATCATGCTCAACGATTGTGGTGGTCCCATCCTCCTAGGACCACACCAAGCAAAGTTATGGGCAAAAATACAATGCCAAACAAAGGCCCAGCAAAGCATTATGGGGAGAGATTCTAGTGTGCAGTGAATATTATAGTATTAGCTCTCAGCTGAGCCCCAGAGCCTGCCCCTTGAGGAATGTTTTGATATTGGATACTATAATATTCACTGCACTCTAGAATATCGTCCCATAATGCTTTGCAGGGCCTTTGGTTGGGATTGTATTTTTGCCCATAACTGTGCTTGGGGTGGTCCTAGGAGGATGGGACCACCACCGAATGTTCAGCATGATGTGCTCAAGGCATCTGCTTGGTTCTCTCCCTAGGTTAGGGAGGACCCCAAAATCATCACCTTTCTCACTGCTTGCTATATTTTCATTTTCACTTTTGTGAGATGACTATATGCATTTTAGCATGTAAAGATAGAATTATTTATTGTTTAACTAAAGGTACTGTTTGTTATATTTTCATTATCACTTTTGTGAGATGATTATATGCATTTCAGCATGTAAAGATAGTTATTTGTTGTTTTACTAAAGGTATGTGAGATTTCTGTTTTATTAATACGCATTACATTGAAAACACAAGATTTCTGTTTTATTAATATGCATAACACAGAATTCATGCAACAATTCTGGAGTAAGCTACTGCACCCACAACCCTTTGATAAAACAACTTTACCTTTACATGCTAAAAAGCATATAACCAATTCACAAAAGTGAGCTTTGAAAAATAGGCAATGAGAGAGGTGATGATTTTGGGGTCCCCCCTAACCTAGGGGGAGGACCAATCAGATGCCTTGAACACAAAGAGCATATCCTGCTCAACGATTGTGGTGGTCCCATCCTCCTAGGACCACCCCAAGCAAAGTTATGGGCAAAAATACAATGCCAACCAAAGGCCCAGCAAAGCATTATGGGGCGAGATTCTAGAGTGCAGTGAATATTATAGTATTAGCTCTCAGCTGAGCCCGGAGAGCCTGCCCCTTGAGGAATGTTTTGATATTGGATACTATAATATTCACTGCACTCTAGAATCTCGTCCCATAATGCTTTGCAGGGCCTTTGGTTGGGATTGTATTTTTGCCCATAACTGTGCTTGGGGTGGTCCTAGGAGGATGGGACCACCACCAAATCGTTCAGCATGATGTGCTCTTTGTGTTCAAGGCATCTGCTTGGTTCTCTCCCTTGGTTAGGAGGACACCAAAATCATCACCTCTCTCACTGCTTGCTGTATTTTCATTTTCACTTTTGTGAGATGACTATATGCATTTTTGCATGTAAAGATAGAGTTACTTGTTGTTTTATCAAGGGTATGTGAGGTTTCTGTTTTATTAATTGGGATGAGACGGAATGGAGTTGCGGAGCGGAGTTCACAGAGTTTTTGTTCAATTACGCAGAACTCTGTGTAGTGGTACTCCGCCAGCTACGCCCACCCTTAGTTATCAGGCAATTCAGAAAACTAGTTTCCAGGTTAGGCCGGTTGAAGTGTGGTTTGTTTTCTAAACATGGAGAATTCAAATTCAGCTCCAATATACACCATGCAGACTTTCGGGTCAAACCTGAACAGTATCGACTAAGCCAGTAATTCTTCTGCGATCCATAAAATGACCACTTTCGAGCTGAGATGACATCAATAGTTGGGGCCGAATTACAAGGTCCGTGGGACATCCAATGAAGTTGCACTGCACCTGGAAATCCCAATGCCACGGGGTAAGGTCATTTCTGGCTGAAATAGTACCAACACCTTAATGAGTTTGAGCATGAGGTCTGGGGAGTAACCACGGGAATTTGTGCTTCTACTTGCATTACTTGTGCAATTTTGCCTGCGCACAATTCACCATTTTTTTGGGGGGGTGAAATGAGTGCCAGTGAAACAAAAGCTTAGCGTTTCCACAATTATCGTAATCCTGGTTCATAAATGAACCCCCTTCATCACCAATATTGGGATTTAGGGAAAATAAAGACACAAATAATCACAGCACTTCAAACCAGCAACACTGTGGTAACAATGCTATGTAAATAAAAAAAAAAAAGATATGCATCACCTTTTCATTGGGAACAAATCCTAATATTATTTTGGAGGCCAGAAGATTTCACCAATATATGAATTTGGTAAAGAAAATACAACTTATGAAAATGTGTGATTTTTTTTTTTTTTCACTCTCACTTTTCTGGAACATTCTGAAGTTAAAGTGCTATGGGGAAGACAAGGCATTCTAATTTTCATCTAGCCTTGAATTAAGTTTGTGCTTCTGGTTTTAACTGGGTAACAATCCTGAATGTGCTTAAAAAGTGCTAGAATTACAAATTGGATGAACTTTAAGCAGCATTAACCTTTACTGTACAAAATAACTACTCTGGACGATTACACTTATCAGCTTATGCACTTACCTATTCTTCACTTATTTAGGTCAGTCAAAATCCGCCTGCTGCACCATTGCCACCTCTCCAATGACATCTTTCCCAGACATGCGTCCCACAATGCCCACTGCCTAAGTTTCAGCATCAGAAGGAAATTATTTATTTGGTGCTACAAGAAAATGTCCGTAAGGCCACGCGTTAGGAAATCTTTAAATTTTCTTTCTGATTGCTTTGCAGGCATAGAGCAATACACACCAGAGTAGGCTAAACATCGTGTTTTTTCATTGCAAATTGTTTCTTTAGGAACTTGAAACTGGATTCACAGGAACGGGATGCACAGGAATGGAAGCACTCCCCCATATCTCGACTTAAGAAGCAATGTAATTGTCACATGCAGTCCTACTTCTATTTCGAGCATTATGACTTTAGCAGTTAGAAGTGATACATTGGGAGGTCTTGCCCTCGCCAACTAAACACTCCACAAAGCAGGGACAGCGCTTGCTACCTGTCCGTCAGGCTATTTCCTTGGGGATTGGGATGCCAATAAGTATGGGCATAACCTCACTCCAGCTGAATGGAAAAAGGAGTGTTTTCAATATGAGGCAGCACACAGCCACTCATAGCCGACTCATCCGGCTTCCTCCCTACCAAATTATAGCTGCTAGGTTTCACAGATGTAGGGAGGTGCTCAGATCTGACCTTACCTCATCCTTAAAAGACAAGGCTAGCTGAGATGTTGCCCTTTCTTCCTCCTTGTGCTCACCTTTTCTCCGCATGTTTCTGCCGGTGCTCCCCTGCTCTCCTTGTGTCACTCTGCCTGTCCCAAGATTCAACATGCCACACTCTCCTGACTGTGTTGTTGCCATATCCTCAATGTAACATGCCCGCGCCCTGGTGCCTTCCCCTGTGAGCTCCATTTGCCCTCTAACACCTCCATGGTCCACTGTGCATTCAGTGGTTTCTTCGACACTACCTACCCTTTGCTTCTAGTTCCTCATTGCTAGTCTTCGATCGTGACTCCCTGCCCTCTGTGCCTTCTTTCCACGTTCTTGTCCCTCATGCCCCTGCATCACGGTGCCTCCTGTGCCTCGGAGCAAACAGACTTTTTGCCTCTCTGCATGTGTCCTGTTATGCCCACCGTGCATGCCAATGTACTGCTTTTGGGACAGGAAGTCTTCTGTATGCCTCTCCGGAGTGTGCTTCTAGGCCCTATGTTGATCTCCTGGCAAGTCACTGGGAATCTGCAGTAGATTTCCTTGATTTCTACCTCAGTGAACATGACAATCATGCGTGTGAGAATCTACTGCACATGTCTTTTTGATCTGAACCCCTAAGCAAAATGTTTTGAAGTTTGTCCCCCTCCTCCCTAAAACATTATGGCCATAATTGGTGGTAGGGGAGAGCTCAGGGGGCAGACTTATGAGATCAATTCAGGGGTACCTTTTCTGTAGCTCATAATTCACACTAAATGGGAGATCTATTAAAGAGCAAATATAGCAAACAGAAACAGACCAAAAAAAACACGCCCCATAATCGGGGTGTTGTGAGCCCATCACTCTCAATGACCTAATCCAACAGCACCTGCTGCATTAATAATGATAGCTGCATCCCTGAGTAGTAGGTGGTATACTCTCATTCAATCCTTTCCCACCATTCCTGGCCATCACTCTAATCTGGAAATAGCCTCTGTACTTTTAGAAAGAAATCAGCTCATGTCTGACCCCTCTTTGCAGCAAAGGGCCACTTGACCCTAATGCCAGCATTGCAAGCATAGAAAATAAGCCTCCATACCCCATTTGTTAAGTAAGGCTATTATAATTGTGATGCAGTGAATCTCTCACACCCCTGCTTCACTAACGGCAGTGAAGGCGCTTAAAAAAGCACCAATATGTTCCCACATTCCTCAGAGCATCTCCCTGAAGAATCGGTCTCTGTCCATTTGTAAATGAAGAAATTAGCCCCAACATAGCGCCCCCTTGTCTAAGCCATCTCTTTGATTCTATGAACGGATCTTGCTCCTTCCCTCTTTCTCCTGGGCGATTACTCGGAGCTCCTGAATGCTACCCTGCTGCCCTCCTCCCTACCACGTCCTTGACTCGCCCGTTGGCAGGGGGTTGACAGTTTGGGGTGGGTGGGGGGTCTCCTGTGCTGTGAAGCCGCAAGTGAGACAGAACTACAGAAGTAAAGGTTTTATCGCCAGGATGCCTGCTACCTGAAAGAAATGCAAATGCGTGCAATTTGTTAATCACCAAATGCAGAGGCTACTCTAGAGCTAGGGTGGGCTTTAATTGATGGAGTCATTTGAAGCTTCATGGTGACCAAGATTTATTCTTTTTGAGAGGTAATGCAAGGGTGTTATCAGCGGAGGTTTGGAAAGCATACTTTTAATGGGCACTTAAAGAACAAGTTACTTACCTTCGGTAACTATCTGTAAAACACATAGATTAGTTATAGATTCCTTACCTTAGAATTACCCCCAGGCGTCAGACTGGATCCAGAGAATGCTTTCATCAGCAGTACCCCTGCACGTCAAAAGGTGGTGTCGGTCGACTCCGCGTTCGTCGTTGGCGTCGTGATCGCCGGGATGACGTCGCGGTAGCTACATAGACGCCGCCCTCGCGCGTTGATGTCAGTTCTTTTACACGACATTCCACGCCAGAAGCGCAGAGCCATGCAAGACACTGACCACTGGTGCACAAAACTAGGGCCCTGAAAGGGATTCCCTTACCCTAGAAGTCAGTTCGCAGAAAGGGGAGGATGGGTAGGGCGGTAAGGAATCTATAACTAATCTATGTCTCTTACAGATATATCGTTACCGAAGGTAGGTAACTTGTTCATCAGAAAGAGACAGTTATAGATTCCTTACCTTAGAATAGATACCCCAGCAATACCAACCCCGGAGGTGGGTCTGCAAACTAAGTTCACACCAGAAAGTACTGGAGAACAGAACGGCCAAAGAAGCAGTCTATCCGGACTTGGCTGTCCAGGCAGTAGTGTTTTGTGAACGTGTGCAGAGATGCCCACGTAGCTGCCGGACAGATGTCATTGAGGGGGACTCCCCGTCTCAAAGCAGTGGTAGCAGCCGTCGCCCTGGTGGAATGGGCGTGCAGTCCCACTGGAGGCTCCTTCTTTGCCAAAGAATAGCAAACTTTTATGCACAAAACGACCCACATGGAGATGGTCCGTTTGTGCATGGCCCGACCTTTTTTGGCGCCCATGTAGCCAACAAAGAGCTGGTCATCCACCCGGAATTGCTTGGTGCGATCCAAATAAAAGGAAAGCGCACGTTTTGGATCCAGACGGTGGAGCCTCTCTTCCTCCTTAGAAGGATGCGGAGGCGGAAAGAAGGTGGGCAAAGTGATGGTTTGCCCAATGTGAAAAGAAGTAACCACCTTGGGAAGAAAGGAAGGTCTGGTTCTGAGGACGACCTTGTCCGGATGAACAGCCAGAAAAGGAGGTTTTGAAGAAAGAGCTTGGAGCTCACTCACCCTGCGAGCAGAGGTGATCGCAACAAGAAAAGCAGTCTTTAGAGCAAGAAGTCTGAGAGGACAGCTATGAAGCGGCTCAAAGGGAGCGCACATAAGGTAAGTAAGAACCAAGTTCAAGTCCCACTGAGGCATTACGAAGGGAACAGAAGGAAAAAGATGAGTAATCCCCTTAAGGAAGCGATTTACAACAGGGGACTTGAAAAGAGAAGGCTGATCAGGAAGCCTAAGAAAGGCTGAAATGGCTGAGAGGTAGCCCTTAAGAGTGCCCAGAGTAGAGCCCTGCTGGGCCAAAGAAAGGAGGAACAAGAGAACCTCAGAAAGAGGGGCAGAAAGGGGATCCACAGCCTTTGCTGTGCACCACGCCACAAATTTGTTCCATCTGCAGGCGTATACCGTTTTGGTGGAGGGACGCCTGGCTGCCAAGATAACATCACAGACTTGGGGAGGCAAGTCGAATGACGTCAACTGCCGCCGCTCAATCTCCACGCAAGGAGGTGCAGACTGGACAGGTTCGGGTGGAGGACCGTCCCCTGCTGCTGCGACAGAAGATACTCCCGAAGAGGCAGTTGAATCAGAGGATCGATGGCCATGTGTAACAGCTCGGGATACCAGACTCTTCGTGCCCAATCCGGAGCCACAAGGATGACTTGGGCCTGGTCGCGCTTGATCTTCTTGAGCACTCTGGGCAGAAGTGGTATAGGCGGAAAGGCGTATAGAAGACCGCAACTCCACTCGCGACGAAAAGCGTCGCCTAGCGAGTGCCGCTTTGGAAAATTCCAATGCGCAGAAGTGCTGACATTGCGCGTTCTCGGTGGCGAATAGATCTAACCAAGGCTCTCTCCACTGCTGAAAGAGACCTTGCGCCACCTCCGAGTGAAGACGCCATTCGTGATCCATCATGCACCTGCGGCTGAGTTCGTCCGCCCTGACGTTCAGGGAACCTGCCAGGTGTTGAACCACCAGGGATATGCCCTGATGTTCCAGCCATGTCCAGAGACGGAGAGCCTCTTGACATAGGGTCCACGACCCCACCCCACCCTGTTTGTTGCAGTACCACATGGCAGTGGTGTTGTCCGTGAACACCTGCACTACTCTTCCCCGGACAGAGGGAAGGAATACTTTTAGTGCAAGACGGATCGCCCGAAGCTCCAGAAGGTTGATGTGGAGCCCGGACTCCGCCGGAGACCAGAGGCCTCTGATCTCCGCCTCTCCCATGTGGCCGCCCCATCCCAGCAGCGATGCATCCGTCACCACTGTGAACTCTGGTTGGGGAAAGGAGAGGGATCTGCCGTTGACCCAATCCTGGTTCGTTAGCCAACACTGCAATTGACGTGCAGTGCCCTCCGAGATCTGGAAGCAATCGGACAGATTCCCCTGATGCTGCGCCCACTGGAACTTCAGGTCCCACTGCAGAGCCCGCATATGCCACCTGGCATGATCTACCAGCAGGATGCAGGAGGCCATGAGGCCCAGCAGCCTCAAGGTCATCCTGACCGAAACCCAGGATAGAGGCTGGAAGATCGGAATCATAGCCCGAATATCCCGGACTCGCTGTTAGGGAGGATAAACGCGAAACTGCGTCGTGTCCAGAACCCCTCCGATGAAGAGGAGCTTCTGAGAGGGAATCAGGTGCAACTTCGGCACGTTGATAGAGAACCCCAGCGAATGCAGGTCGTCCGCCGTAGTCTGGAGGTGGGAGACGACAGCCTGGGGCGAGCCCGCCTTCAACAGCCAGTCGTCGAGATAGGGGAAGACTGGAACCCCTGATCTGCGCAGATGAGCTGCAACCACCGCCATCACTTTCGTGAACACCCGAGGGGCGCTGGTAAGGCCAAAGGGGAGCACGGTAAACTGAGAGTGCTCGTGGCCTACCGTGAACCGCAGGTAACGCCGGTGGGCCGGCAGGACGGGGATGTGAAAATAAGCATCCTGTAAGTCCAACGCTACCATCCAGTCTCCAGGGTCGAGGGCAGATAGGATCTGAGCTAGCGTCAACATTTTGAACTTCTCCTTCCGGAGGAAGCGGTTGACGTTCCTGAGATCCAAGATAGGACGCAGGCCTTTGTCCTTCTTGGGCACCAGAAAGTAGTGGGAATAGCAACCACGACCTACTTCTGGGGCAGGAACTCGCTCGATGGCCCCCTTGGCCGAGAGTGCCGAATCTTCCTGTTGGAGAAGGGCCAGATGATCCTCCACCATGCGATGGTGCTGAGGTGGCATGGATAAAGGGGTAGTCTTGAAAGGGGGGGGGTAGCCCCTTCAGACTATTTGCAAAACCCACCTGTCGAACGTGATGGTGCGCCAGTGGGGGAGGTGATGGCGAATCCTGCCACCCACTGGCGATTGGTGGCCCTGAAAGGTCGGACTAGGAGGATTTGGAGGCTGCTGCAGAGGGGGCTGTGGTGGACTGGCCCACTCGCTGGCCCCCAGAACCAAGGCGGTGGTTCCCACATCCCCGGCCGCGCAGTGGCTGTACAGCTTGCGCCGGCCTGTGGCTCTGGGCGGAACGTGGCGGGGCACCCCTTCCGTAGCCACAAAAGGGGCGAAAGGCGGACTGCGCAGGGCGGTTGGTGGAGAGGCCCAAGGACTTGGCCGGAGCCTGAGAGTCCTTAAAGCGCTCTAGCGCGTTGTCCGCCTTGTCGCCGAACAGGCGACGGCCATCAAAAGGCATGTCCATAAGAGTGGACTGGACATCCCCGGAAAAACCAGTCGACCTCAGCCAGGGCTACCGACGTGGAAATCGTTCTGCCTAGCGAGTCGGCGGTATCCAGTCCACAGCGAATGGTAAACTTTGCTGCGTCTCTCCCTTCGGCAACTGCACGGGAGAGTACGGCCCGGGCCTCCTCCGGACACTGGGGCAGCACTTACACCCACTCTGTGTGGGCTACGGTGGCGCAACGGCCCAACAGACATGCGGTGTTTACCGACCGCAGTCCCAAGCTGGAGGAAGAAAACATCTTCTTCCCAAGATGGTCAAGCTTTTTGGATTCCCTATCAGGTGGTGCATTACGGAATGTGCCTTTGGATGTAGAGGCTTGGACCACCAAGCTCTCAGGGGTGGGGTGTTGGGAGAGGAAAGTGGGGTCGCCCGGGGTCGGGCAGTGGCGTCGGGCAATCATTCTATCCACAGGAGCCCCTGTGTTGGGCCTGGACCAGGTGCCCAAAAGGATGTCGGTGAGGGCTTCATTAAACGGCAGCAGGGGCTCCGAAGAGCTCGCTGCCGGTTGAAGCACCTCTGTCAGGAGGTTAGCCCTGACTGCCACCATAGGTAGCTCGAGGTTGAGAGCCTCGGCCGCCCTACGCAACACCACTGCGGATGACGCTCCCTCCTCCGTAGCCACGGTAGGAGGAGACAACATGCCAAGGTCTGGTGAGGTATCCAGACCACTGGCTTCCCCCAGTTCCTCTCTCCAGTCCGGTTCATAACCCAACTGGTCAGTCAAAGGCTCTCCAGACCCCTCCCAGTCCTACTCACCCTCCTCTGGCTGCCAATCTGGTCTAAAAGAGCCAGGGTAGAACAGGGGCACAAAAGTGCCCGTCGGCACCGGATCAGGCGTCGGTCTGGCTCTGTCTCTACATCGGGGTGGAGGCCGGGGTCGACGCCGGCTGGGGACACAACCGGCGTCGGCAGCGGACGTGGTGCCTGTGGAATCAGCGCCGGGGGAGGTGTAATAAGGTCGACCGGCGCCGATCCGGATCCAGGCCTGGATCCAAGGGGGCCCTGTGGTGCTGGGGCCGAAGGCCCAGGGCCCCCAGCCGAGTCCGCGGGGCCCGAAGGCACGCCGGCGGAGTCGGGCTGCCCAAAGATGGCATGCATTACTTCGTAAAATGTGCGAAGCTGGGCAGGGGTCGCTCCGGGTCCCGGGAAGGGAGGGAAACTGAGCCGACCCTAGAGGCTCCGCACGCGGAGCCGCGGGAGGGGCACCACCCGCATCCCTCGTCGCTTCAGCCAACCGACGGGGAGAAGTCGAAGAGCGACGGTGCTTCTTCGAATTCTTCTTGTGCTTCGACTTACCTGAGGAGTGCGAAGACTTCGAAGAAGACTGGTGGTGGCTCCGCGACCGGTCCCTCAACCTCCCACGCGACCGGGACCTCGAATGGCGCGGAGCCGACTGCCGGGCCTCGAGAAGCTTTCGGGACCGCTCCCGCAAAGACTTCGGATTCATGGTCCGGCAGTCGGAGCACGACTTGGGGTCGTGGTCACACTCCAGGCAAAACAGGCACACGCGGTGCGGATCCGTTACCAACATCAGCCGGCTGCAGGAACTTGCGGCATCCCTGACGTGCACCAGGAGTCGAAGACGACGTCGACAAAAGTCGGTAAAAAGTCAGTTGAAAAATGACTGGAGGTACCGCTCTCTCCGGATCTACGCTGGCTGGCGCGGAAAAAGAAAGAACGGACGTCAGTGCGCGAGGGCGGCGTCTAAGTAGCTACTGCGACGTCATCCCAGCGACCACGACGCGAACGACGAACGCGGAGTCGACCGACGCCACCTTTCGACGCGCAGGGGTACTGCTGATGAAAAAATTCTCCAGATCCAGTCTGACACCTGGGGGTAATTCTAAGGTAAGGAATCTATAACTAATTGTCTCTTTCAGATAATGCATGCAATGGGTACAGTCTGATTACCCATTGCACCACTCAGGATTCAATTCTGAGACTCTGATCACACTTACAGTGATCGCATTAGTCAACTGAGGTTTCATGTCTGATTAGCATAACTTGCACTTATTTTTCATTTAAGGTTTGTGCATTATTTTATATGCAGCAACCTGAAGTTGAAATAAGACACAAAATATTTTGTTCTTTTTAGCCACATATCTGGCTAAGCACTTCAACTGATGCATGTATATGAAGACAGCCTGAAAACGCGCCAATTAAACAAAGTCAACTTTCGAGTCAATGTTCATTTACAAGAACTTGTTGAGGCATTTGTGTCCCCTGGGAATACAGCCACAGACCCATATGAGGGTGCTCCCTAGAATTTAAAGACTTCTGCCCCAGAGATTGGCTCCGAGATCTGCGCATGCATTGCGCACCCCTCTTTTACAGGGAGTGGCTAATGCTCTCTCTACACAGGCTGTGGTAGAGTGGTGGCATCAATAATCTATACTCGGGGCACCTACACCCCCGTACCCCTTATGTGGGGTTGTCTACCAGTTCCCTCCTAGCAAAGTCTGGGTAGTCTCCCGTACCAGGGTTCTTTTTGAGCCCATCATGTCTGGATTGCATATTTTCAGAGCTAGTGACTTCAATGGGTGAGGATGGTGAGCCACTGTTTAATGCTCGCTGGACATTTAGGCTGCCCTATAATCGCACCCACCCACTCCCTCCCCACCCTACCCCATCCCATCCCCTATAGTCCTTGTAGAAGCTTAGCGAGTTCGGAAAGGCACAAGTTCCTGTCTATGTTTAGTTCAGATTGCTTCTGATGAGACAACCCCTCTCTTTCTGCTGGGTGATGGCCTCCTGGATTGGAGTTAATTAACATTCCTTTCGGGGAATCGCCCAAACAGGTACCAAGGGACCAGGGACATGGGTAGCATGCTCGGACATGGGTAGCATGCTCAGACAAGGGCAGCATGCTCTTCTCATGCCCTGATCACGCAGTGAACATGCAGGACATATGACCCAGGATATGAGGGAAAACAGGATTCAAAATTAGCAGCCCTGATAAGCATGTCTATCAGGGAATAATAAAGACTGGCCTCATCGGACAGTGGTTTGTTCTACGCTATATTCTTTTTTTGACCGAGCACACAGCAGGGTCGAGGAGTAGGCAGAATTCTAGGAATGGAATCAAGGAAGTGGATTACAACTTGCCTGCCAGACTGGGGAACAGGGTCTGGACTTGACAAGGTGTCTCTGTGACAGATCACCTGTGAAAGGAATTTGCCAGTTTGACTGAAGGAGCTGGGCTTCAACTCATCAGGTGGCATCCCAGCAGAGAACAAGCTATCTGTGAGGCCTATGGAGGCAGTTGGCGCTTTAAAGCACAAAGAGACTCCAGACAGTCCCTCAAGAAAAGGAAACTTGCTGCACACCAACATCTGGGGAGGCAGGGGAAGATCTATACTGTTATTGATGGTAAGACTGCTTTGCCCCGGATCTCTCTCCTATGCTGTAGGAGCGTTTGGTAACCATCTGTACCTGAGACAGAGTTACCTGTTGAAGAACTTACCATTGGAACACTTGGCACCGGCCTAAGAACTTTTATACTCTCCAGATTGATGCCCACTTGTCCTGCAATAGTAGCCAGCAGCGTTGCTCCATGGGTCTTCTGCTGTTAGAAACTCTAGACAGCGATCAGTGGGCTTTGTGGTATCAGCCCCCATCCCTTTTTGTGTCATCTGAGGACTGGCACTCTGGCTAGCCACTACCATCCTACAAGCTAGCTCAGTGGCTATTGTACTAGTGGGACTCAAGTAACTGTGCCAAGACTTCTGACACCACCAGAGAGGCGTCCTCTCCAAGGAAGAGTGGGTTCCTTCTGTTGCTTTGTGTGGTGGGATAGTGGGTGGACCAAGAACATTTGAGTTCTATTTACAATCGGTACCATTGCTCTAGCTTTGAAGAGTAACACTGTGCAACATGGTTTGTATATTGTAATGTTACCTATATTTTTTTTTATAAGATTCACCATCTAGGCCCAGGATCTCAAACCTTTTCTATAAGAGATATTTATAATCAATGAAAATCTTCCTGAGCTTCTATTATTAGTGTTGTACTAGTGGCCACATCAGACAAGATTACATTAGTGGCCATCATATACAAGGTTATCAGTAGCGAACACCTCAGTGTATCAGAAGGGTTACCAGCAGTAATGTAGAAAAGGCTTTGCCAAATTGATCTGGCTCAATATGAGTGATACCCAACAATTCTGTAATGCCACTGGCACCAAAGTAATATTATTATTATTAGGTTCCTCAACAGCACACGATTTATCACTCAAATATCAGCTTTAAATAGATTTGTGAAATTTAACCATTTTTCTCCAAACATCAGCTTATGAGTTCTGAAAGTACCGGGACTGCGTGTTAAATCTAGCATATAACCCTTCAGCGGACAGTGCGAAGACCCTGGCTACGTACTCAACGGGACAAGAGTCCGTTGGTGCCCAGACACATTCCGTTATCTCGGTCTCCGGCTATACCGGAACCCAGCAGACCTGCAAGACGGAAACCTAGGCAGGGCCCTGCCTGCAATCAGAACGCAACCGACATTCTGGAATAGGCTCCCATTGTCTGTGACAGGGAGAGTAGCCTTAGTAGAAATGGTGATACTGCTCGACTATTACATTATTTTACAAATCTCCCGCACTACATCACACCATCCTTTTTCCGCCCCCTGGAAAAGTTAATTAAAGACTTCATATGGGGTAACTCCAGGCATCGGGTAGCTATCCACAAGCTTTACCTGCCTGTAGACCAGGGAGGCTTAGCAGTCCCACATTTAGAACAGTACTATTTGGCGGCTCAGCTACAATGAATATCCAGGTGGCTGGCGGGACGCCACAATGGCGACACAGCGACAACACAACCACCCCTACCCGCCACAGAACTAACAGCGCTATTCCACCCATGCTGAAAAATCAAACGGCTGGACTCCCTGTTACTGAAAGTAGCACACCGAAGCTATCGCAGAGCGCTTTATATCACCCACAAAACCATCCCATACGCACCAGCTCTATCACTGGAGGGCACACCCAGAGGCACCAAAATCACCACGGCAGCAGAGCTTAAGGACTGGCATGAGGCTGGGGTGCAAGATATAGGAGACCTATGCAGCGAAGGCACACTGACCCCATACACAACACTGGTGGCAGAGGCAGACCTACCCCCCGGCCAGTTCCTACTCCACCGCTCCCTACTGGCAGCACTCACCACTAAATGGGGAGACTTAATAGTCGAGCCCACCACACACCTCACAATACAATATCTGCATGTCATGGGTCGAGGGGGACACCTCACCAAATGGTTCACCGCGTCACTCAGACACCACACAGCAACCTATTGCCCCTCCGCCAACATTGGGAGACAGACATGGGCCGTCAGCTCACAGATCCGGAATGGGCCTCGGTATTAGCGAGCCCAGCGCAAGTCCCTCGAAACGTGCGCCTGCGCCAAATCCAAGTTTACATTCTGTATAGGGCATTACTCACGCCGGCGAAAATTAATCAATACTTTAAACATGAAGATTCGACATGCCCCAGATGTGCACGTGAAGGCGCAGACATACTACACATGCTGTAGGGATGCCCAAACCTGGCGGGATATTGGACAGCGCTGGCAGACGCACTGACACAATGCACCAGCTGCACCCTTCCATTCGAGCGACACATTTACCTCTTACACTTACACCACAGGAACCGCAATAATAAAGCCACATCCAGGTTTCTTGACCTTGGAATGGCAGTGGCGAAACGCTTGATCACCAAGCGCTGGAAACACCCTGATCCCCCTCCCCCCACACAAGCATAGGAATGTGGAGAAACTCGATGCTCACCTGGGCCAGGGCAGAGGGCGTCGCACTACGCACAATCTTGGCGGCTCGGACCCTCCCGCAAAGTACTGATGCTCTGCCTCAAGCCCCAGAAGAAGCCGACCCACACAGACCCCTACAGAAAATGACAGGGGAGAACCACGTCCACATACATGCCCCACGAAACACTAGTAATCGCCATCAAAACGCAATCATGCCTAACGTCGGCGAGGTCTGGGGAGCACAGGAGCCTGTCCCATGAGCCATACCTATTATGTATTACTTTGTCCCGGTTAAGTTATAACCCGCCTACACAGTTTCGTAACGCGCAATAACAGAACGCAATTCACAAAAGAGTAAAACGCACATGAACCACAGTGTAAAAAACACTATGTTTGATACAAAGTGCAGTAATATCTATGTAACCAACTAATATGTAACAAAATGATTAACCTGTTGTATGTATCGCATACGTTTGTCAATCTGTAAAAAAATCAATAAAAATAGATTTTTTTTAAAATGAGTTCTGAAAGTACACACATTTTTGTCTTGCACACACTTTTCAATTCTGATATGCATATTTTAATTCAACCAAGCAAAAGCTTCAAATTTAGTAGGGTGGGCTCGATGCCAGAGAACTACTTGTACATAGCTAGAGACCTACCACCCTTAGCTCACGAGCTACTCGCTGGAGAAGCCTGGTCTAGGTGGCTACAACTACTGTTTGGGGTTAGAACTCTGACCCAGCAGGTCATAGAAACATCTTGTTTTCACCGTATATCTCAGTTTTATGTGAAGTATATTTTTCTTGTGTGTAATAAAGTAATTTTATAAGCTAAAGCACTGACTGGACATTGATCTTATTAGCTGATATTATGTTGTAAACTGTATTCTGAATGTCTAACCCACTTTGCCTCTTCGAGTAAGCCTTGGACTGATCGGTCTTGCTAGACTGAGAGAGTCATGGGCTGAGAAAGAGCACCAGGTTATCGGGTTTGGGGTCAAATAGTACTGTGGTCCCAGAAACAGCGGCAAACAACTCCGGCTGATGCAACTGGAGCCCAGCAACCCCTGGCTGCCCAGGAAACCGGTCATTGTAAGTGTCCTCACGCCGCACTGCCCATGCTTCCTGTATGCTTTTCTTCATGCATCCCTGTAGCTCCTTATCCCCGAGTCTACCTGTCCACCCTATCCAGACCCACTGCGCCTCTATGCCGCATGCTCCTCCTTGTGCTTCTGATGTGCCTCCTTACCCGTGTGCCCCGAACACAGTCTCAGCCATGACGGAAAAGCCACCTGTTCACCCCACCAGACGTTGCAGCAATTGTTTCATTTAGTCTTTTTGATTGCACTGCTGCTTTCCACGGTGTAATTCTCTATTGTGTGCACAAGGGTTGCTTGCAATTGGTGCCTGGTCTGTGTTTTACAAAACGAATAGCTTGGTTAGTGTTTGTTGTGCAAGCTTTGCTGCTCTTCCCCCACAATCTCCCTTAGTCACTTTGGAGCAAGAGTGAGTGGTGGATCCTTTGAATTCCTGTCCTGCGGTTACCTGCTTCCTGTCGAGTCATGCAGTTGCTCAACTGCTCACACGTTTGACTCGGCATTTCTTCTGTGCTCTTATTCTCTTATTATAGTTACTGTCAATTAGCCGCTCTACCGTGCGCCGCATAATTACATGAATTCTTTGCACACTCAATTCCGGGTATTATTATCTGGCATTTGTTAACTAGTTATGCCTATTTCTGCATGCTATATGTCGCTGCACGCTAGTCTTATTCAGCATGCATCCATTCTGAAAGTAGAGTCCTATGAACATCACTCATGGAGTACAGTCAGACGCTACCTGAATATTTGTGTTTTATAGCATAGGATGCCGGTAGTGACCAGCTCTTTGCAGCAGGAGCCGTAAGATATGAGAGGGGTACAGAAATGCAGTAAATTAAGGGAAAAGAGGTGCAGGGGGTAGTAGCAAACGGAGTGGAGGAGCCTTCAAAAACCGTTATAGCCCGGGGGGGGGGAGGAGGGTCCTCTAATGAAGTAATCATATTAGAACATTCCACCAAGTGTAGACAAAATGCTCTACATCAAACAAGGAGAAAGATAAAAACAAACTCTGGATCTTTGGACCAGACGGACAATACAGGCCAAATTCCAACCCCACTAAGATTCACTCCACTATGGCAGAGAAAAAAACCTCTCCTCCAACAGCACGCCTTCCCTCGATTACAATTACCCATTAGCTCCCACAAGCTCTACCCTCAACACTACATTGCCTCCGCAGGACTGCCACTATCCCACTCCTTCCTGTCCATTCCCACCCTATTTGGGATCCCATCATATTCTCTCCCATTCACAATTCTCTTTCTTCATGCTACACAACTGCAGATTAGCATCCAACCACTGCACTGAAGTTGCTAACTTAATTCTGTCCCACAACCTCGACCTTCTTTTTTTAAGCAAAACATGTCTTTCAGACACCTCCCCAACACTTACTCTTCTGAACTCACCCCCCAAGTTTCAACATCACCCGCCAAGACCAATCTAGCAAAATTGGAGGAGGTGTATCTCTTATACGTAGATTCCGCAATAAATGTACAGACCTAAAACAACCCCAGTCTCTGGGTTTGGAGTGCCTACCAGTTGAACTGGATCAAATTCTTTGCTACAAGACTAACGAACAACTCTTATAACATCTTCCTCCGAGACCTCAACTTACACTGGGGTGATTCATCCGACTCAGCAGTTCCCTACTATCGCTTTCCAATAACAATCTCATATAATTTTGCTCCTCCCTCACTCACATAAAAGGGTCCATCCTATACCTCATTGTATGCAGTGGAGATCTTATTAAATGCCTTCCTCCTAAACCTGTGGACTAGTCTGACCACTTCTTGATGCCCTTTTCTCTCCTTTGCACTAAAACCTCCTCCTGCGGCCAACCCAAGAAACCTAGAACTTGGATCAGAGACTTTAACAACATCAACAAATACATGCTATGCTTCAATATCACCACAAAACTCTTGCACACACAAACCAACATGGACATGACATACCTAGTAGAGAACTACAATGCACCTTTGACTGAAGTAGCTAATGAGCTTGCAAGGTCCAAACTCAAAAAGCTTTGCAACACCTAATCAGCACCATGATTCTCGAAACAACTTGGAGGAAGGAAGAACGCTCAGATCCTCTGACCGCCTCTGGCGACAAAACCCTTCAAAGGAATCCCTTGGAATGCTTAGAAGTAAGAACAATGAGTACAAACAACATTCTCAAACCCAAAAAGGAATACTTCAGGAGAGAAATTTAGCTGGACACGAACAAACCAAAAAAACTATGAATTTGTCATGGAACCTACCCTCGCCCCCCTCCGAATTCCACTCAATCTGCCCAATAACAAAGAAACCTGTGACAATCTCTCCTCATTTTTCTTCAGCTAGATTGATGATATTGAACTATCCATTTCAAACTTCACTCCTGCCTCCACCGGTTGCACTCACAAGCAAATCCATTGATACCTGGTCCAACTTCGAACCAATATCCAAACGTACACTGGAAATCACAGTATCAGCCATCAAACCCTCGTATCACTTTGTGGATATCATCCCGGCACAAACCATTAAAAAAAACTTAGCCCCATGTTTAATCTCTTTCCTCACACAAATGATCAACTCCTCCCTCAGGGAAGGTGTGGTACCCGACTGACTCAAAGAATGCCAGATCACTCCCCTTCTGAAGAACTACCTCTGACCTATCTCCAATTTCCATTTCCTAGCTAAACTATGGAAAAGCTGTGTGGCTCACCAACTTAAAAACTACATCAAGCAAAAAAAAAAAACTCCTTGATGACCACCAGGCTCCAGACCAAGCTACTGTACAGAGGCTGCTATGCTAAAAATAATCAATGACGCTCTCTGCATTATGGATAATGGAGACTCCTTCCTGCCTTCTTGTCCTATTAGACTTATGCTCAGCATTTGATACAGTTATCACTCATCCCTAAGAATCCTAGAAGATTGAATGGGTATCAATTCTACTGTTCTATACTGGTTAGAATGGTACCTATCCAATTGCTCACAACAGGTCAAAATTGTAAACTCTCTTACAAACTCTCGACCTATGAGCCAAGGAGTACTACAAGGCTCAACTCTATCTCCAACACTATTCAATATTTATATAGAACCCCTCTGCTCCCTCCTGGAGAGTACAACCTCTTTCCATCTCTATGCAGAAGACCCCCAACTCTGTCCAAGAATCTCTACCCCAAACAATTGTTCGTACCTGTCAAAAACTCAAGGATCTACAATCATGGGTGTCGCTCCACCATCTGAAACTGAACCGCACGAAGACAGAATTCCTCCTGTTCTCTTCTACACACTACAACCTACCAACTAAGTTCCGGATAACCTCCTCAAATCTTCTTGGCTCTACCCTTCTACTTACAGACAAGGCTAAATCTCTAGGCTTTACACTTGACACTAGTCTAAATTTAGACGTTCATATCAATACTACAGCAGAGAGTACCCAATTCCAACTCAAGCTTCTCAAAAGGACCAAATCACTAATCCCTGCTGATAACTTCAAAACGGTAGTTCAATTAACGGTCTTCTCTAATCTGGACTATGGCAATTCTATACTAACTGGCATTTGTAAAATCTACCTTGCCCCCTTGAAGGGAGCCCTCAACTGTGTTGCTCGCCTGGTTTTGGGCACAAGACGTCCGGACCACTTCACCACAATCCTCACCATACTCAAGTGGCTTCCCACTGAAGCAACTACCTTCAAACTGGCATGCATTATCCACAAAACCTCACATGAAGGCTCTCCAAACTATCTCACAAATAAGCTAACCATTTCAGGTGGCTCCCATTCCCTCAGCAGTTCTAACTCAATGCATCTGACTTACCCAACCATCAAAAACCTAAGAACTAAAAAAACAATCCTTCTCTGGTGCCACCCCCAAATCTGTAACGCCATCCTAGCTACCATCAGGACAATCCCCTTGCATATCCTCTTCAAAAAGGAACTAAAAGTACTCCGATACCCCTTCGAGGTCTGATTCGCGCTATAGAAGACTGAAAATAAATAAAAATATTGACCTGCTGCTACTCCACTATCTAAAGTGGTGCTCTCAATATTCAAATGTTCTAACTAAGCATTATTGCCAACTTCCCAACCGTATTTCACGCCATCTCCAGAGGGCGCTGTCTTGAAATTGCCCACCTCACAATTATACCACCAGCAAAAGGCACATAAAAAGGGGAAGGGCAATTAACAACAGTTAACGTCTGACAGCATGTGGTCACTAGGTTATTACCACCTGCCCCATAATCTGCCATACTCAGGCAAACAAAAAGGCCAACTGTCCTATCTGCTCAATGCCAATGTTTCATACTTACTGAAAGTAGAACACAGGCAAACAGTAGCTAGTGCCAGAATTCGGACTGGCTGTCTGAAGCTTAGTCGTGCACAAAGGGTGCTAATAATACATCCGTGAAAGTGACTTTCACTTTAATTAAATGTTTAATCTTGGATGAAAAGCCAGCTCCAGCAACCTGATGCAGAGTTGATAACATATGTTAAGAGAATTACATTTTCAGGAACAAAACTATTCAGCTGCAGTTTTTCACCATTTGTAATGGTTGCACTTCGTACATCCTATGAAGGTTGAAACTTGAATCAGACTGAGGCAAAGAGGGATCTTGAAGCTGACAAGGCCGTGCACACTCTTCCACATGGGAAGGCGGCCAGAGACTGTTCCTGCCCCAAGACACCAGTGTAGAGTAAGTCCAGTGTTAAAAATCAACAATCTGCCAACTTTTCTGGTCTTCTGCATAAGGCGGGTACTACCTAATGCGCTGCGATCCCAGAACAAGGGCAGTCTGAGCTACAACAAGGAAAATAACAAATAACAATACAACAACTAAGTTAGACTCAAATAAAAAAAAACTTTAAAATTCAGTCAATTTGGAATACCCGTCACAACAACTATACATTTATCGCTAAACTCATTCATTGGTAATTTCGCAAGTGGCTGGTTCCAGGTAACTTTGTCAAATGGCACAGGTAGAAATAATTCAGATAATAAACAAAGTCAACAAATTACCAAATACACCAACTACTGCTAGCCTACTGATCGTGTCCACAAGGTAAACAAGAAGCAACAAACAAATATTCCAGTGTACATCTAAATTTTCTCAGTTTGTTGCTTCTGTTGGCCGACAATAAATGAAAGCATAGTAAGTATGTTGTGAGTGCAATATATTGCTTCTTTTAATAAAAAGAAACTAAATTAGTAGAGCTAGAACTCGAGATATCTGCCTTTCATTTTCTACAGCTACTACCAGCCACTTTCATGTTCGAGAAATAAGTTGCTTACAATATAATTAGTTAACAATATTTTTCTTCATGAAGCAAATACTTTCAAAATGAATATGAAATTAACAAAACCCTCAAGTAAATTAAAAGAAAGTTGAAAACGAGTGACAGTTCAAGGATAAAATGTAATTTGCAGAAAGCCTGCATGCCCCACAGAATTGAATAGCTAGCTACCAAACATGATCTGTGGTGGAAAAAGGCCAAGGCGGAATTATAAAGCTGACCATCAAAGCAAAGTCTGCTATGACATTAATACCCATTACCAAATGGCCAGCAAGCAAGATGGCAAAATATAATAATCGGGAGAAAGCAGGTAAAGCAAAATTCGTTCTTTTAGCACTTACCTTTTTCTGGTACCAGACTATAGCATCGGTGACTTTGGACGCCATTGATTCCTCGACGCTCACGCGGGCTTCATTTTAGGCTGCATGGGGAGAAAGGGCGGGAGAGAAAACAAGACGAACTTTACTCCAACACTCTCCAGAGAAACACTGACGAGCAGACACTGCGCTTTGGTTACCCGAACACCGAGGGGTGGGTGTTGGGACTAACATTACATCCTACCTCATTACTATTTCAGCAACAGGTTTGACAACGTCACCGCCAATCTGTTGCTGTAACAACAGCACATTCATGCTGCCGTCAACTAAACAGCTCCACCTCCGACATTTAATTAGCACGTACAAACGCAAAACCACGTTTCTGAGAAACTGTTAGTCAAGGACTGCCCAGGTTTCAAACAATAAAGGAGTACAATGTTGGGGCTTTAGTTTATCAGGCAAGAATTGTCACTTTCGAGGAGACACACGTCTATGGGTGTACATTCGTACGTTTTTGTGGAATGCCTCAAATGGAGTCTACTGCGTGAGTGACTAATAGGGGAGGATATTCTGGGCAGTGGTCCAACAGAGATCCATCCGCGGACAGGTGCTTTACTTTGTCTTTCACAACAGCAAAAATGACATGGGTAGCTCACTGTGTAGAATCCACAGCCAAGGTCCACGTCTAGCCCACTGGTCTAGTGCTGTTCCTAATGCACTGACAATAACTCCCATCACACAATATGGCATTTACACATTGTGGAGGCCAACGCCACACTGCACTACATAGGTTAAAAAGCTTTTATAAGGGCGGTATTGGAAGAAACCAAGACAGATCAGTGGGCATGTGTGAAATAACTTCACAACTAAGTTTAATGCAGCTTACCTGCAGCATACTTTGTACAACATAACAAAACATCGCCTGCATGTGAAAATAATTGCAAAACAGTTTGGGTGCTAGTATTTGCCACAAAAATGTTTTCACAAGCTACTTCTCTAATAATGGGTATTAGCAGACTTTCCTACAAAATGTGCTTATGTGACATTTAAAAAAATGTTCAGAACATCAGCCTAGTTTGAATTGTTTTCGATAAAAAATAACACAAAATATGCAGAAGAAAACTTTCAACTGACATCATATTGAGCTTTATGGATCTGTCCAATATTGCAGTCATTTATTTATGTAGATCACGTATTAGAAGCTCTAGAACATGCTGTGAATATAACAAGCATTTAAGCACTTAGACTGGTGATATTAGGAGGGCCACGGCCATGCCAGAGTTTCAGGGAATGCACCACATAATAAAAAACATCTGTAAGGGAACCATCTGCAATCAGCGGTTATCTTGAACATCTAGCATGGCTCCAGCTCTCGAGGTCGTGTTCTGTCTACGAATCTTTAGAAAACATATTTATACGGGAGACTGTAAAAATATACAAAGGCGAGTTCTAAGCAACAGCCCCAACGAGATCGAAACTGCTTTTGTTTGCTGTAATGCAGACACCGGGTATGAAAGCAATGCCACAAATTAAGCTCCAATACTATCTTGATACAAATAGCAATGAAATGTTGATTATAGAAACGAGTATTGAAGTCACTGGATGTGGGGTGTGACATATTTAAGGAGCGGTGGAAAAACAAGTGCTGAAGCTCGATAACATTATCATTTTCCAGCACTTTTCAGAGTCGTTAAAGTTTCCTAGGGGCTGGGAAACTACTCAAACGTGTTTCATAATTAGGAACTTTTCAATCAACTTTATTAACAGCAAAGGCTCTACAGGGGTCTTTCCTTATGCCAGCAGACAAAATATTCAGCGTTGAGATGCATATTGTAAATTTAATCCATGAATCAGAGAAATTATGGCCAGCTCCTCCTTTCTCTGATTTACAAAGAGGAGGACTCATAACTTTCAATATGGCTTCATGAAAGGAAGTCATATCTCAGCAAAAGACACTCCATCTAAATTATAATGCTTCACCCAACTAAGTTAGGAGATTTTTTGCACAGGTCTGTTTCTTCTCCGAGAGAACATGAAAGACGGGATCACTGAGGTTAAAAAAAACATTTTGCCTAGCATGCATTCATTCATTCACCAATATCAACATACAACAGAGCATGGCTAAACAGAATTCATAATACCCATCCCACGCAAGCCAGATAAACCAGCAGGAGGATATCAGGAGTCACCAACACCCCCAACTACGGCCAGTTAATATCCACACATGCACACCTGCTGGGCTATGTGAAAGCCAAATCATTCAGATAGCATGTAAGCTTGGCTCGCTCACACCCCACACCAAGTAAACTCACAACATACCAAATTATCAACAACAAACATCATCTACAGTTACACTGCTGCCTGTGAAATTAAAACTTCGAAGCGACCCCACACTCCAGAATGCAACAGAATGCTTGAAAACTGGGCGAGACCGTACCAAAGGCCATTTTCACTGCAAAGCCGTACCAGGGGCGGAATGTGCGCCAAACAAATATATAGCATAATGTAACAGAGGATTTTTGTTATCAACAGTGTGGCAAGGAGGTTGCATATTAATGACACCAATATTTTTCATTTATATAAAGTACACAAGCAAATATGTACCATGTAATATGCAACTTATTATCACTGTTGGAGTGTTGGGAGAAGCCATGACTTCCAAGAGACAAAGCCCCCAAATAGGTCATCTCCCTCAATGAGGACAATAAACAACGAATTATCCTTGGAGAATATGCATAAATAGTTTATGCTATACTGTTCTTTCATGTTAAGTTAAAAATAAAGGTATTCTGCCTGATCGAGAACACAAAGTGTTAAATCAAACTAGTGATTCGTTAAGTAGGCCTGGTGAGTGTGGGCCTATTTGATATCTTCTGTAAAGTGAAAAAAAGAAGGCAGTATGTGGGTGTTACCCAAGCTAGATATACTGTATTATGGTGACTACACAGAATTTGGACTTTGTCTCATAATAATACTTCTGAATGTCCATTTATTAGTATACAAGTCACAAATAATATTTATTTTTACTGGCATGGCGTGTGTATATGTCTGCATAAGTACTGAGTATGTATAACAGGTAACTGTAATCAGGTTCTATATTGCCATCAGGGGTTATGGCGACATAAAACAGAATGCCAAAGGCCTTTTCTAACTTGGGGTGTCAAAAAAATGTTGACAACAATAGAAACTATGCATCCACATTTAACTGGTGAGAGACCCTCATCCCCCCTCCTGTGCAGAGCCTTTTTTGATGTTTGGTGAACTTCGCTCTTAAGCCTTCATAAGTTTTTTCTCACAATAGGTATCCTGGCCAAATTCACATACTTTTTCACCCACATGTTGGGATGTCTATAGTTACCCATTTGGTATTCCTTAGAAGGTAACTGAGAAAAGACAGAAATTATAGCAATTATTTAATTACTTTTCAGTGTGTGTGTGTGGGGGGGGGCGGTGTGACAAAAGTCTGGTGCAAGAAAGAGCATGTTCTTTTTCTAAAAATTACATCACCAAAGAGTTTGCTGTGCTAAGATCACAAATTTACCACCATTCAGGAACAAGCAGAGTTGCAAAAAAATATGCATTTTTACTACAGTGTTTGCATTTCTGTAAGTGGTAGTAACTTTTCCTAGTTTTTGTCATTTCTACCTACTTGCAGTTTGTAGTGGAAACAGGTGTTATAACCACGGGTGAAGCAAGAAAGCTATACATTTCTGAAAGCTGGACAAATTCTGAATGCAGCAAAGGGTCATTTGTGTAGATCATTTATAGCCAGGGCCCTTGGAATTGTGCGGCTGCTGTGTGTTTCGCATTATTGTAAATTTGTCGCATTTGCCACAATCCATCATCTGCTGCATAATCTGCAGATTTTAACCCCAAAACATTGTTTCTAGTTCAAACAGTTCAAAAGTTACTAAAAATGCAGCCACTCGTTTTGCCACACAGTGAAGGCCCTTTCCAAAGGTTGACATGTCACCTTACTGCTGCTTGTTGCTATATTGGGGTGTTATACTGGTACTGATGAGTTGCAACCAATGCTCAAACAGTGTACTAATGACAAAATAATGTAGTAATACTATTACAAAATGTGCCTCACTATGATGCAGAATTAGATTTTTCTTGCTTCATAATTTACTCAACCCTGCTGCATAATTTGGCCATCCACTGCCGCATAATTCCAGGAGCCCTGCTCATAGTTTTCTCAAATAAACTCTTCACTAAACAACAACAAAAACTGAAAGTAGGAAAAAATACAAATAGGTGACAATGTTTATCTGTAATTTTGTTGTCCCCCTGGCCAATTTACAAAAGTAGTATATTGTTAAATCCATCAGACGTTCCGGTCATAGGGGTATATAATGTTTGTTGGTTGTCCAAAACATGCGATATCTAGAGCCAACAACTCAGCTGCAGCTTATAATGATATTTCATTGTGAACTGGCCATGCACCAATACATATGGTAAAATCTGATGAATGAAAACTAGGTATGACAGAAATCTATGCATCTTGAAATGTGCCCAAGATACTCAGTCTAGAAATAGTGGTTAACTGTACCTGTGGGGTACTGTTTTTATCGGAAGAAGCGTGGGAATGCTGGATGTTAGGAATTTGTGGATCCCCGCAGTTTCTGGGAACTTCCCCTCACAGTAATGTAAGGAAAATGCCCAAATGTAGACAACATTTGGAGTCTGCACAGCATTCTGGGTAAGAAAACAAAGTAGGATGCACACAAGTCACACCAACCTGGATTCACCTGGGTCTATAGGTTTCAGAAATGCCCAGAATTCATAGGATCCCATGGTTTCCAGTTGACCCAGGGTCTGAATATGGAGGCCATTCACCACGGCAAGTGAAAGGAAATTGGAATTCCCACTTTACCGGTCTCAACATCAGAACTGCATCCAAAAGAATCCAAACTTCTTCTTGCTTGAACATGAGGATAGGAATGCTGTAGCCCATGGTGGGAGGGCAGCACAGAATGACTGTTGGGGCTTTATGAGTACAGGTGTGGTCTGATGTCAGGATGGGCCATCCCCAACAAATTTGTTTTTTTTCTTTTTTCAAATATTCCTGGAATTCAGTGGGCTTTCTGCAGAAAGCCTACCGGGCCCGTTTTGGGATGGGGGTATGGTCCAATGCCTGGGAGAACCATAGCAACCCTCCACTTTTTTTGTTTAAACAATATTCCAAGTGTTTAGTGGGCTTTCTTTTGTCTCTCCATCCCCACAGAGGTGGTGGAGGAGGGGGGGGGTGAAGAATGTGGGTGAGAGGGGCTGAATGTGGGTGAGAGGGGCTGAATGTGGGAATACATCCACAAATCAGCTCTGCCGGGGGTTGGTGGAGTGACTGGAGGGGATGGAAATGTGTACGGTCAAGGAGAGAATGATATATGAGAGTGCGCAAATATGAGAAAATCTGGGGGACCTGGAAGGGGATAGAGCTTGGCGCAGGTCCTGGAGACTGACAGTCCGAGGTGGACTGAGATATAGGAGGGACCAGGTCACTGGGAGGGGGTTGGTCATGCGGGGTTGGGGGGGGGGCAATGATCTACATGGTGAGGGGGGCATATGGGGAGAGGTGGGGTGTAACTGGACTTCGGTTGTTCTATAAGGTCTGCTAAGTTTGTTGTGTATGGTCATGTCTGAGTCCTGTATAATGCTTTAAACTTTGAAAATTAATAAAATATCCTGACAACAAGAAATATCTACAGGAGCTTGTAACTGCACTTCCAAACTTATCATGCATACAGAAAGGAGTTGTAAGGCTGCAGTGCCAATGTCAACATCAACATACCATCGTAAATGATGCAGAGGAAAAGGTTGCTGGTTCCCCTCATAATTCAGATATCATCATGAATATCATAAAACGCAGTTTTAAGCCTGCAATACCACAGTCAACATCCAATTGTTCCCCACGTAAATTACTCATAAAGAAGGCTGCTGCAGACACATTACACACACAATCGTTAAACAATTTAAATGGGCTTTTAAGGCTGCAGAACCACTAGATGTTCATTCAGAAACTGTATACCTGAAAAAATAAGCATTTTCATTGGCAGCAGATGCATTTAGAAAATTGCAAACGTTTGTGATTTTGTTAAGTCACTGATGAAAGAATGTGTGCTGTCACCAGTGATGTCACGGACATTGGTTATAATGTCTTTTGTGATGTTAGATGAAGTTAGACGTCAAGAGCAGAGAAATGGCGGACGGGGGTACGTTCTATTTGCACAGCTAACCATAACCATGGAAGTTTAGTGATTTTAGATATTGGTTCATAACCATAACATCCCATAAAGCGAAGACTGAGGGGATGGTTTATGATGCTGGTTAGTTACGGACCTTAGCTGAGAACCAAAACCTTGGCTAATTAAATTTATTGGGCATTTGTTATGATAAAGAACAACCATCACATGAAATCTGCCTCCATATCTACTCAAAGGACCGGCTGGGGAGCCCAGAGTGAATCCTTGGACCATCTATGTGCCTAGTACATCTGCACACAGTACCTAGCAAGCACAGCCTGATGCAACTCTGAAACGCATGTAGCCACTGGCCACACCAATAGCCAGTACCCCATTCCATAGTACCGCTGTGCACATGTAGTGGCCAAATTGTTACAGAGTGTGTTGTCTGCCTAACCTTCCTTGCGCGATGGTACGCCGAGGCAGAGCATGGTGTTGCGTCCTGTGACCTACGCCCTAGAGCTTGTAGAGTACAACCTAACCGCTCTGAAAGCAGCTGGTGACATTAAACCTCCTCTTCTACCTAGGTTCATAGCAAGGTTTGTGAAAAGGGAAAGGCTGGATTGCAAACTGTAAAATGACGGCTACAAGAAAATAATCTCAGCCAGACAAATGCAATTTCAGCTGAAAATTCAGTTTAATAACCAGTTCACAAACCTAGTTGATGAGCAATCCCCTATGTTCTTCGTTTTTCAATAAACATTTTCTCAAAAAACTAATCTGGACCAAAAGCTCTTTTCCTACCCAGCTTTGAAGTAAATTATGTTTGAACAACCATTCCCATCGGAATTTGAATGTGAAATGCAAATGCTGGGATCCCCTACCCTTTAAGGCCCTGTCTGGAATAAACTGCACAAAACTTAGCAGGCTCACTGTTGACTCAGTTCATAGATATAATCCTGCACACCCTGAAGCATCCAGGTTTACATGTTAGAGGTCTCCCATTATCCCAGCTCTCTCTGTCCTTCACAACTGGATCTCAGCCTTGCTGCATCAGGAACTAGATATAAAATACTCTTTAAAATATGCTGTTACCAATGGTGTCAGATCAGAAGGACTGTTCCTTCTTTCAGAAGCCAGGTCTCATCAGTTATGGCTGAAGAAGATTGGCACACTAGTTGCCGGTGTTGGTCAGGGAGATAGAGCAGTAGATGGAATCCCTTCTAGGGCAACTAAGAAGAGAACCCTAAGCAAGGGAGTGCTTCTGGTGTGGGAAGAATAGATACAAAATAAAGCACAGTCCCCAGTGTATCCTCATCTTTCAAAAGTGAACAGGCCAGTTACCTTCGCGCCATGAATTTCATCGCGTTTGTGTCGGTTTGTTTTGCAAGTCCTGGGGCAGATTCAGTGGGTAGTGGTCCGTATTTCATGCTATTGTATTCCAGACCCCATATCGAAGGCTTGTATCTACTGGACTTTTTTCCATTATAGCCTTACCTGCGTCATTGGACATCTAATTGACTCCGACAGTGGCACAGATTGGCTGCAGGAGAGACTTCACATTTTATCTCAAGCTGAAGCCATTCAGAATTACAAGGCAATTACTTGTGGCTTTTGGGGATTAAGAGCAGTAGTAAAGCAGTCAAAGCGGAGTGTATTTAGGGGCATATTGTCCAATATGGTCATTCTTTTGGTTTGTTTAAGTACAAGTTTTGGCCTCAAGTTCTGAAGGCTACCTCGAGAGGGGATAAAATAAATTAATCTACTTTAATCATATGGCTTGTTTTTGTAGAACGTTAGACAACCCCACTCGTACTTCAGTGCACCTTACAGAATTTTTAAACATTTAAGCTAAATAAAGCCAATTTTTGGGAAATAGCGACAAAGATTTTGCTATCTAGTTAACATTCTACCCATCATCTCCAGGAAATGGTTTGGTAATGGGTTCGATCAATGCATCTTTGTTTGACAACGGAGGTTAACTTGGAAAGCTAGAATATTGGATCTCCAAAGAAGACAACCACTGAAGACCACAAGCCTCCTGCAGTACGCCCCAGCTAGTTAGAAAGTGCCTGTTCTACGGCTTTCTGTACAAAACTAAGGTTTAGTTTATGGTTTAAATCTTTTTATTCACATGCGTCAAACAATGTTACCACAGTGTAGAAACAACATTAAACTCTGCTTGTGTCACTTATGCGAGACAAAAGAAAGCGTCACAGCGCTCTGCATGTGGACGTTTTAGGAAACAAAATGAATAAAGCTAAACTGTAAACAATCCCCAAGGTTCACCCCTCCCTCCCCCTCCCGGCCCTCCAGTACTCGCCAAGGAAATGCCAAGTGTGTCAGCGGTGGTGGATAAATGCCCGGGTTGCCTACCCATCGCCTGTAGTCGGGTCGCGGATAAGTTCAGCTTATCGGAGCATGTGCAGATATTTAGGACAAGTGAGTTCTCTGAATTCTATAAATAGTAGGGCAATGAATAGGCGCCATATCTCCCAGAAAGAGGTCTTAGAGGCCGTAAGGTTTAGTTTAAAAGGTGTGCGCACATCACGTTGTGCTAGCCTGTAGCAACACACTGGTGAATGCACAAATGTAAAGAGGAATCAATTGAAAAAGGCATGCTAATAATGCCAGTACTTCACAATTTAGGTAACTTCTTAAAAAATATTTTATTGTGGAAAACAATTTAAATCTAGCCATTGTTTCCATCATTGTTGTTAATTTTTTATGTAAACTCTGTCGTATCTGTAATACTCGTTTTTTTGTTTGCCTTTTGACCTTTCTGTTATGAATTAACCAAGTAATCCCGCATTTGCATTGGCAGATACCCAAATGCACGCCGAAACCAAAAGGAGGGCGTTTTCTGTTTGACTCAATGATTTTGTGGTTTCACCATCTCCAAGACCTTGCTCCTAGCTGAGGAATAAATGAGTGACTATTCCAATACAAAAATATACGAACGCAAGTCTTGGTGTACAAAGTCAGGATTTTGTGAATCTATTATCTTGTCACAGGAAACTCCAAGTGGATTACCAGCCACTCCTCGCCGTTTTCTTGTTATTTATAGCAAGTTTGCGGCTGAAGGTATGGATTAAACTGCATGGATAATGTTGGTCAAGAAAGCCAGATGCAGATGCCAAGACATAAATACACTTCAGAGTCCCTAATCATCTTGAATCGTATAACTGCTAAGTTGCTATGATGTGCTGAACACATCCCACTTTGGGTCAACACATGATCTGTGTGGTTTTTACTCTACCGTTTTGGCTTTCTAATTAGGGAGAAGACTACACTGCTGACAATTCGACGCAGCCCGCTTTCTGAGACGCGGCATCTTAATAGTTTTGCTTATGCTTTGCAATCTTGTCTGACAATATGACAGCATTGACATACAAAATTACTTTAGCATTGTTCCTGCGGTTTGACAGAGACACAGAAGAACAAGTCAACATCTGTGTTTCTGCAGTTGGTTATAAAAATGGCATTTAACTTAAAGCTCCTGTGGGTCTACAGCTGTACGGTGTTTGGCTCAGAATGCCTCATCATTCGCCCTCAAAACATGTTCAGTCAGGAAGCGACCAAGCCCTGGAGCTGCGGTGTTTGCCTTGCACTCAGCCCATCTGCTCGGTAATACCTAGAGTGTGGTCTGCCTGTGCCTGCAAAGGTATCCTTCCAAGTATGGGCTGGCGGGCAAAACAAGCCTCTCTCACTGCAGTCATGAGGGGGGTCAGGGAGGGAGGGGCATTTTCCAGGATTTAAGGAAAAAATACTACCTTTTAAAGGATGATACTGCAAGCGCAGTGGTAGCCTAAACATAGGCTTTTTCTACGTCCATCTCAATCCAGGGCAGGACTGGCAGAAGGAGAAAGGGTTCCGACACCTCCCTTTGGTGTGCTCGACGATCTGTATTTCATAGGATTTCTTTCCACAGTTGTTTGCTATTTGTTTCATGAATTTCCTTTAGAAACTGTTTTTATATGATTAACTATAGTTGGCCTCTGTGTGAACGGTCGCACTTGACTTAATGGAGTATTGTAACCTTTTATCGCCACAATTTCCTCACTGCTATTAGCTCTTGCATGTTAGATTTTATACAGCTGGACCCCAGTACATCGGCTCTTTCTTCAACATCTCGTGCATGAAGAAGTCTGAAATATTTCAGGAGCCCCCGTGTTTCTGGAGCCAAATTCATCATTAATGACGCAACCTGAAGGCATGTGCTTGGATAAACACTGGACCCCATCTATAGTGATCGTTGAATAAAAAACATGGTGTAGCATGGAATACGCTAGTGAAAATCCAAAATGTGTTTTTTTCCTAGAAAAAGCTGTGGGTCTGCAGTTAGACAGGGTAGTGTGCAATGGCTGTAACATCCATTCTCATCCTGAATGCCCACGTAAACTAGCAATTGTAGGTAGCACAAAGACAGAAATAGCAAACGCACTGCGCAGACAACACAAGCTAACAGAACGCAACAGTACCTTTCTAGTGAACAATGAAAGCTAAACTTTGAAGGCGTGGAACAAAGAGATCCCGTAAGCAGAGGAGGGAACTGTGAATTACAACTAAAAAGGTGTGAATCCCAGTGGTCTTTGAGACTTCCACAGCTGATAAGGGACTCAATCAAGATACTGAGTTACACATTTTCCTGCTGTAATGCAGGACGACCAGAAAGTAACATTCTCGCCAATGAGTTTGATCTTGAAAAGTTCAGAAGGAGTTAGAACACAGACTACTCATGCAATTGCCACTACTCCCTCTACCCATCAATTCTACAAATCCATCAGGGCTTGCCCCTAAAAAAAAAAGATGAGAGATAAGGTGGGACATGGCTGATTTCCGCTTTTTCATGAACACAGTGGTCGTGGGTTTTCCTGAATAAGCAATAGCTATGCCCTAAACTGTGGGATGTCTTACTTGTGGGAACATTGAATTGATATAGTGTTGTGTTTACAGACAGACACAAAAGGAATACATAGGATTCTCACCATGGACTAATCAATAACATCGTCTCGAATCTGGGGTAAGTACAATTACACGTAATTTGGACAGTTACATGGGAAGATACTCACGATTGATGGCACCCGTCTTTAAAAGAGTTCGGCGGATTTGGAGCAGATATATATATATATATATATATATATATATATATATATCGCCAAACACCAATCCACCAGCCGTCGCGCCTCACGCCGCGTGTGCTGCTCTCCGCAAGGTGCGTTACGTGATAAATTCCTCAACCGCAATTCTCCCGTCCTGGGAATTGCTTTACCAAAATGAGCGCACTCTGGAGCCACATATATTTTCAATTATTTATTCCTCGTATCGGAATGACAAACGCGTTTCGGCGTTGTTGCCTTCTTCAGTGTCAACAGTTCATTACAAAACTCGTGCTTTTAAATAAAGTTGTGCTATACAAACTGACCGGAAGTCAGTGACATAGAAAGTGTCTTCGTGCAAAAACAAAAAACAAAGATTTCATTGCAAGTGTGGCAGACATCTTGAATTGGCCATTTTATATAGTTATATACAATGTATTGTTCCTATCCTCATTGCGGGCCTGATGCCAATCGTTCTTTCATAGATAAATCACATATTTCTACAAATTCATCATGTTACCTCACATATCAATTCAAGTTTCTATTCATCATTTCACGTGTAAAATAATATTCTTTACATTGATTAACATTACGGCCATGATACACCTCCTGTACTTCATCAAAAAATGGAAAAGAAACTTTGGCTAAACACTATAGATTGTTCTAATTAATTCAGCCTTTAGTATACTGTGATTTATTCTATGCGTTAGTTGGATTCGGAATGCTCAATGCGTTTGCCACTATTTTCAATCACGACCTGTATGGGCACTTTCAGCAGTCAACTAATATTCTATACAAGTCTAAGATAACAAAAAATTATAACATTACTCATAACAGGACTTCTTTACATTACGACATTCAATTGAGAATTCAGTGACTACAGTATTTACACTTAACCCTTCCTATTATTCCTCTGGGGTGCTAAAATATATAGGCATAATGGCTGCAACCAGGAGTTTAGACTGGGGGTGTGTATGCTTCTAGTCCCTGGGTTATCCGTCATTCTCTCAGCCTATATGGATCCACATTTCTTCCTCGTTATTTAACCCTCTCGGGGCCTTAACTCTGCAGCTTGATGATATATTTGGACTCTAAGGTGCGTAATCTTCTCACCCTGTCCCCACCTCTCTCTCCTTTTTCTACCTGATCCAGACAAAAGAATGTTAGTAAATTACTGTTGCTGTTATGCAAGAGTTCAAAGTGTCTGGCGACCGGATAGGATTGATCTTTATTATTGATCGCCCTCAGATGCTCTAAGATTCTTTTTTTGGTGGGATGGATTTTTTTTTTTAAATGTATAAATACTGTTTCGGGGAGCGGCCCCTTGGGCAAGGGTCACTCCCTTTGGGGGCATTGTAATATGTAATGCGTTTTTATATAGCGCAGACTTTACCCGAAGGTGTCCGAGCGCTTCACAATAGGGAGAATGGCAGTGCATACAGCCCCCCCCCCCCGGCATCGATGTACATTCCTGTCTAAATACTGTTTTGGGGAGCGGCCCCTTGGGCAAGGGTCGCTCCCCTTTTGGGGGCCATATGCTTTTGGTGCTCTGCCCCCCCTGGGGCCTTGAATCGGGCAAGTATTGTGCACTGGCCTGGCAGGTTGCATACACCCCCCCCCCCGTGTGTGGCAGCCCGGGCTGAAACAGCTTCCGGGCACACACACATGTGCATGATATAGAGGTATACTGCAATAAGTGGCACTCAGAACACAATGAAGAGCGAACTAGAGGGGGCTGAGAGTGAAAGTATAGTGTGTTTGGAAGAGAAGAGATTTGAGGTCCGCTTTGAAGATCCGGGTAGAGGAGGTGGCACGGAGCAATGGGGGAAGCGATTCTCACCGGATTGCGCCATCGATCTTTCCCTTTTGAAGAGGGGGGGGGGGGTGCGCAAGCAGAAGCTTTTCCGCATTGCGAGCCACCGGACAATTTCAATTTATTCGCCAGGTAACGAGGGGAGGACGTGTGTAAGGCTTTGTGTGTGATGCAGGCAGTTTTGTAAATAGATCTTGCCTCGATCGGAAGCCATCGAAGAGAGGATAGGAGTGACGTGGTCGCTTCGTTTAGAGTGTGAAATGAAGCGAGCTGCTGAATGGAGGATGGATTTGAGAGGGGAGAGGTGGGATTTGGGTAGGCCCTTCAGAAGAGAATTGCAATAATCCAGTCTTGAGAGAACCAGAGATTGTACTAAGGTTTTTAAGTCTTTCTCCGGGAAGAACCGACGGATCCCCCATAGAAGGCGCAACTGGTAACGTGCGTTCTTAGCAATAGAGTTGATGTGGGAGATTAGGTTGAGTCTTTTGTCAAGAATGACACCAAGGTATTTAGCGCTGTAGACAATGATGGGTTTGTTGTTGAGTAGGTTCAGCTGATCCATCCAAGATTGAACAGGAGGAGGAGAGAGGTAGAGAGGAGGAGGAATTCAGTTTTGGCGGGATTCAGAATGAGTTGGTGAGCTAACATCCAGTTGTGAATAGAGTAGAGTTGAGTAGTGAGAGATCGTGTGCGGAAGATAAAGGTATCTTCCCACTAGTCCACCAGGCATTTATTTGTGGAGAGTGACCCCTTGGGTGGCAGAATAGCAGTATGTTTTTAGGCCCATCTGCCCCCAAGGAGGGCAGAAGCCACTAGACACCAGGGTTTTTTTTAATTTTTGTGTTGGGGAGGGGCCAAAAGGGCAAGGGTTGCTCCCCTTTTACGGGGGTGAATATTTTATTTATACTCTTTGGCCCACCTACCCCTTAGCTTGGCTGGTGGATTGTGTGTGGACCGGTGCATTATTTGCATATGTGATTGTAATGGTTTTTTTCTCCTTTTTATTCTAGTGTAAAGCTTTTGATTCCTGTTTGCTGTTTCGGCAGTGGTTGTTCTGCAGTTTTGCGTAATTGCATTTATTTGGTAAGAAAAATATTTTTGTTGTGTGTACTCCAAATGAGTATTATTGTCATGCATGAATGAATTTTTTTGTAAGTGGTGTCATAATGGCAGCATATTTGTTAGTGTTCAGAGCATGAAATTCTTTGCGATGTTTTGCATTGTCTTATGTGTAATTTTTTTCTTCTTCTTTTTTAGTGGGATATTGTTGATCCTTACTGTGTCTGTGCAGAGTAGGTGGTGGTGAGTCTAGCTGCTTCTGTCACGTGAGTGGTATAGTGTTGGAGTATATAGGTCTTTGTGATAAAGCTACATTTTGTTTATTTCTTTTTATACAAAGGGTTTGTTGTTGTTGACTTGTTTGACAAGTAACCTTTATTAGTAAGCATTATGGCTAGCCGTAGAATTACTGCTCAGCAGGTGGTTGGTTTGCTTCTTGAATCTTCCTCTGAGCAGGATTATGAGACTGACAGTGCGTCTGAGGGAGAGGAGGGAGGGGAAGATTCAGGCAGTGAGTTTTCTCTCCACATGGAATCATCGGATGATGAAGGTACTCTCAGTGCAGATGAAGTGCCTGATTTAGAGGAGGATACTACTGTGCCGATGGTGCAAGAGGCATCTGGATTGCAGCCTGGGGCTGCTAGGCTTCCTACTGGAAGTGCTGGACTCTGGGTTGATCCAAACATGGTGCAGCCGGTGTTGCCTGCCTTTAGTGGTTATGCAGGGTGTAGAGTGGATTGTGAACATTATTTGCCTATACAGTATTTTCAGTTGTTTATGGATGATGTATTTTTGGGTGAGATTGTTGAGCAGACTAATTTGTATGCTGAACAGTTTTTGAGGGACAACAGTGCCAGACTTAGGCCCCATTCTAGAGCTACCCGGTGGAGTCCCACAAATCTGGAAGAGATGAAGAAGTTTTTGGGTTTGACTTTTTTGATGGGTTTGATAAGGAAGCCGTCCATGGGTTCATATTGGTCTACCAGTCCCTTGATGGCAACGGCCATATTTCCTGCAGTTATGACTCGTGATCGGTATTTACTTTTGCTTCGGATGCTGCATTTTGTTGATAATGGTTTGGCGTTGCCACGAGATCACCCTGAATGTGACCGTCTTTTAAGATTCGGCCTGTTCTTGATCACTTTGTAGATCGATTTTCAGAGATCTATACTCCAGGGAAAGAAATATCTATTGATGAGTCTTTGGTCCTGTTCAAAGGCCGTTTGGTTTTTAGGCAGTACATTCCTAGCAAGAGGGCACGCTATGGAATTAAGCTGTATATGTTGTCTGAGAGTAGGACAGGATATGTTTTTAATTTGCGTGTGTACACTGGTAGGGATTCCACTATTGACCCCCCTGGTTGTCCGTACACTTTTGGAGTTTCAGAGAAAATTGTGTGGGATCTTGCTAGAGGACTGTTTAACAGAGGCCACCATTTGTACCTTGATAACTTCTACACTGCTGTGCAATTGTTTAAGGAATTGTTCAAAGTGGACACTTTTGCTTGTGGCACAATCCGCTCTAACCGTAAAGGTTATCCAAAAGAGATTGTTTGCAAAAAACTTCAGAGGGGACAGTGCAGTGCCTTGCGTAGTGAGGAACTGCTAGCTGTGAAATTTGTGGACAGGAGGGATGTGTACATGCTGACTACCATCCATGATGAGAGTACTTCACCTGTGGCTGTTTGGGGTCAGATTGCTGAAGTGCGCAAACCTGTGTGCATTTTAGACTACAATAAGCACATGGGTGGTGTTGATAGAGTAGATCAGAGGTTAGAACCTTACACTGCTATTCGTAAGTCTTACATTTGGTATAAGAAGTTGGCCATCCATCTCTTCAATTTAGCAACTTTCAATGCTTTTGTTGTGTTCGAGTGTTCTCCTGCGTCAAAGTTGACTTTTGTTCAGTTTCAGGAGTCTGTCATAGGCAGCCTTGTTGTTGTGGAACAGGCAAGTGTTCCTAGAGTTGGAGTGGTGGAGGATGTGGCTCGATTGAAAGATCGCCACTTTCCTGATCACATTCCTCCTACACCCTCAAAATACTTTCCCACTAGGAGATGTAGAGTCTGTTGGCGAAGAGGTACGCGGAAGGAGACTCGTATGTACTGCCCTGAGTGTCCTTCTAACCCTGGGCTGTGTGTGCCTGCTTGTTATAGAGCGTACCACAAGCAAAAGAATTATTGGGAGCAACCATGAGTGGTAAAGTGAACTGCCTGGTCTGTAATGTTTAAGAATTGTTGTTCTGTTTCAAGGTTGGCATTAGTGCAATGTATTTAGTTTCTGATTTTGTGTTAGTAGATTTGTATCCATTTGCAATTTGTTTGCGTTTTCTTTTTTGTATAAAAAAATCCTAAATGTGATGGTGGTGTGTGTAGGCTGGTGCTTGGCTGGCGGTGTGCGTGGAGTGGCGCTTGGCTGGCGGTGTGCGGGGACTGGCTCTTGGCTGGCGGTGTGCGTGGAGTGGCGCTAGGCTGGCGGTGTGCGTGGAGTGGCGCTAGGCTGGCGGTGTGCGTGGAGTGGCGCTAGGCTGGCGGTGTGCGTGGAGTGGCGCTAGGCTGGCGGTGTGCGTGGAGTGGCGCTAGGCTGGCGGTGTGCGTGGAGTGGCGCTAGGCTGGCGGTGTGCGTGGAGTGGCGCTAGGCTGGCGGTGTGCGTGGAGTGGCGCTAGGCTGGCGGTGTGCGTGGAGTGGCGCTAGGCTGGCGGTGTGCGTGGAGTGGCGCTTGGCTGGCGGTGTGCGTGGAGTGGCGCTTGGCTGGCGGTGTGCGTGGAGTGGCGCTTGGCTGGCGGTGTGTGTGGAGTGGCGCTTGGCTGGCGGTGTGCGTGGAGTGGCGCTTGGCTGGCGGTGTGCGTGGACTGGCGCTCGGCTGGCAGTGTGTGAGTAGTGACTTGCTGCTGGTCACTACACACACTGCTAGCCGAGCGACACTCCACGCAATCCATCAGCTTGTGTGGTTGATGTGTTAGGAATGTGGGCGTGTGAAAGTGATGGGCCCTTGAATGGCGCTGTCTGCTGGTGTGAGTGTTGTAATGTGATGGGCCCGCGGCTGGTGGTGTGAATGGTTTTGTATTTGTCACACGTATGAAAGGTGTATGAATGGCCTGTAAAGAGGTTGGTGCCTTGTCGTGGCTTTACAGCTCACGAGCTGTGAGTCAATGGTTCAGTTTCTCGTCCTTTCAATTATTAACAGTGCATTTCATTTTTGTGAAATCACTTGTTAATACAATTGTATATACTGAACCATCACTCACCCTCGTGCCAAATCCAACCAGTATGTGTGTGTGTGTGTGTGTGTGTGTGTGTGTGTGTGTGTGTGTGTGTGTGTGTGTGCTTGAGGATTAGATGGCTGTGCAGTAATATTTGTTTTTTGTCTTTCTCAAGCAGGGTGTACCTTGTCCCTTTTTGTGAATGTTGTAATGTGTTTGTTTCGTGCCTGGGGGTGTGAATGGTCTTGTGTGTATCACGTATGAAAGGTGTGTGAATGGCCTGTAAAGCGGTTGGGGCCTTGACGTGGCTTTACAGCTCACGAGCTGCGAGTCACTGGTTCCGTTTTTTGTCCTTTCAATTATTGACAGTGCATTTCATTTTTGTGAAATCTCTTCTTAATAAAATTGTATATACTGAACCATCACTTGCCCTCGTGCCAAATCCAACCAGTATGTGTGTGTGCTTGAGGAATAGATGGCTGTGCAGTAATCTTTGTCTTTTTAGTCTGTCTGCCAAGGTGTACATTCCTTCTAAGAATAACCTACCAACTGTAGATATTGTCGTAAACGAAACACCCATGGGAGTACATGGTGATATCTCTCTTGTGGATCCCAACAAGTTATGGTACCCACAATGTCCTGCAAACCTCAAAATGTCTGTCACATTTTCCTTGCAATATTGTGCCAAAATGTTCACGCTGCAGAAATAAACAACACATTATCTCAAAATGACCTGGTTTTGCAAGGGGGGTCACCTGGGTTTTTGGCCCGGGGCTCGGCGGCCACATAGGGAAACCTACCAAACCCACACATTTCTGAAAAGTAGACACCCGGGGGCTTCCAGGGAGGTATGGCTTGCGTGGATCCCCCAAAGTTTCCTTACCCAGAATCCCCTGCAAACCTCAATTTTAGCTGAAAAAAATCACTTTTTCACACATTTTTGTGTGGGAAAGTGTGGCATCACTGGCCTCACACAAATTTCCCACCACCCAGCGTTCCCCCAGGTCTCTCGATAAAATGGTGCCTCACTTGTGTGGGAGGCCCAAGTACCCGCGACAGGCAAGGGCCCACAACGTATTGAGGCGATCTCAAAATGGCCTTCACAAAACCACCTGGTTTTGCAGAGGTCACCTGGTTTGGCCCGTGCTCGGCGGCCATCTAGGGAAACCTACCAAACCACACATTTCTGAAAAGTAGACACTCGGGGCTTCAGGGAGGTATGGCTTGCGTGGATCCTCAAAGTTTCCTTACCAGAATCCCTACAAACCTCAATTTTAGCTGAAAAATCACTTTTTTCACACATTTTTGTGTGGGAAGTGTGGCATCACTGGCCTCACACAAGTTTCACCACTCAGCGTCCCCAGGTCTCCCGATAAAATGGTGCCTCACTTGTGTGGGAGGCCCAGTACCACGACATGCAAGGACACAAAACGTTTTGAGGCAACATCAACATTGCCTATCAAAAAATGTTTTGGGCCCTTGCCTGTCGCGGGTACTTGGGCCTCCCACACAAGTGAGGCACCATTTTTATCGGGAGACCTGGGGGAACGCTGGGTGGTAGGAAATTTGTGTGAGGCCAGTGATGCCACACTTTCCCACACAAAAATGTGTGAAAAAAGTGATTTTTTCAGCTAAAATTGAGGTTTGCAGGGGATTCTGGGTAAGGAAACGTTGGGGGATCCACGCAAGCCATACCTCCCTGGAAGCCCCCTGGTGTCTACTTTTCAGAAATGTGTGGGTTTGGTAGGTTTCCCTAGATGGCCGCCGAGCACGGGGCCAAAAACCCAGGTGACCCCCCCTTGCAAAACCAGGTCGTTTTGTGAAAGGCCATTTTGAGGTCGCCTCACTACGTTGTGGGCCCTTGCCGATCGCAGGCACTAGGCCGACCCACACAAGTGAGGTACCATTTTTCTCGTAAGACTTTGGGGAACGCGGGGTGGGTGGAAATTTGTGGATCCACGCAGATTCCAGAACTTTCCACCACAGAAATGTGGGGAAAATGTGTTTTTTTTGACAATTTTTTATGTTTGCAAGGGATTCTGGGTAACAGAACCTGGTGGGAGGCAGTCAAGTCACCCCATCCTGGATTCCCCTGGGTGTCTAGTTTTCAAAAATGTATAGGTTTGCCTAGGTGCCGGCAGAGGTAGGGTTCAAAAACTATAGCTAGGCACGTTGCAAAAAAAGGGTCATTTTTCACTGCGAAATTGAGGTGTGACCACGTTGCGTTTTGCGCCGTTTCCTGTCGCGGGCACTAGGCCGACCCACACAAGTGAGGTACCATTTTTCTCAGAAGACTTTGGGGAACGCGGGGTGGGTGGAAATTTGTGGATCCACGCAGATTCCAGAACTTTCCACCACAGAAATGTGGGGAAAATGTGGTTTTTTGACAATTTTTTAGGTTTGAAAGGGATTCTGGGTAACAGAACCTGGTGGGAGGCAGTCCAGTCACCCCATCCTGGATTCCCCTGGGTGTCTAGTTTTCAAAAATGTATAGGTTTGCTAGGTTTCCCTAGGTGCCGGCAGAGCTAGGGTTAAAAAACTACAGCTAGGCACTTTGCCAAAAAAGGGTCATTTTTCACTGCGAAATTGAGGTGTGACCACGTTGCGTTTTGCGCAGTTTCCTGTCGCAGGCACTAGGCCGACCCACACAAGTGAGGTACCATTTTTCTCGTAAGACTTTGGGGAACGCGGGGTGGGTGGAAATTTGTGGATCCATGCAGATTCCAGAACTTTCCACCACAGAAATGTGGGGAAAAAGTGGTTTTTTTGACAATTTTTTATGTTTGCAAGGGATTCTGGGTAACAGAACCTGGTGGGAGGCAGTCAAGTCACCCCATCCTGGATTCCCCTGGGTGTCTAGTTTTCAAAAATGTATAGGTTTGCTAGGTTTCCCTAGGTGCCGGCAGAGCTAGGGTTCACAAACTACAGCTAGGCACTTTGCCAAAAAAGGGTCATTTTTCACTGCGAAATTGAGGTGTGACCACGTTGCGTTTTGCGCCATTTCCTGTTGTGGGCACAAGGGCTACCCACACAAGTGAGGTACCATTTTTATCGGGAGACTTAGGGTAACACAGAATTGTAGAGCAACTGTTATTACCTATTGACTTTCGATGCATTTCTGCCTTCCAAATGAAAGACAATGTGTAAAAAATAAGTCATTTTGAAAAATGACCTATAATTCTCATGCTAGTATGGGTACTCCCAATTTCGGAAATGTGCAAATATCTACTTTTTCTAAAATCTACATTTTGTTCCCATTTCAGAAATACATAGGTGTCTTTCATAACAATTTTTCCATGTATACATTTTCCCAAAATAATTGCTATATACCCGGTACATAATAAAAAACCATTTCAAGATGCTGCTCAGTTATTGGCTCTGGGTTCTGTCGGGTTCTTGGTGAACCTACAAGTCCTATATATCCCCACAACCAGAAAGGTCCAGCGGATATAACGGTATATTGCTTTCAAATAGCTGTCATAGTTAGAAGAAGTTACAGGTGAAAACGTTGACACAAATGGCTGTTTTTTTCAACTAATTTTCAATTTTTCCTTTATTTAACTGTTAGTTTCTATAAGGAAAACTTTAAGGATCTACACAAATGACCCCTTGCTGAATTCAGAATTTTGTCTACTTTTCAGAAATGTATGGCTTTCCAGGATCCATTATTGGTTTCATACCCATTTCTACCATTAACTGGAAGGAGGTTGAAAGCACAAAAAATAGCAAAAATAGGCTATGTCCCAGAAAAATGCCAAAACTGTGTAAAAAAAGTTGGTTTTCTGACAAAAGTCTGCTTGTCCCTGAAAGCTGGGAAGATGGTGATTTCAGCACCACAACCCCTTTTTTGATGCCATTTGCAGGGAAAAATCAAGACGCTTTCATCTGTAGCCCTTTTTTCGCATTTTTCCCCAAAAAACCAAAATTTAGCTGTATTTTGACTAATTTCTGGGTCCCTTCCAGGGGAATCCACAAACCCTGGGTACCTTTACAATCCCCATGATGTTAGAAAAAAAGGACGCAAATTTGGCATGGATACCTTATGTGGTCAAAAAGTTACAGGGGCCTAAGCGCGCACTACCCCAAATAGCCATAAAAAGGCTTAGCACAGGAGGGGAAAAGGCCTAGCAGCGAAGGGGTTAATAGTAGCGCTCAGACGCGTTTTGGCTATAATGCCTTTCTCAATGATTGCGCTAAAAAAAGACAATTTCAAAAATTAACATGCGCTCTTATTGGCAATTCAAATCAAAACGTCATAAAGGATTAGGCCGTTTTGATGTCAAAACACAGTTCTTTTCGGCCGCCATATTGTGTGTGTCATTTATATCCAAATGTCCATGTCCACTATATCTTAGAGGTATCTCCATGTTAAAACACAATTAAACCTTGTATAGTTGTTTTTCCTAGGACTTGGTGTACCACACACAGACTCAAAGCAGATATTACCACAGTCCATCTTTGGTGAATATTTTCGTTCTTTTCCGGCCATTGATCTTCTCAATGTCTGGATTTAACCCTCGTCATACCGTAAACAGTGTGTTCCACAACGATGAATAAGCACACATCCGTGGGGATAGGCATATTGACCCAACTTTCCTACAGACTTTAATAATCCTCGACTCAGTCAAACGGTTGGGTGTCGATTTAAATTCACTGCTCCTCACACACTTTTGCGGCGGTTCAGGCGGCACTTTAGTTATCTAACCGCTCCAAATCCACCAAACTCCGCCGAACTCTTTTAAAGACAGGTGCCATCAATCGTGAGGGTGGACTCGCGTATTAAATCAAGCTCCTGTGCAAAACACTAGCGCAATCATTGAGAAAGGCATTATAGCCTAAACACGTCTGAGCGCTACTATTAAAAAAGAATGGAGAATATACCCCTTGAGTGCCTAGTGTTTTGCAGAGGAGCTTGAGATTGTGTGTGTGTGTGTGTATGTATATATATATATATATATATATATATATATATATATACACACACATACACACACACACACACACACACACAATCAGGTTCCTTCCTCGCGTGCTCTCCTGCGGGTGCTGGCGATGGGCTGAACTTTAGAGCCCTCAAATATAATTGCCTCCAAGAAGACGCCACACTCAATGTGATCCTCATCAATTTTCGTTTATTTAGTGGACACCACTGCTACACCAATGCGTTTCGACCTCACAGGGTCTTTGTCACGGTGAGTCTTTCTTCGCTCGTGATTTTATATTGTCTCCCATTCTTAGCCCATTATGAGGCATGATGGGAGTTGTAGTTAAATCGTTACAGATTTACATCGGATCCAAAACATTTTAGTTGTAAATTTTAACAAGCTGTTCAGTGCTTAAATTGCCAAGATATACTTTTTAGAGACCGGCTGATTCACATACCCCAAATTCGTATTGAAGGAAATAATCAAACCAAAAAATTAAACCACATAATTCATTGGCACATTATAATGGTCGGTATAGTACAGATTTAGATGTAGGCATTAACAATGTTGATCAACCAATATGGAAGATGTTACAAGTACATTTGTGCACTCCATCAGCAATCCATTATGTTGCAATGTGATGTACTCAATATATATGCACAATTTGACATTTTAATCCATATAGCGATCTGTGTGAAGGTGTCCAGTACACTCATATTAGTACTTTATAACCATACATTTTTCTTAAAAATATGTACAAATGATTTTATAATTAATATATAATTTATATATATATATAGAGAGAGAGAGAAGAAGAGATACTCCAGATGCATAGATGTTGAGTTAACAATAATAAATCTATACTTATACATATATACCTACATGTACAATACTTTGGTAATCGATATTGTCACAATCATTTGGTAGGACAGTAATATTCTCCTTGATATAGTGATATACAATCCAACAAAGTTATTCACAGTAGTCAGGACACTTTCGAGCAGAGAGTGGGATGCCACTGAAGTTAGCACCTTGATGAAAAGCTATTGAATGGCAATTACTACAAAAAAAGTGCCTTGGTGTTAAAAATAATGGCTCCTCTTCGTGGTCCTTAGGCAGCAGGGAGCTGCAGGAGGAAGGCATGGAAGTATACGCCTTGCAGGTCTACCAAGTATAGCCAGTACCCTGCAGTACAGCGGCCGGAAATAGTTCAGACTGTAGATGGCTAAAATGGGCATAATGGCTCCTCACAATGAGGGCTACTGCAATGAGCATAACATTTCCAACAAGGCAAACCTCAGGCAAACAGCCATACAATTACAAATATATGCAAAATTACAGTTGACAAAACACGATACAACCCCTCCTGATAGGATCCAACAAGGATCATCACAGTGCAAATCTTCTAACTCTCAGGGTTTGTCAGGGGGTAACCATTACCCAAGCAAATGCTTAATATTCTGTGAGATTCTATGTCACAAAACACTAGGCTTCAGGCTTTAACACAGTGACTTAATAATCCACCCTTAAATGCATTTTGGTTTGAACATATTCTTTTCACAATAAAAAGTCAGGTCTATGGCATTTGTTGTGACTTTTCATAAATAACCTACTTAAGTCTACTGTATTGAGCAGAAGCTTTCTCCCCAAGGAAACCATCCGGGATACCCTCTTAAAATTAGAAGTACAAAATTACAGTTAGCACAATATTATCAAACCATCCAAAGTCCGCGCAACAGGGACTGCCACAATGCATAACTACTGTGAGTGCCTGTCGGTGCTGGTAGCCAACTCCAAAAACGTTGACTACAGTAATCTAGGAGATTCTAGGTAACAAAATACCCATCTACAGGTTTTAACGCAGCAGAATAATAATCCACCCTTTAAGGCCTATTGATTTTAACATCTGCTTTTCACAATTTATGTCAGTCCTTCTGCACTGGTAAAACGTCCCGTAATAATCACATCATATCTGTGTCATCTGACATATGGTATATGGCATCACTGGGTGGTCACTGTAACCAATTCCGTTCTACTGCATTGAGCACAGCTATCGAACAAGGCATGAACTGCAATACAAACACTCTCTCAGTAGAACACACATTCTTTCCAAACAAATGATGTAGTTAGGGGAATCAACATATAAGCAGAGTCAACACCCCTCTCTCATTACTGCTTCTTCAAGCTCTTTTTCTGTTAATCATATTTGTACAGCTGTGCTGTCTAGTCAAATCTAAAAGTACTTAGTCTCTCTGCCGGCAGTTGATACTGTGACCTGCAGGTCACACAGGTATGGGTCTAGTGTTTAACTAAGTGGGTGAAAGAGTGAGCATTTACAGATCAGGGAATTGTACATTCTCCTTGTGCAGGCTGGAAACGAGATTGGGGTTTTAAATTACAGCACCTCGTTTCAGGTCGAGTCTGGGCAGTGCATTCGCTGCTTTGCGAGGCATGCTGTATACGGTATACGGGCTATCAGACACTTTAGATGCGCCCACCGCTTTTGGTTGGTTAGTTGGGCTGCTTTATAAAATTCCTTTTCTCTGGTTGGTTAATTTTGTGCATCTGTCCAGCCTTTCGGTGCTTGGTTCCCTCCCAGCGGACATCACCAATTGATTCTTTTGGTTGGCCAGCACTGGCCATCTCTTGACTCCTCACTCGCACACCCTCCCCCCACCCATCACGCACAAATGCAGCGTCCATCCATGTCGTTATCTGGAGGGGGAACATTGAGGCCCTTTTCTACAGGCCACTAGCCTGCTGAAGAATGTCATGGGATCCCGGAGATAAGATCAAGATTACACAAGCATTTGCAATGCAATCAGTCTCGCACTACTGAAAGTTTGACCTATTGGTGTTGCAAATAATAATGCAACTCCAATAGCTCAAACTTTCCGTAATGCGAGACTTATTGCATTGCAAATACTTGTTTGACTGAACATTGGAGATCGAGAAGTGTCCAGAGAGTGTTTGGGCTTAAGGGTACCCTTGCCGTGAATTATTTTAAGCATTGTGTTAATAACAATAAGTACATGAAAAATAAATGGTTTTACTCTACCCTTCATGGTGTTGAAAGTTAGATTCAAATAAAATTGCTCAGAGAAATAAATTATATACACACACACACACACACACACACACACACACACACACACATATATATACACACACATACATACACAAAGCGTGCTACTATCCGGTTGCCATTGCACTCTTTTCCAACAACAGAATGTTGCATGCATTTCCTTTGTAATTTTGTAATCAACACCATTAAGAACTGGTGCTAAAAGACTGAAAATGCACAAACGGGGATGAAATTGTCCCGACAAATTTCAAACTTTACAAAATATCTTTATCACTAGGGCTGTGTGTTAAGGGTTATTAACGGACTATAATCTCATACAAAATGTTGATTTAAATAGCTATCTCGTGCCATATTATGCATTGTGGCCCCGGGGGTGCATTTGTGTGTGTGCCTACTTTGTGTTCCCCCAGGACAGTATGGTAATACAAAAGGGGGTCACCAACGATTGGGCGGACCCTTCTGTAAGCAATAATGATAGCGGATCGCACATGTATCACCCAGTGCTATCTTGACAGATTGTGCCATCATTCAAATGTAGGTGTGATCCCACAAAAATAAAGGAATCACTTTGCCTCTGCACCCATACCCTATTACAGACGAGGGAGCAGAGGCAAACAGGTACATAGGAGGCACAATAGGCATCAATCAATCAAGGAATTGTAAGTGCGCTACTCACCCGTGAGGGTCTCAAGGCGCTTGGGGGGGGGGGGGGGGTCCGCAGATGTGTTTAGCCGAAGAGCCAGGTCTTGAGGGTCTTCCTGAAGGTGTTCCGGGAGGGGGGCGCGTCTGATGTCTGCTCGTTCCAGGTCTTGGCTGCAATGTGAGAGAAGGATCTTCCGCCTGCTCTGGCTCTGTGGATGTGCGGGGTTTCGGCCAGTGCGAGGTTGGAAGATCGGAGGTTTCTTTTGGGTACGTGGAAGTTGATTCTGTTGTTGAGGTATTTGAGTCTGTTGTTGTGTAGGCATTTGTAGGCGTGAGTGAGGATTTTGAAAGTGACTCTTTTCTCCACGGGGAGCCAGTGGAGACTTCGTAGGTGTTGGCTGATGTGTTCGTGTCGGGGGATGCCGAGTCTGGCGGCGGTGTTCTATATTGTCTGGAGTTTGCGGAGTAGGGACTTGTTGATGCCGGTGATGAGTGCATGGGTGACTGTCTTCCTTGACTCGGGGGGGGGGGGGGGGGATCCACTTGAAGGTCTTGCTGAGGATGCGGAGGGTGTTGAAGCAGCTGAAGGTGACTGCGTTGACCTGTCGGTTCATGGTGAGTGATGAGTCGAGTACGATGCCGAGGTTCTTGGCGTGGTCCGAGGGGGTATGTGGGCTTCCGAGGGCGGTCGGCCACCAGGTGCTGTCCCATGCAGAAGGGGTGTTACCGAGGACGAAGACTTCTGTCTTCTCGGCGTTGAGCTTCAGGCAGCTGTTGGTCATCCAGACTGCGATGTCTTGCATTCCTTTCTGGAAGTTGAGTTTGGCAGTGGTGGGGTCTTTGGTGAGGGAGAGGATGAGCTGGGTGTCGTCGGAGTAGGATACGATGTTGAGGCTGTGTTGTCGGACGATGGCTGCGAGGGGGGCCATGTAGATGTTGAAGAGGGTGGGGCTCAGTGATGAACCCTGTGGGACTCCGCAGGTGATTTTCGTGGGGTCGGAGAGAAAGGGTGGGGTTCTGATCCTTTGGCTTCTTCTGGTGAGGAATGATTGGATCCAGTGCAGGGCTGTTCCTTGTATGCCTGCGTCGTGTAGTCTGGCGACTAGTGTGCGGTGGGAGACGGTGTCAAAGGCCGCTGATGGGTCGAGTAGGATGAGGGCTGCAGAGTGGCCTTGATCCAGGAGGGTGCGGATGTCGTCTGTGGCGGCGAGTAGGGCGGTCTCTGTGCTGTGGTTGCTTCGGAATCTTGATTGGGACGGGTCGAGGACGGCGTTCTCTTCAAAGAATCGTGTCAGTTTCCTGTTGACTGTTTTCTCTGCAACTTTGGCTGCGAAGGGGAGGAGCGAGATGGGCCGATAGTTCTTGAGGTCGGTGGGGTCAGCTGTGGGCTTCTTGAGCAGGGGTCGGACTTCTGCGCGCTTCCAGTCGTCTGGGAAGGTGCCCGTTTTGAAGGTGGTGTTGATGGTGCGTTGTAGTTCAGGTGCGATGGCGGCCGCGGCTCTGTGGTAGATGTGAGGGGGGCAGGGGGGCCCCCCCGAGTGGATGCTTTTCATGGTCGGCGGTGTCTTTGGCCGTGATCGGTGTCCAGTTGGAGATGGTGGGCTGGCTGGTGTTTCTGGGGGGCGGGGGGCCGTCTGTGGCGCCTGGTGGATGGTCGATGAAGTTGTCGTAGAGGTTTTTGATCTTGAGGTGGAAATAGGTTCCAAGCTTGTCGCAGAGGTCTTGGGATGGGGTGATGTCTGTGGCTTCGCTGCGTGGGTTGGTGAATTCCTGAATGACACTGAAAAGTTCCTTGGAGTTGATGGAGTTGGGCAGGATTTTGTTGTGGATGAAGTTCCTCTTGGTGGCTCTGATCCAATTGTGGTAGTCCGTCATGGCGTCCTTGTAGGTGGTGTGGTTTTCGGTTGTCTTGGTGTTTCTCCAGTTCTTCTCCAGGCGTCTGCAGGTGCGTCTGGCTTCTTGGAGAGCGGTGGTGAACCAGGTGGCTTTCCTGGGGCGTTGTCTGTCGGGGTTGCGTAGAGGGGCGAGCTCGTCTGCGCAGTTGAAGATCCAGGTGTGGAGTTCTCTGGCTGCGTCGTTTGCCCAGGTGTGGTTGTCTCGGGTGAGGGTGGAGTTAAGTTGCTCGTCGGTAACCTTGCTCCAGTTCCTTCGAGGTGGGCGTGGGGCTGGATTGGGTGCCTTGGGTTTGTTGATGGCGAAGTGTACGCAGTGGTGGTCGGTCCATGGCAGCTGCGTTGTGTGGCTGAATTGGACACGGTTTCCTGCCGCGAAGATGGGGTCGAGGGTGTGTCCTGCTCTGTGGGTCGGTGTGTTGACGAGTTGTTTAAGTCCGATGCTGGCGAGGTTGTCACGAAGGATAGTGGAGTTGGGGTCACTGGGGTTGTCGAGGTGGAAGTTCAGGTCTCCAATGAGTATGTAGTTTGCTGAGGCGATGGCGTGGGGTGCGATGAAGTCGGTGATGGTGGTGGCGAAGGGTGTTCGGGGGCCGGGGGGGTCTGTAGATGAGGGTTCCTCGGAGTGTAGCTTTGGGGGTGGTCTGGATCTGGAAGTGCAGGTGTTCGGCAGAGGGGAAGGTTTCGCTGGAGGTGGTGAGGCGGAGGGTGCTCTTGTGGGCGATGGCGAGGCCCCCTCCTGGGTGGTTGGGGCGGTCTTTCCTCTGGATCTTGTATCCGTCTGGGATGGCGGTGCTGATGTCGGGGGCGGAAGATGCATTGGTCCAGGTCTCTGTGAAGAAGGCGATGTCGGGCGAGAGAGAGTCGAGTAGGTTCCAGATTTCCATGGCGTATTTGTGTACGGAGCGTACGTTGAGGAGGATGCATTTTAGGGTGTCGCCGATGCTGGCGTCGGCGGTGTTGGAGGCAGGGGTGGCGGCGAGGGTCTGGCGGCAGTGGAGGCAGGAGATCTGGCCGTGGGTCGTGTTCTGCGAGGCCTGTTGACATTCTCTAAGTCTTCCAGGGTTGAGTGCGAGGAGGGTGGTGGTGTCGTAGCGATGGGTAGTGGGAGGTCCAGGGTTCCTGGCGCTGGCCGCGGTCGGGCGCAGACGGGCTTGCCTTTGGCGCGCGCCTCGGTGCGCCCGCTGCGCGACCGCACAGCTGCCGCCATTAAGTAGGGGAGGTGGGAGGGAGGAGAAACTGGGAGGCGGGAGCGGGGGAATTCCGGGGGGGGGGGGGAGGGGCTGCAGGGACAGCAGCGGCGAAAGGAACAGGCAGGCATTAGAAAATAAAAACAGTGGTGGAATTAGAGCAAGACACAGATGGGCACAATAACAGTGGCACAACAGGGAAAAATTAAGAAAAACAAGCATTGGCATAGCCAATAGGTCTCGCTTTTGGGACCTTATAAGTATTTAGTTATGCAGCACAATATCCTTGGTGCAACAACATTAACTGTTGCATGGTTAAACACTTATAAGGTCCCAAAGGCGAGACCTATTGGCTATGCCAATGCTTGTTTTACTAATTAAGCACTGCACGGCATCACACTGCACAGGTATTTAGAAGATAAAAAAGACACAAAGTCCCTCTTCCTAAGAATACTAGAGTACCCCTTAACCCCCCTCCCCCGGCTGTGTGGGTTTCAGCAAGAGAAGCAGGAAGCTGCGGTGGGACACACCACACATTGAGCTTGGGTCTCCCGGCATGGGGGATGAGTGATTGGTGCCTGGATGCTCAGCGTTTCTCCAGTGCATTGTGCATGTGGCTATATCGCGTCTCCTGTCCCTTTAAGAATGCGCTGCTCCCTGCGGCGGTCCTTGTCAATCAGCGGCGGCGTGCTTTGAAGTCGGAAGCCCCGCCCCCTGTCCTCTCAGAAGCTCACACGCTCCGGCGCCCAGAGACTCCCGCAGCAGCAGAGCCGGAGCAGGGAAACTTTGGAGCCAGCATAGAGCCCGGCTCCGGGGACACCGGAGACCGCCCCAACCAGCAAACCACTGAGAAAGGGAACAGCTCCCCGCCCCCAAGATAAGCCGAGCCCAGGGCAGGGAGTTAGGAGCAGCCCCCACCTGGTAAACAGTAGAGGGGAGTCCTCACCTATTCCACCAAGAACAAGGAAGGAACAACACTCTCCCTATCTCCCCCCCCCCTAAAAATCAGTGAAGAAAACTACACCCACAGGACAGAGCAGAAAACTACCCCCTCCCCGAAGTAACGGCATGAGCACATGGAGGGCCCCCCACCCCCATTAAGGATATAGAGCCCCCTCTAAAGTACCTCCATTAGGGACGGTCTTTCTTAGTGGTCATCAGGGCGCCGCGCTCCTTTCCCCCTTCCTTGTGTTTGATGCTGTGAGACCCCTCACACTTACAGTCCACCCTTGAAAGGGCCCTTTTCCCAAACCGGAGCCCCCCCGGCCATCACCCTGTCATCATGCCCCAGCTCAGCAGCGGAGGGGGCGATGACCTGGGGGCCAACGACGAGATGATCTCTTTCAAGGAAGAGGGCGAGCAGGAGGAGAAGAGCCGGGAGAGCCGGGGCCTGACTGAGCGCGACCTGGTTGAGCTCAAGACCTCCCTGGTCAGCGAGTCCGAGGGCAAACAGCAGCAGCAGCCCCGGCCGGGCGCGCAGCAAGAGGTGAGCTGGGGGGGGCTTCTGTGAGACCGCAGCAACCGGAGGGAGGGAGTGGGGGGGCGCTCTCACGCAGCCGGTGAGGTGACCGGGGATCCAGGGGGACACTGTAAAATAATCAACAGGTGAGGGAGACCCCGCACTGACCCGCTCACCCGGAAGCGAGAGGAGTAAAGAGCACTGCTGATACTGTAAGATAACGAGTGGGAGACCCCGCACCTGCCCCTCCGGTACCCGAGAGGTGATGAGAGAAGAGAACCCCGCTGCTTGTGTAACAAGTGAAGCGCTGGACAGCAGAGACGTCGGCAGCGGGGGCGAGCGAGCGCGGCAGCCTGGGCTTTTGAAAGCTGACCAGACGCTCGTACGTCATGGCCTTTTCCCCGCACGGCCAGCATGTGTTTCCAATTATCGCGCCCGCGTCTGGGCACAATAATTGGAAACAGATGTCTGCCGCGCGCGTAACCGCAGGGAAAAGGCCATGACGCACGAGCGTCTGGTCAGCTTTCAAAAGCCCTAACTTAAAGTCTCGCAGAGCAACGCTTGCGCGCTACTCGAGGCTCGACCTAAAAAACAGCTGAGAAAGGTTACGGTGGTTGCAGGCAGTCTGGTCCCAGTTGGAGCGGGCAGCAGGAGCGGGCAGCAGCCTCGAACCTCCCAAGGAGGAGGTCGGGTCTGGAGGCAAGAGACGGCACAGCGGAGTGGACCTAGACCGAGGGTCGGAGGTCTTACTCGTGCTCCCCCGCAGCGGCCGCCATTAAGTAGGGGTGGTGGGAGGGTGGAGAGGCTGGGAGGCAGGAGCGGGGGAATTCCGGGGGGGGAGGGGTCGCAGGGGCACCAGCGGCGAAAGGAACAGGCAGGCACGAGAAAATAAAAACAGTGGTGGAATTAGAGCAAGACAGATAAGAGTGGCACAACAGGGAAAATTTAAGAAGAAAAAACGGCTGAGAAAGGTTACGGTGGTTGCAGGCAGTCTGGTCCCAGTTGGAGCGGGCAGCAGGCGCAGGAGCGGGCAGCAGCCTCGAGCCTCCCAAGGAGGAGGTCGGGGTCTGGAGGCAAGAGACAGCACAGCGGAGCTGCGGGGAGAGAGTGGACCTAGACCGAGGGTCGGAGTTCCTCGGCATGTGCCACAAAAAGGCGGAGCAGTCAGTGCGTCCCCCGAGGGCAGCCCTCTGGAGGCCGAAAAGAGGTCCCATGGACCCCCCGCCCCAGACATCTCCCTGTACGTGGGTGCAGTCACTTACTACACCTGGGGTATCTCTGTCTCCTCTTTAAAGTGCAGACGGCTGCCCCTTGCACTGTGAAACTCGGATTGGCTTGTCCACAGCCACGCAATCTTTCACTGAATGCGCTGCCCCCAGGGTAGGCACGAGTTCGGGGCTGGCCTGGCGACAGCATATTCACGATAATATGAGACACTATCCTGGTTTGTGTGAGGAACACCTTTTGAAAGGAGCGCCATGGCACAAACTGGGACAGTGCGCCCAATGAATAATACAGGTCCTGTTGTGTAACATCTTGTGGTTTTAATAGTAAAAAAATTATGCTAAACCCCTAGCAGACAGGCAAAAGGACAGCCAGACTAGAGACACAGCAACCAAATCATCTGGTCCAATGGTTCCTTAATCTAGTGCAACATAAAATTTAAACAACGAATAAGCATAGAGCATTTAATAAAGGGAATTACCTTGGGAATATTTCATTAAATTTTTTTTTAAAAAAACGTTGTCCTACTAAATACTCGGTCTATTTAACAATAGGTTAAACAGTTTAAAAACTATGCACCAAATATGAGACACTATTCCTTTTCCCTAAATGAGATCAAACATGTTTGCAATTAAGAACATGAAGCACAATTCCTCTAAGTATTTTCTCTGTGGGTGGCGAAGCCAGCATGGTACTGTGTGAACCGATATAGGAAGAGCTCAGATCAGCACTCATCTTCTGGGGTCGCCATGCTGGCCCCAGAGCGGAGTTTGCCTTAATTGGGCAATGACCCAACAGGTGAATTAAAGGAGCATTGCGGGTTGTTCCAAATGAAAGAGAAGACAGGATGGGATCTGGTGATCTGTCTGATTAGCAAGAAAGCAATTCACATTTAAATTCACTATATATCAATTTAACAAATGTGGATATACCAGCAAATTTGACATATCACAAGCTCTTGTGGACCAATGTTGGACACCCCTGCTCTGAAGTCTTCCCTAAAGAGAGCTTAAGTTCTACACAATTAATATTTGGCTTCATGTGACTAACAGGGTTTATGATAACTCACTTGTATGCATAGAACCATTGGAATGAGTTATTTATTCACACGTGGAAATAGAGAAACATTACATAATAAAAGCCTGTTAATGTCCATTGAACAACAAATCATAGTTAAATCATCCAACAGGAAACACATTTTAAGACAGATGTCACTCCTGAAACATTAACAACTCATTGGCAATGTGACTAGTTTATCTATCATTGTCTGTCCATGAATACGTCAATGATGCTTAATTAAGGAATACATATGCCAATTAAGTTTAAGTGGTGTAGGTTTGCCTTGTAGTTATACTGGTCTTATTTCAATTCATGCTTTCAATCTGTCGCCTTACAACCAAGCATATTTTCAATAAAACTGATAAGCTTTGAAAAGATGCTTTAGGCTCTGTTTAAAAACGTACACTATAGTGATAAATACAGTGACTCGCACCACATCATCTTTGGTTGACAACTAATCTTTATGAATAATTCAACAGTAATATTTGGTGGATATTAAGTGAGGGGCGAAATAAGTGATACTTTCGTTCATTCACTAAATGCACGATACAATAGATTTAGTTTAAATCTTATCTGTAACTTCCTTAGTGTTACTGCTCTTTAGAATTAGTTGAAATTAGTTGAATAAGTCCATTGGTGGAACTACATTTATGTTCTAAGTAAATCTCTATCCATGTAAGGTACAAAAATGTTTTTAGTCTTACGGATCTAGAGATTATATAGTCAACAAATAATCAGCAAATTCTATAGTCCGGGCAACCAAATTTGTCAAATTTAATTATCCTGTACATCATACACATCAAAAAATTAATTGTTTTATGGAATAATCAGGAATACAAAAATGACTATGGGAACCGGCAAAACCTTACTTGAATGCTTGATGAGATTAGTAGACTCTCCTCTTGCAAGTACTGTATATTTTTAATCATGACATGGAACCCGCTAACTAAAGTTGGTTCAGCCGGTCTCATAGTGATTTTTCATTCACAGTATTCCCACATTCTACTCACCTCTGTATATACACCTCACATACCACACACACACCCGCTTCGTCATTGGCCAAGATCACAGGTAATGACCTCTGGCAAAGAGCACCCCTGTGGCGCCCGTTGGTCATTGCAGCGCCGGCCCAACGAGGAACTGCCCTATGATGAAGCATGACATCCTCCGGGGTGTGTGAGGGCCCTTGCTCCTTATAGGAGCACTCCCCTCGTTTAAAACCTTAAAACCCATCCCCCTCCCCTCTCTCCGGAAGGAACAGCACATCTCTTGTTTTCACAGTGATGAAACTGGTCACATACCGTAGGGCATGAATAAACCTGCCTAAGAGATATGTGGCACTGAAAGACTTTAGGACTAGACTCCCAACAGCAAAAACGTTTTTAGACCAGGAACCAAATCATTTTGACTCTCAGTCAGTTGGAGTGGAAGAAACGAACTTGCAGAAAACTTTGAGATTAAAGGCACCTGAATAACCAGGTTTTCAGAGAAAAGGCGTTCTGAAAGAAACTTGGTGCTGGTCTGTATCTCCTGGCTATCGTCCTGTTAACAGCTGGTGTGGACTAGGGTTCGGTCCAGGTAGCAAGGACAGGGTCCAGTGGGGCTTCATTAAAAGGAAGGAGAGGTTCGCCGAATGGGGTGTAGGTTGCATCACCTCTGTTAAAAGGTTGGCCTTGGTTTCTACTATGTGCAAGGATAGGCCTAACATTTCTGCCACCTTCCTAATGGTTTTAGGACAGGAGGCCACACATGGAAGCATGGGAACTGAAGGGTCCACGAATTTTAGCTCAGGTGAGGTGTCGAACTCATTGACCTCCGCAAGCTCTAGAAAAACCTCAAAGATATCACAGTGGTCTCCTGCTTCATCTGGTTCTGAATCAGTGCCAAAGAGCCATATAAGGAGTAATTTTTCTCTTTATATTGCTGCTCCTTTCTTCTTAATCTCAGAGCTGTCTCTGAAGGCTGTGAAGTCAAGTGGGCCAGTCCTGGAGTTTATATCGATATAAATAGCATCAGAGCCATCACTGGAACCAGCTTCTGTGGCACTGGGGACAGCTAGGGTCTGGCCAGGGTCGGTGTCGAGGCCATCAAAGTCAGCAACGAACTCCACTGTGCCGCTGATTGGGGCATGAAGGGTGCAAATGGCGCCGTGGGAACATATGCCAGCGGAAATCTGTGGGACAACCCAAAAGGACCCATGGGGCAAGGAGACACTGCAGCGGAGACCACAGCCCGCCAGAATACTTTTAAATATGGCATTCAGGTACGATGCTGGATTCAAATTTGGTGCCGGAAAGTAAGGGTAGGGTTGTGTGCTTGAGGTGGCGTTGACACCAGGAACTTTGTAATGCCGGCTGCGAAGGGGTTTGAATTTCGACCACATCCGGTTCCCAAGAGGCACCTGAGGGGAGAGGAGAACCCCTCGGATACTTGCATCTCTTTCTTCCCACTACTATACACTTTCTTCTTCCAGTGATGGGAAGTCCTCGAAGTCAATGACCCTGGTGACCTTTGCCCCTTCTGTCATCCTTGGCCTGGGACATAAAGAGTTTGGCTTCCCTCTGTTTAATGGCTTTTGGGGCATACTTTGACATGACTTACAGGCCTGTGAGTCATGGTCGAACCTAGACAAACAAGTTATTAACTTCAGTAATGCTCTTTCTGTTGGATACTCTACCTAACTGCAGATTACTCACCTCTAAAATAATCCCCAGGCACCTGACAGAATCGGAAGCTTTCAAGCCGTGCTCCAGGGCGCTTGCAGGTGGGGTCATATGGCTCCGCTCTGACTTCGTTCCGCTCAGAAGTAATGAAGTGAAGCCAAACAAAGCATCACCACTATGTGCGGATGTTACTTTCTTTTTGGACTCTGTCCGTGTCCTCAGACGCAGAGCCCAAAACATAATCAGCAGTACCAATGCTCTGATCTCTAGACTGAGGGCTTTTTATAAGGGAAAAGAGACCATTCCACAGACGGGGAGGTTGGGGGTAAGTGAGGAATCTGAGGCTAGATAGAGTATCCATCAGAAAGTGACAAATGATGGGATTTGGATTTAGACTCCTGAGATGGTGAATCACTTTGGTGGTTGAACAAAATCATCTCTCCGGGTTGTATGTAAGGACCTGTGTATCCGCGAGTCAGTCCTGCATTCATATATGCAATGTTAGAGGCAATGCATATAGGTAAAGGTCTGAGAAAAGGAGTAGCAGCGGGCGGAGATACACATTTTACCAATTCATGGTTACTCTGAGGGATTCCACATGAAATGCAATCATTTTATTTTACCAAAATTATAACAGCAGGAACTATTATAGTAGGTCAAGTGACTAAGTTGGTGGCTTCTAAACTGCCCACCCTCTTATATTTCTTTAATAAAAGTCATCGTTGGGGAATAAGCTTGCTCTTTGATAAAAATGCATATGAAGAAATTACAGGCGAGTAAAGGTGAATGATATAGAAGTCCGTCAATTACAATTTATCAATAGCCTTTAGATCCTGTTGGATTGATAAATAGTAGGAACTGTAACAAGCAGATCTTCAGTGCAATTCTGTCTGATCTGCAGCAACATTCATGTATAGAGAAATTTCACATTTCAATGTTCGAGTATATTGAAGGAATATCTAATGTAATCACCTCTTCCAGTGCATGGTAGGTGCCATTCTTGTCGCTTCCCTCTGGGATCCAAGTTTCGCCCGTAGCACTACAATATGATGAAACAAAACAAGAATTAAATAATTTATCATTTTTTTATGTGCTGTTTTGACAACCAAAACAATGCAAACACACTAAATGCACATTATCAACACATAATTTAAACTACTGTAAAAATTATCAAAATCAAAATGGCCCACTAGACAGCAATTATAATCACTGTAATGCAAAATGCATCAACAAAAAGTATCAACAATTTCAATAAAATGAAGGCAATATTTTAAAAACTGGGAAATGGATTTCTGGATATAAATATTCATGCAGAGTCATAAAAAGGGGCTAAAGTTATAATAACAATAACATGTTTTCTTATGGACTAGCCATAGTAACTAGAAAATACAGAGTTTCTATCAATGGTGTTGATATTTATACTATGGAGGCGAGAACAGATGTACCACAATACGCACAATTAATTAAAAAAAGTTGTAATAAATTTGAACAATGCCCACTATAAAAGCACAAGCCATAGCGTGGCTCAATCTGATGAAACAACGTGCACATCAGATTTACAAAACGTGATTGATTTACTTGACTGCACAATGAAAAGGGCTACGAGTAATTTATCTGACAACACAAAAAATGTGTTAGTACAGTTCTAAGATCAATGTTTGTTCCTGCGCTGAAGTAATTATTTTTGTCTTGAGGCAGAGCTTTAAGTGGGGTGACAAATGGGTGTGTGGGAGGCAGGTGTCTGTGTAGGAGGTGGGGTGGGGGGGTTTAATAGGGGCGTGGCCAAAGAAGTGCAAATTTAAATCCTTTCCAATAGAAGTGCTCTATGCAATAAAGAGCCTGGCTTAACACAAGTAAACTACAAACCTGTGCTTCATACAGCAGGCAATTCGATTAGTATTTCGGTGCCATCTTTCTATTATTGCATCTAAACATATAACAATAACTGGCGTTTGCCCAAAACAAGCCAGACCTATTACCTATGCCTATACCAGTTAGCAGTATCAGATGAATGAGCAACAGTACTGATAATGTTGTGAAGAATCGGAATAGAAAAGGTTTACAATTCTGAAACCGAGACTGCAAAGGAAACATGTCTGAGGAATGGGGTAGTTGTCTTTAAAGTGTCACAATCGTTCTTCTACTTCCCTTCACACCACTTTCCCCCGAAGCCCCTCGGTGAGACTCTTGCGTCCTTTTCTCCCCACATCTTTCTGAAATCCTTTCTCTGCATGTTCCACACCTCACCTCTTCTTTCCTCCCTCCACCAACTCTTTTCACCATCCTCTTCTGCAGGTACTTCCTTGTGTCTCCTTCACTTCACCATCCCCTCACACACATACAGTGCGCCCAATCACCTGCCAGCACTGCATTGCCTTCTACTTTCACCCTGCCAATAGTGCAACAGCTTTGTACCTCCGTCACACACTTTGACGTATAATCACAATTGCAATTGGCACACCATTGCTCTGTGTCCGGTGGGGGTGCAAGGATTGGATGAGCATGTATTCTGAACACCTTTATGACACACGGTCAGGCACAGGCCAGCAAACCTCGCATTTCCTCTAGTCTTAACACTTAATCATGGCCCTTTTAAACATCCACATACAACCGGAACTCACAGATACCTCCAGTGCACCTAATTCACAGTGCGCACAATAGAAAATTAATACGTTGCATGAAAAAAACTACAAAAAAATATCACCCTGGGAAAAGTAAACACTCTTAGGAAACCAAATAAAGTGAAGCATGTGAAATGCAAACACGAGCAACTTAACCGACATGGATTAGCAGTATGGTTTTGATATTGAGAAATCGATCAGTGTTTTTAGCCTATAAAGATCATCAATAGAGGGCCCGATAAGGACCCGTTTTAAAGTCAGATTTTAATTACTGAGGGTCTGAGATCCAAAGGGATCGACCCCACTTAGAGCTCTGTCCTGAGGTCGCCAGATGCCCTGAGGTTAAGCCATTCATGTCTTAAGGCCACACATACAAACATGTTTTCCCTACCCATCATCCCTAGCCAGGGCTTTAAGTGGGATGAAAAGACTGGGGGGGGGGGTCTCTCAAAGGGGAGTGGCCAATGTAATTAAGGGCGTGGCTCAAAAACACGTAAGCTAAAAATCCGTGCTTAGCATAGTGTGCTGCCCGACTTGTATTTTAATGTTTCTGTCATTGCATCCATATATGTGATATAACAAGTAACATCATACCTACAACTCAGGACTATTGGCTTGGTCAATAGTTGTTAGTTGCATAAGATAAATAAGCAGCAACTATGGCTTGTATATATTGAAAAAGCTTCCACTTACAGCCCTGGTGACACCACGACAATGTTGCTGCTTCTGAGTTTCGAAAAGAGAATAGAAATCCAGAGAGAAAAGGACTCGTTAAAGGATTTCCCTTCCCCTACAACGCTCACCTGGCATAACGTCATGCCGTAACTTCTCCACTAGTGAGAAGTGCCTGCTGTCACTGCAGTCCGGAGAAAAAAAACGGACCGGTTGTGCCAGGTCACAAAACAGAGCCCGATAGAGACCCGTTTCGAGGCCCCCTTTAAAAAACTGCCGGTGCTCAGACCCGGCCCACTTAAAGCCCTGTCCCTAGCCACTCCTCACACAGAGCACTACTGTGCAACAAAAATCAGATGTATATGCGCTTCCATTAGCAGGGAATGAGACGGACAGGGAAGCTATCCAATCAAGAGCAAGGGACTGCCCGAACGCCAAATATAGATATTTATTTTGATGTGCTAAAGACAAGAGGTCTTCCACAACAATCAGCTAAAGCAGTCTGTGGGCGAGACCTAATAAGGACACAAATCACAACTCGCATTAGATCGGTGCAAGCAGGCAGCTGCAGTCCCATCTGCCGCGCCACCAGCAGTGGGAGATTAGGTAATGTCCATCATGAAAGCAGATCAAAATGCATCCTAGATTTTGATGTGAACAAAGTGTGCGGTGTTGGTGAATGTCTAGCATCATACAAATGTGACTCCTTAGCTGCCAAAAGTGGCAGCACGTGCAGAGTAGCTGTTGATAAGTACTGGACAGAACTGCTGACACGATGCATAGCTGGAAGTGGCCTAATAGTTGTGACAGAGACGTTTAGACAGTCCAGGCTTTTAAGCATCAGCACCTCATCTGGCTAGGTTTTGTTCTGCCTGCTAAACTGCAGGTCGCCCTCCTCCACTGGATCTTTAAATCAATGTGGAGATGATTATAGAACAGAGACATGTTCTTTCTCCAAGATCTATACACAGCGCGGGCTCGCCTGAGCATAATCAACATAGAAGAACATTTCTGGCGGGAAAGTTGCTATGATGAGCCTATTTGCTCTAGAACAGCTTTATCGAATCACGCCATTTTTGAACTGTGATCAGATCCAAATCCAATATGAATTACATTTGGTTCAATTTGATACAGATTGGTGGGAAATGTGCCAGGTGGAATTTCATGTAGCGGTCTAAGTTAGGGCTTGAGAACAGACGTAAAAGAGCCTTACACTTAACTGCTGCAGCAATGTCACATTACAAAGGTGTATGCACATGTGTGATCTAGCCGCTGATGCACAATTTGGTGAATTTACTGCAAGACTTCAAAAGCAACAGTACGGTAATAGAAAATATATGTTTAACTACAGTCCTGCCCCAACTCCAAGTGGGAGACAAGCCACATCAGCCAGCGTCAGCCCATCCACTGCAGAGGTCTAACTGGGAATACATAGCACTGACAGGCAACCAATCAACCAAATGCTAGTGCCCTCTACTAGGTGTACACTGCCATTTAAACAGTAAGAACTGGCCTTAGGGTAAATCGTTACTCACTGGTGAGTCAAACAGTGCACTCAACAGACAAGGTGAGCGGAGGAACAGGAAATGCTCTGCTCCCTCGCCTCCAGAAAGGAGAGAATGATGCAGAGGCGGTTTAAATAAACTCAGTGTGTAGGTGTGCTCTCAGTCCTAGCCCAGCAGTGAAGAGGATTTAGACTGACTAGTGAAAACAGTTATGTGACGAAGCAAAGACAAATGCCAGGGGGGCAGCAACGTTTGATTATTAAAAACAGGCATATACTAAGTGAACAGCTCATGTACTAAGGGATACACGAGCATCTGCAGGTGACTACATCTCTCACATGGGCCATCACAGGCGTGTGAGCAAGATCAGACATTGTGTGGACTGAGGGCACCACTATGCTCTGGTCCACTGACTTTTTTTGTTGGTCTGTGCAAAAATGTCATGCAACAGCTGACAGATTTGTAACATTGCTGCTGTGAAAGGAATTTTTTTTTTTTAAACCTAAAATCGCAAGCTTTAAAGTTCTCCATCATTGCAGCTCCTTCGATGAGGTTTAGGTATCGGTCCCTTCACAGGGCAAACCTAGATGAGAAATAACAGAACTGTGATGGTTCTGATTGGGCAAGGGTGGTGAGAATAGGTCACTCTGAGTACTGCTCACAGCACTAAAGGAGCTTGGTGGTCCCCATTAAAGACACAATAATGCATTTTCATCTCCTTTCTGAAGTGAAGGAGAAAAGCAGCTCGTTTAATCTGTGGTGAGATGTGTTTTGAGAAATGCATCAGCATTGAAAAATTGAACATCTCAGCACGAGATCGCAGAACATTTTTAACGGAGATAAAAACATTTTTAAAACTTAAATCATTTGGCTTCAATATACTTTTTAGAAAACAATTCGAAAAATAATTTTAGAGCACCACTGTGATTTGTTCTTCCTTTCCCAAAGCCATACCTGGAAGGGAAAATATGTAAGAAATGGATACAAATCTGAAGTTTTACAGCAGCCAAGGGAATCTCACAACCAACTCCAATGGTATCTATTGCCTTGGTTAATTCTTTTCTTATCTGAAACAAAAACATGTAGAATTTCTAAGATATGCCTTTCATGATTTTTCTACTTAAAAATCAACTCTTCTTTACTAACAATCATAAGTACTCTGTTGTCCTCTCTGAGCAGCCACGTAGGTAGGCAATCTTCTAGGCACTAGGCAGGCCAACAGCCTCTACAACAAGCTGCCTAGATGTTAAGGGATGTCACCTCATCTCTGAGAGTCTAGCTGTCATTTAGACAATAGCCTTGGCCTCAACAGCTCTTTAAGTATTCCGCGGAGCACTACCCTTCCTTGGTAAATGAAACAGCTTAGAACTGGAACCAGGTGGAATGATTGGGTTTGAAGACAGGGGCCATGGATTTTCTGTCCATGGTCCTGGACACAGTTTAGACTGACTCGATACCAAATGTCATTTTCTGGCTGTTATGTAGACACTGCCTTTGTGCAAGGTGATGTCTCTTGCAGCAGGCAGTGAGGGTGCTAGATCCAAGCAACAGTATCCAAAACACGGGCGAGGTATGAATTTTGAAGACTATGCCTTTGGCTGTCATCAGCCTTCCTTTAGTAGCAATCAGGAACAGACAAATGCAAGTCCTGTCTAGAACTCACCCCTTTCTCCATCCACCAAATGACAGTGCTCCGGAATGACAAAGTTGAAATCATCTACTAAAAAGACCTCACAGAATTTCTATGGGCAGCCATGACTCCTTACTGCCTTACATCAGTGTCTCGGTCTCCGCCCAGACCCCCCAGAATATTACAGCATGAGTTAGGAAATTTTGCAGAACTCTCTGGAGCCGTTTTGCGGCATTTTTGCAGCACTTTATTTTAGTGACATTCAGTAGTTATGCAATCTTTTCTACTGCCTTGTTTATACCTTTCATAATCAATCAGATCCTTGACATCTGACATAACGTTTACAATAAACCAATCAGTCCTATAATCTTTAAAAGTGCCTTGTCACCATAACCAACTCCTGCCAACTATATAGATAGAGCCTAAGCTTTCCCATGAGGCAACCTTCAGACATACAGATATAAAATTATGAATATATTTAAAATTACAGCTGGCAAAACAATACAACAACCCTCTAACAAGGGCCTAAAATGGATTCTAACAGTGCCAATCTTTCACCCTCAGGGATTGTCAAAGGAGGTACCCAACACCAGCAATCTTTGACAAACATGGTGATCTGTGACCTTCCATGAAATAAAATACCTGTTCAATGTCTTTAGCACAGTATAATACCAATCCACCTTTCAAAGCATTTTGGCTTTAACAAATGATTTTCACAATAAATAAGTCAGGCCTACTTCCTTTGTCATAACTTTTCAAAGTAAACACATCAGACCTTTGGCATCTGACAAAACTGTTTTCAGTGCACCTACAAATAAAGACAAAATTACTGCTGGTAGCAAAGCCTCACGCAACCCCTCTCAAAAGGGCCCATCAAGATCATCACATTACAAATCTTCAACCCCAGTAGTTTGTCAGATGGATTCTGACAGATTACAGTAGGTTTGTCACACCATGTAGCGAAAGATCTGTTTAAAGCCGTTAACACGTTCTAATAACAATCCACCCATAAAAGTATATTGCTTGAATATGCGCTTTTCACAATAATTATGATAGCCTTTGTCGTAAATTTTCATAATAAACAGATGAGAACGAGGAAATCTAAAGACTTTTTCTAGTGAATCAACTCAGGTCTATAGCCTTTATTGTGGGCTTGTCGTCTAAACCAACTCCGGTCTACTGCATTCAGCATAAACTTTTCCACAAGGCAACAATGAGGAATATAGACCTAGAATTAAAAAATATATGGTAAATTGGAGTCAGCAAAACAAAATACAACCTTCCTAAAAAAACTACCTGGGATAATCAAAGTGCAAATGTTCTGTCCCCATGGTTTGTCAGGGTGGGTAAACAACACCAAAAGACTTGCTTGTTATGGTAATCTGAGATTGCATGTAACAAAATAGCTGTCTACAGCCTCTAACGAAGTGTGATAAGCAGCCACCTATAAAGCTCTATTGGCTTAACAAACGGTTTTCACAGTAAATAAGTGTTCCCTACTGCATTTTCATAACCGATCAGACCTTTGACATTGAACAGAATTTTCCCAGTGAATCAATGAGGCCTACAGCCTCTCTGGCCTACTGTATTGAGCACAAGTATATACACAATGCAACCACCAAGCACACAGTGATTCAATATAAATACATATAAAATTACAGCCTGCAAAAAATACCGTGCTTTCCAACAAGGCGAAAAGTACAATACAAGCAGCCTTTTTTTAGTGGAAGCACACGTCTGCTCAATTGCATGCTATACTCTTGCCCACTGGAATTATGCGATTGTGCGGCTGCTGCAATTTTCACATTATCCATATTTTGCTGCATAATCTGCATATTTTAACAAATAAAAGTTCTAGCTCAAACGGTTCAAAAGTTACAAAAAGCGCAGTGATACGTGTTGCTGCTCAGTGGAAGGCTCTTTGCAAAAATTGACTGGTCACCTTTCTGTTGCTTATTGCTATATTTGAATATTAAATCAGTACAAATGAGGTGCAACTAATGCCTAGTGGTTGACAAGTGTAAAAATGAAAAAATATTATTACAAAATGTGCAGCACTTAGCTGCATAATTTGCTTTTTCTTGCTTTACTCAACCCTGCCGCATTATTTGACCACCCCATGCCGCATTGTTCCTGTGGCCTTGGCTTTTGTCAAGGATACCAACATGTGGCTCCAGCCAAAACCCCCAGCTCAGTCACACGCCAGACCTAAAGAGCAATTACAGGCCGCCAGGTGGCAGCATTTAATGTGAAAGTAAACTGTTTGCGCGGTCCTTCCGGAACGTAAAACAGTTCGCTCTCTTTTACCAGCTTGCATTACAGACCGTGCTTTCATTCATCTGTGTTACCAAACCTCTTTTGTTGAACTCTTAAATGAATCACGGGCTGCCTTTACGTCACACAAATGATGGCTGCCTATGAATCAACGTTACAGATCTATAAAAATCCATAACGCCCAAGAGCGCTTCGTCGAGGTTTTTATGTGGTGGTTTCGATGGATACGTTCTGCTTGCCCTGGTTACTGCCAACCAGAGTACTGACCGGGCATGAACACAGTCAATTAAACAAACGTGGCGTTCTCAGTTTCACTTTTGTACGATGCACCCATTCTAGTGCTTCCTGACATCAGCAAGTTTAAAAGATCGAGCCTGTTGCAGGCAGGTTATAGATTCTCCATTGCAATGCATTTAAAGGTACCCGCATTTCAAAAATACATTGCTAAAGGCCTAATTGTCTCTCAAACTTGTGATTGCCGTGCAGTCTTTGCACAGACCTCCTTCTCGGTCTTTCCCTCCTGCTACATGACAGGCACAGTCCGAGGGTGCATGGTTTGTCTTTAGTACCAGTCCTATCTCACCCGACGCTACAACCGAGAAATGCTTTCTTTAGTTATTTTAAATGTTTTTGGGTTTCTGCGCGGATAAACAGTTGTTGGTGATCTACTGATGGCTCTACTGCAGACCCTGCTTTGGGGGAGCTGCAGGAGGCCCCTGTGGCACCATCGGTCACCAGCCTGAAGTCAGGGGGCCGGTGACCGAGTCCATGATTTCCATCGTGTCCACGCCTGCCTTCGCCACTATACCTGCTGTGAGGTTGGTGGGCACTGAAGGGGCGGATAGAAAGAAGGTAGTGCTACTTCAGAAGAAGAAAAAGCTGGGATACGTTGATGGTGGCGATCGAAAGTCATTGCAAAAACTTAAAGGTTGTAAAGAACCTATGCTCCAAGGGAGGGACAAACAATAATACGAAGGAAAGCCACTGAGTGAGAAGCAAGCAAATGAGATAGACTACAAGGTCAATCAATCATGAGCAATGGGCCGACTCACATCCCTCTCTACAATTGGGCATTGTACACAATACGCATGGTAGCATGTGTGTAGCGCAGGGGTCTCCAACCTTTTCTGTAGTGAGAGCTACTTCTAATCAGTGAAAATCGTCGTGAGCTACTAAAGGCCAAGCAGCTTGCGCATATTTCCGAGAGACCCCCCTACGCCCATCTGTAAGGGCTACACTAGTATTTGAGCTACAGTTGACTGCGCAACCGCGGAGTGTTGTTGTTTGTGTATTGTTGAGGGCAGGAAGGTTATATTTGTACTAACATTACTACAATAATATCATGGCTAGCCAAGTAACCTCATATCGGTTGTAACACTTTCAGACAGTCCTGGCTTTTAGATTACATTTTGCATGCTGACATTAAGAGCCCAAACTTCCAATTACAAAAGCACATTCACAAGGCACAGAATGTAACGTGCTATTGGGCAGAAAGCCAAGATTGGATGAGAGTCTCATGTGACTTGTCTGCTAGCATCTCTGGAAATGGAAGATGGACATATATTTTCATGAAGACACATTTACACCTTGCTCTTCCAGCCTTCTTTTGTTTTAAATTTAGTCCATTACTTAAATTACATTATTTGTGATTCGAAGCGTTCCCATTTAAAAAAAACTTTAAAAAATCCCTCTTTAAAACTTCATTTTGTGTTGTTGTCCATCTGCCTTAGCTGCAGAGAATGGGCTTGTTTTTGTGAACTTGGCCGGACAAATTGCCACTATGTGTAACCCACCTTGACTGCCTTTTGTTGTGACAGCCGAGAACACTACCCATCTCCTGTGTAAAGATGTTTGATTTGTAAGATAACAGTGGGGCAGAATGTGCCTTGGGGCCTCCGACCTTTGCTACTTCCAGTAAGGCAGAGGTAATGCATATGATGAGCATTGTACACCCCCTGACAGCACAGACACTTGGTACATAATGGATGTACAGCGTGACACCCCTGACAATACACACTTGGTACATAATGGATGTGAAGTGTAACACCCCCTGGCATCAGAAACACTTGTTACGTAATGGATCATGATGTAACCTCCCTCAACGTCCCACAGGTGGACACTTTTTGACATTCTAACAAGCATCGCCTCACCCTAAAAATGATCTGGCATAAGACTAAACACAAACATGGTAGCAAGCATGCCTAATGTTTTATTTAAGCGAGCCTTTGAAAGTTGCACTCCTATGAAACACTGTTTTATAACGTTTCAGCTAAACCTGGGAATGTGAGCACATACCCTGCCTATTTTATTGAAGTGTTTCTATGCAAATGAAGAATTACATGTGTACGATTTTAATTGTTTACATTTAACATTTTTCAGCTCTTGAAACTATTCCTTCAAGCGGAAAAATAAATCACTTTCTGTTTCGTTGCAGTGTTCAAATATAAAGCTTATTTAAACACGGGAGATCTTGACATAAATAGAATCTGCATTAGCAAAAAAACGGAGTGAAACGCTGCCTTTTTCACTCCGGTTTTTTGTTAATGGTTTCATGTGACCCGGACTGCCACTGAGCCGCCTCGCCGATACAACTATCAGGCAAGGGCAGGGGCTCGCTACGGGTGTGGAGCTGATGAGGCCTGCGTAGGGTTCCTTAGCTTACCTGCTGCTCCGGTGAAACTTGTGGCATGCTGAACAAGGCAGGTGGTACGGGTCTCGGTGGCAGTTTAATACTGCTTGCACCACCTGCACGCTTTCCAGCACCGGCCGCTCCGCTCTGCCATGCCTGCTGCTCTGCACCGGCCCTCGATGCGCAGGATAAAAAGCGCGGTGCCAGGATGTGAAAGACAGGCGGCTGCGAGACTACTGGAGGAGCAACGTCATCCTCTTTGGCCCGCCCACCCCTCCTCAGCTAAACTCAGTTAAGCTAATCTGAGCAGCTGGTGTGGGCGGTCAACGTCTACATAAAAAAAGGCCGAAATACTCTTAACGATGTTAATGGCCGATTAAATTGTGACACTACCAGCACGAGCTACTCATGGGGCCTTGGCGAGCTACCGGTAGCTCGCGATCGACCGGTTGGAGACCCCTGGTGTAGCGCTTACTAGCCCTAGGTCGGGCGCTGAAGCGATTACCCACATTGGTAGCACACTACACACCATGCAGGGCGTGTGCTTGGAAGGGTGTTTTTGTTTTAAGCTTATGTGGGAAGTGTTTTCATGCCGTACTTAATGGCCACCGAGGTGATATTATAGTGTCATGGGTCACAGAGCCTACCAGTGTGATGGGTGAGAGTATGTGAGAAACAGACGTGCAATTATAAATACATTTAAAAAGTTTGTCTGCAAGTGAGACCTTAAAACGTGCAGAGAAGTGACTGTTGAGTTTACACTGCAAAGGGAAGATGATCACATCAGAGAACACAAACACAGCAAACATGTTAGTTTAGAATATGTTGCATGAAGTACGTTTTTAAAAGCCAAAAGTATTCCCACACAGGGCACATTACAAAAAGAAAAGCAAGTACATAGCCCATACTTGGTCTGTATCGAGAAACACAATCTCAAGAGGGCAACTCATTCAAGAGTATAAATGTATGCACCAAATTGCATAGATTTATATATATATATATATATTGGCTAGTGCACTTTTCCGCAGGAACAACAGCCACGTTTGACCAATTTGGAAGACAGAAACCATTTTCTCGGTTTACAGATACATTTTAAATAACTTTGGTCTAGTCGCCATATTAAGGCATATCTAATGATTCTAGCTTTCTAGGACTAAGAAGTAGCTATGGCAGCTACAGCATAAGCAGAGCACCACACTATATCAACAAACCTCAGTGATGTTTTAAATTTTATTCGTCCCTGAAATACAGCTGGTTAGAGGGGTGGTGTGTGCGCCAGGGGAACAGAATCTCTGGACATTTGTGGGAAGCCCACAAATACATTTTTGTTCTGTTTCACAGGCACATACCACCAACATGATAACAAACGATATCACTTCTAGCTTATGTTGATCGAAAATGAATTTACCTTGAAAAAACAAAGACGAGGCATTTGGCAACACAGGAAGAGTTGGTTTAATCAAACTATGGCTGGGGGCACAGTAGGGGTCTGAGGACAGTCTCAAAGTAAAATTGTTTTGAGCGTCTTTTTATAAATTTCTCAAAGCATTATAAAACAATTCATAGATCCTGTTTGGAGAGAGGAATGTAAGCCTAGTCATGGAGCCATAAATTACTCCCGCCTGATGACAAGTGCAGGTGGATCTCGACCTTGCGTGCATACAATGAAGGCCAGTAGGTAACGTGTCCAGATGTCTAGCATGGGGAGCATGTGATCACTGTATGTGCTGTGTCCTGACTGGCTGAGTGTTCCTAACTTCATGGTGCATTTAACTTTATGGCGTTTTAGGTATGCGCGCTCCTCCGGCCATGTGCGTTTTATTCGGGCAAATCTCCCCGGACTATTGTGGTGTTGCTACCTATCTGTGGGACAAATCTGGGTTTTTACTGTTTGTGCGTTTGTCCTGCTGGTTGTGTGCCACTCCACCTGTGATCTGTCAATCAGTAGCCTCAGGCCTAGGTCACAGGGCCTGCCGGACCATGTATTTTTGACTCGGAGTTGATGGAGAGGTTGTCTTGGGAGATTTCGACAACAGTGATTCAATTTCATTTTTATACATACATGTACCACTGCGTACATCAATATTAACATTTAATCATATGAATGATACCAACATGATATCCATTTACTCATGAAAGGCTAGTAGGGCTGGGATCGTATCAGTCCCATATTACTTGGGGGGGCATGTCGCATATGGTGGCATGTGTGCTCCGTATCATCGGGCATCAGAGCTGCTGAGGCAGAATAAGACTGAAGGCCTATTCTGTGATTGGTAGCTCAGCTGCCTGCTTAGACTGCTAGGTGACATTTGGGCACTATTAACAGTTTAGTGGCCATGCGGAGAGGAGCTGGTGCAGTATGGCAACCCTGCCGTAAAGCTCCATTATAGCCAAGCAAACCTTGCATAAACCTGAAAGTACTGGCCAATTAAAACCAAACAATGGCAAAACTGGGCTGTTGTGTAACATGGCTAAAGAAACATTGACAATGCCAAAAGCATTTCAGACATGTTGTACAGCAGCACAGCTGCTGTGCAGCATGGCTGTAAGTTTGAAAAAAAGGTGCATCATAGTGCTTTTTTTCCGGCAGGAGGGAGGGATGGCGCAAGGAACAACGCAGGTGGAGGGAGAGAAGTGGCAAAAAACAACATGGGGTGCGGCAAGCAACAAAGCAGGAGGAGCAAAGCAAGGACCAAAGCAAGCAACAAGGCGGGAGGGATGGAGAAAGCAACAAAGCAGGACTGGGTGGGGCAAGCGACAAAACTGGCGGGGAGGGGCAAGTAACAAAGTGAGAGGGGCAGAAGGGACGGGTCAAGCAACAAAAGCAGAAGTGAGGAACGGGGCACGCATCAAATTAGGTGGCAGTAGGGCGATGGGAGGGATAATAGGGCAAGCAATGATGTGGGAGGGAGCGGGAGAGACCGGGGCAAGCAGCAAGATCGATAGAGCGGGGCAAACTAAAAACAAATACCTCAGAAAGTGTGACCTTGGAAGGACAGACACTGATCAAGTAAGCAGTAATGCGGCCATGCTCCAGGAGACGGGCAGAAATACAAAGAGGAAGTGTAATAGGCTGTCAATCACAACAATACTCCACAGGTTGTAAGGTATTAGTGTTTATTAGTTTTAAGTTTGGAAAATATAGTTAAAGTCTTAAAGAGTTCCACTTTGAGCTCCTGGTTCACAGCGGCCTTATTCTGTGTTCGTGGTAATCTTCCCCTTTCTAGGAAGTAGTGGCTCTCGGGAAAAACAAAACAAAATTAAGTATTTCTCTCACGGTTTAATTGGGAAAACCTTTCACCATCATGTGCCATTGTCACCATATCAGACTCCGTGAGTGTTTACACGCCATGTACTTTCTCTGCCTGTGCTTAGCAGTGCACCCCTTTCAGCCTATAATGCCTGTCACATTCCTCCTAAGGCTGACTTCATCAAACCTTCCCACCTCTCCGACCACCCAGTGGTTGTTATAACGGTCAGTTGCCTGTGGCCATGGCCCTGGGTTAGGACTGCAGCAGTTGAGATCGCAGCGCCTTACTCCTTAAGGTCGCCGGGTGCGCATGGTATATTTTCAAGTTCCTGGAGACTTATTGCCCTGTCCTCCGCTCTCTGTTCATCCTTGTAGAGGTCCTCCAACCTCCTAGAATCAGTCACTCCACTCTCATCCTCATTCGTCACTCCATTCCTCTCTGCTTCAGCCACTCAACTACCCTCCATGTTCTCCTGCCCCATAGCTCTTGTGGTATCCATTGTTCCCAGACCTCCGTCTTCCTGTTGGTCGCTCCAATAAAAAACCTTGTAGGGAGGCTGCTTGCTGTCTTCTGTACGCAGGCCACCTGCTAGAACTTCGATCTCTTTACGGCTTGTCCATCTACCGTCAGCCATGTTGGGTCTTAGCAGGAGACCATTCGGCTCCCGGTCACTCGAAGTTAAGCCGGCATGCGCTGACCACAGAGAAGCAAGGAAATGAGTGACAATGAAGTCCACCAATGGTAAGTAATGAGCGGGCTCGAAGCCCCTTGTAAGAAAACAAAATGTCTCGCAAGCAAGAGAACATGTGCTGTCTCAGGTGAGATCGAATCAAAGGATTACTCAGCTTCACTGGGATACAAACACTTCATCTGCATGTTGCACACAGATATCTGAAGCATTAACCTAGCATTTCAGAACTGCTGGTATCTGGGACTGACATGTTACATACAGATATCTGCAGCTGGCACAATAACCAACCTGGCGATCTTACCAAGGCTGGCACATGGGACCTACGTGTTAGACAAAGATCTGAGCAACAAGCACATTAACGCCCTTAGCTAACATTCACCAGCAGGCCAGTGTCTATGAAAAGGCCTGGAGGACTGGGCCAGAGTCAGAGATGGGAGAGCGCAGACATGAAAGATGCTATAATGAGATCACTGTGTCTTGAAGTACCCTCTAAGCAGTACAAGGATCTCACGCTGCCCTTAGTGTGCATCGTTCCCGCTGAGAAAGGTAAGCAGGAAATTAACACTCACAGCGCGTTCAGCCACTTGCTGAAGCTACTAGCTGATGCCATTCTTGTGCCATTACACGAGCAGGAGCTGCATTGCAAGTAACTGCTGGCCTGGAAGGTACTTTAAGTTTTCATCGCTGCCCACAAGACTGCATCCACAATGGTATACCCGAATATCATATGGCAATGAGGTTAGCGTTCTAACTCCATGCCCATTCAGTTTTTGCACTCCCTGCCGAGACTACTAACACGGACCATTACCACACCCAGTATGGTATTTTAGAATAAGCACATGAAACTTACAATAGTCAGTGTGGACAATGTGCAACCGGACAGTAAAACATGTCCTGTTCAAGCCTGCATTACCCAACTCAAGAGTGAACGTTTTAACGTCAAGGCCCATGCACGCGATGTTGACAAAAGGGAGGTAATTCCATGCTGGAGTTGCATTAGGGAGGTGGGTGTATTTGACCTCCCTTGCAGCATGACTAACAACAAATAAAGACGGCCACGAAGAAAATCTTGATGCCACAACAGAGCGATGCCACGTGGGGTTATTTTCACTCAGAATGCGGACGTGAAGATTGCCTCTCCGTTGCGGGTGAAGACCGCTTGATGTCTGGTTCGAGAGGAGCGGGCGAATCACTTCCTGGTTCATGCACTGAGGATTTGCAGGGATGGTCTGACAGCAGCTTTCCTCAAACTATAGGATAAAATGTAAACTCTTGATAGGACTGCATTTGAGAATAAAAGCAGCACTCAGATTTTTTTTTTTTTTTTTTAAAGTAGCGCAAACCACGTGATCAGAGGTCTGGAGTATAGAGTTCCTTCCACAACAAGCACTGCTAAAGCCAACAGGTCTGACTTGGATGTGCCACTGCCAAAGCGTGTTAACAGAGATATTCACAGATGCCGTTTGCATGCACTGAATGCACAAATGTTGTTTATCACACGAAAGCCAACCCTATTACCTTTGTCAGTGCTGGCGTAAAAAGTGCAGGGAGCGCTGCAACGTTAAGATGCTATTTTGCCTGGAGTGATAAAACTCCTTGCACTAGTGCCGGGCGAATCCCTTGAACATCAATATACTTCTTAGAGAGTTCTTTTTAATTAAGACTTGTGTTTAAACCACGATTTTGTATTAAAAAAAGTGGCTGTGCTGTCCCTAAAGGAACTAAGTGTAACACAGAGCTTTGTTTAATAAAACCCTCAATGTCCTAGCAAGTGTACGGTTAGGGCTTGGTGGAGTGGGGGCTCTGTAAGAGTGGTGTATAATGCTAGTAGAGAGCAGCTGGCTGCAACTCTCTCTGTGGAACTCCCAGGAATGGGCTAGTCCAAAGGTAAGGATGGGGAGACACCAGTGCTGTGCTCTACCAGTTTCCCGGGAGATGGACTAGGCGTGTTCAGAGATGTGATTGTGGTAACTCCGTGTTAAGTGCTGTCCTTACCCGAGGCCACCAGGGTCAGCAGCAGTCACTTATGCAAGAACATCCTGCTCTGTCTGCCTCTTCGTAAGGACAGAAGAAAAACACAGAAAAGCCTGCTTACGTTTTTAAAGACCTTATACAATGTCAGAGAGCCTCAAAATAACTGGAGAGCGAAGGTATTTCTAACATCCATGTTTTGTAAAGACATCAAAAGTGGGGGAGGCTCTGTGGCAGAGGAAGGGGACCTGTAAATGTCACAAATTGCATCCTTTTGTTACATTCTGGACTGAAGTTACAGATCTGCAAATTAAGACCTATGGAATCTAACCGTAAGGTGCTCCCCATTTCAACAGGCAGGCTGTGCAATTCAGTTGAGCGGACAAATATGGCGCCAGACCTGGGGGTGCTGAAGTGTCCACACCCTTCTTACACAATGTGCTTCTTCCACAAGGAGATGCCCCCTGCTTGCGTATGGTCTCGCTCGTGGTGGCCCCTGTGCTGCTGGGGGGGTGGGGGCGGGGGCATACCTTTGCTCTAGTCTACAGACTGCTCCCAAACTAGGACTGGGGGCAAGAGCCAGGTTGGAAGATGGTGCTTGAGATAAGCTGGGGTTGATATGGGGTCGCCACGGCAGCTGGGCCTGGAGGGGTGTGGATAGGTTAGGATCGTGAGGTCATTTCTCGTTCCCACCACGTTCACTATCATCCTTAAAATGGCCATCTCCAGAAGAAAGGGGACAGAGGCTGTTGACAGGGCACAAAAGAGTTGGCAGCCTGTAAACTCCTCAACACGGTTTTCACCGTGCTGTTCATCCCAGCCTGGCTGAGCAGCACTAAAGCTACTTCATAGTTGTATACATAGCTGGGACTGTGCTGCATTTATAGAACACCCCTCAAAATAATGAAGCAGATTCAACAGAGCATCTTTATCAGGGATAAACCTAGATCAGTGACTGCCAATAACAGAATTAACCTGAAACCAGCATGCAAGCATCAACATAGTAGCATGAAGCATCTATAGTAATGAATACCCCATAGTTGACCATGGATGCACTTTTCCTACCACCTCAACACATTGCTGTTAGTGATCCAAGAGCCAAGTCAATTGTTATGTGCTTCCTAGATGAGGCGTATCTTTGAAATATAGATGGAGAAAATGTATAGTCATGGAAGATTTTTGTACAGCACACACTGAACTCATGTAATGCAAGGTTTTCTCAAATGTGGTGGTAAAGGAAAAGGAGGCAAGTGTAACCAGATAAATGCCTTGAATTACTCATTTTGGTGAGGTACAGAAGCCGGGATTAATCCCTGTGTTACCAGTTGCACAGTTTATCTACTGGGTGGGTATCTATTTATCCTGTTTTACATTAAAGGCTAATGTTTTATCTTTAATTCTCTGTGGGGCTACAGAAGTACACCGTATTTTATTTTAATTGCTTTTTTATAGCGGTTACTACCCATGAAAATGTGCTGAAGCACTTTGTCAAAAAACTGACTGCACTACATAGAGGCCAGTCCCACATAGCATATGCAAATGCTACACCACAGGAGACCCAAAGCCCCCTTAAGACTCCCTTACTCATTCCCAAACAGCAGTGCCTGCTGTGTGCCTCTCTGCATCTCCTTCGGCTGTTTAAGCAGCACGTTGGCTTTGATCCGTAATGGTAAATACGGATTAGTATGGTAATGTGCATCTTGCCCCCCTCACAAAAACTCCTACGGAAAGTAGGTGCATCAATAGTCCTCTTAACTGTTAGAATCTATCCAAGACACTTGTCCTTTAAGCAGGACTTAACTCTGGTGGTAGAATAAGATGTGCACATCTGACGTTTAAACAGGGTTGCTCCTGGGGTTAGACCCCCTCTTGAAGTGTACCTTAAATGTAAATGAAGCAAAAAGCATTTTGAGGTTGCAGCGATATTTTTTTATTTATTTTAAGGATCAGCTCAAAACAGATGTCATTTAGTCCAGTTGGTAATGTGCTACATCCAAAAACTGGCAGACTTTTAAAGCCATACGACGAGTTCATTCTACCTGCCTAGGTTGATGCTGAACATTATTTCTGACTTCATGAACTTAACTTATACGCCTCACTAGTTCCCAGTATAGTGCAACTATTTTTTATGGGAAATTCTTCGAACCCCATATATGGGTTTATGTTTTCTAGCTAAACACTATGTAAATAAATAGGTTGTCGCTGGATGTGATGCATGTATAGCACACTGTGTACTTGAGTGCAGTGAAGCCATCTAAGACCCCATCACCCTCAGCCCCATTGATTGGATACCACAGGTTAGAGTCTAGACCATAAATAAAGAAAACTTAGCTATAGGGTAAAGTAAAACACACAGTGTCCGTCAGCGCTACTACTACCGTTCTTACCCTCACATACACACCTCTACAATGTATTTCACTCTTATTGCAGCACAAAACCTAGGCGCAACTATGCCAAGTGCACTTCCATCCTCTCCTTGCATACAGACATAGGCTCAGCTGATGTACCTCAAGTGGAGCAACACTTTGCTTGAACCTTTTAATGGCTCGGCCAGTGCTCAGTGACACCGCTTGACTTCCCCGTATTTGGAGTCACACACATCGTGCCCAATATCTCTGTCCTGCACACGTGCCTGCTATCACAATGTTTAGACTCGAGCATAGCTCTGCCAATTTCCCCCAATCCTGCAGCAGCTTCTGCAATTTTAGTGTAAAGGCCTATGCACTGCTAGCTAGTCGGTTGCACCTCACACAAACTGCCACTATACATGCAACAGCAGATTAAATAATATTCTCTGAAATGTACCTGCTGCCTGACAAATAACATCTATCCAGCGCTGCGACACTCCAAATAACATCTAGTTGCTTGCTGCTGGTCATGCTGACAACAGTAAACAAAAAAAACCTTTCCGCTGCCTTACTAACCGCTCATTTTTTATTTTATGTATCTGGCATCCCGAAACATAAAGTAACACACATTTCAGCAGTTTATTTATCTGCTAGTTCAACTTGAGATGTTTAAGATGATGTTGTACTATGCTTTGTAGACAATACCCACCCATTTCCCTGTATGCTTCCTCCTTAAAATCTCAGTAAAACTGATCTCTGCATGCAACAGAGACACCTTGAACGTGCTCTTGGTAGTAACGTGCACCTTTGAATAAGAGCTTTCAGGAAAGCCATAACAGCGTCTAGAACCAATTGAAGTTACTATGTCAATGACACAAAAAGGTTTGACAATCCATATTTTTAAATTAGTTTCAAAGCGATTTTTGGTATTATGCACACATTTCCTAAACATTAGTCCATCCCATATCATCTCCATTTCTGAACACTGGGTGCCTGGCAAATTGTACTAAAGGAATAAAAAATAAAAAATACCATTCTTTCAAGGAATGGCATGTTAATGTATGTAAAAATGTATGCACATTATTGGAGCCCTGGGCATAAAATACTGCTCTCAAAAACACAAATGCCCTCTAAAGTCAGAAGTTAATAATTGAAAGGTAAGGGGAGGGTGCTAAGACTAGAAAATAGCAATACATTCCTTGTGATTGCCCTCCTCCCATCTGCACTGCACCTCAAATGATCTACTGTGGTGTGCCCCGAAAGGTTAAGCTCCATCCCATTTAAAGTTTGATACTTTATGAGTGTTAGTCAGGCCATACTGTCACAAGCTCAGGCAGATACAAAAATAAAATAATCACAGCTGTGTAGGGGAAGGAATTTTTCTGTGGAAGCACACAGCTTCTTTCCCAATCAAAACATGTACTCCTGCCCACCAACAAGGGGTCGGAGTCAAAGACCCTCTCTGTATTACACCTGAAAGCTCTTTTTTTAGGTTGATCACATCAGGTCCACATCAGAATAACGTCAATTTCCCTGCCAAGCCAGACCTAAAAACTACAGCCCTGGGGAGAAGGAAGTCAAAAGACTCTTACAGGACCCAAGCGCAATATTTATCTGCAGCAGCTCACAGGGAAATCACTCACCCGGCATATGTCCCAGTGTGGCCCGTTTCCCATGTCTTCTCCACGCTTTCCACGTAGTGTAGTTCATTACACATAGCTTAATTTGAACGGATTTTTTTTCTCACTTTTTTTCTTTCAGCATGCACACTTTGTCTGAACTGGCTCCAAAGAATTGCTCGTTTTTTGCGATGGCACAAAACAGTTCCATGATGCAATTAACTTCATCTCCCATATTATGTTGCCACTTTCTGAAAGCACCTTAACATAAAACTGCTAGCCTTTGGTATAGCAGCAATAAACAGCCATCTTTATTACATTTTATTAAATGTTTAGGAATAGGAAGCAGAATATACTTTATTCAATCACATAAATGATCGTAAAAGTGCAAACAATACATACAATAACAAGCATTGGCATAGCCAATAGGTCTCGCCTTTTGAGACCTTAAAAGTGTTTAGCCATGCAGCACATTATCCTGGGTGCTGACCCACTAGGGATTGAAGGGCTATACAAATGTTATGTTGCAAAGTATTTAAAAAGTCGGAAAAATGTGGTGAAATAGTGCATTTTTTCAGCTCACATTTCCAAAACTAGGATGTAACAAAAAAAAAAAAACCTTCTTGAAACCCTGGTGGAAAGAAAATGGCAAACAAGTACTCGGGTGTGTGTGTGCCCGGAAAGCTGTCTCAGACCGCGCTGCCACACACGACGGGGGGGGGAGGGGGGGGGGGTCTGAAGCCCTTTGAGCCCAATGGGCGTTGCGCGCCTGGTGAGCGTGGTGGCTGGAGAGGAACTGGCACGACCAGGAGAGGGGACGGAGCTCCGGTGAATATTGGGGAAGAGGGAAGGACTGCTGCTGTGCTCGAAGAAAGGTGGTTCTGAGCTGATTGTGTATCCATTCCTTCCCACTCTGCTTTGCCAGTGACTACGGGTACGAGGAGGTGCCGAGAATACTGCAGTCAGCTAAGCATACATGATTAAAATCATAAATCAAAATAAATATAAATCCTTCTTGCTTGCTATTTGAATACAAGATAGAACCTACATGACCCAACGAAAGTGGAGAATGTTGATTGCCTTCTAAAAATGTTTCAAAACACCAGCTGCCCAGGCTGAACAGAAAATAGCGTTTTTATTAAAAACGTGGTATAGAAGGACTGTAACAACTGGACAGAGCCTCTGAAAACCTACATAGGTTCACAGCAAAGAAGTGCCTTTATTGCCAAGTCAGTCATTAATCCTGTTAACGTCTGCTGTGATATTTGATTTCCGGGAAGGCCAACTCAGCCTTTCTTCCTTCCAAGGTAAGTAAACTGGGTACCATTAAATTGGGCAACAGTAACATTTATTCTTTGCAGCGCTTTGAAGCAAGAGGTGTGTGGAAACAAAAGCTTCATAAAAACAATGTTAAATTATTAAAATTACCATAATGATCAGAGTTTGCTAGACTTTAGTCAACAGTTTCTTCAGAGTGAATTAAAAATGTTGCCGGTCTTGGAATCTTGAGACCTGGACTTTGGCAGATCAACTCGCGAGCTCTGTGAACAACATTAGCAGATCTGCCTTTGAGCCATACTTCTGTCTCTTTGTCACACTGTTTCAAAACTCCAAACAATTTATTCTTTTAAACTGCTCCTACTTTCCTCTTGTTATTATTGTCTGGGACTCGCCTTTGTTTGCCTGAGTGCAGTATAAAAGCTGCTCATTCTCTCACCCGTTAGCGCTGACCTTGTGAACCCACCTCAACTGTGACAAAGTGTCACACATCGATAAGAAAACCGAAACAGCAACTAAAAAACTCAAAATGAATGTGGAGTAATGAGGCTATTGCCTCGGTATCCAAAAACTCATCACTGTCGGAAGGCATCTGACAGACGAAGACAAAGAACAGCGACCCGTTAGGGGTTGGGAGCCTGTGATCTCCCACAGGCCACTGGGGGAATCAGGCTTTTGTTATAGCTGCCATCTAACCCGATGACAAGAGCGCGCAGCCAGTTGTCGCGGTTTCCAACCAGCAATACTTCACATGTTGGCGCCCGTAGGCTTACTTATGAGAAGTAAAGTGAAACTACAAGTCCCAGAATGCTTAGTACTGGTAGCAGAACACAGAGGACTGGATGAAGGTCAGTTTTATGAAGTGAGATGATTTCGCTGCTATGTTTTGCTGGCAGGTTACTGTCTCTGCGGGATAGTAAGATTGTCACGTCCATTGGTCAGCCACATACTGGCACACCGGACCGAGTCTAACCTCTACTTACGTTTCAGTTGAAAACACAGCGCATGCGTCATGAGTCACCCTTGCCTCTCCCAGTTCTAAAACGTTCCTGCCCCTTTCTTTTGCCCTGCCGAGCTGTCAGAGGCACTCGCCAGTCTATTAATATTACCATGTATCTGTGCACTCCGGCGCTGACTGATCAAGCGTAACTTTCAACGCAATACTGACTAGAAAGAATTGGTAAATTGTGGAAAAAAGTCGTCTGGAGCTATTTTTGAAAGCAGCAGTTAATCCCATGTGCTTCTTAAAAGCTTGACCGATGGCGGAGCCTTCCGCCCCACGCAGGGGAGTCACTGCCGGCTGATGCACAACACACAGCGCTCTTATGACCCACATCACCCAATGCTTCGCCGGCAGTGTCACAGAAGCAGTACGAACCTAACCGGGTTGTTTTTCCCGTCTGATGAAATTAGGCAACTCCTTTCGTGGGGTGACCGCAGTCTGTAGCATTTGTCACAGCAGCACGGACTGGTGCAAGCCTGCGGGAGCTTTCCAAGGAGGAAAGGGGAGGGGAAAGAGAGTAGGTGGGGTTGGTGGGGATTAGAGGCGGAATAAGGTCTTCAGAGTCTTCTGCAACAGCTGGCTTATTTTCTCCTTCCTTTCTGCTACGTACCAGAGCTACAGTTCACTGCATTTCCACAGACCCCCCCCCGTCAAAAAAAAGTAAGCTTGAGGGGCACTATACCTAAAACCAGTTTGAACTGGGTGAGCTGCATCAGTACATTTGATGAACCGAAGTTTCTCACTGCGCTCCTCACAAAGAGAAAAAAAACAAATAGACTAAAAAAACAATATGTCTGCCTCCCCAGGGTCAAGCATTGATCCCTCTCCTGTGTCGGAATGCCCAATTGTAACAATCAACGAGCACAGATTGTGCAGCCTCCACATGCACAAATGAGGAGTGCTTGGAGCGCAACTTGGGGATGAGTATACTGTTCAGTGCAGGGGCGTGGCAACAATGGGACGGCTGGCCGAATCGGTCACCATCTTGGAAGGGAGAATCATTTTACTTCGCAGCAATCGGGAACGTCCTGACTCCAAATAAAAAAATAGACAAACAACAGAGGAAGGGCCAGTCAACTCTCATCAAGAGGCAGAGATTGTGCATCAGCCGTGCTGCATAACTTAAACAAGCCCGCGAGTGGTGCGCGCGCTGTGTGAAACTCACACAAGAGCCCCTGTAAACGCAGGTCCCCGGAGGCTCAGTGGGCTATGCGTGTGGCGACTCCAGGAAGCGCCGGGCGCCATGATAAAAACAAAACAAGCCCGGGAGTGGTGCGCGCACGCGCGCTGCAAGGAATGCAGCTGCCACTCTGCGCGCCGATGCTCGCTCCCGCAAGCAAAACGCTGTGGGAGTGAACATTTGCAAAAGAGGTGGGACATGCGCCCGCCTTTTCCCATTTGCAGCCTCCCATTTCAAATTGACACAGCCAACCAAATGCGTGGGGGGGGGGGGGGGGAGTCAAACCCACACAGAAAAGTTTAGAGTGACTACATGAAGCCTCCCATAGAGCAACGCATGTGCGCTGCGTTAGGCTCAACCTAAAAAGCACATGATTAATAGCATATTTAAACAAGCATTGGCATAGCCAATAGGTCTCACCTTTGGGACCTTATAAGTGTTTAGCCATGCAACAGTTGATGCAACAGTTGATGTTGTTGCACCAAGGATATTGTGCTGCATAACTAAATACTTATAAGGTCCCAAAAGGGAAACCTATTGGCATTGAAAATGCAATAGGTCTCGCCTTTGATTAAGTTAAAGCCATTTGCTTTGCTAATGGTATTTATAGCAAAGCAAATGGCTTTAACTTAATCAAAGGCGAGACCTATTCGATATGTGCAGTTATGAGAGGAATGCATTTTGTTTTTAGCTCTGCAAAGGCTATTTTATAGTTGACTGATTACTGCAATGATGAAGGCTTTGCCAGGCTTTTATTAACGGAGCATGTACAGCGGTGTTAATGCTGTTATGTGACTCCATTGTAATGAGCCGGCTGAGGCGTTGCCAGGTATTTATGTATTACTGTTTGTGTTGGGAGGTGGGGGGGAATTAATCAAGCCCAGCGCCAGCTGAACGGAGCGCAGCATCCAGCTGCCACTGGCAATTTAAACACAAGAGATGCATCACCTGGTGAGAAAAAGGAGGGACGCCGAGGGAGATGGAAGGAAGGGAGACAGAGAAAGGGAAGAGCGGGATGGAAGAGAGAGCGGGAGAAAGAGTGGGCAAGCGACGAGAGAGGGGTGGAGGAGCTGAGACGGCAAGAGAACGTGGGATGAGTGGGAACAGGGAGGGGGGGAGCAGGGCGAGAAAGGGCGACCGCGGAGCCAGCAGAGGAGAGAGAGGGAACAAACAGAGAGAGAGGAGGCAAGAAGAGGGAGAGGGGACAAACCGAGAGAGAGGAGGGAAGAAGAAAGACGGAGTGAGAGGGAACATAGAGAGAGAGGAGGCAACAAGAAAGTCTGAGAGGGAGAGGGAACATACAGAGAAAGACAGAGGAGGCAAAAAAGAGAGAGGGAACATACAGAGAGGGGGCAACAAAGAGGGAGAGGGAACATACAGAGAGAGAGAGAGAGGAGGCAAGAAAGAGGGAGAGGGAACATACAGAGAGAGGAGGCAAGAAGAAAGACTGAGAGGGAGAGTGAACAGAGAGAGAGGAGGCAAGAAGAGGGAGAGGGGACATACAGCGAGAGAGAGGAGACAAGAAAGACTGCTAGGAACAGGCGCTGGGGCGGGAGCCCTGGCAATGGGATAGGGTGGAAGAGGGAGGGAAGCAAGAGAGAAGACGACGGAAACTGGTTTTGGTATCATTTGTTTCGAAATGATCTTTGCAATGCGGTGTGTGCACGCGTTGCTGTGTGGTGATTTAAGCACAACCGACCACGCATTCTGTGACGCACTCTTTGCTTGTGGATGCGCAGGAGCTGGCATATAGAGTGATCGGAATATATACTGCGGAGAGGGTGGGTGGCTTGGTCTTTGGTGGTCTTGTCGAACAGCCTCGCCACTTTCGAGAACGGAGAGCTGTGAAGGGAGCCCTTAATACACAGCGAAGGTGGGGGGGAAGGGCGGTGAAGCTTCTGACATCTGCATGACAAAGCTGGCGGTGTGAGGTCTGAAGCACACACTGACCTTTGCACTGGGTGAAATGGAGAAACAAGGAGGGAGACATCGGGAGCGAGACGAAAGTGGGAAGAGAAGTGAGGGGTGAATGGAGCGACCGAGTGGTGCGCGCGTGACTAACTATAACAAGACAAGCCCGGCTTCAAAAGTGGTGCGCGAGCGAGCACCCGCCGTGGCGAAAGTGAAAGCAGCATATGTTTCCAATTAACGCGACGCGGCAGGGGAGGGGCGGAGGAGCGTTCAGACAGCAAGCGAGAGGAAAGCCAGATGGCGCCTGATCGGGCGCTGAAAGCTGGCGGCTGCGCGCGTGCACGCGATCGTGAACGCAAGCTGGAGGCCAGCAAAAGCGTGGGGTAGCACTTTGAAAACCCACTTACTAAATGTCTCGCAGAGCACCGCATGCGCTGGCTCAGGCGAGACCTAAAAATAATTAGGCCTGGACATCTCAGAGGATATTTAAAAAAAAGACAACAGCAAAACAAATTACATCCTCAGTTAACAACTGCAAAAAAAAAAAGGGGGGGTCTCTACTGTCTAAAATTATGCCGCCTCAGCAAGGGTATTAAAAAGCACTTAGAATAAAAACACTAAAATCTACAAAAAAGGACAAAGCACAACAAGGATTGGATCGAATACCCATCACAAGGACAAATGCAAATAGAAGCCCTATCATATCAACACAGGGGGGAAAACACAATTGACAACGTATGACCCCCAACCTAAAACGCATAAAGAAGGCCCTTTCTCAAAGCCCAGCTACTTTAAGCAGACAAGGCTTCGGGCCAGGAAAGGTTTGAAGCGCCATGTATTCCCATATAGAATGTTTCATAAGTGTCTCCTGCTCCTTTTCAACTCGCCTTTTAGCCATAAACAAGGATTTCACCTTAGATCTGCTTATGACGGATACATTGTAGAAAAAGATGAGGCAACCACAGGTCTTCGAAAGCTCTTTTAACATATGAGAGCCAGGGTATATGGAGGCCCTTATCACATTGTAGGCAATCTTTAATAAGGTGGTTAAGGTTTACTCTATCAAATTGGCCCCCTTTAGCCTATGGCTGACAGTGTGGCAGAATATCAGAGTCCTCTAAAATGGCATGTACTCCAAATCTATAGCGATGAACCTTTCCCTGCCGCCCCGGGAGCTGGAGGCCCTGCAAGCACGCTATTCCCTGCACTGGTCCGCAGATACCGTCCCCTACCTGGGTGTACGACTGGCCCCGACCCTACAGGCCATGCGTACTTCTAACTACTCTCTCCTTCTTTCTCACATCCGCACTGAGTTGCAGAGGTGGAAACACCATCAGATCTCTTGGCTGGGGCGAGTGGCAGCTATTAAGATGATAATACTCCCCAAAATTCTCTACTTATTTCAGACGCTTCCCCTGCCGCCCCCAACCGGTTGGATTCATAGGGTGCAGTCGGAGCTTTCCCATTTTATCTGGCAAGGGCGCAAACCACGACTCAAACGGATGGTTGGATTCCTCCCACCCCACGAAGGGGGCCTGGGAATCCCGGATCTCACGCTTTATTTTTACGCCACACAGCTCCGCTACTTGGTAGAGTGGAGCCGGGCTGAATCTGAAAAACATTGGCTCTTCCAGGACCGAGCCGTAGCCGGCACGTCACTCATGAAGATTCCCTTCCTATCGAAGACTCACCGCCCTCCCAATCTTTACGCCTCCGAAGTGACTCGTTCACTTCTCACAGTCTGGGACCGGACCAACATACGACATAGCCTTACAACTTTCCCATCTCCGCTCACATCATTGGTGGACAATCCTGATTTTGGCCCCGGGATGGGCCATCAGCCCTACCGCCTGTGGAGGGAAGCCGGTTGTCGGGCATTAGGTCTTTTGTTTGCCAAGGGAGACATCATCCCCTTCCCACAGCTCCGGGCAGACTACGGCCTACCGGAATCCGAACGCATGCATTACTTACAAGTCAGACACTGGGCTATGCATTCTGATAACCGATCCCAGGCCACTAGACTCCTTACCACATTCGAACGGTGGCTCATCACGCGGACCTCCGATAGGAGGTTAATCTCAGACCTTTATAAGATGCTTCTGTCCAGATATACCCATACTTACCACGCGGGTTGCGCGCGCTGGAAGGGAGACCTGGGTCGCCCCCTTAGTCCTGCAGAACGGGAGGGTGCTTGCTACCGAGCGCGCCATACCGCAACACACATAGGCCTCACTGAGACCCTCACCAAGTTGGTTTATCACTGGTATTACACCCCGGTGAGGCTACACCAAACTGACCCGACGCAAAGTCCTGACTGCTGGCGGGGTTGTGGGAAGAGAGGCACACTGGTTCATTTATTATGGGACTGCGAATATCTTCAGGACTATTGGAAGCACATTCTTGATGATGTGGACAAACACCTCGATACTGAAATCCCTAGGCTCCCCGCTTATGTCCTCCTGGGGGTGCCTAATCCACTCACTTACCCACTAAAATCTAGGCGCGGGAAGCAGATAGCTATAGCACTGGGCACAGCAGTTCAGAATATATTAATTCACTGGAGAACCCCCCGCATACCTACACACTCCGGATGGTACCAACGACTATGGCACGTACTAGGTATGGAAAAGATTTCCCTCACACTAGCCGGGAAGGGTTCCTCCTTTAGCGACTTGTGGCAGCCGTTTCTCTCACTACTCGCGCAAGAATTCCGGGAGCTTTACTGCCCGAGATATCTTCGTCTGTTACGCCTTACGTCACCAGACACCCCTGCATAGGCTGGCTTGCCTGCAGGACTACTGATCTGCTTGGCACGGCGCTACTTTGTTAATATGGACCGGGGAGGGTGGGGGGTGGCTCTTTTTAAGTATTTTTCTTTCTTTCTTTTCTGCTTTCTAGGGAGGTGGGTGGGATTGTATTTGTATTTGTACTTTTCTCTTTTTCTGTTGCTTTTGATGTAAAAATGCACTGCTTAGCATTGCTGTTGGACCATGTAGTCCGGCTTCTGTGAACTTGTCTTTTTGCAGTGTGCAATAAAAGAATTAAACCATAAAATGGCATGTACAATTCCTCATGACAAACATAACTGGGATGGGGGGAGGGCACGAAAGACGTCGAAGTCCACGATGCTCCTCCATTTGCAGAGCACTGTGGTCAGCATATCCCCAGACCCCGGCCCCTCGTACGGAACCACCGCCACAAAATGTTGTCTATCAATTTTTAACATGGGGGGAGTGGCCTTCTTCCAATCACCAAAGAGATGTTAAATAGAGCATCCACGGACTGCCTAAATTATTGTCTACGTATTGAAAGGTTTCTACTCCAGCAATACGATGAAACGAAAACTATTTCCATATAGGGAAAACGATGTATCATCTGTAAACTACTGCCCTTAATACTCAAAGTTCTCAAGGTGGAGCTGCACAGCCCACAAGCCATGAAAACTGGATTCTAACTGTAGCTCTGTCATAAAATATGATTTTTTTTCTTCTAACTCTAGCTCCTATACAACATTTACCCAGAATCAAATGAAGATTCAGTCATGCGCCAAAGTACCCCCATGCCTTCACAGTGCCTGTAGTGGCAAGGGTTGATTATGTGGTGGTTATCCTTCAACCAAACTCTGGTGCTATTAAGCACCCTGGTTGAAAATGGTTCCCTTTTTTAAATACAGGCACGATTATAGAAGACTATAATTTCGGAATACAGTTCCCAGTAATAATACTAAAACATTAAGGAGCAGAGGGACCCACAAATCGGTGTTGCACTTAAATATATCCATCAAGACCTCTTCTGGCATGGGCGTTTTGCCAGAGACACATTCCTGTAAAGCTCCTGAACCCAGCACAATAGACAGACGGGGCACTGACACATCATCAACACAGATAGTAGTAACATTGTTGTGACAGCGATTCTGTGGATATATACCAGAGAGGTGAGTGACCCATTGATCAGATGTAATGTGGACACTTTTAAAACTTGTTGACCTGTCATCACAGGCCATTAAAGAAAGTAGTGCTCCAAAATGCCTTGGTGTCTCGATTTACACAGGCCATCGACATCTGATTTCACCTTAATTCTTTGAGTTCCCTCTTCCTAAATTTGATTGCTGCCTTGTAGGAGGTGCGACAAGCAGTGATGAGACTAGTGTCCCTCGGTGTAGACTTCAAAACTGCCCATACACGTCTTCTAGCAGGCAAACAAGCTGCATCAAGACATTTAATGGTAGAGTTGAGCTTAGTACACACAGGCTTTAAAAGGGATGCATTATTTAATCTTACAAATCGTGTTGAAGCTGGCGTCCAACAAAGTCTCATTAACCCTGCACGTCAGGCAAAGTTCAAAATGACTGTAAAGCTTTTGGACTAGAGAATCCAATACTCCCTCAGGATCTTTTAATCTCCAAATCAACCTGAGTCCATGGATGAAGTCGACATGACGAAGGTGTCTCCAGGAAGGCAATCCAATCTTGGCACTGGAGGGAGGATCTCGAAAGCAATAGGATTATAATCGCTATATAGATTCTCAACCACATTACAAAAGGACACATAATTAGAAAGATCCTGAGAGAGAAAAATATAATCAGCCACCAATTGGCACCCCCGGACGGTGTAAGTAGGGACGGAACTACATCCGTTAAGGTCCATACTTTTTACAAGCCCATGCTCACAACCATAGTTAGAAAGTTCTGAACCCCTTGGGTCTCGAGTTTCTATTACCAGAGCATCGACACCACAGGGGGCCATAATGATTAAGAATGGAAACTCATCCTGTAATTTAGCGCTGAAATCAAAACAAATAGCCAAAGGCACCCTGCTGTGCGGAAAATGCTTGGCAACAATCAAATTATCCACAAAAGTAAACAACAATCTGAAATTACTAATATTAGAATAAGAAAATCATAGTTACAAAAATTAATTTAAAACAACCAAAACCCCCTGAACATGTGACCTGAAATCTCTGGATAGAGCAGGAATTTGTTTAAAGAGATAATACTGAAATGTTCAAAGATAGCTTAAACCATGCACAGAGGATCTCCTTATCCTTGCCAGAGCTGGAAGGAAGAGCTGGAATCGAGTGATAGTCAAAACCATTTACAGAAAAGACTATTCACAGCCCAGTTTTCTTGGAATAAAACAACGTCAACAGATCTATGAATGGTATCCACTCCTCAGAACTCAGTTTGGCTTTTGGGCCATCGGTGTTCCAGCTTAAAATGTTCAAAGTTGGAATTAGATTGGGTGCCCCAGAAGACAGAGCTGTGGGTTTCTCTCCAACGGACTCAAGGCAATTTGTTAAAGACATCTGTGCTAGTCAATTCAATCTAAACTTGCTAAAGGAAGAAATTAATGAAGTGTGACACTAAAGTCAATTAAACGGATGCACAGAGTGTGGGATATACTCCCTAGTGATTCATTTGTAAAAAAATAAGTGCCGGAGATCTCATCAAGAGGCAGCTTGCACCAGCCCATTTCTCCTGTTAGTGTCGCCTAAAACAGAACCAACTACTAACCATGAAAGTGGGGAGAGGGCGTGGCATATTGGCCAGAGCTGCCAACTTTGGAGCTGGGGAACCAAGTTCGAGTCTCAGCATTGGCTCAACTTCCTGTGATTCTGGGCAAATCACTTAATCTACCCGTGCCTACCATAAATGAATGTGTCCCACACCAGTGCTTTTCATGAGCACTAGTAAAGAAGATTAAGTGCCGGTGCTGAGCACCGGAAACCACTGGCTCAAATTAAGCACGGATACTCTCTGATCTTGGGCTGTACATCTAAGGGCTTGTAGAAATAACCAAGGGGCAGAGCTTCAATGCAAGATTCATGCTTGTGGTGATATCTGTGCTGTGCAACGAAGGTGTGCACGTAAATGGGCCTGCGGAAATAAACAACTATACAAAAACCTACTAGTCTTGCGCGGAGGGCCCACCCAGAACACTCTACAGGCAACCAAGATTTCATCAGAATCGTAATTAAAACTCAATAAGGCTCTCAGCTGGCAACACCGGAATGTTTGCCAGAATTAGAACATAGGGGCATGCATCCAGTGGGAGGCTTAAAATGGGCAACTTTCCAGAAGGAGAGACCAAGTCTGGCACCATGGTGGGCTCATGATTAGCAGCCCAATCGACATACTATCAGTGGTTGCTAGATGTGAAAGAGGATGAGGAGGCACAGTGTCCGTGATGTTCTCCCTGATGGGGCCATATCTGGAATTCGCCTGAGGGGGAGCAGAATTAACGACTTGCAGAGGAGGGTGCAAGTGGGAGCTGGAAGTGACTTCAATATTACCAACCTGCCTCTGTCCCTTATTATAATCAACTGCTAATCCCACTACTACTTTGGCTTTATGTCCTCACCCCTGCAGCAAAGACTCAATTCTGTCAGATCTGGCAGATAAAGGAAGTAAAAGTTCCTTGAGAGCGGAACAAACCATGGAACAGGATTTGTTCAGCAATGCTTCCTCTAAAAAAGGAAGACCATCTTGCCCAGCGCAAATATTTGCAACCTTTCCCTTAGATTTTGGGGTGGGGGGTGTTGAACTGACTTCCTATAACATTTGTACACAGGATCAATTATGGGGGAGCCGGAAGAGCCCTGTTCGCCCTCAGTCGTTGAGTGGTTCCTCTGCTCAGAGACTGCTGCATCTTCAATAATAGCGGTGGAGCTGGGAAGAGAAGATTGTGGGGAGGGAGAGATATTGCCATCCCAGAGCCTCCTTTCTGCCAGCTTGATCTCTTTTGAAAGCACCCCCACTGCCGGTGCCAAAGGAATGTCAATAATGGTTCCCGTAGGCACAATTGCAGGTATAACAGAATTGCATGAGATTTTGTGCTTACCCATCGTTAAAGGGAACTTCCCAGGAAAGAGTGAGCCCTGCCCAGTCTGGTTCTGCCACGGTCGGGAGCAGACTGGCCCGCTCTTTGCCTGGGCACGTCCGTGCTGAGGGCCTCGAGCCTGGCTTATGAAGATCCTCTCCGTCTCCAGACCACAGGGGATACTGGTGTTTGGTGTCTGGGCCCCTTTCACAACAGGGCTGAAGAGAGCGTCTCCCCACACTGTGGGCCTTGAGCCTGGCCTCTGAAGATCCTTTCCCTGTCTCCAGACCACAGGGGATACTGGTGTTTGGTGTCTGGGCCACTTTCACAACAGGGCTGAAGAGAGCGCCTCCCCACACTGTGGGCCTTGAGCCTGGCTTATGAAGCTCCTTTCCACGCCTCCAGGCCCCAGGGGAGACTGGTGTTTGAAGTCCAGGCCACCGTCACAACGGGGCTGAAGAGAGCACTATTTAATGTTTCATTTTAGTAATCATTCGAAAATGTCTAAAAAGAGCTCTCCACATTGCTGGTAAACAGCAGCAGCAGAGCACTTTAAAGTGCAACCCTAGAAAAACTAGAAAGAAAATAGCATGAAGGAAAAGAGAAGCAAAACAGTGCTTTGGAAGCATCGGACTTGTGTTACAGAGAATAACTAGGGAACAAGCCAAACCTTTCATTACATCCATGGCAAGAAAGCCCAACAATGGTCAACAAACGCAGCGGTCAATCAATATTTTCATGATAATCATCCCCATGTAAATAATCCTCAATTAGATACATTGCATGGAAATATATCCCACAAAAACATGCACTGACTAAGCAGGTAGGTCACACCTTGGCATGCTAGTGGGAGTTATTTTTTATTAAAAGAATATAACACAAAAATACACACAAAAAAACCTGCCACAGAAAGTAAAGAATATGCTCTTGCAACAATAAATGTCAGTAAAAAAAAAAAACTAACAAAAAAAAAAGAAAACAGCCCCTGCATATAAATTTTGACAGAACAGTAAGGGTGTTTGCTAGGAGGCAAGTGGACTTAGAACAGGCATTGAACCCATTTTAATTTCAACACATCATAGAAAAATATGATTCTTATTAGATCAAAGTATTTTTTTTTTTAAATAACTAATTTTTTTGGGGCATTTTTAAGAACAACAACAACGTAGAGATCAAAGTAAATTTAATATTGGCTTTAATTTACTGCAACCTAAAGACAGTTTAATTACACACAAGAAACAACAAAAAATAAAAAGGATACATAATGGAAACAAGCATTTGCAATGCAATAGGTCTCGCATTTACGCGAGTTGGAGCTATTGGCATTCAAAATGTCAATGCCTTTTTATTTATGTTTTGGTTTTTAAAATATAAATAAAAGGCATCGTCATTTACAATGCCAATAAGTCAAACTTGCGTAAATGCGAGACCTATTGCATTACAAATGGTTGTTTACACTGGTTATGTGGTTTGCACTTCCGATATTGTGAGGTTTGTGTAAAAATTACATTTGTTTTGCATTTTGGGTGGAGCAAAAAGCGACACAGATACCTTCAAACCACTGAAAACTTCTCTACCAAAATCAGTAATGAAATTTTTTGAAGAATGCATATGCCGCAATCCAATAAACTACATACAAATAAAATGTACACGGAACTAAAGAAATTGCATACGATTTTACTGTTACCCCTGTACTTATAATGTTGACCTTTTCATCATGAAGCAGTTTCTTTAATCTTTCAACGCTGTTTGAACCCACATTTATGCGGTCACATTTCACTGGGCAAGGATAGAAAATGGATGCTTTAATTCGTAGAAAATGGGTGAGTGAACACGAAGCTGCTGAGTGTCTTTTCACTCACCAGCACGTGACACCGAGCTGCCTGCAGCCCTCGCAGTGCAGAGCTGGGGGCTCTTTGTATAGCTACGAGTTTAGCCACCTAAAGGGCCCCTCAAAGAGCGCAGCCACAGGGGTCATGCTGGAAACGTAGGCATACAGTTCAGTGCGAAAAGAGACACTACAAGTCCCAGAATGCAAAGTGCTCATGGCTCAACAGCTACGACCGAGCGAAGGAGTCGCAGGGCTTGAGGTATCTTGATAGTAGAGACCTACACTTGTGCACAGGCAGGGAAATGTGCAGACCGGGGAAGGAGGGGGAGGGGAGAGGGCGGGGGCGGAACTCGGCACAGATACTGGGAACATTGTAGAAAAAAAACAGAAAAAGGATAACATCGAGGGCACTTTTTATGGGGAGAGGGGCGAGACGAGGCTCTCGGGCACCGAAAATTTCCCGGAAATCAAGAGACTGGTGCCAGAGTTTAAGCCTAAAGAGATTACAGCGCAGAGCTAAACTCGTCGAAACAACAAGGGAAAGAAGTTACCGCTAGATGCGGAGTGTACCCGAACTTTACCGGATTAAAAACCACAGGCCACCCAGTGTGTGAACACCTCACCTGCCCAGCGAGGGGCGTGCTGATGACAAGCCACCCAGTGCGCGAACACCTCATGGAAGTAAGCGCTATTTAGGCCTTGGTTGTGCGCCACACGTTGCCCTGAGGCACTCTGGTAGTAAGCGCTATATAGGGCTTGGTTGTGCGCCACGCGTTGCCCTGAGGCACTCTGGTAGTAAGCGCTATATAGGGCTTGTATGTGCACCACACGTTGCCCTGAGGGGCTTTGTGTTTACAATGACCCAGAAGACTCACAATTCACCAGTTAAAGGCATCCCTGTACACACCACATTTCATCCTCGAAAACTGCCTCTGCGAGCACCTTTGCTGAACTTGACCTGTGCGTTGTTCCTCAGGGGCCTCTGATATGGCTCTACCCCTAACCAGAGTAACAATGGCCGTCGCCTCTTTGTGCTTACAGTGGTCGAGGCAGAGAGCGCGAGGCGGAAGAAGAGACAGGCAAACTCTGCCGCACTGCCAAGATCTGAGACATAGGCGCTCCCATTCGGTCTTGAAAAAAATAAACAATGGCCTGCCAAGATGAGCAATTACACCAGGATGGTTGGATATTAGGATGAATTGTCTTGAACCATTACAGCTGAGCGCATACGCCAGGAACGCCAGCACACACATATAATGAGGGCCAATGGGCAGCTTTATCCTTCTGTTTATGGAGACGAATATTTAAATGAAACTAACTATTCCCCACCCAGGAGGCGGAAATTGTCCTTTAAACAACTGCAAACCTCGGAAATGACAGTGTTAATTCAAGCATTTACAATGCTATAGGTGTCGCAATTGCGAGTTTTTAACCTGTGGCATTGTAAAACAAGCGCTCGCCATCTGTTTTCACTCAGCAGCTTGTTTATATTTGCATCGCGCTTTCACTTTCACTGAAAGCGCAATGCAAAAATAAACACGGGGCTGAGTGAAAATACATGGCCCCCATAAAGATAAGAAATTGCTTTTCGACAGTCGGAAAGCAGACGAGCCAGTCCGGGTGGGCCGGCACAAAAAGCCAAAGGGAGGCAACCCAAACATCTAATTTCCAATGGCAGGCCACAGTTTACCACAAACGGTGACGCCAGCCAATGGAAAAGAGGGGCGGGGCTTCAAGCCCTTTTCTCAAACTCCTCATTAACAATAAATCTCGCCGAGCGAGCAGCGCATGCGCTGCAACGCTAGGCGAGACCTAAAAAGCAGTGGCAACGTAAAGTATTGCCCCACCAGCCCTAGCACTGAAGTAGACTTCTATTTAGGAGATGTGCGCAAGTGATCTAGTAAAATGCAGTCACTCAATGTGCCAGAAAGCCAATGGCTGTAGTGGGCAGACCCACTGCAACACAGGATATGCTGTGATGAGCAGAAGCCAAATGTGAATGACAGGATAACAGTCGAATGGATAAAGATGACTGACCCTAAGCACCTCTGTGCAAGGTATACATTCATGTATTTTTTTCATTTATGAGCCATTTTGATTACACAAGGCTATCGAGGCCAGACCAAAAAAGCAAGTAGGAAACGTGCTTTCTTCTATAAATAGGACTAACGTTTGGACATTAACAAGTGTAAGTGTATCGTATGTTGTGCTTTTTAGGTCGAGCCTAGCGCAGCGCATGCGCTGCTCTATGGGAGGCTTCTTGTGAGCACTCCACACTGTTCCTAAACTTCTTCGTGGGAGTTTGTTAACTCCCACATATTCTATTGGCCTTTGCGTGTGGCTTTCAGTAATGAAAGCACGCAAATGGCCAAAGACGGCTGCATGTCCCGCCTTTTCTTTTAACGTTAACTCCCCTGGCCTAGGGGTCTCGGGAGCGAGCAGCGGCGCGCATTGTGCCAGCTGCATACTTCCCTTATCTTGATCTTGGCTCATGTTCCTAAGTAAACAAAGCACGGTCGCTTTCGCGGCCGCGCTTGTTTCAACTTTGGTTTTATCCCTCTTTCAAAACACTGGCGTCCGAAACTAGCTCATCTGTCTGTACCCAGATCAGAAAAGCCACCCTACATTTCTAATACTTAAGCTCAGATTACCATGGTTGCCACCTGAGCATGAGAAAAATCAGACCATAACCTTCCGATAGGACTATGTTTAGGGTATAGATCTGGGACTGTAAGGTTTGTGCTCTTGGACGCCTTCTAAATTTAGTGTAAACACTACAGTCCTGTTTTATAAACTTGAAGCTACATACCTGCTAAGTTTTTGGTTTGCTTTTGTGTGACATTTCTTTGTTTTTCGTGCGATTGTAGGTGACGCTTTGACATTTTACTGCGAGCACAACAGTTTATCTCCTTGTAATGAGATACATTTCTAATATATCCCTGCTGTGCAACGTAATGGTCTGTAAGTAGCCTTAAAACAGCATCAGTGACGGTTCCAGCCTTATCGAGTCTGCGCGATCTTTGTATTGCAGTCTCCAACATCTTGGCATTTCAGTTATCGCTTTATTTCTCCACATCTGTACCAATCTCAATAACCCCTATGTTCTCAGTTCACCCCTGCAGCTGTGGATACTCTAAAACCCTCATATATAATAAACGCAGAGCACATTGTGGTCAATATTTCTAATCATCTTCCTACTGGATTTATTTTATTTTTTTACCGGAAGAACATACTTTTATTTAAGGAGATGGCCACGTTTCTTCACAAGTAAAATTTGAATCCAAAATTATTTTGTGGGTTAATCTTGCTCTTAAAAATAATTACATAGAAGAGTAAGAACAGTCATGTTTCAAGTTCTTATATATGGTAAGAGAATTAGCCGACTGTATAAGAATGAAAGAAAAACGCAAAAACCGGTCAAAATTATTTACTGGCTGGCAGGAAGGAAACCAGTACTGCCTTGCTAAACCAGAACACACTAACACTACCTATCAGCTGTCTTTCTTTAAGCTGTATCCAAGCACAGTTATTTCTTGGCTGTTTTAAATAATAATGACATTAAAGAAAGAAAAAACTAGACCTATCTTACAGTTGTATAAATATTCCCAATACTTTTAGGCAATTTGCTAGATTCGCTCTCCATAATATAGTTTTATGTCAGATAAACAATGCCAGCCGAGTGGAAAATATATTTCAGCCAATGTCTTGATTGTAGTCCATTCCAGCCACCCATGACTATTCAAAGTGCCCCTCAAGACACTTAATTTGAGTGTAATTAGAAGTAGCATATAGGTTAAGAGCCGTAGGTTTAGCCCAGATTGTGTTTTGTGAAAGCGTTACTGTTTAGCAAAACTCTTCCTGTAAGATAGATTGCTTCCTTTTTAATGCGTACACTTTTTATTTATATTTACGTAGTAGGGTTTTTATCTGCACCAAGGACAAACTGTGAGCGCAGTACAAAAATGGACGTTGCAGGAAATAGCTGGCTCCATCCCAAACCCTTCCTTTGCTCGAGTGTGCTTCCATTCACTGCTGTGAATGGACAGTGAAGCGTTCATTTTTAGGTCGAGCCTGAGCTAGCAAATTAATTATGACATCGCCACCACAGCATCACCCAGCGCCACCTCAATGCCAGAAAGCATCACCCAGCGCCGCCACAGCGTCACCCGGCGCCGCCACAGCGTCACCCGGCGCCGCCACAGCGTCACCCGGCGCCGCCTCCGCGTCACTCGGCGCCGCCTCCGCGTCACTCGGCGCCGCCTCCGCATCACTCGGCGCCGCCTCCGCATCACTCGGCGCCGACACAGCATCACTCGGCGCCGACACAGCATCACTCGGCGCCGACACAGCATCACTCGGCGCCGACACAGCATCACTCGGCGCCGACACAGCATCACTCGGCGCCGACACAGCATCACTCGGCGCCGACACAGCATCACTCGGCGCCGACACAGCATCACTCGGCGCAGCCACAGCATCACTCGGCGCAGCCACAGCATCACTCGGCGCAGCCACAGCATCACTCGGCGCAGCCACAGCATCACTCGGCGCAGCCACAGCATCACTCGGCGCAGCCACAGCATCACTCAGCGCAGCCACAGCATCACTCAGCGCAGCCACAGCATCACTCAGCGCAGCCACAGCATCACTCAGCGCAGCCACAGCATCACTCAGCGCAGCCACAGCATCACTCAGCGCAGCCACAGCATCACTCAGCGCAGCCACAGCATCACTCAGCGCAGCCACAGCATCACTCAGCGCTGACACAGCATCACTCAGCGCTGACACAGCATCACTCAGCGCTGACACAGCATCACTCAGCGCTGACACAGCATCACTCAGCGCTGACACAGCATCACTCAGCGCTGACACAGCATCACTCAGCGCTGACACAGCATCACTCAGCGCTGACACAGCATCACTCAGCGCAACCACAGCATCACTCAGCGCAACCACAGCATCACTCAGCGCAACCACAGCATCACTCAGCGCAACCACAGCATCACTCAGCGCAACCACAGCATCACTCAGCGCAACCACAGCATCACTCAGCGCAACCACAGCATCACTCAGCGCAACCACAGCATCACTCAGCGCAACCACAGCATCACTCAGCGCAACCACAGCATCACTCAGCGCAACCACAGCATCACTCAGCGCAACCACAGCATCACTCAGCGCAACCACAGCATCACTCAGCGCAACCACAGCATCACTCAGCGCAACCACAGCATCACTCAGCGCAACCACAGCATCACTCAGCGCAACCACAGCATCACTCAGCGCAACCACAGCATCACTCAGCGCAACCACAGCATCACTCAGCGCAACCACAGCATCACTCAGCGTAACCACAGCATCACTCAGCGCAACCACAGCATCACTCTGCGTCACCACAGCATCACTCAACACCACCACAGCACCACCTCAGTATCAGCACAGCACCACCTCAGTATCAGCACAGCACCACCTCAGTATCAGCACAGCACCACCTCAGTATCAGCACCACCTCAGTATCAGCACAGCACCACTTCAGCATCAGTGCACCAGCGCAGGCCAACTCAGCATCACCTGAGCTCCTGCTTCACCCTGCATCACCTCGGCATCACTCAGCACCACATCAGCACAGCACCACCACAGCACCATCTCAGCATCCGCACCACCTCCTCATCAGTGCACCACCAGTGCAGCACCACCTCAGCAGCAATTCAGCACCAACGCAGCACCACCCCAGCACAGCACCAACTCGGCATCACTCAGTACCACCCGAGCACCACCTCTGCACCCCCTGAACACCAGTGCAGCACCACCACCTCGGCATCACTCAGCACCATATCAGTATCACTCAGCATCACCTTTGCACTAGTACACCACCACCTCAGCATCACTCAGCAACACCGGAGTATTATTCAGCATCACCTCCGCACCAGTCACCACCACCACCTCAGCATCACTCAGCACCACCTCAGCCTGCTCTCGGAATCTGGCATCTGTTGATTCTCCCCTAGCGTTCGTCCGCTGCTAGTGTTATAATACGGGTACTAGTTCGAAACTTTCACCCTCCGATTGTTTATGCCCCCTCAAAAAAAGCTATAACAAACAACCATTGAAACAGGCAGAAACAAGTTGCCAGCATTGCAAGGACAAAAGAAAACCGAGGACATTTTTATTGTAAATACTTTTTCTAATATGGTCATTCAGTTGTACATAAAGCCTTCTTGGTCATATATAAAGTAACAAAAATGCTTCCGACACTTTTTTATTATAACTTTTCAGCATGCTGCACAGCATCCACACTTCTCTACAGCACAGCTTAAAGACATTGGCAAAGTCAATAGCTCTGGCTAAACACTTATAAGGCCCCAAAGGCGAGACCTATTGGCTATGCCAATGCTTGTTCTGTATGCTTTCCCATTGATTCAATGAAGGTAACTGAGGATTGCAAATCCCACAGCAAACTAGGGTTTCATATGAAAATCTGCAACTGGAAACATGGTCTCCTAACATGAACCTCGGCTGTATTTCTAACACTGCTTTGTATCTAGATGTTGCAGCATGAATGAATTAATGATTTATTCATTTATTTAGCACACAAAACCTCAGAAAAAAGTGTCTGGGCACTTCTTAAATCACTCTACGAAGAAAGGGAGGAATAAGGTGCTGGCAGAAGAGATGTTCTTTGGCAAACAGGTGAGATTTCAGCCCTTCCTGAAGCGTTCGTAATTCGGTTGGGCACGAAGAGACATGGGCATGGCATTCCTTGCCTTGGCAGTCAGTACGGACAGCACTGACCACCCTGTCTGGTTCTTTTGTATTTGGGTACATTGATCAAATATTGGTACTTGGGTGGTAGAGAACGGACAGGAGAGTAGCAGGAGAACATGGTGGCAATGTATGAACCAGGTGTTGTGCAATAGTATTTAAAAAAAAAAAAAAAAAGTTTTTGTATTGTTGTGAAAGACTTTTGTATGTGATTTTAGTGGTCAGTTTGCCTGACTTTCCCCGTAACCTTTCACTTCTCCTACAATTAAACTAAGTTTCTTTTAAAGCTTCTGCGTACCAGGGGACTGTCTGTAGTATCCGTTTAGGGTGAAGGAGTTCCAGTGAGGCGGATAATCACTCATTTATCAGATTGGAATTGTTATCCGGGTCTGACACTGCAAGTGAGAAACAGTGTGTCGTAATTGTATCCTCCAACCATCGCAAACATCCACTAGGCTAGTCTGATAATGAGAAGAAAAGGAAGACCATGTCCAACTTTCTCTTTGCAGAGAAGGTGGAATGAAATTAGCTTATGGTCCGACCAAATCACCAGTGTCGGAGTATCCAAAAGAATGTTGGAGGGGTGGCAGAAGACCAGGCCCAATCTTTGTCTCAATGAATGAGTGAGGCCAGTAGACAAGGGTTGTGGATCTAAGGTAGCATAGGAATTGATCACATTTTGAGCTTATTTGATATTCACATTATCAAAATGTGGATTAAAGTCACCTGATAATAAATCGTCAGTATTCAAAGAACATGTGGAAAGGAGCTCAAAGTAATGCATTGGTCCTGGTGGTCTATTGATTAAAATGCATTTAGCAGCTGAATGGGCTGAGATCGTGCAAGTGACTGCTAAGTATTGAGCACTTTGAAACTCTCTGGAATAATACAGGCCATCGCTCCACCTCTTGTTTGGGTGATCTAAATATCTAATATGGCATTCTTCAGGTGTAGTCTGTTGCATCTCAGACGCAGAGTTCTCTTGAAGTTCTGTTTTGGTAATGAACAAATAGCCCAGGCCTTGATCTTTAACGAGTTCATAGCTTTTTAGATTGTGTTTAACTACGGATCGGGCATTTATGAGGGCGCACTTCACCCTCTTGTAAGGGCTCGGTGTTGGTTTAGCACGTTTGGGAAGTGTGGGTATTTTCATAAAACTATTTATAAGTTTCAGACAAGGAAGTAACTGACAGATGTTGTTTAGATAAGGGGGAGGGCAGTAGCTTAGTGGGCTAAAATGGCAAAAAAGCTAAAAGTCCCTAGCAGCCTTCCAGATGCAACTAGCAGCTTGCCTGGCCGAGGTACAGGCGGGCTTTCCTTTGGCGTACCTTCAATGCGTAATCGCGCCACACTCAAATTTAAATAGGGTTGTTAGTCATAATCTAGACCGCAACAGAGTTGAGGTGCAAAGTGCCTCCTTCCGAGATGGTGCTCTTGCTAGACAGCAAGTAAGGACTACCTAATGAAAGTGTAGAGAGCTCAGGAGAAGAAAAATACCCAAAACAGCTCTCCATATCTTGATTAAATGCAAGTAACTGTATCTGAATAACAGTAGCACACAAGTAGTACACAAGAAACAATTAAAAATGCCAAAGTAAAAAAAAAAAAAAAAAAAAAAAAAAAAGGAAAACGATCTTAAAACTAGGAAAATAAAATGTACACAGTCATAACAGGTCCTGCCGTGATAATCTTAGATGGTATTGGTTCAGGGAGTAATGCGCAAAAGCCTTTAAACTCACCACACCCGAGTATTTTAGTTCTTCAAGCTTGCCATTGGTGAATAGAGATTTCAAGTCCATTTACACCAAAATAAAGAATCTCAAAATTAAGGCAAAGTGTACACTCACACGAGGACGTTGTTAAGGGGCAAAGATTTTGGGAAAGTGGCTATTGATGATCTTCTGCTTAAGTCTCGAAGAAGACTTGTGTCATGTGCGACACCTTCTGCCAATGGTTTCTTTCCAGCCAACAGCTCTTTGCAGATGGATCTGGTACTTTCAATGTTTCCCTTAGGAGTATGGGCTTAAATGTTGAATTGTTGATTCCCGACAAAAGCAGAACACACACTAGCATAGCTTCTGTCTGGTCAACACCTCAGAGACCACTTTCAGCAATAATGATGTGAGACTCACAATCAATTAGGGAGACATGCCGTTGTGCTCCATTTATGTACTTCTTAGTCATCTTTTACGTAGTCGATAACATCATTTTACCCCAGAAGTCACACTCAGCAGTGGGAATAAGCCTCCCCCCCATGTCAAGTGTAAGCTCCAGATGCGCTGGATCAGTGAGTACATGACTGCCAGGTTTTAGAATTGATGTTTTCCACTCTTACCTCTCCAAAACTGTACCAAAAAGGGAAGGGGAGCCGAACCCCGTTACCACAACTTTTATGGACACCCCATAATACTCAATGTTTAGTATGAAAGAGCCTTTACAAATCTTGTACCTAATCATAAGCCCATAAATGCATTTAAATGGCAAGCAGATGTATGTCTGTGTGGCCTTCCAAGGGAAGCCATCCATCACCATTGTCAAAAAACTGAAAGCAAAACTTGCTAAGATGTGTAGTCCAGCATTAGATTGATGAGCTGATGAGTATTTGGGAGACAATGTCTCGCCTAGGATGATTTTTTAAAACCTTCATGTTTGACTGGGGAAACAGCATCAACACCGATGAGACAATACAACCGGTGAAGTGAAAGGTTTATCCTCCATACCAGCTAAATGATCAATGTTGCTGCTCTTTGAAAGTGCTTGGGCACTGCACCCCATGCCAATTCACTTGTACTCTTGATGTCTGGAATCACTTTAACGCTCCCATCCTTTATGTCACAAAACACATTTATTCAAAAGACGCACAGCATAATTTCTGTGGTGTCACAAAGTATGCTGCATTCACATCAAAACATCTCCAAAGAGCATTTTAAATACCAATGGGGAATAGAACAGTTCCCTCTGTCCCACGGTCTACAACACCACTAACTACACATCGGTCGAGCTGATGTTTAATAAAAAAAAGGCAGGAGTTCGCACAGAGGGTAAGGGAGGTTGGGGGATAACAGGGCAGCTGGGGGAAATTGTCTTAATCTTTCAAGGCTTTACCATCTCCCAGCCCGATTCCACACAAAGGACCATGGAAGACAGCCAGTCCATAGTCTTTATATTGCTCATCATGCCCAACTTCAAACACGCGTCATCTTCAACTTTCTTTACCGGAAGTCCTTGCTACTGAATCCCCTCTAAGCACTGACTCCACGCATTTTCTATAGAAGTTCTACAAGTGATTGCTCTGCATTATTTTGGACTAGGTGCTAACAAAACCTTTCAATGCCATACACTGAGCACAAAAGGTAATACAGCGTGCAGTCAGACGTGTACATTCACACCTATATCAATCTAAAAACGTACTGAAATTCACTGGTGACAGCAAATGCCAAACAGTCCATCCGACATTCCCACACTCCCCCCCAATATAAGGTTTACCCCATACGCTGCCCACAAGGTAAGCAATGAGCTGAACTCTTAATCCATACAACAAGGCAAATACATACCTCTGAATATGTCGAGTAAAGGATGCAGAGCCACTGACCTGCTCTTATATCCACATCATTGGCCTCAGTGGCAATGTGACATCTGATGTCACTTTAATATTGTTACGGCCTGATCTGAAGAGGGGCTTACAAGTGAAACTACTAGTTTTCATTTACATACACTTCAACCTACTGAGAACGCGCTGATTACAATGTATTTCTACTCGCTTAAAAATACTTCAGACGGTAATGAGAATTATTTTTTCACTCTGTAAGACCTCATTTTACATCCAGTTTCGAAATTAGATAGTAAAAGCCTGACATCAAAAACGTATCCTGCGCCCTGCTTGGGGTGCAATATGAATTTGTTGCAAATTATGTGATTGCCTTCTGAGAACAAGAGCACACATTGTGTACAATGAAGAACAGGCAATACGAGTTTTATTTTATTTTTTGTAAACTTTATACAGGCAATACGAGGTGACAGGGAGGCAATGCAGTCCTGCATACAACGAATATGTCCCATCGACTTTATTCCTCAAGGTAATGCATTTGTTTTAACATTCACCAACTGGTTGGTGCAATGGTTTTAGATTCTCGTGAGCAGACGGAGGCAAACTATTGTGGGTTTTCCTGTTGGAGGGTCTGTGAAGGAGTTGGGTAGGATTTTCAACATTCATCTGCCCTGCAGTAAGTGCATAATGGAGCATGTGGCCGGACAAACGACCTAGGTGATTGTTTGTCAGAGTTCAAGCAGTGCAGTGTTTGTGGTTATTCCGTAGGTCTGTGGCAATTATTCTCGAATAGTGTAACTCCAGCTTTTCCTGAAACAGAACTGGGATTACTGTTTAAGGTCATTGAAAGGGCACGTACTACTGCACTTTATGGAAACATGGGTGCGATAATGTACAAGTATCACTTGAACATCAGGTTATTCAGTCTGAAACAATCTTTCCCAGGTTGGGGAATGGACAGAACAATAATCAAAGGAGAACATGGCGGCCGCTAGCTGAGCAGCCGCTTGCCGCCGGAGGCACTTCCCGTTTTTCCTTTGGAATGAACTGAGGCTTTTTTTTCCCTGGTGGTTCTTCTTCCTTCCTTCTTCGACGGAGTTTCTCCGGTTGAGGCTTACGGGCGCTGCTTTTCCCCCCGCTGGATGTGTGTGCCCGCCGACTTGCTGCGCTGGTCTGCCGCCGCCCTGGAGCTGAGGAGGGGGCGCAGAGCAGCGGCTCGCGGGCTCCTCCGGGCCGGCACGGGCAGCACAGGACGACTTTCTCTGTTGGAACAGCCCAGCGCGCTGCAAACTCCGGAGGGTTCACTTCAGATACAGCGTCTAGGAGAGCTGAAACAGCGTTCATCGTTGCGAGGTCAGGTGCAGTGGGGGCAAGGGGGAGGATTTCAGGTTAACACTGCTCCAGTTCCTGCTGCACTGACCACGGAGGGGGGGGAGGCTCGTGTTCACTTCCTTGCAGCCACCACATTTAATAACACCTGCTCAGACACTGGAGGGTCGGGGGTGGGGGTGTAAGAACCCCATAAGTACCACCGGCAATTGCAGTCCTAATACCGTGCCCATAACATCTGGCAATAAGAAGAGTAAAGGGCGTGGTAGTGGGGTGCGGGGACTGCAAAGGCCAAGAGTAACAAAACCTTCCAGGGGGGGAGAAAAAGTGGTGTTGGCTGTAATGAAATTGGTAGTGGTAGCACACCTCAGGAAGAGTAGGAGGTGAAGGAGAGTACATCTTTGGATAGAGAGAGCATCTCTACATTTCAATACTGTGAAGTAAAAGGTAGGACTGTCAAAGCGAGGAGAGCAAAAAAACAACTTCTAGATTCAAGAACCAAGATTACTCCTTCTCTGCAGTCTTATTTTAAGGTGCAGCCACTAGTGTTAGATATAATCGAACAAGGAGAGGCACTTAGAAGACGCTCGAAAGGGCAGTCGGAGCTACCCCTAATTCTGGAAGGAATGGAAGCGGCAGGTAGCTCGTATAGAGCTGGGCAGATCTCCCAAGAAACGGTAGCAACGGATACTGTAGTAGCCACTGCAGCGGCATTGACAGCTCCGATAGCCTTAACAACTGTAAATATGGTTTCGGACTTAAATAAGACTCTTCCACATAGAGTAAATGCCGAGGCTCCAGCTAGGTCAGATAATTATAGCACAGAAGGTGCAGAAGTTCAAAAATCTGTGGATCAACAGGAGATTGGTGGTTCCTCAGTGGCCTCCCTGGAAGCTCTTTTTTCCTCCTGAGCGGTGGATATAAAGAGAGGCTTTTCAGTCTCCGAGGCAAACCAAGGTGAGATTCGGCTCTTCTGCGAGACGCTGGATAAGAAAATTGATCTCCTGAACTCTAGGACAGAGGTGTTGGAAAACTCTGTAGGAAAAATTAGAGAAGAGTTAGAAGCGGCTACAACAGAGATAACACTCCTTAAGAAAGAGGAATTAATGCTTCGGGACAGACTTGAGATGTTAGAAAATAACTCACGGAGGAACAATTTACGTTTCTTAAATGTCCCGGAGGGGAGTGAAGGGGAAGATATTAAGTCCTACATCGCTACCCTTATAAAAGAGTCTATTCAGATCGAGGAATCAGTTGAGGATTTGAAGAAAGACATAGAGGATCCTCAGGGACCCTTTCAGGAAACACCCTAACCGGACAAAACCGAGGAAAATCCTTATAAACTTCCTTACGTTCTCTCTGAAGGAGAAGATCCTTAATTGTGCCCTAAAGCAAAGATCCTTGAAGCCTAGAGATTTTGCTTATGAAATTCGCTCTGATCTGGCCTGAACAACCTTGGACAGACAGTGGGAGTTGGGCAGGAAAATCGATGTTTTCAAGAGACTCGGTGCGGTTGCCCAGTTGAAGTTCCCTGCACTTCTGAAAGTCATGCATAACAATAGGATGTACAACCTTAAGACAGTGCAGGAGGCAGACGAGCTTCTTGAAAGCCTGGGTAGAGCTACAGTCACTAAATAGCAGAGTGAAAATGTTTAAGAGATTCCTATATACCCATCGGCTTCCTTCACGTTAATTAGATTTGAATTCTTTTTTTTTTTTTTTAAATCCATAATGCAATGCACAATACACTGAACCGCCAATCACGACTGGGTTTATCTTAAAGACGAGGGAGACACTTCTTGTACAACTAGCCTTATAGCCTTATAGGGGATTAGAAATGGAGTGTTCTCTTCTCGGAGCCTTAGTTTTCAGTTCTTTTATGTAATGTAACGAAGGATGGGTGTAGGTTGCCCCGGCAGGCAGAAACTGGACTAGTAGTCCAGGCAAATGGGGGTAGGGTTCTCCAGGGGTGGGGCAAGGAGGGGAGGCTTGAAGGGGGAGCATGGGGTGGGGAGCATAGGGGTAAAAAAAGAAAAAAAAAAATCCTCATTCGCCTTTTAGGTTGGTGAATGCACTGTTGCTATGTTGGGCCCGGGTTTGGTACTTCGGCATATTAGAAGTTCTGTTGTTTGAACCGCCATGACCTTGATACAGTTTTTATCTTGGAATGTCAATGGGTTGCGAGTTAAAAGTAGGAGGGCAAAAATTTTGCAATATCTTAGAGACTCTCCGGCACAGGTTATCATCCTGCAGGAAACGCATCTCCTAAAAGAGGAGTTGGTTGGAATCTTTAGCAAAGTAAAGTGGGTGGAACACGCTATTGGTACTAATCAGAGCGCTAATATTAGAGGTGTAGTTATCCTGGTGAAAAAAAAAAGCCAATGTACGTGTTCCAAAAACAATGGTAGACCCAGGTGGCAGGTGGGTTATTGCTGAATTGTCTATTCAAGGTTTCCTCACAACGGTGGTTGGTTACTATGGACCGAATCGAGATGACCCTTCTGCCCTGAAAACTATTTTTTCAAATTTGCTCGATTTTCCAGAACCAATTATCATGGCTGGCGATTTTAATATAGTTTTAGACCCCTTACTTGACAAATTTCCAAGGAGTAGAGCAAATGTGTTGTCAAAGTCTCGGGTGTATCTGCAAACAATGATGGCACAGTCGGGACTATGTGATGCCTGGAGGGAAAGGTCAGGCTCTCAGTTAGGTGTCTCCTTTTACAACAACAAGTATAGACATAAGTCAAGGATTTACTATTTTTTAGAGAGCCATGAACTAAGGGGTAAGATTAAGAACATCGGATATCTGACTCCTCACCTGTCGGACCATGCGGCTGTTTGGTTGGATTTGGGCTTAATAGGAAAGGATCAATCAAGGGTATGGACGTTTGATCGTTCATTACTTCTAGATGACCTTGAAGTAAAGTATCTATTTTCAGAAACGGAGTGCTTCTTTGATACTAATATTGGTTCGGCCGAAATCTCAGTAGTATGGGACGCTTGGAAGGCTTGCTTGAGAGGCTTGGTCACAAGTAGGGTATGTTATAAGAACAAACAATATAGGGAAGAGGTGGCCCAGACGGAGTCTGAGATGAAGAAAATAGAGTTGAGTCTGAATAGAGAGAGTGTCCCTGAAAAGCGGCAAGAGTATATTGCGGAATTAAAAACCTTGAAAGATCAGTTAGATACCATCATTCAGTTGAGGATCACAAAAAAATGGGAGGCTAGCAAAATGGCCCATTTTGAATATGGAGAGGGAGCTAGCAAACTATTAGCATGGAAAGCCAAGTCCGATAGGATGCGAAATATAATAAAACGAATAGATAGTGAGGATAACATCTCTTCAGTATCCACAGACGAGGAGATTGGAGAAGCTTTTCTAGTTTTTTTTCAGGAATTATATAAAGAAGACAGAGTAGTAGACGGAGTCTGTGCTATGGACTGGTTAGATGGAAAATTGTTTGCCTCCCTAAATACCCTTCAGCGAGAGAATTTGGAGATGGATATATCCGAGCATGAGGTTAGGAAGGCCATCTCCGCTTGCAAGAGAGGTAAGGCCGCAGGGCCTGATGGGCTTCCTGCGGAATTGTATAGATCTTTGGAAGATGCCATAATCCCGATTATGACTGCACTTTTTAATAACATTATCGGAAGGGGCTAGTCCTCCTGCTTCATGGGGGGAAGCTACCATCTCATTAATTTTGAAAGCTGGAAAGAATCAGGCAAACTGCGGGTCTTATAGACCCATTTCCCTCCTAAATACAGATTATAAAGTTTTTACGAAGATTCTCGCGGATAGGTTGGGTACAGTAGTAGGCGGTCTCCTACATTCAGATCAGAAAGGTTTTATAAGAGGTAGAAACTTATTCGACCTCACACACGATTTTATTGGCGCTATAGATGTGGCTTCTACCTTTTCTCTACCGCTGGCAGCAATGACATTGGACGCCACTAAGGCTTTTGATAGGGTCAACTGGACATATCTCTCTGTTGTAATGGGAAAGTTTAACCTTGGAGATAAATTTTGCCGTACTATACAGCTTTTATATCGAGATCCGCTGGCAAGACTGTTAGTTAATGGAAAACTGACCAATCCTTTTAAAATCACTAGAGGTACCAGACAGGGCTGCCCACTCTCTCCGCTTCTTTTTGATTTATATATTGAGCCTTTTGCTCCGTGTTTAAGGGATGAGCCGAGTATTACATCATTCAGGTTTGGCGCGTGGGAGAGGAAGGTAGCCCTGTACGCGGATGACGTCTTGATTATGTCATCTGAATTAGAGACGTCTTTTCCTCAGGTCATTAGACTTGCACAAGATTTTGGGCGGGTCTCTGGCTATGAGGTGAATGCAGAAAAGACGGAGATCATGGCTAGGAATTTGCCGGAGTGCCAATATCAGACGAAGAGTGAGATGAGATATCTGGGAGTCAGGATAGTGCAGAACATAGATAAGATCGCTGGGACTAATCTTACTAACATCTCTAAGGATTGTCAGAAACTTATGAAGTCCTGGGTCCATCTCCCACTGACCATTTTAGGCCGGATTAACTTAATTAAAATGATCATATTACCGAAAATTACATTCCTCTTCAACACCATTCCCTTTCATTTTGAAAAGCAGCCGATTGATAAGCTACAGCAAGCTATCAATTCATTTGCTTGGGCATACAAGGCCACGAGGATAGCATGGAAGAAGCTTAGGCGCAGGAGGGAGAAAGGGGGTCTCACCCTCCCGGATCTTCAGTACTATGCCTGGGCCCTTCAACTATCATATTCCAGGATGCTTCTGAAATCTCCAGATAACACAGATAGGGGAGTCATGTTTTCTGCTATGATTGAGGGGGTGGGGTTGCCACTGGAGGGGTTTCTTTTTAAATATGGTGACCAAAAATACTTCAAAAAGATCAGGTTGAAAGTTCTTTTGGCAGCGGCCCGTATGTGGGCCAGGATTAAGCGATGTACGGGCCTGAATTACTTTTCAAGTTTAGCCCCCTTGTGGGATTCGCCAGGGGCTCCAGAATGTCTAAGAGACAAGTTAGCCATACCACTCAGAACAGCTGGGCTTACTGTGTGGAGGGATTTGACTTTTGAGGGGTCACTTTTACCATGGACATCTCTACACAGTATGTTGGAAGAGGGCATGTCTAGGTTTAAATACTTACAGTTGCAGAGTTGGTCACAGAATCTTAAAAAGCCGATAGGAATAGAGAACACTCTGGAGGAGCAACTGGTTCAAAGACCAGGGAGTAGCAAGGAGGTGTCTTTCTTCTATTGGTCTATAGAGGAAGCCGTAGATGGAGATTTTAAATTGGCGGAAGAATTGTGGAAAACCTCCATGCCAGATGAGAATTGGGAGGATTTGTGGCAGATTTCTTTCCAAACCCTGTTTGCTATTGTAAAACCTGCCTGGCTTAGGAGGAACCACTATTTCACCACTCATAGAGCCTATTTATCTCCTGCAAGACTTTCTAAAATAACTAATGGCCCCCCAATAAGCTGCAAGAAATGCGACCTAGCAAACGCTTCTGATATACATATGTTTAAAGATTGCCCTGGGCTAATAGAATTTTGGGAGAGAGTAGGGGCAACTTTAGCTGACATTGTGGGAATCCCTGTTCAGATTTCTCACTCTGATCATTTTTGGAATAAGCAGTGAAATTATAGGTCCTATAAGGGGTTTTCTATTTTATGCAATTTTGCTGGCAAGGAGAGAAATTTGCAGGAGATGGGTAGAGGCCACACCCCCATGCATTCAGAATGGTTGTCCTCTTTATATAGGACCTCTAAGATAGATCTGGGTAGACTGCAGAATAGTAAGAGGAAAGCAGTATGGGACTGTCTGCTCAATTGGCCTCTGCGTTAGTCTCCCTGGGGCTGGTTTGATTTGATTTGGGGTGGGTGGAGTCTAGGGTCTTAAATAAATTTGTTTTTCTATTATTAAATTATCTTTTGGATCCCATGATTATGCCTCTCTGGAAACTCTCAGGCTAGGTCGGGCCTTGCTCCCTTCGCCCAGTTTCCATTGTGTGCAGGCCCGTACCAACAGCCTTTGGTCATAATCCACCTGAAGAGAGTGAGATCTTTTTTCCCCGCTACAAAGGGGTCAGCGGCATTTTGGGGGTTATGGCATACCAGTAGGCGGGCACTGTCCCAGGTCTTTAACTCGATTGCCTACGTCTCCTTGAAACCGAGAAATGGTATAGACAGCCCACCTAATGCCGACTGTGGTCTGAGGCGAATGAGGATTAAAAAAAAAAAAATCTTTCCCAGGCCGCAGCATCTTATCGATTTTATTCAGAACAAAAGATACAGAGATGGCCAGCCGGTGAACTGTTAAAACATGTAAACAACATGTCAGGAAATGGCTGGGTGTTACATCTATACACCACCCGCTGCAGAAAATGGGCAAATCTCTCAAGATGCTTAAGGGCGACCACACACCCATACGATGGTAAAGTGGTGTATAGGAAACACCCTTTTAAGGTTCTTGTGGGAAAGGACTAATCAGGACCACATTTAAGTGAGGTTTACTTTCACAAAAACCAGAACATTCACTTCCATTTATAGGGTCTAAAGACGTGTGTTCTCTCAGTTGTCTGGATTGCCTCAATTATATGTAATGAGCTGATCGATGTTGATCAAACACAGAAAAGCTGATGCAAGGCCTTGGTACCAAGACATCAATTACTATAAAATAATCTGTCAAAAGGACAACCTCTGTAAGTGGGGACATGGAAATGGAATAAAAGCATAAACAATAACATGAAAAAAGACAGACCATGTACAGTTGGTCCACGTGCGAGGAATCTTAAGACTAAAGTAACAATCCTGGCTGCTTTTCAAACAGGGAAACTAAAGGCAAGACAATACTCTAATTGGTCAGCACAAGTCTGAAGGTGTGCAGATTTGACTTTGAACGCAACTCAAGACCCTCCGAGTGTAAGAGAGAGAGAGAGAGAGTGCATAGTACTGTCCACCCGGGGTTTAATGCTGGCCAACAAAATGATGGCTGTGGTAGCAATGACAAGACTGTACCCAGACCTTATAAAATACTGGACCTACAAGGTGGGATTTATTGAAATATAGTTGACACCCATGGGATGATGGGGCTCACCTATGGTAAAATGATGGCCAAGGCATAATGGTGGGACTTTGAGGTATATTGTGGGCATCGTTGGTACAATGATCCCTATCCCTGCTACAATGCTGTCCCTAGCACAATGGTTGCTATTCTTCCCATACTCCCATCATGCCCATCCCTAGAAAAAGGCTGGCCCCGGCATAATCGTGGTATTTCTTGGAATACTGTGGGCATTTATGGTGTAATAATGACCAACTCTAATAAAAAGCTGGCACTGGCATAATGGCTATGATTCCTGGCATACTGTGGGCACCCAAGGCATGATGTTGTGGACGCCTACTATAATGCCAACCATTGCATAATTGTGGTAATTCAGAGTATGCTACCTGCCTCCATTATCCATAGCATGATGATGCTCATTCCTGATAAAAACTGGCCCTGGCATATACTGGAAATTCTATGCATTTTTACGGCATAGATGGCATAAGACGACAATGCACGAGCATACACCCGATAATCCATCCATACATTTTATATAACAAAGCACTTAAAAAAGTATTTACATTATATTACATGACAGTTGTACATTCAAGTGCTTGATGAAAATGACAAATTGATATTTCTGCAACAAATGTGTGTTCACTTAAAGTAAGCTGGTACACCCCTGAATTCAGAACGACGAAACGTAGATGCAAACAACTGGAAAGAAAGTGGCGAACCAGCATGAACAACACCTTCAAGTGGGCCCTCAACAACTACCACCGCCAGCTCAAAGCCGTAATAAAGGAGGCCATGAAACACCGATTTGAGACCAGTACCACCATCCCCAACCCATTGACCCCCTCAACATCCTATCGACCACCACTGCCGACCACCCGATCACCACATGGGAACAACTCAGCACATCGAACACAAACACTCTAATGAACTCCATCCACTCAGGAGCACCCACCGACCCATGCCCCCACTGTTTTTTCAACCTCGGAAAGGTCGAGATCAGCTGCCAGCTCACCTACATCCTTAACACCTCCATCGCCACAGCCACCTTTCCCGATGCCTGGAAACACGCAGAGATCAGACCGTTCCTCAAGAAACCCTAAGCAGACCCCAGCGAGCTCCAGAACTACCACCCCATCTCACGGTTCCCATTTCCCTCCAACGTCCAGGAGAAGGCCATCAACCTCCAACTCACAAACATCTGGAGAGAAACAATCTGCTGGACCCTTCCCAATCTGGATTCAGAGCTAATCATTGCATCGAGACAGCCCTGATCGCAGCAACAGACTACATCGAACCCAACTCGACATAGGAGAATCAGCCGCCTTCATCCTACTCGACCTCTCCACAGGTTTCGACACCCTCTCCCACCACATACTCATTGAGCGACTACACCAGATGGGAATCACAAATGACGCACTCAAATGGATGGCCTCCTTCCTCACGGGGCGCACCCAGACAATTTGTCTCCCTCCCTTCACCTCTCAACCCAAGAGCACAATCTGCAGCGTCCCTCAAGGCTCATCCATCAGTCCAACCCTCTTCAACATCTACAGGACACCACTCGCAGACATCGTCAGAGCCCACCACCTCAACATCGTCTCCTACGCCGATACCCAGCTCATCTTCTGGCTCTCAGCGGACTCCGCCACGACGAAGATCAACTTCCACAAATGTATGAGGAACGTCTCAGCCTGGATGAAGAACAACTGCCTTAAACTCCACACAGACAAAACTGAAGTTCTGATCTTCGGCAGACACACCTCCCTCTGCAACAATACTGGTGGCCATCAGAACTCAGACCCACCCCCACTCCAAAAGACCACATCCGAAACCTTGGCATCATCCTGGATAGCTAACTCTCAATGTTAAAACGTCAGATCAACTCTATCGCCTCGTCCTGGTTCCACTCTTCACATGCTTCTCAAAGTCTTCAAGTGGTTCCCCATCAACACCAGGAAAACTGTGACGCAGGCCCTCATCACCAGCGTACTGGACTACGGCAACGCACTCAATGCAGGCACCACCCCTGAACTCATGAGAAGACTCCAGATGAACCAGAATGCAGCAGCCAGACTGATCATCAACCTGCCAAAGAGGACCCACATCACCCAGCACCTGAAAGATCTTCACTGGCTTCCCATCCAAAAAAGATGCCAATTCAAGCTCCTGACCCACGCCTACAAAGCCCTCCATGGAAAAGGACCCGTCTACATGAACCACCACCTGAATTTCACCCTACCGCCCATGAACCTCTGCTCACCTCGCCCTCCCACAGGTACCATGCATCGGCCGCTGCCACACCGGAGGATGCTCCTTCTCCCTCCTTGCCGCCAAGTACTGGAACACCCTTCTCCTCCACCTCCGCACCCCTCCCTCGCTGACCCACTTCAGGAAGGGACTCAAGACCTGGCTCTTCGACTGACTCTGCAGCACAGCGCCAGGATACCCTCGTAGGTGAAAAGCAGCGCTTTAGAAATACTGATGATTGATTAAGAACACTGCTGCATAAACTTCAAAATCTACAAACACTGAAGTGTACATCCTAAAACTGAGATTTGTGTATTTCTATTCCATGTGCTGTATAAAGAACTTGCCAAGTCATACCATATGAAAGAGAATCTTTCATATTTTTGAAATGAAATGGTGCTTGAAAATGCACCAATTTACCACCATTTTCTTAAATGATCCTGCTACAGTTGAAACAAGCACAGGTAAAACTATTAGGTTTCACTTCTTCAACCTATTGGCTTTCCCACTGCTTTCTGCTGATGTTGCTCAGCATCTGCAAACAAAAAAGCAAAAGTTATGCCGGTGCTGAACAGTACCAACAAAAAAAGTGCAATAATGTATGTGTGTGCGCGCATGTGCCATCGTTCATGCGCACATATGTGCCATACAGCTTGGGTGGCCCCAGAATTGCCACACATTAGCGTGCATGAGTAATTATGCAGCAACTATTTTCTTAGTTGTTGGAGCAGTAACTTAAAAACACACACACACACATAAAAAGTGTAACAACGTGCTATTGTTTTTTTGGGAGGAAAGAGCAGCCTGGCAGCAAACTGCAGCTGCCAAACCCACCCAAAAAAAGAAATACATTTTTTTCTTAAGAACGATATGGGGAAAGGAGTGCAACAGCAGGAAGGGGTTGGATGGAGTAATTGCTGATGAGACCGGAGCAGCCAATGTGGAAGTGGAATGAGGGGAGCAACACAGAAGGTTGGCAACAAAGGAACCTTCAAAAAGAAAAAAGACAGGACGGTGAGGTGAGGGGGAAGGAATGGACGAACTGTGGAGGGTAGGAGGGGGAGCAGCATGGAACAAGCGAGAGGGGGAGGGGTTGAGTCTGGAAGCAGCCCGAGGTAGACAGCATGACAAAAAATGCCCTCCTGTCGAGAGCAGCAAGAAAAGTGAAAAAAGTAGTCCCCTTAATGCGAGAACTGGAAGGATACAAGTCATCCAATCCGAAGTCCAAAGGATGTAAAAAAAATATATGACTCAGGTGCGAGACAAAAACAAGAAGGGGATGAAAAGACAAAATAAAAAGCAAGCAAATAAGAGTGAGAAAAAGCCAACCAATAGTAAGCAATGGTACGAGGGGTAGGAGCACACTGCCTAAAATCCCAGCGCCATTACCCCTTTGCATCATGGTTAGTGTAGTACAGGATTTCGCACTTGCATCAAAATTTCAACATCAATCTTTTTTACCAAAGCTGATGTAGTCATTGCCGAATCTCTAGACACATGTTTCTGGATTATTCTGTCATCAGTAGAGAATCAACATGGGGTTCCAGGACATGCTGCCACAAATTAGCTCAGGTCAATACCACTCCGGGGTAATGGCGCTGGGATGTGAGGCAGTGTGCTACTATCCCCCCCCCCCGCCCCCCAAATAGTAAGCAATGGCCTGGCCCAAAGCCTATTTTGAATTGGTATTTATCCACAAAAGGTAATCGACAACTGGCAGTCAAAAAGTTTGCAGGAGACACCTAAAACTGTGATGGTGAAGCTTATAATACCAACAAGCTTTTTTTTATAAAAGACTAACAGGTCGAAAATCCAACCTAGACATTCAGTTTGTCACCCAACTGTACTTCCAACTTTATAAACAATATCTTTGCAGATTTTGGAAACGGGGATGCGGTGTTTCTTATAATGGTAACAAATAGAAACCGCAAATGAAATGTATCACTATAAAAACCACTATCACAGATCCCTAAAAGACCATCTCTTTTTGGGCTGTGTCGCCAACATGTCAGCAGTTCCACAGAAGCAAGAATGCACACAGAGAAAACAATACAGGCTGTGCCTGTGAAAAAGGGGCACACGCAAGGAGTGAGAGGGAGCCAAGTGAAATATGCCTTGGGAGAATATTTCTTGCAGTCAGAGCCGCTAACCTCTGCAATTCCTAGCTTTACGTGCAATAACAGGCAGCTTGGCTAAACTTGAGCTATAAAATACCCAAGGCCGTTGGCTCTGGAAAATAAGGCAACATCTGGTTTGCACATTTCACTGCATGTTATGTGCCAACAAAAACAAACCTCTTCCACGGCTCTAAAAATAGTCTCCGAAATGTCATTTCCTTTTTAAGCTGGAAAGATACACTCGTAGTACACACAGGCGTTGAGGATAGAGCGCAGGGGCTAAAATGCGATGAAGCTCAAAACTGTCTAAGAAAGTGGCAAGCTTCTGGAAAAAGGGCTTAATAAATGTATAAGCTATGCCCTTGACTACTACCATCTTCAACTTTTTAAAAGCAGCTACTGTGTCTTAACGAATACTTAGTATGTTTAAATGTTACAATTACGATTGCCACACGAAAGAAGAAATCAATGGACATTACCTTGAAGAACAAAAGTCCAACCCAACATTTATCTGCCACGTTCCTGTGCTGCAGCTGAGCCAGAATGGTCAGGAGTCCGTTTCCCCCACAAAAAGTGACTAAAGAATTTCCGTTGGTTCTAAAGTATTCAATGAATGCAGTAATCTAAAGTTACACCGCTAAACCATCCCAGGAAAAACAAACACGGTTTCCACGTCAGTCCTGGGTTTTAGTCGAACTCCACGCTCTATGGCCTGCAGAGATGCCAACATGCCTTCTGCCACATTAAAACACATCATATGGTAATGGACCTACAGACCCAGTTAGCAGCGACGCCATTTCATCTACCATTTTTACACACGTTTTACCACATCCAATCTCAGCTCTAATATTAAAACGAATGGCAGCATCGGTCACTTAGTGAGCATCACAGGTTTGTTTGTAAGACACGATGAACTACAATAAAAATAAAAACACTTGTCCGTACCGGGAGTCTCTTTCAGGCAGTTGCTAGTAATATTCGTATACCATCAACTACAAGACAGTACAGGAACTGGGGACGGTATACAAAATTTCACATTTGTAAATTTTTTTAGAATCATCTGACTGAAGCAATGACCACAACCCAGACCCCAGCAATAGCAACACTATAACAAGCATTTGCAATGCAATAGGTCTCGCATTTACACCAGTTTGAGCTATTTACATTGTAAATGACAAAGTTTTTTTTCTTGTTTTCGTTTTTAAAACATAAATAAAAGGCATTGTTATTTACAATGCCAATAGCTTAAAGTTTCGTATATTGAACACGTAGGTATTCTATATATCTGCAGTGATAGTGATCTCACACCTATATCTGCAGTGATAGTAATCTCACACCTATATCTGAGGTAATGGTGATCTTCCACCTATATATCTGCAGTGATAGTGATTTCACACCTATATCTGCAGTGATGGTGATTTTATATCTATATCTGCAGTGATAGTTATCTCACCTATATCTGCAGTGATAGTAATCTCACACCTATATCTGAAGTAATGGTGATCTTACACCTATATCTGCAGTGATAGTGATCTCACACCTATATTTGAAGTTATGGTGATCTCACACCTATATCTGCAGTGATGGCGATCTCACATTTATATCTGCCCTGATAGTCAACTCACACCTATATTTGCAGTTATAGTGATCTCATACCTATATCTACAGTGATAGTGATCTCACATGTATATCTGCAGTGACGGTTATCTCACACCTATATGTGCAGTAATAGTGATTTCACACCTATATCTGCAGTGACAGTGATCGCACACCTTTATGTGCAGTGCTAGTGATCTTACACCTATATCTGCAGTGATAGTGTTCTCACACCTATATGTGCAGTGATCGTGATCGCACACCTATATCTGCAGTGATGGTGATCGCACACCTATATCTGCAGTGATGGTGACCTCACACCTATATCAGCATTGATAGTGATCTCACACCTATATCTGAAGTAACTGTGATGTCACACCTATATGTGCAATGATAGTGATCTCACAGCTTTATCTGCAGTAATAGTGGTTGCACACCTATATCTGCAGTGATAGTGATTATACCTATATTTGCAGTGATGGTTATCTCACCTATATCTGCAGTGATGGTGATTTCACACCTATATCTGAAGGAATGGTGATCTCACACCTATATCTGCAGTGATCGTGATCTCACACCTATATGTGTAGTAATGGTGATTTCCCACCTATATTTGCAGGTGATGGTGAGCTCACACCTAGGTCTGCATTGTTAGTGATCTCCCACCTATAGCTGCAGTGATAGTGATCTCACACCAATATGTGCAGTGATGGTAATCTCACACCTATATCTGATGTATTGGTGATTTACACCTATATCAGCAGTGATAGTACATCTATATCTGCAGCAATAGTGATCTCACACCTATATCTGCAGTGATGGTGATCTCACACCTATATCTGCAGTGATGGTGATCTCACCTATATCTGAAGTAATATGTGCAGTGATAGTGATGTCACACCTATATCTGCAGTGATAGTGATTTCACACTAATATCTGCAGTAATGGTGATCTCACACCATTATCTACAGTGATAGAGATCGCACACTTATAGTGGGTGGTGGGACTATTACTGGTGGTGGTATTGGTTGTAGTGGGCGGTGGTGGTGGCAGTGGTACTGGTGGTGGTACTATTAGTGGTGGTAGTAGTGGTATTGTTAGTGGTGTTGGTACTGGTGGAACTAGTAGTGGTGATGGTGGTATTGGTGGCGATTCTGGATGGTACTTGTGGCGGTATTTACCCTGTGCTTATAAGTGTGTTTTCATGTGGAATTAAGGTGCTTGGTGACGGGGCACTGGCCGGCGCAGCAGTGAAATAAGCGGTTTAATAGGGAAAAGTAGCTGTTAATTGTGTGAGCCCCAGCTTTTTGTGCGTGAAGTAGAGAGCTTGTAGCAAGCGAGCCGGCTAGTGCATGTTGCCTGTTATGGCTGGGGCTATATATGTGCCGAGCGAAAGTGAGCAGCAGCATCTAAACAATTTAATAAAGATACGCTTGTGTGTGCGCATAAAAAAAAAAAAATGCCGGAGAACAAAGCGCCGTGAAAAGCTTAGCAGTGTCCAGTGAAATGGTATCGCGGCAAGCGAAAATCTCCGCACTGTCCAGCCGCGACGAGTTTTAAAGTGGCGAAAAACTCCGGGTACAAAAAAGCTTAGCAGTCGGCTGATATGTAGGCGTCGCACACAATAAGTTACTACTTATTAAAGTGTCTACGCAGAGAATTTAAAACACAAAAAAAGTGCCTGGTTGATGGGAGAGGGGGGGCAGGTGCCTGTGCTTATAAGTGTGTTTTCATGTGGAATTAAGGTGCCTGGTGATGGGGCACTGGCCGGCGCAGCAGTGAAATAAGCGGTTTAATAGGGAAAAGTAGCTGCTAATTGTGTGAGCCCCAGCTTTTTGTGGGTGAAGTAGAGAGCTTGCAGCAAGCGAGCCGGCTAGTGTATGTTGCCTGTTATGGCTGGGGCTATATATGTGCCGAGCGAAAGTGAGCAGCGGCATCTAAACAATTTAATAAAGATACGCTTGTGTGTGCGCATAAAAAAAAAAACTGCCAGAGAACAAAGCGCCGTGAAAAGCTTAGCAGTGTCCAGTGAAATGGTATCGCGGCACCGCGAAAAGCTCCGCACTGTCCAGCGGCACCTAAACAATACAAAAAACATACGCTCGTGTGTGCGCGCATCTTAAAAAAACTACCGGAAAACAAAGCGCCGTGAAAAGCTCAGCACTGTCCAGTGGCACCTAAACAATATAAAAAACATATGCTCGTGTGTGCGCATCTAAAAGGTCAAACCTACCGGAGAACAAAGCTCCGTAAAAAGCTCTGCAGTGTCCGGTGAAATGATATCGCCGCACAGATGCCAGTCTCCCTATCAGTGTGTCCATAAAAGAGTGCTTCCCCATCAGATAAAGCCCACCATGTGACGCCGCTAGTACACAATCCAGTCCGGATGGGCGAGCCGAAAAGAAGACAGGGCGTAAACAAAAAAGCCTCATTTCAAATAGGGAGCGAGCGTTTAACATAAATGATGACGCCCGCCAATAAGAAAGAGGGGCGGCACTTCAAGTGCCCTTCAGAAATCTCCTCGATCACAATAGCCCTCGCAGAGCAAGCAGCACATGCGCGCTGCAACGCTAGGCGAGACCTAAAAAGGGTGAGATGTTTCCATCTGTGGGGTTGGTAAACAGATACCGGAGGACAGAAGACACAGACAGGGGAGGATTCAGAACCATGAATCATACCAGTTCCCTTTGTGAAGGGGAAAGGTAGACAAGACAGCAATACAACCAATGGTAGGTCCCAAGGCAATGACTCCGAGACCAACATGGCTGCTCTCATTTTCAACAGACTGAGACAGAAACTGGCTCTTAATGAGGTATCCTTGCTCAGTTATGGTCTGTCATAAATAGTTCGAGAGAAGACTCACTGAATTGCAGACTAAATTGCTACAATTCTTTTGGAAGGTCAATCTGCATCATTTTTTCAGTGACAATGTGTATACTGGCAATGTTTACGCCACAGGCTTCTGCCACCTCTCCGCATTCAGCTCTTTCACACAGGCTTTAGCTGTTGAAATAATCACTACTTAACACAGTTTTGAGGGAGATTGAACAAATAATGATGACAAGATTATGTTCGCTATAGCATGACCAGAGCTGGAAGACAAGCGCTACAGAAACAACAAAAAAAATACTTCATTTACGATTAACCCCTTCCGCGCTGCGCCAATTTTCGCGCTGTGCGGGCGTTTTAATGAGTGGGCGGGGTTCGGACGGCCCCCGGCCGTCCTCCGCACACTCCCACCGTGAAGTCGGACGGCCGGGGGCCGTCCGAAGCACACAAGGGGTTAAACCTCAACATAAAGGGGGTGACATTGTAGTTCAGAATATGTACGATTACAATATAGAAATTCTCAGTTAACTCAACACCACCACTCACCAAACATCACAGAGGGACCCATGAGCAAACCTACAGACCAAAATCCTAGTACCAATCACTAAGCTAGTCAAATGAGAAAGCTCCTGTCAGGAAGCGAGGGCACCTCGGGAGGTAGCAGGACCCGGCCCTGGGGGGGTGGTGTTCCCCAGGGCCATCTATGGCTCCACGAGGGGGGCCACGCAGCTCCCCTCCTTTGTAGTATTTGGCCCCGGGGAGGTGGTAGTCCCCGCGTCTGGGGTTTTACGACAAACCCCCTACAATAATTTATTTGAGCCCTGGGAAGGTGGTGGTCCCCAGGGCAGCGGTGAGGCCACTAGCCCCCCCGCCTTATTTTCAATAAATTACCCTGGGGAGGTGGCAGTCTCCGGGGCTGCGGGAGAGACGCGTGGGCCTCCCCGCAATAATATATGTTTAGCCCCGGGGAGGTGGCAGTACTTGGGGTGCGAGCGGGCCCGCCTGACAACATTTTTAAATGCTCCGGGGAGGTGGAGGTCACCGGGACTGCGCGACCTCCCCCGCATGTAGTTGAGATTTTTCCCTGGGGAGGAGGCAGTCCCTAGGGCTTTTATAAGCCAGAGATGGGGGGGCCCTGTGCGCCTCCCTCCTTTTTGTAACTCCTCCTGCCCCTGGCCCATCCAGGGGCTAAACACAGCAGAAGCGCGGGAGCCTGCGCTTCATTTTGTTTTAAAACAATTCCGCAAGAGCCACAGCTCCAGCGCAACTGCGCTAAAAAAAAAATGCTTTTTGCCCCAAACAAGGTCCTGGCCTAGGGGGTCAGTCCCCTTTTCTTTTTTTTAAATTTTTGGGGGACTCAGCTGAAGCCAAGTCCCAAATGGCTGCCAACACTTCCTGGTTGAAGTGTTGGCAGCCAATCAGACTTGAGCACAAGGACTGTTGGATCCTCGGAGGATCCACAGCCCTAGATATACAAATGTTTTTGTTTTTTTATTTCTCCAAAACTACAGAACGGATTTACACCAAATAACCAAAAACACTCTTTCTGGCCAAAGAGCTAGCTTTCTGTTAAGTCTGGTGTAATGCCGTCAAGAGGTTTGGGCTGTACTCGTGTTCAAAATCCCTGTGTGAATTAACATTGGAAAAACACTTTTTGTACCCCCTTTTTCTTGGCTTCCGCTTGACGGATCACCCCAAAACTTTCCATGCACAACAAGACTCACTATATACACACACACATATATATATATATATATATACACATACACAATCAAACTGTAACTTACGTACAGTGCTTTATTGCACTTGGTGTCCATGCTACATGACATGACCTTTGTGGCCTAAACAACTCAAAAGGAGAAGGTGCAGATTGGACAACGCATGAACCCTATTAGATGCAAGACCCTTGGTGCTACGCTCACCAAGCACTTTATTACCAAGCACAGAGAATATGATGTAAAATGGCAAATAAATGCATGTGTATCTGTTCACTTATAGGTTGGTGACATAATGAGGATTCTAAACAGACAAACATAAATGGATCCAATGCTCAAATTCTGTTGCCAAACTCTTGAATAGATCTGAAGAAAGGAATGCTGTGGAGACAGGAGTTATTCATCCAATATTTCTGCACAATGCCTATGACATATGATGCCACTTTGGTTATGCACACTCAATTATCTCCTCTAGGCTTATTCACACAGTTATTCTGCTCTCTGTGTTTATGTGGGCAAACAGAGTACGGCGTTGAAAACTGTAGTAATACGGATTAATTATTTTGAATAATAAAAGACTGGATTTTAGATCATGGTTTGCACTAAAGTAATTAACTGCATATTTCACTTCCAAGGGGCAGTCCCCTGTCCATAACACATTCTGACTGAGTCTAAACACACAGGACTATGTTGCAATATGCACACGTAGCTCAGATTGATAGCAGTAGTCCAAAAAACGAATTAATTATCAAGCAACCCCACAGGGGTAAATGTTGTTCCTTCTAATTATTGACTTAGATCCCCGTTGCCATATTGGGAAAAGCTATTTCTTGTAACAATGCATGCACCAAAAGCTTGGAGAATAAGGGACAGTGTCATTTTCACACACATGCCATACAACTTAAAACACTGTATTTGACTTTAGTTTCATGTACATAGCACTTGCTATCCCTGACCAGGTCACAAAGTGTTTTGTGAATGAGCAGCAAATTACTCCATTAGGCATCTTTGCCTTTGAATTTGGTTGGTTTAAGACAGGCCTATATGGGACATTTTTCTGTATTGTGCATGATGGCCAGAATTGTGCTCTTATCTCGATGCACATCGGCATGTAGTGGATTGAAACGGAGTTAGATAAGGTGTGTCCGGTTAGGTGGTGAGGGACTACAGTGTTGTCTATACAGGGTCTTTTGGTGTTGTGTGTGATCAGCAGGGGCTGCTTATCGATTGTCATTGCAAACACAAAACTGCTCTTAAGCATGGAGTGGATGTAAAGAGAGTGAGATAGCGGTCAATGTTCTTTGCCTACAAACTCAGAGTTTCAGTTCCAGGGTGGTTATGAGCCTCAGTTCTGCTGCACCCATGTGCTCCTTAATTCCTTGTGGTCTTGGATGATTCCCGTCTTTGCCCTGCTAGTTGCCTATACAGAGATGGAGGTTCCACCAAAATCTTCTTTTTTATAAGAGGGGCGATCAGACAAAGTGTCAGTCTGGAATGCGCTGCAAGCCATTTCTGCAGTTGTAGGTAGAAGGAGGAAGGGTTCTTGGCAAGTATCTATCTGTTGTCAATGCAGAGCCTTGAAGTGAGGCTTTTAGCCAGAGCTAGCCAGAAGAGTCCTTTGACGGCTGGAAGGGTGTCCTGTAAACAATGGTATAGGAGTAATCTTGTAGCTGCATTTTGGATTCTCTGGAGTCTTCAGAGTAGTAAGAGTAGGGGCCCCCAGTACAAACCATAACAGTCTAGGCAAGACTTGCCAAGCGTGATGGTGGACTAGATTTCAGAAGGAAAACTAGAGGAGGGAAGATGCACTGTAGATTTTGCATCCTGCCTCTCCTGGTCTATGAGGAAGACTAACAATAGATTTGCCTAGTACACTGAAACGGACATTTGTTTCTCAATGGACTTCCTCCTAAAATATAATTCCGACGCAAATCAATTAAAAACAATTCTTATTCCGGCTGCAGCAAATTCTACTAGTTGACAAAAAGGTTCATGCAGCTTCAGTACTGATTCAAAACAGCAAAGAGAGTTCGAGCTTAATTTGTCTTAGCCTTGTAACACACAGAGTAAACAAAATTCACGAACAAGTTAGAATTAGCAGAACCAAAATAAGTGCATTTTTTGTTAGACATATCTCTAAAACTGCTAACACACTCTGTGCTTCCTTCTTATTATGTTTAATTTGTTCCCATCAGTCGATTTGCTTACAAAGTAGGTGGTTTTTTTTTATTTGTAGTCCCACTAGCAAGCAGTCTCGGAAGCAAAAATGGTTGCGGTCTCCAAATATTTACACCTCTGTAGTGTAATTTCGACACTGGTGTCTAAACATTTCCTTTTGCCTCAGAAGCTCAATGCTGAATTTGGTGTGTGGTAGAGTGGAGGAACAGCCAGAATCAAAGGAAATTCATTATTTAAGCCCTACTGAGCGATAGGGTTAGTGATCCTGAAGCTGTTGCCAGGATTCACAGTTCCACTATTTGAGCGCTCGTGGCTGAACTTCTGAAGTCGGGCTTGATGAAGAACAAAGCTGCGGAGATGAGCACTGTTAATCAACTTAACTGCACAAGATGAACACGCTTTGATTCTAAGAGGGGGTAAACCGACTCTCACTAGATATGGGTTTCTGGAGAGCCTCACGGTTGGCATTTTAATTTCATTTGCCAGTTATAAAAACCTGGTACAGTCTGGGTGTCACAGGTTAAGGGCCATTAGTTCAGACAGAGTTTTTTTTAAAAGGTCCAAATTAGCTTTTGTTGAGAAGACTGAAAAGCATTTAAATCTTTGCCACAACGTTATATGAGTGAGAGGTTAAGAAGAAAAAATGTGGCTCTTCCTTGCAAACATTCATATTTACTCAGTTTGCTGCTCACTCGGAAGCAGCTGCAAGAAGATTTCCATCCAATGGGCTTCAATGCAAGAAATGGCCATAAATTAGTGGCCAACTGTGTGCACTGGACGAAATTCACAGGCACGGCCACTGAAATGAAGTCCATTGCAACCATCTCCATGGCATGATTGATTGATATTTTCAATGTGTGCACATCAATTAATGTAAAGCTCTGAACGCTAACAAGCTCGATTGATAGGAGAAAAGTCGCCATGTGTGCGCTTAGAGGCCATCCCCGCTGCACAGTAGCTGGATTCAAGAACTGTATGTGTTTATGGATTAAATGCAACATATTGCAATTTACTTCACCGCAACAGCAGACCCAAGGCCATTTTGGGTTAAATGTACTCAGTCCTAGCCAAAAAGATGAACTGTTTATTGTTCACCATTTCCTGCTCCATGTTTGTACAAGTGCTCAGTTCCTCAGTCAATGTCATCACATGTTAGCAGTAGTGAGCAATTACTTGCCGGCAAGCTTATTTCTACAGCTGGAAGCAAGGAGCAATGTATGATCAATGTTTTATTGCGTCTTTTAATTTCCTTGATTTTTCAATTCACATTAGCTGTTCTAAGAACAGACTCATTTAAAAAGAACACCTTTGTCCTCAAGAATCACATTGGTGGCACGATTTCCTTTCAATTGGCAACTGAAACTATTTTTATAGTGTTAAGAATGGGGTGGCTTGACCCAGGTCAAATGACAAGGCTGTACCTTCTCTCCATTTAAAATTTTTACAACTCCTTTTCACCTGTGTTACTGAATAATGAATACAACCAGGGAACGGAAAACAATCAAAATCAATCATCGTCACTTCATGGTGTGTGGGAGCATGAGGTGGCAGCTGATAAAATGCGGATTCCACTTGCAATAACATGTCAACTGATCCCAAAGTCTCTCACTGATTTATTAAAGTAATATTATCCACTTGCAGCTCTCGCAACATCATTTCCATTTTGGTGGATAGGCTTCTAATCTAAATAAAGAATCACATAATTTAATTGTGAGTATAGATCCCAAGGACACATAGAGAAAGAAAAACAGAGAGAGGAGAGAAAGAGAGAATAAGAGATGTGCAGGCAGATGGAGGCGATTCCTGTAGCCAGAACTTCTTGGTCTTGTTCTCTCTTACTCTCCATCCTTGTGTACTATTGCTTGGACTCTTGTCTGGGGACTGGGTTGGAATTCTCAGTGACAACTTCTGTCACATGCTTGTGAGGTCACTGTAGACAAAACCTCCACTCAAGGTCATACTGGGAAGTTTGAGTTTGATAAAATCAAACAAGAACACCCCTCTCATAAGATAACTCCTGACCTCCCTTTATTACCCAGGTCCCTTATCCCAAAGACCAGAAAATACATAATTGTTGCGTTTTGTACGATAAGCAAATGCACGAATCCTAACTTCTGATCTTTTAGCTGGGGTCTAGCAACGTAATGTTAAACAAGTCTGCCTAAAATCTACAAGCGAGATCAACAGTCGTTTTTAGCACTAGTGAAGGCCACAATGCAACTCCATTGTAGCACAACATGAAGGTTTTCGTGACATAGATGCTAGAAACATGCAATTTAAGGAAAACATAGTTATCCCAGACAGCGATGCTGTTCACAACTGATGTGGGGTTGAAAGGCGTTCCGACAGTCATTCCAAGTGGAGTCCCCAGCCCTATTTGAGTTAAACAAGGAATTGCATAGAAGTCCTCTGTGAGAAGCGGAATCTCCAATAACTGGTTATCACCAGGCCAGGTTCAGTTTCGCTGGTTAGTAATAAGTAGCAGTAGTGAAGTATGAGCTGGGTATTTGCACGACTGGTGATTCATGCCTATGGCGATGGACTCCTTCCTGTGGAGAGTCAGTCTTTGTGCGGTTGTTTTACTATAGCTGGATTAGACCAAGGGGTACAGTGACTTCCAGGAGAGCTGCGAGTTTGGTGCTTTAAAGTATTTCAATCTATTTCAGTGTCCCCGGGTTCCTGCTGGCATTATGATGTCTGGTTTCAAACCACGTGATGGGGGTCATAGTGATAATGACAATATGGGACAGTGGAAAAGGGTGAGCTAGTGGGTAAGACACTAGAGACAACATCGCTGAGCATGGTCGACGTTTGTAGGGCTTTCAATAACATCAGTGGGAGTGTGAACTAACTTCGGAGAAAAATCGCTCTTGAGGCAAAGTCAGCAAAAGGGAGGTATCAAATCTACAAGCAAAAACACTCAGTACAAAAGAAAATGTGTTGCTATTTGTTGTAGATTTTCTATGGCTATGAATTATTCTGAACATTAACTGTCAGCTGAAGTTTTGGAATTATTTTGTCTAAGAATCCCCAGTAAATGAATTCCTTTCAATTAAATGGTACTTTAAACTTTATTTTCCATAGATAAGACTTGCTTCGAGCAATTAAAATCGGTTTGTTTTTATTGAACCATTGAGTACCATGATGACACTCTTGACCTCAAACATGTTTCGGACTCATTAACTTTAGGCAGTGTTGGAGGGGAAAACACTGCAACGTTGGGGGTGAGTGCTAGTCGCATTTAAGTCTTAAACCTCAACCAGACACCACATTTGGGTACAAACTCACCATTGGTGTAGCATCACCAGGAACTTGCACACACTTTAGGAGAAAAAAAATGTGCTTCCACTGGAGGGCATGGATGCTTCGCGTCACCATCCATGCACTGCGACAGGATGTGCTCTTTAGGCAGGGGAACTAACGCATGTAAAACCCAACAGGTAATAAAGACACAGACACTCCTTTGGCCTTATCCAAAACATGAGTGACATTTTCTTCAGGAAAGAGCTGAGGCATACGAACCAATGGCCGAAGGGAACTTACCCAAAGCCTGCCTCTGTATGGTTTTGGTGCAGATGACATGAGCTCTGGCACGTAGCTACCGCAGTGGGGGGAATCTAAAAAGGCAATACTGTCTTTTGAATTCAGGGGTTTAAAGCAGTTTTCCCCCAGAATCCCCTGCACTTTTTAGGCTCAGATTAGGAGTGTGGTGTTAAATGTTGATCTGTGCAGTAACTTCTGTTACTGCTTATGTCAGAATAAAGCGTTTTGCAGTACTTACCATACCCCAACAATTTTCACAAGATAATTTAGGCAGGTCAGTCCTGCTGAAATGAAGTTGAAGAATGGTCCACCTTTTCCACTGATCTATGCAGAAACTGGTGAGATGAAATCAGAATTTGCACGTTAGGCCTCATTTTCAGAGACAACTCAGAACACAAGGTATATACCACACCTGGTAAACATCAAACCCCACAATGGCGGCATTTATTGTGCGTGGTAAATACCCATCGCTCCACTCCACCCCACTCAGTGCTTGAAAAGGTCCAGTGCAGTTCACAATGAAGGGACAGAAAGAAAATCAGCAGGTCATGTCCGCAGGCTAACATTTCTAACAGTTATAATAACAGCAGATTGTTCGATGTCACGGTTGCGTTCTGTTGAGGAATGCCACAGTCACAATTTCCTTTGCATTTCACGGCTTCCATCGACAGCCTCGTTACATAAATGGACTCCATTGTGGTATCTGTTTGAACTTCAAAGCGCCCCAGCACTTTTAGGCATGTCTCTCCTTGCAGAAACCGCCCTTCAATTTGCACACAAGAGACTCACTTGCAAGTCGTGTTCGGTGGAACAGCAGGAACTAAGGAGGGTAATAAGAAGCAATTTGTCATCTTCTTGCGACCAGACTAGTGAACGGCAGGATATAGAAATTACTGTCGCACACACTACCACACAGTTTGGACAAGAGCAGCTTTAGATGCTATTCTTGTATTCTATACATTTGCATCACGACTTTACACGTAGAAGTCTCACCCTCACAACACGTATCTATGTTCAATGCTTAAACTCCTTGGGTCTTTGGTGCGTTTGTAACTGGGTGCATCTTGTAACGTTTTGTGTTTCTTCCCTATACACTTGTTTTTAAACTGTTATCGGTTTAAATGGGGGGCGGTGGGGGGGGGGAGGGGGGCAGGCCTGGGGTAGGTCTAACATTCCATGCCCAGCCAATTTGATGTCACTGTCCGAGCTGTCCAAATCCTTATGTCCTGCACGTTCCTCATCACAGTAGTTATATTTTGTGTCCATTCACCACGCTTTACTGACTTGTACTACTGTATCTAGGTTGCTATTGAACATATATTATTGGAGGAAAAGTAGAACTACCATATAGGCTACTTTTGCTGTCCACACGTTTTACCATCCAGTTTCTTGTGGTGCAGTGTACATATTAGTGCTGCTTCCTTAAACGTTACTGTACATACATCCCGCACTCAATACACACGTTGCAGTGGACAGAATAATTTTTCTGTGTACACGGATGTTATAGTATATTTGGCTGTACTGTTTGTAAAGTTTTGAAATACATATTTGATAGCATTGTGCAGACACATGTGCTTCTGTTGATACCGTTTAATACTATATACAGATATGTTTCTGTGCACACACTTACTTTTGAACTCACAGTTGTGTTTACATGCACACTGTTGTCTTAGTGTGCATTTTATAAGGCTGTTGCGCACATGGTTGCTAATGGGTACATGGCTGTAAATATGCATATACGATTGTGCAGTGTTTGACAGTGTATGTGTCCCTTGTTGTGCCTGGCTGGGTATACCAGTGTGTCTGTAATGGTATTGCAGGGGATGATAATGGGATTTCATAGTTCAAAGATAAAGGTTGGCATAATAAAACCGATCACATTTCACTGCACCTCACTACACCACTTTGCCCTTCCAGTCTAACCCTTTTATTCTTCTTTCCGAATTAAATCTGAAATCAAAAATGTATTGTACTGAGTTGTGTCTGTACTTTCCTACATTTTTTTTGTTTCTTTAAAAAGAGGCCTACTTTGCTACAAAAAAATAAAAGATGATATACTGTTGCTTACGGAAATACTAAATTTATGCCAGATTTACCTCTCAAATTATTTTCCATTCATTAATTTTGTAATTTCTTTGCAAGAATTGTTGTACTTGGCCTATCAGTTTGCGGTCAAAATTTGTATGACAACTGGATGTCAAACAAATGAAATGGAGATACGTAAACTGCCTTCTACTAGGAACAGAAAAAACAGATGAAATCTATTAAAGCAATGGAGGCTCAAAGTAAAATGTCGAATTTTCTTTACTTTGCTAGACAAGAATATGCAAATGCAACGGTGCAAAAGTTCCCGATTAAACAGATTTACAGACTTCACTTCCTTCTCCCTTCAATGTCACTGTTTCAGGGTTTAAAGGCAGTTCACAAAATAGATCACACCTAACTAAAGTAACTACATTACATTTGTTTTAATGAGATAGCGTGAAGGTCTTTTTTTAATGAAATACACCAACAGTTAAATCGTTAACTGTAGGCAAAAACTCACTGTATATATGTACGGTATGTTCCCTTTACTGGGCCTCAACAGAAAAAGGCCTAGGTTTCACTAATAGACTGGTAATTTCGGCGACTAATACCAATAAGTGGTCATAGGTGACGATCCATTTGAAACGGAGCCAAAAAAACTGTAAATAGCAAGATAATGTTGCATAGGCTGGTGACACGCACTGCAGCAGGGATATGAGGCACAATACACCACCTGTGCCAATGTAAAAAGCGGAAAGGTGAGTACTGCTGTGGAAAAGTAGGTCTGTTGTCTTGCCATTAGCTCAGCCATTTTGCGCTTCATCCTCCATTGCGACCTCTCTACAGGGGTCACAAATGCTCTGTGGCTTCACATCTTGATTCACCTCACCTCTGCACTGCCACCAACGCCCTGTTCCTGACCTGACCTGCCTGAACTCATGCTAAACCAGCCAAGCAGGACTGTCCGTGCCCTTGTTTGCCACAATCTGACTGAACTCTTGCTAACCCCAGTTGAACAGGACTGTTCGCCTGTGCTTACTGTCCTCACCCTGCCCTTCGCCCTGCAGGGCTTGACAGCTACCATCTTCGGACTTATCAGATTGTCCTCTGCTTGTTGTGTAATTATGGTGTTCACCTACGCCCTGCAGGGGCCCAACAGTGACCATCTGCTAACTTATCAGATTGACCTCTGCCTGTATAATTATGGTGTTCATTGTTTTACTGTACACGTCTCCCTTTGTATAATTATGGTGTTCATCGTTTTCGGTATACATCCCCCCCTTTTCATAATCATGGTGTTCTTTCTTTACTATACACGCCTGGGGTGGGGATGAAGGGTATATAAGACGTGGAACCAAAGTGCTTGGCAGATTGCCTCCTCAGACAAGCTGTGGGTGTCTGTTGCTGATGCTCTCTCTCCATCTCATGAGATTGTAATAAATATCCTTTCTCTCGGCGCTCCAGTGTTGGTCTCAGTTTGTATCCGTGGACTAAGGGTGGACCCTGCACCTTTGGGTGGTCTTCCAAGGAGACCCCCAAATCCACACTGCTTGGATTCTGACCAGGCCACAGTGTGCAGGTTACAAAAGGCCAAAAGACACTGCAATAAGATATCAAAAACACTCGTGTTTAAATGTGATTTTGTGAAGTGGAATGGGAAAAAGTCAATCTAGAATTTTCAAAACCTACATTGCTTTGAACAGGGATGTTTCAACAACTACACACAGGTAAACCTCAGAGAGGCAAGTGCTTTTTTATATTCAGATTTGGTAGACAAAGCAATAGTCTCACAGGTGAGTGAAGGGAATCATCATCATCATCATCATCATCATCATCAAACCACTTTATTCGGCTAACCAAAGCCATAAAAGTACACCACAGTGAACAATACATAAAAAACTGGTTAAAAAACATATTTATACATTTTGAATTCCTTAAAATATACCACATACAAACAATAAAATACCAATAAAAACAAATGACTTATAGTTCATCAATCATGCAATAAAAGCAATTATATCTATGTATAAAATCAATCAGCACTTTAAAATATCTAGCCCCCTTTCTTCCTAGGTCTGACTGCCGCCACCAAAAAGTTCGCAACATTAAAAATCTCCCATGGGTTGTTTAACAACTGCAGATATAGTAGGGCTGGTCTGACTTGCACAAATCCCTTCCCCTTTAAAATGGGTCTTAAAAACTTTCTCCTCATAGGGCTAAAATGCTCACAAAACAAAGTAAAGGGAATCGAAAAAGTCGTCCAAATCAGGTTCAGTTTTATTAATTTACATTCCTGTTACAAGCAGGGATTCAGTTCACAAGTGTACAGAATGCAACCCATTATACAACTCTAAATGTTGGAAGTTGCTGAGGATTGAAGAATGGGTCTAGAGAACTTGAGTTGGTTTCCCAAGAGAAAAACCCTTTAAAAACTCACAAGCATACTAGCAGTTAGGAGATATGTAATATCTCTGCTGGACTATGGGAACTCCCTGTACTTTGGTTCCCTATGCTATGTGATTAAAAGGCTACAGGTTATACAAAATGCGGTAGCCCGCCTCCTTTTAAATATTCCCAGACATCAGTCAGCAAGAAATGCGCTGGCAGAACTTCACTGACTCCCGATTGATCAGCAGGTGCAGTTTGATCCCCCCCCCGTATTGCTCATGGGGCCTATCACAACAAAGGCTCTCAGCTGTTGCAATCTCTAGTTAACCCCTACACCCCCCGGTAGGGCCTTGAGGTCGGCAAATGCATGTCTCATGACGGTTCTAAAAATTCTCAGAGCAAGATGGGGAGGGCGCTCTTTTTTGCATTTGTCCCACAATTAATGGAATTCTTTGCCGATTAGAATGTGCCAAATGGACCAAGAACTAACTTTTAGAAAATCACTGAAAGCTTGGCTGTTTGTGAATTAACTGAGCTCCGGATCTAGTACGCAGATTCAGTGTTGTATTGGTGCTGGTTTGATCTCAGCACTGGGAAGCCATTGGGTGTCCACACACTCTACAAATCCAAGAGAATAGAATACAATACATACATAGTAGGACTGCATTTTTGACATAAATGCTCCTCTACTACAATCATCATTTTAGAGTCCTGCAAGCGCACCATCGAATCCCAAGTTAAGAAATAAGTATCATATATTGTCCTGAAATGTAAAGCAAGACATGGTCACTGGAGAAGATCCTTTTATAGAACAGTGTTTCACTTAACTGGGTGACCATGAGGGATGGGTGTGGTCGGTTTAGGCCTTTTGCATGGTTACACACAGAGGATTCTTTAATGCATCTTTCATGGTTATGTGATGCCACACTGGTTAGAACCGTGGTAAATGAACATGGTCGTAATGTTTTTACGTCACCAGGAGAGGAATTTCAAGGAGCCATGGGTGTAGGAACCGTGGGGGACAGAGGAGATTTATCCCTTCCAGATTCTGGAGTGTAGAGGACGTATTGGACAATATATACTCCCCAGATTTTGAACTGTAAATTCATTAATCAACAGTGACAAACCGAGCATGTCTCTCTGAAGCCAAGCTACACATTGTCTACCTATGTCTTCTTGAAGTGCTGTACTTGAAGAGTGAAGTGTGTGTTGTGTCTCTATAACCTCTTTGTATTGTTAATTATTTAACTGCGGTCGTCGAGATGTTGTGCCTCCCCACACAAGCCAGCAGAGTAAGGGAAGGCAGGAAATGCTGGTTTATATTAATGTAACTGCTGCCTCAGATGACCTGAGAGACATTTAGGAGAGGCTTAACACCTCAGTGACCACAATTAAATAATTAGCAAAACCAAAGAGGTCTGGGATTAGCCCCACAAAGTCTCCTCCTTAGCAAGGAGACATTGGGAAGTGCAGCATAATATTATTCAGGCATGTTCTGTCTCTGTGAATGATCATCATTGTCTGTGGAAAATTTCAAGCACCAAAGCCCACTATTAAATCTCATGACTACGTCCATATAAACATGTGTATATAGTGTCAGTTTGATTTAAAGGTATTACATGTAGATGTATGCATATTTATGGAACTCAATATACGAACACTAACTGAATAACTGAAAAAGAAGCACTGAGATTTGGTGTTAAACAGAAGACAGTAACCGTACAGTTTGAGCTGCCAAATATGCAGTTCGACTCAAATCCTGGCTTCCTCACTTGATCAAATTGTGTGTTCCATGGGCTATCACTTTACTTCACTATGTATCCTTTTCCTCAACCATCCAGCTGAGAGCACACTGATGTAACTCAGTACAAGAACTGTGCTCTACAAAAACGTCCGTTATATATGGTTAATATAAAGCAATCTTGTTTTACATATAATAACAATATAGACAATATAAATAGAGAACATGACAGACATTTTGGGTAACTCTTGGCAATGTTGTGAGGGCATGGGGGTATTCTTGAATGTTTCATGGTTTAAATGACATCACTCTGTGAAAAGCAGCGAGTCTCCTGAGATCCCCAATGCTGCCCGGCGCAAGGTCACCTTTAATCCACTTTGGATTCGCTATCTAAAATAACGAGGCAGGCGCTGGAAGGCAAGAAAAAGGTTTATTACTCTTAGAGGAGACCACGTCAACTGCTGACACCAGGATGTCTTCAGGGAGGTGTTCTACTGGCAATGCTTTTGGCTCTTCCTTTTATACAGGTTTTACACAATGTATTTGTTTCATTTATCATGGTTACAAGCTTGGAGTCTCCGCCCCGGGCAGGTTGTCACACAAGCCCGACATTGTTTCATCAGCATGGTTACACAAGCCCAACATTGTTTCATCAACATGGTTACACAAGCCCAACATTAACTCTCCTCCCGCCCAGGTCAAAAACAGATAATTTAATTGCAGCTGGACCTTGCTTCAGGGTCTAAACACAAGTGAGACCGGCCAGATCGAAGAGTCCGTTCTGTTGATAAAAACAGGTCCCATTGTTTGGCAAAAACAAGTCTTGCTGTGTGCAGTGCAATAAACCATGCTTGCAAGAGTCTGTTTGGTATTTGTAACCTGTTTGTGCAGGGATGAGAGGAAAGACGAGTTTGAGGCAGCAGGTGATGTTGATGTTTGTCGTGGAAATAGTTTATAGCCCCCAGCACACATATCAGGTTTGTTCAGAGAGTCAGAAGGCTGCTAGAGGACAGGGTGAAATGAAGGTGACCAACAGAGTACAAAATGGCTGTGGTCAATCAGAATGACTGTAGTTTATGTGCACGTAGGAACTTTCATCAGACAAGATGGCGCAGAATGTTCATGATTGTCGTTTTGTTCTTAACAGTCGCCCCTTTGAACATAACTAGCCATCTCGTCAGTCTATTTCGATCTCCATAATGTCCTGTATTTCTTGTTCATACATTACTCTCATTTTTGTTAACTGAGTGTCCATATTCTTAGGGCGCAAGGCACTTATGCAAAGAGAACACAAAGGTGGTATACAGTGTACACCCAAACAGCAACCACATATTGCCAATACTGGGACCAAGAGAAACATTGATATTTTCCAACCCCAGTCCTTCAAGATGCCCCAAAGCCAACTTCCAATTGTCCAAGTCTCTGATCCTTGATGAATTTCTGAAGACAGTCTGTGGAGATGTTCGATTGCTTCATAGACAGAGGGTGAATTATCAGGGATGTATATGCAGCAACTGGCACCAATGATGCGACATGCTCCTCCACGATCCGCTAGTACCACGTCCAGGACCATGCGGTTTTGTAGGGCCACCAGACGGACCGCTTGAAGCTCGGCAGTGTTGTTGGTGAGGATGCCAGCTGTGACGTTCAGGGCGGTTTCTACCGCTTGAGACAGATGTCTGATGGCTCGGCTGTTTGCCATCGGACCCCATAGCGGGACGAGCCCTTTTGCTGCGTCAACGAACTGTGATGCGGCAGAGTCTGCTTGATCAGTGTCTTTAGAACGCTTTTCTCGATGATGCTCTGCAGGGGCTGTGTAGGTCGGTGGCAAAACAAAAGCGATGTAGCACGTGCCCCCCAGTTTCTTGGGAGCCAGGTGTAGGCTTTGGTTCCACAGACAAAGTACATATTGGGTGATGCAAAAAATGCTGGAGGGTTGGCAGTGTTCAAAGTCCTTACAATGTTACAAGTGCTGTGACCCACATTCTTAGTCCCACGGCCTTCAATGCATACAAGGCCAGAGACGTTCACCACAGATAGGGCCACAGTCAGTGTTGCAGCAGTTCTTTTCTTCAGGTAGGAAAATGTGGCTCTGACAGGATTATTGAACACTTGTATTTCCACTCGTTCTTTGGAGGGGACATTCATTGGGAATGTCGTATTGGAGGTGTGAGGGCAAAGGGAGCTGCTGTTCTTCCTGTTTGGTTTAGCCAGAACTCGTTGAAGAACTGAGCGATTGTCCCATCGGAAGTGGCATTGTCTTTGTAACTTTCTTGTAGGAGCATCATCCAGGCAAGGCAAGATCCATGAACAGAAAAGGGTGAAGGGATGAAAGGGATGGAATGTTCAGTGGCATGTGGTAGCAGCCCACAGACCCAACAGTTAGTGGCATTGGTGGCAAGATTGTGCTGGTGCAGCATCTGTACGAAAGAATTATTCCAGAATTCTTTGCGTCGTTCTCGGAGATGTGGCGGTAGTGATACCAGGTAGTGTTCTTTCTTTGAGATTGGTTGCATGGTTGGTGACAATGTTCTGTATGCAGGTGCATTCTCTTCAATGATCCAGAGTGTGACCATTAGTAGGAGGCAGGTGAGAAATGCAGCTACAAGTGCAATTGTCTTTGTACTGTGCAGTTCAAAAGTCTTGGTGTCTTTGCAGTGGCTTTGCAGGTGTTCCGTTTCTTCCATCATCTTCGAGGAGCTCACCAACTGTTAGGACCACAGACTTTTGTCTGGTGTTTTTCCTGGTAGCGTTGTTTGGCTGTGCTACCGATCTCAGACTCAGTTAGTGGCCTGGTTGTTGGAGCTCCCCCTTTTTGTCGATCTTAGGTTGTACCGTTACTTGGATGGCACCGTGGGGTCGGGAAATTCAGACAGTTGGAGTGTGTCTTCTTGTGGGTAGCAACTCAGAGCTGGTCGGTCTTTTGCGAGTACTTCCTCTTGCACCTCCACCTCTTCACAGGTTGCCAGCGTTGGAGGGACTTTCTTGCAGTGGTGGGCGTGCAGCCAATTTCTTTTTCCTTCCACTCGGAGGGCAGTTCGAGTGGTGATCAAGACTTGCCAGGGGCCCGTCCACCTGGGCTCCAGATTCTTCGTTCTTTGGAAGTTGCGAACCTGGATGAAGTCCCCAGGCTTTATCACATGTCCTGGGCCCCTGGATAAGTCAGGCAAGGCTTGCTGCACCTGTTGGTGGATAATTGTTAGCTCGTTTGTCAATTTATGCAGATAGTCTGACATTAATATGTTCGGGACATCGTTAATGGAGGTGGGTCTTGGTGCCGCCCAGATGTTCATAGGCCTGCCGAAGACCACTTCATACGGGGTCAGTCTGTGTTTGGTCGGGGTGGAGCGCATTGATAGCAATGCCAATGGAAGGGCGTCGGGCCATTTCAACCCGGTTGTGGCAACTATTTTGGCTAGCTTTAGTTTCAATGTTGCATTGCGTCTCTCTACCAGGCCCGCCGATTGGGGGTGGAAGACGGCATGGAATTTTTGTTTTACCCCCAACCCTTTCAGTATGTTCTGTATCACTTCGGCTACGAAGTGTGGGCCGTTGTCGCTCCATAAAATTCTGCAAAGGCCGTACCGGGGGAAGAATTCTTTCAACAATACTTTTGCAGTGGCTATGGCAGTATTGTCACGGGTAGGATATGCCTCCACCCATTTGCTAAAAGCGCACACAACCACCAGGACATATTTTAGACCATGGCATCTCTCTAGTTGGATGTAATCCATTTGAAGGACTTCAAAGGGGTGATCAGGGACTCCAAACCCTACCCGTGGTACTACTGTCCCTTTCCCTGGGTTGTGTTGTAGGCATACTATACACTGTTGTACTAGGCGCTTTGCAGATTCTGTTATCTTGACATTATGCCATACTCTTGTGATTAGTTCAATCATGGGGGTGGAGCCTATGTGTGCTGGTAAATGTGCCATGGTCAATATGGGGATGAGGTAGGCATTGGGTAACATCCATTTATTTCCGTCTTTAGTTCTCCAGCAATCTTCCTCGTCTTTTAGTCCCACCTTTTCCCACTCAGTCAATTCGTCTTGTGTGCCTGTAGTCTGTATGTCCCTTACAGTGGTCCTAGCATCAGTCCATTGTTCAGCTTGTGACCTGGTCACATACATTCGTGTCATAGTTCTGTCTTCTGCCGTGGCTCGGGCAGTAACGTCTGCTAGCGCATTTCCCTGCCCAATGAGATCTGTCACTTTCCTATGTGCTTGGCATTTTATCACTGCTAGCTTTTTGGGGAGGAGGACTGCTTCCGTCAAGGCGGAGACTAAATCTCCATGCAGGATGGGTGTACCGTGTGAAGTCAGGAACCCTCTTTCTTTCCATAGAATCCCGAAATGGTGAACCACCCCGAAGGCGTATTGGCTGTCGGTGTATATGTTAACTGTCGTGCCAGCTGCTAAAATACATGCTCGTGTGAGGGCAATGAGTTCTGCTGCCTGGGCGGAACGTTGGGCAATACGGGCTGTTTCTAGAATGGTTCGGGCTGTGGTGACAGCGTATGCAGCTGAGGTGGTGCCGTCGGGGAGTTTGATGCACGAACCATCCACCCATAGTTCTCCATCTGGCTCTAGAAAGGCGGTGTCTCTGAGGCCTACTCTACTTTTTGTTTGTTCATCGGTTAGTGTCACACAGTCGTGTAGTGGAGCCACGTTAGGATCGTTCTCGGGTAGGGGTAACAGCGTGGCTGGATTGAGGGTGGTGCATCGCTTTAGGGTAATGTGCGGTGCTAGCAGGGTCAACTCATATCCTGTCAGTCGGGCGCTAGTCAAGTGTTGGGTTTTGGTCTGGTTCAGTAGTGTGTCGACTGCATGGGGTACTAAAACAGTGACTGGATTGGAGAGCACTATTCCTTCGCTCTGGCGTATGGATACTGCTGCAGCTGCCACAGCGCGCAGGCACGCTGGCAGTGCTCTGGCTACTGGATCGAGGGTGGCAGAAAAATATGCACAAGGGCGTTGTTTGTGACCAATTGATTGTGTTAGGACAGACAATGCACATCCCTCCCTTTCGTGTGTGTAGAGGAAGAATGGTTTGGAGTAATCTGGGGTTCCTAGGACTGGTGCTGAGCAAAGGGTATTGCGTAGTTCTTTAAAGGCTGTCTGGCATTCAGGGGTCCAGGGGAGAGGTGAGGGGATGTCCTTAGCTAGGAGGGAGAGAAGGGGTTTGACAATGAGGCTAAAGTTCGGTAACCACTGTCTGCAAAACGAGGTGAGGCCTATCAAAGAGCGGACTTGCTTCTGATTTTTGGGGACAGGGGTGCCTAGAATTGTCTTGATCCTGTCAGGCTTGAGTTTTCTCCCTTCTTTTGATAAAAGGTGACACAAATAGGTCACTTGTGATTTACAGAACTGCAGTTTCTTTCGGGAGACCTTGTGACCATTCTCAGCAAGGAAATGGAGTAGTTTGATGGTGGCTGTGACGGCTATTGGTATGGTGTCTGCTGCTAGAAGGATGTCGTCTACATATTGTATTAGTGCCACTCCATCTGGCAATTGTATGGCGTCCAACTGTCTTTTAAGCGCCTGGCTATAGATACTTGGGCTCTCAGTGTACCCCTGAGGTGCTCTACAAAATCTATACGAACGGGAATTTAGGGTAAATCCAAAAAGATAGCGGCTGTCCTCGTGTATAGGTATGGAAAAGAAGGCGTTCTTGAGGTCGATAACAGTGAAGGTGGTGGCAGTGGAGGGGATTAAAGTCAAAATTGTCGTGATGTCGGAAACTACTGGGTATTGTGGTACTACGATTTTGTTTACCTCTCGCAGGTCAATGATGAAGCGGTAGGCTTTCCCATCTCCCTCTCCCTGTCTCTTTACAATCGGTAGTATGGGACTGTTACAAATGTTGCTCACTACTTCCTCTACCACCCCTGCCTCTACCAAAGAGTGTATGATCTCTGTTAGTGCTTTCTCACCCTCTGGCGATATTTTGTACTGCGGTACCTTCGGTAGGGTTGCGTCCTGTCGTATTGTTACGTGTACTGGGTCAATCATCATTCGTCCTACGTCTGAATCAGCCCTAGCCCATAAGTGTGATGGCAAAGTGTCCAGTAGGGATGTGTCAGTCTCAGAGATGGAAAACATGTGCTGAAAAGGGTTCTCTCTATGGCGTTGGGGGTTGTCATACAGGATGACACGCACTCCGTCTGGTGAGCATCTGATAGTCGCATGGAAGTGTTTCAAAAGGTCGAGGCCCATAATGGCGTCTGGGGTGTTAGATGAGAGGAGGAATGTCGTTTCGACGCAATTGCTGTCAAGATTAAAAGGGATGGGTCGGGACAAAGGGTTGGTGGAGGGCGTACCGTCAAATCCTATTGAGGTCACATGTGAGCCTGTCAAGGGTGCCCTTGGAATCAGTCGTTTGGATAGTGCACTACGTGTTGCTCCCGTGTCTACCAAAAATGGCGACCTTGTGCCCAGGACCTCAGCGGTAACATAAGGGCCTTGCTGATCAACGCAGAGCTCGACTGGATCCCTTCCTTGCCCCTGGCTGTCCTATGCAAAGTCGTACGTATTGTCATAATCTGTCTGTTGGTACTGATTCTGTCTGGGATGGTCAAATGCGTTCATTCTTCCTGGCCTTTCCTCGCTTGCTTCACTCGCGTACCCTCTTCCACGTCCTCTTCCTCTCTGTCCACTTGCTATTTCCCTCGCCCCTCTGCCCCTAGCAGCTCCTAACAAAGCCGGGCATTGGGATTTCCAGTGTCCATATTTTTTGCAAAATGCACATTGATCCTGTCCTAGGTCTTGGCGTCCTACATATGATGTAGATGGATTGTTCCTAGGGGCTGTACTCTAGGGGTATTCTGCTGGTTTCCTCCCCTATATTGCTCCCTTCCTGTATTCGCCCCTGGAGTTGTGCTATCATTACCCTTCCCTTCAAGTCCTTCTTTTTCCTTTCTGTAGCCCTGTCATTTTCGTTTCTCTGATGCTCGTAGTACTGGGCCATTTGGAGAATGGCCGTCGGTTTAGATGCTGCCCAACGACTTTCGCTGGCTTGTAGTTTCTGGGATACATCTGGCAGTAATCCTTTGACGTAGTTCTGCACAAATAAGTGGTGTCCGGTTGCGGTGGACATGTCTTGTCCACTGTAATCAGAGAACACAGTTTCAAATCTGGAGAAGTACTCTGAGACGTCCTCTTGTGGTTTCTGGCAGCATGCGGTTACTATGGACCAGTCTATCTTTTCTCTGGGATCAGCGGTTTCACTTTCTGCACTATTTTGTCAGGGAGGTCTAATATTGCTTTAACTGGTTTTTGACCAGGGTTCCGCTGTTTATCTAGTGTGTCGAGTTGTTCCCAGGTATGACCAAACAGTTCGGTATGGTCTACTTTCCTAACCTGTTTCCACACATCTGCTGGCAAACATAACCCGAAGAACAAGTCTATGTCGGCAAGTGTCATTATTGTTGATCCCAGAGCGGTACCTAGCTCGGTGTAAAGGCGGTGGGGTTCTTTCGTAAATCCGGCAAAGATTTACGGAAGGTCAGGATGTCCTGTCTGTCCCATGGCTGATACACCCAATTGTAGACCACCCTTCCTCTAGCGTCTTGATGGTTTATATCGTCATTAGTCCCTTGTCCTCTAGGAGGTATCCAGTAAGGGGCAGCTTCTTTTATTGGCATCATGCTATCTGTTTTTTCCACTGGGGGTCCTGCTACCTTAGTTGTCCTGTTCCCATCTATCTGTCCGTGTTCTATGAGGTGACGCAATACTTCTAGTGTGGATGAAAATAGTTCTGCAACATCGTTGTCGCCTTCATCTCCGATGTCTACCTTCCTGTAGAGAGCCACTAATCGCTCGGGCCCTACGTCTTGGTACTTCTCTTCATATGCAGTAAGGGTGTGGTAACAGAGACGTACAATAAAGTATCGTTTGCGGTTTTCAACATAGGAGTTGCATATGTCAGTTACATGCTCTTCTGTCTCCTTCCTATCTATGAGGGATTTAACTACTTTATCAATGCCTGCTCGCTCATTTTTACTTAATCGCGGGACCCTGGGCGCTCCTTTTTCTTTTGATCCTACCTCTACTACTGTATCCTTTGATGAGGCATTTGGTGTGGGTGACTCGGTGGGAGCAGAGGCGGTGGAGACTGAGGCGATCGTGCCATCTCCGGCTATACTTTGGTGGTCCTGGCGTTGTACTATGGGATGAGTAGGGGCGTAAGGGGGTGGCATGTATATCATTGGGGGAGCTAACAATAAATCATCATCTACCCTTTGTTTTGCTGGTAACTTGGGGTAAAGAGTCAAGGGCGTTCTAACAGGGCATTGACCTGATATTTTTGATTCCTGTTCCTTTTTATCGATTTCCTTTTCTTTTAGTTTTTCTTCTAACTTTCTACAGGCTTGGTAAGCTGATTTTCGCGTTTCTTTATCTTGTCTAGCTTCGTCTCTTTTCTTTCGTTGAGCTGCCTCTTTTCGCCATAAACCAAAACTATCAAACATGGCTGGTCTAGCTTTCTTTTTGTGGAGAGCTAATTCTAACGTTTCTATTTTAGCGGGATCGAAAGATCCCGTCAGTGGCCACTGATTTACCCGGTCCTTCCTAGTGTACTTATGCCATAGTTTGCTATAAGCTACGGTGGCTAATCCATATTTCACGTACATGTCCTTGTTAGGGTGCCTTCCGGCGGTGCCGGATGACTGACCTCTAACAAACGGTCCGGTCCAAAACAATCAAACAATCTAGAGAAAACAGGCATGACGTATTTAGCGGTCAAAATGAATATCTCAATTAATGTTAGACAAAAGTCTGCACTACCTGTCCTTCGCTGTCTGCAAAGAGAGAATATTCCTATTCTACGTTGTTTGCAAGCAGGGAATGTCTCAAATAACTCAAAAAGGAATACTAGTATTTCTATCAATCAATCAATTTAAGTCATGTTTTCTCACGACCTTACCCGGACCGTATGGACAGTTCTTCGTATTCCCCTTCCAGCGCCTGGTTGTCCTCTTACTCCAACAATCAATGCGGCGTTCCTGTAAGGCCCCAGTCAGGACCGCAGGTCACTCGAGAGAGGTCCGTTCGGAACCGGTGAAGTTCAGTCGATTGGCAGCCAGACGAGGGTCTCTTTCAGGCAGGTGCACTCCAATCATTTAGTCGTTCACTCCGTCGTTAGGACCTCTCTACTGGACCCACGTGTCTCTGATGGGCCCCCGTTGGGTCGCCAATTTGTGAAAAGCAGCGAGTCTCCTGAGATCCCCAATGCTGCCCGGCGCAAGGTCACCTTTAATCCACTTTGGATTCGCTATCTAAAATAACGAGGCAGGCGCTGGAAGCTGGAAGGCAAGAAAAAGGTTTATTACTCTTAGAGGAGACCACGTCAACTGCTGACACCAGGATGTCTTCAGGGAGGTGTTCTACTGGCAATGCTTTTGGCTCTTCCTTTTATACAGGTTTTACACAATGTATTGGTTTCATTTATCATGGTTACAAGCTTGGAGTCTCCGCCCCGGGCAGGTTGTCACACAAGCCCGACATTGTTTCATCAGCATGGTTACACAAGCCCAACATAGTTTCATCAACATGGTTACACAAGCCCAACATTAACTCTCCTCCCGCCCAGGTCAAAAACAGACAATTTAATTGCAGCTGGACCTTGCTTCAGGGTCTAAACACAAGTGAGACCGGCCAGATCCAAGAGTCCGTTCTGTTGATAAAAACAGGTCCCATTGTTGGCAAAAACAAGTCTTGCTGTGTGCAGTGCAATAAACCATGCTTGCAAGAGTCTGTTTGGTATTTGTAACCTGTTTGTGCAGGGATGAGAGGAAAGACGAGTTTGAGGCAGCAGGTGATGTTGATGTTTGTCGTGGAAATAGTTTATAGCCCCCAGCACACATATCAGGTTTGGTCAGAGTCAGAAGGCTGATAGAGGACAGGGTGAAATGAAGGTGACCAACAGAGTACAAAATGGCTGTGGTCAATCAGAATGACTGTAGTTTATGTGCACGTAGGAACTTTCATCAGACAAGATGGCGCAGAATGTTCATGATTGTCGTTTTGTTCTCAACAACTCAATTCAGTGATTTAATCGTACGTACTTGAGATACAGAGAAAAGTTGGAAAGTATTTGTTTTCCACTTTAGAATCTTGATCACATTTTTTTCATGACATTTGTTGCCTGTTTTACATCTTTTGACGGCTTGTCCATGTTTTGGCTTTTAGAGGGTAGTCAGAACCCTGGCTCAGCTCTCCCCAAGGATGCCCATGCCCCCTCCAAGAATTTAGTGTCTCCTACGCCCTTGAAGAGAGCCACAAGCTGCATTTGGATCTGGCCTGAGCAAAATCCTCCCTGGTGTCAGAGGAGGAACAGAAAGACAATCAATATCTGGAGTTGACCACAAAAATTTCTGGAGCACCAAGGAGAGTGGAGCAGGCAAAAAAACAAAGTCACCAAAAGTCTGAGTGGAGAAGTCACAAAGAAGCAGTAATTATACAACAGAAGAGCTACCATGGACTGGATCGTGGTGTTCACTCGGAGCGCTACATCCTGCACAAGATGTGGAAATGTCAAAAGTGCTGATCCTTTAAAAAAACGCAAACCTTGCCTGAAACATGAATATCCTTGATGCATCTTAATACTAGGCTATGACTTGATGAAAGCAAGCGCTCAACTTCAGCCGGCTGCACTAAAACACTGATAAATATAACCCATTTCCTGATTATTTTATTTTTGCCAATTACAAGCAACAATTCCAATTTATGCATGTTGGTTGTGCTATTGATTTCCCCTCTCTCCCCAGCACCGAAGTCTGAAAGACAGTGGGAGTTCGCACTCCATGTCCCTAATAAAGTACTGCCGAGCTCTTTCTGATGCTGTTCAGACATGTTGCCCTCCTCCTCAGTGCAGGCATCAGGACGCCTGCCACCAAGAAACACAAGACGCTCTTTCTTTTACTTCCTTCTTTGCACAGCAATCGTCAAAGGAGCAACGTGGCACACTGTAAAATTCACTAACAACTAAAATGAGTAACGGAAGACAGAACAAGCATTGGCAAAGACAATAGGTCTCGCCTATGTGAGAGCTGTTGGCTTTGTCTATATGTTTTAACCATGTTGTATAGCCGAGTGGCTGAAAGTAAAGGGAAAAAAAAAGAGCTATGGTGTGGTCAGCACTGGCCACATCATACCACTTTTCTTTCAGCCATGATGCACAGCACTGCGGTATAACATGGCTAAATAAAGCATTAAAAAGCCAATAGCTCTTGCAGCGGTGAGCTCTGTTGGCTTTGCTAATGCTTGTTTAGTTATGGCGACCTGGACCCAGTACGAGCCAGTTGCACCCTTGCTGACAGAGTGGGATTTTAAAAACAAAAAACGTGCTGTTTTGCTACGGTGAAAAGGCAGCCCAATCAACACTAGCACTCCTGTCCTAATGCTCGCAGCAGTCACGGGACAATGCTTCAAGTTCCAAGGAAATAACTGAGGCCACATACTGTGGCTAACACTTGCATGGAATGACCACACATTGCTTGCTGCTTTCTTGGACCCAGATGGAAAGTTTGAATTTTTGGACTATGGCTTGGTGCAGACTACTCACTGAAGTTGCCATCAGCGGTTAGTTTCTTCATAAAGGAATGCATTTCATTCCTTGTAAAAGTCCAAATAATTAAAGTCTGCTCATGCACTGGGGAACAAATCAAATTATCTACTGTGCCAAATAAAAAGTAAAGTAAATATAGAAGATGAGCAAAAGTAAATTATTTTTAATAAACACAAACTGGGTGACCCTAGCCTAAAACAAATGGGAGTGTGGTTAAAGCTCCGTAAAAATTAAAAGCTGGCAAAATGTTTGTTCCTTGAAATCTGAAGACGCTAAAAACTTAATCTTTTAGTTACAATATACAGGTTAAGCAACAGAATTAAAACTAATAGGGGCAGTCAAAAATGGCTTTACAATATAAAGTCAGTCATTAAGTAATGTAAGGAAAATCTACCCTGCTGTGCTGGCTCTGTTCACGCTGTTTCGGGGACGCTCGTCTATACTGTATGTATGTATGTATGTATGAATGAATGTATGTATTGTGTGCATGCAAAAGAGTGAGGGTTGCTCTGCTACTAGTCACGATGCACGTACACTACTTGGGAACAGCCTAAGCGGATAGGGGTGTGTTGACAGCTCTGTAATAACAGCGCTATGCTGGCAAAATGGACATTCTTCAAATGCTGACGAATAAAAGCAAGGGGCAAAAAAAAAAAAAAAAGAGAGAGGAGTGCGCCCAGTAAGTCTACAATAGTAAGTAATGGGTTGGCACTAAGCCCTTTTTAATTTCGATTTTTGTTTTTTTAACAGATTCGCAAGAAACAGCGCATGCACAATCTCAGACAAGGGCTTAAAATTTGTTTGCATTGCCACCTCCTCCCTCTTCCTTGTAAAAGTCCATACATAATGAGGTTGAGTCATGTACTGTGAAACAGGAAACCATGGTTAGTCCTGTAGATTTAACAATTTTTTTTAGCTCCTCCCTCTTGGCACAGGGACATACATATCGGATATTTTGTCCGGAAGTCCTGATTATCGACTTCTCCGAGTTAGACTATTGTGCTGAACATTGCTCTGGATCTCACCAAGTTCTCTTTATAGGTTATTTTTTGTTTCACTATTATTTTTACTTTGTTTGAGATGCACTGGTCAGGGATTAAGCTTCTGCAGTTATCCTGCAATATGTCTTCTTAATCCTTCTTGTATCAGGATGGCAATGACAGGCTGGCTGATCTGCAGGAGGCCGACCAGTCTTGTGAAAGGTTTACTGTGACACGTGGTGCAGTGCGAAATGGAGCTGGGAATTAGTCCCAAAACTTCCCTTGGTTACCCCTTTTTAGGTGTGATATTAGCCAAGAACTTTTCGATTTTACTAAAAGTATGTGTAGAATATACTTCCTTTTTGCAGGTTTCAGCCAGCCCTCTTTTCCCATTGGTCTGTTATAGTGTCATTCTCATGCTCACTACAGGATACAGCAAGGCAAAATAGGTCAGCCCACATTAGCAACTGCTTAACTTCACTGTGAGTGACAGCATTCTACTCTTTCACAAGACAGACATACACACAAAGTAGTTCCCTTAAGTGCTAGGGACTACTAAGGCAATATGTGCTTTTTGAGACCAAAAAGTATTCTTGCTTTTAGCCTATTTTTTTTTTCTTTTAGTTTGATGCTGGTCTGGAAGCTTCCACAACAATAAAAGTGTTGCATAAACCACAACAAAACGAGCATCGACAAAGCCAAAAGGAAGGTGGTCAACACCAGATCTAGTGACTTTGCCAATGTTTTTGTTCGGTTGCTCATCCATGCCCACCACAGTCCTGTCTCTTTCATATAGGCTGGAGTTGAGGGAGATGGAAGCAGGAGAAAATATGGTGGGATGTATGCAAAGCCGTTTCTACAGTCTCCTGCACGGCATAGTGTTTTTGTGTTTAGGTTTTTATTTTTTAAAAACTGGACCCGTGCCTTGCTGCAAATGGAGACATTGCAATGAAGGACACCTTCTTCTTAGGAGCTCGGAGAATGCAACAGGTTTTGACCGTGCTAAAGGCTCTTACATCCTACTCCACTCACCTTCTCCGGTTTCAATGCTTGATGTAGCACCAGGCCCAGGACTACTCTGACATGCCCTGTTTATGAGTTGTTCTGAGGAATAGGAATCCAATGTGGCTGTACTCCTGCAAAAAACAAGATTGCTATATTGTTTAACCTACATGCCGTGGGCCTGCTTGCTGACCAGCCACATCTCCTCTGATAGCTATGCCTCAACTTGCAGTCCTCCGATAATGAAAATGCTCCTTTCATGTTTATTACGTAAGCCATTGGTCTGTACCCATGATTAATGTTCCACGATTTCGCAGGTTTCAGAGCAGAAGATTAAAAGAGCATTGCTGTCCTGCCGACACATGTCAAACAAGATGAACGTGGTTGGTGTATCTGACCTGTGCTCCATCGCGGTCAGCCTCAAATTGCACCTAGATCCCGGACTATTGTGACTATCAACTATCACCAGCACTTTGTACTTCATGGCACTTTTCCAACTTAAAAAAAAAATTATAAAGTAATTTCTCTAGTTCTCCTTACTGTATTTTTGTCATTTGGGCAGCATTTTGTTTATTACTCTTCACTGTATTTTTCTAATTTGTTTTGGGATGTTTATTGTTTTGCATTTTGATTTTATTCCTATTTTGGTACTACATAAATACTTTACACATTGTCCTAAGTTAAACCCATCTGCTCTGCTCTGTGCCATAGCTACCAGGGGGTGGAGGTCAGTTTAATTTTGTGACTTTGAAGATTCACTCCGACAACAGTTGTGATCCCGTCCTTGTCCTATGATACGGTCTTTGAGGGGAGTACTCATCCCCTTTCCCACATAATAATCTAATTTCTTACACAATTGACCTGAAAATATTAGATAACACTCAGACCAAAATTCAACTCATCTATTTATTTATTTTATTGAGTTTTGTATAGTGCGAACTTGACCCAAAGGCATCAGAGCACTTTACAGATTGGCAAAGTAGAAGTTACACGAATTGCCTATGGAGTAAATACAATTACATGGAGTAAATACCAGTACATAGTCACAGTATATACAAGACGTATAAGATAGACAGTAGGATATGTGAATGATATAGTTCTGAGGTAGTTATGGTAGAGTGTTGCAAAGATGTAGAGAGTAGAGTCATAGTTTTTCCCCAAGGTAGAAGGTAGTGATGTTTGGGTTTATTTGGACAGTGCTGGACAGGAGCAGCAGGCCAGTCAGATGGCTTAGGGGGGTGTGGGGGTTTAGGTACTTATTGAGAAGGAAAAGTTTAAGTTTCTACTTGAAGTGATGGAATGACAATGTCACGAAGATCCTGGGACAGCGAGTTTCTGATTCTGGGAGCATTCCCAGAGAAAGAGCGTGTGCAAGATTTTTCTTTCTTCAATTTGGGCGAAATCAAGAATAGACTGTTTCAGCTACGAAGAGGTCTCTTTTGGCAGGCTTTTGATAGTTTGTTTGCAAGGTAGAGTGGTTTTTCCGTGTAGACCCAATTTGCAAATTTTGAATCCATACAATTTCTGCCAATGTTATACAGTAATTCATAGACAAACAATGTTTTAACTAACATCATCAACAGGAAAGTGAATTACGAAGTCTGCCGGGTGCCTTGAAGCAAAAATTCAGTAGGTAGAATTGGAATAGAAAAAAACGTGTGGCTAATTTCCTATCTTCTCAGTCTTTGACCACAGATTATCTCGCTGGCCGAGACTGTACAAAAAGTAACATATTGGTTTATTTTTTATAAAACCACCACCTGTGCACCACGGATAAACTGCATGGTAAATCTTGCCCTCCTATGGTTACAATTTACATTTTATCATCCCTTTAGATAGAAGGCAGTGATTTCGGGCTGCTTGTTCATCAATGTCTCAAAAGTGTGTTTGTCTTAGAAATTCATTACACAATAATAAATATTCAATAAAATAAAGTTTAAAATGCTTTCGTCAAACTTTGTCCACAAAAAAAAATCATCATGTTCACAGTGCTTTCAGACTAACAAATGGACTTTACTGCCCATGCAAAAATAAGAACTATGATCAAACTAGGAATCTATGATCACCCTCCTTAACTTTGAGTGATCACATCTCTACGGGAGTTTTCCCACACTTTCCCCAATACTTTAGGTCATAATCATAATCCTATTACAAGCTGTAAAACCATTTTTAATTTTTTTTTAAATATGCGTATAACTGTTTTCAGTGTGTAGTCGGAAATTCTCAATGTTAATTTTATGTTTTCCATACGATATACCTTTGCTTCTTTAGCTCCTAGTGACAAGTAGGTCTTTACATAGTTTTTATTTTCTAACACGTGGCTTCATGTTTGAGCCATGAAATTAAATTACACGGTTAGATTAAATGGGGAAAGTTCTCCAGTTCACACTTTTATATTATTACCATCCTCCTGGCCACAATTCATCCTTCCTGGAAGAACCTTTAGATCTCTTCACCACACATTCAGTTTCAACAGCAAATAATATCTTCCTTCTTCACTAAAAAGATACCAATGTCCCTGTGCTCTTCCACTTTCTACACATTTCTTTCACAGATTACCTCAGACAGTTCTGCAAGACATTACAAAGGCCCAATCCATGAACTAATAATAGGAAAGGAAGACTTGATATAAACAGACTCCATCTCCTTTAGACTAATCAGACCACATTCTAATCCCTTTCTCAATCTTCAAAACCACAACTGTAACCACAAGCCAACCAATCTGACCAACCATCTGGATTAGAGACCCAAAACATATAGATATTGTCCCTCGAAAAGAAAGTGGCCTCAGCTATTCCCACACCTACTGAGAATGCAGAGATTGATTTATTAATGGAGCACTACAAGTCTATAACTGCAATAATAAATGATATTTCACCGGAAAGGCAAAAGAAGAATTGACAATGGAAACTCAAGCCTTTTTATCCTTTTAAACCTCTCCGCAGCATTCAATACGGTCAATTACTCCCACGCTCTTGGGAACAGAAGATACACTTCTTAACTGGTTCTCATCATTTCTCAAAGTCCATAGCCATGAAATCAAAATCAACAACAGCCTCGCCAACACCTCGAACTCTGAATAACGGGTTCCACAGGGCTCCATTCTCTCATCAACACTTTCAACTTCTACATTAAACCTATGTTTTTTGTAACTCTAAAAAAAGGTTTCCACTCTGTAAAACGCTAGGACACCACATAGGTATAATTCATGCTGTATACAACTGATACATAAAAAAAAAATTAAATCACAGGCAAGAAATAATGGCCACAATGACTCCTAGGGTAAAGTGACCCTGGTGACAACCAATGGGAAGAACAGTACATGGAATTAGTTTTTGCAGCACAGCTATGCATTTGTTGAAGAGTGGATTAGGGGAGAGCTAACATCAAAAATATATATATTTCTTTTAGACATTTATAAAGCGCTCGGCTACCACCAACGGCGGTGTCCCGGCGCTACACAGAGACAAAGGAAGAGGAAGAAAGAAAGAGAAGAAGGCAAGCTAAGGGAGATCAAAAAGCCAAGTTTTCAGAGCACTCCTAAAAGTAGTTTCAGATTCTGCTTTGCGCAAGTAGAGAGGCATCGCATTCCAAAGAGCGGCTGTTCTTACTGCAAAGGCGCGCCCTCCCATCCTGGCTTTACGGTAGGAAGGAGAGCAGAGAAGAAACTGGGAGTTCGAACGCAGGGTCCTGTTCTGGTGGTATTTCCGAAGTCTAAGCCTCAGATAACCCGGTCCACTTTCTCTAGTAGCTCTAAAGGCAAGTAACAAGGCCTTAAACTCGATTCTCCTCTTTACTGGAAGCCAGTGAAGACTGCGCAGGTGGGGGGAAATGTGATGCCGGAGAGGCAAGTTTCTAAGAAACCTAGCAGCAGCATTTTGAACTGTCTGGAGCTTTTGAATAAGATAGGCAGGGAGGCCAAGATAGAAGCTATTGGCATAGTCCAGCTGGGACGTAACCAAAGCATGGACTATGGTGGCCCGACAGTTCATCAGTAATAAATAAAGAAATCTACGCAAGCTTTTGAGCTTCCAAAAACATGCTCTAGAAACTTGGCCAATCTGGGCCTTCACTGACAATTCCGAGTCAAATCTGAAACCCAAATTTCTGACAGATAAAACTGGGGTGGGAGGGGGATTCAACTGCAATGGCCACCATAAATCAGCCGGTGGAGGTGATGGTTGGTTAAAGAACATCACCTCAGTTTTATCGGTATTCAATTTAAGACAGTTATCTGTCATCCATGAAACAATCTTAATTAGGCATTGCCTAAAGCTGTCAAATGCAGCCATCTTGGAATCTTTAAATGAGAACACCAGCTGCGTATCATCAGCGTATGAAATCATACGCACGCCACACTGCTCAACTAATGCAGCCAGAGGGGCCAAATAGATAATAAATAGGGTCGGGCTTAACGCAGAACCCTGAGGTACTCCACAGCCCATGGCGCAAGAGGAAGAGACATAAGGACGAAGGAGGACCTGCTGGGATCGCCCCTCCAGGAAGGATTGGAACCAATTTAAGATGGTACCCGAGATACCCAGCTGTGTCAGACGGTCTAAAAGAATCGAATGAGAGACCGTATCAAAGGCTGCAGATAAATCTAACAGCACAAGCATAGCACAGCTACCATGGTCTAAGGATTCTCGGATGGTTTCCGCCACCTCCAACAGGGCCGTCTCTGTACTATAACCCTTCCTAAAGCCAGATTGGGAGTTGTGAAGGAGATTATTAGACTCCAGGTGATTAGAGAGTTGTCTCTGAACCTCCTTCTCCAAGATTTTAGCAGGGGCAGGAAGAAGCGAAATGGGCCTGAAATTCTTGAGTATACTCGGGTCTGCATCTTCCTTTTTAAGAATTGGCAAGACCAGGGCCTCTTTCCACACTGAAGGGAAGCATCCCAACCTTAGAGAGGTGTTCCAAATAGCATTTAACTGAGAGTTAAAAAGAGGGGCCAGTAAGTTAAAAAAATCTAGCTGGGCAGGGATCCAGGGGCGAGCCTGATTTAATTCTGACAAGGTCTTTCAGAGATAAAGACGGGCAGAAAGGATGAAATTCAGTCCAAAGACAGGGAGAAACATAAGCCGAAGGTGTAATTGGCCTATCTCCTGACCCCAAGAATGTGGAATATATAGATTGAATCTTTTCCTTGAAAAAGTTGACAAATCCCTACATAAAACAGCTGAAGGCACAATCTTACTCAAAGTGGCCTCAGGTTTCATAAAATCTTGAACAATCTTAAATATTTCTTTAGAAGAATTGTCTGAATCTTTAATTTGTTTGGCTAGATGATTCTTAATTGACAAGCGTTTAAGAGCATGGAACTTTATAGGTGCTCTTCGCATCCGAATTATACGATTTCCGCCAAATACGCTCCAGTTTTTTGCATATGCTTTTTTCAGACTGGAGCTCTGACGAGAACCAAGGAGCGGAAGGCTTTTTCCTAGCCGATTTTGACATTTTCATGGGGGCGATGGCGTCCAGAGAAGAAGCAACCCATTCATTAAATGAGGTTGCATCTAAGCTGGGATTGCCTGTGAGCTGGAGAGGGATATCACGCAAGACCGGGCCCATGGTCTCAATAGATACTTTCCTCCAGTTTCTCTTCTTTTCAAACTCTGGTCTCATCCGGTGTGTCCCACCGTGCCTGGACAAACTAAAAGGGACTAACCAGTGGTCTGACCACGTCAAAGGCAGAGGGACCTCTACTCTAATGGTAGGGTCGTTAGAGAAAATAAGGTCCAACATATGACCAGCACAGTGTGTGGCAGACATAACCTGCTGAATCAAGTTTAATCCACCCAGCATCTCAGTCACTTGGAGCGCCAAGGCACAATCCTGTCTGTCCATATGGACATTAAAATCGCCCAAAATCGTAAAATTGGCATATCTTAATGAGAGATCCGCAACAATGTCCCCTAATTTTAAAAGGTTGGCAACTACGGAACTCGGGGGTCGATAAACCAGCATGCCCGCAAAGGTATGTCCTAGAGAGGTTTGAATGGAAAAGGACATAGCCTCAATAGTGCCAATATTCTCAATTTTTTTACACCAGATATCCCATTTATCATTACAAATAATCGCAAGACCTCCTCCTCGCCTGCGGTCTGCTCGATTCACCTTGGAGATTTTAAAACCAGTGGGAAGTGCTAGAGCGATATCAGGGTAAGAGGTGTCTGTAAGCCAAGTCTCTGTCAGAAACATGAGGTCCCAGCGATTGAGCTCGAGGGAAAGCCAGATGTCCTCTGAGTGTTTAGGGAGAGATCTGCAGTTAACCAGGCAGGCTCTTATAGTAGGCTTATTGGCGTCAGTCTCAGTAGTCGGAGACTTAACACCGCCTGCCTCTACCTCCTGTGGCCCCTCCAATGCCCCCATAACAAAGGAGCAGGTGTTGCATTGAAAACCCTGGTCCCGTTTTATCAGGCAAAGGTTAGGGTAAGTAGGATGGGTGCATTGCCCCACATTATAATCCAAAAGCTTTTTTCTAGACCAGTGAATTCTTACCCCAGATCCATTTTGAACAGTATAGCTGGCGCTGGCCGCGTTAAGGTCGCGGACGGGCGCAGACGGGCTTGCCTCAGGCGCGCCTTCGGCGCGCCAGCAGCGCGCCCGCTGCGCGCTCGTGCAGCAACCTGATTTATAATCCCCATGAAAATCAACTAGACCGCGTCCGTCCCACAATATGGCGGCGTCGGGGTAAAAATTCAGTGAACAGGGTTCGAATCCTCCTCCCACTGTTAAAATGTGCCAGCAATGAGATGCCCCCCTCAAATTCAATACAGTACAGTAAATAACACCACAAGTGTAAAAATGTTTTTTTAAAAGTGCAGCGAACTGCTAAAAACACTTAAAAGATGCCCAGACCAGGAGAAATAGCAGCAGGTTATTAAAACAGGCCAGAGTAACCACTTCTGATTACGAGTCCGCTGCGCGCTCGTGCAGCAACCCGATTTATAATCCCCATGAAAATCAACTAGACCGCGTCCGTCCCACAATATGGCGGCGTCGGGGTAAAAATTCAGTGAACAGGGTTCGAATCCTCCTCCCACTGTTAAAATGTGCCAGCAATGAGATGCCCCCCTCAAATTCAATACAGTACAGTAAATAACACCACAAGTATAAAAATGTTTTTTAAAAGTGCAGCGAACTGCTAAAAACACTTAAAAGATGCCCAGACCAGGAGAAATAGCAGCAGGTTAGTACAACAGGCCAGAGTAACCACTTCTGATCACGAGTCCCTGGTGTTCTACTGTGCTACGAAAGTGCAGGTTATCAGCCTGATGAGTCTTCTCAAAAGAGCTGTAGGACAAGCAGACCATAAGATCATAGAACATTTCTGGCATATTCACACTAAATGAAAAGGGTACACCCTCATGACAGCATAGCAAAACTCCACTTTATCAGATTTACCAATGAATCAGAAATACGTGACTTAGAAGCCTTGAAATTGAAAAACAAGAACACCCCCGGAGAGATACTTTAATACCCCCAGGATCGAGTGCTTTCATTAGTGGGAATTAATGTCAGAATGGGGCTACCAGGCCTGTCGGACGCACTTGTAGGATATAGTAAGAATAACTAGTAAAACTGTCTGATAGGTTGAAATCCAGAGCCTCGAAAAAGATGCCTACAGCAATGTATTGCAGATTTCTAGTCAATTCATTCACACATCAGGAACATTAAAGCTCCAGTGAGAGTAGCTACCCTGGTAATCAGGAACATGACATCCACAAAGTTGGCAAGCCAGGGTGATCTATCACTTTTTACCTGAGTGCATGAGACATTTCAAAGTGGGTGTAGAATATTCGAGTGAGGAACAATCTAGATTGGCTTGCTAGACAAAAATAGTTACTTTAAACTAGGGTAGGGACAACTATGCAGTCAACACAAGTGATGGAAAGAAGATTTGCATTAGATCGCCTGATGATCCTGCTAAGATAATATTGGGGTACAAGTGGAATGTGGATTATTAACTTAATCTCTTGCATTCTTGATGGGGCTAGTAGTTGTGACTGCTAGTATGCTTACAGTGTTCATTTAAAAGAGGAAACACGCTGATTGCAATATATTATATAGATATATATATTTTACACAGAGAGAGAGAAAGAATGTTTACACTACAAAAAATTATTTAAACCTAAAATATGGATAACAATGTTGCCAACAAACTCTTGTGTAGGAACCGTTGTGCATCCTTCACCTAGAGAACAACGCCAACCCGTCCCTACACCCAAGCATGACCGAGCTCTCTTGGTGCTGCAACAAGGGCCGTAGGCCCAGCTGTAAAGCCGATCCAGGTAACGATTTGAGACACCAAGAGAGGGTGAAAGTTTGAAGCCAAAGTAGCCAGTACAGAGCAGGGACACAGGTGGTTAAAAGGGCAGCTGCAGCATGCAGAGGGGTGGACTACCTGTAAGGGAAGCACAATCTCACAAGAACAAGCTACCATGAAATCAGCTTATGCCACAATAGCTAGATACAGCTCATGTGTTGGCTTGCCAAGTGTGAAGTGGAGGAACTCTTGTGACATTTGTAGGGTATGTACAAATAAAACAGGGACCAAACTGGAAATTGGATCAGAGTTGCAGAAACTATGGGGGAGGTAATGTAACAGGAGGTCGATCCCAACACATTCTTTCCTAGTTACCCAAGTCAACTTTTAGTAGACTAATAATTACAGGGAGAAAAGCCAGCAACAGGAATTCTGAATTTTTTCCAAGAGATGGGTGGATTGCAGATAGGTTGCCAAATGTAGGGATGCAATAACAGGCAAGGCTAAGTGAACAAACAATAGCTCTGCGTATTCAGAAACTCCCTGGTATCTAGTCATGTGAGCTGACAAAACAATGATGGCATTAAGAATAGTGTAAGCAAACAAAAGGTTATGATGCAGGAAAAAGGAAACGAGAAACTTTCACTGAGAAAGGAGCCAGCATATAGAGTATCCAAAACCGAAATGTAAACATGCAGTTATATAGATGGTACTTGAAATGTTTTGTATGGCTTTAACTGAACAGTACCTAAATAATAAACCTTTACTGCTATAAGGAAGAATAGAGGTGCAGGCAAGTGTTTTCCATACCCAATACCTTCTCTCGTTCCAAGTTCCTTTGCCTATCAGCTAGGTGCCTAAAGCTAGCTACCCAGAATGCACCACTGCTAGGTCTGCTGAGATCCTAGCATTCTGTAGACCACCCAGTCTACAAGGCTTCTTCCTCGTGCCCTCCATCATACCCCCTCGTTCTAGTTCCTTCATTTAATATCCGGTAAGAATTTTATACTGCAAACCTAGCTGAGGAGCAACAGAGCTGATCGAATGGCGATACTATAGTCTTTTTAAACATTATTTACAATAAAGCAGAAAATGTGTATGTTCACATTGTGTAGCGTGGTAATACTCTTTAAAGAGATGAGTTTTTCAATTCCTTTTTCAATTTTAGGATGGTGACAGCAGTCTCTTCGGTCCATTATCAACACTTAGAGGCAACCTTGGGGTAGCATAAGGCACTATATGATTAACATTACCTTTCTTTTCGCTTATGGAGGGTCTGGCACCACCAGGGAGAGAGCACCTCGCTTGATGCACAGTGCTCACTCTTTTTACTATAACTGTCTTGATGCTGCTATCTTTTGGCACTTGTGTAGGCTTACAGGAGTTGACGTGCCTGTAAGGCTGAAGGTCAAGGCTATTAATAAAATAGATCATTTTCTCATTAAGCAGTCCGTGTAAACATGATCACATTCCCTCAGCCATGGCACTTCTAGAAACATCCTCATGCAGACTCACTCTTTGTGCAGCCCCTCTGTCTACCACTACACAAATATCAAGTTTTGTGTTCCTCGTCACAGGCGAGATCTTCAGAACAAATCTGTTATTTGCGTACAATGAAGTCAACCAAGAGAAGGACAAAAGCAAAATAATGAAGAGGCAAAAAGTGTACAACACTGAAGGAAAAGCGAAGTTAATATAAAAGGGTGCCAAGGGGACAGTGACAGACTGGAGAGACTACGCAGTTTAATGGTGGACCGGAAAAGATGCTGCTGAAAGAGGTAGTAGTGAAGACGGTCACACACTGAGGCATAAATGCAGCCAAAGAAACTTATGCGGCTGATGCCTTGATGGCGACATACTTCGGAATAAGGAGGATAATAGGGGAGGATAATTTGAGGCATATGCAAGAATGTACAGAAGTGAATGACAACAGGAGAAGAGGCTGAAATAGGCTGTAATATTATAGACCTCTTAAGACAGATCTTCCAGGTCCAATAACGTCCACAGGCACACAGCCTAGGAAGGCACACACTGCTGTCTACAATTCACACTGTGGAACTCAAACATATCCTAAGAAAGACTGGTCAAGAACAATCCAGACTGCTGTCCCTGCTAAGACTGAAATGACACTGCAAATAATCTTTATATTTGAGATCAGTCTTAGACCTATAAGTGGCACTGTCAAAGAAAAACATTCCATCAGGAAACGAAATATGATTTTCCATAAACAGCCGAAATGAAATACAAAGCTGTGGTCAGGACTCCAAGCAAAAGTCAAGATGGAAGATCCAGGAATGTAGCCGTGATCCATCCAGTCCACTACACGAAGAGAAGCCTCTAGAACTGTTCTGTCGGTTCCACAACGTGGCATGTGCCACAGAGCTCCCTGAAAAGGACATTAACGCCCCAAATATCAAATAAGTTTACAAACTCCAATCGAGCCATTTCACCCACAAGTATCTGCGATGCAGGTGCCTGCAGTACCCTGGACCTGTCAGGTAAACTAAAGCTCACAGAGGATATAGAACTCAGTAGTCCCAACAAAAATGTATCTACTTGTATTCAAAATATTTTATGCTGGAAACGACAGTCACACCTCTAGTAACTAATGCCACTACAAAACAATGAAAAGAACCTAAGCAGATGCTTTCTCGCCTACTACTGCGTAAACCTGGGAGTGTTCATTATTTTTTTTATTTTATTTTTTTTACAAATGAGAGCTTCATTTCAGGCTGTTTCTCTTTAAAAGTTTTTTAAACTTTAGAAAGAAGTAGCCTGTCTGCTTTTCTGTTACAAACAAACTAGCTCAGCTGACTTTTGAAGCTGAACGACCTAGTCTGTAGACAAGTGAGCAGTTATTCAGGTTACTTTCTGGATTTACAATCGAAACCTGGCATGAATATGTTGACAATGAAGATCAATTTTATGGCTACATAGTAATCAAGAAAATAATTTCCAATGGAAACTGTGTCCTTACAAACATGGGAGTACGCAAGGACATTAGTGGAGTAGTGGCCACGTATAGCCACTGGAGATGAAGCACAGCTGAGGCACAATGGCTTACTTTCAAAAGTTACGTCCGGGATGGCGGTATCATTTTTGGCGGTAGATGTTGTGATATAGCGTACTGTTAAACCTGGGAAAGAAATCCAATGGCAGTTTTTAGTAATACATTAAAAACATTTGTTCTGTTAATCGGCACCATATTTCGAGCGGTTCTACCTGCAAGGCTTATCGGCTATTGCCAGAACGTCCTGGAACCAACTGTCCTGCCTCCTAAAGCACAGGTTAAAATATGGCCTGGTTGGTAGGGCTGAATATTTCTCTGGTGAGTGGGGGGTAACCCGAGGGCCCTATTGGACTGGCTCCCGGTAGGTGGCAAGGGGGGCAGTGAGCAGTTAACTACCTTCGCTCCACTCAGGACAGTTTTGTCAGCGCCCGCACCATAGTTCTGTTATATTTGTGATTGGTGACTGTTCAGGGTGGACTCGTTTGTACAAGACGGCGAGGGGCATTGTATTACCGCTGGGTTTGATCCGTTTTGGTCTACCACAGGAGTCTCTGGGGGTCCTGTGTTTTTTGGGGGCTGTAATCAGGAGGAGCTGTTCTGTCTTAACAGCTCACTCACGGGGAAGAGGAAAGCTCCTGTGGTTAAGGAACCTTTGCCACCCCCGCATCGAGTGTCACTATCATTGAAGATTTTCTAACTCGGGCAGTATCAGTGGTGTCGAAAGAAACTGAGTTAGCGGAAAGGAGATTATCACTATCTAGGGGCAGCCCTCCTCAGTCCCCACCTGGGCATCCTTCACCCTCAGATTTCCTCGAGGGTGGAAGAGATGGGTGCCATGGGTACATAGGACCTGGAGAGGGAGTTGTAGAGGGCTCGGGGAGGGGCTGGAAGCCAGAAGGTTGTCATCTGAGAGGGGGGTGGGGGGAGGGCAGGGGTAACGGGACTTAGGGGCTCCAGCCTCCGACTCAATTTCCCCATGTCCCATCATTCCAAGCTGTAAACGAAGGAAACTGGGGCGCTTGCGGAGTCACGGAGCCCTGGGTCCAACGTAGCCTCCCTGTCCGACTCTAATTTACCTTGACCTGGAGGGGTGCACCAATCTAGTATGGATCTAATTTCTGAGATTAAAGCGGTCTTAAACGCTAAATTTGAACCAATCATGTCCAAGTTAAATGCCATCAAGACTAAAGTGGCTGAAATTCTAGCTCAACTTAATGAAGGGAAGGACAAGCAAACAAGGCAGCCTATTCCCCTGGAGCTAGCTGTTTTGATGGCCCATGCTGCAGAGGGCAGTACTGCCACTACTCATGGTGAATCTGGTAAGACAGATTGTTCCACCAGGCCCAGGAGGGAACCCAAGAACATTCCCAGCTCTCCCGAGCCAAGCCGGCTCTACAATGGAGAGCAACCGCAGAGTCATAGCCTGGAGCACTGGGGATATACTTAATTTGCCCCCTGAGGCTACCCCTTATGTTGTGGTCATGGGGAATGTTGCACCTCGATCAAACACGGCATCTATGTCCTTCCAGAAGTTAAATAATAAGGTGGTGCATTGGCTCCACCTGCACGCCAATGTTGAGGTAGGGATCGCGGACTCCATTATCATGGTTCACAGAGTTAGCTGGATGGGTACGGTCGTAAATGTTGGGCAGGGGACTGCGTGGTGATAATCTTCAATAAACCCTCGACTGTGGCCCATGTTTTGGCTACTTTATCCTCTTCTAGGCCGCCTGGCCCACATTGCATTGCAGCCCTCCCCTTCGGGTTTGTCGCGTGTACAGGCATCAAGGCTGGCATACACAGGGCCATTATGGTAGTACCCGCCAGCATATTAGACAGCCTCCACCGCTGAACCTTTCCAAAACGATTTGCCCCCTTGTGTAGCCTTGAGAAGTGCGACAGACTGGGAGTTATCAACCCATCTTCCTAACCCTCCTGGTGTGTTAATCTATTAGAAGTTGTCCCCCAGCCCGTCAAGTAACCCCCACCCCCCCGCTCCACTCCTCAAGTCCACCATCTCACCTCTGGTTACCCCGGCCATAAACCCAAAGGGCTCAAAGGTATTGTCCTGGAACATTGCGGGTCTTTAAAGCAAGTTCACAGACCCAAATTGGGTGGAATTTAGACAATCAAGACATTTCACACCAGCAGTGCCCTCAGTGGCAGGGAGGGCAAACGGGGTGTCTGATCAGCTTTGTGGCTATGGAGTTGAGTGGGCATGTTGTTGACCTATTGTGGGACATGACTGTTACAGGAGCTAATGTTATCTGTACCGGGCTCATCCCCCATTCTACTAGTGATTTTTTACAATGCCAGATGCTGGTCTGATTGGGTATCTAGCATTCAAAGTTTAAGCCTCTCCTTGAACTCTCGGTTGGAACATGGGGTGGTGGTGGGACGGGAGCTGATAATGTTGGTGGGAGATTTTAAGTGCCATTTATGTGACTTCCCTTTATTGAGTGATGCTCTAAAGCCCAGGTGTATGGTTGTAGACAGACTCCACTTTACTCACTCTAAGGAAGGTATGGAGCATGGCACAATTTTAGAATCCCACAACCTTGTGTTTGCCCACAACAAGTCGGTTAATTCCCCCAACTATATTGTTGCTCCAACCTTTAAAGGGAGAGGCTGCACCTCTATTATTGTTTTTATTTTTGATTCTGCTCCCCTATTTTTGTGCATTGCTAACCTAAACATCATTCACAGCCCGTTCAGTGATCATAATCATCTGTTCGTAGAACTGGAGGGCTCCATGGACCCCATTTGAACATGGGTGTGGGTTCGTAGAGGGCTCTCCCTTTTCGACCAATGTAGGTGACTAAAATGGTCCCAAGTGGATCTGGCCCAGATTGAAGCCTCCCTAATAACTAAAGCAGCCCTAGAGATATCCATCTGACAAGATGTAGACACCCCCGAGATAGATTTCTTGCAAGCATTTGAGGGGATCGCCAGTAAAGTTAAGGAAATACTGTCCGTGCCCTCAAACAACCCGGGGGGCAAGAGCCTCCCGTGGCGGTTAGTGAGGACACTCCAGGTATTCCCGCTGTGCTGCGTCTTTGACAAATGTGTGACTAAAAGACAGCACCACCCTCCAGAGAATGCATGACTCGTGGAACATCAAAACAGAGGAAAATCCTCAAAGAACAGATAAGACAGGTGAGAGCCCTAGGCCTCATGAGTGTGCATGCATAAAGATGCAGGGACACATTCACTTATCCCTGACGAAGGCCCTAGACCCGAATGGGCTCTTGGAGTGGGTCGAAACATGTTGGCACAAATATAGGAGGTTTTACTGACTAATTATATTCAATAAGAAACCTCAAAATAAGTTTTTATCTAAACCCCAGGTGCCAGACGAATAAAGGAAACCTTTGGGTATCACCTGGATCTCTGCTAATCCAGATAGATTTAATTTAAGAACTCCCAATCGACCTTTGGTTGAGTCCGCCCTGGTGGCATCATCCTACCAGGGTGTGGATAGGCGCCGATGATGAAGCATGTCACGATAAGTGAGTGAGGCATTGAGGGAGGCTGGCTTAGTATATGATGCACACTTATTTAGGTGAAGCACCCTGCACTAATCCAGACAACACTTATGGTGAGGTTAGTGGCCTTAGACAACCATATAAAGCTCTCCAAGTGGTAGCTGTGGTGAGCAGCCTTCAGGCTTATTCCAGTAGGAGTGTTAAGCAGCTGGTTTTACCAAAACTAATCATATAGTTTAGGTTAAATGAAAAAGAACTACACCGTGTAAGTATTAAAATAGTTATATTTATTATACACACTCACTAACACATTGGTATATCTCCTACCCTGAGATATCAACACAATACACACAATATTTCAAAAGGAAACAGGTAAATAAGCACAAATACACAGTGGTCTCCAGGGGGAGACCAAACCATATACTAAAGAAGTGGAATGCGAACTGCGACCAAAGTCGAGACTTGACCCAGAAGAGCTGGGGACCCAAGGAACCACCCGAGGTAAGTACCCAGGAACCCCCTCGGAGGCCGTGTGCAGAGTGGAAACACAGCCGCATACTCAATGGGGACGTCGCCATTGCAGTTTTTAGGAAGGACCCTTCCCAGTGGACCCTGAAGAAACCCAGTGGAATGTGGAAGGTTGGAGAGTCACCCCACCCGTGGATACCCCAGGAACCAGGATACCTACACCAGGAAAGCCGGGTACATAGGTGCGAAGTGACGTCGGAAACCGCCGTAGACCACAATGGAGGACTTCAGAAAAGATGCCGCTGGAGAAGGTGAAAGAGTCCGGTGGAATCTAAGAATGGATTCTTGAAGAGGAGTACCTGCAAGCAGAGGGGACAGAGTCTGTGCCACTCGGGAGTGACCAGGAGGCACGGAAGACCAATGATGGAAGATGGTGGAGAGTTGACAGTGACCTTGTCGCTGCAGCTGTGAGGACCAGGCAATGCGGTGGAAGACCATGAGCCGTTCACAAGCTGCCCCACATCAGAAGTCAAGAACCAGGTGGTCAGTGTCCAGCGGGAGCACCAACAAGCCTTGGCAGCAGCATCAGACGTGGTAAACGAAGAAGGTGCAGTGTTGGGACCAGCAAGGTCCAAAGTGACTCACTAAGTGCAGGAGAGTCAGAGCAGGCCCCAAGCAAGCAGGAGAGCCCACTGAAGCCAAAGAAGACCCTCAAGAGGACCCACAGGCCAAAAGGCACAGGAGTCGCAAGAGGACCTCGAGCAGCTCACCGAGGATGCAGGCCCCCGGTGCAGAGGATGCGGTGAGGATGAAGATTTGGGAGGAAGAGATGCTGGAGGCTGGAGCTTCTTGTAGCCCGAAGATCTCTGGAGGACAGAGTCAACAAGCCTCGACAACGGCAAGTCAATGCGGCTCTGTTCCAGCGGTTCCGACGAGGGATACCGCCTTCAAACTTGCTGAGAAGACACTGCAGGCCTCGAGGGAGTTGCAGAACCACTACCTGTGTTGCTGAGCGTTTGAGTCCGCGGGACCGGTCAGCTTCGTTGCAGTGACTACTTCACTCCAAGGGAGATTACTTCGGGTGTCTTTGACGCCCACAGGCCTGGATGAAGCACAGCCACAGACGACGCAGAAGACTGGCAGGACGACGAGACCAGGAGCAGCAGGAGTTCATTGTTGCAGTCTCGGTTCCAGACGAAGTCCAAGGTGACCAGATGGTTGAAATGAAAGTCGTTTCGGATCTGAATCTTGTCCCACGATTAATCTGAAGAGCCACCCACAGGTAATCCTTAAGTACCCTAAGGAAAGGGTTGGGACGATTCAGGGATCCTTCCCAGAGGAGGGACTGGACAGAGGTGAGGATAATACTCCCATGTGTTTTGTCCAGTTTCACGCCAGAGTGGGAGTCAACGCCTCCCTGAACTGGTTCCAACTGGAGAATGCAAGGAGGGCACCAAATGTGTCCTTTAAAGCAGGCTGGTGGCGCTAGCAAACGCCCCCACCCGACCCCAATACACCAAGTCCTGTCTGGGAGGTAGTTACACCTCCCTGTGACAGGAAACCTATTGTTCTACCTTCCCCTGCTTGAGCTCAGCAGCAGGGCAGAATCGTGCCTGTGGTTGGCAGCAGCACTAGCTTGCTGGTAGACCCTGGAAGGCTGGTACCGGGAGTACTGGGGGCTTCCCGGAGAAGCCCCCTGGTGCATGGAATAATATCTCCAACACCGGTAACGGTGTTGGGGTATGATTCCAACATGTTTGATACCAAACATGCCCAGGTTTGGCACAGCCAATATATAGTTAGCCATTGTTTGATGACGCGTGGCCACCATATGTATCAAAATGGCTGACCGCACCTACAAAGCCTGGAGAATTGACTCCTGGGTTTGTAGTGGATGTCCTGCTCGTGCAGGGCACCCTTACACTTATAACCTAGTGCCCTGCCTTCAGGATTGAAAGGCCTACCTTAGGGGTGACTTACAGGTTTTAAGTGCATTGACCTCAGACCTCAGATATAAGAAAACTTATATCTGTTGTAAGTAGTGCTAGCACCAACTTACACAGGCTGAAATGGCAGGCCTGTAGTCACAGTTTGAGTGGTCTCTCATGGGTGTCACAATACATGCTGCAGCCCATGTGAGACCCCTAGTGTACCTATGCCGTTGGTACCTCAGTACCATATACTAGGGACTTAGAAGGGTACACCAGCAGCCAAATAGGAGGGTACCAAAGTACTTACCATAGTCCAATCTAGGGAGAAAGCACAGTGACTGGGGTCCTGATTCGCAGGATCTCAGTCAAGACTAGTCCACAACACTGACACCAAGCAAAAAGTGGGGGTAACCATGCTAGAAGGATCCTACCTTCCTACAGGCGTCTACTCCAATATCTTTGGATATCCGAGAGGTTAACATTGGGACCCCTTTGACAAACAGTCAAGGAGTGGTTACCCCCCCAGAACTCTTTGAACATTCCAGTTGCCTTTTGTGTGTGACTATTTGAACTGGGAAAATGCAACTGGTCTAATTTTCTTTCGCTCTCTACATTGTGGTAAAAATCCCCTGGTTAGCCCAGGTTAAGGCTGCATTTGCCACACTTGGGAGGTTGGATGCTTTTTTGACTCCCCGCTCTTTGGTGGCCTGGGACCTGCTTTCCATAAAAGAGCCGTATTTTGAGCAGACATCATCCCTTAGAGAAAGGGCTGAATTGATGAAACCCTTGGTGAGGGGACACTGGCTCCTTAAGTCTGATCAGGGTATGGAGCATTATTTAGTCCACGTGTCTAGTAGGCGTGACCGGTTTCTTTTGGCCAGGTTTCGTTTTAATCAACTACACGATCTCCTGGCCACACCCTGTGGTTGGGTCCACTCTGGTAATAGGACGCCCTGCGGCTGAGACAATAGGTATCTGCAGGATACCCTACATTTTGTAATGTTTTGCAGTTAATATAGTTGGCCCAGAAAGCAGTTCCTGATTCCATTGTTGAAGATAATGAACTGTACGACCCGCTCTTATGTACTTACAACTGCTCCCAGATGAACAGCTTTTATTTGCTATGGTCAGTTTTTTACTTGCAGTTCTGGCATCCAGACGCTCACAACCGGACTGAGTATCACATGAGGTGCTTCCTTGTTACAAGTTGTTGTGATCGTATTTGGCTCTAAAGTTGTATTTTATGTATGTGCTATATTTGTGTGGTTTTATGGATATTTGTGTCTTTTATGGTTGCTTGTACAACCGAATAAAGATTTACTACTATTACTAGTAGAACCTGAGAAAGAAATCTAATGGCAGTTTTTAGTAATACATTAAAAACATTTGTTCTGTTAATGGCCACCATATTTCGAGCAGTTCTACCTGCAAGGCTTATCGGCAGTTTTGTTAATCTTAGAAAATTGATTCTAAATGTCTGTTTTTGGAGCTATATAAAATATATACTACAACTGCAAGTAAAAAACGAAACTCAAGAACTGACCTGTTAAGAAACTCTGAATGAACGACACGACTAAGTTGAATAAAACAAACTAATACCTGGTATACAATGTTTTAGCTTTGGCTTTGGATTTCCCTTCTGACAAATATGCTGTTCTTGGGGAATTGTAACCAAACGTTTACTCATGAAAGAGGAGATGTGAACTGTATCGACAGCAAGGCATTTGTTTGCATTTCAGGGCTTCAACAACTTGACAAACCACAAAGCACGTGTCACGTGCACTCCCCGAGGGAAATCCGTGGCCGTTTTCTTAACCGATAATTGTACTCTTCGACAAAAGAAAGTCACATGCCAAGTTTAGACTTGCACTTTTCATTTTTCGAGGTCTCAGAGGTTAACTACAGTAGTGATGGACGTAAAACTCTTGAGGGCGTCTCTGAGGCATCAGGGATTTTTCTTTTGTGAACAACTTTATAGGCGTTTCAGAAAATCCAATCAGCCTCTACCTCTGCAATGACCACACTCGGCAATTAAAGAATAAGTAACCTATACACGTCCAATGTATAACTACGCCCGCGTTTCTCACAGACGTCAGCCAAAATGCAGCGGTGCCTTAGGGGAGGTTCCCACTCATATCAAAGTCCCACTACAGTGTAATACTGAAGTGCTCCATCCAAGAACCCAGATCCTGGAATAAATCCTGGATGACACCTCCCTACCTAGGTACACAGATGCTTCAATCAATAGGAGACCTATGTACTTTCGGCGTCTAGGGTTGTAAAATTGATATTTTTGCCCTCAAACGCAGACATTTCTCCAAGGCATCACTCCTACCTTTTGAAACCAAATGATTATCGTAATGAAATGATAAGCAGGCGTCTGGCAAAGTGAGCCACATTCTATCATCAGATATTTGCTAATAGTTCTAGAAATCGGTCTCATTGTAATTGAAGCAGTTTTAAAATCTTCAGTAGGACCAGTGGAAGTAACAGCCGCCTGGAGCCAGTCTGGCAGGGGTGTCACATCATCATTGTGCGGAGTTACTTTCACGATGGCTCATGCTTGGGCTCTCAGAATCTGTTGCATGGCTTGCTTTTTTGGAAGAAAGTTTCCACATTGCTTAATGTTTTTGTATTGCTCTCTAACAGTGCTATGCTGGATTTGGTGTGGGGGCAAGGGAAGGCATACCTAAAATCTACCACCAAGAACAAAGGTGAATTGACTGATGCTCGGACACCAGGCCATAAGGTGCCGATGACTGGAGGCAGAAGATACTCTAGTGAATGGAAAACAGTTACCCTTTTACCAGCAGTCCCACAACTGGAGTCCTTCGTTTACTTTTGAGGAGGTGTTAGGTATTTGGGTTTATATGTGGCGTGCATGGAGACCAATACAGGTATGAATAGTGGCCTTTTACTAAGACATGCTGAATACAATAAAAGACACTTCCCTGGGCTTGGAGCAGCACCAGGGCGGCACTAGAGAGATACCAGACCATTCCACCATGGTCTGGTTTCTGGCTGCGCTATAGATTCAGTTCACAGCCCCACCTGAACATAAAGGAATGACCAAAACCGGTACTGCTGCCTAGCAGCACTGCATGCAAATGTGCTACGATTCAGAGGGATTTGTTAGGCACCTAATCCACATCCTGTGGCCATCAGTTCCCTTGCCTGTTTGTTCTCTGGAAATCACAAAGATCCCACTGAGAGTATTAGTGCCATCCACTATTTTGGGACCAGTTGGTGTTGGTCTGTCCCCCACCTCAATGAATGACATACTCTGTACATAAACTGGCCGAGGTTCAAATATTTGAACCTGCACCCCCACACCCAACTTGACTGATCTTGACTACCCAACCGTGTACCCAGTTTTACATGAATACTAGCCATCCCTTGACCGAGTGGGTTATATCCATCTGGACTTCAAAAGAAGTTCTACTGAACCAATACAGAGGGGTGTCTAACAGGTAACAGGACTCTGGAAGTTACTGTTTTCCCAAAGGCTGGGACCATGCATAGGGTTTGGGAGGAAGCCCTGTGCTGCAACATGCCAAGGAAGAGGAAAAAGCTGCACTGCTCAGTGTGTCGAGAGGAACGGACCTTGACCTGAAAAATAAGCAAAACAGCTCAGCTGTATGAAGTTTGCAGTGGCGAGGAAGTGAACACCCAAGCGCCACAAAGGCCTTGCAGTCCAGCTGGCCAGAACTAAACTGTAGATGTCTGCTTTTAACAACGGTCAGTATCACACATACCAGGATTGCAAGAGACATGAACCTGTATGACCATCACTGACCCTGTACCATTCCCTGGATTTAGGGAATGTGCATAAGTTTTATCCAGTTCCAGAAGGATACAAGGGAGTTTCCTTTCTATATAGGTCTTAAGGCAGTGTAATGTTGACTATGGTTGGGTGATCTCTCTAAACCAAATTCCTAGACCTTACAGTGCAGGTGATATTGCTGTTTACAGATGCGACTAGCCCTTACAGTTCAGGTGATATTGCGACTAGACCACAAGCATAATTCCCACTTGTCCAAGCTGCTAATGGGAACAAATGAGTCCAGTGGGTGCCCTATGTCCATTAGGCAACCCTGCCATCCAAACATTTCAACCCTAAACAGTTGGCTGCAAAATATAAATAGCATAAGTTTGCCATCTCCAGGAGACCTACTGTGAGCATTACCTCATTTGCAGCAGTAGTTCTTATGTTCGAGTCTTTGAAACCAGTTGGAGAGTAATTAGTCTCACGCTCAACCGCATCCACAGCCCCCTCTGTCACCAACCATGCGAGCCAGATAGAACCAGTAACTGGTCACTGCAGCTTTGATTACTAGGGCACAGCAACTTTGGCTATTGCTCATTTTCTTGGGCATGATTCCCTGTTCACTTTAGGGTGGGGAGTTTGTGGGTGTACAAAACATTTTGCGATTTCTGAAAGAAAGCTGCTCCTCCTTACACACTGGGGTGCTGAGAAACCAGGACAAAGGGCTGACTTATCTCATGATCCTTCTCACACACGACATCATTGCCACAGACCCTACTTTACATACTATATTTGGATTACAATATCTTATGGATTAAGTATTAGAAACAAAAGTGCTGTCATGTCTTAGGACACAACAGGTACGGGAACCTGCAGCCTTGTTTTGTATCAATTTGACTATCCTACACTCTGAATATATCTGGGTGGGTGTACATACATATATATATATATATATAATGGGCTGCACAGATCATAATGTGGCTTAGGTATATAGACTATGTCTATGTGCTGTGGCAGGGCACAGAGACGGAGGCAAGAATGTTCATACACGATCTTGATGTCAATGATCTTAATTTGAAATTCACAGGCAAAATGAGTACAACCACAATAGCATTTTTAGACATTCAGGTTCAGGTCGGGGAAGAGAAATTGGCAACCACTGTTTTTAGAAAACCTACAGCTGGAAACACAATCCTGCATGCTCAAAGCTCACAACCAGCCCCACTCATCAGAAGTATCCCTTTTGGAGAGTTTTATCGGGCAAGGAGGGCATGCAATACAGTAGAGAAGTTCGACAGAATAGAAGGAGAAATGAAAAATCGATTTATTCAGAGAGGATACCCAAAAACTATTTTGGAAGGGGCATCTAGAAAAACAAGGGCCCTTAAAAGGGAAGATGCCCTTTTTGAACCCTCAAAGACCGCGGTAAGGAAACGTTCCCCAAAGAAAGGACCGCACAGGTTTATAACCACATACAATCAAGAACACACCAAAGTTAGAGCCATTCTGAATAAACACTGGCACCTAATGAAACAGGATCCAGTTCTAGGTACATTAGTGACAAAAAGACCACAGGTCACTTACAGAAAATCAAAGACAACGAGGGACCATTTAGTGAGAAGTGACTTCTCTTCTAGAAGAACGAACAGAACTTGGCTCAATAACCAAGAAAAGTTTAAAAAGTGTTCAAAACGTAAGGCCTGTAGGAATGGCGAAAACCTGACATCGCTCATCACACCCTTTCAAAAAAACATAAAAATCAAGGGCAACTTTACATGTAAATAAAACTTTGTGGTGTACATCCTTAAATGCCCCTGTGAAAAACTTTATGTTGGGAGTACCACCTTACCAGCTCATAAGAGAATCCTACAACCCATTCGTGCAATATCAAACAATGATCGCAGCTATCCCATAGCGAGACATTTTGAGAAGAGTCATCAAAGCAATCCCATACATTTAAAATATAGTTGCATTACACAAACCCAGAAGCCAAAAAGAGGAGGGGACAGGGAGAAAGAGCTAAGGAGACTAGAGACCTTTTATATACTAGAACTAGTCAGCAAGGAACCCAATGGTTTTAACATCAATGAAGAATTATACACATGTTTATAAGTTGGGATGTTCCTCCAATGAATTTATTCCTCGTGAACACTCAAATACAAGACGAAATAAAGTTAAAAAAATGTATTTTTAAGGGGAGCACCAAGTCACCTTTGGATAGAATCTACTAAGCACATGAATTGGTTTTACTGAGCCTAGGTCCCCCGTGACTGTTAGGGGGTTCTAGAAGTCAGTAAAAAGTTAGTAACACAGAGCACTTTATTTTATGGGCACAGGCCAGGGGATAAGACACAACAGCACTTTAGTCCCTAAAAGGAAAGGTACGCCATGAAGGTGTTTAAAGAACGTTTATTGGGGCACTTGCCGCATGATATGGATATTATATGGTTTAACACTTGTCGAAACTAGGATTAAGGGTAAAAATAACGAAAAGAGAAATTGCTATACATTTAAATGTTAAGGCCCCTTTTAAATTTGTTAAACCTTTTAGAGCAAGCAATGATGAATTAACACGGTTTATTAATTTAATTTCTATTTATCCATTTATGATGCAATGCTCACACTGAGTTAAAAGTGAGCTTGTAATGACTGCTGAATTTGCACTTTCAAACATGGCACTGACGAAATTTGCTGAAGTGTCAATGTGGCCTTTTTCACGGTTAGTAGATGCTTTGTCTGTTGTCACTGTTGTTGAAATAAGGGAGCCCTTTAAATGATTTGCATAGGGGACATGTTTTCATCGTGAACAAGGCTGTTTGTGTCAGCCGAAACACGTTAGATGAAAGGAAGTGAGAATTAATAAACAGAATATTATTTTACCATCTCTGAGGAGTGCCTCAGGCGTAGTGCCCACCATGACGAGTTTCGGTCGCCTCACGCGAGCATGGTCACATGACGCGCCACATGACAGGGAACAGAATAAATACAAAGTGCGCACTAATGGCTTTAGACAACTATATGCCACGTTAGTGAAACTCGAAAACAGACTGTAAAATACTTTCATACCGATTCCTAAATTGCAACCACAAATCAGCAGTTCAGATGTTAAAACACAATATATAGATCAAAATTTGAAAAAACTATATACAAGTTCCGACTAAAAAAAAGTTTAGACCCAATGTGCAAATACGCAAAACTGATAAAACACAGCACTTGATATATGCAATAAAAAATGACAGATATCATACTAGTGCCAATGCAACACGGAAAGTGTCAAATGCAACGAAAGAATGGTCTCAAATTCTCATATCGGTCAGTATTGAACTTAAAGTGCTAGTGCTGTTGACTAACCCCCATTAAATATCCGAAATTACATCATATGGAAATACATTTAGGATAATGAGGTATCATAAAACACTGTTACCTGGGTTTAACAAATAAGAGATACAGACTGTATATAAAGTGCAAGTGCTTATTACACTAATTATTCTTCCATGTTATGCAAAAAATAAGTAAAAAGTACTGATGCAAAATACCACATCCCAATTGATCTGTCATACTGAAATACAATAGAGCTTCATCATTCAGTGCGGATTTGTTCATACATCATTGCGCATTATGTACACAACTGTGCACATGAAAAAGATATACAAATCAAATTCATTATTTACGTCTTCATAAAAGTCGAAACTTGGATAATAGTTCACTAATTAAAACAGTCTAATATTATAAAGTGCCGTGCTGTGTGCAAAACAAACAAATAACCCGTGCAAAAAGTGCTGTGCAACTTATTGATTTCATAGCAGCATGTACTGATTATCCAAGCCTGAATAATACTAAAGTGCAAGTGCCAACAAAATATAAAGCACAGAGAGATAATAAAACTTACTATTTACAGATAGACATGGTACAGGCAAAATCATAGGTACCTGAGAGACTAGGAGTCATTATTCCAAAGTACCACTTAAAAGCTTCCTGATTCAACATGCAACTACAGCTAAAGAAAGTTGTGCATGTCTTCGCTAGTGTTAAGACCATTGGGCATCTTTGTATCTAGAGCCAGGATAAAATGAGTTTCAAGTTTGCGCAGGCTTTTTTCTCGGTTCCCACCCCGGCCAGAAATGGGAACAGCCCCTAACACAGAATACTCCAAATACTTCACATACACATAGTGGGTTTGTCCACATTGTTTAAGTTTAGTATCCTTTTGGGGAACGGGACGCACCCCTAGTCTTATCCCTTGCTCTCCCCGTGATTTTTTCTAGTTTATTCTGGTGTACCATCTTAAAATGTCTGGCAACAGGATAATTCGGGTCAGAGTTAACGATTGCCCTCACATGTTGTAAAATCCGTTTGTGTACAGGGAGCTTAGTGCTCCCTATATATTCCAGGCCACAAGTACAGCGTAACTTATAGATTGCAAACTCAGTGCGACAAGTTAGATGTTCTTTAATTTGAATCTGTCACCAAATGCAGTCACATAATGTGTTGCATTGGTCGCAAAAGTACACACGCGACACGAGTTGCACTTAAAAAAATATACACACACATTATATATATATATATATATTCACTGAAAAAACCATAGGTTTTAGGGACAGTTATAGTTAGTTGGACATTGCACTCGTACAAAACCCATGAAATTACCCCGTTATAGTTAGTCCAGCTAACTATAACTCGCGCCCCGCAATGCACTGCTGATGACGTCACTTATTACATCACTCATGACATGGTCAGTGACATCACTGATGACATCACTGATGACATCTCAAATGACATCACTGATGACATCATCCACATGATAATCTGATGCACCTCCTCACACCCTAATATAACCTTTGATACACCCACTCTAAATTACAGACTGCCATTCGCAAAACCATAGACACTCCAACACCAATAACTACATACCCACTCACTGATTCTTAGGTCTACACACACACACATACACTCACTCACCCGTACAGTCACTCATACTTACGGTCACTCAGTACAGGACTATCATATGCACTCTTACTCCTATATAGACACTCAAACACCGCCACTCATCCATAGAGGTACTCACACACCTAGTCAGTCATGCAAATAATTAAACACACTGCCATTTACTCACCTAATACAGTTATACACACACCAGCTCACTTAATCATACAAATACTAGCACATTGTTACGCTCTTATACAATCACTGATACAAGCACACACTCATCCATACAGCCACAATCACTCACTCTCGCTTATAGCTATTTATATACTCCAACACACATATATACTGCCTTTCACATATGTAGTTACTCACACATGTACCACTGGGACATACATTCACTCACTAACACACACTTACACACACTTACACACCCATACAGTCTATCACAGATGCACTCTTGAAACCATCCACCCAGTGAATCGCCCACTCACACATCTATGCACAGAGTTGCACACACCCCTCCCACACAAACACTCAGGCACCCATACAGATACTCAGACAAGCATTCAATAACTCATATAGACACTCATGTAGCTATTCACAAACACATGCAGCCACTTACACAGCAACAGACAGACGGATACAGACATTCACCCAGTTTAGTCACTAACCCATGCATTCAGTAAGATACGTTAAATCACTCACTTATACAGTCAGTCACGCACCTACTAAATCATCCATACAGACACTTACACACCCACTCATTCTTCAATACGTCTTTTCCTATATATATTAAAAATATTTAAACTTTACAGAAACACACAGTCACTGGATGATGTCATCAGTGATGTCATTTGAGATGTCATCAGTGATGTCACTGACCATGTCATGAGTGATGTAATAAGTGACGTCATCAGCAGTGCATTGCGGGGGCGCGAGTTATAGTTAGCTGGACCAACTATAACGGGGTAATTTCATGGGTTTTGTACGAGTGCAATGTCCAACTAACTATAACTGTCCCTAAAACCTATGGTTTTTTCAGTGAATTTCAAAGGTTTTTAAATGCTAATTTGTAACTATAACGTCCCTGAAACCTATGGTTTTTTCATTGAATTTCAAAGGTTTTTTAAATGCTAATTTGTAACTATAACATGTCTGAAACCTACGTTTTTTTTAGTGAATTTCAAAGGTTTTGTAAATGACAATTTTTAAAAATATTAATTGTTATATAAATTTTTTTAATACTGATTTACTACATTTTTAGAAACAATTTTTTTTACATATTTTATTTTTTAAATTACATTGTAATTACATTATACATTACAAAAAATACTTTCTCAGAATGAATTACTTTAGTTTAAATACTTTGCACATAGGCAATAGACTTTTAAGTACAGTAGTTACAGTTGTTGCAATGGGCAACACATTTTCAAACACAATGCAACATTCAGCTCAATGTGAATTTCTAGTTAAATGCAATTAGTTACTTTATGGATTACTTGTCTAACCACAGGACTGGATCCTAGATTCAGTCCTGGCACATCTCCTGTAAACAGTTGAGTAAAAGCGTTTTGGTTACAGTCGTGATTTTTAAGGAATATTATTGTACTTTAAAAGTTGACACTTAGAAACTTTTTCTCATAGAATCACCAATGTTATCCTATGGAAGGAAATTCACTTAGAAGGTAAAAACTGTTATCGTTACTTTTTCTTACTCAGTGTTGGATCCTGGATCCAGCACTGGTGCATCTCCTGTAAACAGTTGAAAGAATGCGTTTAAGTCATACAGGCGATTTTTTAGGAATATTTGTAGTTTGTGAAAATCGACACTTTGAAACTTTTCTGCTGAAAAGTAGACAATGGATTCCTATGGAAGAAAATATAAGTTACTGGTAAGTACAGTTAAAATTACTTTTCAGGGTCAGTGCTGGGCTAAAAGATGCAGCACTGGGTTCTCTCCTGATAACAGGTGAGTAAATTGGAATTCGTACTTTGGTTGATTTTAGAGGAATATTATAAAGTTCCAAAACTCCACACTTAGAAGAATTTCCAAGTGAAACCAGTCAATGTTAGCCTATGAAGGAAATTCAAGTTACCGGTAAGTACGGTTAAAATTACTTTTCAGGACCAGTACTGGGCTGAAAGATGCAGCACTGTGCTCTCTCCTTATAACAGGTGAGTAAATCAGAATTCTGATTTCGGCTCATTTTAGAGGAATATTTGTATGTTTCAAAAATCAACACTTAGAAACTTTTTCTGCAAAAAGCAGGCAATGATATCCTATGGAAGGAAATTCAAGTTACTGGTAAGTACGGTTAAAATTACTTTTCAGGACCAGTACTGGGCTGAAAGATACAGCACTGAGGTCTCTCCTGATAACAGGTGAGTAAATCGGAATTCGTATTTCGGCTGATTTTAGAGGAATATTTTAAAGTTCCAAAACTCCACACTTGGATGCAGCTCCCCATGTGGAAAAGCAATGTGCTTTCCCTGCTCTCTCTTCCAATATCCAAAGCAGTTTGCTATGGCAGGACGGGAGCCGCGAGGCTCCGTCCTGCCATAGCAAACTACAGTGTCCCGGGGTAGGCACCCGGGACACTGCAGGAGCCGGCCCTGGGGGTGGTGGTCCCCAGGGCCATCAAGGGCTCCAGGAGGGGGCGCGCGGCCCCCTCCCATTCAGTTCAAAGCCCCGGGAGGTGGTGGTCCCCGGGGCTCTGGGGTCCGTTACGGACCCCCATATTTAAATGTTTAGTGCCCCGGGAGGTGGCGGTCCCGGGCGTGTGGGGGCTGGAGCCCCCACACAGGTTTTGTAATTAATTCTATAAAAGCCCGGGGAGGTGGTGGTCCCCGGGGCTGCGGGAGGGCTCAGAGCCCTCCGCACCATTTTTTAAAAAGCCCCGGGGGTGGCGGTCCCCGTGGCTTGGGGGCCCTTTGAGGCCCCCCACACTTTAAATTATCCCCCCACCATGCCCCCGGGACTTGGGCCACCCGGGGGCCAATTAACATCGAAGCGCGGGAGACCGCGCTTCGATTTTTATTTTTTTGCCCAGGGGTTCTTGTGGGACCCCTGAGCAAACCTAGGGGGTCAGGGTGTTTCTACCCTGCCCCCTTTGTGCGCTTTGCACACTTGTTTCTGTCCCTCGGTTCTACCGAGGACAAAATGGCTGCCAACATTTCCTGAATCGGAATGTTGACAGCCAATTAACATGCAGCTCGTGATCGGGACGGTGCGCGCAGGGTGCGCTGAGGGTACGCGGAGCCTACTCGGCCATAGATATCACTAACTTTTTACTTTTCATTTTCTCAGCAACTACTGAACGGATTTACACCATTTAACAAAAAGGGTTCTTTCTGAACCAAGAACTACCTGTTTGCCAAATTTGGTGTAATTCCGTTCAGCAGTTCGGGCTGTAGCCGTGTCTAAAGTTTCCTATGGGAAAATGCATGGGGAAAACGCGTTTTGGGACCCCCTTTTTCTCGGCCCCGTTTGACGAATCTCCCGAGACTTTCAGGGAAGGAGCGGACCGGGCCACAAAGTTTGAAAATTTCGCGAAGATACGTCAACCGGCAAGAGAGTTATCTCAAATAGAATGTCGCGGATTTCCTATGGATAATAGGTTGTAACTATAACTATCTACTGGCGACCGCCAGTAGATAATTATATATATATATATATATATATATATATATATATATATATATATATATATATATATATATAGAGAGAGAAATACATGGATTTGCTACCATCGAAAGGAGTATGCCTTGTCTGCTTGAACTAGTTATAATTGGTAAGTCAAATGTACAAAAGGAGTAACCTGATCATCTAGCCTACATTTAATAACATAAAAGGAACAGGGACCCCACTGGTGAAGGAGAGCCCATTCTCTGGATATGGCCTATTTACCACGGTTAGACCTGGCTTTATTGACGTGGGTTTCCCCTGTATTTTTTGCCTTTGCTTCCGGTTATTTTGCTGTGTGTTGGACTTCGTTTTTTGCTGGTCTAGATGCTTTGGGCACTTTGCCACTGCTGTTCAGTGACAAAGTGCAAGTGCTCCCTGTAAATTGTTGTTATGGATTGGTGATTCCATGATTGGCATATTTAATTTACTAGTTAGTCCCTAGTACAGTGCACTGTGTGTGCCCAGGGCCTGTAAATCAAATGCTGGTAGTTGGCCTGCAGCACTGATTGTGCCACCCACGTAAGCAGCCTGTAAATGTAACTAAAATCTGCCACTGCAGTCTCTGTGCGCAGTTTGGTACTGCCATGTCGATCTGACAAGTGCACCCACTTGCCAGGCACTAACCTTCCCTTTTCTTACATGTTAGTCACCCCTAAGGTAGGCCCAAGGTACCCCTGTGGGAAGGGTGCAGTGTATGTGACATGCTCTGATGTGTGGCATGCCCTGATAGTGAAATACTGCCAATTTCGTTTTTCACTAATGTAAGGCCATCTGTCCCATAGGATAGAATGGGGAGCTTGCCCATAACATCTTATGAGCATTACTGCCCATGGGAACAAGATAGGAAAATAACGTTTGGTATGCCTGAACTCAGAATGTTAAGATGCATCTTTTAGTGAGGGTGATTTTTATATTCTCGGTTTGAAAATACCACTTATAGAAAGTAGCTATTTTCTTACCGAACCAGCCAGTGTGCCTCTGCTAGGGTTGTGCATGGACTGTCTGGCTTTGGAGTGATAGGGGCTGGGGATGTGCATTCTTTCAGACAGTCACTGGGGGTTGGGGGTTGAGGTGTGTCCTGACTTTCCAGAGTGAGTCAGGGCTGGGCTGAATAGACCTGGGCTGCATTCATAGCAGGGGGGAGGAGATTTCTTTCACACCTGAATGGGCCTGGTCTGCCAAGGACAATGCTGTCTCCATCTCTTGCCAGGAAGCTGCACCAGAGAGGACATAACTGGTTTTGGCAGGGCAAAGAGGTTCTCTGCCACAGAGAGCAAAGGATTTTGTATTATGAAAAGAGTGGCCCAGACTTTTAGATCACTTCTGGGAATCAAGAGGAACCTTTGCCAAGGAGAAGAGCTGGAGAAAATGAGGAGGAATACTGCCCCTGTGCGGTTTGCTGTCTGGGGTTGGCCTGCAGTGGCTACTTCCTGCCAAGGAAAGGATAAAGGACTTTGCTGTTTGCTGTGCCCCCTGCTTGAGGAAGATCTCCAAGGGCTTGAAATAGAGCGTGCCTCCTGTTCTTCAGCCCCCAGCCCCCCTGAACTCCTTTTGCTGGGAGTTCTGGCCTGCTGAGAGATGCCTGCCAGTGTTCTGGACCTCTGGAGGTTGTTTTGGGACTGGAAATTACAAGAAATGTGAAAATCGATCCATCGCCTGTTTCCGACGCATCACAGCGGTGCAAGAAGAATTTTCAGACGCATCGCCACCGCTGAAAAATCGACGCAGCGGCTGCTCAAGTGTCTGCCGTGCGATGAATCCTGTGCACCGATCTCCGACACCCGAGATCACCGCACTGATTCTGACGTAGGCCCTGTTGGAGAAGAACCGACGCATCGAGGGGAGGCGGCTAAAGTCATTGCAGCGCATCCCGGGTCTTCACGCATCGCATTGTACCGGATCGTCACACATTGCATCGAAGCGACAAGTCTGCCGCATTGTTGGGGGACGGGGTAAGAAACAGATACATCACCTCCCCAAGCAGTAAGAAACCGACGCATCCCCTCCTCTCCGGTAAGGAACCGACGCATCACCTTCCCTGCGCAGCAGTAAGGAACCAATACCTCGCCCGGAGCAAGGAACCGACGCATCACCTTCCCTGCGACTCTTTTTCCTTGCATTTTTCTTTTTTGTGGCTAAAGTCTTGTTTTGGTTTGGATAAAGATTACTTGTTTTTCTAAACTGGTGTGGTGTCCATTTGTAGTGTTTTCACTGTATTACTGTATGTGTTCACAAATGCTTTACAAGCTGCCTCTGAGATAAGCCTGTCTTCTCGTGCCAAGCTACCAAGGGGGTGAGCAGGGGTTATTGTAAAAGTGTATCCCCCCTTACCCTGACTGGGAAGAAGGATCCCTACTTGGACAAAGGTACCTACCTCTGCCAACTAGAGACCCCCATTCCTAACAACCACTAATTGCCCTAACACCCAGAGAAAAACACCTCACACCTACTGTCTTCTCCCCGCCCCCAATAAAGCTGGCACCCTGATTTTTACCGCCTGTTCACCCCCCGGTATAAGGGAAGTAGAAGCAGCAGTAGAAAAAATGTGTGGGGGTGTTGTGCCAGACAATCTGGTGGCGAAAAGGCAGGTGGAGAGCTTCAATTGCAAGTGTGACTACCCATCACCTTATGCTCCATCCAGGGCTGTAGATCCTCCCAACAGCAAAAGACAGACAAGAACTACTTGGAGGATTGTGGCCCTACAACAAGATCACTGCTGCAGGTGTCTGTCTGCAGCCCCCAATGCCATAAATCGCAAGCAATGTGGCCAAAGGACAACAGTCGGGCTCGCCTGGGCTCAAAAATGCAATAGACAGTGGTTATATATTGCTCACAGTGTTTCATTCACTCACCTTAAGTTCTAATAGCAACAACAACATGAAAGGGGGCCAAAGAGCACAGCTATATGCGGGCCTGGGCAGAAAGTCTGCGACTACCTGAGATGTTGGCTTAGCAGAAGGAGCCCTTCTTGTACAGTAACACCAACTACAGATAAATACCTGCAATGACTGGTGGAGGATTTGTTAAAAGGGAGTTAATGTCTAATGATGTAGAAGAGAAAATTCTACACTAGTGGAAAACGAGAGGCCAATTGCTAATAAGAGTAAAAATTATGAAATATTGCGGATTGATGTGGTAAAAGATTAATGGGCGCAACAATCTAATTTGTGCGATTTGGCAATGGGGTGACTGCAAATAGCCTGTAAGGGGCCAATTTTGGAGAGGTGTGGTGCAGCGGCCAGGGCAGCTGACTTCGGAGCACAGGGTTCACGGTTCGATCCCCGGCGGCAGCTCAGCTCAGCACCATGTGACTCTGGGCAATAGCTCACTTAATTTCCACTCCGGCCCCCAGCGCCTTGAGACCCGTAAGGGTGAGTAGCTGCGCTATATAAAAACGGACTTACAATGCAAGGATACTGTCTGATGGGAACTTCCAGCCTATGGGGGCTATTAGCTATGGAATAGCTGCCAAGGGGAGGGCAAATGGCTAACAAGTGTAATACTAGCTAAAGGCACAACTAACAAGAAGCAAAAAGCCATTAGGTGGCCTTCTGACTAACAAGTTGATACCAATCTACGTGTGTGTGGCTAGTGCACAATTTTGGAGGCGGGGTCTAATGCCCTATAGTAGGTTCTGTGAGAGGTATTGTAACATGGAAGGATGAGATTTACATCCATGCAGCCCTAGATTGCTCTTGCCTAAAATATATATGTTAGTTGGAACGAAAGTACCACAAGTGAAGCAGTCGCAGGTGAAACTAATCACAGACTGCAAATTGTGAACAAACTTATCTTCACCGAAGGGGGCCTAAAAAAACTGGCAATTAACCTAAAAAAGATTACTAATAAAATGAATCTAAAACTGCAACAATCCTAAATCATAGGGGCACTGATCAGTAATATGCTCACACAGAACTTTATTCAGAAGCCCTAGTGACAATTTTTATCGAAATGAAATGACAGTGCTGGAGATGGACGTACAAGAGTAAGACTCAAGAGCACACAACAATTAAATACTAATAAAACTAGTCAGTGCTACAAAGTCCTGCCTTTAAAAACAAGTTTCTTTCTGCTGTGACCTTCCACTTGCCTGCTTGACTTTCGAACTCAACCTCATCCACTTGATATACAATTAAAAAAAAACTCACGTCGCGTGCCAGTCTAAAATTACCAACTGAAGGAGGCTAGCCCCTTCCTGTTCACTAGCACCGGCACGGTGCTGTACAAACGTGCAGCATCGACTGTGTTTGCTCGAAGAAGCAAATCAAGAAGATATAGGGTTTTATTTCCCATCAAAACTATCGAGTACTCTGCCATACAGCTGCCCATTCATGCCAATCATATTCAGATACTACATAACTACAGTAGGTGTGACTTGGACAGTTTAAATACCCAGTTAACACAAAGCACTAAATTCACAAAGATGTTGTCATAAATCGGTGTGACTCACTCCTGTCTGTGCTACTAGATTACTGCTCAATTTCAGGAGTATTTCAAGAGTAAGTCGGAGCCAAATCTTTGCGAATGGGGACCCCGATTCTTCAAGCTCTTGACATTACCACAAAACATTTAACATTTTATGCAAATGGACAATTCTTTATAGAAACCGGAGTAAAACATGCACAAGACTACAAGAAATCCACTACTGCAAGCACCATGCTTTGTGTAGTTGCAATGTGCACTTTTCACCTTTCAGGAGTGTCATGCCTCAGGATTTGAGAAGAAGAATACCTTTTCGTGCCTCAGAGATGCTAGGTCTGGCCCAGGCATTGCTTTTCAGATTCCAAGCTCCCTGCACCCACTTTCTACGCATAAACTCATACCTTCTGACAGCAACAAAGGGAAATGTGATCTACTAGGCTTTAACGGGCAGGATGTCTTCAGAAGGGTTGAGTGCTTGAGTATTTACTTTAGACCACTTACGGTTTACTGATAATAAAGGGTAAAGTAAGTGAGATAGAAGCTACACAGAATCTTGTTACTTTGGTCTGACCCAAACAGGGTCATTGAGATTGAACTTCAAATTGTTGTTATTCACTCGAGCTTAATCATACAATCAGTCACTACCATGAATAAAGGCAACATTTTTTAAAGGAGTGCACCATGCAAAAACATGAAGTTGTAATTAGAAAGCCTTTCTAGAAGCAGATTAAAAAAAAAAAAAAAAAAGCTAAAACGTTGGGTGGTAAAGGACTGGGCTAGAGCAGAAAGGGTGGATGAATATTGGACCTCCAAAGAAATAGCGCTCCTAATTTTTTTAATATTATGGGAAATACTTTAATAGTGGTACAACATTCAATAACAATATAGAACTCAGAATTAACTACAAATACTTTGCTCGTCTAAATAGGCTACATTTAACAATTAGCCAAATATTTGCTAGGCTAACATATTTGCATCGCCGAAGTGTGTGCCAATGCATGCGCTGCATAAACACACAAGTTGGTTATTTCCGAAAGCTGTAAGGTGCGTGCATGTTAGGAAGCAGGTCTCCTCTTACCATCCTTCCATGCCAGGTACATCTTAACTGAACTGATAAATATTGATTAAATAAAGATGAGACATTTCTTTGAGAGAATACATTCATTATATTTTTGGTTATTGACAACTACGAAAGAGATGGTTTACCGGATGATGAGTGACTTGTTGCCAGGTGACTTCACTGCACAGCTTCTGCATCAGAATATCATACAAACAGAACACAGTAGAGTCACACATTCAAGGACACAGAGTCCCTGCTTGTGGTGGAGAGAGCTCAGAGATGGGAGAAGAGATCCTAGCTTCTGGCCCTTGGGGATTGATTGTGCCACCTGACATACAGAAAACAGAAGCACTTTGCAAGAACTTTAACTAGACTGCAAGACCCTGCATCATCCATGGGTGGCAGATGGCCCATCGCAAAGACAGGGTCAGAGGCATTTTCCAAGTTTTCAGGTGACAGGCGATTTCCTCTACACTCTGGAGCGTTCTACCCCTGAAGCAGGAAGTGTCCAGAACTTGAAAAACCAGGGAGCCGTTACTGCATGATCTTGTGAATGGACTAGACTTTAAGGTAGCAGGTCGTTTAAAAAAGGAATACTCTAGGCAGATGAAGAATGTGTGCCCAGCCCCCGATGTACTGTGTGAAGTATAAGCGGTCCAAGTCCAAAGTGAACCTGCTGAGATGGATGAACTGAAATGGAGGGAAGAATGCTGGCAGTATGAGATCAAACCCATCAGAACTGTATATAGTTACATGGTCAAACACCAAGTGACAGACGACTATGGTGTGTCTTCACCCTTGGGCAGGGGAAAGACTATCTCAGGACTTACCAACTGCTATTAGGACACCCACGCAAATGCTCTTGCTTGTATCCCAAGACAATGCCAAACTTCCTGATACTGCTGTGGGCAACCTAGCCATGGGAGTCAGGAAATGTGATTTAGTGGATGCCTTGTTGGTCTAGGAATCTGGAGACCGCCCGCACTCTATTCCGAGCTTCAACAACTGATCAGAAAATTGTGCAATTGCAGGCAAGTCGCTTCAACTCCCTGCGCCTCAAATTAAGATGAAGGATGATGTAAAATATTTAAAGAAATGAACAGGGGTGCCGTTTAAGATGCCCCTATTTTCATGCCCTCCCCATCACATCCTAGTTTCTGTAGACTCAGTTTCAACCGGATACCACACACCATATAGTCTCATTACGTGTAGAGCACATTATGTCTGAGCCACTACAATAAAATATTCCCGGCATAAGCTCTGTTGCACAAAGGAGGCAAGTCAATCAAAACACTTGAAATAAAAAAGTAGGGACAGCGAATGGCCACTGACTGTTCTCTACACGCAAAGTAACCTCAATGGTGAAGAGGAGTATGGCCATCTCTCCCCCCCTGAAGAAAGAGGATATTTTGTGGGGACAATCCACAAAGGACTTCTTGCCCCCTACCATCTTAAGAGGGAGACTTATTGCAGCAGGCCTGTCCTTTCCCAGAAGCCAACCTAACTCTGTGAGAGTTGCTTCCCTCTTCCTTCCTCCAACTCAGAGTAAACCAGAATGAAAGTGCCAACTTTTTACAGCTCTGACAGAGCACCAATTAATTATTATTCGTCGGGGCTGAGCATGCACAACATGCAGTAGTCATTCATTCTTTATTCGGAGAACAAAACACTCCATAAAAGCAACAATACACAAATACAATAAGTACATCATTAAAATCCAAAAGAGAATGTTTAAAAACATGTACTAAGCTACTTAAACCAACCGTACTAAATAGAGGTTTGATGAACCGTAAATCTAACCATTAGAATAAAACAGTTAGCAGCTTGGGGATGAAAAAAAAAACCACTAAGGCTCGGCCTCGAGGGAAATCTCAGGGAGGCATTTCCTCAACCTAACGACACACGGTAAAAAGTTAGCCACAGAAAACAAGTGCAGCTGCTGTGGCTATAATACAGCAGATCTACATTGAACAAAGACTAAATCCTTCAACAAAGGTAACAAGCATTGGCATAGCCAATAGGTCTCGCTTTTGGGACCTTATAAGTGTTTAGCCATGCAACAGTTGATGTTGTTGCACCAAGGATATTGTGCTGCATAACTAAATACTTATAAGGTCCCAAAAGCGAGACCTATTGGCTATGCCAATGCTTGTTTTGTTTAGGCGCAAGGAGACCATTTAATTTATGGACTGGCCAAAATTGAAAGAATACAAGTTTCCAAAAGGGATGGGGTTGGATAAGAACAGTAAGCGCACTTGCTCCTTAAACTGAATCCTTCGACTTTAGCAGGCCCACTCAGACAGGAAAGTTCCCATTACCAGGCCCCACAGGAGCTGATATGTTTCAAATAAGTGGACGTTGTAGCGTAGTGACTGAAAGCACGGTAACAATTAGTAATGTTTATAAAGCAGCTGGAGCGGTGGCGTGCGTGCAGTTTTTCATCCAACCCACGATTTAGAAAGATAATTCCAGGAATATTTGCATCCGACAATAACGTGCCTTTTGTAGAAGTGCTTGAAACTGCGTTAAAGATGCAGCTTACACCCAAAAAATGTCTGTATTGTGCTAGTCTAACTGGGTGCATGAGTTGTACAGATGGAGCTAAAACTCAGGATTCACAAGTATTAAAACCTGCTTAGCCAATGAAGGAGTTTGCTGTCGCGCCTGGAATCAAATCTGGTTATAGCAGACTGGGGGTCGCAGTCGCACAGCTCTCATCGCCTCGCAGCACAAATGCACACATTGGTAATCATATAAAGGGTTCTAATATGGTGGAAGGTACTCCTTTCATGCCAGGGCACCTCTGTTTCACTAAATTGTGTGATCGTCTGCAAACCTCGTGCTTCTCGTCGCCAAGTATACGCCTCAGGCAAACAGGAAATTATCTGACAGCATAGGTACACCCAATGTAAGAAATATATAACCAGCACAAGCGCGCGGCAGCAGAGGAGAGAGGAGGGGGGGGCCTGCGCGATTCCCTTGCGGGAGCGTGCAGCAAGGCGCGATGATTGCGACCATATGGCGCCACCATATGGCGCCGCGCGCTCCCGCAAGGGAATCGCCAGACGTGCACGCGTTGCCATTGCAAGCAATGCAACGCGTGCACGTTTTTGCCCCGAAAGCTGTGCCGATCGCTAAAGGTCTCTCCTATGAAGAGCATGCGCGCTGCGTAGGCGAGACCTAAAAAATACTTCTTCCTTGGCGTATGGTAAAAAATACAAAATGTAAAGCAGATTGTTATGGGAATTCAACTCAAGGGCATGCTGGTAAATAAAACGAATCCTTGGCCTAGCCCATAAAAGCTACATGCATATGGATCATATTTAAACTAAATCTGGTCAGCAAGAACCTATGACGTGTATTCTTCACCAAGCATAAATACAATTGAATTCCGGGCTGGGTCAATGTATTACCAGGAAATGATATAGATTATTTTTTAAATTCTGCCTCCGCACGCTCATTCTCCCTGAACTCAATTCAGGACAACCTAAAATCTTTCCCATCGATCTTCTGCAACACTTTAGGGTCCGTAAAAAAGTATTTTTACCCAACTTCATACAGAAATTCTTGATACAACTAATCCAGGGAATTCGATTAACAAATCTCTAATTAGATCTCGATTTAGCTCAACGGTCGGATTTGACCAACCGCATGCCGCAATAAATGAGGAGCAATAGAGATTGAAGCCTCGATGAAAGGCATTTCCAGCTCCGTATGACAAACATAATTTGCACAGCTAGAGGGGATATTCAGTAATCTTTTTAGAAACCCGTTTTCCAGTACCTGTAATGGTGGCGCAGTAGCATTTCCCATTACCGCTGCCCCATAGCAGATGCCCGATATATATATATATATATTATCTACTGGCGGTCGCCAGTAGATAGTTATAGTTAGGACCTATTATCCGTAGGAAATCCGCGACATTCTATTTGAAATAACGTTGGCGCCGGTTGACGAATCTTCGCGAAAGTTTGCAACTTGTTGGGGCGCTCCGCTCCTACCCTGAAAGTCTCGGGTTGATTCGTCAAGCGGGGGCCGAGAAAAAAGGGGGGTCCCAAAACGCATTTTCCCCATTCATTTTTCCATAGGAACCTTTAGTCGCAGCTACAGCCCGAACTGCTGAACGGAATTACACCAAATTTGGCAAAGAGGTAGCCCTTGGTTCAGACTGGTGCCTTTTGCTTAAATGGTGTAAATCCGTTCAGTAGTTCCTGAGAAAATCACAAGTAAAGTCACATATATATCTATGGCCGAGCAGGGTCCGTGTACCCTCCCGATCACGAGCTGCATGCTAATTGGCTGTCAGCTGGCTGTCAACATTCCGATTCAGGAAGTGTTGGCAGTCATTTTGTCCCTCGGTAGAACCGAGGGACAGAAACTAAGTGCGCAAAGCGCACAAAGGGGGCAGGGTAGAAACCCCTAACCCCTAGGCCTGCTCAGGGGGTCCCACAAGGACCCCTGGGCAAAAAAAAGCATTTTTTTAAAAAAAATCGGCAGGATGCGCTCAGGGTGCGCGGATCTTGCCGGGGGGGGGGGAAATAAATTAAAAAAATAAAATCGAAGCGCGGTCTCCCGCGCTCGATAGCTAATTTGCCCCCGGGTGGGCCAAGTCCCGGGGGCATGGTGGGGGGGTTAAATTTATGTATGGGGGGCCTCTAAGGGCCCCTCAAGCCCCGGGACTGCCACCTCCCCGGGGCACTAAAAATTAAAAATGGGGGTCCGTTTTGGACCTCCGAAGCCCCGGGGACCACCACCTCCCGGGGCACTAAAAATTAAAAATGGGGGTCCGTTTTGGACCCTCGAAGCCCCGGGGACCACCACCTCCCGGGGCTTTGAAAATGTGGGGAGGGGGCCGCGCGGCCCCCTCCTGGAGCCAGTGATGGCCCTGGGGACCGCCACCCCCAGGGCCGGTCTCCTGCAGTGTCCCGGGGTGCCTACCCCGGGACACTGCTGTTTGCAATGACAGGACGGAGCCTTGCGGCTCCCGTCCTGTCATTGCAAACTTGCTTTGGATATTGGAAGAGAGAGCAGGAAACCTGCTCTCGCTTCCAATATCCAAGCGGATTGCTTTTCCACTTGGGGAGCAGCATGTTAGCTGCTCCCCATGTGGAAAGCAATGCCGGCTCGCGCAGGAGGCGGGGAGCCGGCTGGGACTGTGGGGGATTGGGGACCCCCACAGTCCCCAACCAGAGGCCAGGCCCCGGGGATGGGGTCCCGGGGCCATAAGGCCAGGGAGGGGGCCACGCAGCCCCCTCCCCAAATTTTAAAAAACGAAATAAAAAGAAAAAAAGTGCAATGCCGGCCCCGGGGGATGGGGTCCCCGGGGCCTTAAATGGCCTGAGGAGGGGGGCCACGCAGCCCCCTCCAAATAAAAAAAATCGAGGCCATGCCCCGGGGGATGGGGTCCCCGGGGCCAATACAGGCCCAAGGAAGGGGGGGCCACGCGGCCCCCTTCCCGTTTTTTTTTTTTTTAAATTTAAAAAAAAAAAATGCTCAGGCCCCGGGGGATGAGGTCCCCGGGGCCAAAAGTGGGCAAGGGAAGGGGGTGTCATGAGTGATGTAATATGTGACGTCATCAGCAGTGCATTGCGGGGGCGCGAGTTATAGTTACCTGAACTAACTATAACGGGGGAATTTCACGGGTTTTGTACGAGTGCAATGTCCAACTAACTATAACTGTCCCTAAAACCTTATGGTTTTTTCAGTGAATATATATATATATATATATATATATATATATATATATATATATATATATATATATATATATATATATATATATATATATATATATATATCTCGAATGGAGTTCGCCAACAACATCCAGTCCGCATGGAAAAGACGAAACCGGACCCTTTACTTGGTGCTAGGTGAAATATTTTATTGTAGATGCCCCGCACCACCGCCACGACGCGTTTCGACCTACCAGAGGTCTTGTTCACATAACGCGCTGCGTAGTGCCATACCTTTTAAAGTGCCTAGTGCAAATACTCGTGACCTGTCACATGACAGCTAAACATAGAAGAAACATTCAATCTCAGGTCTTTCTTTTAGCAAGTTTAAATTCTTACAGCCTGCCCTAATAGTGATTTGTATATTTGTAATATTGCACATGGTGATATAAATAAACATACCAACATAGAAATATGTAAATATAAATATATAAATATATAAATACACAGAATATACACTATATAAATATATGTACCTTCATATACACAATGTGAATACTTAAAATTAAATTCATTTAAAAGCATCACCTATAATCGCACAGTATTGTTATACACAATTATATAAATAACGGGCAAAGATTTAAAAAGGTCATAAAAACACCAAGTTAAAATAAATTGATATTAATCATGAACCTTCCATACCCTACATCTATATTACAATATAGGGTGGATTCCGTTATAGACCATAATAAGCCATCTATTAACATGAATCTTGTATGGCTGAAAGCTGAATAAAGCCCTAAGTGGGCATCGACCATGTTTCTATGCAATCCCATAAAGTGCTAGTGCTAAATATAACTTTCCTTACAGTGCCACCTAATAAAGTGCAAAGTGCAAACCATTCAACAAGGTTAAAAATAGGAAGCAGCATATTGATAAAATGTAAACAAGTAACAGAATTTTCATCATACTCCAAAGGAGAAATATATATATATATTCAGGAATTCTTTAACCAGCATCTGCCCCAATCTTTCAGTGAACCTATCCACCACATGTATTGTTTTCTCAAAATAAAGTTTTGGGACCATAGGTTTGAGGAATTAAATATGATCCCCAGGTAGGAAAAAATATCAGTCTCCATCATTTTTTCACCTTGTATAAAATATGCCCTGGCCTTTTTCTTAACAGGCCATACAGTCATAACAAATGTTTTTCCCCTATTAACTTTCAGCTCCAAACTGTCCATAAATGCCATGAAGCTATCTAAAAGTGTTTGTAATGGAGTGCCTGTGCGAGCCCTCAATACAGCATCATCCGTGTAAAGTAAGACAGGAGTGGGACGAGAACCTATATGTGGCATGTCCATGCTTATCTGCCAAAAAATTTATAAATTCCACTAACAAAGAATAAAATGAAATGGGGCCAGTATGAACCCTTGTCTGACCACTCATCCCACTCTATAGTGCACTATGCATTCACCCATATAACTGTAGCGAACCAAAGCCACAGTGTCAGAGTAGAATTGACGAAGGAAATGAATAATGTCCAAACCCACACCCAGATCTGATAAAAAGGTCGCACAGCAGGAGTGGTTAACTAAATCAAATGTAGTGGAGAGGTCCACAAAGGACATATATAGAGCCTCCTCTTTGGCCAACGTATACTTATGGATAAGAAGTGCTAGGTTTAGACATTGTTCAATAGTGCTGATACCCTTTCTAAAATCAGACTGTACATTGGACACTACTTTATTTTCCAGTGCCCAATCTTCTAGCAGAGACAGAAGCATCCTATCTGCCACCTTAAGAGAAGAGTCCAGAAGCGATATTGGCCTATAGCATGCCAGATCGGCTTTATTCCATTTCTTAAAAATTGGAAAAAATCACTGACTTATGCCATGACAAAAGAGGACCCACTTTCACAATAGCATTTAAAACATTGGTGGGCAGTGGAGCCCATAAATAAATACATCTAATAAACAAATCTAGTGGCACCCCATTTAGCTAAGGGGCTTTATTTATCCCTGCGGAAGTCTTAAAGTGCGCAATTAACTTCCTCAAAATCAAAGGCAATACCATCATCCCATTCCCCCAGCTTAATTTACTGAAGTCGCCACCGAGTGACCCACACGGAAGGAAATATAGCAGTAAAACGGACCACCTACTCAACAGGCGGAATAGTGGTTTCTAAAAATGAGGTCTGAATCCTACCATAAAAAAGGGTTATTAATAATTCTCCAGAATGCAAACTTGTCAGACCACCTACTTGCTTCCATTAAATCCTCCTAGACCTAATCCCTGAGCTTTTGTTTCCTACATTCCAATACATGCAGTATTTATCATACTATTTCTCCCATTTAAGAACAGAATGGGCAGACCTAGCACTTAAGAACTGATGTTTCCATTCATTTATGCACTACATCCCAAACTCTTCACTTTTAGTGCACAAAGACTGGCAACAAGAAGAAAAGACGTCCAGAGAAGGCTTAAAACAGTGAGTATATGGAAGTACTAAAGGGTGTGCCTTTCAATACTTTACCATTTCACTACTCACAGAAAGATTTTTTGTATAACTAAGAGTTTTCCAAGTCAGGAGATGTATAGACTTCTGTCTGACTGACGAATCCTAGACCTTAAAACAGCAACCACAGATTTCCAACAAGTAGTTAAACCACACTGCCCAAAAATGTAGAACTTTTCTGAAGGCCCATGAAAACACTAAAGTAAAACACCAGCACCAGATCTTCCAAACCTTGGTGAGTACTACAGTGTGCTAGAAACCTTTTTCCTCTCATCGAGATTCTGATCACTTGCCTGCACAACCAGATCCAAGCTACAGCATAAGATGTCCGTACACACAGTGTCAACATCTGAGAGGTGCATACTGTTAACTTTGAACTTTTTTTTTCAATTAAATAAGTGTGGTTGGGAACTAATGCAATGTTCTGTTGTATAACGTTTATTTGGATCTTCGATTCTTGAACTGCATTGCTTTCTGCACCTGTAACCCACTTTTAGCATCTCGCTAAAAATAATTCCTGAGATCAGCCTACACTTGTAAAGGGCATGACAATGACACTTTAAGGAGTTCTTTGGTGAGCATCTGTGAGGTCAACCTTGCACAGGTTTTTGGGAGAGCTGTCACTGCACACACCAAGGTCTTTAGCAACTCTTCCTTCTCAGCCGGTCACATGGGCTTCGTAAGGCTTCACTACCCAAAATCTAATCATAAATTACATCACGCAAGCAACCCTTTGTTATCCTAGTTATCCTAGTCTACTAGCGGTAGATAGCAAAACAACTAACTGGGGCATATCACTTTCATAACCAGCCTATTTTTATGAAATAATGCCACACTAAATTTGCAGGCAGAATAAAATTGTCTGGCTTTATATCACTGCTAAATCTTGATGTTTTACCACTTAGTCCCATAGATATTCAAGTATGACAAAATTATTATGACCCCCCTTACAGACAACCCACCTTCCACACATGTATACACCGTCCACTATTACTGCCATTAAAGGCACCAGCTATAGCTTGATATTCAAATAATTTTACATGCAATCACTACCATTTATTTCATTGGAAACAGTTCACACCGATTCTCCTGTCATTTGTCCCACGGCTCAATAAAGAACACAAAGAAAAATAAAATTACAGCAATTAGTGGCCATTTTACAACGCTATTGTCTATGTCCACAGAAACCCATTTATGATCTAAATAAAATGTCAGTCTGATCTCTCCCAAATACAGATGAGACAAAGCCCTTTACTGTGGCAGTTTCCCTAGCACTGGCCCGTCATTGCCAACCTGCTATTTACCCTCAATGTTACCCATGTTGTTTCACATTCTATCAGTCTTGCGAAAAGCACTGGCTATGCATCTGGAAAAAATAAAAGGCCATTTACTATCAATTTTGACATTAAGCATGCTTAGCTGAGGAGCATTTCACATAATGGTTGACAATAGGGTGACTGAAAATTCTGCGCATGTGCAACAGGCATGAAGGCGAGGCCAGTGGATGGCCCGATATGCCTGGGCAATTTAGCATGCTTATTCAACTGATATTAACTCGCTTGTAGCAACTGTAGATGTACACATCTAGAGGAGACAACTTTATTGTACGCATCATAAACAATATTCACAAAGTCGAAATGTATTTTATTATTTTTATGAAGTAAAAGAATATTCCGGAAATAAAATTACTGATGTGCTCTTAACTCCCAAAAGATGAAAGACTCCTGGGACCAACCTAGCGGGGTGAAAATATGGAAGGCACCTAGAGACCAATTACAGGGAAGTCTTTTAGCTGGTAACTAGGAGATTAAACAATTACTTTCTTTTGTATTCACTTGCGTTTCATGTTACAGAAACAAAGAAGATGTAGCCTTCACCGAGGGAACGAAAAAATGTTCATGGTGCATGAGGTGGAAGGGAAAAATTACTTAAGACTTTCCCTCAGTCATATGTACCCAGCGATCAGGTAACTGACCGGGTGACCTTGACGAGTCAGCCACAGTGGGAAGAAATACCTGCGAGGCCTGATATCGAAATAAACAGATAAAGTTCTTCAAAATGATAAATAACTAAAGAGATTAACCGTCCTGTGCTTGGTCAAGTTCAACTAAAAAGACACGTTTTGAGGCGAAAAAACATGACAACTCACACTGCCATCACTCCTGTACCCAGAGTAAATATGTAGGTAGCAAACACTGCACTTGGAATATGGTAAAGAAAGGCAGATTATTTTTCCGAAGCACATGATCAGTTTTGGAAGTGAACCAATCCTTTTTTTCCACAAGGTTATCCTGTGCAGCTGGGAAGAAATATAAAAGGTGCTATTCCTTGGAGGAATTTTAGTAACGAACACAATGTTTTGTAAGCTATTCGAATGAATTTTCAAAGGGTCACTTACAAGTGTTTTGTAGGTTTCAAATGCTCTAGGCGTCCGCATACCACGAGGTCTTCGCTGAAACCTGTAATTCAAGAAAAATGCCTTTCACTGACAATATGTTGCCTTGAGAAGGACCAAACAAAACAGATAAAACCGAGATAACACAGTTTCCTACTTTACCACCATCTAAAAATTAAATTTGAATCGCCAAATTAAAGTTTGGCATCATGTGGCACAATTCTTTTTATTTATTTATTTTGCAGTTTTATATAGTGCGATCTCGACCCGAAGTTATCAGAGCGCTTTACATGAGCACCAGTTGCATTACATTACACGTTGCAAAACAAATGTGTAAAAGCCTCTTTTAATTTTTCTGAGTGAACTCTTTCAAGGGTATCTGCCGCAGCACCTCCAGCGCCCCTAGTTCCAGAGCCGCTGCTGTTTAGTATTCCTCCTTCAGGTAGTTTGGCTCCCTAAAGTCATTGTCTTTCTGAGTTCTTTCCAGGCTGAAGCACCTTTGATTCTTAGTGTGTAGGAATGAGAAGCTCTCGTAGGGCAGCAGACCTCCACGGGGAAGCACTGACCACCTAGGTGTCGGAGCCTTAGCTACTCAACCTGAACCAGCCTTTGATATCATCCTTAAAAATAAGTGTCAATCATCCTGCAATGATGAGGGCACATGGAGGATCATTAGTACTGGTCATAAGAAAATGGAGCCTTTGCAACTTTCAGTATTTGATTTGGATTCGTTTTTCTCCATCACACATAAATCCCATCAGTACCTTTTTGTCCTGGACATATATCCACTGACAGCAATGGCCATAGTGTGGTGTGGGGGGCAGGAAGTGGCAACTCTGTGAGGGTTGTGTCTTCCTCAGTGAATTGTTGAATTTCACAGTCCTGGAGTGCTTCTGGATGGGAGTTGGTATTTTTCTTAAGTACGATCGATCCCCAAATAATTCAAACAACAATAACAACTAATGCTCAGTAAAAGTACAATAAAACACAGCTAGGGAGACTGCTACAGTAGAACATACATTTCCTCACTCAAAACGAGAAATATTTGGGCAAATAACCCAGAACGAGCCAAGAACATGGCAACAATCCACGAGAATAGAGATTAATAAAGAACTACACCAAAATCTACTAGAAAACTGGACCGGTGGAACCAAGAACAAAATATGAAAGAAAAGAAACTATCAATTACATTTGGAACAGGCCCTTCTCACCTACCACACTTACCCTAACCAGGTGCTTGTAAGAAAATGTTTAATCAGCAACACCAAGGAAGGTGTGCAATGCCAGCAAGCCCTAAAATGCATACTTGGGAGACTGGTGGCCCTGGCCATTTCATGTCACATATACGTCAGCAGTCACCCTAAGTTACTAGTACTTGGCACAGAACTGACTATCCTAAACTCAACTCAAATCCAACTGCAAAGTCTCTAACTAACAGTAGTTGGGAACACCCTTTGCTTTATTTGGCAAGAAGTAAACAAGCATTGGCAAAGCCAATAGAGCTCGCCTATGCAGGAGCCATTGGTTTTGTTAATGTGTTTTAGCCATGTTGTACACCAGTGTGGCTGCTGTCCAGCATGGCTAAAAGTTAGTGACATAGAGGAGATAGCCATTCAACTCGATGACGCAACATGGCAAACAGCAGAGTGTCGTAGAGTGGCCCAGAGTGTTGAGTACTGGAGTGGCATAGAGTGGAGTCATGTAGAGAGGCGTACAGTGAAGTGGCATAGAGCGGAGTGGTGTAGAGTACTTTGGCGTAGAGTGTTGTAGAGTATAGAGATGTAGAGTGCAGTGACGTTGAGTGCAGCGGCAAAGAAATCAGCAGCATACAATGCAGCGTTGTAGAATAGTGGTGTAGATTAGAGTGTTGCACAGTAGAATGCAGTGGGGTAGAGTGCAGTGCGGAGCGGCGCAGAGTGCAGTGGTGTAGAGTAGGCTGCCACAGAGTGCAGTGGCATAGAGTGGTGCAGAGAAGAATATAGTGCCATAGAGTGCAGTGGCGTAGAGTGGAGAGCTGCTAAGTGCTGTGGCGTAGAGGGGAGTGATGCAGAACAGAGTAATGTAGAGTGCAGTGGCACAGAGGGAATTGGCATAGAACGCAGCAGTGGAGAGTAGAGTGACAGAGTGCAGTGTTGCAGATTAGAGTTGCATATAGTGCAGTGGTGTAGAGTGGCGCAGAGTGATGTTGAGTAGAGTAACAGAGTGCAGTGGCATTTAATACAGTGGTGCAGAGTAGAGTTCAGTGGCGAAGAGTGCAGTGGTGTAGAGTATAGTGCTGGAGAGTAGAGTGGAGTGTTGCAGCATAAAATGCATTGGCATAGAGTGTTGCAGAGTATAGTGATGTAGAGTTCAGTGGCATTGAGTTCAGTGACATAGAATTCAGCAGCATGCAAAGCAGCGTCGTAGAATGCAGTGGCGTAGATTAGAGTGGTAAACAGAGTGCAGAATGCAATGGCACAGAGTTGAGTTTTACAGAGTAAAGTGCATTGGTGTAGAGGGTATTGGCATAGAGTGCAGTGTTGGAGAGTGGCGTAGAGTGATGTAGAACAGATTGGAGTACACTGGAGTGTGTAGAGTGCAGTGGCGAAGCTTGCAGTGTAGAGTTTAGTGGCACAGAGTAGAGTGCAGTGGCATGGCGCAGAGTAGGGTAGTGTAGAGTACATTGGTGTAGAGTATGGCAGAGTATAGTGACAGAGTGCAGTTGCATTGAGTGCACCAGCATAGAACTCAGCTGCGTACAATGCATCATCCTAAAATGCAGTGGCGTAGATTAGAGTGGTGCATAGTAGAGTGCACAGTGAGGTGGCCTAGAGTGCAGAGGTGTAGAGCAGCATAGAGTGGCAGAGAGTACAGTGGCATAGAGTGGTGCAGAGAGGAGTGGTGCAGAATGGAGTGGTGTAGAGAGGAGTGATGCAGTGTGCAGTGGCATAGAGTGCAGTAATTAAGATTAGAGGGGTGTAGAGTGCATTGGCATAGAGTGCAGAAGTGCAGAGTAAAGAGGCATAGAGTTCAGTGGCAGAGAGTGCAGTGTTGCAGAGCAGACTGTTTGAACAGTGCAGTAGTGTAGAGTGGCATAGAGAGCAGTGGCATAGAGTACTATGGTGCAGAGTAGAGGGCAGTGATGTAGAGTACATTGGCGTAGACTGCAGTGGTTTAGAGTAGAGTGGAGTGGAGTTGTGCAGAGTAGATTGGAGTGGCCTAGACTTGAGGGGCGTAGAGTAGAGAGGCATAGAGTGAAGTGCCATACAGTGGAGAGGTGTAGAATGGAGTAGAGTACAGTGGCATGGTGTAAATTGGAGTGGTGCAGTGTAGAGTGCAGTGGTGTGAGTGGTGCAGAGTAGAGTGGTGTGGCCTGGAGTGGTGTAGAGTGCGGTGACCACGAGTGCAGTGGTGTAGAGTGAAGTGGTGAAGAGTTCAGTGTTGCAGGGTAGAGTGCAGTGGTGTAGAGTGGTGTTGAGTAGAGTTGCGTAGAGTGCAGTGGCGTGGAGTACAATGATATAGAAGACAGGGGCACAGCGTAGAGTGCTGCAGAGTAAAGTACAGTGGTATAGAGTGGAGTGGTGTAGAGTACAGAGGTGTAGAGTGTTTCAGAGTATAGTGACAGAGTGCAGTTGCATTGAGTGCACAGCCTAGAATGCAGCAGCGTACAATGCATCGTTGTTGAATGCGGTGGCGTAGATTAGAGTGGTGCATAATACAGTGCAGCGGTGCAGAGTGAGGTGGCCTAGAGTGCAGTGGTGTAGAGCAGAGTGGCTGAGAGTGCAGTTGCATAAAGTGGAACAGAGTCCAGTGGTGTAGTTTAAAGTGGAGCGGTGCAGTGTAGAGAGCAGTGGTGTGGAGTAAAGAGAAGTGGCTTAGAGTGGAGTATTCATGGTGTGATAGTACACTGCCATTACAGACAACACATTTTCAATTGAAATGACCATTACATTTTCACAGAAATGCAGTTTTACTAATAAAGCTATACAGCGCACAAACAATGTGTGGAAATGACATCACATAGTGTAATGATTTGTTTTGATCATATTAAAGTATTGGTGTCCAACATACTTCAGAATGAACAAAAAAATTTCTTCGCTTGTGTTCCTAATTCTGTGACAAAGTGACAAGATAAGGACAAGACTTACAGGCCTGTTTACAGAAAAGAGCACTCCTAAAAGAATACAAGGGGAGTTGGTGTGAAAAGGTTTTGCTTTTTGGGAGGGACAAACTAAACCTGGACAGCCTAAAACAAATAAAGCTAGCAAATAAAAAGCCAGAAAATGTGAGTTACAAACCACAAAGCCAATTGTAAGCAACGGCCCGAATGCATTCCCAAGGAAGCTTTCTGAATGTCCCCAAGATGTCTTTAGCAATCCAGAAAACTTCGCAGTCTGGTAGGCCTCAGCCTAAAAATGCACACCTCAAGAAAAGGGTCCTGGGCCAAAATGTCATTTTCCAAGTAATTGACTAGCAACAGGAAGCTCGTTACTGGCAAAAGGGATACAAAGAGACTTTATAGTGGCAGCTATTGAGAAACACAAGCTGGCACACACTCTGTGGGCATGGTAGTGGGATACAAAGAAGATGAACAGCAAAACTGCTCACACGTTTGTGCACACTTGTGGATTCTGGGATAAATCATCTTGTGCAGAGAGAAGATAAAATATGAAATAGAAGACCGACTCAATCCTCATGCTATGCAAACACATTCTCAGGAAATGCAAAATACATACATTACTACACACACACAACTAACCTCTCTTTATACCATTGCGGCCACCCTTTCTGGTAAGCCACCAGGTCTTGATGAGCTCATGGTTGAATTCTACAAATAGTTCGAGGAAGATGTTAATCAGTCGTAGAAGAAATCTACAAAGGGATAATTTCCGATCAAACATCTCCCTCATAATATCTTAAGTTATTGCGATGGCCAATCCCTGCAAAGCCAATCGGGATGTACCAATTAGAAGCCAACAGTGCTCATCAATGCAGATGTGGAAATCCTGACAAAACCTGGGTACATAGAATGGGTGTAATTATCAGAACGTTAGAACAGGAGGAAACAACACAGGAGTGTTCCTACTGAACTCCTTCTGTTCACTGTGGCCTGGAACCATTCGAGATTCAACAGACTCAAAGCCAATCATAAATAGGCACATGTTCGCACCAATAGTATTAAATAATTATGTTTGTAAATGAAACACTGGGATTGACAGTGGGGTTAAAAAGCCCTTTCTTAAGAAAAAAGAAACATAATTAAAGTTGTGAGTTTGCATACAGATTTGCCATTGAAATACCAATATGTAATTGTGAAAAAAAAGGTGCTTGTACTTATGATGATAACGGATTGTGAAAGGCAGCGAGTCTTCTAAGACCCTCAATGCTGCCCGGTGCAGGGTTCCACCTCTAATTCACTTTGGGTTCGCTATCAAAATAATGAGGCAAGCGCTGGAAACTGGAAGACAAGAAAAAGGTTTATTTCTCATGAGGAGATCACGTCAACTGCAGACACCGGGATGTCTGAGGGAGGTGTTCTGCTGATAACTCCTTTGGCTCTTCCTTTTATACAGGTTTGACACAATGCATTGGTTTCATCAACATGGTTACACAAGCTTGGGGTCCCCGCCCGGGCAGGTTGTCACACAAGCCCAACAGTAATTCTCTTCCCACCCAGGTCAAACAGACAATCTTATCTTGCAGCTGGACCTTGCTTCAGGGTCTAAAACATGTGAGACCGGCCAGATCTAAGAGTCCGTTCTGTTGATAAAAACAGGTCCCATTGTTGTTAACAACAAGTCTTGCTGTTTGCAGTGCAATAAATCATGTTGCAAGAGTCTTTTTGGTGTTTGGAACCTGTTTGTGTAACTAGGTGCAGTGAGGGGTAGAGTGTCCAAAGGTTTGCCTGAAAACAGAGATGAGAGGAAAAACGAGTTTGTGGCAGCAAGTGGCGCTGAGGTTTGTTGCGGCAAATCGAGTTTATAGCCCCCAGCACACGTACCAGGTCGGTCAGAGGGATGCTAGTAAGGGCAGGGTGAAACAAAGGTGACCAACAGAGTACAAAATGGCTGTGATAGATTAAAATGACCAACTTATGTGCACATAGAATTCCACCAGACAAGATGGCGCAGGTAATGTTCACGATTGTCGTTTTGCTTTTAACAGTGGCCCCTTTGAACATAACTAGCCAGCTTGTCAGTCTATTTCGATCTCCATAATGTCCTGTATCTCTTGATCATACATTACTCTCATTTTTGTTAGCTGAGTGTCCATAGTCTTAGGGTGCAAGGTAGTTATGCAAAGAGAACACAAAGGTGGTATACAGTGTATACCCAAACAACAACCACATATTGTCAATACTGGGACCAAGAGAATCATTGATATTTTCCAACCCCACTCCTTCAAGATGCCCCAAAGCCAACTTCCAATTGTCTAAGTCTCTGATCCTTGATGAATTTCTGAAGATAGTCTATGGAGATGTTCGATTGCTTCATAGACAGAAGGTGAATTATCAGGAATGTATACACAGCAGCTGGCACCGATGATGCGGCATGCTCCTCCACGGTCCGCTAGTACCACGTCCAGGACCATGCGATTTCGCAGGGTAACCAGACGGATCGCTTGGAGCTCAGCAGTGTTGTTGGTGAGGATGCCAGCAGTGACATTCAGGGCGGTCTCTACCGCTTGGGACAGATGTCTGATGGCTCGGCTGTTTGCCATCGGACCCCATAGCGGGACGAGCCCTTTTGCTGCGTCGAGGAACTGTGATGAGGCAGAGTCTGCTTGATCAATGTCTTTAGAACGCTTTTCTCGATGATGCTCTGCAGGGGCTGTGTAGGTTGGTGGCAAAACAAAGGCGATGTAGCACGTGCCCCCAGTTTCTTGGGAGCATAGTGTAGGCTTTGGTTCCACAAACAAAGTACATATTGGGTGATGCAACAAGCGCTGGGGCTTGGCAGTGTTCAAAGTCCTTACAATGCTACAGGTGCTGTGACCCACATTCTTAGTCCCACGGCCTTCAATGCATACAAGGCCAGAGACGTTCACCACAGATAGGGCCACAGTCAGTGTTGCAGCAGTTCTTTTCTTCAGGTAGGAAAATGTGGCTCGGTTAGGATTATTGAACACTTGCATTTCCACTCGTTCTTTGGAGGGGACATAATCTGGAATGTCGCATTGAAGGTGTGAGGGCAGAAGGGGGCGGCTGTCCTTCCCGTTTTGTTTCGCCAGAACTCGTTGTAGAACTGGGCGATTGTTCCGTCGGAAGTGGCATTGTCTTTGTAACTTTCTTGTAGGAGCATCATCCAGGCAAGGCAAGATCCGTGAATAGAAAAGGGCGAAGGGATGAAAGGGATGGAATGTTCAGTGGCATGTGGTAACAGCCCACAGACCCAACAGTTGGTAGCATTGGTGGCAAGATTGTGCTAGTGCAACATCTGCACGAAAGAATTATTCCAGAATTCTTTGCGTCGTTCCTGGAGATGTGGCGGTAGTGATACCAGGTAGTGTTCTTTCTTGGTGGTTGGTTGCATGGTGGGTGACAATGTTCTGTATGCAGGTGCATTCTCTTCAATGATCCAGAGTGCGAGCATTAGCAGGAGACATGTGAGAAATGCGGCTACAAGTGCAATTGTCTTTGTGCTGTGCAGGTTAGCAGTCTTGGTGTCTTTGCAGTGGTTTTGCAGGTGTTCAGTTTCTTCCATCATCTTCGAGGAGCTCAACAACTGTTAGGACCACAGACTTTTGTCTGGCGCTTTCCTGGTAGCGTTGTTTGACTGTGCTACTGATCTGAGACCTTAGTTCGTGGCCTGGTCGTTGGAGCTCCCTCCTTTCGTCGATCTTAGGTTGTACCCTTTCCTGGATGGCACCGTGGGGTCGGGAAATTCTGATAGTTCGAGGGTGTCTTCTTGTGGGTAGCAACTCAGAGCTGGTCGGTCTCTCGCGAGTACTTCCTCTTGCACCTCCACCCCTTCACAGGTTGCCAGGGTTGGAGGGACTCGTTTGCAATGATGAGCGTGCAGCCAGTTTCGTTTTCCTTCCACTCGGAGGGCAGTTCAGGTGGTGATCAGGACTTGCTAGGGGCCCGTCCACCTAGGCTCCAGATTCTTCGTTCTTTGGAAGTTGCGAATCAATACATGGTCGCCTGGCTTTATTTCATGTCCCGGGCCCCTGGATACATCAGGCAAGGCTTGCTGCACCTGTTGGTGGATAATTGTTAGCTCGTTTGTCAATTTATGCAAGTAATCCGACATTAATATGTTCGGGACATCGTTAATGGAGGTGGGTCTTGGTGCCGCCCAAATGCTCATAGGCCTGCCGAAGACCACCTCATACGGGGTCAGTCGGTGTTTGGTTGGGGTGGAGCGCATCGATAACAATGCCAATGGGAGGGCGTCGGGCCATTTCAACCCGGTCGTGGCAACTATTTTGGCTAGTTTTAGTTTCAACGTTGCATTGTGTCTCTCTACCAGGCCCGCTGATTGGGGGTGGAAGACGGCATGGAACTTTTGTTTTACCCCCAACCCTCTCAGTATGTTCTGTATCACCTCGGCTACGAAGTGGGGGCCGTCGTTGCTCCATAAAATTCTGCAAAGGCCGTATCGGGGGAAGAATTCTTTCAGCAATACTTTTGCAGTGGCTAAGGCGGTATTGTCGCGGGTGGGATATGCCTCCACCCATTTGCTAAAAGCGCACACAACCACCAGGACATATTTTAGACCAAGGCATCTCTCTAGTTGAATGTAATCCATTTGAAGGATTTCAAAGGGGTGGTCAGGGACTCCAAACCCTTCCCGTGGTACTACTGTCCCCTTCCCTGGGTTGTGTTGTAGGCAGACTATACATTGTTGTACTAGGCGTTTTGCAGAGTCTGCTATCTTGACGTTATGCCATACTCTGGTGATTAGTTCAATCATGGGGGTGGAGCCTATGTGTGCTGGTAAATGTGCCATGGTCAATATGGGGATGAGGTAGGCATTGGGTAACAGCCATTTATTTCCGTCTTTAGTTCTCCAGCAATCTTCCTCGTCTTTAAGTCCCACCTTTTCCCACTCGGTCAATTCGTCTTGTGTGCCTGTAGTCTGTATGTCCCTTACAGTGGTCCTAGCGTCAGTCCATCGTTCAGCTTGTGACCTGGTCACATACATTCGTGTCGTAGTTCTGTCTCCTGCCGTGGCTCGGGCAGTTACGTCTGCTAGTGCATTTCCCTGTCCAATGAGATCAGTCACTTTCCTATGTGCTTGGCATTTTATCACTGCTAACTTCTTGGGGAGGAGGACTGCTTGCGTCAAGGCGGAGACTAAATCTCCATGCAGGATGGGTGTACCGTGTGAAGTCAGGAACCCTCTTTCTTTCCATAAGATCCCAAAATGGTGAACCACCGCGAAGGCATATTGGCTGTTGGTGTATATGTTAACTGTCGTGTCAGTCGCTAAGATACATGCTCGTGTGAGGGCAATGAGTTCTGCAGCCTGGGCTGAACGTTGGGGAATACGGGCTGTTTCCAGAACGGTTCGGGCTGTGGTGACAGCGTATGCAGCTGAGGTGGTGCCGTCGGGGAGTTTGATGCACGAACCATCCACCCATAGTTCTCCATCTGGTTCTAGAAAGGCGGTGTCTCTGAGATCTATTCTACTCTTTGTTTGTTCATCGGTTAGTGTCACACAGTCGTGTAGTGGAGTCACGCTAGGATCATTTTCGGGTAGGGGTAACAGTGTGGCTGGATTGAGGGTGGTGCATCGCTTTAGGGTAATGTGCGGTGTTAGCAGGGTCAACTCATATCCTGTCAGTCGGGGGGAGAGGTGAGGGGATGTCTTTAGCTAGGAGGGAGAGAAGGGGTTTGACAATGAGGCTAAAGTTCGGTAACCACTGTCGGCAAAATGAAGTGAGACCTATCAAAGAGCGGACTTGTTTCTGATCTTTGGGGACAGGGGTGTCTAGAATTTTCTGGATCCTGTCAGGCGTGAGTTTCCTTCTTTGGATAAAAGGTGACCCAAATAGGTCACTTGTGATTTACAGAACTGCAATTTCTTTCGGGAGACCTTGTGACCATTCTCAGCAAGAAAATGGAGTAGTTTGATGGTGCCTGTGACGGCTATTGGTATGGTGTCCGCTGCTAGAAGGATGTCGTCTACATATTGTATTAGTGCCACTCCATCTGGCAATTGTATGGCGTCCAACTGTCTTTTAAGCGCCTGGCTATAGATGCTTGGGCTCTCAGTGTACCCCTGAGGTGATCTGCAAAATCTGTACGAACGGGAGTTTAGGGTGAATCCAAAATAGATAGCGGCTGTCCTTGTGTATAGGTATGGAAAAGAATGCGTTTTTGAGGTCAATTACAGTGAAGGTGGTGGCAGTGGAGGGGATTAAAGTCAAAATTGTCGTGATGTCGGAAACTACTGGGTATTGTGGCACTACGATTTTGTTTATCTCCCGCAGGTCAATGATGAAGCGGTAGGCTTTTCCGTCTCCCTCTCCCGGTCTCTTTACAATCGGTAGTATGGGACTGTTACAAACGTTGCTCACTACTTCCTCTACCACCCCTGCCTCTACCAAAGAGTGTATGATCTCTGTCAGTGCCTTCTCACCCTCTGGCGATATTTTGTACTGCGGTACTTTCGGTAGGGTTGCGTCCTGTCGTATTGTTACGTGTACTGGGTCAATCATCATTCGTCCTACGTCTGAATCAGCCCTAGCCCATAAGTGTGATGGCAAAGTGTCCAGTAGGGATGCGTCAGTCTCGGAGATGGGAAACATGTGCTGAGAAGGGTTCTCTCTATGGCGTTGGGGGTTGTCATACAGGACGACACGCACTCCGTCTGGTGAGCATCTGATAGTCGCATGGAAGTGTTTCAAAAGGTCGAGACCCATAATGGCGTCTGGGGTGTTGGAAGAGAGGAGGAATGTCGTTTCAACGCTATTGTCGTCAAGTTTAAAAGGGATCGGTCGGGACAAAGGGTTGGTGGAGGGCGTACCGTCAAATCCTATTGAGGTCACATGTGAGCCTGACAAGGGTGCCCTTGGAATCAGTCGTTTGGATAGTGCACTACGTGTTGCTCCCGTGTCTACCAGAAATGGCGACTTTGTGCCCAGGACCTCAGCGGTAACATAAGGGCCTTGCTGATCAACATAGAGCTCGACTGGATCCCTCCCTTGCCCCTGGCTGTCCTATGCAAAGTCGTACGTATTGTCATAATCTGTCTGTTGGTACTGATTCTGTTTGGGATGGTCAAATGTGTTCACTCTTCCTGGCCTTTCCTCGCTTGCTTCACTCGCGTACCCTCTCCCACGTCCTCTTCCTCTCTATCCACTTGCTATTTCCCTCGCCCCTCTGCCCCTACCAGCTCCTAACAAAGCCGGGCATTGGGTTTTCCAGTATCCATATTCTTTGCAAAATGCACATTGATCCTGTCCTAGGTCTTGGCGTCCTACATATGTCGATGAATTGTTTCTAGGTGGCTGTACTCTAGGGGTATTCTGCTGGTATCCTCCCCTATATTGCTCCCTTCCTGTATTCGCCCCCTGGAGTTGTGCTACCATTACCTTTTCCTTCAAGTCCTTCTTTTTCCTTTCTGTAGCCCTGTCATTTTCGTTTCTCTGATGCTCATAGTACTGGGCCCTTTGGAGAATGGCCGCCGGTTTAGATGCTGCCCAACTACTTTCGCTGGCTTGTAATTTCTGGGATACATCTGGCAGTAGTCCTTTGACATAGTTCTGCACAAATAAGTGGTGTCCGGTTGCGGTGGACATGTCTTGTCCACTGTAATCGGAGAACACCGTTTCAAATCTGGAGAAATACTCTGAGACATCCTCTTGTGGTTTCTGGCGGCACGCGGTTACTATGGACCAGTCTATCTTTTTCTCTGGGATCAGCGTTTTCACTTTCTGCACTATTTTGTCAGGGAGGTCCAATATTGCTTTAACCGGTTTTTGACCAGGGTTCCGCTGTTTATCTAGTGTGTTGAGTTGTTCCCAGGTATGACCAAGCAGTTCGGTATGGTCTATTTTCCTAATCTGTTTCCACACATCTGCTGGCAAACATAACCCGAAGAACAAGTCTATGTCGGCAAGTGTCATTGTTGATCCCAGAGCGGTACCTAGCTCGGTGTAAAAGGCGGTGGGGTTCTTTCGTAAATCCGGTAAAGATTTACGGAACGTCAAAATGTCCTGTCTGTCCCATGGTTGATACTCCCAATTGTAGACCACCCTTCCTCTAGCGTCTTGATGGTTCATATCGTCATGAGTCCCTTGTCCTCTAGGAGGTACCCAATAAGGGCCAGCTTCTTTTATCGGCATCATGCTATCTGGTTTTTCCACCGGGGGTCCTGCTATCTTAGATGTCCTGTCCTTATCTATCCGTCCTTGTTCCACGAGGTGACGGAATACCTCCAGTGTGGATGAAAAGAGTTCTGTAACATCGTTGTCGCCTTCATCTCCGGTGTCTACCTTCCTATAGAGAGCCACTAGCCGCTCGGGCCCTACATCTTGGTACTTCTCTTCATATGCAGTAAGAGTGTGGTAACAGAGACGTACAATAAAGTATCGTTTGCGGTTTTCAACATAGGAGTTGCATATGTCAGTTACATACTCTTCTGTCTCCTTCCTATCTATGAGGGATTTAACTATTTTATCAATGCCTGCTCGCTCATTTTTACTTAATCGCGGGACCTTGGGCGCTCCTTTTTCTTTTGATCCTACCTCTATTACTGTAACCTTTGATGAGGCATTTGGTGTGGGTGACTCGGTGGGAGCAGAGGCGGTGGAGACTGAGGTGATCGTGCCATCTCCGGCTATACTTTGGTGGTCCTGGCGTTGTACTACGGGATGAGTAGGGGCGTAAGGGGGTGGCATGTATATGATTGGGGGACCTAACAATAAATCATCATCTACCCTTTGTTTTGCTGGTAACTTGGGGTAAAGAGTCGAGGGCGTTCTAACAAGGCATTGACCTGATATTTTTGATTCCTGTTCCTTTTCTATCGATTTCCTTTTCTTTTAGTTTTTCTTCTAATCTTTTACAGGCTTGGTAAGCTGATTTTCGCGTTTCTTTATCTTGTCTAGCTTCGTCCCTTTTCTTTCTTTGAGCTGCCTCTTTTCGCCATAAACCAAAACTGTCAAACATGGCTGGTCTAGTTTTCTTTTTGTGGAGAGCCAATTCTAACGTTTCTATTTTAGCGGGATCGAAAGATCACGTCAGTGGCCACTGATTTACCCGGTCCTTCCTAGTGTATTTATGCCATAGTTTTCTATAAGCTACGGTGGCTAATCATTACTTTACGTACATGTCCTTGTTAGGGGTGCCTTCCGGCGGTGCCGGCTGACTGACCTCTAACGAACGGTCTGGTCCAAAACAATTACAATCAAACAATCTAGAGAAAACAGGCATGACGTATTTATCGGTCAAAAATGAATATCTCAATCAATCAATTTAGACAAAAAGTTTGCACTACCGGTCCTTCGCTGCCTGCAAGAGAGAGAATATTCCTATTCTTCGTTGTTTGCAAGCAGGAAATGTCGCAAATAACTCAATATCAAAAAAGGAATACTAGTATTTCAATCAAACTATTCAATCAATCAATCAATTTAAGTCGCTTTTTCACGACCTTACCCGGACCGTATGGACGGTTCTTCGTCTTCCCCTTCCAGCGCCCGGTTGTCCTCTCACTCCAACAATCAATGCGGCGTTCCTCTAAGGTCCCAGTCAGGACCGCAGGTCACTCGAGAGAGGTCCGTTCGGAACCGGTGAAGTTCAGTCGATCGGCAGCCAGACAAGGGTCTTCTCAGGCAGGTATACCCCAATCGTTTAGTCGTTCACTCCGTCGTTAGGACCTCTCTACCGGACCCACGCATCGCTGATGGGCCCCCACGTTTGGGCGCCAATTTGTGAAAGGCAGCGAGTCTTCTAAGACCCTCAATGCTGCCCGGTGCAGGGTTCCACCTCTAATTCACTTTGGGTTCGCTATCAAAATAATGAGGCAAGCGCTGGAAACTGGAAGACGAGAAAAAGATTTATTTCTCATGAGGAGATCACGTCAACTGCAGACACCGGGATGTCTGAGGGAGGTGTTCTGCTGATAACTCCTTTGGCTCTTCCTTTTATACAGGTTTGACACAATGCATTGGTTTCATCAACATGGTTACACAAGCTTGGGGTCCCTGCCCCGGGCAGGTTGTCACACAAGCCCAACAGTAATTCTCTTCCCACCCAGGTCAAACAGACAATCTTATCTTGCAGCTGGACCTTGCTTCAGGGTCTAAAACATGTGAGACCGGCCAGATCTAAGAGTCCGTTCTGTTGATAAAAACAGGTCCCATTGTTGGTAACAACAAGTCTTGCTGTTTGCAGTGCAATAAATCATGTTGCAAGAGTCTTTTTGGTGTTTGGAACTGGTTTGTGTAACTAGGTGCAGTGAGGGGTAGAGTGTCCAAAGGTTTGCCTGAAAACAGAGATGAGAGGAAAAACGAGTTTGTGGCAGCAAGTGGCGCTGAGGTTTGTTGCGGCAAATAGAGTTTATAGCCCCCAGCACACGTACCAGGTCGGTCAGAGGGTCAGAGGGATGCTAGTAAGGGCAGGGTGAAACAAAGGTGACCAACAGAGTACAAAATGGCTGTGATAGATTAAAATGACTGCAACTTATGTGCACATAGAATTCCACCAGACAAGATGGCGCAGGTAATGTTCACGATTGTCGTTTTGCTTTTAACAGGATGTCACAGAAAAGAGAAAATTGTGTAAGAATATTATACAGCAAAGTGCTCTGGGCACAGTAATGAGGGTGAGATACTTGGAAAAGGGTTTAGCTACAGACCACATAATGTGCCCTGTGTTAGCAGAACCATGTTGAAGAAGTCTAAATGTATGTCTTTCACAGACCTGGAGGACACATTTCCTGGGAGGGTGAATTCTCAGAGAAAGATATTTGAGTGTTTGATTGATGAGGCTTTTGACTTCCTTAATGAAGGCTTTGGTGGAACTGGGAGGTCTATGGAGGAGAAAGTTGCAAGTGATGTGCTCCATGGATTTAATGGTAGTAGGTGCATGACATGGAGGACCTGTGGACAACAGTGAGGCTTGTGTGTGCAGTCAATGAGTTGTATTCTGTAGCATGGGGAAATTAATACATATAGAATGTAGATGTGCGGGTGAGCCAAACATTTACGAAGAAAACTGCACTTGACTGATACAAAGTAAAGGCGCCTGTGATAAGATGGGTGTGATCTACTGAAGAGTGTGTGATAGTGAGCATTAGATGAAATGACTGTTCAACATAAGAGCTGTAAATGGTAGTAAGTGGATGAGGTTGCTGGCGATTTGTGGTGTATGGCGATTGTGGGTGGAATGCTTGGGTGTACCTGTGAGGGCATGAATTGTGCAGGGTCCTGGGACTAGACACAAATATTGTACTCTAAACAGTATACACTTGCCAAGGGTGTATAATTCCTATCGTCCGACGCCCAGGACATGTTCGCAGTCAAGAGCAACAAGTTTTCATGTTTACTTTGTCGGATGGACAAGTAGGCCCAACTCCCTGAAGCACAAACCCTTTGTCTGCCAGTTCAGAGTACTGATCTATGAAAGGATTGTCTGGGACTACAGTAAGATTTGTATGTGTAAAGGATTCAAACTTGTATATATGACTTTTTAATGCGAAGTCTTAACTATTAGGGCCAGTTCTGCAAGAAAATACAGCGAGCTAAACATGCATTACTTTCAGTGATTGGAGTACAAAAACATGTACATGCTTGCAGTGTTTGACAATATGAGTCTACTTACAATGCTTATAGAATTCTCCATGATTATAGGCAGAAGCCTGAAAGCAAGACTAAGAATGTTTTGCTTTCAAAATAAAACATATACATTAAAAAATGCAACTTGAAAAAAGGTAAGACTTTACGGAATTTGCAAAAGTTTAACAAATTATGGCTGGGAAACCGTACTCGGAGCAAAATGTTGTGAATTCTATTTTTGAATGAGAAAATATATTTGGTCACGGTTTTCCAGTCGGACAGGTCCACTCCGCATTTCTTCCTTCCAATGGGGATAAAATGCATACCATGGAGCTGGGTAACAATAAATACCTGTTTCAGTGGCAAGAAACCTTAGGCTGAACATGAGATATACAAATATGCATGTCATATTTGCTCATGCTAAAATCAGCTGGACTGTTGCAAATTCACTTTTTTATTAAACCCAGTTTTCCTCTACCCTGGAAAAAGGTCTACTCCTGCCCTTATCAGGAGAAAACTTGTAACCTTTCCTAGTTTGGGAGGAGATTAAAGAGAAGTTAGTCAATACCCTTTAAAATGCAAATTCTCACAGGGGAATCCCAACCGTGGAACTACAACTTTTCACCTACTGCAGTCCCTGGTTGCAGATTTGTGAAAATAGGGGAGAAAAAAAAATTTGAGCCTTGATAGAATCCAAACTCCGATAGAATATAAGCATAATATGAGATGCTGTTATCAGAGTCCTCATATAAGGATCAAGCCTCGAAAAAAATCATAAAAATTTTACTAGACGACTTAAATAATCTACTCGACCTAATTGTAATGCTCTTGACCCATAAACTGCTTTCAAATTATGTGATCCTGGGCAAATATTTTAATTCGCTGAGCTGCAATTTTCTTCATTATCACATATGAGAGCACCTTCAAACATGTGAGTTCAGCAAGCCTATTGTACAAAAAACTCTTTTGTTTGATTTAATAGACTAAATTTGTGTTCCATATATAATACAAATCTAGCCACATATAGTATACACATGACCCCTGACTTGCCTCTTAGTTCATTACCAGCACTGTCATCAGGGCGGGGCGGAATGTTTCTCAAATCATGTTTAAAAACTTTTAATAAATACATAACTAAAGCATAAACAGGTAGCACACTCATTTGTAATCAGCAGATTTCCCATTGACATGGCCACAAAATTTCCCACTGACATGCAGTTTTACTGATAAAAGTATATAGTGAACAAACAATAATGTTTGGAAATCGAGTTTCTGCTATTATTTGTCATTTGCACATCACCAAGTAAAGTGTTCTGATTTGTTCTGCTTCTATTTAAATCTTTGTTTGCATCACACTTCTGAATTATTTTTTTTTAAATGTGCTTTTGCAATTCCTGATATATTTTGAAATATTTGTACAATTCATTTAAAAGCTATTTAAATGTGTGTTTGGGAAGGGAAAAAAAGGACATCACAATGATTGTCAGACAGCTCACTTGACAAAAACTTCAATCTGTGGTAGGAGAAAGAAAAGTAAACACAATTTTTCAGGATGAGATAAGTAGCAATTAGTAAAAAGACAAACTGACATTTGACCTCGACCAGACAGCAAATCTGTCAAGATAAAAACAAGATTTAAAGGCATCTTTATTGCTCCTTCACTTTCTGAATAAACAGAACATCTGTTCTTTTCCAGCTTAAGTTTACTCGCCAGAATGGACCAATAGGTCCTAAAAATAGCTCGACCTGTAGATTTTTCTAGGCCTGGTGATAGTTTCAAGTTTGAGTTTATTTGATTTAGTTCTCAACTGAGAACCACAAATATTTAATACATGATATAAAGGTTTAAACAGTAAAATAATAAAGTTTTCATTCTAATACAAAGTTAAAAAGGATTTTAAAAATTTAAATATATTATAACATACAAATTCATTTGGCGGAACCTTGCAAAGCGAGATCAAGTCCTGAACAGAGGTGATTCTACATTTTATATAAATTGGTTGTAGAAATCTTTTTCTTGCTTCTACGACTAACGAATTTGGGCAAGTAAACAACAAATGTTCCAAGTCTTGCTCCCCTCCGTTGCATAAATTACAGAGACTACTAGATCTTTCTTTCGATAGCCACTTGCAAGTAAAAGATTTTAGAGGGAGTATCTCAAATCGGAGCAATACAATCGATCTCCTAACTCCATGCTTTAGGTTAAAATACATATACTGTTGTGTTTTCTTATAGACCAAAGTTTCAGCGTATTTTTTATATAGTGACAAATTGGCGCAGTGCTGAACGTCAAGGTCAAAGCTTAATCTTGGAGTGAAGTTTTTAAGAAAAGCTTCAGCTGGGCAGGGGTCCATGATTGTAACAAGTCTGTATTAACATTTGATAATTTAAAAGCAGTTGAGACATTCCTACCGAATACGTATTTTAAAGTTCCTTGGTCAAATGTCTGTTTTGAGTAGGGAACGCAGCGTTCCTTCTTCCGCATGAAGGAGGTTATATGCCCATCTGATAACGTTGCTAATTCCTCTAGCATGGGAACTGACTAGTGAAAATTCTAGGCGAAGAGCTTGTACCGGGACTGCTTGGGACATCTTTGCGAGTTTCCGTAAGATCTTCCCTTCTTTTAGATCTAGATGTTTCCATTGGTCTAAAGGGATATGTTCTAGAGCATATGAAAGCACTGGCGGAATCTTGGCACTATAAACCTGGAGTAGCGAAGAGAAGTGTCTTTGGTCAGTCGCGGCATATAAACGTGATAGTGCCCCCGCGTGGACGTCGGCTTTCCGGATTAAGTTCTGTACATGGAGCACGTTTTGTAGGGACTTTGTAAAGATTCGACCTAGATAGGTGTACTCGTTTGTCACTTCCACCGAGGCCTGGTGATAGCATTGCCTTCATTTGTTACCGCGCTGAATGCACCAAAAGAGACAAGATGTTTTTTAAAAGACAAGTAGATTTCTGAAGCATTTCGTCCCTTAGACAAGTAGATATTTTAAAAACTCCACACCCCTACTGGCCTCTCAAATAAACACAATGCCAGACTGCAGAGTACGAAATCACGAAACAAGATTGTTTTTTTCATGTACAGAGAATGGGCATATTAATCAAGCCCCGAAAGCTCTTCATTAGCCCCAGGCTCAACGTTAGTTCAAATTCAAAACCCTATTCATTATGCACAAATAAATTGTGGAAAATGTCCCAGATGCCTTTAAAAGGTTGTAGACCATACTGTCCAACCAAAACCCTGTGATCCTCTTTGGTTCATTTGATTCAACAATGTTCCTTTAAGAGACTGAAGTATAGTGCAAGATTCTTGGGAGTCCAGAGACCAAAACTATTTGAACAGCCTCAACCCTCAACTCCGTAGAGAAGGAAGGGTATGTTGCCTTCAATTCTGAAAACGTACGAAAACCGAACTGTCCAATTAAGCCTATCACCTACCTGGGATGATCACAATACTGCATATCCATGTCCAGCCAGACTATAAATCTTTTTCTTTCTTAAGTATCTATGTAGATTTTGTCTATCTGTGACAGTGCTCTGAAGTGGCCGACGTGACATGCAGCATTTATAAAACTTCTAAACAAATAAATAACTAAACATAAGGTTAACTCAGCTGAGTTGCAAGATATGGAGGATCTTGTTCCTCACACGTTTTAGGCCCTAACAGAACCAAACAGCTTATGACAAATGTGAGACTCTTATTCACTTTCTTCTTTGGACTCCTGCATTAAGATGCCTCCAGAATTGTGCCTTCTAGATTACCCCTTCAAGAGTTTATTTTGGGTGAAAGATGGAGGTGCACTGGATTCAACTTCGTCACATGGCTTTGTCCCAAGGCCTTCTGCCTCATTACGGTCCTTAACGCAAAAAGTTAATTCCTCTCCCTAACAGCCTACTAGCAAGCTCCTTTAAAAAAACATGAATCCTGGATGCCCCATCTACAAAAGGCTGGCCCCCCTCTTCTTTTTTTCTGTTATTCATGTTGCAGTTTAGCAAGTTCCTAGAGGTAAGTGCTTATATTTCTAATTGCTGTTGCTTTATGTTCCTGCAGGTTAACATACTTGCAATTTGGATTACCACAGACTTAAATTTGTGGAGGTTTGGGCAGCAGGCACTTATTGGTATTCTTGGTGACCAATTGCTACGTCATTATCTGTTAGTCAGTGTACATGCTGAGGGGTCCTGCTGCACATCTCTCCTCCTTTTCGTTGAAACTTATAAGGGCTACATTGGTACTGTTGCCCAACGAGGAGGTAGGAGTGCTAATTTTGATGAATTGTTACTGGAGGTATATCCTGGGTTCTGCTTGGTAGTTTTATTAACTTGTTGATATATGGAGCCTGTGAAATGCTCCGACAAAAAGCAGAAATTATTACAGGCCAGTTGAAGGACCTGATGGAGTCAACAGTCCTTTCTGTTGTGGGTGCCAGGTTGCCAGACCCTGTGCTCTCTCCTCTTCTTTCTCATAGGACATTGCCAAAGAAAGAATATGTGCCACAACCACTGAAGAACTTGCTAAGGATCAGCAATCGGACAATACAAAAGAAGCTGAGGGCAAATATTTGAGGAAGAAGTCATGGCTGGTATTTTGGAACATAATAGTGAAAATGTGGCTCTTCAGGACATACCTAAACCTTTCTCTTTCTGTAGACCCTTCCCTTCTTCTATGCTATTGGTAGATGATGTATTCAGTAGATATTGGCTAATACCTTTGGATTTCTTTTGTTGGCTAAGATCTGAACCTTAATTTTGCAGAAGTGGGCAGAACCGGATACATTTATGGCATCACGGTATTGGCAGACACTGTCCCCCTTGCAAAGGTTTTCTGAAGAGTTTGTATAAACACCAAAGATTGATTCCCTTTTCCCTAGCCTAACAGGTCATACCAACATTGCTACTCAAGATGGTTTTAAAAAGGGTCCATTCTGCAGCATTTTTTTCTCTTAGATCAAAGTTCTATTCAGCGTATATGACGCAGTCCTTGCTTCGGGATTTCCACACTTTAATGAAAGTCATGGAGGAGAAGAAGGCTGTAGCCACTACTAGAGTGAACATAAAAGCAGGTCCAGGTGGCTTCATATTAAGCTTCAGCTGACCGAAAAGCAGTGGCCCTCTAAGCAGTGCTGGTCAGGCGACAATAGTGAATGAGGGCAAGGAAAGGGAAGACATCGCACAAGGAATCTCTATTGAAGTTATTATACTCGCAACCAGAAGGGACAATTGATTACACATTCTCTCGTTCTCCCGAGAGGTCTATAATACTCACAAAACGAGGGTCACCGACACAAACTGAAAATTAAATCTTACGCTCGGGTGGCTGCATGAATACAACTACCGAAGCGAGATGCCGTTGGGCGTAAATTATAAACACTAGAGGGTATTAGAGAGGTGGGCTCTTATTGATTGCCTCATGTTATTATGTGACTACAAAACAGAGACATGCACACATATATATAAATAAAATTACACATGAATAGGAGGGTAGAGGATTATAGTCACACGATATACTCCTTGGCATAAATACATCACCCTCTCTAGAGAATGAACAATAACATAGAAGACTTGAGTAATTTGTGTCAGAATTATGCAACCACAGGACTATTTTACATTGACTGTACCATTTGATTCTGTCGAGACGATGATTGACAACAAGATAGGAGACTTGTTTATCCGTCCTGTTTGAACATAGAAATGTTCTTGCCTACATCATATAGCATATTGTTTTAAAATCTTTTATTTTAGAGTGTGGCTACAGGGCGATGTTCCCACTCTATCCTCGGGTTTGGACTACGATCAATGAAACTCTGGTAAGGAGGGGTGCGCATTAGCTCTAGTTAATTTAGCCTCTATTGTTTTTATTATGGACACATTTGGTAACTTTGAAATGTATCTCATCACACGTGGTGTTGCATTTGGGCATTTGTTGTGGTGAGCACAGAGTAACAGTAGATCTCTGTGTGTATTGCGAATAAAATATTGGCAAACAATGTAGGGGTGATTCCAGCTGAGGGATGAAGATTAAAATAATGATTTTGTCTTGTTTTAGGTTTGTAGGTACGCCATTTGAAGTGTGTCTACTAAGGGCAAGTATGGCCATAGATATCCTGTCTACCATATAGTGATTGACTAGGAGGGAGTTTAACGAAGTATAAGGCATCTGTATCCTGAGGAAGGCCTTTGACCCCGTTGGATGATTGAGATAGGCTGAAACATGTCTGTACAGCAGACAGGGTAATGGAGTCGTGGGTTCTCACATATACCAGTTTAGTATGTATTTTTTAACCCTGCCAAGTGGGACCCAGAATAAAATATAGGCGGGTAACAACTTAAACCATTTTAATCTAATTTGTTTTCTGCACTTGGGATCCCTAGTTTGAAATAATTCTGTTTCATAATCCTTTTTCAAAACAATATCGCTCTGACACATACAGATATCTCCTAGCCGGAGATATACACAATGCACGCAATACTTTTCAATAGAAAATAGGTAAGTAGCACGTAATACACAGTGGTCACCAGGGGGAGACCAAACCATATACTAAAATAGTGGTATGCGAACCACGACTCGAGTCAAGACTATACCCAGAAGATGTAAAAGTGCCATGGACCTAAGGAACCACCCATGGTAAGTAACCAGGCCACGGAGGCCGTGTGCAGAGTAGGAACACGACTGCGAGCTTAATACAAGTCAATGGGTAAGTCACAGTTACAATTTTAAAGAAGAAGGACCCTTCCCAGTGGACCCTGAAGAATCCCCTTGGAAGACGGAAGGTTGGAGAGCCACCCCACCCGTGGATACTCTAGGAACCAGGATACCTACACCAGGGAAGCCGGGTGCATAGGTGTGAAGTGCCGTCGGAAACCGCCGTCGAACCCAATGGAGGACTTCAGGAAGATGCCGCTGCTGGGGGAAGGTGAAAGTGTCCGGTGGAACCCAAAAGGTGGATTCAAGTCGAGAAGTACCTGCAAGCAGAGGGGACAGAGTCTATGCCACTTGGAAGTGACCAGGAGACACAGAGGACGAATGCCCACTGATGTCGGGTGTTGCAGGAGAGTGAACGGTGGCCTTGGAACTGCAGCTGTGAGGACCAGGCGACGCTGTGGAAGATCAGGAGCCGTTCACGAGCTTTCCCAAGTCGGATGTAGAGAGTTGAGGGGCCGTGTCCCTCGGGAGCACCAACAAGCCTTGGCAACTGCAAACAACGTGAGAAGCGAAGAAGGTGCAGTGTCGGGACCAGCAAGGTCTGGGTGACTCACCACAAGCATGAGAGACAGGGCAGGCCCCAAGCAATCAGGGGAGCCCACAGAAATCAAAGAAGACCCTCGAGAGAACCCACAGGCCGGAGGCACTGGAGTCGCAAGAGGGCCTCGAGCAGCTCGCCAAAGATGCAAGCCCACGATGCAAGTGATGCAGTGAGGACGAAGATCTTGGTCACAGGAGATGCTTGAGGTGGGGGCTACTTGGAGCCCGAAGATCTTGGTGGAAGGAAGCCAACAAGCCTTTTCAACTGCAAGTCGATGCAGTGCACAGGGGTTCGGTTCCTGCGGCTCCGACGAGGGATACGGGCCTCAAACTTGGTGAGAGGACAGGGCAGGCCTCAAGGGGTGTTTAGAACCACCACCTGTGTTGCTGAGCCTTTCGGAGTCCGTGGGAGCCCAGGATCAGCAGACCGGTCAGCTTAGTTGCGGTGCCTGCAGATGCAGGGAAGGGACTCCTTTACTTAAAGGGAGATTCCTTCAGGTGTCTTGGATGCCCACAGTCCTTGGAAGGTTCCTGTATGGTGCATAGGCACGGACGTTGCAGCAGACAAGATCAGGAGCAGCAGGAGTCTTCCCAGTTGCAGCCTTGATGCCCAGAGCGAAGTCCAGAGTGCCCAGACAGTTGAAGAAGGTGTCTGAAATGAATCTTGTCCCATGACGAATCTAGGGGCCCACCCTCAGGTAAGTCCTTAAGTACCCTAAGGAAAGGGTTGGGACGATTCAGGGTTCCCTCCCCGGGGAGGGCGGGGGGGGGTGTCAAACAGTGGAGAGGATACTCCCATGTCTTTTGTCCAGTTTCGCGCCAGAGCGGGAGCCAACTGCTCCCTGAGCTGGTTTGTGCAGGACTATGCAGGAGGGCACCAAGTGTGCCCTTCAAGCAGTCTGAGTGGGGTTGGCAAGTGTCCCCACCCCGCCCCAATACACAAAACCCTGTCTGAGAGGTGGTCACACCTCCCTGTGACAGGATACCTATTGTTCTGCCTTCCCCTGCTCGAGCTTTGCTCAGCTGCAGGGGGGCAGAATCATGTCTCTGGTCGGCAGCAGCCATGTTATGCTGTCCGGGTCAAGAAGACTGGTACTGGGAGCACTGAGGGCCTCCCGGAGGAGCTTTACAGTGCATGGAATCATACTTACCACACCGTTTACGGTGTGGAGGTATGATTCCAACATGTTTGATACCAAACACGATAGGGTTCTTTACATCCAGTTTCGAGATGGTCATCGTATAATGATGTGGTGCCCCTCTATATGTTATATGGCTGTCTCACTTACAACCCGGGAGAATGGGCTGTAGGGGTGTCCTGCTCATGCAGGGGCACCCTCACACTTAGAATCGAGCACCCTGCCTTTTGGATTGTAAGGCCTACCTTAGGGGTGACTTATAGGTTTTGAGTGCAGTGACCTTAGATATAGAGAAACCTATATCTTTCGTATGTGGTGCTAGCACCAGCTTACACAGGCTGCAATAGCAGGCCTGCAGTTACAAATTGAGTGGTCTCCCATGGGTAGCATAATACATGCTTCAGCCCATGGGGGACCCTTGGTGTACCTATGCCCTGGGTACCTTAGTACCATATACTAGGGACTGATAAGTGTACACCAGTGTCCAATCTGGGATGTACCTAAGTACATACCATACCAATTTAGGGGAGAAAGCACAGAGACTGGGGTCCCGATTAGCAGGATCCCAGTCAGACTAGTCAGAAACCATCACAGCACCAGGCAAAAAGCGGGGGGTAACCATGCAGAAGGATCCTACCTTCCTATAGTACTTAAGGAATTTTTTATATGGCAATGACTTGTGAAAGGCAACTTGGGAAGTTGGAGGGCACTCAAGTGCAAAGGTCCATGTGTGTATTTTTCACTTGAGGGATTCATTGTATTCCCATCTTTATTCTCAAGCTCAACGTTCTTTCCCAGTTCCATATGGCTCAGGATGAGATACTTCCAAACCTTCCTCCTGGTTTATGTAATGTATGTGGTTCCCTTGGAAGTTGGGAGGGCAGTAAAAATGTACCCGACTCATTAATAGCCTGCACGAATCAGAATACTGGTTTCATTTGGTCATGATCATTCAGTATGTAAACTTACAGTTTCTACTATTAATGTATGGATCTGTCTAGAGCATGGGTACTCACAAACTTTCTCTCGGGGGCCAAATTTACAGTGTGGTTTGTGGCCGAGGGCCGCACCGGTGGGGGCGGGGTCAGGGGTCAGGGGGGCGGGGCTAGAGCACAAAAAAAAACTATGAGGTTGAACACAGGCCCCTGCAGCGGACGCCTTCGTCCACTGAGCCACCAGACCCGGCATACACACATCTCTCTCTCTATCTATCTATCTCTTCATCTCTCTATCTCTCCCTCCCTCCATCCATCTCTCTCTCCCTCCATCTCTCCCTCCCTCCATCTCTCCCTCCCTCCATCTCTCCCTCCCTCCATCTCTCCCTCCCTCCCTCCCTCCATCTCTCCCTCCCTCCCTCCGTCTCCCTCCCTCCCTCTCTCTCCCCCTCCCTCTGTTTCCCTCCCTCCCTGTCTCCCTCCCTCCCTCTCTCTCTGTCTCCCTCCCTCCCTCTCTCTCTGTCTCCCTCTCTCTCTGTCTCCCTCCCTCCCTCTCTCTGTCTCCCTCCCTCCCTCTCTCTGTCTCCCTCCCTCCCTCCGTCTGTCTCCCTCCGTCTGTCTGTCTCCCTCCGACTGTCTCCCTCCCTCCGTCTGTCTCCCTCCCTCCGTCTGTCTGTCTCCCTCCCTCCGTCTGTCTGTCTCCCTCCCTCCGTCTGTCTGTCTCCCTCCGTCCGTCTGTCTGTCTCCCTCCCTCCCTCCGTCTGTCTCCCTCCCTCCCTCCGTCTGTCTCCCTCCCTCCCTCCGTCTGTCTCCCTCCGTCCGTCTGTCTCCCTCCGTCCGTCTGTCTGTCTCCCTCCGTCCGTCTGTCTGTCTCCCTCCGTCTGTCTGTCTCCCTCCGTCCGTCTGTCTGTCTCCCTCCGTCCGTCTGTCTGTCTCCCTCCGTCCGTCTGTCTGTCTCCCTCCGTCTGTCTCCCTCCCTCCGTCTGTCTCCCTCCGTCCGTCTCCCTCCGTCCGTCTCCCTCCGTCCGTCCGTCTCCCTCCGTCCGTCTCCCTCCGTCCGTCTCCCTCCGTCCGTCCGTCCGTCTCCCTCCCTCAGTCTGTCTCCCCTCTCTCTGTCTCCCCCTCTCTCTGTCTCCCCCTCTCTCTGTCTCCCCCTCTCTCTGTCTCCCCCTCTCTCTGTCTCCCCCCTCTCTCTGTCTCCCCTCTCTCTGTCTCCCCTCTCTCTGTCTCCCTCTCTCTCTGTCTCCCTCTCTCACCTCACCCCGCGTGTGTCAGCCCGGGCTGAGAGCTTCCCGGGAACACACACAGCCGCACCCGAGTACTTCACAGGTCTTTAAATGACCATTCACTTGTTAATGAGGCTTTGTTGTATTTCACCTCTTCTTAGCGCCCCTGCATCTCCACTCAGTCAGAGTGGAGATGCAGGGGCGCTAAGAAGAGGTGAAATACAACAAAGCCTCATTAACAAGTGAATGGTCATTTAAAGAATCGCCCGGCCCCCATAGAGCAGAGTCTCTCAGAGTCCGCGCTGCTGCAACCGCGGTATTTGCTGACACTTAAAAAAAAACAAAAAAAAACACAGGTACGATGTCTGCAAAGTCCGCGGGCCGCCAAGGAAGGCTTGCCGGGCCGCTGGCGGCCCACGGGCCGTACTATGAGTACCCGTGGTCTAGAGGAACACCACCAGCTAAAAATGACGCTAGGATTTCTCATGCTAAGGGAAATCCACCCAGGTTATGGCTGTCTCCTGATCAGAGAGAGAGAGATGGGTTCTATTTTGGATATCTGGGGAGCTGCTACTTGGGCTTCCCACTACACCCTTGAGGCTCACTAGAAAGTTCAATGTTTCAACAGTCCCTTTTCCCCTTTTAGAGCTACAATCCTGAGTTCACTGTCTTCTGCCTCTTCTGCTACTGCTGGGCCATAAGGAGCATTGGTATGGATGCAAGTTTCTTTCATGATTTTTGCTTGTGGGAGCCAACATGCAATAAATCTTACACTTCTTTGTTTATGCTACTTGGGTATTGCATGTTTTATTTTGTGCAACTGCTATTTCTTGCTATATCCTTCGTTTTAAGGACTGTGCCGGGGAATTTAGACAATGATGTAATGCATGGATTACATAAGGTAATCTTCATTAGTCCAAAACCTATTCTTTTTCACCACAATCCTTCATCTCACCCACCCAACCCCTTGAAGGTCAAGTACACAAGAATTTTGACTATATGTTATTTCAGCAAGAAACAGACCAGCCTTTTATAGGCAGGGCTCACATGAAAGTTAAAAAGGAACTTGAATGAAGCCTGTTAGGAGGAGGGATAAACCTCACTTGAAGGGCTGTGATGAAAAAAAGCAAAGTTCAGAGTAATAAAGATTACCAGTAAGTAATCCAGCCAAATACAGCTGGGGGTTTCAAGGTTTTTATAAGGGATTTAGATCTTACAATGAGATCTACAATATGCAAAATTACATCACTTCACTTACTCCAACTTTAAAAAGGAGCAACACAATTTAAACATTTTATAACACATTCGTTCATTAATTGGACAATTTATCATCTCCATAGCAGCTCTTGCTGTTGAAATACCATATGTTTTAGAAAGTGGTTTTAAAAATCTCAGTTGATAATTTTTTTAGGCAGTACAAGTGAATATATATCATGTTTAATGGTCTGTACATCATTATAACTTACAGTGCATATTCTTTCGTCCCAAATCACATTCTACCATGCATCTGTCACAGTTTTTAACAGTAAACATTTCAGACTACACAGCATTATGCATCTTTGCACTGTATGTTCCAGATTCCAGTTCATGTATACTTGAGGGATTGCTACTTGAAATTATTGAATAATACAACGGAAATGACGATTTGCTCTACATATCTCTATCATTTTCCATGGAGAAATTTTTCATAGCATATTTTAGATAATTTTTAAGATGAACATAGGTCAGATTCTGAATATCTAAGCCAGCTAAAGAAAATTGTTGAAGTGCAGTTAAAATATTAGTTAAAAATGATTCGGCTTCAACATTGGGGGCAACACATTTTGAGGCCATGAAACTCCTTGAGGACGCTTTGGCATGTAAAGTACAATGGTACCCTGTTAAAATAGCAGCCAATCCTCTAGTGAAAGTGCTCACCAGTCCTAATTCCAACATTAGGGCCTCTATAGAGACCATAAAATTTAAAGTGCAAATAGTGCGAAGAATCTTTCCCTCCACCTTATGCATAAAGTGACACTGATTGGTATTTATTGTCTCTAGAACATAAAAGTCTTGCCACAATCTTCATATTATATACTGTTATGAGATAATTAAAGTGCTCGTGACCTGTTGCACCATAAAGTGCCTTTAGTGCATTTCCATGCACAAAACCCTTATTTGATAAATGTGCAATATGTTTGCTGTCCGCCAAGTTTGCTGACAACTCTTCCAATATAAGGGTAGGATTTTATTACTCCTATGGCAGAGTTGTTATAAGAACACTTATACTTTGTATTTATCCGAGACCCCTTTGGACGAAACCTCCTGACCTTAGTTTTATTTACATTTATCTTCAGGAACCGAGCATCTGAATGTGATGACAAAATATCAAGACGTCTCGGGAGACCTTTAGGGGTCAGATCTAGCAGGACGGTATTGCCCGCATAAAGGAGAGTTCCTACAGGATAACAGCCTAATTTTGGGGCATCACCAGGTACCCTACTCAACACATCAGGAAGATACACCATATATGCCGTGAGGGGAACGGCCAGCGCAGCGGACTTCAGCTCCCAGGAGGCAGTGGGGCCAACGGTGACGCTTCTCCCTGCGCCCGGAGGCGCGTTAAAAACAGCGGTGGGCTCCCGCAGCGCGGGACGCCCGTAATCCTTGCCATGAGGGGAACGGCCAGCACAGCGGACTTCAGCCCCCAGGAGGCAGTGGGGCCAACGGTGACGCTTCTCCCTGCGCCCCGGAGGCGCGTTAAAAACAGCTGTGGGCTCCCGCAGCGCGGGACGCGCGCGGGCGTGCCCGGGCAAAGCCCGGGCCAAGGGCGGGCCCGTCTGAGCCTGTAAGAGGCTGGGCCCCCGCTCTGACATTTGACCATCGGCATTTGTGTGCACCTTCCAGCCTTAAGGTACTGTTACAGCTAATTCCATCCCTGTCATTAATCCCCGTGTTCTATCCCTTTAGTATATTACGGTCTATGAGCTATCGTTTGCCAAGAACCGCGGACTTACGGACTTATTATGAGTAAACGTAAAGGAGTAACGGGTACATTAGACTCCTTCATCGTCAGGGCGGAGTCGTTGCTGACTCATGAAATTGAAATGACCGAGCGGCGACTCTCCTTAGATTGTTCAACACTCCCAAGACACTCGTCATTAGGTACTTCCAATCAGGGGGGCTCTCCACTATCGTGTTTACCTATCACACCCCGTAATGTGCTTAAGACCCCCCTCTTGCCAACCTGGATGCACCCCCCATAGTTGCTTCCAACGGGCTAGGGATAGCTACCAGAAAACGGGTCTCCAAACCATTGGATGAGATCATAGTGAAAGAGCCACCAGTAAAACGAAAACGGGGTGTTGGCGCCCAAAAAAACAAAAGCATCAAGGGAGCTAAATCTGTAAGCCATGCAGCCAACCATGTAGTATCTTTAACCAATTCTGTTGGCACACAGACTGATGACGTTTTTCCTGCTCCATCACTAAGCAAGGACAGTATGGGGGACTCTGCTCTTGTTTCTGCTGTGGAGACAAGCTTTGGGAACTGCACTAGCCCAGTTCAAAGAACTAATGGATAGGAAATGTACCCTGTTGTTTGAAAAACTGGAACGGGTAGATATTGTGATGAATAATCAAAGTGCAAATAACATAACTGCACAATCTGGTTCTATTGTAGAGGAGGGTATATCGTCCAGGGGAACTGGCGTTCAGAGTAAAAGTGGCAGTAATATCATCGCACATTCAGATGCTACTGTGGAGGAGGGAACATAAACTAGGGGTACTGCCGTTCAGAATACAAGGGGTGGTGATGTGCGTAGGCACCCTGATTGTGTCACGGCTGTGAATAACCAACCCAAGAATTTAGGGGAGTCCCATGGTAGTAAGGGGGGGGGGGTTGTAAAAGATATAACAATTTTAGACTCAATCTCCCACCTGAGGCCACCCCTTTAGTCGCAGTGCTTACAGGAGTACCCCCACTTAAAATGAATGTGATAGAAACCACTGAGGAACTCTTAAGTAAAACCAAGTTTTGGTGCAAACAACACTCAGTAAATGGGGCACAGGCCTCAGCACACATTATAATGGTTAGACGTGTTGGCGGGGTAGGACAGAGGATTAAAGAAGGAGAAGGCGACTGTATTGTTATTAACTTTGATCAAATAGGGGTGGCGGGAATGCTCTTTAATGGAGGTTATAATGTGGGCCCAGGGGGTATAAGGGCACTACCATTGGGTTTTTTCTACCCACCCCCAGAAAGCAATCAGTCTCTGGGTAGGACTCCGCTGGGGACTTAATCACAAATGAAAAAGAAGGTTGATCCATCTTCGGGGCAAGGTCCTAGGATGATCCAGCTTGATAATTTGATTCAAAATAGAGGCCGATTTCCCCCCAAACTATTGTCTAAATCTGTTAATGAGGACACAATGGTGAATGGCCTAGTGGGCTCTAACAGGTTTTCCCCACTAGGCCGCTTGGGTGAAAACGATTGACTGCAGCCCCTTGTCCCAGTGGGTGGGGAGGGGTGAGAAGGACCCTCTATGGAGAGGGTGGAGGAGAACCTGAATTGCAAGATCTTAAGTTGGAATGTAGCAGGACTTAGAACAAAAAGTAGGGAACCCAGATGGATTAATTTTCTTAAAGCCTATGATATAGTGGGTTTACAAGAGACGTGGGATAGAGACGATAATTTCTGGTTGGACGGTTATAAATCATATTTTGAGTCAGCGCGGCCTTCGGCCTCGGGGAGAGCAAAGGGGGGACTTTTGACTTTAATATCACTAAAGGTGATGGGAAAACATTGTTCGGTGTATACCGGTTCCACCAATTGTTTAGCTGTAGAAATTAAGAATGCTAATTCTATGAAATTGTGAATAGTAAATTTCTACAATTCACCGGAGGTTGGATTTTTAAATGAGCACTTAAGTAGCCTAAAAGGTTTTTTTTAAAAACATTTTTAGTGACATTTTGTAAGTGACAAAAACAAGTTAGTACAATACAGTAGGATTTAGTGGTGCATACATAATGTTCCAGAAGGTTATACAGTAGTTCAACATCGGACATCCTCCTCAGTGAGTGTTCCTCACTGCTTCTGGTTAGAAAGCAACAAAGATTCACAGTAACCCGCATTTTTCTCCTGTTTCGGCATCGTTATTCACTGATTTCCGACAATGATTCCTCATGTGGGGGTTCACATATATTCCCACGATAAGCGTTCCACCCGCCCCACATCCGCATCCATTTTTTGGGGCATCCTCTGTGGACATAGACTGATTTCTCCACCATCATTGCATTGTCCATGTCTCGGCACCATTGGTGAAGGGTGGGAGTCTGTCGGGATCCACAACATTGAGCAATATTTCGCTTAGCTAATATCATGCCTAGTATCACCCAGTCCTGAGTCATATGGCTGAGATCCGTGGGCTCCCACACATTAAGAAGGCATCTCTTTGGTTCTGGTAGGACCGTAACAGTCGCGACTTGCGAGATTGTGCGCATAATCGCCCTCCAGTAACACGCAATCTCCGGACAGAGCCAGAGCGTGTGTAGGAATGTACCTGATGCTAAACACTGTCTGAGGCAGAGCGGTGTGTCCGTCCTGCCTATGTTGTGTAAGAGTGTCCGCGTATAGTAAGTGCGGTGTAGAATTTTTAATTGTACCAACTTAAGTTTGGACGATATCGCAACCTCTTTTGAGGACGCAAGTGCCTCCTGCCAATCTGCGTCGTCCAATTCGCCCACGTCTGATTCCCACTTGGCCTTAAGGGCTGTTGTTGGGTCCGGTTGATTATTTTTCGATAGGTTTGGGAAATGGCTTTTTTGCTCAGATGTTCCGTCAGGAGCCTATCCTCTAGTGGCGACGCTTCTGCGAGTTGTGTGCCCGGTGGAATTACCCCCATGAGTGCGTGCCGAATCTGCATGTAACGGAACGTTTCCGTCCTTGTCAGTCCATATGTAACCTGTAGCTGGGCAAATGTGACTATTTCGCCCTTCTTCCACAGATCTCCCACCTTTGAGATTCCTATCAGATCCCACTGTCGAAAACCTTTGGTTTTGCATAGTGTACCGAATCGTGTTGTGTCCCATAATGGTGTGGCCTGCGTTATTACCCCCTCCCAGCCCAGCGCTCGCTGTGCCTCGTACCAGGTGTGAATGGTGTGCGCCGTTGGACCTGTGAGAGCTTTCCTTTTGACCTTATTGTAGAGTGCCCCCATGATCCCTTCAGTCCCCAGGAGGTGTCCATCCATGCGGTACGCTGGGTCGTCTTGAGGCGCATGAAGCCAGTGATTTATTACGGTGAGCTGCGATGCCCAATAATACACTTTGATATTGGGAAGGGCAATGCCGCCATCGTACCAGCTCTTTATAAATTTATGCATAGCAATACGGGCCGTTTTTCCGTCCCACAGCAGACTGGTCACTTTGGCGTTCACCGCTGCGAAATTCGCTGTATTAACTGGGAACGGTGTATTCTGGAGTGCATATAGGAACCTGGGGAGCGCCATCATTTTGAAGAGGGCTGCCCTTCCCAGTAATGTGAGCGGTAGGGAGCGCCAGTGTTTAACGTCGCGCCGAAACCGTGTTAGGGGCTGCATGAGGTTTTCAGCGATAAACTGTGCTTTGTCATGCGTTATATACACCACTAGGTATTTAAAGCCCCGGTCAGAAATCTGGATTTCAGTCTCGGGGGAGCCGCGGTGGGGAACCGTGGAGCACATAAAGAAGCGATTTTGCCCAATTTATGGCATATCCGGAGACCCACTCATATGATGCACATATATCCAATAGGCAATTGATTGAACGTGCCGGGGATGCCAGGTACAGTAGCACGTCATCCGCATATAATGAAATGCGGTCTTCCCATCCCATAGCCCATTTCAATCCACGGATAACCGGACTCTGTCGTACCCATGCTGCCAGTGGCTCCAACACCAGCGCAAAGAGGAGCGGCGATAGGGGGCAACCCTGCCGCGTCCCTCTACCCAACGGGAAGTCTGCCGAGATATGACCGTTCACAACAACCTGAGCCAGTGGTTGTGTGTATAGCAACTTGACCCATGCGCAGAACTTAGGACCGAATCCCAGGTGTCAGAGGACCGCGAAAAGGAAGGGCCACTCAACTAGGTCGAATGCCATACGTGCATCAAGCGACAAGATGACTGCGTCCTCCTCTATAGTGGACCTGCGCGCAATGACACTATGCAGCCTTTTTAAATTAAGTGCCGTGTTCTGATTTGGCATAAATCCGGATTGATCCGGATGAAGCAATGTGGCGAGATACGGCTGTAATCTCGTGGCCAGTGCTTTTGCAAGTATTTTGGCTTCTGCATTTATTAGGGAGATCGGTCTATACGACGTGCATTCATGTGGCGATTTGCCCGGCTTATGGATTACCACTATTGTCGCCAGGCGCTGGTCTCTGGGTAGGATCCCCTTCTCTAGACTATCTGTGGACATATTAAACAGGTGTGGTATGAGTTGGGTTGCCGCCTTCTTGTAGAACTCTACCGGAATACCATTGGGCCCTAAAGCTTTCCCCGTATGCAACGCCCCGATTGCCAGCGCAAGCTCTCCCTGAGTTAGGTCCTCTTCCAGGGCTTCAGCAGCGGTAGGGGACAACATGGGCATCTTTATGTCTTTGAGGAAGTCCAGTTTTTCATCTATTGTGGTTGCGGCCGTTGGTGTGTACACCTTTTCGTAGTGGGCTGCTAATGCCTCAGTTATTTGTCGGGGTTCTGTCATCATTGTTCCATTTTCCAACCGGATCTGCGCCACCCATCTACTGGCCCTTTCCCGTTTGTCTAGCCATGCTAAGAGCTTACCCGCTTTATCACCTTGTTCGTAAATAGTGTGTTGCGTTTTGGTGAGCTTGGTTTTTGCTTCTTCCCATGCATAGGCCTTATATTCCTGTTGTGCCAATTGTACCCTATGTGCCGAGTCCTCGCTAGTATCTGTGGCATGTTCGGCTTCTGCCAGGGACACCCCTCGCTCTAAACTTTCAATCTGTTGCTGCTGAACCCGTTTATGACCTGTAACTAGGGAGATGGCCTGGCCACGCAGTACCGTTTTATATGCCTCCCACAGCGTCGTCGGGGATGGGACCGAGTGCTGATTTTCCGCAAAGTAGTTCTCTGTCATTTTTAGGAGACCTTTACCGATCTTACGGTTTTTAAGGTATCCGGGGTAAAGCGGAAATAGCCAGCGTCGCCTCGGGGTGAAGGATGTATATGTAATGAGTACTGGAGAGTGATCTGATATGCCGCTGGGTAAGTGTGTGACCTCTGAAACCCCCTTCAGCCCCGTCGCTAATGTGAAAATGTAGTCAAGCCTTGAAAGGCTATTATGGACTCCTGAGTGGAATGTATATTGCCGATCTATCGGATATCTGGTCCTCCATTCGTCTATAAGGCAGAGAGCCTCAATAAATTCCACCAATTTGAGGTTTGTGCAACTGGGATCCCTAGGGGGCTTCCCGTCTATGGACGCGTCCATTGTTGCGTTGAAGTCGCCCCCCACTATTAGTTCGCCTTGTGGGAGTGTTAACAGGAATTTCCCCAGGGCCGGGAACGTTGTCTGATGTAGCGTTGGTGGGATGTAAACGGTCACTAGCTTATAGGTCCGTCCCTCCCATTGACATGTTATCGCGGCGAATCGCCCTTGGTCATCCTTCCGGGACACAGTTATTATCAGCGGGAAACGGTTATTAACTAGAATCCCCACCCCCCCGAGAATCGGACGTAAACTCAGAGTGCACTATCATTTTAAATCCCCACCTATCTAATGCTTTACAAGCCGATCCTACCAAATGTGATTCCTGGAGAAGCGCAACAGCGGGCCCTTGCGTTTGATGTATTGTAGGACTAGCCCTCGTTTTATTTTATCCCCCAGACCATTTACATTCCAGGACAGCACCGTAAAAGGAAGGTGTGACGTTTGGGGAGTCGGTGTCCGGGGATCTGTATCGTCAATTACTGTGTCTATTTGTGTCCTGTTTGACGCCATCTATGCCGAAGTGATGCGCGGCCTGTGTGAAGTCTACTGCATTGTCACCATGTATGTCCTCAGATATTGCACCTTGTTCCATTACCAAAACTAAAAAGAACCCATTAAACTGTACCCGTCCCCCCTCCCTCCTTCCTGCACAGCGGATTTAAAACTACCCGCCACCCCAACTTAGCAGAGTGCTTTTTCCCCATAACTTTGTACTTGCGTAAGGGGGGAGAGTTGCTCCGCTCTCTCCGTTAGCTTCCCCCAGCTACTCGTAGTCCATTGCAATCAAACTGCACCTCCGAGTGTCCGTTCCAGTCATCGAGTGTCTATAATGGCACCATGTGGGGCCTGTCAGTTCGTAGGATCGGTAATCACCGGATCAATCCGAGTTCTCGTCAGCATTTCGTTGTAAATCTTCCGATGCTTCCAGTCCTCCCATGCCGTGCGACACCTCTGCCGTGGGTTGTTGTTTCTGTCTTAATCCCTGTCTCCTGGGACCTCCGGCAGGTCGCCATCCTTCCAACCAGTCAGAAGCTTCCTCAGGCGTTCCGAAGAACCAAGTTTTCCCTTCCGCCTCCACTCTTAATTTTGCCGGGATAGCATTGCGTATTTTAGTTCACGGTTGCGCAATTCTCTTTTAACTTCCAAGAAGCTGCGGCGTTGTTTGGTCACTGCTGCCGTATAGTCCGGGTACAGCGTCACCGTGTAGTTGTCCATGTGTATAGGGGGGGCTACGCGTGCCGCCTGTAGAATAGTGTCTCGATCGCGAAAGTTGAATATGCGTACTAATATCGGTCTGGGGAGGGCCCCCGGCCGGGGTCTTACCCCGGGCACTCGGTGTGCTTTCTCCATCGAGAAGAAACTAGACAGTCCACGCGGCTGCAATTGAGTTTTTATAAGGTCTTCGACAAAGATCTAGTGCTGGCCCCTTCACACTTTCTGGTACCCCGACCAGGCGCACATTGTTCCTCCTTGAGCGGCCATCCTGGTCTTCGAGTTTGTCCGCCAATTGTTTCTGCGCCAGCTCGTTTCTGGACCGGTCTCTGCAATGTCGCCGTGTCCGTGGAAAGAGCTGCCGTAGTGGTTTCCACCTCCGTTATTCTTGAGCTCATTTTGGAGACATCAGCTCGTAGTAATGTAATATCTGTCGAGATTGTCCCTATTGACGTCTGTACCTGGTGTAGAGCGGCCATAACATCTTGGAGAGTGACCTCTTTGAGTTTTTCGGCCGGTGCGCCACTGCCGCTTGCTGCGGGCGGAGGTGGTGTGTCCGCCTGCACCTTCTGATAGACATATTTGTCAAGTTTATTACTGGGCACCGTGCGTTGCCCCCTGCCTCCCATGTCGTCCAGGGTGTGGAGTGTTTCGACAGGTCACTCGGGGGAGGGGGGGGTCCAGTAATCGCCGCTGCCTGCCGCGGGAACACCGTCCATGCGCGGCCTTTCGGTTTTCTTGTTCCTGGTGATTCTTCCCCTCAGTCAGGTTTCGTCGCTCAGGATTCAGAGCAATCTTACTGTGGTTGTTTTAATGCCTTGCCGGTGCTATATGAAATGGCTCGGTGATCCCGTAGGCTTCTGCGATGTGTGCCTATGGTCACGTTTTTATAATGTCTTTTAGGCCTGGTTTCCGGGGGAATGGTGCCCCTATGCCTCTTTCTTCGGTGGAGCCGCCGACGTCTATTTTTATTGCAAGCCGGAGCTGGGATCAGTGGCAGGCCCTGTCACGCCGCTGCCCAGGTATACTGTGTCATTTCTTAGGGCCACCAGAGAGGGTCTCGCGCCCTATTTGGTGCCGCGGAGGATCCGCCGCTGGGCTTCTTGCGCTGGTATACCTCCCTTCTTCACAGGCCAAGTCCGTCGCCGCCCGGCTACTTCGATCGGCGGGAGTCCCCTGGTGCGTGCGTCACGGGAGGCATTCAGCGCGGCTGCCGCCCCCGGGCCGCATTCGGGTCGGCGAGGCCCCCTCTGGTTCGCACCCACGCCTCTCTTCCGTCTGCCGCCCAGCTAGTACCTCACGTTCCCGGTCCGTCCTTCAGCGCGGCGCCCAAACGGTATCCTTTTTCATCGCGCTGTCCGGTGCCCTCGGCTCCCAGGCGTTATTCCGCTCACGCTGGGAGGCGTACCTCTGTTGTGAAGATCTACGGCTTCCTGAGAGCTCCGGCAGCCGCGGGGGTAGTCGCAGGGGGTCCGGTCGTTGCGACCCTCGTCGTGGTCGTCACTCGATTCACGCGAGGCCCCGGCTTCGCGTCTGTGTTTAGGCCGCTGCAGCGCCACACGGCCCCGCCCCTCACCGGAGGCTCGCCTGGGGTCCCAACTTTCAGCAGCTTTGCCTCTGATGTTCCGGAGCTGCGGTTCGCAATCTGCGTGATTGTGATTGCCGGATAAGTGACAGGATTGACTGGGGGAAAAACTTCGATCACGGAGCTGTTCTAGGCTGCGGCCATCTTCGTTGGCTGCTAGCCACGCCCCCCCCCCCCCCTTAAAAGGTTTTTTAATTCATTATAGACTCAAGCAAACCACTTCTTATTCTATTTTTATTTTGGGAGATTTTAATGTTCACTCGTGTCTGAAGGATTGTTTTGTGGGAGACTATCTTGGCCCAGAGGATCCCCTTAGTTGTCATTTTGAGCATAGCCCGCAAAGAGAATGCCTGGAGGATCTCCTGGAGGTAGTTGATTTATGCCAGCCAAACACAAACATTGCGGGGAGGAGGATCCCTACTTTTAAGGCAAGGGGGCAGGATTCTATAATTGATTATATCTTTATTTCTCCGGTATTATCACCACAAGTTATTAAGTATGGCGCTATTTGGTCCGATTATAGTGACCATAATCCTGTTACACTCTAGTTATGTAGGTCAATTGGCCTTAAAGAGAAAGAGGGACAACTACCCACTTGTATGCATGTAAGGACCACAGACCAGGGACGGAGGTTAAGATGGACTAGCATAATCCCGGAGTCATTCCTTCAAGATTTAATGCATAAAGCGGAAGAGAGTTTTAATATATGCCTTAGTCCTGGAGATAAGGGCCCAGAGGTTTTATTGGCATTTGAAGAGATCTGTGCACAGGTGGCATCGGGCCTAACAATGCCTATTAGAAGTTATATTAATCTGGGGGAGAAATGGTTTGATAAGGAGTGCTCGAAAGCCCACCAAAAGCTTATTTCTGCCCTGAAGCAGGTTCCTAGAGATCGTACCCTTGTAGCCCAATTGATACAGTCCTATAAATGTACGATTAATCGCCGCAAACAGGAAATCAAAGAAGAGGCTTGGAATGACCTGCTTTCGGTCGAGGTTAATAGGGATAGTGCAAGATTTTGGGCTAGAGTCAATAAACCCTTTTTTATGGGACTAAATAACACGCCCTTACAATGTAATATTACGGAGGATCAGTGGTACTCCCATTTTAATACTGTTTATGGAGTATCACAGGTCGAAATGGTCTCCCCAGTTACTCCTGACCTAGCCCAGGGCAATACATAATTGATTTTTATAGAAACCGAAGTGGAGACGGCTATTGAGCAAATGACTAGCAATAAGGCCCCTGGCCCCGATTGTGTCCCGGCCGACTTATATAAACTAACGCCACAGCTCTGGGCAAAAATCATAACTAATCTTCTAAATACGGCTAGTAAGCACGAATTTCCGCCATCTTGGTCTCTCTCGACCATTATCCCAGTGTTTAAAAAGGGGCAGAGAGGCGACCCAGGTTGCTATAGACCTATTTCCCTGATCGACTCTGTGGTGAAGGTTTTAGGTAGAGTTATTTTAAATAAACTTTCTGATTGGTTGGTGGACTATGGAATTTTAACAGATTGTCAATATGGCTTTAGAAAAGGTAGAAGTACCATAGATCAATGTTTAAATCTGCACCTTTTGGCAGAGAAATATACAGTGGCGAAACAAGGTACGCTGCAGCTGGCCTTTATGGACCTGTCTTTAGCTTTTGACCTAGTAAATAGAACAAAGTTATGGTCAATATTGATGGATATGGGGATGGACCGCTGTTTAGTCTATTTTTTAGCAGATCTTCATAAGGATCTTTATGCTAGGGTCAGAGTCAACCAAGATGGTAAATGCACTAAGCACTTTAAAATTGACAAAGGGGTTCGTCAGGGTTGTATTTTAGCCCCTTTGCTTTTTATACTTTATATAAATAACTTAAATACCTCCCTTAGCACTGCCACTTTAGATATTCCACGTATAGGGGACAGGGTTATTCCTGCTCTCCTATACGCTGATGATGCGGTTCTCTTGGCCCGCACTGCAGTTGGTCTGCAGAAACTCTTGGACTCCTTTGGATCTTTTATGCAATCCCTGGACCTTATTATCAATAAAACCAAATCGCATACGATGACAATGGGGCAGAAGCCCAAAAAATTTAAAACTTTTTATTGTGAAGGGGTTGAGCTGTCAAGGGTCTCCTCTTTCCCCTATTTGGGAGTTTTATTCGATGAAAGAGGCTCCTGGTTTCCCCAGTTAAGTGCAAAAAAACTTGTAATGTCAAGGTCCATAGCTGTCATTCAAGGTTTTGCTTCCCGATTGGGAGCGAAGCCTCTTGAAGCCTTGCTCAAAATGTATGGTTCTAAAAGCATTGCAATAGCATCGTATGGGTCTGCGATCTGGGGATATAAACCCACAGTGGTACTTCAGCAAGTTGAAAACAAATTTATGAGATATCTCCTGGCGGTCCCCCAATCTACCTCTACTTATGCTATTCACCAAGAGCTGGGTAGTGGCTTTGTTGAGGATCAAATTGGGATGGGTCCTGTGATTTGTTGGCTAAAGACATGGATTAATACAGAATTGGGACTGAACAGAGAAATCCATAGGGACTCCATAGCGTTGGACAATGTGGGCAAAATCCAAAGGATACAATACGTTAAGTCAATGCTTGGAAAATTGGGGCGACCGGAACGCTTTGCTACTCCGGAAAAAGATAGTGAAAGAGGATGTGGCATGGGTTAAAGCCCAATTCTTAAATATGCTGTCTGTAGAGCGAGAGAGGCATTGGAGATTGTGAAACCCACGGTGAGAGCCCATTTGCTGTTAAACACAGTCCCACGGATAGAACCGTATCTGTCAATTGTTACAAAACCTTTCCATCGATTTCTTCTAATTAGGTTCCGTTTTAATCTTATTCATTGTCTTTTAGCAGATGTACAGGGCTGGAGCAGGGTAAAAGATCTAGGCCCCTGTACATGTGATAATTTTTCTTTGCAGGACACCATGCACTTTACAATGTTTTGCGAGCATTTTAGCCCCATGAGGAGAAAGTGTTTAAGACCCATCTTAAAGGGGAAGGGATTTGTGCAAATCAGACCAGCCCTACTATATTTGCAGTTGTTAAATAACCCATGGGAGATTTTTCATGTTGCGAAGTTTTTGGTGGCGGCAGTCAGGCATAGGAAGAAAGGGTGTTAGATATTTTAAAGTGTTGATTGATTTCATACATAGATATAATTGCTTTTATCGCATGATTAATGAACTATAAGTCATTTGTTTTTATCGGTATCATTTTATTGATTGTACGTGGTATATTTTAATGAATTTAAAATGTATTAATATGTTTTTATTCACCTTTTTATGTAAATTGTTCACTGTGGTGTACTTTTATGGCTTCGGTTAGCCGAATAAAGTGGTTTGACTTGACATATATAGTGAAAGGGGGGGGGGGGGGGGGCAACAAACATTCCCGTTTTAAACCATTTCTGGTAGGGATTTTTGGTGTAATAACCCACCTACCCCCTAACATAACATGATACCAGGTAGCACTGTGGAAAGCAGTAATGAGTTTCAGAAGACCCCCTGGTATACCCATGGCGCTCATAGACAGGCATACTCCTTCATTTCACATACTTCTCCAGTATGAGATGTATGACAGTTATATTATCCAGAATCGAGTGACCTGCTCTAAACCCTGTCTGCTCCAACGGAATAATATTCTCCCTCCCCATCCGTTCTAGTAGATTACATAATACACATTTAGAGAAAATCTTTCGTGGCATCCAACAGGGTAATCTGCCTATAATTACTAGGTATGTTTAAGGGGCCTTTTTTTATGTAGCGGCAAGATGACAATACCCTTCCACGAACTGGGATCCTCTTCTGTATAATGGTACCGGAAGAGCGCCACTAAGTAGGAGGCCCATAGGTCTAGATCCAGTTTTATCATAGTAATGGGTAATTGATCCTGGACCTCTTGCCCAGTGTTCCTGGCAACCTTAAGATAACACCTCCTGTTTAAGAGGAGGGGAAAAGGGAGGACATCGCCCAACAAATATCTCACCAAGGGACTCCATAACACGATTGCTATCCATTTTATTATTCAAAGCACAGAGGGAAGTTATGCATTTCTGCCATTACATGCTCATAAAAATATTTATCTTGGGTTTAGAGAAAGAGCCGCTATTCTCCCCGATAAATTTCTAAAAGTCTTTTTGATTTTTACATTACACCGATTCTTTTATTTTTACCCAGATGTTATCCTACCCATCTACTTCTTTTTCTTTTCAAACAAGAAATCCACTTATTAAGCTCTTTGGAACCAAATGTGTACTGCCTTCTTTGTACATGATTAATAATTTTATTAAAAACATAATTTAGTAAAATCTTTAGACTGCCTTATGGATTTTTTACAAAGACTACCAACCAGATTCGGGGTTAACCTCACAAATTTTCGCATATGCTCCTCACAAATGGCAACAGGTAGCCAGCCCGATGGAGAAAGGGTTTCAGTGATATTCTTCAGTTCTACTGATAGCGACAGCTTATCTTTCTCAGTTTATAATATCTTCCCATTCACAGCACTAAATAACACGTCATCACTATCAGGGTTCTGCCAAGAACGTACATCATCAGGTTTCCCATTGATAGTAAGAAGTAGAATATTGTGGTCGCTCCAAATATTATTTATCACCTTTAAATCCGATACGTAGGGAAAAACCATGTATGAACTAATTACATAGTTATCTGCAGCTGAAGAATTTCTCTACAACTCCATATATCAAGATGGTTATTCTAGGGGGTAAAAGTCGGCTCATTGTTTTTCCCTCAGTGAGAGCTCTCAATAAAAGATCAGCCAGTTCAGGAGCCAGGCCACAACCCCCTGTAACTTGTTCTTTTGTACTGTATAGATGCTCCATAGTGAATGTCTGGTAGATACAGCTATTCGTCCTCATTTACATGATTATGTTCAAAACTAACAAAAATGATTTTGAAACCCTTCACAGACATATGAATATTACACACAAAGAGTGATGACTTCATAGGACCTGGGTGCTCACTGGAAAGCCACACAATATCTTAACTGGTCTGTTCTCTCAACAGCGGTGCTCTCAAAAGGGGAAAGATTCACCTAACTCCCCCAACTTCAATTCAAGGATTGACAGAAAAATCATATGACCTTAGGCATGCGCTAACAGTTCACATGCTAATACAATATATAGTCGTAAACATTGATGTATTTTTCGATAGTTTTATTTTCGGCCCGTTGACCTCTTCTTTTTAGCCTTCTTTTTTGGCCAACGAGTGAATTGACGTCTTAGGATATATCCCTACAACTTCATCAGGCTTAAAACAACAACTCCAATTGTAATACTAAATGTGGTCCATAAATATAGTCAAATCACCCATGTTCTGGTGACATAAGTGTGTTGACATTGAAACGTTATGTTGCATAATTGTGCAAACCCATGCACAATATTTATAAAACTTATTAGATTAACTTAGATTGAACACCGTCTACATACCAAATGGACATTTTCATATATCAACCCCTACTACATCATCCTGTTTAAAGTTAACAAGTCAGGCAATAGTGTAGGCACCATACATCTCATTTCACCATCAAATGTCATGCGCAATTTAGCTATCCATTAAGGCAGTGGGGCTAGTAATGGATGCCAAATCACCATCAAGCGTGGCAAATGCGGATGGTGCACAATCAGAAATAAAACGTGCAGTTCACACCATGTTAATCACCAATATCACCAAATCGGTACCTGTCTAACTATACATAAATGTTAAAGGCCTTTCCTAAAAAAAAAAAAATATGGTCCGTCATCATATTGTTCCTAAGTGTCCACATCGTACACAACATCCAACATTTTTAACCCCTTCATAAACACATGAATATTACACACAAAGAGCTTGGGAACTATTTGATGCATATGCTGACTTATGAACAACTGTTGCTACAACAGCTATCAAGAACGCAAAGTCAATCTACAATCAGGTATCAAAAGGTAAGCACAAGTACTCATAACAAAGGTAAGAGACAAAGGCAGCAAAAACAGAAAAGGCGTAGTTCTTATTCTACTTGGAAGAGCACACTGTTGACGCATGCAACAATCTGTCCAAAAAAGCAACCTGGTACACACAGTAACACATACTTGCTAGAGATTATGCACAACTTACAATTAAGTCAATTCAAGATGTGTTGGAGAAACAGATGTAAGCTAAGATAGTTCACTATCTAGTGGAGCGGAGCTGCATAAAACACTGGTAGAAAGATATTGCACACATATTTCTAATTTTAGTTTGTGAGGTCAAACCAGGAAGCAAAAAGATCTTGCTGAATGTAAGTAATACTTTATTTGATTCAATTAATTAAAATTGTTACAAAAAATGTAATTATTCATAAAATTCGAGTAAAACAGACGATGATCCTGAAGAGGCTTCGGGCATGGTCTTCTGTGCCGTTAAGTAAAACCATAGCAGGGACTTTGTCTGGTGAGCCGTAAAGTAAAACCATACCTAGGGCACGTTAAAATATATTTCATATCAACAGTGTAAAAACAAGAAAAAAATACTTGTCAACGAAAGCTAACGATAACAAATGACAGTGCCCCAGGTTAATTGTACTTCGAGGGGCCGCATCTAAAAGTGCAATATGCTATAAGGTGTGTTATTGTGCAAACCAGTCCAAATCTGTTGAGCAAATGCAGTACTTTTGAGGGTACGCAGTATCTTTTATTGAGACTGGTCCGAATCTACATAACTGCCTTGCTTTTGACATTTTTCCGCATTCAGCTGAGTGCATAGAAACGTGTGTTGGATACCGTGGTTGTAATGCGTGGCACCTCAGAAAGTTATGGTGCCGCATATAAAAAGGTTCATGCTGGGTCTTAGTAATTTCGTGAGGCATATGCGGCCATGGCTTAAAGTGCAAGGAACTAAATGACTTATTGGGTTTAAAGAACAAAAAAATCCCAAAAAGTGTGACTGAGCATGTGTATGACAGCAAAAAAGCGTACTTGGCAATCTGGAATAGGCCTCGCTTCTGAGAAATGCTTGATATCAGATACAAACTACAAAAACTGGGGGGATAGGCCCAAAGGACCAGAACCAGGTAGGGCCGTACTAAATTGAATACAAAAAGGAGAACCTGGCTCCGTTTGACGTTATGCTCTTATTATTTTTGAGCAACAAACAGACCACTATCTTTTCTGTTTGAATGGAATTTTTATTAAACCATTCCTTTCTTTGCAATTGTTTATATTTACCCAAAAAAATTTAGTTGCATGAGAAGTGAAGAGACACACATTTTTCAAATTAACAGACAAAACATGAAAAATACTTATGACAATTCACAATAGACAGTGCATGAAATACTTATATACAAACACATTTATATACAAAAACGTTGGACTTTTGCATCATGACATCAGACCTCTAGTTCCATCTGCAATTGACCAGATCTTTGACGGTCATTGGGGTCACCCTTACAACAGTGACCACAATATCCGGGTGAGTGTAATGACCTATTTAGTGGAGAAGTGTGGCTCAATGGTTAGAGCGGCAGACCCTGATGCAGAGATCTGGCCCGGGACCAGGGTTCAATTCCCGCCTCGGCGGGTCTTGGGCTCAATTTCCTCGGACCTGATAATTCTCGCCTCGGTGCCTATTCTAATCATGGGTCCCACTCTGCAACTCTGGGCAATAGCTTGCTTAATCTCCACAACGGCCCCAACAGCGCTGGGATGCCTGGCTTCACCCTGGGGGTGCCCAGGAGTGGACATTTCACAGGGAAAAGCCAGGAAGGGTTCCACAGCGGTATGCGTACAGCGCCAGGACACCTCTTTGGGGGTATAAGTGCGCTTTACAAGTACAAATTTCATTTCATTTCATTTAGACATGATCGCTTGAATAGTGAACAAATGAATGTATGAATGCTTGCAGGTTTTGGTATGGACCCTTTTGACAATTACAAATCTCATTTGAAATGGTGTGATTAATAGATTCTATGACTCCTTAATGAAATATATTAGGAACAAATATTTGTTATAAACTAAATGAGGAAATTATTATATTGTATTAATATATATATATATTTTTATAAACGTAATTTGTGTCTGTAATTCTATTTGTTTTAAATTCCATGTAGGTGAATACTGCCTCACATGAGAGATATTCATATTACTGTCCTGAAGAAGGTGGCTTTATATCATTGTACCACTGAAACACGTCAACGCCCTTTTTTGATGCTGTTAAATTTGAGAAACAATGAACAATTTGTGACATTTGGCACGTTTTACAATCTGATTTTTTCAAATTAACAGGTTTTAATGACAAAATTTAATGTCTGTAATGTTGTCTCTCATATTCATGATGTTTTGAAACTAGTTAATATTTTTTTATGAATATAACTTGTATTATATGAACGTTATCTACTGCAATATGGTTGTTGCAATTTGTATAACATTAAACAGATTTTTTTAATTGCCTTTTGGGTCCTTTTAGATTTTGATTGACTTTTGTGATTTGATACAGTGTGATTGAATTGATTGGTGTTTTCTCCAAGAGAATTGTTTTACTTACTACATTATTCTTCCCCTTCCAGTGTCCCCCAGTAAGGTCTATACTGTGTTTAAGTATTTTGATAAATCCACATTCTTCCTCAAAGTATACAATCTGAATTCTTATGATTATTTATTGGGCCTTTCATTGTTTAACTTTGTTACAATAAATGAGTCACGTTATGCTAAACTTTATATTAGCTGATAAAAAAACATGACTTAAAAATACCACCCTCCCCTCAAAATAATTTTTTTCTATTCAGCTGCCACCCCCTCTTTCGATAACACTTTTTTTGAATGACAAGATGATCTCCTCCCTCTACCCTCTGATGTCCATAGCCTTTACTTACTAGCCCCCTGTCCCCTCCGATGCCCCATGTGTCTCTTTACATTTTCTTTTTTTCAAGTGGTCCCGCCACCTTTCATCTTAAATGTCCCCTCGTTCATCTGATCAAATTCCTTCTCTCTTGCTTTTCTCGGATACCCCTCCCCCACTTAAAATACCAGTCTCTGCCACTGCAGCTGTCGCTCTCTGTCGTCACTCAACTGGCCCCTTCCACTGACCTGTGTCATTCTCGAAAGCCTTGGCTCTTTCTTGGGACACCTACCCACCCCCGACTCTCATCAGATGATCCTCATCTCATCCATCAGGTGCTTTATTTTAAACCCAGTGCCCCGCGCCCGCAGTGTATTCTCTAATCTCGTTTGCTTGCCCCTTTCTTCTTCAGATAACCCCTCTATTTCTTCAGCTGACTGTGCTTGTACCCCTTCACTTCTGAAAGATAGCTCTCCTCAGTTGTCCCCTTTCTCACCCGCAGCTGCCGTGCTATCCTCTCCCTTTTTTTCGCGCAGGATGGATGCCCTCGCTTTCCTTACCCTTGGAGGCTCAAATAACCTCAATGTCCCCCACGTCCTTATGATCCCCACCACCCCTCCCTTTACCTCTGTTTCCTGGAAGGCTGGCTTGGCTGTGCTCTTGGAGACGAGGGGGGGGCTATCCGAGTGGGGGCTCCCCCGTCGTAGCACTTGCGCTCGTAGCGGTAGTTCCCGTGTGCTCCCGTCTGACGGCAGTAGCATTCATAAGTGGGGAGACGGCGTCGCTCTGGCTTCGATCGCCCGCTCTATTGTGTTTTAGACCCCGGTGTAAACCAATAGAAGCCTTAAGCCGGCCGGCCAGTCTTCCAATGACAAAACAGTCGTCACGGGAGGGGGCGGGCCATGAATGTTGTGGAGTGCGTATGCGCTTGTCTCTGGAAGCTACCCCTCCCCATCTATGCGCATGCGCGGTCCATCTGATTCCGGGTCTGCGAGGTTGCTATTGCGAGGGTCGTTATCCGTTGTGTCCGGGAGGCGGAAGAAGGTTCTCTGGGTGTCTGTGCAGCCCCGACCGAAGCATGGCTGGCAGAGGTTAGCCATATGCAGCGCCTGTCCCGAAGGTCACGAGGTACCTACTACCGTCATTCTGTATTCCCTGACGTCACAAGCAGAGTCCGTGATAGGCAAAAGATGACAGGACCAGCCTGGAACACGGAGACATGCCTGCCAGGGTCCCGACTTTGGTTGCCCATACGTCCAACTTCGCATAAAGCCCTGAATGCTGCCATTTTAAGACGACCCCGTCCACAACAGTCCCCCGCATGTCTGTTAAGTCCTGGTTTCTCGGACTTGTCATGTCACTCACCATAGTGTACACCATTGCATCCTACGTGGTTTTATCACCTAGACCCCATATCCTCCTTTCTGATCATTGTCTCCCACGGAGGTTTGAAGCGTTTTGCATGAAAGGGATTGTTGAGTGTGTCTAGTTAATGAGGTAAGGTTAGGTTCGCTTAGGAAATGGCATCGCCACCTTACTCCACGTCTTCATGGGCAGTGTTTTCAGGGCTTCTAAGCTATACATCCGTGCTGCAGGCAGTGCTTTCTCATTTGTCCATTATGCGCAAACCAAAACTGCAATGTCCAGAATTCATTACTTTGTAACTTGGAAGCCCAGACAGGAATGTATCTCGGCCTTATCGCGGAGTGGGATGGCCACTCCATTTCAGCTTCTAGTGTGCAGCTTCTAGCCCTGTAGCAAGTTTCGGGAGTCCATGCCAAGACATCCAACAATGTTGCGAATGTTGGGGTGTGCTCTGTTACCCCTTGTTGATTGAAGTTGTCCTGTTCAATTGTTGCACTCGGCATAGAACCAAGCTCAAAATAGAACTTATGCCAAGCAGTCACGAGGACACTTTATGTTATGGCCTCTTAGTTTCCTGTTCACATCAATGATGAAGAAGTCACCTACCTCTTGCACATGTAACTCAAGAAGACGAACATTTAGGTTATCTCTTATCTGTCTTCTGGCAACTGCTTGGTAGAAGCGGAATTATTCTGCAACTGGACTGTGCCTCAGTTATGCTTTTGACTGGTCACGTTTTAGATTAAACTTTTGATTGGTGTGTTCTGGCCTACAGTTTGATTGGCGTCTATCAATGTGAATGTTGTGGGCTTTTACTCAGGTTAGGATAAGACCAGTCAGAGCTGCAGTGTGTCAATGATGCATCTATAGAATATTGAGGCTGGAGCTGACTAACTGCTGGTGTAGGCAGTTGGCGAGAAGGACTAAGACTGAGCCGTAAACTGAATAAAGTTGTGGCCCAGTGGCACGTGAATAACCTTAATTTGGGGTGGTCCAAGGATACAGTTTGCTTTTTAAAACCCTGGCTGTAGCATCCCTCATAAAGGTCCCAGGTTCCTAAATTTGGTAGAACTACTTTATAAATAGTGATAGTGAGAGGTGGGCCCCGTGGTCACATTTGAACCACCAGGATATTGACTTCTGCAACCTTAACATGAGATTTACTCCACAGTATTGGCGGAATCAGCCATCAGATGGAACTGAATGATTGAGAAGTGTATGCAAGGGCAAATGTTTGTTCCGTTTGAGAAGTACGCATGCTTAGAGACATGGTGTAGGGATAATTAGAGATTGTTATACACCGTTATTACTGGTCTGTGGGAAAATTAAGGACTCGGCTGAATAAGGGCATGCAGAAAAGCCTAAGCTCTCAGTGATGAGGTTTCTCATATGCCCTTTGGGGAATAATAACCTATTTATAGCCTGCACAATGATTATAATGGAAAGGGCCACTAGTCCTAATGTTTTTAGTAACTGCCTTGCTCATTTGCAGGGCATGTGTGTCTGTTTTAAAAATTAGAAATATTGGTAAACTAAATCTGGATAGACGCAAAATCAGCAGAAGGTTTGATGGAATATCAGACATGCTAAAGATGCTTGTAGTTCCAACAAGGGAGAGAATATTAAAACTTACGATGTAAATGATTATAGATTTCTGCATCACTTATAAGTACAAAATGCAACCACTGTGGTTTCAGAAATGACCCTGGTCTGTGGAGCTAGGTAAGGAGACAGCTTTCAGAAAAACCCACTGTTTGGGCTAGTACATAGAGAGCTATATGACTTAATCTCCAGCTCGTGTAGTCCCAAGCCACTCAGTGACACAGAAAACCCCATGGATTTTAAACAATAGTGACTGAAAAAAACTGTGAATAGCCACAATATTTCTCTCTATCAATGTACATTTTAAGTGTACTTGTGGATCAGGTATCCCTCGTGGGAACTATCCAGGGGAAGCTTAATCAGTATAATCACTAAGAAAGGTCAGTAACATGTACATAGTTCATTTCACAAATAGAATGCTTTATATCTTGTGACAGAGATATGGACAGTGTTTCTTTGACTGCTATGGTACCTTTAGAAAGTTGTAGATGGCATCTCTTACCCATCTACATACCCGTCATATTAGAAACGCCAATATTTGATTCCAGTACTTCTGACAAAGAGGCTTTCCTACAATAATCTTTCTGGTTATATGTTTCGTGCTCAGGCTGACATAGCCATGTAAAGTTTAGAGGAGAGTGTGCCTCCATTTCCTGTTGGTAACCCACAGCGTCAAACAGAAATGTTTTGTGTGTTACCTAGCACTAGGGCACAAGAAAGAGTACGTTTTGCTTAAGAATAACACACCTATACAGGGATTTACCCATGCACTATTGTCATATTTGTGTCACTGAAACTATAAATGATGTTAATCCAGACACCAGTGGCTAAGATGTTAGGTGAAATCAAATGTGCGCCAGTAATGGAGCAGATAGAAACACTACTATAACAAACCGGAACGAGTTCGCTACCTACTTAACTAAAGATTAGAAGATTAAGTGTGTCTTGGAACCCACAGGGTGTTTTTAGAATGCTCACTCACCAACCTAGTTGATGACATGCTTCATCATTGGTTCCCACCCTGGTCGCCGAATGCTTCCAGGGTATGCTACGTTTCCTGATTACAGCGGAGCTGGTTTTCTTTGTTATTGTGACAATGTGTGTGGTGGTGATTTAAAATTCGCTCTGGAAATCTCACAACATGTAGTGATTTTAATAATGGCGGTCCTGGTCAAACTTTAAAAACAGTGGTGGATCTCTTTGAGGCAGTTATCCTCAATGTGGTCAACATGTTTCAGCCATCTAACTTGGTGCCTCTATGGGTCAATATGGCTTTCGTCAGGACCAGAAACAGTAAACGCATGCACGCTAAGAAATGCGAATAAAGGTTTGTACTTACCCTGTGATGATGCGGAGCCTTAATCTTCATTTAAGGTATTTATTATATGGACACAGAGCAGTCCATTTGTTTCCAGCATCCCAGTCTCCAGCAACTGACTAAACTAGAACCCCTGCAGATTCTATGTGGCCATGGCTACACAACCACAGTTTTACCATGACATCACTACATCTTCTCCCTTCTTAACAACAAAAGATATTACAAATAGCAAATTACAAATAATAAAAGAAATAAATCATTAATAAGAGAAATAAATCATTAACATTGTTCAATCAGTCTTTGAGGTTTTTTTTGTATCCTTTCTGTTCTTCTAAGAGGAACACAAACGTTAACACCATCCTCTTCTGTATGACTTTCATTTGAGGGGCTTATAAACTTTTTAAAATGTGCCTTATTTCTTATTATCACTTTATTCTCACTCCGAGCAGTGACAGCTGAACCTTTGACCTTAGTCACTTCCAAAGGAGATGGGTGAAATCTGCTCATAGATTTTCTTGTCTGATTTTGCCTTACCAACACCAGATCTCCTATTTCATAGTTTCCTCTGCGAACATACTTTCTTTGTTCCGCATTCTGCTTCATTTTTTGTTTCATTGTTTCATCTCTCTTTGCAATTTGTGTATCAATCAATCAATCAATCATGTCACTTATAAAGCGCACTACATACCCGCGAGGGTCTCAAGGCGCTGGGGGAAGAGGGGGTGGTGCTGCTACTGATCGAAGAGCCAGGTCTTGAGGAGTCTTCTGAAGGCCAGTAGGTCTTGGGTCTGTCGGAGGTTGGTGGGGAGGGTGTTCCAGGTCTTGGCGGTGAGGTGGGAGAAGGATCTGCCGCCGGCGGTCGTTTTCCGGATGCGGGGGACTGTGGCGAGGGCGAGGCTGGTCGAGCGGAGCTGGCGGGTGGGGGTGTAGAAGCTGAGTCGTCTGTTGAGGTAGGCTGGTCCGGAGTTGTGGAGTGCTTTGTGTGCGTGGGTGAGGAGCTTGAAGGTTATCCTCTTGTTGACAGGGAGCCAGTGCAGGTCTCTCAGGTGGGGTGTGATGTGGCTGCGTCGGGGGATGTCGAGGATAAGACGTGCAGAGGCGTTCTGGATGCGTTGCAGCTGTCTCAGGAGCTTAGCCGTCGTTTCTGCGTAGAGGGCGTTTCCGTAGTCCAGCCTGCTGGTGACGAGGACCTGGGTGACTGTTTTTCTTGTTTCGGTGGGGATCCACTTGAAGATCCTGCGGAGCATTCGGAGGATGTTGAAGCAGGATGAGGAAACAGCGTTGACCTGCTTAGTCATGGAGAGGGTGGGGTCGAGGATGACCCCTAGGTTGCGTACGTGGTCGGTGGGTGGCGGGGCTGTTCCCAGTGATGTTGGCCACCAGGAGTCGTCCCAGGCTGAAGGGTTGGAACCAAGGATGAGGACCTCCGTCTTGTCCGAGTTCAGCTTCAGGCGGCTGGTCCTCATCCATTCGGCGACGGCCTTCATTCCTTCGTGGAGGTGGGCTTTGGCGGTGTGAGGGTCTTTGGTGAGGGAGAGGATCAGCGGGTGTCGTCAGCGTAGGAGATGATGTTGAGGTTGTGCTGTCGGGCGACGTGGGCGAGGGGTGCCATGTAGATGTTGAACAGCGTTGGGCTGAGGGAGGAGCCTTGGGCTACGCCGCAGATTATCTTGGTGGCCTTGGATCGGAAGGGGCGAGGCGGACGCTTTGTTCTGCCGGAAAGGAAGGATGTGGTCCAGTCCAGGGCCTTCTCTTGGATCCCGGCGTCGTGAAGGCGTGTTCGTAGTGTGTGGTGGCAGACCGTGTCGAAGGCGGCTGATAGGTCCAGGAGGATGAGGGCTGCTGTTTCTCCGTTGTCTAGCAGGGTCCTGATGTCATCGGTGGCGGCGATGAGGGCGGTTTCGGTGCTGTGGTTGCTGTGGAAGCCGGACTGGGAAGGGTCCAGGATGTTGTTCTCCTCGAGGTAGCGGGTCAGTTGTTTGTTGACGATTTTCTCGGTGACCTTCGCGGGGAACGGGAGCAGAGAGATGGGTCGGAAGTTCTTGAGGTCCTTGGGGTCTGCCTTGGGTTTCTTGAGTAAGGCGGTGATCTTGGCGTGCTTCCAGCTTTCCGGGAAGGTTGCTGTCTCGAAGGAGATGTTGATTATTTTCCGGAGATGGGGCGCGATGGCTGTACTGGCTTTGTTGAAGATGTGGTGAGGGCACGGGTCTAGCGGTGAACCGGAGTGGATGGTGTTCATGATCTCGCTGGTGTCCTCGTCGTTGATGTTGGTCCAGGAGAGCAGGCGGTTGGTGGTTGTGGGGGCAGTGGTCTCGGTGGTTGCCGGGGCGGTCGTGGTGTTGAAGTTGTCGTGGATGTTGGCGATTTTGCGGTGGAAGAAGGTGGCCAGTGAGTCGCACAGGTCTCGCGACGGCTGGATGTCGTTGGTGTTGGAGCTGGGGTTGGAGAGTTCCTTCACGATGTTGAAGAGCTCTTTGCTGTTGTGTGCGTTGTTGTCTAGGCGGTCTTTGAGTGAGGCCCTTTTGGCGGATCTGATGAGGTGATGGTGACTGCGGGTGGTGCTCTTGTGGGCGGCGTAGCTGTCCGCTGTCCGTTCGTGGAGCCAGATCTTCTCCAGTTTTCGGCATGTTCGTTTGGAGGCCTGGAGGTCTTCGGTGAACCAGGTGGCTTTCTTGCTGGTGTGGCTGTTGGGCGGATTCTTGAGCGGGGCGAGGGTGTTGGCGCAGTTGTCGATCCACTGTCTGAGGTTGCGGGCGGCGGTGTCGGGGTCGGAGGGTTCGGCGGGTGGGCTCAGGGCGAGGGTTGTGGTTAGCTGGTCTTCCGTGACTCTGCTCCAGCAGCGGCGAGGCATTTGTTCGGTGCGGTGGTGCGTGGTGGGCTTCCTGTAGGTGAAGTGGATGCAGTGGTGGTCAGTCCAGTGGGGTTCGGAGGTGTGGTTGAAGGAGACGTGTGGGCTTGCGGAAAAGATGGAGTTGAGCGTGTGGCCGGCGGCGTGGGTGGGTGTAGTCACGAGCTGTCTGAGTCCGAGGGTGGCGAGGTTGTCGATCAGGGTGGTGGAGTTGGTGTCCTTGTTGTTCTCGAGGTGGAAGTTCAGGTCCCCGAGGAGGATGTAGTCCGTGGAGGCGATGGCGTGTGTGCTGACGAAGTCAGCGATGGAATCGCTGAACTGTGGTCGGGGTCCGGGGGTCTGTAGATGAGGGTTCCTCTGAGGGTGGTGTTGGGATCGGTGTGGATCTGGAAGTGCATGTGTTCGGCGGTGCTGAGGGTGTCGTCGGTGTTGGTTGAGACTCTGAGGGTGTTCCTGTGGACGATGGCGATGCCTCCTCCGACTCCGTTGGTGCGGTCCCTGCGGGTGATCTTGTATCCGTCCGGGATGGCAATGGCGATGTCGGGGGCTGAAGCGGGATTCAGCCAGGTCTCCGTCAGGAATGCGACGTCTGGGGAGGTTGAGTCGAGAAGGTCCCAGAGTTCGATGGCGTGTTTGCGGGCGGAGCGGGTGTTGAGGAGGATGCATCTGAGGTAGTTGGGTTCTTTCCTGGGCGGTGGTTTGGCGGGGCGGGTGCTGGCGAAGCTGCAGTTCCGGCAGGTGAAGGGCCCTTGGGTGCGCTTCGGGGTGGCCTGGTAGCAGGCGTGATCTTTTCCGGGGTTGAGTGCGTGGAGGGTGCTGGCGTCGTATCGGCGTCTGTTGATGTGGCGGGCGCGGGGATGCCCGGACCAGGGGGTCTGGCGCTGGGCGCGGTCACGGCGCGGACGGGCACAGACGGGCTTGCCTTAGGGCGCGCCAGCGGCGCGCCAGCGGCGCGCCCGCTGCGCACGTCCGCTGCGCGGCCGCACAGCGGCCGCCATAAATGGGGAGGTGGGAGGGAGGAGCAGGGAATGGGGCAGCGAATGGGCAGTGAGGGGGCGGGGCCGCAGGCGCAGCGGCGGGAAACAGGCACAGAAGGGAAAACGAGCACAATCAGGGCATCAAGGGGGCACAGAAAGGAAAAAAAAACGAGCACAATCAGGGGCAGCAAGGGGGCACAGAAAGGAAAAACGAGCACAATCAGGGGCAGCAAGGGTGCACAGAAAGGAAAAACGAGCACAATCAGGGGCAGCAAGGGGCGCACAGAAAGGAATAACGAGCACAATCAGGGGCAGCAAGGGGGCACAGAAAGGAAAAAAAAACGAGCACAATCAGGGGCAGCAAGGGGGCACAGAGAGGAAAAACGAGCACAATCGGGGGCAGCAAGGGGGGCACAGAAAGGAAAAACGAGCACAATCAGGGGCAGCAAGGGGGCACAGAAAGGAAAAACGAGCACAATCAGGGGCAGCAAGGGGGCACAGAAAGGAAAAACTAGCACAATGAGGGGCAGCAAGGGGGCACAGAAAGGAAAAGCAGAGCACAATCAGGGGCAGCAAGGGGGCACAGAAAGGAAAAAGCGAGCACAATCGGGCAGCAAGGGGGCACAGAAAGGAAAAACGAGCACAATCAGGGGCAGCAAGGGGGCACAGAAAGGAAAAACGAGCACAATCAGGGGCAGCAAGGGGGGCACAGAAAGGAAAAAACGAGCACAATCAGGGGCAGCAAGGGGGCACAGAAAGGAAAAACGAGCACAATCAGGGGCAGCAAGGGGGGCACAGAAAGGAAAAAAACGAGCACAAACAGGGGCAGCAAGGGGGCACAGAAAGGAAAAACGAGCACAATCAGGGGCAGCAGCAGGGCACACTGTTCTTTAGGAGTGTATGTTCTTTAGGAGGTCTCAAAGGCATTTGTGGCAAACGCGTTTGTCTAGACTGGCCAAACATTAGCTCTGCAGGAGTCTTTCCAGTCGAACAATGAGGTGTATTCCTGTAATCACGTAATACTTGACACACAGCTTGATTTACAGAAATGTCTGTTAGTTTTGCTCTCTGCACACTTTTTTTTAACGTGGCCATCAGTCTTTCCACTACAGCATTTGCTTGTGGCCAAAGTGGGGTAATCTTCCTATGTCTCACACCCATATACTCAAGACATTTCGTAAATTCTTTTCCATTAAAAGGTGGGCCATTGTCTGTTTTCAAAACATTGGGTATACCCCAAGCTGAAAAAATGTCATCAAGAATAGGTAAAATCACAGATGCAGAAGTAGATGACACTGTTTTTACGATTGGAAATCTATAATATTCATCAATCAGAACAAACAAATAACGCCCAGAATCCAGAGGTCCATAAAAATCACATGCCAGATCAGACCAAACAGCATCTGGCAATTTAGACATTTGCAATTCTTCAACAGTTCTTTCTCTTGTAGTGCACTGACAGAAATGACCAGATTGCACAATTTCTTCTACTTGACTATCAAGCCTTGGAAACCACACTTTTTCTCTTAAAAGACTTTTTGTTGCTGATATTCCTCTATGACTTTCATGTGCAAGGTTAATAACACGTCTTTGCAGACTGCTTGGAATAACTATCCTGTTCCCTCTTATAAGAACACCAGAAGTGGCTATTGTCAATTCTGCTTGAATATTTTGAAAGCAAACATGTCTCCTGCATACTCCTGGTTGAAACTTCGTTGAAACATTGACATGCTTCCATCTATTTAAGTTTATTATTCTTTTCACTTCCACTAAAGTATTATCTTTATTAGATTCATGAATTAGTTCTTGTTCAGATATCACTTCAGGAACCGTTGACTTAATAATGAAATTTATGTGGTTTTCTGTATCATTCATTTCAATTTTTTCCTCATCTGTTGGATGCCTAGACAAGTAATCAGCTGGATTATACTCTTTTCCTGGCTTATGGATTATTTTAAAATTGTAGTCCATTAACCTCAAACCCCATCTCTCAATCCTAAGGGGTCTTTTCGCTTTCGGATTTCCAAAGATAGTCGTAAGAGCTTGGTGATCTGTCACTATCACAAATGTTTTTCCATACAAAAATCATGATAGTGCTCACATGCCCAGACTACCGCCAAACTTTCTTTTTCCGGTTGAGAATATTTTTTTCTATATCCGTCAGGCTTCGGCTAGCATGTGAGACCAAAATTCTTGGGGCATCTTTTTCTTGTCTATGTTGAAACAGAATAGCACCTAGTCCCACTGGACTTGCATCTACCACAATTTCTGTGCACAAATTCGGATCAAAGTATTTCAAATTTGCTGCTGCTGCTGCATATCACTCTTTATTTTCTTAAAAGCATCGTTGCATTCCTTACTCCAAAGGAATGTTTTATTCTTTTTCGTTAACTCTCTAAGAGATGAACTGATAGTAGCATAATCTTTAATATAACGAGAACAGTAACTGGCCATTCCTAGAAAAGAACGTAATTCTGTAATGTCTTTTGGACAAGACATTGCCACTAGAGATGACACTTTCTTTGGGTCCGGTCTCATTCCTTTACTTGAGAATATATGACCATAAAACGTCAACTCCGTTTTACCAATTTCACACTTTTCAGAGTTCAGTGTTAATCCAGCTTTCATAAGCTCTTGACAAACTTCTCTTAGTGCTTGATCATGTTCACTTTTTGTTTTTCCAAACACAAGAATATCATCACTGTAATTCATTGAATTTTTTACTGGTCTGATACATTTTTTTATAATTTCTTGAAAAATCTCTGCAGCTGAGCATATTCCAAAATTGAGTCTTTTATAACGAAATAAACCCATATGTGTTGAAAAAGTCGTAATATATCTTGATTTCTCATCGATTTCCAATTGATGATATCCTTTACAGAGATCCAATTTCGAGAAAATTGTCGCCCCATTCAAAATACTAATCATGTCGTTCAAATGGGGCCCAGGATGTCTCTCTCTCTCTATTGCAGTATTCGGTATCCTCATATCAACACAGATTCTAATCTGGTTCGTGTCCTTTTTGGCACTACAACAATCTGAGACACCCAAGGTGTTGGACCTGTAGCAGGTTCAATTATGTCTTGTTTGAGTAGAGAATTTATTTCTTCTTCAACTTTACTCTGCATGTGAATTGGAACTCTCCTGTGCATTTGTGCTACTGGTTTCACTTTCTCATTTATGTGCAACGAAATGGTCTTCCCCTTCAACTTTCCAAGACCTTTTGTCAGAACAGGAAACTCTTTTAAAATATGTTGTTCCGTTGTCATATGAAATGTCATAGCCAACAGTCCCATTAACTGAGCTGTGACATTGCTTAACAAACATGGCCCAGCAGTTTCTCCTTTCAACACATGTATTTCTTCTTTCAGAGATACCTCTCCATACGACAGATTTTCTTCAAATTTCTCTAAACATGTTACAGGTTTTTTTGCACCCCATTGGAAAACTTTTACATTTGATGAAATAAGAGGAGGTTTGTTTTCCATTTTGTCATATTCAGTCGTACACATGATATTACACGTTGCTCCACTGTCTAGCACAAAAGGAACTTTTTGGGACCCTACTAATATGTCAACAGAAGCTGTTTTTTCAATATCTTCTTTTCTTAACAAATGAATTTTTTCACCCTCATTTCCTTCTGACATTAGATACAGACGTTCAAATTCATCAGCAGAAGAATCTTCAAAACTTTCCATTTGTCTGACATATCTCGTATTTCCTTTCCGTTTCCACATTCTCCCACTATCCTGTCTTTTGAATCTACATACAGCAGAGAAGTGATTCATCCTTCCACACTCTTTGCACTGTTGTCCGAAGGCTGGACATGTATTCATATGTGGAAATGGTTGTCCACATCTGTAACATATTCTTTTTTCCTTTCTAAAACTTGTTGGCTTTTCCACTTCCTTTCTGAAGTTTGTTGGCTTTTCCACTCTGTTATTAGTTTTTTCATCCTTCTTTTTATCCTTTTCTTCACTTTTGTTGTCTTTTTTTTGTCATTTGGTGAACTTGTTCTAATGCTTTAACTCTTCCTTGTTCCATGTTATTTGCATGTTTTTTCGCTTGAGCATCAGTACGTGCCATACGTAAAATTGTTTTCAAATCGTAGGTTTTTTCAAGAAGTTTTTTCCTGAACTCTATTGAATTACATCCTTGAATGCCCCTTAACCTGACAGCTTCTTCATTATTAAATTTATCAAATTCACAAAACATGACTCATTTTTTTAATTTGGTCACAAATTCATCAATGGTTTCATTATCTTATTGACACGTCATGTTAAAAGTGTATCTTTCAAAGTCTACGTTTCTTTGTGGGTCAAATCTTTCATTCAAACTCTTCATGATGCCTTCATACGTGTTTTTATATGCATCTGGGAATCTAACAATAATATCTTCTACTTCATCACCCACTAAATTGAGTAGTAGATCTTTTGCTTGCTCATCAGTATACTTTTTGCATGTTGCCTTAAGAAAATGTTCAAATCGTCTTGTCCATTTTTCCCATCTTTGAGCAATTGTTTGCTCATCTGTAACATCAAATGGTAATGGTCTTCTATAAATAGTACTAGACACACTTTCCACTTCTTGTTCATCCATGTGTCTGTGTGTTGACACACTGTTTGAATTTTCACCTTCTACTAATATGGTATCCATTTTATGTTGTTTAATTGTTTATTCCTGTTTGATTTGCTTAAAACTGAGTTAAACTGATTTTTGCCTGACCTTAATATGGAGTCATATAGTATTTAATTACAATGTCCCAAAACTTGCCTGACTCCAAGATGGCCGCAGAGATTTCTAAAGTCTCACGTTATTCCCTTTTTGCCTGAATCCAAGATGGCCGCCGATTATTACACATCAGGCGAAATCGGTTTGCTCCTCGCTCTGTACCGGTAAGCAGTCCTCTTTCATTAAATTTATTTCAAAGCGCGACATTTACTCAGCACTTTACACAGGCATATCATTGACCACACTCATTTCCTATTTTAAACCATTTCAGCAAGCGCTCTTACCGTCATCATAAGAGCGAGTTGCCAAGATGAGGCAGACGTGGGTTAGCATCAGCTCGTCGCCAATCTGTGATGATGCAGAGCCTTAATCTTGATTTAAGGTATTTATTATATGGACACAGAGCAGTCCATTGGTTTCCAGCATCCCAGTCTCCAGCAACTGACTAAACTAGAACCCCTGCAGATTCTATGTGGCCATGGCTACACAACCACAGTTCTAACCATGACATCACTACATTACCCTTCAATCATGGAGTAGAAGTCATCTCTTGCAACAGTTCACGCGAAGAAAAGATCATGAGAAAACATATGTTATGTAGGCAGTCATGCCTTGAGGCTGTGTGCAACCATTTGAGCACCGGCCCTAATAAGACCATGCAACGACTTATCATTGTGCTGGAGAATATGTTATAAATAATTCACACCCACACTGTCATTAGTGGGGTAACATTTTCTCACATTCTATGTCTCCAAATGAAGTATTGGCCCTTATTTTTAGATGATGAGGCATATTGGACAAGTAAGACACATGCAAGGTCCCTCTCGCTATTGTGGACACACACAGATAGAAATACGTCATAAGTAGTATTTGTTATCCATTAGATTGTGCTGGCATTTTTGGCAAAGTGTTCATAATGTTTTGTACTGGCGTTTTTATTGTATAGGGGACCAAGAAGTGGTTGTGAAGTTTGAAGTGAATTTGTTACTCGTCTCTAGAGTTTAAACTCAAGATGGCTGCTGAGTTGAGCAAGAAGATTCTTCAGTATAAGTATGTGAACGCTGTGAAATAATTGATCATGCGTCACTACCTCATCATTGTAATTCTATGTTGTGGGTAATTATCGTAGTTTGCTTTTGTCTAAAGTCTGCCTGTTAGTTATAGTCATTCACTTGTGGGTAGATATTTTTACATTATGTTTAATTGTTCATTAATGTTCGCCATAGTTAATCGATTGACCTGTTCATTTAATATAGTTAAAACATAAGATGGCAGGGAAAACTTGGAATTTCCCTGAAAGGTTCACCAGCAATGATGGCAAACACTTGTAAATAGTATGCTCTTTGTTAATATATATGCTATGTGTATTCGCCAGCATGTTTTTTTAATCATCTTTGAGATTTTACAAATCCGTGCTAGGGAAAAGAAAACAGCATGATACATTACAATGCAAGGATATGCAGTGGCATGTACGGGTACTAACTAGGTGCACGCGCACAGAACACAGTGCAGTGTGTCTTATAATTACAGCAGTTGAGTTGATGTAAAACAATAAGCAGCAGATTAAACACGCTGAAATACAGTATTATCTGCACATTGGCAAAGTCTCAGTAATTTATAGGGATTTCGGTCAAAGAGTAGTGACTAGGACTGTGCTCAGCATTTCTAACTGTACAGACAAGCATCTTCATTACCTCCGACTTTCATACAGGTTAATCTCAGATTTAGGGCCTATTAGGAAGACTTAACTAGGAGTTGTGTAAGCACAACCTCATGTCATACAATCATTGCATGCACATGTTATATTTTTTACATTTGTATTGCACTAATTGCAATTATTACAGTATTGTGTATTTTCTATCTGGCTGTCCATTTATTGGGATCTAGAAAGGCCATCAATCGATTGGTGGTTGTTGATATTTGGTTGTGTGAGTTTTGTAAACCTTTAATTCGGTGGTGTTTGTTCATTTCATGACCGGAGCAAAGTGTTTTCTAACTAACTATGCCTCCCAATCAATGTTTACAATTATGATATAGTGTTTAGTGCATGATAGTGTGGAATGTTTAAGCAAACTAACTTCTCTTTGCCATAAGTTCAAAATTGTCTGTTATGTTTGATTTATCTTGGTTCCGCCTCGACCTGTTTCACTTTTGTTCACCTTTTATGTCAAGTCGATACTAAGTGGCCATTTTTCCACACTTAACCTCCATGGATATTGGTACACACTTTTGATATTTTTATGGGCAATATGGGTTACAACCTGGGTCTAACCTCCTCTGTGTGCTCCTTTTGCACTGTACTCAAGGCTCCTTCAGACACAGCTTGTTTATTCAGATTTGTCACATTTAGTGGAATGCTCAATAATTTTTAGCCATGGCAAACATTTCGCCTAGGGTAGGGGCTACTACCATAGCAGCCTTTACTGGAACTTACAATTTAGGCATGCATGCTTGCTTGTCTGTGAAATATTTAGTTACTGCAGTCTATTTGTATTCACAAAGTAGACTTGTGTTGGTGTGGTCCTAGTGATGTATTAAATTCTGGCGTATCCAGCACACAACCTGTATGGCAGGACACTGAACGGGTAACTGAGCCCTGATGAAGATTCATCAGCGTTATTGAGGCAAGGTACAAGTGGCAACTGGGGGAGAGTATTGTGTACCCCCACATAAAATATACAAAATCATTTTTTTCTTTCTGCTTGCAAATCATTCTCATGTTGGCTATATCTCTATTCACATTTGACATCTGTAACAAGGGGTTTATGAGTTGCACTTTGTCTAAAATGGAAATCTGCAATAGCATGTGTGTGCACTCATTTAAAAAAGTGAAGCCATTCCCTTCCTGCAGGAAGGGGACATAGGCGACAGTAGGATCTCCTCTTGCAGGGATGTGGAATTCCTATAGCCCGACACCCGGGACATATTGTTTGGGGTCAAGGGCACCAAGTTTTCATGTGTATTTTGTCCTTGGGACAAGTAGGCCCAACCCCCTACAGCATAAACCCTTTGGGTGCCAGTTTACAGTACCACATTATGGATCGGGGAAAGGCATTGCCTGCAGTTAAGGAAATATTTGTGTCCATGTGTTAATGCTGTTCAAATTTTTATTTATGATTCATTAATGCAAAGCCTTTATTATTAGGGTGAGCGCTCTAAGTAAATGTTGTAAGCTCAGACTGCACTACTGACCGTGGTTCCAGTAAAAAATGTGTACACACATTTTCAATGTTTAGCAAAATTAGGCTATGTATAATGCTCCCAGAATGCTCTCTGATTAGATGCAGATATTTGCAGAAGCTTGATTGTTTTTTAATAATTTTTTTTTTTTGAAAGAACAACAAAATAGCCAGCAGGTATATCTCACATAACATCCATCCATTACAATAAGTAACAGTCATAATTGCTAAGGATACAGAATTTACTCCATTGCACTTCTTCTTCATGGCCCCAGTGTTACTTTCTCCCCCCGCATTAGGTGTGTCCAGTGTCCCTCAAATGTTCGTGGGTTCTGAAATAGTAAACCCTCCGCCGTCACGCTGCCATTGTGTGGATTATGTTGCGTCTGTTTCCTCATCCTCCATCTCTAAATTGTAATAGCTCAGCCATGGCTGCCAGACTTTCCGGAACTTTCTCGGGCACCCCCTTGCTTTATAAACCGTTTTTTCTGCTCCCATGTACATATCCATACCAATCCGCCACTCTTTCATGGTGGGGAGGTCTGCTCTCCCCCAGTATCTGGCTATGTCTCGCTTTGCTACTACGAGTCCTAAGTTACTTAACAAAAAATTATATCTAGGGATGTCAACGTCTGTATGAATGCCTAGAAGAACATACTTGGGGTCTATCGTGATTTGTGTTTCTAGTATGTTATTCAGTTCTTGTATTATCCGTTTCCAATATCTATGTATTGGTTGGCACTCCCATAAAGTGTGTGTGAAGGATCCACGCTCTGTTTTACAACGCAGGCAATCTGGCGTCTCTGCTCTGCCCATCGCGTGGAGTCTCGCCCTATCGTAATACACCCTGTGTAATATTTTAAACTGTACCAGTCGCAGCCGAAGCTTAATCGCCACTTTTCTAGGGTGCATTAGGGCCGTCTCCCAGTCTATGTCCTCCAGTGTACCTATTGGGTCCTCCCATTTGCTTCTAAGTGTTAATAAGATATCAGGCATATTATTTAATAGGGTTTTATAGGTCCAGGAGACCGCTTTCTCTAGTATCTCTTCCTGTAGCAGCCGGCCTTCTTGTGGGGCATATTCAGGAATATCTGTAATGTTGGGTTTTTGCGTTTGCCAAGCATGTCGGAGTTGAATGTATTTATAATGTTGCTTATCCGTTAGGTTATATTCCGTTTGGAGATCTGCAAAGGTTATCAGGTTGCCCTGCCTTATGATATCTCCTTCATGGTGATCCTGATTGTGTCCCATCCTTTAAACCCCTGTAATTTCGCAAGTTCAGGCAGTCGTTTACCCTCCCATAGGGGTGTAGACCTAGTTAGTCTTTTTCCCCATTTCATCTGATGTTCAGCTTCCCTCCATACCTCACACCCTCTGTGTTGCTGGCAGCAGGCTCCTCGCTCCGTGGCCCCCATATATATAGTGTAGGTGGGAGTGTTTTTGAAATTGGAGTCTCACCAGGGCGTATGTGGGATGATCTCTGGGCATCTGTCCCCATTCATTAATGACTGTAAGGTGTGCCGCTCTATAGTACGCCTGGATATCCGGCAGCGCAATTCCCCCATTATATTGGCTGCGTTGCAGCGTTTGTAGCGCTACTCGATGGTGACCTCCGCCCCATAGTAATGTTCGCACTTCATTGTTTATCGCCCTAAAAATTACCTCCGGTATTTTGCAATATGTATTTTGGAGGATATACAATAACTTAGGTAGCATGACCATTTTAAACATGGCGGCTCTTCCAAGTAGTGTCAAAGGAAGGCGTCGCCACCTGACCACGTCTTCCCGGATTTCTGCTAGGACGCGCTGAATGTTGTGGGTGAGGCAGTCCGTCACACTTGTGGAGATGAAAAGTCCTAGATATTTAAAGCCATCTTCCGCAACGGGAAGACGCACCGGCACAGGATGCATGTCAATATGACCCCCAATGGGGTATATATTTGACTTCCCCCCCCAGGTAATCTTGTATCCTGCCTGCCATATTCTTCCACTAGGTTAAATATGACTTGGAGCAACGTTTAAATCTAAAGTTCTGGATATTTTTAAAGCCTTTAAGGATGGCCCAGGGTCCTGCTTTTTGGCTCCAGCAAACTGTCCCGACCCTGATAAAAGCACTCTTCTTACTTTTTCCCCCGTTTCCTTGGAAGTAGTAATAAAGCTCTTAAATGAAGCCAGGTCAGGATCTCCTTTGGACCCATGCCCACCAGTACTTCTTAAAGAAATAGTAGATCTGGTGAGTCCAGGGTTCGTAGATATCTTTAATTCTATGTTTACCTCTGGTATCTTCCCTGTCAGTTGGAAAGAGACGTCCATACTTCCCTTGTTAAAAAAACCGACCTTAGATGCATCCAACCCCAATAACTATCGACCCATAGCCAGACTGCCTACACCGGCTAAAATAGTGGATAAAATCATGAATATTCAATTGTCACAATTCTTTAGGGCTAACAACTTGTTGGATCATTCACAGTTCGGGTTTCGGAAAGAACATAGTACGGAAACAGCGCTCATTAAAGCTACCCAAGAGATCAGAGCGGCAATGGACGTAGGAGGCACAGCTGCTCTTGTGCTCCTCGATCTATCTGCCGCTTTTGACACGGTTGATCACACTCTTTTGCAACAGCGGTTAGAGAAGCTGGGAGTGGGGGTGCTGCCCTGGCACTACTGTCTTCCTTCCTAAAGGATCGGAGATCAACGGTGTCACTTGATGGTTTCGATTCGGCCCTTATATCCTGCCATGTGGTATGCCACAGGGCAGTTCATTGAGTCCTTCTTTGTTCAACATTTACGTTTCCGAACTGGCCCCATTGATTCGTGAATTTGGTTTCAGCTTGACGTCATATGCTGATGATACTCAGATTGTGGTGGCTGCATACAAACATCAAACCTCTCCTATCCAGCAGTTTCAAAACTGTATGGGCACAATCAACAGATGGATGAGTGCACATTGCCTCAAACTTAATTCCGAAAAAACTGAGGTCTTGATCTTCGGCAACATGCAGCCAACCTGGGGCAACCTGTGGTGGCCGGCAGAGATGGGTACACCTCCCATACCAGCAGCCAAAGTTAAGAATCTATGTATGGATTGACAATAAACTAACACTTTGTCAGCAGACCAACACCATTGTGTCGGCCTCCTATTTTCTTATAAAGAAAATAAGGAAGATACTTCCGTATATCCCCGCAGATACCAGAAAAACGGTAGTCACCTCTCTCATTCAATCTAAATTGGACTACTGTAATGGGCTATATCTGAATGTGCAGAAGCAGTGTTTAAAGAAGCTTCAGATGGTCCAAAATTCAGCTGCTCGTCTTTTGCTTAACATCCCCAGGCATAAAACGGTATCTAAGGAAATCCGCAATCTGCACTGGCTCCCTGTTCCCCAGCGTATTAAGTTTAAGGCATTGTGTCTTGCCTATAAAGCTTTGAATTGTGCAGGTCCTTCCTTTCTCCAGAATCTTTTTGTATGGTACAAACCGACCAGACACTTACGTTCAGAGGGGGCCAGGCTCCTTACAGTTCCCAGAATTCGTACAGCGCATTGGGGTGGCCGTAGCTTTCACTACGGCACCTCCAAACTCTGGAACACCCTTCCAATGGAACTCAGGAATGCTGGCTCCTTAGCGAGTTTTAGGAAAAAGTTAAAGACCTGGTTATTTCAGGTCTAGACGCTAAACATGCTCACTGTGGTCCTCAGCGCCAAGACACCTCCGGGTATTCGTGCGCTCTAATAAATTCCATTAACATTAACATTAACTTATCGGGGCTGGATACATACAGTAGGATGTCATCTGCGTATAGCGAGATTCTTTCATCCATCAACTGCCCCTCGGGATCCTGGAACCCTTTTATATCTGGGTGTGTTCTGATCAAACATGCTAGTGGTTCCAGCACAAGTGCAAAGAGCAGGGGGGACAGCGGGCAACCCTGCCTGGTTTCTCAAGGGATGGGAAAATCGGCTGATTTAACTCCATTGACCCTGACTCTGGGATTTGTGTATAATATATCAATCCATGACCGAAAGTTGCGCCCGAAGCCAAATTTTGCAAGCACTAGTCTCATAAAAGGCCAGTGAACCGTATCGAATGCCTTTTTGGCGTCGAGTGACAGACGTATTTGGGGGACCTCTCTCTCTTTTGCCGTGTCCAGCCAGTTTGCTAATCTGCGAAGGTTGAGGTGTGTGGCCCGCTTGGGCATAACGCCCAACTGGTCTCTATGCACCAGCGATGTGATGACGGTCAATAACCGTGTGGCAAGTATGGAGGCCAGCACCTTGGTTTCAACAATTAAGAGCGAGATTTGGCGGTAGGAGCCACAGTTCTCTGGGGGCTTGCCCGGTTTTGGTATGACCACCACCGTGGCCTGACAGAGATCCGGAGGCAACGCCCCCTCATCTTTTGCCGCTAAAAACCTATTTAGTAGGCGGGGAGCTAGCATGTTATTGTTTTGTTTAAAGAATTCCCCTGGCAGACCGTTGGGGCCTGGAGTTTTTCCTGATTTTTGTTTAGCAATGGCGGCATGAACCTCTTCTAGGGTGAGCTCTGCCTACAGGACTTCCGCATCCTCGCGCTGCAGGGTGGGCATATCTATTACTCCAAGATAATCACCTATGCTGTTTTCATCCACCATCGGCCGGGTCTCATAGAGGTTAGTTTAGTAACGCACGAATGCTGCCGCAATTGCGGGTGCCGTTGTATGTCGTGCTCCCACCTCCACTATCTGGTTTACCCAATTTGCTTCTCTTTCCTTCCGGCTTAGCCAAGCTAGGAGTTTACCTTCTCTATCCCCCGACTCATATAGTCTGTGTTGCGTGGCCTTGCGTGGCCTGAATTTGAGTTTTGACTTCTCTGTCTACCAAAGCTCTGAGCATCGCTGCCTCATTGTCCGGGGTTATTTTGCTTTCTAATTCTAACAGTTTACCTTCTAGGTTTTCTATTTGTAGCGTTTCCTCCCGTCGCTTCCTTGCTATTATATCCTGAAGTCTACCTCTGAGGACTGCCTTGTAGGCCTCCCACAGGGTGGGCTCCGAGGGCACGGAGCCTTCGTTATCTTGGAAAAACAAGTCAGTCTCAGTAGTAATTGCGTCTGTTACTGTTTCGTCGCGCAGCTCCCACGCGTTCAGCCTCCATTCAGATCGTTGTCTGCGTTCCGTTCCCCCCACTTTTACCTTCAACGGTGAGAGATCTGAGATACCTCTTGCAAGGTATTCTGCTTCATCTATAGCCTGAATCTCCCCTGCTGGCGCAAAAAGGTAGTCCATCCTGGAGAAAGTCTTGTGTGCCCCTGAAAAATAAGAGTAACTACGATCTAATGGATGGTGTCGGCGCCAGAGGTCCGTCAGTCCCAATGATCTCACAAACTCCGCAAGTGGGGTAGGCGTATGGGTGCTGGTCGGTGCATGGGATCTATCTAAGCTTGGGTTCACCACGTCATTAAAATCTCCCCCTATAATATGAGTTGAGGAGTCTGAGTCTAATAGTATCTTGGAGACTGCGTTCAACGTCTGGAGCTGCAGTCGCGGCGGAGCATAGACACTGACACGGGTAATCTCCCGTCGTCCCCACGTACCCCGGACCGCTGCGTAAGTTCCGCTAGAGTCCACCCAAGTCTTAGCTATATGGAACAGCTGGGTTTTCCTAATTAGGATGGCCACTCCACGTGCCCCAGGACAAAATCCAGAGTGCGCCAGCGTGACGTAGGCCCCCCTCCCTATAAACGCAAATTGGGTACCTCGGAGATGAATTTCCTGTAGGAGGACCACATCAGGCTTGGTCCTCTTAATGTATCGATTTACTAGTCCCCTCTTAATCTTACTTCCTAATTCGTTGTCATTCCATGTCAACACGGTATATGGTGTGTCATGCATTACGTATGTGATTTATGTGATTTGCGTGAGGAGTAGTACCTACCCTGCCAGCCTCCCTCCCCCTGTTCCTGGCTCTGCATCCTGAGACATCCTACTGCTGCTGGAAATGGAAACCCATTAAAACTAGAAACTCCGAACTTCCCCTCCCCCCTCACTGAACCCCCCCCTCCCCACTTCCTCCCGCACCCTACTCCTAACCCTTCAACTGTCAACTTGACAACGAAGCATATGTGTCCTCTGAGGAGTCTGTCGATCCCACCCTTCACCACCCCCTTTCCTCTAAAAGAGAAACAAAACAATAAAGGATATTGTCCCTGCCCGAGAGAGTAGTTCACACAGCCTCTCTTAGGCACGAGCAAGTCTAGTGGGGGGCCCTCCTTGCAGGCGCTGTGCTGCCGATCCGCTCTTTTCTCGCGCCCATATTTCAGTTCTCTTCGCCACTTTTAACTTGTTGCAGTTGGTGTTCATTATCCATTGACGGCGCCGCCGCTCCCAACTCCTCTGCGTTGTTAATAGCCTTAAGGAGCGGGTGATCGCCGTCTGTATCCGCCAGGGATTCTTTGTCAGAGTGATCCGTATGAGTACTGTCTCCTTGGTTCGAGTTCCTGCTAGTGGCCTGGGCCCGCTCCACCTCCTCCTCCTCGGGCAACCTTCTCCTTTGGTATGGGGACCGGGCTGCATGATCCGCACCTGCCTCTTGTTTCTCCCAGTGATTCGCCTCTTCGTTTTTAGTCTCTGCGGTCTAGGCTCCCATCTTGACAGCGAGTCTCCAGGCCGTGTCGCGTTGCTACTTGTCTCGGGTCTCGGCCTAGGGCGTTCTTCTATCCATGCCCAGGCGTCTTCTGGTGTTTGGAACAACTGGGTTGTCTTGAAAGATAACCTTGAGCTTGGCTGGGAAAAGAAGCATGTATTGAGTTCGCATAGCTCTGAGTTTAACTTTTACTGAATCAAAGGTTCTCTGCATCCTCTCTGTACCTCCCTAGAGTAATAAGGGAAAATCATAATTTTGGTGTTGGCCAGTTTGAGTTCTCCCATTCTCTGCGATTCTCTTAATTATGTCTCGATCCTGATAGTTCAAGAATTTGCAATTAGGGGGCGCAGAGGAGCCGCTGGCGGAGGTCTCACATTTGGCATTCTGTGTGCCCATTCAATAAGAAAGCAGGTGGAGAACTTTGCCCCCGGGAGAGATTCTCTTAGCCATGTCATCAGAAAAGCAACTGGGTCGGTGTTCTCCTGTCCTTCTGGTATCCCAATAAAACAAAGAATATTCCTCCTAGCTCTGTTCTCCGCATCATCAACCTTCCAAATCACCTCTCTCATATTGGCTTGGAGCTCCTTCATGTCTGCTTGGGATTTATGTGCCGTGTCCTCCACTTCCGATATACGAGCCTCCGCCTGAGTTACTCGATCTGCGATGTTGCGCACATCCTGTTGGAGAAGAGATACCTCTGATCGTATCTCGGCCATTTTGCCTTCGATGGCCTCTCGCGAGGCATGGATAGCATGAAGGATAGCCCCATTATCCGGTGCGCCTGCACTCTCCCCCTCCGATTCTGTCTGTGCTGGAAGCACCTTGGTGTACTTGTCCATCTTCCCTTGTTTTTGCGTCTTAGGTTCTTTGTCTCTAGCCATTGTCGAGTGTGACAGCTGCGAGCTGTTGTCAGTGCGTCCAAGAGCTATGAGTTCGGACAGTTAATCTATGTGCTTGTTTCGGGTAGGCTGTAGCCTTGAGCAGTGAACAAGGGGAAGGGCTCTTCCTTCTCACTACATAAGCAAAATTCAATGAAAGGTTAGCGGGTGCCCCCTTTTCCTCGGTGGCCGCCCAGCTTTTATCTTGTTAAACACTCTCTGATATCTGTTTCGCTGTTTGGTGATGTCTCCTGTCTGCCTTGTGTATATTACTTCTTTGTCATCATATACCCCTTGTAATCGCCGTTCTGTAGTCTGCATTGGATGCGTTTCCCAGCTCCGCAGCCTCCCCGGAGTTGCCTCAGCTGGGCCCCTCCTCTGCTATACCTCAAATATTCCTGTTACAGACCTCCCCTCGGGTCCAGCCTGCGCTTTTTGCCTGCTTCCTTTGTGATCCACCAGTGTCCCCTCTCCCGCTGTCGTCCAGCATGCTGTGGCCCCAGGGTCTTCTCTTAGCACAGGGAGAGGGCGACCTATTAGGTGTGTTTGCCTCTGCCCCGCCCACTGTGGGGAGTCTTTAAGCGGTCTGCCAGGGAGACACGACAAACAAATCCAGCATGCCCACCATTTTCCTCACTTCTCGTGGCTTCTTTACCCACCTATGGCCACATGGGGTCTGTCACTTCCTATTTACCGCTGGGCAATCTCTCTCAATTGCGCTGGGGTTGGTCACTCCGTTCGGCCTCCACAATTATAAAGAGGTGTTTATTTCGTAGTTCTGCGTACAGCGCGTCCACTCGGTTATCCGCGGCCCTTCTACCGTGTGAAATGCCCCACGTGTCCTCTTAGTGCTCTCCCCGCTCTTAGGGGAGGCTCATCCAGGCCGGCCCCTACATCTGTGGTGGGATTAGTGCCGCGGCTTTCAGTGTTTCCCACTCTCGGGCCTCTGGGTATCTTCAGAGTCGTGAAACCCCCGCAAGCCAGGCTGGCAAGCTCCCGTGTGTGGCCTCCGGGAGTGTCTGCGGCCCGCCTCTACCGCCTAGATAGGCCCGGCGGCCGTGTTGTTAGTTTTAAAATTACTTCCTGCCCCGGGGGGGGCCCCGTGTTCAGCTCGCCTCCCGCTGGGGCCTGTTCTCAGCACTGCATCCTCGCTTCGGCAGGGAGAGGAGGGGGGGGAGCGGCTCCCACTCACCGCGATCAGCTCGACTCCTCCACGCCTTTTCCTCAGTCGGGGCACCTCCGCATATGCGTCGCCGGCTTGGAACCTTCAAGTCCTATCCGTAGTTCCGTCAGCTCCCCGGCGTCACCTAACAACGGGTCTCTGCCGGTCACAGTCCACGGTCAGCCTCCTCTCCGCGATATGCGGGCAACCCTCCAGCAATCACCGGGCTGCCGTCTTGATTCGGGGCTACGCCACTAACTGGTCTCGTCGGCCATCTTAGCGGCCCGTCTCCGTTGCGGTCTAGTTTTTTCCCCCTCTCAGTGCCGAATTCGCTATGGGAACGGCCTCCTCTGCGGGTCTGGAGCATTAGATGCACTCGGCATAAAGAATAAATCGTTGATAGTGGCTGGAAAGCAGGATTATCGTCAGGATCTGTGTCGGGCGATCGGAGCCCCGGCAAATGCGGCTAGTCAGCCATGCTGCTGGCCACGCCCCCCCAGAAGCTTGATTGTTGATTCTTTACTTTCAAAATAAAATGCAAAAACATTTTGCTAAACTACTGTAAAATTTTAGGTACCATTTCTTTGCCGCATTATTTAGTAAAATGTGTTGGTGTATGCGAGTATTTCCCAAAAATATTCATAATGGAAAATCAGTTTAACCAGTTTTAATAAGATTATGGGAAACAAAAAGAAACAAGCATTGTTAAAGCCAGTAGGTCTGAAATTGTTGGTCAGCCTTTTGGGTTTTGTCAATGCATGATTTGTTTTGGCATGGTTTTTGTAAAACCTTATTGGTGTGGGAGCTGCTGGGCCCTCACCATTATAGCAAACACTGGCAAAAGCAAAAATTGTTTTGGTCTCTAAAAGCACACATTGCCATAGTAGTTCCTGGGACTGAACAAAACGACTATGTCGATATGCTCCTTGTGAAAGAACAGAATGCTGTCACTCGCAGTGAAGCTAGCTGATCGACAGAGAGACAGAATTTTAATAAACACAAAAGGTCATGGTTCACGCCAGACCTAATTAGGGGCCCAATTATTAAATAAAGTCTTTGCATAAAGTGCAGATATACGGCTTTCGTGAATTCACAAGACTTTACAGAAGTAGGAGAAGAAATAGTACTCCTAGAAAATATTTGTGAACTGCATTTTAGCATGAGCAAATATGCAGGTGTAGATTTGCTCATGCGAAAATCTGAGTTTTTGCAAGTTCACTTTCCCTCCAGCCACTTTTTTCCCAACCCTGGCAGAAGTTTTATGTCTGCCATTGCCAGGAGTACATTTCCAACCTTTCTCAGTATGGGAAAAGATTAAAGAAGAGTTGGTGAAAACCCTTAAAATGCAAGTTAGTAGATGTGCACAGAATCAGAAGGAGATTCCAACCCTACTATGGAAGGAGCCCTGCCATAATCAGAGAGGCTATTTCAGAGGTCTTATATAATGAGATTGCTGCCATATTTTGTTGCCGCATAACTTGGCACAAAAGGGACATGTGGATTTTGTTACAGGACAAGTAGATTTATGAAGCAACCAGCCCCATGGACAAGTAGATATTTTATTAAATTCCACACCCCTGAGGGACACACATTCTAGGAGCAGCCCAACTTAATGGTTCATTGTACCGACTTTGGTCATGCAGTGTAACAATATCCCAAAAGAAGATTAGAAACACTTGTTATGAAATTAAGATGGGCAATTTAAGACTAGAGTGTATATACACTGCAGACAAGAGCAGGGGTGTGGAATTTAATAAAATATCTACTTGTCCATGGGGCAGGTTGCTTCATAAATCTACTTGTCCTGTAACAAAATCCACATGTCCCTTTTGTGCCATGTAATGCAGCAACAAAATATGGCAGCAATCTCATTATATAAGACGTCTGAAATAGCCTCTCTGATTATGCCAGGGCTCCTTCCATAAGTAGGAGTTTGAATACTATCAATTCCCTTATGTTGCCACGTTTCCACAGATCTACATACTGGGGCTGAAGGTAATGGTAAGCAACAGTTCCAGGGTTGGAATCTCCCTTTTGATTCTGTGCAAATCTACTAACTTGCATGTTTAAGGGTTTTCACCAACTCTTCTTTAATCTTTTCCCATACTGAGAAAGGTTGGAAATTTACTCCTGGCAATGGCAGACATAAAACTTCTGCCAGAGTTGGGGAAAAAAGTGGCTGGAGGGAAAGTGAACTTGTAAAAACTCAGATTTTACGCATGAGCAAAATCTACACCTGCACATTTGCTCATGCTAAAATGCAGTTCACAAATATTTTCTAGGAGTACTATTTCTTGGCCTACTTCTGTTAAGTCTTGTGAATTCACGAAAGCCGTATATCTGCACTTTATGCAAAGACTTTATTTAATAATTGGGCCCCTAATTAGGTCTGGCGTGAACCATGACCTTTTGTGTTTATTAAAATTCTGTCTCTGTCGATCTGCTAGCTTCGCTGTAAGTGACAGCATTCTGTTCTTTCACAAGGAGCATATCGACATAGTCGTTTTGTTCAGTCCCAGGAACTACTATGGCAATGTGTGCTTTTTGAGATGAAAACCATTTTTGCTTTTGCCAGTGTTTGCTATAATGGTGAGGGCCCGGCAGTTCCCACACCAATAAGGTTTTACAAAAACCATGCCAAAACAAGTCGTGCATTGACAAAACCCAAAAGGCTGACCAACAATTTCAGACCTACTGGCTTTAACAATGCTTGTTTATTTTTGTTTCCCATAATCTTATTAAAACTGGTTAAACTGATTTTCCATTATGAATATTTTTGGGAAATACTAGCATACAGCAACACATTTTACTAAATAATGCGGCAAAAAAATGGTACCTAAAACTTTACAGTAGTTAGCGAAATGTTTTTGCATTTTTTTTGCTAAACATTTTATTTTGAAAGCAAAGAATCAACAATCAAGCTTCTGGGGGGGCGTGGCCAGCAGCATGGCTGACTAGCCGCATTTGCCGGGGCTCCGATCGCCCGACACAGATCCTGACGATAATCCTGCTTTCCAGCCACTATCAACGATTTATTCTTTATGCCGAGTGCATCTAATGCTCCAGACTCGCAGAGGAGGCCGTTCCCATAGCGAATTCGGCACTGAGAGGGGAAAAAACTAGACCGCAACGGAGACGGGCCGCTAAGATGACCGACGAGACCCGTTAGTGGCGTAGCCCCGAATCAAGACGGCAGCCCGGTGCTTGCTGGAGGGTTGCCCGTATAACGCGGAGAGGAGGCTGACCGTGGGCTGTGACCGGCAGAGACCCGTTGTTAGGAGACGCCGGGGAGCTGGCGGAACTACGGATAAGACTTGAAGGCTCCATGCCGGCGACGCATATGTGGAGGTGCCCCGACTGAGGAAAAGGCGTGGAGGAGTCGCGGTGAGTGGGAGCCGCTCCCCCCCCCTCTCCCCGCCGAAGCGAGAATGCAGTGCTGAGAATAGGCCCCAGCAAGACGCGAGCTGAACGCGGGGCCCCCCGGGGGAGGAAGTAATTTTAAAACTAACAACACGGCCGCCGGGCCTATCTAGGCGGTAGAGGCGGGCCGCAGACACTCCCGGAGGCCGCACACGGGAGCTTGCCAGACTGGTTTGCGGGGGTTTCACGACTCTGCAGATATCCAGAGGCCCGAGAGTGGGAAACACTGAAAGCCGCGGCACTGATCCCACCACAGATGTAGGGGCCGGCCTGGATGAGCCTCCCCTAAGAGCGGGGAGAGCACTAAGAGGACACCTGGGGCATTTCACACAGAAGAAGGGCCGCGGATAACCGAGTGGACGCGCTGTACGCAGAACTACGAAATAAACACCTCTTTATAATTGTGGAGGCGGAACGGAGTGACCAACCCCAGCGCAATTGAGAGAGATTGCCCAGCGGTAAATAGGAAGTGGCAGACCCCTGTGGCCATAGGTGGGTAAAGAAGCCACGAGAAGTGAGGAAAATGGTGGGCATGCTGGATTTGTTTGTCGTGTCTCCCTGGCAGACCGTTTGGAGACTCCCCACAGTGGGCGGGGCAGAGGCAAACACACCTAATAGGTCGCCCTCTCCCTGTGCTAAGAGAAGACCCTGGGGAAACAGCATGCTAGACGACGGCGGGAGAGGGGACACTGGTGGATCACAAAGGAAGCAGGCAAAATGCGCAGGCTGGTCCCGAGGGGAGGTCTGGAACCGGAATATTTGAGGTATAGCAGAGGAGGGGCCCAGCTGAGGCAACTCCGGGGAGGCTGCGGAGCTGGGAAACACATCCGATGCAGACTACACGACGGCGATTACAAGGTTTATATGATGACAAAGAAGTAATATACACAAGGCAGACAGGAGACATCACCAAACAGCGAAACAGATATCAGAGAGTGTTTAACAAGATAAAAGCCGGGCGGCCGGTGAGGAAAAGCGGACACCCTCTAACAACCTTTCATTGAATTTTGCTTTTGCAGTGAGAAGGAAGAGCCCTTCCCCTTGTCCACCGCTCAAGGCTACATCCTCCCCGAAACAAGCTCATAGATTAACTGTCCGAACTCATAGCTCTTGGACGCACTGACAACAGCTCGCAGCTGTCACACTCGACAATGGCTAGAGACAAAGAACCTAAGACGCAAAAACAAGGGAAGATGGACAAGTACACCAAGGTGCTTCCAGCACAGACAGAATCGGAGGGGGAGAGTGCAGGCGCACCGGATAATGTGGCTATCCTTCAGGCGATCCATGCCTCGCAAGAGGCCATCGAAGGCAAAATAGCCGAGATATGATCAGAGGTATCTCTTCTCCGACAGGATGTGCGCAACATTGCAGATCGAGTAACTCAGGCGGAGGCTCGTATATCGGAAGTGGAGGACACGGCACAATAAATCCCAAGCAGACATCAAGGATCTCCAAGCCAATATGAGAGAGGTGATTTGGAAGGTTGATGATGCGGAGAACAGAGCTAGGAGGAATAATCTTAGTTTTATTGGGAAACCAGAAGGACAGGAGAACACTGACCCAGTTGCTTTTCTAATGACATGGCTAAGAGAAGCTCTCCCGGGGGCAAAGTTCTCCACCTACTTTCTTATTGAACGGGCACACAGAATGCCAATTGTGAGACTTCCGCCAGGGGCTCCTCCGCGCCCCGTAATTGCAAAATTCTTGAACTATCAGGATCGAGACATAATTTTAAGAGAATCACAGAGAATGGGAGAACTCAAACTGGCCAACACCAAAATTATGATTTTCCCTTATTACTCTAGGGAGGTACAGAGGATGCAGAGAACCTTTGATTCCGTAAAAGTTAAACTCAGAGCTATGCGAATTAAATACATGCTCCTTTTCCCAGCCAAGCTCAAGGTTATCTTTCAAGACTCAACCCAGTTTTTCCAAACGCCAGAAGACGCCTGGGCATGGATAGAAGAACGTCCTAGGCCAAGACCCGAGACTAGTAGCAACGCGACACGGCCTGGAGACTCGCTGTCAAGATGGGAGCCTAGACCGCAGAGACTAAGAACGAAGAGGCGAATCACTGGGAGAAACAAGAGGCAGGTGGGGATCATGCAGCCCGGGACCCTATACCGAAGGAGAAGGTTGCGTTCGGAGGAGGAGGTGGAGTGGGCCCAGGCCACTAGCAGGGACTCGAACCAAGGAGACAGTACTCATACGGATCACTCTGACAAAGAATCCCTGGCGGATACAGACGGCGATCACCCGCTCCTTAAGGCTATTAACAACGCAGAGGAGTCGGGTGTGGCGGCGCCGGCAATGGATAATGAACACCAACTGCAACAAGATAAAAGTGGCGAAGAGAACTGAAATATGGGTGCGAGAAAAGAGCGGATCGGCAGCACAGCGCCTGCAAGGAGGCCCCTTCCTAGACTTGCTCGTGCCTAAGACAGGTTGTGTGAACTACTCTCTCGGGCGGGGACAATATCCTTTATTGTTTTGTTTCTCTTTTAGGGGTAAGGGGGTGGTGAAGGGTGGGATCGACAGACTCCTCAGAGGACACATACGCTTCGTTGTCAAGTTGACAGTTGAAGGGTTCGGCGTAGGGTGCGGGAGGAAGTGGGGAGGGGGGTTCAGTGAGGGGGGAGGGGAAGTTCGGAGTTTCTAGTTTTAATGGGTTTCCATTTTCAGCAGCAGTAGGATGTCTCAGGATGCAGAGCCAGGAACAGGGGGAGGGAGGCTGGCAGGGTAGGTACTACTCCTCACTCGAATCACATAAATCTCATACGTAATGCATGACACACCATATACCGTGTTGACATGGAATGTTAACGAATTAGGTAGTAAGATTAAGAGGGGACTAGTAAATAGATACATTAAGAGGACCAAGCCTGATTTGGTCCTCCTACAGTAAACTCATCTCCGAGGTACCCAATGTGCGTTTATAGGGAGGGGGGCCTACGTCACGCTGGCGCGCTCTGGATTTTCTCCTGGGGCACGTGGAGTGGCCATCCTCATTAGGAAAACCCAGCCGTTCCATATAGCTAAGATTTGGGTGGACTCTAGCGGAACTTACACAGCGGTCCGGGGTACGTGGGGACGACGGGAGATTACCCTTGTCGGTGTCTATGCTCCGCTGCGACTGCAGCTCCAGACGTTGAACGCAGTCGCCAAGATACTATTAGACTCAGACTCCTCAACTCCTATTATAGGGGGAGATTTTAATGACGTGGTGAACCCAAGCTTAAATTGATCCCATGCACCGACCAGCACCCATACGCCTACCCCACTTGCGGAGTTTGTGAGATCATTGGGACTGACGGACCTCTGGCGCTCCATTAGATTGTAGTTACCCTTATTTTTCAGGGGCACACAAGACTTTCTCCAGGATTGACTACCTTTTTGCGCCAGCAGGGGAGATTCAGGCTATAGATGAAGCAGAATACCTTGCAAGAGGTATCTCAGATCACTCACCGTTGAAGGTAAAAGTGGGGGGAACGGAACGCAGACAACGATCGGAATGGAGGCTGAACGCGTGGGAGCTGCGCGACGAAACAGTAACAGACGCAATTACTACTGAGACTGAATTGTTTTTCCAAGATAACAAAGGTTCCGTGTTCTTGGAGGCCACCCTGTGGGAGGCCTACAACGCAGTCCTCAGAGGTAGACTGCAGGATATAATAGCATGGAAGCGATGGGAGGAAACGCTACAAATAGAAAACCTAGAAGGAGGCAGCGATGCTCAGACAGATAGAGGTCACACGTAGGGAATTTTGAGCTTTGGTAGACAGAGAAGTCCAAACTCAAATTCAGGCCACGCAACACAGACTATATGAGTCAGGGGATAGAGAAGGGAAACTCCTAGCTTGGCTAAGCCGGAAGGAAAGAGAAGCAAATTGGGTAAACCAGATTGTGGAGGCGGGAGCACGACATACAACGGCACCCGCAATTGCGGCAGCTTTCGCGCGTTACTATACTAACCTCTATGAGGCCCGGCCAATTGTGGATGAAAACAGCATAGGTAATTATCTTGGAGTAATAGATATGCCCACCCTGCAGCGCGAGAATGCGGCGGCCTTGGAGGCAGAGCTCACCCTAGAAGAGGTTCATGCCTCCATTGCTAAACCAAAATCAGAAAAAACTCCAGGCCCCAACGGTCTGCCAGGGGAATTCTTTAAACAAAACAATAACATACTAGCTCCCCGCCTACTAAATATGTTTTTAGCGGCAAAAGATTATGGGGCGTTGCCTCTGGATCTCTGTCAGGCCACTGTGGTGGTCATACCAAAACCGGGCAAGCCCCCAGAGAACTGTGGCTCCTACCGCCCAATCTCGCTCTTAAATGTTGAAACCAAGGTGCTGGCCTCCATACTTGCCACACGGTTATTGACGGTCATCACATCGCTGGTGCATAGAGACCAGTTGGGCTTTATGCCCAAGAGGGCCACACGCCTCAACCTTCGCAGATTAGCAAACTGGCTGGACACGGCGAAAGAGAGAGAGGTCCCCCAAATACTTCTGTCACTCGACACCGAAAAGGCATTCGATACGGTCCACTTTTATGAGACTAGTGCTTGCAAAATTTGGCTTCGGGCGCAACTTTCGGGCATGGATTGATGTATTATACACAAATCCCAGAGCCAGAGTCTGGGGTCAATGGAGTTAAATCAGCCGATTTTCCCATCCGGCGAGGAACCAGGCAGGGCTGCCCGCTGTCCCCCCTGCTCTTTGCATTTGTCCTAGAACCACTAGCATGTTTGATCAGAACACACCCAGATATTAAAGGGTTCCAGGATCCCGAGGGGCAGTTGATGGATGAAAATCTCGCTGTACGCAGATGACATCCTACTGTATATATCCAGCCCCTATACGTCACTCCCAATCATATTTAACCTAGTGGAAGAATATGGCAGGCAGGCAGGATAAAGATTAACTGGGGGAAGTCCAATATATACCCCATCGGGGGTTATATCGACATGCATCCTGTGCCGGTGCGTCTTCTCGTGGCGGAAGATGGCTTTAAATATCTAGGACTTTTCATCTCCACAAGTGTGACAGACTGCCTCACCCACAACATTCAGCACGTCCTAGCAGAATTCTGGGAAGACGTGGTCTGGTGGCGACGCCTTCATTTGACACTACTTGGAAGAGCCGCCATGTTTAAAATGGTCACGCTACCTAAGTTATTGTATATCCTCCAAAATACATATTGCAAAATACCGGAGGTAATTTTTAGGGCGATAAACAATGAAGTGCGAACATTACTATGGGGCGGAGGTCACCCTCGAGTAGCGCTACAAACGCTTCAACGCAGCCAATATAATGGGGGAATTGCACTGCCGGATATCCGGGCGTACTATAGAGCGTCACACCTTACAGTCATTAATGAATGGGGGCATACGCCCAGAGATCATCTCACATACGCCCTGCAGAGACTCCAATTTCAAAAACACTCCCACCTACACTATATATATATATATGGGGGCCACGGAGCGAGGAGCCTGTTGCCAGCAACACAGAGGGTGATTGAGGTATGGAGGGAAGCTGAACGTCAGATGAAATGGGAAAAAAGACTAACCAGGTCTACACCCCTATGGGAGGGTAAATGACTGCCTGAACTTGCGAAATTACAGGGGTTTAAAGGATGGGACACAATCGGGATCACCATGCTGGGAGATATCATAAGGCAGGGCAACCTGATAACCTTTGCAGATCTCCAAACGGAATATAACCTAACGGATAAGCAACATTATAAATACATTCAACTCCGACATGCTTGGCAAATGCAAAAACCCGACATTACAGATATTCCTGAATATGCCCCACTAGAAGGCCGGCTGCTACAGGAAGAGATACTAGAGAAAGCGGTCTCCTGGACCTATAAAACCCTATTAAATAATATGCCTGATATCTTATTAACACTTAGAAGCAAATGGGAGGACCCAATAGGTACACTGGAGGACATAGACTGGGAGACGGCCCTAATGAACCTAGAGAAGTGGCAATTAAGCTTCGGCTGCGACTGGTACAGTTTAAAATATTACTCAGGGTGTATTACGATAGGGCGAGACTCCACGCGATGGGCAGAGCAGAGACGCCAGATTGCCTGCGTTGTAAAACAGAGCGTGGATCCTTCACACACACTTTATGGGAGTGCCAACCAATACATAGATATTGGAAACGGATAATACAAGAACTGAATAACATACTAGAAACACAAATCACGATAGACCCCAAGTATGTTCTTCTAGGCATTCATACAGACGTTGACATCCCTAGATATAATTTTTTGTTAAGTAACTTAGGACTCGTAATAGCAAAGCGAGACATAGCCAGATACTGGGGGAGAGCAGACCTCCCCACCATGAAAGAGTGGCGGATTGGTATGGATATGTACATGGGAGCAGAAAAAACGGTATATAAAGCAAGGGGGTGCCTGAGAAAGTTCCGGAAAGTCTGGCAGCCATGGCTGAGCTATTACAATCTAGAGATGGAAGATGAGGAAACAGACGCAACATAATCCACACAATGGCGCCGTGACGGCGGAGGGTTTACTATTTCAGAACCCACGAACATTTGGGGGACATTGGACACACCTAATGCGGGGGGAGAAAGTAACACTGGGGCCATGAAGAAGTGCAATGGCGTAAACTCTGTATCCTTAGCAATTATGACTGTTACTTATTGTAATGGATGGATGTTATGTGAGATATACCTGCTGGCTATTTTGTTGTTCTTTCAAAAAATAAAAATATTTAAAAAAAACAATCAAGCTTCTGCAAATATCTGCATCTAATCAGAGAGCATTCTGGCAGCATTATACATAGCCTAATTTTGCTAAACATTGAAAACGTGTGTACACATTTTTTTACTGGAACCACTGTCAGTAGTGCAGTCTGAGCTTACAACATTTACTTACAGCGCTCACCCTAATAATAAAGGCTTTGCATTAATGAACCATAAATAAAAGTTTGAACAGCATTAACACATGGACACAAATATTTCCTTAACTGCAGGCAATGCCTTTCCCTGATCCATAATGTGGTACTGTAAACTGGCACCCAAAGGGTTTATGCTGTAGGGGGTTGGGCATACTTGTCCCAAGGACAAAATACACATGAAAACTTGGTGCCCTTGACCCCAAACAATATGTCCCGGGCGTCGGGCTATAGGAATTCCACATCCCTGGTCCCTAGTAGTGTCTACTGAGAAAATCTGTTTGCTTAGGGTATGTTCCAGCGCTATCTTATTACCTGGTGGATTGCAGTGTAAACATATACAAATTAAACTTTACAGGCATTCACTGTGTTCCTTAGTAAGAGATTACTCCGTTTATACGATTAGTGGTAAAGGCTCTCGCTGGGTACACAATTTTTTTTTCCACAATAAAAACATAAGTAATCCTGTGGTTTCATACTTACTCTTTCACTCCTTTCAGTAACAGTCTTACATTAAGTCTCTTAACTATTGTAAAGATGGTTTCTCACTAGGGTTTTCTACGAGCTCCCCTGCCCCCGTCCTTTAATACAGCTACATCAATGCCATGTTCAAAAATCAACAAAGCTGCTTATGCAGGGTGAAACTGCATGAGGGGTGGGGCTTTGTGAAGTCCGGTAGACCCTTGGAGGAGCAGTGGGATATGGTAAAGTGACACCTCCCTTGAAGCCTCGGCGACCACCCAGTATTATGCCAGTCGTTTCTGAGCACGATGGAGCGCCCATGTGGAGAGGCACCCTGCGCTTGAAGGGTCCAGTGACATCCATGATCCTCTGTCAACGACAGCAGAGGGACCATGTAGAGTGGTGCCTTACCGATGGCTGTGTGGCGCTACCCTCCAGGTAGGACCCAGAGCCTGGTGAGAATGTAGCTGAAGACTGAGCAGCGAGGTGTGCTAGCCCTATTCGTATACTCTGTGGATTGACAAGGCTATCTTTTAGAAAGCTGTGAACACAGAGAAACCTTGCGGCACCGCAGATGATGGAGTAATGTGGGCCGGACATAGACGCACCAACAGCTGATGAGCAGGCTACAACTAATCAGGAATTTCCCCTTGGGGATAGTTTAAGACTGCGGTAACCCAATAAAGAATTGTCACAAATCAAAAGGCCAAAATATTGCACCATTATTAGATTGCCACATCGGGTTAAAATATGAACCTGAATACTCTTGGTTGTGGGTACTACACTGCGAGGATAGTGGTGCCCAACTTTATAGTGAGCTTGAGTTGGAGACTAAGGTGGTCTGAGTTGCTGTCTGTTGCTTCATGGTGCTGTGGCCTGCGACATACTGTGTTCCACACAGATTATCCTGCAGTTAGCATTTCAATACACTAAAACGTGCATGAGCACAAGCAGAGATGTGACCACAGCTGACCTGCTATCCGCTATTAAGGATTCAAGAGCTGCTCTTGAGCAGAAAATAGATCTGGCTACCCTGAAATTAATTTGGTATGCGTTGACGTTAGGTTGTGGAGAGACCAAAGCTTCTAAAGAATCAATGAACCCAACCCCCTTGTTGCCAAAATGGTTGAAATGCTGTCTGTTATCAGACTCCAGTAGGTTATTCGAACCCTATTGGCAGAAGGGAGATGAAGACAAAACAAATAGTGTTTCATGGCCTCACCTCCCCACCCCCTCCCCCCTCCGAAAAAAGCAGAGGGCCAGTCAGCTGTGTTATACTTGGACGACTAGAGCCTGAGTACCCTACAGCCGATGGGACTTTCAAAATTGTCTTTAATCGAAAGTACCTGTAGAGCACTGGCCCTAGTGACTAGCGGTGAAGCACCAACCTGTGCAATTATTTCCCGCTTCCTAAACATTCGAGACTGATGTGATAGTGCAGTCCATGCATGGCGGTAACACAATTCAGCATGAGGCGCTTGCAATCAAAGTATTCTGTGACTGTACACTGATGGTACAGTGACAAAAGAAATCTTTAGTGGCAGTGAAGAGTATACTACGGGACGTGGGCCTCAAATACATGCTACTATATTCTACCAAATTGAGGGTTGTTAAAGATTGAAAGTAAAACTACTTCCCTTCACCTGAGACAACATGGGACTGGCTGAAGGGCTGAGAGATGCCCCACTGGGCCCTGAGGGACGACTCAGCCAAGAGAATATCCTAGAGAGAGCCACAGCGAGCCATCTGTCAGAAACGAGACCGATGATGCAGCTTTGTATTTGTGTGCAAGGTGGATGTGCTGAACAATGGTACTTTGAGTCATCGAGAGAATCTGTACATACAAGGGACACAATGCTGAAGATCCCTGCTAATAATGTTGATACTATTAAACGTGCAGGGTGGCATCGCCTCACCTTAGAGGGGTAAAACTGGAGAGGGGCTACGGTTTCTCTTCTGTCTCCAGTAACATTGGTGCTGACATGATTGGGCACTCCAAGGATATGCTGGATGCCTTGTTGGCACTTGGAGAGCTCTTTGCAGTATGGATTAACTTTCTGTCACTGCTGGAGGCCGGGTTCTGCTATTTTTTTATTTGTTTTGTTCGAATGGGGTTGGAGTTTGGGTTTAGTGAATATACGGATAAGTGTCCATGAGGTTTTTAAAGCTTGTATGACCTATACCCAGGGAGGATGCCATTTATGTATGGAACTGTTGCCTGGTATTTGTTATAGTTCAAGATGGATTTTGACGACCGGTGAGAGTTGCTATGCCCCAAATGCAGTGAAAGATTAAAGAGCATGATACATAGGATGCCTCTGCCAACTCTCCTACCGCTGTCTGAATAGAAACAGCTACTCAACATGCTGAAACCAATTAGAATACTAACATAGAATTTACAGGGCATTAGCAATTATATTTAACACTGTAAGACACACTAGTTTATAAAACGTCATGCCAGAGATATTGCATTCCCTCAAGAGATGAATATACAGGATCATTCCCAATTGGTTTATTGCATGTGCCGGCAGACAACGGGCTCATGCGCGAGCTACTGTGAGTGTGTATTTTTTGCTAATTTTATCTGTATTTATCCATATTTATTTTGGGTTTTCTGGAAACATGAAGCTGAAATTAATATATTTCCAAATTTATTTTACTGGTAAATATGCACTCATGCTTGAATGCGTATCAGGTTTCAATGCTGTAAACACCCACAGAAGATAAAACAAAACGCATATAAGAAAATATGCAAATTTCATTATCAACCTTGTGCATATCTACTGCTGTTAAAGCCTCTTTACTAAAATTCCTTTCTTTTTTAGCCCCCTTACCTATCAATCCACACAGCTATTGGCCTGGCAGTCATGGCAGACAGTATTTAGAATTACCTAAAAGCAACCCAATTTCCGTTTTTATCTACATTTAAAAATAAATACAGACCAGAAAATAAAAGTTTTCTGTCTGTATTTATCTGTAAAAATCAATAAAAACGGAAAACAGGGAGCCTCAATTATAACACTATTTTGCCAAAACCTATTGGAGTGTTTCCTCAGTGTACCTTAAAGCGATACACACATCATATTATTTAAGTATTTTCTACTCTGCACTTTAATTGTTTACTGCGTGCCTAGGGTTTTGTTCTGATACACACATTGGATTTGGATTGTTTTGTCAGGGAAGTATTATTTTCTATCATGTTGTTATTATTCATTGCGCTTTAACTCTAAACCAGTCATGTGCGCACAAACATTTTCTCTCACTCCACTCCTGCCTTTCTTACTGTTTCCTCGGGAGCCACAAATGAAGTGGCAATAGTGGAAGGAGTACTCTATGAATTACATCTTGTCTATTGAAGAAGAAAGCTCAAAATAATTTTGTGCATCAAGAAAGAAAAAAATTCTATTACATAGTTTAGGTCTCGAGGAATTAGGAGTGTATGGTCAAATAGAGAATTAAGATATTGTTTCCCTCGTAAAGAAAAATTAACTTTCTAAATTGTGCCAAAGTAGCTACATTGTCCTCTAACAGAGATAAGGAGATGTCGGTGTGTAGTGTCTAATAGTAGAATGACCAAAAGTAAGGAAACTAGAACCGTTAATGAAAATAATAATTTGAAAAATAGCGAGAAAGGGAAATATGACAAGGGTTGGGTATTGGCAGTATGGGCAGAAGCAGATAGAGGTGCACTCCCTCACATTACTTGTCTAGCAATTTTAATGCTAGTACTGAAACCAGGTAGGCACCCAAAAGACCGCCATTCTCATAGACCCCTATATGTTATAAACAAAATAATGACATTATTAGCAAAGCAATTGCGGAAAGACGTGAGGGCCATGCACAACTTGTACACTGAAATCAACCAGGATTTGTTCCGGGTAGAAGTACAGTTACTAACTTGCATAGATTAACCCATGTGTGGCATTTTCTCTACATTGACAAGGCAGAATATGCAGTAGCATCCCTTGCCATTGAAGCATTTTTTCAGAGCCAAGAGGTCCTGATCGAGGCATTGGAGCAGTAGAATTTCAGGCTCAAATTCACAAGTTTGCTAAAACTACTATGCTTTCAAGTATCAGCCAAGATGAAAACTAATGGAGCTGTCTTGGAGACTGTCGTAGAACAAAACCAGGCTGTCTATTGTCCCTACTCCTACTTCCACTGGCTAAAGAACCCTTGTCAGTAATACTAAGGAGTGAAATGTTGGAGTGGGTTATCTGTGTGGGTGATGTAGCTCATGTAATATATCTCTACACTGCTAATATCTACACAACCGATGAGGTCTATCTCTGTGTTAGTAGTTGTGTTGTAGGAGTTCTCGTAACTATCTGGTCCCAAAACTAATTGGAGCAAGTACTGTCTATTCTTGTTGGGAGCTTTGGCCTGAGTAGAGGAGTGTTTGCTCTTGACACTGGACATGCAGTGGCAGGATTGGGCCTCATGATATTTCAGGATCCACGTTAGGTAGGGCTGTATATTGTAAAACGATAAGTAGTAGATGGTAACGTAAGTCAGTCTCTATATGGACCACATTGCCTTTATACTTGATAGGCTTGGTGACACTGGTCAAGATGCTGGTGCTGCCTTTAAGCCCTACAGGGCCCGGTGAGCTTTATTCAGAGTACCCTAATTGGCAAACTCTAAAGTATGATTTCCTCTTAAATCTAGCTAGCTCACAACCAAGCATCAAGTTGGCCATTCTCAAACTACATTATGATCAAAGGGACCTGGCTCTCCCAGATAACTAGTCTTCTTACATTTCTGCTGAACTTCAACACTACTTGTAATGGTTGAGCATCAAACCTAAAAGCAAGAGATTGGGGGGGCGTGCCCAGCAACATGGGCGAGTAGCCGCGTTTGCCGTAGGCTCCGGTGGCCCGAACACATTCCTGCACGAAATCCTGCCTTCACATCGCCATCCGACTAGGAAACCTGCACCCACTCATTAAGGGGAGCGTGCCGAGGACGGCAAGGCTGGCGGAATACCAGACCACACACCGGAGCCCCTTATGGCGTAACGAGAATGATGCCGAGTTGGAGGCCAGCTACCTAAAATGGGGGCGACCTGAGGCCGATTCCGCCCGCACTAGAGAGGTGAGCGAGTGAGTTGGACACCCGAGCGGCGTCCTCAGTACTATCAGTGGGGACACAGAGTCGAGCTTCGTGCCCGGCCGAGCCGCGCTACTTCCGCCCCTTAATTTGCCCCTCAGCCACACCAAAGAGGGTTAAGGTGCTGCCACGGCCCGCGCATGTGACGGGGGCTGCATGGCTGATTGTGGGCCGAAGGGGCAGAGGACCACCGACGGTCCTCACAAGGCACCGCAGGCGACAGGGGCTGCGCTGCCGGGGCAGCTCGGGAGGGCGGCTGACTACCGTAGACCAACGCTGAGCTGTGCAATGGGCCTGGTAAACGGACAAGGAGGCGACCGGCCAGCCGCGCGGGAGAGAAGACCCTAAACCCGGCTGAGATTGCTGAGGAACGAGTGGCCTTGTCGGTGGCGGTCTATCGGCCCCGAGGGGGAGAGCCGCGGGCCTACCTGTGCCCTGCGGGTGACGAGCAGAGGATCGGTTGAGTTGGAGGCAGACGGGCTGAGTGTGGGCCTGAATCTGGCAGCACGTGGGGACTGAAGGAGATCCTGAGAGGAGAGACCTCCATGCACAGTGAGTCTTGGGGATTTCCCCCTTTGTCCCCCCTTACTCACACACACACACACACACAAGTTCCTGGGGTGCAGTGGAGGTGGAGACACCCTGAGAGGGGCCCAGCGGGAGGAGACGCCCCATCTAACTGGGCAGACACTGGGGTACCGATCACTGCACTCTGCGGGAAGACTCAGGAGGCGACTCCACTGGAATATATGTCGATACTACGCAAACCATTTATTAGCATGCTTTTAGTGCGATGTTTTTACATCGCAAATACCATTACTTCGCATGTTTTTACTGCGAATGCTTTTAGTTCGCAAATGCATAGTAATCTACTGAAAATGCTTTTGCTCCGCAGAAAATTACTTTGCATACCACTACAACTTGTTTTTTGCTCCTTTTAAATTTATATTTTTCCCAAATAGCAGCAGGGGTAATAATTTAATTCACACAGAGAGTGGGGGAGTCATCGCATACCAGGGCCGGCAGCAGGGGTAATCCATTCACGCCCGTTCTGCCCGCGCAACCAGTCAGCCCCGTTGCTCTCTGCCCAGGCACCCGGCAGTATTCACTTGGGTCGTCCTTCCGGATTCTCTCTCTCTTCTCCTCCTCATCCTCCCTCTCAATTAATACTCAATTATTTTTCTGCATATCTCGCTTAATACTCAATTCTATTTGCGAAGTAACGGTATACCGTTGGTAAATATTTAATGCACACAGAGTGTTGGAGTCATCGCATCCCAGTTCCGGCAGCAGGAGTAATAATTAATGCACACAGAGAGTGGGGGAGTCATCGCATCCCAGGGCCAGCAGCAGGGGTAATCCAGTAACGCCCGTTCTGCCTGCGCAACCAGTCAGCCCCGGAGGTCTCTGCCCAGGCACCCGGAAGCAGTCACTTGGCTCGTCCTTCCGGATTCTCTGTCTTCTCCTCATCATCCGCCCTCTCAATTATTACTCAAGTATTTTTCCTTCATATTTCTCTTAATACTCATTTGTATTTCCGTAGTAAGCAGGGGTAATCCTTTCAGTACTCAAGTATATGTCGCTTTATACTCCATTGTATTTGCGAAGTAACGGTATGCGTACTAGAAACATGCGAAGAAAAAGCATGCGTTATAACAGTAAATGCGAAGTAAAAGCATCCGTAATAAAAGTTCCTGCGCAGTAAAAGATGCGTAGAAATGTAAATTCGTAGAAGTGGACGTGTAGTAATGGTAGATTACCCTCCAACGACATGAGACAGGAGCCCTGATACAGGGCTTGAGCCCCGCTGCTGCACTGTGCCAGGACATTTTCAGTGCCCACGAGGAGGCACATAGGTCTCCGACTAATAGAGTGAACTGAGTTGGGGAAAGAATTCAGGGCACAGGCAACGCTCCCCGATAAGGACAGAGGTCTGGGCACCCCAGGGGCTCACAGTGGCCTACTGGGAACACCGATGTGCCCCAAGCGACAGTGATACCCATACTGGGGTAGACGACCAGCGGAGCACAAGTCCTGGGCTAGGCTGCAGCAGAGGAAGACGTACCCCTGGGCACCCGACATAGCCCGAGCCATGACCCGCGGGTCCCCCTGTAGCCCCACAAAGAGAACCAACCCATTGGGGGCCTCTGAGTTCTGAATCGCAAGCAGGCAAGATGACGGGCACCACAAAAACCCTAACACTTCCACAGCCAGATAGGTGGGTTGGTGCCTGGAATCACTCTACTGAGCCACACAACGTTAAGTTGCAGTACCTCCACAGGTGACGCTCCGACAAAACCACCCTCAATGGCCAGAGATAAGCAGCCGAGACCCCCAAAACAGGGAAAAATGGACATATATGTGAAGGTCATGGCCCTTTCACTCTGAGCGGAAGGGGAGAATCCACCCCTGCCAGATAATGCGACCCTCCTGCAGGTGATACAGTCCTCCAGAGACTCTGTAAGGGAGAATAGCTGAGGTTTGATCTGAGGTAACCCTACTACGCCAGGACCTATGCAATGTATCCGAGAACGTGACGCAGGCGGAACATTGCATATCGGAGGTAGAAGACGTGTCTCGCACCCTGCACGAGAAAGTTACAAGCTTTGGACCTTCTTGAAGGAGGTCGCCTGGAAAGTGGACGATGCGGAAAATCGAGCGTGCAGGAACAATCTACGCTTCATATGCTTTCCGGAGGGAACGGAGGATCACACGCGTGACCCTTCCTGGATAAGTGGCTCAGAGACTCCCTCCCAATGGCACAGTTTTCTTCTTGTTTTGTAACTGAACGAGCCCACAGGATGCCCAGTTTCAGACCACCAGAAGGAGCACCCCCACAGCCTCTAATTGCTTGCTATCTAAACTACCAGGACCGTGACCTGATACTCCGGGAGATGAGACGAATCGGAGAGGTCAGGCATGCCAATGCCAAAATAATGGGCTTCCCGGACTACTCCCAGGAAGTCGAGAAGCATCGGCGAACCTTCGACTCATTCAAAACAAAACTGCAAACCCTCCACATCCAATACATGCTGCTTTTCCCAGCAAAAATCAATGTTATCTTTGAGGGTAAATTCTTCTTCTTTCTGACGCCGGAGGAGGCATGGACCTGGATAGAGGAACGCCCTCCCCTGAGATGCAGAAACGAATCAGCGGGGTCCTCCCACTCGGGCATGCAGACGGGCACTCGGCCCAGACCACGGAGAGAGAAAATGAGCCGCCGATCAGGCCAGATGAACAAGAAACGTGTAGATACACCCCTTCGACCAGAAGGGCGCCCGCGGAAGCAGCCCAAACCTCGGATATAGAAGACAGACTGCCACAGACAACAAACAGGAGGAAACAACCTAGGGGCATAGGCAGAGGACAAACTACTTCAGACCCATCAGAACGGGAACATTCAGTAGAAACGGACAGAGACCAGCCACTCCTACAAAAGTTCACCTGCATGAAGGACCCTCCCACCAGACAGTGCACGAGGGAGGCGAGGAAGGATGAGATGCATGGGCCCGTCAGAGGCTGAAGGACATTGACCGCACTAAGTGCCCCCTGATACTTAAACGTCACTTCCAGTGGGTGTCTAGTTTAGTGTTCAGTAAACACTTCTTTTTTGGGTTTCTTTTAAGGGGAGGGTTTGAAAGGGGAGGGATACAGACCTCTGAGGTGTAGTCTACAACACGGTTGTCATGGTGACAGTTGGGGAAAAGTGTGTGGGCAGTGGGATAGAAATGGGGAGGGGAGGGTTTGAGCAGGGACCTGAGATTCAGGGCCAAGCAAGGAGGGGACAGTTCATTGTTTAAAGTTGAGCGAGCAGACAGTGGAATCAAACACAGAGATGTGAGTCCTCATTTCCGGCACTATGTGGTCACGAAACACCACAAGGTGCTTTATCACACACGCACAGGGTGAGTGGGGATACTCCTTAATGACATGAAATGTCAACGGTCTCGGACACAAGATCAAGAGGGGGCTGTTGCCAAATATCTCCAAAAGACACACCTCCGGGGTACACAATGCGCTTTTCTAGGGAGAGGTGCATATACAACTCTCGCACATGCCTGATTCTCCTCTGGATCCAGAGGGGTCGCCATTCTAATTAAAAAGACTCCCCCTTCCATACCAATAAAACCTGGATAGATCCCAATGGTACATTCGTCGCAGTCCAGGGGATGTGGCTCCAAAGGGAATTCACCTCAGTCAGTGTTTATGCACCTCCACGACTGCAAAAACAAACGCATGACAAGGTAGCAGAGATATTGTTGGAGTCCGACTCCTTGACGCACATAGTGGGAGGGGACTTTAATGACGTAGTGGATCCACACATAGACCGCACGAGTGTGACGCACGGACAATGTGGAGGGGGGGGTCCCAACTTTGGCTGGGTTTCTACATACACTGGGCCCGACCGACCTTTGGCACCAACAGCACCCTAATGACCACGTATACTCGTACCTTCAGGTGCACATAAGGTATTCTCTAGGCCCGACTATCTCCTCGCTCTGGCGAGTGAGATAACCCTACTATGCCGAAAAAGCAGAATACCTGGCGAGGGGATTGTTAGACCACTATCCCCTTTGGCTTACAGCGGGAGGACGACCTTGCAGACTGGGTGGGATCTACGAGACGAGGTGGTAGCCCGCGAAATCAGAGTAGACTCCGAGCTATACTTCCACAAAAACAAGGACTCCGTGTCCTCAGCGGTTGTCCTGTGGGAGGCTTACAAAATCGTGCTCCGAGACAGGGCACAAAACAGAAAAAGAGCTTACCCTGGAAAAAGTCACGACAGCAATAGGTAAACAAAAATCCGTGAGAACCCCGGGTCCCAATGGACTGCTGGCAGAATTTTTTAAGGCAAACGCTGGACTGCTGAGTCCACACCTATTAAAGATGTTCCTGGCGGCTCAGGCAGAGGGAACACTCCCAACGGATCTCCGTAATGCCACCATGGTGGTTATCCACAAAGCAGGGAAGCTTGCTACGGACTGTGGGCCTGTCGGCCGATCTCGCTACTAAATGTGGAAACGAAAATATTGGCCACTATCCTGGCCACACGGCTACTGCCGGTTATTTCCTCCCTCATCCATGACGACCAGTCCGGATTCATGCCGAAGAGGTCAACGAGATTTAACCTCAGTCGGCTAGCTATCCGGCTAGACATTGTAAAAGACAAAGCCATCCCCCTTACGTTCCTATCCCTTGATGGCCAGAAGGCATTTGATGCTGTCCAATGGCTGTTTGAGACACCTCCCGAGCGACCACCCAACATATGCCCTGGAAAGGCTCCAGTTCCAAACCCATACCTATCTCCATTACATTTACGGGGGCAGGGCAGTTGGACAATTACTGCTGGCTACCCAGAGGACGTTAGATGCTTGGCGGGGGGCAGAACGACAAATGAGGTGGGACAAAAGACTCACTAGGAAAACCCCACTGTGGGAGGGAACACGCCTGCCAGAACCTGGGAAGCTACAGGGATTTGGACCTTGGGACGTGTTCGGGATATCCAGGCTGTGCGACCTTTTGGAGGAGGGATCCCTGATTTTCTTCAGCTCACTCCAACGTGAGTACCAGCTGAGTGACACCCAACGGTACAAATATTTGCAATTACAGCATGCATGGAGCGCAGAGAGAATAGACGCGTCTGACATTTCTGAGTATGCAACCCTGGAGAGGAGGCTACTTCAAGGAGAAATACCAGACAAAGCCGTCTCGTGGGCATACAAAACTCTAATAAATAACATCCCGGACAGTTAGAAGGCCCTCCGGACCCAATGGGAAACTACCACCGGGCAACTGGACAACATTGACTGGGAGGCCGCACTAATGCACCCGAGAGAGGTGGCCATTAAATTAAGGCTGCGACTGATACAATTTAAGATCTTACACAGGGTGTACTTTGATAGGGCCCACCCGATTGTCTCCGTTGTAAGATGGAGAGAGGGACATATATCCACACGTTATGGGAGTGCCCCCACAGACAGTCATACTGGACCACAATATTAGAGGAACTCGGCAAAGTAGTGGGGGCGCAGCTGCCAATGGATCCTAAATGCGCCCTGTTAGACATACCCTCAGAGGTTGACGTCCCCCGGCACAAACTCCTGCTGTGTAACCTAGGGCTGGTAGTTGCCAAGAGGGTCATTGCCAAATACTTGGGAGCCCCAAACCCCCCCCACAGTGACCGAATGGAGAATACGCATGGTCCTTTACATGGGGGCAGAGATGGTAACATATAGGGCAAGAGGGTGCCCGAAGAAGTTCTGTAAGATTTGGAGCCCCTGGCTGAGATACTATGGGCTGGAGATGGGTGGAGAGACCCATGAGCCCCGGCCACCAACTGTAGAGTAGGAAACTAAACGGTATGTGGAATTTTTTCATCCAAGTGCACAGCGTGTTTGTATCGAATATGGGATGCTGTCTTGTGGTAGCTATGCCAGTCTCAACTTGTAATTGTTCTACTGCTGATTTGATTCAATGTACTATTGCTTTACGATGCTCTTCGATCTTAATGCAAAGTTATGCACCGTACTGTTTCCCAAAACTGTATCAATAAAAACATTTAAAAAAAAAATAAAAGCAAGAGGTTACTGCTAGCCGGGTATCATGGTCATGAAATTTTGACCACATCGTTTATGTTGCTTGAAGTGCCCCGCAAAGGTCCACACTTGATAATGTTGCTATCCCAGGTGTGGGAAAGGATTACAAAGAAGGTAACAAAGCACACACCTTTTTACACAGACACAGATGTCTGGGGATTGCCCCTCTTTACCAAAATAGCAGAGTATTGTCTGGTAATGGATCTGAGATAACTGTAGACAGGTGAGCGATATGTATAATGATGATAGGTTCCAAACTTTTGAAGAGGCGAAATAAGGTTTAAGGGTTACCTGGGAAAAAATTTCATATGCTGCTCAGCAGGGACAGCACTATTCACATTGAGCCACTTTCTAGGCGGACTTTCAGCTACCCTGAAATTACTCTGCTCTCTAATGAACCGAATTGAGAATTGGAGGGCGATGTGAGGTACACCTAGGCGAACGTATGGTTGATGTGGAGTGGTGCAAGGTACTAGTATACACTGAAGTGGTGTCAAGTAATGCTCACTTTCAATATGTTTGAAATTTTACATAGAAAATGCTACGTTTGGCTATATTGAATAAAATCTACCTGAACAGGGCGTATAGCTGTGTTAGATGTTCTGAGGCGAAAACAGACTACATCAGGGATGTGGAATTTAATAAAATATCTACTTCTCCATGGGGCAGGTTGCTTCATAAATCTACTTGTCCGGTAACAAAATCCACTTGTCCCTTTTGTGCCATGTAATGTGGGGACGAATTATGGCAGCAATCTCATTATATAAGAGCCCTGATGTAGCCTTTTTAGGTCGAGCCTAGCGCAGCGCGCATGCGCTGCTCTATGGGAGGCTTCTTGTGAGCACTCCAAACTTCTCCGTGTGTCTAGGACTTCCCCCACGCATTAGGTTGGTTGTGGCCTGTGTCATTTATTTTTCGTATCCTGCAAATGGCTAAAGGCGGGCGCATGTCCCACCTCTTTAGCAAATGTTCACTCCCACAGCGTTTTGCTTGTGGGAGCGAGCAGCGGCGCGCAGGGTGGCAGCTGCATTCCTTACATTCCTTGAAGTGCGCGCGCACCACTCGCGGTCGTCTTGTTTTTCTCGCGATGCTGTGCTGCCGTGGTATTTTTATTTTTAAAGCGCTCCTTTACCTTCGGGTCGAGTTTGCGCTATATAAAAACTGCAACAAAAAAAGTGTGATGTAACTAGTGCAGGCAGGTGTGCTGTTACTGGTGCAGACTGGACTTGCGGTCCCCGACTCTGTTACCTTTTGGCTACGCTTTCACTAATGCGGCCAGATGGACTGCACTGCAGCAGGGTATGTTGTCACTCGTGAAAACCGGCTATGCTGTTATCGGCACAGGCAGTGCGCGAACAGGCTGTTGTCACTGGAGGTGGAGGACTGTGGTGTTAATGGCGCAGACAGGCAGCAGTAACAATTGCGTGCCTGTAGAGGTCCCCTTCAAGTTAGTGCTGCAGTCTCCTGAAGTCCCCCTCCCCCTTGCCTGGGAGGAGTCTGGGAGCAGACACTGTAGGGGGAGGAGATAGGGAGACAGGCAGAGAGAGCGCCACAGACATGGCTCCCGCATCCTCCAGGGTGCTCCCGGCAGACTGTTCCGTACATGTTAGTGCTCCATGTCTGTGACCGCATCGCTTCTGTTTTTGTCTCTGCCTGTAACTGCTTCCAGTCTGTAACTGCCCCTGCCTGCGATTGTTCGTTGACTGTAACTGGTCTCAAGCTGTGTGTGCGCTCTGTAACTGCTGCACACATGAGCCTGCGAATGCTTCCTGTCCGACTGTTTCTTGTCTGGGCCTGGTCCCCATCCCTGTGTGGGATTCTTTCATGTGTGTGCCTGGGCCCTACATCTTGTCTGTGATTCTTCCATGTGCCTGATACCCTCCCGCGGTGTCATCCTGTTAGTAACTGCTCCCCAGTTGTGACTGCTCCCTACTTGCGAGAGACTGCCCCCCAGCCGTGGCAGCTGTATGTCTGTAACGCTCCTACCCTGTTACTGCTCTGACTGCGAACCCTCCCTTTGCCCCCAAGTACTCCCTGTTAGTGACTGCTCCCTATCAGGCAGTGGCTGTTTCTTTTGATTGTTCCCTGAACGCCTGTGCCTTTTCCCTGCTTGTGTATGCTACTCTTCCCTCTCATAGCGTGCTCCCTGTGTAAGTGCAACCTGGCTCTGACTACCCCAGAGTGACTGTCGCCTGCTTAGCTCGGATTGTGACTTTTCTCGCCTGAACAACCCTCCTTCATCTGCCCCTCTTCTAGAGCCTGCTGCCTGCGTAACCCTCAAGCCCGGAGCCTGAGACGCCTTCACACGCAGAGCCTGCTGCCTGCGGGACCCTCACTCTCAGAAACTGCTTGCTGCCTGCGGAGCCCTCTCAACCTCACGCCCTGTATTTTGCACTTGCCCAAGCTCAAACGTGCTTATGTTGCTCGCCCGCCCCAAAGGCGAGACCTATTGGCTATGCCAATGCTTGTTGATTATGCCAGGGCTCATACCATAGTAGGCTTTGAATAATAGCAATTCCCTTATTTTGCCACATTTCCGCAGATCTACATACTGGGACTGAAGTTGGTGGTAAGAAATACTTCCAGGGTTGGAATGCCATTATGAGTCTGTACAAATCTACTAACTTGCATGTTTTTAAGGGTTTTCACCAAGGCTTCTCTAATCTTTTCCCATACTGAGAAAGGTTGGAAATTTACTCCGGACTATGGCAGACGTAAAACGTCTTCCAGGGTTGGGGCAAAAAAGCGGTTGGAGGGAAAGTGAACTTGCAAACACTCAGATTTTCGCATGAGCAAATCTGCACATGCATATTTGCTCATGCTAAAATGCAGTTCACAGATATTTTCTAGGAGTACTATTTCTTGGCCTACTAATGTAAATTGATGTGAATTCACGAAAGCCTCATATCTGCACTTAATGCAAGGACATAAACCATGGGTGCACTTTTTGAGACTTTCTTTAATAATTGGGCCCCTAATTAGGTCTGGCGTTAAATATGACCTTTTGTGTCTGTTAAAATTCTGTGTCTCTCTCTATCGGCTGGCCTCACTGTGAGTGACAGCATTCTGCTCTTTCATAAGGAGCTTATCGGCACAGAAAGTAGTTTTGTTCAGTGCCAAGAACTACTGTGGCAATGTGTGCTTTTTGAGACGAAAAACAATTTTTGCTTTTGCTGATGTTTGTTATAATGGTGAGGGCCTGGCAGCTCCCACACCAATAAGGTTTTACAAAAACTATGTCAAACTAAGACATGCATTGACAAAACCATAAGGCTTACTACCAATTTCAGACCTACTGGCTTTGCAAATGCTTATTTATTTTTATTTTCCCATAATCTTATTGAAACTGGTTACACTAATTTTCTATTATGAATATTTTTCGGCAGTACCAGCATACATCAACACATTTTCCTAATGATGCTGCAAAGAAATGCTATGGAAAAGTTTACAGTAGTTTAGCGAAATGTTTTGTTTTTTTCCTACTTGTATTTTTTTTGTGAACATTTTATTTTGAAAGCAAAGAATCATCAATCTTCCTTTCAAGCTTCTACAAATATATGCGTCTAATCAGAGCATTCTGGGAGCATTATACCTAGCCCCATATTCTAAAGTTTGAAAATATGTGTACACATTTTTATACTGGAGCCACTGTCAGTAGTGCAGTCGGAGCTTACATTTACTTGGAGCGCTCACTCTAATAATGTCTTTGCATGAATGAACCATAAATACAAGTTTGAACAGCATTAACGATTGGACACAAATATTACCTTAACTGCAGACAATGCCCTCCTCTGTTCCATAATGTGGTATTGTAAACTGGCAGTTAATGGGTTTGTGCTGTAGGGGGTTGGGCCTACTTTTCCCAAGGACAAAATACACATGAAAACTTGTTGCCCTTGATTCCAAACAATATGGCCTGGGTGTTGGGCTATAGGAATTCCACATCCCTGCACATACACATGATTAGCAGTGTAGGATGGTGCAAGGTTACTAGAACAGATTAATACAAAGTCTACAGCAGACCCTCAACGATTAAACATTGGGTATTGGGATTACACACACAGCAAAATAAAGGGAAAATGTGACCCAAATGACTGCTTTATCCATGCACGTTTCAATGAGGCTTATTACCATACAAAACAAAGGCAACTCTTTCTATGGGTGCTGCAAAGATCTAACTTGTTGATACTTGATGAAGAAATGCTAATGAAATGTGTTTGAACAGACGATAGGGTGGTAGAGGACAGCACAGATTGGAGAGAAATGTATGAGAAGTTGACAGACAGAGAGACAGACTTGGAATCAACAGAAGAGGTGAGGTTGAGGCAATGTAAGCTGGGAAGAAGCCAGTTTGCAGGAAAAGAGCCAGTTTGCAGGAAAGGAGCCAGTGGGGCATTGATGCCATGTTAGACAAGTAATCGGATTATAACTGCACTATGGGGGCGTTGAGGACTCGGATATCTGTTTATTTTAATTGCATTTTTAAAAATATGAAGTGTTCGAAAAAGTCCTACCTTTGCTCTACCTTGATGTATCATGCACCCTTCCCCTTGTATACTTAAACTTTGTGGTTTGTAAAGTGCAGAAGTGAAAGTTTAAGACTTTAATCCTTTTTTATAACTTAGAAAATGTCTGTCAATGGACACCTCAAAACATCATTTAAGTTGTCTGTGGCTTTTTATAGGTGACCTCCTAAAAGGCTTTGAGTCAGATGGATATTTTTCTGTCAAAATACTTTTTTCACATCTTTCTTGTCTACTGTCCAAAATCTTTAGTCATTTTGGGCTTCTCTTTGGTACACGGTGTCCCTTCAGGGAGACGCTTATGCACTATAAACAAGCATTGGCATAGCCAATAGGTCTCGCCTTTGGAACCTTATAAGTATTTAGTTATGCAGTACAATATCCTTGGTGCAACAGCATCAACTGTTGCATGGCTAAACACTTATAAGGTCCCAAAGGCGAGACCTATTGGCTATGCCAATGCTTGTCTATATTTGCACACACCACACTGCTCTTTCAGTTGTCCTGGAGGAAAGAGCCTTTTTACTAAAATGCTGAAGGTCAAAGGTCAGTGGAAGCCGGTATGAAGACAGCATACCTATGTTGCACTATAGGTGACCCAAACAACACCTTCAGCAGCTCAACTGACGTCACAGCACAAGGCTCATGCGTCGGCCGTGACAGTGAGTGCCACGCTGCACTGCCCACTGGTGCGTGTGAAAATAACCTCCCACGTGAGGGCGCGGCATATTAGATTTAACGTTTGGAGGGTACGGCCGCCCAATCACCCCAGGCGCGCAATCTTCGCGTAGGGTTCTATTAATGTAAAATATGCTTCATAACGAAAACCTGTCAGGGAGAAGCCCTCACGCCAGCCAAATTCAATTGGACAGTTAATTTAGCTTTAAAATTGAAAACACTACCTCCGCTCTGGGATGAAAAAACACTTTGATAGGCGTAATGTATTTGCTATTAAGGCGCTGAGAGCCCGTTCGGCGGCAGGGAGCGTGGGGGAGGGAGGCAGGGGTGGGGGAAATGACTCGCAAATGTGTTTAAAAGCCGAAAGTATATATTAACAAGCACAAGCGAGCGCCTCGCGCGTCAGCAGAGGGAGGGTCGAAAGGAGGGGGCCAGCGCGATTCCCTTGCGGGAGCGAGCGGCAAGGCGCGATAATTAATAACATGGCGCCAGCTGCTCGCTCCCGCAAGTGAATCGCCAGACGTGCACGCGTTGCCATTGGAAGCAATGCAACGCGTGCACGTTTTTGCAGGGAAAGCTGTGCCGATTACTAAAGGTCTCTTTCCTAAGCAGCGCATGCGCGCTGCGTAGGCGAGACCTAAAAAGGTACCCAATGGAAAAGCTGGACGTTTTCTAGGGCGTGGTAGTGCTTAAATAAACACCCACCTGTGTCCGATAATCCTTCATCAACTGTTATGCCCCACACCACTGCTTGACCACAGAATCCATATTCCTACATATGACACTATGTTGCTCCTTGACTCTATGAACTTGATTCCTTCCCTGGTCTCCCGCAGGGCAATCAGTTCAGGTTGACATAATGGATACTGACCTCACACAAAACTCAATAACATTCCTTGCCCTACCTTAACCACCTGATAGTTACCAAAGCTATGCCTGGTACCCCACCCCAAGTTAACATAGTATCTTGGTATGGTAACAGACATGCTGGATGTTTAGTGAAATAGTTCACCAGCAACTGTATTAGTACTTCATTCCATAGGTTAAAGCTCCATGCAGGAAGTAGTTGTAGAGTCATCTCTTGCGCAGCATATGCTAAGAGCAATCTTCATCACGAATACAGGGCCATCCTCTTTGCCGCATTATATCATCCATTAAAAAGGCAAAAACCTTTTCATTCAGCAAAATTAGTTGATTCCTTTCAGTTTCTCTCCAATTATAGACCACCAGATGTTCAAATTACCATTTGTATTGCTCTTTATAACATTTTGAATGTTACTTATGGATGTACATGACAAGCATTTCACGGAGGTCTTTTTTTCCCCAACCATGTCATAGCAATTATTTGTTTATAGTTATATTTTTGCCATACTTAATCTTTTAAATTGCAAGCGTGTCTACTAAAAAACAAAACCATATAACATAACTATTACATAGCCTAAGCAGGAGGGTGGTCTGTTATATGTTCACTATTCTGTCCTTCATTTGGTATTTGTTCAGTAATAATTTGTGGGGGGCTGGACTGCTGAATTGGGGTTTGTTCCCTTTTAACTGCATCTTTAAGCCCACCAAAGTTAAGGCAGACACTCTTAAGCGTGACTGGAATAATGGTGGCTTGCATTTTCAGATCTGGAACTGTATTATCTGGCGAGCCAACTTCTGCATGCAGCAAATTTGTGCTGCCCTTAAGGTAAGGTAATACTTTATTGTTCAGTTAATTGAAACTTACAATATTATCACAATCAAATCACGAATTAAAAGATCCAATAGATATCCTAAAAGTACTGTCAACATTCAATTGTAATACCAGTTTTTTGACTCACTTAAACACCCAACCCAAGTAAGAAAGGAAAGATATAACATAAGTCATGAATGATGTAATAACATTCCAGATCTTAAAACCACCAACTTTGAAATATCAGCATACTAGATTTACCCAATCGAGAGTATTTAAAACAGAAGTGCTTTGTGCATTCAAGATTTTTACAGGGAATGCACAATGTAATTCATATATGATATAAATGCAGATACAGATGCACAACTAGACGAGACAACTAAAAATAGTATTACCATAAGTGTCCAATTAGTGAAAAATACTCAGGAAAAAGTGCTAGGTGCATATCCTAAATTTCATACTAAAACTATTCTGTTGGCTACCAAACTAAAGAATATAAAACATTCTAGCTTAACATGAACAGTCATGCTTTGCACGCTCAAATTTAAAAGAATGAACAATAAAATTCATGCTTAGTTTGGTCGCAAATACAGATCCTTTAAAAAGAACAGTTTCGAAGGCCATTGCACTGTTCCTGCTAGAGGCACCCCTTTGCAATGAAAATAGTTGGGTAGTGCAAAATACGAAATACTTGTCTTAGAATTGGATTCCACTTACAAAAACCACTACAATGTGAAAAGTAAAACTGCAGGAATAGTCATAGCTACTGTCATAACATTAGATATAGGCGAATAATGTTTTGTTGTTTAACTTTAGTTCTCCCATAATTTGACCCAAAGTAAATGACTGATCATATAGCATCTCCAGCACAGTGCAAATGCCACAGGAAAATTTCCATTATGGCTCATACTTTGATAGTTTTAACTCTGCGATAAACATAAACCTAAGGAATTTCCCACAAAACATTGCATCGTCCCCAGGCTATAACTGCTTGCGGACACGTACGTATGGTGTTTCTAATAACCGTCTCAACAGCCCTTTCCATTCCGCCATTAGTGCTGGGCAATATGACCAATGTCTTCCTTAGGATAGTTACAAAGCCGATAGGAAGTCTCTACAGTCGATCTCCTCCAAACAGGTAAACTAAAACGCGTTTGCAAATCACCAAACCCAAGATGCAGCAGCCTGAGCTTTGACTTTAGGCCATACAAACACCCTAAGTATGTTTGAAATTTGAGGGGGCCGTTTGAACCTATTACCATCAATGCATGAGATCTTTTAGACAGCACAATTTTGTCCAAAATGGGATGAGATCTTTTTCCCAGATGAATTTATGACTCTATTGAATGCAGGTTGTGAGCGTGTTAAAGCCCAGAACTCCTCAGCCCTGTAGACGGCTGAGGCCGGGCTTAAATATTCATATGCTGTGGTGTTTCTTGGGTCACTTATGGCTTCCCACACAATAGAGCTTAAGGTAGGTCTTAGGTAATTTCTTAGTGTGTAGCAAAATTTCAAGTAAGCACCCAAACTGCTTATGCTCTACCTCCTAAGGCCGAACGCCAAGCGAATTTGGGCAGGAGAGGCCTGGCAAAGAAGATTGAACAGTCGTCGATATGTCTCTGCAATTGTATTATCAATTGTTTTGGCCGCTTTTCCTCTCAAAGCCTCAACTCCGTATGTAAGAGAGGGGGTATGTTTAGCGGCCATTACTTGCAGGAGTGGCTGGAAGGACAGGCCTTTTAAAGAGTTCCGTAGTGAATAAAAAGCATAGTGTGTTATTTCTTCTTTGTATTGCACTACACTCATTCATAAATGCACCTCTGAAGTCAAAAATCACCCCCAAATACTTATATTCTGTCACAGTTTCCAAGGCTGACCCATCTATGTAGAATGTGGGTGGTAAGGATCTTCTCCTTGTCACTAACATTGTTTTAGTTTTATTAAGATTAACTCTTAACCCATGTTTCATGGCATACTGAGCGGTTGTATTGATTAAGTGCTGGAGACCGACCTCTGTATAACTAATCAGGACGACATCGTCAGCGTACCACATATGTGAAGAATTAAAGCCAGCCACTGTGGGCGAGTGAGAGTTGACCCTATTTAAAGCAGATGTTCTCTCCGCAAGATACAAGTTAAATAAAAGCGGAGCCAATAAACAGCCTTGCTTTAGGCCTTTTCTTGTTAGTATTTTTTTTTTTTTATCTCCATACCTTTTCTCAGCCTTACCCATGTCCAGGAATCTGTGTACAGTAATTGAATAGCTCTTAAGAGGAAAAAAGGAATTCCCCAGCTTAGCAGCTTGAACCACAAGATGTTTTGATGTACCGCATCAAAGGCTGAACAAAAGTCCACATAACATAGATGCAGATTTAAAGAGCGGCACTTTGACTGTTTGATTAATAAGGCCAGCATCTGGATGTTGGTGGTTGTGCCAATTCCCTTAATAATTCATTGGCAGCAATGAACTTGTGTCGGCCCAGTCCGGCAATTCGGCAAGAAGACATTTTGCTAAGTATTTTGCCTCTCTATCCATTAAAGCAATCAACCTGTAATTGGAAGGTAGATTAGTTTGTCCTGCTTTAAAGATTGGTGCCAGAATAGACCCATAGATCCACACCAGCTATCTGGGATTTTCTGGTTAATAAGGACCTGATTGTATAGGGTGACCAGATGTTTGGCCCAAAAGTGGGGAATTTGTTTAAATATCACCTGTAGTCAGCCGTTAGGACCAGGGGCACCGCCACGGCGACTCATAGTGAATATTTTCTCCACTTCTCATATCAAAACTGCATTTAGTGAAGCTGCCCCCTCCAGGTTTGAGAACACTATTTTTTGGGCTACATGTGATGATTCTGCACCCCCATACATTTCCAGTAGATAGGCTGACCAGGAGGCTTCTGACATGTTCAAAGTTGAAGGAGACATCCTCGGGCCTGTAGCTAGATTCACCAACCGCCAAAACTCTCTGGCATCATTTCGTCTGGTGGCTAAGAGGATTTTGCTCCAGTATAGATCAACCTCGGATTTGGCTGATTCCCACAAGACTTTTTTTTTATAATCTTAGCTTTGGGAGGTCTCACTCAGTGTGTTTGTTTGGATTATTTCTAAATAGCCGTAAAGAATGGTCAAGCTTTTAACTTTGCTGTTATAAGTTGGGCTGAGACTCTTCTAGGCCGAGTTCGTGCAGAGGCTGAGACGTTTGAAGCTTTCTGGGCACCATCTTGGTTCTCCAGAAGTAGCTTAGGGAGTTGGACCCACTAGGTCAGAGGGTTAGAGATTGTTTCACATAACTTTTTCCCTTTGGAGTCTGTCTTTGTGTTCCACTTTCTTGATGGAATCTGTTGTCCACTGCAGCCTTCTTTAATTGGTTGTAGAGACTATACCAATATCCAGTTGGCTTGATCATGCAAGGAGACGTGCAGATTTAACTGGATCCTCTGCGGTTGATGGTCACTTTCCAGCCGGCTTCCCAGAGCATACTGAGCTCACATATGAAATTAAGGGAGTGACACTAAATAGTCATTAATTGAATTGGAAGTTGCCGAGTGATGAATTGGATGTGCCGGAATGTCTGGTTCAACGCGACCATTCAAGACTCTAAGATGCTCCCCATTGTTTATAAATTGTCGCCCACTGGTGTCCCACCTCTGCTTTTAAGGTTGAAACAAGGGAATATGCCAGATCTGGTTGAGTGTTTTCACTATTTGTTCCCTGATTGTCGCCTGCAGCAAATTCATGTTAAAGTTGCTAGACATTAGGATAAGAGGTGCTGGATTTATTATAGATTGGGTGGTCATAAAATCCAGTAAGATATCAATGGTTTCTTTCTTTTTTACCAGCAAGGGATGTATGTAAACATTTATAATCAGCAGGGAAAGTGCACTAGTTGGAGAATATTCCCAAACTTTTACTGCTTGCAAATTAGGATGGTCGATAATAATCTCCTCTATTCTGGCATTAACTTCAGCCACTGCATAAATAGCAAGTCCTCCAGCAGGGCGGCCCATTGTGTGAGTTTTAACCGCTGGTTTACTGAAGTTCAAGTATGCTGGAAGGTCTGTAACCTCTTGAGCCCCGGTTTCTTGCAAAATCACCACATGAAATGTTTTAATATAAGCCAGAAAGGCCTCGTCCTCAATTTTACCCGATAGTCTCTCTGTATTTCAGGCACAGATTGAAAGACTCTCCATTGGGGAGCTACCAACTAAGTCGTTATTGTGTCTTTATTCAGGCTCCTGTGTGAGACAGGTAGTAGGGCACCCGGAAGGCAAGACCAATCCATTGCTACATGTTGTGGTTGATTCTGGGGCTGTACAGCATTGCCATATACATTTTTATTGACGTCTTGGCCACATGTTCGTGTAACCGAATGGCTCTGTGCCCCTCTATGTATCGATGCTGGCTGAGTCTGTACATTGTAGCTAAGTCTCTTGGTCTGACCTTGTAAATCCCGTTTTCCCACATAACCTGGGTGAAAATGATGTGTCCCAGGGCTACGGGGCAAGAGAAGTTGAGGGTAGGCTTTGTCTGCCTCTCAGGAGATTTCAATTCCCCATTTTGCAAACGCCTGCTTCTCTGGCCACACCTGTCCTGTGAGCAAGTCAGTTGCCCAGCCAATGACTGACGATTCTTCCCTAACAGGATTTAAAGGACTTATAAAGGTGACTGAGGGGATGTCCGATGATTTGATGTGTCTTAGAGAAGAGATTTCTTGAGCCATTCAGAGCATAGTGCCTCTATTGATTTTTGTCAAAGTGCCCCCTCGATTTATATTTAGGTGTGAATAATTGCATTGCAGAGTTTTTTAGGAGGGCAGACAGTATTCAGTGTTGATGCATAGAAGGAGGTAAATTATGTTCTGAAGATGGTTGTTGTATGAGGATAACTTGGGGGTAGGTCTTACATCGTTGTTTGTCATTGGAGAAGCTGTATACTATATATACTGGCTGCTGTGTATGTGCCTGAATTTATCTGCAGGTTGTTCGATGAGAATTGGTGCTCCCGCCGTGAGAGGATGTTGATCATGGTGGTTGACTTGTGTATCTGCCATCCTGGCTACAGTTGTGGCTTGGTTGTTAGTTGAGCAAGTTCCCCCACTTGAGATCAAGTCACATGCTGCTAAGACCCGCTCTTACCGAAAACAGCAGTGCCAGTCTCATCCTGCAAGGGTGATTTGGAGATTTTTGAATTGCATACAGTTCGCTGCCAGGATGGATTTGAAATATTTGAAATGGCGACAGTTTCTTTAACGGTTTCTTTAACAATGTAATTAACAATGTTTTAAGAAATATTTGCTTCTTCAAACTGGACCTCTTCTTCTCTCATGCCATTGACTAACTCTTTTGGCTTAACAGATGGTCTGAAGATGAAGGAGACTTGATCAATATGTTCAGTTTGCACCTTTTCCGAACCTGTAGCTGATTTTTTTTATTTTGAGTTTTCCTAAGCCTCTTGCGCTGTATTTTCGTAGGCTGTACAATTGCTGCAGGTGAGACTGTCACTAGGACAGGGATTATATCAAGCTCGCTAGACACCAAGTTAGTATTTAAAAATCTTTGTTGCCTATTCCTCACATCGCATCCAAGCTCCACAAGGGACTTACTAGCGGAGGACCATATAGCTGAATTACTCTGATCTGAGTTCCCACCAGTCTGTTGGACAGCATTTCTTGAATCCCCTGTTGTTAACCCCTTCTGTGCTCATGACGGAATGGTTCCGTCATGAGCACAAGTGTGCTCATGACGGAACGATTCCGTCATGAGCACACTTGCAAAAAATCCCTCTGCTGTAAACAGCAGAGGGATTTCCCTTTTTTTTTTTTTTTTTTTGCCTTGGGAGGTATCATTTTACTCGGGAGACCAAGGGGAACGCTAGGTGGTAGGACATTTGTGCCGGCACGGTGATCCCACACAAATGTGTGGGAAAAGTGATTTTTTTTTTCCAGCTAAATTTGAGGTTTGCAGGGGATTCTGGGTAGGAAAACGTTGGGGGATCCACGCAAGCCATACCTCACTGGACTCCCCAGGGTGTCTAGTTTTCAGAAATGTGTGGGTTCGGTAGGTTTCCCTAGCTGGCCGTGAGTCCGGGGCCAAAAACCCAGGTGCCCACTCCTGCAAAACCAGTTTGTTTTATGATAGGTAATTTTGAAGTCTCCACAATATGTTTAGGGCCCTTGCCTGTTGCTGGTACTTGACCCACCCACACAAGTGAGGTACCATTTTTATCGGGAGACCTGGGGGAACGCTGGGTGGTAGGAAATTTGTGTCAGCCCGGTGATCCTACATTTTTTTTTCAGCAAAATCTGAGGTTTGTAGGGGATTCTGGGTAGGGAAACGTTGGGGGAGCCACACCTCACTGGACTCCCCAGGGTGTCTAGTTTTCAGAAATGTGTGGGTTTGGTAGGTTTCCCTAAATGGCCGCTGAGCCCGGGGCCAAAAACCCAGGTGCCTCCCCCCCCCCTCCATGCAAAACCAGGTCGTTTTATGATGGGTAATTTTGAAGTCTCCACAATACGTTTAGGGCCCTTGCCTGTCGCGGGCACTACGCCTACCCACACAAGTGAGGTACCATTTTTCTCGGAAGACGTTGGAGAATGCGGGGGGGGGGGTGGAATTTTGTGGATCCACGCAGATTCCAGAACTTTCCATCACAGAAATGTGAGGAAAATGTGGTTTTTTTGACAAAGTTTGAGGTTTGCAAGGGATTCTGGGTAACAGAACCTGGTGAGAGCTAGACAAGTTACCCCCTCCTGGATTCCCCTGGGTGTCTAGTTTTCAAAAACGTATAGGTTTACTAGGTTTCCCTTGGTGCTGGCAATCCCACACCAGTCAGGAACCATTTTTCTCAGAAGACTTTGGGGAATGCGGGGTGGGTGGAATTTTGTGGATCCACGCAGATTCCAGAACTTTCCATCACAGAAATGTGAGGAAAATGTGGTGTTTTTTTGACAAAGTTTGAGGTTTGCAAGGGATTCTGTTTACCAGAACCTGGTGAGAGCCAGACAAGTCACCCCATCCTGGATTCCCCTGGGTGTCTAGTTTTCAAAAATGTATAGGTTTGCCAGGTTTCCCTAGGTGCTGTCAGAGCTAGGGTTCAAAATCTACAGCTAGGCACATTGCAAAAAAGGGGTCTGTTTTCACTGTAAAAATGTGGAGCGTCTACGTTGCGTTTTGGGCCTTTTCCCGTCGCGGGCACTAGGCCTATCTACACAAGTGAGGTACCATTTTAGCGGGAGACTTAGGGGAACACAGAATTGTAGAGCAACTGTTATTGCCTATTGACTTTCGATGCATTTCTGCCTTCCAAATGTAAGACAATGTGTAAAAAAGAAGTCACTTTGAAAAATGTCTCATAATTCACATGCTAGTATGGGTACCCACAATTTCGGAGATGTGCAAATAGATACTGTTTCTAAAATCTATGTTTGGTTCCCATTTCAGAAATACATAGGTGTCTTTCATACCGATTTTTTCACAGTTTTTATTTTCCCAAATGAATTGCTATATACCCGGTACACAATAAACAAGCATTGGCATAGCCAATAGGTCTCGCCTTTGGGACCTTATAAGTATTTAGCAGCACATTATCCTGGGTGCTACAACATCTACTGTTTATTAACGTGGAAACTTTGACACTAATAGGCACATTATAGTACTGCATTGAGAAGTACTTATTTAAAGTGCTATTTTTGTGCAACTGCTAGTCTGAACTCGCATATCTGAAAGTCCTTTTATACGTAATAATGAGGAAAAAAGAGAGACACCAATTCTCCTTATGCACTCTGCTTTGAGGTGTAACAATCAATCACACAAGTGTCAACTAAGGCACAAAAATGCACACCAGCAACTACATCATCAACAATAAGTGTCAATTTAACATTCATGTAAAAAGCACTCTTACCCACCACACTTTTGTGTCAATGAAGGTGGTCCCCTAGTTAGGCTGGAGCAATATAAAAAGAAAGTCTATGCCTGCCGGATAAATCTGAATTTTCCGCTGAAAGAGCAGCTGCTCTTATAAAAGGTTCCTTTCTTGTTAATTATGCGAATTGAAACCTGTGTGCCTCTCTCACAGTCCTGCTGGCCTGGCCTGTTTACTTTCCACCCTCGGAATATGAGGCATCAAGGACCGAGGCATCTGCTGAGACTCTGTACTACCCTCAGAAGCTCCGCGCATACCTTGCCACAGCATTACAAAATTTAAAAAATAAAATGAAAAGATGTTAGTTTACTGCCTATCAACTGTCCTTGTCTGCGTCTGCCCTCGAAGTCTGCGAAAATGGGCCCGTATAGGAAAGGTTCAATTAAGAATAAACCTCCCACACAGAGAGCGAGTCACAAAACAAATTTATTCACCCTACTGTTTGTGGCCGTTCATATCACAGCCAAGTACCTTTTTAGTTTTTTGAACTTTGAGAAAAAATGTGTACAATATATATGTTTTATTAACGCTGTCAATAAAGACAACACGTGCTCCAAAGTCTATTTTTAAAAACAAAATAAATTGTAACAGACAGTATCATGAACATAACTATAAAGAACGTTGATAGCCCAACTAAAAATAAAGTAATAAGAAATTAACCACAAAAAACATCACAAATTAATGGAGCGAACACGCGAGAACTGACATTAATCGCACCAACCCCTCTGTCCTAACAGGGCTCCTGGAATAATACAATGTAATGCTATATCTCTTCCACAGGCAGATCAAGGCAGCAACTATCTTAAAATACTACATGAAAGCTGTTTTATTCCAGAGTTGGCTTTAGAATAGTGAAGCATATAATATATATGTTTTACTTGCACAATAAAAAAACTGATAAGTTAAAAATTAACCCAAAACAACATCACAAAATAACAACGCAGACAAATTACAACTGACACTATTCGCACCAATCCCTCTATCCTTGCAGGTAACAAACAAAAAAGCAATATAACATTAGCTTTTTCCAGGGGCGGCTCGAAAACAAAAACATCCTAAAATAGTGCAGCAAAGTAAAGCGAATGGACAGAGCAAGTATAGTAACATATAATTAAAGCAAACAGTACAATGATAAAAAAAAATCCAAAACTAAGCAAAATTCAACAAAATAATAACCTGGAAAAATGTTTAATCATCGGCAGTAAAAACACACAAACACAAGCGGAAAATAATAATTCTCTGACTTAAAAATCCAACAAAAAAACCAAGTGCACTGGTAGAAACAGCCTGTTACATTAGATCTCGAGCTTAGAATAAACAGCAAACGGCAAAAGAAAAACAAAAAGATTAACAGCTCGGTTTCAATAAGCACAGAGCAAGTCAAAACACCGACAGTAGTGTGAAGGACGAGGGCAGAACAAGGCTGTGTTTTTTCCAGGGTTGGCTTTAAAATAGCAAAGTATATTATACATATGTTTTACTTCCACAGTATTAAACCTAATAAACGCACATAAGTCAATCTTTTAAAAACATTAGTTGTAGCGCTCAGTATTGAAGACCTGTGAGCCCAATAAGAAAGGTACGGAACTGTTAATAAATTAACCCAAAAGAAGATCACAAAATAACAATGCGGACAAATTAATACTGACGCTATTCGCACCAACCCCTCTAACACTGCAGGTAACAAATTAAAATTCAATAGAACTTCGGCCATCCAGGTCCCAGTAGCCACTAAGGGTAAAAAAGTTGGGCAGCTACCAAGGACGTAATTGTTAGATTTACCTGTGGCTGAGTAGAGACCAAAAGGCAGCAACTCAATGTTTAATGGTGAACTAATGTGATGAATTCTACTTTTTCTTTTATGTGATGCTGTATTTCCACATGTATTTTACATCATAACAAAAAACAAAATGGGTTACGCCGGGTGTCAAGTCCGCATGATTCGATAAGCAAATTTTAATCTGAAATTCCTTCTATGAAGAGGTTACACTTGACCATGATGTCACAAGACCAATTCCAGCTGCTGCAGGTGTTTGCTTGCATTTTACAGCGTCTGCACAAATCTTCAAAAGAATACGACATGCAAAGAATCTGGGCCACTACAGATGTAAAAACAGTACATTTTCTGTAGCAAACACTAAAACACGCTATTTTGCCTTTGATAAAATGCATTCATACCATTCTCCGCTAAGAATTGAAAATGCGCAAAAATGCTGCCCGGTAGCTAAAGTTCTGTCGTGTAGACAGATTCCGCATAAAGGTTGCTACGCTGCTTATTACACTACGTAGCATTTTGTTACTGCAATCTGAGCGAAGAGCATGCGGGACTTGGGAAGAGTTTGTTACTGCAATAAAAGCAGCATTTTTCTGGGCCATTGAAACTTTGCTCTCTGTTTTAATTCGACTGTACAGCAGGAGGCGCTGTTTCCTTATATAACAGTAGGAACAAAGTTACGTTTCCGCTCTGGAAATTTCAGAATGAAAGTAGAGTTGATATTTTGTATTTGTAAGTTTAAAAAACTCGATTAATAAGTGTGCGTTAAACTGCATGCGAAGTAAAGTGAACGAACAGAGCAAGTCATCGGTCTTGGTGCTTGCCAGACAGGAAGAATCACAACAGATGCACGAGTGCTTGAAAAGTGCAGACGCGCGCGCGGCCATGCTAATTGCAAACAGATGGCCCCTGCGCGCCGCTGCTCGCTCCTGCAAGGTGGATGCCGCCACAAGCACGAGTGCTTGAAAAGAGCTGACCGATTTCTAAAGGTCATCTCCTAGAGCAGCGCATGCGCGCTGCACTAGGCTCGACCTAAACACCATTGCAAGACACTGCTCAGTTATTGGCTCTGGATTCCTCGGTTTCTTGGTGAACCTACAAGTCCTATATATCCTCACAACCAGAAGGGTCCAGCGGATGCAACGGTATATTGCTTTCAAATATCTGTCATACTTGGAAGAAATTACAGGTAAAAATGTTGGCACATATGGCTGTTTTTTTCAACTCATTTTCCATTTTTCCTATTTTCAGCTGTTGGTTTCTATAAAAAAAACCTTAAAGGATCTACACAAATGACCCCCTGCTGAATTCAGAATTTTGTCTACTTTTCTGAAATGTATAGCTTTCCAGGATCCATTATTGCTTTCATACCCGTTTCTACCATTAACTGGAAGGAGGTTGAAAGCACAAAAAATAGCAAAAATAGGCTATGTCCCAGTAAAAAAAAGTTGGTTTTCTGACAAAAGTCTGTCAGTCCCTGAAAGCTGGGAAGATGGTGATTTCAGCACCGCAAACCCTTTGTTGATACCATTTGCAGGGAACAAACCAGACGTTTTCTTCTGCAAAACTTTTTTCCCATTTAAAAAAAAGAAATGTAGCTGTATTTTGGCTAATTTCTGGGTCTCCTCCAGGGGAATCCACAAAGCCTGGGTACCTTTAAACTCCCCATGATGTTGGAAGAAAAGGACACAAATTTGGCGTGGATACCTTATGTGGTCAAAAAGTTACAGGGGCCTGAACTACCCCAAATAGCCCAAAAAAGGCTTAGCACTGGGGGGGAAAAAGCCTAGCTGCGAAGGGGTTAAAAGAACTAGCCGTAGTTGGCTGACCATTCACAAGGACTGTCGGCTGGTAATTCTTTGTTTCCCAGCTTTACATAGAGAAGTTTCCTGCTGCTGGTCTTTAGGAGTGCATTTAGCAGGCTTTATTGTTGTGTGATTTTCAACTGCTTGGGAGTCTGATTTCAGCTGCAATTTGATGTCTGTTAACACACAATCTAGAATTCCTGGAAGGCATTCCAGTTTATCAAGTACCTGGCTGCTGCATGCACAGGATGAAACTAGTTGTGCTTCAGCTTGGGCCCGCTGTATCAACGAGTTTAATGCCCCAATTTTTGAATCCATAGCGGTGACATAGATATCCATTGTATTAAGAAGATCCACTTGTAGATCTAACTTGCTTGACTGATATGTTAAAGCATGTACTCCTACCTGAAATGAACGGAGCAAGACATCCCATGTTTCATTAGTCTCACCTTCCTTTTTTTTTTATAAATACATTTTATTGAATCACAAAAAGTGATAAATACAAAACAATACATTGCCAAATGATTAAAAGGATAGATATAATGCTGGAGAAAGTATACGGAGTAAGAATTTAAGTGCAAAAAAAGAGAAACATGCTGAAGGTGCAATGTAACAGCAAACATAATCTTAAGATAGGAAGAAAAAAGAAAGGAAAAAAGGAGAAAGAAAAGAGACGCAGAAATGGAGGAGATAATAAACATTGCCTTGAAAAGATACAAGTGTAAAAGGATTAAATACAGCAACATTCCAGGAAATAAGCATTATTCAGTACAGTAGTATAAACAGCTAATGAGATAATGTGTCATGCAAAAGTATACAATCAGGTAGAGGAGAGCACATGACCCTTAACAGAGCGTGACAAGTAGGTAGTGAGCGGCATCCATAATTGAATGCGCTTGATAAATAGCTGCAATGAGTCCACCTTATAGCTGTCTAACCTGTGATGAAAACAAACTGAGTTCCATCAAGATGAGAGTAGGCTTATCAGTGGACTTCCAATTGGAAGTGATAGTAGAAATAGCTATGGACATTAGTAGGTCAAGTAATTTATCAGTTGTTTTTTTCGAGCCCCAAAGGTCATGAGCATTACCTAAGAAAAATAGGTTATGTGAAAAGGGTACATGAATTTGAAGAATGTCAGTAATACGGTTCCATATTAAAAACTAATTTGTAGACAAAGTGGGACAGGAAAAGAACATATGGAATTCTGTACCTGGGAGAGTGTGACATTGCCAGCAAGTGTCAAGTTGCGAAAGTTTGAGCTTAAAAAGGTGAGCTGGAGTGTAGAAGAATCTATTATAGAAGAAGTATAATGTTTGCGTGAGACTAGCAGTGGAATGAGTTTTTGTCCATATTTTGTCCCAAATCCGAATTTGCCATTAGAGAACAAAATCAGTCTCCCATAAAGTCTCTATGTGTTTTGGCTCTATGAGGGTCGGTGTCATCAGGAGCTTATGGATGTGAGCTTTTGGAGTGAATAGTATTGGGTGAGAAGGAGAGAAGGAATGAGATGTCTAAAGGAAAGTGCTGTGAAATAGTGTTTGAATCAAGGTGCATAGTTAACTGTATTGAGAGTGCATATGGGTACATAGATTATAGGTGGAAGATAGTACGGAAAAGGGAATAGGAGAGCCATCGTTATAAAGTTGAAAAATCAGCAAAATGCCTCTATTCTACCCGGTCTTTTTTTAGAAAGTTATTGTACTAAATAGGACTATTAAGGAATTGATCAAGGGGGGATAAGGTAAAAACATAGTAAGGTTTGAGAAGAGTACATGCATTAGAAATAGTAGTGGGAAGCCAATATTTAAGAGGATTGGACATAAAAATAATATATTTATGGGAAAAGGGTGATATAGCTTGTTCCAATGAGAACCATAACTTCAGTGGTCAGGGAAATTGACAACTGCCCCCCCAAGATTTCGCATAGCTTTAACTATTAACTTTGATAAAGAGATTCTAGGAGGTTTACCTTGCCAAAGAAATTTAGAAAGAGGTTTTTGGATTGCACCAAAAAAGCTTTTGGAGAAGTGAATAGGAAGCATCATGAGATGAAAATTTATAATGGGAAGCAGCATCATTTTTATGGTATCAAGACCACCCCACCAAGAAAGATATAATTGAGACCAGTTCTACTAGCACTTCAAAATTGATTTATGTGTATCCTTGAGAGTTTTCCCTTACTATATTTCTTAACATTTGATCTTGATAGGATTCCAGGAAAGACCTGCTCCTTCAAAAACGGCTTTAGAGCAGTATTTTTTTAAGGGTAAAACTACAGTTTTATCCATGTTTAATGTATATCCTGATGCGGCAGAGTAAAGATCAAGTTTGTGGAGGAAAGGGGGAAGAGATATGTTTGGTCAGGACATAAATAAAAGAATGTCATCTGCATATGCTGTAAATTTGATGTCTCATGAATTTTGAAACCTGTAAAATCTGGAGAAGTTCTCAACTGGTGAAGGAAAGGTTCCAGTGCTAAAACAATAATGGAGATAAGAGGCACCTCTGGGAGTTCCTCTTCGTAGATTAAAGCAAGGGGATCTTATACCATTTACCAACACCGAAGAAATGAATTGAATAAAGTTTGGTCCGATACTGTGCCATTGTAGAGCCTTAATTAAGAATTCCCAATTTACCCTATCGAAGGCTTTTTCTGCATCTAAGGATAATGCTGTAATGCAATCCTGTATTTTGTGGGCTTTATTTATAATGTTTAAGAAGGTTTGAGGGTTGTCTGCGACATTTCTGTTGGGAATAAAGCCAGATTGATGAACATCAATAAAGTTGGACATTAAAGGAATAAGGTGAAGGGCTAAAGCTTTGGCAACATTTTCACAATTTGTGTTAATTAAAGAAATGGGCATACAATTTTTACATTGGGTAATGTCCTCGTCCTTGATGAAGTAGGAGAAAAGCTTAAAAAGTTTAGGAAATAAAAGCTGAGCAAAATGAAGATAAAATTCTAACGTGAAGCCGTTGGGCCAGGGGCTTCACCTTTTGGAAGAGATTGAACAGCAGAGTATTTCTTCAATTTGAAGTGGCCGTTTCAAGGCAGAGAGACTGTATGGGGAGTAGTCTTCGGTTTGAGGTCAGAAAAATAGGCATTAAGTGACTCCTCAGATAGTGTATGCTCTGGGGAGTATAGATCCTTGTAGTAAGAGGCAAAGCATGCTGCAATATCTTGTTCCCTGAACATCTGTTTGCCGTTATAAGAAGTGATGGACTTGGATCAATGATTTTTCGTGTCTGCATTTTAAGTAAAGGGCAAGGAGTGAACCTGCTCTATTATTAACTCCATAATACTTGGCGTTGATTTTGAGCAGAGTGCCACAGCCTGTTCAGTTGAAAATGTGTTAAACTCGATCTTAGCATTATTTAAGGCATCTAGATCAAGTTTTATTTTCACTAGTTCAATAAATGTGTTCAGGATTTTTTATATGAGCCAGAGTAGAGACAGATTTCTGTTGACTAGTGTTTTTCTTAGAGTGAAGGAAACCTATTATGAAACCTCGAAGCATCCTTGAAAGCATCCGATATGAAAAGAAAAAAGTCTGATCATTGTTAAAAAAAAATAATAATAATTTAAATCATTAATGAATGCAGTATAACATTTGAGAAAAACAGTGTCTAAAAGTAATAAATTATTAAATCTCCAAGAGGACTTGTTAGATTTACTGGCAAGAATATCAAGGTCAGTAAGCACAGGAGCATGGTCTGAGATTAATATAGCCCTAATCTCTGAGTTAACTACATGTTGTATTAAATTGTTGCTCAAAAAAATATAGTCCAGGCATGATTGAGGGTGATGTGTAGGAGAATAAAATGAATATTCTAAGAGCTCAGGATTATATAGCCGCCAAGAGTCAGAAAGTGAGTGGTGAGAAATGAGCCTTGATGGCTTTGTGTAAGGAATGGGGGCGAAATGTGAATTAGAGCGTTTGTATAGAAAGGGATTGTAAACTTGATTAAAGTCCCCTCCCACTAATAAGTTATTAAAAGTGTGTTCCGAGATAGTATGTGATAAGTTCTTCCAGAAATCAGTGACATTCCATGTGACTGTTATAAGTTGCAATTGAATGGTAGAAAATATACAGTTGTTGATTACTTAAAAGTACAAGGCAAAATATAACTGTCAGGAAAAAAGGAATGGAATCGGAAGAGGAAAGAAACATCAAGGAGCATAGAAAGTCATTAAGGCAAGCAGATTTCGAAAAACAGGATAAACCAAGAGATGGTATCTCAAGAACCAAGGTCCGCAGATGTTGAAGAGGAAGGAAAAAGAAACTCAGAAGATTCCGCATAGGGAGAGTGACAGCGGAAAAATCTGAGGAGATAGACACAGCACCATTGACGCAAGAGTGATGAGGAAAAGAAAAAGAAAAAAATTATATAGGAACAGGACAAAAGAAACATGAAAATAAATATATATGCCGGAATTCTAGATGGACGACAATTACTAAACTCTACCAAAGATAAAATGGCCTAAAGGAAAAATATTACACTTAACCACTGGATGGATACAAGAGGAGGACACCGAGAATGCAATGAGCAAACAAGAGGGAGTAGACTACACGGGGAATCCGCAATGGGGTCCTACTGGATCAATGGAAAGGGAACATGAAAATGTATTAGTACATGACATTAAACAGAATGAACAACTATAAACACATTGAAATAAACGAAAAGTATCCAGAGGAAAATATAACAATTGAAGGAAGTAAAATGGCATTAATACTTATAATTTCCTCTAACCTTATTTAAGAACAGAGAAAATGAACATCCGAAATTGAGAAGTGAGAAAGTCATGTGGTAGAGGATGCCCCTAAGTCCTTGGGATCTAGTCTGTGATGATTGATGAGGGGTTGCAGATCTGCGGGCTCTTCAAAGGAATAGGACTAATCCTTAAAGGTGATTTTGAAGAGGCATGGGTGTAGCAGTCCATAACGAATATTCATGGAACTCAATTGTGGGTTGAGATCAAGAAATTGCTTGCGGCGAGCTGCAGTGGCATGGGATACATATTGTGTGAAGAATAGTCTATGAGCTAACCATTGTAGAGATCTGGCCTTCGTAGCTACAGAGAGCAAGTGCATCAATTCAGTAGATTGCAAAAGGAGGATGATGATTCCCATAGGGCATGGGTTGTTGCCTGGAGATGGATGAGGGCCGAGATTGTGGGCCGTTTTTATAGACAGAGGAGCACTGAAGATTCAAAATGGAAGGGATCACTGTCTGCAGGAATGTAATCATGTTAGAACCTTCAGAGCTGTTGGGAATCCCAAAAAGGCAGAGATTATTCCTTTTTTTTTTTTTTCACTCTCCAAATTTTCTGTAAGTCTTTTGAGTTGAGCAATGTCCTAAGTTATGTGAGAAGTAGCCGGAGACAAGTCGTCAAGGTTGCTTACTCTTTGTTCAAGAGTTGAAAGACATTGATCATGCAGAGTGCAGTGCGCTTAAGGGAGGCATTTGTATCCATCATAAATGGTTTTAAGGCTTGTTGCTCCTCCATAATATCAGGGTTAGATGAGTAGGTGATTTGGTAGGCAAATCAAGATCCTTTTTTGGTCAATTTACTGAAGCAGTAGTGGTAGGTTTCTTTGGAATAGTACCAGTATGCTAAGGTAAAGGAGTGCATTCCCTTAAAAAATCAGAGGCTTTCTCCATGTTAGCCAGGGAATTGGATTTGCTTGGATGAATGCGCTGAACACAGAGAGAAGAAGCAGGTTTGTAGAGGCTGGGTAATTTATTGCAATTTTGACCTTTACGCGGCTTCCCCATATAGATATTCAAGCCCAGCTTCATAAAACATACAAAAAATGTGCCTACCAGGAGTGAAGCGATGTAGAGTGCAGTGAAAGTAGATTGCACTTCCACCAGGCATGTCATACCGCCACACAGAAGAGAAATACGGGCAGAATTTGACAGCGACTGGCCTCCGACACCCATGCACCAAGAGAAGAGCCGGAAGGGACAAATTCTTTGATCCTGTTCTTTTATGTATGCGCCGACGCCGCACGGAGCTCTAGAGAGCTGTGGCCATCTTCAGCGGTTTCCAGGCCACACCCCCTAGTCTCACCTTCCTGTCGAGACATTTTACTATGATGGTTGTCTATGTGGAGAGCGATATCGGGGCTCACAGATAAATGAGAGCCTACCGAAAGCCTCCTTACATCCAACTGTGCCGCAATCTCTGCCTGAGAAGCAGGAAAAGCCTCTAACGGCTCCACAGAAAGATCTACTTCTTGGCCGAGCTAAGGATGCTGCACTTTTGGTCAATGACTGTGCTGTAACCCAGGCTGTTTCCACTGTATCGAGGATTCCTCCTTTTCGTGCATACCTGGGGAAAGAGTCAGGTTGTTGTTACTGTAAAGAGGATGATTAACCTCAACTGCTACCTGAAAGTCCTTCTTTTTAACCAGGGCTTCACTAGTCTCCAAGATTCCATTAGAGAGTTCTGAGCCAATAATACTATAGAGATTTAGCACTAAAGTCTGCGAAGTCACAGATCCGCTGCTTCTAATGAGAATACCTGTTTCCTGGGGTAGCCTCTTTTCCCTTACTTCAATACTTTTTTAAATTTTTTTTTATACCCCGTCCTCCCACTGGAAGGCATTTTTTTTCTTTGGTTCCACAGGGGCTTGAGCCCCAGAGCTGCCCTGTTTTACATTATGCCATGTCTCAAGTGCACTATGCGATTGAGGTTGTAAGGGAGTTTGTAGGCCACTTGCGTCTTTATTGTAAGAAAACAATGTATCCATTGTATGTTTTAAAAAGGTAAAATTGGTCCGAGATTTTGTCAGTGAATCTTGGCTGAGAAATGCTGGTTCTGGCAGGGGAAGGTGGAGCCCCACTACTTGTTCTACAATGCTTATCATAGACTATGCTGGATCCGTTATTGCTTTGTTGTTCGTTAGCGCACTAGAACGCCTCTGCTTATGCATAACGATTGTAGGGCCTCCCCTTGCCTTACCAGAACGCATGGCAATTACCAGTTGTCGTTGGTAGGTTGACCACAACTTTTTTGGCACCCAGGACCAGAGAAGCAGAGTGAGCACACAACGCAGAGCACAGACCCAGCCGGGCCCTTCCACTCTCAGCCAGCTCTACCCTGAGTGGGTACGCTACAAACGTCCAACTCTCCTAGCCGAGAAACAAAGTAAAGAAACAGGTGGCAAGTCTTAGAAGATAATGCTCAGAAGGTGAGGTAAAGTGGTAGCTCCAATGATTCCAAGGCTATATTGTTAGCATCCGGTTGTAAAAAAAAAAATATAACAAAAATCTGGCTTACTTGCTATACCCTAGGATGTTTATCAGTTCAAGATTAAACGGCGCAGAATTAGGTATCTACCACCAGCAAGGACACGCATTGGTGATGTATGTGTTTCAAGCTCCAGCCCGTGTTTATAGAGACTGCAACATTGCAAAAGATGTCATAAATCCCTCTCCGTCCTCAGGACCTGTCAGTTCATTAGTATTCCAGAGATCACACAATGCATCGTATTTCTTTTGAATTAATCTACATCTCTTCTTTGCTCGTTCCTGTAAAGCGTTCTTCTAGTCTCTGTTCTACATTTGTGCTGTATAACACGTCTACTAAGTAAATGTATTACATTTTCTTACATCAAACAGTTACTTCAGAGTTTTACTCTAAATTGTAAAAAAATAAAACGGATGTTTTGAAAAGGATGAAAAGTGCGACTGTACAAGATGAAGAAAATGTAGGCCGAAGGTGTGAATGCGCTCAGCGTGTGATGTTTACAGTAGAAGAGGAGGGGGTGTTGCAGCGACTTGGAGAAAGTGGTTATTAAAATGCAATTGTGAAAGTGTTCATGGAGTTAACATATCTTTGCTGGTGGGGAGTGGTGTTGCAGTGCAAGTGTACCATTGTCAAAGTGACTTGAATCCCAGAGAGGTAGACATAGCTTTGTCGGTGTCGTATGATATTCACTTTGTAAGGAGAGAAGCGCCGCTGTCGTGTCTGTGACGTGATCCGAACATGCTGCCATGTGCCTGCAATAAAATTGTTAAATTCAAGAAATATTCACCGATGCCGTTTTACTAGTAATGTGTTTTTTAATATCAAGCCTTTCCGTTGTGCCATGCATTTTTTTTATTTTTAAAGGCGGCAATAATAAATAACTCAATCAAGCACTCAAGTCACAGGAATCTATGTTACTATGCTACCAACACACTTTATAACAGCAACTCTAACAAGCATTGGGAAAGCCAATAGATCGCGCCGTTGAAAGGCATTTGTTGAACATGTCACTTTGCCAATGCCTATTGCAGATGCTAAGCAGCATCAGCAGAAAGAAAAATGTTTAGTGCCAAGGCTGAACATCATTAGCAAAAAAAATAAAAAACCTGACCCACTCTGGCGTATTCACATATTTGATTCACCATGCATGCACAGGTATGTATCGAGATAATGCAGCTGACTTTTTAAAATGTACTGTTCAAAGATGACATGCTGATCCTGGAGCAGCAAATTAAACACATAAAGAATGTGCAGGCGATATCGGAAAAGAGCTGCAAGGCCTTCGAAAACAGAATCTATATATTTTTTATTTATTTAAAATAGAAAGTGACTGGGAGCACACAAGTGAAAACCTGATGTGAATGGAGCAGCATGGGAGCTGGGAGCAGCAACGGAGATGGGGTGAGGAAAAAGACCACAAAAATGAGGAGCAGGACAGGGGGGTGGGGGTGTTGTTAGGAGAAGCCTCAGGTGAACTGATGTTGGGGAAATAGCCAACGGGTGGGGATTTCAGAGGGAAACAGCCAGAAAGTACATGGACTCCCAATGAGTGCTAAAAGAAAAAAGTAGTTAATTGATGACTGCCCTGAAATGCTACAAGTCATTCATTCAAAAGGATGGTAATCAATCAATCAATCATGTCACTTATAAAGCGCACTACATACCCGCGAGGGTCTCAAGGCGCTGGGGGAAGAGGGGGGTGGTGCTGCTACTGATCGAAGAGCCAGGTCTTGAGGAGTCTTCTGAAGGCCAGTAGGTCTTGGGTCTGTCGGAGGTTGGTGGGGAGGGTGTTCCAGGTCTTGGCGGCGAGGTGGGAGAAGGATCTGCCGCCGGCGGTCGTTTTCCGGATGCGGGGACTGCGGCGAGGGCGAGGCTGGTCGAGCGGAGCTGGCGGGTGGGGGTGTAGAAGCTGAGTCGTCTGTTGAGGTAGGCTGGTCCGGAGTTGTGGAGTGCTTTGTGTGCGTGGGTGAGGAGCTTGAAGGTTATCCTCTTGTTGACAGGGAGCCAGTGCAGGTCTCTCAGGTGGGGTGTGATGTGGCTGCGTCGGGGGATGTCGAGGATAAGACGTGCAGAGGCGTTCTGGATGCGTTGCAGCCGTCTCAGGAGCTTAGCCGTCGTTCCTGCGTAGAGGGCGTTTCCGTAGTCCAGCCTGCTGGTGACGAGGGCCTGGGTGACTGTTTTTCTTGTTTCGGTGGGGATCCACTTGAAGATCCTGCGGAGGTAACAAATCTATGCTCCAAGGGAGGGACAACCACAAGAATAGAAACGGAAACCAAATGAGAAGCAAACAAATGAGATTGACAAGAAAGACTACTAATGATAAGCATTGGGCTCACTCAATACCCACTCTATGTATTGGTATTGTATAGAATAGGCCTTCAATAACCGACAAGTAAAACCTATCTGTAGGCAAGACTATTAAACCGCTGTCTACCATAAATGCACTATGTTATGTGCCGGAGACAGTGGTTCACCTACTTCCAATAATTTTGTTTAGGAGCCTCGCACCTTTGCACTTGAGGCCTTGAAGGCTGCAGTGCCAAACACTTGTGCAAATACTGACAGCACGACCTCTGCTGCAATGTCAGTTTCTGGGCAGGATCTCACTTTGGAAGGGGGCCATTCCCCTTCTCCACCTCCCCACAGATCATGTGAATTATGTGACTACCAAATCTTTGTGGAGATGGAGGGTTGTCCACATGACCCTTTGCACACCCACCCATATGGCTCACGGTGAGCCGTGACCTGCATATGACCCTGAAAGCACATTATTAGGTGTATTTTTACTTTCATGCCTGGTTCTGTAATATGGAGGACCCATACAGGTGAATACTCTCCCGCATTTGCATAACGCCACATTTCCAGGCAAAGGAGAAAACACCCACTTTGTGCTGCTTGTCTGCTAACTTTCCCTTCCATGCAGTATGTGTTGCAAAATGACAGTAAAAGCTGCTTTAGCCCCTTCAGTAATACAGAATTGCCTTCAGAGCGCAATAACAGCGCAGATGCCTATTGATCTCGCTCAAGCGATGTGCATAATCCGGCCCTTGAAGCTGACTGCTAGTTAATAATTTTAGTACTATGCTATCATGCTTAACGAACAAAATCTAGCATCATCCTTTATCACACACTAAGTAATATAAATCATTGATCTCTCAGTGGACCATGAGTGACGTGCCCCAGCAAAGAAACGTCTTCCTAAATTCTAACAAATCCAGGCAGTGGTTTGATAGATTGATGGAACATTCTTCTGGTCAAAGAGAATGGGGAATGAACGGCAGCACCTTGAGCTTTGTCATTTGATTTAATTGCTGGAAAAAGCGTTGGTTCAAAGTTCGGTTATGCAGTGCACAGATTTACTAGAGTGAAACTGAGGCCTCCCCTTTGTGGTTCTAACAATTATTGCTTAGGCATAGGAAGACCATAGCATAGCTACACGCCATTTGAGAACTGAGTGCAAGTCTAATCCCTTACTTGAACTCTGTCTCCAGCAGTGGTCAGCCTCCCTCCTACCCTCCTGCTTCAAGGTATGGAAGGTGTGCTTTGGAGTAGTGAAAGTAGTGTGTGTGTAGGATTCACTTACAATTAAGAACCTACTCATCCTTCAGCGCCTCCATCTCCAGAGTACACCGGGAATTTATTTTTTCAAGGTCCTGTTGATGTGTTGAAACACAAAAAGAGTAAGGAGAGAGTCCAAGGGAAAAAGTTTAGAGACCTGCGAGAAGTGATTCCCCTTAGAACAATCATCTTTAACGCAATACTTCTCTGGTCTATCATAAAATGTAAATGTGTCTCTCAGCAAAGCTCCATTAGGGAGCAATCCCTTTTAGGACGAATGCCCTCACCCACCATAGGTGGCATGCTTCATCATATGGGCTTCTCCTCCCAGTGAGAAAACCTAGTCTCACTGAGGGCTACAACTCCCTCACTGTGAGGTAGGAGCTCTGGGATGTTTTCATGAGGACACTAAAGCCCCATCTGTGAATGCTAGGCGTTGTGAGGGTGCAGCGCTGGATGTGATTGTGATAATAAATGTGAAACTAAAACTACCTAGAGAGGACAAAATATGTTTATTAGCTTGTCCAAACTGGCAGGGTTAAAAAGCAGTGCAAAGCAGTATCAATTAAACTGCTAAGTTGGTAAGGTCGGTCGACATGTTTCAGCCTATTTGGTCTAACATAGTGTCCAGGCTTTCATCAGGACCATAAAAAGTAAACAATGCTGCTGCATATATGAAAAAATAATAATAATAATAGCAAAATACAGTGATATCAAACCAGTAATCCAAATGTTTTAAGCTCGGTACTACTGGAACTTATCTGTAAATGTGAGACACAAAAACACAATATGACCAATCAAAATACAGTTTCATACAATTCAGTTATTCTTCAATGTATTATTAGACATGAATTGAAAACATGTCCATAGAGTTCTAACATAGTACTCATTTAAAACCTACTCACCCGAATTGATGGATAAGTAGACCCACCTCTACCTGGTAACTCAGGGAATGGGGCCCCGCTCTACAAAAAATATATATAAAAAGAACATGTATCACTCAATCTTAATGTAAAGTGTGAATACATGTCTAGATAGAAAAAACAAAAAACAATAAACAATAAGTGCTGATGGTAAAACCCTATATTGAAGAAGATAAAACAGGAGGACTCTTCTGGTTTGTCTTATAAGCCATAGTGCAAAGGACACTACCAGATGTAACTTTATCAATGATATTAGAAATCTTTAAGATTAAATAAGATTATATGCGTGATCTCTGAGGCCAACTATTATAAACAGACTTAGGCACATGACACATAGCAATATATCCAAGCATGCCTCATAATTAGTATCTCCCTAGTACTCTCGTGGGCAATGCATATAACACCAAAAGTGTATTGGATTCGAATAGCCACACTAACACTCTCAAATGCAGTCTCTATATCTGCAAAAATTGTATAAACCCGCATATAGGCCACAAACAGATACAAATATAAAATCGTTTTTGCATAAAGCGCACAACGAAAAAGAAGAAACTCATTGGTGGAGGCACGCTAATATTCTTACATGCAGTGTATATATAAGAAAAGCATGTAGTCCACAGTGAGGTATGCAGAAGTGCATCGTTAAAACGTCTTGTAAACCGACATTTAATTCTTGTCAACGCCGCAAACAAGGTTCAAGAATATTCAAGAATATTCTTTGTTATTATTAGATGCAGAGAAGGCATACTACATGTTTAAAGATAATTTCAAGTATGAAGATGCTATAATCCCAAAAAGCAAGACGATAAAGGTCTACCTAAGGAACCTGTCGTGTCCCCACACATAATAATAACACTCCTCATAATTCCCAACTTACCTCTCCGTCGGTACCCCGTTGTGGTACATGAGCTGCAACCGGAGGCACCGACGGGAGGTTTTTTCACGTTTAAATACTGGGATAAATGTCCAGTCGCCGTTGTAAAGGACCCCAAGTTGTCTACGAAGTTTGCCCGATATCGTAAGTGCGCATGCACGGGGAATAGTGTTTCCCGTAAGCGCACTAGCAGGCCAATGCTTCTGTAGCCTGCTCGATTGAGCATGTGCGCTTGCGTGATGGATAATATTGGTTTACTCACGCATGCGCACTACAATACTTTACTCGGTGCACTTCTAGGAAAAAAAATATATATATATATATCACTCAGCCTTATATATCAGAAAAAACTAGGCAATAATGCGCAATTGTTTAGGTGTACGCGAAAGGGATACGCTAAATATCAATATCATTGCGGAGATGTTACACTAGTTTGTGACACTCTTTTAACTCTTTGTACTGCTCGCTGATATAAACACTATATTCATATTGAAAGCTGCATTCAATTCTATAATATAGAAACATCAATGGCACTGTGCACACCATTTAATATCTAAATATCAAAAGGTTAAATTTTAAGTTTTGGATCATTTACTTGCTCATGTTCAATTTGTGCACTTAATGCATATATGAGTTTTGCTGTCCAATAAACCATCACTTGATTATTATACTAATACTACTTCTTATGGTATCTCTACCTATCAACCCTATCAATTCTGAGAATATGTAATATTTGCTATTCGTTCCTAGTGCAGTCTCATATGTGCTGTATGCCTTAGACTTGATCACAAGGATAACCCCGGAATCTTCTTCATTCAATCCTAAGATATCTGTCTGGGAATCTGTGATATTTTCATTTCGTTCTTAGTACAGTCTCCAATGTGCTGTATGCCTTAAACTTAATCACAAGGATAACCACGGAATTTCTTCATTCAATCCTAAGGTATCTGTCTTTAGTCTGTGTACCCAACGCTGTTCTTTGCGGAGTAGAAACTTGGATATATCCGTGATATGGGTTGGAATGAAAGGTTGCTCAAGGACTGTCCAACGCAAGTCATTGGCTTGATGGTTCATATCTAGGAAGTGGTTGGTCATCTTTGTAGACCTCTTCTTGCAGCGAATCTTGCTTTTATGCTCCAATATTCTTGTTTTTATCTTGCGTGTAGTCAACCCCACGTAGCGCATGCCGCACGGACAAGTGATCAGGTAAATAACCTTTTCGCTGTTGCAGTTAGTATGTTTAAGCAGCGACCAGGTCTTATTTGTACCTATGTCCACTTCTGTCACATGCGATGTTTGTGGACAGGCTGCACAGACTCCACACGGAAAGTGTCCTTTTACTGGTGGAAACCCCCACAAAGATTCTTGGTCCGAAGATTTTGGTTTGCTAAGGGGCCTTGTGTGTACCACTTGATCTTTAATGTTTGTACTCCTTTTAAAAACAAACAAAGGAGGAGGTATAGGTGTTCTCCCAACATTCAAGATCTTCCAATGTTTAAGTATGCACCTTTTGATTTGATTTGAATGGCTACAAAACGTATTCACATAGGTAAGCCTGGGTACCACATCTTTAGGTAGAGCCACTTCAATCAGTGATCCCCTATTGTTGTTGGCAGCTCTTTTCCGTGCTCTACGAATTGTGTTTTTCGGATATTTCTTCTCCTTTAGGTGGGTACTCAGAATGCTAGCATGTTCATCCATGGAGAAATACAATGTATGTGAATACGTTTTGTAGCCATTCAAATCAAATCAAAAGGAGCATACTTAAACATTGGAAGATCTTGAATGTTGGGAGAACACCTATACCTCCTCCTTTATTTGCTTTTAAAAGGAGTACAAACATTAAAGATCAAGTGGTACACACAAGGCCCCTTAGCAAACCAAAATCTTCGGACCAAGAATCTTTGTGGGGGCTTCCACCAGTAAAAGGACACTTTCCGTGTGGAGTCTGTGCAGCCTGTCCACAAACATCGCATGTGACAGACAGAAGTGGACATAGGTACAAATAAGCCCTGGTCTCTGCTTAAACATACTAACTGCAACAGCGAAAAGGTTATTTACCTGATCACTTGTCCGTGCGGCATGCGCTACGTGGGGATGACTACACGCAAGATAAAAACAAGAATATTGGAGCATAAAAGCACGATTCGCTGCAAGAAGAGGTCTACAAAGATGACCAACCACTTCCTAGATATGAACCATCAAGCCAATGACTTGCGTTGGACAGTCCTTGAGCAACCTTTCATTCCAACCCATATCACGGATATATCCAAGTTTCTACTCCGCAAAGAACAGCGTTGGGTACACAGACTAAAGACAGATACCTTAGGATTGAATGAAGAGATTCCGTGGTTATCCTTGTGATTAAGTTTAAGGCATACAGCACATTGGAGACTGTACTAAGAACGAAATGAAAATATCACAGATTCCCAGACAGATATCTTAGGATTGAATGAAGAAGATTCTGGGGTTATCCTTGTGATCAAGTCTAAGACATACAGCACATATGAGACTGCACTAGGAACGAATAGCAAATATTACATATTCTCAGAATTGATAGGGTTGATAGGTAGAGATACCATAAGAAGTAGTATTAGTATAATAATCAAGTGATGGTTTATTTCTACAGCAAAACTCATATATGCATTAAGTGCACAAATTGAACATGAGCAAGTAAATGATCCAAAACTAATAATTTAACCCTTTGACATTTAGATATTAAATGGTGTGCACAGTGCCATTGATGTTTCTATATTATAGAATTGAATGCAGCTTTCAATATGAATATAGTGTTTATATCAGCGAGCAGTACAAAGAGTTAAAAGTGTCACAAACTAGTGTAACATCTCCGCAATGATATTGATATTTAGCGTATCCCTTCGCGTACACCTAAACAATTGCGCATTATTGCCTAGTTTTTTCTGATATATAAGGCTGAGTGATATATATATATATATATATATATTTTTCCTAGAAGTGCACCGAGTAAAGTATTGTAGTGCGCATGCGTGAGTAAACCAATATTATCCATCACGCAAGCGCAAATGCTCAATCGAGCAGGCTACAGAAGCATTGGCCTGCTAGTGCGCTTACGGGAAACACTATTCCCTGTGCATGCGTGTGAAAGGCAGCGAGTCTTCTAAGACTCTCAATGCTGCCCGGTGCAGGGTTCCACCTCTAATTCACTTTGGGTTCGCTATCAAAATAATGAGGCAAGCGCTGGAAACTGGAAGACAAGAAAAAGGTTTATTTCTCATGAGGAGATCACGTCAACTGCAGACACCGGGATGTCTGAGGGAAGTGTTCTGCTGATAACTCCTTTGGCTCTTCCTTTTATACAGGTTTGACACAATGCATTTGTTTCATTAACATGGTTACACAAGCTTGGGGTCCCCGCCCCGGGCAGGTTGTCACACAAGCCCAACAGTAATTCTCTTCCCACCCAGGTCAAACAGACAATCTTATCTTGCAGCTGGACCTTGCTTCAGGGTCTAAAACATGTGAGACCGGCCAGATCTAAGAGTCCGTTCTGTTGATAAAAACAGGTCCCATTGTTGGTAACAACAAGTCTTGCTGTTTGCAGTGCAATAAATCATGTTGCAAGAGTCTTTTTGGTGTTTGGAACCTGTTTGTGTAACTAGGTGCAGTGAGGGGTAGAGTGTCCAAAGGTTTGCCTGAAAACAGAGATGAGAGGAAAAACGAGTTTGTGGCAGCAAGTGGCGCTGAGGTTTGTTGTGGCAATAGAGTTTATAGCCCCCAGCACACATACCAGGTCGGTTAGAGGGTCAGAGGGATGCTAGTAAGGGCAGGGTGAAACAAAGGTGACCAACAGAGTACAAAATGGCTGTGATAGATCAGAATGACTGCAACTTATGTGCACATAGAATTCCACCAGACAAGATGGCGCAGGTAATGTTCACGACTGTCGTTTTGCTTTTAACAGTGGCCCCTTTGAACATAACTAGCCAGCTTGTCAGTCTATTTCGATCTCCATAATGTCCCGTATCTCTTGATCATACATTTCTCTCATTTTTGTTAGCTGAGTGTCCATAGTCTTGGGGTGCAAGGTAGTTATGCAAAGAGAACACAAAGGTGGTATACAGTGTATACCCAAACAACAACCACATATTGTCAATACTGGGACCAAGAGAATCATTGATATTTTCCAACCCCACTCCTTCAAGATGCCCCAAAGCCAACTTCCAATTGTCCAAGTCTCTGATCCTTGATGAATTTCTGAAGATAGTCTATGGAGATGTTCGATTGCTTCATAGACAGAAGGTGAATTATCAGGAATGTATACACAGCAGCTGGCACCGATGATGCGGCATGCTCCTCCACGGTCCGCTAGTACCACGTCCAGGACCATGCGATTTTGCAGGGTAACCAGACGGATCGCTTGGAGCTCAGCAGTGTTGTTGGTGAGGATGCCAGCAGTGACGTTCAGGGCGGTCTCTACCGCTTGGGACAGATGTCTGATGGCTCGGCTGTTTGCCATCGGACCCCATAGCGGGACGAGCCCTTTTGCTGCGTCGAGGAACTGTGATGAGGCAGAGTCTGCTTGATCAATGTCTTTAGAACGCTTTTCTCGATGATGCTCTGCAGGGGCTGTGTAGGTTGGTGGCAAAACAAAGGCGATGTAGCACGTGCCCCCAGTTTCTTGGGAGCCAGGTGTAGGCTTTGGTTCCACAAACAAAGTACATATTGGGTGATGCAACAAGCGCTGGGGGTTGGCAGTGTTCAAAGTCCTTACAATGCTACAGGTGCTGTGACCCACATTCTTAGTCCCACGGCCTTCAATGCATACAAGGCCAGAGACGTTCACCACAGATAGGGCCACAGTCAGTGTTGCAGCAGTTCTTTTCTTCAGGTAGGAAAATGTGGCTCTGTTAGGATTATTGAACACTTGCATTTCCACTGCGTTCTTTGGAGGGGACATTAATCTGGAATGTCGCATTGAAGGTGTGAGGGCAGAAGGGGGCGGCTGTCCTTCCTGTTTTGTTTCGCCAGAACTCGTTGTAGAACTGGGCGATTGTTCTGTCGGAAGTGGCATTGTCTTTTTAACTTTCTTGTAGGAGCATCATCCAGGCAAGGCAAGATCCGTGAATAGAAAAGGGCGAAGGGATGAAAGGGATGGAATGTTCAGTGGCATGTGGTAACAGCCCACAGACCCAACAGTTGGTAGCATTGGTGGCAAGATTGTGCTGGTGCAACATCTGCACGAAAGAATTATTCCAGAATTCTTTGCGTCGTTCTCTGAGATGTGGCGGTAGTGATACCAGGTAGTGTTCTTTCTTGGTGGTTGGTTGCATGGTGGGTGACAATGTTCTGTATGCAGGTGCATTCTCTTCAATGATCCGGAGTGCGACCATTAGCAGGAGACAGGTGAGAAATGCGGCTACAAGTGCAATTGTCTTTGTGCTGTGCAGGTTAGCAGTCCTGGTGTCTTTGCGGTGGTTTTGCAGGTGTTCAGTTTCTTCCATCATCTTCGAGGAGCTCAACAACTGTTAGGACCACAGACTTTTGTCTGGCGCTTTCCTGGTAGCGTTGTTTGACTGTGCTACCGATCTGAGACCTTGACTTAGTTAGTGGCCTGGTCGTTGGAGCTCCCTCCTTTCGTCGATCTTAGGTTGTACCCTTTCCTGGATGGCACCGTGGCGTCGGGAAATTCTGATAGTTCGAGGGTGTCTTCTTGTGGGTAGCAACTCAGAGCTGGTCGTTCTCTCGCGAGTACTTCCTCTTGCACCTCCACCCCTTCACAGGTTGCCAGGGTTGGAGGGACTCGTTTGCAGTGATGGGCATGCAGCCAGTTTCGTTTTCCTTCCACTCGGAGGGCAGTTCGGGTGGTGATCAGGACTTGCCAGGGGCCCGTCCACCTAGGCTCCAGATTCTTCGTTCTTTGGAAGTTGCGAATCAATACATGGTCGCCTGGCTTTATTTCATGTCCCGGGCCCCTGGATACGTCCGGCAAGGCTTGCTGCACCTGTTGGTGGATAATTGTTAGCTCGTTTGTCAATTTATGCAAGTAATCCGACATTAATATGTTCGGGACATCGTTAATGGAGGTGGGTCTTGGTGCCGCCCAAATGCTCATAGGCCTGCCGAAGACCACCTCATACAGGGTCAGTCGGTGTTTGGTTGGGGTGGAGCGCATCGATAACAATGCCAATGGGAGGGCGTCGGGCCATTTCAACCCGGTCGTGGCAACTATTTTGGCTAGTTTTAGTTTCAACGTTGCATTGTGTCTCTCTACCAGGCCCGCTGATTGGGGGTGGAAGACGGCATGGAACTTTTGTTTTACCCCCAACCCTCTCAGTATGTTCTGTATCACCTCGGCTACGAAGTGGGGGCCGTTGTCGCTCCATAAAATTCTGCAAAGGCTGTATCGGGGGAAGAATTCTTTCAGCAATACTTTTGCAGTGGCTAAGGCGGTATTGTCGCGGGTGGGATATGCCTCCACCCATTTGCTAAAAGCGCACACAACCACCAGGACATATTTTAGACCAAGGCATCTCTCTAGTTGAATGTAATCCATTTGAAGGATTTCAAAGGGGTGGTCAGGGACTCCAAACCCTCCCCTTGGTACTACTGTCCCCTTCCCTGGGTTGTGTTGTAGGCAGACTATACATTGTTGTACTAGGCGTTTTGCAGATTCTGCTATCTTGACGTTATGCCATACTCTGGTGATTAGTTCAATCATGGAGGTGGAGCCTATGTGTGCTGGTAAATGTGCCATGGTCAATATGGGGATGAGGTAGGCATTGGGTAACAGCCATTTATTTCCGTCTTTAGTTCTCCAGCAATCTTCCTTGTCTTTTAGTCCCACCTTTTCCCACTCGGTCAATTCGTCTTGTGTGCCTGTAGTCTGTATGTCCCTTACAGTGGTCCTAGCGTCAGTCCATCGTTCAGCTTGTGACCTGGTCACATACATTCGTATCGTAGTTCTGTCTCCTGCCGTGGCTCGGGCAGTAACATCTGCTAGTGCATTTCCCTGTCCAATGAGAACAGTCACTTTCCTATGTGCTTGGCATTTTATCACTGCTAACTTCTTGGGGAGGAGGACTGCTTGCGTCAAGGCGGAGACTAAATCTCCATGCAGGATGGGTGTACCGTGTGAAGTCAGGAACCCTCTTTCTTTCCATAAGATCCCAAAATGGTGAACCACCCCGAAGGCATATTGGCTGTCGGTGTATATGTTAACTGTCGTGTCAGTCGCTAAGATACATGCTCGTGTGAGGGCAATGAGTTCTGCAGCCTGGGCTGAACGTTGGGGAATACGGGCTGTTTCCAGAACGGTTCGGGGTGTGGTTGTCAGCGTATGCAGCTGAGGTGGTGCCGTCGGGGAGTTTGATGCACGAACCATCCACCCATAGTTCTCCATCTGGTTCTAGAAAGGCGGTGTCTCTGAGATCTATTCTACTCTTTGTTTGTTCATCGGTTAGTGTCACACAGTCGTGTAGTGGAGTCACGCTAGGATCATTTTCGGGTAGGGGTAACAGTGTGGCTGGATTGAGGGTGGTGCATCGCTTTAGGGTAATGTGCGGTGCTAGCAGGGTCAACTCATATCCTGTCAGTCGGGCGCTAGTCAAGTGTTGGGTTTTGGTCTGGTTTAGTAGTGTGTCGACTGCATGGGGTACTAAAACAGTGACTGGATTGGAGAGTACTATTCCTTCGCTCTGGCGTATCGATACTGCTGCAGCTGCCACAGCGCGCAGGCACGCTGGCAGCGCTCTGGCTACTGGATCGAGGGTGGCAGAGAAATATGCACAAGGGCGTTGTTTGTGACCAATTGATTGTGTTAGGACAGACAATGCACATCCTTCCCTCTCGTGCGTGTAGAGGAAGAATGGTTTGGAGTAATCCGGGGTTCCTAGGACAGGCGCTGAACAAAGGGCATTGCGTAGTTCTTTAAAGGCTGACTGGCATTCGGGGGTCCAGGGGAGAGGTGAGGGGATGTCTTTAGCTAGGAGGGAGAGAAGGGGTTTGACAATGAGGCTAAAGTTCGGTAACCACTGTCGGCAAAATGAAGTGAGACCTATCAAAGAGCGGACTTGTTTCTGATCTTTGGGGACAGGGGTGTCTAGAATTGTCTGGATCCTGTCAGGCGTGAGTTTCCTCCCTTCTTTGGATAAAAGGTGACCCAAATAGGTCACTTGTGATTTACAGAACTGCAATTTCTTTCGGGAGACCTTGTGACCATTCTCAGCAAGAAAATGGAGTAGTTTGATGGTGGCTGTGACGGCTATTGGTATGGTGTCCGCTGCTAGAAGGATGTCGTCTACATATTGCATTAGTGCCACTCCATCTGGCAATTGTATGGCGTCCAACTGTCTTTTAAGCGCCTGGCTATAGATGCTTGGGCTCTCAGTGTACCCCTGAGGTGCTCTGCAAAATCTGTACGAACGGGAGTTTAGGGTGAATCCAAATAGATAGTGGCTGTCCTTGTGTATAGGTATGGAAAAGAATGCGTTTTTGAGGTCAATTACAGTGAAGGTGGTGGCAGTGGAGGGGATTAAAGTCAAAATTGTCGTGATGTCGGAAACTACTGGGTATTGTGGCACTACGATTTTGTTTATCTCCCGCAGGTCAATGATGAAGCGGTAGGCTTTTCCGTCTCCCTCTCCCTGTCTCTTTACAATCGGTAGTATGGGACTGTTACAAACGTTGCTCACTACTTCCTCTACCACCCCTGCCTCTACCAAAGAGTGTATGATCTCTGTCAGTGCCTTCTCACCCTCTGGCGATATTTTGTACTGCGGTACTTTCGGTAGGGTTGCGTCCTGTCGTATTGTTACGTGTACTGGGTCAATCGTCCTACGTCTGAATCAGCCCTAGCCCATAAGTGTGATGGCAAAGTGTCCAGTAGGGATGCGTCAGTCTCGGAGATGGGAAACATGTGCTGAGAAGGGTTCTCTCTATGGCGCTGGGGGTTGTCATACAGGACGACACGCACTCCGTCTGGTGAGCATCTGATAGTCGCATGGAAGTGTTTCAAAAGGTCGAGACCCATAATGGCGTCTGGGGTGTTGGAAGAGAGGAGGAATGTCGTTTCGACGCTATTGTTGTCAAGGTTAAAAGGGATCGGTCGGGACAAAGGGTTGGTGGAGGGCGTACCGTCAAATCCTATTGAGGTCACATGTGAGCCTGACAAGGGTGCCCTTGGAATCAATCGTTTGGATAGTGCACTACGTGTTGCTCCCGTGTCTACCAGAAATGGCGACTTTGTGCCCAGGACCTCAGCGGTAACATAAGGGCCTTGCTGATCAACATAGAGCTCGACTGGATCCCTCCCTTGCCCCTGGCTGTCCTATGCAAAGTCGTACGTATTGTCATAATCTGTCTGTTGGTACTGATTCTGTTTGGGATGGTCAAATGTGTTCACTCTTTCTGGCCTTTCCTCGCTTGCTTCACTCGCGTACCCTCTCCCACGTCCTCTTCCTCTCTGTCCACTTGCTATTTCCCTCGCCCCTACCAGCTCCTAACAAAGCCGGGCATTGGGTTTTCCAGTGTCCATATTCTTTGCAAAATGTACATTGATTCTGTCCTAGGTCTTGGCGTCCCACATATGATGTCGATTAATTGTTTCTAGGTGGCTGTACTCTAGGGGTATTCTGCTGGTATCCTCCCCTATTTGCTCCCTTCCTGTATTCGCCCCCTGGAGTTGTGCTACCATTACCCTTTCCTTCAAGTCCTTCTTTTTCCTTTCTGTAGCCCTGTCATTTTCGTTTTTCTGATGCTCATAGTACTGGGCCATTTGGAGAATAGCCGCCGGTTTAGATGCTGCCCAACTACTTTCGCTGGCTTGTAATTTCTGGGATACATCTGGCAGTAGTCCTTTGACCTAGTTCTGCACAAATAAGTGGTGTCCGGTTGCGGTGGACATGTCTTGTCCACTGTAATCGGAGAACACCGTTTCAAATCTGGAGAAATACTCTGAGACATCCTCTTGTGGTTTCTGGCGGCACGCGGTTACTATGGACCAGTCTATCTTTTTCTCTGGGATCAGCGTTTTCACTTTCTGCACTATTTTGTCAGGGAGGTCCAATATTGCTTTAACCGGTTTTTGACCAGGGTTCCGCTGTTTATCTAGTGTGTTAAGTTGTTCCCAGGTATGACCAAGCAGTTCGGTATGGTCTATTTTCCTAATCTGTTTCCACACATCTGCTGGCAAACATAACCCGAAGAACAAGTCTATGTCGGCAAGTGTCATTATTGTTGATCCCAGAGCTGTACCTAGCTCAGTGTAAAAGGCGGTGGGGTTCTTTCGTAAAACCGGCAAAGATTTACGGAACGTAAAATGTCCTGTCTGTCCCATGGTTGATACACCCAATTGTAGACCACCCTTCCTCTAGCGTCTTGATGGTTCATATCGTCATGAGTCCCTTGTCCTCTAGGAGGTACCCAATAAGGGGCAGCTTCTTTTATCGGCATCATGCTATCTGGTTTTTCCACCGGGGGTCCTGCTATCTTAGATGTCCTGTCCTTATCTATCCGTCCTTGTTCCACGAGGTGACGGAATACCTCCAGTGTGGATGAAAAGAGTTCTGTAACATCGTTGTCGCCTTCATCTCCGGTGTCTACCTTCCTATAGAGAGCCACTAGCCGCTCGGGCCCTACATCTTGGTACTTCTCTTCGTATGCAGTAAGAGTGTGGTAACAGAGACGTACAATAAAGTATCGTTTGCGGTTTTCAACATAGGAGTTGCATATGTCAGTTACATACTCTTCTGTCTCCTTCCTATCTATGAGGGATTTAACTATTTTTATCAATGCCTGCCCGCTCATTTTTACTTAATCGCGGGACCCTGGGCGCTCCTTTTTCTTTTGATCCTACCTCTACTACTGTATTCTTTGATGAGGCATTTGGTGTGGGTGACTCGGTGGGAGCAGAGGCGGTGGAGACTGAGGCGATCGTGCCATCTCCGGCTATACTTTGGTGGTCCTGGCGTTGTGCTACGGGATGAGTAGGGGCGTAAGGGGGTGGCATGTATATGATTGGGGGACCTAACAATAAATCATCATCTACCCTTTGTTTTGCTGGTAACTTGGGGTAAAGAGTCGAGGGCGTTCTAACAGGGCATTGACCTGATATTTTTGATTCCTGTTCCTTTTTATCAATTTCCTTTTCTTTTAGTTTTTCTTCTAATCTTTTACAGGTTTGGTAAGCTGATTTTCGCGTTTCTTTATCTTGTCTAGCTTCGTCCCTTTTCTTTCTTTTCGCCATAAACCAAAACTGTCAAACATGGCTGGTCTAGTTTTCTTTTTGTGGAGAGCTAATTCCAACGTTTCTATTTTAGCGGGATCGAAAGATCCCGTCAGTGGCCACTGATTTACCCGGTCCTTCCTATTGTATTTCTGCCATAGTTTGCTATAAGCTACGGTGGCTAATCCATACTTTACGTACATGTCCTTGTTAGGGGTGCCTTCCGGCGGTGCAGGCTGACTGACCTCTAACGAACGGTCGGGTCCAAAACAATTACAATCAAACAATCTAGAGAAAACAGGCATGACGTATTTATCGGTCAAAAATGAATATCTCAATCAATCAATTTAGACAAAAAGTCTGCACTACCTGTCCTTCGCTGCCTGCAAAGAGAGAGAATATTCCTATTCTTCGTTGTTTGCAAGCAGGGAAATGTCGCAAATAACTCAATAAAAAAAAAAAAGGGAATACTAGTATTTCAATCAAACTATTCAATCAATCAATTTAAGTCGCTTTTTTTTCACGACCTTACCCGGACCGTATGGACAGTTCTTTGTCTTCCCCTTCCAGCGCCTGGTTGTCCTCTCACTCCAACAATCAATGCGGCGTTCCTCTAAGGTCCCAGTCAGGACCGCAGGTCACTCGAGAGAGGTCCGTTCGGAACCGGTGAAGTTCAGTCGATCAGCAGCCAGACAAGGGTCTTCTCAGGCAGGTATACCCCAATCGTTTAGTCGTTCACTCTGTCGTTAGGACCTCTCTACCGGACCCACGCGTCGCTGATGGGCCCCAACGTTTGGGCGCCAATTTGTGAAAGGCAGCGAGTCTTCTAAGACTCTCAATGCTGCCCGGTGCAGGGTTCCACCTCTAATTCACTTTGGGTTCGCTATCAAAATAATGAGGCAAGCGCTGGAAACTGGAAGACGAGAAAAAGGTTTATTTCTCATGAGGAGATCACGTCAACTGCAGACACCGGGATGTCTGAGGGAGGTGTTCTGCTGATAACTCCTTTGGCTCTTCCTTTTATACAGGTTTGACACAATGCATTTGTTTCATTAACATGGTTACACAAGCTTGGGGTCCCCGCCCCGGGCAGGTTGTCACACAAGCCCAACAGTAATTCTCTTCCCACCCAGGTCAAGCAGACAATCTTATCTTGCAGCTGGACCTTGCTTCAGGGTCTAAAACATGTGAGACCGGCCAGATCTAAGAGTCCGTTCTGTTGATAAAAACAGGTCCCATTGTTGGTAACAACAAGTCTTGCTGTTTGCAGTGCAATAAATCATGTTGCAAGAGTCTTTTTGGTGTTTGGAACCTGTTTGTGTAACTAGGTGCAGTGAGGGGTAGAGTGTCCAAAGGTTTGCCTGAAAACAGAAATGAGAGGAAAAACGAGTTTGTGGCAGCAAGTGGCGCGCGCTGAGGTTTGTTGTGGCAATAGAGTTTATAGCCCCCAGCACACATACCAGGTCGGTCAGAGGGTCAGAGGGATGCTAGTAAGGGCAGGGTGAAACAAAGGTGACCAACAGAGTACAAAATGGCTGTGATAGATCAAAACGACTGCAACTTATGTGCACATAGAATTCCACCAGACAAGATGGCGCAGGTAATGTTCACGACTGTCGTTTTGCTTTTAACATGCGCACTTACGATATCGGGCAAACTTCGTAGACAACTTGGAGTCCTTTACAACGGTGACCGGACATTTATCCCAGTATTTAAAAGTGATAAAACCTCCCGTCGGTGCCTCCGGTTGCAGCTCATGTACCACAACGGGGTACCGACGGAGAGGTAAGTTGGGAATTATGAGGAGTGTTATTATTATGTGTGGGGACACGACAGGTTCCTTAGGTAGACCTTTATCGTCTTGCTTTTTGGGATTATAGCATCTTCATACTTGAAATTATCTTTAAACATGTAGTATGCCTTCTCTGCATCTAATAATAACAAAGAATATTCTTGAATATTCTTGAACCTTGTTTGCGGCGTTGACAAGAATTAAATGTCGGTTTACAAGACGTTTTAACGATGCACTTCTGCATACCTCACTGTGGCCTACATGCTTTTCTTATATATACACTGCATGTAAGAATATTAGCGTGCCTCCACCAATGAGTTTCTTCTTTTTCGTTGTGCGCTTTATGCAAAAACGATTTTATATTTGTATGTTTGTGGCCTATATGCGGGTTTATACAATTTTTGCAGATATAGAGACTGCATTTGAGAGTGTTAGTGTGGCTATTCGAATCCAATACACTTTTGGTGTTATATGCATTGCCCACGAGAGTACTAGGGAGATACTAATTATGAGGCATGCTTGGATATATTGCTATGTGTCATGTGCCTAAGTCTGTTTATAATAGTTGGCCTCAGAGATCACGCATATAATCTTATTTAATCTTAAAGATTTCTAATATCATTGATAAAGTTACATCTGGTAGTGTCCTTTGCACTATGGCTTATAAGACAAACCAGAAGAGTCCTCCTGTTTTATCTTCTTCAATATAGGGTTTTACCATCAGCACTTATTGTTTGTTTTTTGTTTTTTCTATCTAGACATGTATTCACACTATACATTAAGAATGAGTGATACATGTTCTTTTTATATATATTTTTTGTAGAGCGGGGCCCCATTCCCTGAGTTGTTACCAGGTAGAGGTGGGTCTACTTATCCATCAATTCGGGTGAGTAGGTTTTAAATGAGTACTATGTTAGAACTCTATGGACATGTTTTCAATTAATGTCTAATAATACATTGAAGAATAACTGAATTGTATGAAAATGTATTTTGATTGGTCATATTGTGTTTTTGTGTCTCACATTTACAGATAAGTTCCAGTAGTACCGAGCTTAAAACATTTGGATTACTGGTTTGATATCACTGTATTTTGCTATTATTATTATTATTTTTTCATATATGCAGCAGCATTGTTTACTTTTTATGGTCCTGATGAAAGCCTGGACACTACGTTAGACCAAATAGGCTGAAACATGTCGACCGACCTTACCAACTAAGCAGTTTAATAGATACTGCTTTGCACTGCTTTTTAACCCTGCCAGTTTGGACAAGCTAATAAACATATTTTGTCCTCTCTAGGTAGTTTTAGTTTCACATTTATTATCACAATCGCATCCAGCGCTGCACCCTCACAACGCCTAGCATTCACAGATGGGGCTTTAGTATCCTCATGAAAACATCCTGTTGATGTGTTGTCAGACCGCATCAGATACTTATAAATTCACACCGCTGTCAGGTCTGTATCATTTATGCATATGAGCTGGACTTCTCTACGCCACTAATTGTTTTTAAATGGGAGCATATTTGTTGGTAAATACTCTGTCATTACCTCAGTGGAATGTCCATGATGTATACCTAGGTAAATTTATTACAATGTGTGTTTCCTTTTAAAACTGAATCTTATTTTTATATGTAGACTTTACGCTAGTTCCATTTCGCACACCGCGAATGTCGTATTGTAAGCTTGGCCACAGCAGTTGGGAACAAGAGTCCTTTGCCCAGCCCTGTTCATTATAGATATTTTTTACCAAATTATTAAGTTTTATACAGTTAAACAAAAGGCTCACAGTTTCGGCATTTTATTTAACCTCCATTGACATTAAGCAAATGATTATTTACCACTTCTCATATCAATGTATAATAACTAATGATATTCAAATATCCTTGGTATCACATTATCGCACTCAGTTTACTGTTATTGTGCCCCTGTGAGTAGAATGCTTTTAGGAACGTCTTCTCGCCCTGTATACCAATTCTTCTGTTTTGGCACAGAACTCTTTTCCACTCCCTCGCCATAGGGACCCTTTCAAAGCACCAGAGTTTAGATATTTCTTGTTTGTCAATCAGAAAACCCATAGTCTCCAATATTCTGACAGCACGTGGTCCACCACATTCATTCATTCATCAGTCCCAAGAGCATCATCATTGGATCCAAGTCTGTTCCCACTTCCCCAAGGACATGTGCTATTCTTTGTCAATGTTTTGACATAACCGGGCATTCCCAAATCACATGCATATTTACACCTTAAGCACTGGGAATCTTGGGCTCGCTCCATCTTCCAAAGATGTGATGGATGGTATTAAAATCTATAAAAATATTGAAACTGGATGAGACGTAGGTGTGAAAATATCACCAGGAATTTTATAGCCATCTTAGATTCCAGCCATTCGTCATCATCCAACTCTCCCACTTCTCTATCACTATGGATAGTAACCAAAAAGAACTATTTTGCACCATTTCTTCTCCAAATTGAACTGTGACATTTACTTGGGAGACATTCTTTTTTTAGAAGGTTATCTATTAAATACAAAGCATATCTAGTTTCAGTGGGATCATCATTGCATCAGGAGCTTCTTAAACAAGAGGTCTGTGTGTTTGTTGAGGTGAAGGGGACGGGCAAATTGGAGAGAGAGTGGAGTTTGCTTTGAAAATGCATTATGGAAAACGAATCATAGGGGACATGTTAAAGGACGGCACTCTATGTAGTGGGTTTTAGATTGTTAGGCACAGTTGCACAATCGTAGGCATGTACATTACTCATTTACAAGCAAGGTAGTGTTCTGATATATATATAAACTATAGCTACACAGAGAAGAAGCTTCTCCAGAGCCGGAAGGGCGGAGAGGGGTTCCTGGTGGCGATACGTCCTCCCGAACTAAACTCTGTCACAAAAAGTACCCCACAAAATTATCAACAGAAATGGATGGGAATAGAGAGAGAAACCTTTCAGTTATCAACCACTGTGCTGTGGGAAAGGAAGCCATTCCTTTTTATAATATAACCCTCACACACACTAGTAGTGTCATGCTTCATCATCGGGTTCACCCTGACTCCTAAAGGTCAGGGTGGGCTCGACCATATTTCAGGGAGCGCTTAGAAAGAAATGGCCAGGGGGTATAAAGATTAAAACTCCTCCTGCAGGTCCAGGTATCCCTTAATTAGCGGAACTGCATGGGATATTAAAATTAAAAAAGATATATGTGGGTCGTAAGGAGTTTTATGGTCCTATGTCCCTAGTGCCAACATGTTTCAGTCCGAAAAATAGTGGCCCAATCGGGTCCCGGACTTTCTTCAGGGCAAAAAATGTCCTCCCTGGTTATCTTGTCACCGGAGTATTTCCTATCTTTATATATTTAAGGGCAGATAGCTGCTCCTTTATAAAAGGTGCGGAAAATAGATAACTTATCTTTTCTCCTGTGGTTTTGTATTTACTCCATCTGTAAAGAACAAAAAAACAGAAAGAAGGAAAGGATTTTTGCATTTCAAAATACCCATCTGTGACATGCTCTGTACACCCATGCTTGTCATACAGGAGGGGTGTGTGGGAGCCATCACACTCCATATCTATTTGATACGTGGTCGTGACTCAAGATTTTTCCTCGAGTATAATGCTTTGTATACTATCAAATAAAGTGGCGATGTGACTCGCATTCTGCCACTAATCCAAGATAGGTGATAGTGTAGTTTGTTACATTGTGTCTTAGCACCACACCAATCACATCCATATCACATGCTACACACTCACTGCCACTCAACAAAGTAAAATTGTATCTTTGTTGTGACCCCCTTACCCCAATTTGGAAGAGTTCATTCTTCACAAGAGATCGCAGCTGCGGGGGTTAGCCCTGTAGTCGGACTCTGACGTAGGTCCAACGAAGGGGAACAAGGAGGTTGAAAGGAAAAAATGAGGGAAAGGAAACCAAAAACCACTCGTACTTTAGGATTCGGAATAGTTTTGTTGGGCGTAGCCATGCCTTCGTGGTAAGAACTCTGTGTTCCTTTGTGCCATCTACTTACTACACCAAGGGTCCTGCCCCGCTAGTACACCTATTCGGTCTGTGTCTCCGGGCTCTCGCACTGGTATGTGTCCGCTCCCGATATTTATCTTAGGCAACTGGAAGCTGTTCCGGGTGGGCCGGGTGCCAGACCCCGCCCACGGAGACACATCGTCATGACGTTCTACGTGTTGACGTACGACGTCACCCACGTGAACTACCACGTTTAAGAGGAGACATGGGATACGTAGTTCAAAGGGGACTGTATCCGATTCGTTGGGTCTAAATCCTATAATCATCAGAATCGAAAATGACTATTATTTTTTATGTGTAATGATGGGAGAGGTGATGCGTTCCCTCGCCAATTGATGTGCAATTCAAGTAACAGCTGCCATATAGAACCGCACATAGTATTTGTCGGCACAGCCGTAAACTGTAAAGTTGAGGGGAGTCTAGTTGGTGTTTAAACCATATTGCAGGGATAAAGCTTTACTGGTTACTACTGGAGCGCATTTAAACCGTGTAATTGGGTTTATTAATATGTCTAAATCACAAGATTCCTATATATCTTGGTTTTAGGTGTGGTTCCATACTCTATTCTTCTCTATTAGGACATATGATTTAGCATAGTTTCCTTCTCTTTCTAGTGCACTCTAATTAGGGGTCATAGTATTCTATGTGCAGTTGGTCATCTGTAATTTAGTTGGTTCCAAGGAATGGAATCATTCAATCCATTCACATGTGTTTTGAGCCTATATACCCACCGCTGTTCTCTTTCAAGTAACCTCTTAGCTCACACTCTCCCTGTTTTTTTAGGGGGCATTCAGACAGCTTCCCTGGGAATGCATTCCGCCTGTTGCTTACCATTGGTTTTGTGGTATATAACTGACATTTTCTGTCTTTCTATTTGCTGGCTTTATTTGTTTTAGGCTGTCCAGCGTGAGTTCATCCTCCCAAGGAGTAAAGCCCTTTTACGCTACCTCTCCTTGTATTCTTCCACGAGTGCTTCTTTTTGCAAACAGGCCTGTAAATCTTGTTCCTATTTTGTCACATTTGCTGTGCTCTCAAAGACAGAAGTCAAATGTTAGGCTCTGTCTTCTGAGGGAGCTTGATGTTTACTTTTCTTTCTTTGACTTCAAAGAGGATTTATGTGACAATCTTGCTGGATACTGGGTGCAGGAAAGGTTTTTTTTCTGGCACACAACATTTGTATTAACTGTACAAGTATTTCAGAATATATCAGAATTAGAGAAGTTCAAATGAAGTACACTTTTTGTGTTGGAAACAAACACTTTAATATGATCAAAACAAATCAATTCCCTAGCTGATGCCATTTCCACACATTGTTTGTGCGCTGTATAATTATATCAGTAAAACTGTGTGCCTGCAAATATAATATTCATTTCAATTAAAAATGTGTTGTCTGTAATGACAGTGAAAGTTTAGTTTTATTAGCCGTTTGATATCATGCCAATAAGGCAATACAAACACTACATTTACAATGTAATGACAGTGTGCTACCACACCATGCGTACGCCACTCCACTGCAGTCTTCTCTGCACCACTTCACTTTCCACCACTCTGTGCCACTGCACTCTGCGCCACTTTACTGTATGCCTCTATACTCTACACCACTCTACGCCAATGCACTCTACACCAATGCACTCTACTCCACTGCAGTCTTCGCCACTGCACTCTACACCACTCCTATCAAGGCCACTCCACTCTACTCTGCACGGCTCCACTCTACGCCACTCTACAACCCTGCACTCTGTGCCACTGCACTCTATTCTATACCACTACACGCCCCTGCACTCTACGCCAATCCATTGTACGCCACTCTAATCTACTGTGCACCACTGCACTCTATACCACTTTACTGTACATCATTACACTCTACACCACTGTGCTCTACCCTGCACCATTCCACTCTATGCCACTGCACTATACACCACTGCACTCTACGCCACTGTACTCCACTTTGCTCCACTCTAGGCCACTGCACTCTAGGGCACTGCACTCTACTCTGCACCACTGTTATCTACGCCACTCTACGCCACTCTACACCACTGCACTCTACAACACTGAACTCTATGCCACTCTATTCTGCACAACTGAACTCTGTGCCATTGCACTCTGCATCACTCCACTCTGCCACACACTCCGCACCACTCTACCCCACTGCACTGCCTGCCACTCTACTCTGCACCACTGCACTCTATGCCTCTGCACTCTACAATGCACCACTCTATTGTACAACTCTGCATTGTACTCTACTCTGCACCACTCGACGGCACTCTATGCCACTTTACTCAGCACCACTGCACTCTATTGCGCCACTATGCATCTATTGCACAGCTGCAGCCTACACTTCTATACTCTGCAATACTCTACTCTAATGCACTCTTCCCTAGTCCACTCTACGCCACTCCGCTGTACGCCACTACTCTACTCCACGCCACACCAATACACGACACTCTATGCCACTCCACGACACTACTCCACTCTTCCCCATTCCACTCTTCCCCATTCCACTCTTCCCCATTCCACTCTTCCCCATTCCACTCTTCCCCATTCCACTCTTCCCCATTCCACTCTTCCCCATTCCACTCTTCAACATTCCACTCTTCAACATTCTACTCTTCAACATTCTACTCCATTGCTCACCATTCCACTCTACGACACTCCATGCCACTCTCCTCTATGCAACTAACTTTTAGCCATGCTGAACAGCAGCCAGGCTGGTATACAACATGACTAAAACACATTGCCAATGCCTATAGCTCTTGCATAAGCAAGACTTCTTGGCTTTGCCAATGCTTGTTTCATTCTCTGTCTGAACAAGCAGCAAACGAGTCTTTGGGGAGACCAGCTGGATGACCTGCTTTCGGAATGTCTTTACAACCAACAGCTGCTCTGTCTGGTGGGCTTCAACCTTAAAAAACATGAGATGGAAAATAAACCATCAAAGGGTAGGTGAAATGTGTAGTAGTTAAGGATAAAAATCACATTTTGAACCAGCTCTGACACTGAAGAGAGAGAAACTATTTTTAGGTGAATGTGGCAATATGTACAAGCTTTGTGCTGTCGCTCAAAGTGAAGGGAGCCAATAGATAGTGTGTTGACCCACTGCCCTTGTTTTATGCAGAGGCGGGAAGAAGCAAAATGTGAATCATAATTTAAAAAACCATTAAATGAAGCTCACTGACCAAAAGCCTCGCTCTGTGAACATTATATATGAATTTTAAAAAAACAATAGGCACAGCGGATAAAGCTGTCTCAAGGGCCAGACCAAAAAAGAGGGAATACCTCCTCTCAACTCACCTTCTGAAGGGAAACTAATTGACTTTTCTTTTGCAGTTAACCTTTGCCTCTGGTGGTGTAGTACTTTCTTGGAAATGCCATATTTTTCACTGAATGCGAACATTAAGTAAAATGTTAGCTGGGGGCCAGCAGTGACGCTTGCTGTTTTTCGGAGGCAGTAAACACCCTAAAGTGAGGAGAGTCGTAAGAAAGATATATGGAGACTGAAGTGTGGAGGGAAATTTAGAATATCAAGGCAGCTACCATGTAGGCAGAGAAGCGGGTCAACCTAAACTTCTACCCCAGAGCCTCAGTAGACAGTTGCAGCCTCCCACAGAAGCATTTCACTTTTTGAAAAATAATGGGGCACATGTTACTTGCAAAACCCATTGATATTTTACTATTGGCAGTTCTAATGCATGGCAAATGCATATTTATCTATGATTTCAGTTTATACAAATACAGTCTGACAGTTATTTGAAAGCACACCTTTTTACTGAAGTACACATTTATTGTTTCGGGCGCCTGGCATTTATGCAGTTGAGTTTAAATGTATTTTTTTTTTCAAACAACAAGAAGGTGGAGCACACTGCCTCACATCCTAGCACTCAGTTCACCCCATTGCATCATGCTAAATGCAGATTAAAGCAACACTTACTTCAGTAACTGCCTTTAGTTCTTCACCCTTGATGGTGCAGCCAGTGCTGTGTATCTCTAGACATGTTTTAGGATTGTTCTCCTTCAGTAGAGAGCAACACAATGCAGTGTGCTCCCACCTGCGCCCACATAGCGCTGCACCAACAAGGATGAAAAACTAAAGACTGTCACTGAAGTAAGTGTTCTCATGCACTGCCTTTAGCATAATGTATTGGAGCGGACTGAGTGCTGGGATGTGAGGTAATGTGCTCCTACCCTCTTTTTGTTTTAAATTTAATTTGAGTATACGTGAGTTAAGGCAACTTTTGAAACTGAGTGAGGCGAGTCAATGATTATTTGAGACCGTGAAGGCTCTTTCAAACAGAAAAAGTGAATCTTTCTTGGAAGGGGGTGGAAAGCAACAAGAACTTTGCTGGTCTAGCTTTCCCAGTAAGCCCATAATAATAATTTCGTTTTTTCGTTTTTGTACCCAGTTTTGACCATATTCTGGGAGGAGGATCAAGAGCAGATGGTGGAGGCCATGTCACAGAGAGAAAAATAATGATCTGTCAGCCTAAAATATGAGGTGAGTGAACACCAAGGACTACTAGAAGTGTTGTCTGTTTATTAAAAAGCTGGGTGCTCATCACTCATATTCACTTATATTCACAGCCTGTTGCTAATGGTTTCAGATAGGCAGAACACTGCCTAAGGTGATACAAAGAAGGAAGGGAAGGAAAATGTAAACTATTTCTTTCTCATTTAGATGGCTGTCAGCGTTTGAAATTAGTATAAGAGGAGGGACCTGCAAAGCCTCAAATATGTATATGCCTAAAGCGCGGTTCACTAAGTTAAGATGCCCTTGCTGGCAAATAGAATGATCTGACAGTTGTGAGTTTGAATTGTAGGAAGGCCAACCCAGCCTTTCACTCTTCCAGATCAACATATAAATTACAGACAAGCAAGTTGGGTAATCACTCACCTGGTCTTTATCGTCCTATGTAACTGCAAAAAATGCTGTAGTTGTTGTTAAATGAAAACGTTCCTTATTGTTCCATAGTGTGTCAAGAATCTGCACACATTTTGGCCATACATGACGGAGCATATCCTTATCCTAATTCAGTGTTGAATGCTCCTTTCTATGTTTTTTCCCTGTATCAGCCTCTACTATTTCCTCTATATATTGCATACCTTTCTATACCCGGGCCGATAAACATGCATATTATATTCTACTTTTGTTGGTCTTCTCTTTACAAAAGGGATAAAAAAGGTTTTGCTCTCAAGAGATTAAGGGGAACTGGAAAGGGAGAAAGATGGGATATTGTTTTCAGAAGTTGTCTATGATGCGAGATGCTACTTAGGTTTATTTTCATACCTCAAACCTACCTATGAAGTATCAGCCTTGTACAATAGTGAGGGGATGCAATATATCAAGATGTAACCATGGTTGGGGTTGAGCTGGCCATTCTGTGACCGAAAATACTCTGGGAAATGCTATCCCTCAGTAGCTTTCACTACCTCAAGCTAGTATGAGGAAGTGGTAAGCGTGGGTGCCTTTGAAGGAACACAAGAAAAGTACCAGGGAAACCCACAAAACATATACAATACTAATATGAAACGGTTGCCCAGGCTTTGGTGGATGTAAACAAAAAAATGTACACCACTAAGTTGGCAGCTACTGTTTATGGCGAATGATGTCCTGTGCCCTATGTCATTACATAAATTCTTACTTGAATGATACCACCAGAACTGATCAAACCGTAACTACACAGCCACTCAAAGAGCACAAGTGTCTACCTACACCTGTGCACAAGTGTCTACAGAAGTGTCTCTTTAAGAGGGCTGCTATCATCACTTAATAAATGACTAACTTTGTGTTTTTAACAGGGTTTCACAAAACGGAGTGTCTTCTAATCCATTGTGCATAGAACAATAACTAACTTTCACTTCACCCACCTCCGAACCTTGTCTCTTCACATGTTGGGCACCCCTGACTCTAGATCACTTCCTCTTTGCCAGTTATGATGCCCAAGTTCCATTTTAGTGTTTAAGGAATGAGCAAAGGGCTAAGGCCTGCCAAAACACGGAATACCCCGATTAATTGATGGTAGGTTGATAAAATGCTGTATGATACAGCTTGTACCCATCTTGTTTTTCAGTGATCATTCCTAGCAGACATTCCTCAGAGAGGTGTAAGTTATAAAAGGACGTTGGAGAAAATGCCCTTTTTAGGTCGAGCCTAGCGCAGCGCGCATGCGTTGCTCTAGAAAATGACCTCTTGGAATCACTTCAGCTTTTCAGCAAACTCGTGCGTGTGGCTAAAAAAAGCCACACGCACAAGTTTGGTGAAAAGCTGAAGTGATTGGCCATTGCGTGTGGCTTTCAAAAATGAAAGCACGCAATTGGACAAAGGCGGGTGCATGTCCCACCTTTCCCAGTAAATGTTTCCTCCCACGGCCTCCATCTTGCGGGAGCGAGCAGCGGTGCGCAGGGTGCCATCTGTTGTGGCTCATATTACAAAGCTCGCTTTTACTTTCGCGGCTGCGCTTGTCTTCCTTACAGCGCGCGCGTGCACCACTCGCGGGACTCTGCAGCTGCATTCCTCGCATCCCACGGCGTTTTGCCTGCAGGAGCGAGCAGCTGCAGTGCCTCCTTGTTTTCTAATACTCTTTAAAGCGCTTAATTGGCACCAGCTGGAAGCTGCGCAGGTTTGACGTTCATCCGTATGGCTTCAAAAAGCTTGGCCCTGGGGACCTACAACGCCTTAAATCAGGAAGAAGCGGGCCGTAAGAAAATGTCTGTTTTCGCCTTTCTAGATAATGTGGTGAAGCTTGGGAGAGCAGATTGTATCTTGACAACGCGCCTCCTCAAATGGCCACTGATCAAACTCAAGTCTCGCGACTGTTTGCCTTAACAAGACTAGTCAAAGCATGCTAGGATCCTGTCTTTTCTTCCTCTGTTATCTGGTGGTTCTGGGGGAGGAGGGGGGTGAGAGGAAAGAGATCGTCTTTGATCTTTGAGGAGAAAAAAAGAAGGCTGTTCTGTTCAGGCTTTTGGCTAACACAACAAACAGTGTTTAAAATTTAACTTTGCTTAATTAATTAGTAATTTTGTTTAATGCTGTCTGATCTTCATCCAAAAAGTATTTTGAAGCTTCAGAGCGGAACATCAAAGTGTTTTTTTGGGGGGAGGGTGAGAGATGGACAAGTGAGGCGTTTAATCTAGCATTTGCTGTGAATGGAACAAAGCCAGTTTGCAAACTAATTAGAAATAGAAACCCTAATTGAGTTGGTAGTGGTGCGCCAAGCGGATTTGTATTGAAGGGTCTCGGACAATCATTTCAGTGATGAGTCTAAATAGTTGGACGACCCCAGAAGCAAACGGCGAGATCCCTGCAGCACACCAAACTGCGATTTCCTTTTGAGGACGGAAGGGTCGATTTTTGTTGCGCCTTATTGTTCCTGGGGAATGTTTCCTGCCCGTTGAAAAGTCGCAGTGAGGGGGGCGGGGGGTGCATGAGTTAAAGGGACAGGCTCCACACTTCACATCAAACACCCCTGTTCGGTGGTGGGAGCAGAAGGCTTGAAATCAGACATCTCGTTAAGGTTAATTAGGGGTCATTTGGCTGAAGTGCCAACCTCGGAAAAGGTGGGTTTTTTTGCAACGCGTCTTCTCTTTGAAATGTGCCAGGAGAGCATTTTTGCTGTATTGCCTGCCAGCCTCCCCCCCTGCTCACCATTCACGCAGAGCGATGGCTTTTGGAAAGAAGATGCGAGCCCTGGGGAGAAGAGGTGAAGCGGGGCGTAAATCCAGCCTGGCTTTTATTTAAACACATCATCTTGCAAAAACAAACACACATCCTTGTTTGAAAGGCGCGCTGCTATAACCCACCGTGGGCAACGGGCTTTTGTGTTTTTTTTCTTCACAGAGCTGATATGCACATTTAAACCGTTAATTCAATATCTGCCGCATAATCCCGTTTCTCTTTTGAGGAGATATGGAAATAGTTAACCTGGTCGTCCATCTTTTGAAAGATTTTTGTTCTTCTTAATATAACAACCGGGCACGTTTTGTTAATAGTTTGTAATGCAAATGTGGTAATGTTGTTGATTTTTCCATTTTTATATTTTATATTGTGGCTGTTTCACTCTGGCATAGGTCATCGTTGTACAGACTGGTGCCCCGAAGGAACAAGCATTGGCATAGCCAATAGGTCTCGCTTTTGGGACCTTATAAGTATTTAGTTATGCAGCACAATATCCTTGGTGCAACAACATCAACTGTTGCATGGCTAAACACTTATAAGGTCCCAAAGGTGAGACCTATTGGCTATGCCAATGCTTGTTTGTGTAGGAATGACGAGGTGTCGAATAGAGCAAATGTGAACCCCTCATCCATTTCTTGTTGCTATTTAAACTGTAATTCTGTCCATAGACCGTGTTATCAAGATGCTTTTTAGACTTAACATATTGGATTATGAGGCATAAGGGAGATGGACATTGCAGCTTGGAAAGGAACAGAAGCGTAACATTCATTTTCAGTTGTATCCTTTGTCTTGTGTTTTTTCCAAGGACAAAAGTCAAAATAGGAAAAATTATTAAACTGTGTCTTCCAAGATGTGCGAGGCATAGTGCAGCACTGTGATTTTAATAAAATCCATGTCCTCCTAAGCTCACTTTTTAGAAATGTGATATTTTTTTCCAAATGTGGATATTGTTTCTCAAAAAAGTAGGCCTTGTGTCTTCTAAAATGGAAAATGCCCTACTCACTCGAAATCCAGGGCGTCTCTGTTGCTTTGTTACCATTAGTTAATTCTGGCCAAAGTTTCTTTGTAAGAGACTTTGCTTCCTTGCAGTGGGACAAATTAGATTTTTAGGCTAACATCACGGCTGTATCAAGCTATCACCAAAAGTAAGGAGTTTTCTTTTTATCGCATCTGCATTGCTTAAAATCCATAGTACTCTTCCGAAGTTACTTCTGAACGGTCCTCTGTATGTTATGTTACAGAGGCTGAGAGTGGCAGATAACTTGTTTGACGCGCAAAGTAGACAGATAAAGTGCTTTTGGGGAAGTGGGATTGAATGCTTCAGTGGATACAGTGACGGTTCTTCCAGCCTTGATAGTTTGTTACAGGTTCACTTCACTCTCTACTCTGTCTCCAGATATTATTCAGCTGCTGTGTGCAGTCTTCACAGTCCTATCTATGGGGTTTTGCTTGAACGCAGATGATGCACAACTGCAACCGACCCTCTAGGGGGGGATATTATGTAAGATGTGAAAACATGTTAATCTTATGTTCTAAGAGTTTTAAAGCTGGATAAATGCCAGCAAACCATTCCTTAATGTGATGAAAATCGAATTTCTTACGTAGTCATCCCTGTATCTATTGCCAGAATTAAGAATGTTTTTGTTTTTTTTAAACCTATTTTTATTAATTTTCAAAGCATAAAATTATACAAATATGTGTCAATATCAGTAGAGCACCATAAAGTATCAATTCAGACAGTAGATTAGCATTGCTATTATATCATAAAAATGGATTGATACAGAAGATAAAGGAATTAGTCACAGAAATCTACGGGGATCACATAGTAATAACAATATATAGTGGCCATATTGTAACCCCCATCTGTAGGTTCGTAAACATACAGCAATTGAATAGCAATAAAGAAATGTCTCAGTGTTCTACTTGTTGTCATGACTAACCTAGTATGAAATACAAAGAAAATTAAAATAACTAGCGAACTCCCCCCCACCCCACCGGTTCATAACATACCTCGTAACAATCCAAGGTCTTATGAGGTCACAGATTAAATATATCATTCCTAATATATACAGTATGACAGTTAAATATATGTAGACAACTTACTGCGTAATAAGGGAAGGTGCATATAGGCATATATAGGTTATAAAGACGTCAAACAATCAAATAGCTACAGTCACAGTATTCACGGAAGATGTAGAAGTGGTGGACTGAACGTGTTCAATTGGTGACACCGGAGGTGTTAATGAATCCATAATTTTGAAGGTTTCTAACATTTGGTCCCACTCCAAAGAGATGGGTACTCGACGCAACCCCCGAAATTCCTCTTGCCTGATGATGGCACTTTCAGCCGTACCCCATCTTGTCAACTCTGTGTGCCAGAGAAGCGGTGTAGGAGGGGAAACAGACTTCCACCGCATTGTAATTGCACGCTTAGCTATGATCATTGCTAAATCTGCAAATCTAAATTGAACCTTTTGTTTCTTAGGATGACTGCGAAGACCCAAGAGGCAAGCTTCTGGCGTCGGCCATCCATTGGTGTTAGTAATCTGTTGGATGGTATAAATGACTGTATGCCAGAAAAAGCGTAGGCGAGGGCATGCCCATAGCATATGAATGAGGTCTGCATCCTCTTCATGTCATCTAGGACATGAGAGCTGAGCATTTGGGTAAATGGTATTGAGACGGTGTGGAGTAAGATAGGCTCTATGTAAAATCATGTATTGGATATATTTGAATTTGGCGTTACGGGACACTCTCTTCGGAAATTCTAATATCGACGTCCAGTCCTTGTCATTAAATTCTTTATGTAAGTCCAGTGACCATCTAGACTTAAGTGAAGATAAGGATATGCCGGAATGAGTCCGGATGCCTTTATACAACCAACGTATTAGATGTCGTGCCTCCCCCATAAGATAAACAGCCTGTACAAGTGCATGGGTATCTGGTTCAGATCCATCAGGTGCCCAGTGAAGTTTGATATAGTGAACGAGTGTGGCATGTAGGAGAAATAACGTTGGGGGGACCCCTAGAGTACGAAGAAAATTATTGTGATCTGTCAGCGTGCCCCTATAAACAGCGCCCCAACCGTCGAGACCCCCTCCTGCGTCCATGGTGCTATCGTTCGTTTAGCAATTAAGCCAGTTGCAGTGGGGATCCCGAGTAATGGAATATTGGGTGAGTATGGAATCACCTCCTTAGTATATTTCAATGTTTGTTTCCAGTATGAAAGTGCTGTTTTAAGCAATGGGGGAAGTGCATGTATAATCTTACCAGTCGGTAGCAGCATGTTATGCAGAGTGCCTTGTTGTAAAGTTCGGGGAGTATAGTCCAGTTCTTGTATGTGACGTCCCGCCAGCCAGTATGATAGCCATTGTAGTTGGCAAGCCATGCAATAGGCTCTAAAATCCGGAGCTCCCAGCCCTCCCTCCTCAGGACGTAGCTGTAGTTTTGCCAGACTTATCCTCCTACGGCCATTACCCCAGATGAGTTCGGTCAACAGTGTATTGAGTGTTTTAAAAATACAAGCCGGAATCGGAACAGGTATATTAACAAAAAAGTATAGAAGGCGAGGGAGCATTACCATCTTGGAGATGGCAATTCTACCTATAACCGATAATGGCAAAGAAGTCCAAAAACTGACCTGTTTTCGTAGTGAACTTATTGCTTTCAATATGTTGGCATCAATGAGGTCCTGCGGGTTCCTATATATTTGTATGCCTAAGTATTTAAACGTATCAGGCGCCGTCCGTAGGGTCAGATCACCAAATAGGACAGAGTCCGGGGTGTCATTGTGTCTCATTAAAAAAAAAGGCATAAGATTTACTGGCATTGATTGTCAGTCCTGATATCAGTTCGAATCGTTTAAAGAGAGACGGGATAGGCTCCAGAGAAAGATTGAGATTTTTAAAATAAAGAATGAGATCATCCGCATAAGCCGATACTATGTGCGTTGTGTTATTAATCATGATCCCGAGGTCCATCGTTTCTGTACGGAGTTTAAGAAGCAAGGGTTCCATTGCCAGTACAAACAATAAATGCGAGAGGGGGCAGCCCTGACGGGTACCCCTAGCTATGGAATATATTGCGGAAATATGGGAACCAGTTCGGGCTCGCGCCGTTGGAGCACTGTATAATAATTGGACCCACTTTAAGTAACCCCTAGGGACTCCAAACTTCTTTAGGGTCGCCCACATATAACGCCAAGAAAGGGTATCAAATGCCTGTTGCATATCAAGAGAAATGCACCCGGCCGTATGGGAGGAAGCTGCCGCTGTCTCCAAGATATAATGAATTCGCCTTATGTTGAGCGACGTGCTGCGGCCCGGTACGAAACCGCATTGATCTATATGAATTAAGTGTGGAAGATAGGGCAAAAGTCGCTTAGCCAGCAGCTTACTAAGTATTTTATATTCGGTAGCTAGTAACGAGAGGGGGCGATATCCAGAAACATCGCGAGGGTCACGATTGGGCTTAGGGAGTGAGGTTACTAGCGCTTGCATAGTCGTCAGTGGAAGAGTAAAAGTGTCTAGGGCTGTCCTGTATAGGGTCTCCTGGTGGGGCGCTAATTTCTCGACATATGTCGTGTAAAATTCTGTTGGTAGACCATCTAGGCCTGGAGTCTTGTTTCTAGGTAAGTCCTTGATGGCTTCTTTAATGGCAGTGGTAGTGATGGGAGCTTCTAATTCAAGTTGAGCATTCTCCGGCAACTGAGGGAATGTTAGGTCACTAAAAAAGGCCGCTATGTTGACATCTGAGGCAACGGGAGGGGCAGAGTATAAGTGTTGATAATATGTAAAGAATGCTGAATTAATATCAGCCTGAGTGGTTGCAACAGAACCATCCGGGAGATTAACTGCTGTAATCGGGACAGGGGAAGGAGAATCGCGGATAAGGCGTGCCAACAGAGTCCCAGACTTATCAGCGTCTTTGTGACTGTATTGAGTATACGCCTTATGGTCTATTAGGCGAAGTTGTTCCAGCAGCTCAGCATGTTTTATTCTAGCCTCTTGGAGATGTGAGCGCTGTGATGGATGGGTTAGTGCTGCGCTTTCAAGCTTATTAAGAGTATCTTCCACTGTAATAAGGTTCCTGTTCACCTCCTGACGGGCTCCCACTGTAGCCCCAATGGCGGTGCCACGAATTAGTCTTAAATGCATCCCATTCTACCAAACAGGAAGATGCCGTGTTAGTATTTTCTAGAAAATAATTAGTAATAGTAGTACCCAATGTATCCCGAAAGACTGCATCTTCCATCTTTTGCGGCCAAAGCCGCCATGTTGGGACCGGAGTGGGAATTCTACCCCACTCCAGGACCATTTCCAGTGGGTTATGGTCCGACAGTGTCTTCCCAAGGTATGTGGATTCGATCATTTGGGGCATCAGAAATGTAGAACAAAATATTCTATCTATCCTAGTATGTAATTGATGCGGTGGAGAATAGAAGGAGTACTCTCGATTAGTAGGGTAATGTACACGCCACACATCCTGTAGTGTCCAACCCATAGCCCAGGCTTGTAAGAATTCTGCATGTTTAGTAGGGACTGCTCCCCGCAACGGGGGATGTGAACGATCTAATTGTATATCTAGGACTGAATTAAAATCAGCTCCAATAATCCAAGGATACGGTGCCCAATCAGTTAAAACCGTGTTAAGTGTGGTGGGGTAAGTGTTCTGTTCCGAGTATGGAGCGTATACATTGCCAAGAATTACTGGGGCTCCGTCCAGCGCGCCATGCAGAAGTACATAGCGTCCTTCAGGGTCTATTCGTTGCTCTATCAATCTAAAGGGTACCCCAGTTCGAACCCAAATCGGAGAACCCCTGGCAAATGCAGAATAAGAAGTGTTAAAAAATTGGCCCTTCCATTTCTTGCGCATTTTAGAAATTTCAGAGTCGGTAAGATGGGTTTCCTGAATGAAGACTATGTGGACTTTATGCCTGTTCAACTGAGCATATATACGATGACGTTTATGCACTGATCCCATGCCTCGAACATTCCACGTCAATATTTTATATTTACCTAAAATAGCCATAGTTTAGTTAATTGTCACAATATAATATCATATGAAGACATATGGACCGTAACCTTAGCAATAGTATTATCTTGACCAGGAACCAAAACCCCCATTTGTAAACCAACTCTCCCAATACTAGGGCCAGCAAACAAACTATGTTGGTCCAAACTTATCTTAAAACATACTACGTTCACACGGTTATATACTGCAGAAACTGCAGGGGGCTCCAAAAGAGCATTACCGGGCATGTGGCAATGAAGCTGCACTCGGGCCGGACCCTGTAATAAAACAAATAAGACATGAACCTAGGGGAAAAAGGGAACATTACAACCATATTTCCATTGTGTCTGACTCCCTGTAAACAGTAAAACACATATTAAGCAAAATTTCCTGAAACGTGTAAAGGAGAATCATGGGACCCAAGCAAAAGAATCGGCCATATAGATCCTTCACAATTTGTGGGGTTATCGAAGGAAACAAGACATCGTTACTTTCAGAGTCCGACGGCAGTGGATTGTCGTCTGATTGTTCCGGAGACGTGCCCTGCGTGGCGTCACGCAGGGAGGCAGCAACCAATAACGCCGACGCCTGTCCCATGATAGTCTGAGCTGGAGTAGGTTTTTTAACTGAGAGTTGTCGGGCCACTCTGGTTCGACGGAACCTCGACCCTTCCGGATGTAGTGGCATACGACGTAGCTGTTGATCAATATCATCCAAAGTCTGGGGAGGCAGTGCGGATTCTAGCCAAGCATTGGCTGCCTCAGGAGATTAAAAAAAATAAGATCTCTGATTGTAAATAATTTTTAGGCGTGATGGAAACAGAAGCGCATATTTCAAGTTAAGGGCCTGGAGCTTTTTCATGAGTGGCAGGTAGGAGGCTCTCTGTCGTTGCACCTGGATGGTGTAGTCTGGGTAGAGTGAGATACGAGTATTGGCATATTGGATGGGGGCGTTTTCTCGGGCCTTTTGTAGGAGATGGTCACGGTCCCTATAATTAAGGATGTGGGCAATAAGTGGTCTAGGCGGTAGACCTGGAGTTGGTTTGCCCGTAGGTATGCGATGTTCCCGTTCTACGCAGAAGAAGGTGGAGAGACCTTCCGGGGCTACATGATCTTGTAGCCATTTTTCGATAAATCGGGTCGCATCTGGCCCCTCCGATTGTTCTGGCATACCAATAATACGGACGTTATTACGTCTGGCCCTTCCTTCCGCATCTTCTGCTCTATCTATTAGGGTAGCGAGTTGTTTTTGCATTTGGGTCAATTGGTCGGAGTGTTCTTTTTGCTGTGGGACAGACTCCGCAAGAGTTTGTGCGTGTTCCTTGACTGTGTCTGAGAGTTTGGCGTGGTCCGCTATGAGGAGGGGAAGATTAGTAGTAAGGGTGCCCATCTTTTGTTCCATAGCTTGACGGGACGCCCTGATCTCATGAAGTATTTGATCCAGTTTGTCAGGGGAAGGACGTCAAAGCTGTTGGTGGAACACAGCTAATCGAAGATGATTGAGATGCCGAGTCAGAGTCCCCCTGTAGCGGCACATCCATTGTTGCCATGTCGGATTGTTTCCCTTTTGTACGTCCCATGACAGCGTAAGAGATGAGCGTCTGATAAGGCGTTATGTGTATTGTCCTAGGCAGGCTCAATATGTGCAACTAAAGTCAGCAGCACGCACCTTTAACGTACGTTGTAGGAATGATGTACCAGCCCAGTACCCAGGATGGGTCTACAGTAGTTTCAGTGAGCACATCAAATCACTAGGGGGCCCAGACTATGTGGAACAGTGGGGCCCGTGCTCACCTCCCCATACTAGATCTCTTTTCAGGATCCTGTGTGGTGACCATCTGACACAGTCGTGTTCCAGACAATAGTCGGAGTGATGAGAACTGTCTACTTATATTCCTGTAAGTACACACCATGCGGCGTCAGGCCGTGTGAACACGGGTACCTGTTGACTGATAATGGAATTGTACATAGGCTGATAGCATGCGTGTATTGATAACTGTTGTGGAGTTCTCTCAGTACAGCAGTATGTCACCACATCTACCTCAAACTCGTGTCTATGTCGATAATTGGCTCAAGGTTTGCCTGTAAGCCTTGGGGGGCGCCATACCACTTCTTTACAGTGTGGAATGTATTACACATGCGTCGTAAAGCAGCTTCTAAACCAACAATTATTTGGGGCACTCAATCATGCTATCTCCATTTCTCTGATGAATAGTTAATTTCAGAGGTTCACGCCGCCGGCGCAATCAGGGATGGACAGGTGACACCGGTGCATTATGGCTTTCGCTAAGGATGAACTGCCCCCAGCTCCTCACCTTGGTGCCAAGAGGCCGTTTGCAATGTCCTCGTACTTAGAGCAGTACAGGTCGGTGCTCCATTAGCGCCAAATCGGGTCTGCAGGCCCAGGTGGGGGATCATTACATTTTCGCTATGTTTCTGCAGCGCTGGCTTGCGCACATTGGCATATGTTAAGGGGTCAGGGTCGCAGTTCCCTGCCAGGGCCCAATGACGTACATTAAATCAGGCGGGTCGATGAGGTGTCGACAGTTCAGCAGTCCGTCAATAAGTGTTGCTAGACACTGTAATACGGCAAAAAACAACGTATAATGCCCCCAGCAATGTTTATACAGATGTAGTGCTCAAAAGAGGGATCGCGCACTGAACCGGAGAAAGTGCGTCATTGGGCGTTCAATCAGTTTAGTCCGGTGCGCGGGACCCCGGATCTCACCGGATCTCGCCTCTAGTTGCAGACAATTAAAGCACGCACCTCAAGGCTGGCCACAAAGTTCGTCAGTGTTCAGTGTTGGCCCAGTCGCAATCCGCACACGGGAGTGAGCCGCGCTCGTTTTTTCCTTTCTGTGCCCCCTTGCTGCCCTGATTGTGCTCGTTTTTTTCCTTTCTGTGCCCCCTTGCTGCCCTGATTGTGCTCGGTTTTTTTTTCCTTTCTGTGCCCCCTTGCTGCCCTGATTGTGCTCGTTTTTTCCTTTCTGTGCCCCCTTGCTGCCCTGATTGTGCTCGTTTTTTCCTTTCTGTGCCCCCTTGCTGCCCTGATTGTGCTCGTTTTTTCCTTTCTGTGCCCCCTTGCTGCCCTGATTGTGCTAGTTTTTTTCCTTTCTGTGCCCCCTTGCTGCCCTGATTGTGCTCGTTTTTTCCTTTCTGTGCCCCCTTGCTGCCCTGATTGTGCTCGTTTTTTTCCTTTCTGTGCCCCCTTGCTGCCCTGATTGTGCTCGTTTTTTTCCTTTCTGTGCCCCCTTGCTGCCCTGATTGTGCTCGTTTTTTTTCCTTTCTGTGCCCCCTTGCTGCCCTGATTGTGCTCGTTTTTTTCCTTTCTGTGCCCCCTTGCTGCCCTGATTGTGCTCGTTTTTTTCCTTTCTGTGCCCCCTTGCTGCCCTGATTGTGCTCGCTTTTCTTTTTTTCTTTTTTTTTTTCCTATCTGTGCCCCCTTGCTGCTCTGATTGTGCTCGTTTTTTCCTTTCTGTGCCCCCTTGCTGCCCTGATTGTGCTAGTTTTTTTCCTTTCTGTGCCCCCTTGCTGCCCTGATTGTGCTCGTTTTTTCCTTTCCGTGCCTGTTTCCCGCCGCTGCACCCCTGCGGCCCCGCCCTCACTGCCCATTCGCTGCCCCATTCCCTGCTCCTCCCTCCCACCTCCCCATTTATGGCGGCCGCTGCGTGGTGAAGAGAGCGACCCCTGACCTTGACTGGTAGGTCGCTCCCCACCACACAGCTCCGTCTGTGTGCCCTGCTGCTGCCCCTGATTGTGCTCGTTTTTTTCCTTTCTGTGCCCCCTTGCTGCCCTGATTGTCCTCGTTTTTTCCTTTCTGTGCCCCCTTGCTGCCCTGATTGTGCTCGCTTTTTCCTTTCTGTGCCCCCTTGCTGCCCTGATTGTGCTAGTTTTTTTCCTTTCTGTGCTCCCTTGCTGCCCTGATTGTGCTCGTTTTTTCCTTTCTGTGCCCCCTTGCTGCCCTGATTGTGCTCTGTTTTTTTCCTTTCTGTGCCCCCTTGCTGCCCTGATTGTGCTCGTTTTTTTCCTTTCTGTGCCCCCTTGCTGCCCTGATTGTGCTCGTTTTTTCCTTTCTGTGCCCCCTTGCTGCCCTGATAGTGCTCGTTTTTTCCTTTCTGTGCCCCCTTGCTGCCCTGATTGTGCTCGTTTTTTCCTTTCTGTGCCCCCTTGCTGCCCTGATTGTGCTAGTTTTTTTCCTTTCTGTGCCCCTTTGCTGCCCTGATTGTGCTCGTTTTTTCCTTTCTGTGCCCCCTTGCTGCCCTGATTGTGCTAGTTTTTTTCCTTTCTGTGCCCCCTTGCTGCCCTGATTGTGCTCGTTTTTTTCCTTTCTGTGCCCCCTTGCTGTCCTGATTGTGCTCGTTTTTTTTTCCTTTCTGTTCCCCCTTGCTGCCCTGATTGTGCTCGTTTTTTCCTTTCTGTGCCCCCTTGCTGCCCTGATTGTGCTTGTTTTTCCTTTCTGTGCCCCCTTGCCGCCCTGATTGTGCTCGTTTTTCCTTTCTGTGCCCCCTTGCTGCCCTGATTGTGCTAGTTTTTTTCCTTTCTGTGCCCCCTTGCTGCCCTGATTGTGCTCGCTTTTTCCTTTCCGTGCCTGTTTCCCGCCGCTGCGCCCTGCGCCCGCCCCCTCACTGTCCATTCGCTGCCCCATTCCCTGCTCCTCCCTCCCACCTCCCCATTTATGGCGGCCGCTGTGCGGCCGCGCAGCGGACGTGCGCAGTGGGCGCGCCGAAGGCGCGCCTAAGGCAAGCCTGTCTGCGCCCGTCCGCGCCGGGACCGCGCCCAGCGCCAGAACCCCTGGCCCGGGCATCCCCCGCGCCCGCCACATCAACAGACGCCGATACGACGCCAGCACCCTCCACGCACTCAACCCCGGAAAAGATCACGCCTGCTACCTGGCCACCCCGAAGCGCACCCAAGGGCCCTTCACCTGCCGGAACTGCAGCTTCGCCAGCACCCGCCCTGCCAAACCACCGCCCAGGAAAGAACCCAACTACCTCAGATGCATCCTCCTCAACACCCGCTCCGCCCGCAAACACGCCATCGAACTCTGGGACCTTCTCGACTCAACCTCCCCAGACGTCGCATTCCTGACGGAGACCTGGCTGAATCCCGCTTCAGCCCCCGAAATCGCCATTGCCATCCCGGACGGCTACAAGATCACCCGCAGGGACCGCACCAACGGAGTCGGAGGCGGCATCGCCATCGTCCACAGGAACACCCTCAGAGTCTCAACCAACACCGACGACACCCTCAGCACCGCCGAACACATGCACTTCCAGATCCACACCGATCCCAACACCACCCTCAGAGGAACCCTCATCTACAGACCCCCGGACCCCGACCACAGTTCAGCGATTCTATCGCTGACTTCGTCAGCACACACGCCATCGCCTCCACGGACTACATCCTCCTCGGGGACCTGAACTTCCACCTCGAGAACAACAAGGACACCAACTCCACCACCCTGATCGACAACCTCGCCACCCTCGGACTCAGACAGCTCGGGACTACACCCACCCACGCCGCCGGCCACACGCTAGACTCCATCTTTTCCGCAAGCCCACACGTCTCCTTCAACCACACCTCCGAACCCCACTGGACTGACCACCACTGCATCCACTTCACCTACAGGAAGCCCACCACGCACCACCGCACCGAACAAATGCCTCGCCGCTGCTGGAGCAGAGTCACCGAAGACCAGCTACCCACAACCTCGCCCTGAGCCCACCCGCCGAACCCTCCGACCCCGACACCGCCGCCCGCAACCTCAGACAGTGGATCGACGACTGCGCCAACACCCTCGCCCCGCTCAAGAATCCGCCCAACAGCCACACCAGCAAGAAAGCCACCTGGTTCACCGAAGACCTCCAGGCCTCCAAACGAACATGCCGAAAACTGGAGAAGATCTGGCTCCACGAACGGACAGCGGACAGCTACGCCGCCCACAAGAGCGCCACCCGCAGTCACCATCACCTCATCAGATCCGCCAAAAGGGCCTCACTCAAAGACCGCCTAGACAACAACGCACACAACAGCAAAGAGCTCTTCAACATCGTGAAGGAACTCTCCAACCCCAGCTCCAACACCAACGACATCCCGCCGTCGCGAGACCTGTGCGACTCACTGGCCACCTTCTTCCACCGCAAAATCGCCGACATCCACGACAGCTTCAACACCACGACCGCCCGGCAACCACCGAGACCACTGCCCCCACAACCACCAACCGCCTGCTCTCCTGGACCAACATCAACGACGAGGACACCAGCGAGATCATGAACACCATCCACTCCGGCTCACCGCTAGACCCGTGCCCTCACCACGTCTTCAACAAAGCCAGTACAGCCATCGCGCCCCATCTCCGGAAAATAATCAACATCTCCTTCAAGACAGCAACCTTCCCGGAAAGCTGGAAGCACGCCGAGATCACCGCCTTACTCAAGAAACCCAAGGCAGACCCCAAGGACCTCAAGAACTTCCGACCCATCTCTCTGCTCCCGTTCCCCGCGAAGGTCACCGAGAAAATCGTCAACAAACAACTGACCCGCTACCTCGAGGAGAACAACATCCTGGACCCTTCCCAGTCCGGCTTCCGCAGCAACCACAGCACCGAAACCGCCCTCATCGCCGCCACCGATGACATCAGGACCCTGCTAGACAACGGAGAAACAGCAGCCCTCATCCTCCTGGACCTATCAGCCGCCTTCGACACGGTCTGTCACCACACACTACGAACACGCCTTCACGACGCCGGGATCCAAGAGAAGGCCCTGTACTGGACCACATCCTTCCTCTCCGGCAGAACACAAAGCGTCCGCCTCGCCCCCTTCCGATCCAAAGCCACCAAGATCATCTGCGGCGTACCCCAAGGCTCCTCCCTCAGCCCAACGCTGTTCAACATCTACATGGCACCCTCGCCCACGTCGCCCGACAGCACAACCTCAACATCATCTCCTACGCCGACGACACCCAGCTGATCCTCTCCCTCACCAAAGACCCTCACACCGCCAAAGCCCACCTCCACGAAGGAATGAAGGCCGTCGCCGAATGGATGAGTACCAGCCGCCTGAAGCTGAACTCGGACAAGACGGAGGTCCTCATCCTTGGTTCCAACCCTTCAGCATGGGACGACTCCTGGTGGCCGACATCACTGGGAACAGCCCCGACACCCACCGACCACGCACGCAACCTAGGGGTCATCCTCGACCCCACCCTCTCCATGACTAAGCAGGTCAACGCCGTTTCCTCATCCTGCTTCAACACCCTCCGAATGCTCCGCAGGATCTTCAAGTGGATCCCCACCGAAACAAGAAAAACAGTCACCCAGGCCCTCGTCACCAGCAGGCTGGACTACGGAAACGCCCTCTACGCAGGAACGACGGCTAAGCTCCTGAGACGGCTGCAACGCATCCAGAACGCCTCTGCACGTCTTATCCTCGACATCCCCCGACGCAGCCACATCACACCCCACCTGAGAGACCTGCACTGGCTCCCTGTCAACAAGAGGATAACCTTCAAGCTCCTCACCCACGCACACAAAGCACTCCACAACTCCGGACCAGCCTACCTCAACAGACGACTCAGCTTCTACACCCCCACCCGCCAGCTCCGCTCCACCAGCCTCGCCCTCGCCACAGTCCCCCGCATCCGGAGAACGACCGCCGGCGGCAGATCCTTCTCCCACCTCGCCGCCAAGACCTGGAACACCCTCCCCACCAACCTTCGGCAGACCCAAGACCTACTGGCCTTCAGAAGACTCCTCAAGACCTGGCTCTTCGATCAGTAGCAGCACCACCCCCCTCTTCCCCCAGCGCCTTGAGACCCTCGCGGGTATGTAGTGCGCTTTATAAGTGACATGATTGATTGATTGATACCACAGACTCCGCTCCAGAAGTAGTCCCGGTCTCCACCACCACAGGCCGCACCGTCCGGAGTCAGGCCCTCGCAACAGTTCTCAATAACCGCAGGGTCTAAGTAGGTCGCCGTCGGGCTCCGCTGATCTCCGCCGCCTCCTCCACACACCAGGGGAGAATTCAGTGATTGAGCTCCCCAGATTCCGGTGTAAACAGCAGGGTATGTCAGGTTCCGGCCGGGAGCACCACTAGGATGCGGCCGCCATGCTCGGCAGCTAGCCACGCCCCCGCCAGAATTAAGAATGTTTTCTATGAATTCTAAGTCAATATTGTAATTTCTTACAGGTTTTATTCTTTTTTCATTATTTTATTGTTAACTGGTACTTGAATAGCACACAGTCTGCCGTTGGCATGGTGTTGCAGTGCATTGGAAGTGGAGCATAAAAGAAAGCAAAACCTAATTAGCAAACATTCAGTGTGTTAGTCACATGACAGATAAGGGGGCGCCTTTAAATGTTTATTTCCAATCCCTATGAAGAAAGCGAGGTTCATAACAAAAAAAATACCCAATTAAGTGATCATTCTGACACCTGTCCTCCATTTTGCATTTTAATTATATTTATCATTGCTGAGGTTTAATTCTTTAACAGGCCCTGGAAAATATACAAAAAAATCTCCCGAGATGCAGTTCCACTTGGCAGCAATTACATGGCCTTAAGAAGAACCTGATTACTCCCTTGATTCTTATCAGGCATGAAGAATAGATTAATGAAAAAACGTCAATAACTGCATCATGCAGCAACTATGAGCATGACGGAGATAGATAGGTTTCAGCAGATGAGGCCAGTACAGAAGGAATTGCAGTAGTTTTTTTCATTAGTTTACCAGCTTAAGTAGCAGATGTAAACGCCTAAAGAACTTCATTGAAGGAGACTTGAGTAATTACGAGATTGTTTCGCTATGCCCCAGCTAGATAAAGCATGAGGAGCATTAGTTTGTGGTGCAGAGTTTACGATGGACTGTATTGCGGGTGATAGTAATTACCAGTGGCTAAGATTAATACAAGCAACCTATCCATCACTTTTTTTGTTTTGTTTTCTGCAGTGTTTTAAGAGGCGCATGCCAACAAAGAGATCAATCATTTGAAAAAGTCTGCCACAAAAATGTTGGAGACTAAATCTCTTCCCAAAAACATTGTTATTGGAGGTGAGGGGTTTTATGTGCCACCTCGGTGTTTTGTAGTAATATCTGCTCCGGCGCTTTAAGGCATTAGTGATCCAATGCTAATTTTGAATGTTGTAAAATTGAAGAAAATCCACCATTTCATATTCTCCCTATCAAAGCTTACCTTCACAACACAATCTAGATGCGAGGTACATTCCTACTATCAGTTTGTGACGCATCAAGTAAACCCCTAATTCAGCATGTTATTTAGCTGGTCCTGGTGTACTGTTGTTACTAAGGGCTCTACTCCTGGATACGTCAGCTATGAAAGAGACAGACCGTATATGACCTGTGCACAGCTGAACAATCTTCCTCTTGCTCGTTCAGAATTCAAGATTGGTGCTACGTTAGCCCAAATCGTAGCCTTCCCATCGGAGGGAGATAATTTGTGTACAGCAGTCATATGCCTGCATCCACATCCCAATCTGGAAAATGTACTGCCAGTGTAGCAAATTTGTAGTGGTAGGCTAGCGCAGACAGAACAAGGGTAGTGTTCAGGCCTACATGTAGCCCTTGCTAATTCATTAATTTGCTGTATTGATAGCCAGTCAATATTTTCTAGGTGGTGAATGGTATTTCTTACTTGTACTACTGACTAATCTGCACCCCCAAACATAAGCACTCATTGGAAAAGCCTACAGGTGGTGGTTTAATATACCAGTATATGTAAACATAGGCATTTCCTAATGCTGTTTCCATGCATTGCTTGTACAAAACCTGTTTAACACATTAAAGCCTGCCCATTGGCCTTGGCCAATGCAGAGAAAAAGCACCAAAAAAGGATTGTATTCTGTATAGAATGCATATAGAAAATAAAGAATTGGCTGTGACAAAAACCGTGATGTTTGAGTGTACTTGCACATATAAAATAGTTCCTCATGCATTCCAGTGGATGTACTTCCTGAAAGGTGAAATGAGACCCCAAACAGTCAATAGCAAGATGTTTGTGAGTAATATTCCTCTGAGTAGAGCCAAAGCCCACTCAATGTGTATTTTAAAGAATTGGTAGCAATATGTCTTGAAGGTGGGTGCACTCTCAAGTCAGACCTAAAAAGGAATGGTTCAGTTCTGGCAGGATACCATGCTTCATGCTCAAAAGATAGTATTACTTCTGCTTCATGAGAGAGTTCTTGGCCTGATGTTCTCATACGAACAGGTGATTCACCACAGTGTTATCAGGAAGACTACACCTTCTATGAAGGGGATGTTACCAGAACTCATCCTTCAGTTGGTCCTGGTAGCTTCTAGAGTTCACTTTGAGACACAAAATCCATGATCTCTAGCAATGCCTCCCTCAGAAATCCAACAAAAACAACGAGGTGATGGAAGGACCCAGGTAAAGTCCCGTCCCCCGTCTGGAGCTCTCCCAGAATGGTGAGCCGTTTAGAGGGATTATTAAGACCCCTGACATTATATGTGACTACCCGTAGAGTGGGGAGGATAGTGGTGGCCGAGGAGGGCCCTTTGGAGGACTAAGGGGTTATTGGGGCGGCCAGAGACTTCGGTGTAACCCACCCTCCCTTCCCTCTCAAACCCTAACCGGTAACTACAAACATACCTGTGAGCAACAGAACAAAGAAGAATAAGGTAACAAAGTGTAGGATTCTAATCCTGTGAAGGTCCATCGGACCATATCACTGTCAAGAGTGGAACAGGAAAAAGGGGTTCAGTGGCTTGATGGGGGACAAGATCTTAGTCACCAGGCTGAGCAGTCTGGTCAGTGGAGCAGCTGAGATGTTCCAGTAGCCAGGATCTGCTTAATTCTATTTCGATAGGGCTAGATTGAAGTCGTCCCCCTCCAACAACCCTCTCAGCCGGAGACTGTTTGTCACCCAGAGGCTGACGTCCGGGGTTTCACCCATGCTGCAGGTGCCTCCAACTCCATTGACTCTAATGTTATCCCCAAGATGATCTTTGCCTCTGCTAGGGTGGTCAGTGCGTGGGCCTGGCCATCCCAGGTAAAGAGGAGATGGAACGGGTGGACCCAGCGATATTTGGTGTTATGACAGATGAGGAAATCAGTTGCAGGTTTGAGGGCGCTTGGCCTGGACAGTGTGGCTGGTGAGAGATCCTGGAAAAGGAGGAGCTGGCTCTGTTGAATGAGATAATGCCATCCTGCCGCGCCTTGAACATGATCAACTCCTTGTCGGTGAAATGGTAGATGCGGGCCAGGACATCTAGTGTGCACTTGCCTGCTTGGGAGAGGGGAACCACTCTGCTCCAGGACAGCGTAGAGTAAGAGAGGTGTTTGGAGGGCTTCACATTCGGAACTGTAGTTGGCACCCCCGATGCGGATATTGTAGTGGCGTGACCTGTTCTCCAAGTCCTCGCATTTCTCGTAGAGGAGGGAGAACCGATCTTCCAGCTGGATGAGATGTCGTCCGGTGACCTCACCCTCTTCATTGAGTTTGTCGATGGAGGCCTTGTTTTGGTCCACTCTCTCCCCGAAGTTGTTGATATCCCTCTGGACAGCGCAAAGGTCTAGTTGTACGTCAGTTTTGACACTTAAGATCGTCTTGGAGTTCCTGAAACAGTTGGAGGAGTAGGACCCTAGTGACCTGTTGCGACTGGCTGTCTGGCAAGTTATCCGGCACACCTGCGTTGGGCGGGAGGGTGGGAATTTTCCTCCCGAGTGGCGTCTAGCTGGCTGTTGGAGGATGGTCTTGAAGGTGCAGTCCTTCTTGCCTTTTCCCCCGGCCATGGTTCAAACGACGACAGCAGGGAGTAACCCAGTGCAGGGGCAGGAAAGTGGTAAGGTTTCCCACATGGACAAAGCGCTGGAGACCCTCAAGAGCCACCACGCCTTGCTGCTCTTTGTAGTCTGAGCACAGGGGCGTGGCAGGGGCGCAGGTCCATAGGCCTCGGGGGTGGGGGGGCACTCACTGAAAGGGCAGGTGAGCTCAGTAAATTGCGCCAGGTTCAGGAATCACCTGCGCCGTGCTTTCGAGGTGCCCCCGGATGCCTCCCTCCTTTTGCGCTCCCCATGCACAGTGTCTAAGTCTTTGGCGGGCAGGAGAGTGAGGCTGTGCTGGTCCGTGCAGCGCGGGTCTAGTCCCTCCCGAGGTCCCCGACCAGTGATGGAGTCAGAGGTGGGGGTAAGTCTGGTCTTATAGGCCCCTCCCTTGGGGATCACAGGAAGGCACCCACCTATGTGAAGGCTCTCACTTGTGTGAAGGCCCTCACTTGGTCACGAAGGCCTGCAGTCGCCCCCTGCCATGATAAAATGCTGTGCGCTCTGGCCCTCGAGAGCAGTTGTTGATTGGTAGGACTACCAAAGGCGTGCAGGGATGAATGGTTGAAGTCAGGTCGCAGTGGGCAGCAACCGCAACCCACGCATCGCCACGGCTTTCGGGGCTACTAGGTCTGCTGCATGATGGCCATATCATCGTGGCGGGCCGGATGGTGCTGCCCCAGGCAGCAGGAGCTGGTTGCTGGTCTCCACGTGTGGCCAGTGGCCACTGGTGGAAGTCTGGGGTCTGGACGAGAGGCAGCTGGGCGAATGAGCTCAGACGTTACGCATCTACCATCTTGATGGGCTTGGCCACACCCATCTGAGATTAATATAAGCATTCCATCCATCACCTTGCTGTTGATGCCCTAAGATTATGCCCAGACGTGGGTCCTGTGATCACTGTGCCATAGGACTCAAGCTATACCTCACTGAGGCATAAGTAGGTTGAAACTGGTCTGGGGTTGCATGTGGTCCCATCTGGAGGAGACCTCGCTTGGCAGTTTGGGACGGACTGTCCCATGAGGAGAAGGGTCGGTACTGCTTTGCATAAGGCAGACCTTTGTCTAGAGTTGCATGGTGGGTGAAAAACAATAGACTGGAATATAGCACGAGCAATTGCCAGTAGCTGAGATTCATTTAAGCATTCCATCTATCACCTTGTTGTTGCTGCAGTTGATACTTGGTAATTCCAACAGTGGATCACTACAGAGTTAAATATAATTTCAACTAAACAAGGGAAACCCAAGGATACCTAGAGACCAAGGATAGTTAAGGCTAGAAGGAACAAGGATCCCTAAGCAATGGATATGATACAATAATACTCTGGGTACACAACAATAATGCCAAGGAAAATTCTTCAATGAGTTATTTAAAGAATAGTTCATTTATATAAATATAAAATTGGGTTTGTAGGAGTATGTACACCTACGGTGCACAACTAAAGAGGTGTTACCTAAAAAACAGGCAAGGAAAGGTTTTCTTTTGTGACGAGTTATATAAAATCAAGCGTCACATTTCTGTTAGAGACAACACTACTGCACCCAAGGAACAATTTTTTGCATAATCACGCAGGTCAGAGTGATTCATTCGACGTTTCGATCCACTACACATATGGGATCATAATCGGGACAATACAGTGTTTGCTTGTATACATAAATCAATGTGAAAACCACTTAAGTACAAATAAAACCTATAAGAAGAATAAGGGGGGAGGGGAGAGAAAGGAAAGGAAAAGAGAAATTAATCTGGTCACTTAGGTAAGTATAAAATCTTTGTTCTGTGGACAACCGTGACTCAGTCGTGGCTAAAACATGCGGAAGGTTTCGCGTGGTGGCTCTGCAACGTTACCTTCCAAAAGGGCCAAAGTTAGTGATTGCCACGCAGGGTTGCCATGGTCATGCTTTGTACCAGGATAGCCTGTGAGAGTAGGGTATAAATATACAGCACTCTATGCCAATATTGGCTCCAGCCAGATCAGACTGTACGGTAAAAATCACATGCATAGAAATCCAATTACCCAATTCAAATGGCTACACCATGATCCGTTCCTGCCAAATGTCCAATTATCCAGTCAAGGGGATACCCAGTATCTCTATACAAGAGTTATAATTATAGCACGTGACTGCAAAGCCTATTATGATGAAAAATCTTGAGGGGAACTCAACAACAACATACCTATTGGTAATGCAACAAGCAATGTGTCGATCAAGGAACGGCATGACACCCAATTCTAACACTTTACAATTACGGGCTTGCTGGTTCTTTATTTAAATAAACTATTCTTTAAATAACTCATTGAAGAATTCCTGGGCATTATTGTTGTGTACCCAGAGCATAATTGTATTATATCCATTGCTTAGAGACAATTGTTCCTTATAGCCTTAACTACCATTGGTCCCTAAGTATCATTGGGGTTTTCCCTCTTTAGATGGAATGATGCATGTGCAATCGCTCGATTGCAAGGGATTTTGAGATTCCTCCTACAAAAATAGGATTCCTCCTACAAAATAATAGTGGGCATCCCTCCTTTACCAATTGACCCACCCCCCTGTTTTCTCCCCCTCCCCACCCACCCCTTTCCTTTTCTCAGGTTATACACACATTCACGAGTCTCCATTAGCATGACAGAACATACTCTAGTGTACATGCATGAATATATTAGAAAAATACTGGAAGGCATTCTCTTTGTTCCGATACAATTGAAGCAGTACAACCTGCCAGCTCCAGCTTGACAGAACAGCTTGAGAAATGTAAAAAGAAATATACTAAATAACAGCTTATGATTCGTATGCTTATTGAATATCTAAAAGCTGACACATCCTACGTGGCTTACAAGTGAGAAATATTCCAGGAGTATTAAAAAAAATATAAACATTGCTTCAGTCATATCTGCACTACCTGCTCACGGCACTGCATGGTGCTGGGAATTGACACAGCCTTCGAGCACTCAAAAAAACTACTAGAGGAAATAGCAGACTTAGAAAAACAAATCAATTAATCCAGTCTGATTACGGATGCAAAAAACCTACTTGAACAAAATTGTGAAATCGATTGCTGAATTCACCAGATTAGAGCAAGAGAAGAAATCATAACAAAGTAAAAAAAAAAAAGATATAAGCTTCTATTCGATTGAGAGAACTTACCCATATCTTAATGATGATTTCTAAACTAACCGGAACTTTAAGAATCCTGATTTTGAACGCCAGTGGGGAAGATTTAATAAACAAAAGAACCTTGTAACATTTACGGATTCCTCAGAGAAATCATCTGACAACTCAGACCCAGGTGGAGGGACTAGTTCCTCCAACACAACACCTAACCCCAATTTTTTAGAGAGAGGACACCCAGGGCACCCCAGTCGAGGGAGAAGACAAGGCCATCGATGGTTCAACACACCTGGCGAACGACAGACTCACCAGAAATACTATCAGTGGGGACACCAGTAGATGTGGCCTATTCTAGTGACATTGATTCTAGGATGGACACGAGTTGTGTGGATGATACACAGACCATTCCTCCTTTTAACCTCTCAAAACACAACCTATCCCAGACGGAGACTTCACTATTAAGCCAGGGATTATCATTTGTCCCTACTGTATGTCCGAATTTCCTGGATTTGCAAACTGACATGTTCAGATTTTTTCACAAGATCAGACTACATGCCTATTTTTGTACAGTCCATGTACTCCTACAAGTGCATATACTGACTTTCTTACCACCTAATCAGTCCTTGCCCCCTTAAATACATACGTATGAGAAATGGATACGCGGGGATATTTCTAACCTTGAATACCAAAGGACCTTTATCCCATGCAACATACTCCTATCTCAAAAACATGCCTTGACTGAACTTAAAATAATAATTCACTGGTTATTAAGCCAATGGACAAAGGGGCGGAATCGTTATACAAGACACTCACCAATACAAAAATGAGATTGAGACAATTTTTCTACACTGAACATTACGTAAGGCTGACAACTGATCCCACTAAGGAACTTCAGACTAAGATCTCCACCATAAATAACCAAGAGAGTCCTTGAGTTAGGTTTCATTAACAAAAATGAGCTCCTGTTTTTGAATACACGAAACCCCAGAACACCGGTAATTTATACATTACTCAAAAATCAGACATTGCCTCCAAGGAGATAAATCATCTCCGGCTGTGGTTAAATTTTTTAACCCATTGGTCGCTACATTGATTTTTCCATTAATGACTTGGTGCCGATCACAGAATGCTACTTGAGATATAGCATGCACCTGATTACCAAATTGAACATATGACTTTTGACTGCAATATGTGTGTTCTCTGCATGCTAGATATAGAATCCCTATATACGTATATCCCTCAAAATGATGGAATAGAGGTCATACGACAAATTCTTGAAAAACGTACACCCCCACATAGTCTCCACTGACTTTAGCCTTAAAGTATTACACCTGATGCTCACATAAAAAAAAATTCAGTTTGATGGGGAATTTTATCAGCAGATCAAGGGAACGTATATGGGAGCAGTTTATGCTCCCAATTTTGCCATTCTGTTCATGGATATCTTGGAAACTACAACCATTCTATCTGACAACAACCCATTTCACAACAAGATAGTAACCTAGAAATGTTATATTGATGACATTTTTTTGATTTGTAGAGGAAGTAATATGCTCACCTCATTTGTAACTTGGCTTAACAATAACTGCAAAGGTTTGAATTTCACCTTCCAATACAGCAGAGCGGGGATTTCATTTTTAGATTTGATAATCCGGACCCACGAGGGGGAACTGTACACGTCATTGTACCGTAAACCGACGTATTCAAGTCATCATCCCAGGGCATTCCGTGATCCCCTCCCATACTCCCAATGCCTTAGAATCAGAAGAAATTGCTTCTTCAAACAAGTCTTCTTCCGAGAAGCGGAAACTTTAAAGATCAAATTACTTTCTAGAGATTACCCCCACAGACTGATTACAAGATCCATTAAAAGGGTGTGGTGCAGCCCACGCGAGGCGCTTATGGCCTCCCGAGTGAGAAATGACACAAGGAAGATGGTTTGTGTGACCACATTTTCTCCCATCTCCAATCAAATAAAGAAAACTATTTTACAACACTGGCATATTCTAAATACAGGAGAGTTGTCCATAGAACACCACACCTTTGCGTTTCACCAAAATATGAACATTTAAGATCACTTGGTGCGAGCATGCCTACCATCCCTTAGCACAACTTGGACGCTGCATGAAATTTGGGGCATGTACTCCGTGGTGGGCCACCGAAGGTGTGGGCATTGCAGTGTGTGTGAATATATGATTGAGAAAAAGGAATTTGTTCACAAAAATGGAAAAACCGCACTCACATTTTTCTAAGTGCAACACTGCAGATGTAATTTATGCAATTTTTTTGCTCATGTAGTTTGACTTATGTGGGCCAAACCACGCAAAAAGTGAGGATCAGAATATGCCAGCACAGAAGCCGATTGCGATGCAAAGTGCCACACGCACCTCTGGTGGAGCATTTTGAAACATTGGGCCATAGCAAGAATGATCTGTGATGGCAAATTTTTGAAGTTGTCAAAGTACCTAAACGTGGTGGTGACCTCGCAGCTATTCTCAATAAAGAGGAGCTGAACTGGATCCTGAGAACTGATCGCTTCCACAGCGGACTCAACAGACTGGTAGATTGGGTGTCCTTTATATGAATCCTTCTGGTGGATCAGGACTGACGACCATACGAATGTTACTTATGTGCACGTCATTAATAGATAACAGAAGCCCGCTCCTGCCAATTTGCTGTCCGTTGCCTGGCCACCGGAGGAGGGGGAACAAGGACTACAAGTCCCGGCCTCATTGCGGCCGTCGCCGCTGCTGCCCACACTGCTTTGCGCCCGGAGGCACTTTAAATTTCGCCGAGGGCTCCCGCAGCGCGGGAAGTCCGCTCCTGCCAATTTGCTGTCCGTTGCCTGGCCACCAGAGGAGGGGGACAAGGACTACAAGTCCGGGCCTCATTGCGGCCGTCGCCGCTGCTGCCCACGCTGCTTTGCGCCCGGAGGCGCTTTAAATTTCGCCGCGGGACATGCGCGGGTGTGCCCGGGCCGCGGCGGGCCCATCCGAGCCTGTCAGAGGCTGGATGAGGCTGGGCTGGGCCACCCCCCTGAGTATTGCTACCTTGAAAGACTTTTAAAGACTGTGAAGCCCGGGGAGAACATCAGAATCGGACACAAGCAGACTACTATATTTGTTTGAACCCCTGGTAACACTAGTCTTTGCCGCCACCACCATCGGAGTCATTTGGGGGCGGCGCTGTTTTCGTGAGAGGAGGCCGGTCTAGGACCACAACCCCCAGCAACCCTAGCGGCGCGCACGCCGCAGCCAAGCGCCAGGAGGCGCTTAAAAGGAAAATAGCGCGGGAGCTCCATTACCTTGGATTTTCTGTGCCTCAGGTCTTTGCCGCCCGAAGGAGGCTGGGCTGGGCCACGTTATTAACATTTCTACATCGCCTTGGTTTCAATCAGTGTCGACGTTTGAAGGTACTGTGACTCTATCATTGTTGGTACTGACTCCGTATCAAGGAGGGGGGATAAAATGAACAGGTTAAAATCTGGAAATGGGCAAGGGGTAGTGGGGACATTGCACGCTTTTTTATTGAGGGCCGAATCGGCACTCATTCACGAAATTGAACTTACTGAGCGCAGATTGTCCTTGGAACCACAAAACCCTCATAATCGAACTGCTCTTATCGTCCCTGCTTTACATACGGGTTTGGAAGTTAGCTCATCACAAATTAGTGTGTTACATTCCCCAGGCCTTGAAATCATTAACGCCTCTGATATAACTGAAAAATCCGATACTTCAGCAAGGCCAAATGCTGTCACACGGGGTCAAAAGGCTAATATTAACCATGGGAGTAGTCTCGCTCCACCGTCAAAGAAAAGGAAGGGGCAGGCGCCAAATAAACAAAATAAACAAAGTTATCGTTTGCCTAAACCTTTGGGCCGTAGGAGTAAACCTGCTGACAAAGAGCATAATCAGGGGGCTACACAAGCATTAGCTACAGATGATGGGGTATCATTGGTAGCATTACCTAGTCAGGAGAGGGAAGCTTTTATGAAAAAACTGGAACTTGTGATTTCAGCTCATCTGGAACCAATATTGCAAAAGCTAACTGAAATTGAGGCTAGGTTAGCGCATTTAGAAAAACCGGCACCTAGTGCTTCCTTAACCCCTGCAGATTATGGGCAAAACAGGGCTGAGGGTACTGCTGTGAATGGGGTTGTGCAGCGCCCTGAACCCTCTGTAAGACCTGCGATTCGAGATGGTTTGCCTCCCCCAAGGGTAGCATGCCCTACTTCGAATGGCACTGAGACTTCACTCCAGACAGAAAGTTTGCCTCACAGGAACGCCCAGACTGCATATGCCCCAAGAAGTGCCCGAGCTAGTAATGCAAGTAATAACTATGATGAGAGACCCCGAAACACAGGCACTACAGAAGGTCGGCCCTTTGATCAAAGACCCCCTAGTGGCCCACACTCTAACCTGCACTTGCCCCCAGAAGCAACCCCATATATTGTAGTGTTGGCTAATGTTCTTTCATTGCTGCCCGGTGATGTGGAGCACTGGTCAACACTGCGGAACAAATCTTTGCACTTTTTGAGTGCAAGGACAGGTATTAATAATAAATTGTTATTTTCTGAATTTAAGATGGCGCGCAGGACTGGGTGGGTGGGGAAATCTAACAAGACATTCTCCGGAGATTGTATTGCATTAACATTTAGATCCCCAGGCTTGGTCAGAACAATATTAGAGAGAATGGATGACTACTTTGCAAATGAGAGGGGAATTTCCATTCTACCCTTGGGGTTTTTCTATCAGCCACCTAGACCACGATGGCACACAGTGGAAGACAACAGATGTGCATGGGCGAACCCGCACCCCTAGCCTCCCCCTTGGTCCCACCCAAATTGTTTTGAGGCTTTAAGCGGTCTTGCAGACATAGATTGACTAACATCAAATTTGAGAAAATCAGGGAATAATGTCATTTTAAACAATGCCCCAGAGATGGCCCCTAACAAAGTAGATAGTACAGTTGCTTCCCCTTTCATATCAGACCTTGAGAACAGCCGATACCCACTTCTGCACCCGTATAATGATAGTGCAGGAATTGTAGGGTTGGATTCAGATATTTTGCCCGCAGAGCAAGTCTCTAGTAACACTGCTGGGGAAGTCCTAATGGTTAAGAATCCTAATACCCGCCCACTCAGGCTCATCTCATGGAATATTGCGGGCATTTCCTCAAAACTATCAGATGAGGCTTGGGTACAATATGTGAAGATGTTTGATATTATCTGTGCCCAGGAAACCTGGAGCAGGGATGATGTCACTATGGACGGATATTGTTCATTTAATGTCCAGGCAACACCATTGCCTGCAGGGAGGGCAAAGGGAGGCTTAGTGACTTTCATTTCCGTCCAATATGAGTCACTAAAGATAGAGAATATAACAGACTCTCCTTGGTACCAGCTTATCCTGATCTCTAACTTGATTGATGCCACACTATTATTGATTAACTGGTACTACAATATTTTTGACCCACAAAACTGTGGGGTTATTAACACCCTTAAAGAGGAAATTGATAAAGTTGCGGTGAGATTCTTCCCATTGTGCATAGTCTGGGTGGGTGACTTTAACTGTACACTATGTCAGCACAGTATGCACAAAATATGTGGCATTGTAGACACTGCAAATCAACCTTTGTCTCACTTTAAGCATACCCTACAGGGTGAAGCACTAAATACTATCATTGTAGTAAATGATTTATGCATGATTGATACTTTGGTCAGTATATCTTCTGTCCAGCTTCCAACCTATCAGGGTGGTGGTAGAGTCAGCACAATTGATTTTATGTTGATATCAAATAAGCATGCATGTCTAGTAGATAGTTTTGCGGTTGAACCAAACCCTGCTAGCGACCATAATCCCCTTACTGCCTCCATGCATGTTATAGCACAGAAGGGTATGGGTGATGAGCACCAATTAAAACATAATCGCAACCAGGGGGTTAGGTTAAAGTGGAGCACAATAAATCCCTCAAAATTTGAGGAGGCCATTGTTAAAGCGAATCTAAGTAAAATCATGACATGCTTAGCTTTTGACTCCCATCCAGATGCTATAATACAATGCTTTGAATCAATTTGTGAAGATGTGGCTAAAAACCTGACTAAATCAGTGTGGAGTCGGGATTCACTGGAAATAAGATGGTTTAATGCTGAATGTTCCAAGGCGCAAAAAGACCTGAAGAAAGCTTTGCATGCAGTCCCCCGTGATAGGGTTTTGATCAAGGCTGTTAGACAGACCTACAAAAGCGTGATTAAGTGTAGGAAGGACGAACTGAGAAGACTAGCCTGGGAAGATCTCAAAAGAGCTAGTGCTCTCAAGGATTCCAAGAGTTTTTGGGAAGTCATAAATCGTCCCCTTTTTTCTAATGATATAAGGAGTATGGACTCGAATATAACGGGGGAAGCTTGGGAGTCTCATTTTTTGAATATATTTAACCCAAAGGGCGTCTTATCACAAGAGCAAAGGGATGAGATAGTCATTAACTTACAAAGGGCATACCAACTTAGTTCATCGCTGTCCTTAAGCGAGGTTGAAGACGCCCTAGCAAAGGGCATTTCCTCGAAAGCCCCCGGACCAGATGGGGTGCCCTTGGATTTATTCAAAAGCAATCCTCAACTTTGGGGCCCCCTGATGCTTAATGTTTTTAAAGCAGTAATAGTGGGTCGTATTCCATTATCATGGAGAAATGCAGTGGTAGTCCTGATTTTCCAAAAAGGTAACAGGAATGACCCCACATGCTATAGGCTGATCTCTCTAATTGACGCCACGTGCAAGGTTATGGGGAGGGTAATCCTTGCACGTTTGGAGTCATGGGCCAATGCCACCGGACTCATATCAAGTACCCAATATGGCTTCAGGAGGGGATGGGAACAAATGAACAGTGGCTCAACTTGTCCATGATTATGGGCAAGTACATGAAGGCCAGGGGGGGGTCGATCCACCTGGCCTTCATGGACTTGTCCAGTGCTTTCGATACAGTGAGCCGGGGAAAGTTGTGGACACTGATGGAAAATATGGGTTTCGAAGAACCCATCATTACCCTGTTGCGCAGGCTACATGCGTCTACCACTGTAGCTATTCGTTTTGGTCCTGGAGGCGAGCAGACTAGGCCAATTGCTTCCACTGAGGGGGTACGCCAGGGCTGCATTCTGGCCCCGTTTTTATTCCTCATATATACAAATGGTTTGGAATCATTCCTGTTAGAACAGCAATTGGATTTCCCAAGTATAGAAGGCAAACGGGTTCCATTGCTGTCCTATGCAGACGATGCAGTTCTGATGACCTTAACGGCCAATAGCTTTCAAAAATGACTGAATGCGTTTACTGAATTTATGATGGCATTGGACCTAAAGGTAAATTTTAGCAAATCATTTATTATGGTATGCGGTCCCAATCAAACAAGAACATTTATAGTAAAGGAAAAAATTATTGATAAAGTGCCAAATTTTACCTACCTAGGAAATGTTTTTAATAAATTAAATTGGGATCATCTAATTGTGGCTAGGATTCAACATACCAGCAGAATAATAGAGGGGCTGTTTCGCTTTGCTTGCAAGCTTGGACATAAGCCAGTAGCAAAAATGATAACTTTATATAAATCAAAATGTCTGTCAGTAGCTACTTTTGGGGCAGGAGTATGGGGCTACCATAAAAGTTCCCAGATTCAGATTTTAGAGAACGCATTTTTAAAAAGATTACTGATGATTCCTAGCAGTTCTTCAACACTTTTTTGTCACTCTGAAGTGGGTCTGGATTATGTAAAAGATAGGATAAATATTGCCCATTGATTTTATGGGGGAAAATCTGGACTTCAGAGGACTTATTATTCTCAAGGAGTATTCTTAGAGATTGTATGAATCTTGATAACGCAATGACACTCCCTGGCTTCGTTATGTCAAAGATACTCTTAATATTATAGGCTTGGAAAATTATTATGACAATCCCGATGGTATCCAATCGAACATGAAACAGGTCATAAAAAATGCATATCGCACTGAATTATGTATGTTTAACCAGGATTATGGAATACCAGATCGTGCGTTCCCAAGTCAACAGCAATTTTATTTGTTTTTTACTTTGCATGTTCAATCGCGTTTCCTTCTGACTAGATTTTGCCTTTGCACATTGCACTTTCTTGTGGCATTCCGCAAACAGTCAGGTTGGTGTGAGAGACTAACCCCCTGTCCCTGTAATAATTTAGCCCATCAGAGCACAATGCACTTTTTGCTGTTTTGCACACTTTATAAAGACCCAAGGGCACGTTTCATCAAGCCCATTTTAAAGGAAATCCGTCCCTGTTCTTATCAGGAGGGTTTTAATTACCTGCGGTCACTGTCCACTGCTGCCATCTGTAGCGCTGTGCTTAACTTCAATAGAATCGCATTTCTAATCAGGAAACGCTATGAATCTTAAAATGAATTCAAGTTTTTAGTGATTTTAGGGGTTTTAATATTTAGTGTTTAGTATAAATGTGTTGTAGAACGGTAGGAGGTTTTTAAATTCTTAGAATTTGTGCTGGGGTAATATGACTTTGGCAAAGACCATATGTGTACTGTATTCTTTAATATCTGCACAAAACCTTTTTTATGTATGTATATTTTTGCTTTATTATTTAATGTATGTATGCAAACTTTTATGATTCAATTGAATCGAATAAAGTTATTCGAACGAATAGATAACAAAGATTTCATCCTCTCCACCTGTTGAACTCTGAGTACTCATGGGGTTGTTAAACGTTCATTTGGGTCTCTACTCTGGAATGTGTGGTTATGTTACATTGTCTTGCTTTATGCTACCTTGGCACTTGCCATGTACAGGCTATTTAGACCATATTCCTTCCCTTTGTAGTCATCCACTTTTTTTCTCCTTACAAGGGAACATAACAAACCACTATGATTAAGGTTTCATGTAGTCGTTATGCCGTACAATGGATTTGAATAATTCAAATCTGTGCATAATTGCTGCATAACTTTCGCTTAAGTTATGTGCCACCAATTTATGGAATAATGTTTGGAATTCCTTGCCTATATGTTTTATATGGGATATGCACCATGTTTTGTATCCTGTGGTCATAATTTTCTTTTTTTCCCCGCTTGCATATTACCTATTTGGGACCTGTTTACACAATTCTTAAAATGTATTTTCTATTTCCATTCTTGCTGACCACTAATGGAGATTTAGTGCAATTCCTATTTGAAATCACCCTCACTGTTTCATTCGATTTGGTCCATTACGTAACAAAACGGCCACCACGTTTTTATGGTTTACTTGGAGCCTCATTGATTGAGTCTGCTTTCTATTGCTACCTCTTGAAGACGTAGGCGTCTTCAATCACAACTGCCAGCTCAACCGCAGCTTGCTCCAGCACACAACGCTAAGTTATGGCAGGATGGACTGCCTCTGCCCGCATGCTTTGTTTTGTTCGGCAACACCACTATTACCTTTACATTGAACTCACTTGTCTCTCCTTAGAAGTAGTTCATCTGAATTCCCGCCTTGCCCGGGACCTCGCTACTAATTCCGCAAACCTTGGTTTTCTTGCCAACAATTTAATTGGATAATTTTATCAGCTATGCAAGGTGCATATTGGTTTAATTATGAAACTTTTCTTACGTACAACTGATTATACAATATTATCGTTCGGATTTTAGAACCAACAAGCCTGTAATTGTGGAGTGTCGGAATTGGGTATCGCCCTATTCCTTGATGACACACATTGCTTGTTGCATTACCAATAGGTATGTTGTTGAGTTACCCTCAAGATTTTTCATCATAACAGGCTTTGTAGTCACATGCTATAATTCGGACTCTTTTATAGAGCCACTGGGTATCCCCTTGACTAGATGATTGGACATTTAGCAGGAACGGATCATAGTGTAGCCATTTCAATTTGGTAATTGAATATTCTTTATTATGCATGTGTTTTCTGCTGTACAGTCTGATCTGACTGGAGCCAAATATTGGCATAGAGTGTTGTATATTTATACCCTACTCTCGTGGGCTATCCTGGTACAGTGCATTACCATGGCCACCCTGTATGTCATTCACTTATTTTGGCCATTTTGGCAGGTAACGTTGCAGAGACACCACATGGAACCTTCCGCATGTTCTAGCCATGACTGAGTCACGGTTGTTCACAGAACAAAGATTTTATACTTACCAAAGTGGCCAGATTAATTTCTCTTTTATATTTCTTTCTTCCCTTTCCCCCCTTATTTTCCTTACAGGTTTTATTTGTACTTACGTGATTTTCACATTGATTCGTGTATACAGGCAAACATTGTATTGTTCTGATGATGATTCCATATGTGTAGTGGACCGAAACGTCGTCTACTGAATCACTCTGACCCGCGTGATTATGCAAATTGTTCCTTGGATGCAGAATTGTAGCATTTGATTTTGTATAACTCTAGGGCCCAAAAAATCCTTTCTTTGCCTGTATGTTTAGGTAACACCTGTTCAGTTGTGCCCCATAGGGTACATACTCATACAAACCCAATTTTATTTTATATAAATAAACTATTCTTTAAAAAACTCATTGAAGAATTCCTGAGAATTATTGTTGTGTTCCCAGAGCATTATTGTATCATATCCATTGCTTAGGGACCCTTGTTCCTTATAGCCACTATAGAGTTCAAGACACCCTGTGGGCCTGAAATGATAACCTGACACGGGGATCAAAATATCCTTGCACTCTCTATAGTTTATATTGCTCCAGGAGACTATAGCTCTGAAACAGTTATTATTCCAACAAGACCACTGTTTAACCCATGCATTATTGAAGTAAGACAGAGTAAGCATGTGCTGCAGTTACCAGTCTTTCTTAACACTATTTTAAGGCTTTCAATGTACCAGCAAAAGGCACCTATTTTCCCACTCTATCCTTTCATCATGTATCTATGGGGTTAGGCATTAAGCTTTACTATATTTCTGGTCACTGTATCTAGTGGAAGACTAAATCATTAGGGTTTAAGTGCAGCATCCTTCGTCAAGTACCATTGTAAAAGCAAGATGAATGGCAACTATTAAAAACACAAATGTATATATATCTTCATATTCACCCCTGGCAGTGCTGATTAAATATTCAGCTTTTGTTTTTTTAACTTCCAATGCCGACAATACCCAAATTGTTGTTTCCTTTGCCGACCCTCTTAACACCGTCCAAAGATTTCATAATTGCATGCTAGAGATTAGTGATTGGATGGACCGTAACTGCCTCAAATTAAATTCCAGCAAGACGGAGGTTTTACTCTTCGGGAAGGATACTTCCTTCTGGATGCCATCTTGTTGGCCTACAGAGTTAGGAACCTTACCTACACCAGCTAGCAAAGTTAAGAATTTGGGTATCCTAATGGATAACAGACTTGTGTTCAGTGATCAAGTGAATGTCCGCATCGTTTTACACTCTCAAGATAATCAAAAAATCCTGCAGTTCATTGCCCCTACTCTACAACTGTAGTAACTGCACTTGTTTTACCAAAACTTGACTACTGTAACGGTTTATATCTCAACTTACGTTTGCAATATGCCAACAAGCTACAGGTTATCCAGAAGGCAGCAGCCAGGCTGCTATTGGGAATTCCTGAAACTCGTTCAGCCAAACGCGCCTTATGGAAGCTACATTGGCTTCCAGTAAAACATAGAGTGAGTTTCAAAGCCTTGTGTATCGCCTATAGGACCTTACAGGACTCGGGCCCTAAATTCCTTAAAGATAGGTTTAGATGGTACCAGCCTGAAAGGTTGCTACGCTCAAGCACTGCCTTGAATGTTGTTGTGCCTAAGTTTAGGCTTTCTGCTTGGGGTGGAAGGAGTTTCGTAGTAGGGGCCTCAAAACTATGGAACTCCCTCCCCACACACATGAAGTCCCTGCCCGACCTAATGTGTTTTAGAAAGGTTCTCAAAACCTGGCTTTTTAATAATTAATGGGCATGCACTTCTCCTTAGCCTGGCAGCGCCAAAATTCCCCGGGTAATTGTTTCACTTTACAAAAACATAACATTCTCTGTGAACTCTTGCAGTGGACCACGATTGAAACTGTTCATGGTATGCCTTAAATAATGATTCCTGAACTAATTTTCTCTTATTCCAGTCAGTCAGAAAATATAGTACTCTATGATCCACATTACAATGTACCTGTAATTGGGGGTATTGAATGGGCATCCCTGAATTAATAATGTTTGGGGGGGGGTCCGTTTAACTTGGGTGAGCAGCAAATAGTGCAGAATAAACAGAGATTCTAGGGTGAACCCTGAGAATTCCCAGGCTAACAAGGACTTACCTGAGGAATCCATAGTTATGGGTACGATTTCCCTGAGTAATGTGGTTTCGAGCCCCATTGTGAATCATACACTTGTCGTAATGAGGGCCTATGTGCGCTAGATGGATTTGGTTGTCAAATGTCTTGCCCTGATCAAGACCGAAATCTACACCTAGCGAAGGAATTGCCTTCTCCCATACTCCACCTTCCTTTCACTTGCATAAAATAACCTTTTGGGCGCTATGACTTTGTGGTCCTTTTAACTTGTGTTTATTTAGGTGACATTGTGAGCTTTTATAGAATTCTGTATTTTGTGAACTTTCTAAGAAAAGTCTGGAAAAAATATTTTCAGATTGATACCTTCATTTGTGATAGGTTAGTTTCTGGTTTGTACTTCTCTTTTGTAAGGTTCTGAAAAAGATATGAAAGTGTCATAACACCTTTCAGAGGGCCACGGGGCAAGCAGGAGTTTCTGGGCCCAGCCTCCGGGGTGGGGGGGTGCCCTTTTACTCTGGATTTTCCGAGGCCCTACCTATTATCGGTTGTGAGTAAGTGGGCCAAGTACTACCCCTTGAGCGCTTGACTCTCAGTTGTATTAACGATAATGGGGTGATCCTGTGTCCCTCAGAACCTAGGTATAAGCAATATGATCTACAGTGTGTTCTGTTGGTTAAAACAATTACTTGGTGAACAAATTATTTATATGATCAAAGAAACAGCCGTGTCATTTCCAAATTGCCATCAGTGCGCAGTAAGAAATAAAAAAACAGGAATCTGAACACACCAAAAGCAATATAAAAAAAAAATATATATATATACATACGCATACATGCATATATACACATACATACATACACACTCCTTCCGTCTCCCCACGGCAGAGGATCGCTGCAGCCTGTGGAGCGCGCCGGACAGATTCTCCAGATAACAATTAAAATAAAGCGATCACTCGGAGTCTGTACTGACACCAGTAGATGGTTTAATCCAGTAACGCGTTTCGCTTGCAAGGCGAGCTTGTTCACACACTGTATTGTGGGTAATGGCTGCAATACATACAGAACATAGAAAGTAACAAGGGACATATGGCAGTAAGTACATTTCCTACCAAAATGGCATCCATTTTGTAATGGTGAACTTCGGATATTGGATTATATTATACTTCTATTTACAAAGTGTTAGTTGAGCAAAAAGGAAGAAACACAACACAAATAACTATTTACATAATGAATTCTTATGTAAACCAATGTGATTAGGTCTCTCTCATTGCACTTGAAACTGCTAACTTATGTTAGTTAGTACTGTTTAATCGTAACTTATGTTACAGTTAGTACTGTTTAATCATGTGAGGTACATTCCTCCAACCGCATCATCAATGCAATCTGGCAAATTCTTTTCGCATGGTGCGGAGAAAAAGAAAGAAGAGACAAAGAAAGAAAGAAAAGAAAGGCATCTGAAATCTACTACTACTACTACTACTACTACTACAACAAACTTAGGAGGGATGTCTGCTCCAAGTGGGAAGTGATTGTAGTGGTCAGTGCTCCTGTCCGAAAATGATCCAAAGAAATCCTTTAACAATGTTCTATGCAAGTGCCTAAATAGGATATCCACCTGGAGAGAGTAGGCTCGGCTAGTGCCCTAATGGATCCTATCATATAGATCCTATCCTATCATATAGATGCATAAATTGACCTAGAATGGACTATATATATATCGGAGGGATAGAGGATAGAGGAGGGAAAAAAGGTTTGCATTTATATAGCGCTGGTTACCCCTGTTGGGTTGTTGAAGTGCTTTTTTGGCGAGTAGCACGCTACTCCGGAACCCATTAAAGGATTAGTGTTGAATTAGTATAGTGAAATATGAAAGTATTTTGAGTGGTGGATGATATGTTAGTCGTTTATTTGGATTGAGAAGGGTAGCAGAGGGATAGAAGAGGGAAAGAGGTTTGCATAAATATATAGCACTTGTTACCCCTGATGGGGTGTTGAAGCGCTTTTTCGGCGAGTAGCACGCTACTCCGGAACCCATAAAGGATTAGTGGTGAATTAGTATGGTGAAATATGAAAGTAATTTGAGTGGTGGATATTAGTCAGTTATTTGGATTGAGAAGGATAGCGGAGGGATAGAAGAGGGAAAAAGGGTTGCATTTATATAGTGTGTATATATATATATATTCACTGGAAAAATCATAGGTTTCAGGCACGTTATAGTTAGAAATTAGCATTTAAAAAACCTTACAAATTCACTGAAAAAACCATAGGTTTTAGGGACAGTTATAGTTAGTTGGACATTGCACTCGTACAAAACCCGTGAAATTCCCCCGTTATAGTTAGTTCAGCTAACTATAACTCGCGCCCCCGCAATGCACTGCTGATGACGTCACATATTACATCACTCATGACATGGTCAGTGACATCACTGATGACATCACTGATGACATCTCAAATGACATCACTGATGACATCATGCAGTGACTGTGTGTTTCTGTAAAGTTTAAATATTTTTAATATATATAGGGAAAGGCGTATTGAAGAATGAGTGGGTGTATAAGTGTCTGTATGGATGATTTAGTAGATGCGTGACTAACTCTAAGTGAGTGATTAAACGTATCTTACTGAATGCATGGGTTAGTGACTAAACTGGGTGAATGTCTGAATCCGTCTGTCTGTTGCTGTGTAAGTGGCTGCATGGGTTTGTGAATAGCTTCATGAGTGTCTATATGAGTTATTGATTGGTTGTCTGAGTATCTGTATGGGTGCCTGAGTGTTTGTGTGGGTGGGGTGTGTGCGACTCTGTGCATAGATGTGTGAGTGGGCGATTCACTGGGTGGATGGTTTCAAGAGTGCATCTGTGATAGACTGTATGGGTGGGTAAGTGTGTGTAAGAGTGTGTTAGTGAGTGAATGTATGTCCCAGTGGTACATGTGTGAGTAACTACATATGTGAAAGGCAGTATATATGTGTGTTGGAGTATATAAATAGCTATAAGCGAGAGTGTGTGATTGTGAGAGTGACTGTATGGATGAGTGTGTGCTTGTATCAGTGATTGTATAAGAGCGTAAGAATGTGCTAGTATTTGTATGAGTAAGTGAGCTGGTGTGTGTATAACTGTATAGGTGAGTAAATGGCAGTGTGTTTAATTATTTGCATGACTGACTAGGTGTGTGAGTACCTCTATGGATGAGTGGCGGTGTTTGAGTGTCTATATAGGAGTATGAGTGCATATGATAGTCCTGTACTGAGTGACCGTAAGTATGAGTGACTGTACGGGTGAGTGAGTGGATGTGTGTGTAGACCTAAGAATCAGTGAGTGGGTATGTAGTTATTGGTGTTGGAGTGTCTATGGTTTTGCGAATGGCAGTCTGTAATTTACAGTGGGTGTATCAAAGGTTATATTAGGGTGTGAGGAGGTGCATCAGATTATCACGTGGATGATGTCATCAGTGATGTCATCAGTGATGTCATTTGAGATGTCATCAGTGATGTCACTGACCATGTCATGAGTGATGTAATATGTGACGTCATCAGCAGTGCATTGCGGGGCGCGAGTTATAGTTAGCTGAACTAACTATAAAGGGGAATTTCACGGGTTTTGTACGAGTGCAATGTCCAACTAACTATAACTGTCCCTAAAACCTATGTTTTTTTCAGTGAATTTGTAAGGTTTTTTAAATGCTAATTTCTAACTATAACTTGCCTGAAACCTATGGTTTTTTCAGTGAATTTCAAAGGTTTTTAAATGCTAATTCCTAACTATAACATGTCTGAAACCTATGGTTTTTTTCAGTGAATTTCAAAGGTTTTGTAAATGACAATTTTTAAATGTATTAATTGTTATCTTTTTTTTTATACTGATTTACTACATTTTTTTAAACTATTTATTTTTACATATTTTATTTTTTAAATTACATTGTAATTACATTATACATTACATTACAAAATATACTTTCTCAGAATGAATTACTTTAGTTTAAATACTTTGCAAATAGGCAATAGACTTTTAAGTACAGTAGTTACAGTTGTTGCAATGGGCAACACAATTTCAAACACAATGCAACATTGAGCTCAATGTGAATTTCTAGTTAAATGCAATTAGTTACTTTATGGATTACTTTTCTAACCACAGGACTGGATCCTAGATTCAGTCCTGGGACATCTCCTGTAAACAGTTGAGTAAAAGCGTTTTGGTTACATTAGTGATTTTTAAGGAATATTATTGTATTTTAAAAGTTGACACTTAGAAACTTTTTCACATAGAATCACCAATGTTATCCTATGGGAGGAAATTCACTTAGCAGGTAAGTAGTGTTATCGTTACTTTTTCTTACTCCGTGGTGGATCCTGGATCCAGCACTGGTGCATCTCCTGTAAACAGTTGAAAGAATGCGTTTAAGTCATACAGGCGATTTTTAAGGAATATTTGTAGTTTGTGAAAATCCACACTCTGAAACTTTTCTGCTGAAAACCAGACAATGGATTCCAATGGAAGGAAATACAAGTTACTGGTAAGTACGGTTAGAATTACTTTTCAGGGTCAGTGCTGGGCTAAAAGATGCAGCACTGGGTTCTCTCCTGATAACAGGTGAGTAAATCGGAATTCGTAGTTCGGCTGATTTTAGAGGAATATTTGCACAATGGTGAAGGAAGGGGTGGGGCCTGAAGTGACATGTCTGCAAACACGCCCTGTGGCGCGTTTTAAGTTGGAGAATTAATTCCTCCTCAATCCCGAGGGTACCTAGGGGCCAACTGGCCCACCAGATACCTCCAGTATGCGCCAGAGAGCTGCGTTGCAGAGAGGTGTTCAGAGGCCACGCCCCTTTTTACAACACTCTGCAACGCAGCTCCGTGGCGCATACTGGAGGTACCTGGTGGGCTAGTTGGCCTACCGGGGACCCTCAGGATTGAATTGGATTTAATTCCCCATCTTAAAACGCGCCACGGGGCCTGTTTGCACACATGTCACCTGAAGCCACGCCCCCTCCCTTCACCACTGTGCAAACGCGCCCGTGGCGCGTTTTAAGTTGGGGGATTAAGTCCGCTTGAATACTGAGGGTCCCTGGAGTCCAACTAGCCCACCATGTACCTCCAAAAAGCACCACAGAGCTGCGTTGCAGAGAGGTGTAAAAGGGGCGTGGCCTCTGTACACCTCTCTGCAACGCAGCCTCTGACGCATACCGGAGGTTCCTGGTGGGCTAGTTGGCCTCAGAGACCCCCAGTATTCAAGGGGAATTACTTCCCCTTCTTAAAACGCGCCAGGAGGCGCGTTTGCAGACTGCTGCAGGGAGGGGGCCGGGCCTCCGGCACGATGCCGGTCTTTTTTTTGTTTTTTTTGCTTTTTTCTGCCCAGGGGTCCTTGTGGGACCCCTGAGCAGACCTAGAGGTCAGGGTGTTTCTACCCTGCCCCCTTTGTGCGTTTGCGCACTTGTTTCTTGTGTTTTTTTCTTTAATCGGCGGGATCCGCGCACCCTAAGCGCATCCTGCCGATTTAAAAAAAAAAAAAAAATTAACAAAAAAATAAAAAAAATGCTTTTTCTGCCCAGGGGTCCTTGTGGGACCCCTGAGCAGACCTAGAGGTCAGGGTGTTTCTACCCTGCCCCCTTTGCGTTTTGCGCACTTGTTTTACTGCTTTCTTGTTCCTCGGTTCTACCGAGGAACAAGATGACTGCCAACACTTCCTGGTTTGGAGTGTTGACAGCCAATTAGCATGCAGCTCGTGGTCGGGAGGGTGCGCGGATCCACCGCGGCCATAGATATCGAAACTTTTATTTTGGATTTTCTCAGCAACTACTGAACGGATTTACACCATTTTTAAAAAGGGTGCTTTCTGAACCAAGCACTACCTTTTTGCCAAATTTGGTGTAATTCCGTTCAGCAGTTTTTGCTGTAGCCTTGCATAAAGTTTCCTATGGGAAATTGATTTTTCACTCTTATTTTTGAATTTCTCCGCAACTACTGAACGGATTTACACCATTTAAAAAAGGTCGCTTTCTGAACCAAGCGCTACCTTTTTGCCAAATTTGGTGTAATTCCGTTCAGCAGTTCGGGCTGTAGCCGTGGCTAAAATTTCCTATGGGAATTAACATGGAGAAAACACGCTTTGGGACCCCCTTTTTCTCGGCCCCCGCTTGAGGAATCACCCCGAAACTTTCAAGACAGGAGCGGACCGGAGCGCCCCACTAGTTTTGAAAATTTCGCGATGATTCGTCAAACGACGCCAAAGTTATTGGGAATAGAATGTTACGGATTTCCTATGGATAATAGGTCCTAACTATAACTATCTACTGGCGACCGCCAGTAGATAATATATATATATATATATATATATATATATATATATATATATATATATATATATAATTGAGTTACTCAATTATATGGCTGTCACATGCAACAAAAGAAAAACATATAACACAAAGAACGTGACTTTTGCGAGTCATGCCTCCGCTATCCTCACTCAAATAGCTGACTAATATCCACCACTCGAATTACTTTCACATTTCACCATACTAATTCACCACTAATCCTTTATGGGTTTCCGGAGTAGCGTGCTTCAGCACCACATCAGGGGTGACGAGCGCTATATAAATACAAACCTTTTTTCCTCTTCTATCCTTCTGCTATCCTTCCGAATCCAAATAACTGACTAACCTATCCACCACTTAAAAATGTACTTGCATGTTTCACTATACTAATTCAACACTAATCCTCTATGGGTCCCGGAGTAGCGTGCTACTCGCCGAAAAAACGCTTCGACGCCTCGTCAGGGGTAGTAAGCGCTATGCAATTACAATACAATACAATACAATGTGACAGAGTGCATAAGTGCTGTACATATCGGGAATCAGAGGGCACAAGTAAATAATACATAGAAAACGATGGTTAGTTTTGATACGTCCTGTCTATACATCAAGTTCTGCAAGCACCCTTTGGGTTTTTCTTCTTCTTAGTTTGAGGGTTATGAGACTATGACCATGGACTGATAAAGAAGCGTCGACGTTTCGACACAAGGTGTATGCGTAAATAAATATACGTCACAGTGGGTCTTCCTCAGGACTGGTAAAAACAAAGTGGGCAACCAAGTGAAACATGAATCAAGAAAACTCCTCCAATCCTGGATGGAGTCTGCAAGGTTATGGCAGAGAGGGTGCATGAGTCATCTCTCAGATGTGGACGATTGCATCCAAAGTTGCAAAAGAAAGAATCCTATATAGATTCAAGTGGCGGCTTCTGAATAAGCAAATTGGTGGTTACGCGATTTAGAAAGTTGAATAATCTTTACTGAAAACTGGCACTGATGGGTCAAGCAGTCCAAGGGTTCTCGGATGGGGGGTAGATGCAAGGTTTACTCAGACTCTCAACTCAAAACCTGTGCAGCAACTCTAGTAAAGAATGTTCAGCCAGATACTTGCTTTTATAAAAGGAATAGTATTTATACATGAACACAAAGTAAAATATGGCACAAAACCAATAATACATACAGTCTTCTAAGGCCAGCACTCTAGCGTTGTCCAGGTACGTCTCTGAATCCCACCCCATTATCTACGGACAGTGGTTATTCCCCATTCATGTGAGGCGATGATTCATGTGAGGCCCGCTAAAAAGTATAAGTCTTAAAAGGCTTCTTAAAAATTAAATTGTCCCAGCGCAGTAGCACTTCTAGTCAGAGCAAGATGCCCAAAGGCCTGATGGCCCAGCAATCAGTCTTGCCCGCTCTCACTAGGAGCTGTGGTTTGGCAGGCCCGGTTGTGCATAGTGGCCCACCGATGAGCAGAAGTCTGGATGCTGCAGCGAGGTACCAGGCATCCATTGCGCTCCTCCAATTGTGAGGTACATCTTCCTGAGTTTGGTAGCAGGTCCCTGGTGCTCCTGGGTTCAGGTGATGAAACTGTGCTCTTCCCCTGAGGTTCACAACCCGCTACTCATCCCGAGCACACGCTGGTCCTGGGCGACAGCCCTCCTCTACACTACGGCCCCCTCCTGGCAATGGGGGTCATGAACAGTGCACTCCGGGCAACGGACCCTTCAGGTGACTGCACGTTTCTGGCCACAGCACTGCACCAGGGTAACAGCTCTCATCTTCCCCACAGATCCCACCTGGCTACAGGGGCTGCAATAGCTCTTATAAGGCAGTGGCACCTTCAGGCCACAACACTCCACAGGGGCGAAGACCCTTTTTCTTTTCACAGTGCTGTACCAGGGTGACTGCCCTTAACTTCCCTGTGGCCCCCACCTGTTAACAGGGTCATGAACAGTTGCACTCTGGCGGATGGCCTGATCAGTGTGCCAGTCCTCAACGTGGACCCAGAATCTCAGACTCCGCTTCAGGAATCCACTCAACAGCATCCCCACTGGACCTTGCTCCCTCCAGGCGCTCTCCTCCTCTTTACAGAGTCTTCTGGCCCATGGCAGGCAGACAGGTGCTGGCGCTCCAGGGCAAGTGGCCTTGATTCTCCTGGGTGATGTCCCTTCACCCACCTAAGAGTCTGGTAGACCTCCGTCCCCAGTCCTGGTCACAACAGGCAGAAGTTATGCTGAACTTCTCCACGCTGATGTGCAGCTCCAGTTTGACAATTTTGAGAGGCTTCAGCTCCCCTTTTTATAATCCAAACACAGATGTGATTTAGTGTCTGAGTCTTTGAAGTTTGTCGATGTGGGGTTGCCCCCTTTGAAGAGCCTAATCCTCTGTCCTTTCCTTTGTCCAGGAAGCAATCTGTCACAGCAGGAACGACTCCAAACTTGATAGCCCCACACACAGGCCATCGAAGTGACTAGAGGATCACACATAGATGTCAGCTCCATCTCCTTCTTGAGATATGTCCAGATACTACTGACCAGCGACCTTTACTGAATCAAACAAGCCTTTTGAGGTGCACAAGACGGCCTGTCTCTCCCTTCCTCCAGAGTGTCCCACCCAGCTCTCCAGAATGGAGGCAATCCAAAACTCTGTCTGAGATGGCTCCTCCACCTTCACATTGCTCTCTAAGACCCTGGACTTCCAATATGAAACCCACAGGTCTCCATGTACTGTACCTTACACAGGCACAAACACATCACAATATGCAGACGCGATTACATGCGTGCTACACAGTACGAGATACTAACGTGATGTAGGTGAAGGGCTAGTTAGGTGCACAACAGTGGAACTTCTCACGAGTGGGCCTGTAGGACTCACCCGAGTGACACAGGGGTAAAGGTCTGTTCACTTTACTAATCACTGTCACAAAAATTGTACAGTGCCACCACCACACTTGTGCTACTTACCCTGGTAGTGGTAAAGGGCTGTTGCCTTTACCCCGAGTTAATGCTTTGTGCACCCCTCCCGGTCTAACAAGACCGAAAATCCGTGAAACATTTCTAAGTCATGGCTCACACAAATGATCCATATTCGCCAATAAAGAGAAATCATTACCAAGGATCCTGATTCCGCTGCAGGGGTGCACATCATTACCATGCAGGGAACTTTTCAGTAACAACTGAAGGAAATAAAACTGAACATTGCAAAATGCCCAATTCTGAATTTAGCATCACTTGTTTGCTTCTTTAATGTAAGTTACCGTTTTGTGATTCACATGAATAAAAAAAATCAATATGATGATATTGATTCTCAGTCCCTTGATTATGAGCTTCTACTCTGCGTAGTTATCGTGCTTACAAATGAGTTACGCTTGACATTTTTATAATTGAATAATCGCAGTGCCTCATTTTGCTTTGGAAACTCTAAAACAGTTATTCTTACTTGGTTGAAAGCAATATATAGAATTATAGCTGGGTAACCATGAATTGCAGCGATATTTTTCACTAGGGGCGTGTGACGTAAAATGGACGAGAGCGAAGCTCGAGTTGTCTGTGATGTCACTCGGAGTCCCAAAGTGAAAAACATCCCTGTAATTTAATTTTTGCCCATCTATAATTTTATGTTGTGTATGGCCCCCAAAATAATATGCCTCTATCTTCAACTACTGTGCAGGGGCAGAGGATAGTGGCAGTGGCGGCTGGCTACTTTTAAAAGTGGTGCGGCACATGCAGCACATAAATCATTAAATCAATCAGTATGCCTTGTAAAAATAGGCAGCGCAAGGGAGTGCTTACATTTAAAATGTAAATAGTAGCAAACTTTTAGTTAGAAATAGTGGCATACACTGACATTCTATTGTATTGTATTGTAATTGCATTTATATAGCGCTTACTACCCTGACGAGGCATCAAAGCACTTTTTCGGCGATTAGCACGCTACTCCGGAACCCAAGAAGGATTAGTGTTGAATTAGTATAGTGAAATATGAAAGTAATTTGAGTGGTGGATAGGTTAGTCAGTTATTTGGATTCAGAAGGATAGCAGAGGGGAAAAAGGTTTGCATTTATATAGTGCTTCTTACCCCTGATGGGGAGTTGAAGCGCTTTTTTTTTTTTTACGAATAGCACGCTACTCCGGAACCCATAAAGGATTAGTGGTGAATTAGAATAGTGAAATATGAAAGTAATTTGAGTGGTGGATATTAATCATTTATTTGGATTGAGAAGGATAGCTTAGGGCTAGAGGAGGGGAAAAAAGGTTTGCATTTATATAGTGCTTCTTACCCCTGATGGGGAGTTGAAGCGCTTTTTTTTTTTTTACGAATAGCACGCTACTCCGGAACCCATAAAGGATTAGTGTTGAATTAGTATAGTGAAATATGAAAGTAATTTGAGTGGTGGATGATATGTTACTCAGTTATTTGGATTGAGAAGGGTAGCAGAGGGAAAGAGGTTTGCAAAAATATATAGCACTTGTTACCCCTGATGGGGTGTTGAAGCGCTTTTTCGGCGAGTAGCACGCTACTCCGGAACCCATAAAGGATTAGTGGTGAATTAGTATGGTGAAATATGAAAGTAATTTGAGTGGTGGATATTAGTCAGTTATTTGGATTGAGAAGGATAGCGGAGGGATAGAAGAGGGAAAAAGGGTTGCATTTATATAGTTCTTGCTACCCCTAATGAGGTGTTGAAGCACTTTTTTCGGCGAGTAGCACGCTACTCGGAACCCATAAAGGATTAGTGGTGAATTAGTATACTGAAATATGAAATTTGATAAGTGGACATGTTAGTCTGTTATTTTGATTGAAAAGGATAGTGGAGGGATAGAAGAGTGAAGGATTTAGAGATTTTTTTTTTTTTTGGGGAGGTCATAGCAGTAGTGGGAGGCTTGGGATGAGTAAAAAGGAATGTGGAGGGGAAGAGTCAGAGGGAAGAGTTTAGAAAGGCTTGTTTTGGGGGATCAGTATAGTAAAAAAGGTGTCAGATGGTGCAAGGAGGGGTAGAGTAGGGGAGAGTCTAGAGAGGGCTGTTTTGGAGGTCATAAGTGGTTTGAGATGAATGAGAGAGTGGATGTAGAGGATATATTGATAGAGGTATAGGGTGAGGAATAGGGTAGTGCATTGGAAAGAGTAGTAGAAAGAGGTTGAAGATGAGTCAGAGAGTTGAGGTAGAAGATATATTGAGAGAGGTATAGGGTGAGAAATAGGGTAGTGCATTGGAAAGAGTAGTAGAAAGAGGTTGAAGATGAGTCAGAGAGTTGAGGTAGAAGATATATTGAGAGAGGTATAGGGTGAGAAATAGGGTAGTGCATTGGATATGCTGAATTAGAAGAAAGTAATAAATATATAGATCCATAAGTACATGGAAAGTTTATAGATGCGTAAAGGAAGTAAGTATATGTAGATTAAAGATATTGATAGAGATATAGGGTGAGAAATAGGGTAGTGCTTTTTTTGTTGTTGAAGAAAGTAATGAATACATAGATCCAAGTACATGGAAGGTATATAGATGCATAAAGGAAGTAAGTATAAGTAGATTAAAGATGCATTCAATAAACTCTGGTTTTCAAGTGTTGTACTTAAAAATGTATTCTTTTTTTTTTTTAACCAATTATTCGACATGTTTATACAAAGCAATACACATGTATAGGTACATATCTATAACACAAATAAATGCTTATATACAGAGGAATATGCTGTATATTTCTGTTTGCGTATGGTGCTTATGTGGGGAAGAGCCAATTCTTGAGTAGTTTTCTGAAGATAAGGTGGTTGTCGGTGGATCTTATGTTGGGGGGTTAAAGAGTTCCATATTTTGGCTGCTTGAACAGAGAAGCATGTGCCACCCATGGTTTTTTTCTTGTATCTTGGGATTTTGAGGTGAGGTGCCACTCTAGAGCGGAGGTTCCTATGATGAATGTGTTTGGTGATTTTATTCCTGATGAAGAGCGGTCCCTTCAATGTAGGGCTTTGTGGGTGATACAAAGCAGCTTGAACGTGGATCTTCTGGCAACCGGTAACCAATGCAGGGCTTTCAAGTCAGGGGAGATGTGGTCTCGCGGTTTGATATGTAAGAGTAGTCTGGCAGCCGAGTTCTGAATCCGTTGTAGTCTTTTCATAGTCGTTAAAGGTGATCCGTGGTAGAGGCTATTGGCGTAATCGAGTTTGGACAGAACAAGGGAGATGGTAGCTTGGACCTTGTGTGGAAATCCCAAATGGGGGAAGATTTGTCGCAGTTTTTATAGCAACAAAGCTTGATCTTACAAGTTTGTCCACTTGGGCATTCGACAGCTTGGAGTCCATGGTCATTCCGAGGCTTCTTACTTCCTTCGATACTTTAGGCGGTGATCCCAGTTCATCAGGCCAGGCGGCAAGCGGGTCATAATGTTTCCAATCGCCACACGTGAGTATTTTCGTTTTGGAAGCATTCAATTTGAGATGTCTCCACGTCATCCATTGATCCACGGCTCTGAGACAACTGAAAATTGTCGAGTTTCCAATGTCTTTGGGGCATTCCAGTTGAAGGAGTATTTGCGTGTCATCTGCATAGTTATAGCACGTGAGGTGAAATTGATTGATCAGTACCGGTAATGACTTCATGTAGATGTCGAAAAGCATGGGCGAGATGATAGAGCCTTGAGGGACCCCAGCTTTTGTGGAATACGGTTTGGATGAGAAAGATGGGGTATGGATGACATTAGTTCTGTTTCGAAGGTAGGACGTGATCCAGTCTAAAGCAGTCGCCTCTATGCCGGCTTCGTAGAGGCTTTGTACCAGAGTGTCATGGTCAACCGTGTCAAAGGCAGCCGAGATTTCCAAGAGGAGTAGCGCAGCAACCCCGTTGCGGTCAACTGTGTTCTTCAGGTCATCCCAGATGGCAAGGAGGGCAGATTCTGTGTCTCTTCCCGGATGGAATCCCGTTTGGAAGTCTGAAAGTATGGTATTGTTTTCAATGAATTGTGACATCTGGGCGAACGCTGCTCTTTCTATCAGTTTGCCCAGGAAAGGTCCATTTGTAATGGGTCTGTAGTTGTCAGGGTTCAGCGGGTCCAAGTTTGTTTTCTTCAGTAAAGGACGTATGTATGACTTTTTCAGTTCTTCTGGAAATATTCCGGTAGTTAAGGAATCGTTGATGATTCTTCTTAATGGATTGGCAGCAGAGGTTGTTAGAAGAATTGTCTTGAAAGTTTGCGGTGGGCACGGGTCAGAAGGGCTGCCGGCAGGCCTGCTTGCTTTGACCAAGTCCATAAATTCATTGTGTGAAATGTGTTGGAGGGAACGGAGAGGCTGAGTTAGAGTATTCTTGGATTGTTATGTTACAAGTGAGTCAACAGCCAGACTACGTGTATTCAAATGGTGCAGTTTTAAAAGCATATTTATCTCTAACTTTGGCTGCGAGAAAGATGGGAAAGGCATTCAAATGCTCATAACCAATAAGGGAATAAAAACCAAGAATCAACATGGATTTGCATCGGTAAATCATTTCTTAAGGTACGGACATGCTTAAATTTGCATTGCAGAGTTGATCGGGGCACATTCTATTTATAGATGCGTTTTATTTTTATAGAATGTATACCGATTACCTTTTGCAATGCAAATATAACTTTAATTAAAATAAACAAAAATAAAAATATCCTTCCCTTGATGAGCTGATCCTCCGAACTCACGCTGCTAGGCAAAGATGTGCATGCTGGGTAATAGCATTCCAGCCAATCCAAGCACTGCTGTCATGCTGCTTTTAATATGAAACAGAATAAGAGCACTGCCAGGATTGGCTGGGTCAGGGAAACCCAACTCTGTCGCGACTGATGGGGCTGTGTTGAAGCTCTTTCAGCTCCCACGTAGTGTGGATTATGGGAGCCAAAACTGAGCGTCAGGCTGGCCATGGCAAAAAAACAGCCAATCTGGCATGCGCAGTACTTTAACACATCCTCAGTCAATCGTAGCCCCACCCCTTCCCTACCAAAGGCATTGGGATATGTAGTCTGGGGTGTAGTGGCTCCCAGTAGGTAGTCAACGCACCCACGCTCCTATGGATGAGCCGCCCCTTTATAATGAAAGAGCTATACAAAACATTTCCTCACCTCCCTGATGCAAATGTGAAAAACAAATATCCTACCTGCTATCCTTAACCAAACCCACTACCTTCACTGCCTTCCTTCCCCCTCCTGCAGCTGTGCTTTCTGCTTCCAGTCAAAGCAGAGAAGCAGACCTGTGCTGACAGGCTCTCAGAGAGCCCTGTCAGTCTCACCTGGACGGCCTTTATGTCAACAGTTGATAACCAGTTATCAGCTGTTGTGATGTCATAGCAAGGAGTTATGACTTTCAGAAACTGAAATAAACTATATGGCGCTCTATGAGAGCTATACATAACAGATTTATAAATAGTTGACAGTTTTGATGCCAGGAACCTCTTACACTCTTGATTTCCAAACGGGTGAATCCAATAAAGTCACGATTACGAGAAGTATTTTTTGCGGGAACAAGAGTTTTGTCCATCTTAGCATCCATACATATCAATAAAATAGATTGTAAGCCAAGGACGTTCAAGGTTATAAAATCCTGGTCAAATTGTAACATGCTTGTTAGCTCTCCCCAATCGATTTTTGCCCTATGAACATTTTAAATGATTAAGAAAAACTGCACTAGGCATGTGAGCTGAATCATAAAATAAGGACTTGTTTTCTTCTTACCAAAAAATCCATTGGTGATAGTACCCCCAAAAAGTCTTCCCTGGATCCTAGTTTGGCCTCAAACCTCTGCTCAATTTATGTTAGTCTCTGAATTGCTAGAGAAAAGTAATCCATGAATTGCCAACTGGATCAGATAGGATTTCTGGACCAATGTGTAGGTAGGCTTATACCCACAGAAGTCATGGGATCAGTGCTTTTCTCTGTTCTGGGGATCTCTGCCTAGCGATTCAACATAGCGTTGCTCCTAATGAGGTAGGTACTCCTCAACCTGTCAGCAGTTTTTAACATACCTTATGATTGCGTGTAAAGATGGTTATCCATTAGTGACCTCGCCATTGGTTCGCTTCCTTGTGTCCAGATATATCACAGTTAACAATTCTTCATCCTCTCTCTTCCACAGGGCTACTTACTCCTTTCAAACATTTTTTGGCAACTTGCTTGTCTATTCACTCCGTTCTTATGTTACCTTGTAGATGCGTGTACTTCCCCAAAGGTATCCAGACCTAAAATAGAAACTCATCCATTTTTGAAATTGTATGCGGCCATTTGTAACCGAAGGTGCTCCAAATGGCTCGAACTAAACACTGATAGAAGGGATGCCTGTCAAGTGTAAGAACTGAGGATTACAAAACAGTAATTGATGGAATGCTTAAATTAATCCCCTCCGCTAGTAATTACTCAGGCTGCATCCCAGTCCATATATATATATATATATATATATATATATATATATATATATATATATATATATATATATATAATCATTTATTAGTGCAGCGCCATCTGAGACAGAAACCAGCAATTTGCAAGTCAGCCTTGCCTGCTCCAGTAGGAAAAGTGCAAACCAAATTGCCAGGCCAGGTTCCCTCCGACAAGGGATAAAAGAAACTCCACACCTTTGTTGGCCTAAGTCTGAGGTGGTATGGTGCACAAAAAAGAAACCATGGACCGCTATGTGGCCCAGAGTAGTTATCAATGGCTGAGATTATTTCAAGCCTTACACCCATCATGTTTTTGTATTTCTCAGTGTGACGCCCTAAGTACTGTGGGTTTCATGCTCACTGTGCCACTGCAACCAAGCTGCACCCTTCCGACGATACTGGTCTGGGGTTGCTTGTGACACATTTCAGGGGGACCTGGCCGTTTAGGCTGGACTGTTCCAATTGAAGCAGGACCAAGGCTGAATTGTATATGATTGGTTTCTGTCTGAGTTGGCGTGGGATGCTGCCTGAATAATTACCAGTGACTGAGATTAATTGAGGCATTCCACCCATCCCTTTTGTATTCCTTAGCCAAGTATAAGCAGTAATGAAAGATTAACACTTGGCATTGCTTGAGTCTGCACTCTGGCACTTTCCTAAAATCAGTGCCTATTTTCTAACATTGGGTCAGAAGAGCTAGCTGGTGTGACATGATTCGTATTAGTTGACATACTGGGAAATTCAAGGGCACTTGACTGGGTTTTCTCATACCAGGGATAAATTTGTCCGGAATGGTTTAAAATCTAGAAGAGATGCTCTTCTGAGAATTTTTAAGGATAATTTCCTAAATTAACGCATCTAGAAGGATGCTTGGTGTGGGTAAAACAATGCATCTCAGGTCTCTCACCTGTGGCCATACATGCACTTCTACTAATCCTGAGTGTAGTGTTATTCCGTGCAAGGGGAAATTGCAGCCAGAAGGCTGTTAGAGCTGCTGTAGAAGCTCTGAAGGGTCTTGCACACAAGATCACTGATGAGTGTGTACTAGGGCAAAAAGCTTGGGTTTTTATCATGCTATCAGTACAAACTAGCCGTAGCAGACTTCAAATGTCTTATAGCGTGATTTTATTTTACACCGCACTTTTCTTACTAAAGTAATTCTAGAGCATCCGAAACCTGAAAACAGACCAGCGCAACAGGTGCTTCAAAAATAAATTCATCCCAGTGTAATTGAAACAAATGAAGCCATCCACAGAAGAGCTCGAGTTTTCGTAGTGTTTTCCCCAATATTAAAGATGCAGATGAGAAAATGAAAGCATGAAATTCCTGATCAGCACACACAATGCCTTGGAAGGTCTTCAGGATGCATTATGTGTTTTTTTTATCTTGTGAAGGTGTGAGGACCACTGTGTTTTTAATGTTAATTCCAGAAATGTTTCAGCTTGTGTTTCTAATGGTTGTTTTTAAAGAACAGTGATCAAGATGAGGCCAGAATGGTCCTCGGGTAGCCAGGGCTACTATTAGTCGAGATAAAGCTTTCGTCTGAGCTCTCGTGTTACGAGAGAGAAGGAAGGGAAAAACAGCGTATGGCGGGACACAAGGTTGTGGGGATGACAAGACATTTATTACATCATAAACGTTATATCATCCACATGTATTTTAGGATCTAGTCCTGGTGCTCACACATTAAGTGAGGTTGCGTGAAAAGGTGAAAAAGTGCTGGTGACTTAAAATTACATCACATTGACAACATAGGCAAAACTCAAGGGAATTTATACAGTTGGAGTTTTGGTTGTTAAAGGTCGACGGCGTTTCGATCTCTATAAATTAGAGACCATCATCAGGACGAGTAACCGTGTGAGCAAGTAGAATCTAGACAAGAAAAGAAAAACATTGGTCCCCTGGACATAGATGAAATCTGAGCAACATGTAAAACCTATTTTTTTTAAAAAAGAGAGACATGTCGTGATGACTAATGATTGGCATCAGGAGCAAGTAATATCCATTAAACAATTGACTTGGACCTGAGTGTAATAATTTATGCATCCATGGGTGATAGACCATAAGTGTACGACACAAGACATGGACTCCGGTGCCTAAGGGAGTGATATGGACATATATCATAGCTGGGCAACATGTCTCTCTTTTAAAAAAATAGGTTTTACATGTTGCTCAGATTTGATCTATGTCCAGGGGACCAATGTTTTTCTTTTCTTGTCTAGATTCTACTTGCTCACACGGTTACTCGTCCTGATGATGGTCTCTAATTTATAGAGATCGAACGCTGTCGACCTTTAACAACCAAAGCTCCAACTGTATAAATTCCTTGAGTTTTGCCTATGTTGTCAATGTGATGTAATTTTAAGTCACCAGCACTTTTTCACCTTTTCACGCAACCTCACTTGATGTGTGAGCACCAGGACTAGATCCTAAAATACATGTGGATGATATAACGTTTATGATGTAATAAATGTCTTGTCATCCCCACAACCTTGTGTCCCGCCATACGCTGTTTTTCCCTTCCTTCTCTCTCGTAACACGAGAGCTCAGACGAAGCTTTATCTCGACTAATAGTAGCTCTGGCTACCCGAGGACCATTCTGGCCTCATCTTGACCACTGTTCTTTAAAAACACGTATACCACCCCGGGTCGTACCTTTGGGGTTCCCTTGTTCGCTAAATATATTTGTTTCTAATGGGGCATAACTTTTGAATTAACACACTTGGACATTTGGGATGGTCTTCGAAATGTGTTTTGCCAAGATTCACACCTTGTTGAGTACTCGACAGTCCAGAGTATGAGCATGGATTTTTCAGTTTTTTTGGACCAATCACCTACTATTTGAGAGGTAACGGAGCAAATTACTAAACCTAACCATAAGAATAGCCTGCTACTCTTCAGAAGGACGCACAACTGTGTAGTGAGCATGAGTTGTTAGCTGTTGTTTACATTAATTTTATACCTACCTGCTTACCTAGCATGCCAATAGGTATGAGGAAGCTATAGAACTGGAAGGCCCAGGTTCGTAGCACTGTATTTGCATTAGTGTTTCTACATTTCCATACACATAGCTATTTTCTGTGGCCATGGCACAAAACATAAATCGCAACCTCGCATCAACCTCCCACTCCTACCCCCATTTTGAGCTAAAGCAGTTTGGTGCTACTTTGAAAATATCAGCACTCTTGATTGTCCCAGCCTATTTATAACAAGCATTTGCAATGCAATAGGTCTCGCATTTGCGAGAGTTTGAGCTATTGGCATTGTAAATGACAATGCTTTTTATTTATGCGTTTGAAAACCTGCAAGCTGTGCGTAAACAAGCACTTTGTACTTGTAGTCCTTGCTTACGAGAAGCAAGGCTGGCAGTCTCTTTTATTGCCAGCCTTGCTTCTCGTAAGCAAGGACTATACAGGTCTGTAAGAGAGTCTGCCAACAGAGCATGATGCCAGGAGCCATGGGGTCAAAGTGGTAGCTTCCAGGAGGTCTGTAAGAGAGACCCTCCCTCCCCAGATAGGGCATGATGCCAAGAGCCATGGGGTCCAAGTGGTAGCTTTCAGAGGCTGGGTTGGCTTTGGTGCTGCAGGCATGACAATGTTTGTTGGCGCACCCCAAAGACCTCTGTCGCTACGGATTTCCTCCCTACCACCCTTTAACAGCGCCCCTCAAGTTTCCAAAACCACTGTCTCTCACATGCATTTCTTTTGTTTTATAGCACCACTCATGCCAGTGTAGGGTGTCCGAGCACTTTAGATCACACATACACACACTACACTGAGACAATGAATCATTCATGTGTAAATCAGTGTATAGGAAAGGTTACATAAGACAGACGACTACAAGGTGTAGGAGTCACATATCATCCATACTGGTAGGCAGTATATTTTAAGAGTGCTTGGTCTGAAGAAGCACAAACTCAGGATTTAAAAACAGAACACCATAGTTGGGGGTTCTCTTTAATAATAATAATAATAATAATCAATTTTTACCCAAATTAACCCTTTTTGTGACAATAGGATAATGAAAGGCTGGGTAAGAAAACAATGTTCTAACCTATATCTTGCAGTGTGCATGGTGCCCTTTGATGACAGTTCATAGGTCACTGTGTTATATTAGGATTTTAACTTATAAACTCAAGTAACAAAAGGATCTCTGTGACAAACGCAGTAACGCACTGAACTATTTACATTATATGCACTTCTGTGATCTGCATGGTACACGTTCTTTGCAGCAGGCATATTAACCCTCTGCGCGACCTTATGACCAATCAAAACTTCCATTAGACAACACTCCGATCTCTCTCCACCATGAATATTAATCACAGCATTATATTGACATTTTTACTGTTGCCTGGAAATTGCTAGAGGCAAAGAATCTGCAGCAGGTGCTTTTACATCCACAATATATTGTGGAAACATGGCTCCCCCCACCCGAAGTCAGCGCCCGGTGCAGTGGCACCGTTTGAACCACCCTAGTGCCGACCCTGGTTTCAGAGGTCTACCTGGATACACACAGCATAAGTGAAGCACACAATCTGTGGCCGATTGGGGGGAGGGGCACCGACAGAAGCAGTGAACAGCGGACACAAGCACGCAACCCCCCTATAATCCTTGTGTGACAGATAGCGCTGCTAGCATCACCAAACACCCTCTCCAGGAGCTAGCTTATTGCCAGGGGCCCTCTGGAGCAGCCCTCGCCCCACTCTGGTCCTTGACCCCACACCCAACCCTGGTCGTCTCTCAAGACAGACTGGAGATTCACCTGGCACCCTACTTCTAGCGGCCCCTCGAACACCTTACAAACATTCTTTAACAGACACGGTCTGTAGTTGGTCTGTAGAAAGACCAGGCCGTCGTAGGCTCTCAGCTCAATCAGCCAGTGGCCCCCTGAGTCGATGAGACTGAGAGGCCCGCTTGTGCCAGTGACGGCAAGCGGCACCACCACCCCACTGCACGACACAGTGCCCAGCACTGGTGCCACCCGGGCACCCACACCGCTGACAGCCCGGGTCCATCAGCCTCATCCTCTACCAGGAACCGGAGGCCACTTGTACAGTGCCAAGTGCGAGGGGAGCCAGCTAGCGCTGCTGGTGCTATTAACCAGCAAACTGGTACTTTTGTTACTGACCGACCTTGGAAGTATAAAAAGCTGAACTGGCCCCGCCGAGATCCTCCCTTCTAGATCAGTAAGAGAGACACCACCATATTAGTAAAAAATATACACATCACTAGAATGAGCAGTTGTTTACTCAGCATATATAGAGATGCCCACAGATGTTTCCACAACGAAAACAGCAGCGCATGCGCACGGCCCTAGGCATCTTTAGGATTGTGCCAAATAAGTAATTAAGAAACACGTGTCAGAGAACACCATTTCCCTGAAGATCTCCTGCTAGCGCCTTACTGCAGGGACTGCATGCTCCAGGCACTGGATGTGGCTGCTATAGATACAATCAGACCCACTCAGGGTTGGACTCGATAGAAGAAAAAACTGACTCCGAGAAACAGAGTGCTGTAGGAGGTCTAACAATCCCAGAATGGATAACCTGTTCCTGCCACAAGGGGCCACGAATAACCCTAATCCTACAGAGGTCGGTCGGAAGCACCGGTGTATGAGTTGTCTGTGCCACGACATGGTTCTGTGACACGCAGAACACACAGAGCTCGGCAGCAGGTGCCTTAACGTTGATAGTTGGACCGGAACCTGTGGACAACAGATCAGCCCAGCAGGTGCAGTGCCGCGGATCCATCGGACAGGCACTGCATCTGGGAATCTGCGCGCCGTTGGAGCAGGGACTGGAACCCCTGGGATAGCTCAGTGAGCTGGAAGCAGGCAGGTTACACACAGCTTTCCGAGAATGGCGCATGGATTTGTTAAATGAGCTCAGCGAGTGGCCCCTTTAAGCCGTACACAGCTCTCTCCAGTAGGCACTGACCCGCAGAGCTATCTTTCTAAGACTAAAAGCCATAGCGAGCAGGGCACATGCATTTCTGCAGCAGGTGCCTGGACCCACTCAGCCGCCTCCCCGCAGCCGGGACCAGAGAGGCTGCCAGCTGCACACAGACCTCTCTCTGCACGTTGTAGGGAAAGATGTAACATTGCAGTTTCAGTCATACATAAAGAGCGAACAATAGAAACATATATAACAGATGACAATGAACCAGACGTACCTGGGCCTCTCTCTGCAGCTGCCGAGGGCATCCTCTGGGGTCAGTTTTTTGCCTCCTCGCAATAAATAAAAAATTACACTTTTTATTAAATTCTGTCTATAACAAGCTGTCGCCGTGAGAGTTGGTGACCCACTGAGAAACGAGAGAGAGAGCCACATGCGCGTGTTGTGCCTCACACACTCATACAATGCCTGAAACGCTGAGAGCAAAAGAGACGCTGTGCGCATGCACATCTCCTGTCCGGGCAGGCACGGCAAACATGCCTCCCTGCCAATTAAAGGCGAGCATTTTTAACGCGCGCCAATGACCAGCATGGGTGGAGCTTCCACCCCGCTTCCAAAGCAAAACCGACGACAATAGTCCCGCAAGTGCGGTCGCTAGGCGAGACCTAAGAAGCGAGCAACGCATGCGCTGCATCGCTAGGCGAGACCTAAAAATCTTTAAAGGCAATGATCTATAACATCAGCCTCAATTTTGAGTAAGGGGGTTGAGCTTTCAGGCTGGGATTTCTAGACCTTATTTCCCATTTAGACTTGTTATTTTTAAAGACCAGAAACAGTGACCACATGCTGTTGTGTTTTTTGTTGTTGTTGTTCTTTTGTTTTTTGTTCTGCGGGCGTGGGGGAGTCAAGCGGGGTATAGAGTTGCCGTGATTGGTCTTCCTTATCGGAATCTGTAACTCTTGATGCTTTGCATCATTTTTTGAAGTGCTCAACTGTGTGCTTTTCTTTTCTTCCGCCGTGTTCGCACACCCCCACGGTTACTGCCGCAGCACAATAATATCTGGTCTGAATTAGAGGTAATATTTTATTGGCATGAACTGTCAGCTGAGCACTAACCATCCGATATGTAGCAAAAGGCACACCTGCGTTGCAAGGGTGCGATCATTGTAGATAGTTCGAAAACCCTGCAGTGCTGCCTGTGCTTGATTTTAGTAAACTAGTTTGAGAGAGGGGGGTTGCGCTAATAGGCTGATCTCACTCTTATTGTGAGATTGGTGTAGAATGAAAGTCATGTGTTTTTGACCAGTGTCTACTACAGTTGTACAGTGGCTTATTGTCCTTGGCTGTTAAGTACCACATATAAAAATTTTATCTGTCTGTACTCGCAGGGAGCTGCAGTGTTGGCCACTTTTTTAAACCGCAGACACGGAAAGGTTCCAAAATAATTGAACATTTGTTCATGAAATGTCACCTTACTTTTGTAACGAAAGCAATGCATTGTTTCCAGTGATATAAATACATTAAACTATTTTTCTGACATTTAATAGGAAAGGAAAAAGCAGCAGTTTACCATCCGAGCACTGTGTGGCTGAGCCATCAATCCGTTCTGTGATTTGGAGCACACCATACCTTCGTGTGCAAGTGCATTAGAGAGAGGGTTACACGGGTTATTTTTTGTGAATTCTGGTGGTGTTTTAGAATCGTTTTCCCAATGTGTGAAATTCAGTATTTATTAGGGTTAACACATTCTACTCCCAAAAATTCAGGAGAAGAGATTCTCAAGAGTTTAAAAAAGGTTTGTGGCACTTTAAGCAGCATTATAATACGCTTCAGGGACCACATAGGGTTAGTAAGCCTTCAATCAATCAATCACAGAATTTGTAGAGCGCACTACTTACCCGCGAGGGTCTCAAGGCGCTGGGGGGAGGGAAGGGGGGGGGATGCTGCTACTGGTCGAACAGCCAGGTCTTGAGTAGCCTCCTGAAGGTCAGCAGGTCTTGGGTCTTTCGTAGGCTTAGTGGAAGGGTGTTCCAGGTCTTGGCGGCGAGGTGTGAGAAGGATCTGCCGCCGGTGGTTGTTCTTCGAATGCGGGGGACGGTGGTGAGGGAGAGGTCGGCGGAGCGGAGCTGGCGGTTGGGGACGTAGAAGAAGAGTCGTCTGTTGAGGTAGGCTGGGCCAGTTTTGTGGAGTGCCTTGTGTGCGTGGGTGAGGAGTTTGAAGGTGATCCTCCTGTCGACGGGGAGCCAGTGCAGGTTCCTCAAGTGGGGGTGATGTGGCTGTGGCGTGGTACGTCGAGGATCAGTCGTGCGGAGGCGTTTTGTATGCGTTGCAGTCGCTTGATGAGCTTGGCCGGGGCTCCCGCGTAGAGGGCGTTCCCATAGTCTAGTCTGCTACTGACGAGGGCCTGGGTGACTGTTCTTCTTGTGTCTGTCGGGATCCACCTGTAGATCTTGCGAAGCATGCGGAGTGTGTTGAAGCAGGAGGAGGAGACTGCGTTGACTTGCTTGGTCATGGAGAGCGTTGAGTCGAGGATGACTCCCAGGTTGCGTGCGTGGTCGGTGGGTGTCGGGGCTGCTCCCAGCGTCGTTGGCCACCAGGAGTCGTCCCAGGCTGAGGGTTGGAGCCGAGGATGAGGACCTCCGTTTTGTCCGTGTTCAGCTTTAGTCGGCTGATCTTCATCCAATCGGCGACGGCCTTCATTCCGTTATGGAGTTTGGCTTTGGCGGCGAGGGGTCCTTGGTGAGGGAGAGGATCAGTTGAGTGTCGTCGGCGTAGGAGATAATGTTGAGGTCGTGTTGTCTGGCGATGCGTGCGAGCGGGGCCATGTAGATGTTGAACAGTGTTGGGCTGAGGGACGATCCCTGGGGTACGCCGCAGATGATCTCGGAGGCTTCGGATCGGAAAGGTGGGAGGCGGACTCTCTGGGTTCTGCCGTCGAGGAAGGAGGTGGTCCATTCCAGGGCCTTGTCTCGGATCCCTGCGTCGTGGAGGCGTGCGCGTAGAGGGCGGTGGCAGACAGTGTCGAAGGCGGCGGAGAGGTCCAGCAGGATGAGGGCTGCGGTCTCACCATTGTCCAGCAGGATCCTGATGTCGTCGGTGGCGGCGATGAGGGCAGTCTCAGTGCTGTGGTTGCTGCGGAACCCTGATTGGGATGGGTCCAGGATGCTGTTTTCTTCGAGGTATCGGGTTAGCTGTTTGTTGACGATCTTCTCGATGATCTTGGCTGGGAATGGAAGCAGAGAGATGGGCCGGAAGTTCTTGAGGTCTCTCGGGTCCGCCTTGGGTTTTTGAGTAGGGCGTTGATCTCTGCGTGTTTCCAGCTCTCTGGGAAGGTCGCGGTCTCGAAGGAGAGGTTGATGATGTTGCACAGGTGGGGTGCGATGGAGCTGCTGGCTTTGTTGAAGATGTGGTGCGGGAAAGGGTCTGACGGGGAGCCGGAGTGTATTGTGCTCATGGTCTTGATGGTGTCCTCGATGTTCACGCTGGCCCAGGCTGGCAGGGGGTCGTGGTCGATGGTGTGTGGCGGGTCTGGTGTATCGATCTTAGTTGGGGTTGTCTGGGTGTTGAAGCTGTCGTGGATGTCGGCGATCTTGCGGTGAAAGAAGGTGGCGAGGGAATCGCACAGGGGTTGCGACTGCGGGATGTCGTTGGTGTTGGAGCTGGGATTGGAGAGTTCCTTCACGATGTTGAAAAGCTCCTTGCTGTTGTGTGCGTTGTTGTCGAGGCGGTCTTTGAAGGAGATTCTCTTGGCGGACCTGATGAGGTGGTGGTGGTTACGGATGGCGTCTTTGTGGGCTGTGTGGCTGTCCGGTGTCTTATCGCTGTGCCATTTCTTCTCTAGTTTCCGGCAGGTACGCTTGGAAGCTAGGAGTTCCGAGGTGAACCAGCTGGCTCTTTTGGTGGTGTCGCTGTAGGTGAGCTTTTCTGCGGGGCGAGGGTGTTGGCGCAGTCGTCCATCCATCGTCTGAGGTTGCAGGCAGCGTCGTCGGTGTTGGATGGGTCGGAGGGAGGGCTGAGAGCGAGGGTTGCCCGGAGTTGGTCTTCGGTGACTTTGCTCCAGCAGCGGCGTGGGATCTGTTGGGTGCGGTGGTGTGTGGTGGGTTTCTGGAAGGTGAAATGGATGCAGCGGTGGTCGGTCCAGAGGAGTTCCGTGGTGTGGCTGAAGGAGACGTGGGAGCTTGAGGAGAAGATGGGGTCAAGCGTGTGGCCGGCGGAGTGGGTCGGTGTTGTGACGAGCTGGCTCAGGCCGAGGTTGGCGAGGCTGTCGATCAGGGTGGTGGAGTTGCTGTCGTTGTTGTTCTCCAGGTGAAAGTTCAGGTCTCCGAGGAGGATGTAGTCGGTAGAGGTCAGGGCGTGCGTGCTGATGAAGTCGGCGATGGAGTCGCTGAACTGGGGTCGGGGCCCAGGGGGTCTGTAGACAAGGGTGCCTCTAAGGGTGGTGTTGGGGTCCGTGTGGATTTGGAAGTGCATGTGTTCGGCGGTGCTGAGAGTGTCGTCGGTGCTTATACAAAATGCTACAATACTCTAGTTTAAAATTTTAATCACAGAAGGACATCAATTGTATAGAAATAGGGTACTGCACCCTAAAACACCCAGACCTGCCAAAAGGCCATCTGCTGGCCATGTATGGTGTGAGAAGGCACGATCCTGCAGAGTAGTGCAGTTGCTGTTCCTATCAAGCGTGACTGCCCTACTCAGGAGGGTGTTTCTGTTCCATTAATGGAACTGACTGAATTGAACTCCCCCTGCTGAGAACCACTGGTAATATGTGGTTTAGGAAGGCCTAGCAACTACACTTGTTGAAACTGAAATAGATTATCGGGATTTGCTGGAGGCCTGGAAATCATAGAGTTTACAGGCTTAGATTGTGATGCGGTGTGGGGGCATTGCCGTACAATTGTCTAATGATGCCCCTCCACAGACCGCCTTCTCAGACCATGTAATGTACAGCCCAAGTGGAATGAAGTAAACGAACGATCAAGTTGTTGGACACACACATGAAGCCTCCGAATATGCTTCAAAGACCCCCGATCAGAACAGGCAATCTCGTTTGGTTCAATATGTACCATTACTAATCGGTATAATGGACATACGGATAATTTTCTTTATTCATTCAATTTTTTTAAATCAAATACAAGGCACTTCATATTACATATTTGATGGCAGTATGCATAGTACAATCGAGAGCAGCAATACATAGTATCATACATTACTTAAGTGATATATGGGGGAAGATCTTTCCTTCAGTATACTGCACGGATAACAAAATACGAACTATTCGAGAGAATGGCCATTTTCAGTAATGTCATGGTCCCCACTTCCAGTTGAACCATTATCATGAGATCACATCAGTAAATAATATTTTAATGGCCCCCATATGTCTCTTGGCCTTGATGTTACAGTTAACTCTTTAGCGTATGCTTCTAATTGCTCATTGCAGTATGTTGGATCTTTCAACCACTACTCCTGCGTGGGACTCTTGCCCCTTCTCCTGCACATTGCCACTCGCCTCTTGGCCATGAGTAGCGCAGTAGCCACAAACGTCCGTACTGTCGCTGGTATGATTTTTACTAAACACAACTGAGGGGATATCTTAACTGTAAATAGTGTTATCTGTTGTAGCAATTATTTTGTGCAAGAAATCTTGGGTCTGGGGAAAATCCCACGCTAAATGGGCACCTAAGGCATTTGCATTCTGTCCTAGTCGTCGTCTTTGAAAGCGGGCAGGTGTATGGTAAAGTTGGTGCAGAAATTTGATGTGTATTATACGCAACCTGTAATTAGATGTCAGTGCATCTGTTTGTTTACAGTAAAAAATCCAGTCTACGTCAGGCATGTGGGTGTCTAATTTCCTATTCCATTTTTCTCTTGCAGTAAGTGTCGTAATCAAGGCTTCTGTTTGCATAGAGTTATAGAGGGTAGTTATTAATTTGTACCTAGACAACGCGGTTAATAGTAGTATTCACGTTTTAAACTCTGAAGGCTCAGTGGGGTAAGTGGAGAAGGCAGTCTTCATAGTCTCTCATAATCCATAATATATAAAGACTACTAGCGGGGATCATACGACATCTCCATTTGTCATTCAGATTAATAAATTGGCCATTTGGGAAGAGGTCACCTAACCCTGTGAGTTTAACCTGCCGCAACATGCACAGTGCCTTTTCCTCTGGTGTGACCGTTGTTTGGGGATGATGCAGCAGCAATAACCCTGGAGAATATAGTCCCGGGTGCCTCATCCCACTGTGCGTCCTCTGCCATGCATGTAATGTTGTGTTGACAGTCACCGTTTTTCCTTGGAGTTTTTGTGTTTTGAGTGATGATTGTGGTCAATGGACAAGGGTGAGCATTATCTAATTCTATTGCAAAGTGTGGCCTAAAACGAGGTGCAAAATACCAATATTGAGGTCAAGCGCAGCAAATACTGCTGTACAGTAGTGTGATTGTTTCCCAATTTACTCTAGGCTGTTTTCCTACCCATACTAATTGTATTCATAAAGATACAATGGTTTTGAAAAAAACAATATTGAGCAGGATAATCATTTTCATTATGACTATTTGTGCAGATAGTGGTAATTTAATGTAATTGTTAATTTGACTTTCTAGCTTGTCAACTGCCATTCCATAATTGTCCATCAGTATGATTTCTGAATCTCTGTGTAGCCATACTTCTAAGTATTTTACTGATTCATCACACACATCAAGTGGATAATCCAGCTGTATATGTTTAGTTGCCTGAGTTAAGGATAAAACCTGGGATTTAGACCAGTTTATTAGTAACCCTGATTATCCTCCAAATCTAATCAATCAATCAAGTGACTTGTAAAGCACGGCTACTCACCCATAAGGGTCTCCAGGCTCGGGGGAGGCTGCTGATCCATCCAAGGCTCTTTGGTTCAGTTGAAGAGCCAGGTCTTGCGGTCCTTCCTGAATTGAGGCAGTGACGGTGATTGCCTGAGGTGGAGAGGCAGGGTGTTCCAGGTCTTTGCTGCGAGGTAGGAGAAGGATCTTCCTCCGGCCGTGGTCTTGTGGATAGGTGGGACGGTGGCCAGGGCCAGTTGGGCGGAGTTCTCTGGTGGGTGCGTGAATGCGAGGCGGTGGTTGAGGTAAGCAGGTCCCGCGTCATGTAGGGCTTTGTAGGCGTGTGTTAAATCTAATGCATTCTCTTATAATTGGGGCCAAGTTAATTTCAGGATTTTGACATAGAGTACCATGTCGTCCGCAAACATAGATATCAGCAATTTGCAAGAGGTGAAATTAAATGCTGATTTCAAGTAGGATTAACGCAGCGTACTTGTTAATGGTTCCACCGTTAGGGCAAAAAGGATCGGTGAAAGTGGGGCACCTTTATTTGGTGCCCCTTTGTATATTAACCGGTTCTGAAATTAATCCATTTACTCTGATTCAAGCAGTGTGTACATGTACAGCAGTCATATCCAGCTTAGGAAATAGCTTGGCAAACCCATCCTGGCCAACACTGAACATATACAGCCATTCTAAGGAATCGAAGGACTTGGCTGCATCGAGCAGTACTGCCACTGCCTCCAACCCAGGATCAAGTTGATGGAACAAAGCAAATAGTGCAAGTGGGTCGTGGATTGACCAGGCACAAAGCCTGAGTGTCCGGGTAGTACCATGTTGGGCAACATCAGCAGCAATCTAATCACCAGAATTTTAGCAGGGATCTTGGTATCACTGTTTATCAATGAAAGGGGGCAATCGGATCCACATCTGTCTGCTGTTTTTGTAGGTTTCAATAAGGTCACTATCTGTGCCTCTCGGTGGATGGTGGGAGTATGAGAGTCCCTCTAGCTTCCTCTTGTCCCGCTGGTAAGTATGGCACCAAGATGGGTGCTCTTTCTTTATAGAATTCTTTAGTCAGGCCATCAGGACCAGTGGCCTTGTGGTTGGGTAGGGCTTGTGTAACATTTTGATCTCATCTACTGTAATTTGCTGAGCTAGAAACTCACGATGACCCTCACTCAGCCACACTAGCGCAAGATTAAAGTATTGTGCAGTCACTGCCACCGGCATTGTAACCTTGAAAGTGTATAGGTCAGGGTAGAAATTTACTATTGTGACCATATATTATCTGTATCAGACGGCAGATAAGGTGAAAGCAACATAAATAAGAAGTGTATTGCTTTGTTAAAAGTAGTGGTAAAGCACATTGCATGTCCAGGTATAATACCAAAACGCATAATGAAAAAAAGTGCATTGCAAAAAGATGAGGAACACTTGTACTTGGTCCATGCTCCAGGGAAGAGCTAACTCAAGAAAGGAAGGGAAGCCTATGGGAGCTAAGCAATAAAAAGATTGCAAATAAGAGTAACAAAGAAAACAACTAATGGTATGCTGTGGGCAGATTTTAAGCCTACTGAATTGTAAACGGTATGACTCGTAGTACAGTGCCTGCTCTGTGTAGGTGAGACCTAAAAACAGTGACTGAAGGAAGAATCAAGAAGGGCACTATTAACACTGATCTTATGTTTCTTTGGTTAGAGAAGATATACAAGTAGTGTAAGTGCAGTGAGAATCTGATTGCCAGTTACCACTAAAAAAACACTGTCTCTTTCCAATGGCGTTTTGTTAGATTATTCTGGAAATCTCAACTCTTGATGAGCATCAATTTAATACTTTTTCCAATTGCTATTGAGGTACTTTTTGTACCAAAGAGTTGCACTCAGTTGTATGCAAACAGGATCCAGCAATGCTAAAGAAACACAAATGTGAATAACAATTATTAAAATCACAGCCAATCCAAAAAATTTACTTTATAAATCAGTCACAGCTATTCAGCTACAAAGACGACAGAAATTATTTACATGTTGTGTATTAATTCATACCATGGTGCCATTACTAACTACTGGCATAGTTATATTGTACCAAAAAAACTTGCCAAGTGAGAATATCAAATAATTCAGAATACATGATTGCCAACAAGTCATATTGTATTTTTGTCATTTAAAGACGTGCTTTCTGGAGTAAGTAAATAGGGCATGGTGTTTTTCAATGCTACGGTCCTATGTCTGTCTCAAGAGAATACACTCTTAGTACTTGTATGAAGTTGTAGGAAGAGTAAATGCTGCTTTCACAGACCAATGCTTATTTTTAGGTCAAGGCCTACCAGACAGAGCCGCTGTCTGGTTGCAAAAGTCTTCTTGGGGACATTCTGAAAGATTCCCTGGGAATACATTCCGCCCATTGCTTACCATTGGCTTTGTAACTCACATTTGCTTGCTTTCTATTTGCTGGCTTTATTTGTTGTGGGCTGTCCAGCATGTCTACCCCTCTGTGGAGCATAGCCTGTTTACCACCTCCCTGAATGGCTCCTTGCATTCCTCCACAAGTGCTCGCTTTCTGGGAACTCTTTTTTTTTCTTTTTGTGAGGCACTTGATGTGTTGTATTACTTGGAAGAGGTTTCTTGCTCCTATCTTTGTGCTTGACTGATTCTACTTATCTTTGCCACTTTGATCATCAATTTTGCATGCCTTTGAGGAACAGTGTTCTGTCTAAGAGCTTGTTTACTTTGAGCAGTGCTCTTTACTAATAACTAGGCTTGGGAGGTGAACTCCGCCCTCTTCGCTGAGTTTTACGCACTCCACGGAGCATGCCGAGTTCCGAAAAATCCATTCCGCAAAGCAGAGCAGAGGTTTTTTTTGTGCTTGTCAACGTTAAGTTGGCGCAAGCAGGGAAAATCCAGCCCTAGACCACCTCCCAGCGAGATTTCTCAACACAGGCGTTTGCAGATGGTTGTGATCGCTCGTGTTGAGAAAGCATCCGTTCGCCCTGAGGAAGCTGCCGCTAGAGTAGAAAATCTACTTGAGCGGTAGAAAGAAGCAGCGCCCTTCATGCGCTACGTATGGTGCAGTTCATGCTGATTTTTCCAGCGCGGGACAAACACCCAGTGCTAAAAATCAGCGCGAACGCCGCTTGCGGAACAGTTTTTTGGTCACTTTGCAGACTTCCGCATCGCGAAACTTCGTCCAGGCCTACTAATAATATAACTTAAACTTCCTCAATTTCAATCTCATGCCATAGGCACTTGAAGTAGGGGAGTGGGGGTTGCTGAAGCACCTCCAGAATAACGATGCTGGGGTTCAGAAGTGAATGAGCAATAAACATGCCTCAAAATTTGTTTTTACTGGTCACATTGGCTATGCATTCACAGAGGTCAAATGTTAGGCTCTGCCTTCTAAGGAAGGTTGGTGTCTACTGGGGGGGCGGAGGCTGTAGGATGTTATCATTTTCTAGCACACAACAAAATTGAAACGCTGGTAAATGAACTGTACAGATATTTCAGAATTAGGAAAGCACAAATGAAGCACATTTTTCTTGTAATTCTAAAGTGTGGTGGAAACAAATATTTGAATACAATCAAAATAAATTAATACACTAGGTGGTGCCGTTTTCTGCACATTATCAGTTGTTCACTGTTTAGTTTTATCGGTAAATCTGCATGTCTGTGCAAATGTAATGGTAATCTCAATGGAAAATGTGTTGTCTATAATGGCAGTGCTCTACCGTACCATGCATACTCCACTCTATGCCCTTCTACCACACTCTGCTCCATGCCACTCTACCACATTCTACTCTGTGACACTCTACTCCCCTCCACTATGTCACACTCTGTGCCATCAACTCCACGCCACTCCACCCTTCACCACTCTGTGACACTGCACGCTGCAACACTCCACCCTACGCCACTCCACTAACCTCCATCTACATCACTCTACTCCACTCTACTCCACCCCACCCCACTTTTTACCCCACTCAACTCCACCACACCTCTACGCCACTCTGCGCCACTTCACACCACTTCACTCCACAGCACACCCCACACTCTACAACACTGTACTCCACTCTTCTCCACGACACTCTACTCTGTGACGCTAGTCCACTCAACGACCCTCTGCCCTACGACACATCACCCTACAATGCAACACTGTACTCCACGACACTCTACCACACTCTGCTCCACTCTACTCCAACCCACTCTGCTCCTCTCTGACACTTCACTCTGCGTTACTCCACACCACTTTACTCCATTCTGTGCCACTCCACCCTAAGCCTCTTCACTCTGTGACACTCCACTCCACAACACTACTCCACTCTTAGTCATTCCACAGTATACCACTCTACTTTATGCCACTCAACAACACTACACGGCACTCTACACCACTGTACAACACTCTATTCTGACATTGTACGACCTTCTACTCTACACCACTCCACAACACTACTTCACTCTACGCCACTCCATGCCAGTAAGTAGTCTATGCCCCGATTTGAACCTAGGCGTGAGGGCTCGGATACATGAGCTGGACATTGGGGCGAGGAGGTGGCCTAACCGCTACAGTGGTCGACCTCAAATCTGGGGAACCGGGTTCGAGTCTCGGCAAGGACGCGCAACATCCTGTGATTCTGGGCAAATCACTTAATCTCCCCATGCCTAACAAAAGAAGCATTGGCATAGCCAATAGGTCTCGCTTTTGGGACATTATAAGTGTTTAGCCATGCAACAGTTGATGTTGCACCAAGGATATTGTGCTGCAGAATTAAATACTTATAAGGTCCCAAAGGCGAGACCTATTGGCTATGCCAATGCTTGTTTTATGTGCTGGTGAAACCTTATTGCGCACTGGGGTGAAGCTGCATTAATTGGTATACATTGGAAATAGTGTGAGACCACTCAAACAATACATCCAGTAACATCACAGAGTGATTAAAAATGGTAACTTCGAGCTATCTGCTGGCAACACATTTTCAAGACGTACATCCAAAAGGATGCACATTTTGGTTTCATGTAGTTGAACATATTCACATTCACAGCAGAATGTTGTTCACCGTTTGTAAACCATTTGTAATGAGTCAGACTGGGTTTCGCCTGATGATAGTACGGAAAGAAGGGGAGAGGAAGGGAGGAGAGGGAAGAGAGGGCAAGAGATGAAGAGAAGAAGAGGGAGGGCGGGGCAGAGAGACGTACTGAAAAGCAGGAGATGGGGTGAGGAAAGAGGTGGATTGAGGGAAGGACCGGCAGAAAACTTGATTTTATATAGTGTCTTGGACTATACTGCAGTTGTTTCTAAGCGCTGTATATAATGGGTGTTACAATTATACAATTAATAGTACTCAAAACAGAGCTTCAGGAGCAGAATGCAGTGGAAGGGATAGGGCACAAGCGTAATTTATAGCAAGAATTTATAGCAAGAGTAATGTGAGGTAGCGGAAGGGGCTGGGGAGAGGGAGGAAAGAGGAGAAAATGGACAAGAGCAAAACCAGAGGGGAGAGTGACGGGCGGAGCATGCCAGCAAATGGCGACTGTAGAGTAAAACGATGCGCTATGAAAAGGGAGCGTGGAGAAGACGAGACAGGTGAGAGGACAAGAGCTAATGGGGGCGCGTAGATTAGAGGAGTTGGAAATTATGGGCGCCAACGACCTGGAGAAGCAGGTGCAACTAAGAAAGGAGGACGCGCGTAAGGTGAAAGGTCAAGACAGAAGGGAAGATAAGAAGGAGAAGGTGTAAGACAGGAAGAGAGTCCGAAAAGACGTAACAAAGAATATAGAGAGAGAAGGTGACTCAATGAAGCGTCTGGCGAGGGAAAGTAGAGAAAATAGAGAGAGAAGTTAAACGGGGAAGAAGAAAGTAGGCGAGAGTTGAGAGAAAGGGGAGGGGACAGTCACGGCGGAAAGAATACAGAAAGGAGACAGAACAGGTAGAGGACAGAAGCCACAGCACAGGGGAGGGGGGAGAGAAGAGAAAAGAGGAGAAAAGGCATGGGGTGGTATGAAAAAGAGAAAAAAAATGTGTGACATAGAACAATGACACGAGAAGGAACAGCGGAGAAAAAAGCTGGATGATATAAATGAGAGACGCTTTGGGGTCTGAGGAGTGCAGAGGACAGCACACAGACGACACGCAGGTATGTACAGCGGGGACGAGAAACAGACGCGCAATACATATTCAGCGCAACGGGAGAGGGAGGGGGGGGCGAACGTACAGGCGCTCTGGGCGTCGGGAGCAGAAGGTGCCGGCTATTGTACAGTCAGACATCTGTTGACATCCAGGCGGAGAGTCGAAGGTAAGGAGTGAAAGATGAGGGTGGATGAAAAGGAGAAAGGGCAGATAGGAGGGTGAAAAGGATTTTAGGCAAAAGAGAGAAAGAAAAAAATAAAACGCATAGACAGCGGTAGATAGGGAAATGAAGGGAAGCAAAATGAAAGGTGAATGTGGAAGTCATTAGAAAAAGTAGAGAACGATAAAGGAAAATTAATGAAAATGTTTTGGGAGAGAAAAGGCGACGAAGAGACAAAGGTGAAAGCAAGAGTCTAGAAGAAACTAGGAATTGGAGAACCAAATAAAGTAAAATGCAAAAATAACTGAAAAGAGGGAGTTGGGGGGGGGGGAGAATATAAGAAGTAGTAAGCGAGAAGGGGTATGAAGGACCAGGTGGAAAGAAAGGAAACAACCCTCCAAGAAAGCAAGATAAGAAAGAGTAAGGAACACGGAAATGGGAGAACGAGGAAAGAAAATTCGAAGATAAATAAGGATGGAAGAATAAGAAAGAAACAAGAAGAAAAGTGCAGCCGCCATTGTTGCCGATTAGGAGCGGTGTTGAAGATGTGGAAACAGAGTTGGGCGAGCTGCGCGACGGGACGTGTGGGCAAGGAAAGAGGCGCGCGCTTGGGAGAGCAGTCTACTCTTTTTCAAAGCACATACTCGTGCTTGTGGCGTGCCGCTGCGCACTCCCGCAAGGCGTATGCCGCCACAAGCACGAGTATGTGCTTTGAAAAAGAGCTGCACGACGGCTAAAGGTCTCCTATGCAGCGCATGCACGCTGCGTAGGCGAGACCTAAAAATTAATGTGTCTCATGTAACGCAACTGGTGCTCGTGTAAAGCGCTCTGATGCCAGATACCGTCGGGTCAAGTTTGCGCTATATAAAACTCCATTGATTGCCTGAAGTGCCTCACAGGCCAATTGGAGGTGCTGGGATATCCACAATATTGTATCCACGTTATAGAGATGCTCTGTGTTTATTTAACAAGTACCTATCAATATGTTGATGTGATCTGCTGTAGATGTATCTTAGCATGATATCTGGATGTATACATGCCCAATGTCCGTGCCGTGCATTTTTATGTGATTCATCGATTTATGCCTTTCCTGCTATGAAAGTTGGAAACTCAATAAAAAAAAAAAAGTAGTCTATGCCCCTCCACGACACACTATGCTACTCTACGGCGCTCCACGATACTCCACTGTATGACACTCCACTCTATGGCACTCCACAGTATGCAACGCCACTCTACACCACCCCACAACACTCTGATACTGCACTCTACAACACTCTACTCCACTGTACTCCAAGCTAAACTACATGCCTTGTCTAGCCTAAAGCACATAGGAAAAGTTAAGAAGGCTCTCTAAGATGAATACCAGGCCTCCCCAAAAGATTCAAGACATTGAGAAAAAAAGAATTGTTAGGATACAAGAAAACTCTGTACAGCTGAAGAAGCCCTGACAACACCCCCTTTAGGGATGACCAGAATATAAACAAAAAGAGGGGAGTAGCAAGAAAGGCATCATTGAGGAACGTTTGGAAACAATATTTTTCAAACCTTTGTAAAGCAATGAAATTCTCACGGTACACCAACCCTGGTAGACCATCTGGAAAGTGTTAAGTCTTCCAAAATCCCTATAACACCCAAATGATGATAAAATAGAAGAAGCAACGGAGAAAAATAATAAAACAAAGGAGATTTGCCAAACATAACAAACTTGACTAAATGTTTAAATACAGCATGATCAGACTACAACCAGCATATCAGACTCCAAAATAAGGTCAGAGGACGTCGCCATCCCCACATTCCATGAACGTTAACAAAGCAGATTGTTTTGCCTGTTCTTTCTTCTTAAGTAATTGTGTAGATCACAGCTCTGCACTCTTCCTACTTCCATTGTACTCTTCCCCCCTCTACAGACTTTCTACTCTTCAGAATTAGAAGATTCTGTTATCTTCCCTATAAGTCTCTATTGCCTGAAAATATGATGTTTGGCACATTCAAGTGTTCTGCTTTGATTAAATTCTGCAAATGAGTTTACTTGCATTCCTTACAAAAACGTCCTGCATTTCCTTCCAGTTTTCTTCGGGAGGTGGCCTTATGACCTAATGTTGAGCACATATATAAGTGCTGGAACTGTTAAGTTTTATGCAATAGATTAATCTCTGTCCTGGTTATTAGATTGTTCTCTATCTTTGTTATTATGTACCTTTTTCCAGTCTTCTTTCACTATACTCTCTTTGCTATCTCCTCACCACTTTATGCTCTTGAGCACTAGCTCACCCCCTACTTCTTTTCCAGTCCTCGCCCTTTTCCTCCCTCCGTCTTGACTCTTCACTCTTCCTAGACATCCCATTGATTTTAGATCTCATCTGTTGACAACGCATTGCTGGGCTGGTATCATTTACTATAAAGGACTTGGAGCCCTCCCATTGCTTACCATTCGTTGGAATCATTGTCCCCCTTCTTTGCTGCCCTCTAATTGCCCATCACTTGCCAGGCATCACTTTATTTTCTTTCTGTGGAGCATGGGCCAAGCAAAGATTGTTTCATCTTATCATGCTGTCATTGAGGTACTATTTCATCTCCTCCACCCCAACGTCTAGTTCCACAACACTGCTGTCACCTGGCTCCATCATCTTTATCCCCAACCGGTACGATATATGTTGCTCCCTCTCTCATTAGCCCCTCTTTGTCTAAAACTTATTTGTAAACAAACTTGTTCTCAGAGAAGCATTGTACATACTAACAAGTTCCTACATCTGAGCAAAGGCATCACAGGTCGAGATAATTGGTAACATATTGGATTATAATTGCATTTATATAGCGCAAGGCTTTGAAGCGCTGCAGGTCAATTCAAACGCAATTCGAGCAACTTTCCATGCCACTCCACTCAGTGCCACACCACTAATTGCTACTCCACTTATTGCCACCCCATGCCACTCCACTTAGTGCCACCCCACTCAGTGTCAAGCCACGCCACTCGTTGCCACTCCACTCGCCATGCCACCCCAATTATTGTCAATCCACTCAATGCCACTCCATTCAGTGCCACTCTACTCCATGCCACCCCACTCTACTCAATGCCACCCCACTCTACTCTACGCCACCCCACTCTACGCCACCCCACTCTACGCCACCCCACCCCACCCCACTCTACGCCACCCCACTCTACGCCACCCCACTCTACTCCATGCCACCCAACTCCACTCAATGCCACCCCACTGCTCTCAATACCACTCCACGCCACTCATTGCCATTCCACTCCAACAAAGCCAATAGATGTCACATAGGTGAGACCTATTGGCTTTGCCAATGCTTGTTAATTAGCTGTTGTAAACAATCTTTGATCGTTCTTTTTTCTCCCAACCAGGAAGCTATCTTTTTCAACTGTGTAGAAGCAACAACCAAAGCTGTTTAAATGAGAATGTCCCTGGCGCAGAGGGTGCTGCTCGGCTGGCTCTTCACCTTGCTGTTCCTGATTATGCTAGTGCTGAAACTGGACGAGAAAGCACCATGGAACTGGTTTCTCATCTTTATCCCAGTCTGGATATTTGACACCATACTTCTCATAATGCTCATTGTGAAGATGGCTGGGCGTTGTAAGTCTGTTTATGATCCTCGGAATGGCTCTCAGAACATGAAGAAAAAGGCCTGGTGCCTTGTGGCTATGCTTCTCAAATTAGCCTTTTGTCTTGCACTATGTGCCAAACTGGAGCAGTTTGACAACATGAAACTGTGTTTTGTCTTTATTCCATCGTGGGCCTTGCTTGTTGGAGGGTTGGTCGAGCTTGGCTACAACATCTTTTATGTTCGAAGGGAGTAAGTTGTATGTTGACACAACTAGGAGAAACCTATCCATATTCTACAGCAGGCCCCAGCCTACAAATGGTAAAATCCTAAAAAACTAAGAAGTCCTGGACTTGCTGCTTTGATGGTAACATGCAAAGGAAAGCTGCGTTGGCTTTTGCTCTTCAGAACCACTTATCTTTCCCTGTACAGTTTGTAAATAAAAGTACTATTGACATTCATTTATGATTGGTTATTTGATTCAGCTACTTTAGCCTGGTGCTTCTGTGCGACATAATCTCGTATAGCAATCAAGTTGATATTTCACAGTAGAGTCATGACAGTAATCTTGTTTTAGACAAAAGTACATCACATGCTGCTTCCAGTACTCTACTAGCACTGGCTGTAACACCACTTCAATATATCATCAGTAAGAGACTACTAAGTCCTATGAAATGCTTAATCAGAAGTACCAAGAGCTGGAAAATAAGGTGGAGAGGTATCATAAGTACTGTGCCTTGAAGAATTATTATCTGTATTCACCAGAACTGGTATCATTGTAGAATGACCACTTTAGCTTATCCTAGACAGTTCAAGGATTAAAAGCTTGTAGATTTTCTGGTATTGAGTGACCAATAAACTGAGAGGTGTTCAAAGTTTTAACATGGTTTCTTAACAGATGGGTCTCTGTCCTGGTCTTATCAAGGCAGCCACAGAACACTAATGTAATATGGTTTATAAGTGGTTTAAGGGAGGGTACCAGCTCTCCCAACAACCTTGCACGCAAAGATTGAGGGCTGGAACTGCACAGCAAGAATGAGGCGGTGGGATTTGGTTAACCTCTGGCAAGATGCGCACCACTGGCATTTAAAAGTATTGTTTATTTCCTACATCTCGAGAAAGACCAGTTTACTTTTTGGGTAATTTTTTTCTCCATGATCAAGGTTACTCCTCTGTACACTGCATTTCCTCTGCCCCGCCTGTAACCTCACTGGGTTGCCTACGTTTTTCTCCTTTGGAGCTGGCCTTTCTGATTAATGGAGAAAGTGTAAGGACTTTGTCTCCCAAGTGTCATCGTGTTCCAGTCCATAGCACATCTCCGAGTGTTACTATCTCCCTGTCCCACTGTCCTTGTTCTCCATTGCTGTGTCATTGTCTCCAGGTCGGCACTTTCATCCAAGAGTCTTCCTTTCATAGTTAGCATCCAGTGTCTTCAAATACCATTGTCCCCCTTTCCAGTTGTCATCATATCCTGGTGGCCCCTATTCCATCCTGTTGCCTCAATGTACAGCACTCCGTTACTTTTCGCTAGGTTTACAATATATAAATAACGACGCATACCTTTGCCTGTCCCAATGTATGTCTTCCTACCACAGCATCACCCTTTCCCAATGTTTTCCCATATCTATAGAATGGTGACGAATACAGCATCTGATTTTCGAACTATATACAAAATGTGCTCTTATTTAGCCTAAAATCTGCTGCTGTTTAATTTCCCACTCTGAAAAAGGTTGGATACGACTTTCAAGCAATAACTCATAACAAGGATCATATTTGTGCCTCTAGCGCTCATGCAAAATACAAGTTCACGATTTATGGATTTTACAGCAAAATAGAAAATGTGCCTATTTACGCAAAAGGCAGTCCTTCAGAAGCAGGCTGTTTTGATTCTTGTTCGTGGCTACACCCTCATAGGACCATGGCAGGATAGTCGTTGTTCAGAAAACTGTCAGTGGGGTTTGATGTAAAATATAAATAGAATTAAAAAGATAGTAACAAAAGAGAAAATTGAACTACTAAAGCTTATTAGAAAAATGTATGAGGTATATGGGATTAGGAAGATGTTTTAAAATTATGTTTAGGAGTTGATGGTTAGAATAAGGTATGATCTAAAGAAAAGTGTTGTGGTTAGGGTTGAAGTAAGAGTTTGGAAAGGAACGGGGGTGGGGTCCCAGTGTCATTATATCGTTACTTGTATCCTGGCCACATTGTCTTTCTGTGTTGGTTTCTTAATGTCTTTGTCTCCCTGCTGGAATTTAGTGTCCGCTTTTCTCAGGCTATGATTTCACATTTACCGGGCAGGTGTGAAGCAGTAATTGCTTCTCTGGAGGTTCGGCAAGTGAAGGCGAAGGGAGAGGAAAGAGACTCAATCGGCCCACAATGCTCTTAAATTTAATTTTCTAATCTAAATCACTTAATTTCATTCTCAAACCCAGAAAGTTATTGGAATTTGCTTTTTAAGAATGGAATATGCATTTGTGGCCCAGGACATAGCCCAAATTCTGTAAAATCAACCCAAATAACGATTGTTAAGGTAAATGGCTAGAAAACGTGTCAAAGAAAGACTATTGCCATGCAACACATCAGTTTCCATTGTTTGGTGTCAAAAATTAAATTGGCGTTGATATTGCAAATTATAGAGCACAAAGGGGACGGCGTAGGAAAAAGTATGAGTAAGAGTTTTATGACGTTATTGCAACTGTGTAATATGCAAATCAACAACAAACCAACCTTGATTTTGCAGTCTGGCGTAATTTCTGTTTTCACCCAATGGCACAAAAATGCTTTTTTTTTTTTTTTTCTTTTTTAAACTAATTTATACTGAAATTTTTTCTAGTTTCTAGATTATTTTGGTAGCATTTTTTTGTATATTATACAATGCTCAAACAGTAAGCAAAGTGCGGTCTTGCCAGAAATCCCGTTAGACACTTGAATCATTGCAAATATTTGTTTTTGCGCTTTAAAAAAAAATCTAGTTGAATAATTCTGATTATTTTTACTGCTTAATGCGAGCAAATCAAAATACAAGTCGATAACAGTAATCTGTTAACACTCCATCTGAATTAATTTGTCAAAGAATCCAACCACAAGACACAATATTTAGCTCAAACTACAACTAGAAAATGTCACTCCCAGACTTTGCCATGAAGAGAACTCTGCAGAATCATACAGCACCTAAAGCAATACCTGGTTGACAAGGAAACAATGTAGATCTGGACGTCCTAATTAATCATTTTCCAGACTTCCATCCTGCTTTTCTGAACCCAACCTCATTAATATGCTCCCTAAATTTAATTTGCTGCTGGCTCACCAAAGCCTTCTACGCAGTAGGTTGTCTAACGATATTTCTCTTCTATATTAATTTTTATGGGAGCAAAGATGCCAAACTGGAGAATAGGGAGTGGAATATGAATTGAGCATAGTGTAAGTGATTGGGGGCTCTCTAAGCTTAATATGTTTAAAAGCCAATTTGAGAAAATATGTCCATTTAAGTGCCTGAATTGGCAAAACAAAACCCCGAAAGCAACGAAACTGTTATTGGCAATACAAAAAAACATGGAACAGAACTGCATCGAGTGCACACAAAATTAGAACATTTCAAAGTTGTCAATGAATTCCACTTCCTGAAGGCTTGGACTTTTCAGTCACTCGTCTCAGCAGCTGTGCAACAAGCCAGAGGAAAACTTCAGGAACAAAATCCATGACAATACTAACATGTTCACTTTTGATCAGAACCACCAACAAACGATTACACCGTACACGCAGATCCAAGCAATACTCAAAAAGCCCTCCATTGAGCTTCTAAAATTTCAGACCCATCTTGCGAATAGTCCACTCTGCCAACCCCCTAAAACTGCCCCTCTCCCACCAACTCACACTGCATCAAAAATTAAATGTTTCTTTTCCTAGTTCCAGTGGGGTATGAATTCAGCCCTAGTATCTTTTTGGTACTGCCGAACACACACCAGGGATGATATTGCCCTTCTAGACCTGGCCTTGGCATTAAACACAATGACCACTTGCCAGAAGCCACTCTTAAAATGTGTACCTGGTAGCTTATAGATCACTTGTGGAGATCGACCAGGAGAGACCTCAAGCTTGCCCTCATTTTGTTATCACCTACATGTCTAATGGATACACCTTCCCACCGATTTCTCATCTTAATATTATCTTTCAGCCTCATACTAGATTTGGAAAAATTTTGAAACAATTTACACTAGCAGCACCAAGTTGGACTTCTGCAATTCCAGTTTGAGAAATAATGCAGCTCCACCACAAAGGAGTAACACACGCCATTGTCTCTCTTTTTCTTATACACCTCGTATGCTGGAATTTAAGGCTTGCTAGGTGATGCAATGTGTATTTCTTTTTCCATACGGTTGTGCAAGAAAGCAGATTTCTGTCCCATTCCAAAAACTCTGGCTTTAAGTCCCTACCTGGTATGTGGAATGGGAATGGCTGTTTTTAATGAATGTTCATTCCAGTTCCTCACTTTAATGATTTCTAATGTGTCACACTGCATACCGAAATTCTTTCTTAACAATTTTCCATCACTAGCTCTCAGCTCCACCAGAAATTACATACTGACTTACAAATAGAGCACCATATACACCAGTAACATTATTTTCATCAGTTTTCCACACCCTCCATGGACTTAAGTATGTTAAAAAGGCTACAAACAGAGAATATGCATGTTCTCAAATGAGAAGGGTGGTAGGGCATAAGGAATCAATGGAGGTCGTCAAATCAATCGGAAAGAACATTACTGAAGGTAAGTAATTTGTTCTAATGGATATTAACCTGTAGATTCATTGAACACGCCCAAAGTAATCCCAAATAAGGAGGAAGCTTGAGAATACCACCACACCTAAAACCAGAAGTGACTGCAATACTGCTGGACCAAATTGCGATTGAGCATGGCTCACACAAAACATAGTTGTCGACGCTGAATATAACCACAAGATGCTGGTGATGGAGAATGGCAAGGAAAACGTTTCTGGATCCAGTTGGCAACAAGGGAAGCGATTCAAGTTGGGTATCTGCTGAAGTTGTCATAACCATGAGAAAGAACTTTTCAGATGGCAAGAAATTGTTCTACTAATTTCTTGTGTATATAGTGTCTTGAATCCTCCAGACCCTCATGCATCAAGAGAGAAGGGGGCAGCAGACATCTTTATGACCTCTCAAAACCAAGAGGGATCAAAATCATCAGGCTCCATCCAGAGTTCAACCAACTCCTCCTCTGAGTCAATAAACTCAAACAGTAAACTAGGCAATCGGTTGAACTGTCAACGCAGAAAAAGCGAATAGGAAGTATATTCATATGACACTTTTTTAAATTATTTAAAAAATATCATTTTTACGGATATGTTTGTTTAACAGCACCAAACCCTATACAGACAAATGTCTTCAATTCCTTCAGCTACATATTGGCAATACAGGGGCTTCATCTAAGCACTTCCATGATTTCACACTCCACTCCAGCTCAGCGCATCCCTGATGCTAGCATGTCTGTCTTTAAACTCTCCATCTTTAGATCAGCAGCATCTGACCATGCCAGAGGAACCAGACTGGACGATTTATGTTTTAGATAATTGAGAGCCTCATCTTAACAGAGGTGAGGATGAGAGTGACGCAAACTGACCTTTTGCCACCAAGCACGTGGAACCTTCAAACTGCTAGCTGGGTAGATTTTCTAGCCCTGCGTGGCCCCTATTTGAAGGAGAACAGTTATTTTCTGTAGTGGATAAACATGCATTGAAGGTACTGCCCTTGCCAACTGTGGAGACCACAGTTTATTCACTTAAATCCTTGCTTACGAGATTCAGGCATCAAACCCCTTTACAATGAGACGGCCAATTAAAAAAACTTGATACCGTGGTTCAAAAATGTTTTGCCTCATGATGCATAGCCTTTGGAGCCTGTAATCCTATGTTCTTCATGGCATGGTACTCTCCACATGCTTTAGCAAATAGCTGGCTTTGGCGGAGCATTTGGTATTGTTATTCCAGAGACTAGCTTCTCAGAGCCCTGCCTTTTGGGATTAATGATCATGCCATTATTCCTTTTGCAATTCATGCTAAACTGGAAGACAGATTGGACAAACCGGGGCACTAGATTTTACTAAAATGTCTGCGAATAATGTCTCTGCGGTTCATTAGCTATCCTCACTACTGAATTGAATAGTGAAATTGATGTTCATACTTCTGTTGGTTTATATAAGAAAGCTATGTTCCCCTACAAAAGCACCATCCTAAGACTGCAAAAGGGACCCATGGCACTCTTAAATATACAGCCCTGCGGAGAGCCTCCCAGACGAGTGCTGCTCCATGAGAGTTCATCCCAGGCAGAGCGGCCAGCGGACCTAGACTGCTATGCTGATCACAGCCACTTCCAGCGTGGAAGGCTGGGGTGCAGTGAGGGCCTGCACTGAGGGAGGTGCAATGGCCTAATCCCTCCCCAGGGCCTTGCGCCTTATACTCGGCCTGTTGGCCAGAGCGGCATCCTGCAGCAAGAGCACAAGCCTATCCTGGCCTGACTGGTGAGAGAGACACCGTGTGCCGAGGAGGCGGAGGACCTGCGCTGGAGATCTCCACAAGCAGCCGGAGCGCAGCCTGAGCCGGGGGAGTAGCAAAGGCCCAGCACCCTGCAGCCTACACCCGGCCTGCTGACCTGGTACTCCTCTGTAGCATCAGGGCCTGCCCTAGCCTGATGCAGGAGAGCGTATTCGAGAGCTGAATTGGTGGAGGTTCTGCATGAGTGTCCCTCCAACACCAAGAAGCCCCTGCCTGCCCTGACGAGACCTGAAACTGAGGCGCGGATTCCCTGTCAGCCTGTGTCCTTACTTCCCCCCCAACCCCCACCCCACTTACTCACAGGTGAGTGACTGGACCACTGTGGTGGGGGCCATGGGGTCTCTCAGGGCCATGGGAGAGCCCATATTTGTCATTGGCCAGCGTGAAGAGTTGGGCCGGGGAGACCACCAGTCACCGGCCCTTGCTAACTGTGTAGCCCCGTGGAGATTGGCTCTGCCTCAACCCCCAGACACCTTAGGATGCAAGACCCCATGCAACCCATTCATGCCAAACCATATGGAGGTAGTGGTGGGTGGCGATGACCTGTCACGTGGCCCCCGTACTTCACCCGCCCCAGAGGGAGCCACTGACTCATTAAACTGGCCTAAATTCTGGCAGCCATTACCCACACCAGAAAAACCTTAAAGCACAAAATTGACTCAGTTGTGAACAATGTTGGGCTGCTCCGTGTCGACCACAAGAAACTCTCCGATAAGAGTTTGAGAGACTGAGACCTTGGCTGAGACTAAACAACTTCATCAGGATCTACACAAAAGGATGGATCATAATAGTTATTTGGAAGGCAGAACTGAGGACCTTGAAGGCAAGGTCCCACTGGAACAATATCTGCATGGTAGGTCGCCCTAGGAGAAGCCAAACATGAGAACTGGACCAGCAATGATCTAACCTCAGGGCTCTCTGATGTTTTTTGATAGAGCAGGCCCATAGGGTGCCTGCTCAACCCCCTCCACCCACACCGCCACCTCCGGGTGCACCACCTCATCCAGTTCTACTGTGAATCCTGAACTACAAAGACAATCTAACCATGGGCAATGCATTGATCATGCGTTTCCTGATACACCTTAGTGGTACATCAAAAGAGACACAGGGCCTCATTTACAATATTTTGAAGCACAGGAAGCCTCCCTGCTGCTCTGCGTCAAAAAAATAGAGCAGGAATGTGCGGTATCTACAAGATACGGCACATTCCTGTTCTTTTCCCCAGCGCTGCCGCACAATGGGCAGCCATGCGCCAACGCCGGCACTCTTGCACCATGGTGCAAGGGTGTCCGCATTGTAGGGGTGATTGTTTTTGTGTAGGAAGAGACACCTTCCTGCACAAAAACAATCACAAGAGGTGTTTTCCTCTTTCTATGTGTGCTACAAAATGCAGCACACATAGAAAAAGGAAAAACTAGGAGAAATAAAGGTATTTCTCCTCATTACGCCTCCCCTGGGGAAGCGTAGGAATCGGACTAATTCCCAGGTTTACGTAACCTTGTAAATCTGGAAATGTTGTCGGTTTCCATGGATGTTGCGTGGGAACACACACAGCAACACCCAAGGAACGCCCCTTTCACGCGAAGTAATGCCTGAAAGGGGGTCATATTTACAAGGCCATGAAAAGCCAAGCAGGGTAGCTTTACATGGTCTTGTTAAATATGGGCAGGCGCACTGCGCCGCCGTTGTGACCGAAAAAGTGACGCACTGGCGGTGCAATGGTGTAATACAATGAGCAATAGGGTGACCATTGACTTCATTTTGTGCTTTCTCGCAGCTACAGAATGGGAATGTTTTCATTCTCCACAGCACAGAGGAAAACAGTTTCTGAAACATGTAGTGTGGGAGCTGCAGTTGATATTGTTCAGAAGCGTGAGAGAGGAATGTACTGTACTGTCTGCCTGGCCAGCTCCTGTGGGTGACCTTGACGCAGACTGGTGCTGCCAGCTTTGATTTCACAACCAAAGGAAGGAGAAGAGGTTTCTAGAAATCTCTCCTTGAGTTGAGTAAAGGTATTAAAGACGGGGACTCTTGGCTCTCAGACAGGAGATCGCCTGTGTAATGGACGCATTGCCCAGGGACTTTTTGTGATCCCGATCGAGACTTCTGCCTGACTGTGAGGGCTCCCCAGCCATGCTGGGCAGAATGTTGACGGACACTCCATTGGTGATGTATACTAAGTTTTGATTTCTTGCTTTGTGTGTGTGTGTGTGTGTGTGTGTGTGTGTGTGTATATATATATATATATATATTCACTGAAAAAACCATAGGTTTTAGGGACAGTTATAGTTAGTTGGACATTGCACTCATACAAAACCCGTGAAATTCCCCTGTTATAGTTAGTTCAGCTAACTATAACTCGCGCCCGCAATGCACTGCTGATGACGTCACATATTACATCACTCATGACATGGTCAGTGACATCACTGATGACATCACTGATGACATCATCCAGTGACTGTGTTTCTGTAAAGTTTAAATATGTTTAATATATATAGGGAAAGGCGTATTGAAGAATGAGTGGGTGTATAAGTGTCTGAATGGATGATTTAGTACGTGAGTGACTGACTACAAGTGAGTGATTAAACGTATCTTACTGAATGCATGGGTTAGTGACTAAACTGTGTGAATGTCTGTATCCGTCTGTTTGTTGGTGTGTAAGTGGATGCATGGATTTGCGAATAGCTACATGAGTGTCTATATGGGTTATTGATTGGTTCTCTGAGTATCTGTATGGCTGCCTGACTGTTTGTGTGGGTGGGGTGTGTGTGACTCTATACATAGATGTGTGAGTGGGTGATTCACTGGGTGCATGATTTCAAGAGTGCATCTGTGATGGACTGCTTGGGTGGGTGAGTGTGTGTATGGGTGTGTTAGTGAGTGAATCTATATCTCCGTGGTACATGTGCGAGTAACTACATATGTAAAAGGCAGTATATATGTGTGTTAGAGTATTTAAATGGCTATAAGTGAGAGTGTGTTATTGTGAGAGTGGCTGTATGGATGCGTGTGTGCTTGTATCAGTTATTGTATAAGAGCGTAAGAATGTGCTAGTATTTGTATGAGTAAGTGAGCTGGTGTGTGTATAACTGTATAGGTGAGTAAATGGGTGTGTGATTAATTTTTGCATGACTGACTAGGTGTGTGAGTACCTCTATGGATGAGTGGCGGTGTGTGAGTGTTTATATAGGTGTATGAGTGCATATGATAGTCCTGTACTGAGTGACTGTAAGTATGAGTGACTGTACAGGTGAGTGAGTGGATGTGTGTGTAGACCTAAGAATCAGTGAGTGGGTATGTAGTTTTTGGTGTTGGAGTGTCTATGGTTTTGAGAATGGCAGTCTGTAATTTAGAGTGGGTGTATCAAAAGTTATATTAGGGTGTGAGAAGATGCATGAAATTATCACATGGATGATGTCATCAGTGATGTCATTTGAGATGTCATCAGTGATGTCATCAGTGATGTCACTGACCATGTCATGAGTGATGTAATATGTGACGTCATCAGCAGTGCATTGCGGGCGCGAGTTATAGTTAGCTGAACTAACTATAACAGGGGAATTTCACGGGTTTTGTATGAGTGCAATGTCCAACTAACTATAACTGTCCCTAAAACCTATGGTTTTTTCAGTGAATTTCAAAGGTTTTTTAAATGCTAATTTCTAACTATAACGTGCCTGAAACCTATGGTTTTTTCAGTGAATTTCAAAGGTTTTTTAAATGCTAATTTCTAACTATAACGTGCCTGAAACCTATGGTTTTTTCAGTGAATTTCAAAGGTTTTTTAAATGCTAGTTTCTAACTATGCCAACAGAGGTAGGACATGTGAAGAAAGAAGAAAAAACGCACAGAAAGATGCAAAAGATGTGCAGAAAGAACCAACAGAGGAGCAGAAAGAGGCCTTGTTGCAAAATCATCCTGTGCCCACAACTTTTTCAGACGGGTACTGGTGGTAACTGACTCTGACTAACCAGAGCCAGTGGCACGTTTTAAGTTGTGGGATTAAGTCCCCTTGAATCCTGAGGGTCCCTGGGGCCCAACTAGCCCCCAGGTACCTACAGTTAGGACCACAGAGCTGAGTTGCAGAGAGGCGTTCCGAGGCCACGCACCTTTTTCACCTCTCTGCAACGCAACTCTGTTGTGCTTACTGAAGGTACCTGGTGGGCTAGTTGGCCCCAGGATTCAAAGGGAATTAACTCCCCAACTTAAAACGCACCACAGGGCGTGTTTGCGCACATGTCACCTGAGGCCCCGCCCCCTCCCTTCACCACTGTGCAAACGCGCCCCGTGGCGCGTTTTAAGTTGGGGGATTAGGTCACCTTGAATCCTGAGAGTCCCTGGGGCCCAACTAGCCCACCAGGTACTTCCAGTAAGCACCACAGGCCTGCGTTGCAACGCCTGTAACAAATTGTGCAGTTGTGTTTAGGTAGTGAAGAGGGTCGTGCTGGGGGTAGTGTTTTAGGGTTTAGGGTAGTGCAGTGGTGTTTGTGTAGTGTAGGGGGTCATGCTGGGGGTAGATTTAGGGTTTAGGGTAGTGCAGTGGTGTTTGGGTAGTGTAGGGAGTCGTGCTGGGGGAGTGTTTTAGGGTTTAGGGTAGTACAGTGGTGTTTGGGTAGTGTAGGGGGTCGTGCTGGGGGTTAGTGTTTTAGGGTTTTAGGGTTTAGGGTAGTGCAGTGGTGTTTGGGTAGTGTAGGGGATACTGCTGGGGGTAGTGTTTTAGGGTAGTGCAATGGTGTTTGGGTAGTGTAGGGGGTACTGTTGGGGGTAGTGTTTTAGGGTTTAGGGTAGTGCAGTGGTGTTTGGGTAGCGTAGGGGTACTGCTGGGGGTAGTGTTTTATGGTTTAGGGTAGTGCAGTGGTGTTTGGGTAGTGTAGGGGTTCGTGCTGGGGTAGTTTTTAGGGTTTAGGGTAGTGCAGTGGTGTTTGTGTAGTGTAGGAGGTCGTGTTTTAGGGTTTAGGGTAGTGCAGTGGTCTTTGGGTAGTGTAGGGAGTCGTGCGGGGGTATTGTTTTAGAGTTTAGGGTAGTGCAGTGGTCTTTGGGTAGTGTAGGGGTTGTGCGGGGGTAGTGTTTTAGGGATTAGGGTAGTGCATTGGTATTTGGGTAGTGTAGGGGGTCATGCGGGGGTAGTGTTTTAGGGTTTAGGGCAGTGCAGTGGTGTTTAGGTAGTGTAGGGTGTCGTGCTGGGGGAGTGTTTTAGGGTTTAGGGCAGTGCAGTGGTGTTCGGGTAGTGTAGGGGGTCGTGCTGGGGGAGTGTTTTAGGGTTTAGGGCAGTGCAGTCATGTTCGGGTAGTGTAGGGGGTCGTTCTGGGAGGAGTATTTTAGGGTTTAGGGTAGTGCAGTGGTGTTCGGGTAGTGTAGGGGGTCATGCTGGGGGTAGTGTTCTAGGGTTTAGGGCAGTGCAGTGATGTTCAGGCAGTGTAGGGGGTCGTGCTGGGGGTGGTGTTTTAGGGTTTAGGGCAGTGCAGTGGTGTTCGGACAGTGTAGGGGGTCGTGCTGGGGGTGGTGTTTCAGGGTTTAGGGCAGTGCAGTGGTGTTTGGGCAGTGTAGGGGTCGTGCAGGGGTGGTGTTTCAGGGTTTAGGGCAGTGCAGTGGTGTTTGGGCAGTGTAGGGGGTAGTGCAGGGGTGGTGTTTCAGGGTTTAGGGCAGTGGTGTTCGGGCAGTGTAGGGGGTCATGCTGGGGGTGGTGTTTCAGGGTTTGGGGCAGTGCAGTGGTGTTCGAGCAGTAAAGGGGGTCGTGCTGGGGGTGGTGTTTCAGGGTTTAGGGCAGTGCAGTGGTGTTCCGGCAGTGTAGGGGGTTGTGCAGGGGTGGTGTTTCAGGGTTTAGTGCAGTGGTGTTCGGGCAGTGTAGGGGGTCCTGCTGGGGTGGTGTTTCAGGGTTTAGGGCAGTGCAGTGGTGTTCAGGCAGTGTAGGGTGTCGTGCTGAGGGGTGGTGTTTCAGGGTTTAGGGCAGTGCAGTAGTGTTTGGGCAGTGTAGGGGGTCGTGCTGGGGGAGTGTTTTAGGGTTTAGGGCAGTGCAGTCGTGTTCGGGTAGTGTAGGGGGTCGTGCTGGGGGAGTATTTTAGGGTTTAGGGTAGTGCAGGGGTGTTCGGGTAGTGTAGGGGGTCATGCTGGGGTTAGTGTTCTAGGGTTTAGGGCAGTGCAGTGGTGTTCGGGCAGTGTAGGGGGTCGTGCTGGGGGTGGTGTTTTAGGGTTTAGGGCAGTGCAGTGGTGTTCGGGCAGTGTAGGGGGTCGTCTTGGGTGTGGTGTTTCAGGGTTTAGGGCAGTGCAGTGGTGTTCGGGCAGTGTAGGGGGTCGTGCAGGGGGTGGTGTTTCAGGGTTTAGGGCAGTGCAGTGGTGTTCGGGCAGTGTAGGGGGTCGTGCAGGGGTGGTGTTTCAGGGTTTAGGGCAGTGGTGTTCGGGCAGTGTAGGGGGTCATGCTGGGGGTGGTGTTTCAGGGTTTAGGGCAGTGCAGTGGTGTTCGGGCAGTGTAGGGGGTCGTGCAGGGGTGGTGTTTCAGGGTTTAGGGCAGTGGTGTTCGGGCAGTGTAGGGGGTCATGCTGGGGGTGGTGTTTCAGGGTTTAGGGCAGTGCAGTGGTGTTCGAGCAGTAAAGGGGGTCATGCTGGGGGTGGTGTTTCAGGGTTTAGGGCAGTGCAGTGGTGTTCGGGCAGTGTAGGGGGCGGTGCAGGGGGTGGTGTTTCAGGGTTTAGGGCAGTGCAGTGGTGTTCGGGCAGTGTAGGGGGTGGTGCAGGGGGTGGTGTTTCAGGGTTTAGGGCAGTGCAGTGGTGTTCGGGCAGTGTAGGGGGTCGTGCAGGGGGTGGTGTTTCAGGGTTTAGGGCAGTGCAGTGGTGTTCGGGCAGTGTAGGGGGCGGTGCAGGGGTGGTGTTTCAGGGTTTAGGGCAGTACAGTGGTGTTCGGGAATTGTAGGGGGTGGTGCTGGGGCTGGTGTTTCAGGGTTTAGGGCAGTGCAGTGGTGTTCGGGCAGTGTAGGGGGTCGTGCTGGGGCTGGTGTTTCAGGGTTTAGGGCAGTGCAGTGGTGTTCGGGCAGTGTAGGGGGTCGTGCTGGGGCTGGTGTTTCAGGGTTTAGGGCAGTGCAGTGGTGTTCGGGCAGTGTAGGGGTCCTGCTGGGGCTGGTGTTTCAGGGTTTAGGGCAGTGCAGTGGTGTTCGGGCAGTGTAGGGGGTCTTGCTGGGGCTGGTGTTTCAGAGCCTAGGGCAATGCAGTGGTGTTCGGGCAGTGTAGGGGGTCGTGCTGGGGGTGGTGTTTCAGGGTTTAGGGCAGTGCAGTGGTGTTCGGGCAGTGTAGGGAGTCGTGCTGGGGCTAGTGTTTCAGTGTTTAGGGCAGAGCAATGGTGCTCAGGCAGTGTAGGGGTTGTGCTGGGGGTGATGTTTCAGGGTTTATGGCAGTGCAGTGGTGTTAGGGCAGTGTAGGGGGTCATGCTGGGGGTGGTGTTTCAGGGTTTAGGGCAGTGCAGTGGTGTTCCGGCAGTGTAGGGGTCGTGCAGGGGGTGGTGTTTCAGGGTTTAGTGCAGTGGTGTTCGTGCAGTGTAGGGGGTCGTGCTAGGGTGGGGTTTCAGGGTTTATGGCAGTGCAGTGGTGTTCGGGCAGTGTAGGGTGTCGTGCTGAGGGGTGGTGTTTTAGGGTTTAGGGCAGTGCAGTAGTGTTTGGGCAGTGTAGGGGGTCGTGCAGGGGGTGGTGTTTCAGGGTTTAGGGCAGTGCAGTGGTGTTCGGCCAGTGTAGGTAGTCTTGCTTGGGGTGGTGTTTCAGGGTTTAGGGCAGTGCAGTAGTTTTCGGGCAGTGTAGGCGGTCGTGCTGGGGCTGGTGTTTCAGGGTTTAGGGCAGTGCAGTGGTGTTCGGGAAGTGTACGGGGTTGTGCTGGGGCTGGTGTTTCAGGGTTTAGGGCAGTGCAGTGGTGTGCGGGCAGTGTACGGGGTTGTGCTGGGGCTGGTGTTTCAGGGTTTAGGGCAGTGCAGTGGTGTTCGGGCAGTGTAGGGGGTCGTGCTGGGGGTGGTGTTTCAGGGTTTAGGGCAGTGCAGTGGTGTTCGGGCAGTGTAGGGGGTCGTGCTGGGGCTGGTGTTTCAGGGTTTAGGGCAGTGCAGTGGTGTTCGGGCAGTTTAGGGGTCGTGCTGGGGCTGGTGTTTCAGGGTTTTGGGCAGATCAGTGGTGTTCGGGCAGTGTAGGGGGTCGTGCTGAGGGTGGTGTTTCAGGGTTTAGAGCAGTGCAGTGGTGTTCGGGCAGTGTAGGGGGTCTTGCTGGGGGTGGTGTTTCAGGATTTAGGGCAGTGCAGTGGTGTTCGGGCAGTGTAGGGGGTCTTGCTGGGGGTGGTGTTTCAGGGTTTAGGGCAGTGGTGTTTGGGCAGTGTAGGGGGTCTTGCTGGGGGTAGTGTTTCAGGGTTTAGGGCGGTGCAGTGGTGTTCGTGCAGTGTAAGGGGTCGTGCTGGGGGTGTTGTTTCAGGGTTTAGGGCAGTGCAGTAGTGTTTGGGCAGTGTAGGATGTTGTGCAGGGGGTGGTGTTTCAGGGTTTAGGGCAGTGCAGTGGTGTTCTGGCAGTGTAGGGGGTCATGCTGGGGGTGGGGTTTCAGGGTTTAGGGCAGTACAGTGGTGTTCGGGCAGTGTAGGGGGTCGTGCAGGGGGTGGTGTTTCAGGGTAGTGCAGTGGTGTTCGGGCAGTGTAGGGGGTCGTGCTGGGGCTGGTGTTTCAGGGTTTAGGGCAGTGCAGTGGTGTTCGGGCAGTGTAGGGGGTCTTGCTGGGGGTGATGTTTCAGGGTTTAGGGCAGTGGTGTTCGGGCAGTGTAGGGGGTCTTGCTGGGGGTGATGTTTCAGGGTTTAGGGCAGTGCAGTGGTGTTCGGGCAGTGTAGGGGGTCTTGCTGGGGGTAGTGTTTCAGGGTTTAGGGCAGTGCAGTGGTGTTCGTGCAGTATAGGGGGTCGTGCTGGGGATGGTGTTTCTGGGTTTAGGGCAGTGCAGTAGTGTTCGAGCAGTGTAGGGGGTCGTGCTGGGGCTGGTGTTTCAGGGTTTTGGGCAGATCAGTGGTGTTCGGGCAGTGTAGGGGGTCGTGCTGAGGGTGGTGTTTCAGGGTTTAGAGCAGTGCAGTGGTGTTCGGGCAGTGTAGGGGGTCTTGCTGGGGGTGGTGTTTCAGGATTTAGGGCAGTGCAGTGGTGTTCGGGCAGTGTAGGGGGTCTTGCTGGGGGTGGTGTTTCAGGGTTTAGGGCAGTGGTGTTTGGGCAGTGTAGGGGGTCTTGCTGGGGGTAGTGTTTCAGGGTTTAGGGCGGTGCAGTGGTGTTCGTGCAGTGTAAGGGGTCGTGCTGGGGGTGTTGTTTCAGGGTTTAGGGCAGTGCAGTAGTGTTTGGGCAGTGTAGGATGTTGTGCTGGGGGTGGTGTTTCAGGGTTTAGGGCAGTGCAGTGGTGTTTGGGCAGTGTAGGGGGTCGTGCAGGGGGTGGTGTTTCAGGGTTTAGGGCAGTGCAGTGGTGTTTGGGCAGTGTAGGGGGTAGTGCAGGGGTGGTGTTTCAGGGTTTAGGGCAGTGGTGTTCGGGCAGTGTAGGGGGTCATGCTGGGGGTGGTGTTTCAGGGTTTGGGGCAGTGCAGTGGTGTTCGAGCAGTAAAGGGGGTCGTGCTGGGGGTGGTGTTTCAGGGTTTAGGGCAGTGCAGTGGTGTTCCGGCAGTGTAGGGGGTTGTGCAGGGGTGGTGTTTCAGGGTTTAGTGCAGTGGTGTTCGGGCAGTGTAGGGGGTCCTGCTGGGGTGGTGTTTCAGGGTTTAGGGCAGTGCAGTGGTGTTCAGGCAGTGTAGGGTGTCGTGCTGAGGGGTGGTGTTTCAGGGTTTAGGGCAGTGCAGTCGTGTTTGGGCAGTGTAGGGGGTCGTGCTGGGGGGAGTATTTTAGGGTTTAGGGTAGTGCAGGGGTGTTCGGGTAGTGTAGGGGGTCATGCTGGGGTTAGTGTTCTAGGGTTTAGGGCAGTGCAGTGGTGTTCGGGCAGTGTAGGGGGTCGTGCTGGGGGTGGTGTTTTAGGGTTTAGGGCAGTGCAGTGGTGTTCGGGCAGTGTAGGGGGTCGTCTTGGGTGTGGTGTTTCAGGGTTTAGGGCAGTGCAGTGGTGTTCGGGCAGTGTAGGGGGTCGTGCAGGGGTGGTGTTTCAGGGTTTAGGGCAGTGCAGTGGTGTTCGGGCAGTGTAGGGGGTCGTGCAGGGGTGGTGTTTCAGGGTTTAGGGCAGTGGTGTTCGGGCAGTGTAGGGGGTCATGCTGGGGGTGGTGTTTCAGGGTTTAGGGCAGTGCAGTGGTGTTCGGGCAGTGTAGGGGGTCGTGCAGGGGTGGTGTTTCAGGGTTTAGGGCAGTGGTGTTCGGGCAGTGTAGGGGGTCATGCTGGGGGTGGTGTTTCAGGGTTTAGGGCAGTGCAGTGGTGTTCGAGCAGTAAAGGGGGTCATGCTGGGGGTGGTGTTTCAGGGTTTAGGGCAGTGCAGTGGTGTTCGGGCAGTGTAGGGGGCGGTGCAGGGGGTGGTGTTTCAGGGTTTAGGGCAGTGCAGTGGTGTTCGGGCAGTGTAGGGGGTGGTGCAGGGGGTGGTGTTTCAGGGTTTAGGGCAGTGCAGTGGTGTTCGGGCAGTGTAGGGGGTCGTGCAGGGGGTGGTGTTTCAGGGTTTAGGGCAGTGCAGTGGTGTTCGGGCAGTGTAGGGGGCGGTGCAGGGGGTGGTGTTTCAGGGTTTAGGGCAGTACAGTGGTGTTCGGGAATTGTAGGGGGTGGTGCTGGGGCTGGTGTTTCAGGGTTTAGGGCAGTGCAGTGGTGTTCGGGCAGTGTAGGGGGTCGTGCTGGGGCTGGTGTTTCAGGGTTTAGGGCAGTGCAGTGGTGTTCGGGCAGTGTAGGGGGTCGTGCTGGGGCTGGTGTTTCAGGGTTTAGGGCAGTGCAGTGGTGTTCGGGCAGTGTAGGGGTCCTGCTGGGGCTGGTGTTTCAGGGTTTAGGGCAGTGCAGTGGTGTTCGGGCAGTGTAGGGGGTCTTGCTGGGGCTGGTGTTTCAGAGCCTAGGGCAATGCAGTGGTGTTCGGGCAGTGTAGGGGGTCGTGCTGGGGGTGGTGTTTCAGGGTTTAGGGCAGTGCAGTGGTGTTCGGGCAGTGTAGGGAGTCGTGCTGGGGCTAGTGTTTCAGTGTTTAGGGCAGAGCAATGGTGCTCAGGCAGTGTAGGGGTTGTGCTGGGGGTGATGTTTCAGGGTTTATGGCAGTGCAGTGGTGTTAGGGCAGTGTAGGGGGTCATGCTGGGGGTGGTGTTTCAGGGTTTAGGGCAGTGCAGTGGTGTTCCGGCAGTGTAGGGGGTCGTGCAGGGGGTGGTGTTTCAGGGTTTAGTGCAGTGGTGTTCGTGCAGTGTAGGGGGTCGTGCTAGGGTGGGGTTTCAGGGTTTATGGCAGTGCAGTGGTGTTCGGGCAGTGTAGGGTGTCGTGCTGAGGGGTGGTGTTTTAGGGTTTAGGGCAGTGCAGTAGTGTTTGGGCAGTGTAGGGGGTCGTGCAGGGGGTGGTGTTTCAGGGTTTAGGGCAGTGCAGTGGTGTTCGGCCAGTGTAGGTAGTCTTGCTTGGGGTGGTGTTTCAGGGTTTAGGGCAGTGCAGTAGTTTTCGGGCAGTGTAGGCGGTCGTGCTGGGGCTGGTGTTTCAGGGTTTAGGGCAGTGCAGTGGTGTTCGGGAAGTGTACGGGGTTGTGCTGGGGCTGGTGTTTCAGGGTTTAGGGCAGTGCAGTGGTGTGCGGGCAGTGTACGGGGTTGTGCTGGGGCTGGTGTTTCAGGGTTTAGGGCAGTGCAGTGGTGTTCGGGCAGTGTAGGGGGTCGTGCTGGGGGTGGTGTTTCAGGGTTTAGGGCAGTGCAGTGGTGTTCGGGCAGTGTAGGGGGTCGTGCTGGGGCTGGTGTTTCAGGGTTTAGGGCAGTGCAGTGGTGTTCGGGCAGTTTAGGGGGTCGTGCTGGGGCTGGTGTTTCAGGGTTTTGGGCAGATCAGTGGTGTTCGGGCAGTGTAGGGGGTCGTGCTGAGGGTGGTGTTTCAGGGTTTAGAGCAGTGCAGTGGTGTTCGGGCAGTGTAGGGGGTCTTGCTGGGGGTGGTGTTTCAGGATTTAGGGCAGTGCAGTGGTGTTCGGGCAGTGTAGGGGGTCTTGCTGGGGGTGGTGTTTCAGGGTTTAGGGCAGTGGTGTTTGGGCAGTGTAGGGGGTCTTGCTGGGGGTAGTGTTTCAGGGTTTAGGGCGGTGCAGTGGTGTTCGTGCAGTGTAAGGGGTCGTGCTGGGGGTGTTGTTTCAGGGTTTAGGGCAGTGCAGTAGTGTTTGGGCAGTGTAGGATGTTGTGCAGGGGGTGGTGTTTCAGGGTTTAGGGCAGTGCAGTGGTGTTCTGGCAGTGTAGGGGGTCATGCTGGGGGTGGGGTTTCAGGGTTTAGGGCAGTACAGTGGTGTTCGGGCAGTGTAGGGGGTCGTGCAGGGGTGGTGTTTCAGGGTAGTGCAGTGGTGTTCGGGCAGTGTAGGGGGTCGTGCTGGGGCTGGTGTTTCAGGGTTTAGGGCAGTGCAGTGGTGTTCGGGCAGTGTAGGGGGTCTTGCTGGGGGTGATGTTTCAGGGTTTAGGGCAGTGGTGTTCGGGCAGTGTAGGGGGTCTTGCTGGGGGTGATGTTTCAGGGTTTAGGGCAGTGCAGTGGTGTTCGGGCAGTGTAGGGGGTCTTGCTGGGGGTAGTGTTTCAGGGTTTAGGGCAGTGCAGTGGTGTTCGTGCAGTATAGGGGGTCGTGCTGGGGATGGTGTTTCTGGGTTTAGGGCAGTGCAGTAGTGTTCGAGCAGTGTAGGGGGTTGTGCAGGGGGTGGTGTTTCAGGGTTTAGGGCAGTGCAGTGGTGTTCGGGCAGTGTAGGGGGTCATGCACGGGGTGGTGTTTCAGGGTTTAGGGCAGTGCAGTGGTGTTCGGGCAGTGTAGGGTGTTGTGCTGGGGCTGGTGTTTCAGGGTTCAGGGCAGTGCAGTGGTGTTCAGGCAGTGTAGGGGGTCGTGCTGAGGCTGGTGTTTCACGGTTTAGGGCAGTGCAGTGGTGTTCGGGCAGTGTAGGGGGTCGTGCTGGGGCTGGTGTTTCAGGGTTTAGGGCAGTGCAGTGGTGTTCGGGCAGTGTAGGGGGTCTTGCTGGGGGTGATGTTTCAGGGTTTAGGGCAGTGGTGTTCGGGCAGTGTAGGGGGTCTTGCTGGGGGTGATGTTTCAGGGTTTAGGGCAGTGCAGTGGTGTTCGGGCAGTGTAGGGGGTCTTGCTGGGGGTAGTGTTTCAGGGTTTAGGGCAGTGCAGTGGTGTTCGGGCAGTATAGGGGGTCGTGCTGGGGATGGTGTTTCTGGGTTTAGGGCAGTGCAGTAGTGTTCGAGCAGTGTAGGGGGTTGTGCAGGGGGTGGTGTTTCAGGGTTTAGGGCAGTGCAGTGGTGTTCGGGCAGTGTAGGGGGTCGCGCTGGGGGTGGTGTTTCAGGGTTTAGGGCAGTGCAGTGGTGTTCGGGCAGTGTAGGGGGTCATGCACGGGGTGGTGTTTCAGGGTTTAGGGCAGTGCAGTGGTGTTCGGGCAGTGTAGGGTGTTGTGCTGGGGCTGGTGTTTCAGGGTTCAGGGCAGTGCAGTGGTGTTCAGGCAGTGTAGGGGGTCGTGCTGAGGCTGGTGTTTCAGGGTTTAGGGCAGTGCAGTGGTGTTCGGGCAGTGTAGGCGGTCGTGCTGGGGCTGGTGTTTCAGGGTTTAGGGCAGTGCAGTGGTGTTCGGGCAGTGTAGGGGGTCTTGCTGGGGCTGGTGTTTCAGGGTTTAGGGCAGTGCAGTGGTGCTCGGGCAGTGTAGGGGGTCGTGCTGGGGGTGATGTTTCAGGGTTTAGGGTAGTGCAGTGGTGTTCGGGCAGTGTAGGGGGTCGTGCAGGGTCTGGTGTTTCAAGGTTTAGGGCAGTGCAGTGGTGTTCGGGCAGTGTAGGGGGTCATGCTGGGGGTAGTGTTTCAGGGTTTAGGGCAGTGCAGTAGTGTTCGGGCAGTGTAGGGGGTCGTGCTTGGGGTGGTGTTTCAGGGTTTAGGTCAGTGGTGTTCGGGCAGTGTAGGGGGTCTTGCTGGGGGTGATGTTTCAGGGTTTAGGGAAGTGCAGTGGTGTTCGGGCAGTGTAGGGGGTCTTGCTGGGGGTAGTGTTTCAGGCTTTAGGGCAGTGCAGTGGTGTTCGGGCAGTGTAGGGGGTCATGCTGGGGGTGGTGTTTCAGGGTTTAGGGCAGTGCAGTGGTGTTCGGGCAGTTTAGGGGGTCATGCTGGGGGTAGTGTTTTAGGGTTTAGGGTAGTGCAGTGGTGCTTGTGTAGAGTAGGGGTCATGCTGGGGGTAGTGTTTTAGGGTTTAGGGTAGTGCAGTGGTGTTTGTGTAGTGTAGGGGGTCATGTTTTAGGGTAGTGCAGTGGTGTCTGGGTAGTGTAGGGGGTCGTGCTGGTGGTAGTGTTTTAGGATTTAGGTTAGTGCAGTGGTGTTTGGGTAGTGTAGGGGGTCGTGCTGGGGGTAGTGTTTTAGGGTTTAGGATAGTGCAGTGGTGCTTGTGTAGTGTAGGGGGTCGTGCTGGGGGTAGTGTTTTAGGGTTTAAGGTAGTGCAGTGGTGTTTTTGTAGTGTAGGGGGGTCATGTTTTAAGATGCAATGCTCCAATACCTGACCAGTCTGCACTACATAAAACTGCAAAAAACTCAAAATAAAAAGTGTTTTGCACACTTTTGTCATTGGGCTATATGTGGGCTACATCTGGGTAATATTTGTGCTACATTTGGGCTCTTTTTTCACTGGTGGCCATCTTGGAAGACTTCTTTGTTATGAAGTTTCCTAATTTCTTCATTTACTGCAGTCTTCTCAGTAGGAAATGCTTTCAGTTTTTTACTTTGATTCCATCAAGAAGGCATTCAGATGTGTCTCACATCTGCCATAAATTCAGAATGTTAGCACTCTAGTTACTCATTAGATCACTGGAGTAAATCTACTGCTCACCAGGGAGTTAACTGGTAGTCTGCTGCTGGTATTGAAAGTGATTGTTTCAGTCTGCATGCCAGAAGTTTCTAATGAAATAGAAGAGGATATGAGATCTCACTTAAAACATGCCCTAATTTTTCTTTCTGCAGCACTAACCATAATTTCTATTTCAAAAAGAACCCCTCATGTTGTTCCTTTTTAAATTAAATGTTTTAAGTGTTACCGGTTTATTCCAATCAAGATGGCTTCAGGTGTGCCATACTTTTGTCATAAGTAAGGCTGTTAGCGCTCTAGTTGTTCTTTAGAACACTCTGGGAAGCTGCAGTAGAACACAAAGGCATCAACTGGCAGGCTGCTCCTGTTGAAATATAACAGGAAGATATTTGAGATCACACTTGAAATATGTCCTAATTTTTCTTTCTACAGCACTAACCATAATTTCTATGACAAAATGAACCCCCTCATTTTGTTCCTTTTTAAATTAAATGTTTTAAGTGTTACCAGTTTATTCCAATCAAGATGGCTTCAGGTGTGCCATACTTTTGTCATAAGTAAGGCTGTTAGCACTCTAGTTGTTCTTTAGAACACTCTGGGAAGCTGCAGTAGAACACAAAGGCATCAACTGGCAGGCTGCTCCTGTTGAAATATAACAGGAAGATATTTGAGATCACACTTGAAACATGTCCTAATTTTTCTTTCTACAGCACTAACCATAATTTCTATGACAAAATGAAGCCCATCATTTTGTTCCTTTTTAAATTAAATTGTTTAAGTGTTACCAGTTTATTCCAATCAAGATGGCTTCAGGTGTGCCATACTTTTGTCATAAGTAAGGCTGTTAGCACTCTAGTTGTTCTTTAGAACACTCTGGGAAGCTGCAGTAGAACACAAAGGAATCAACTGACAGTCTCTGCCCTTGTTGGATGTACATGTTTTACTGAGAATGTCAGACTTCATTCTCACATGAGTGAGAAAGATAATGTGAATTTACAGAAAATATGCTCTCATTTTAGCTTCTGGAGCACCTTCCAAACCTCCATGGGACAAGCATGAGAAAATAGTGATCTCTCAAACATGATTCATGATATCCCAGCAGAAGGTTTTTCACATGGTAAAATCACCTTAGAATACACCACAATTCCTAAAATTAGTATGGTACCATCAACAAATAAATTCTAATGTAACTAAAGCCTGTTATCACCCTTTATAGTTCTCCTTTTGGTGACCCTCAAAATCTTCTATTCACTACAATGCATTTCAATGAGGTACTATCATTTATATTGGTCCCAAGATGGCTGCCAGCAATTCCAGGATGAAGTGCTGACAGCCAATCAGATCTCACGATGACATGTGTGGTTAGGCTCCGCCCAGATATATATGTGACTTTACTTTTGATTTTCTCAGGAACTACTGAACGGATTTACACCATTTAAGCAAAAGGCACGACACTGAACCAAGGGCTACCTCTTTGCCAAATTTGGTGTAATTCCGTTCAGCAGTTCGGGCTGTAGCTGCGACTAAAGGTTCCTATGGAAAAATGAATGGGGAAAACGCGTTTTGGGACCCCCTTTTTCTCGGCCCCCGCTTGACGTATCACCCCGAGACTTTCAGGATAGGAGCGGACCGGAGCGCCCCAACAAGTTGGAAACTTTCGCGAAGATTCGTCAACCGGCGCCAACGTTATTTCAAATAGAATGTCGCGGATTTCCTATGGATAATAGGTTTTAACTATAACTATCTACTGGCGACCGCCAGTAGATAATATATATATATATACACACAATGCTTGGTTATTTTCATTTGACGTCTGGGAAAGTGCAGTAATACATTTATTTTATCTTCCTCTTAAAAGTGCTGCATTAATAAAGGCATTTGCTTAATTTGGAAAGTGCATTGATAAATTAATTTGCCTCATTTTGAGAATGCTGAGTTCCTTTTTCTAAGTGTGTCCTATTGTTTCAAGTGTGAAGCAACACAAATGGGCTTGTAAATAAGTCAAGAGATGCCTCTGATCGCAGTAGTCAAATATGCTCTACTTTTAGAAAGTTTCATACTGGGCGAACAGTCTCATAGGAGATGACCCGGGTAGGTCCCCGCAGAGCAGGGGACTTGGGCGCCATTGGCAGCGATCCACCCTGCCATGAGTGAAGTCAGCCACCTGCTCAGGAAGCACGAAACAACTACATGACCACTACTGCTAAATGCCTAACTGCCTGAAGCCCAGCCTCTCCAGGCACACCTGAAAGAGACTCCGGTGGGTCCAACTGAGCCTCCACCAGTACCGTCAAGCCAGACAAAGATTAGCCCTCATGGACACCTAGAAAGGCAGATGACTTGAGGTATCACCTTCCTCCCCTCTCACATGCATTGCAGTCACCTGGGGAGTGCGCCCTTCCTGCTCAGCTGCCCCCCCCCGCCCGCCCCATACTGTCGGCCACCGAGCTATGTCATTCCAACAGCGTTTCCAGACTACCATGCACAGTAAGCTGAGTTAACCCATAGGTTTTTACCTTAATGGTATTGGGAGTTTTTGGAACGGACTGGTCCCACCTCCCCATCCCAGGCTTGGGAGTTTTGTTTGGGAGTTCACTGTTTCAAATCTGCTACTGTGGGATCATGAGAATGGTAGGGAAGTGCTGAGGGGATGGTTGATAGCCGGTTGATGGTACACTCGTGGGCACACGTTGGAGGGCTCGCTCTTTAACTCCCTTCCAACCACCACACAATAGTGCACAACACTGACCCCAGGGTGCGGCGGTTGTTCCTATTCTAACCTGAAACTTTTGAAGCCTCCCCATGTTACCCACGCAACACAATATGTGCACCTATCTAGGCGAAGGGCCATTTATATTTCCGTTCTACAGGAGACGCATGTTGCTGCGGGGGAAACTCCCTAAAATTCGCCATCGGCGGAGAGGCCAGCTGTTTAGCACTGCATACTCTGCCTTCGCCCGTGAAGTGCTGATCTGGATCAAACCCGGCATCCCATTCCATTTAACTTGTCACTCCACAGATCTGGAGGGGCGATTCTTCTTCCTCCTAGGCCACTTGGGCGGAGTGGAAGTCTCTTAGGCAGCATTTGTGCCCCAAATGTAGGCCAAGGGGATTTTTACGATTCCCTTTGCAACTAAACTAGCCTGCTATCCCGGACTTCTCCCTCCCACCCCCAAAAAAAACTAGAATGGCCAGAGCTCCCGGAACCTGGCATGCAAGAGCATTGGGCTTTATCGGGCTTATGCACCATTAAAATGCAGCAGTAGTTGAATATTCTTTTTACCCCCCATTCATAATGCACAATTACGCCTGGATAAAATATACTGCAGTGATTCCCTACTTTCCCAGATTTCTGGCACTGAATACTTGGAACGGACATATTCCGACCACAATCCTCTAATTGTGCAGGTCACTTGGGGACGCCAGAGACTACCGATTACCACCTGGAAATTCCAACATACAGCGATACAATAGAAACCCATATTGACTGCTACTTTGGGGAAAACAAGGGAACCGAGGAGATACCCACCAATGAATGCAATGCTTTCAAACTAGTCATACGTGGAACATGCCTTCACACCACATATGGTATCAGATCAACTCTAGGGACTAAGCTAATGACAACAGAGGCTGACTTACAACTCTTAGACCAAGTGACCCCTAAGAAGGCTAGCGATAGTGCCTGCAAGTGGCCTTGTGGCATGCCAAGCTTTCCCATCAATCTTGATGCCATGACTACAAAGCGTAGTTGATCACCCGTCATGTGGAAGGGGACAAGCCGGTAGGTTCCCCCCCTGACTCATCTGCTCTGAGCTAAGGGGAACCCCAATCATATCAATTAGAGGGGCAAATGGTCACTCCACCCTCACTCAACTGGGGATCAACAGTGCTGTCCATGACTATTATGGCTGCCTTTATGCCAACCCTATTAATTCCCCAGCAGATGCTTTTGAGAGCTACATAGGCACAACTGGGCTAACAACTGAGCAGACCACAGATATGAGAACCCCATCATCCTGCGAGACATTCAGGTGGCCATAACATCCCTTACCATGGGCAAAACCCAAGGCACAGATGGACTGCCCACTAAATTTTATAAGGCATACTCATCGGGGCTTGCCCCCAGACTGTAGGCCTTGTACACAGTGTACAAATTGGGACGCTTACTAGTCTCCCTGCAAGAAGCCCTAATTTTCTCTCTCTCTAAACTTAACCAGCAGGCAAGTGAACCAGAGAACTATCAGCCTCTTTCAATCTTGAACGTTGATAATAAGGTTATCAGCAAAATCATCGCTAACCGTATATTAGAAGTGCTTCTGGGACTGGTCTGCCTGGACCAAAGCAGCTTCATCTCGGGCCAGTTCGGGCTGGACTGTTCCCATGAGGCACAGGGTCAGACTGATTTGCATATGGCCATGTCTGAACTGGGGTGGTGGAGTGAGCTAAAGAATGATGATGGATTAAACCCAGATCAGTTGACTGGGGGTGAGTGTTTGATTGGCTCAAACGTTCCGTCCATCATCCCCTTTTGTATCGCTTCATCTCGGGCCACAGCACATCCCCAATATTCAGCGTTTTCTTTTTTTTACATTTGGAGTTCCAAATTGGATAACTCCACCAGACCCATCATATTGTCCATTGACCTATGCAAACCCTTGGACACCCTCAATTGGGCTTATTTGTTTGCAGTATTGGAAGAGATGATCCGCCTCGATTTAATCATTAGGTGGACCCAGATCTTATGTATAGATGCTAGAGATAAACTGGATCTGTATTCTCAGAACAAATTCCCATCTGCAGAGGAGAAGGGATGCCCATTAAACTCCCTGTTATTTGCCCAGGGTATGAATCTGCTAGTGTCCAGATTCAGAACAGAGGGGCACTGCCTTGGGTACTGCAACAGGGGAAAACACCACACAAATGCCTTGTATGCAGACAGTGTCTTTTTTTTATCTACCTAGATAACCCAGCCCAGGGCTTACCATGTGCACAAGCACTTCTGGATATGTTTGGGAAGTTTTAAGGGCTTCAGGTCAATTGGACGAAGTCCTACGCATTCCTGGTCCAACCGGGCATTGGGAGGTTCCAGCAGGAGTTGGGCAGCTCTGTTAGAAGCCTTCCTCCTTTAAATACTTCTACATCAGGAGGTTCCCACAGGATCTCAAAGTTGGACAACTCCGTTGGCAGCCCTCCTCCTTTAAGTACTTGGGCATTTAGGTCCTTCATGACCCACAGGACGTCATTGAGGCGAATATCCGGAAAGCAGTGCGGTCGCTCAGGGGCAGCAAGGAATTCAGGAAGAGATTATCATTGGGGGTGATGAGAAGAATTGCTGTCAGGAAGATGATCCTCCCCAAACTGCTCTACTATCTCAATTTCCACTGCAGAATTCCCCCCAAACATTTGCAAGAGCTTAACTCCTTTGTGGCTTTACTGATCTGGAACAATAGGAGACGTAGAGTCCTGTTGTTGACCCTTCAGCTCTCCACACTCAGGGAATCTGGAGGTTCCGAACTTCGTACCGCATGGCCACCCAATTACAATGGGTGGCTCATAGCTGGCCACTGAACTGCCGGAGGAGTCCAAATGGGCATGCCTGAGCAAGCACTTGGAGGATTTACTCTGGCTTCTCTGCACACAAATCTATAGATCGCAGAATGACCTTCTAGTCCTTATAGCAGCTATGCAGTGGAGCTTGGGCGACAGCTGTTCAGGTCTCAATCCCTACCAGAAATGCTCTCCAAAGATACCCCTGCAAGCACTACTACGAGGCCCAGCATACAGGGTCGCAAATTGGGGAAACTATGGCCTAGTGACCGCAGGGGACCTATACGACAGTGAACACCTAATGTCCTATGAGGAAATAATGAACGCTTATGGACCCGGAACTCCAGCCTCTTTTTAGCATATGGCACTTTCATGGGCACCATTCATGATCTATAGAGTTCCCCCAACAGTGCACCATTCGTTATGGTATTCACATTGGGATCTGGGCAGAAAGCTGTTACCCTTCTGTGTAGAGCACTGCATGAGGACCTCCAGACAGTGAGGGTTAAATAGACCCAGGATATAGGTCCGAATATCACTGACAAGGATTGGGTCTCTGCATTAGAATACCCTGCTCAATTCTCCAGGAACCAGAGACTCCACCTGCATCAATTTAACTTCTTAAACAGAGCCTATCTCACCCCACAGATACTAGGACTAATTAACCACCAGACTATTCCAGCATTGCCCATGATTATCAGAATAGGTAAAGTGAACCGAAGATAATGGATCTTAACCTTTAAAGGCAAAAAGTGACTATAAAAAGTCAAGCACTATGGAAAAACAACAGTTTGCTGTGGACTGAGACCTAATAGCAATTTCAGGCCAACCGCGATTAAGTGGAGGTCAGATATACCAAATGGGCTGTGCTGGACAAAATATTTTACCTTCAGATTTAGTCTCTAAAGCTGCTTCTGGTCAGTCCTGCAGGCTTCTGGACAAAAGGTCTCTCTCCAGCCAGGTGCCCTGCAGGGTCTAGTTCTCTTTAGTTAGCTGGGCCTTCATGGAGTCAGCAGTCCTGATTATTGTGTCCCTGAAGCAGATAAACAGAAGGCCAACCACCTGATTCTTGGAGCGCAGTTTCAGTCCTGGGGTGCCACCAGGGCATCTTGAGTCTCTGTGTGAGGCTTCTTCCTGCAGGAGTCAGAATTTTTCTTCCAGCATGGTTGCCTTTTTCAGATGGAGTCCTCCCAGATCCAGGGTTGTTCTGAGGAGGTGATGTGCCAGATTTATCCTGTTTCTAACAATTTGTTGGCAGTCCCTCCACCTCCTTCCTTTTGTAGCACTTCACCTTTGGTTTACTGTAAAATTACCCAGGAGCACCTGTTTCAAGATGGCAGGACCCAGCTTACACTAGGCAGGTCTGTCTTCAGATTCTTGGCTACTGTCACTGTCTGACAGTCAACACTGGTTTTCCCCTGCTCCTTCCGGCTGGATTCTGTCTAGGAGGGTCTGAGGATAAATAGAAGCCCTCTTTGGCAGATCCAAATCAAATGGTGGTAGAACTAGAGGTGCCCTTTCTTTTGCCAACTGTTCCTGTCCACTCCCAGATGGCTAATCACTGCTACTTGGTCAATAGTTAACATCCATTGGCCCTTCCTGGGCACAGAGGCAAGCCATTCTCTTCTGAGTCAGTCATCAACTCCAATCCAAGAATGTGTATTCCAGCTCTTAAGGTGTGATGAATGACATAACTGGTTTTAAGCCTGTTCTGGCTCAGGTAGCCTAAATAACATTTGAATCAAGATACTTTTCTGTTTAAGTTATCAAAAATCTGATTACACCCGTAAACCAGATTTTAAAAACTAATGTCAGTAACATTGCAGCCAGGATCAAGGTGCAAAGCAAATAGTATGAGAGGGGCCCTATTGACCAAAGGGACAGGGCTCTGTATTAGATTATCAAATCTGCAAATGTTCCCTTAGGAAACGGTTATTCCTAGACCACAAGTACTCACGTGTCACACTTACCACACACTTCACTTGCCACTACTTGATCACATATACATACCTATGGCCCCACCAACAGGAGTATATAATGCCACAAGATCATAAATCATATCTAAAAAATATATTTAATAAAAACAGACGTATTATTAAAAACCAGTCCCAATATCAGTCTATCAAAAATACATGAACACAATTAATGACTAATATAAAAGTTGATACACCACAATCCAAATGTGTTTTCCACCTTAAAGAAAGGGAAAGAAGAGAGAGAGAGAAAACACACAAGACAATACACTTTGTCATCAATTCATTAGCTTATTTGTGTGACTAGTCAGTACAGCCACGATTCATATCTTTCGTCTATTGTGCCTGTATGTTCTTCAAATTTAGCTCTAAAAATGCGTCTAAGCATTTCAGTGGTATTTAACCAATTGCAACTGCCTTCTTCAGGACAATATTTTTTGCTCTCTAGGTAATATGAAAATATTTATTCGAAATCGTAGACCTTCTCAAAGCTGGATATGTCTTAAAAGCCAAAGTGGAAGCCTTCCAACCTTGTGCTTCTAGGACCCGTACCAGCACTCCACCTGCGGAGCCGGCGTCAGAGCCCGCCCCATGTTACCCCGAGTTTTCCAGCGCCAAGGCGATGCCTGCCTAGTTGCAAGAATTTTACACCACCATGCATGCCATCTTCTGGGCCTCACTTTCTCTGGCACGCCTTCGGGCCCCATGGAGCAGAGAGGTATCCCAGTGGGTTCGCCCTTGATGCCACCTGGGTCCTCAGGATCCATTCATGGATCTGGAAAGACGCCGCCAGGGTATCAACACCTACCCCAGCTCCGTTCTATCTGGCAACTGCCAGGAAGCCTTTGGCACCGCTTGACAACAAGCCCATTGTCATTCCTGATGTTGACCCGGCGCCGCTCAACACCAGGCCTGGCACCACCCTGTCCTTGTCAACTGGACTTTCCTCTGCTTTAATCACTTTATGACCTGACAGGAGTGATGAGGATGTGGTGTACGGTCCTTTGGAGGAGGACCCTGCATATGACAACTGGTATGAGGATCTGGGTGATGCCAGAGGCCTTAACCTCACCAGACACTGCCTTGAGATTTCCAACAGGTGAGGCCTCAGAGGAAGGCATGTAATTTGCCACAGTGATGTGCAGGACTGCGTAGGTCCTTGAACTTCAGCTTTCTGCTGTCAAGATCAAGTCAAATATCTTGACCAAGGAACTTCCAGTAGGAGCATGCACCCCAGAACCAATGCTACCCTAGAACCATTGTTGTCCTTTAATGAAGCCCTAATGGACACCCTTCTGGGGGCCTGGGCTAAACCCTGCACAAGGGCTCCTGTGCACCTCATGATTGCCCGACTGCATTGTTCTGCCCCAGGGGACCCAGCCTTCCTTCCCCACCCTCCCTGCCCAGAGAGCCTGGTGGTCCAGACCTACACTGCCAAAATCAACCAAAGCGCGTTCTCTACCACTCCACCGGATAGGGAATTTAAGAGGCTGGATACATTTGGGAAGCGCATCTTTCATTCCACCAGCCTTCTATTGCGGTCGGTGAACACTGCATGCCTCTTGGAACCTTATTCCTATGCATTGTGTGATTCAGTTGTGCAGCTGCTTCCCATGGGGGAAAGGATGTGGCCTAATGGATAGAGCGGTCGACCTCAAAGCTGGGGAACCGGGTTAGAGTCTATGCAGGGACGCTCAACATCCTGTGATTCTGGGCAGATCACTTAATCTCCCCGTGCCTAACAAAATGAATGTGACCTGTAACCCAACTGGTGCTCATGTAAAGTGCTCTGTTACCTTCCAGTCGATTTTGCGATATATTGAAAGAAAACTCCATTCTCACTGAGGATGTGTAATGCCATCTTCAACCAGGCCTTACTGGACAGCAGGGATGCAGCTAAGTTCGCTATACGGTGTGGACTGGACACCACGGATCCCCTTAGTAAGGCCATGGCCTCTACAGCAGTGCATCGCCGCCACACTTGGTTACGGTCCACTGGGTTCTCAGGAAGGATGTTCAGTCATCAGTGATTGACATGCCTTTAGATGGGTTCCATATAATCAACAAGGGAGATTTAAGACGAAAAGACCCAAGCACGGCCTCCTAATTACAACATACTACTACACAAGGTACTTGAGTACTGGAAGAGGTATATGCAAATCATATCCTGTATGGAGATATAGGCCGGTTTTGACCTAAAGGATCATCTTGAGATTTGAGAGGTCGCTTCACCTATAACTTATCATGACATGCTTCTTTATAGGGGACCTCCCACACTGGAGTAGGATGGTACCACTCCAGTGGACTCAATAAAAAAAAAAAATAGGAGTTCTTAGATATTTTTTCTACAGGACAGATCCAAAGGTTCAGATCATGTGTTAAAAATACCTAGGGGTATACCCAAAGTAAATGTCATTAATTTAATCCATATCGGGAGTACCCATTAATAAACTGTGGTATAAAGGTAGAAATTAATGTTTCACCGGACCACTTCAAGATACCAACATGTTTCGAACTAACAAAGTGCCAAAATTGGTCAAAGGTTGTCTTCAGGGCCAAAGAACTCCCTACTCATTCAATGCATGGCCTCCATGCAGAAAATGGAGGCCAAGGTTCTCATACCTATCCGTTCTCATTCAGTACATAATCCCAATTTAGGGATAAATTCAGGCTTAATGGTTCAGAATAGAGGGCATCTCCTTTGTAGTCACATTTTCGTCAAGAAATAGATACTGATCTTTACACCTAGAGTACCTCCATCCTGATGTATACTCATGGATGGGTCCCGCCTGTTTGGTGAGAAGGCCAATGCGGCACTTGAGCATTTTCACAAGAGCAGGGTCACCACCCAATCTTTGGGCCTCTCTTTTGACCCGGCCGCAACAGTAGTCCTTGCATCTCTACCACGGTTGGGGCATTTTCAGGCGTCTACACTACCGGCCCTACCTGCTTTACCAGCCGATCCAGTTCTTTTGGGGATGGGGCCGCAGAGTTCAAAGAGGACACTCGAACCATGTCCAGCAGGCCGCCCAGTCCCCCATTTCTCTGGCTGCCGCTGCTTCAAAGCCAACGGTCCAGCATCACCTCAGACCAGTGGATGCTCCAGATAGTGCAGAAAAGGTATGCCCTATAAAATTCTGGACATCCCCTCCCCCCCCCCCCCCACTGCCACCCACCCAAGAACGGCTGACAGAGGACCATCTCATTTTAATCTGCCAGGAACTGCAGGCCCTCTTGGCCAAGGGGGCTGAGAGGGTACCTGTGCCAGAGAGAGGATGTGGTTATTTCCGCTACTTTCTGCTATCGAAGGACGGAGGCATCCTTCTCATGTTAGACCCGCACCCTCTCAATTACTTCCTCCAGAAAGAGAGTGGTTCAAAATGCTCACGTTGGCACAGAGAGGCTCACCTCCAGACTACAGCAGTTCTCCTGCATTCAGTGGAGTTTTCCATCAACATGCCCAAGTCGCACCTGACTCCCTCTCAGATGCTCCCTTTCATCTGAGCCATTCTGGATACAGTGCAGTTTTGGGCTTATCCTCCGGAGCAGCAAGTCCAAGATATTCAGGCTAGGATACCAATGTGTCAGCCTCTATACCAGATTTCCTTGAGGCTGTTGGACCTCATGGCCGCCTTCATCCTGTTGGTGAAACATGCCCGTAGGTATATGCAGGCTCTGCAGTGGGACTTGAAGTCCCAGTGGGTGCAGCATCCGGGAACTCTTTCCAACCTGGTTCAAATATCGGAGAGCTCTGCAAAAGACCTGCAGTGGTGGCTAATAAACCAAGATTGTATCAGTGGCAGATAACACAGTAGTGACAGAGGAGCTGCTTCTGGGCTGGGGCAGACATCTGGGAGAGGTGGAGATCCGAGTCCTCTGGTCTCAGGCAGACTCCCAGCTCCACATCAACTTGCTATAGCAGAGAGCAATACGTCTGGCACTGAAAGCCTTCCTACCGTCCATTAAAGGGATACTGGATCAGGTGTTCACAAACACCACCACCGCCATGTGGTATTGTAACAAGCAGGGTAGGGTCGTGAACCCTATGCCAGGAGGCTCTGCGCCTCTGAACTGGCTGATGCCTCAGGACATTTTCCTGGTTGTTCAGCACCTGGCAGGCTCTTATCAGGGCAGATGAGCTCAGCCAGAGGTGCCTGGCTAACCACAAATGGAGTCTGCATCCGGAAGTGGCACACTTTTTCTTGAGTGGACCGTGCCTTGGATGGATTTCTTTGCCACTGCAGAGAACGTGCAATGTCATCAATTTCTAAGGTGGCTTTCACTGAGATGCATTTTGTCATGAGTGGAGTTCAGGACTCCTGGACACCATTCTGCCGATACCACTACGACCTGCGTTCTCAAGAAGATTCATAATGACCTGGCACAAAGCCATCCTAGTGGTCCCTGATGGGCTCAGAGTGTGGTATCCAGATTTTCTGAGCCTAAGCATTGCTTCTCCAATAAGGCTACCCCTTTGGGAGGACCTCCTGTCGCAGCAACAGGGCAGGGTGATGCACCTGAACCTGTGTTCCCTTCAACTTCATGCGTGGAGATTGTGAGGCGACAGCTGACCGTGTTTGATCTCCCTCCTGAAGTTTGTGATGTCATTTTGGCTGCCAGGCATCTTTCTACTAAATCTATCTACACCTGACGTAGGGAGAAGTTTGTGGCGTGGTGTTGTACATGCCAAGCAGAACCCCTTTCTGCACATGAGATGCTTTATTTGTTCATTCCCTTGCCTGACAAGGCCTTGCCCATGGCACTGTCAAAGGTTATTTTTCAGCCATTTTGGTCTTCCTCTGTCTGCAGGATTAACCTTCCCCTTTTAAGTCACTGGTTGTGACTAGGTTCCTTAAAGGTTTGCAACATCTTTCCTCCTGCCCCATTTGTCATGCCCCAATTGGATCTGAAGCTTGTGCTTACATTTCTACTATGTACTCCCTTCGAGCTGCTCCTTCTTGCCATTTTACCATCAAGACAGCCATTCTGGTGGCCCTTACATCAGCCAGGAGGGTAAGCAAGCTTTAAGCTCTTTCGGTGAACCCACCATACACTCTGTTTTTTCAGGACAAGCTGGTTCTCAGAACCCCGGCCTCTTTCCTTTCGAAAGTGGTTACCACCTTCCAAGTTGGCCACAGCATTACTCTACCTGCTTTCTCTGCCCGCCTCACCCTTCCAAAGAAGAGACTTCACCGGCTAGATCCTAAACAAGCTTGATCCTTTTATATCGATCGCACAAGAACCTATAGGGTAGACAATCAGCTTTTATTGTGTATCAAAATATACTACGCACTGGCAAAGAAACAATCGCTCGAAGGGCTTTGTGTCCATTCCACCCGTGGCAACGCCGCCACCACTGGGTTAGTGCGCAGGGTCCCAGTCCTGGACATCTGTGAGACAGTCACGTGGACTACTTTGCACACATTTCCCAAACACTACTAACTTTACTGCCAGGTCTGGCGTGGCGGGCATTTTGCCCATTTGGTCCTCCAGGACTTTTTGGTCTAGACAGTTTGCAGTCCCACCTCCTGAGAGGTATTGCTAGGGTATCTATTCTAAGGTGAGTAAGCTGTGGTTAGAAGTCTCTATCAGATGAACAAGTTACTTACCTTCAATAACGCCTTATCTGGTAGAGATTCTATTTAATCACAGATTCCTCACTAACTCCCCACTCTACTAACTGGGATCTTCCCCAAAAGATTCTACTAGAATCTGCACACTGGTACATTGGTTTTAACGTGGCTCAGAGTTTGTAGCGCAGAAACAGTCACAAAACAAACTGATATCAGCGCACCGGGGGCGCTTATGAAGGTACTGCGACACCACTTCCGACGCGGATGGATTCGACGCAAAGCCGACCAATGCCACCTACTGGCGTGCAGAGGTACTGCTCAAGATTTTTCACATCTAGTCTGATGCCTGGGGGCTATTCTAAGGTGAGGAATGTGCGGTTAGATAGAGTCTCTACTAGATAAGGTGTTACTGAAGGTAAGTAACTTGTTTACAACCTAATACATGCTTAATGGCTAAATATTGCCTAAATTCCATTTTTACGAATTACCCAATTACATCCAAATAATCACTCATTTATTAGAAAGTGCTAGAAACATTTTTCACAAACCTTTTTCTTAAAAAAAAAAAAGAAGAAAAAAAAGCTAGGCAATATTAGCAGATAGGCTGCCTTAGGTACAATCTGATAAAGTAGCATTGTGTCTTTAAGGAATCATCCTTCCCTAGTGTCCCAACAAGCCCCACAGGTGACAGTTATGTCAGTTCATTTTTACAGTAAAATGAGGATCCTGGGCAGAAGACATTTGATGTTGATTCATTTGGGGAAGAGGGAGGGTTACCTATGACTTGGATGAGGATTTCCCTGGAGAACTAATATTACAGGTAACTTTTCCTTCTCCTCCATGGGAACTTCATCAATATTTATAAGCTCAGAATAGAATAGTAAACCCATACCACATAGACAAGGCATTGGAGCAAATGAAACAAATACATCACCTAATGGATTCCGAAGGGAAGCCTGTCCTACCTGAGCATTTGCTGCCCTGGCGTCTGAATCAAAATATTGCCTTGTAAATGCATGTACAGACCGCCAATTGGTGGCTTTACATATCTTCAAGTTTGGCACATTCATCAAAAGAGCTGCAGTTACAGCATTACTCCTAATAGAATTGGTTTTAGGTCTACCGGACATACATTTTTTGCCATTTGGTAGCACAGTAAGATACAAGAAAACTATCCCCCTGGAGATGGATTATTTCATAGTGGCCAACCCTATTCTAACAACACTTTAGTTTACATATAAATATCCAGACTGCCAAATATCCATTTTTTCTTTCCAAACAGAATTTCAACAGTTTATTCACGTCAAGAATTTGAATGTCTCCTTCTGTGAGGGAAAACGTATTTGGAAAGACAGTTGGAAAAGAAATGGTCTTATTGACATGGAAACCCAATACCACCTTAGGTCGGAAACTCGGATAAGTTCTTATGCACCCTTTGTTCTTATGGAACACTGTTTAGGGTTTGACTGCATAATGCCTGAATCTCAATGACTATGAGCTAAAGTTACAGGTACCTGAAAAGCAACCTTACAAGTCAGATGTGGTAGAGATGCTTTATGTTTAGGCTGAAAAGATGTACCCATGAGTTCAGAATGGGTGAGGTTTAGCTCCCATGGTGGAGACAGAGACTTAGTAAGGGAGAAATCATTCTCACGCTCTCTACAAGTATCCTGAAGAAATGTTTGTGAAGGAGATTTCATAAAGGAATCAATTACTGCAAGGTAAACCTTAGTTGATGAAAAGTGGAAGCCACATCTTGCTAAATGCAGACATTACAGGAATACCACTCCTTGATAGATATGTGGAAGGGTCAAGGTTGTTTTAGATGCACAAGGTACAGAACCTCCTCTATTTGAAAACATATGATGTTCTGGTAGGACAGTTTGCCTCTTCAGAATGTCCATACAGTCCTGCGACTAGTTCAACAGCCAGGCTGCTAAGTTAAACAATGGAAGGTTTGGATGCAAAATCTGAACCCCGAACACCTGTAAAAGATATCCAGCATGCACGGTAGCCTCCAGTGTGGATGTTTTGACAGGTGTAGGTCTGTAAACCACCCTAGTCGGGCCACTCCACAGCTATAAGGACCATTCTGGCTTCGCCAATGTCAGGATCAATGGGAGCAGGGGAAATGTGTAAAGAAACCTTTCTGACCAGTCTATTCAAAGGGCATTCTCATTCAACCCTGTTGATAGTACTCAGAGACTTAGTCTCGACATTTCTTGTCTCCTGTGTCTGCGAATTGGACTGAGGAAAGCTCCAATCCTGAAAACCACTTGCAGAACTACGTTGTTGATATAATTACCTGAAGATGGCCCAAGTGAGTACCCCATCACAGAAGGGCCTGTGATGATTGTGTTGGGATTTCCAGATAAAAAGCAATGCCCTTTAACAGATTTTGAGATCAGCACCAAAGGAATGATTTAATCGCAGATTTGGATATAATGATTTTGCCTTTTCAGCTGCTGTTCAGAATTGACACCATTGCTTGATCATTTAGGCATAACTGAAGAGTTCTCATATGTAGTCTGGCATGACTAGGCAGAAAAATATAAGACGCCACAGATCTAATCTGGCATGTTGTTGAATGAGTTCTTAGAAGATTGTGCCATTTCAGACAGAAGGATGACAGTCTATTTTTCAAATGGTTAATACTCCAGTGGCCACAATTACGCTCCAATAGTGGACTGATTGAGCTGGAACACAAGTTCACTTCTTGTTGACAGGCAGACCCATAAGACAGTTGATAAAGCCATACTCAAATGATTTGGGACTTTGTCTGATATTGCAATCTTGACTAACCAATCATCTAGACCAGGATAGGTGAAGATCTTCCATTTTCTGAGATATGCAGTCACCACCGCCATACTTTTGGAAAACATTCTTAGAGCAGACTTCAGTCCGAATGGAATGACTTTGGACTACAAATGATCTTGCCCACAATAAATTGCAAGAATTTACGTTTCTTTGCAATTGGAATGTGAAAGTAGGCATCCTGAAGGTATATGGTGCACATCTAGAGCCCTTGAGGTAACTGTGGATAAATCTGATGCAAGGCCAGCATCCTGAATTCTTCTTTCATTGTCCATTTATTGGATGTTCTGAGATAATGAATGGGTCTGTGGTCCCTTATTGCATACTGGAAATTAACAGGAATATATCCCAGTTCCTTTTTTAGGAGAGACCTTATTCACTGCCCGTTTCTCCATCCAGGTGTAAGCTTTCTTTTTGAGCTCCTATCGATGATAGAGTTGATTGTTCTCAAAGTTAACATTAAGTGGAGACTTGAATCTATTAAAATACCCATTCTGTACCATATTCAGAACCTCTCTCTCTTGTTATTCCTTCCTAATCTTACAGATCGTTTAAGATTATCATCCCCCCAACAGTAACTAACAGAGGGGTGGGGTGGGGAAAGGAGTCCCTGCTTTGGTGGCAGTTTCCCAGCAGCTGGCTGATGTCCTCCTCCTCAAGATTAACATGCCCTCATGGGAACCTACTCAGAACTGCTGAAAGGAATGTAAAAAGGACTAAATCATAACTTCCAGTAAAGCACTGACACTAGCTGTACTCATCCCAGTGGCAGCAGTCCCATACTCCTTCCTTCCTACAGAACGAAGGCACCTGCTCTTTATATCTGGTGAGATGTTAGAAGACTGAAGTAGAGTGAAACTTCTATGGCTGCAGACATCACCGAATACATTGGAGGCTGTGCTCGCAAGAAAAGAGCGTCCTGGTCTGGTGTTTTTTGGTACTGCTTCAACAGCCTTGCTAGTACAGATTTGCTGAGGCAGGTGTCAAGATTAATTGCTGACACAAACAAGCAGAGGTCTTGAGGAAGAACAATGGTGCAGTCTCAGATATCACTGACATGGGTGTACAAGTAGAAACAGGAATATTTAATATAGAAGCCCCCCCAAACACCAGTGACTCATGAAATGTTGAAGCGTCATTAGGAGAGATCCATGAAGATTGTGAATCCGCAAGGGGAGTAGCTTCTTACAGAAAAATAAGGAGAGGACCAAGATATTGTTCTTTTTCTGGAATTCTCTGAACATCGCAAATGCAATCGGCAGTGTTATTGAGAAATACCTTGAGCATCGATGAGGACTTTTGTAGAGAGGTTCCCATGAAATAGATGCAGGAGTTTGCAAGTCTAAACATCTGGGTTGAGAAGGTATTTGAGGACATACCAAGCAGTTAGTGGTACTGGTATTTGCAGTGCTATTGGCAGAGCAAGAGAAAACCCTGGCGACTTAGGTGTAATCTGAAAAGGAGTTGCTTAAAAATGGACAGATTGAGTGACCTCAGGGGTAGGTAAAAAAACCAAAGACCCCTGGAGTACTCTTGCAGTCATCTAGGGCCATCACCATTTAAATTTTGTAACCTATTTCTAGAAAGGTTTCAACCTGCTTGATGTTTTCGACTTCGGTAGTTTAGATATCGATGTTGATCGCACTGTGGACATCAACTGAAGCATTGATATTGATGCATACATGGCAAACGCTTGAACGTCGCCTGGGACCTCTTCTTCAACGACAAACAGTGCCTTGGCGGCAGATGTCTTGACCCTGATCCTACCTTTTATGGCAAGCAGGTTGTGACCATTCTGGACCTTGACCAGGAACAACATCTTATCTTGGATTGATTTCTTCTCTCGGATATCTTGTTATAAATGTTTTTAGAGAGAATAGTCTGTATAAAGAGCCTCTTCTCCATGCCCTGCAGATCTTGAAGCAGATTCCAAGCTTCTCTTCTGCAAGCCCAGAACCCTGATATTCCTTTTCTTCAGTGTGTGCCTGGACATTTTCTGACAAGGCCAGTATTACTTAGGATCATGATCCTCTGGTAGGCAAACAATATAGAGAGCATGGAAATCAGTGGGCCTTCTTTTTTCCACAGGAAGGACACTTCACAAATAAGGAGGGTATTTTGTGAAGAGAAAAGTTAAAGAATGAAGGTTGGAATGCATCTGAACCCCAAACCTGTGAAAGAGATCCAGCATGCATGGTAGTCTCCTGGTTGGTGGGTTTGACAGGTGTAGGTCTGTAAACCACCTGACCAGTCTATCAAAAGGGCATTCTCATTTGACCCTGTTGAAAGTACTCAGAGACTTGGTATGGGCATTTCTGTCTCCTGTGTCTGCGAATAAGACTGAGGAAAGCTCCCATCCCGAAAAACAGTTGTCAGGAATATATCTGAAAACACTTCAAATGCCAGTAGACATTGAATCAAGTGATAATTGTAAGGTTTGGAAAGGTTTCCAAAATCAAGAAACCCAAAAAGGTTGAACTCAGTGCCACAGGATCCTAATTCCAGGAGTTCGAAGAAAAAAAAAGAATTGACTTTACTGCCACCAGTCGGGAATGATGAGACATTGGAGGAGGGAGATTCCTTAAAGGCAGAGTGCCAGTTTTTCAAACTATCTAAGGCAGCCTATCGGCTAACAGGGCCCTGCTTTTCAGTTTATTAAAAAAAATGGTGTTAGAGGTGTTCAGTCAATTTTTAACAAATTAATGACTATTTGGATGTAATTGCCACCTTCTTGGGAAAAAAAAATGTAAGTTTGGCCAAGTTTCAGTCTTTCGTTAATCTGCAAAGAAAGGATAAGGTTACTTACCCAGTAAGCATCTGTTCTTGGCATGTATAACTGTAGATTCACATGCTTTGCATACTCCTGCCATCTAGTGTTGGGTCCAGATATTTGCAAGTTGTTTTTCTTCAAAGAAGTCACGAGGTAAGGTGACTCCTCCTTTCGGTGATAGTGCGCATGGGCATCAACTCCATTGTTCTATTGGTTTCCCGCCGAGGGTGAGAATGGAGTTAGTAAAGGTAGAATAGATGTCCATGCGTATGCATATAAAGTAAGAAAACTGCAACAGGTATAGGTACCTGGGAAGGCGGGTGGGCGCATGTGAATCTACAGCTCTACATGCCAAGAACAGATGCTTACTGGGTAAGTAACATTATCCATTCGAGGCATGTGAGCTGTAGATCACATGCTTTGCATAGACTATACAGCAGTAAAGTCCCAAAGCGGTGGCTAACCTGTAGCTGTTGCAGTTGTTTGAAGTAGTGTTTTAAGTACTGCCTGGCATACATTAGCTTGTTGCCTCGCTAACACACCCACACAATAGTGTTTGGTGAATGTGTGCGGTGTAGACCATGTTGCTGCCTTACAGATGTCAGCTAGGGGAATATTCCCTCAGAAGGCCATAGTAGCCCCTATTTTGCGGGTGGAATGCGCTCTAGGGGGTATTGTCAAGGTTCTTTTCGCTTTGCCATAACATGTTTGGATACATTTCACGATCCATCTTGCAATGCCCGATTTAGATATAGGATTGCCTTTGTGTGGTGGCGAAAAAGGAACAAAGAGCTGTTTTGTCTTACGAAAATCTTTTGTTCTTTCTAGATAATATAGTAGAGCTCTTCTAACATCTAGTGTGTGTAGAGCCTGTTCTGCTACAGAATCAGGTTGAGGAAAGAATACGGGTAACTCAACTGATTGATTGATGTGAAAAGCAGAAACCTCTTTAGGAAGATTTTTGGGATTGGTTCGAAGAACCACTTTGTCTTTGTGAAGGTGAAAGAAAGGCTCTTGTATAATTAGTGCCTGGAGTTCATCAACTCTCCTTAAGGAAGTGATTGCAATAAGAAAAGCAACCTTCCATGAAAGAAATTGTAGTTGACACATGTGCATTGGTTCAAAGGGTGGATCCATTAGCCTTGTAAGGACTATGTTCAAGTTCCAAACTGGTGCAGGTGGAGCTCTTGGTGGTATTACTCTTTTTAGTCCTTCCATAAAGGCCTTTATTACTGGTACTCTGAATAGAGAGAAGTGTTGTCTGTTTTGTAAGTATGCAGCTACTGCTGCTAAATGCAATCGAATGGATGTGTAGGCTAATCCAGATTACTGTAAATGTAAGAGATAACAGATGATGTTTTGCACTGTAGCATCAAGGGGGCTGATATTGTTGTTGTTACAGTATATAGCAAATCGCTTCCACTTCGCTGCATAATACGCCCTAGTAGTAGGCTTCCTAGCCTCTTTTTGGATATTCATACAGTCTGGTGGCAATTGTAAATAACCAAACTATGACTTCAGGAGCCAAACCGCTAGGTTGAGTTTCTTGGGATTTGGATTCCCGATTTCTCCATGGCTCTGAGTGAGGAGACTGGAGTTGAGATGCAGCTTTTGGAGTGGAACTACTGAGAGCTCTAGCAGGGTGGTGAACCAAGGTTGACGTGCCCATGTGGGAGCTATTAGAATGAGTTGGAGGGATGATTGCCTGAGCTTCCGAATTACTAGCGGAATGAGTGCGAGAGGCGGAAAAGCGTAGGCAAATATCCCGGACCAGTTCATCCACAGGGCATTGCCTTTGGAGAGCGGGTGTGGGAACCTGGAGGTGAAGCTTGGGCATTTTACGTTTAGAGCTGTGGCGAACAGGTCTATGTGAGGAAATCCTCATTCCTGAAAGTAGGGAAGAAGAATCTGGGGATGAAGTTCCCACTCGTGGATTTGCGGTCTCTGTCTGCTGAGAAGGTCGGCAATCTGATAGTTTAATCCTGGAAGATGTTCTGCTAGGAGATCAATTTTGTGATGTATGACCCATTTCCAAATGGCTTGTGCTAGGCGTGACAGTTGGAGAGAATGTGTCCATCATCCCCCCCTGTTTTTGTATACAATACATAGCGGTCATGTTGTATGTGCAGACTAGGACAGTTTTGCCTATTAGGTGAGTTTGGAAGGCTTTGAGCGCTAGAAACACTGCTAGTAGCTCTAGGTGATTTATATGGAGGATCTTGTACTTTAGACTCCACAATCCTTAGATTGTGCGAGTCTGTAGTTGAGCACCCAAACCAGTGAGCGATGCATCTGCTGTTAGCACGGTCTGTGGAACAGGATCGAGAAAGGGCCGCCCTTTGGATAAATTTTGTGGGTTCCATCACTGCAGAGAGCGATAGGTACGGCCATCTACCAACACTAGATCGGTCAACTGACCCTGCGACTGGTTCCACTGACTTGCTAAGCATTCTTGAAGGGGACGGATGTGAAGTCTTGCGTGGAGAACAATTATAATGCAAGACGCCATCATCCCTAGCAGCTGCATGAATACTTTTGCTGGTAATGATTGGTTGGGCTGAAATTGAGTGAGAAGGGACTGAATACTGTGAATCCTGGCTGTATTGGGAGAGGCTGGAGCTTTCTGAGCGTCTATCGTGGCTCCCAGGTAAATTTGTGTGTTGGAAGGCTGTAGATGAGACTTCAATGCATTTACTGTAAACCCTAGTTGGTGAAGTAATTGAATAGTGAGTTGGGTGTGTTGGAGACACATTTGGTAAGTGCTGGCTTTGATGAGCCAGTCGTCCAGGTATGGGAAAACATGGATGTGTTGTCCTCTCAGATGTGCTGCGACTACTGCCAGACATTTGGTAAATACCCTGGGAGCAGTGGTGACCACAAACGGTAGTACTTTGAATTGGTAATGATGACCGGCTATAATGAATCTGAGGTATTTGCGATGAGCAGGGTAAATTGGAATGTGGAAATATGCATCTTTTAAGTCTAGAGTAGATATAAAATCGCCCTGTTGTAGAAGTGGGAGCACTTGTTGAAGTGTCACCATGTGGAAATGCTCTGAAAGTATGTAGAGGTTTAGTTCTCTGAGGTCTAGAATAGGTCTCAAGGAGCCGTCCTTTTTGGGGATGAGAAAGTACAGGGAGTACACGCCTGTCCCTTGATGTTGTAACAGCACAGGTTCTATGGCTCCTTTGGGCAGGAGCGATTGGACCTCTTGCTGAAGCAGATGTAAATGTTCTGGTGACATTTTGTGAGAACGTGGTGGAATGTTTGGAGGATTGTTGGTAAGCTCCAGGCAATAACCATGTTGGATAATTCCTAACACCCATTTGTCTGTGGTGATAGATTGCCAAATGCGGAGGAATTGTAGAAGACGTCCCCCAACAGGTGTTAAATGATCGGGGGGGAAGTGTAGGCAAGTCACTGTTTGTTGGGAAAGGGGGAATTACGTGGTGTGGAACCCCTGCCTCTACCTTTGCTGTTATTGCCTCTGTATCTTCCTCTAAAGAATCCCCTTGTAGAGGAGGATTGTTGCCTTTGTAGGAGGTGGCAGTATTGTCTGAGGACATGGTTTTCAACCCTCCACGGTAGAAGGAGCCCCGATTAGAGGGAGACTGCAGAGCTCCCATAGACTTGGCTACTTCTGTCTTTTTTTCTAATGATTTATCGACTTCGGGCCCAAAGAGATGTTCCTTGTCAAAGGGAGTATTTAAAATAGACTGTTGGACTTCGGGCTTGAAACCTGAAATCCTTAACCATGCATGTCTCCTTAATAACACACTAGTGTTGATCTCTCTAGCTGCGGTGTCTGCAGCATCTAAAGTGGATCTAATTGAGGAATTGAATATGAACTTCCCTTCCTGGACTAAATCCTGGGCTTTTGATTTGTATTCATCTGGGCGGTGTTGTAGCAATTGCTCTATTTCGTCCCAGTGTGCCCCATCATACCTGGCTAGCAGGGCCTGGGGGTTGGCAATGCGCCAATGATTTGCTGATTGGGCGGCAGCTCTTTTACTGGAGGCGTCTAATAGTTTTGGCTCTTTGTCTGGAGGGGGAGCATTCCCTGTAGTCTGTGAATTGGTCCGTTTACGGGCATTAGAGTCAAGTGGCAACTGCCCTTTAATAAAGACTGGATCTGAGGGAGCAGGCTTATATTTTTATCAATTCTGGGGGTGAGAATGCGAGCACGCACTGGATCTTTAAAGACATCATCGGCATGTCTCATCATACCTTTAAGCATAGGTAGTGTGGGGCTAGCCCTTTGTGTGCTACTGAGCATTTCAAACAGGAAATCTTCCTCTAGAGATTCCTTGTGTAACTGTACCCCATGATATTCCGCAGCTCTAGCAAGTAATTCTAAATATCCTACATTGTCGCCAGGAGGGGAAGGTTTGCAGGGTAAAGATCTGGGTCGTTATCTGTAGGTGAATCCATGTTATAATCTTTCCAGGGGTCTATTGGTAAAATATGGTCGTCGTCCACCCCCCCACCATCATCAGGTGGTGGTGGAGAGTTATTTGGTGTAATCAGCAAATGCTGCAAGGGTGGAGAAGTTGGTGTAGGGGAACATTGTGGGGATGGGGCTAGTGCCTACATTTTTCCTCTTCAAAGGAATATGGTAAAGAGTGTCCTGACATATGTTTGCGTTTTAGAGGTGGTTTAGTAAGAACACGTCCTGTATCTGGGTTTTTATAAAGTTCCTTCTGTTTTGGGTCCGATTTAGGTGTTGGGGCGTTGAAAATCGGGTCCTGCAGCTTCGGAGGACTAGTTTTAGGCACCGAGGTGGAATCCGTTTTCGGTGCCGAAGGAGGTTTGGATTTTGGTGTTAATAATTTCGACTCTGAAGTGGTCTTCTAGCCAGAAGCTTTCGGCTCAGTGCCAAACTTTGGCCGACTCGATCCTGAGCTGGAAGGCTTAGTGCCGTGTTTCAGTGCCGAGCCGGAAGGCGGGGCGTCTGAAACATCTCCTCGGTGCCGACCGTGGCCCGAAGGCGGGGGTGGGACCGGAGCCTCTTGTTTCGGCTGAATTGGAGTTTGGGTCAAGGAGCGCTTGGTACTCACGGGACGTTGACCTTGTGGCAAGGCTTCTTCCATCTCGGAGTCAGATTCCGGAATAGAGACAAGTTCCTCTTGTTCTTCCTCGCCCCCCTGAGCGTCGAATTTGTGCTTGGATACTTCGCCGAAGATGTCCGGCGTGTATTCGACGCTTTGACTCTGTATCTCGCGACGTCGAGCCTGACGATTACAGAGCGTTTTCTTCGATCGGAACGATCTGCACGCGTCGCAGTTCTGTTTGTTGTGCTCCGGAGACAAGCACAAGTTGCACACTCCGTGCGAGTCGGTGCGCGGATACTTGGCGTGGCACAGAGTGCAGAATTTGAATGGAGTCCGTTCCATCGACTGCGAAGTGGACCGACGCAGTTAGGCCGGACGGCCTTCCCTAAGATGGTCGATCGAAATAGAGGTTTTCCTTGACGGATACAATACATGGAGAAGTGGGATACGTGTTCAAAACAATACCGACGCGGGTAGAGTAGATTGCGCACCGAGGGGAACCCGAAGAAACGGTTTCGAACCGGAGTGCAGCAAAACACGTCCGAACCGATGGTGGAAAAAAACTATCTAACAATGAAGTTGATGCCCATGCGCACTATCACCGGAAGGAGGAGTCACCTTACCTTATGACTGGAAAGACTTCTTCGAAGAAAAACAACTTGCAAACATCCGGACCCAACACTAGATGGCAGGAATATGCAAAGCATGTGATCTACAGCTCACATGCCTCGAATATATTATTTACAGTGCAATTTTTTTTACTGTAAAATGTTGCCATATATACATATTTTATGTAGAGAAAGCTTGGACGAGGGCCCATACAACATGTTGTCATTGGAGTACTGACAGTCTACATAGGTGCTTGGGTTTCAGCTGCAGATTTCTTCCTGGAGAAATGCCAACAGGCAGAATCACAACTTCTTGCGAGTACAGACTATTAGTGTGTATTATGTAAATAGACCCTGGTAGTACAAACGAACATCTGGCTCATGGTATTTAAAATGAATGGTAAACATGTTTTCTCTATTTGACAAAGTTGGCAGGGTAGGATACTCCCAACCAAAAAAACTGGGAACACTGAAAATGCAACTATCTTTTAGCAACATGCTTTTTAGATACAAATATAATCGCACTTTCAGAACTTTTGCTTTGGACATAATTCCCTACTGGAGAACAAATAACAGAAAAATAAATATTTATAGAACATTTGGAACGCCGCTGAGCCATCAACAGAAAAAACAATCTTATGGCAGATGTTTAATATTTTGATTCTAGTTTAGTTCTCTGCTTACTAAATCTGCACATAACTTTACAGTCAATACTGCAATTATATTAATTTTGGAATGCATTTATTGATTCATGTATATGATGCATAGTCAACCCATCATCATTGGCCACATAATTAAGGGATGGGGGAATCAGATATTTAGACAATGATTTTGGTGCATTGATCCCCCAGCGTTGTCCGGTTAATACACAAGCAAATTTGGTAACTTCCAAACACTGTTACTTATTCGGTTTCATGTGGATTTTCATACAAATATTTTTGCTGCCCTTTGCATTTAGGGCCTTGTCTAGTGCAAGGCTTTCCATCATCACAGATGCTTTAGCTGAGAGAAAAATACTTCTGACTACATCTCATAGTAAGGAATCTCGAAATTTCGAGTCAATATAACTTTGAACAGAAAATGATGCTTCTACCATGCTACAGTACACCAGCACACAGTAGCAAAAGAGAACAAAAGTGATCCGAATTTACATTTGAAAGGAGCTTCTTCAAACCCCAAAATTAAAAAAAAAAACAATCTTGTGTTGAACCTTTATTAAGCGGCTCACATTTCAGTATAAATCACACTAAAAATATTTTAAAAAAGCTATTTACACTACAGTGCTGACACGTTTAAAATGAAAATTGGTATAAATAAGCTCTATGGAAAAGCCTGGAATTGTCAAAAAGAATTCTGGCTCATCTTACAAAAAATATATATGTTAATGTCAGCTCTAGTCTAAAACTCAAAATGTATTTAAAGACTTCTTTTATGTTAAACCTGCATTGTTTACAGTGCATCTGGCCCTAAGTGCTTTGATATTTCACAGTTATGGACAGGCACTGAGGAATGTTACAAAGCTACATAAACTATTTTCTGTAACAGACTTGTGAGCAAGTCCTAAGCTTGCCTCACAAAATTAATGTATCTTTACATTATTACAATAAAAAAAGTTCTAAAACCATATGAACACGTTTTAGCACAAAAGGTCATCAGGTTGTGCATGCAGACTTGGGTTTGTTGAACTTTGCTGCCTCGTATCCTCTGAAGTTCTGTGACTTTTAGGGAATAGGTCATTCCGCAAGTCTTTATTATTGAGGCCCAATTTAGAGTTCATTTCAATCTTGATTTTTAAATCTTCAGCATGATCAGGATTTCTTTCAACATCCTGACAACCCCGGTCATTAGTTACCACTGCAGGTTCTGGAAGTTTAACATTCATGAACTGCTCTCCAAGTTGAAGAGGTGAAATAGGTTCAAGTTTTATGGGTTGTAAATTCTGTACATCTTTCATAAGGTGGATATCTGAAAATGATGAACTAGAGGTATTGTTGATATTAGAGATTTTGCTGTTGATTTCATCCACAGTACTTATACATCCTTTGTCTGCTGACACACCCAGTTCTTCAGCACTACGGTTTTTTGGGGACGATTCAGTCTTCCGATGGTACATGTTGAGCCTGATGTGCCAAGCTAAGCTGCATACAGCAGACACCGTCTTAAACTGGTGGACAACATTCCTAGGAATGAAGTAAATGTCGTCATCATATAACTGAATCCTGGCATATCGAATACCTTCCCTTCGCAGCTGGTTAAGTTTTGCATCATCAACCCATTGAACACACTGTGAAAAGAGTAAGAAACATGTTCACTCCATAGTGCCAATGAAACCTACATTAAGTATACATAAAAAATACAATCAACACATGATGTTCTGAAAGGACCTATCATCAACTTTATTTACTCTCTGATCAGTCATGAATGAATACCTTGAATAGTTATGCTGTGTAGCACTTACCGCCATTATTATGGCACTATAGCACTTACTCAATCTGAGCGCCCTATTGTGGAAGTCTGGGAGTACCACTGATTGTGCCGTTTGGTCGAGAGACGTTGGTGGAGTGTTTAATGTTTGCATTATACATAGTTTGCGTAGGAGTGAAAAGGGAATTAGTTTGATCTTCAAAACTGTGGTGTAATATGTGAACGCATGGGTGCGCTAAGGACTTTTTCTTTTGAGTGAGTGTTTGGCATTCCATTGCTCAGTCAATGCGAAAAATGTTACTTACCCTGTAATCATCTGTTCGTAGTGTTGTGGATTCACATGTTCTACATAGCCCTAATATCTAGTGTTTGGCTCAGACATTTGCTAGTTCTTTTTCTTTGAAGCAAGGCTTATGAGTCACAAGATGCACTGTGACTCCACCCTTAGCAGGCAATGCGCATGACTACACGTTAGATTGTTTTCCACCCAGTGGGTGAGAGCACGTATGAAGTGGCAAGTGAAAGCCGTATGGTGCACATGTGTACTATTAAATGAAGTTACTTAATAAGGAAGAGATCTGCAAGTAGAGCCACATGCTTTCGTTGAGGAGGATGGGTGCATGCGAGTCTACAGGACTACAAACAGATGCTTACAGGGTAAGTAACACTTCAGTTTGTACCATGTGTTGCGGTAGATACACATGCTCTCCATACACTGTAAAGCAGTATTCTGCTATAAGCTGTGGCTAGAGTTTCCATGACGCAGAAGTCCTTAGGACTGTTTGACCAACCATTGCTTGCTGGTGGTGTAAGATATCCATACAGTACTGCTTGGTGAAAGTGTGTGGGGTTGACCATGTAGGTGCTTTGCATACATCAGCTACGGGGATATTGTCAAGGAATACCATATTGCTGTTTTTTTGTGTAGAGAGTGTACCCTGGGAGTAACTAGAGTTTGGCTTTATGATACCAAGATTGGATGCACTTGACTATACACCTGACAATATGGCCTTTACAAATAGGCTGGCACATGTGGAGTTTAGTAAAGGCTACAAACTGCTGGTCAGCTTTATGGAAGGACATGGTCCTGTTGATGTAGTACATGAGAGCCCATTTGACATCAAGGATGTGCAAGACTCTTCCTGTTACACAGTCTGGTTGAGTGAAGAAGACTGGGAGCTCTATAGTTTACCTGTGGTGGAAAGGAGAAACCACTTTGGCTTGGTTCTAAGACCAACCCTATCCTTGTAGACCTGAATGAAGGGTTCTTGTAGCTTGACTGCTTGAAACTCACTGATGTGAGTGAGAGAGAGAGGTTATGGCTATGACGAAAGATACTTTCCTGGAGAGGGCAAGAGTGTGTAGGCTCAGGGGGGTGCCATGACCCCACTGCGATTACATACCCAGGTGGGGGAACTCTAGAAGGAATTACCCTTTTGAGACCCTCCATTGAGGTCTTAACTACACGAATGAGAACGAGGGAAGAGTGTTCCCCATTTTGTATGTATGCAGCTATGACTGCTAAATGCAGATGCATCGAAGAGTATACAAGGTATTTCTGGAGATGAGCAGGTAACTTATATGGTCCTAGACAGAAGGTTTAACACGGTCAATCAAACTAACAGACTCACATGTCCACCGCTTAAATTAACAACTTATATTTCCCTATATTAATACACCACTAATCCTTTTGTTTCTGGAGTAGTGTGCTACTTGCTGAAAAGTGCCTTGTCAGGGGTGGTAAGCGCTATATAAATACAATTACAATCTGAGGATCCAAGGGGCCCGACTGGAAATGGGGGTGGAGCCACTGACTGATTCAGTAGGGGCCTCTTTCAAACCCGTGGGGCCCGAAGGCAAGCCACAGGGAATGGGCCACCCAAATACGAGGTTCATAGCCTCATAAAATTATTTTAATTGAGCGGGGTAGCTCTGGCTCCCAGAAACTCAGGGAGGCACGGAGATGAACAAGTTACTTAACTTCTGTAACGATGTATCTGTAAGAGACATATGTTAGTTATAGATTCCTCAACTTAGAATTGCCCCCAGGCGTCAGACTGGATCCGGAGAATTTTTCACTTAGCAGTACCCCAGCGCGTCGGTAGGTGGTGTCGGTCGACTCCGCGTCCGTCGTCGTGGTCGCCAGGATGACGTTGCGATGTCTACTTAGACCCCGCCCCTGCTCACTAATGTCAGTTCTGACACGAATTTCCACGCCAGAAGCACAGAGCCATGCAAGATACAGACCACTGGTGCACATAACTAGGGCTCTGGAAGGGAGTCCCTATCCATAGAAGTCAGCTTGCAGAACGGGGAGGATGGGTGGGGCGGTAAGGAATCTATAACTAACATATGTCTCTTACAGATACATCGTTACCGAAGGCAAGTAACTTGTTCATCTGAAAGAGACTATTAGTTATAGATTCCTTACCTTAGAATAGATACCCCAGCAATGACAACCCCGGTGGAGGGTCTGCGAAGTAAGTTCACACCAGAAAATCCTGGAGAACAGAACGGCCAAAATTGCCGTCTCTCTGGAATTGGCTCTCTAGGCAATAATGTTAAGTAAATGTGTCCAGTGACGTCTACGTGGCCACCTGACAGATGTCAATGAGGGGGACTCCAAGGCAGTAGTTGCTGCTATAGCCCTAGTGGAGTGGGCACGCAGTGCCACTGGAGCTTCTTTTTTCGCTAGGGAATAGCAGATTTTAATGCATAGGACAACCCACCGAGAGAGAGTACGTTTTTGCACAGCCCGACCTTTCTTGGCGCCCACATAGCCATCAAAGAGTTGATCGTCCACCCGGAAATCCTTTGTGCGGTCGAGATCGAAATACAGCGCATTTTTTGGGTCCAGACGGTGGAGTCTCTCCTCCTCCTTGGAAGGGTGTTGGGGTGGGAAGAAGGTGGGAAAAGTGATGGTCTGTCCTATATGGAAAGAGGTAACCACTTTGGGGAGAAAAGAGGGCCTCGTACGAAGGACCACTTTGTCTGGAACAACAGCCAGAAAAGGAGGTTTGGAGGATAGAGCTTGAAGCTCACTCTGCGAGCAGAGGATATGGCAACAAGAAAAGCTGTCTTCAGAGTGAGGAGCCCGAGAGGACAGTTGTGAAGAGGCTCGAAGGGAGCGCACATAAGATAGGTTAAGACCAGGTTCAAGTCCCACTGGGGCATTATGAACGGAGGAGGAGGAAAGAGATGAGTAATGCCCTTTAGAAATCTATTTACAATAGGGGACTTGAAAAGAGAAGGCTGATCAGGAAGGCGAAGAAAGGCAGATATGGCTGAAAGGTAGCCTTTATGAGTGTCCAGAGCAGAGCCCTGCTAGGCTAAAGACAGAGTGAACAAGAGTACCCCAGAAAGAGAGGCAGAAAGGGGATCCACAGCCTTTGCTGTGCACCATGCCACAAACTTGTTCCATCTACAGGCGTATACCGTTTTAGTGGAGGGGTGCCTGGCTGCCAAGATGACATTACAGACTTCGGGAGGAAGGTCAAAAGCTGTCAACTGTCGCTGCTCAATCTCCACGCAAGGAGGTGGATGTTGGACAGGTTCTGGTGGAGGACCATACCCTGCTGCTGCAACAGAAGATCCTCCTGAAGAGGCAGTCTGATCGGAGGATCGATGGACATGCTCAAGAGCTCGGGGTACCAGACTCTTTGTGCCCAGTCCGGAGCCATATGAATGACTTGGGCCCGGTCGTGCTTGATCTTCTTCAGCACTCTGGGCAGAAGTGGTACAGGGGGAAAGCATAAAGGAGGCCGCAGTTCCACCCGTGACGAAAAGCATCTCCGAGCGAGTGCCGCCTTGGAAATTCCAACGCGCAGAACTGCTGACACTGCGCGTTCTCTTCGGTGGCGAACAGATCTAACCAAGGCTCTCCCCACTGCCGACAGAGACCTTGCACCACCTCCGAGTAAAGACGCCATTCTTGATCCATCATGCACCGACGGCTGAGTTTGTCTGCCCTGGCGTTCAGAAAACCTGCCAGGTGTTTAACCACCAGTGATATGCCCTGATGTTCCAGTCATATCCAAAGGCGAAGAGCCTCCTGACATAGGGTCCACGACCCAACCATGCCCTGTTTGTTGCAGTACACATGGCGGTAGTGTTGTCTATGAACACCTGCACTACTCTTCCTTTGATAGAAGGAAGGAAGGAATGCCTTCAGTGCAAGACGAATCGCATGGAGCTCCAAAAGGTTGATGTGGAGACCAGACTCTGCCGGAGTCCGGGCACCTCTGATCTCCACCTCTCCCTGGTGGCCGCTCCATCCCAAGAGTGATGCGTCCGTCACCACTGTCAGCTCTGGTTGGGGAAGGGAGAGGGATCGGCCGTTGACCCAATCCTGGTTCGTGAGCCACCACTGCAATTGACGTGCAGTCCCCTCCGAGATCTGGATAACGTCGGAAAGATTCCCCTGATGCTGCGCCCACTGGAACTTCAGGTCCCACTGCAGAGCCCGCATATGCCACCTGGCATGATCCACCAGCAGGATGCAGGAGGCCATAAGGCCCAGCAGTCTCAGGGTCAATCTCACCGAAATCCGGGATAGAGGCTGAAACATTGGTATCATAGCCCGAATATCCCGGACTCGCTGCTAGGGAGGATAAGCCCTGCGCTGTATCCACAACTGCTCCGATGAAAAGGAGCTTCTGAGAGGGAGTCAGGTGTGACTTCGGCACGTTGATAGTGAACCCCAGCCAGTGCAGGAGGTCCACCATAGACTGGAGGTGGGAAACAACAGCCTGGGGCGAGCCACTTTAACAGCCAGTCATTGAGACAGGGGAAGACTGGAACCCATGATCTGCGCAAATGAGCTGCGACCACCGCCATCACTTTCGTGAACACCCGAGGGGCGCTGGTAAGGCCAAAGGGGAGCACAGTAAACTGAAAATGCTCATGGCCTACCGTGAACCGTAGGTAACGCCTGTGGGCTGGCAGGACGGGGATATGGAAATATGCATCCTGCAAGTCCAACGCTACCATCCAGTCTCCGGGGTCGAGGGCAGACAGGACCTGAGCCAATGTGAGCATCTTGAACTTCTCCTTCCGGAGAAAGCGGTTGAGGGCCCTGAGGTCTAAGATAGGACGCAGGCCTTTGTCCTTCTTGGGTACCAGAAAGTAGTGGGAGTAGCAACCATGACCTACTTCTGGCACAGGGACCCTTTCAATAGCTCCCTTGGCCAAGAGAGCTGCAACTTCCTGGCGGACAAGGGCCAAGTGATCCTCCGACATGCGATGGAAGGATGGTGGCATGGAGGGAGGGGTAGTCTCGAAGGGGAGGGAGTAGCCCTTTAGGACTATCTGCAAAACCCACCTGTCTGACGTGATGTTTTACCAGTGGGGAGGTGATGGCGAATCCTGCCTCCCACTGGCTCCTGGTGGCCCTGAGAAGTCAGACTATGAGGGTTTGGAGGCTGCTGCAGGGGGTAATGGGAGGACTGGTCCACCCACTGGCCCCTAGACCCGTGTCGCTGGGTCCCTCGTCCGCAGCCACACGCAGGCTGGGCCGCTTGCGCGAACCGGTGACTAGACTGGGTTGAACGTGGCAGGGCACCCCTTCCGTAGCCACGAAAGGGGCGAAAAGCAGACTGCGTGGGGCGAGAGGTCACTGCGAGGCCCAAGGATCTGGCCGTAGCCCTAGAATCCTTGTATCGCTGAGTCTGCCTTGTCGCTGAAAAGGCAACGGTCATCAAAGGGCATGTCCAGTAAGGTGGATTGGACATACCCAGAGAAACCAGACGGCCTCAGGGATACTGATGTGGAAACCGTTCTGCCCAGTGAGTCGGCGGTATCCAGCCCACATCTGATGGTGAATTTGGCTGCGTCTCTACCCTCTGCCACTGCGCGGGTGAGAACAGCCCGGGCCTCCTCCGGGCACTGTGGCAGCACTTGCGCAACCGTATCCCACACTGTATGGGTATAACGGCCCAAGAGGCATGCGGTATTCACCGACCGCAGCTCTAAGCTGGCGGAAGAAAACATCTTCCCAAGATGGTCCAGCTTCTTGGATTCCCTATTTGGGGAAGCAGTAGGGAATGCGCCCTTAGAGGACGAGGCTTGGACCACCAAGCTCTTGGGTGTCGGGAGAGGAAAAGTGGTTCGCCCGGGGCCGGCGTCTGGAATCATCCTATCCACAGGAGCCCCTGTGCTGGGCTTGGACCAAGTGCCCAGAAGGACGTCCGTGAGGGCTTCATTGAAAGGCAGAAGGGGCTCAGAAGAGGCCGCCGGTTGAAGCACCTCTGTCAGGAGGTTAGTGCTACCGTAGGAAGCTCCAGTCCCAAGGACTCAGCCACCATACGCAACACCACTGCATATGACGCTCCCTCCTCCGTAGCCACGGTAGGGGGAGAAAGCATGCCGAGGTCTAGGGAGGTATCCAGACCACTGGCTTCACCCAAGTCCTCTCGCCAGTCCAGCTCATCAAGTTGGTCAGCTAAAGGGTCCACAGACCCCTCCCAGTCCACCTCTGGTGTCCACTCAGGCCTGAAAGGAACACCAGGGATGAACAGAGGCACAAATGTGCCTTCCGGCGCCGGTTCCGACGTCGGCCAATGTCGGTCCGGCGCAGTGTCCAAGTCGGGGGTGAGGCTGGGGTCGGTGCTGGTCGGGGGCACGACCGGCGCTGGGGACGTCGTCGGGTTCGGCGCCGGGGAAGGTATTGTGAGGTCGACCGGTGTAGATCCGGATCCAGGCCTAGATCCTCGGGGGCCCGCCAGGGCCGGAGCTGCCGGCATCAAAGTCCCAGGGTCCCCAGCCGAGTCCGCGGGGCCCGAAGGCACGCCAGCGGAGTAGGGCTGCCTAAAGATGTCATGAAGGGCTTCATAGAAAGCTCATAGCTGGGCAGGGGACACTCCGGCACCGGGAAAAGGAAGGAAGCTCGGAGCCGTCCCTGGAGCAGGCTCCGAAGACGGAGAACGATGGCACTCCGGGTCCTGTGTTGGCTGACCGACAGGGAGAAGAAGAGCGACGCTGCTTCTTCATCTTCTTCTTGTGCTTCGACTTACCTGAAGATCTCGAAGACTTGGATGACGAATGATGGTGGTGGCTCCGCAACCGGTCCTGAGACCTTCCTCTTGACCGGGGACCTCAAGCGACACGGAACCGACTGCCGGGCCTTCAACAACTTTCGGGACCGCTCCCGCAAAGACTTTGGATTCCGACTTTGGCAGTCGGAGCACGACTTCGGGTCGTGGTCGCAATCCAGGCACCAAAGGCACACGAGGTGGGGGTCCGTAACCAACATCAGGTGGGTACAGGCCTCGCACCGTTTAAACCCGGTCCGACGATGGGACATCCCTCGTACACCAGGAGTCAATAGACTCAAAAAATAAGTTGACAAAAGTCGAGAAAAAAAGTAGTCAAAAATGACTTAAGGGGTAGCTCTGTGGATCTGCGCAAGGCTGGCACGGAAAAAGAAAGAACTGATGTCAGCGTGCAGGGGCGGCGTCTAAGTAGACATCATGACGTCATCCCAGCGACCATGACGCCGGAGTTGACCGAGGCCACCTACCAACGCGCAGAGGTACTGCTAATAGAAAAATTCTCTGGATCCAGTCTGACGCCTGGGGGTAATTCTAAGGTAAGGAATCTATAACTAATAGTCTCTTTCAGGTGGCCCAGGCGCTGGCTCTACCGCGGAGCCAGGCCTCGGTCGACACTCTCTTGTCTCGTATGCCGACGGACGAGGAGAAGTCTAAGATGTCTTTGACGACTACTTCTTGTGGTGTGATATACCCAAATGACCCGATGACTTCCAATGTGATGAGGATCTCGGACTCCATGACCAGTCCCGGGACCTTCCTTTTGCCAGGATCTGGCTCGCCGTGGCATTGCACGTCGAGCCACCAGGAGCAGGGAATGCTCCCTCAAGGCCTTTGGGTTCATGGGGCGGCAATCAGAGCAGGCCTTTGGAGCGTCGTCACGCTCGAGGCACCAAAGGCATACAAGATGCAGGTTCGTCACTGACATCGAGCAGTAACAGGCGCCACAGGGCTTGAAGCCGGCCTTCCGGGAGGAAATCCCAGTCACACCAGGAGGAAAACCCCAATAAGACTCAACAAAAAGTCAAAAAAAGTTAGTCAAAAACTGACTAAAGGGTAGCTCTTCTTGGGGTCTGCGTTGACAGGCATGGGGGGGGGGGGGAAACTGATGTCAGTACGCTGGGGTAGTGCCTATATAGGTAACACGCATATCACTTCCGGCGTGGACGATGGCACGTGGAGCCGAATGATTCCACCTACCGTCGCGCAGGGGTGCTGCCCGAGAAAAATTTCCAGATCCAGCCTCATGCCTGGACATAATTCAAAAGGGAAGGAATCTGTGGCTAGAAGTCTATCAGATTGACACCTCAAGGAGTATTGTATACCAGGGCTGTCTGGCCCAAGTGGGGCCTACTAAGATGAGGTTTTGGGAAGGAAGGAGTGGGAGAGGCAGAAAAGCGTAGGCAAAGATCCCGGACCACCACTTTATCCACAGCGCATTTACCATGGGCTGTGGGTACCTGGAGGCAAACTTAGGGCATTTTGTGTTTTCGGGAGTTGCAAAGAGGTCTATGTGTGGAGTGCACCAGTTGTAGAAGTACAAGAGCAGGACTTGCAGCTTGAGTTCCCACTTTGGACTTGTTGATGCATCTGGCTGAGCAGGCCTGCCAAGTTGTTGTTCACTCCCGAAAAGTACTCTGCCAGTAGCTGCCCCAAGACAGGTCTGCTGCGCTACCGATGACAGTGGGAGAGAGTGAGCGCTGCCTTGTTTTTGGAGATAATGCATGACTGTCAAGTTCTCATGAGAACTTACATTGCCTCAAATGAGTAGAATGAAAGCTTTAAGAGCGAGGCGCATTGCTAGTTGCTCTACGTAGTTGATGTCGAGCTCCTGGTGCAGAGGGGCGTGCACTCCCTGTATGGTAATTTGGTTGAGCTGCCCCCACCCCCGTTTAAGGTGGCTTGTGGGATGGGATCCAGGAAAGGTCTGTAGTGCAAGAGAATGTTTCTGCTCCACCACTGCAGAGAGCGAGGGCCTTCACCATCACTAGACATTACCACTGATCCTCCGCTTGTGACTACTGAACCGAAAGGCATTCTTGTAATAGACGTATATTGAGCCAGGAATTGGGTAATTTGGCTCAATGGTGTGTGGTAGACCAGAGTGTAAATAGTGTGAGCATTCCTGAAGCTGCACTAGCGCATCATTCCCTCTATAAATCAGTCACCTGTATAGGTCAGTTTTTTTTTTTTTTTTTATAGCTAATTTGGGAGGATTCTCAAACAGCAGCATTCTTCAGAGAGGTCCGACTGAAAACTCAATTTGTCGTTTTTTTTTATTTACTTGATATCTTTTGATGCCTGTGTAGTGGATATTCCTTTTTGTTAGGTAGGTCCTATTTCTTTGATTCCTACTCCTCGTTTCCTCAGGTGCTATGCCTTCTCTCTTGGATAAATGCTCTTATAAGAGAAGGAACACTGGACATACCAGTCCTCTGCCTTCCGGACTCTCACTCCCCAAAGATTTATCTGTGGATAGCATACAGGAGGCTGAAAGATAGAGGAGGTACACACTAATGCAAAACATGACTAAGTAAGACTAGTCAATCAAAACAAGGGTAGAGGGACTGGGGCTATTACAAGGTCCAGCACACGGGCCCCTACAGCTATGAGAACAGAGTGTGCAGTTACTGTGTGCCCGCTGGGCATAGCAGTGCTGGCTCAACAAAGAGCTGCCCGATGATGAAGCATGACACCCCTCGGGTGGATGAGGGCCCTTGCTCCTAAAAGGAGCACTCCCCTCCAGTGACCACTCTCCTGACCTAGATACCCACACAGGAACTGCACTCTTTGTTCTCATAAGTAGGAATTGTGCCTTTGGGTTCCACCATCGCCAGTAGGACGAGGGAGCAAGCATCCTCCTTTTCTGTCTTGGTGTAAATGAAGCCCAATCCTTCGTTGGACCCTTCATCCGCAACCCCCAAGACCTTTCCTCACAAAGGATTCAATGTAGAAGCTTTATTCTTCATCAAGAGAGCTCTTGATGTTGAGAAACTGCAAGTGTTCTCCTTTGGCACCCGTGGTTTAGAAAGGTAATGCCTCCTGACATCTAGATTATGATCAAACAGAATAAGGACTATTCCTTCTGTTGAGCTCAGAAATGACCTCCAATTCCAGTTGCATAAGATGTGTAGCAGATTCTGCAGCAGCCAGAGGGTTCATTCTCCACAGAAGCAGCACACCTTCCAGTGAATAAGCCTGTTCTTCCTTTACTTATCTGTGCCCAACCTGCCACTCCCCACAAGCATGAGAAGACGGGTCGAAACATAAGCACAAGTGGTATAAAAGTGACATTTTGAAGGAGTCTCCCAGCAAAGAAAGGGCATCACACTCTACTTTGCTCAAAGGAGTGAAGATCTTATGAGTGACATTAAAGTCCAGAGGTTCATTGTCCTTGAGAAAATAAAATAAAAAGTAAGGAACCTCTGTGGGCAAATAACTTCCTGTATCTACCCAGAGAGGTTTTGCCTCAAGCCTCTCAGAACACCACCAATGACGGATCACATAGAAGTACATACTCAACACACAACTGTCTTAGATCTCTACTATGGTTACTTTCCAAGAAGTGGCAATTTCTGCAATGGAAAAACTCAAGATTGACTTCTCTGCAGAATATAAAATCTCACTAATTTGAGACATTACTTCTTAAGACTCTGAACTTTACAGTCTGCAATACAATCACCTAAATGTAGCAGCCGACTGTAAGAATGTCGTGAGATCATCAAAACACCCTTCCACCAGACCGTCATACACCTTAAATTGGAAGAGATCCGGAATCTGGTGCCTTTAGAAACTGATGATGGTAGTCCCAGGAATGTGTAAAAAAAAAAAAAAAGACGGTACTGACCTATCTTATTGGCCTTCAATTTTCATCCTTTAAAGTACATTTGTTTATCACTTTTTAAAGGAAGTGCATTTCCAGGCATCTTTTTGCACTATTCCTGTCAAAGATTTCATGGAGGGCCTTCCCCCAGGTGGTCTTCTTCCCACTTGGATTTCAACACTGACAAGTCAGCACTAATGGGACTTTATTTTATGCACCTTCATAAATGAGATCTCCAGCATTTATCAGAAAGGTGGCCTTTTCGCCAGCCATTACATTGTCCTTAGGGGTTATTGAGTTTTGAGCTCTTTGCACTGATGAGTCCTAGGCAGTGTTTTATTTCATCAAGGCAGAATTTGCCCTTATTTTCTTCAAAATGTAAAGCCAGATTTCTACCTGAATCAGACTACAACCTCATAAAATTTCTGCATGGAATATTGTGTTCAGTAAGAACGCTGGAAGGGAAATAAAGACATTATTTAGAAAAGACCAACAACTATTTAACAATTATGCTCTGTCCACACAGGCATGGCTTCCACAAAGCAGATTACAGCTAGGTGAACAGTTTTGTGTTTCATAAAATGTTATTAAAAAGCAAATAGACCACCCACTCAGGACATGGACTCTTCACAGTTCCTCGTCAGTAAAAGGAAATCATCTCCAGGCCCGGCCTAATGTTGGGCTTAGCTATGTTATCTGTTGCAGCTAGGGGCTAGCCCCGTTACCTATCTCCGTCTACAGGGTCACGTCTTGCTGCCAAGTGTTAGGTTGGGTTTGTGCCCTTGAGGCATTGTTGATGCGGGCTTAGTTCTCGTTTCTTTTCTCAACAGATCTAATTGGCTTAAATTTGCTTCACCCTGAGATCCTTCATCTCCATGTTCTTGTTAAAATGCGGCTGGTAATGCCTATAAGTTTTCTCTATGTGTGACGTTTCTAAAGAAAGTCTGTTCATGCTGCCGGAGGTTGATTAGTCACTCTCAGAATATCGGGGAGATTTGCGATATGATCTAACCTATGTTGTTTTCTCCGGAGGGTGGTTTCACGCTACTGCCGTCGCACCTCCTACATGCAAAGTATTCAGGATTGGGTGGGGAGGGAGGGGGGAGTGGGGGGGAGGGTTGTGAGTGCCCAGGGTATGGCAACATGTTCCTCTCAAATACTTATGCTGTTCCTTGGGTGTTCTTTTTCTCTTTATCTCTTTCCTATTCTTCTTTTCATTCCTACAATTCTGCTGGCTTAATCCTCTACTACAGTTCTTTGTGCAAGAGTGCCTGGTATTCCATGTTCTTCCTATTACAATGTACCTTGACATGGCGTTTATGGTATACATTACTGGGGGGCAATTTTGAGCTCCAATATTATGTTTCTCTACAAGTGGTTAGTAAATGGATTTCTGTGTTTATACTTGATGTTTTTACTATACAAATCCTTACATGATGGCTCCTAATAGACCACGTATTTTATCAAACGATCTGAAGCTAGTGTCCTTAAATGTTAAAGGGCTTAATCACCCTGTGAAAAGACGCAAAATTTTCGATTACTTGGCTAAAACAAAAGGTGATGTTATATTATTACAGGAGACGAAACTGTCTGAAGAAGATACTAAGCTTAGTAGATATAATTGGATTTCGCAATTGGCATGCTCTCCAGCAGATAAAAAGAAACGTGGTGTAATTACTTTGATTTCAAAGTCCTCTAACATTTCGCTAGAATCACAAACACATGATGATGATGGCAGACTTTTGGTTGCACACTTGAGGAAGGGAGAGGACCTAATCCATGTGGTAAATATATATGGGCCTAATTCTGACGATCCAACTTTCTGGTCTGGCGTATCTAGCACCCTAGATAGTATACCCCGAGATGATCTCATTGTAGTAGCAGGTGACTTTAATCTTCCACTAGATCCGATTATTGACAGACACTCTGTCACTACCACCCCACGAGCTCACACGCCATACTTCAAACTATTTGCTCTAAATTTAATCTTAAAGACCCTTGGAGACTCCAGCACCCAGATACAAGAGATTTTACCTTTTATTCTACCCCTCACAATTCTTACACCAGGATTGATTATATTCTTATCTCTAGTTCTTATACTCGGTTAATTGACTCTACTGATATAGCCCGTAGGTTGGTGTCTAACCATTCGTGCATTAGTCTCAAATTGACGGGTTGTCATAATGAACAGGTGCCTAAAAGATGGCGGTTAAATAATGATGTCTTGTCTGACCCTGAAGATAAGAAAAAGATTGCGGAGGCTATTGCGGACTACCTTAGACATAATAATATTTCTGAAACCAGCGTAAACAACCACTGGGATGCTTTAACCCGTTTGCTGCTTCGAACGTTCCGCGCCAGTGCGGAACGTTCTATTAAACGGGCGGGGCCGCGTCGGCCAACGGACGTGCGCAGCACTACCGAGGTAGTGCTCGCGACGGCCGTTGGCCGACAGCAGCAGCAAACGGGTTAAAGGCCACCATAAGGGGTCTAATAATTGCAATCAAAACAAAAATAAATAAACGTATGAATCTGGGCTTAATTCAACTAGAGCAAGAGATTAGACGCTTAGAATCCTCCCATGTGGCTTCCTTACATGACTCTACAATACTTACAGCTTTGACGCAAAAGAAATATGAATACAATAAGATATTAAGCGAGCGAGCGGGCGTGTGGGTCAATAAATTTAAAGCATTGAATTTATGTGAAGCTAACAGGGCAGGGAAATTACTCGCTTCCCATCTCAAACATAAACAGAATCAGCACGTTATTTCATCGATCAAAGATTCCAACAATCAAACTCATACGAAACATAAAGAAATTCTTAACACATTTAAAACATTTTACCAGGAATTATATCAGAACGATCAGGCCTTTAATATGGAGGATTGCACCAGATATCTCCATAGTCTCAATTTACCTCAACTTTCTGAGGAAGATGCAATTATGTTAGGAAGGGAAATCAATGGTTCAGAAATTGGAAAGGCGGTTAAATCGCTGAAAGACAACAAGGCCCCTGGCCCTGATGGATTTACAGCATCCTTCTAGAAGGCTTTCCTAGACCAATTAAACCCAACTATGAACAGGTTTTTAACCATATTGCAACCAAAGGGATTACGCCAGATTCTATGTCTGAGGCAAATATAATTGTAATTCCAAAGGAAGGGAAAGACCCAAATCTGCCGAAAAACTATAGGCCTATATCCCTTATCAATGTGGATTGTAAAATATACGCAAAAATTCTTGCTGTCAGACTCAATTTGGTTCTTCCTAAATTAATAAGCAATTCCCAGGTAGGCTTTCTTCGCACCCGCATGTCTAACGGCAATACACGCTTATTATGTCATGTTTTAGAAAATGCTGCAACCAAGATAGAGCCGTCCGTCGCAATCACATTGGACGCCGAGAAGGCCTTTGATAGGGTCTCTTGGGCTTTTTTAGACCGCTGCATGCACACCTTCAACCTAGGCAAGGATTTCTCCAACATGGTAATGTCTCTTTATTTAAACCCTACGGCCCGCATTGCTGTTAATGGCTCTCTCTCCGAATCTTTCTCTCTCCACCAGGGCACCAGACAGGGGTGCCCATTATCCCCATCTCTTTTCCTATTGGCACTTGAACCCCTTATCCAGGATATTAATTTAAACTCTAGTATTAAAGGAGTGGACATTAATGGGGTTCAAGTCAAATTAGCCGCATACGCGGATGACATTTTAATAGTGACGGAACACCCGGACTTGTCAATTGTAGCCCTGATGGACACAATAACATCATACTCTATTCATTTGGGGTATAAACTCAACAGAGATAAATCTGAAGTTAAACCACTGAATGTGTACTGCACCAAAGATGTTTTAGGCGAGTCTGGTTTAACGTGGCAATCAGGTTATATTAAATATCTGGGAATTGAATTTGGCAATAATATTATGGATACTCTGCATCAGAACGAGAAGGTAGTATTAGGGAAAATTAAAACACTTTTGGATTCCTGGTCCCCGAAATTTATTACGTGGTGGGGCAGGATTGAAACTATAAAAATGATGGTCACTCCTTTAGTTAATTATCTTATAAGTATGCTTCCGCTTTTATTGAAATATGATTTTCACCACAAGTTGGACATCCTTTTAACTTCTTTCCTCTGGCGTGGTAAAAAAGCACGGATCAGCATTAAAAAACTGAGGCTCGACAAAGCGTTGGGTGGTGTGAACCTAGCGGATTTCAGACTATACCAGTATGCTTTTTTGGCGAAACAGGGCTCATTATGGATTTCTCCCCCTGGTGAGTACATACCCGTCTGGCTGGAGGTAGAGAGGGCTATCCTTAACAACTTAAACCCCTTTTCAGTTCTTACAGCCAATCGCTTCTGCCCGCTAACTCCAGGTCTATTTTTAGGAATACTAAAATACCTCTCTTGAAACTAGATATGAATCTGGAGGTTAGTGTTAAGGGCTCCAAAATGGAATCGTTATGGTATAATAACAAAATACTTTACAAAGGTAAAAGTCTAAATTTTGACTCCTGGTACAAAAATGGTGTGTTCTTTCCTCATCAGCTGGAAAACACCTCATACCCAGTCACATTTTCTGAGCTCCAAACTAGATATAACCTAGCTGATATTGCATTTTATAACTTTCTGAAAGTAAAGGCTGCCATTTCGAAATCCAAGTTATCTTCCATACAGCCATCATTACCTTTGTGACAAAAATTAACAAACTTGGCCACCAAGTCTCCCAGATATATAAACTTCTGCGCCCTAAAACCTCGAATCTCAATGTTAAGATTGTCGATTTTTGGAACTTGCATTCTTCTGTTCCGTTAAAAGAGCCTTTATGGTCTCCGCTATGGAATTCAGTTTCGCGTAATAAGATATCCCCGGTACTCTCCCAAACTAAATATTGGTTATTGCATAAGGCCTTTTGGACGCCTGCTCGGTTATTCGCCTCGGGGATCCGGGAGGATGCATTGTGTTGGAATTGTAAACAAGAAACGGGTGACCTAGCTCATCTTATCCTGTACTGTTCGGTAGTGAAGTCCTTCTGGGATAAGGTTTTTGTATTTCTGTATAAATTGTTCAATTGTAGGCTGACTAAGGAATTGTCCACCTTAGTTACAGCTTTCTTGAAGGTGGACCTGAAGTCTGATGGCGATAAAGCTCTCCTCGACCTTTTGTTAATCTCCGCAGAGAAAATGGTTCTTACCAACTGGAAGGATACCAGTAAGTCTTCCTATGAAGGTTGGATAAATTGGGTTACCCATCTTAGGGGAGCAGACAACATTGCCTTACAGAATTCGCCTTGGAAACCTTCAACTATATTGATGTGGAATACTCTGGACAATTATTTTGACTCTCGTAAACCCCCGTGAAGACAACTATAATCATATAATATGTCTTGGCACTTCCTCTTGTATAAGTTTCTTATATTGCGTTTCATCAATTAACATAGGATGCATATGTTACTAGTGGGGTACTCTTGCGCCAACAATTCCATAGAAACCTGTTGTATACGAGGGTTCTTGCTTCTTTCTCCTCTCACCTTCTTATCTTCAATCTTTTTTCTTTCATCTTTCCCTCCCTTTTTCTTATTCATGTTTATTGGAGGCTAGTTCTTCTGGACTAATATTGTGACAAACATATCATCTCATGTCTTTACATTGTTGTTCTGTTGCGGTATGTACATGATGCTCTAACCTCGATATGTTATTCACCATTGTGGTGGTTCTTCTTCTTTATGAAAATCAATAAAAGCTTTTGAAATTAAAAAAAAAAAAAAAAGCAAATAGACTCAAATTGGCAAACCTAAAGTTCATTCTTCCCAAGGCAAAGCAATCATCACTCCTACCATGAGAAATGTTCCTTTTGCAGAAATTTGTGGGGTGATCCCCTAGAGGTCAATTAATACCAAGCAGCATTGCAAACATTTGACTCCTTAGTGGGTGAAAAACTCCTACAGGCAATATGTTCCCAAAAGAAGTAATTTGTCTGATCTGCTTTTGGTCCGTACTGTGAGGGTTTATCAGTTTGCTACTCAAAATTACAGTCTATGGATATCAGAGAGATTCCCAAGATGCAGAAGGAAAGGTAAATGCTACTTACCAGTATGCATCTGTTCTTGGCATGTAGAGCTGCAGAGTCGTACACTGTGCATGAGATCGCCATCTGGTGTTGGGCTCGGATGCTTGCACTTTGTTGTTGTCTTGGAAGAGTCTTTTGTAGTCACGAGATAGGTGACTCCTCCTTTGGACGATAGTGCGCATGGGCATCGACTCCATGGTTAGATTGTTTTTCGCCATGATGGGAAAAGATGGAGTCAGTAAGAAGAAAAAGATGTCCATGTGAATATATCTAACTAAGATTATACTGGAACGGATACAGGTTCCGGGGAGGTGGGTGGGCGTGTACGACTCTGCAGCTCTACATGCCAAGAACAGATGCATACTGGTAAGTAGCATTTACCGTTCGAGGCATATGAGCTGCAGATCGTACACTGTGCATAGACTGTATAGCAGTGTCTCCCCTAGCGGTGGTCACCTGTATCAGTTGCAGTAGTCTGAAAAAGTGTTTTAAGAACAGCTTGGCCCACAGCAGCTTGCTGCTTTGCGTGTACATCAACACAGTAGTGTTTGGTAAAGGTATGTGGCGTAGACCATGTTGCTGCTTTACATATGTCATTTAGGGGATGTTCCCTAAAAATGCCATAGAAGCCCCTAGTTTACGTGTGGAATGTGCCCTAGGGGAATTATTAAGGTGCGTTTAGCCTTTTGGTAGCAAATTTGAATGCATTTGACTATCCATCTAGCAATGCCAGCCTTTGAGATGGGATTACCTTTATGTGGTGGGGAGAAAGCTACAAATAATTGTTTTGTCTTTCTGAAAGGTTTGGTCCTGTCAATGTAGTAAAGTAGGGCTCTTCTGACATCTAGTGTGTGTAGAGCTCTTTCTGCTACAGAGTCTGGGTCTTGGAAAAAGACGGGTAACTCTATTGATTGGTTAAGGTGAAAAGCAGAAATTACTTTAGGTAGGAATTTGGGGTTTGGTCTGAGAACTACTTTATTACGATGGATTTGTAAAAAGGTTCTTGTATGGTTAAAGCCTGAATCTCACTCACTCTTCTGAGAGAGGTTATTGCAATTAGGAAGGCTACTTTCCATGTAAGAAATTGTAACTCACATTTGTGCAGAGGTTCAAATGGGGGACCCATGAGCCTGGTGAGGACAATATTTAGATTCCATGCTGGAGAGGGTGGCAATCTAGGGGAATGATTCTTTTAAGGCCTTCCATAAAGGCTTTAATTGCAGGTACTCGAAACAGTGACAAATGCTGTCTGTTTTGTAAGTATGCGGCTAGAGCGGCAAGATGTAATCTTATGGATGAGTATGCTAGGTTACATGTTTGCAGATGCAGCAAGTAACAGATAATGTTTTGTATGGAGGCATCTAGTGGGTTGATATTGTTGTTATTGCAATAAATAGCAAACCTTTTCCATTTTGCTGCATAACAAGCCCTGGTAGTGGGACGTCTGGCTTCTTTAATGACCTGCATACACTCAGGTGGAAGGTTAAGGTAACCGAACTCTAGGACTTCAGGAGCCATATTGCCAGATTCAGTTGACCTGGATCGGGGTGTCTGATCTCTCCATGGTTCTGAGTTAAGAGGTGTGGAGAGAGGTGCAGTTTGTGGTGTGGAACTACTGAGAGTTCGAGAAGTGTTGTGAACCATGGTTGTCTTGCCCATGTGGGAGCAACTAGGATCATTGTTAGAGACTGTTGTCTGAGTTTGCGTACTACTAGGGGAATGAGTGGAGAGGCGGAAAAGCGTATGCAAATCTGCCTGACCAGTTCATCCATATTGCATTGCCCTTGGACGACGGGTGTGGGAACCTGGCGGCGAAGGTTGGGCATTTTGTGTTTTCTTGTGTGGCGAACAGGTCTATTTGTGGATGGCCCCACATTTGGAAAAAGGTTGTAGAACTTGCGGATGCAGTTCCCATTCGTGAATCTGTTGTGTCTGTCGACTTAACAGATCCGCAATGTGATTGTGAACTCCTGGAAGGTGTTCTGCAAGGAGGTAAATGTTTTGAGGAATGGCCCATCTCCATATGGCTTGCGCCAGGCGAGACAGCTGTAGAGAGTGTGTCCCCCCTGTTTTTGTACATAGTACATTGCTGTCATGTTGTCTGTTTTGACTAAGACAGTCTTGTGAGTAAGATGCGGTTGGAATGACTTTAGCGCTAGAAATATTGCTAATAATTCTAGGTGGTTGATGTGGAGCAGTTTTTGTGACTTGGTCCAGCTGCCCTGCGTTGTGTGGGTAAGGAGGTGAGCTCCCACCCGGTGAGAGATGCGTCTGTTGTGAGCACTATTTGTGGAACTGGCTCTAGGAACGGCCGCCCTTTGGAAATGTTTTGTATGTTCCACCATTGCAGAGAGCGATGAGTGCGGCTGTCTACCAACACCAGATCTGTAAGCTGGCCCTGAGCTTGGTTCCACTGACGTGCTAAGCATTCTTGCAGGGGCCGCATTTGAAGTCGTGCGTGAGGGACAATAAAGATGCACGAGGCCATCATTCCTACGAGTTGCATAAACACTCGAGCTGGAAGGTAGTGTTGAGGTAGGAATTTGTTGATGAGGGCTTGCATACTTGTTATCCTGGAAGGATTGGGGTATGCAAGGGCCCTGGAGGTATCGATTGTGGCTCCTAGGTACTGATGTATGTAGGAGGGATGGAGATGCGATTTGGTATGGTTTATTGTGAACCCCAAATTGTGTAGTAGCCGAACTGTTTGGAGTGTGTGCTGTACACATTGGTTGTGTGACTTGGCTTTTATTAGCCAGTCGTCTAGATACGGAAACACGTGAATGTGTTGTCTTCGTAAGTGCGCAGCTACTACTGCTAGGCACTTGGTGAAAACCCTTGGTGCTGTTGCCACCCCGAATGGGAGGACTTTGAACTGATAATGTTGTCCGTCCACTATGAACCTTAGGTATTTCCTGTGCGCAGGGTGAATGGGAATATGGAAATAGGCGTCCTTGAGATCTAGTGTGGCAAGGAAGTCGCCTTGTTGGAGTAGTGGAAGTATTTGTTGAAGAGTGATCATGTGAAAATGATCTGAGTGAATGTAATAGTTGAGGGGTCTGAGGTCCAGTATGGGCCTGAGGGAACCGTCCTTTTTGGGGATTAGAAAGTATAGTGAGTAAACCCCTGTGCCCTGATGTTGTAGAGGGACTGGTTCTATTGCGTGCTTTTGGAGCATAGAGAGAACCTCTTGATTGAGGAGCGTTAGATGTTCCGTGGACATGGGACGCTGTCTGGGTGGTATGTTGGGGGAGTAGAAGTGAGTTCGAGGCAGTAACCATACTGGATAATTTGTATTACCCACCTGTCGGTGGTGATGGAATTCCACGCAGGTAGGAACTTTGACAGTCTTCCCCCGACGAGAGTGGAATGATCGGGGGAAACGGAGGGAAGTCACTGTTTGGTGGTAGGGGAGGTGCGTGTGTTAAACCCGCGTCCTCTACCCCTGTTGTTATTACCTCTGTAATTACCTCTGGAGTAACCTCTATTAGAGGAGGTTTGAGTGGTGTTTTTGTAGTTAGCAGAGGTGGTGTCTGTGGCTGTAGTTTTGGAGCCGCCTCTATATAAGGAGCGACGAAAGGAACCTCTGCTAGGTGTGGCTTGTAGAGCTCCCATAGCTTTGGCTGTGTCTGTGTCCTTCTTCATTTTTTCTAGAGAAGTGTCCACATTAGGCCCAAACAGGTGTTCCTGGTGTAAGGGTAGATTGAGGATGGTAGATTGTACCTCCTGCTTGAAGCCAGATATTCGTAGCCATGCGTGTCTGCGCAGCAAAACGCTTGAGTTTATTGTGCGTGCTGCTGTATCTGCTGCGTCAAGGGCGCACTTTATTGAGGTGTTTGTGACAATCTTGCCTTCTTGTATTAGATCATTGGCCTTGGTCTTATACTGATGTGGAAGGTGCTCAATGAGCTTTTCAAGCTCGTCGTAATGGGCTCTGTCATATCTCGCCAGTAAGGCTTGGGAATTGGCGATGCGCCACATGTTTGCTGCTTGAGACGCAACTCTTTTTCCCGATGCGTCGAGTAATTTGGACTCCTTGTCTGGTGGTGGTGTCTCACCAGTAGTCTGGGAGTTTGCCCTTTTCCGTGCATTAGCAACTACTAATGAGTCTAGAGGGAGTTGGCCTTTAATATAAGCTGGGTCAGAAGGGGCAGGTTTATATTTTTCTCGATCCTTGGGTTAAGAACCCTAGCCCTAACTGGGTCTCTGAAGACCTCAGGGGCATGTTTAATAATGCCTTTAAGCATAGGTAGAGTATGGGTAGACTTTTGAGGCTGGCTAAAAGTTTCTAGTAAAAGTCTTCTTCCAGGGGGTCTGAGTGTAACTTGACACCATGGTATTGTGCTGCCCTGTTTATCACCTGTGAAAACCCTATAGCATCATCTGGAGGTGAGGCTTTTGATGGGTATGGTTCAGGGACAGGTATATCTGGGAGGTCATAACTGTCCCAGGGGTCTTGTGGTGGGATACTGTGAAGGTCGTCATCAGTGTAGGTGTTGTGAGGTGACTGCATGTCATCATCATGATCCTCCCTGTCTGTATCCCCTTGTGGTGAAAAACAAGGTGGAGGAGAGTGAGGCGGGGAGTGTAGAGGGCTGAGGTGTTGTGGAGGTGGAGAGAAAGACCTTATAGGTGATGTGGAAGAGTCTTTCTTCTTATGAGGTGGCTCAGGTGTGGTTGGTTCCTGTATCTTCCTCTTGTGAGGTATTACTGATTGTACCTGTCCGGTAATAGGGTCAATGTGCAGAGTTTTCTGCTTTGGGTCGATGGGAACCAAGAGTTCTTCTGAGCTGGCGTGTTTGGTCGGCATCGAAGATTTCGGCTCCGAGTGTTGTTTGGGCTTGCGAGGTTGTTTGGTGTCCTTTGGTGAAGTTTTCGACACCGAGGGTTTTTTTGTCGACGCCGAAGGTTTGGTATGCTTCGGTGTCGAGGTGTCTGGGACCTTGGACTTTGGCGCCGAAGGGTCTGTTGGTGCCGAGACCTTAGTCTTGTGTTTCGGTGCCGATGAGTGTTTTTCGGCTCCGGGACGTGGCTGGCTCGGTCCCGAGCTGCCAGAAGGCTTTAGGTGCTTGGGAGTCGAGCCGGAAGGCGGGGCTCCTGAAGCTTTGTGATGGTGCAGACCTAGGCCCGAAGGCGAAGGTGTGACCGAAGCCTTTTGTTTCTTGGGGGCAGGGGCATCGACGTCAGTACTCACAGTACGTTGGTGTGGTGTGATGAGTTGGTCATCGGACCCTGAGTCTTCGGCTCCGGAGGTGTCGATTTGTAAATCTCCGGTGTCCGGGTTGTCGGAGCCTGTGTCAAAGATGTCGTCCGGTGCGGGAGCGGCTGACCTGGACATTTCGTGTCGTCGGGCCCGGCGATCACGGATGGTCTTTTTGGACCGAAAGGAGTCACAGGCTTGGCAGTGTTGGCTCTCGTGTTCTGGAGAGAGGCAAAGATTACAGATCTCGTGGAGATCTGTGTGTGGAATTTAGCCCCACACCTGCATTTTTAAATGGAGTCCTTTCCATATGCTGGATGATGGCGCCGACACGCCCAACGGACCAACGTCGGCGACCGGACTCGAAACAGTGTTGGAGTGGAGACGCGATGAGGGGATCGCGATCGAAAACAATACCGTCGAACGGTAGGAGGTTCTTCTGCGCGTCGAGAGGGGAACCGATCGATGTGGATCCGGAGCGCAGCAAGGTACATCCGAACCCGATGGCGGAAAAAAACAATCTAACCATGGAGTCGATGCCCATGCGCACTATCGTCCAAAGGAGGAGTCACCTATCTCGTGACTACAAAAGACTCTTCCAAGACAACAACAAAGTGCAAGCATCCGAGCCCAACACCAGATGGCGATCTCATGCACAGTGTACGATCTGCAGCTCATATGCCTCGAACACATACTTTCCTTTAAATCCTAGTTCGCCATCGTGGGCTCTAAATCCATACACATCCCTCTTGCTGCTCCATGGAATAAAATTATAATACAAAAGTTTAGTTACCCCAATCTGCCTGAAGGACTGTACAGTGCATGATGGAGAAGTGAAGCTTTTATAAATTCTTCCAGGCACAGTCTCTGCAATACACTCTGTTAATAGCCAAAGGGGAAGGCTCCATTTCCCCTTATGTTCGTAAGTTTTAAAAAGGGTAAATTAGTGGTTTATTAAAACAAAAACACAGAAAAAGTTTACATGTATGCTTTCTTTATTTGATTGCATTTTTCAAATTAGCAATATATTGTAAATGCGTTTGGGGAGAAATCAAATGTGTGCATAGATATTCTTCTGTTTATGGATTCAGCAGAAATATTCAAAATGGAGAAATATGTAAGAGTTACATTTTTCCACCTACACAGTGTTCCATACACAATTAGTGAAAAATAAGATAGGGATGGAGTATAACTATTGCTACCGAATGAAACCTGGGGTATTGGGCTAAAACACACGTAACTTTCCTTACCCATATGGCAACTATATTTCCATTACAGCTCAATGAAAACAGAATGAAGAAAAGTTAACAACAAATGTGGTAACAAAAAAGCGAAGTTTAAAGTAAAAGTCACCGAAAGAATGGTCAACTTCAACATTCTATTATGACTAGCTTTCCAAAAAGAAATCCTTAGAGAATGTGCATGGGAGTAACTGACATAGCTACAATGCACAGCTCTCACTTGGAGATTATTCTGTAAGTCTAAAATGCTTCCCTGGGTCTGGTGGAATGTGCACGGACTCCTCCTCCCTAACTCACACCAGTGATAGATGCAGGAAATAAATGAACGCTTTGCAATACTTGCTGCCCCAGGCATTTGCAGCCTAGATGACAGTCCAGGTGAGGGCTACACACCAGATTTTGGAGACCCATCATCGCCAAATATCAATAAAGCTTAGGAAGACATGGGAAGGACCAACTACACATTTAAGTGGACATCTGAAAATCATTTGAATACCTAAATGGGGCTTTAAACTTAGACACTGTGACATAAAGCATGCAGCATTGTAACCAAATGGCATAAGCATAACGTTTCTAGTTACTCAAGCAATGATGTTTTGGAGACGCCTCTTCCAGGTAAACATATACAGGTCACATTTAGAGAATGGCTAAAATATTTGCAACACCACTGGTCATGTAACTAGAACTCTGTTATTTGTTTAGGAAATGCTAGCCCTAACTTTGATTCAGACATGTGAATGCCTTACAATCATAGGCATGGTTTCAAGAACTCTTGGGGTGGAATTTCAAGTTCCTATTCTGTGATGGATCCAAAGAAGACAAATGATGGATTCTTGGACGTTTTCTATAGTCTACTGCCTTCAAATGCTCTAAACAGAATACACGAGGTGCAGAAGCATGCACAGTGTAACTGTTTAGAGCACATGAAAGGCCAACTTGGTAATGCTGCAACCCCTCCCTTTCCATGTCATCACGATGTGACGACATAGGAAAGGGAGGAGTGCTAAAAGGCAGCTGATGATAGACAAGCAGCCCCCGGAGTACAGGGCTGATACTGTACACACCTGATACTGTACACACCAGAGGCTGCTTCAAAATGTGATGCTTTTAAGCCTCATTTGTGGGCAGTTCCAGAGGACCCCAATTACTGCAGAATCAGGCTGGCAGCATGTCAGCCCGTACTGCTCAATTTTTACTGCTGCCAATAGACACATGCGCTCTAGAGCATGTGTCTAAATTAAAACTGGCTGACTGCCTGACGTCCGTTTTGTAGAACTGATTCGACAGGCCAAGGCAGTGAACGCTTCAGGATAGTTTAAAAAGGATGGTAATTGCTTTTTTAAATTACCATCGATATAACATTTAATTGGAAGGACATAGCCCCTCCGCCCACTCCCACAAACAACCGCTAACCACCAATTATCTTAGATATTAGCTCCCTACAACAGAAGGCAGAGCCCACCCAGACACAATAGTGTCTGGGTTAGGACTCTACAATGAGGCATGCCACTAGATAATTCTAGGGGGTGAGGGTCCTTTGAACAAATAAGGAGAATTCCCTCTCTGGAAGGGTTGGGACAAATCAAATTACTAGAGATAAACATCTCAACCAACTAGTAGATTTCCGGAGGGGCGTGGCTTGGCCGGCTGCAAGATGGCCGCACTGTAAGTGGGCTCTGCCGGCCAAGCTCTAAATCCGCCATCATCCTGCAGACGACGACGCTAACCTCGATCGCTCTGGCACATTTACACTCACCTCGTTTTGGGGAATCGCCTGATACCTTCTGCGGCCCTTTCCGGCGCTCCAGTGCCGGATTTTGTTGCCTGGGCCTGCTCCTCGAGGCCAGTCCTTCCCGCCGCCGTCTGAGAGCCTTCCTCCTCCTGATCCGCAGTGCCTGGTGTGCCGTCCCGGGGTCGCTGACCTCCTCTGATCGCCTGGAAGCGCCGGTGAGTGCTGCGATTGCTTGGGGCTCTGGCGGCGGGGTTGGGGGCTCGTCTGCCGTGCCGCCCGGCCTCAATCTGTTTCTTTGGATGGGCGCCGCTGGGCAGCGTTCCGGCGTCCGTTAGGGCCGTTACACCCACACGCAGGCCGGGCGGAGGGGGCGGCCCGCCCCCCCGCTGTCACTCGGCTCTCGGCCCCATCTACGGCCTGGACGTGATCTCCCTGCCCGGCATTACCTCCAGCCTGCCCTCCTCAGGAACCTGCCTCTGCGCCGCGCGGCGGCCCGGCTGATCTGGACGAGGAGGTCGGGCCCCTCCCCGCGACGCTCATCGCCCTGTGCCACACCAGACCTGGCTCCAGTCTTCCTGCAGTGGCTGCGTTCCCATCCACCGTACAGCAGCGGGGGGCCCTCAATACTGCGGCTCTACCCGCATATGCTCTATATATTTACCTGACGCCCCACTTGCCGGCCTGAACCACAACTCTCCAGGAATCAGCACCCTGCGGAAGGTGGTGGGTGCAACTCACTGCGGTGCGACGGGGTTGGGGGGCGTGCGCCACATCGCGGGGCCCCCGCTTGGGAGCACAAACGCCTACTTTGTCATATCGCCATTGGCCAAGTGACCCCCGGCTCCCTGTGGCAGGCCGCGCTCCCTCCGTGCATCCCCGCCGCCCTGCCTCTGGCGGCCGCGCCCTCCCTCCAACACCGCTTTTCCACAGCTACTGCGGAGGCTGTCTTCCATTGTGTGGCCTGGGCCGCTGCCTGCAATTCACTCCTTATGGGCTGTGTTTGCCCGTGGGGGGACGCCCCCCTGCTGTGACTGTCACCCGACTCTCCTGGGGATCTCTGTTGGCGCCTTGTGGTGCGGAGGACTTTTGAATTTACCACTACTTCCTTGCTCCGGTCACCCCCCTAGGCATTGCCATCGGCCTCTCCGCTATCTCCTCATTGGTCAGCTCTCTCCTACTATTGGGTTCTGCTGCGCCGCCTTCCAGTTGTGCTCCCCGTCTACACTTCCCACTGACGGTGCTTAATATGGGTAAGGCTGACCCCAAGCAACCCCGGCTTACCTTCGACCCGCGCCGTCAGACGTGCCAGGACGGCGCGGTCGCGGACAGTGGCGACACCACGGCTCCTGCGGAGATGGCCGCCTCCCGGGAGGACGACCTAAAGTCCATTATGCTGGAGGTCAAATCCGCCGTCTCTGGCATCGCTGCTCAACTGGAACAGTTGACTTCGCGCCTGGATGTTGTCAAGTCGCGAGTGGACTCACACGACAATCGCCTGCTCCATGTCGAATCGAGGGTTTCGGATGTAGAGGACGCCGCCACACAGGATCGCCAGAAACTCCTTCAAATGGACAAAATCCTGGACTTAATATGCACCAAAAATGAGGATTTGGAAGCGCGCTCCCGTAGGAGTAACCTACGCATCACGGGAGTGCCTGAGTCCACCAACATCACGCGTATGGAAGATTTTGTGGAGAATCTAATACGTGAACTTTTCGGCGAGGTGCTGTCTCCGGTTTTTATGGTGGAGAGAGCCCACCGATCTCTCGGCCCTCGCCCAGGCCCCGGATTGCCCGCTCGCCCAATAATCGCTAAAATCCTCAATTTCCTGGACCGGGATGCAATACTCCGTGCGGCCAGGGACAAAGGCGAGATCCGCCATCAGGGAAACTCCTTGTCCTTCTACCCGGACTACACTTTAGCGGAACAAGCTGCCCGCCGTGAATTCCTGCCAGCGAAGCGCATTCTTCAAAAACACGAGATCCCCTACTCGCTGGCATACCCAGCCAAGCTACGAGTCCGGCAGGGTTCCAAGACTCTCCTCTTTCCAGATCCAAAGGCGGCCCTCGTCATCGCCAAGAAGCTTGACCGCTCTCACCGCTCTACCCCTGTGAACTCTCAAGAATCTGCCCCATGCAACCTGAGTGATAATGACTGACTCGATCTTCTGCAGTGGTACTGCTGATATGTCTTCACTCCTATAGTTTCCTGCTCTCCACCTTTCCTTTGATTAAACTCACTTCGCTTGGCTCAAGGTTGCTCTGTCCCCCCATTATAACGCTCTGGAGCTTACCACCACTGTATGTTTGTAAGACTTTAACTTTCCTGTTGTCTGCCACTATGGTTCGCTTGGCCACCCTGCTTTGTTGGCAGGGGTGTACGCAGAGCTTCGCCATGCCCTCACGGGATAATTCCCACTTCGGAAACTGATTTTTCCCTTCCAAGTTGGGGTTCCCTGGGGTGGTTGCGGGTGGTTTCTCAACCTGTTTGGGGGGTTGGTGTGGGTGGGTGGTTCTTTGGGATTTGCTGCCTCCCTCCGAGGCGTGTTTGTTTTTGTCAATATGCATTGCTTTGCCCTTCAGTTTGCCTTGCGACACCATTCTGCACTTGCCCTGTTATGTCCTGCCACACCGCTTTGGGCACCACTCCAAGATTTTGTTCCTGGGCACGACACTAAACATCATCCTACCCCCGGGGTTTGACGCTTGTGGTTTCCCCTCGCAGCCCAGCTATCTGTCGTGGCAAATTCCAGGTCGACCTTTCCTATTCCCTTTGTTGTTGCACTGCTTTTTGCCTTCACCGTTGGATTGCGCATTCACACGCACCTGCACGAGGGCCCTTACCAGCTCCACCACACTCCACATGATTATCCCTCACAATATGACGGTATGACAGACACTACTCTATGGACATGGAACATTCGTGATCTCAATGACCACCGCAAGGCTCAACTAGTTGGGTGAAGGGTCCTTGGGGATTTGCTGCCTCCTTCTGAGGTGGATTGATTTTGGTTACTTTGTATTGCTTTGTCCTTCAGCTTGTCTTGCAATGTTATTCTCTACTGGCTCTGCTATGCCATGCTGCGTTGCTTTGCGCACTACCCCAAGACTCTGCCCCTGGGCTCGACACTCATCAGCATCCTCCTTCAGGGGTTTACAGTTTGCAGTTCCCCCTCGGTGCCCAGCTACCTGTAGTGGCAGGCTCTCGGCTGTCCTTGTTTATCTCCTTCGCTGCTGCTTCACTCGTCGCTTTCTCAGTTAGTTAGCACCACCATATGCACCCGCACGAAGATCCAGGCCATACTCACCACATTCCGTATGATTATTCTCCACGGCATGACTGAATGACTGACATTATCTGTTGGACATGGAACATTCGGGGTCTCAACGACCACCGCAAGGCTCGACTTGTCCATGCGCATCTGGTCCGGCACAAGGTAGACGTCTGTCTGCTACAGGAGACCCACCTGCTTCCTGCATCTGCCGCCAGACTGCACTCCCGGCACTGGGGAGAATCACACTCCTCTTTCTAGTCCAACTATTCTCGGGGGGTCTCTATTCTCTTACGTAGGGGGCTCCCTTGGCAAACCTCCCGCGCTATTACCGACCCCGCAGGGCGCTTTGTTATTCTGCATGGCTCCCTTCAGGCCCAACCCTTCACAATAGCTGCAATCTACGGCCCTAATAATGATGACCCAGATTTTTTTGCGCAGGTATTGCACCACATTTCATCCCTTGGCCCCGCTGCGCTCCTCTGGGGTGGGGACTTTAATGTTACGCTATCCACCGTCCTGGATCGCTCTGGCCCTCATGCCTCCCACCCTCTTGCCGCGGCATTCCTAAACTCTACCCTCGCCGAGAACTCCCTGCACGACGCTTGGCGCCACACGCATCCCGAGGCCCGCGAGGGCACTTGCGTCACCGGCACACGCGGTTGTTGGTCCTGGCTGGATCTCTGGATCTCCTCTCCTGATGTCCTTTCCTGGCTCACTTCCGTTGATCACATGGCGCAAACTCTTTCAGATCACGCGCCAGTTCAGCTCGGTCTCCGTCTACCTCTGTCTCCCCGACGCGCTTTCTCCTGGCGGCTACCATCTAACGCTCTTCGTGATTCCGTCTTTTGTGACGAGATCCAGACCGCGATCACTAACTACTTTGAGCTCAATGAGGGCTCTGTGGACTCTCCTTCCACTCTTTGGGAGGGTTTCAAAGTCGTCATTCGCGGCGCATGCATCTCTAAACAGTCCGGGGTCCTACGCTCCATCCGCAATACTCTTAATAAGCTGGAATCCGAAATTAAATACTTCGACTCCTCTCAAGCTCTTGACCCTAACCCCGTTACACTCGCCCGCCTTCGCGAGAAACATACTGAATTCGCTGAGGAGGCTAACGGAGAGCTCTCGTTCCTTGGCATGGAGGCCCGGGCACGCCGTTTCGGCGAGGGCGACCGACCAGGTAAAACCTTGGCCAATCTTCTCCGTCCGGCCCGTGCTGCATCCTACATCATAGCGCTCCAGGACGGTGGCCCAGTTCGTACCACCTCTCCCGAGGAGATCAAGGCGCGTTTCACGGATTTTTATACGCAATTGTACACAGCAGGTTCCGCCCCCCCGCATGAGGCCCTAGACCAGTATTTCGATACCCTCGAGCTCTTATGGCTCGAAAACTATCACCGGGAATATCTGGACGAGCCCTTCTCTAAAGAGGAAATACTCGCCACCATCAACAGTATGCCTGGTGACAAGGCCCCCGGCCTGGACGGCTTGCCCGTCTCTTTTTATAAGACTTTTGCTCCACTACTGGTGCCGCATCTGGCCGCCATGTATAATGAGTCCTTCGAGAGTGGCCGATTTCCCCCTTCGCTCCGTGAGGCCATGCTGACCCTTCTTCTCAAGCCAGACAAACCCCCCGAACTGCGCGACTCCTATCGCCCCCTGTCCCTCATTAATATTGATGATAAAATCTTCGCCAAACTGCTAGCGTCGCGTCTTCTCCCTCTCATGCCGCTCATCGCTCGCCCAGATCAGTCCGGCTTCATACCGGGCCGGGCAACCTCCCACAATCTTCGGACCATCTTCTCCGTCCTTCACCAAATCAACCCAGCACTTCCTGCGGTGGCCGTCCTGCTTGACGCCACCAAGGCCTTCGATACCCTGGAATGGCCCTTCCTATTCTCTATCCTCCCACGTCTCGGCTTTAGTTCAGTTTTTATTCGTAAAGTCTCATTATTGTACACTCTCCCCACCGCTCGTCTACGGATCAATGGCCTGGTATCTGATCCCATCCCCATCGGACGTTGCACCCGCCAGGGGTGCCCGCTCTCACTTTTGCTATTTGCTATTGCGATGGAACCACTGGCGGCTAGACTCCGACAACACCACACACAGAGGGGAATCGGGTTTGCGGCACGCGCCCTCTTGGTCTCCATGTATGCGGACGACATCACTTTATATGTTTGTCGTCCCCAGGAACATCTAAGTCCGTTAGTACGCGAGATCATACGATTTGGTGGCTATTCAGTCATACAGGTCAACTGGAACAAGTCGATCCTCTTCCCTCTCACGGACGCCACCACTCCTTTCACCTCGGAATATCATTTCGTTTGGGCGTCCGGTCCCACTCGCTATTTAGGTGTCTGGCTGAGCAGGGACGTGGACGAACTCTGGAGGGCTAATTTCGGTCGTGTGGTGGACTGGCTTGAGTCGAAGATCCCCCTTTGGAGCCGGCTGCCCCTGTCGTTAGCTGGTCGAATAGCCATTGCCAAGATGGTCGTCCTTCCAAAATTCTTATATTTATTCCTGAACATACCTGTTCCCCTGACCGCCCATTTTTTTCGCAGGGTTCGCTCGTTGATCATCTCTCTTATCTGGGCCGGCAGGCAACCTAGGATCGCGTACGACGTTCTCACTCTTCCGATGTCATGTGGCGGCCTTGGCACCCCTAACTTCAAGCTCTATGCAATGTGTGCTCAGGCCAGCTTCTTGCACTTTTGGCTTCACCCCACTCCCTTCCAGCCGCACGTTGCGGTCGAGGCGGATCTTGCTGCCCCGTGGCCGCTCACCACTGCCCTGTTTGCCCCGGCCAAACTCCCATGTACTGAAATAGACACGGTAGAGACCTTGCGCTGGGCCTGGGAGGGTCTTCGTCGTTTCTCCGGTGCCCCCTTGCTCTCGGCAAACTCAATGCCGATAGTTCGGCACCCGGCTTTTCCTCCTCTCCAACCATCCGGCATGGATAAACACGCCACCCACCTGGGGCTGAATACGGTCGTGGATCTCTATCCGGGGAATACGTTTTATTCCCTGGCTGAGGACTCCGGCCCCATGGGGACACTGCTTACGGGCCATCTGTAAGGAGTTACACCCTGCGTTCCCTCTGCCTCCCACCTCGATGACCGCTCTTGAGTTTCTGTATTCGTCTTCCTCCCCTCGGAAGTTGGTAACCAAACTCTACGCCCTCACGGTAGCGGCCACCTCCATCTCCACTGATCGCGCTCGTGTGGCGAGGACCTTGGCATAAATATCTCTCAAGCTGATTGGCTATACTGTTGTCAGCAGACTAAGCGATTGTCTCCTAACTATCGCCTGCGCCTTATCCATTTTAAATACTTGCACAGGCTCTATCGCACCCCCGTTAAGTTGCACAAGCTGGGACTTATTCCCAGTGACAGATGCCTACGCTGTTCAGCTCCCGCGGCGGATTTCGCTCACCTTGCCTGGTTGTGCCCCAAGGTTGCCGATTACTGGCGCAAGGTTTGTTCTGCTATATCAGAGATCACCTCCTCGCCGATTCAGCCTGACCCCCCGCTCTGCCTCCTCGGCTTTGTTAAATTCTGCCCGGACGCTTCCCGCCGTCTAATTGCCATGCTGCTTGTCCTCGCACGGCGCAGGGTTTCCATGTGTTGGGGTCGCAAACCTGCACCTAAATTCGCTCAATGGCTCGAGGATGCATCGTGCTGCCAGACCCTACTGTCTGAATTCTGGGACCTTATGCCAGCTAGATCTCGCCCACTCAACATATGTGGGCCCCTTGTCTCATACCTCCTTGCTCGTTCCCCCCAGCGCCTGGCTTCCTCTCCCGCGCTCCCCGCCGGCACTCCGCCCGCGGCAGCTGCCGGTGTAGGACAGTAATTGGCCTCCCCCCCTGCCCCTTTTTCTTCTCCGCAGGGCCCGCCTCTCCCCCCGAGACTTGTGCATCTCATACCAATGACTGTTTATTGTCCAAACGTGTCTGTGTAACATTTGCTATGCTGTTGTTTTGTGATGTTCTGAGCTATTGGTCCTCTTTGCGATTTTTACTTGTGCTCATGTGCATGGTGCTTTGATTCAGTGCAAGAATGTAATTTGTCTATGCAACTTTGTCAATAAAGGTTTTTGAAAAATTAAAAAAAAAAACTAGTAGATTTCCTCAATATTGATTTGGTTTAATAGAAAGATGGAAGAGGCGTAAACCCATTTTAAAGACACCTATCCCCCTCTATTGATGGAATAATGTAGTAACTTATCTACAAAACGAAGTTCTTCAGTCTTTCTCCTACAAGTGTCTTGTAATGGAGTGAAACAATGACGAGCACTGCTTTGAAGACAAGGACCCCACTGCATTTAGCTCCACCAGAGTCTTCTCCTGAACCACAAGTATTTCATCTTTGAAATTACTTGGTTTGTGGAAACTGTTGTGATTCATTGTGGGGATTGCAGTAAAATGATGACACAGAGAAGGCTATTTGCACCAAATAGGTATAGAGCATCATCAAAAAGGATGTTGATTGATTGCTGCAGGTCCTCTGGCGAAAAGCATGACACTCGGCTACAAATGCCTACTAAGCAAGACGATGGTATGAGTTTAACACCACGAATCTGACCTCTTTTTGATATACATCATATCTCTGGTGGTGGGCAGAGGCAATTTATATTTTTCTCCACTGTAGGCATGCCACAGCTTGCCTTTAGCAGAGCTTTTGAGCATTGTTTTAAACACTGCCATGTAAAAAACAGTTTTCTCCAAATTAGATTAGATTGTTTATATGAGGAACTAATTTTCCTTCTCTTCTACAGCTAATATAACTGTGATGCTAAGTGGCTTTTTGTAACGCACGATAGGCTGTTTTGTCTGAGGGGGAGGCCACAATGGGCTATTGCTCCAAGACCTCCTTTCCAGTCAAATCAAAAGCTCCAGAGCATCGTTACAGGACTGCTGCAGCTACTCCTGACAATGGCTAATGCCCCCAACTCTGAGTGTATACTCAGAGATGGTGAAGCTGGTGTAGTGTTCAATGACAGTGGCTTAGTGCAGTTATGAATTTTGTGAACCCTGAACTCTTTAGTAAAGGACTTTACAAGAGGGGTTACATTTTCATGCTGGTTTTCTGCATTGTCCCCAAGCGGTGCTTTGTCCTGTGTGCCCCTCCAGAACATCTGACTTTTCTCTACCTTGCGGGCTTTCCAGAGTCAATGTTTTTTTGAGATTGAATAGCCATGTACTTCGCAGAATGCTTTAAAGCTTGTTCTCAAGGTCAGCCTTGTGTTCAAGCTAATTGCTCATTGGGGGTCAATGTCTTTGTATGAGGTCCACTTGCACTGACTTTGTCTAACCTCGAGAGGACACTTGGTGCTAAGAAGTCAGTGCTTCCTCGGAAGTCTATCTTGAGAGGTTGCTCTTCACTTATTGGTCTTTCCTCTTCAGAGGGAGTGTGTGTGTGCATCTGTGTGTAGATAGAGTCTCTCGATGGGTTTCTAGGGAGTCACAATTTCTTTCTTGTCATCTTCATCATAGGCCTGGAATCCTAATTTGAGTAGGCTCGATATTCCTCCTCAGCGTCTGCAATCCTAGATGGACTGTGTCATTCTCTCAGCTTGGCATCATTTTCAAACTCTTCATAGGACCCTTTGGTAACCTTGCTCCTTTTCTATCCATTGCGGCATAATGATCTTGATCTATAGGCTTTTTACACTTAAATTGTTGACAGGCTGAACAAATAAGACTTGTCAACTTGAGGAAGGCACAATTTATAAACCCAATGCAGATCATCTGTGACCACTTCATATGGCATTTGGGGCAGAATCAAAAGTCAAGTTTTCCATAATCCGCCAGCCTACAAATCAATCTCAAACAATGCAATATCCTTGTCGGTAGATAGTCAAAGCAACTAATGGTATACGTTTTTCTGGCCTCCCAATAAATCTCGGAGGTTTTCTAGGCATCTTTGCAAGGAAAAGGCTACTTTACCTGTTTAATAGGTTTGCAGCTGGGAGATTTCAGGATTCACAGGCTTTAATTATTCCACCATCTAGTGGTTAGGTTTGGAAATGCCCCTATTTTTCTTTCATCTTGTTTGCTGTCAGACAGTAGGTGGGTAATCCAATTCCCCTATGATGTCATACGCATGCCCTAGTGTGTGGTTGCCATCTTCAGATTTTTTGCCCTTCATAGTAAACTGTGCTCTTAGGGCTTATCTAGTTAATGTGGTGTTTTCTCACTTTTCACCTAAACCTACACCTCTTTGCCGCGTCCAGACACTGTCTTCTCTTGCTCAGAACAGAACTAACAATAACCTCTTCAATGGGGAGGTGGAAGGGTCGCATTTGAACCCAGTAAGTTAACAAGTAATTAACCTTTTCCAGCATGAAACCTCTAGTTGCCCATGGATTACCTAGCGGTACTACCTCCACATAGAGGGCTGGGTTGAAGATGGAGTGTGTGTTTGCAAACAGGTGTCTCACAACCTTTTTACCCACCAAAGCCTATTAGCATGGATGTCCACAAAGCAGTGTTTTACTCACAAAAAGGGCAACTAGGTGGAAGTAAAACAACTGAAACCAGGAAAGACACCACTTCACGATCCTACCAAAGTATCCAAAGATTTTGGAGTAGACGCCTCACTCACTGAATCATGACATGCTTCATCATTGGCACCTTATCCAACCCTGGTAGGGTAATACCACCAGAGCGGACAAAACCATAAGGATGGGAGTTTTTATATAAAATGTTTCTCTGGGAAATGCAGGGATCCAGACAGGAAAGAAAGTTAAAAATGCCTCGCAGTATACCCAAAAGGAATCTTCTTTATTTGTAGGGTACCGTGGGCATAGATGGAAAGAAATGCAGGGTTTTGATTGAGCATTAGTTTCTCAATTGCCCTTGATTTATCTTTTTAAGCAGTGTTCCCTGTATGTATGGATTGAGGACTATGTGGCTGCATTGCAAATTTTGGTTATGGAGACATTACCTCTGAATGCTAGCATGGCTCCCTTCAGAATGTGCTCTTGAATTCCTGTCCAGTGTTTTCCTCATCAGGCTGTACTGTATTGTATGGTTTGCACTATCCATCTTGTGATGGCACCTTTTGCAACAGGAAACTCTAGTTGCCACCACCAATGAAATGAAGAACAGGTTCTCTTTGTAACAATCAGTTGTTTCCTGTGGGTGATACATTAGCACTCCACTGACCTCAGGTGGTGCAGTGCTCTCTCCCTCTGCATTTTTGATTGCAGGAAAAAGGCTCGCCTTTGTGCATCCTAGGTATGATTCCTACACTTTGAGTGCTTGCAATTCACTTACTCTTCGTAATGAGGCAAGCAGGAATGCCATCTTCATTTTCAGTAATTTGAGTCCTCCTTTGTGCATAAGCTCAAATTGGGCCTTCATTAGTTATGAACAGGTTAAGGTCCCGCATAGGTATGATTGCTGACCTGGGCAGTGCAGTCCTCCTTACTTGATACCAAAGCTACCAGAACAATTGTGATATAACTCTATACAGTTTCCTCAAACAGTAGGTGCTGACTCTTAGGGCCAATCGTCCAAGAACCCCTACAATTAATACAATGCAAAACAAAGCAAGAAGCACACACATATAAAAGAGTCAAAAGTATAAAATTTTCATGCAGGAAATGTATTCCTCCAAGAGTAGAGAAGCAGAATTACCTCAATATTGCAACATTTTTTACTTTCTTTTTCTTGCACTTTAAAAGCAGGGACAAGGACAGAGCCAAAGCAGCTTTCTAAATATTCTGACCCGAAGAAAACCCTATGCTTAGGGACGAAACACGTTGACTGTGTCCTTGTCCCTGCTTTCAAAGTGCAGGAAAAATAAAATAAAAAATGAACAATAAAAGTCTTAGGTTTTGTGATGTCTAGTTCCTTTATTGCAATATTGATGTAACTCTGCTGCTCTACTCTTTGGAGGGATACATTTCCGGCATGAAAACTCTATACTTTTGACTCTTATATGTGTGTGTGTGTGCTTCTTGCTTTGCAATCCTCCTTATCCCTTCCAAGAGTCTTTTGAACAAGAGTATGATAAACATGCTATCGTGAAGTGGGCTGGTGTATGAGACTATTGCTGATAGATGTACCTTTATGTATGTGTTCAAATGTTTTTCTTCTAGCAGGTGCATTAGGTATCCTAATTATGGTAGTGTCACCTGTCAGGTTGTGTGTTAAATTCGCTTTCCTGCACCAGTGTGTGAATCTGTTCCAGTGAATAACATGTGCATGTCGTTGTTCTTCCAGACTCCCCTCAAAACTTATATGTGGCAGCATGAAATGCCTAGATGACCAAATTCTAAGTCCTCAGAAGCAATGCTACAAGGCGGAGACTGACTGGTTCTGGGAAACAGACCTGTCCCACTTGTATTGTCAACAGGTTCTGAGGGACTGGTACCTTTATTACCCTGTCTTGTGCCATTTCCAATAGGTCTGAAAACCACGTTTGGGTGGCCTACTGTGGTTGTACCAGAATCCAGGATCAGTGTAATAGATGTGTCTCTGCATTTATTTATCGCTTGATGTATTAGTGGACACAATGGGGAAATGGGGGTGGGGACTGCATTCAAATTGTGTAACTGGACTTGAAGTGTTGGCATTTTGCGGTTTGTGTGGGTTGTGAATAGGTCTATCTGTAGTGTTCGACACTCTTGGAATATTTTTTGTATTACTTCCTGATGTAACTAGCCCTCAAGCAAGATGGCCCCCTGCCTGCCTAATCTGCCTACTTCCACATTTTGTAGGCCTGACAGCTGATGGCTATCACTGATTTCTATATTCCATATGCCCTGTGCTAGTATAAAGGGTACCTATGGTCTCATATCCCTGTTTGTTTAGGCAAAACGCTGTTGTGTAGTCTGATCCGTAATACACTTACTTTGTGTTTGTGAAAGGCATTCTTCACTTGGAACACATTCTTGAATTCCAGCACATGTATGTTTTACTGCCTCTAGTGGGTTAAATTGACCCCCCTTGATCTTGAGGTTGCCCATATGTGCACCCCATCCTGTACAGGATGCATCTGTAGTAATGGTGACTACGAGGGAAAGTTGTCTGAAAGGTCTGCCTAACATGATGTTTTCTACCTTCCACCATTGCAGTTCCTTTTGTACTTTCTCTGTAACAACCATTAGATCATCTCAGTTGGTTGTGATCATTGACCTTGAATCTATTCTTGGACTGGCCACCTGGCAAAAGAGATTAGTAGAATGTATGAGATCATCATACGCATCGATTTCACCACTAATCTGTCAGGGACTGTCCGGTCTGGTAGAAGTTAGCTTGCTCCGTCAATGCCAAGATTCTCTTGTATTGCGAATGCTTTTGCCTTCACAGAGGTCAAGAACACTTTATCGCTCATGGTTTTTTTAAAGTTCGAGGAGAACTCTAGTATGTGGAGCATTTGAATTAATGCCTGCAAAACTGTCTCAGCTTTGAGCAAGTGAGTACTTTTACCAGCCAGGCATCCAGGTATGGTTACACACATATTCCCTGCCTTCTCAAGTGAGCTGCCACTACTTCAAGACATTTTGTAAACATTATCGGTGCTAATTTTATCCCAAATGGAAGCATTTGAATTGGTGATGTGCATTGCTTACTACAAACCTGAGGTATTTTGTGTGCCTGTTCATAGAGATATGGAAGTAGGGTGTTCTTGGGCTCCATGGTCAGAATGTTGTCTTTTTCTTTCAATAGTGGCATGAATTTTTGCAATGTGGTCATTTTGAACTTCGGTGTCTTGATGAATCTGTTCAATAATCTGAGGTCTATGATGGGTCTCAATGTCAAGTCCTGTTTTGGGTTGAGGAAGTGCAGTCCATTGTTGTGTTCACCTTTTATATCGATCCTCTGTGTAGGTTTTGTACTCTTTTGCAAGCTCTTTTCTTTCTTTTAACATTTGGTGGTACGTCTTCTAGTTCTATAAAGTAGCCAGTGCTTTATGATGTTGAGTACACATATGTTGGAAGTAATTTCTCTTCAATCCACAAATTAAACCTCTCAGCTTGCACCCCAGGTTTCTGGGGCCTTTGAGACTCCCTGCTGGCCGAGACCGACCCTGTGGTTGTCCAGCTGCCTTGAAAAGGCTATCTTTGTGGTGTTGGGTGCTGCCACTACATGTTTGCTTTCACTGTACATAAACTGTCTGTGTGCACTAGGTTTGCTATATGTTAGGCTGAGAACCACCTCTGCCCATCAAGTTCCTGAAAGGGTTAGACCCTCATAAAATCTCCTAAATTGCAGTGCCCTCATCGCTTTGGCAGTATTGTTATCCTTCATCTGTTGGGAGGAGTGATCTACTGCTGCTCCGAACAGACTTTTTTCCACAAGGGGAATATTTACGATAGAGGCATGTACTTCTTGTTTGAACCCAGACTCCACTATCCAGGCAAGGTTTCTTAGAATAGTGCCAGAGCATATCTGTTTATTAGCACTGTGTGCTAACCCAGGGCTGATTTTAAGCATGTGTTGGATACTGTCTTTCCTCCTTGGATGACAGCTTTTGTTCTAATCTTATATTGGTCAATGAGATGTTGCATAAGGTCCTCCATTTCTTCCCTCTGTTGGTTTCCATACTTATTTAGAAACAGTAGATCTCTCAATTTTTATTCCCACCACCTCAGTCCTTTCCTTATCAGATTATGTTTCCAAGGATGTTGGAGCACTGGCCCTCTTCCTAGCAATGGAGCCCAGACAATGACTGAGTATGCTGGAGCATTAACCCTGATGTATACTGGTTCCTGCATGGAGTGATAATATTTCTTCTACACTCTTGGCGTCACCCCCTTAGATGTTGGCTCTCTGAAAACTTCCTTGTCCTGATCAATAATGCTGGGTAGCAGAGGTAGGAATTAGGTTTTTTTTTGGGTGGAAGGTGAGGCTGCATCAGGAAGCATGCTTCTGTCTGTTCTTCCTCTACCTACATCCCATATGCATCAGCTGCCCTGTTTATGGCTGCATTATACATGGAGATATCATTGGAAGGTGATGTCTAGCGAGGTAGGAAAGGAGCCCTTTCCAGTGGGGAGTCTGTACCAGGTCCTGCCATAGATTTTCTTCTCCTCTTCATGTGTCTAGTATTGGTTGTTCATACTGTTCCTCCTCTTCACAGAAGTGCTCTTACTCTTCTTCCTGTGGTTCAGGGGCTGCTGGGGAGGGGTGTTCTAACTCATCCAATTCCTCCCCTCCTCTGTTGTAGCAAGGATCTTAAAACTCTAAAGGGATTCATCAAATTGCATGTTTTTCAATGTTGGGCAGTCTTTATTTTCAGGACCGAGGAGCCTCTCCCTTTCAACTTGTTTTCCTTCCTCTGATCTTATTCCCCTTTAGGAGTCTAGGTTTTGTCCCATTCTGTATCTTTATGCTTTGACCAGTGGAGCTCATTTGACTTTATCTTCCCTTTGACTGTCAATGGTTTTGGGGTCAAGGGTGGTTTCAAATACCCATAGTCTGAAGTTTTCAGCTCTGCCCACTGTGGGCATACATTCCTTTGTCTGCTCAATGCCCTTTGGTACCCTTTGAGGTCATACGTTGTGTCCTCGACATAGCACCACTCTGGCTGTAACTCCAGTTTCTTCAAGCAATGGTCATCACTTGACAGCCCTGTTTGGGCTGAATCATGGCATAATGTGCCCACTTTTGTTTTTCCTGGACTTTAAGAGCCTGGAGAGTAACTCCTCGCATTCCTTCCACCTTTTGACTTTAAAGTCCTCGGGTAGGCACAGATTACAAGCTTTGGGTTTGTTCTTCTGTGCAAGTTTATGGCGGCACTTTTGGCAAAATGTATGCATCTCTAGTGAAATTTGCCATTCCCAACCACACATTCTCTGACCCACTTAGCTGAAGCCAAAATGAAAAACCTGTCTCTTTGTTTTTTTTCTGTCCTCTTTTGATGAATATCCGTCTTTTTCAGGGCTTCTTGCCCTTGCTCGGCACAGTTGCTCCTGCCTTCAGTGATCTGCGACCAGAAGCTGTAGACCGTGTTTCTGAACCCAATGGCGGAAAAAGAATCTGAAGATGGAGACCATGCACTGGGTTATTGTGGGCGAATGTCTAACATCATAGGGGGGTGGGACTGCCCACTTACAAATCGATGCCCAAAAGAGAATAAATGAACAAACAGGGACATTTCTGAGACCCAACCATTAAATGGTGAAATAGTGCACATCATGTGAACCCATTTAAACAGCAAAAGAATTGTATTTCCAGTCGAGACTTTTCTTCTGCGATTTCAGCTCTGAATCAGAAGGTGGGGAATAATAAGAGATGAAGTATGCACACCTCTGCATTGTGGGTAAACTATGCATTGTGGATAAACTGAAGCGTGAACAGGAGGCATTCTACACCAAACAAAAGACTGAGAATAAAAACATGTTGCAATATTCTGAACGCAACACTAGATGGCAGTACAGCAGCAGGTAAACTACAGCACCACACGATGCAAATACAGCCATCACACAGAAGAGTTCAATGACAAAAGTAGGGCATGGGGACGTTTAAGAGAATACGCAGCAGGAGTGTGGAGGTTGAACGAGGTGAAGACAGATAATGGAGAAGGTTAAGTAAGCAATGTTCCTATTACAGAAAGGGGGAGGGAGAGGTGGAAGTAGCATGGCAAAGAGGTAGATGATGTAGGGTTGAAATAGGGGCGACAAGGGTTGGCAGCGGAATAATAACACATGCTCACCCATGCTCACTTCACTACATGGTTCATACAGGTATGAAGATTTCCCAGAACTAACAAATCACAACCAACTGTCTGGTCACAATCTTAACTGGAGGCTGGAGAACTGTTTCTGCTTTAACAGAACAAAAAACAAAGGGCTTGTCCTGTTGGAAGCCCACATAGTTCCAAAATCAACTGTTACACGTCTAGGGTGTTATGATCTGCCATCTTGGTGAAAGCAAAAAATAAATCTGGACATGATTCAATCGGACCATCCTTCTATATCGCACACAATGCTGTGGTTAAGAAGGGGCGGTCAACTTACAGCTCTCTATGTTCCGAAAAATCCCACCATCCTAGGTGGCTAAGCACTGAATGGATCCGACAAGAGCCCGTGTGATGGGGTGACTGAATTAATGCAATTTTTTTTATGCTAGTCTACCAGAATAGCTAATAGACTACACAATCTGGCGGTCAGTATTAACTTAGAAAGGAAAACAGGCCCAAGGGAGATCAGCTTTAAATCTTCGATAATGGCTTCTGGTGGTACCTATTTACACATTTAATATGCTGCTTCATGAAGAAGCCTTGCTGGATCGAAAGACTGTCACCTTCAGAAATTAGCAGTTTTTAGTTGAGAACTTTCATACATGACGGAGCTCGTTAGGAATACGTATTGGGAGGTTCATCTTGTATCAGCTGCACACTGTACTGCAAGCATCCAAAAGGCACCGAGTATGAGCACTGTACAGTACTAGTATTTTTTACCTGTGATAGTGGTGGTTCATACAAGTCTAGTTGTAGTCGTTGGACTACCTCTAAGAAATCTTCTGCATGAAAACAAATTACATCTTTGGTTATACGAGGCTGTTCAGGCCTAGAAGAAAAAAAAACAAAGAATCCATAAATAATCAAAAGAAAGATACAAAACAAAATAGATACAAACTTCCATGCCTAAAGGGCATGTTCTAAAACAAGATGTAAAATATAAGAAAAAGATGAATGAGTTTGAAGAATGTAATCTATGTAAAAAGAGGGTGAAATCATTAAAACATCTGTGCTAAAAAGTTCAGCAATAGCGTAAGATTTAGGACAGCTTTCATGTCTTGATGCAATTACAAGAGTTATAAATAATTTTACAGATTAGTATCTTAATACCCTCAACACTATGAAAGTGACAACTATGAATGTATTATTTATTGATTTTGAGGAGTATGTATTGCTATGCAATTGTTTTTTTTTTTTTAAATGCCTTTTTACTCTTCTGTGGATACTTTGATCTAACAACTAGAGGCACTATTTCTGCCTATGAATATGAATATATATATATATATATATATATATATATATATATATATATATATATATATATATATATATAATTATAATTGCATTTATATAGTAAAATATGAAAGTAATTTGAGAGGTGGATATGTTAGTCAGTTATTTGGAATGAGAAGGATAGTGGTGGGATAGAAGAGGGAAAAGGTTTGCATTTATATAGCGAGGCATGCGAGCTGTAGATCACATGCTATGCATAGACTACATAGCAGTTTTGCAGCGTGAATCTTTCTGGATTCACTATGCTGTGCATTATTCCGCCATCTCGTGGTTGGGTCCGGATTCGTAGTCTTTTCTTTGTTTTTGTGTTTTTTTTTTTTTGTTGGCCCAGGTGGGCGGCGACGCCCACCATTTGGTGTCTTCGGTGACGTCGTCGCGCTTCCGGCGGAAGCTCCCACCTTTGGTAGCCATCTTCAGATTCTTTTTCCGCCGTGGGGTCTGGATCGTTGCCGAGAAGTTCCAGAAAGTTTGGACGAAGAATCTCGAAAAGTCGAAATTTCATCACAGAAGATGTACTCCTGAGACACCGGACGACGACACTAGTACCGGAGAAGAAGGACGACGAGGTAGAAGGTCCACGACCGAAATCTCGACGCCTACAGAGAATGCGCTCACAGGGGGCTCCTAAGCGCGGTTATGGACAAGACTCCGTTCAAGTTCTGCAGAAATTGCCACCACAAATACGCCCAAAAAGACCAGCACCCAGTCTGCAACCTCTGCTTGCCGCTCGACCACGCCAGCGAAGACTGCAACGCGTGCTCGGCGTTCACCCCGAAGACCCTCCGGGTGAGAGACAGACAGAGAAGGGCGAACTACAGCATGCAGGGCCAGGGACCAGCACCATCTCTCCGAGACCTGGGTCTCTCGAGCGGAGAGGAGGACAACATCGCAGAGGGACCAGAGGACTGCGCTGTCGTCGAAATCGAAAAGAAAACGTCGAAGGAGGTAAGGGAGTCGTCGACCCCTAAACACCAAAGCGACGCTCGAAAGAGTGAAGCCAGAATCCCTAGCGACACTCCGAGAAGTGTAGCAAAGTCCTCGAAGGGAGCGTTGCCGCAGAAACACTCGACGAAAGCAACAGCACCAAGGGACAAACAGCCGAGCGGATCCTTGGACAAGGACTCTCAATCGGCGAAAGCCTCCGAAAAACGAAGGCGTCGAAGGTCGTCCCCGAAAAGGAAACCTCGACACCGAGAAAGGAAGGCCCGGCGTCTGTTTCGACGACCGCGACCACGAAGAGAGGCACTGCACCACTCGACGCCGAAAAGGTCCACGAGATGGCGAAAAAGAAGAGGAGGCTCGAGGCAGAGATGGCGAGCATCCTGCAACGCAAAAAGACTTCGACGAGAAGATGAAACAATACGCTATTCCGTCGAAGCAAGCCCACGAGGCAGTCGAGGAGTTCGAGGCCGATGTCGTCGAGGCCCCGGGGACACCCGAACAGCTCGAAGACCAGGACGAGGAATACTACTACTTCGAGGCCGAAGGCGAAGAAGAGATGCTGTCTTACAGGGACTCGGCGTCCTCTGAAGTACAAGACCTAGACTGGCAAGACCTCGACACAGAGTCACCAGAAGAAGGGGTAGACACTTACCCCTCGAGACCTTCGCCGCCAGACGACATCGGAGTCTACAATGAGGTCGTGCAGAAGGCTGCAAAGACTTATGGGGTCGAAATGCAGGAGGAAAAACAAAAGCAGGTTTCCTCTTCGAAACCCTGCTCCCCCAACAGACAAGGAGCCAATTTCTACCCATGTTACCTGGCGTTCTCGACCAGGGAAGGGAGGCCTTCAGGGAACCAGCAATCTGCAAGGCGGTTACCCCGAGGAGCGAAAAGAAGTATAAGCACTCCACAAAAGATCCTGCATACATACAGGGGTCTGTACCAGCAGACTCCATTATCGCTGCAACAGCCAGGAAGAGGGCCGGTGTGCCCACCAACACAGGCCCACCTCCAGACAAGGAGAGCAAAAGAATAGACCTCACAGGACGTAAGGTGGAGAGGAACGCAGCCATACACTGGCGTATCGCCAACTCCAACGCCCTCATCAGCAGGCATGCATACCAGCATTGGGCAGAAATGAGCCAGCTCATTAAGCACCTGCCAGAAGAACACCAACAAAGGGCCAATTACCTAGCGGAAGAAGGCAAGGCCATCGCGAACACTTGCCTAAAGTCAGCCTTGGACGCAGCAGAGAACTCCAGCAGGCAAATGATGATAGGGATGACTGAGAGGAGACACGCATGGCTCAGGATCTCCGGCTTCAAACCAGAAGTACAGAGCAACATCATCAACACACCGTTCGACGGTGAGAAACTGTTTGGAGCAACAGTTGACAACAAATTAACACAACTAAAGACGGACAACGAAACTGCAAGGTCCATGGGAGCGCTGCAGTTCAGGGGAATGAGAAGAGGGAACCCCTCAAGGCGAGCCAGTGGTATAGAAGGGTCAATGCACCTACCACTTCACACCAATCACAACAACAAGGGTACCAAGGGAACAACCAGGGCCAAAACCTGCAGGGACAACAGCAGCAGAATTGGCAGTACCAACCCAGAGGACGGTCCTTTCGAGGGCGCGGGTACGGACGGGGACAGGCCCGAAGAGGGGGCCAGCAGCCCGCCTCAAAGTGACTGCACACACAGAACAAGCCCCCCACCGTTAACACCAAGGTTGAGGGGAAGTCCGCAAAAGGAAAAGATAAAGAGCAGAAGCACACAGCAAATAACCACCGAGCATACGACACCAGTGGGAGGAAGAATAGGAAAATTTCTCACACAATGGAGGAAAATTACCACGGACAAATGGATACTAAACACCATACAGCACGGGTACTGCATAGACCTCCAAAAACACCCGCCAGGGAGAAGACCAAGACATCGGTCAATACCCGCAAGAGAACTAGCCCTCCTCCGCCTAGAAGCAGAGGAACTGCTACAAAAAGAGCAATAGAGCCAGTTCCAAACAACGAAAGGAACAAGGGAATATACTCAACGTACTTCCTAGTGCCAAAGGTAGACGATACACTAAGACCAATACTGGACCTCAGATTCCTGAACAAGTTCGTAAAAACTCAAAAATTCAAGATGACTTCACTTCAGGAAGTAATACCCCAAATCCAAGAAGGGGATTACATGGCGACCTTAGACCTAAAAGATGCATACCTGCACATACCCGTCAACCGCAAACACAAACGGCTATTAAGATTCGTGATAGGCCACGATCACTACCAGTTCACAGTGCTAGCCTTCGGACTAAAGTCCGCACCAAGAGTGTTCACGAAATGCCTAGCAGCAGCTGCAGCGCACCTTTGGAGAAGGAGCATACATGTATACCCCTACCTCGACGACTGGCTGGTAAAAGCAGGATCATACAGACTCTGCAAAAACACATCAAACAAGTCATAGAAACACTGTCCACATTAGGTTTCTCAATACATTGGGAAAAATCGTCAACAGAACCCCAACAAATCAAGATATTCTTGGGGGCACAAATAGACAGCACACAGTCCAAGGTGTTCCCCAGCGACAAGAGAAGTATAGCGCTCCTGAGGGAAACACGTCATTACCGCAAGGGGCAAGTTCTGACAGTGAGGACGGTGAGCAGGCTAATGGGAATGATGGCATCATGCATCCACCTTGTCCCGCATATCAGACTGCACATGAGACCGTTCCAGGAATGGATACAACAGCAATGGTCACAAGCCACAGGGAGTTGGGAAGATCTAGTGGTTGTCACACACGCAGTGCAGAAAGAAATAGCGTGGTGGAAAGAAGAGAACATATTACAAGGGAAGCCATTCACACAGCCAACTCCAACAGTGACCATCACAACAGACGCCTCACAGCAGGGCTGGGGCGCGCACATGACCAGACTCCGCGTCAGGGGGCTCTGGTCACAACAAGATGCAGTGAAACACATCAACTACCTAGAACTCAAAACTGTGTTCCTAGCCTTAAAAGCCTTTCAAAAGCAGCTTTACGGCCAGCGAGTGCTGATACAAACAGACAACACAACTGCAATGTTCTACATCAACAAGCAAGGTGGGACACAATCAGCACCGCTGTCAAGTCTGGCACAACAGATCTGGAGATGGGCCATCCCTCTAAGGATAGACCTGCTAGCAATACACCTCCCAGGAATAGACAATGTAGAAGCAGACCGACTCAGCAGGCAGACGTCTGCATCCCACGAATGGGAACTGACCCAACAGGAGGTGCAGCAACTGTTCCAAAAGTGGGGAACACCACGGATAGACCTCTTTGCAACACCCCAGAATGCAAAATGCCAACATTACGCATCCAGACAGCCGGACCAAAGGTCCCTAGGGAATGCCCTATGGATAAGTTGGTCGAACGAATTTGCTTACGCTTTTCCCCCGATACCACTGTTACACAAAGTACTCAGCAAATGCAGGAGCAGCAGCATGACACTCATACTGGTGGCACCTCAGTGGGCCAGACAAACATGGTTCTCACAGATAATGGAAATGGCGCAGGAACCAGCACACAGGTTCAGCAGAAGGAAAGACCTCCTCACAATGCAAGACGGAAAAGTGCTCCACCCAGAACCAGACAGCCTCAGCCTAGCAGCATAGCTCCTGAGGACCTAGAATTCGCACACCTCAAACTACCTCCAAGCACCATGGCAGTACTCAGAGAAGCAAGGAGACCCACTACAAGAAAATGCTACATTGCAAAGTGGAAAAGGTTCTCACAATGGTGCATTACAGAGGGACTGCAACGAAAAGTCACAAAAGAATCAACAGTACTGCGATACTTAACACACCTACTACAAAGCGGGCTGAGCTACTCGTCACTAAGGGTTCACCTAGCAGCCATAGTGGCCTACACCAGGGGAGAAGCAGTGAAAAGCTTCTTCACCTCCCAAGTGGTCAAAAGATTCCTGGAAGGGGCTAAAAGAATAGCCCCCCCCTAAAAGGATGCCAGCCCCAAGCTGGAACCTCAACACTGTGCTGACACAGTTGATGAAATCACCATTTGAACCCATACACAAGATCACACTGCACATGCTCACACTAAAAACGGCTTTCTTAGTGGCTATCACGTCACTGCGAAGAGTCAGTGAACTACAGGCTCTCACACTACAAGAGCCCTACTTGCAAATACACAAGGACAGAATTGTCATGAGGACGGACCCACACTTCCTGCCAAAGGTGGTGTCGCGGTTCCATATCAAACAATACAGATACCAAGTTTCTTCCAGAAACCTTCAACACCCTCAGAAAAGGCGCTACACACGCTAGACGCCAGAAGGGCAGTGATGCACTACATAGAAAGGACGAAGGAATGCAGGAAAACAAAACAACTCTTCGTTTCCTTCGCAAGCAGTTTCCTGGGACGACCAGTAACAAAAAATACCATTGCACGGTGGATTGCACAAGCAATACAACTCTGCCACAAGCAGGCAGGACAAGAGTTACAAGGAGCCGCCCAGGCTCACTCAACAAGGAAAAGGGAGCAACGGTTGCGTTCCTAGCGAACACACCTATACAAGACATTTGCCAAGCGGCAACATGGTCTTCCGTGCACACGTTCACCAAACACTACTGTGTTGATATCCAAATGAACAAAGAGGCACAAGTAGGACAGAAGGTCTTACAGCACATTTTCAGCAACCAATGCTCATCTTCCACCCAACCACCGCAATAACAAAACCGCTACTAAGTCTATGCACAGCATAGTGAATCCAGAAAGTTTCACGCTGCAAAACGAATAGTTTCTTACCTGTCGGTGTAGTTTTGCAGCTTGAAGACTTTCTGGATTCACTAGCGATCCCACCCGCCTCCGCCAGGAAGATAACATAGGAGGTTAAGGGTACAACTGAACTACATACAAGGTTTAAAGGGATCAAAGAATAATTGAAGGATTAAAGGTTAAAGACATAGACAACAAAAAACTGTAAGAGGAAGAGGAAAAGAAAAAAGAATCCGAAGATGGCTACCAAAGGTGGGAGCTTCCGCCGGAAGCGCGACGACGTCACCGAAGACACCAAATGGTAAGGCGTCGCCGCCCACCTGGGCCAACAAAAAAAACAAAGAAAAGACCACGAATCCGGACCCAACCACGAGATGGCGGAATAATGCACAGCATAGTGAATCCAGAAAGTCTTCAAGCTGCAAAACTACACCGACAGGTAAGAAACTATTCGTTATCTCCCAAAGTGGTGGCTAACCTGTAGCTGTTGCAGTGGTCTGAAATAGTGTACGTAAAACTGCCTGGCCCACACTAGCTTGTTGTCAAGCTAACACATCTACACAATAATGTTTCGGTGAATGTGTGTGGTGTAGACCATGTTGCAGCTCTGCAGATGTCATCTAAGGGTATATTTCCTAAAAATGCCATAGAAGCCCCCAGTTTGCGTGTAGAATGCACTCTAGGGGGAATTGTTAATGTGCGTTTAGCTTTGATGTAGCATATTTGAATGCACTTAACTATCCACCTTGCAATACCTGATTTTGATATTGGATTGCCTTTATGTGGTGGAGCAAAAGTAACAAAAAGTTGCTTGGTTTTCAGAAAGGCTTTGTTCTTTCTATATAGTAGAGAAATGCTCTTTTGACATCTAAGGTGTGAAGAGCACGTTCTGCCACTGAATCTGGTTGAGGGAAGAACACAGGCAACTCAACAGATTGGTTGATATGAAAGGCAGAAATGACTTTAGGTAAAAATTTGGGGTTAGTCTTTAGAACCACTCTGTTTTGGTGTATTTGTAGAAATGGCTCTTCTATGGTTAGTGCCTGAAGCTCACCCACTCTCCTTAGAGATGTGATGGCTATGAGGAAGGCTACCTTCCATGTGAGAAATTGTAGTTCACATTTGTGCAATGGCTCAAAAGGCGGACCCATGAGTCTTGTAAGAACAATGTTGAGATTCCACACTGGAGCAGGTGGAAGTCTGGGTGGAATGACTCTTTTAAGTCCTTCCATAAATGCTTTAATAGCAGGCACTCTAAACAGAGACAAATGTCTGTTTTGAAGATATGCAGCTATTGCAGCAAGATGTAAGCGTATAGATGTGTACGCTAAATTGGAACGCTGTAGATGTAGTAGGTAGCAAATGATGTTTTGTATTGAAGCATCTAGCGGATTGATTTGATTGTTGTTACAGTAAATGACAAATCGCTTCCACTTTGCTGCATAGCATGCTCGTGGTAGGGCGTCTAGCCTCTTTGATAATATTCATGCAGTCTGGCGGAAGATTAAGATAGCCAAATTCTAGTATTTCAGGTGCCAGATCGCAAGGTTGAGATGACTGGGTTCTGGATGCCTTATCTCTCCAAGGTTCTGAGTGAGAAGATTGAGAGTAAGGTGTAGTTTTTGGTGAGGAACTTCTGATAGCTCCAACAGGGTTGTGAATCAAGGTTGACGGGCCCATGTGGGAGCAACTAGGATTAGCGTTAGGGACTGCTGTCTGAGCTTCCGAACCACTATTGGAATGAGTGGGAGAGGCGGAAAAGCGTAAGCAAATATCCCTGACCAATTCATCCATAGTGCATTGCCTTTGGACAATGGGTGTGGATACCTGGACGCGAAGTTTGGGCATTTTGCGTTTAAGTGGGTGGCGAACAGATCTATCTCTGGGAAGCCCCACATTTGGAAGAATGGGAGGAGGACTTGAGGTTGGAGTTCCCATTCGTGGATCTGCTGTCGTTGACGACTGAGCAGATCTGCAATTTGGTTGTTTACTCCTGGGAGGTGTTCTGCAAGGACATATATTTTTGGGAGGTATGGGGCATCTCCAGATGCTCTGGGCTAACTGTGAGAGCTGGAGAGAGTGTGTCCCCCCCGTTTTTGTATGTAGTACATTGCTGTCATGTTGTCTGTGCGAATTAGGACAGCTTTGCCTACTAGATGAAGTTGAAAGGCTTTCAACGCTAGAAAAATTGCTAGTAGTTCTAGATGGTTTATGTGGAGTTGTTTTTGTTGCAGAGTCCACATTCCCTGAATGGTATGTTTTTGAAGATGAGCTCCCCAACCAGTGAGCGATGCGTCTGCTGTTAGCACAATCTGTGGAACCGGGTCAATGAATGGCCGTCCCTTGGAAAGGTTTTGTATGTTCCACCACTGCAGAGAGCGATGGGTGCTGCCATCCACCAACACTAGATCTGATAACTGACCTTGAGCCTGGTTCCACTGACGTGCTAAGCATTCCTGTAGGGGACGTATTTGGAGTCTTGCGTAAGGAACGATTAAAGTGCAAGATGCCATCATTCTCAGCAATTGAATGAACACTCGAGCTGGTAATGAGTGTTGAGGCTGAAACTGCGATATTAGAGTCTGCATGTTTCAGATCCTTACTGGGTTTGGATACGCTAGAGCTTTCCGAGTGTCTATTGTGGCTCCTAGATACACTTGTGTGTTGGATGGTTGGAGATGAGACTTGGTGAGGTTTGCAGTGAACCCGAGGTCGTGAAGCAGTTGGACTGTTTACCGAGTGTGGCGTAGGCAGATCTGTTGCGAGCTGGCTTTTATTAGCCAGTCTTCTAGGTAGGGGAAGACGTGAATGTGCTGTCTTCTTAGATGAGCCGCGACTACTGCCAGACACTTGGTGAAGACCATGGGTGCTGTAGTTACTCCAAATGGGAGAACTTTGAATTGATAATGTTGTCCCTCCACCACAAACCTGAGGTATTTCCGGTGAGCCGGGTGAATGGGAATATGGAAATAGGCGTCCTTTAAGTCCAGAGTGGACAGAAAGTCGCCTTGCTGCAGGAGTGGGAGCACTTGTTGGGAGTGTGACCATGTGAAAGTGGTCTGACTGAATGTACAGATTTAGTTCTCCGAGGTCTAGTATAGGCCTGAGAGCGCCGTCCTTTTTGGGAATTAAAAAATTCAGGGAGTATACTCCGTTGCCCTGGTATTGTAATGGGACTGGCTCTATAGCGTGTTTTTCTAAGAGAGAGAGAACCTCTTGTTTTAGGAGGGTGCGATGCTCTGCTGACATTGCATGTGATCTTGGAAGAATATTTGGGGGAGTGTCTGTAAGCTCCAGGCAGTAACCATATTGGATAATTTGTAGTACCCACTTGTCTGAGGTGATTGAATTCCAGACAGGTAGGAATTGGGAGAGACGTCACCCGACAGGGGTGGAGTGATCGGGGGATAGCGGAAGGAAGTCACTGTTTGTTTGCGGGGGAAGTGCGTGTGGAGTTACCTCTGCCTCTTCCCTTACCATTGTTTCCTCTGAAATAACCTCTTGAAGAGGGGGATTGGTTGTTGCCCTTGTAAGAGGAGGAGGGATTTTCGGTGGACAGTTTTTTTGAAGCACCCCTATAAAAGGAGCGGCGAAAGGAACCCCTATTGGTAGGAGACTGCAAAGCCCCCATGGACTTTACGACCTCAGTGTCCTTTTTCATTTTTTTCCAGCGAGGAATCAACAGCTGGGCCAAAGAGATGTTCCTTGTCGAATGGCTGGTTAAGTATGGAGGTTTGCACCTCTGGCTTGAAGCCTGATATTCTCAGCCAAGCATGCCTGCGTAAGAGTACACTGGTGTTGACTGCACGAGCTGCTGTGTCTGCTGCGTCTAGGGCACATCTAATGGATGTATTGGAGATAAGTTTACCTTCCTGAATAAGGTCGTTAGCCTTAGATTTGTATTCATCAGGTAAATGCTGCACGAGTTTCTCTAACTCATCGTAATGAGCCCTATCATAACGAGCCAATAGAGCTTGAGCGTTAGCAATGCGCCCGTGATTTGCTGCCTGTGAAGCCACTCTTTTGCCCGAGGCATCAATAAGTTTAGACTCTTTATCAGGAGGAGGAGCCTCGCCTGTGGTTTGCGAATTAGCTCTCTTGCGAGCATTGGAGACTACAAGAGAGTCTAATGGCAACTGACCTCTAATGTAAAGCGGGTCAGTGGGAGCAGGTTTATATTTTTTATCCACCCTAGGTGTGATTATCCTTGCCCTTACAGGGTCTTTAAATACCTCATCTGTGTGTTTTAACATGCCTTTGAGCATAGGTAAGGTATGAGTAGCTCTCTGGGAAGAAATAAGTGTTTCAAAGAGAAAATCCTCTTCTAAAGGCTCCTTATGGAGCTCCACCCCATGCTATTGAGCAGCCCTGTTAAGGAGCTCAATGTATCCAATATTGTCGTCAGGTGGGGAGGGTCTGGAGGGATACAAATCAGGGTCATTGTCTGTGTTTGGATCTGTATGGTAATCCTCCCAAGGGTCAGTGTCCTGTGGCCTATCCTGATCTTCATCTCCATCCCCATCCCCTTCATCCTGTGGGTCAGGTGAAAGTGGTGGTGTATTTGATGGTGTGATGAGCAAGTTGGGATCCGTGGGAGAGGGAGGTGGAATATAAGGGGGAGAAGGGTTAGTACCCACACTCTTTCTTTTGAGAGGAATGTGGTAGCCCTCTGATAGGGCAATCTTCAGTTTTTTTGGAAGAGTGGCATGAATATGTCCTGTTTCAGGGTGGATTACCAGTTTTTTCTGTTTCGGATCCGAAGGCGGGTCATCGGGCCGAGGCTCTTTAGAGGGAGTGTCTTTCTCTTTATGTGCCGGTTTCGGCGTCGAAGGTTTCGGCTCTGAGCCTTTGGGCGTCAAAGGTTTCGGCTCCGAGCCTTTCGGTGTCGAAGGTGGAATCTTGGTCAACGGTGGTATTGTGACCAACAAATGCTTGGACTTGTGTTTCGGCGCCAAAGGTGTTGGTTCGGCACCAGAGTGGGGCCGGCCCGAGCCGGAAGGCTTCTCTTTGTGTTTTGAAGCCGGGCCAGAGGGTGGGGCGTCGGAAACTTTTTGTCGGAGCCGGCCTTGGGCAGAGGAGGGACCGGAGCCTTTGTTTTAGGTTGAGGGGGCAAAGGGGTATCTTTACTCACGGTACGTTGACCCGGAGTAATCTGCTCCTCTTCCTCCATGTCGTAGTCGGACTCGGACACGGAGATCAGTTCTTCTTCTTCAGCTCCTTGAGCTTGATGTTCAGTGTCGGAATCTTCGCCGAAGATGTCCGGTGCGGAGCCCCTGTGGTGTTGCATCTCATGGCGTCAAGCCCGACGGTCACAAAGTGTCTTTTTCGATCGAAACGATCGACACGCGTCACAGTCGTTCTCGTCGTGTTCTAAGGACAAGCAGAGGTTGCACACTTCGTGCAAGTCGGTGCGTGAAAACTTAGCACGACACCCAGGACAGAACTTGAAGGGAGTCCGTTCCATCGACTGCTAACGCAGTCGGCGCGGGTAGGCCCGACGGCCTGCCACAAGTTTCCCGATCGAAGGTTTTCCAAAGGTGAGACGATGCGCGTCGAATGGGGAACCGCGATTGATAATACCGTCGAGGGTAGTGGGTTGCGCGTCGAAGGGGTCCGAAAACGGTACCGAACCGGAGCACAGCAATACACATCCGAACCCGATGGTGGAAAAAAACAATCTAAGGATGGAGTCGATGCCCATGCGCACTATCACCGAAAGGAGGAGTCACATACCTTGTGACTGGAAAGACTTCTTCGAACAAAAACAAAGTGCAAACATCCAGACCCAACACTAGATGGCGATCTATGCATAGCATGTGATCTACAGCTCACATGCCTCAAACATATATATATTGCAAAGCGAGGAGAATCCAAAAGAGTCTCCACGAGGCCACTGATCGGTTGCAAAAGTGTTTAATCACAAGGCAGAAAAATACGACGCGTTTCGACCACGTCCGTGGTCACATATGTGTGTGTGTGTATGTATGTGTATGTATGTGTGTATATATATATATATATATATATATATATATATATATATATAGCACAGGTGATGATAGCACGTGTATAGTTTGGTCAGTGTTTCACCTTGAAAAGCATTTTTTGTTTTCTTAAAAACTTTAGCGCCATTCAACGGATCAGTATGAAACTTTGCAAAAAAATATTTTTTGTTCACTTAAGGTTAGGCATGTTAGGAGGGAGTGGCCAAGATGGCGGCTGCATCGGGCGCTCCGTAAACGAGCTCCGCACAAAGCCCATTAAAAATATCCTGAATCCCGGCACCTACTTCGCAGATAAGGCCGCAGGGGATGCCGGAGCCTCGGCGGATACCCTGGCGCCCTGATCGGGTCGATAGCTGCGGGCCCACGTCCTCCGGACGGCAACTGACGATTGCGGCAAAGACAGGCCTGGCCACTTGAATCGCAGCTTCGGCTCCTGTGCAGGGTGCTGCCAGGAGACCTGTGAGGGTGCAGAGACAGGAGGTGGCGTCGGCCCCTCGGCGGGCGTGGAGTTCCGGAGGTGGAGACAAGTGCTGCATAGACACACGCGGATTGCGGTCTGACGGCTCTGCACCAGATAGTGGTGGGCCTCCAAACCGCCACTACGGAACACCAGTGGATGTGGCTGCGCGAGGCACTGATGCTCCACCACGCCCAGCGTGAGAACAGTGGTGAGTCGGACTGTGGCCTGCCCGAGACTGGATCCCGTGCTATACCCGCAGAGCGGCCTGCAGCCAAAGCACAGACGTAGACATCAGGCGCTGCATGGCCCGCCATGGGCTAAAGGACCCCCTGGAGGGATTTCAAAGAACGAGATAGCTCCTGCAGGGGAGCCATACCAGAAACCCAAGACTCGGTCTACGACACTCTCGCCGATACAGACACGGCTACCCCCCCCTGCAGACCCCATATGGCTCCAATTGGATAAGATCTTGGCAGCCATAACTGACACTAAGACTATCCTGCAGCAAGACATAGGTGCAGCGTCTGTGGGCCTGGGCCTGCTGAGAGCGGAACACCACAAATTAGCCGACCGTTTCAAGGGAGTAGAAACGTCTATCACCAAACTGAAGCTAGAATGCAAGACGCTCTCTAGCCAAATGTCTCAATTAAGAGAGAGAGTTCAACTCCTTGAAAAACGTGCTGAATACGCAGAAGGGCACAACAGGCGCAATAATATCAGAGTTGTTGGCCTGCCAGAAGAGATCGAAAAGGGGAACATGGTGGAATTTCTGGAAAACTGACTGCGGACCGAAGTAGTCCCGGAGTCGCTGATTCCCTTTTTTGCGCTGGAGCGAGGCCACCGAGTCCCATGAAGACCGCTGGCCCCAGGTAGACCACCCAGACCGGTTGTGGCCAGACTGCTACATTACCGAGATCGTGACACTATACGCGCTCGGAGGGCCCCTTTGTTGTGGCCAACAGTCGGGTGTCCATATTTCCGGACTATACGGCGTTGGTACAAGCCAAAAAGAGCTTTTTTGGCAGTCAAGAAGGCGCTCAGGGATAATGGAATACAATACTCTCTAATGTTTACCTCCAACTCAGGATAGCAGTGGATGGCACCACGTACTTCTGCGAAGACCCGGACTCCGCCTGGACATGGCTGGAAGCACACAATGAGGGACGACCCTCTCGACGACACACTCGAAATCATTACCTCCCAGGAGAGGGATGTGTAGGCGCCCTTGTGGGGCCGCACCGAGCGGAGCCAGGAGCGGGCCATCTCCTTCGCAGACCGAAATAGAGAGCGCGGCGGCACTACAGGCGGTGGTGGAGATAGGGTTGAAGCAACAGAAGACCATGGAGATGGATTCCTCCTCTGAGTGGAAATCGGCAAGATCTGACTCGGTCTCCTCATGAGGGGGGACGAGACTGGCCTCCCGGTGGTAACACCCCAGCCGGCAGATGATATAATCGGATATCCTTTACTGAACGCTGCTTTGCTGTTACGAAACTGTGGAGAAAGTAATGGGGAGGGGTGCAGGGAGGGACAGATTCACTTAGAATTATATGCCAGCTGCTAGGGGACCTTGTCTGCACTGTATTACATGCAGAGCAATATATTAGCCGGGACAACCGTAATCTACTAACTAAGAGACGGGCTGGTGCGGAGTGTTTTTCTGATGCAGCCCTCTTGGCAAACCTCTTCTGGTGAGGCCCTTAAAGGCTAGCCAGAGGAGATATTTACTAAACGTTTGGTTGTACTTCACAGTTTGGACGGTCAGCCGTTGCTGTACAGCCCCGGGATCTGGGAGTTGTACAGCCCCGGGATCTGGGAGTTGTTGTTGGGGATTGTTTAGGTTTCTTTATGTTTTGTTTTCTTTCTCTTTCCTTCTCGATTTGGTTTGCATGAGGAGTATAAGACCGAATACGGGCTGGAGGGTTGGGGAGTGACCACGGGAGGAGGGGAGGAATAGAATACAATACTGGCACACATGGCTAGCTCCAGACTCTCAGGAACACTCATGTCCTGGAATAATAAGCGGATGAGATCAGCCTTCAAGAGACATAATATCCACAGATATCTTAGACGGAGAGGGTTCCAGGTGGCCATGCTCCAGGAGACTCATTTAGTTGGGTCTGAGATAGAGAGGTTGAGGTGAAGATGGCGTGGCCAACTCTACGCCACCTCTTACTTGGCGAACGCCAGGGGAACCTTAATATGGCTGCAGGCCGGGACACCGTTTGAACTAACCCGCTCACTTATCGACAAAGAAGGCAGATATGTCCTACTGGAGGACAGATTGTGTGGTAAAGAGATTTAATTAGGGAGTATTTATGCCCCCAACCAAGATAAGACTACCTTAATCCATTCCCTCTCCACACACATAGCAGGTACATCCCCAGACTTGTTAATAGGGGGTGACTTCAACTGTGCACTGAACGTAAAACTAGATTGATCGCCCCCCCCTTCCCCCTTAGTGGGGACTGCAGCGAGAAAACTGGCATACGGGTTGGGAGATTGGGTATGACACTGGGGACTAGTAGATGATTGGAGAATACAACACGGGAACAAACGCACCTTCTCATACTTCTCCAATGTCCATGGTTTACACACCAGAATAGACCGCTTTGTGTGCTCCCCAAACAGGCCCAGAGCGTTGCCCACTGAATATTTAGGAAAAACTATATCAGATCACAACCCTGTCTTAATACGATTTGTACCAATAAGGGAACGCCCACCTGCCCCAACGTGGCAGCTCAACCCGGCTTCACTAGAAGACGCATGCTACCACAATTCTGTGGCAGAGGCGATCTCGGATTACTTTACTAATAACCCAGGTTCGGCATCCTCGAGTCTACTAGAGTGGGAGGCTTTTTAAGTTGTAATAAGAGGCTAATGTATAGCCAAACAGTTGGCGTCCAAGCGGAGCTGCATAGGGAGTTACAGGCCTTGACACACAAATTACACACCCCAGATAACTCTCTTAGTACCCAACACGAACTCCGAGAAGAGGTCCGAGAGATGAGAAATCGATACAATACCATCTTAGAAAAGATGCGGGCCCACGACTATAAACAGTATATTGCACGAGCTCACGATGAGGAAGGGAAGTCCGGCCGGCTCCTAGCATGACTTATCAAGTCGGAACCCTGAGGGTCTCCCATTACATACATACAGAGAAATGATGGTCAGCCACTACACTCCCCCACACTCATTAATAAGGAGTTCTGTGACTATTATAAGAGTTTGTACTCTGCCTCCGCACCCCTCCCGGAGGAAGCTCTAACCACTTACCTGGCGCACATACCCCTGGAAAAACTGAGCGGAGAGCACCGTATAGAACTGGGAGCCCCCCGTCACTAACCAAGAAATTTGAGTAGCCGTCAAGGACATGTCGACAGGTGAAACGCCAGGCCCAGATGGCCTTCCAACCGAATTCTATGCTGCATACATTGGGACCCTGGCCCCACGCCTCGAAAACCTATATGCAGAATCCTAGCGATTTGGTGCCCTCCCGGACTCCACAGGTGATGCAGCATTTATCCCTCTGCCCAAAACTAAGGTGCAGGGAGCTAAGGTCACAGAGTTAGGTCCCCTTTCCATGCTAAATTTAGACTTCAAAATTCTTAGTAAGGTACTGGCCCTCCGGCTACTCCCCTTCATGAAGGCACTAATACACACAGACTAAAGTGGATTTATCCCTTTGCGTAACACCTCCCACATCAGTAGACTTTACCATGCAATGTACCACCCCACAACATGTGCAAACCAGAAAGCAATGCTGATGTCTGTGGACCTCGAAAAAGCGTTCGATACGGTACGCTGGGATTTTCTGTTTGCTGTGATGAAACAGATGGGTCTGGGGATAATTGGATCAAGCTGTTATATACGGTTCCGGCAGCCAGAGTTAGAACCAGCACAATGCTCTCACCACAGTATCAGGTCATTAGGGGCACAAGGCAGGGATGTCCACAATCCCCATTTTTGTTCGCCCTAGCTATCAAACCCCTTGCGGAACTCTTTAGACAAGGAGGTCAGGGCTGGGCCTTGGTGGTCGAGGGGCGGGAACATATCTCACTATATGCGGATGATGAACTCCTTTATTTGACAGACAGGATCTCTGGTGTCCCCAATGCCTTGGAGCTTCTAAGAGCCTTTGAAACAGTATCCGGCCTTCCGGTCAATAAGGCCGAGACCCAAGTATTCCCGATCTCCCCGGAGACGGAGAGACTCTTGGGTGTACCTCCAGACCTGATGTGGTCACCCATCTCCTTTAAGTATCTGGGGATACAGATATTCCACACAGTGGAGGATCTTCGAGATAGTAACTTAGGAGGGTTCCTCCGCTCCCTGAAATCCTGTGTACCCTTTTGGCGATCACTCAGATTGCCCATTATGGCCCGAATAGCGATCTCTAAAATGGTCATGCTACCGAGACTTTTATATTTTTTTTACAAATCTACCTGTAAATATACCAGCCTCCTGGTTCAGAAAATTGGACGCCCTGCTACGTGACTTGATCTGGGATGAGAGCTGACACAGGGTGTCGTTGGCAACTCTTCACGGCGTCCTAAGGAAGGAGGCCTGGGGGCACCAGATTTTGAACTCTATTTTTTTAGCATCTATGCTCCAGTGGATCACACTGTGGCTGGACGGGGTCCATCAAGAAGAGATGGGACGATCTGGTTAGACGTCACAAATAGAACTCTAAGTGACAAAACTACTTAACCCCTGAATAGGGATTCAAAACTTGGGGATACGGTTGTCAACAGCGTTATAATATTGCCGCAGATGTGTCCTAAAAACCGCAGGTACGTCTTTTTATGCACCAGCATTGCCCCTAGCAGGGCTCCCACATGACGACCCTCTTATTTTACCCAGGGGCAATTATCCGCCTGGACAGAAGCCGGACTGATCACAGTTGGAGACTGTTACCAACAGGGAACATTGCTCCTGATGGAGGAACTAATGGACTGTTATAAGTTGCCCCCAGGCCAGTTCCTTATCTACGAAGCATTAACCCGAGCATTCCAAGACCTGTGGGGGGTGACTGGGGGAACCAGTGACACACGATGTCCTACAGCTATTGGTATTGATGGGCGCAACCAAACATTTAGTGACCTGGTTTTACAAATCCTTCGCGGGGATGGTCCGTGGCCCATTTACCGAGTTACGAAATAGATGGGAACGCATTCTGAGGCGCAAACGGACAGATCCGGAATGGCAGAGGATACTAGCCTCCTCTAAAAAAAAAATATCTCTAGGAACACAGTTGAAATACCTCCAATTCAATTATATACATACGACCTATATGACACCACACATGATACAAGCAGCCTACTGAGGTGACCCCTGCCCCTGTCCAAGATGCGGACATTTGGATGCCGATTTTGCTCAAATGGTGTGGGAGTGCCCGCAGCTACATGCAGCCCTATTGGGAGGAGGTGCTCTCAGTCCTAGATTCCACACTTGACCCCCCCCCCCGCTCTTTAGAAGTTTGAATTTTGAGATTATACCTGAGAGCGGCCTCGAAGAAAATAGGCACTAGGTTCCTGGACCTGGCATTGGGATTGGCCAAGCTGCGAATAGCGGTAGACTGGAAATCAGCGGAGGGACCACAGGCCAGGGTTTGGAGGGTAAATGCAACCCAATGGGCAGGGGACGAAGAAAGGGCACTGATTCGGGAGGAGGCCAGAGGGGTGAGGATCCGCCCTATAGATGATCTGTGAACAGAGGTGTTGACAGCGTGGGAGCACCCAGGGTACAGCTCTAGTGATGAACCAGACATAAGTACAGATACACCTGAAGAGGGGGAAACCGGGATACCAATCGACCAGCTGCAGGGCTGCAAATCTGCACAAGAGGTCACGGTCACTTGCTGAATCACTTGCAGGGTTCTCAAACCCAGAAATGGTTCAGTAAATCCAGTTTCCTACACGAGGTCCAACAAGGGACCAGGATCTTGCTAGGGTCCGTGAATCATAAAATAAATTCAAAAGGAAAAAACAAAAGAGGCTGAAGGCCAGGCCCTGCGGCCAACCCCCATTGTACAAAGTTCAGTACAAAGCACAGTATGCTGCAATCAACGAAAAGAACAAGTTACTTACCTTCGGTAATGCCTTTTCTGGGAGAGACTATCTAACCGCAGATTCCTCACCTTAGAATATTCCTCAGGCATCAGACGGGATACGGAAAATCTTGAGTAGTAAATTGTGTGTGCCAGTAGGTGGCGTCATTTGGCTCTGCACTGTAAGTGACGTTACAGTGCCTATACAGACACCAACCACGCTGACATCAGCTTCTTTCGTCACTAGTTTTGCTCTATAAACGCAAAGCTACTTAAAAACCAATGTAACTGTTTTGATCAGTGTGCAGTCTCAAAAGGAATATTTTTGGGGAAAAGAGCCCAGTTCGCAGAACAGAGAGGATTGGGTAGAAATCTGTAATTAGACAGAGTCTACCAGAAAAGGTGTTACCCAAGGTAAGTAACTTGTTCTTCTGACAAAAACGGCTAACCGCAGATTCCTCAACTTAGAATAGATACCCAAGACATACCTTTCCGGCGGTGGGCCTGCCAACTGACTTAGACCAAAAAGTCCAAGAGAACCGAAGGGGCAAAATGCCCATCACAACAGACCTGACTGTCAAAGCAGTAGTGCTACATAAATGCATTGAGCAACGTTCAAGTGGCAACTTGACAGATGTCCAGGACAGGTACTTACGCACGATAACAGTAGTGGTGGCCTTGGCCCTAGTGGAGTGATCCTGCAAGCCCTTGAGAGAGTGCTTCTTTGCCAGTGCATAGCAGATTTTTATGCAGAGTATCATTCATCTGGAGATGGCTCGTTTCTGCACAGCTTTGCCCTGCTTCGCTCTAGTGAACCCAATGAAGTGCTGAGCGTCCACCCTGTGATATTTGGTGCAATCAATATAAAATTACAGAGCCCTTTTTGGGTCGAAACAATGGAGTCTCACCTCCTCCTTTGACGGATGAGGCAGAGTCTACACGGCAGGCAGAGCAATGCTCTGGCCAGTGTGAAAAGGGGTGACCACCCTCGGAAGGAAAGAGGAACATATTTGAAGGACCAGTTTGTTGAGGAAGAAGATGATGTGAACCAACAGAGCTTGAAGTTGACTGTCTGTACTGGCCGATGTAATAGCCACCAGGAAACACTGTTTTCGGAGTCAAGAGCTGCAGAGGGTAGCTATGTAGGGGCTGAAAGGGAGAATTTATAAGGAAAGTAAGCATTAAACTGAAGTCCCACTGGGACATTACAAATGGAGCAAGCAGGAACAAATGTTGCAAACCTTTAAAAACCTACGAATCGGAGTCACAACGGGTGACTTAAATAGGGAGGGCTGATCCTGCAGTCACAAGAAAGTCGAGATGGCTGACACATAACCTTTAATGGCGCCCAGAACAAAGCCTTGTGGGGCTAAGCAGCAAAACCCCAGCAAGAGGTGAAGAAAGAGAGCCCACATGCCACAAACTTATCCCAACGGTAGACGTAGACCGTTTTTGTGGAAGGAATTTTCAAAAAACGTCACTTTTTTGTTTCAGCTGCTGTGTTGAAAGTTTCGGGGTGATCCGTCAAGCGGGGGCCGGGAAAAAAGGGGGGGTCTCAAAATGCATTTTCCCCATGTTATTTCTATGGGGACCTTTAATTTTTTTAACACATCTACAGCTCGAACCGCTGAAGGGAATTACACCAAATTTGTCATAAACCTAGATGTTGGTCCAGAAAGCATGCTTTTTGTGATTTAGTGTAAATCCGTTCAGTAGTTTCAGAGATATTTAAGTTGAAAAAGGAAAATGCTACTTACCAGTATGCATCTGTTCTTGGCATGTAGAGCTGCAGAGTCGTACACTGTGCATTAGATCGCCACCTGGTGTTGGGCTCGGATGCTTGCACTTTGTTGTTGTCTTGGAAGAGTCTTTGTAGTCACGAGATAGGGGACTCCTCCTTTGGACGATAGTGCGCATGGGCATCGACTCCATCGTCAGATTGTTTTTCGCCATGATGGGAAAAGATGGAGTCAGTTAGTAAGAGATGTCCATGTAAATGTATCTAATTAAGATAATACTGGAACAGACACAGGTTCCGGGGAGGCGGGTGGGCGTGTACGACTCTGCAGCTCTACATGCCAAGAACAGATGCATACTGGTAAGTAGCATTTTCCGTTCGAGGCATATGAGCTGCAGATCGTACACTGTGCATGGACTGTACAGCAGTGTCTCCGTTAGCGGTGGTCACCTGTATCTGTTGCAGTAGTTTGAAACAATGTTTTGAGAACAGCTTGGCCTACAGAAGCCTGTTGTTTTGCCTGCACGTCAACACAATAGTGTTTGGTGAAGGTGTGTGGTGTAGACCATGTAGCTGCTTTGCATATGTCATCTAAGGGAATGTTCCCTAAGAATGCCATCGAGGCCCCTAGTTTGCGTGTTGAATGCGCTTTAGGGGAACTGTTAATGTGCGTTTAGCTTTTTGGTAGCATATTTGAATGCATTTTACTATCCACCGTGCGATCCCAGCTTTGGAGATGGGGTTACCCTTATGAGGTGGGGAGAAGGCTACAAACAGTTGTTTTGTTTTGCGAAAGGGCTTGGTTCTGTCAATGTAATAAAGCAGTGCTCTTTTGACGTCTAGTGTATGAAGAGCTCTATGTGCTACAGAGTCTGGATTTTGGAAAAGAAACGGTAATTCAACTGATTGATTAAGATGAAAAGCAGAAATGACTTTGGGAAGGAATTTTGGATTTGTTCTAAGAACCACTTTGTTATGATGTATTTGTAAGAATGGTTCTTGTATGGTTAAAGCCTGGATCTCACTTACTCTTCTGAGAGAGGTGATTGCGACAAGGAAAGCAACTTTCCATGTGAGGAACTGAAGTTCACATTTATGTAGAGGTTCAAATGGGGGACCCATGAGCCTGGTAAGGACAATGTTTAAATTCCACACTGGAGAGGGTGGCAGTCTGGGAGGGATTATTCTTTTAAGTCCTTCCATAAAGGCTTTGATTGCAGGAACTCTAAATAAAGACAAATGTTGTCTGTTTTGTAAGTAAGCGGCAGCGCTGCTAGATGTAATCGTATGGATGAATATGCTAGATTACATCTTTGCAAGTGTAGTAAATAACAAATGATGTCTTGGATGGAGGCATCCAGTGGATCAATTTTATTATTTTTGCAGTAGATGGCAAATCTTTTCCATTTTGCTGCATAGCAAGCTCTAGTTTTAGGGCGTCTGGCTTTTTTAATGATGTTCATACAGTCTGGCGGAAGGTTAAGATAACCGAACTCTAGGACTTCAGGAGCCAGATCGCTAGATTCAGTTGTGCTGGATCGGGGTGTTTTATCTCTCCATGCGTTAGCAATGTTGGGGAGAGGCGTAGTTTTTGGTGTGGAACTACTGAGAGCTCTAGTAGTGTTGTGAACCATGGTTGGCGTGCCCATGTGGGAGCCACGAGGATCATTTTGAGAGACTGTTGTCTGAGTCTGCGTACTACCAAGGGAATCAGTGGGAGTGGCGGAAAAGCGTATGCAAATCTGCCTGACCAGTTCATCCATATCGCATTGCCTTTGGACAATGGGTGTGGGAACCTGGCGGCGAAGGTTGGGCATTTTGCGTTGTCGTGTGTGGCAAACAGATCTATGTCTGGTTGGCCCCACATGTGGAATAAGGGTTGGAGAACTTGAGGATGAAGTTCCCATTCGTGGATCTGCTGTGTCTGTCGACTTAGTAGATCCGCAATATGATTGTGAATCCCTGGAAGATGTTCTGCTAGCAGATATATATTCTGTGGAATGGCCCATCTCCAAATGTGTTGTGCAAGCTGGGACAGCTGCAGAGAATGTGTCCCCCCCCCTGTTTTTGTATGTAGTACATGGCTGTCATGTTGTCTGTGCGGATCAGGACAGTCTTGTGTTGTAGATGTGCTTGGAATGATTTCAATGCTAGGAATATTGCTAATAATTCCAGATGGTTGATATGGAACACTTTTTGTTGAGTGGTCCATTTGCCTTGAATTGTATGGTGTAGGAGATGGGCTCCCCAACCGGTGAGTGATGCATCTGCTGTTAGTACTATCTGTGGAACTGGCTCGAGGAACGGCCGCCCTTTGGACAGGTGTCGTGTGTTCCACCACTGCAGAGAGCGATGTGTGCGGCTGTCTACCAACACCAGATCTGTAAGATGTCCTTGAGCTTGGTTCCACTGTTGTGCTAGGCATTCCTGTAAGGGGTGCATTTGAAGCCTTGCATGAGGTACGATAAAGATGCAAGAGGCCATCATTCCTATGAGTTGCATGAATACCCTTGCTGGGAGGGAGTGCTGCGGTTGAAATTTGCTGCTTAGGGTTTGTATGCTGGCTATCCTGGCTGGACTTGGATAAGCCAGAGCTTTGGAGGTGTCTACTGTAGCTCCTAGGTACTGAAGTGTGTGGGAGGGGTGAAGGTTTGACTTGGGGTAGTTTACTGTGAATCCTAAGTGGTGTAGCAGCTGGATAGTTTGATGAGTGTGATGAACACACTGGTTGAATGACTTGGCCTTTATTAGCCAGTCGTCTAGGTATGGAAAGACGTGGATTTGTTGTCTTCTTAGGTGTGCTGCTACTACTGCAAGGCACTTTGTGAACACTCTGGGTGCGGTGGTGGCCCCGAATGGTAGGACTGTGAACTGATAATGTTGTCCGTCCACCATAAACCTTAGATACTTCCGGTGAGTGGGGTGCATGGGAATGTGGAAGTAGGCGTCCTTGAGATCTAGTGTTGCAAGGAAGTCGCCGTGTTGTAGCAGTGGAAGAACCTGTTGCAGAGTGATCATATGGAAGTGATCGGACTGTATGTAGAGATTGAGGGGTCTGAGGTCGAGAATTGGCCTTAGGGTCCCGTCCTTTTTGGGGATTAGGAAATACAATGAGTAAACTCCTGTTCCTTGATGTTGTAAGGGAACTGGTTCTATTGCATGCTTTTGAAGCAGTGAGAGAACCTGTTGCTTTAAGAGGGTAATGTGTTCTGTGGACATTGGACGCTGTTTGGGTGGAATATTGGGCGGGGTTGCTGTAAGTTCCAGGCAGTAACCATATTGAATAATTTGTCTTACCCACTTGTCTGTTGTGATGGAATCCCAGACAGGTAGGAACTGTGAAAGTCTGCCCCCGACCGGAGTGGAATGGTCTGGAGGGAGTGGAGGGAAGTCACTGTTTAGGAGCGGGGGAGGGACGAGTGATGTTATTACCTCGGCCTCTACCATTATTGTTGTTTCCCCTGTATCCGCCTCGAAAATATCCTCTATTGGGGGATGTGTGAGAGGTGTTTCTATATGAAGAGGAGGCGGTGTCTGTTGCAATGTTTTTGGACGCTCCCCTGTAGAAGGAGCGACGAAAGGAACCACGTGTGGATGGAGACTGCAATGCTCCCATGGACTTAGCAGTTTCTGTGTCCTTTTTCATTTTTTCTAGTATGGTGTCTACAGCCGTTCCAAAAAGTTGCTCCTAATTGAACGGCTGGTTGAGGATAGCTGTTTGAACCTCTGGTTTAAAGCCTGAAATTCGTAACCAGGCATGTCGTCTGAGTAGCACACTAGTGTTGACAGACCTAGCGGCTGTGTCAGCTGCATCTAGGGCACACTTAATTGATGCGTTGGTTATGAGTTTGCCCTCCTGAACTAAATCATTTGCTTGGGTTTTGTACTGATCGGGCAAATGTTGCAATAGGGTCTCAAGTTGGTCGTAGTGAGCCCTATCATATCTAGCAAGTAATGCTTGGGTGTTTGCTATGCGCCAGTGATTAGCTGCTTGAGCAGCGACTCTTTTGCCAGAAGCATCTAGCAATTTAGATTCCTTATCCGGAGGTGGTGTGTCACCGGAGGCTTGGGAGTTGGCGCGTTTTCTAGCATTAGACACCACCAGTGAGTCTAAGGGTAGCTGCCCCTTGATGTAGGTGGGATCGTCAGGGTAGGGCTTGTACTTTTTTTCAATTCTGGGATTGAGAATGCTAGTTCTGACTGGGTCTTTGAATATGTCTGGGGCATGTTTAATGACCCCTTTTAACATAGGCAGGGTTTGGACAGTTTTCTGTGACTGTTCAAAAGTTTCTAGAAGGAAGTCCTCCTCTGCAGGGTCTGAATGTATGGGGACACCATGATATAGAGCAGCCCTATTGACCAGTTGACCAAAACCAATGTTGTCCTCTGGGGGAGATGGTTTTGTTGGATATGGTTGGGGAGCAGGGAGGTCTGTGGGACCCTATTGGATCGTCATAGTCGTCCCAATCGTCCTGTGGTGCGTCTGTGTCAGGATCAGTGAAAGGATCATTGATGCCTCCCCCACCCCCTAAGTCATCATCAGCAGTATCCTGTGGTGGTGGTGAATATGGTGGAAGTGTTAGAGGTTGTGGAGGAGAGACAGGTTTAGGAGGAAGAACTGGCTCAGGAGGAAGGACAGGTTGAGGAGGAAGAACAGGCTGAAAAGGAGAAGAGGGCCTTATAGGTGAAGTGGCACAGTCTTTTTTCTTGATAGGCACTGCAGGAGTGTCTGATGAGTCCAACTTCCTCTTGTTGTGTGCAACAGTAGCCACACGTCCTGTTTTAGGGTCTATCTGCAGCTTTTTCTGCTTAGGATCGAGAGGATCCGGTCGGAAAAGTTCTTCCGGTTCTGTAACCTTTTTCGGCGCCGACTTTTTCGGGTCCGAACGAGGTTTGGATTTGTGGTCGGAGGCCTTGGGAATTGGTTTAAAGTCCTTTGGCTTGACTATGGAGCCAGAAATGTTTTTCGGTTCCGAAGGTTTTGGCTTCGGAGCCGATGGTTTCGGTGTCGAGGTGGTCGGTACTGGCTTCTTCTTGGGAGTGGGTTGGTCTCCGGTCTTCGGTGCCGAAGGCGCCTGGGGGACCAATAGATATGGTTTGCTTGTTTCCGAGCTGTCGAAAGGCCTTTTCTTTGGCTTCGGAGCCGAGCCCGAGGGCGGGGCTTCTGAAGTTTGTTTTTGGTCGCGACTGGGGCCAGCAGGTGAAGTGTTGACCAGGGCCTTGGTTTTTTCGGGTGGAGTTGGGGTAGAGGCAGTAGTACTCACTCGTTGACCAGGAGTGATGAGGTCGTCTGAGTCATCTGCTTCGGACACGATCTGCAGGTCTTCCAAATCGTCCTCCGGAACATCGGGGCCCCCATCGAAGATGTCCGCTGGTGCCGGAGCTGATCTCTGCGCCATGATGTGTCGTCGGGCCCGGCGATCACGGATGGTTTTCTTGGATCGAAAACAGGCGCAGGCCTTGCAAGTGTTCTCGTCTTGTTCGGGCGAGAGACACAGGTTACAGACCTTGTGATGGTCACTGTGTGGGAATTTTGCTCCACATTGGGGGCATTTTTTAAAAGGAGTTCTTTCCATCAGCTGTATGCCCGAACGGCGTCGATAGGCCCAACGGCCCGCGTCGACGACCGGAATGGAATAGGAGAGATGCGCGTCGAAGATTACGCGATCGAAAACAATACCGTCGAGTTGTAGAAGGATTGCGCGTCGAAAAGTTTTGGAGAAATAGGTACCGAACCGGAGCGCAAAAGTTACATCCGAACCCGATGGCGGAAAAAAACAATCTGACGATGGAGTCGATGTCCATGCGCACTATCGTCCAAAGGAGGAGTCACCTATCTCGTGACTACAAAGACTCTTCCAAGACAACAACAAAGTGCAAGCATCCGAGCCCAACACCAGGTGGCGGATCTAATGCACAGTGTACGATCTGCAGCTCATATGCCTCGAACATATAGATATCTGGTAGGCCAAAATCCTACTGAAATTTGATTGGCTGCCAACACTTCAACCAGGAAGTGTTGGCAGCCATCTTGGGACTTGATTGAACCCAGTCCCAGAAAAAATGTAGCGGAGCAGAAATGCTTTTGGACAGAGCTGCATGTTCAGCAGCTCCCTCTGTCCAAAAGCAATGCAGATTCCCACAGGACGAGGGGAGCCGGCAGGGACCTTGAGACACTGCTGCGGTCCCCAACAGATAACAGTGGGTGCCCTGGGTGGGACCAGGGCACTCAGTATTGTGGCCAGGCCCCGGGGGATGGGGTTCCCGGGGTCATAATGGTACTGGGGAGGAGGGCGCACGGCCCCCCCAGTCTTTATAATTTAAAAAAAGAAAAAATGCTACCGGAAGCCCCACTCCCTTTCTGCACCACTCTTCAATCATGCCTCCTGGCGCACTGCTGGTTGGGAGATGTAGTCCCCTCAGCTGCGGAGTGTCCATAGGGGCTAACAAGCCCTCCTGTTACCTCTAGTAATTCCAACACAGCCCCCTTCCTCCCCCACTCTGCAACACCGCCTTCGGCGCACTGCTGGTGGGGGTGGGGCGGGGGCCAAATAAAGTCCCCTGCGTCCTGAGGGCCTCAGGATTAAATCGGACCTCTTTCCCCAACCAGTAGTGTGCCAGGAGGAGTGTTTGCAGAGTTGTGGTGGGAAAAGGGGACGTGGCCTCCGAAGACCTCTCAGCAATCCTGCCACAAACAGATGCTTACAGGGTAACATATTCCATGAGAGGCGTGTGTGGCTGTAAATACACATGCTCTGTATAGACTGTAAAGCAGTCCCTTTCCAAAAGCAGTAGCTAACCTGTGGGTGTTGAAGTTGTTTGAAAGAGAGTACGTAGCACTGCCTGACCTACATTGGCTTATTGGTGAGCTAAGACATCAACACAATAATGTTTAGTGAAAGTGTGTGGTATAGGCCATTTAGCTCCCGTACAAATATCAGCTATTGGGATATTGCCCAGGAAAGTCATGGAAGCCCCTATCTTACGAGCAGAGTGTGCCCTAGGGGGTTTATGCAAAGTCCTTTTAGCTTTGGTATAACATGTCTGAATGCATTTAATTATCCATCTAGAAATGCCTGACTTAGATATGGGCTTTCCTTTGTGACGGGGCGAAAAAGCAACAAAGATTTGTTTAGTCTTAAGGAACTCTTTATTTCTGTAAATTTAATACATTAGAGCTCTTTTGACAGTGTATGAAGAGCTTTCTCTGCAACTGAATCCGGTTGCGGAAAGAAAACCGGTCATTCAACTGGCTGAGATGGAATCACTTTGGGAAGGAATTTTGGGTTGGTTATAAGGACCACCCTATCACTGTGTAACTGGAAGAAAGGTTCTTCCAAGTTTAAAGCCTGGAGCTCACTGACATGCGAGTGAGGTAATGGCCACCTCAAAAGCAAGCTTCCAAGATAAGAATTGGAGGGGGGGGGGGAGGGCAGTTATGCAATGGATCAAATGGTGGACCCATAGTCTGGTAAATACAATATTGAGATTACATGTGGGTGCAGGTGAAAATCTAGGTGGAATTACTCTTAATGCCTTCTATAAATGCCTTAATAACTGGTAAGATAAGTCTGGTTTGTTTTGTTGATAGGCAGGAAATGCAGCTTAACGTAGACGTGTTGAAGTGTAAGCCAGGTCAGAGGTCTGCAAATGAAGAAGGTAGCAAACAATGTATTGCACAGTTGCATTAATTTATTTACTGCGACAGTAGAAGACGAGTCTTTTTCACTTCGCTGCGTAACATGCAGTAGTTGTAGGCCTGTGAGCTTCATTAAGAATGGTCATACATTCAGGTGGGAGATTAAGGTAACCGAATTCTATGATCTCAGGAACCAAATTTCAAGGTTTAGCTTCTTTGGATTTGGGTGCCTGAAGTCCCCATGGTTGTGAGTGAAAAGGTCCGGGTTGAGGAGAAGCTTCTCATAGGGAACTACGGAGAATTCGAGCAGTGTAGCGGACCATGGTCGGCAAGCCCAAGTAGGAGCTACTAAAACGAGGGTGAGAGACATTTGCCTGAGCTTCCGAACCACAATTGGAAGAAGTGGGAGAGGTGGAAAAGTGTAGGCAAATATCCCTGACCAGTTCATCCATAGATCATTGCCTTTGGATGGTGTGGGAACCTGAAGGCGAAGTCTGAGCATTTTACGTTGTCTGCAGTTGCGAACAGGTCTATCTGTGGAAACCCCCCCTTGTGAAAGTATGGGAGAAGGACTTGGGGGTGGAGTTCCCACTTGTGGATTTGTTGCTGCATCCTGCTGAGGAGGTCGGCAAAGTGATTGTCCATCTCCGGGAGGTGTTACGCTAGCAGGTGGATTCTGTGACATATTGCCCAATGCCAAATCACCTGAGACAGGTGTGATAATTGTAAAAAGTGCCCCCACTCCGTTTCTGTAAATAGTACATAGTTGTCATGTTGTCCGCCCAGACCGAGACAACCATGCCTGCCAGGTGAGCTAGAAATGCTTTCAATGCTAGGTGAACAGCTTTAAACTTGTGGTAGTAGATGTGGAGACCCTGGTGTTTGGTATACCAGAGATTCTGTGGGTAAGCACCCCATCCTGTAGGGGATGCATTCGCTGTGATAATGATCTGGAGAAATGGCCGTCCCTTTGATATATATTTTTTTGTGTTCCACCACTGCAGAAAGCGATGTGCGGCTATCTACATACAACACTAGATCTTGTAGTGGTCCCTGTGATTGAGACCATTGGCACACCAGACATTCTTGCAACAGGCGCATACATAGTCAAGCATGTGGTACTATTGCAATGCAAGATGCCATCATGCCTAAGAGCTGCATAACTGTCTTGACTGTTGTGTTTATTGGATTGAAACTACTGTAGTAGTGTTTGGATGTTTTGAATCCTGACTACATTTGGGTATGTCAAACCCAACTGTGTGTTGAGCACGGCCCATAAATATGGCTGAATCTGTAAAGGTTGAAAGTAAACCCCAGTTGATGGAGAGTAGTCATAAGTGTACTGGCTTTGATGAGCCAGTCGTTCAGATATGGGAAGACATGAATGTTCTGTCTGCGCAGATGTGCTGCTATCACTGCTAGGCATTTGGTGAACATACGGGGTGCAGTAGTGACTCCGAATGGGAGCACTTTGAACTGGTAATTCCTTAGGTACTTGCGATGAGCTGGATGAATTGGGATGTGGAAGTATGCGTCTTTGAAGTCTAGTGCTGACAAAGTCGCCTTGTTGGAGCAGTGGTATCACATCCTGAAGAGTGACCATATGGAAGTGTTCTGATAGTATGCAATGATTTACGGGCCTGAGATCTAAGATGGGCCGTAGTGATCACTCTTTTTGGGAATTAGAAAGTATATGAAGTACACTCCAAAACCTTGATGTTTTTCCATAGTACTGCTTCTGCTACTACACTTATTAAAGAATATATTTTCCATTTGTCCGAAAATTTAGATAAATCCAACAGGAATGCATAAATAATCACAAATGACATGCTATATAACTTTCCATAACGCCTTTTGGTCATAATCCTCTTGAACACATTTACAAAGCTGTACCGGTTAAGCCCAGATGAACAAGCTACTTACCTTCGGTAACGATATATCTGTAAGAGACATAGATTAGTTATAGATTCCTTACCTTAGAATTACCCCCAGGCGTCAGACTGGATCCGGGAAGTTTTTCGTCAGCAGTACCTCTGCGCGTCGAAAGGTGGCGTCTTTCGGCTCCGAGTCCTTCGTTGGCGTCGTGGTCGCCGGGATGACGTCGCGGTAGCTACTTAGACGCCGCCTTCGCGCGCTGACGTCAGTTCTGTACACGATTTTCCACGCCAGAAGCGCAGAGCCATGCAAGACACTGACCACTGGTGCACAAAACTAGGGCCCTGAAAGGATGTCCTTAACCCTAGAAGTCAGTTCGCAGAACGGGGAGGATGGGTGGGGCGGTAAGGAATCTATAACTAATCTATGTCTCTTACAGATGCATCGTTACCGAAGGTAAGTAACTTGTTCATCTGAAAGAGACAATTAGTTATAGATTCCTTACCTTAGAATAGATACCCCAGCAATACCAACCCCGTTGGTGGGTCTGCGAACTAAGTTCACACCAGAAAGTCCTGGAGAACAGAACGGCCAAAGAAGCCGTCTCTCTGAACTTGGCTGTCCAGGCAGTAGTGTTTAGTGAACGTGTGCAATGATGCCCACGTCGCTGCCTGGCAAATGTCATTCAGAGGGACTCCACGTCCCAAAGCAGTAGTGGCTGCCGTCGCCCTGGTGGAATGGGCGCATAGCCCCACTGGAGGCTCCTTTTTTGTTAGAGAATAGCAGGCTTTAATACACAAATTGACCCATCTGGAAATGGTCTGCTTGTGTACGGCCCGACCTTTCTTGGCGCCCACGTAGCCAACAAAGAGCTGGTCATCCACCCGGAACTGCTTGGTGCGATCCAGATAGAAGGAAAGCGCACGTTTTGGGTCCAGACGGTGGAGCCTCTCTTCCTCTTTAGAAGGAGGCGGAAAGAAGGTGGGCAAAGTGATGGTTTGCCCAATATGAAAGGAGGTGACCACCTTGGGAAGGAAGGATGGACGAGTTCTTAGGACAACCTTGTCCGGATGTACAGCCAGAAAAGGGGGCTTGGATGAAAGAGCCTGGAGCTCACTCACTCTTCTGGCAGCGGTGATGGCCACCAGGAATGCAGTCTTAAGAGTTAAGAGTCTGAGAGGACAGTTGTGAAGCGGCTCAAAGGGAGCGCACATCAAATAGCTCAAGACAAAATTCAAGTCCCACTGAGGCATTACGAAGGGGATAGGAGGAAAGAGATGAGTAATGCCTTTTAAGAAACGATTTACAACCGGGGACTTGAAGAGAGAAGGCTGATCAGGAAGCCTAAGAAAGGCAGAAATGGCCGAGAGATAGCCCTTGATAATGCCCAGAGCAGAGCCCTGCTGGGCCAAAGAAAGGAGGAGCAAGAGAACCTCAGAAAGAGGGGGCAGAAAGGGGATCCACAGCCTTTGCTGCGCACCATGCCACAAATTTGTTCCATCGGCAGGCGTATACCGTCTTAGTGGAGGGATGCCTGGCTGCCAAGACTACATCACAGACTTGGGGAGGCAAGTCGAATGACGTCAACTGTCACCACACAATCTCCACGCAAGGAGGTGGAGGCTGGACAGGTTCGGGTGGAGGACCGTCCCCTGCTGCTGCGACAGAAGATCCTCAAGAAGAGGCAGACGGATCGGAGGATCGATGGCTAGATGCAGTAGCTCGGGATACCAGACTCTTCCTGCCCAATTCGGAGCCACAAGAATGACTTGGGCCAGGTCGCGCTTGATCTTCTTCAGCCCTCTGGGCAGAAGTGGTAAAGGTGGAAAGACGTACAACAGACCGCAACTCCACTCGCGACGAAAAGCGTCGCCTAGCGAGTGCCGCCTTGGAAATTCCAACGCGCAGAATTGCTGACATTGCGCGTTCTCTTCGGTCGCAAATAGATCTAACCAAGGCTCTCCCCACTGCTGAAAGAGACCTTGCACCACCTCTGAGTGAAGACGCCATTTGTGATACATCATGCACCTGCGGCTGAGTTCGTCCGCCCTGGCGTTCAGAGAACCTGCCAGGTGTTGAACCACCAGGGATATGCCCTGATGTTCCAGCCATGTCCAGAGGCGGAGGGCCTCTTGACATAGAGTCCACGACCCCACCCCGCCTGGTTTGTTGCAGTACCACATGGCGGTGGTGTTGTCCGTGAACACCTGCACTACTCTTCCCCGGACAGAGGGAAGGAATGCTTTTAGTGCAAGACGGATCACCCGTAGCTCCAGAAGGTTGATGTGGAGCCCGGACTCCGCCGTAGACCAGAGGCCTCTGATCTCCACCTCCCCCATGTGGCCGCCCCATCCCAGCAGTGATGCATCCGTCACCACTGTGAACTCTGGTTGAGGAAGGGAGAGGGATCTGCAGTTGACCCAATGCTGGTTCGTGAGCCACCACTGCAATTGGTGTGCAGTGCCCTCCGAGATCTGGACGCAATCGGACAGATTCCCCTGATGTTGCGCCGAACTTCAGGTCCCACTGCAGAGCCCGCAAATGCCACATGGCATGATCCACCAGCAGGATGCAGGAGGCCATCAGGCCCAGTAGCCGGAGAGTCATCCTGACCGAAACCCGGGATAAGGGCTGAAAGATCGGAATCATAGCCCGAATATCCCGGACTCGCTGCTCGGGAGGATAGACCCGAAACCGCGTTGTGTCCAGAACCGCTCTGATAAAGAGGAGCTTCTGAGAGGGAATCAGGTGTGACTTCGGCACGTTAATGGAGAACCCCAGCGAATGCAGGAGGTCGGCCGTAGTCTGGAGGTGGGAGACGACTGTCTGGGGCGAGCCCGCCTTCAACAACCAGTCGTCGAGATAGGGGAAGACTGGGACCCCTGATCTGCGCAGATGAGCTGCAACCACCGCCATCACTTTCGTGAACACCCGCGGGGCGCTGGTAAGGCCGAAGGGGAGCACGGTAAACTGAAAGTGCTCGTGGCCTACCGTGAACCGCAAGTAGCGCCGGTGGGCCGGCTGGACGGGGATGTGAAAATAGGCGTCCTGCAAGTCCAGCGCTACCATCCAGTCTCCAGGGTCGAGGGCAAACAAGACCTGAGCTAGCGTCAACATTTTGAACTTCTCCTTCCGGAGGAAGCGGTTGACGTTCCTGAGGTCCAAGATAGGATGCAGGCCCTTGTCCTTCTTGGGTACCAGAAAGTAGTGGGTATAGCAACCATGACCTACTTCTGGGGCAGGAACGCGCTCAATGGCTCCCTTGGCCAAGAGAGCCGCAACTTCCTGTTGGAGAAGGCCCAGGTGATCCTCCGACATGCAATGGTACTGAGGTGGCATGGCTGGGGGGGTAGCCTCGAAGGGGAGGGAGTAGCCCCTCCGGACTATCTCTAAAACCCACCAGTCCGGCGTGATGGTGCGCCAGTGGGGGAGGTGATGGCGGATCCTGCCACCCACTGGCGATTGATGGGCCTGAAAAGTCGGACTAGGAAGGTTTAGAGGCTGAAGTAGAGGGGGGGCTTGGTGGACTAGCCCGCTCGCTGGCCCCCAGAACCACAGCGGTGGTTCCCACATCCCCACGAAGGTTGTGCAGCTTGCGCCTGCCTGTGGCTCTGGGCGGGACGTAGTGGGGCACCCCTTCCGTAGCCACGAAAGGTGCGAAAAGCAGACTGCGCAGGGCGGTTGTAGAGGCCCAAGGACTTGGCCGTAGCCCGTGAGTCCTTGAAACGCTCTAGAGCGTTGTCTGCTTTGTCGCCAAAAAGGCGACAGCCATCAAAGGGCATGTCCATAAGAGTGCTCTGGACAACCCCAAAAAAGCCAGTCGATCTCATCCAGGCGTAGCGTCGAAGGGCTACCGACGTGTTAATCGTCCTGCCTAGAGAATCGGCGGTATCCAGCCCACAGCGGATGGTAAACTTCGCTGCGTCTCTCCCTGCGGCAAGAGCCTGGGAGAGTACGGTCCGGGCCTCCTCCGGACACTGAGCACTTGCACAACCGAGTCCCACACAGAGTGGGAATAACGGCCCAATAGACATGTTGTGTTTACCGACAGCAGTCCCAAGCTGGCGGAAGAAAAAATTTCTTCCCAAGATGATCCAGCTTCTTGGATTCCCTATCTGGTGGTGCGTTAGGGAATGCGCTCTTGGAAGTAGAGGCATGGAAAACCAAGCTCTCCGGGGTGGGGTGTTGGGAGAGGAAAGTGGGGTCGCCCGGGGCCGGGCGGTGGAGTCAGGCAATCATCCTATCCACGGGAGCCCCTGTGTTGGGCCTGGACCAGGTGCCCAAAAGGATGTCGGTTAGGGCTTCATTAAACGGAAGCAGGGGCTCCGAAGAGCTCGCTTGCGGTTGAAGCACCTCTGTCAGGAGGTTAGTCCTGACCGCCACCGAAGGGAGCTCGAGGTGGAGAGCCTCGGCCACCCTACGCAACACCACTGCATAGGAAGCTCCCTCCTCCGTAGCCATGGTAGGAGGAGGCAACATGCCAAGGTCTGGGGAGGTATTGAGACCACTGGCATCCCCCAGGTCCGCTCTCCAGTCCGGATCATAATCCAACTGGTCGGTTAGAGGGTCACCTGACCCCTCACAGTCCTCCTCCTCTTCCTCTGGGTGACAATCTGGCCTGAAAGGGACCCCAGGTGTGAATAGGGGTACAAAGACACCACTCGGCACCGGATCCGGCGTCAGGCGACGCCGGTCCGGCTCCGTGTCCACATCAGGATGGAGGCCGGGGTCGACGCCGGCTGGAGGCACAACCGGCGTCGGGTGCGGTGCCAAAGGAAACTGCGCCGGTGGAGGTGTAATAAGGTTAACCGGCGCCGATCCGGATCCAGGCCTGCATCCATTGGGGCCCTGCGGCACCGGGGCCAGAGCCGCCGGCAGGGAAGGCCAAGGACCCCCAACCGAGTCCGCGGGGCCGAAGGCGCGCCGGCGGAGTCGGGCTGCCCAAAGATGGCATGCATCGCCTCGTAAAACTGACTAAGCTGGGCAGGGGTCGCGCCGGTCCCGGGAAGGGAGGGAAACCCAGAGTCGACCCTTCAGGCTCCGCATGCGGAGCCGCAGGAGTGGCACCGCCCGCATCCCTCGTCGCGTCAGCCGACCGACGGGAGAAGTCTAAGAGCGACGAAGCTTCTTCGACTTCTTCTTGTGCTTCGACTTACCTGACCCCGAGTGCGAAGACTTGGATGACGAGTGGTGATGGCTCCGCGACCGGTCCCTTGACCTCCCTCGCGACCGGGACCTCGAGCGGCGCGGAGCCGACTGCCGGCGCTCAAGAAGCTTTCGGGACCGCTCCCGCAAAGACTTCGGAGCCATGGTCCGGCAGTCGGAGCACGACTTGGGGTCGTGGTCGCGCTCCAGGCAAAAGAGGCCCACGCAGTGCGAATCCGTCACCGACATCAGTCGGGTACAGGAACCGCAAGCCTTGAAGCCGGGCATCCCTACGTGCACCAGGAGTCGGTAGGACTCAAAAAGACGTCGACAAAGTCGCTCAAAAAGTTCAGTCAAAAAGTGACTGGAGATGCTGCTCTCTCCAGATCTGCGCTGGCTGGCGCGGAAAAAGAAAGAACTGATGTCAGCGCGCGAGGGCGGCGTCTAAGTAGCTACCGCTACGTCATCCCCACGATGCCAACGACGGACGCGGAGCCGACCGACGCCACCTTTCGACGCGCAGAGGTACTGCTGACGAAAAACTTCCCGGATCCAGTCTGACGCCTGGGGGTAATTCTAAGGTAAGGAATCTATAACTAATTGTCTCTTTCAGATATCATACATAAGAAAATATGAAAAGGAAATAAAATAGAAGGTATGTACATTCAAGGAGGATACACTGAGTTTCTCAGGGAAATCCCCGGCAACACCAACCGTTTCTTAAAAGTGAAAGATCTGGGGATGCCAGGAATCTGAGGCAGGTGAAGCTATTTAATAGTGCGATATTTAGTCGATTTCATGGTCAGTCGTAGGAGTAGTACTGAAAGCATTGCATTATGGACAGAGAAACATGGGGTGGCTGGGTTTCACAGAGTGAAGGGCGTCAGTGGAGAAATTATTGGCAAACCTCACATTTTATTGTGTTAAGAATCATTTTCAATAGATGATGCAGATAGTAGCGGTGGCATGTTAGAACATTGGCAGAGCGGATGAATATAAAGATGATATTTCACAATGGACTTTTGAACAAAGAAATAAGACTGTTTAGATTTAAGGTACGATTAACAATAGCATATTGAACAGGAAAACCAGTGTCACCAAAAATACAGGATTTACGGTATTTCAACAGAAAACAGACGTAAAGCTTTATGCAGTACAAGTGTTTGTGGTTAAAAATGATCTGCTTACCACTCTCCACAGTGCACAGCCTTCAGCACACCGACAGCAGCAGTCGTCTGCCGTTCAAAACCTTGCCCTACATGGTCTGCATGAGCTCGTGTTCTGTCTTCAAAGAGCATTTCACGAGGCTCGCTGGCTCGAGGTAGGTACTGGAGGTTTTTGATTTCGTTGGTAGTTCTGCTTTTGAAAGATATTGCAAAACATCAAAACACTCCATAATTATTAAGAGTTAAGAAGTGCCAACATGCAAAGACCAGAAGAATATTGTATCTAATTTGACAGGCTACTTATGAAACGAGCATTAAAAATGCAATAGGTCTCGCCTTTCATTAAGTTAAAGCCATGTGCTTTGCTATACAATACCATTAGCAAATAGCTTTAACTTAATCAAAGGCGAGACCTATTGCATTTTCAAAGCTTGTTAAACATTACTAAGGTTCTGTTGAAGTATATTGGTCTTCAAGGTGTTTCATTTACTCTCATTTTCCCCGTCACACCATCTTCCCTTGTTAGACTTGTCCTTTTTCTCCTGGCATCTTTCTGAAGTCCTCCATCTACATATCTCAAACATCGCCTTCTTCCTCTTCATTGCTGTCTTTTGACTCTATCCTTCTGTGTGTACTTCCTTGCGTCACCTGTCCACCATGCACTCACATTCTCTTTTCATCTGTAAACACAGCATTTTCTTTTCCTTTGGAGCAATCTTTTCAACAATGCTCATACCTCGTTCAAACACTTTCACATAAAATGGTAACTACTGATCCAGCGCAATATTAGCCAACAACATTCATACACCATATACTCACTTGGGCCCATACATTCACACTACACTAATACTTACGCTGGGTGTCAGATGTACTCTTTTATCAAAGTCCCTGCTACCAATTACCTTCTGATTGAAGAGTAATAACTTACCAATGGATCCTTTGCTAATTGGGAAGTTTAAAATGAGTGACATTCATTATAGTACATAATCCTGAAATAATCACTGAGTCAGGAAGTTTTAAAATGTTTATCTAAAGTTTTAGCAGAGTAAAATACAGAAAACACGGTACTTGATTGAAATACCCAAGAAAAAGCATAGAAATGATTTTGCTAATAAATGACGGTGTTTAAGGAAGAGGAGAAGATAGAGACAGCAGCGCAACTAAAGGTTGCAGTATAGTTACCTAAATGCGGAAACCAAGCCCCTTGGCCAAGGAGTTGGAAAAGATAGGACCCAGGAAGGATGAAGAGCAAAGACTTCTTCCAGGATCAGGACAGGACAGGACCGGTGACCTCTCTACAACGACGCCTGCGCCGTTCCCCTCTCTGATACTCGACTTCTCTCGATTCTCCCGTGCCTTCCTTCTAATGGACTCCGCCGCCCCCTCCTCAGGACCTCTTCTGGACAGGGATTCAGTCAGCAACCCATCAGCATGGCAGTCTGGAGTTGAGAGCGCTCTGGCAGTTGGACGCCTGTTCTTCGTGAACGCATGCTCGGACTAATTTACTAATGCTATATTCTATTATACCCTTCTACGCCCATGTACCTCCCCTTAATGTTGCTAAAATATGGGACCACTACTTCTGATTGGACAGGGACAGGGGGTGGATTCTCGCACCATATCAATTTTGGCCTAAATTGTGAAGCCTCTTGTTTTTAGCTTCCCGCCCCTTCAAATTAATACATTCACTTTATTTCCCACCCGTCTCACGACAAATGTTATACATTTTACAGGAGAAAAGTAACAATTTGTCCGCCGGAAACATTGAGTACATCATCTTCGGCCAATAGGTCGTGGCCTTGGGAGACGTCCAAGTTGACTTCACTTGGCAGGCATACAGGACACATGCGCAGAACCCTCTGTCTCTCGAGTTTCAAGACACCAACCCAGGCCCAAGTTTACGAATTACTAAAAGTGTAAGAAGAAAATATTAAAATCACAAATAAAAAGTTTCACTGTATACCCACTTTCCCTACTCTATTCCCATTTAATCATAATACTATCCTGCATTAGTAGCGTTAAGAAAACGACAATTTAATAATGACATGAGAGCAAGCTTAAGCATGTGAAAACAATTAGCGGCCATTTTAATGCACACTGCGCAGAAGCAGAAGTTTCCCACCAAGCAAAGAAAGACGTCACACCATGTGATCAGGTTGCGACATGCGCAATGAAGTCCCGCGCTTTTAGCGGCCATCTTGGTTTATAGACAAGCTTTATTTATTAGTAAAACACATAGGCAAGCGTCTATCCCTTTTGTGTTTGTGAATGCAAAGATTAGTATTGACAGTACAAGTTTAATAAATTAATACTATGAGGAGGATTGCATACAAGCAAGTTTCATTTTTGAAACCTTGCTCCATCAATCCCCTCTTTGATGGCGTTTCTGAGCCATCAAAATACTACCCTCAATCAGATGCCAACTTCTAGCAAATCATTTCATTCGCATTTTTACTTTTTCTATTCTTAGTCTCCTTTTAATTTCTTGTATAAATCACTTCTCTATTCTTCCAGTTCGATTTCATCTAGTTTTCTCTTCTTTCCTTTTCCTGCCACTTTATATGTTCCATTCTTTCTACAGCATTTGCACCATATTGTTATTGCTAAAATTATTATTGCTATCCCTGCTAAGGGTACTAATATTTGACCTATAAGTCCTTCCCCTATATTAGCAAACCAGGTTCCAATTGACGAAATACTATTTGTCAATCTTTCCCATACACTATCAACTTCCAGTGGTTTAAGTTCTTTCTCAAGTTTAGTTATGTTCTGAATGTACGTTCCAATTTCTGCACTCTTATCAGGAATATAAGTGCAACAATGTTTCGTCTTCAATAATTTACAGACTCCTTCCTCTTTTGCCAATAGAATGTCAAGAGCAAGTCGATTTTGCATCACCATAGATCTAATCGCAACCATCTCCGTATTAATCATTAGAAAACCTCCAGCAGTATCCGTTGATAAACGATCAACCACTGTAGACAATTTGCATATTTTCCTTGAGTTCAGAATTATTCCCACTGAAGGTATCAATACACCAAATATATCACCTACAATTTCTGAAAAACTAGCTCTTTTACTACGTATTAATTCGCTATTGTTTTCATTGCTTCCAGTGTTTCTTTTTACGTGGTATATCTTTGGAAAAACTATTCCAAAATAACAACTTCCATACCATCTTGCAGGAAGCCTAAAGTAAGCCTTATTCCCGCATACATAATAAATTCCAGGAAAAACTGAATCTGTTCCTCCTTTGAGTCCCCAACCTCCAAGAATTAAAAAATTGTGTTCAAATTCACTGGTACCGATGAAAACATTGTTATAATCAGTCTTTAACCTATGAAGACAAATTTTCCCTTTCTTTACGAAATCCAGAGCCATTGCAGCTTGAGCTTTACCAGGTGTATAACTCCCTTCCTTCTCCGCCCAAGGTGGCAACTGAGCCTTATGCTCTGAAGCTTTCTTTTGAAAATCATGTCTTCTATCTTCTACTAAATTCAAAAATATCTTTTCTTCTTCTAGTAAAGAACATGTTAGATTGTGTCTATGTGCATGTGTTATGTCTATCGATTTCATTGTTAAGAAAAACTCTCCCATAAACTGTGCGTCTTGACTACTAAGCACTGTGTTCATACTCTTGCGAATCGGAACCTCAGAAAATATCACATCTAAGTTTGAATAATACTGTAGCCTACCTGTTCTATAAAATAAACTTGTTAATACACTACATGAGATGCCATATGTCAGTGGTAAATGATGGTATGTTAATCCTTCCGCTACTGATTGAGGTAACTTCATACAGACATAACAATTACTAACTTCCATTGTGTCTACATACTGAAACAATAACTTTGTGAAAACATTTAAACTAGTGTCGTTATCAGCTATTTCATGATGAATTTCTGCCTCATCTTCTGCCATTAATTCTACTCTACTGCCCTTCATCTTTGCTGTCCTCCCTTTAGTTTCATTATTAATCTTCTTATCTATTATCATAAGGTAAGGAACTGCTACAATCAGGACTAACCATACTATAAGCACCAATACTAGACTACATATGCAGATTGCACAGCATCTCCTACAACAATTTCGTTTTGGTCTCCCAGTAACTCTATCATCAGGCATTTTTCGACAAGGAAGATTGCTCTTCTTATCTCTTCTTCTTTTCTTTAGAGGATTCTTTTGTTTAGTCAGGGTGGTCTTGTTTCTTCTTCGTATGTTAGTTCTGCACTTGTTCCTTCGCCACCACTGTCACTTGACTCTGAGCTTTCAAAATCTTCAAGAATAATATAAGTCCAGTCAGGACCGTTGAATTTGTTATTCACAAGTCTCAGTCTTTTACTTTTTCCTGACTTTTTCTCTTGTTCAGTTTGACTTGTCACTTCAGGTACTTGTTCTGGATCTTCACTTCTGGTTGTTATGTGGTATTTTACTCTTTTAATGACACTTGGCCAATGATCTCCTTTTCTTGTTTTCTTTGTTGGCACTGTTTCTCTGTTTACGTCTTCAAAGATCTCGTTATTTTCACTGCTTAATACTGTTTTGTTTTCTTTGATTACTGCCTCTTTTGTTTGTTCTTTTTCAGGTCTGATTGGTTTCTTTTCAGTAGCTCCACAATGACTTTCAAGATGTTGGCTTTGTTCCTTTTTTATTTCTTTATGTTCATTTGTATTTACCCCTTTTTCTTTAGTGAATTCTTCTTGATCCAACTGCTTCTGATCAGGGCTTATTGCACTGTGAACTTCTGCAGCCTGACCCGATTCTTCTAAACCTGTCTGTCCCTCTTCAAAGTTTATTAAATCTTCACTGTTTTTAGTCCAATTTTCTTTCCCTATCTGATTTAGTTCAGGATCTTTTACTGTCTTGTTTTCTTGATCCCGAACTGTTTCTTCTTCACCTATCTGATCTTCTTCAATTTCCTCCAATTTTGTTTGATTTCTCGTTCTGTAATATACTTCAGGAACTTCTACCACTGGTATCCAATCCTGACTTGTGCTCGGTTGTTCTCCGTCAGCTTCTCTCGAACCTCTAGCCTGAGATTCCTCAGCTGGGCAACCTTCAGCTTCTTTAGTGATTGGCGTTGTCTGTGAATTCTCTTCTTCAGGTTCTGGTACTCTCTTTGTGTGGCTTACATGAATCCAATTAGGAAATCTTGCACACTTCACTGCTGTATTGGTGGTCAATATAACTTGACAAGGTCTGCTCCACTTGGGTGATAGACACATTTCTCTGGTGTGATTCTTCACTACCACCCAATCACCAGGATTCAGATCATGTTCTAGTTCAGGCTGCCTGGAAACTGCGTCTTCTCCAACCTGATGAGAGACAGAACGCACTAGGTCAGCCAATCCTTTGCAATAATCCAGAACCATATCATCAGATATATTTACTAATTTGTTTGTGGGAACATGCGTTTGTCTCATTGCTCTTCCCATCATTATTTCATGGGGGCTCAATCCTGTTGTTCTGTCAGGTATGCTTCTGATTCCCATCAAGACAAGTGGCAAAGCGTCTGGCCACTCTAATGATGTTGATGCACACATTTTTCCCAATCTTGACTTTATAGTGCCATTCAATTGTTCAACCACTCCAGAAGCCTATGGGCGATATGCACAGTGCAATTTCTGTTTAATTTGAAATTCTTCACAAATTAGTTTGATTACTTTACTGTTAAAATGTTTTCCTCTATCTGATTCCAAAGATACTGGGAAACCAAACCTATGTATGAGCTCACGTAACAACAGTTTTGCAACTGTGATACTGTCATTTCTCCTAGTAGGGTAAGCCTCCACCCACTTTGAAAACAGACACACTATGACTAGTACATATTTTAGTCCTCTGCATGGTGGTAACTGTATGAAGTCGAACTGGAGTCTTATAAATGGGCCCTCTGCCTTCCCAATCTTTCCAAACCCAATTATCGTTTTCCTGCCTGGATTATGCATTTGGCAAGTTAGACATCTCTGGCAAAGACTCTCTGCAACAGCCCTGATTTTGGGATTGTACCAATTTTGTCTGAACAGCCTAATCATTACTCTCACAAATGGCTAGAATGCATCATGGAGACACACACACATAGGGAGAGATGCAAACAGTCTGGCATGACTGGTCTGCCATCTGCACTGATCCACACTTCATCTTCTCCTCTTTGGGAGCAACCCACTTAGATCCACAAATTTTTCTCACTTTCATCAACCTCATCTTGCAATTTCTTCACCTCATTCCAAGTTTCAGGTGGCATATACAGCATAAGTTGGCAGCTGATTCCCATTCTTTCCACCCTCTTATTGACTGACGTTCTGGTTTTGGCACAATGTTGAGCCACCAAGTCTGCATATCTGTTGCCGACTACCACCCAGTCATCTCCTGACTGATGTGCGGCACATTTCACCACAGCCAATTCTTTTGGTGATTGTATTGCTTCTAGCAATTCCCTTACAAATTGTCCATTTTTAATGGGGGATCCTGAAGAAGTCATGAAATCCCTCTGCATCCACAGTTGGCCAAAATCATGCACAACCCCGTAACCATATTGACTATCAGTAAATATGGTCACTCTCTGATTCCTCCCAATTTTGCAAGCTTTTATCAAAGCAATCAATTCAGCTACTTGTGCAGATTTTACTCCTGGTAAATAGGATGCTTCGACTATTCCAATTAATTCACATACCGCATAGGCAGCAGTTAGTTTACCATCTTCATGTCTTTGACATGAACCATCGACAAATAGCTCCCCGTCTGGCTTTTTAAGAGGCTGTTCCTCTATGTCTGGGCGTGGTTTTGTATATAATTCTGTAATTTGTACACAATCATGTTCATCTTCTTCGTCATCTTTATTTGTTTCATGATATGGGTCCGGCAATAAAGTTGCAGGATTTATTATTGTACACCTTACCATGGTCACATTTTCAGCACCCATTATTATCCTCTCATATTTAGTCAGCCGACTAGGAGTAAGATGCTGAGTTCGGGTTCTTGTCAACAGAATCACAACTGCATGTGGAACATATACTTTTACAGGATGTCCCATCACAATTGACTCGCTTTGTTCAATGCTCAAACAAGTTGCTGCCACTGCTTTTAAGCATCCTGGCAACGCGGCTGCTACTGGGTCCAATGTAGCAGAAAAGTACGCTATAGGACGTCTGTCTAGTCCATGTCTCTGAGTTAGGACAGAAAGTGCACAATTTTCTCTCTCTTGACAGAATAATGCGAATTCTCTTTTATAATCAGGCATGCCTAAGGCAGGTGCTGAACAAAGTGCGTTTCTCAATTTTACAAAAGCTTCTACACTTTCATCCTCCCACTCGACAGGGTCCTTTGCTTTCTTTTTCGTCATGTTAATTAAGGGCTTAGCTAACATGGAGAAATTTGGTATCCATTGTCGACAGTAGCCTACTGTTCCTAGGAACATTCTCACTTGTCTTTGGGTTACAGGCATTTGCATTCTCTTTATTAATTCTACTCTTTCAGAGGTTACTCTTCTTTTCCCCTCTCAATTTGATGTCCCAGATATTTAACAGCTGTCCTGCAAAACTGTAACTTTTCAGGTGAGACTTTATGCCCTTCCTCAGCCAAAAGATTTAATAATGCTATGGAGTCAACAACACAGTCTTCTCTGGTGGTCGACGCCACCAATAAGTCGTCGATATATTGGACTAAGACTGAGCTTCCTGGCATCACTAGTTTTTCCAGGCACTTTTTCAGTATCTGGTTGAAGATGGAAGGACTTTCTGTGTACCCCTGAGGAACACGATTCCACACACAGACCTTGTTCTCAAATTTAAATGAGAAAAGATACTGGCTGTCTGGATGCAATGGTATTGAAAAAAATGCTTGACACAAATCAATTACTGTGAACCATCCTGCATTCCAAGGGATCTGGTATAGAATTACTGCAGGATTTGGTACTATGGGACAACATGGTTCCACAATCTTGTTTATTTTACGCAGGTCCTGAACAATCCTATATTTTCCACTAGGTTTCTTTAGTCCCGTGATAGGTGAATTACATGGGCTACTCATTACTTCTTTTAGAATGTTTTGTTCTACCATTCGTTTTATTTCTTCAATGACTCCTGCCTTTAATTCTGCACTCATTTTGTACTGTCTGGTATTTGGGAAAATTGCACCTACTTTTACCGTAATTTGAACTGGATCTATTTTTGCCATAAGTCCTACTTCTTTTCCTGTGAAATCCCATACTATTGGGTTTACTGTACCTTTTAATTCTTCTGGTAACTCATCTCTTGTTATTAACGAAAACATTTCATCTATTTCTGTACCTTGTTTTGCAACCATAATTTTATATACATGGTCCTCATCTGGTGTCTGAACTGCCACACCATCTGGCGTGCAGAAAATTGTACAGTTAATTTTGCACAATAAATCTCTACCTAATAAATTCACTGGGCTAGAATCGCACACTACAAATTGGTGCATTTCTCTGAAGTTTCCTATTTTGACTTCCATTGGTTCTGTAAGAGGTGTTCTAATTCTTTGATTAGCTACCCCTACTACTTGGATATCTTCACCAGAGAGAGGAAGGTCTGGGATGTCTGCTGATCTCACAGTAGACCTGGTAGCACCAGTGTCCAAAAGGAAAGTAATATCATTACCTTTCACATTTCCTTCAACATATGGACCAGACTGATCTACCTGTAAGGATGCGCCAAGTACGCACTCCTTCTTCCCCTCTCCTAGGCACCGTCATGAGTTGAATTCACAGTAATTGTCCTGCAAAAGAAATTGTGATGTCATATAATCATTCTTACCACTCCCTCCTGGGTATCCAATGTCTGTACCGTGCTTTGCTCTGCTTACATTACCCTGAACAGGTGGAGGTGGTAATTGACTCTGGGGATTTACACCCTGCTGTGAGTCATTCTGCGTCTGTGGATGTAAGTTTTGATTTGGGCCATTATTATTCCGAATCTTTTTACATTCATCCTTCCAATGCCCCAATTTTCCGCATCCATGACAAGGAAATTTCTTTTTAGCTTCTTCTCTACTCATTCGTCCTCTAATTTTTCCACCATTTCCCGTATCACCACTCGTTCCAGAATCTTTTCCTTGATTTTCACTTGGATTTTCCAAATTAATTCCCTGCTTCTCTGCCATTTTCACCTGTGCCCACATCACCTTTTCTTGTAATTTCTTGTGTCTATCCTCAATATCGTCTCCACAATATTTTGCATACTTCAGAATCTCATCTATGGGTTTTCCCTGCCAACACAGCATATGCTGTTTAATCATCTGGCAAATCTCTGGCTTCAGACCGTAAACAAACCGATACACAAACTGACTCATGTTCTTGTCTCCAATGTCCTCAAATCCACTATACTGTTTAAACACCTGCAATAAACGCTCATAATAGGAATGTACTGTTTCACTGGCTTCTTGGGTTGTTCGATCTATTTTCACCCAATCTGTTTCTTTCGGGGGTATTTTCCCTTTCAGGTATGTTATCACCTGCTGATACTTTTTCATCACATCATTTGACGGGGCACCTGTTTTCGGATCTCTAGGATATTCATCACTAGGCCAATCGACTGTGATCTTACAATTTGTCCATAAATCGGCAGGTACCACTATGTCAAACAAACCATCTAAATCCTTCAACAATACCTTTGACACCTTCACAAACCTTTCAACCTGCTTGTACCATTCAATTGGTTTTTCTCTCAATTTTGGAAAATCATTCGTAAATGATAAAATAACCTGTCTGCTCCATGGGACATGTACATATCTTCCTCCCGCAACTTCTCGCATTGGATACATCTGGTCTGCTTTTCCTGCTTCCTTCATCACATATTCTGATGCTGTTCTACTTGTTCGTGCTTCTTCCTTTTTCTTGGCCCACCTAGATCTCCATTTATCTAGATTTCCCCATTTTTGTAAAACTAACATTAATTCTCTTATTTGCAGTCTTCTTCCAGATGCATTCATATTTTCTAAATCTTTGTCTGAAAATTCTGCTCTATAGGGTTTCTGTAATACCTTTGATCTCCCTATTTCTATGCCCATCTGTAGTGCTAAATTGGACAATTTTTCATGGAATATCTTTACATTTCTAGTGATACTCCTGCACAAGAATAATAATTCTTCTTCATCATAGGTATTCAAGCGTTCTACTCCTACATTTCCTGCTATTATTTCTTCTAATTCAACTTTTAATTTATGGATATCCAGTACTTTTGGAGGTGTGCACTGTTTAACTGACCCTTGTACCCATCTTTCTAGATCTTCAGGTGTTACTATGGTAGCACTTTTTGTTCCTGATGAAGTTACTAAACTTACATCTTTTGAACCTCAAGGTACATCTCTTCTTGGAGTATTATTTACAGAACCTCGAATAGGTAAATCCATGAGTGATATTGTGGATTCACAGTCACTAAATTGATCCTCAATTATAACTGGAGCTTCAGGTTTGGGGTTACTCACAGGAGTATTCATAGGAGTCGGTACAGGTATCAATGGAGGGCAGTTTCCTTGAGTACCATATAATGGAACTACTGGACCAATTGTTACAGGAATAGTCAATGAATCAGGATGTACTTTTATCTGAGTTATTTTCCGTACTAATTCTGCTCTAGTCTTTTCTAGGGCTTCTTTTTCTTTGTCATGAAGTATTCTAGTCGGGGTGAACTCATGCATTACCTGTGGCACTAATGGAGTTTTTGGTGGTGCACTTGGGGTGCATCCACTTGTCCCTTCCTGATATGGTGGGGGATTTCTTAACATTTCTTCCATAAATTCGTCTTCTGAATCCTCATTTCTCATTAAATGTTTGGTCTTTTCTGTACATTTGCCTCCTGATTTCTCTCCTTCTGTGAATAATGGATACAGTCCCTCTGTAATCATTGCCCTTCTCCATTGTTTCATCTGACCCTCTCTCGACTCACGTAAATATCTGGGAAAAAATCCTGGGTAACTCCTATTACTTCTAGATCTGTCCCGCTCAAATGCCTCGGTTTCCCATTCTTCTAGAGCTTCGTACTGGGTTAATCTAGGTCTGGGTTCTAAGTCATTCATCCTCAATCTCAAGTTCTGAAGAATTCGCCCATTGAACGTTCCATTCTCGGGAAATGCTAATACTCCATCATTTTTGGTGTATTCTATCCAATTCTCCATCCATACACAAGTATGATAACCTCTCTCCATCATCATAAATGATGCTGGCGTTTTAGCTGGTGGAATAATAATTCCTTCTCTAGTTTTGATTGGTTTATCCTTTTTAAAATAATTCTTAATCTTTTGTAAAAATGACATTTTTCTCCTTTTTCCGTACATTCTATCTAATCTTCTGTGTACAACATTATATTCTGCAAAACCTAGGAATCTCCTATCCGGACGAGTTCCTGTTAAAGTCGAATCACGTTTTAACATGCAATCCTTATCCACTTAGAATTTTGCTTCTATATTTTCGACCAATCAAATGTCTGCTATCTTTTATTTCCGAGCCAATCCTTGCGCGGCTTTTTGGTGACGTTTGTCTGTCCACCCCTCCTTTACAATCTGCTCTTTTCTGTCCTCGCTGGTTTAACCAATCCCAGCGCGGCACCTGTGACGTCAGTACTACTCCTGACTACTGACCCCTCCTTTACAAGGGTTTTCTCCACACCCGCTGTTTCAACCTACCACAGCGCGGCGTTTTGTGACGTCAGCTCCCTCTCCGGCAACTGACCCTCCCTTTACAAAAATTTACGCAAACTTATTTTCTCTATAAATCTTAATTAAATTTCAGTAACATAAAACATTCGCTATCGTGCCAGTTTCCACTAATTTTGAAAAGGATAGTTTCTTCCACACTTTAGTAAAACTTTTCCGTTTACTAATGCATACACTACGAGTAAAACACTTCCGTCTACTCTTCACACAAGCTCCAGAAGTACCTGTTACTTCTCCAATGTTTCCCTTACTGGGTGATATAACATCAAATTTTTATCAGCGTACCCTTTTTGCTATTACTCACACGCATAGAGTCCCTAACGAGTACTTGAAGTCCTGCTTAACTTCTCAGTACTATTTCTGCCTGACAGATAACCTCACTGCAGTATGGCTTCCACTTGCCACCCACTATTCTTTTTACCTACCTACCCCGGGGTATTCTGGACAACATGTAACAAAAACTCAAAAATAAGCGGATGTTAGTTCATAAAAAATACAAATAAAATTCTCATTACCCAAATAACAAAGAGTAACAAAAACCGTCCTCTGCTTACCAGAAAACTGATCCAGCGCAATATTAGCCAACAACATTCATACACCATATACTCACTTGGGCCCATACATTCACACTACACTAATAATTACGCTGGGTGTCAGATGTACTCTTTTATCAAAGTCCCTGCTACCAATTACCTTCTGATTGAAGAGTAATAACTTACCAAAGGATCCTTTGCTAATTGGGAAGTTTAAAATGAGTGACATTCATTATAGTACATAATCCTGAAATAATCACTGAGTCAGGAAGTTTTAAAATGTTTATCTCAAGTTTTAGCAGAATAAAATACAGAAAACACGGTACTTGTTTGAAATACCCAAGAAAAAGCATAGAAATGATTTTGCTAATAAATGACGGTGTTTAAGGAAGAGGAGAAGATAGAGACAGCAGCGCAACTAAAGGTTGCAGTATAGTTACCTAAATGCGAAAACCAAGCCCCTTGGCCAAGGAGTTGGAAAAGATAGGACCCAGGAAGGATGAAGAGCAAAGACTTCTTCCAGGATCAGGACAGGACCGGTGACCTCCCTACAACGACGCCTGCGCCGTTCCCCTCTCTGATACTCGACTTCTCTCGATTCTCCCGTGCCTTCCTTCTAATGGACTCCGCCGCCCCCTCCTCAGGACCTCTTCTGGACAGGGATTCAGTCAGCAACCCATCAGCATGGCAGTCTGGAGTTGAGAGCGCTCTGGCAGTATGGACGCCTGTTCTTCGTGAACACATGCTCTGACTAATTTACTAATGCTATATTCTATTATATCCTTCTACGCCCATGTACCTCCCCTTAATGTTGCTAAAATATGGGACCACTACTTCTGATTGGACAGGGACAGGGGGTGGATTCTCGCACCATATCAATTTTGGCCTAAATTGTGAAACCTATTGTTTTTAGCTTCCCGGCCCTTCAAATTAATACATTCACTTTATTTCCCACCCGTCTCACGACAAATGTTATTCATTTTACAGGAGAAAAGTAACAATTTGTCCGCCGGAAACATTGAGTACATCATCTTCGGCCAATAGGTCGTGGCCTTGGGAGACGTCCAAGTTGACTTCACTTGGCAGGCATACAGGACACATGCGCAGAACCCTCTGTCTCTCGAGTTTCAAGACACCAACCCAGGCCCAAGTTTACGAATTACTAAAAGTGTAAGAAGAAAATATTAAAATCACAAATAAAAAGATTCACTGTATACCCACTTTCCCTACTCTATTCCCATTTAATCATAATACTATCCTGCATTAGTAGCGTTAAGAAAACGACAATTTAATAATGACATGAGAGCAAGCTTAAGCATGTGAAAACAATTAGCGGCCATTTTAATGCACACTGCGCAGAAGCAGAAGTTTCCCACCAAGCAAAGAAAGACGTCACACCATGTGATCAGGTTGCGACATGCGCAATGAAGTCCCGCGCTTTTAGCGGCCATCTTGGTTTATAGACAAGCGTTATTCATTAGTAAAACACATAGGCAAGCGTCTATCCCTTTTGTGTTTGTGAATGCAAAGATTAGTATTGACAGTACAAGTTTAATAAATTAATACTATGAGGAGGATTGCATACAAGCAAGTTTCATTTTTGAAACCTTGCTCCATCACTACAATTGGCACAAATGGGACCATCGCTCTGATCGCTCTGCAGAGAGGCCAAGGATTGAATGAGCATGTCATCTGAACACCTTCCTTGCCCACTGACAGGCCCTGTGAGAAACTGGCACTGCCGTTAGACTCCACTCCAGAGCTCACACATGTTGCATGAAAAACAGAACTACAGAAACAACACGGGGGGGTGTAATATTCTTAGGGGAAGGAATGCAAAATAAAGTAAAAATGTGAAATGTAAACAGGGACTGCATTGCTGATATGGATTAGCTTAGAGGTTTTATTGTCATTTAGAGATCCATCAGTGTTTTTGTTTGTAATATTAAGGACAGGTATATAGGGAAAGGACTCCTTTCAAAGTCAGCTTTTAATTACTTCCAGTTCCGAAACCCGCCAGGATAGGTGATGTATCGTGAGTACAATGAGCCCCAAGAGCTATATATGGGGTGCAGTGATGTCCTTAAATCCTAGGCCACGGTGGCATTGCACCATTGATAGCTAGCAGCTGAGGTGGATTTTACAAAGAAATCTTTAGATAACCGTCTCTCCGCCATGGGATCTCCATATCCATCCCATCAGAGGTGGGGACCGACAAAAGGATTTCTTCCCACGAGAGGAAGACGCAAGTGGGAAACCCCTGCTCAGGCGGGGCACTCCTCCTGCGCAGGGTGGGAACTCCTCTTAGAACACACGAGTGACGCTCCCGTTACTCGAGCAGCATGTATCGGCGTCCGAGGGGGTCTCCTCCTCCCTCAGCAGACCGCCCTGCAGGCCGGCGAGGGCGGGGCCCTCTGCCTTATCGGGACAGGTCTGTTTGCTGAGAGGAAATGTGCTCGTAGCGCCGGCTTGTCAGATCACAGTGAGGGGTCTCCGCTCTGAGTCCGGGCTCTCTGTGCTCAGCGGAATATTAGTTTATCACTTGCGGGCGCGCTTGTAACTGGCTGAGCTGTTTACCTACTCAAATATAGTAGCCGCTGCCTGGCAGAGGTAGTCTGTTGCACAAAAGTGCAAGAGACCCTGATTGGTAGTGCTTTAAACCTTGATGCGAGACTGCCCTTAAGTTGAAAAGAGGGGATGGCACGGTTTGAAATGAAAGAGTTTACGATCCCGGCCTCACCAGATTTGAATGGAGATGTTTCTGTCCTCAACAAACCATTAGCCCTGGCAGTGCGGCACCTTTCCTTGAAATGCACGTTGGTGGTGTGCCCGAAATGTGTATTCAATTGCATAGTTATTATGGTGCAACAGGTGCAGTGGCACAGCGGGCCAGGTGGGTGTGGGGCCCACTGCACCTCAGTTATGCTGGTTTTAATACTACTAAATCAGCGGGCGGGGTGTGGGGGGGCATCTTCCTTGCTTCATGGCCCATGCCACCTTTGCTATCCAATTGCTTGTAGTTCATTTGTATGTACAGAAAACGTGCCGTATGCCCACCATCGACCTCGTAAACAACCTTTTTAAAATCTTGAGGGTTCCTGTGCACTTTGTTGTATATTTGTTGTGTAAAGGTGCACAGCAGTGCCGAGCCCTTGATGCAGTCATGTCCTATGTATGTTCGGTGAACTGGTGCCGTGGGCGCTGCAGAGTAGGGCTCAGTACCCTGAAGGGGACTGCTGTGTGCCGTCTGTCCATGTGCACGCTCTTTTCCTCATTGTAATGGTGCTGCTGTGCTGTTTGCCACGGTATGCCTGCGCCCCTGTCCATTCTCTGCATAGACCCTCATCGCGCCTCCCTCCTGCTGAGCGTCCGCGGGCGATTGGGGCAGGTACGCGGGGAGACTTCCATCAGCTTCTTACCCAGGTGGCCTCTGGTCACCCCCACTGGCGCCTGATGGGTCGGCTTGTGTCCGAATAGAACCGGGGGTCTCAGCCCAGCTCCCACCGCAGAGGTCCGCTTCTCTCTAAACGCCCCTTGTTATAAGCAGCCTGCTTGGCCTCTCTGCCGACGCAGCCCTGGTCTCTGTGGCCTTTCTGAGGAATCATCCGCGACTCGTTAGACACCCGTGCACGGAGCTCTGCCCCTTCCACTGCTGCGGCCTCTCTGTTGAGGCTGCCAGCGTGTCCGGGTCTGCAAAGTCTCGTTTAATGTACTCAAAATGCTATATGACATAATACGTGAACTTCAGCGCCTCGCTAGGGGTAGTAAGAGCTATACAAATGCAATTAAAATGTAAACCAATATATGGGATCTCGAGAACCCCAATCACGTTAAAAGAAAGTCCCAGCCACCCAAATCCAGTCGCAATTGAAAGAAAACACATGCTCGTCCACACAGTAGTTCAGTTGTGAAAGACGATCACCAGGTGCTTCGTGCAGAGCGTTCAGGTGCTTCATATTAATGTAAATTGTACAGAAGACGCATGTAACTTGCAATGCGGGCCAACACGTGCCCATCAGTTGATATGCAGGTAATAAACTCATGCACTTACAAACGCCCGGGCGGAATGTTATATCAGATTTTGGAAGGTCAAAGGTTGCAACGGAGTCGAACTCGCGCCCCTGCGGCTGGTATTATCTATGCTTTATCTTAGAAGAGCCCACTCTCCAAGTATTAGAAGGCGCATGCATATGATATGGTAAAACAATAAGTGCTGGGGTCCAAAATATTGCTCAGAAGCCAGTTGGGGGGAGGAGGGGGGGTGTAACACCCCCCGGCCACTTTAATTCACTCTTGCAGGTATTTTGTAATCCTTGCTCTTTTCTCTTGGTCCTTTTTTGTATTTTGTCTCTCTCCCTTGCTGTGTCAGAAAACTGATACCGGTGCAGAATAAAATGCCTAGATAACGCATCTACCATTTCCTGCCACTGCAGATCACCCGGTGCATAGCGCTTTCCTCGGTGTGCACTTCAAGATGCGAGTCTTGCTCCCTGGAGGAGCCACCTTGCCATTGGATAACTTGAAAGTAATGATGTTTTATCCCGTACATGGCTGAATGTAGTGCTTTGGAGCCGAGTGTATAGAGGCTTTAAAAGCGCCCACGTTTTACGTTTTCAGAAGTGAAGCGCTAGACTCGATCCCATCACATGCTCGCTGTGCGTTCCTCGACGTGGGCACACATTTGGGTAAAGATGAGTGTATGGTTAAATCAAGTTGGTCATTTGAATCCTATCCATTTATGATACAGTTTCCATGTTTCCGGAGTCACTGCCCTGCGTAGAAACATCTGCAGGCTCAGAGTCGAAGCTGGCTTTTGACAAGCTAAGGGAAGGAACAGCCGATGAATTATGATCCGTTTGCGATACTCGGAACGGTGTTAAAGTGCCTTTTTGTTAAACTTGGCTTTATGCAACATTATATTACGAAATAGCAGTTATCAGTTGTTTAGAAACCCTGGTATAGTATCTAAGTTTCAAAGGCTCACCACCACTGTCACACGAAAAACTAACGAACAGAGAGCTTATCTGGGAAAAGGAAAGACCCTCGGGAAATAAGGGCTCATTCACCAGGCCACATAATGTAACAAGCGCTCGCCAGGCAACCGCTGTTTATTTTTTCATCGCGCTTTAAAGTGAAAGCGCGATGCAAAAATAAACATGCGGCGCCCTGTCTCCTTTTGAGACGGCCCATCCGGACTGGCTCTCAGGGCTTGTTTATCTAACACGCCTCCTAAAGATAAGAAATTGCTTTGCAACAGCCGCAAAGCAGACGAGTCAGTCCGGATGGGCCGGACCAAAAGGCGAAAGGGCGGTAACAAAGAAGCCTCATTTTCAATGGAAGGCCACCGTTTACCATAAACGATGACGCCTTCCAATGAAAATGAGGGGCGGGGCTTCAAGCCCTCTTCTCAAAGTCCTCCTTCACAATAAATCTCGCCGAGCGAGCAGCGCATGCGTGCGCTGCAACGCTAGGCGAGACCTAAAAAGGCCTACTCTCTCAGCCATACATTTGTTTTTTGTGCTTCTATCGCGCAGGCTGCAGAACAAAGTTGATTCTAGGCACAGAGGAGTCGAGCTGCAATACATTGTTGTTTGGTAACTGATAAGACTGCTTAAGATGAACTTCGAAATGCCAACAAGCAGGGCCTCGAAGCCAGTCAGGAGCGGATCTGGAGCTGCCTCTGAGCTTCCACCTCCTTGAAGCTGTACTTTAGTTATTCCTTAAACCCCTAGGTCACCTCGTAAGTGTAGAGAACTTTGTGGTACAGAAGCTTCCTACAATAGCGACAGATCAGACAGTTAGTCCAGACACAACAATGCTCAAGAGTCTTCCTGGTTCAGTCCTTGAGGATGCCTGTATGTGGAAGTTCAGACATTCCAGAGGGTTTGTCAGCAAACCATTGATCATGTAGGGCCTCTCTTTGCCATCATCACCCTACTGTAGGCATGACAGGCTTTTCTCCTAATAGTGCAGGCCAGAGAGTACTGGCACTGCCTCAGCAAAATACACTTACTGTAGAGCTGGTGGCAAAAGCAGTGGGCCAGTCTCCTTCAGGGATTGCACAGGTAGGCAAACAGGTACCTCGAGGGTGGTTGTACTCTCAGCTGATGCTACAAAGGCCACCAGAGTATACCCTAAGGCTATTTTTACCACAAGGGCTAGCTTACTTCTGCCGAGGTGGGTGCGGCTAACTAGCTCAGGTAGGGACTGTAATATAGGAACTTAACAGACAGAAGCTCTAATTCTTTACAGTGTGTATTGATTTGATCACAGGGATCCATTGACCCAATTTATTTAATTTTCCAGAGTGGTTTATCTACATACATACTTCTACGCCCATACAACTCTATAAATACATTTATTTGTGACACCACAGGACATTCCACACGAGGCAGCACACATCAATGGCCTTACAAAATAGGAGCATATGATCCAGACTAAGTATGTACCCAAGAACTGGAACAGCATTCCAGTATCCATCAAAACCTCCCCAACTCTTCAATGTAAAACAATATACTGGAAGACACCTCTCTATAAGAACCCTATGCCACAATACTTTAAAGGTCTCAGAACTAAACTACCCCTCCAATCTTTCGTTGGCTGCATCTTTTTCTTTGGCACTTCACAGCACCACTCTGCCTTTTAGCTGGGTTTGCACTATACAAACAGTACATACACACAATTGACAAAGGCAATCATGTACAACCCAACCATACCTAAAGGTATCAAGGTGTACAAGGTTATAAGCAAAGCAAACTGTACCCATCAGAAAAGGTTTTATCAAAGACTTAGTTACTTATTCCTAAAATAGCAACTCTTCACACAGATTCCTCATCTACAGATGCCTAAATAGCAATACATAATTTATTAGATGTAGGTCTGAGGAGATCAAGGCCATCCATTTACAAAAACAAAATGAAGAACAACACTTTGAAGCATTGTCCTTTCGAGCCTCTGTAAGCAACCTGTTAAACTTCATAATAAAATGGAACAAGACTAATGCCCAGCACAACTAAAGACATGCGTGCTGAGGAAGATGCTATCCCTCAATTGGAAAGAGCTCAGATTCCACCAGGAGTTCATTTTATGCCTGCTTGAAAGAAAGTACATTCCACAATTAAAGGATTTCAAAAATGCCTTGCCATTCTTATCACCCACGAAAGCTACAAAAATTTGCTTATCTGACCTATACTCTGAAATATGAGAAACATAACAAGCCCTATAAGGGTCTAACTGATAAAGCAGTATGTCCATCTTAAACGGATGACTGGGTAGAGGGATAGGAAAGAAAAAAATGCAGTTTAATTTTTGGACATAAATGATTTGGAAACCAGTTTCAGACTAAACCAAGGGAAGGTTCTCAAATACGTTCTATAGCAAAGGTCTGGGGATCTGTGCAAAGCACCAGAGGATCCTTCACTTGCTCGATTGTCATCAATGTCAAAAGCTTCATATGGCATGGACAAAGAGGAGGTGGGGGTGCAGAGGTGTTGGGGATGTTGACCTTTAAAGGTGAAACAAACAAAAACTGAAGATTCCCCCTTACCAAAATGTTAACACTGAGCCCCCTCGGTGGTAAACAATAAAAATGAACTCTAGAACACGGAGGGGATGGACCAACTGAGATCTCCCTGGGCACCATCTCAAAAGTTTCTTTTATCTGCAAGACTATGTGGTCTTGGTGGAGGGCCCTAGAGAGATGAGAAGCAATTTCATAATTTCTTCTATGGCTAACACAAAAGGACTAACCTCTCACCCTTCAAGTCTAAAGCATAATTATTTGCAAGTATTGGTGTGGTCCTTCGAATTATTATGATTTTGAAAAATATGCTGACGTTTTGGAAATCTGTGTACAGTAACAGAGTCCAGTGTGGTGAGGATCAGGTCCAAACAGCTGTACCTCATCTTTGTTTAGGATACTAGGAATGAGAAGAAGGAAAATGCTACTTACCCAGTATGCATCTGTTCTTGGCATGTAGAGCTGTAGATTCACATGCTTTGCATAGCCTGCCATCTAGTGTTGGGTCCGGATGTTTGTACTTTGTTTTTCTTCGAAGAAGTCTTTTCCAGTCCCGAGGTAGGCGACTCCTTTCGGTGATAGTGCGCATGGGCATCAACTCCATTGTTAGATTGTTTTGCCGCAGAGGGTGATAATGGAGTTAGTGAGAGTGGTAGAAAGAGATGTCCATGTATATATGTATCTAAGTAAGATGTCACTGCAACAGGTATAGGTGCCCGGGGAGGCGGGTGGGCGCATGTGAATCTACAGCTCTACATGCCAAGAACAGATGCATACTGGGTAAGTAGCATTTTCCGTTCGAGGCATGTGAGCTTTAGACACATGCTTTGCATAGATTATATAGCAGTTATCTCCCAAAGCGGTGGTTAACCTGTAGCCGTTGCAGTCGTTTGAAATAGTGTACGTAAAACTGCTTGGCCCACACTAGCTTGCTGTCTTGCTAACACATCTACACAATAGTGTTTTGGGAATGTGTGAGGTGTAGACCATGTCGCAGCTTTGCAGATGTCATCTATGGGTATATTTCCTAAGAATGCCATAGAAGCCCCTAGTTTGCGTGTGGAGTGCGCTCTAGGGGGAATTGTCAATGTTAGTTTTGCTTTTGCATAGCATGTTTGAATGCACTTGACTATCCACCGTGCAATACCTGATAGATGGGTTTGCCTTTATGTGGTGGAGCAAAAGCCAAAAATAGTTGTTCTGTCTTACGGAAAGGTTTTGTCCTTTCTATGTAGTAGAGTAATGCTCTTTTCACATCTAAGGAGTGTAAAGCACGTTCTGCCACAGAATCTGGTTGAGGGAAGAACACAGGCAACTCAACAGATTGGTTGATATAAAAGGCAGAAATGACCTTGGGTAGAAATTTAGGGTCGGTCAGAAGAACCACTTTGTTTTGGTGTACTTGTAAAAATGGTTCTTGTATGGTTAGTGCCTGAAGCTCACCTACTCTCCTCAGTGATGTGATAGCTATGAGGAAAGCTACCTTCCAAGTGAGAAATTGCAGCTCACATCTGTGCAATGGCTCAAAAGGTGGACCCATCAGTCTGGTGAGGACAATGTTGAGATTCCACACTGGAGCAGGTGGAAGTCTTGGGGGAATAATTCTTAAGTCCCTCCATAAATGCTTTAATGACAGGCACTCTGAAGAGAGACACATGTTGTCTATTCTGGAGGTATGCAGCTATTGCAGCAAAATGTAAGCGTATGGATGTGTACACTAAATTTGAACGCTGCAGATGTAATAAATAGTATATAATGTTTTGAACTGAAGCATCAAGCGGGTTGATTTTATTGTTATTACAGTATATCACAAACCGCTTCCACTTTGCTGCATAGCAGGCTTTTGTGGCAGGACGTCTAGCCTCTTCGATAACGTTCATGCAGTCTGGCGGGAGATTGAGGGAGCCAAACTAAGACTTCAGGTGCCAGATCGCAAGGTTGAGATGACTGGGATCTGGATGTCTTATCTCTCCACGGCTCTGCGTGAGGAGACTGGGTGTGAGATGTCGTTTTTGGTGAGGAACTACTGAGAGCTCCAACAGGGTTGTGAACCAGGGTTGACGGGCCCATGTGGGAGCAACTAGGATTAGTGTCAGGGACGCTTGTCTGAGTTTCCGAACCACTAATGGAATGAGTGGGAGAGGCGGAAAAGCGTAGGCAAATATCCCTGACCAATTCATCCATAGTGCATTGCCTCTGGACAATGGGTGTGGATACCTGGATGCGAAGCTTGGGCATTTTGCGTTTAGGATTGTGGCGAACAGATCTATGTCTAGAAAGCCCCACATCTGAAAGAATGGGAGGAGAACTTGAGGGTGGAGTTCCCATTCGTGGATCTGTTGTCTTTGACGACTGAGCAGATCTGCAATCTGATGGTTTACTCCTGGAAGATGTTCTGCGAGGAGATACATTTTGTGACGTATGGCCCATCTCCAGATGATCTGTGCTAGTTGCGACAGCTGGAGAGAGTGTGCCCGTCCCCTGTTTTTGTATGTAGGACATTGCTGTCATGTCTGTACGAATCAGGACAGCTTTGCCTACTAGATGAACTTGAAATGCTTTGAGGGCTAGAAAAATCGCTAGCAGCTCTAGGCGATTTATGTGAATCTGCTTTTGCTGTAAGCTCCACATGCCCTGAACTGTGTGCGTTTAGAGATGAGCTCCCAAACCAGTGAGCGATGCGTCTGCTGTTAGCACGATCTGTGGAACTGGGTTGATAAAGGGCCGCCCTTTTGAAAGGTTTTGTGTATTCCACCACTGCAAAGAGCGATGTGTGCAGCCGTCCACCAACACTAGATCTGATAAGAGACCCTGAGCCTGGTTCCACTGACATGCTAAGCATTCCTGCAGGGGAGGCATCTGAAGACTTGCGTAAGGGACTATTAGGATACAAGACGCCATCATCCCTAGTAACTGCATGAACACTCGAGCTGGTAATGAGTGTTGAGGCTGAAACAGAGAGTAGTCTGCATATTGCGGATTCTGGCCGGATAGGGGTAGGCCAGAGCCTTGTGTATCTATAGTGGCTCCCAAATACGCTTGTGTGTTGGATGGTTGGAGATGGGACTTGGACAGATTTACTGTGAATCCAAGATCGTGGAGCAACTGCACTGTTTTGTGAGTGTGACGTAGACAGCTGTGTTGCGAGCTGGCTTTTATGAGCCAGTCGTCCAAGTATGGGAAGACGTGAATGTGTTGTCTTCGTAGATGAGCTGAGACTACTGCCAGGCATTTGGTCAAAACCCTGGGTGCAGTAGTTACTCCGAATGGGAGCACCTTAAATTGATAATGCTGGCCTGCTACCACGAACCGGAGGTATTTGCGGTGAGCAGGGTGTATTGGGATATGGAAATAGGCGTCCTTTAAGTCCAGAGTGAACAGAAAGTTGCCTTGCTGCGGGAGCACTTGTTGGAGTGTCACCATATGAAAGTGGTCCGACTGAATGTATAGATTTAGTTCTCTGAGGTCTAGTATAGGCCTGAGAGAGCCGTCCTTCTTGGGAATTAAGAAGTACAGGAAGTATACACCGGCCCCTTGATATTGTAGCGGGACTGGTTCTATAGCTCCTTTCTCCAACAAAGAGAGAACTTCTCGCTTGAGAAGGGTGAGATGTTCTTGTGACATTGCATGTGATCTTGGAAGAATGTTTGGGGGAGTGTCTGTAAGTTCCCGGCAGTAACCATATTGGATAATTTGTAGAACCCATTTGTCTGAGGTGATTGTATTCCAGACAGGTAGAAATTGGGAGAGACGTCCTCCAACAGGAGTGGAATGATCGGGGGTAGCGTAAGGAAGTCACTGCTTGTTGTTTGCGGGGGAAGTGCGTGTTGAGTTGCCTCTGCCTCTTCCCTTACCGTTGTTTCCTCTAAACCCACCTCTAAAATAGCCTCTTGATGAGGGCGATTGGTTGTTGCCCTTGTAAGAGGATGAGGGATTCTCTGTGGATATATTCTTGGAGCCACCCCTGTAAAAGGAGTGACAAAAGGATCCTCTATTTGAAGGTAACTGCAAAGCCCCCATGGACTTGGCGACCTCAGTGTCTTTTTTCATTTTTTCCAGCGAAGTGTCAACTGCTGGGCCAAAGAGGTGTTCCTTGTCAAATGGTTAGTTGAGATTAGAGGCTTGCACCTCAGGTTTGAATCCTGAAATTCTCAACCAAGCATGCCTGTGTAGCAGTACGCTGGTGTTTCCTGCGGGTCTGCTGTGTCTAAGGCTCACCTGATGGAGGTATTTGTGATTAATTTACCCTCCTGAATAAGGTCATTAGCCTTTGATTTATGCTCATCAGGCAGAAATTGTATTAGCTTCTCTAACTCATCATAATGAGCCCTATCATAGCGAGCTAACAAAGCTTGAGCATTAGCAATGCGCCAATGATTGGCTGCTTGCGACGCTACCCTTTTGCCCGAGGCATCAATTAATTTCGACTCCTTATCAGGAGGAGGGGCCTCACCTGTGGTCTGTGAGTTAGCTCTCTTGCGAGCGTTGGAAACCACACGAGTCTAATGGCAGCTGACCCTTGATCTAGGTGGGGTCAGTAGGTGCAGGTTTATATTTTTCTCCACCCTGGGTGTAATGATTCTTGCCCTCACAGGATCTTTAAAGATCTCATCTGTATGCTTAAGCATCCCTTTAGCATTGGCAGTGTACGAGTAGCTTTTTGAGAGGAACTTAGGGTTTCGAATAAGAAATCCTCTTCTAAAGCCTCCTTCTGCAGCTCCACCCCATGATAATGAGCAGCCCTGTTAAGTAGCTCAATGTATCCTATGTTGTCGTCGGGTGGTGAGGGTCTGGACGGATATAAATCAGGGTCATTATCCGCGTTTGGGTCAGTGTCATAATCTTCCCATGGGTCAGTATCCTGTGGCCTATACTCATTCCCATCCCCTTCATCCTGTGGGTCAGGTGATAGTGGTGGTGGTGAGTTTATGGGTGTGATGAGTAAATTTGGCTAAGTGGGCGAAGGAGGTGGAATGTAAGGTGGAGAAGGGTTAGTACCCACATTTTTTCTCTTCAGAGGAATGTGGTAATTTTTCTGCAGGCCCATTTTCCTTTTCACAGGTAGTTTGGCATGGATATGTCCAGTGTCTGGATGTATTACCAGTTCTTTCTGTTTCGGATCCGAAGGTAGAACGTCGGACCAAGGCTCTTTTGGTGAAGTCTTTTTATCTTTGGCTGCGGTTTTCGGCGTCGAAAGCTTCAGCTCCAAACCCTTCAGCTCCGAAGATTTACTCTTCTGTAATGGTGGAATGGTTACCAAGACATGCTTCGGTTTCGACGCCGAATGTTTCGGCTCGGCACCGGCATGGGGCCGACTCGAGCCCGAGCCGGAAGGCTTTTCCTTGTGTTTCGGCGCCCAAAACTTTGTCTCGGTGCCGACCTTGGCCTGAAGATAGAGAAAGGATCGGAGCCTTTTTGGTCTTGTGTTGCTGGGGCAAGAGGGTTCCTGTACTCACGGTACGCTGACCCGGTGTAACTTGCTCCTCTTCTTCCATGTCGGAGTCCGCCTCGGACACAGATATGTTCTGCTTCTTCGGCTCCTTGAGCGTGCAGTTCTTCTCTATCGGAATCTTCGCCTAACATGTCCGGTGCGGAGCCGCCCTGATGTTGCATTTCGTGACGTCGAGCCTGACGGTCACGGAGCGTCTTCTTCGATCGAAACGATCGGCACGCGTCGCAGTCTTTTTCGTCGTGTTCCGGGACTAAGCAGAGGTTGCACACTTCCTGCAAGTCGGTGCGCGGAAACTTAGCGTGACACTCAGGACAGAGCTTGAATGGAGTCCGTTCCATCGACTGCTAGCGAGCCTGGCGCGGGTAGGCCCAACTGCCCTCCACAAGTTTTCCGATCGAAGTTCTTTGAGTTGAAACGATACGCGGAGAATGGGAAACGTGATCGAGAAACAATACCGTCGAGGGTAGTGGATTGCGCGTCAAAGGGAACCCGAGAAACGGCGCCGAACCGGAGCGCAGCAATTCACATCCGAACCCGATGGCGGAAAAAAACAATCTAACAATGGAGTCAATGCCCATGCGCACTATCACCGAAAGGAGTCACCACCTACCTCGTGACTGGAAAAAGACTTCTTCGAAGAAAAACAAAGTGCAAACATCCGGACCCAACACTAGATGGCAGGCTATGCAAAGCATGTGATCTACAGCTCACATGCCTCGAACATTAATTTTGCAACAGAAATGTATTTGTTACAGCAATGATAACCACCTTTCCCACTTGTTTAAGAATCTTAAAGGAATGAAAAATTCTGCAACTGCAATTGGCTGCGTAGTCCCTCACTACCAAGAGAAAACAAGTAACATTTTGTCCTGGTAGAAAGTAACAGGTCTGTCAACTAACTACAATTTGTTAAGTACTTTTCATGAAAGACACTAACCTAATTTAGACAACTTAACACCGCCCACTGAGCAAATCTTGAGAGAGCCAGTCATAAAAATAACATCCTCAAAGAGCTTAAAGCTAGAAGATGGCAGAGTGAATAGGTCAGGATAATATGACTGGTTAGACAAAAGTATTTACTGATCCGCATCACTGATTACTCACCATGGGTGTGGCAGCAAAGGGGGAGCGGGAGTAAGTTCGAAACTATATTGATTCTGAAGGGTATATGTCATCGGCATGTTGCCATATCAGGGAGCAGGCATATACTGTGGTCAAAGTAGCTTGGGAGCAGGAGAGATCTTGTTCACCTTCTCACCCTATCCAAAAATCCCACCAAAGAAACTTCACTGGACAGCAACACACCAAGAGGGAAAATGAATGTAGTGTTACTTGCTACAGTGAAAAAAGCAACCTCTCCTATTAAGTGTGAAAAAGTCAATTAATATGAAATCAAAGGAGTCAGTGGTTAAACCACTGTGTGGCCTAGTCTTTTGAGATTAAGGCGATCACCTGAACACTATTCTCAGGTGTGGTTGCTGATTAAGTAGAACCACCATGGTTATTATTGCAGAATTGCTTATCCTCATTACCTCCGGAGTTGAAACATACTCTACTTCCGCTATTAGGTTTCCTTCCTGGAGCATTTTGTGCCATAACCTCTTAGGTTCAAGGCGATTTTTGGGTGTGTCTGGAGATAATCACCATTACTGCCTCAGACAATAGGATGATTAATATCTTAGAGCTAAACGATGAGACGGATACATTTGTGTTACGTAAACAAAGACTCAATATTTTGTTACACCACCAAAATGAAACTTGTCTCAAGCACAAATACTTTCATGGTGCTCAACTGAGGAATTCACTTCTGAATGCAATCCAATTAAAACATGACAATTACTTTAGTTTGAAAGCCAACAGAGGCACTACACCAAGTAGTTTTCAGACTAGTTAAATTTTATGAGATGGATGTTAGCATAGTCAAAGAAGGGTCTTGCCATACGTTTTACCATAGAGGTCAAAATATTTTGAATTACCAATATCATAGATGAAACGGATGGATCAACAATATTGTGAGGAGATACTCACCTAAGTTTAAAAAAATGTAAAAAAAAGTTTTCCATTTTCCAATAAAGAACGATTTTAAACAGGAAGGCCTCAATCAGGACCACTGATGTGGCATAATGTAAAATGATGGCCGCGCCTCCCCCTCAGAATGCATTGTGGGGCCTATTCTGCACCCCGACTCATAGTAACTTTAGATAATTGGGTTCGAGACCTTTGGGAATAAATTAGGGAGACACGTCAGGATGCGAGCAACCACGTAAGAATTTAGAGGTAGTTGAATTGTTATTATGCAAAAAAAAAAAAAACAATTGATGGACAGAATGCAGAACAATGTCATACATTCACCCCAGTACAGAGATCTGGGCCTGAATCCATCGGTTTTTTTGCTCACCATGCCATTCCAGTTTGAACCCAGCCATATGCAAATCAGTCTTGACCCTGCGCCCAATGGGAACAGTCCAGCCCGAACTACCAGGCCAGGTCCTCCCTGGACTGGAAACAAGCATACTAGGACCAGTTTCGGGGTTTCACCCCTTATCAGCCAGGATAGCTTGACTCCAGTGGCATGGAGAGCACGAGACCCACGTCTGGGCATACCCGTCCCACTTGGGGTGACAAATGCAAAAAGAACAATTGATGGACAGAATTCAGAACAATGTCATACATTCACACCAGTACAGAGATCTGGGCCTGAATCCATCGTTTTTTTGCTCCCCATGCCATTCCAGTTTGAACCCAGCCATATGCAAATCAGTCTTGACCCTGCGCCCAATGGGAACAGTCCAGCCCGAACTGCCAGGTCAGGTCCTCCCTGGACTGGAAACAAGCATACTAGGACCGGTTTCGGGATTTCACCCCTCATCAGCCAAGATAGCTTGACTCCAGTGGCATGGAGAGGACCTGGCTTGACAGGCGGGCTGGACTGTTCCCATGAGGCACAGGGTCAAGACTGATTTGCATATGGCCAGGTCTAAACTCGGGTGGCATGGTGAGCAAGAGAATGATGGATTTAACCCAGATATCTTGACTGGGGGTGAATGTTTTGATTTGTTCTGCATTCCGTCCATCAACCGTGTGTCTTTTGAATTGTTAATATGGGCATCACCAGCGACTTCTGGTGCCCCTGGTGCTTAATTCGAGATGGTGACTGCAGGTGGGGCCAGTAGCCATGATTTTTGGAGACCTGTACGGTCCTCCTCAACAGACCTTGATGCAGAGCAAAAAGGACAAACACCAAAGGGGAAAAAGGAGGAAGAGAAAGACAGTTGATCAGTTTGCGGTAGAAACATTTAACCTATGCAGCAGATGATGGACTATGTGGCAAACTATCCTTGTAGGGAAAACGCCAAGGCTGCAAAATTGTGTAATTCAAGTGGTCCTGGTTATAAGCTGTTTTGTTGGGCATTCCAGTAAGCTTTAATGTCTATAACATTCTGCAGCTCTATAGTAATGAAAGAGTTGGAGAGTGTTCAAAGACCTCTGAGGAGGACAATGTCTTCTTAGCCAGGTTGTCTTCTCTACAGGTAGAACGTAATGGGAAGCCCCAGGTAACTGACAAGTGCAAGAGTTTGAATGGGCGTGGCCAAACTTCAAGTCACAGCGATCTTGATCAAGTCCAGAGTTCTGCAAAACTCCATCATTTGAACAAGATGAATGGCAGAACGCCTAAATTACTTGGTCCTTCCTATGGCAAGTACACAAAACACAATTTTTCATGGTCAGGAGCAGTCAAAGGACTGAACAATGCTTCCGTACAGCATTTACAATCAATACACTAACCAATTACATATAATACATACAAAGCTCTAAACATATGGTAGCAGTGACAGCACCACCAGAACCCAAAATAAGGAATGCGAGAGCCACAAACTGAGTGAATATATACCACTGACAATTCGCCTCACACTATCGCAAATCATCAGTCTGCTACCATTCCTATACAAGCTGCGCCTCACTGTGTTACCAGAATGCTCCACGTTAGTTTGTACTGCTCCAACATCTAAGCAGAAACCACCCTGACAAAATGAGCAAGGAAATGAGATAACAATTCAGAAAGATGCTGGATCTAAAATATCTTTAACCTTCAACTATTACTATCTTAAATGGAATTCTCTTCTTTATATGGTATTTAGAAATCTGTAATCACTTGCGCCATTACTTTTTTCAAAATTGTGACATGCACACTTGACTGGTATTGCTCCTGCCATTAGTAGGAACACCCTCCTCCATCAAAGGCAAAGGTTTTGATGTGAATTGTACGTCAACTACTTTCCTTTTTCGAACCATAAGCAATGAAAGGACTCTTTCAGTTTGTTTATGATGTGCTTTAAAAAGGACCATAAGGAGTTAAATCCCTGAAAGCTTAAACATAAACTTCGACTTTCTGAAGGGATGATTTACCTATTAAGTGAGCTCCAATTCTTCAGAGCAGTATTGTTAGATGAGCATACAGAGCTAGTTTGAAGGACGAGCTCCCCATTTTTGCCCAGAACTCATCAGATAAACTATAAATCACAAGCTAGGGTGCCTATGGCAAACTGCAAGCTGACATGACCATGGAGTACACCCCTACACATCTGCAAAAAGTTAAGTCCCACATTTTGAAAACATTATAAGGAAACCGGACAAGAGATGTAAAGATTTTAAACTGAACAGCAAGTGTGAGACAGTCAAAATTGAAAATACAAATTTGGCAGTTACACAAAGCACAAATTGTGCATTGCTCTAGTTATCTGTGAACTTTGAACAATCAAGTGTACAATGAAACAGGAAGAATTATAAGTAGTGGAAGATCAACTTGAAAAGCTTACCTTTTCCTTTTGAAAGGTGACTTTGGCATATCAGCCACGGGGATCATCTGTTCTCCAGGACGCACCCACATGATGGGACCATCGTCACTGTCTTTCCGACTCTTTAACTTTAGACTAGAAACAGTCCCCCATGGCAACGTACACTAGAAGAAATAAACGGTAAATTATAATTTACTTTGAACTAGCCAAATGATTTAATAATTGTATATTTTAGTTCTTTGATTCTTATACTACATGTTTTCGAGGTAGAAATGGATAGTCATTAATATTCAATAACATCGCCATCAGAGATATATATGTATTGTAGGAATTACCTATTTATTCCACTCCCAAACTACCACGGGAACCCGCAAACTACTGTGTCCACAATACTGTGCCTTGGTAATAAATGGCATAGCCCCTCCGTCAAATCAAATCAAGCCATCTTAAAATACCAACAGAAGAAGTACTGCACATGCTGCACTGGAAAATTTGATATTTGTACAAAAATATTCTAACAGCTACATGGTTGCAGAAATAGGTTCATCATTAGGGCACCTGCCATCTAGGGTAGGTGAATTCAGAATGACTCCCCATGACACCATTCAGGAATCCGCAATGCGAGCATTAGCCATAGGCCAAAAAGTGGCCTGCAAGATGGATAGATTTCAGGACTGTTAATACAAGTGAACAGCAGCTACTCTAGAAACTTGCTATGAAAACTCCAGAACACAATAGATTTACAAAGCCTTTATCTCCTTCTTGCTAGAATCTCGTCTCCTGGCCAGAGGTCAGCAGTAACGAAATAGTTACTTACCTCTAAGAGCAGTTTTTCAGATTGAAGAATTTTTTGGATTCACATGCTGTACATCATTCCTCTATCTAATGGTTGAGTCTGGAATGGGCTCTTATAGTCTTTTTTTGTTTTTTTTGTTCTGGGCGACGTCTACCATTTAGTGTCCTGTCATCCCCTAGTGATGTCAGACGCCATCTTTCTCTTTGGCGACTCTTGTCCTTGCCTCCTTATTTTATTCCTTTAGCTTCTTTACCTCATCTGTCCTCAAATAAACCTCTTAACTAGGAAGATGGGAGGGTTGCATGTGAATCAAAAAACAGTTCTTCAAGCTACAATACTACTACTACAGGTAAGTATCCATTTCATTTAGCATCGGTAATCTTTTCTGGAATCACAGGCTGTGCGTCGATTATGTTGAGATATTCCCTCCACTTGGAAGACTGGGCTGAAATGAGTTTGTGCTTGCGAACAGGTGCTTTAATACTTTGTCCCACTCATGCCTCCTTGTTAGCTTTAATCCACACAATAATATTTTGTTTAGTTGTACATGGAAGACCACGTGGCTGCCACACAGATGTCATTTATGGAGACATTCGATATGACTGCCGGAGTTGTTCTCATCTTTCTTGTCCAGCGCACCCTCGGTATTGCCCCAGTGCTACCCCTGCTGTCTTGTAACATGCCTGAATCATTTGCAATAGGGATCTTTGTACTATCCATCTCGCAATAGCTTCCTTGGTGACCAGTAAGCTCCTGCTTGTCAGTGCAAAGGATATGCACTGACTTTGCTCATTTCCTGCAAGTAATACATGACTGCCCTTCTGACATCCAGCATGAGAAGTGACCTTACTGCCTGAGATCTTGGGTTTTGGAACAATGCTGGTAGCTGTATCGCTTGGTTGACATGAAAATGAGAATTAACCTTTGGAAGAAATTGTGAGTGTGTCCTCATTACCCCTCTGCCCTTATGTATCTGCAAGTAAGGTTGTATTGTGAGTGTCTGCAACTCACGAACTCTGCAAGGAAGTGATGTAAAGTTCATTAATCAGAAAGTCTTTTTTTTTTCTTTTCCAAAACGTGAGACCCGAGCATAGGCTTGCAAGGAGTCTTTGTGAGCTGTGTTAGCACCAGATTTAAGTTCTACAATATTGTGGGTATCAAAATTGGCGGAGCCATCCTTTTTGCCCTCTCAATGCATCTCTTGATCACTCGCAAGATGAAGAAACTTCTTCCTCTAACCCCTCTTGTATAGACCAATTGAGCTGTACATTAAGCAAGGCATATGAAAAATCCTCACCTAGCAGGTGGGTAGAATACTTAACCACTGCAGCATCCTGTGTTCAAATGTCCAGAGTTCTAACTTGTGACACCACTGTATGAACCTGCTCCTTTTGATGGTGTAGCATTTTTGCTCTTGTTGGCCCTCTAGCTCCTCTTTGGACCTCCATAGTTCTCTGTGTTAGTCACAGGTGTCTCAAGTCTAGGATCTCAGGAACCATGCTGCTAGGCTGACAATTGCTAGCTTTTGCAATGTTAACAAGTCCTGATAGGCTAACAGTGTCATCACATTGTTTTGTGCCATTACCATGTTTGTTTAGGCCATTGAGGTGCAACAAGGATTAGTGTTGTGGTCACTTGAAAAGCCTATGCAAATTTTCCTGACTAGTGACAGGGCATTACGGAATGACAGGTAATGAGGGTACCTAGATGTGAAACATTAGCATTTTGCATTTTCCTGTGTTGCAAATAGGCTGATCTGTGGTTTATATTATTTCTGAAAAGATCTCTCCACTATTTTTTGTTTTACATTCGTGTGAGGCACTTTATTGCCTGCTTAGCCTGTCCGTCATGGTATTTTGGATTCTAGTTGTGCATGGCTACTAGTGTTATTCTTCTCTGAATGGCCCAGTCCATATCGACTAAGCTAACTGGGACAGTGGTGCCACCTAGCTCGGTTGGTTGAGATAAAACACTGTGGTCATGTTTGTCTGAACCTGAACTGGTCTTCCCCCGATTTGTGTCTGGAAGGCTTTTGGGCCAAGAAGGTGGCCTTCGGCCCCAGTATGTTTGTGTGTTTCCTGGCCTCTGGGCGCAATTGGCCCAGATGATCAACTTTCTCATGTGCGCCCCACCATATTTTTGAAAGGTAAATAAACTGACAACTACAGACCTTTCTAGGGGACATGAAAGGGGAGGGTACCCTATGGATTGAGTTCGGGAATGCCAATCAAAGAGATTCTGAACCTTAAGAGAAGTGAGGAAAAAAGACGGTGTTCTACAAAGAGAACAATTCTATTGTTTACAGTTCTCAGCAGGAATTTAATAGAATGGAGATGTCTTCAGTAAGGCGAGACTTTCTGCAATTTAAGTACAGGGCTTCAATCAGGCATCTGACCAATTTAAAACCTATATATGATGGTAAAATTAATGTGTTCAGAGTCTGCCCAGTTTTTTCTAGAAGAGATGAAGACCGAGAAATGCTCTGGCGATACTGCTTGTGGAACCGCTTTCTACTTGCTTGTCCTTAGAACTATTCTGATACATCCTCAGAGATATTTACTGCCCCTTTTGTTGGAAGTATGTGAGGTTTATAATGAAGGGGAATTCTGATTTCTAATTAACTGTTTTCAGCATGGTTTCCACTCCAACACTGTTCAGCTCAAAATCCATCTGGACACTGACCACTCACTGATTCAAGTGCCTGATTGGAACCTAGACTGTTAAGTTCAATCATGTTGGTGGGATGGTGTCTCACATAATATTTTGGAGTTTTGCTTTTCTGCCACCATAACAAAAAGATTTAAAGCAATGGATGACAGTATAAAGGTTTTTTTCATTGTTTAGGCTCGCGAATATCCCTCTTTCAACCAAATCCACTTCATAGTATTAGCGCAGCAAGATTCCCACCCAAACCGAACGGTATTTGTGAAGGATGTTTGAAGAACTTTCCAATCTAGAAGATGGGCTATCACCCCGTGGCCCTCGCTTACTAAAAGGAAAAAATGAATGTTGTGATATTAGTATGTACTATCTTCAGATTGAATGTCAGTGACAAAAGGAAGGACGTTAAGGCTAAGAACCTCTTCAGTTCTAATAAGTTAATTTTGAGTGAGGTGTCAGATCTTTCTCTTTTAAACTGGAGTTTAAGGACAGGTCCTCACTGTGACCCAACATGTGAGCATAGCATTCAAGAGTAGGAATACCGCAAACACTGGTTTGTAGCATTCACTTCGCACCTTAAATGCCAACTAAAGAGATCAGTACATGTATAGACCTCCTCTCCAGCTAGTCATCCCAGTGATGCTAGAGAACAAATTTGCAACTCAGCAAGGGATACCACTGCTATGCATTAATTCTTCAGTCCCAAAAGCATCCTGAACCAACATGTTGTCATAGAGCAGGAATCAAGAAATGGTTTATGGTATCATTGATAGCGGACACTCCTCCTACTCCAGGATCTGGGATACACGGTACAAAGCTCACATCAGGAATCATCTAACTCATCAAGGTAGAACTTTAAAATAGGCTAGTTTTGTCATCTGATGTAAATTCATTCAGCGGTTTGAGATGAAGCTTATTACCGGTAATCCGGCTCTTTTCCAGGGGATACTCATCAATAGTTGTAAGCACTCAACAGAATAGCAAGCTCATCCCACTAAATCTCACAAACAAGAAAAAAAAACGAAGCAGCTCTCAATCCTATGCCAAAAAGAGGTCTGATACACTCAGGCATTCACTTGCAAATCTGAATCTAAACAATAGTGTCAGCTAAAGGTATGTAGGGATCTCCACATAGTACCTTTAAAAATCTCTGAAATGGGCACACTTCTTAATAGAGCCAATGTTACCGGAGGTAGGGGGCAGAGAGCCACAAGCCCCAGCAGTACTTGCGGCAGGGAAGGCTTCCGCGGCAGGAGATGAATAAGGCTGACCTTGTCGACCCGCAGCACGGGACACCGTTACCGGAGGCAGAGGGCAGAGAACCACAAGCCCAGCAGTGCTTGCGGCAAGGACCGCCACCACTGCACTTCCTGCTCCGGGAGGCGCACAAGGCTGACCTCGTAAACCTGCAGTGTGGAACACCGCTACCGGAGGCAGGGAGCAGAGAACCGCAAGCCCCAGCAGTGCTTGCGGCAAGGAGGGCCGTCGTCGCACTTGAGCGGGCTTGTCCGAGGTGGCTGGCATTGGGCCACACCTCTTTCGCCCACTCCCTGACCACAATCTAGAGAGAGCTACTGTTGGAGCTACCGTTGGGGTGAGTGGCCGCAATGCCTGAATCTGACTCATTTTTTTTTTTTTTTTATTCGTTCAGGGATGTGGGGGGCACTTATCTTCATAGCGTGGTATCTCCCTCGTGTTATAGAAGTTGGCCTTATTTTTTGCCGAGAGAAGTGCAGGGCTTGGATAGTTATTGCTCTATGATCGAGGAAAGGAGCGAGGAGATGCATTTGGCTACCAAGAGGAAATATAAGGCCTGTCGCACCCCCAAGTCCATTAGAAGTGGCAGAGATGAAAATGTACCACCCAGGTCAACGGACAATGCGTTTTCTGTGCGTAAGGTGTTACAGCCCCCTTGGGTAACGTTGTTAGTAAAGGACATCTTAGTCCAAGTCAAGTCCATTCTTCTCGATGAACTTACACCGATAATAGCTCACTTGGACATGATGGAACAACTATACAGGAATATTCCATGCGAAGCATCTGGGGGGCAAAAGGGCCCAACAGATAGAGGCTGTCAAACTGATACTGCCCCCTTGCTTGCCTTGTCCAGGGCTAGTAACATAGGTGCAATGGGGAGGAGCAATTGTGAAAGTAATTGTGGGGGCATCGTGGAGTTAAATGGCACAAATCCAAGGGGCCCTCCATTTGTAAAATCTGGAAGGAGTAAACCCATGGTTGGTCATGACTGAGTCCCCATAGAGGCTGCCAATGTCAGTAATGCAAAACTCCCAATTATTAATTTACCTCCTGCTTCCTGCCCCTATGTTGTAATTTTATCAGGGGTCCCAGAGCTAAAAACGAGGCAGAGGGAATTCCATGAGGATATGACTAATAAATGTCTGCATTGATTTACAAGATATAGAAACTTCACCCCTGATATGGCCGGCGGTATTCTTTTAACATGTAGGGTGAGCTGGATTGGGAAGGGTCCCATAGACAGGTTATTAACTTTAAGAATCCACAGCTGGCGTAGAATCTTTTGGGAGGCAAATTTTCTATGCAGGAGCCAGGTTCGACCATAACACACTTACCTCTGGGTTATTTTTATAGACCTCCCTTTAATGGCAAACTTCACCAGCGGGCCCCTAATTCCTGGAATTTAAATCCAAAATATGGTCATTCTGACCGGCAGATGCCGTGTGCCCTGACTTTCAAGATACCCGCAGCTAATTGATTTAATGTGCTGGAGGGGGTGGACTAACTTAGTAATACAAGGGCAGGCCAGGCTTCCAAGTCTAATGAGGGAGATCCCGAGCAATGTATTTACCCCATTTGGCTAGACCTCTACATTTGGATGACAATTTGTGGGGCATTGGTCGACCGATAGCTCACCCCAACTTAGCGGTGATCAGATCATGAATGGGGGGAGGGGGAAGCCTCCCTAGATTCCCATACATCCTGCCAAGATTTCATTAATTTAGATGGGTGCCCCGGAGATAGGGGTAATAGTAGGGTTGCGTGTGAATCGGGTTTTGCGAGCCCCCTTGTAGTGTAAACAACTTTAAGACTGGGGTGCAGAGTCAAGTGTCCAAACAATTGGGTGAGTCCAATGCTCTGTAGGGTATTATGGCAACTTCGGGCACTTTGCCGGTTACAAAGCCTATTAAAGTGGTGTCGTGGAATGTTGCTGGGCTGAAGGGCAAATTGGATTGTAGTGATTGGGGGTCATTCGTAGACCAGTACGATATATGCTTATTTCAAGACACCTGCCTGACCAAGTGAGCCCAGAGTTTAGCCTATGCAGCCTTCTTTAAGGCAGCCGTTGGAGGGGGGAGGGGCAGACCCACAGGGGGGTTGTCTACATGGGTAGCCACACACCTGGGATGCTCGACAAAAATGATAGAGACCCTCTCTGATGACACTGTGTGTGTCTTATTAACCTTCATCCCCAGAGTTGATGTGTACTTGGCAATGTCTACTCTAGAACAACGGCCATTAGCCATGAATCTTCGGTCATGGAGGAATTAATGATCCTTTTGTCAACATTACCGGAGAATGCCTTCATGGTGGTGGGGGGCGATTTTCTCTGTCATTTTGAGCCCCTTGCTGCTAGCTATGATGATACCTTGTATGACGAGGATAGGCTGTAGGCTATTTCAGGGTTGTCTATACCACCCATTAAGTAGTAGTCCCCACTGGTGCTTCAAATCAACGCCCTTACTTTAAATTATCCTTAAGGGCTTGCAATGGCACACTTAGTCAGACAGCCAGGAAGCCCATACGTTTAATCGGGTAGGGTGCTCATCCCTAATAGATTAAATCCATGTTGCTGTAAGGTTGTGGCCCTTAGTAGATCTGGAAATCATGCCCAGACATGATAGCAATCATAACGCTCTGTCCCTTGATTTAGCCCTGCCCACTAGAAGCGCAACGGCAACACAAATTGTTCAGCTAGATGGTAGATTTAGACTGACTTCCTCCAAATGTAGAATACAATGGAGCGCGTTGGAGCAGTCTTCTGATTCAATTGAAGCTCGCTCTCTATAATGTGCGAGTACTTCTCTTCTAGATTTGAGCAACGCTATACATCTGATGGCAAAGTCTCCCAACTAGACATGGTGGCCAAGATTCACGCAATGCTAAGCTGGCACACTTAAAGATCTATTTTATGTAGAAATACATTCTAGGGACCCCAGGAAGAACGCATCCTCATGGTTTAACAAACAGTGCAGAGTTGCTAATATTGCTTATAAAAATGCCATCAACTCTGCCAAAAAACAAGCAAAATTGGACTCTCTCCTTCGTGCCACTAAGTGAAAGGATTCTAAGGCATTCTGGAGTATTGTTACGACTGGGAATTGTGAAGGTAGACTCAGCAAAGAGCATATTATTTCAGCTGGTGTGGGGAAGGAGCACTACCGGTTCCAGTATGGTGCAGCAAAAGGACAAGGTGATCACATGGCTGGAATCAGTGGCAAGGGTTTGCCTACCAGGGAGTTGCCTTCCCTTGACCGGAAAGACTACCATGTGATAACTTCTGGAAGTGCTTAGGGCCATTAATAAGATCGCCCCTCACAAGGCCCCTGGCATCGATAAAATACCTGGGGACCTTTATTTTCAGAACTTGACATCTGGGGCCCCTATTTGTGGGTAAACTTTAACGCTATAACGGAGGGGGTGCCTAACCCCTACTCCTGGGCAGGGGCTGAAAACATCCCTATTTATAAGAAAGGCTCCCCATTGTTGCCTGGCAACTACAGACCCATTAGTTTGATACGATGCAAACAGTATTCTCTCATGTGATATTAGAGAGATTGCAGGACAGGATGGAGGGAAATAACATTCTTAGCCCCTTTTACACAGGTTTTAGGCAGCGCACATCTACGATAGACCAAGTCCTCAGATTACAACTTTTATATTGGAAAACTGTCGTTTTTGAGGGTGGCAGCCTCTATTTGATATTTGTTGACTTGAAGTCAGCTTTTGACTTGGTCCTGAGAGGTTTTACATAGGTGCGTTTTGGCCGATATGGGGGTACTATCCTACCTGTGCCATATAATTAAGAGACTCCATGAGAAGAATTTTGCACAGGTTCGTTGTGGCAAATTGGGGGAACTCTCCGAACCCTTCATTGGTAGCAGGGGGGGTCAGACATGGCTGCTTGCAGGCCCCAACACTATTTAGTTTGTGCATTAACGGCCTCATGGACACACTGAATACTACTAATAATGGTGCACCTAGGCTCACCTCTATAAAGGTGCCTGCATTGAGGTTTGCTGATGATACCCTCCTTCTTTCAAAAACTCCAATGGGTATTCAAAGGGTACTGAATAATTGCAATGCTTTCTGTAATTTAAGAGGTTTAGAAATAACAGCACCAAGACCACATTTATGGCCTTCAATCTATCCCACTCTACACGCTCAAACCCTAGTTTGAATGGAATTCCTCTGGAGAGGGTATCTAAGTTCGATTATCTAGGGAGAACGCTCAGTGAGCATATGGACTGGTCATTCCATATTGCCAAACAAAGGCTTAAACTGGCACAGCTCACGGGCGGCCTCTAAAGGGTGTCCTTTTTTTCAATCAATTAGCTCCACCATTGAGATTTATAAATCGCAAGCTTTAGACGCTACTATGTATGGGCCGAGCTTTGGGGACATAAGCCTGTAAGTGACATCATGAAGACTGATAATAGGCAATAGTTGACTCGCCCCCCAGCACCCCATTATTCCCCTTTAGATTAGATCTAGGTGTTAGACCTATCTTGGAGGGAATTGGGCCACCATCGAGCTGATCTATTATAGGTTGGCTCTGGAGGGGATTTTAGGGTTATTAGGGCCAGGAAAGTTGCAGTGGCTCCATCATATTAGGGCAACGCTAAAAAGAATGGGCAAAGCAAGTTTATGGGATAACCCGGGGGCGCTAGGTGGCGCACAAGCGGAATGGAATGGCCATCCTGAAGTAAGGCTCCTGCAGCCTGGTGCCGATATCCTACAAATAATCCTGCCCGGATGGCAATAACTGCCAAATAAACATTGATCTGCGGTGCCCGAGGCATTGGGAGCTAGCGGCGCTGGTTTGACATCTACCCGCTGCTGTTCAGCGCTGAAATCGGCGGTTGCTGCTTCCACCGCCGAGAGGTCCCGCGCTGCCCGGAGCTGGCACTGGGCATAGAACACTACGCAAGGACCGTGGTCCCCACGTGGCTATTGGGCCTACGGGCTGATTTCATCCGGAGCTGAGGTGCGGTGAGTGCTGCCCTGCCACTTCGGTGCCTACCGAACAAGGTGAGCGATTTCTGCGTAAAGGGCGACTACGGATGAGGGTGACGACTGTCAAATCCCCATGTGGCGGCCTTCAAGATAGTCTCCTGGGGTGAAGCGCCATTTTAAATCAGGCCGCGCGGGTGGCGGATCGGCCATAAGCGGCGGCGCTCGTTGTTCATATCCTGCAAGGCTTGACACAGCTCACACGCTGCGGATGCTAACATTATAGAAGGGATAGACATAATTAAATTCTGTTAAGACCTGCGCCCTGCAGAATCCTAATGCGCGTCCCAATAACCTGCTGCACATTTCACCACAGTTAGGCCATGGTGACAGGCAAACTGTGACAGACACTACAGGGCAAGGCGCTTAGAACATTCTATCTGCACAGCGGCACAAGGAAAGTTTTATCGTCAGCACGAGAGCTTATCCACCGAAAGAAGAGCACGTAGACGCGCACAAATTTAACTGGGCATTATTGAAAGTGGGAGAGACAGGCAGCATCATCGTGGTGTCTGACAGCTACTCCCTAACCGGTTACATTGCCATACTGCGGCCTGTAAAGCGTCTCTGCAGTAACCCTCACAGTGGGGAAGATAATAAATAGTGTGCTCAACGGTGTCAGACGCTCAAATACCCTCCATCAAGTGACAAGTACTATACACAAGATTGTTGAGCGCTAATAATGGGGAAACCTGACGCTAGACAGCCACGACTCACCTTCGACGCTAAAAAAAGTGCCCGCCTGCAGCAGACAGAGGTAGAGGGTGGCGCCGAAATGTTAGTGCAAGAACCACCTCCTTCCCAGAGCGAGGACATGAAAGCAATCCTACTGGAGGTCAGGCAAGGCCTCGCAGCCATCGCTGACAAAATGGATGCCATGACTACACGCATGGATGCTATTGTCCATAAAATAGATGGCCATGAAGAGCGCATCAAGGAGACAGATCGCCGCATCTCTGATGCTGAAGACGCCACCTCTCACATTCAAAACTCTGTGTCGCAAATGGACAAACTACTGCAAATAATTGCTGCAAAGAATGAAGATATTGAAGCGAGAAGCAGACGGAACATTCGAGTCCTAGGCATTCCAGAAAGTACAAATATGGGCAAAATGGAAGAATACATAGAAAAGTTGCTACTGGCAGTAGTGGGGGCGGAATCTCTCTCCCCTCACTTCATAGTAGAACGGGCTCACCGCTCTTTGGGCCCGAGACCTCCACCCGGAAGCACACCTCGACCCATCATCGCACGCCTCCTGAATTACAGGGACTGTGACGTCGCACTTAAAGTGGCACGGGAAAAGAAACAGCTGCATTTTGAGGGAGTGCCATTCACCATATACCCTGATTTCACGGCAGCGGTGCAGGAGGAGAGGCGTAAGTTTCTTCCTGTTAAACAGAAGCTACGACAAGCCCAAATAGACTATGCCCTAATGTATCCAGCCCGTCTTCGAGTTACCCATCAAGGTAAACAGATGTTTTACACGAAACCACAACAAGTTGAAGAATTTTTGAAACATCTCAAGCGCCAAAATGCTGCTGCAATCGCTTTGGATGCCTCGCCTAGATCGTCGTCACCGAATATGGAATGATCGTTCGAACGTGAAGGAGACGCACACACACTACTGGGACCAGAGACGTTATGCTGATGTGAAGCCACGGACGCTACTGCATCATGATCCCATTATCGTGAGATATCTGCATACTTTAGCCAATTAAGCCGCATGATGGGTAAAATGAGATAAATTTCACCGGGCACCCTCATACCCTCGTAGGGGTTGAAGTTTCCATCTCGTTACCCTTTGAGGGCAAGGGGTACCTGTGTGCCGCCCAGGAGTTCCCCCATTACGGGAGATCCCGCTTTAGTTTTCTTTACTTTGAATAACTCACATAGTTTTGTGCTGTTTGATATTGGACTTTTGTTTTCGGGAATAGGGAGGGGTGAGGGGTAGACACGTCTGACATGATTGGGATGCTTCAGTGGGTGGGGAAGGATGGGGGGCTTGTTGGTAAGCCTTTAATTATGTATACGCTACAGCAAAACAGACAAAATTGTGATTATCTTCTTGTTCTCTATGCAAAAAGTACAGACATGCACTGTCATTATTTTCACACCAATGGGGAGTACGGCTGATTCGTTAACCAAACAACATCTACGGATAATATCTTGGAACGTCCGAGGGCTGGGTGACCCGCGGAAATGCCGACAGATACTAGCTTACTTAGACCGTCCTCAGATAAACATTGTCATGCTCCAGGAAACCCACATTAACCCGCAGCAGACTACCACGTTTGCCAGTAAATGGGCAGATTATAGGGTATTTTCCTCCTACTCCTCCTATGCAAGAGGCACTGCTATTCTCGTTAAAAAGCGGACACCCTTTACACTAGCCGGTACGATCATAGATCAATATGGGAGGTACACAATTGCATGGGGACGACTGGGCATGGACTCGGTTACTTTGATATGTTGCTATGGCCCCAATGTCGACACTCCTGACTTCTTTACAGGCCTCTGGGGAAAAATTGTGGGCATAGGCTCTTCCCATATAATCTGGGGGGGAGACTTTAATGTGGCCCTCAATCCGGCAGTAGATAGGTCCAACACCGCATCACATCACTATAATAAATCTCAGGCAGTCCTACAGGGGATACTGGAGGAAGGTGGCTTAATCGATGCCTGGCGCCATCTTCACCCTGGTGCAAGGGAGGGTACACACTTTACAACACAGGCTGCAACTTGGGCTCGGATAGATTATTGCCTACTCTCACGTGGCCTAGGGCCCTCTATACGAGATGTAACACATCTAGCTAGGACCTTTTCTGACCACTCTCCCGTGAAACTCATGCTTACACCACCGGGTTATGATGTACCACGGTGTAGCTGGAGACTACAGCCTTCAGCATTACTGGATGCGGCCTTCCATAGTGAGTTGGGTGAGGAAATCCAAGATTTTTTTCAGAGAAATAAAGGCTCGGTGGACAGTGTGGAAACTTTATGGGAGGCTTTTAAGGTCACGATCAGAGGGTTCTGCATCTCCAAAAGCTTTGGGGTGCTTAAAGATATACAGGGCACATTACGGAAACTGGAGAAGGACCTCAGAACACTAGAGACACAACTTGCTGCAGGGGGAGAAGGACAAACGCAACATGAATTCCGAGAGAAACTATCGGAATATACTGACACCGCAGCGCGTGAGATAAAATTCAGGGGGAAGTACTGGGTGGGTCGCAGGTATGGAGAGGGTGAGCGACCTGGGAAAGCACTAGCTGAGGTGATAAAGCGGCCACGCTTCTCTAACTACATACTGGAAGTCTTGGGGCCTGGGGAGGTGATGCACCGAGATACGGCTGACATACTTGCAACATTTACTACACACTACTCCACGCTATACACCTCGCAACGAAGAGACAATTTTGAGCTGGACAGCTTCCTAGGTGACGTAGCGCTCGGATGGTTAGGTGACTCACAGCAGGAGTTTTTATGCGCCCCTTTTGAGATCGACGAAATCCGAGAGGCGATAATGCAGATGAAATCCGAAAGGCACCTGGTCTGGACGGCCTTCCTGACGAATTTTATAAAAATTATATAGACTTGATGGCCCCAATTTTGAAGGAGATTTATGAAGACTCCCTGGAGAATGGCACGCTTCCCCCTTCTATGAGCGAGGCGCTTATTACTTCCCTTTTGAAGCCTGGTAAATCCCCAGTTTCATGTGATTCATATAGACCGCTATCGCTCATAAATTGTGACACGAAAATATTGGCCAAAATCATTGCTAACCGATTAGCCCTCTTAATAGACAAACTTGTCCTCCCTGATCAATCGGGCTTCGTCCCCGGGCGTGCCACTACACACAATCTCCGCACCCTATTCTCCATTCTCCAGAACGTAGCTCCCGAACTGCCACTGGCTGCAGTGTTTTTAGATGCCACCAAGGCGTTTGATTCAATGGAATGGGACTACCTCCTTGGAGTACTACAACGTATGGGCTTTCCCCCCCTCTTCATGTCCTGGATACGATTACTCTATCAATGCCCCACGGCTAAAGTGTTAATAAACGGTCATTTATCATCTGCATTCCCCATCTCGAGAGGCACCCGGCAAGGATGCCCATTATCCCCCCTTTTATTCGCCCTCGAACCCCTAGCGTCCAAGCTGCGACAGCACCACCAGGATAAGGCACTCCGATGTAACTTACGCCAAATCCTGATTTCCCTCTATGCGGATATTACCCTTTATGTAAGAGACCCTCAGCAAAATATTAATCCTCTGTTGCGGAAATTCATCGTTTTTGGGAAACTCTCCGGGGTTCATATCAACTGGGGGAAATCACAAATATTTCCTTTAACGCCCGCGGTCACTAGATTCCCCCTGGATTTCCCGCTGGAGTGGTGCGATACTGACCTGCGTTATCTAGGGATCCGAATCTCTGGAGACAGGGACGAATTAATACGCCTCAATTATGGTACAACTATGGACCGTCTCACAAGCAGTGTCACCCGTTGGATTTCCCTGCCTCTCTCGCTCGCAGGCCGAGCTTCCTTAATAAAAATGGTGGTGCTTCCGCAGCTCTTGTATTTATTCATGAATATACCTTATAATCCTGGCCGATATTTTTTCAAGACACTACGCACAGAAATGATAAGATTGTTCTGGGGTGGTAAACAGCCTCGATTACAATGGTCGATACTCACGAGACCCTACGCGCAGGGAGGATTCGATATCCCAGACTTCGAATTATACTTTACATGTGCACAAGCTCATTATGCCTATTATTGGCTCAATCCCCCTAGGTACATGCCACAGGTGGCGGCGGAGCACTGGCTAGCTGACCCTATCCCCTTGGACGGGATGCTGCACGCACCCATCCGTACGCGCGACATAGCACCCACCACGGGCACGGTTGATGCATGGCATCGCATACTAGTTCTCCTTGAATCTCCCATGATGTACTCACCATTGCTACCCCTGTCCTATCACCCCCGGATGCCCCTACTTCAAGAAAAGGGATTTCTCAAAGTATGTGAGCGCGCCAACATTACCAAATGGGGAGATCTCTTTCATAATGGTACATTTCGCTCCTCTGACCACATTTTTCACGAGATGCAACCCTCCTCCCTCGACATCTTCCTATATGTCCGTCTCCGTCAGGGAATACGCTCTATTGTTCCGGAATTCCCTCAGGAACCCACAAGCCTAGCACCTCTACACCAGATGCTGGGAGCCACAGTACCGAGGCATTTAGTCTCTACACTCTCTCACAATATACGCACACAACAGTCAGAGTCCCCTAACGCCTCTCGTACACATTGGAACATAGATCTAGGGTATGAAATAGCGGACGAACAATGGAAATATTGTTGTCTACAAACTGCACAAATTTCCGCCAGCTGCAGATTACGTATTACACACTATAAGTTCCTGCAGCGCTTATACTACACCCCTGTCAAAATGTTTCGGTTCAAATTGAAAGAAACAGATCGCTGTGAGAGATGTAACAGCCCGGGGGCTGGTTTCCTGCATTTAGCCTGGGAATGTCCGCGGGTGCAAGAATACTGGGTGCAGATCTTCGATGCCTTGGAGAGGATGACATCTGTCTCGCTGGAGTGCAGTCCCCTGATGGCTCTTTTGGGTTATACCGAACAGGTCCCCAAGTTATACCGTCGATACATTACTATATCGCTATTACTTGCTAAGCGTAGAGTAGCTTGCAGATGGGGTAGGGGGCGAGCCCCAAAATTCAAGGAGTGGCTTGATGACTTAATATACTGGGAGGAGCAGCTGACTACATATGCTGAAACACTCCCGCGCGCTTCTAGGCCCAAGGATATATGGGACCCTCTCCAGAGCTATCTTCTGGCACGAGCTGCGGAGGTTGCATCTGATACACTGTCAGAGTTTGGATCTTAATGTTGACTCTGTCATAAAAAAAAACATTGTGTACTGATATAGGAAATGTGTCCTGACTTGTCCCTTCTCTTCCACCCCTCCTTCATAACAAACTCCGCACTACTGCGTCGAAAAGTGCCATGAGATAATAATGTGCTACTACTGAATGAACCTTTTGTAAACACTGCAGTCCTTTTCTCTATTAATTCCGAGATAGAGGTCATGTTTACTACATCGTAGCTTATTTACCCAAAGACCAATTATAATGTGCTATGTGTCATGACACTGTACTAATGAGGACTTGCATTATCAATGACTTATTCCCTACATTTCTCTCCTTTGCCTGTACGAGACAAGAATGATGAATATGTAACTCTTTCTAATGTCTGTCATTATAAGCTTAAGACTGTAATGTATGCTATATTTGAATAAAACCAATAAACAAAAAAAAACAAAAAAGTTTATGGGATAACCCTGCAGAGGCCAGCTTGTCTGTGTCAAAAGAGGAACTTGCTAAATGCTACAAGGGGCTTAAGTTGTCATCCCTTTTGATGAGTTCTTCTCTGGGATCCTGGACAGTAAGATTTCTAGGGCATTAAGATATTTACAGATTGGAGGATTTTTTGGATGAAGTACAACAGGCCTTAGCAAGGAAGCTCTACATAGGCATGGATCACTTCTTCTGCGTACATTTACCAGCCGCTGGAGAGGTGAGGGCGATGCTCCGGTGCAGAAATGCCTTTCTTGCAGTACAGCTGAGGAAACAGAGGCCCATGCTCTATTTTTTGTGCCCAGTTTATAAGAAATGTAGGTCTAAATGGCTTGTCCAACTTTGCAGGAATTTAGGTACATCACATTGGTTGGAGGCACTTAGGATTTTGAAAACTGATACACATCAGCCAATAGTTTTTGCTGTCCCTAGATATTTATTTTCAATGTGGTGTTTACAGAAAAGGTTTTTGTGATTGTTTGCTCATTCTGTAACTGGCTTATTTATCCGCACTGTCGATCGTTATGATACTGTGTTCCATATTTTGGATTATTATGAATTACCGTGCCACAACTCTTAATTTTAATGTTTTTTGTCTAGAATGAAATATTTGTAGATTTTTATGTTGTTGAAATGATTAGAGCATAGAAAAATCTAGGCACGTGTCAATCCTTTTATGTTATTGTAATGGACAATGTTTTTAAATTAATTATGTTTGCAATCATTGTGATGGTTTTAATGTACTTTTATGGCCCTATGGGGTGCAATAAAGATGAATACAGAAAAAGAATCTGAACAATAGTGTTAAGTAAAGGTACGTATGGATCTCCACATAATAGCTTTAAAAATTTCTGAAATGGGCAAACTCAATAGAGCCACTGTAGCAGCTTTTCCTCTAGCTGAATGTACTTTAGGCTTTATGGTTTATTCGCTAACTAGTAACTGAATGTAATGAATAGGTCACGTTACAACGCACGCGTTTACAATGCATGCCATTACAACGCGGTCATTACAACGACCGCGTTGTTACAACGCAAGTCGTTACAACAACTTGGTGTAGGGGGGGAGGGCGCTGGAGTTTGGAATAGTATAATTTACTATTCCAACACCAGTCTGTGCAACAGTAGGGAAGGTGTTGGATTTTAAACCCAACACCTTCTGCCCCAGACAGCAAGTGGTATGCAATCTAACAACGTGGTTGTTTTAATGACCGCGTTGTAATGGAATGCGTTGTACCGCATTTGTTGTAAACAATGTTTACCGAATGTAATACATGAAAAAATCCCTCTAGAAATAGACTGCTTTGAATTGGAAAAACCAGTCTTATTGGGCCATAGTCTATGAACAAATGGTCAGTTTGCCTGATCTCTCCTGTTTTGTCTGAATAGAATTTCATAATCATTTTAACATCTAGAGAGTGAAGAGCCCTTTCTGCTGGAGTTGAAGGGTTTAGGAAGAAGGTTTGGCAAGGAAATGGATAGATTCACATGCAAACCCAACATTACCTTTGGAAGGAAGGGTGGGTTCTCATTACAATTCTGTTTTTCTGAAAAACTGTGTAAAGCTCGTGTGAACATAATGCCTGGAATTCAATGACTACTCAAAAAAGTAATAGCTATGAGAAATGCGGAATAACCACCTCCTTTTGGCATCTAACAGGATTATAGTCATTCTGTATACACCAGATGCACCTAATGCAGAATCCCTTCCAATTAAATGCATAATATGCACTAGTGCAAGGTCTTTTCGCCTCTTTATAACTGTCCATACAGTCTCTCTTGTGGGAGATCTAAATGTCCATACTTTGGGACTTCAAGATCCAAACCGCTCAACGATGATAGGTTGGGATTTAAGATCTGGCCCCCAGTAGCAAAAGTCTGGTCTACAAGGCAGCTTCATATGTGGTCTTTCTGATAGGTGAACATGATCTGTGAACCACTATTTTCGTGGCCATTCCGTGGCTACAAGAATCATTCTTTCTCTGGATTATTGTAGTTTGATAAACACTGTTGGAATCAGTGGGATAGGAGAAAAAGGTAGGGAAAATTACCTTACCAGTTGATCAAAAGGCCATTCCCCATGGACCCTTAATAGTAATGTCTTGAGGTAAAGCTTGGGCATTTTTTTTGTTTGCGCCTGAAAATAGATCTATTTGTGGATAGCCCCACTCTTTGATGACACTTAGTAGTATTTCTTCATTGAGGATCCAATCCTGATTTTTCTGCAACAGTTGACTTAGGGTATCCGCCTGTGTGTTTTCAACCCTCTGTAGGTGGACAGCTGTAGTTATCAGATCACTCGCCAACAGCCATTTCCAAATGATTTGGGTTTCCAGGGGCAATGTTCTAGAGTGTGTTCCCCCTTGCTTGTTTAGATAATACACTGTGGTAGAATTGTCCACCTAAACAAGAAGGGTACTCGTCCTGAAAGATGGAAAGAATTATTTTGGAGCTGGATGGACAGCTCCTAACTCCAATAAGTTTATCTGGTAGGATTTCTCCCTCTCTACCTTGCTCCCTGTATCGGTGGGTGGTCTATGTTTTCACCCCATCCTACTAGTTATCCATCTATCACTTTGGTCTGTGATGGAATGACCAGATTGAAAGATACTCCCTTCCAGGGGGGTTGGCCTCTTAATATCATCATGGGAATGACTGGAGGGCTTCTTGGTATAATTTATTTTCCCAGCTTCCCTATTTCTGCTTCCATTAGTCTTCAAAACACTGCCGTAACGGTCTCATATGCAGTCTGGCATTAGGAACTACGCAGATGCATGGAGCCAGAAATGCTGAAATCTGTAGAGCTATTGGATGGAGTGCTTTCTTCAGACAGCGACACTTCTGTTGGATAGATTTGAGTCTTTCCTCCATAGGATACACTTTTGCGACAAGGGTGTATAATGGTGTATGTCGCCCATAAGTAGCGAATCCTTTGCACTAGAGTAATTGACTTTTGAAGGTTGACTCTTAACCCCAGCCTTTGTAAGATGTTCGCTGCTAATTGGAAGTGCTTCTTCACTATGTCTGGAGATGATGCCTTTATTAACTAATTGTTCAGGTAAGGGTATATGATGATTTTTAATTTTCAGAGATAAGAATCTACCTACTGCTGCCATATACTTTGAAAAACCAAGATGCTGACTTTAGGCCGAAGCGTAGGACTTAAAATTTTGAAACTATCTTTTCCTAGCACAAATCTTAGAAACGTTCTGTTTTTCTTTATGAACAGAATGGTCAAATACACGTCTTGAAGATCTATTGCGCCCATCTAATCCCCCTGATGTAACAGGGCATAGATCTGGTGTAGTCAACATTCTGAATTAATCTTTCTTTATCTATTTGTTTGTGAGTGATATATTGAGAATCTCGCTTTGGTCCTTTCTTTTGTACCACAAAGTAACAGAAATAAACTAACACATTTTTGGTAAGCACGCACTTCCTCTAATGCATTATTTAAAGTAGGATGTTAATTTCCTATCGAAACAAGTCTTGACAATGTTAGAAAGATTTCTTCTTTGGTGCAGTAGGTGGAGGAGGCTTGAACTTTGAAGAATGTCCACTCTGAACAACATTCAAGACCCATTTGCCCTTTGTTATATTCTGCCACTCTTGTAGATGGTTTGAAATACTTCCACCCACTGGCATGACTAAGAGAGAGGAGGGAAGTAAGGTCTCATTTCTGTGAAGGCTTTCCTGTGGCGTCTGATGTTTGTTTACCATCTATGCCTTTCAAGGTTCTTCTTTAGTGGAAAGGCTGTCTGTGCTGGTGTTGCTGCTTTTGTGGTTGCCACTGAGGGGTTTGAGCCCTTTGTAGAAAATACCTTCAATCATAAGGTTGTAGCGGTTGTTTAATTCCTTTCTCTTCTCATAACCTACTGCCTTTAGAGTGTCCATTTCAGTCTTCATTTGGGCCATATCATCACCCGCAGAAGAATCATTAAGTTTTCAGTTCTAAAGCCCAACAAATACCACCACCCTACATTTTTTTGCATGATATTCCATGGATTTATACCAAACTTCCCATAGTTTGAATGGAAACACAATGTTTTGAAGTCCATGTTGCATCATCCCCCAATACCAAACTTGAGACTTTTTTCTTCAATCCAAGGATAGAATACGCTTTCCTATGAAAGTCTTTTACACATCTGTTAAATCGAGCAAGTTATTAGTGATTAAAAAAATTACATTGGAAAAAGAACTACAATCACTATAAACACCTAATGTACATATGTGAATATCCAAGATCATTTCTAAGAAAATACACACTTACCTTTAAGAAAGGGGATTCTTCCAACATGTCAAGAAACTCTGGAAAGTAATCCCCCACTTCCTCATCCACTGCTCCAACCAAACTTATCTGTCGCATAGCACCAGCTCTATATGTACCATGGGAGTATGTTCTTTTTACCTAAATGATGAAACAATCTAACTTTAAAATCTAAACAATTGGATACATTAGTCTATTGAGTATTTTGCTTCCAACATTAAACATTTTGCAGAGACTAGCAAGACGTTACTGCAAATTTAATATCTTTTAACTTTCATTATTTAAAAAAATTGGATATTTTGGATTCAATACCACTCTAAAACGAAAATGTACCTATTAAAGTAAAAACTGCTGCTTGTAGCCCAAATGCTCTCTCTCTCTCTCCTGTAACCCACTAATGGAACACTGTGCCATCTAGGTTAAGTCTGCAAAGTGCTTTATTAAAACAACGAATGTAGGTACCTCCTCTAAGGTGGCTCAGTCACTGTCTTGATCCAACTCCCACGCACCCTCGACATATTTTTGTCAAACTTCCTGGAACAAAAACATCTGCTTATTACGCATGCAGCTATAGCTGATCTACCATTAAGGCTGGCCACTGCAATAGTAAAGACTCTAGAATAGAGGGCCTGCATTATTATTAGAAGTATCATCTAGTTACATAAGCCAACAGTATCGTATTTTGAAATAACCCAACGTTATTACCAAGCAGAGGGGGTGTTAGGATTCTATTGTATGCACAGAAATATCCATCGTAAGTGTAATGCATAATAAACCCACAAAACAGCCCGTCTAGCTGGCCTACAGTTCTCCATTTTTTAACACACTTGGCAAAGTCAAAGATGCAGCCTTAGCCGCTTTCTTTTTTTCACATTTTAGGTTAATTTGATCATAATTGTAAAATGCTTTGAGCTATCCAGTTCATCGCTTCAGAATGCAAATGGTGAGTATTTCTTACTCTAGTCTGTTTATAATGCAAGAAATAAATTACTTGCCTGTAAAAACATTTTAAAATCTTGGCGCTACTGTAGATTCGCAGCCTGCGCATAAACCCAATTTTGAAGGCTGAGTCACGAATAGGAAATCTTGTTTACTTTATGAGCGTCTATCACAGGACTAGCTGGAATGACAGAAATGTCAACCCACAACCCACTGTGCCACACACCTTTGACACATCTAAAGATTTTATTTTATCCCAAGCACTGAGTAAGGTAAGCGGTAGTGGTGTAATAAGATCATCTGCAACAATTAATTTGTCAATTTCCATAGGAAGACGGGTCACATGCAACTCTGTAATAACTGCAAAACTACGGTCACATTCTAACATGAAAAACTATTATACATTCATATGGTGTGCACTGACTGCATAGCAGTACTTCCCCCTTCATGAAGGTGGATACGAATGCTGGATATCAACTAACATTTTTAGCACTGTGTGTCCTACCACTGCTTGTGGCCGTGCATGGATATCCAACAGTAATGCCTGGTTAACATGTGTACTTTATACCATGTTGCATTTGGACATATATCGGACAGCAACTTGTTGCCAATAAAAACGACTGTGGCAGCTGTCATACATGAATGCGTTCTTGTTCTTACATCTAGTGTTTTGTGAATTACATAACTGACATAATTCTCAATCCAAAGTGGATTAATAAACCTGGAGTTAATGGTTTTGTCCGCCTACAAACATTGGTAAAATCAAGTTAATACACTAATGCCTTCTTGACATCAAGTGCGCGTATTTCATTTTCTCATGTCAGTTGTGAGCTAATAAAGAACGCTGTTAAATCATTTGTTTAATTTACACTGTATACAGTCACTGGCTTAGACATGAATTTAAGATACTTCATTAATATCAAAACTCCATCTCTGTATGTTTTAGAGGAATGGCTTTTGTAATGCTAAATTCTGGAGTTCTTACCCAGTACAGTTATGCAAATACAATTAATACATCATCGAGTGGTAAGTGTTCTAATATGTACTTGCATATTAGTTCAAGTTGTGTTGATTTCAATCTGGCGAAGCCTTTGGCCAACTGACTACTTTTATGAACCACACAGAATGATGCCGTGATGAATGTGTTTAGCACCAAATTCCCCTCTTGCACAACAAGCTTGTAGCCTTTAAGTTTTGTAAAAGCACTCAATATCTTTCAACTAACAAACAGGAAAGCTGTACATTTGACTATGTGCTCTCCGATTAATGTACCAGAATGGACTATTCCCCTCCCTTCACAACGGCTATCCTTTTACTTTCTTCAGGCCTATTATACCAGGCACTATAATAATCGCTGAGCATGGTTCAGCATGGGCTCCGATAAGTATGATCCTGTGTACTTCTCTTAGGGTCACTAAACCAATAGTGGCTTGAGTAGTTCTATCATTACCCAGTTGTGGTATTCTGGGCAACACAGGCATAAGTATGTCAGACACTGTGTCTAAGCCATACTGGGTCTAATCATCTTCCTTTCTTTTAATTGCTAAGTTTCCTAAGCCTTCATGAATGATATTTATTGTGTGAAATGTTGTGGTACAACTTTAAATTTCAGCACCAACGCTATTAATAACTCTCTCAAGGTTGACCTTTTGAGGGCATTTAACAAGCACCAGACTCAAACCCATATTTTTTTCGATTAAAGTAGGCCATTAGAAGTAGTTCATTTTTCCAATATTTTTTACAGAATTAAACCAAATGCAAATGAAATACAAAGTTATTGAAAAAAAGTGGTGTAGAAAGTAAAGTTAACAGAAAGAGAAGAGAAAAAGAAGACTGCTGCACAAGTCCTTTTGGCTCGAAATATATCTTGATGAAAAGATTGTTGAGTCCTGTGAGGAATGGTTATTTAAAACACACAAAGGCAACATACAACAGGGGTAGTGATGGTGAAGAGAAGAGAATAAAGCAAACAAAAAAACAAAGTGTGGAAAAGAGAACCAAAGAGAAAAGGTAGATGAAAACATTGGTTACTACTAGACTGTGAGGTGAGCGTGATGTCGGTGGGGTTCATCCTAATCTTGGGTTGATGGTGGTTTTGATTTCTGTGAGAAGCAGTGAAGCCCTTAGTTTCAGACTATTCTTTACCAAAATTGATAATGAATGATAAATTACACAGCATAATGTGGCACATTTTGTGATATTATTACTCTTGGTAATACTGTCTGGGCAAAGATTTTGACTCAGTATATGGATTTCAATTTTTTTCTTCACTCTAATCTTATAATGGTTTCCAATGTGTCCACAATGAGTTTGTGAGAAAGGTTTGCTTTTTTAGGCTTCGGTAGCGTGTAGTTTAAAATGGCACTGGGTATCTATCTAATTGCAACCTTTAAAGTTCCGGAGAATGCGCTTATGAAACTATTTAAGGACGTGTGTGCCCAAAAATACTGGTTGATAATTATATTAATTACCAATCCTTACAAACGCCATTCATCCCTCTGTTTTGTTTGTGTGTAGACTTGAGCACAAATCTGGGTTTTAAATCCACTGAGGAATTTGTTTATAATCTTAATTTAGTCTGTTCATCCACACAAAGATAAATATTAGGCAAGTCACTAAGCTTTTCAGCTGTGTGCTTAGTATTACGGTCAATTGTTTCTTTTTGGTTGTGCCCCACGTTCAACAGTCCTTTATTCCAAATACCCTCCTCTTCTATCACCACCAAGGTTTAAGTATGTTAAGCGGGTTGCACTCAGTTTATTTTATTAAAGGCATAACCAGGAATGTCAGGCTATTCAGCAACTTGAAGGGTAGATTTTATAATTTTTTAAACAAAGGGAATTATGTTGTGTACATAACCTGCATGCTTTGGTCCCCAGTTTGAATGCCACTGTATAATGTATTCTCTCCATGCAATACCAGTAGCAATTCAAGTACAAGTCAGAATAACGAACTAGAAGGCATCCTTTTCTAGTTCCTTGTTTTAGGAGGAAGGGTGCAGATGAAGTGCTAGGAGCCAGGAAACTACATCAAATGATATTTAACATCCAGTGTGAAGGCTGCTAGGGAAGATTTTAAGGGATTGACAATTATAATTACAAGTTTCTTGAGTCAAATTCGGTCACTAGAAAGTCAGACCTTCATACAAACGGTTCGCAACAATGTACAAGTATATTAAGCAAAAGGAAAAGTCTATTTGTTAGGATCACTGTGCAGACTGTTCAGGAGAGAGAATGGATATTGAGGTGAATGGCCTTATTCTGGATTAAGCGATACCAAAGGGGATGATGGACGGAGCGTTAGAGCAAATCAAACACTCACCCCCAGTCAACTGATCTGGGTTTAATCCATCATCATTCTTTAGCTCACTCCACCACCCCAGTTCAGACATGGCCATATGCAAATCAGTCTGACCCTGTGCCTCATGGGAACAGTCCAGCCCGAACTGCCAAGCCATGTCTTCCCTGGACCGGAAACAAGCATCCTGGGACCGGTCTCGGATTCAAAACCCTCATCAGCCAGGCTATCTTGAATCCAGTGGCAAAGTTAGCAAGGGACCCACGTCTGGGCATACCCTGCCAACTTAGGGCGAACAAAGCGATACCAAAGGGGATGATGGACGGAGCGTTAGAGCAAATCAAACACTCACCCCCAGTCAACTGATCTGGGTTTAATCCATCATCATTCTTTAGCTCACTCCACCACCCCAGTTCAGACATGGCCATATGCAAATCAGTCTGACCCTGTGCCTCATGGGAACAGTCCAGCCCGAACTGCCAAGCCATGTCTTCCCTGGACCGGAAACAAGCATCCTGGGACCGGTTTCGGGTTCAAAACCCTCATCAGCCAGGCTATCTTGAATCCAGTGGCAAAGTGAGCAAGGGACCCACGTCTGGGCATACCCTGCCAACTTAGGGGCGAACAAAGCGATACCAAAGGGGATGATGGACGGAGCGTTAGAGCAAATCAAACACTCACCCCCAGTCAACTGATCTGGGTTTAATCCATCATCATTCTTTAGCTCACTCCACCACCCCAGTTCAGACATGGCCATATGCAAATCAGTCTGACCCTGTGCCTCATGGGAACAGTCCAGCCCGAACTGCCAAGCCATGTCTTCCCTGGACCGGAAACAAGTATCCTGGGACCGGTTTCGGGTTCAAAACCCTCATCAGCCAGGCTATCTTGAATCCAGTGGCAAAGTGAGCAAGGGACCCACGTCTGGGCATACCCTGCCAACTTAGGGCGAACAAAGCGATACCAAAGGGGATGATGGACGGAGCGTTAGAGCAAATCAAACACTCACCCCCAGTCAACTGATCTGGGTTTAATCCATCATCATTCTTTAGCTCACTCCACCACCCCAGTTCAGACATGGCCATATGCAAATCAGTCTGACCCTGTGCCTCATGGGAACAGTCCAGCCCGAACTGCCAAGCCATGTCTTCCCTGGACCGGAAACAAGCATCCTGGGACCGGTTTCGGGTTCAAAACCCTCATCAGCCAGGCTATCTTGAATCCAGTGGCAAAGTGAGCAAGGGACCCACGTCTGGGCATACCCTGCCAACTTAGGGCGAACAAAGCGATACCAAAGGGGATGATGGACGGAGCGTTAGAGCAAATCAAACACTCACCCCCAGTCAACTGATCTGGGTTTAATCCATCATCATTCTTTAGCTCACTCCACCACCCCAGTTCAGACATGGCCATATGCAAATCAGTCTGACCCTGTGCCTCATGGGAACAGTCCAGCCCGAACTGCCAAGCCATGTCTTCCCTGGACCGGAAACAAGCATCCTGGGACCGGTTTCGGGTTCAAAACCCTCATCAGCCAGGCTATCTTGAATCCAGTGGCAAAGTGAGCAAGGGACCCACGTCTGGGCATACCCTGCCAACTTAGGGCGAACAAAGCGATACCAAAGGGGATGATGGACGGAGCGTTAGAGCAAATCAAACACTCACCCCCAGTCAACTGATCTGGGTTTAATCCATCATCATTCTTTAGCTCACTCCACCACCCCAGTTCAGACATGGCCATATGCAAATCAGTCTGACCCTGTGCCTCATGGGAACAGTCCAGCCCGAACTGCCAAGCCATGTTTTCCCTTGACCGGAAACAAGCATCCTGGGACCGGTTTCGGGTTCATAACCCTCATCAGCCAGGCTATCTTGAATCCAGTGGCAAAGTGAGCAAGGGACCCACGTCTGGGCATACCCTGCCAACTTAGGGCGAACAAAGCGATACCAAAGGGGATGATGGACGGAGCGTTAGAGCAAATCAAACACTCACCCCCAGTCAACTGATCTGGGTTTAATCCATCATCATTCTTTAGCTCACTCCACCACCCCAGTTCAGACATGGCCATATGCAAATCAGTCTGACCCTGTGCCTCATGGGAACAGTGCAGCCCGAACTGCCAAGCCATGTCTTCCCTGGACCGGAAACAAGCATCCTGGGACCGGTTTCGGGTTCAAAACCCTCATCAGCCAGGCTATCTTGAATCCAGTGGCAAAGTGAGCAAGGGACCCACGTCTGGGCATACCCTGCCAACTTAGGGCGAACAAAGCAATACCAAAGGGGATGATGGACGGAGCGTTAGAGCAAATCAAACACTCACCCCAGTCAACTGATCTGGGTTTAATCCATCATCATTCTTTAGCTCACTCCACCACCCCAGTTCAGACATGGCCATATGCAAATCAGTCTGACCCTGTGCCTCATGGGAACAGTCCAGCCCGAACTGCCAAGCCATGTCTTCCCTGGACCGGAAACAAGCATCCTGGGACCGGTTTCGGGTTCAAAACCCTCATCAGCCAGGCTATCTTGAATCCAGTGGCAAAGTGAGCAAGGGACCCACGTCTGGGCATACCCTGCCAACTTAGGGCGAACAAAGCGATACCAAAGGGGATGATGGACGGAGCGATAGAGCAAATCAAACACTCACCCCCAGTCAACTGATCTGGGTTTAATCCATCATCATTCTTTAGCTCACTCCACCACCCCAGTTCAGACATGGCCATATGCAAATCAGTCTGACCCTGTGCCTAATGGGAACAGTCCAGCCCGAACTGCCAAGCCATGTCTTCCCTGGACCGGAAACAAGCATCCTGGGACCGGTTTCGGGTTCAAAACCCTCATCAGCCAGGCTATCTTGAATCCAGTGGCAAAGTGAGCAAGGGACCCACGTCTGGGCATACCCTGCCAACTTAGGGCGAACAAAGCGATACCAAAGGGGATGATGGACGGAGCGTTAGAGCAAATCAAACACTCACCCCCAGTCAACTGATCTGGGTTTAATCCATCATCATTCTTTAGCTCACTCCACCACCCCAGTTCAGACATGGCCATATGCAAATCAGTCTGACCCTGTGCCTCATGGGAACAGTCCAGCCCGAACTGCCAAGCCATGTCTTCCCTGGACCGGAAACAAGCATCCTGGGACCGGTTTCGGGTTCAAAACCCTCATCAGCCAGGCTATCTTGAATCCAGTGGCAAAGTGAGCAAGGGACCCACGTCTGGGCATACCCTGCCAACTTAGGGCGAACAAAGCGATACCAAAGGGGATGATGGACGGAGCGTTAGAGCAAATCAAACACTCACCCCCAGTCAACTGATCTGGGTTTAATCCATCATCATTCTTTAGCTCACTCCACCACCCCAGTTCAGACATGGCCATATGCAAATCAGTCTGACCCTGTGCCTCATGGGAACAGTCCAGCCCGAACATTGTTCTGCATTCTGTCCATCAACTGTTGTTTTTGCATTTGTCACCCCGAGTGGGACGGGTATGCCCAGACGTGGGTCCCGTGCTCTCCATGCCACTGGAATCAAGCTATCCTGGCTGAAGAGGGGTGAAACCCGAAACCGGTCCTAGGATGCTTGTTTCCAGTCCAGGGAGGACCTGGCTTGGCAGTTCGGGCTGGACTGTTCCCATGAGGCACAGGGTCAAGACTGATTTGCATATGGCTGGGTTCAAACTGGAATGGCATGGTGAGCAAAAAACGATGGATTTAGGCCCAGATCTCTGTACTGGGGTGAATGTATGACATTGTTCTGCATTCTGTCCATCAACTGTTTTTGCATTTGTCACCCCGAGTGGGACGGGTATGCCCAGACGTGGGTCCCGTGCTCTCCATGCCACTGGAATCAAGCTATCCTGGCTGAAGAGGGTGAAACCCCGAAACCGGTCCTAGGATGCTTGTTTCCAGTCCAGGGAGGACCTGGCTTGGCAGTTCGGGCTGGACTGTTCCCATGAGGCACAGGGTCAAGACTGATTTGCATATGGCTGGGTTCAAACTGGAATGGCATGGTGAGCAAAAAAACGATGGATTTAGGCCCAGATCTCTGTACTGGGGTGAATGTATGACATTGTTCTGCATTCTGTCCATCAACTGTTGTTTTTGCATTTGTCACCCCGAGTGGGACGGGTATGCCCAGACGTGGGTCCCGTGCTCTCCATGCCACTGGAATCAAGCTATCCTGGCTGAAGAGGGGTGAAACCCCGAAACCGGTCCTAGGATGCTTGTTTCCAGTCCAGGGAGGACCTGGCTTGGCAGTTCGGGCTGGACTGTTCCCATGAGGCACAGGGTCAAGACTGATTTGCATATGGCTGGGTTCAAACTGGAATGGCATGGTGAGCAAAAAAACGATGGATTTAGGCCCAGATCTCTGTACTGGGGTGAATGTATGACATTGTTCTGCATTCTGTCCATCAACTGTTGTTTTTGCACTTATTCTGGATTAGGCATGTGGGTACCTATTAAGTTACTGTAGCACTAGCACAATACTTTCTCATGAATGATGAAGCATTTGTCTTGTTTCAGTGCTATGGATCCCTTGCAGTTTACAGAGTACAGAGAGACATGTCCTTCGATGCAAACAATCGGCGGTCTTCACGTGACATGACAAAAATTATAGTGTCTTGTAGTTTCCGGCCATCCGGGAAATAAGCCTAAGTGCCTGCATTGTGTTAAAGTTGCTTCCTCTGAGAAGATTCATCTGAGGCATTAATGAGAGGTTAGATCCATCACCACTTACATATTTCTTACTTTCTTTGATGACGGCATGGACTTCGGTGCCTTTGCCAGATTTTTGTGGGATTTTAGTTTCAATTGTCCTCTTCTGAGGATCTTTGATTTGGAACAGGTACGTTTAATGTGGTTGGTGAATAGCCAAGTCTTTTCTGGCATGTAGTCAGTTGGTCCAGTCTTAAAGATTCCAGACCCTCTGAGTTTTCTCGTTTTAAGATAACATATGTCGTCTGGATGATTGTAGCAGGCTACATTGAAGGAACTGATCAGCTCCTGTAAAGGAGAGAAAGAAAATGGATGCTTGGGAAACTCGAGAGTGAGTGGCAAAAGGGGCTAAAGTGAAGGAATGTAGTGAGACAATGCTGTACCTGCCTTTAAGATAGGAGACCCATTTTAGAATGCTTTCCTCGAAGCCATGGGTTTGTATCACAACTGTTAGAGTTTGGCAGTATCTTCTGATCATTTTAAAATTACCCCAAATGGAGATCAAGGGTGGATTCTTTGCCAGGGCCGAAGCAAATTTAGAGGTCCAAGTATGTTATTCCAGTCTACAATGTCAAGGAATCTGGCAGACTGAAGCTCTTTCAGTTTCCAGTTATTGCTACAAGATGATAATTACATCTCAGCAGTGTCAGAATGCATGTGTTGAGGGCCTCCACATTAGCCAAGATGGCTCTTGACTGGGCGAGGTTGTATTGGTGGTACCAGATGTTAAGGTCCCCCAAAATGCAGGGGTGATTATGGTTTACTGTGATGGCAGACAGTATAAGTTAAGGTGTCTCCGAAAGCTCTGTTCTTCTGTTTGTGTCTTTTTTGTGAGAGGGGCAATATCTATATCCGACTACCAACCAGTAGGAGGATGAATTAATAGGAGTACCAGCATACCTTCACAATCAGTCAAACTTAAACAACTCAACTCTTGAGGTCTGCTAAACCAACATGACATTTGCTTACTACCACACTAGGTGTTTACTAATCACCTTGTGATTCCAACACCAATAACATTCACTTACAGCAAGCAGACATTATTGAGAATCAGCCATGGTGGTTGAGGAGGTTGGCTACTGGTGTCCTGGGTTACATCCTACTGTGGCTCTGCAAACTGGACCAAGTACAACTTTTTCCCGTATTTGACTCTCCGGGTAGCAAGGGAGAGCAGTCATAGGTTTCTCAGGGACGTACCATGGGGCATGAGCTCAGAACTCAACAACCAATCACCAAACACAATTTTAGTTCCAAGCCCAGTGCATGTCTTTTACGAAAATATAGTACTTTTTAATTTCACTGCTGTACGGAATACTACACAGTTGAACTTGGTTTATATGGCAGTGATCGTGGTGCATATTCTCCTTTGTGGTATTACATCCACTGAGTTTCATGGTGCTAATCCCATGCAGGTTTCCCTTGATGACTATACCCCCACCCCCCTTCCCCAGTAGTTAAGGCATGCCTCAAGCTCAGGTGCAATCTCAATTTTACCCATGTCATATGTGCACATTTCTTCAAAGTCATTACCTCTGGTGGAGTAGTGGGTAATAGGATAATCCTTTCATGCTCCTCTGAAGAAGATCCAGCACCTCACTGTACTCCTGCAGGAGCGTCCCATGGTAAGGGATGACAGTCCCACACCCTGCCAGGCAAACCAGCACGGCCAGAATCTCTGCCTACACTGCCGCACCTTCCAACACGGTCACATGGCTGCACTGGCAGGCAGTTGCAGATCTAATCGGGTAAAGCGGTAACCATGGGCGATGCAGCCACCAATTGGCTAAAAAAGGCAGATGCAGCCCTGATTAGGCCAATGCAGGTACAACTGCTTGAAGCCGTCCCTACCAGGAAACAGATTGACCCAGGGAACCCTTCGCAGTATGTGCAACTCCTAGCTTAATATCAGACAGGCCGCTTCTTCAAGATCTCTTTCAGGTCTTAGGATGCACTGGGCACCTCCTCCTGGACAGTCTCTCCTCCTGAAAGCCCAGGCAGACTCCTTCCATATGAATGCATGAGGTAGCACTTATAAAGCGCCTGGTTACCCAAGGGCATCCCAGCGCTAAGAGGTACACAAATACTCAATTCAAAACCCGTCAGGGAAAGAGAAAGGTTTTTAGCTGCTTACGGAAGTTCATGTAGTTTCTCAACAGGCAGGCAGGCTTCCAGGCCTTTAGCTCCTCCAGTAGAAAGTGCAGATTTCAGGTGATGTCCCCTCACCTCAGGAAGACTAGCTGTAAAGCAGACCAGCCTATGTCACACAGCAATCCTTTGCGTACTTTGCGGAGTACTCCCTTCCTTGGATTTGAAGAAACTGGAAAAGGTGGTTTGGGTCAGACTTTTATATACCTGGATCTACTGTCTCAAACTTTAGAACCGGCTTGGTATGGTTCTCTTTCAAGAGTCCCGCTCAGGCTACTGTCCAGACATAGACTTTGTGTAAAGTGATGGTTTTCACAACAGGTATCACTCCAGACTGGAGCATGTACAACCTAGGCACAAAGAAGTGAGAGGTTTTTGTGTCTAGCTATCATCAGACTCTCTGAAGTTGTAATCAGTAAAGACAAAAAGGCAGGCCTCACCTAGAGATTTTCTCCCCTTGCACGTCAGAAACTGCAGTCTGCACCTATCATCAACCAAAAGGAAGTGCGCAGAAACAACTATCAGCAGCTTCTTGCTTACAAAGTCTTCATGGAATTTCTGAAGGTAGCCTCCCCACCATCCTCATTACTTCAGTGCCTGGATCTAAATCCTGCAGCTACAGAAATACGGACAATATACATTCTCTGTCTGGGGAACGTGTCCTCATTCTCCATCTTGGGTCATGTCAAGCATGGGCATAGAGACACACACACAATCACTGGAGCTGTACATGATATGGGCCTATAGACAACACTTTCAGGAACAAAGATAACCAGCATAGGGAAAGCCAGCAGATTCCACTTTTGGGACCAATTAACTTTGCCTATGGCTTTTAGTGTTGCTGTAGAGCACCCCAATACTGTGCAGCATGGCTAAGCAAGAAAAAAAAGTCCTATGATGTACTCACCTGCGTCATTTATAGGCATGCACACCACACATGCACACCTACAAAATGACGCAAGCTCGTTTTTCTTTTCCTTTACCGATCCATGTTGGATCAGTAAATTAAAAGAAAAAAAACATGCCAACATTATATTTTACAGTAGGTGGGGGAAGTAACACGAGGAGGGGCAGAGGAAACAAGAGATCGGGAGGTAGAACAGAAGCAACATGGAAGGCACTGGTAGGGGCAGAGAAAAGAAAATGGGTAGAAGTACGACATGAGGCGCGCGGGGGAGACCAGAAAACGTGCAAGACAGGGCAAAAGGTAGGTGGGGGAAAGAACACAGACATGAAAGCAAGAACTGTATTGCGGCTTTAAGGCAGATGTTTGATGCACCATGGGCACCAAGGATTAGACCATTCTCCCACAAATAATAAATATTTGATCTACTACTCTTAAAAATTTTTTGGGGAATATGAGCAAGTTAACAGGTGCACAGCAGTACATATTGCACCCATACTCCTTCACCCTTTCAGAGTCCTAGTTCAGATCTCAATGACTAGTTATTGTGCTTCCCACCAATGTCTGTGCTAGGACATGAAGAATTCAAGCATTTATATGGGGTGCTGAAACATATGTTAGCAGTTCTGACAGTGATTATACATTATGCACGTACTTCCTAGTGGACACTTCTGATCGAATATTACCATGTAGGAAGCGGTCTTTCTTCAACTGTTCAATTACACCGTTATACGCAACAAGACATTTCTCATTTGTTGGTATTGGCTCAGTATTTTAACATTGTATAGGCCAGAGTACATTGTGTTGTGATATAACTTTTGCATCGTATTTAATGTGCTCTTACCTTTTAGCCCCACTACCTGTTTTCTGTGGGAATTAACTGGTTTTAAGACCCAATCAGCATTACTATGTATGGACATTGCTTAGATATTCTGCTTGTAGAATACGTTCCTTTGGGAAACCTTGATACTTCGATTATATTTTTTAATTTTATACAAGGACAAAGTCCCTTGTGACATCAATGTGCCTTATACACATGTTGAAGATGATTATAGAGATGTTGAAGGTGATTGGCTATGCAAATAATTCCACAAGTAAAAAAGAAATACCTATTATTTTGATAAAGATACAATAAATATGAACTTCAAATTAAAAAGAGTTAACAGAGAATAGAAAAGAAGTAAGAGTGCCATGCTTCATAACATTTATTCCACAAGATACTTAGGGAGTGGAGTATAAGTTGCTGTCAGCTGTTGAGAGGACTCAGTGGGTGAGGATCCCAGGAGGGGAATCTTACTGAAGGGACTTTTGCAAGCTAAGCATTTCTTCAATTAAAACCAAAATCCTTCGGATGGAAGGAGGACAAGCTACTCCATGATCAAACTGAACAAGAACTTGTGACTGTATCCTAATAATGATATCGCATCTAACAGATCCATACTGAGGGAGATTTAGGTTTTCCAAAAAAGAAAAAGAAAAAAATGGCCTGTGTCCTTGATTAATTAGTTCTTGCTTATTTCGCCTACCCTTCATTTTGTGAGCTGCATTACAGCAGTAAATACACAAAATACAAGGCTGTATTGGCTTTAACATGCTGCAAATTTACAAACCTAGTAATCTTGCATCATATGCTCTTTGATCTCTCTTGGTGTGTTCCTGTCCCACACCTGAAAAGAAAGACCTCACAATTGTGTCTGTGCAGCAACATCATTGTCCAGTGGTACAATGCCACTATTCTTTCGGCTGGCAGCTTGGGTTGTCTTGCGCCATGGACTATTTGGTACCAAATACTCATTGGCAACTACTTGCATTTCTCACATGTGCCCAAAAAACATGCAGATATTTTCTTAAAAAGAAGAGGACATCATGAATTGGGACAAATGAATAGCCTACAGGCTGTACTTCTGGAAACTGACAGTTGAAAAACACATGGGTTAACACCTAGAAAGTCATGGAGGAAAAAATAAAAGGGCACTATAAAAGGGATAAGCAAAAAATATGAAAACGCTGGCTATACATCACCCATTGAAAGCAAAATACACCTCGAGTCTCGGGGAAAGGGGTTGCCTTAGTATAGATAAAGAATGTCAAATTTCTGTAAGAAAAAAATCAAGTCTTCGCCAAAATGGTTTTGCTGAAAAAGCAATGCTCTGGTTTCCTTTATCCAGGCAAGAAGTACAAGCAATGGCAAAGCAAATAGCCTATGCGATTGCTACTGGCTTTGGCAATGTGTTTAAACCAAGTTGTACTCCAATGTCTGCATGGCTAAAAGGTAGTGGCCTTGGGGGGGGGGGTAGATTGGGGTGGAGTGGGTAGATTGTAGTGGAGATGTGTGGGGTAGACTGGAGTGGGATGATTTGGGTGGACTGGAGTGGGGTGGGGTGGGGTGGATTGGAATTGAGTGGAGTAGATTGAGAGGGGTAGACTGGAGTGGGGTAGATTGATGTACAGTGGAGTCGATTTGGGTAGATTGAAGTGGAATTGATTGGGATACACTGGGGTGGAGGGTGACAGATTGGAGTGGAGTTAAGTGGTGTGGATGGGCTTAGAGCCGAAGGGAGTAGAGTGTTGTATAGTGGAGTGGTGTAGAGTGGAGTGTGGCGTGTGCATGTGTGTGGTAGCGCACTGCCATTACAGACAACACATTTTCAATTGAAATAACTATTTGCACAGACATACAGTTTTACTGCGCTCAAAGGATCGTGTGGAAATGTCATCACCTAGTGTATTGATGTATTTTATGCGTATTCAAGTATTTGTTTACATCACACTTCAGCATTACAAAAAAAAAATGTGCTTCATGTGTACTTTCGTAATTCTGATATATCCTGGCATATCAGCACAGTTCATTTGCAGGCATTTAATTTTTGTTGTGAGCTAGAAAAAGCCTCTCTCACAGCAAGATGTCACAAATCCTCTCACTTTGAAATCGGAGAAAAAACACCAAGCTCCCTCAGAAGAGACAGCCTGACATTTGAACTCTGTCTCTGAAAGCAAAGCAAATGTGACAAGATAAGAATAATATTTAAAGGCCTGTTTATAGAATGGGAGCACTCGGAAGGATACAGTAAACAGGTATTGATCCATGCGAGGGACAAACTCAAGCTGGACAGCCTAAAACAAATAAAGCCAGCAAATGGAAAGCAAGCAACTGAGTTACAAACCACAAAGCCAATGGTAAGCAATGGGCGGATTACATTCCCGGGGAAGCTTTCAGAATGCTCACAAGAAGTTGTTAGCAAAACAGACAGCTGTGCTGTCTGGTAGGCTTCAACTTAAAAAATGAGGCACTCCACTAACATTTTTGACAATTATTATAATAAAAAAAAAAACAACAAAAAAACTGACAGCACTGTGAAGTAACTGAGGGCAAAGACCGCCCCACCAGCAAACGGCTTTGCTGCAGACACTCGTGTACTAAAGAAGGCAGAGTTTTGAAATGGTAAAATTTGTTAATGATATCACGAAGATACTTTCCTGGTCCGAACATATTGGATTCCCTTAAATGTTCATTTCACGGTACCTTGTAGTTTGCAAGGTCTGACATGGAAACCATCTAGACCATGGAATAAATTTCCAATTCCCACTTTGTGGAGACAGTCTATTCCCTTCAATTGCAGGGGAGTTTTGGAATAGGACATGGTAAGTTTTAATAATTGGCTGGTCAGTGCCCTGGATATTGTTGCCCCTCTAAAATCCGCCACTTCCAACAGATCAAAACCATCTGCTCCATGGTTTTCGGATGCATTAAAAGGGGAGGAATCTTCATGTAAAAGGTGAAAACCGAGATGGGGGATCTCTTATTACAAGGAAGTTAAAGTGACTTATCAGGCCTGCCTTGAAAAGCTACCATGCTGCCATTTGGAAGACTCAAAAAGCCTTCATTGCTTCCTCCATTACAGAGGCATCTAATAAACCTTGCGAGCTGTTCAAAATAGTTAGCTCATTCCTCCCCGCTAATGCTACTAAGAATGTAATTTCTCCCTCTATTGATTTATGTGATGATCTGTGAGCTTTCTTTTGAAAGAAAATGTAATCCATCTGTGAGCAATTTCCTGTGCAGGACCTCAGCAGTCAGGGAGTACCTCTTTCTTCACATCCTGATCTTCTACTTTAGGTTTGACCACCTATTCTTAGAAGAATCAGCAGCAGAGCTTGATAAATGTAAATCTGGATCCCCTTTGGATCCATGCTCACCTGCCATTCTAAAATATGCTGCTGCGTTTGTAAATCGCATCTTAAACAAATTTCTGAATGATTCCTTGGATCTTGCTCTTGTTACCAAGAGCTGGAAGCAAGCTTTGCTGCTTCCTTTACTAAAAAAATCTTCTGCAGACCCCAAGTAATTTTAGATCGATTTCACTCTTGCCTACATTAGCCAAACACTTGGAGAAAACTTGATAGGCAGCTGTCTCGCTTCCAAGAGTCCAATCATTTGCTGCATGACTCCCACTCGGGCATTCATGCAGGACATTTGGCAACATTTTGGCGAGCCAGCCAGGAGATTGGTTAAATCGAGCCCGAATGCTGCCGAAGGACAAGGACCCCTGCCCGAATTGATTCATCTGTGCAAACAAAGACAGTAAGCAGCCGCCATAATAGATTAGAAGTTCTGCTGAATCCACGGGATTGAGGTCCATCTGGAGGCAGCCGCTAGAGGGTAAGAGACTACATCTGATCCGTAGTCCCAGTAAGTGGCGTATGGCAAACTAGAACAAGCGTAGATCATTTTTTGCTTTTTCCTTCGTTAGCACGCTAGAGAGGGCTAAGGTGACTACTACTGTTTTGGGACCACTGTCAGGGACACAGGGTACGCCTTGTCCCTGGGTGTTGGTAAGGGATCGCTTGGACCTTTGGGCATGGATCAGAGGTACACCTTGTTCCTGGGTGTTAGAAAGGGATTGCTTGAACCTTTAGGCGTGGATCAGAGGCACGCTTAGTCCCTGGGTGTAAGAAGGAGATTGCTTGTACTTTAGGCGTGAATCCTGAGGTACGCTTCATCCCTGGATGTGAGAAGGGAATAGCTTGGACCTTTGAGCGTGATACAAAAGTACGCATGGGTGGGCCCTGAGTGTGATATGGGGCTACCACCTTGATCTTATTTTTTTATCCAAATTGTTTTTCTTAGTGACTGCCGGTTTCACAACCGACAGTGTCTAAAGAAGTATAGGGTGGGTTTTTTCCTTTTTCACGTGAACCGCTGGACGATAGGCAGTTGGCACACACTACCCTTGGGTGTGATATAGGGTGTAATTCGGACGTTAGGGTAAAAGTCGGACTGTGGTAAATAAGGTATAGCTTGTCTGGCCGCAGAGGGACGATAATTGTCAGGTTACTCCTTTTTCTGTGCACAAATCGTTGCAACTTTTTGTCCTCTGAGCCGACATTGACAGACTATCAGGCTCACTTGGCTCTGTGTGCTACGCGGAGCATCCTCTCTGCTTAGGTTGTAGGTGCTAGGAGAAGGCTAAGTTTTGGACAAAAATAATTTTTTCTGTCAACCTGTCTCTCTTAGTCTTTTTTAGATTTTTCTCATTTTGCATTTGATATCACGGTGCTGTTCTCTTTTGAAATATGATGCCTGTCTAAATGTTATGTCGTGTTAAGCAAGTCTCTGCTTTATGAAATAGTAACCAATTTTTCCGGAGCAAAATTTAATATTTGCTAGTTTACTGCTATAAATCAACCTGTACAGCTCTGAACTAACACTTGCATTCTGTTACAGGTTGTTACTATTTGTCTATCATTTAATGTTAAATGCCCTTTTCAATGCATTGATTGTGAGCTCATTACCAGTAGACTGTTTTCGGTACCACCCAGTGTACACTGTTCCCCAAAATTAAAGTAGGATTTGTGATTATTTAAAGAATCTCTGGACAATTTAAATTTCTAAAATCTAAACGCTGCCCCTTTACACTCGTCCCCTGCTTTCTTCAGCACCCTCTTACTTTGCAACCTGGTCCTGAAGATGATCCTGAATAAATAGGATCGAAACGCCGTCGACCATTCAGCGCAATCCGCGGCGCATACTCAACTATGGTTCACATAAAATGTCTAGCCAAACCATGACCAACTTTTGTAAATAATCCTTGATGAACCATATATTTCTGTACATATTTTTTCACTTTGTCACATTGCGCCTTCCACTGCTCTCTCACTAGTCACTTGCGCCGTCACCCTTGTGTGTCACGAGCACAATAGTGCACCAAGTTTCTTTTTGGGTTGCCTTTGCTATTTATGTCCACAGTGCTGATATAACTGTTCTGTATAATTTGTTATTTCAAATATATGATGCCATGAGCACTTTCTAAAAAATTACCACGAGTCTCCCTTCTCCTCTTTTGCAATGTCTTGTACATGCATATATACTTGCCTTCCTCAATGATACCGGTTGAGACATTGTTGTTAGTTTTTGCGGGCTGGGAAGAGTATCACAGGTCCCACCAGCCCAAGTGCAGACAACCCCGGCTCAGTCCGGTGCCGAGCCTCCTCGTCACTCGACCCCTCACCCATCAGTTGCGGCCCATCCAGTCCAAGCCGAACAGGGAACACGTACTCCTAAGCGCCCTACTGGGCGCCACAGGGTCAGAGAGGGGTTTATGGCTCTATTGGAAGGTGATTCGACCAGTAGAGTGGAAGAAAGGAGAGCCAGGCCTGCAAAGTCTGACTCCGAAGGGGGAGCCACGGGCTACACTACACCCAGGCCGGCTTTTGGCATGGAAGAAGCATCAGGGAGTGAGGTTGAGACCAAGACATTGCCTTGACAAACAGCACATAGCACTGAGAGAAGGAGACAACCCAGGTTAGAGTTAGAGGAAAGACGAGAGTAAAGAATGCAAAGGGAGAGAACTCTCGCCTGGGAAGTCAAGCAGGGGGAGGAGCAAACACCCTCTTCCCCCTGAGGGAGCAGGAGCTAGGCCTCAGGCTTCACATAGAGATGAGCCCGGAGGTAGGCCCCTCACCGAGTCGCGTACATCACATGGCCGTCGACGTAGGAGGGGCTGACCAGGAAAAAAGCAGAGGGGCTGACCAGGAAATAAGCTGTCAGTAAAGCTTGACAGGAACACAACTGAGACATAGAAGGAGCAGCATGGTACCCTTACGTGTGCATGAGGAGAGCGATGTCTGCCGCTCCCCCGAATGCGCTGGTCAGACAGACCAACCGCTACAGAAATAGTATCCAGAGAAGAGGGTGAGGACTTCGCACAAACTTTCTGTCATCTACTAGCCAGCTGAACAATAAGGAGGGGCCACCAGTATGACCGTCCTTGGCCAGAGGAGGGATCATGCTTTGAAAAGAACACCGCGGGTATAAAACTAGCTTTAGGAGACATCAAAAGCCTGCTCAGCAGCCTTATTGGGGAGCAGACTGATACGGTGTTCTCCCGAGTCCGCATCCCCACAGTAACTCATATCAACACCGAGCATGACGGGCTGCATTTAACTCATTCAAACACCAGATCTGGACGTCCGTAAGGGAAATATTCCCTGACCGCCCAGACGTAGAAGGATTGATGGCAGCGAGCATGAAGTCTGGGGAGACCGTGACTGAATTCTTAGACAGAATAAGAGAACGATGGGGGAGATAGGTCAGCCCTGGACTGAAACAGGTCCCAAGGTCACATTCTTCTACAACATCCTTAAGAGAGGGCTACCCAAGGAGATCCAGACCAGATTAGAAATACAGGCCCACATACTACACTTTTTCCGGAAGAGACAGGAAAAGGACAGAGAAAAGCAAGAGCTGGCCCAGAGAGACACTGCCAAACTGGCCCATCATAAGCTGAAGACGACCGCCCTTGAGGGGGCCATGCTAGCCGCGAACGTTCAGATGGCACCCGTCTCACAGGGAGCTCCGCTTATGGACCCCAGAGGGTATCCCCCCAGTCCTGGTGGCCAAGGCCAGGGAGGCTGGGTCCAAACCGGCGTGTAGAAAGAATGCCACAATTGACACAGAATGGGCCACATGGCTAACTGGTGCTGCCTAAAAATGTACTACCATAACAATGGGATAGTACCGGGACAGCCCCTGCAGAAGATACACCCACAAAACCAAGCGCAGAGCGATGCACATGCATTACACAATCAGCTCCAAGGAAACAAGCCTGCAGCTGCCTTACCAGGTGGTTGGCTGGGCACAGGGAAGTCGCCACCACAGACGGGGAGCTCACCCTGCAGGGACCGGACCCACAGCCACAGCAGTGACTGTCTGGGGTGGCAGCACCCTAGCACAATCCCAAAGTACAAACACATCATAGTTCAAAACTATCCCCCGAAATGACCTATCCCCTTCATACCACTCATTTCCTTACCTGCCACCACTGCTAGCCTTCAGGACAGCCATGCTATGTTGACCAGGAGTCCGCACTAGAATTCGCCATCCAGCTACCAGGGCCCTCACTGCTGTTGGTCCCCAAGGGCGAGGCTGGCTGACCCCACACCCGGGGGCGTGGAGGATAGTCTGATGCGGATGCAGGGCAGGCCCCCCAGCCGGTGCATAAAAACAGGCATCCAGGACTGCTCACTCAAATCCAATTTTGGGTGGGCCATGTACATCTCCACTGCTTCAGGGTTTACCGCCCAATAGAGGCCCCTCTTTAGTTACAAAACAAGGCGAATGCTCCATCATCAGGAGCCAGGTTCCCCAACACACAGGGCAGCAATGGCCACGATGTCAGCAAATAGAAACTTCTGGAAAATCCAATCACATGACCTCTGTCCATAGGAAAATGTATCTAATTTATTAGCGCCACCACCATCAGGCTGAGCAGTTTTTCTGGATTCGTGAAGATCCATCTGAAAGTCTTTCGGAGCATGCGGAGGGTGTTGAAGCAGGTCGAGGATACGGCGTTGATCTGGCGGTTCATTGTGAGCGATTAGTCTAGTATGATGCCAAGGTTTTGTGCATGGTCCGTCGGGGTGGAGGGATTTCTGAGGGCAAAGGGCCACCAGGAGTCATTCCATGTGGAGGGGGTGTTGTCAAGGATGAAGACTTCTGTCTTTTCTGAGTTGAGTTTCAGGCAGCTGTTCTCCATCCGGGTGGCGACGGCTTTCATACCTTCTTGGAAGTTGTGTTTGGTGATGTTGGGTTTGTTGGTGAGAGAGAGGATCAGCTGGGTGTTGTCGGCGTAAGAGAATATGTTGTGCCCGTGGTTATGGACGATGGCTGCTGGGGGGCAATGTTGAAGTTGAAGAGGGTGGGGCTGAGGGAGGAGCCCTGGAGCACTCCACAGTTGGTCTCTGTCGGTTCCGAGAGGTGGGGGTGGGTGGGGTGGAAGAGTCTGACCTGCTGGGTTCTGCCAGTGAGGAAGGAGCATATCCAGTCGAGGGCCTTGCCGCGGATGCCCGCGTCGTGGACTCTGGTGGCTAGGGTACAGTAGGAGACGGTGTTGAATGCAGTCGAGAGGTCCAGGAGGATGAGGGCTGCTGTTTCGCCCTAGTCGAGGAGGGAGCGGATGTCGTCGGTGGCGACGAGTAGGGCGGTCTCGGTGCTGTGGTTGCTTCGGAATCCGGATTGGGAGATGTTCAGGACGTTGTTGGCTTCGATGAAGTTCGCTAGCTGGGTGTTGACCTTAAAGTTCTAGCACCTCTTAAAACAGTTTAAGACTCACCCTCCTCCTAAAAACCTCAATCTTTCCTTTTCAGTACCACCTAAAGGAAATCTTTTGCTCACTGCTAAACCATAGAGCACATCAGTAAAATGTAAAGGCAGGTATTTTCCAAACCACTGCCTAACATTTTGTTTTTTGCAAATTAACCCACTAAACCATAGCTCTTACTCTACAGGTCCGTGATTGAGCTGAAAGTGTACCAAAACTGTGGCGGCCCGCCATTCCTGCGACCAAAGCTTTTAAAGACTTTCTTTCACGAGAACAAACGCTCAACTAATAGAGGACACATTGAATTTTTGCAACAAACCCTTGAAAGACATCGTTTACGCAGCATCAAGACAAAGACATCGCTGGGCACCCAGACGACAAGACACCTCACTCGAAGACGACTCTACAGCAGACAAATACTTTCTAAGTTATGTCTTTGTACTTTTGTGCACACCCTACTTAGCCGGGGTACTCGAGCCCCTCAAGAACTAGACGTATGCCAAATCAGGTAAATTCTGCTTCTACATTTTTGCAAAGCAAGCGCAGAGACCTCTCACCTCACATACTCTTACACCAAACCAAACACTAGTCATCCTTGCGCACTACACAGCGCACTCCTACACAATAATTGGTAACACATGACCGCCGTAGGCACACAAACTACGAACAAGTCATGCTATATATGTTCATTGATATCCCAATCTGTAGGTACAGACAGGCTTTACCTATCTCAGGAGATAGATCCTGAAAGAGCAAAGTGCCTCTTTCATCTGTATCTATGTAGGATCAAGGTGAAACTCCAACCCCATAGAGTAGAACCCCGTAGGGCACTAGTAAACATCACCCGGTATGAGACCAACCCCACTGCATTGTATCTCTTCACTGAGCCTAGCGACATCCAATCCGAGGTAGACAGGATGCGCAGAAGCAGCACCATAAGGGAGGGCACTGTTTGGCCACGGGACTTCATAGAAAAGAGGTTCCTGGAGGTAGCAAGACCACCGAACCAGTGCACAAATACGTCCACTCCCGCCTCCGGTCTCAGGGTGGCCCTCAACATCTTTGGGGCCACCTTCTTTAATGACAAATGAAACCCGGACATGGAATTCCTTTGCAGGGCCGCTCATCTCAATCACACAGGGGGGAAATGAGTCCCATTGGAGGGGGTCAAATGCCAGCTTAGACACACCATGCCAGGAAATCTAGGATACCGAGATTAACAGGTACACATAGTCAGAGGGGAAGGGGCAACCCCTAATTATACGGAAACTCACACTGTACTCTTTATTTTTCACAGGCAAAGGAACCATACCGTTAGGTTATAATGAGGGCTGCAACATATTATATGTTCCGGACCTGCAATAGGCCACCTCCACCCTGATAGATATATATTGGTAGTGCGGGGGACCTTGCCTACATCCAGCTTGTCAACAAATGGCGGGGCCTCTGCGCCCTCATGACCATACACACCCCAACCCTGGTAATCCCTGGAGAGGATCGGAGTGGTCTCAACATCGGTTACAAAAGAAAACACCTCTGTTGCATCGGGATCGAAGAAAAGAACTGCTGATTATTTTGGCTGGGATCAGTACAAGGACATTCCAGAAGAACTGTTCACAGAGACTCCAATAAACGCCAGAGGATCAATATCCTTCACCGAGCCAACAAAAGCCAACACTCGCTGGTTACAAATATCCAGGTGGGAGCTGATGTGAATGATCAACAATACTGAGCTCGGCCTAAATGCTATCAAGGAAGAACTGAGGGCCATCCGCCTTATGGTGATGCAACATCTGTACGTGTTGGACTTGAGGACTGCGATGGAAGGGGAGGAGGGGTGTGTGCCAAGTTTGGTGCTTCCTGTAGTACTTTTATTCCCAGAAATGACATGGACAATGGGCCATTAGCCTGTGCCATCCAAGAACTGAATCGTCTGCAAGCAGACATGAAGGAGGGAGTCGCCCCGGAGCAGGACTGGTTGCATAATATCTTTTTGTGGATCCCCCTATGGGTGTCCAAACTATTCACGTCATTGATGCAGCTTTCATTATTCTACTTCTGTTATGTGCTTTCCTACAAGTAGGGGTTTCCTGCTGTAAAAACGCAGTCCTCAAATTAGGTGGTATACACTTAGCTAGGGAGAATGTAACAGACACTTAACACACATCTCTAGAGCCAGTCTGGTGCCTGGAGATGTTCTAAAGATGAAGAATCTGCAGTATGAGGAATCCATCAGAAATAACATCTTCACTGGAGATGTAGGCTTAAAAATATTCAAATTAATTGCTCCCGTGACGAGGACTTCATGAAAAATATTAATATTATCAGCTGGTGAAACTCTTTTCAGAGTGACATGAGTCAAGAAGAAGAGGATACACAGATAATGGGGGATGTACATTTAAAAAGCAAAAAGGGAAACGTCTCCACGCAGAAAAAGAAAAAAAGCCCTCTGACTAAAGGAGTGGAATGAAAGCAATTTTTGTGAGGAAAAAAGTCAAAGTTAAATTCCCCCTTCCACCCCTCTCAAAAAACAGAGCTTGACGCTCCAGGATCCAGACGGCAGGTGCTAGAAAAAAGAGCTTCACAACTTCCACTGTTCGGGCATGATGGGATACTAGTAGAATATGCTTTCATTAAAGAGCATTATCAGTTTTCCAGGATTTTTTTTCTTTTAAAGATGCAGTCTATTTGATTTACTTTGCACTCTTACTTTTTCCCTGCTTTACAAAAGGCTTGTAAAAGCGTTTTCTTGTCACACTTCCCATTTTATTAAGCTTTAATAACTTTTTAGTTTACAATGGACTGCTTTTAAAGAAAATAAATGTAGACTGACTAATACAGCTTGCTAGACTAGTTAATTTGTTTTTACAAATTGCCTCCTCTAAACAAATTTTTATTAGATATTTAGTAAAGTGCTCCAAGATCTCATGCACGTGCGGGACACTTCACTACTTCTGCTAATCAACGGAGTGCCACTGATGGAATAACCTATTTTTCCCTATAAGTAGTTGATTTGAGCTTGTCAAAATAAAAGCACCAAACATAACAAACCTTAATATAAAGAGCAAACTTAAGGTTTTAGCACCATGTACAAGATTTTTAATGAAACCCAACCCTCAAAAAAATACTCTGTACCTATGTATATATTTAAAGCAAAAATGAAAGCTTGTTTCAATAAAACAAGTGTTTGGGGGAATCCTGAGGCAACCTTAGTTGGAACTTGCATGTGAGATTGCCTGGCTTTAGATGGAGTGAATAGAATTCCGTGGGTTGCCAATGTGCAGAAAATCTGTAACAAACTGGATATGGTTGAAGTATTCACAAACCCACAGGAGCACAATTTAAAGTATAAAGAGTCTATTACAAATCAGTACCAGGAGAGATGTAAGGAAATAAGAATGGAAGGTGTGCTAGATTTACAATCAGTTGTGCAATACTCCTCGGTGTCAACAACCAGGTGTTTGGAGCCATACTTGTGCTGGGTAGAAAATTATATTCAGCGGCACCTATTAACACTTTTTAGGTTAAATATTGTACATCTTAAAGTTGCCTTCCAGATGCAAAAATACTGGTACTGTGATTTACCCCCATGTGGATGCAATTAATAAACAAAACAAAGCACATGCCACTATGCTACGTTTTGCTCTCTGCATCAAGGTCCACGCCAATGCTTACCGGCCCCAGTATGGCTTAGTTCAATGGTCAGAAACCACCAGTTGGGATTAGAACTATTGGAAAGTCTTTCTACCCTAGAAATTGGTCATGCTGTTTTAAATTTTCTTAAACAAGCATTAACCATTAGGAAACGCTATGAAGAGATCACTATCATCACATCCAAAATGGCCGACAGGTGAGGTGCTCCGGCCGGGAGCTCCCTGGCCAGGGATTGCCTTTTTGGCTATGATCCCCTGGAGTCTTCGCCGTCCGTGGACCTTTTTTTGGTCACCTGGGCTGCTGCTGACTGCGGTCCTTAGATTCTCCTATTTCCCGTGCCTGGACCGCCGACGACCATGGAGACCTAGCGTCGTGGCCGATGCCCGGTGGAGCTACCCATGTAGCTATAGGGGAGACTGGCTGTGGACCCCCTCGGCCGTCACCTACCCAGCCGGGCATGGGACACACCTTCCTTCGTCTCTCCGTTCTTGTTTCCTTCCGCCCCCCGCCTGCCGACGACTTCCGAGGATCTGCCGATGTCGGATGATATTCGGAGTGGCCGACGCCCGTTGGAGATGCCTGGGTGGCTATTGAGGTTGATGGACTGGTGATCTGCCCTCCGGCCGACTCCTAGCCTTTTCCGGACTCAATCCGTAGTTGCCTGACCCCCTGCTTCGCCTTCAGGAATTGGCGCTTGGGATGCGCGAGTTTCGTTTCCCCAGCAATGGATGCAGCCGAGTGAGACTCGCGTTGCTGCGATCCTGTGTCCCTGAGCTTGTTCTTCTCTTCTCGAGCCGGGTGAGGAGCACCCTCTTGATCCCAGCTGCTGCCCCCCCTGTTTTCCGGGACTACTACCTGGGCACCCGTGTTGACTTTGTGGCTTACCTAATCGACGAATCTGCTGCCCCTACCGTCCCGAATGTGTTACATGTAAATGTCCTGAGTCTTTGATCGGCTACCTTCAGCCCTCTTCCCTCCTTGCTCCGGTAACTGCCCCCCACCCCTCCCAACCCTGCTCCGTGGAGCCAGCTCCCTTGTAATTTCTGTGATTGGTTTTATACTTGCCCCGCCATTTTGGGTTAATTGCCATCAGTGACCGTGTCCCGGGTCCTCCATCTTGGCGGCTTCAATCCGATTCATCATGCCGCTGGACTACGCCCGGGGTCGCCTGACTGCCCTCTATCCTGAGATGACCCCCTTTGGGTCTCATACTCCCCTCTCATCTTGCTCAGTCACCGCGACACCGGATGTTATGATTGCCAAACTCCTAGCCGGTTTGTTTGTATCTCACACTGACTTTTGGTTCCCCTGAACCTCTTTCCCAGTTTCCGGTTCTACCTGGCCCTTTCTTCTTCCCACCCCTTTTACTTTTCCCCCTCTTCCTTCTATTCCCCATATGTCGTGTTTATATGGTATTCTTTGCTATAGTACCTCTTGTTACTGTGTAACTGTGTTTTTTTTCCTATGTGAAACCAGGCTCCTGTAATCTGATGTTCATTTTGTAACTCGCTAATTCCTCATGTAAAGCGCTCTGATACCTCCGGGTCTAGCCAGCGCTATATAAAACTCAGCAAATAAAATAAATAAAATAAGAGATAACTGCTTGAATAAATGTAGGCACAAACAGTATATATCTCTATTCAGGTTTGGCACTAGTCACTTTATGAATCTTTTATCTATTCTCCCCAGGGTTATTTTATGTATAACGGTGCCCTCTTTCCTTTTTCAAACTGGAAATGTTATTGGATATTGTGATATTTTTGTGTTTTACTGTACATTTTATGAATGGACTGGCTTTTATAGCATCATGCCGAATAAAGTTTATTTGAATTGAACTGACAACATTAAGTATTGAAGAAATGTTTCATTTTATTTATCTTGTAATTTTATATAGAGCTGTCAACGTCAATGTCCGAACGCTTTGTAAATATGAAAGCAGAATTAAAGTCAAATTTAAGAAAAATGTGTGCAGGTCAACATACAATGAAAACGACAACATAGACGAACAAGCATTTGTAATGCAATAGGTCTTGCATTTACGCGAGTTTAAGCTATTGGCATTGTAATGATAATGCCTTTTATTTATGTTTTAAAAACGAAAACAAAAATAAAAGGCATTGTTATTTGCAATGTCAATAGCTCAAACTCGCGTAAATGCGAGACCTATTGCATGGCAAATGCTTGTTAGATTAGTGAGTAGAAACGCTCCCTTTCGGCCCATGCGGCAAATTAATTAAATAAACAAGCGCGGCCGCTAAAGTAAAAGCGGACCGTGCTGCAAATAAATAAAAAAATAGTGCTTACCGACTTATGAAGGAGACCGTGTAACGCCACAAGTAAAAGATGCAGTCCTCATGGGAGGTAACAAATGGCGACAGGGCGGTAACAAGGAGGGACTAACAAGCCTCATTATCAATCGGAAGCCAGCATTTACAAAGGACAATGACACCAGCCAATCAAAAATATGGGCGGAGAGAAGGCGAGGCTTCTACAGCATACTCGACTACTGCATGCCTCGCAGAGCGAGCAGTGCATGCGCGCTGCCGCTAAGCTCGACCTAAAAAGGACCTAAAGTAAGAAAGATTTATATATAAACATACATTGAGCATCAATCACAAAAACTATCTGGAAGGTAATAGAATGGTACCACCAAATGCTAACAAGCACTGGCAAAGCCAATAGGTCTCTGCAATGCCTGAGCAATTGTCCTTGTCAATGTGAATGTCTTTTAGCCATGTTGTCTTGCAGCACATCTGCTGTTCAGCATGGCTGAAGTTACTCAAAGCTCAGAATCACAGGATGTGGAGATGCAGAATCTCTACGCTGCCCTTCCATGTTGAGTTTATTGTCCTGCCCCTCCTAACACAAAAAAGTGCTATGATGTGGCCTACACTGGCTGCATCATAAAGTTTTTTTCAGTGACTTTCAGCCATGCTTAACAGCAGATGTGCTGCTAGACAACATGGCTAAAAAACATTCACATTGACAAGGGCAATAGCTCGGGCACTGCCAAGAGCTATTGGCTTTGTTAATGTTTGTTCAGTATTGACATGGTCTTGCTGAACAAATGTGGGAGTGATAGTGAGAGACAGTTGAGGAGCTTTAAAGTGAAGCGAGGAGGTGGGATAATGGCCAGAGCTACCGACAGGGGACCAGGGGAACCAGGTTCAAATCCCGGGGTTGGCTGAACAATTTATGATTCTGGGCAAATCACTTGAAGGAAGGAACAAGCGCTCTAATACCATTGGATAGTGGGGGAAAAAAGCAGCAGCGACGAGGGAGGTGGTAGGGGACGGGTTAAGTAGGGAAGCAAGAGGGGATGGGGAGATAGGCAAGCCAACAACAGGAAAAAAAACTTTAATTGAAGCAGGATCAGCGACAAAAATGAATGTGTAATGTAACTGGTGAGCACTTAAAGTGCTCCAATACCATTGGCTTATGTTTGCGTTATGGAAAGACTGGCATCGAAGAGAAGTGCTCCAAAACCATCGGACTGTGCAAAAAAAAAAAAACAACAGTTGTTTATGTTTTAACAACCTTTTAAGCAATGCATTTGTTTATGTACAAACGTACGCATTTTAGTGGTATGTGTACAAGGGAGACTGCCTGAAAATACAAGTATTCCTACGGCCTGCTTAAAAACAAAGAGAAAAAAATATATATATATATATAAAAAAAAAAATCGCTCTGCACACCATGAGCAGAAAGTATAAGGAAGCAAAAGACACACAAAGGGTGAATGTTTGACATTCTTCAGCATTCCGTTCATCAATTGTTCTTTCTGCATTTGTCACCACGAGTGGGACGGGCATGCCCAGACGTGGGTCCCGTGCTCACCATGCCACTGGTTTCAAGCTGGCCTGGCTGATGATGGGTGATACCCTGAAACCGGTCCCAGGATTCTTGCTTCTGGTCCGGGGCGGACCAGGCCTGGCAGTACGGGCTGGACTGTTCCCATGGGGAGCAGGGTCAAGACTGATTTGCATATGGCTGGGTTTAAATTGGAATGGCACAGTAGGGAAAAAAAAAAACGATGGATTTAGGCTCAGATCTCTGTACTGGGGTGAATGTTTGACACTGTTCAGCATTCCGTTCATTAATTGTTGTTTTTTTTTTTTTGCAGTAACTATAAGGAGACATTTACTTGGTCCATGCCCTATGGGAGGGCCAAACACAAGAAGAGGGCATGAGGCCCGCATGCCATGACAAATGGCATCAAAAAAATGAGAGAGACGCTGAAGTTTACCAATGGTAGGAGATGGGCTGTACGCCCACAGATAGAACACAACATGCCTCTTCAAGACAGCACATGCGCTGTCTATCTGAGACCTAAAAAGGGGAATGGTGCATTTGTAGTATTGGCATTGTAAATCAGACAACAAACCATGGCTTCTGTCTAGAAGATGTTAGAATGACAACAGGATGAAACACTTTCATGCTGAGTGCAATACTTAATAACTTTTTCATTCTATTCTTGAAGGATTTGTAAGAGGTTGTTTGGAATGTGGTGGGACGACATTCCAGATTATATGCCCTAAACAGGTTTAAGCGTTTTTATTATTTGAATGTTTGTTGAGTGACCATTTTTTTGTTCCTAGAATTTCTGTTTGTTCTTAGAGTCTTCAATATCTCTGACTAAGGGGGAGTTTGATGAGTGGCCTTGCATGTGATTAATGCTGTTCTGAGAATGTATCTTCTGTTCATTGGGAGCCAGTTCAGGGGACTTAAAACTGTTTAAATGTGATTGGTATTTTTAGTGTATTACATACAAGAAGTTCTGCCCAAGTTGAGACAATTTTGTGGGGCATAGGGCTTGATTTAGGCATGGCCTACGAGAAGAGCGATAACATAGTCAAGTCAGAAGAGAAATACTTCTTGATACAAGGGTTTTAAGGTCTTGCAACACTCCGTACTTAAGTTGGCAAGGCTCCATAACTCCAACATGCATTTTTGGACCAAGTTATGAGCAAGGCTTCAGTTGAGGTTAGGAGTGAAGAGCATGAACTCTATTTTTTTCAGGTTTACTTGTAAAAAAGGAATTGGCAAGCCAAGCTTGAATCCTTTCAAGGCCTAATTTCAGTACATTTGCATCTTTTTAAGTTGAGCCTGCAAGAGCATGCGCTAGCGCATGCACTCTCGCTTGAGAGACTCTTGTGTCTAAATAATGGGCTTGGAACCCGCCCGCTGCTGAGCATTCGCTGGCATCATTGTGTCTGTTCTTTGCTGCCTTCTTATTGGGCAGCGCTGGTCATGCATCACTTCCTTTTCTCTCAGTGGTGCACGGACCGATTAGCTTTAATAATTAGCGTCCCTCCGCTGCTCGTGCTGTGATTGAGGCACTATTTCACCTTTTTTATTGAATCAGATTCATGATGTTCCATTTTTTCCCCCAGTCATGCTCTCCACAAGTTCACTACTCACAACCGCCCTCTCCTTCACCGCCCCACCCCAACCCGACTGACAACACCAACAGCTCACCCATACGCAAGAACTATTGGCTTTGCCAATCCTTGTTTGATGATACTGGTGAATGTCAGCATATTCAGACCATATTTCAATTATTTGTTCAGCGGTTTAAAAAACACCGACAAGTGTAGAGGCAAGAAGCAAACCTTGGGAGACTCCATGAACAGCATGGAGAGAGGACAAATGTTATTCAGTCCCAACTGTCTGAACCTGTTCTGTCCGCTGATGTCCATCCTGTTTTGTAAGTGCTTAGTAGTGTTGCATGGTTCACCATGCCTAAAGCTCCAAGGTCCAAGAGGATGGGGATACAGGTTTCTCATTTGTTCATGATTATCAGGGCCACATCAAGCACCAGAAGTGTTGGTGTATTCATGGTACAAGCTTCTATAAAGCCTGATTCCATTGAATCAAGGAGATTGTTTACTTTAGTATTTTATCACATGGATGCTCACAATGTTTTCTAGTGTTTGGCCCATGAAGGGGCACAAAGTCATTGGTATGAAATTATTTAGAGGTCTTTAGTAAGGGCTTTGTCTGACTTTTTGGGTATGACCCTCACTCAAGGGATCAGTTAAAGATCTGCAGCCAAAAGGGTACAATGTGCATCTCAATAAATGTAGTTACGGAGGAAAGTATGGGGTCTTCAACCTGAGCGAATGGGTGTAGATTTCTTGAAACTTCCCTTAAGAAGTTCTCTGACTGGGGGAAGGGAGAGGACTATTTCCCACTTTTAGGAAAAGTCATATATATATATATTTTTTTTTAACATGAGTGAAGACTTGGTCCATCTGTATGTCGCTCCTACTTTGTGGATTTTGACCTAGAAGAATATGGCCAATGTTTACATTTATCAGGTTGTGCATCCAGAACAGTGGGCTGTGGAGTTTTACCCATTTTGCTAATCATACTGAATAATGTTATCGATTTTTTGGTCCTTCAAAAGGTTATTGTGAAAGAATGTAGCTTTGGCTTTAAAGAGGTTGTTTTTGTAAAATGTTCAAGCTATTTTTAGATAATTTAGATTTGAACTATACTTTTTATGCCATTTCCTTTCCAGTGCGCTAACAAACTTCCTTAAATCATTTAGGTCTCTTGAAGACAAAAGTGAAGATTTTTTCTCAGTTTTCTCCCTTCCCAACATTAATGGGCCACTTCACTGAGTCCCTTTGCTACTGCTACATTGGGATTCATTTTTAGGGGTGTTTTAAGAGAGGAAGGACAGATTTGTTACAACATTTTCGACTAATACAGTCTCAGATATCCTTCATATTCAGTGGCGGCTCGCAGAAGGAGTGCTGCGGGCAGTGGGGCGGGGCAGGGGCTGGGTGGGGGGGTAGTGGAGTCGGACATACGACGGGCAGGAGTAAAGTAAATAAATACATAAATCTATTTACCTTGCGCTCGCTGCATCGCCAACTCGGCGATGCAGCGAGCACAAGGTAAATAGTTTTATTTATTTACTTTACTTCTGCCCGTCGTATGTCCGACTCCACTACCCCCCCGACCCAGCCCCTCCCCCGCAGCATTCCCTCTGCGAGCCACCACTGTTCATATTTCTACATTCAATTAACTGGCACTTGGTTTGACCTCCTAATACTGTTGTGGTCAATAAATCTCAAAAGAAATCTGATAACCCAATTCGCAATTACAGTATATTCCATAGTTATTTGGAGCTGTCGAGCCACACCTAGGTCAAAGATGATGCCTCAGTTGACAAATGGCTGTCCTGTCATAAAGACACCATTGATTTTGCTGCGGTGTTGAAATTGCCACCCGAATAGATGCTAAAATCTTTAGAAAGATGCATTGACTCATTCAGGTTCTTTGAGAGGATAAATTACATTAATTCATCTAGAAATATGGTGTTTTGTCCCAGGCTCTGATAAATGTTGCATATGATTTAAGATGTAGTTTTAACATTCATTTCAGTTCTATATGACAGTTTAGCTCCTGAATAGTCTTAAATTTTAGTTTCCTGTACCATTTTCTCTAGCCGTTCTAAGGATGGAGTACCCTGACGGTAACAGATCAATTTAAGGTTGGAAGTGGCTGTTAAGTCATGTTTCTATGGGCATTGGTGAACAAGTTACATACCTTGGGTAATGCTCTTTTTGGTAGAGACTCCATCTAGCCACAGATTCCTCACCTTTCGCATATTCCTCAGGCGTCAGACTGGATCAGGAAATTTCTTCATAGTACCTCTGTGGGCCGAAGGTGGCGCTGTGCAGCTTTGCATTAACTCAGTTGAATGATTACTTATAGAGCATGCATTTGCCTCTAGGCGTCTTGGCGCTGGTAAAACGGAGAGGGCATTAGGCTGCAGTAAATAGAAACCTAGTGGATCTAACTGGAATATTAACTGAACTATTGATTTGAAAACAGCCAAGTTTTAAGGGATTTCCGAAAGATGGGCAAGCTATTTTGTGTTTTCAGGTGCATAGGTAGCTCATTCATAGTTTTGCAGTGGAGAAGATAAAGCGTCTTCCTCCCTAGGTTGCTTTTTTGATTTTCGGTGCCACTAAGTTGAATGCATGGGTAGAACGAGGTGTCCTTGTGGGAGCATACCGCTGGAACCTATTTTTTTTTTTTTTAGATATTTAGGGCCGCACTTATGAAGGGCCTTGTGGGCAATACACAGGGCCTTAAAGAAGATTTGCTTTTTTACCAGTAGCCAGTGTAGTTTGGGTAATGCGTGAGATATGTTGAAACTTTGCGATCCCTAACAGAAGACGGGCCGCCACATTCTTTAGAACTTGCAGTTTGTTGGGCAATGTTTGTTCAATATTGACAAACAGAGCTTTACAATAGTCAATTTCTGATAGGACTAGGGTAACCACCACTGGTTTTTTTGGGGGTGGAATACAGCGGACATTTATTTTTAGTATTCAAGGTGTAGAAGCATGACGATGTAACATGGTTGATTTGCTCCGAAAAGGTCAGCCTGTCGTCAAAAATTACTCCAAGGTTTTGAAGGGGGATGGGAGCTTTCCCGAGTCACAAGACCACCAAGTAGGGGACCAAAACAGCGTATCATTTCTGAACAGCAGAACCTCTGTTTTACTAGCATTCAGTCTGAGGCAAGTTTTTTTCATCCAACAACCTACTTCTAATAGACAGTCATGAAATCTACTGCCCACCTCTGTGTGGTCTCTCAAAATGGATACCACAGTCCGAGTGTCGTCTGCGTACGACACCGAGGAAAACCCAAAAGAGCGGATTAATTTGGCTAGGTGTCACATAAATATTAAAAAGTGTAGGACTGAAAGAGCTCCCAAGGAACTCCACAAGGGAGTGAGAAAAGTTTGGGAGAATGGTCTCCTAGTGTAACTGACTGTTTTCTATCTGCAAGAAAGGAACTGAAAGGAGTCAGGGCAGAGTCTTGTATCCCTATACTCTAAAGACAGAATATCAACACCAAATGATTTACATTGTTGAATGCAGCCAACAAATCTAAAAGAATGAGCGTTGTCTTGCGACCATTGTCCACGATTGTTCCGACACCTTCTGTGGCAACAAGCAAGGCAGATTCTGTACTATGATTAGATCAAAACCTGAACAGGTCATTAGAGCAGTGAGGGATTTGTGGTTAGAAAGAGTATGCACCAGAAAAAGTATTACTGACGGTAAATAACTTGTTCTTCTGATAGCTACTTCTAACAGCAGATTTCTCACCTTTTCAGGGCAACAATGGAGCAAAGAATTCTGGTATAGTGATAGAATGTCCAATATGGAAGAGTATAAAGACTTTAGGAAAGAAGGCTGACCTAGTCCTTAGCAACAATGTTCTAGAATTGTGTAGGGTTGTTGAACTGACAGCACCTGCAGTTCATTCATGCAGCATGCTGATGTAATGTTGACAAAGAACACTGTTTTAAATGGAAAGAGCTTTAAGGAGCAACTCTGTATATGCTCGAAAGGAGTGCACATCAAGACCGTCAAAACTAAGTTGAGGTCCCGTTAAGGAATTACAAATGGTTTGGGAGGAAAATAGAAGTTAAACCTTTGATGAAAAGCATCACAACTGGTGATTTAAACAAGGATGGTTCGTCTGGTAAACATAAAAAAGGCTGAGAAGGCCTACAAGTAATCTTTCACTGTCCAGACGGCAAAGCCTTTCTGGGCCAACAACAAAAGGACATCGGAAAGTTTGATCTGTAAGGGACCAGTAGTCAAGGCGATACATTTATCCCAGTGTATATTGAATTTGTAGACTGGCATTAGGAAGAAAGCATGACATTTGTCATCAAATCACACACATTTAACTGCCACAAATCAATTTCCACACATGGGGTGTATGTTGGGGACATTCAGGTGCATGACCCTCCCCGTTGCTAAAACAGAAGATTCTCCTGAAGTGGTAGCTATATTGGAGGGTAAATGCGGAGAAGGTCTGGATACCACACTCTTTTTGTCCAGTCTGGGGCAATCACGTTGACTTGGCCCCAGTCCTTCCTTATCTTCTTTAACAACTGATGCAGGAGAGGTAGAGGCTGGAATGCATACAGGAGTCCCTTGTTCCATGACAGCCAAAATGCATCTCCTAGCGAGAGCCTTGTAGGAAACTCCAGAATGCAAAACTGCTGACACTGCGCATTCTCGGTTGTGGCAAATACATCTAACTAGGGCTCTTCTTACTGACTGAAGAAGCCCTGCACCACCTAAGGGCAGAAATACCACTCATGGGCCATCAGACATCACCTGCTCAGTTCATCCCCTCAGTCATTCAGGACCTCACGTGGTGGTTGGAGAGCAGAAAGATGTTTTGTTTCCCCAGCCACTTTCAGAGATGTAGAGCCTCGTGGCAAAGAGCCCAGAATCACACACTGCCTTTATCAAGGACAGGAAGGCTTTATGGTCCCAGCGGATCACCCGCAGCACCAGCTGGCAGATACAAAGCCTGCTTTTTGCTAGAAACTAATGGCCTCTGATCTCCACCTCATATTGGTGCACCACCTCCCCTCCAATGCATCAGTAATGCATTTGTCACCACAGTGAGCTCTCCATGGAGAACTGGCCCTCGGATGTTAGCCACCACTGTGGATCCTGAGCAGTATCCTGTGAGATCCATATGGTGTTGTAGAGTTAGCCTTGATGCTGAGCCCACTGGGACCGGAAATTCCACTGCAGGGCCCTCATGTGCCAGTTGGCACAAGGGATAAGGAGACTAAGAAGCTTCAGACTCATTCTCACTAAAACCCAAGACTGAATCTGAAACATTGGGATGACATCCTGAATATCCTGGACTCACTGCAGAGGCGGAAAACCTTGAACGCCTCTATTTCCACTACTGCCCCAAGAATGGGATCCTCTGCAATGGGTTCAGGTGAGACTATGGCTTGCTGATGAGAAACACAGCAATGCCAAGACTTTGTCCCTCGTCTGGAGGTGGCCAATAACTGACTGAGGCGAGCCCAACTTCAGCAGCCAGTCATCAATGTACATTAATACATGTACTCAGGATTATCAAGTGCTCCTCCAAAATGGAACCTGGTGAGGGGGAAAAACTGAAGAGTAGCATGTTTCCCTGTTGAACAACATGGTTAGACTCATTTATCTGACATAATGGCTCTCCAGCCAGGGAGGAAATGTCAAAGCTTGTCCCTCACCTGCTTGGCATGAGCCAATGAGGAGACGCTAAAGCGGTTTGGTAACCACTGCAGCAGGGAAGGCGGTATAGAGGACCACTATACCTGCTGCCTTGTGTGGAGAATGCCGGCGCCACGTCCATGGCCCCCAAAAGAACTAGACTGTCTGCTTACACTGTTTAGAAAAGCAGACATGGTCTATAGGCAAGCCCCTAGAATAACCTTTGAACTTTTGACATTTTGGGGAAATTGTTTTGCTGGCGTTAGTAAATCCAAATATTGTGTAGTGGCGTGGCTGTCTTTAAATCGTTCTACCTCAAAGTCGATCCCCCTCCCCCACCCACCCACCCACCACCACCAAAGAGTATGGACACATTGAAAAGAATATCCATTCAGGATTGCTTGCACATCAACAGAAAATCTAGTCTAACTGAGCCATGCATGCCTTCCAAGTGTGACACTGGTGCAAATTTCCCTGCCAATGAAATTAGTTGTATACAGGCCTGCATGGATTACATACTTCACAGCATCCTGCCCATCATGACCCAGAGAAGCTCTATGGTTCTCCTGGGACACCGGCAAGATCTCGTTGGCCATGTCCCACAAAACATGCATGTAACTGCCCAGTAAACAAACCACATTTATGGACCTAAGGGCCAGGCTTGCAGAAGAAGACATTTTTACCAAAAGCATCTATTCTTTTGGATTCACTATCTGAAAGACTGGTGTGTTAACCTTTTTTTTTTTTTTTAAACACAATTTTATTAGCATTTTCCAAGATATATCATGAGACAATATACTGCCATAGTTTCGGGTATATCTCACCCTTCAAGTTTCATGCATAGGTCATCAGGCATCTGTGGAACAAGGTATTGATACATACATTTACTTGGCACTGGAGTTAAAAGCTCCTGACTCCAACTTAAACCACAATAATGCATTCTGAACAGTAGATCTCGTACCATCTCATATCTTCAGTTTCTTACCCAACACCCACCCCTGGTTCCCACCCACAACTTGCCCACCCTACTAACTAATAACCATAAACTTGGCTGCTTTATTCCAATCTGTTTCACCGGGACAGGGTCTTGAGGGTCAAACAAGGTAATAGTGCTCTAGTGTGTCCCTATGTGGGGTGAGAGGGGGGGGGGGCGAGGGGAAGCAAGATCGAGGGAGGAAGGGAGCAGCCGGCACCCAGGGAAGTGGCCGAGTGGTCGGGGAGGAAAGAATGAGGGGGTAAAAAAGGGGGGGGTCTTGGGTACCACCCCCCATCTCATCTGAGATACCGCCCAAGCCCGAACTAGTCTGACGTGGGTAAGTCCACAGAGGAGTCCCGGGCCTCCACTGCGTCGTCTTCTGTTTCCGCCTTAAACTGCTCTAACACTTGAGCCCATTCTAGTGCAATTGGTCTTTTCCTTAATCCCCTATATTCCTCACGATATAACGCCTCTCCCTCTGCTACCGCCCATCTAATGACCTCTTCTCTCCATTTACCCTCCTGTGGTGCCAGGCGAGACTTCCATCGCTGTGTTATTAGTCGTTTCGCGAGCATCAGTGCCAACCCTGTAAAGCGACGTAGAAGTTTCGCCGTCTTCGGGAGTGGAAGGAGACCTAATAGACACACCTCCATGGCATCCCAACGGGTGCGTCCCGTGAGTGTAGATAACCCATGGGTAACTTCGGTCCAAAACCTCCCCAGGGCAGGGCATGACCATAGCATATGTGTAAAATCGGCCGGCTGGTGGGGACATCTGGGACATTGTGCAGCGGTTAAGGGGTACATCTTGTGAATAGCCTGTGGTGTAAGATAAGCCCTGTGTAATATTAGTAATTGTATTGTTTTCAACCGAAAATTACGGGACACCCTTCGGGGATGTTCTAGGGCAGCATCCCATTCCCTGTCCTCCAAGTCCCTCGCCAGTGCCAATTCCCACTTCTGACGGAGAGGCAATAGTGGTACATGCAGGTGCTCTCGCAGTCCACGATATAGCCAGCGCACTAAGTGGCATCCGTGGCCCATGATATGCAGTGACCGCAACAATTGAAATGTAGGGGGTTCCGTCTGTGCCACTAACCAATACTTCCGGACATATTGTACAACCGATGCGTGCGTGAGGAACAGAGTCTCCGGCACCCTCTAGTGCGGACAAATTCGTCATGTGGCAGCAGTGTACCGTCTAAAAGAGATCTCCAACTGTGGATGCGCCCGCCTGTGTCCAATCCCGTATCTGGCCAGCCGATAGCATACCGCGTCGGATAGGCAAACCACAAAGGGGGATGTTTGGAGCATAAGGATTTAGGGCTTTAGCAGATTTCTGAGCTTGCTTCCAGTAGTGGAGGGCAATGGACAACAGGAAGGGAGGGTCTTGCATCCTGACGGCTCCGGGACACAGCAGTGCTTGTAACGTCCTCGTCGTAGGTGCACCGGGGTGTAACCTATTTCAAACAAGTTATGCCCCGCCAGCCAGTACGCCAGCCACTGCAATTGCCCCACAATGCAGTACGTTTTAAAATCAGGTGCCCCCATGCCGCCCGCCGTGCTCGGCAGCTGCATCTTGGATAGTGCTAGTCTATGTCTCCCTTGTCCCCATAACAAGGACGTGAGTAATGTATTCAGTGACCTAAAAATCCCGGCCGGCAGGACCACAGGAATATTTACAAAATGATATAAGAGTCTAGGTAGCATGACCATTTTGGACACTGCTAGCCGGCCCGCCAAGGACAACGGCAGGGTATTCCAGAAGGATACTTGTGACCGGAGCGAGTTTATAGTCCGCCCCACATTTCCATCGATAGTGTCTGTGGAGGACCTATATATTCTTATCCCAAGGTATTTAAATGTTGTGGGTTCTACTCTAAACTGCACTTGACCAAATTGTAGGTGGGTCCCCACATATGTGTCAGTGAAGGAGTATGCAACTGACTTTGCGGCGTTAAGGTGCAGTCCCGAGATATTCCCAAACTGCGAGAATACAGCGGCAATGACCCGCATGTCCATGCCAAGTTCCCTAAAAATAACAGCATATCGTCTGCGTAGAGCGAAACGGAATGCATTACTGGTTGCAACGGTATGCCATATGGGGCCATCACATCGCGCAGTCGCTGTGCCATTGGCTCCAACGCTAACACAAACAACAGGGGCGACAGGGGGCAACCTTGGCGTGTCCCCCTATAAATACGATATGCAGGCGATATAATCATTCCCGATTTGGCGCGGGCCGTAGGGTTAGTATAGAGCAACTGAATCCACTTGCAATATTCAGGGGGTATACCAAACTTCACTAAAACCGCAAGCATATAGGACCAGCTTAACGTATCGAACGCTTGCCGTATATCCAAGGACAGGCATCCAGCCAACGGCAATGACTCTTTACCGCATGCATCAATGCGTGTAGTCGACGTATATTGAGAGAAGTGCTCCGCTTTGGAATAAAACCACACTGATCTGTGTGGATTAGTTTAGGCAACAGAGGAAGTAATCTAGATGCCAAGATTTTACTCAGGATTTTGTACTCCGTATTAAGTATTGATAACGGTCGATATGATGTCAATTCAGTGGGAGCCTTATCTGGTTTCAACAGGGACGTGACTATTGCTTCCTTAGTAGTAGAGGGCAGTGTGCCCTCCTCAAGAGAGGTGACATACAGTTGTAATAACTTCGGGGCCAAGGCATCCACATATGTGGCGTAAAATTCTACGGGTAAGCCGTCCGAGCCTGGGGTCTTATTACGTGCCAGCGCCTTTATTGCAATCCGGATCTCAGCTATGGTAATCGGTGCCGCCAGCATTGCAGCAGGTGCATCCGTTACCGAGGGAAGGTCTACGCTTGCAAGGAATTGCATCGTCTCTTCTGGTCTCTCCGATGGTTGCGCACTATACAGAGTAGTATAGTGGTCGTGGAAAGTCCTATTAATTTCGCTCTGGGTGGTTAGGAACACGCCGTTAGCATCATAGACCGCCAAGATGGGAGTGGGAGCCAGTGGGGGAGCAATCAGTCGCGCCAGCAGCCTGCCTGCCCTATCTGCTTCAGCATGTGTTCGCAGCGTGTATGCATGGAGGTCCACCGTCCGGAGACGCTCCAATAGTTCGGCGTACCTAATCCTTGCCTCCTGCAATTGCTCCACTCCCGTTACGTGTCTCTGAGCGGCCACCTCCAGCGCCTGCAGCCTGTCCTCTAATTCTATCAAGTCTCTGGTCACTTCTCTCCTAACTCCCACTAAACTGCCCATAGCCACCCCCCGTATTGTGATTTTGAAAGCCTCCCATTCAACCGACCTGGTGGAAGCTGTACCCTCGTTATCAGCAAAATATGTAGTAACAGCATCGGCCAATCTAGCACGGAACACCTGATCTTCCAAAGCCATAGGATGTAGCCGCCACGTTGGGATAGGCGTAGGGACCCGCCCCCATTGCAGCGACAATTCTATAGGATTATGGTCAGAGATAGTTTTTCCTAGGAACGTACTTTGGTGTATAGCAGGGGACAAATCTATGGTGCACAGGAAATGGTCTAATCTGGTATGTAGGTTATGTGGGTGGGAGTAGAAAGAATATTCCCGCATATTCGTGTGTTGGGACCTCCAGACGTCCACAAGGTTCCACCCCCGTGCCCACCTCGTCAGTGCGGCAGCCTGATTCACAGCGTTGGTGTTTGACAACGGAGGGTGGGAGCGGTCCCAGTGGACATCAAACACTGCATTAAAGTCCCCACCCAACAACCATGGGTATTGTACCCAGTCCGAGAGTGCCTGTGTTAACCTGGAGAGATAGGCCTCCTGATCCACGTTCGGAGCATAGATGGAGCCCAACACTACCTGCCTACCATCTAGGGTCCCACGAATCAGGACATACCTGCCTTGGTCGTCTATTCGGGACTCGCTATGGGCAAATGGGGTTCCCGCCCGTATCCATATTGCAGCCCCTCTAGAAAAGGCGGAGTACGCTGTAGCGTAAAACTGGCCCCGCCACCTCCTCTGTAGTTTACATGTTTCAGATTGTAGTAGGTGCGTCTCTTGGAGACATACTATTTGGGCCTTGCGACGATGTAGCTGCGCTACGATTCTGTGTCGTTTCTGGGCCGACCCCATCCCCCGAACATTCCAGGATATGACAGTGTACAATTTCTCAACCGACATTTGCAGCTGTAAGACCAACGGCTCCCTCGGGTCCACCCCCACCCCGCCACCCCAGTCCCCGGATCCCCCGATCAGAACACGCAGCAACCATGAAACCAATAAAAACAATCCCCAATACTGGGCCCAACGACAGAACCTCGTCCGACCAAACTGTGCAGAACTGGATTAACATTATACCCTTAGAACTCTTGCTTACGCTTATGGGGTAGGCTACGTGTGGAGCACACAAGTTTTCTGAACAATGATAGAGATACATACCCAAGCCGGGCCGGGCCATTATATCAACGGAAGTTCCCCCAGGCTCCCCTGTGTAAACAGTGACATTATTAACCCGTTATACAATAAAGACCACTGGGGAAAGGAGCAAACCATATCAATCAGTAAGTTGGCGAAGTGGGTGGACATGATTCCGGCAATTAGATGTCTACCGCCTCCCAAGGAAGGGGGTAGGTGGGGGTTTTCCATATTCAACCTAATGGGTCTCGACTGAGCTGAGTGGAAGCCGATGGGAACAAGGCCATGCTGCCCCCTGAGTCTGAGTCCGAGTTGGCTGCCTCAGAAGGACTAGGGCTGATCTCCGGCCTTGGGACTCTAAGTGTCTCGGCTGTCCGGAGGGCCTCCTCCCTTCCCTCCATCACCTGCTGGCGGGGTGGGGGAGAAGTTCCTCCATTCTGCGTAACCATACCCTTCTTGCGCCGGCGGGGGGGCCGTTGTGACTTTGGCTGTGTTGGGTCCAGTCTTCGTTCCGGCAGGATATCAGGGAAGTAGCGGTCCAGCCATTCCCACGCACTCTCGGGGGTATCAAAGAACACTGCCCGTTGGTTATGGTTGATCTTGAGCTTGGCCGGGAAAAGTAATGCAAATGTCAAGCCCGCCGCACGGACTCTTGCTTTGACCTCCAGGAATGAGAAGCGTTTTCGCTGGACCGCTAAAGTATAGTCCGGGAATATGGAAACCCTCGCGTTCTCCACTTGCAGCGGGGCCTGCTCCCTCGCCGCCTGTAGTACCCGGTCTCGGTCTCTATAATTCAAAATACGGGCCAGCACTGGACGTGGGTTCGCTCCAGGCAAGGGCGTCGCGTAGGGACCCGGTGAGCCCGCTCCACTGTAAAGTGCGGAGAGAGACCCATGGGCGCCACCACAGTCTGCAGCCATTCCTCGATGTAGGTTGTAGGGTTGGGGCCTTCCGCCCCCTCGGGCATACCCACTATTCTGAGGTTGTTGCGCCTCGCTCGCCCTTCCGCATCATCCGCCCGTGCATGCAAGGCCTCGATCTGGTGCCGCATCTCCTTCAGTTGCTTACCATGGTCAGCCACTTGAGGCCCCATTGTACCCAGCAGGTGTTCAGTGTTTTTAACCCTGTCGGACAACTTTCGGTGGTCGTCTTCAAGTAGGTTCAAGTCCACCGATATTGCGCCCAGCTGACTCTCCAGTGCAGCGCGGGTGTCACGAATTTCACCTAGGATCATGTCCAACTTGTCCCCTGCTGGGGCGGGTGCGTGGTCCGCCGCCATCCGCGGGGATCTGCCGGATGAGGACTCCGAAGGCGGCGAATGGGACCCCCTCCTTCCCGATCTCGAGGCGGTCCGGGTCTTGCCTCTGCCCATTGCCCATGTCGGCCCAGGTGGACCCGGTATCCAGCAGGGAGGCGTTCGCCGCGCCCAGGGGGACAGAACTACAGCCAGCTACGCAGGGGGGGGGCTAAAGTACCTCCAGAGATAGCCACGCCAGGCCCCACTTGCGTCTCACGCAATACAGTATCCCACGTCTCAGCAGGTTGTCCACGCGGTCCCCGGCCCCACGCAGCACCCGCAGGCCGTCCCGCTGCGAGCGCCAGGCCGCGTTACAGCTTGTTCCTCGGGGGGGAGGGGGAAATCCCCTGCGCCGCTACCAGCGTCGCGTTGTACCTGCAGCCTTGGTCTGATGCCTCTCACCTCTGGAGCTCGTCGTCCCCACCAAGTGTTCTAGCCCCCGCAGTCCGGGTATCAGCTGAGGAGCGTTCGCCGGGCCCAGGGGGACAGAACTACAGCCAGCTACGCAGGGGGGGGCTAAAGTACCTCCAGTACTAGCAACGCCAGGCCCCCCCAGTGTCTCACGCAATGCAGTATCTCACGTCTCAGCAGGTTGTCCACGCAGTCCCCGGCCCCACGCAGCACCCGCAGGCCGTCCCGCTGCGAGCGCCAGGCCGCGTTACAGCTTGTTCCTCGGGGGGGGGAGGGGGAAATCCCCTGCGCCGCAACCAGCGCCGCGCTGTACCTGCAGCCCTGGTCTGATGCCTCTCACCCTGGAGCTCGTCGTCCCCACCAAGTGTTCTAGCCCCCGCAGTCCGGGTATCAGCTGAGGAGCGCCGCTCCGATCAGTGAGCCCTCCTCCGATTCTGCCAGCCGTGGGGGGGGGGGTTTAGGAGGAAGCCCCCCGCACACTCCGTTGCTCGCACCGGGGAGGGGGGGGTTCACTCCACTCCGAGGGTAATGACGGCGGTGCCTCCGGTCCCGTTGTATCAGCCCCGCGCCGTCCGCCGAGGAGATATTCGCCGTCAGGCCGTGCCCGCGCCCAGCAGGTCAAGGGCCCGGACCTCGCGCTGGAGCGCGCCCGACTTTCACGCAGTCTCCCGGCAGCCCGCCTCCAGGAGAGTCCACTGCGCAGGATGTCACCCCTCCGGCACCAGGCCCGCTACGCCATCAACTCCTGCGGCGCGCCTCGTTCGGGCCCGGGACCACCTCCGCACTTCGGCTCGGTACCGGAAGGTAATTGCTCCAGTCTTCTCTGCCCGCCGACACTTTCAGGCACTACAGTGCCGTAGGGGCCTGGATATCTCCACTTACGATGTCGGCCCGGCCCGGCCCGGAGCTTGTCGCTTATGCGACCACCATCTTGGGCTGTTAGCCACGCCCCCCTGAAAGACTGGTCTGTAAGGAATATGTATTGAACTTGCAAACTTAGGCCTGCACAATGAGGCTCTTGGTGTTGGGTGCCTGGTTAGGAAATCTAGACCACCAGGCTCAGGTCTATGTTGCTAGGCCAGCTGACTGGTGGGCAAGAAGAAAGCTTGGACCATGTACCCATCAAGTCACCAGTGAGGGCATCATTAAATGGTAGCAGGGCTCCAATCGTGTTGGCCCTGGTTAAAGAATTTCTGCCAGAACAATGGTTTTTGTTTCAAGAGGGCAACTTCAGATCTAGCGCCTCAGCTTCCCTCCAACCCACCACCATAAACAAGGCACTTTCTTCTATTGGTGGCCCATGTGTTAAGTCAAGCTCTGTTTCAGGGCAGATGTCTAGCCCACAGTCATTTTGTAAATCCAAGAACAGTGGATCATCAGAATAGTGATGGGGGTGTAACGTATAGTTTCTTAACTGTCGGTGTAGTTTTGCAGCTTGAAGACTATCTGGATTCACTATGCTGTGCATTATTCCGCCATCTTGTGGTTGGGTCCGGAATCGTAGTATTTTCTCCTTTTTTTTTTTCATGGCCCAGGTGGGCGGCGACGTTCCACCATTTGGTGTCCTTCGTGACGTCGACGCGCTTCCTGCGGAAGCTCCCACCTTTGGTCGCCATCGTCATATTCTTTTCCCGCCGTTGGGTCTGGATCGTTGCCGAAGTTTGGAAGAGGAATCAAGGAAAATCGAAGAAAGACGACGAAAATCAGTTTAAGCTAGTGAATCCAGAAAGTCTTCAAGCTGCAAAACTACACCGACAGGTAAGAAACTATACGTTTTGCAGCGTGAATCTTTCTGGATTCACTATGCTGTGCATAGACTTAGTAGCGGTTTTGTCCTTATTGCGGTGGCTGGGTGGAAGATGAGCATTGGTTACTGAAAATGTGTTGCAAGACCTTCTGTCCCACTTGCGCTTCCTTGTTCATTTGAATATCCACACAGTAGTGCTTAGTGAACGTATGCACTGAAAACCATGTTGCAGCTTGGCAAATGTCTTGGATAGGTGTGTTCGCTAGAAACGCAATTGTTGCTCCCTTCTTCCTTGTTGAGTGAGCTTGAGCTGCTCCTTGTAACTGTTGTCCTGCCTGCTTGTGGCAGAGTTGGATTGTCTGCGCAATCCATCGTGCAATTGTATTCTTGGTGACTGGTCGTCCCAGAAAACTGCTGGCAAAGGAGACAAAGAACTGTTTTGTTTTCCTGCACTCCTTTGTCCTCTCTATATAGTGCATTACCTCCCTTCTGGCGTCTAGTGTGTGCAGCGCCCTTTCTGTTCGTGTGGAAGGTTTTTGGAAAAAACTTGGTATTTGGATTGTTTGGTTAATGTGGAACCGAGACACCACCTTTGGCATGAAGTGTGGGTCCGTTCTCATTACAATCCTGTCCTTGTGTATTTGTAGGTAGGGCTCTTGGAGTGTTAGCGCCTGCAACTCACTTACTCTTCGTAGTGACGTGATAGCCACTAAGAAGGCTGTCTTTAGTGTGAGCATGTGCAGTGTAGTCTTGTGAATAGGTTTGAAGGGTGCCTTCATCAGTTGAGTTAGCAATACGTTAAGGTTCCATGCTGGTGCTGGCATACTCTTTGGGGGTGCGATTCTTTTCGCCCCTTCCAGAAATCTTTTCACAACTTGGGAAGTGAAGAAACTCTTCCCTGTCTCTCCTCTTGTGTAGGCCACTACCGCAGCCAAGTGCACCCTCAGGGATGTGTAGCTTAATCCTCTTTGTAGCAGGTGTGTTAAGTATTTTAGTACTGTTGATTCCCTTGTGATCTTCCGTTGTAGATTCTCCTTGATGCACCATTGGGAGAACCTCTTCCACTTTGCTACGTAGCACTTCCTTGTGGAGGGTCTCCTTGCCTCCCTGAGTACTGCCATGGTACTTGGTGGCAGTTTGAGGTGTGCAAATATTAAGTCTTCAGGAGCCATGCTGCTAGGCTGAGGCTCTCCGGTTCTGGGTGTAGCACCCTTCCGTTCTGCATTGTTAACAGGTCCTTTCTTCTTGGGAACCTGTGTGCTGGTTCTTGTGCCATCTCCACTATCTGTGAGAACCAGGATTGTCTGGCCCCATGAGGTGCTATCAGTATTAGTGTCATGTTGCTGATTCTGCATTTGCTGAGTACTCCGTGTATCAGTGGTATCGGGGGAAAAGCGTATGCAAATGTCTTTGACCAACTTATCCATAGCGCATTCCCTTGTGACCGATGGTCTGGTTGTCTGGATGCGAAGTGTTGGCATTTTGCATTCTGGTGTGTTGCAAATAGGTCTATTTGCGGTGTACCCCATTTTTGGAATAGCTTCTGTATTTCCTGTTGATTGAGCTCCCACTCGTGGAATGCCGACGTCTGCCTGCTGAGTCGGTCTGCTTCCACATTGTCCTTCCCCGGGAGATGTATTGCCAGTAGGTCTATTTTTAGTGGAATGGCCCATCTCCATATTTCCTGTGCTAGCCCAGATAGTGCCACTGATTGTGTTCCTCCTTGTTTGTTGATGTAGAACATGGTGGTTGTGTTGTCTGTTTGGACCAACACCCTGTTTCCGTACAGCTCTTTCTGAAAGGCTTTTAAGGCTAGGAATACAGTTTTTAGCTCCAGGTAGTTGATGTGTCTGACCGCATCTTGCTGCGACCATAGACCCCTCACCTTGAGCTTGTTCATGTGTGCGCCCCACCCCAGCTGGGAGGCGTCTGTTGTGATGGTCACTGTTGGAGTTGGTTGTGTGAATGGCTTCCCCGGTGATATGTTTTCCTTGTTCCACCACGCCATTTCCTGATGCACTGCGTGTGTGACAACCACAAGATCTTCCCAACTCCCTGTTGCTTGTGACCATTGCTGCTGAATCCATTCCTGAAATGTTCTCATGTGCAGTCGGATATTTGGGACAAGGTGGATGCATGACGCCATCATTCCCATTAACTTGCTCACCGTCCTCACTGTCAGAACTTGCCCCTTGCGGTAAGGACGTGTTTCCTTCAGTATCGCCAATGTTCTCTTCCTGCTGGGGAACACTTTGGCCTGTATGGTGTTGATCTCGGCCCCTAAGAATATCTTGATCTGCTCCGGTTCGGTTGACGATTTTTCCCAATGAATTGAGAAACCCAGTTGGCTCAGTGTTTGTACGACCTGCTGAATGTGTTCTTTGCAGTGGCTGTACGAGCTTGTCTTTACGAGCCAGTCGTCGAGGTAGGGATATACGTGTATTCCTTGCCTTCGTAGGTGCGCTGCTACTGCTGCTAGGCACTTTGTAAACACCCTTGGTGCGGATTTGAGTCCGAATGCCAGTACTGTGAACTGGTAGTGAGTCTGGTTGATCACGAACCTTAGTAGGCGTTTGTGCCTGTGGTTGATGGGGATGTGTAAGTACGCATCCTTCAGATCTATAGTTGCCATGTAATCCCCTTGTTGTATTTGTGGTATTACCTCCTGTAGGGAAGTCATCTTGAATCTCTGAGTTCTTATGAATTTGTTTAAGAATCTCAGATCTAGGATAGGTCTTAGGGTTTCGTCGACCTTTGGCACGAGGAAATAAGTTGAGTAAACCCCTTTGTTCCTTTGGTTGTGCGGTACTGCCTCTATCGCCTCTTTGCTGAGCAGTTCCTTCGCCTCCAGCTGCAAGAGCGAAAGTTCTTTTGCTGAGTGAGCCTTGTTTCTTGGTTTTCTTGTTGGAGGTTGCTTTTCCAGCTCTATGCAATATCCGTTTTGTATGATGTTTAGTATCCACTTGTCTGTAGTGACCTTCCTCCACTGCTTGAGGAAGTTCTTTATCCTGCCTCCTACCGGTGTTGTGTGTTCGAGGGACTGTTTGTTGTGGAACGTCAGGTTTTTGTTTTTCTGTTTGTCCTTGCCCCCACCCCGAGGTGTTGCTAGGGTGGTTGTTGGCTTGATGGTGAAGTCACTTGGAGGTGGGCTGTTGGCCTCCTCTACGAGTTTGTCCTCGTCCGTTTCCGTGCCCTCGAAAGGACTGGCCCCGGGGCTGGTACTGCCAGTTTTGCTGCTGCTGTCCTTGGTTGTTCCTTTGATAGCCTTGCTGGAACGTTTGGTGCGATGTGGCAGGCACGTTGCCTCCTCTACCGCCCGGCCTTCTCGTGGGTGTCCCTCTTCTCATCCCTCTGAACTGCAGCGCTCCCATGGACCTTGCTGTCTCGTTGTCCTTCTTGAGCTGCGTTAACTTCTCGTCAACTGGTGTGCCAAACAGTTGTTCGCCGTTAAAGGGTGTATTCAGTATGTTACTTTGCACCTCTGGCTTGAATCCAGGAATTCTGAGCCATGCTTGTCTCCTCTCGGTCACCCCTATCATCATTAGTCTGCTGGACGTCTCTGCATCATCCAAGGCTGATTTCAAGCATGTGTTTGCCATGCTTTTGCCTTCTTCTACCAGGTGAGCTGCCCTTTGTTGGTACTGATCTGGTAGATGCTTTAGGAGCTGCCCCACTTCATCCCAGTGTTGGTGTGCGTGCCTGTTGATCAGGGCGTTGGAGTTTGCGATACGCCACTGGATTGCCGCATTTCTCTCCACCTTTCTCCCTGTAAGATCCATCCTCCTACTCTCCTTGTCTGGAGGTGGTCCAGCATTAGTGGGCACATTGGCCCTCTTCCTAGCCGTTGCTGTAATTATGGAGTCGGCTGGCACTGATCCTTGTATGTATGCAGGGTCCTGTGAAGAATGTTTATACTTCTTCTCCGTTCTTGGAGTCACAGCCTTGCATACTGCTGGTTCCCTAAAGGCCTCTCTTCCTTGATCCAGCACACTAGAGAGCATGGGTAGGAATTGGCTTCTGGTTTGTTGAGGCAGTAGAGTTTCCAGGAGGAAACATGCCTTGGGCTTCTCCTCTTCCATTTTTACTCCATAGGTTTGTGCAGCCTTTTGGACGACCATGTTGTAGACCCCAATGTCGTCTGGCGGCGAGGGCCTCGAAGGGTAAGTGTCTATCCCTTCATCCGGCGATTCTGCGTCGAGGTCTTGCCATTCCAGGTCTTGTGCCTCCGAGGACGTCGAGTCCCGGTAGGATTGCAGATCTTCGTCGCCTTCTCCCTCGAAATAATAGTCTTCGTCCCCCTGTTCCTCGACCGGTTCAGGTGTTTTGCGTCCTCATTGTCTATTTCGACCTCGAGCGCGGGTCTCGACGGAATGGAGTATTGGCTCATCTTGTGGTCGAATTCCTTCTTCCGCTGCAGGATGCTCGCCATTTCGGCCTCGAGCCTCCTTTTCTTCCTCTCCATCTCGTGTGCCTGTTCGGCGTCGAAGGCTGGAGCGGCTCTCTTCGGGGCCGTCGATGTCGTCGTGTGCCCTTCCTTTCTCGGCGCCGAGGTGTCCTTTTCGGGGGCAACCTTCGACGCCCTTGGTTTTTCGAGGGCTCTTGCCGATTGGGAGTCCTTTTCGAAGGATCCGCTCGGCTGACTGTCCTTGGTCGCTGTTGCCTTCGTCGAATGTTTCGGCGGCAATGCTCCCTTCGAGGACTTAGCTTCACTTCTACGAGTGTCGCTCGGGGCTTTAGCTTCACCCTTTCGAGTGTTGACTCCCTTACCTCCTTCGACGTTTTGCAGTGTGAATCTTTCTGGATTCACTATGCTGTGCATTATTCCGCCATCTTGTGGTTGTGTCCGAATCCAGAAAGTCTTCAAGCTGCAAAACTACACCGACAGGTAAGAAACTATACGTTTTCTTATGGACCTCGACGACTGCGCAGTCCTCCGGTCCTTAGGCGATGTTGTCCTCCTCTACACTGGAGAGGCCCAGGTCTCGGAGCGATGGGGGTGGTCCCTGCCCCTGCATGTTGTGGTTCGCCCTTCTCTGCCTCTCCCTCACTCTGAGGGTCTTGGGTGTAAACACAGAGCATGAGTTGCAGTCTTCGCTGCTGTGGTCGAGCGGCAAGCAGAGGTTGCAGACTGGATGCTGGTCCTTCTGGGCGTACTTGTGGTGGCAGTTGGTGCAGAACTTGAACGGTGTTTTGTCCATACCCGCGCTCAGGGAGCCCCCTGCGAGCGCATTCTTTGTAGAACGTCGAGATCCAGGTCGTAAACCTTCTCCCACGTAGTCCCGGTTACTTGACCTGTAATCCGGTGTAGTTTAAACTGATTTTCGTCGTCTTTCTTCGATTTTCCTTGATTCCTCTTCCAAACTTCTGGAACTCTTCGGCAACGATCCAGACCCAACGGCGGAAAAAGAATATGAAGATGGCGACCAAAGGTGGGAGCTTCCGCAGGAAGCGCGTCGACGTCACGAAGGACACCAAATGGTGGGACGTCGCCGCCCACCTGGGCCACGAAAAAAAAAAAAAAAAAGAGAATACTACAATTTTGGACCCAACCACAAGATGGCGGAATAATGCACAGCATAGTGAATCCAGAAAGATTCACGCTGCAAAACCCACCACTCTCCTCCTCATCAGTGTCCTACAGGGTCAGAGTTATGGCCAAAGGAGAATACAGCCCCTGCCGATAGTCGAGTAACAGTTGAGGGCCCAGGTTAAAGTCGGGCTGCATATCTAAGAGTCACGTTTTTCTGATTTCATAGCGTTTTTCTGATTTCATAGCTTGACACTGGTCGAGCCCAGCCTGACGGGAATTCAAGGTCAGACATGGGTGTCAGCACTGAGTCCATCGGTGTTGGCGAAGTTGGTAATGGCCCTGGTACAGCAGGAACCAGTGTGGGATCTTGGGGCCAGTGCGTTAGTCCAACCAGAGTCAGTACAGGCTCTGTAAAACATCCCAAGGGATAAGATGGCATCTGTGGAGGACGCACTGGCAGTAATCCAACTGGAAAGATCTTGTGGTTCTGTGGGGCCCCAAGGTGCACCAGAGAGAGATGGAATTGCCCCTATGATATGTAGCATGGCCTCCTTGAAGGCTGCTATCTGCTGTGGAGTCAATGATGGCCTGGGGAACTCAGGCATGCTGAGAAAAGTTTAGGAATCGGTTCTGAAACCAGAGACTTTGAAAGTGTGCAATGTTCATCTTGATGCCCTCGCGCCTTGTCCTTCAAGCTAGAGTAGTGGGATATGGTCGAGTCATGATACATGTTTGTTTGCACTTGGACTTCGAGAGGGAACTGGATTGTTTGGGGGGGGACATAGCCTCGTGACCAGGACCGAGCCCATCACTTGAAGCTGGAGAAAGACCTGTGCTTTGACCAAGGCCTCTTCTTGTGTTCGGTCATCTAGAGCTTTGCCTCTTGGTCCCCGATTGCCTTCAGGTACATGAGTCATGACCCGAGGCCTGGCACCAAATACACATCATGTGGGCCCTATATAGACATCTGCTTCCAGCAGTCTCAGCATGGTATACAGCCAATGCGTAGTTGCACAATGCCACTTACCAGCGCACAGGAGCACAGCTTTAGAAGTTCTCTGGATATAGTCTGACCCCATAGGATATTCCAAAATTGAGAAATCTGAAGTTAAAAGTATCCATCAGAAGGGCAGTCTTTGTTGCTGGAGTTAGAAATTGACAACTGAGTAGAACTATTCCCCTTAAAGTTGAATGAACTTCGTAGTTAGTGGGTTTCATGGCCTGCTGGACTCACTAGGGCAACTACTGACTGTGTTTACTGGTGGATTAATTTTCTCTAGAGATGGAGAGAACAGATTTATAATCCCTCTTAAGGATAGTCTAGTTAAAGGGACTGTATCGGATTGAGGTGGCATATCATTGCAGTTTAACTGATCAAAGCTTTGTGGTGAGTCTTGGGTGACGTTTGTTACTAGAGTGAGTGTACTCTAAGGCATAAAAGCAGCTTTAAGTCTTGGGAGCAGTGTTAGCCTGCCAGATGATGGGAATAACTTCTCAAACATTTGCTGTCTGGAGTTAAGATTCTTTGATCAAAATAGACTCCGTGTCGTACAGCAATAGGGAGAGTTAGCTTTTGGCATTGTTTTTTGAATTACAGATGAGTGTTTTGGCAAGTCTTTACTTGGATCCAAAGTGGTTTTATCCAACCACTCCTTTATTTTTCCATAAGCATTAAAAAACCAGTTTTTTATTATAGGTTATTATTTAGTGTTGCATGTTTGAATACCTTTTGGCTATTTTCGTTAAATTAGGGGGAAGAAAGAGTATGAACTTATGTCAGTGTGTTGGTGAAGGTGGGTGATCTTGTCCATTAGGAGGCTCCATTACATTAGCTTACAGTACACAGGAAAATTCTAGGAGCAGCATAACAAACTAGAGCAGCGAAGTTGCTGGTTTGTGTGCCGCACACTTGCTGTTGTATAAAGAACAGTAGCATATTAGTGTAGGTATTAATATAGCTTAGGAGTGTCATGATGGTGCATACAACATTAAAGGCTGGTATTAAAATAATCTAATAGCATCAATAAACTAGTCAAGGAACAGCACATCATATATAGTAGTGCCCTGCAAGCAGCGCAGCCTAGTGACCGTGAGGGGTAAACTAGGAGGGACATATACATACATGTGCACAGGACGTTAGTATAGCAGAAACATCAGAATGAAACGTATTTACATACTCTGGGGGGACTGCAACTTACCGGAGTACAGATAACAGTCTGGGAACATTTTGTCACTCATATGTATATAGTGTTCATCAACAAGCAGCTCGTTATAGTGGTGCGTAAATCATAATTTGAGAGCAAAAATTATAACGTTGTAGGCATAACACAGTATTTGTAGGACCAATGAAATACATCAGATGTGTAACATTCATAAAACCAATTGATCAGATATATAATTCAACAAGCAGTATAAACAGTAGATACTAACTCAAGATGCATAGTTTCCGGTTCCCCAAACTCAACTCAGCCTAAACAGATAAAATGTCCATGCACTTAGAATGTCCTCCTTTTCAAGGGTTCGCACGAAGGGGACCACAATAAATAGATCCCAGGGGCCTCGCAAGAGTAAAGAGGGAGCCCGAGCAAGTCAAAGGTGCAGAGCCTGTGTTCAGAAAAAAGCAATTCAAAGACATGTAAAAAAACTGGGTATCAACTCTACCAGGAATAGACACCAAGCTAAAAATTGGTCAGCTTCAAATCCCCCAAAAAAGGAGGTAGTCATGCTCTGTGCTGGAGAACGCTAGCTAGGTGTTGAGATGAAAGTCAGACAGCAGCGTATGAGGAAGAGGAGTGCTTCCACCGCGATCTGGTGACTTAAAATGCTTTGTTATGTATCATACATTAACACCACAGATTACATCACAATATTATGCACTTTTCTAACATCCCAACATTTTAACAAAGTGTAATGATGCAAAGTGTTTACATTCAGAAGAGCGCTTTAAGTGTCAAACTAACATCCCAGCTTATTTGGAAGGAAAAAACATACCCATGTAAAACAAGGTAGCTTTGGTACGTTTGTAGCATAGCACACAGATGAAAGATTCAGGCCAAGAGATTTGAATGGGGTGTTCAAAAACAGTTAACATGTTCACGTCTGAAAAGGAACTAGATAAAAACAGCTAGGAATGACAGACTGCATTTTGTGCCCAAAGGCGATATTCTGGCAAACTGACAGCAAGCTCTGTGCATTTTAATAGGTATTTATTTCAATTATTTCCCTATAGAAATGGGAATCACAATTACATTTATTCATTCCAGGCAGTTATTTCTACTGATCTCAACCTCATTAAGAGGCATACCTGCGGCCTTAAATTTATAAACTGTCTCCACTTAGTGCATTAAGCAACTTTGAATACGTTGGTTCATTTTCATCGGAGTTTGCAAAATGCCTGAATTTTAATGTTAAAAGCAGCATACACCAACGTGTACAGAATGTGTGTTCTACAATCACACTGCATGTATGTATATTAGGCAACTAGCTACATAAAACGGCCAAAAAATTGAACAAAGACATAAAAAAACGTACAAAAGACAAATGCAATCCGGAACCAACTGCTGGGTGATTTTGTCGTTATGCAGGATTATTGGTATACAGATGACTGAACTGATTGATCTGCTTATATTCCAGGGAAGCTAGACCAAGATTCTGCAGCCTTACTGATCTGTAACTGAGCGCGACTACCTTATAGTACTCGTGCACTCCACTACCTATGAAAGAAAATATATAGGGTGGAACTTTGCAATACCATGGAGGAATGTTAATATGCAAATACAACTCATTCAACAGCAAGGAAAGTTAACAATAAAGAAGTGATGCGAAAAGTGTTTTAAGAAAAACAATTTTTATAGCTCGAGTGAATGAAGAATAGAGGTAAATTACATCCCCCCAAACCTAGGAACAGTTTGTCTAACAAACATTTCTACATTCTTCAACTTCATGTTTAACAAAGAGTGTTTTTTCTTAACTTATGCTGAATAAAAACGCGGTGGTTCTAAAATAATTCACTGCAAGCAATACTGTTAAAAATACACAATCTATTTTGAAAGCCGTTAAAATATTAATACACTACACGAAAGTATATATTTGAAGTCTTACCTGAGCATGAAAATTTGAAATAGTCGTTGTTTCTATATCCTTCTTTCCCAAAATCTCCATTTTCACTGGCGAATTGGGAAAATTAAAGGAAAAGTAGTCTAAAAGTCAGGTAAATATTTAGCTGCTCCGTGAACAATACCCATTACATAGTAAGCTGCACAACTGTCATTTTCACTAAAAGCCAGACCCACAAACTCCTCTGCAAATCTCTCCATCTCCACAGGAGACAAGTGGGAGAGTTCATTGCTGTAGGCATGAGCCACAGATGCACCTCCATTAGGCTGATGCTCAATATGAATGAGCCGTTTAAACTCCGTGTCCAATTGTTTGATTTTGCTTTGAACCCGAGGCTCCTTTAAAGAGACAAATGGAAACTCACTATTCTCTAATATCTGGGATTCACCATCGTTTTCACTCTTGATTTCTGTATTCTTCCCTGTGACTTTTTCAAGATGATCAGCGAGATTTACTTTGGTTTCTTGATCCGCAACATTAGAAACCAAACCTGAGCAGATAGTCTGAATGGATTTGCTGTACATCTTTGGATGCTTTCGTTTTTCGCTCTCTTTGTGTTTCTTTTTCTTTTTCTTCTTGACTTTCTTGATCAGCAATTCCTCAGCATTTACAGTCGGTTTCTCGTTGTCACCTGTAAAGAATTTGAGATAAAAAAAATAAATTAAAAAAAATCTGTGGAAAACCTACAACTTAATTTCAATAACCCTTTAGACCCACTATAACGGGTCTTGGGCCAATGTGGAGGATATCGTTCCAGTCATACTCCCCGTCATATGAACCCATAAATAGGCTGGCATAAGAGGGAGCAAATTAAATCCCATTGCTGGCCCACGCTTCTGATGGCACATCTGTTTCTGGTATAGGAAGTAGGAATGATTGAGTACAAAGTCATTAAGTTCCATATTTACATGTTACATAGCTGGCTGATTTGGTTGAGAAGGAATATTTAATAGCTAGCAATCTATCAGTGTTCAATAACCGTATATAGATTTTTCTCAGCCAATGTAATTTGATGGAAACCCATTTCTTTTTTTTTTTTAAGTGTATTTTAATGAGTTAATACATTTTTCTACCATATATTTGCATTTGACAATAGGTTTGGATAATCATGTCCTCCCTGGAATACTTTTTTGATCTTCTAAATTATGACAAGTGGGATTTTCTGGTTTACATTTCAGGGGTAGGATAGCAGGACCAGTAGTACAGACTTGAAAAAAAATAATCACTGAAAAAACCAAAGGTTAGAGAGACATTATAGTTAGGTTCACGTTTTACCCACATAAAACCATAGAAATTCAGCAGTTATACTTCTGTTAAGAAACTATAACTTCTGGCCTAAAAGTTACTTAATGGCACGACTTATAGATTCTTCAGATAAGTATAACCATTAATGCTGAATTTCTATGGTTATGTGTAGGTAAAACGTGAACTAAACTAGAACGTCCCTGTAACCTTTGTTTTCTTCAGTGAATTTGTATTTTTTTTTAAATGTAAAGTGGGATATCATTACCGTAAGTAAATAAATCACCGCCACGCACGCTCTTTGGCAGTGCGCAGTGGGGGTTGACCACAGGGCCTTGCCTGCAGCTAACCCCCCCCCCCACATGCACCCAACACCAAGCTGTGAACGACCTTTGGCCGTGGGCGGCGGCGGTTTGGTGGGTGAGTGGGTGTATAATTTTTTATTTTTTTTAATTCTGCTTCGGATCAGCAGATCCATCGCTAGGTTACACTGGGGATCACGCCGAGTCCCGCAGGTATCCGTACAGATGTACGCGTATGCCCCTAAAATATTTTTGAGGCATTTTCTTGCCCATGAGGGGTTTCTCAGGAACCCCTCCATGTGCCTATCGATGACTCCTTATGTGTTTTTACACTTTATTTTTCCCTCCTCCAGCGTCAAAGAAAATGGCAGCCGCAACTTTCCTGTCAGGTTGCGGCCAGCCAATCAGGACCTTGCTTTTGACTCCTGATCCGCGGGTCCCCTGCAAGTAGATCCGCGAAGGCTTTGAGTCCCTAGATATACAATTTTGTTTTCTTTAATAACTCCGAAACTACTGAACAGATTTACACCAAATTACAACAAGCATAGGTATATGCATTAGGTTTCACCTATGTGATTAATAGTAAGCTGTGCACCTGCTGCACCATTCAAATAATGACCCTATTGCCTGTAAGTTAACTGCACATGTGACTGCCTGTTTAGTAGTAAAATAATGCAATATTTGGTGTTTAGAGGGGTTCCTAGAGCTTTGGGCCCCAGTGTCACTGCACCTGCTGCACTATTGAAATCATGACCCTAGTGCCTGGCAGGTTACTACACGGTGACTGCTTATTTAGTAGTTAAATATATAGCAACATTTGAGGTTTAGAGGAGTTCTGACAACTTTTGACCCCGGTGCTACTGCACCTGCAGCACCACTGAAATCATGGCCCTAGTGCCGGCTAAATAACTGCACTTGTGACTGCCTGTTTAGTAGTAAAGTTTAGCAATATTCTGCATTTAGTGGGTCCCTAGAGCTTTTGGCCCCGGTGCCACTGCACCTGCTGCCCCATTCATATCAAGCCCCTTTTAACTGCAAGATAACTGCAATTGTGTCTGCCTGTATAGTAGTAAAATATAGCAATATTAGGTGTTTCGACAAGGTCACGACAAATTTTGGGCCCGGTGCCACAGCACCTGCTGCACCATTCAAATAATTTTTTTTAAATATGTTTTTATTAAAAATGTTTATTATTTCAGCAACCATTCGAACATATAGTATATCATAAATTTAGTGTTGGCTATGCAATGGACAAAATAATATTTGTACAGCATTGAAAAGATTAACAGGTACTGTCTGTGCTCTCCATTGTAACATATTGAAAGGCAGTGCACGTTTATGAAGTACATTTGTGTATTACCTATAGCCATGCATGCACAATGTTGTCTTAGTAGATAGAATTTGCCAGTGCTATGATTAGGTGCGTGTTGTCTCGTGGCTTAGGAAGGCGGGTGATAACGTTACAGGGACAACTTAAATCATAACAGGTGTTATATTACAGGTTCAGAGCCCCCCCCCCCCTCCCCCCCCCGATTCCCTCACCTAATGCACCTCGTGTGCTGGTACGTGTAAAGACCATTTTGACATTTGTTCGCTGATTGGAGTTGATTGGGATGCAAACATGTTTGTCACCTACTGCCTCTGCTCCGCCTATTGCATTAGGCTTTTCCTGCGTGTATTCCTAATCTGCAGCGCTAGTCGTGGGTGAACCCTCCCTGGTAGCGCTATGAGCTTGTAGTAACTCGGCCAACATCGCATCCCAGCTTGTGGCAATTGGGGTCTTATGTTAACCCATGATGTCCTCTCAGTGGAGCGCAATACTCTCGGCCTTGGCCCACGCAAGCATGGAGTGTTGCCATGCTAATATATGTGGGGGGTGGGAGGGGGGGAGAATATCCTGGGCCGTCCATTTCCTAGTGATTAATCTCTTAACTACCACCATTCCCAGATCTAGGAATCTAGAAGTTAGTTTATTGTTCTGGTGCGCCTACGATATAGATGTAGAATGTAAGTATGCCATTCAAATGGGACTGTGCGATCCGTGCATGTAGCCAGTCTGTCCGAAATTTCCTTCCAGTATGGGTATAGACGGGGGCATCTCCAGAGCAGGTGTAATAAGTCTGCGTCAGTGAGGGTGCAGCGTGGGCAGGTGGCATCTATGCGGTTGAAGTACTGGTTGATTTTAGCGGGTGTGAGATATGCCCTGTATGTGATGTAATACTGGATTTGGCGGAATCGCGCGTTTCTGGGGATACGCACCGGGCTTTCTAGCACTGAGGTCCACTCGGTGTCTGTGAGTTGGCGACCCATGTCTTGCTCCCAGCGGTGTCGGACCAGTGTTAGATTAGCTGCTGTGTGCTGCCTCAATGAGGCTGCGAACCACCGTGTGAGGTGTCCGCCTTGTCCCATAACGTGCATGTATTGTATGGTAAGGTGGATTTGAGGCTCATTTGTTAGGTCACCCCATCTAGACGCGAGGGCGGTTATTAGTGAACGATGTAGTAGAAATTGGCCTGGGGGTAACTCATCGTCTTCTATTATTGTCGTGTATAGGATTAGTGTGCCGTCTCAGTATAAATCTCCCATGCATTGAATACCCGCCTCATGCCAGTTTCGTAGTTCAGCTTCTGTAACTGTTGTTTGACCCCCTGGGTGTTCCTTCCAAAGATAACGCTGGCACGTATGGCGTAATATGTAGGGTTAGGTTTAGACTTCTGCGGAAGCATCTGTACACCACTTTGAGTTGCAATGGTTCCAGTTGTCTTGTGTTCGCACTGGGGTGAAATAGCCTCATCAGTTGCGGTAGCGTGTAGGGTGGACACGTAGTTGCGGTATCGTCGGTATGGCGGTCGGCTAACCATCTAGCCACCCACTGCAATTGAGCGGCTAGGTAGTACTGTCCACAATTTGGGGCCGCTAGGCCTCCCTGGTCTGTGGGCAGATATAGTTTTTTAACTGCTACTCTGTGCCGGGCATTGCCCCATATGAAATCTCTGATTAGTTTCTCCAGTGAGCGGAAAAAAGGGAGGGGTGGGGGGGATATATATCGGCAGATTCACGAAATAGTATAGAAATCGTGGGAGGGTCATCATTTTAGTGAGAGCTACTCTGCCTGTTACTGCTAGTGGGAGCGTGCTCCAGAACGACATATGGGAGCGGATGGCAGTCAGTGCTCTGCCCAGGTTGCCATCAAACAAGTCTGTTGACTGCCTATACTCTTATGCCTAGGTATCGGAATGTGTCTGCCCTCCACTGTACGCGTACCCCATTGAGGATGTATCCTGGGTCATGGTTCACTTCATTAAAAGGATAAAGGCAGGACTTAGCAGCATTAACTCTCAGTCCTGAAAGGGCGGCTAAGTCTTGTAGGATATGCGCTAGTTGCTGAGGGATTCTCCTAATGGCTCCGATATAGACCAGTAGGTCGTCCGCATATAGCGACACCGTGTGTATGCCATCTCCTAGTAAGATGCCTTCCCCTAGCTCAGTACAGATTGTCTCTGCTAGTGGATCTATGGCTAGCGAGAAGAGTAGGGGGATAAGAGGCATCCTTGCCTGGTCCCTCTTCGCACTAGAATTGTTTCAGATATGTACGGGCCCACTCTCACTCGGACTGTCGGCTCCGTATATAGCAGCCGGGCCTTCAGAGAACACGGCACCTAGGTTGTATCTCTCTAGCGCTGTGAATAAGAATACCCATTCCAGGGAGTCCAATGCTCTTTCTAGGTCTAATATCAGGCAACCTGCATGTGGCCATTGGGGTACTAAGTCAACCGACCACGACTCTGAAGCAGCGCCGTCAATTTAACGAGGTACTTTGAGAGGGTACAGATCCGTTTTGGTCTCTGTGGACCAGTGATGGGACCACCTGTGCAAGCCTGTCCGCTAGGCCCTTTGCCAATATCTTCTAATCTACATTAATCTACAGGAGCCCATTTCTGTGGGATCTTTATCGGGTTTCAGCAATGACACCAGGTGTGCCTCTCGCATAGAAGTGGGGCGCTTCCATTCGCTCAGAGCTGTGGCGTAGAGTGCATGTAGGCGTGAGTATGCTTTGTGATATTCCGCCGGGAATCCGTCTGGCCCAGGCGTTTTCCCTGTTGCTAGTGCTGCTCTGCACCATTCAATTCATGACCCTGTTGTCAGCAAGGTAACTGCACTTGTGATTGCCTGTTTAGTAGTAAAATATAGCAATATTAGGTGTTTAGCTACTGCATCTGCTGCACTATTCAAATCATGACCCCAATGCCTGCTAGATAAATGCACTTTTGACTGTCTTGTTTAGTAGTAAAATTGTATAAGTGATCATGACCCCTTTTTATTAAATTAAATTCTCTCATTAAGACCCCTCAGGTAAGCCGGCCTAATAACTTGGAGCTGAACTGGAATAAAGGCCTTAGAATAAAATGGGATAAGATTAATCCAGTTGCATTTAATCATCTTATTGTGGATGAAGCAAGGGCTTCTATTATGGCCTTTCAGAAGAGATGGGACCGGCCCAATTCAGCTTGAATTTTCCAAAGTCTGTAATACGATTTCTATTCATCTTATGCCTCTTAACCCTGCCTGGGAGAGGGCTCTTCACCCCTGGTTTAATTCGGCATGTTCAGCTGTACACAAAACTTTGCTGGCTACACTAAAAAAAAATTCCCAGGGTAGCATCTGAGGTCAAGCAAGCCAGAGGCCTATGTAAACAGGTTGTGGATGACAAAGGACGAGACCAGAGTAAAGCTTGGGACAACCTCCAGGATGCTGGTAACTTGAAAGATAGTAGCAAATTTTGGGAAGTGATCAATAGACCGTTTTTTAAAGGGCATGACGATCCTGGCATTGATGTTATCTCATGGAGGCATGTGTCAAGCATTATAAAATAATTTTTGCCCCAGAGGATGCGTCCCCTTTACGAGGGCATAACTGTAATTCACCTTTACTCCCATGTGATTTCCAATCTCCTTTTGAACAACAAGAGGTTATTAACACTATAAACAGGAGTATAGCAGGCAAGGCTCCAGGCCCAGATGGGGTTTCCAGTGAACTTTTATTATTCATTTTTTAAATCAAACCCCTCCTTATGGGCATCCTTACTTACAAATGTGTTTAGATCTCTAGTGCATGGGCCGATTCCGGAGTCCTGGAAGTCCGCTATCATATTCCCTATTTTGAAACAAGCATTTGCTATGCAATTGGTCTCGCATTTGTGAAAGTTAGAGCTATTGGCATTGTAAATTATATTGTTTTTAGGTCTCGCCTACGCAGCGCGCATGCGCTGCATAGGAAGACCTTTAGCAATCGATTCAGTTTGTGTCCCAAAAACGTGCACGCGTTGCATTGCTTTCAATGGCAACGCGTGCACGTTTGGCAATTCACTTGCGGGAGCGAGCTTTAAAACCATCTGGTTTTAATTAACATATAGTTCCTGCTCGCTCCCGCAAGGGAACGGGCCCAGGCCCCCTCCTCTCTCCCCTCCCCCTGCTGCCTCCTACTCTTTCAGCGCGAGGCGCGCGCGCTTGTTCCTAATGGTGCCGTCAAAACTAGCGATAAATCCAACGTTTAAGGGTCAAAGCGTCGCAACGGCCCGATCATTGTAAAGAATGACAGTGAAATGCTACAAGCACCCTCAAGATGTACTTCCTTTTACCAAACCAGGTGTGGACTCACATCACAGAACAGAGAAAGAAACTCATTTAGTACTTAAGACTGATCGTTCTGGTTTTGTTAAAAGATGAGCACGTACACACAGACTCACACACATACAAACACAACACACACATGCATTAAAACTTACAGACGAGACAGATCATGCCGAGAAATAACAATTTCCAAAGGAACAAAACATTTTAATTTGTCAAAGGGGGCATTCATGAAGCTCCTGTCATTCGAGCGATCCTCTGGGTAAACAGCCGGTGAGAAAGCCGCGCGCTGCGCCTTCGTGCGGACAGCCATGCGTGGGGCCATTCTCCTTACACCTCTGCTGGGGGGTGGGGGGAGCGCCATTCATGCTTGTTACTGGAGCATAAGACGGCATTCCCAGTAACCACTCACTGATGTGCCGAGTATGTTACTGTCCCTTTCTCACTGGGATTCTTAAGATAATTAGCGTTAAATTCTTTACCTACCAGTCAAGCGTGTCAGACCCTTTGCTGAAAGACACACCACAATTTGTAATGGTAACAAACACACAATCCGCGGCTTCATACCCACGTTTCTGGTCAGGTCGTGAAGGTGACAGATTCAATTACACCATAAAAAGCCAGGTGAGAAGAATATGCCCGCATAAACCCACAAAGAGCATTGACAGTGTTATTAATTCCTTCCATTTTGTTAAGCAGAACTCGGAGGACGCGTTTTCTTATATCCTCGAACTGTTGTCTCTCACTTAGCTCTGATGACTAATCCAACAGCAATGCCTGTGTTATGTGACGCAGACGAATATTCGCTCACACAGGGAGCAGGTACGTGAGCAAGCACTGAAAAGCGAGGCGCGAGATTGTAACGACTGCACTGACGACCTGTGTAAAACTCGAATATAAATAGTGAAAGCAGGTGTTGCATTTCAAACTGAACAAGCATTGGCATAGCAATTGGTCTCGCCTTGGGACATTATAAGTGTTTAGCCATGCAACAGTTGATGTTGCACCAAGGATATTGTGCTGCATAATTAAATACTTATAAGGTCCCAAAGGCGAGACCTATTGGCTATGCCAATGCTTGTTTACTTTTGTTTTTGTTAGGAGTGGATGCATGTTTATAGTGGAATTGTGTGGGGTGGAATTGTGTGGTGTGCAGTGTATTTGTATATTGGATATGTGGTATGCTGAATAGATACGGGCGAGAGTTGTAGAAAATAGATAGAAAGTAAGATTGAGAGTGATAGGAAGGTTTGTGTATGAAGTGGTGAATGAACTCTAGATAAAGAAGTGGAAAGTGTGTGGGAGAATGAAGGGGAGAGAAGGTTAAAGACTCAAAGAGGCTAAGCAACATGGGATATGCTGGATCAGTGCATTTGTGTGCAATGGAATTATGTGTGTGGAAAAGTATGTCTGTTGTCTTGCCATTAGCTCAGCCATTTTGCGCTTCATCCTCCATTGCGACCTCTCTACAGGGGTCACGAATGCTCTGTGGCTTCACATCTTGATTCACCTCACCTCTGCACTGCCACCAACGCCCTGTTCCTGATCTGACCTGACCTACCGCCACCTGCCTGAACTCATGCTAAACCAGCCGAGCAGGACTGTCCGTGCCTTTGTTTGCCACAATCTGACTGAACTCTTGCTAACCCCAGTTGAACAGGACTGTTCACCTGCGCTTACTGTCCTCACCCTGCCCTTCGCCCTACAGGGTTTGACAGCTACCATCTTCGGACTTATCAGATTGTCCTCTGCTTGTTGTGTAATTATGAGTTTCACCTACCCCTGCAGGGGCCCAACAGTGACCATCTGCTAACTTATCAGATTGACCTCTGCCTGTATAATTATGGTGTTCATTGTTTTACTGTACACGTCTCCCTTTGTATAATTATGGTGTTCATTGTTTTACTGTACACGCCTCCCTTTGTATAATTATGGTGTTCGTTTTCTGTATACATCCCCCCTTTTCATAACCATGGTGTTCTTTCTTTACTATACACGCCTGGGGTGGGGATGAAGGGTATATAAGACGTGGAACCAAAGTGCTTGGCAGATTGCCTCCTCAGACAAGCTGCGGGTGTCTGTTGCTGATGCTCTCTCTACATCTCATGAGATTGTAATAAATATCCTCTCTCTCGGCGCTCCAGTGTTGGTCTCAGTTTGTATCCCGGACCCGTGGACTAAGGGTGGACCCTGCACCTTTGGGTGGTCTTCCAAGGAGACCCCAAATCCACAATTGGCGCCCAACGTGGGGCACCATCAGTGACGCGGCTGCCCGGTCGAGGGGTCCCTACGAGGAAGTTTGAACGGACGGTGGTGGAGTATACCTACGCGAAAGAGACCCTCGTCTTCGTAGCCACCACCCGACCTTCGCTGCATCTGAAAAGACCCCGCAAGTGGCACCGGTCCTGACTGGAGCCCCCGATAGACTTGGACGAGCTTTGCAGTAAAGAGACCGCCTGGAGAACGAGACAAAGGATTCTGGTAGGATCGCCGGTGGACGTATACCTTTTGTTTGTTTGGTTTTGGTTATCTGTTTTTTTATTTTTTATTCACTCTTGCAAAAAGTGAAGGTAAACGGGTAATGTGGACTTTTTGTCCGGCTTAGAAACTTGTGGAGACGCTTGGTAAGATAACATAGAAAAGCATGCCCGTCTGTAGTAAATTTGCACGATGGTTTTGTTGTTGCACATCTCGATCAAGGGTGCTGGAGGATAGTCAGCCGGCTCCTCCGGAAGGTACCCCTAGTAAGGACATGTACATAAAGTACGGTATTTCTCCCATAATGTATAACTCATTGTGGCATAAATACACGTCTAAGGATATAGAGACTCAATGGCCTATGTACGGCTGTTTCGAACCCCAGAAGCTTGAGGCCGTAGAGGCACAACTTCATAGGAGGAGGTCCCGACAAGCAATGTTTGATGCCTTGGGTCAGTGGAAAAGGAAGGGACTGAGAGGGTGAGAAGGGCTCAGGCTAGATTACAGAAAGAGGCTCGGAAAAGTGATAAACAGGCATTACAGGAATTGCGACGTGAAAAGGTTGCTTCAAACATCGCGTGTGCAGATAGGGAATACAGGTTAAATATGTCCGGTCAATACTCTGTATGTTACGCTCCCTTGTCACGAACGGACTCCCAGGAGGAGGAGTTTCTCCTCCAACCATTGCCACCACCATACCATGTCCTCCCCATCCTATCCCACAGCCGGCCGGTGAGAATGCACCACCCCCTAACGCCCAACCTCCACCTCCCGACCACACTGCCCCTCCTGCTCCATCTGATCCCTATTTAGCCCCCTCTGTTCGATCACACACACCCCGCATTACACCTACAGAGAAACAGGCTCTGAATGATCTCGTTCGCACCTGCCTGAAGGATCTTTCCACATCAAACCAGATCCGTGCGATCTATGAAGCCTATGCACCACCCTGCAAGGGCTACTTCCTACAGCAATTTGCTCATGAAATACTCTCTATGAGAAACGCCACGGAGTAACACCACAGGCCATATTACAGAATTGTATCGTAAGTTGACAGAGGGACGAGGAAGTGCTGAGGAAAGCCACAGCTTGTTAGCATTTACACTACAAATGATGGAAAGTTTGAGGAGAGACCAGGAGGAAGAGGAAAAAGAACCAGTAGTGGAGGGAGCGATGGGAGGTCATATGGCACCGATAAGGAAGCTGCTCCAGTTTTTGTCCCTGCTCGAGGACAGGGTACTGCTGAGGGATTAGATAGTCCAGATGCGAAGAGCAGGACGTTATATAATTGGGTGTACACTCCGTGGCTTCGAGCTGACATCTTAGCTTTTAAAAAGGACTTACTCCGACCCCCGGAAGAATCCTATTGGATTCTACGAAGGGTTGGACACGGTTATTACCACCTACACCATGACCTTAACAGACATAGATCAGTTTTTTGGCTAATACTGCCGCCAGACATCTGGAGACCAATAAGGAAAATAGACGATCAGACCGTATTCGGTCACAAGTGGGAAGATTTAGTAACAATGGATAAGGATAGAAAACCAGGGGAAAGGCCAGCGGAAGCTATTTTAGCACTACCAGGTCGCATAGTAACAAAGCTGAAGGCCACCATTCCGGCCAGAAAGGTTGACTGGACAATCATTACTGCGTGTAAGCAAAAGTCTGAGGAAACAACGTCTGACTACTTCTCTCGACTCAGCCAGGTGTTTGTTGACTATAGTGGACAGGACACGACGACTGAGACAGGCCGACACTTACTAGTTCAGACTTTTGTTAAGGGATTGTTGCTACCGATCTCCACTAGGTTACAGAGTAGCGTAAAGCACGTGGCCTGCGGCAACACCAGCGCAGATCCTGACAATGGCCCAATATTACGAACATCTGCAAAATAAAATAGAGGAGGAAAAAGACAGAAAAAGAAAAGACCTAAAAGAAAAGGTGATGCTTTCCCAGATAAGCACGGGAGGGGAGGAAACGGTAGGGGCCAACAGAACAATTATATGCCTGCGGCTGCTAGAACACACCAGCCCCCACGTCAACTGTCCCAGGACCAGTGTGCATATTGTAAAGAAACAGGCCACTGGCGTGCAGATTGTCCACTTTTGCATCGAAATACCATAGGGAGAGGGCGAGGAGCACCTAGAGGAAGAGGGAGAGGTCCTGCGCCACCCTTTGGCGGACAGCGTCCAAACGTCTTTGATAATTCCAGGCAGGCTGTTTCCCAAGATTTTACCACTGATCAGTACCCCCGACAACGAGTATGCATGAGATAGCCAGGGACAGGGGAAGGAACCAGTAGAACTTCTTGTCGATCAAACAGGTCCCTATGTCACAGCTAAGGTGGTTGGTACGCAGGGCAAATTTTTGGTTGACACCGGGGCCTCTAGAAGTGCCCTATCAAAAGAACTGATTCCTAGGGCACCCCTGTCCGGCTTATCGATCACCTCCATAGGATTTGACGGCACGCCCTCTACTAACCCCCTTTCTACTAAGGTACCCCTGGACATACAAGGGAACACAGCGATGGCCTCTTTTCTGCTCTCCCCAAATTGCCCAGATAACCTGATGGGCATTGATCTGTTAAAACACTACAGAGCCACCATTCGCTGTTCTCCCCAAAATGTCCGAGTCATATTGTTTGACAATGATTGCCCCATCGGTTATGAATCACGTTTTATTGTCTCACTGATTCCGAACAGCAAGATTTGTCCCAATTACCAGCTACCCTGTGGGCTGTCACGGACACCGATGTGGGGAGATTGTCATGGACCCTGTCCAAATAACAGTAAAACAAAATGCACCTCTTCCCCGCCTACCTCAGTATAAGATTTCTGCAGAAGGAGAAAAGGCCCTCATGACTATAGTACAGGATATGATTACATCAGGGGTAGTTGAGGAAGTCCAGTCCAACATTTGCAATAGTCCTATCCTTCCAGTCCTGAAACACACGTCCACTTCTGAGAAAATATACCGTTTCGTCATTGACCTTCGCGCAATCAACAAAATAGTGGTCCCGCAATATCCTGTGGTCTCTGACGTAACAACTATATTAACAATGATCCCTTCAACTGCTACCACCTTTACCGTGATAGACCTCAAGAATGCCTTTTTCTCCATACCAATACATCCTGATTCACGCTACCTTTCTGGTTTCACCATAAGAAACAGATCATACAGATTCTGCCGGGCTCCACAAGGGTACACCGAGAGTCCGAGCATATACAGCCAAGCCCTTAAACAACAGCTCGACCAGATACAGTTACCACCCGGCACTGTCTTCATTCAGTATGTCGATGACATTCTTTTGGCTGCGGACACTCGGTCCCTGGCCCGCACCGCATCACTTACTACTTTACACTTTCTGGCGTCACAGGGCCATAAGGTGTCCAAGAATAAGTTACAGTATTGTAGACAGCAGGTGACCTACCTCGGACATCTGCTGTCTAAGGAGGGACGTACACTCTCACCTGACCGCATCCAGACAATACTACGCCTTTCTTCTCCTACTACCCAAAGAGATGTTCATGCACTAATTGGCCTCACTTCTTTTTGTCGTCAATGGATTCCAAATTTTTCCCTCATAGTTAAGCCACTCCTTGCTTTACTTACAAAAGACACACCCACACCCCTCCCTTGGACACATGAACACAACCAAGCCTTTGAAGACTTACGCCACACTCTTTGTTCTGCACCAGTACTGGGCACACCTGACTACTCTAAACCCTTCTGCCTCTACACCCATGAACGCTCAGGATGCGCTCACTCGGTCTTGACCCAAATTCACGGCACCAAACAACGCCCGTGCGCCTACTTTTCGGCCACTCTAGACCCTGTGGCCCGAGGTCTTCCCTCTTGTCTTAAAGCGGTCGCGGCTGCGGCCGTCTCTATTCGACAAAGTGAGGGAATTGTTTTAGGATCTAAACTGACGGTGTTAGTTCCCCACGCAGTCGACATACTACTAAACCAGACAAAGACACAACACCTCACTAGTGCACGACTGACAGGATACGAACTTACGTTGTTAGCACCCCACATCACATTAAAGCGCTGTACGACCTTGAACCCCGCCACACTCCTGCCCACACCAGATTCAGACACCACAGACACTCCACATGACTGCCTCTTCCAAACAGAAGAACAGACTAAGGGGCGGGTAGATTGAAAGACATCCCTCTGACGGAACAGGATGGGCAATTATGGGTGGACGGGTCCTGTATTAAACTATCAGATGGTACCACATCTGCTGCCTATGCCGTCACTACTACCAACACCATTGTTGAAACTGCACGCATACCTCAGAAATCGGCCCAGGCAGCAGAGCTTATAGCTCTCACCCGCGCTTGTATCCTTAGCCAGAGTCTAGCTGTCACCATTTACACCGACAGCCAATATGCCTTTGGAGTAGCACACAGTTTTGGTATCCTCTGGAAAGCGAGAGGATTCTTGACGTCACTTGGTACGCCCATCCGGCATGGTGACTTAGTAACTGCATTACTACAAGCCTTGACACTGCCCCGAACACTAGCTATTGTAAAATGCAATGCCCACAAGAAAATCACAGACGAAATAGGACTGGGAAATGCCTTAGCTGATGAGACAGCCCGAGCCACTGCACAAGAAAGAACACATACCGCCATGTACATAATAAAATCCCAAGCAGAGAAGTGGCGTGACGTTAGACAACAGATCAGGGACATCCAGTCTACTGCCACTCCTGGAGAACTTCAACAATGGGAAAAGGAGGGCATGCTTGACGAGGAGAATTGTTGGCGGTCCAAGGACACAAAATTATGGAAATTGCCAAATGCCTATCTCCTCCCATTGTTGAACATGACTCATTTACCGGCCCATACCGATGCTGCCACCATAACTAAAATCTTACAGGAGGTGTGGGATAACAACCAACTCCGGTCTACCGCCACAAGGCTGGTACAGCAATGTTTAGTATGTCTCCGTTACAATGTAGAAAAAGGGACCCGGGTACCACGAGCTGGGTTTGCCAGTAATTATGTGATATTAAGTGAAGTGGTCTTATGTGTAATGGTATTGTGTGTCATGGAGTGGCATGTATTGAGTGGAATTATGTGGCTTGGTGTTGAAATATGTGGCATTATGTGGAATTTTGTGGGGTGTATTGGATGTATGTAGTAGTGTGTAGTGGAAATGTGTTGTGGAGTGGAATTCTGTGCTGTGGAATGGAATTATGTGGAGTTGAATTTTGTTGCATGGAATTGTGTGGTATTGAGTGAAATTATGTTGAGGGGAATTATGTTGCATGGTGTGGAGTGTATTTACGTGGCGTGTTGCTATGTGGCACTGTTTTTGAAACGTGTACCAGTGCTGACCATGCTGCACCTGTCCTTTGTGTGAGGAAAGCTTGCACTTCTGCTGTGCTGTAGCGATTTTATGTGTGAGAGGCTGCACTGCTGTGGAGCTGTATTGGTTTATATGTGGGAAGTTTGCACTACTGCTGAGCTGTAGTGGTTTATGTGCAGAAAGCTTGCTCTACTGCTGAGCTGTAGTGGTTTGTGTGTGGGAAGCTTGCACCACTGCTGGGAATAGTTTGGATGAAGGTGCATTGGCAAAACATGATGGCGCGAGGAATTCCCGGACCTAGAACAACAGTGCACAGTGGTATTCAGGTCATTAGGCGCAACATGGAGTGAACCAACAAGCAGTTTAAAATGTCCTGGTGCGGGGTAGTAACACCAAGCGCAGCTTTGGTTAGGAAGTGCATTTGGCTCCGGTGAATAATGCGGTAAGTACATAGAGCCAGTGCTCTTACGAGAGCAGCTCACACGTCAACATGTCATGGACACTGCGTCTATGCAGCAGAGTAACAGAAAGGAGAGCAGGAAAGATGGCAGAGCTTCAATGTAACCATTAGCCAAAGTAGGCTTCTCATGGCGAAACTACAGACATGCTGGAGAGGGGCCAGAAACGTGCACCAGCATTGCCACTAACGACAGGACGCAAACTGCCAAGAAAAGGCAGGAATGAGTGAGCACAGTTGGAATCTGCATCCAGTGGCACCAAATTCACGCAGAGCAAAGAAAATCCCAGGAGAAGCAGTGTACCTATAACAACCAGGCTAGAGAGACTGTTAGGAGGGGTCACCCAGAACCAATACCTTCAGCATATGCACAATAATTCTGGTGTGTGTTATCAATGCATATAGGTCGCTACAAATCATCCCCTATTGGCCACGAGCGGTCCAATTAAACACAAGCAGAAGAACAGCAGTTATCCTAATTGTAAAAAGACATTCCTCACATAGCTGCTGGGTGCTCAACCCTAGCGAAGGAAGGGGACTCTGGTTACTTTCCCACTAGGCAGGAGCATTCGACTGGCAGGGTCTCCAAGCCCCCTTCCCCACCTGCGGAGTCTGGGAATTTAGTACTGCAGAGCTGGACACGCGCGCTTAGAGTTCCAAGGGCTTCTGGAGCTCTGAAGAGGCACCTTGGGAGAGGGCATAGGGAGGCACTGGAGCACTGATTGAGCAGCTTGCTCAAGTCAGACTGACAGAATTGGATAGGCTTCAGTGCACTCACTCAAGTACACATTGACTATGGCCGAGTATCCTAAGGCGTTTGTAACTTTGTGTGTGGTGCAGCAGCGTGACACCCCACATTAATATAGTAAAAAAATCCATTAAAAAACACACACAAAGGAGCGCTTCACACGAGTACCGGCGCACTCTTCACATCATCTCCTGGTGAGAGGTTTGCCGGCTTTCAGGCAAGTTTACAGGTTAAAATAAATGAGAGTATGTGGCTACTGGTAAGCCAAAACTTAAAGGATACCAGTAGTGACACGCAGGGTAATACAGCTGGTGTCAATTTCTTGATAGGAGAGCACTGCCCATTATCGCTTGGCAGACAGGGGAGTCCGAGCCATGCCTGTGACTCTGGAGTCGGTAACCATCTCCACTGCCTCCATATCTTCAGGTGCTGGTCCTTTGCGGTTATGGTGCAAGTCGGGTGGCCCTATGTAATGCGCCATTTACACCCGAAGTTGCACCTTTGTAAAATGGCTACGTCCATGTGCCAAGAAGGAAAGGACGACGGACGGGTGCTCGGCTTGCAGGCAGTCTTATGAACAGCCCACGAGAGCAGATAACCAACCTAAACCAAATAAACACAGAAACCGAAACCAAATTACATGTACAACGTGATGTGCGTACCCTTATTGGTAATTCGTGTGCGGTTGCTCCTGGTAACAGTGTAAGCGGATTCTGAAACGTCGTTAATAACTGCTAAACTATTAAGCAGACAACGACGTGAGCACTGGGGGGATGACCGATATGGAAAGAGGCAAAGCGGCGGTAACTCCAGCACTTGTGTGGAGAGCTCACAAAGACGAGCGATGGGGTTGGAAGAGACAGATGGGTATTGCAACGGGCGGGAGGGATGAGAGCAGCAACCACTAGAGCAACAAGCAACAGAGTGCGCAGGAAGGATGGCAGAAGCGAGGAGAGAATAGAAAAACAAAGTAGTGCACTGAAGCAAAACATATTGCCAACAGTGAAAGGAGACATGTAGCAGGGGCAGTCTGCAGGGCGGAACAAAACAGCAAAAAGGCAGGACAAAAGTATACTATTCACCAATGAAAATGAAGGAATTTATAAAGGTAGACAAAAGAACCAATAGTAAGTGCTGGGTGTATTCAAAGCCCATAGAACTGAATACCACATGTCTGGAAGACAGCGCATGCACAGCCTAGGCAAGACATAACAAGCATTGGCATAGCCAATAGGTCTCGCCTTTGGGACCTTATTAGTGGTTAGCCAGAGGTTTTGGCTTTGCCTTTGTTTTTAAGCTTTGTTGTGGAGCAGTGTGGCTGCTGTGTAGCATGTTAAAAAATTATAATAAAGACTGGCCACATTATTTTGTAGGCATGTGCATGCACTTAAGTATGCTTAATAGTTACCACATTGAAATGTTGTTACTTGGCGGGGGCACATCCTGAAAGCCACTGCAACCTTAAAAGGAATCCTACTTATTGAAGTGTATCCGGCTTTTTATCGATCCAATACATGTCTTTCTCCTTGGTGTGCTCTTGAACGTACCATAGGGGTTTATAATTAGAGTTTAACGATGCTTGAAACATTCGACTACAAGAATTTTCAGGAAGGGGAAACAACACAAGACAAAAAGAGCTTTAGAAACGCACGGTTGAGAAAACAGATCTGAAAATGAGAGCTTTCGAATGTTTCTAGGTGGCAACATGAGGTAACAACTTCCCAGGAGACGAAAGGGCAAAGGGGCATTCATTAGTGCCACACCCTGTGAAGGTAGTTTTTTTTAATGACTGTTCAGACTGTTTCGTGTGAATTTACTACAAAAAGCAGGGAACCTTAAAACTGACTGTTCGACTGGCAGTTTTCACTTAAAACAACAATGCACTCCTTATTCGGTTCACCTTGATTGAATGTAAACTGAAGATCGTTTAACTCTGTATATACGTGCCTTCTTTTGGATAGCCCGGGATAGGCTCTGGTTCCGAGAATTTGCTAAATGTATATTGTACTTTATAATGTGAATGCGGAATGTGTAAGTTGAACTGTACGAAACCCAATTACGCCTACATAATCCCATGCATAAGTGATGAACGTTTGACGTAATCTTCATGCTGGTAGCTGGTTTTGAATTTAGAAACAGTAACTGTATGCAACCCCAGATCATATTTATAGCATCCAACAAGCTCACACACCGATTCGTTGTCAATAAGAGAGAGACTGGTAGGTTAATGTTCGTTCTCCACTAATGTGGACGCGTACTTAGGTTCATGCACCTGCTGCACAATCGTTTATTTTCTTCGAAACGTCATCTGCCCTTGGGCTCTAAAATACCTCGACCCAACCCAGGGCAACCCGCAGTTACCCTCACCCCTACCCGCAATTGTATAGCATTTTTGTTGTTGTTGCAGTTTTATATAGCGCGAACGCTATGTGAAGGTATCAGAGCGCATTACATGAGCACCAGTTACAGTACACAAGGACAGATTCATTTTAGGCACGATAAGATTTGGTGACGATGCTTGAGCCTCCCGCCAGACTCGAACCTGGTTCCTCAGCTTCATGGTCGTCCGCTCTAGCCGTTAAGCCACATCCTCATTGTCTAGATCAGCGGGCACACAGAACATGCTGCCCCGCCAGAAACGGTCAGTCTCAGCATTCAGCTGTCCAACCACCCCGCCCAACACTGCAACAATAAACGCATTATTGTTCCTGCGGTTATGCCTCATTTCTGCCTGCTTCCGTGGTGGAGAGTAGTAAGCCTCTCTCTCGGGGGGGGATTTCAGCAGAGGCGAGGGAGAGTTGGAGAGCCTGAGGTGCTGTCTTTTGTACATTTGTAATGGGGAGTTTACATCTAGTAGTGGAGAGGGAAGAGTCCCTCTCGTGGAGGACAGAGGAGGGTGCACTTTCCGTAGAGGAGAAAGACGCACGCTGCTGGTGGGTGACAGAAAAGTGCCCTTCTTGTAATGGAATGAAATACTTTGCTTACTGAGGAGAGGGGAGTGTGCAGCTTATGGAGGGAGGGGGGAGAGTTGCTTCTGCGTGGAGAATGAGTGCAGCCAGGGTAAGTTAACAAAAAATAAAGTTCCACACAAAAGTGAATGAACACAGTAATTTGGCTTTGGGAACTGATAAGAGCCCCCTTTTAAAATGTATTAAATACAAGAGATTTCAAAAGCACAGCGCAAGCACTGTGCATGCAAAACCTAAAAAGGGCTCTTTCTAGACCAAGATCTAGCTTTCTGCCAAATTTGGTGCAATTCCGTTCAGTGTTTTGGGCTGAAGTTGTGTCTAAAAATTGCAAAATCCCCATAGACATTGCATGGGGGAAAGCATTTTGGCTCCCACCTTTTCTTGGTCCCCACTTGATGAATCACCCCGACACTTTCCAGACAGCAGCTGAACTAACTTGCGCACTCATTTTGGAAATGTTCTGAAGATTCGTGAAACTGCACCAAAGTTCTTATCAAAAGAAAAAATGCGTTGTCTATGGGGAAAGCTGGTCCTAATTATAACTACCTACTGGCTATCAACAGTAATATCTTACTGCAAAATAAAATGCAGCGGTATAACACTCATATTGCACAGGTAACTGTGAAATATTTCACGATTACCCGAGGAATATGGATTTCTGATGACAACCCCCAAAACACTAAGGGGTCGATTCCGATCCCGGTCGGAGGCGCACCTAATACCATTCGGCCGGGAAAAAAGCCAGGCGAATGCCTGTTTCCCGACCGATTCGCACATACGTATGAACGAGCAAGTACGATGCGCAGAACTGCCCAAATCCCGACCCAGTCGTACTCACCCAATACAGGTCCTGTTCTCCGACCAATGCGGATCCGGAAACGCAGAATCGAGTCGCACGAAAGCCAAAATGCAGCCCCGTCCGGCCGGACAAGTACGATGCGCTTTCCGTACGCGCCGAACCCGTCGCTACGCACGGCACGTCAAAGCATCCGGGAGAGGCGCACATAAGCTCCGATTCGCGCCACAAGACGATCCACGGCTACGAGACGAACACGCCAGCGACGAGGACGAGGCGAAGCAAAGAGAAAGACGAAAGAGACGAACCAACCATGAATCCCATCGCGCAGGTCCTACCAATACTCTACATCTATTACCGGAACAGGCACGGACGCGTACGGCGCAGAAGGTAAGTCAGACACCAACCACAAAAACAAACAACACGTACCCGACATATCACACACACACACACAGAGGGATGCAGAAATTACTTACACCAGCAACAGAAGCACCATAGGGGCGGGATGGCCATCACCAATGCCACATAGGGGCCTGGATGCCAACAACTAACACCACCCCTACCCAGGGGGTGCTAGATGCCTGTCACTCCTACCACCTCTACCCATGGGGGGCTGGATGCCCACCACCACTACCACCCCTACTCAGAGGGTGCCAGATGCCTACCACTACTACCACCCCTACCCATGGGGGCCTGGATGCCTACCACTACTACCACTACTACCACCTCTACCCATGGGGGGCTGGATGCCTGTCACTACTACCACCCCTACCCATGGGGTGCAGGATGCCTACCACCACTACCACCTCTACCCATGGGGGGCTGGATGCCTACCACCTCTACCCATGGGGGGCTGGATGGCTGTCACTACTACCACCTCTACCCATGGGGGGCTGGATGCCTGTCACTACTACCACCTCTACCCATGGGGTGCAGGATGCCTACCACCACTACCACCTCTACCCATGGGGGGCTGGATGCCTGTCACTACTACCACCCCTACCCATGGGGTGCAGGATGCCTACCACCACTACCACCTCTACCCATGGGGGGCTGGATGCCTACCACTATTACCACCCCTACCCATGGGGGGCTGGATGGCTGTCACTACTACCACCTCTACCCATGGGGGGCTGGATGCCTGTCACTACTACCACCTCTACCCATGGGGTGCAGGATGCCTACCACCACTACCCCCTCTACCCATGGGTGGCTGGATGCCTGTCACTACTACCACCTCTACCCATGGGGTGCAGGATGCCTACCACCACTACCACCTCTACCCATGGGGGGCTGGATGCCTGTCACTACTACCACCTCTACCCATGGGGTGCAGGATGCCTACCACCACTACCACCTCTACCCATGGGGGGCTGGATGCCTGTCACTACTACCACCCCTACCCATGGGGTGCAGGATGCCTACCACCGCTACCACCTCTACCCATGGGGGGCTGGATGCCTGTCACTACTACCGGGGGCTGGATGCCTACCACTACTACCACCTCTACCCATGGGGGGCTGGATGGCTGTCACTACTACCACCTCTACCCATGGGGGGCTGGATGCCTGTCACTACTACCACCTCTACCCATGGGGTGCAGGATGCCTACCACCTCTACCCATGGGGGGCTGGATGCCTACCACTACTACCACCTCTACCCATGGGGGGCTGGATGGCTGTCACTACTACCACCTCTACCCATGGGGGGCTGGATGCCTGTCACTACTACCACCTCTACCCATGGGGGGCTGGATGCCTACCACCACTACCACCCCTACCCATGGGGGGCTGGATGCCTGTCACTACTACCACCCCTACCCATGGGGTGCAGGATGCCTACCACCACTACCACCTCTACCCATGGGGGGCTGGATGCCTGACACTACTACCACCCCTACCCATGGGGTGCAGGATGCCTACCACCACTACAACCTCTACCCATGGGGGGCTGGATGCCTGTCACTACTACCACCCCTACCCATGGGGTGCAGGATGCCTACCACCTCTACCCATGGGGGGCTGGATGCCTGTCACTACTACCACCTCTACCCATGGGGTGCAGGATGCTCTACCACTACTACCACCCCTACCCATGGGGTGCAGGATGCCTACCACCACTACCACCTCTACCCATGGGGGCAGGATGCCTACCACCAACAACACCCCCACTCACAGGATGGCTAATGCATGACACAACAAGCACACACCAACATAAGGAATGCAACAAAAGACATCCCCCAACACCATGACAAGCGTGTGTAGACTGTGTCAAATGCCTACAACACTGAACATGACTTTGAACATACAATGTGACCCCCTATCACATGTGTCACACAGAAATGTGTGTGGCTCCCACAATGCAAGCAGACCATGACCACTGTGGCAATGGGGTCCAACCCCCATCATCACAGTGACCAAAAGGTAAGTGTGGGGTCCATAGCTGAAGCACATTTTGCACATTGTGGCAATGGGGTCTAAACCCCCATCATCACAGTGAACAAAAGGTAAGTGTGGGGTCCATAGCTGAAGCACATTTTGCACATTGTGGCAATGGGGTCTAAACCCCCATCATCACAGTGAACAAAAGGTAAGTGTGGGGTCCATAGCTGAAGCACATTTTGCACATTGTGGCAATGGGGTCTAAACCCCCATCATCACAGTGAACAAAAGGTAAGTGTTGACATTGAAAAAGCTGCAACTGCCAAACTGCATGGATGATTCCTGGTCACAGAACAACAAACACATCAGTGTCAAAGTAGTGCTTGTGTCCCATAGCAATATAGATTGGGGGAGGCAAACAGTGCAGTGCAAATAAGACATACCTTTGGCCATGTGCAGACAAACATCACCCATGGGGGCTGACACTGTCAACATCCATCAATGACACAATGACAGAAGTGACCATCATAATGCAGACCCACATATTTGCACCAATGGGCACACTAATGTAGATACCCTGTGGAGACTGTAGATGTGAGGTGAACAAATAACATACCATGGTAGCAATGGGACACACAAACAATGATCATTGTGCTGACTGATGACCTAGGAGTCCCAGGGACAGCAGGTGCAACCCACCAAACAACATACAGCCAATAGCACACTAAAGATATGCCAATGCAGTGGTGCAGATGCACAAACAGGCAGACCCACACTGCACATCAAACACAACAGGTGAGGGGGGGGGGTGCCAGTGTCCCCAGGCAACCACACAACACATGATGAGGCCTCAATACCAATTACACAGATGCACATACAGTGCCACACAAAAGTAACTCATGGATCCAAATCCCCTATGTGGGCAATCAGGCATTGTTAGATGAGAGGGAGCACAAATTACACATGTCACACAAGCTTGTAGGAACAGCAACTAACACAGCAAGAGACAGACCCACCACAGCACTACCCCCAGGGACCCCATATTGTGCTGACACTAGCCTGCATGATAATCACACTGTGATGACAATGTTAGATGTCGTTCACACTGTGAACCCCAGCCATGTGTCCTGAGCAACTAACTACCATCACACCTACACAAGCTCCAATCAATCAGCACGGCCTGCAAGCCAAGGCCAATATGGAGGTAGGGGTCTTGCCGTGCAACAACTCACTTTTGCACACACTCAACACCACACACCCTGATCTCCACCAATGTGCAGCAGTGAAGCTCACATGGACTGGTGACATTGCACATGCACCCATGACAATACCAGGGGTGGTGGTGGGAACCAAGGTGCAGAAACCCATTACACATGGCCAGTCAACAAGACTTGTCAATGTCTGACACACAGCACAGTATGCTGCACATGGGCATGATGTGAAATCCACCACAATCAATGGGATCCTGGCCATAGTCACACACCAATGAAGAAGCCAAGGTGACACACGAAGAACACACGTACACAACTACCAACATTGCAGCTCTGACCCTGAGGAGTGGCAGCTGTCACACACACAACGTGTCACAATCACTGTAAGCTAACACAAACTGTAAATCACATTACTCGTGTAAACAACAAGTGCCAAGGGGAATCCTGATTGTGTCCCATCTGCGTTTGCCCGCATCCCCAGCACTGACAACAAAGACAACCTGGGATGACAACCTCATGAACATTAGTTTGCCATGCACCCACATCACAGAGAAACCAGGTCCAAGATGCTGGATGAACACAGAACAACTCAGCAAGCATCACAAACAGGAACATCCCTAGGGACACAGCCTGTGTAGGAAAAGGGAAGGGAACACGCACAGACATGCTTACACAACACAGGCCCACGCAATGTCACCAGATTACACACTGCCATGAGGGCACACCACTCCTGTGGAAGGTCCGCTGTGCCAAACCTTGTCTGTGCACGACCCAAACATGTCAGCAGAACACTCCGTCAGTGAGTCAACAACCACAACACACAGAAGGCTCTGCTCACATCAGCCTGGGTACGGGGGTGTCACGTCAGTCATCTGCACACACACCAAACACCTGTCAAGCAAGTTGCACTGAATACACAGATGAGTCCTTCGACATTGAAGTGCAAAACTGCATGTCCAGTGGAGATGGGCACACAGTCAGGGAAATTGGAACATTGAACAGTGGTAAGCCCACCAGATGTGCATCAGTGTAAGACAAAGATGTTCATTTACTAATGCAACAAGCATTGGCATAGCCAATAGGTCTCGCCTTTGGGGCCTTATAAGTGTTTAGCCAGAGCTATTGACTTTGCCAATGTCTTCAAGCTGTGCTGTAGAGAAGTGTGGCTGCTGTGCAGCATGCTGAAAAGTTATAATAAAAAAGTGTCAGAAGCATTTTTGTTACTTTATATATGACCAAGAAGGCATTATGTAAAACTGAACGACCATATTAAAAAAAGTATTTACAATAAAAAATTCTCAGTTTTCTTTTGTTCTTGCAATGCTGGCAACTTGTTTCTGCCTATTGCAATGGTTGTTTGTTAAAGCTTTTTTTTTGAGGGGGCATAAACAATCGGAGGGTGAAGGTTGGGAACTAGTACCTGTATTATAACACTAGCAGCGGCCAGACGCTAGGGGAGAATCAACAGATGCCAGATTCCGAGAGCAGGCTGAGGTGGTGCTGAGTGATGCTGAGGTGGTAGTGGTGGTGGTGGTGACTGTTGCGGAGACGATGCTGAGGTGATGCTGAGCGATACTGCTGTGGTGCTGAGCGATGCTGCGGTGGCCCTGAGCGATGCTGCGGTGGCCCTGAGCGATGCTGCGGTGGCCCTGAGCGATGCTGCGGTGGCCCTGAGCGATGCTGCGGTGGCGCTGAGCGATGCTGCGGTGGCGCTGAGCGATGCTGCGGTGGCGCTGAGCGATGCTGCGATTGTGCTGAGTGATGCTGTCATGGCGTTGAGTGATGCTGTCATGGCGTTGAGTGATGCTGTCATGGCGTTGAGTGATGCTGTCATGGCGTTGAGTGATGCTGTCATGGCGTTGAGTGATGCGGTCATGGCGTTGAGTGATGTGTTGGTGCTGAGTGATGCTGTGCTGGCTCTGATTGATGCTGTGCTGGCTCTGATTGATGCTGTGCTGGCTCTGATTGATGCTGTGCTGGCTCTGATTGATGCTGTGCTGGCTCTGATTGATGCTGTGGTGGCTCTGATTGATGCTGTGGTTGCGCTGAGTGATGCTGTGGTGTTGCCGAGTGAGAGATAGAGTGAAGATATAATGCCCAATTAGAGAGGGTGGTGAGAGAGAAAGAGAGAGCAAGGGTGTACATAGAATAAAGAGTGGAGCGGGATAGAGAGAGAGAGAAAGAAGGGGAGAGAGAGTGAATGAAGGAGTTTGAAAGAGAAACAGATAAAGGGGTGAGAGAATGAAAGGCTAAAAAAGATAGAGGGGTGAGTTAATTAAGTAGAGAGAGAATTAGAGAGGGGAGAGAGAAGGAGAGAGACAATAAGAGTGGGGGGTGTGGAGTTTAAATAGAGTGAAGAAGTGACGCGGAAAAAGTAACCTTAAATATAGCTTTGTGCGAATAAATATAAAAATAAAAAAAACAGAGTGAGACAAAAATACTGGTAATTAGGCTGTGACTCCCAATATAAAACAAATAGCGATATAAGGTGAAATCAACCCACCGAAGCAATATTTCTAAGTAGACAAAAAAAGCTTGCATTTCAATGCTAATCGCTGTTGTTTTTCATGTGACTGTAGTCCAGGGCCGTCAGTTGGTAATGTGAGCTGCTGCTGCGATTGAAACATCAGAGTCCAGAGAGTTAATGAGCCATGACGAGGAAATGAGGAAGAGATAGGAAACCCCAGATGGCAGCTGCGCGCGTGCACGCCCATCGTGAACGCAAGCTGGTCGCCAGCCGAAAGCCAGTGTTTGCACTTCCAAAACCCACTTACTAAAACTCTCGGCCAGACCAGCGCAAGCGCTGGTGCAGGCCGAGACCTAAAAAGGACATCCCTGTGTCAAATGCTGAACATTACACCCTCAGACTGTAGCAAAGGATGCCATAGATCCAGAATACAGCAGGACACATATCCCATGGACCACATGGAGTCCATCACTGCAACACTTCATCGTCCTGATGTGAACACTATTACAACTGCAAATGCAGGATGCTACTCATCCACATCATGTACATCAAAAGAAAACCCAAAAGTAAACAAAAAGAGGCTTTATTCAGCAAATGTCAGGGTAAAAACGGAAGTCCAAAAGAAACTAAGGCCAATGGCCAGTCCAAAATCACAGTACCAACGGGGTGAGAAGTGACAACTGGTCACACATTGCTTGCCTGCACTGGTACGGTTGGGGGACATCACCCTTGGAGGGGCATACAAGGGGCAGGACAGGCACCCCAGGGACAGGATCAGGGGATGGCAGAGTGAGGCAGTGAAGGGGTGGTGGGTGCAGGAGTGTCACCGGCAACTGCAGTGGAGGTGTCTGACTCAGGGGGGGCCAGCACCACCGTGGTACACAAGTCAGTTGGTGTGGGTGCCGCAACCACTGCAGTGGGCTGGACTGATGTAGTGGACTGGGTACCCACTGCAGTGCCCGAGTCAGATGTGGTGGTTGTGGCCTCCACTGCAGTGCATGACCCCAAGGGAGTGGAAGGGTGGGCAGATGAGGTGGGCAGGACAGAGGGGGGGGGGACCCGGTCCCCACAACAGTGCCACTAACAGGCAGAGCGTCTGGGTTGGGGGTGGAAGAGCAAGTGGCAGGGGGGAGGGCCTAAGCAGTCTGGGGATGCGGTATCGGTGTGTGGGGGAACCTGGGGCAGGGTGTGGCGGGGGAACCTGTGCAGTGGTGGCCTGGGGGATGGAGGAGAGAGACTGGGCGCTGGAGCTGCGTGGTGGTGGTGGTGGGGTCTTGCTCTTCCTGCTCCGGGGGACTTCCGAATGGGCTCCTGTGTCTGCCTGCGCCTGGGGGAGGGTGTCCAGGGGCGAGGGCACTCCTCTCTGTGTGGGTGGACTTCCTCTTCCCCTGGTGTGCTGGGTCAGCAGGAATGGTGGGGAAGAGGCCGAGGTCACACAGGAAGACCTGCTGTGTATGTGGGGTAGCAGGCGAGGCAAGGGAAGGGGTCTTGGAGGGAGAGGATTTGGAGGACTGCGGAGTGAATGTGGATGCCTGTGTGTGTGTGTTCCCCATCCCCTGTGTCTGTGGTATCAGTTCCCTGAGGATGCTTGTGTGCACGTCTTGCCTTACTCTTGGGTGTGTCTGTGCTGCTCGTGTCTGTGTGTGTGGATGACTGTGCAGGTGTGCATGTGCTTTGGACAGGTAGGGGGCAGGAAGTGTTGATGGGGCAGAGGTGGGAGGGGTGAGGGACTGTTGGAGGAGGGACACTGCTGCCGTCAGGGAGGAGTCCATGGACCTATTGCTCCTCTGTAGGGCAGACATACCCGTCGAGATGCCCTCCATGAACGACACCAGCTGTGTCAACAGAGTGGTGTGTGCATGGAGGACACTCAGCATTGCTGTCTGCCCTACATGGAGCTGCCGAAGGAGGTACACAGACTCCTCACTCAGGGCAGCAGGGGGGGCAGGGGCTGCGGTGCCTGGCACGAAGGAGACACACTCCCGAGCACGGGAGCCTCCACGGACCTCAGGAATGGGAGCCGATGGGAGGGCGGTGGTGGTGGTGGCGGGGCCAGACAGACTAGCTGGCCTTTGGTGGCTGCCGAGACCCGCCTCCACAAGGGAGTCATCCTCCGAGCTGCTGTGGTCCCCAGCTGAGGTGGATGGTGCTGAGGACTCCTCAGTGTGGCTCCCCTCGCCCTCCGTGCCACTGGGTCCCTCTGACCACTCGTCCAATGCTGACCCAGTCTGGCTCCGCTGCTCCTCCTGGTCCGTGGAGCTGTCCCCTCCTGTGGCCGTGGATGTATCTGCAAACAATTAGGGAAACAGACAAACATCAGTCACCTGCACTGACCGCACACACCACAGTAAGTACAGCACATTACAGAGCAAGCCCTGGCATCCTTAGTTGAACATTGCCTAAAGTCCTCACACAGATTCGGGGAAGCCAATTGTCAGTCTGATGGTCAACCATGGGACTCACACCCCTCCTGCCCTTGCACCCATCTGTCTGGTGCCTGTCTGATGGTAAGACCCCAGTGTGGACACATGCACCACCTACCCAGTTGTTGGACATTGCAGGGAACACGGTGAAGCATGTGAACATACACACATCACATCTCTTGCCACTGAGTCAGTGCAGGTGTCCGGATGAAGGGATGGCCAGATTCTAATTAGGAATGCATGTGATGCATACCAGCACCAGACACCATGATGCACCCATGTCCGGATAGTCAATGCCACAATGGGGTGCATGTTGCACATGTCACTCCCCTGCAGGATCAGTCCCAGGAAGTTGAATGCCATGACACAGGAATGCGTGCAAAGTCATACATTACTGTCTCAAGTCACATGGCCATGGCAGCCAGCCAACAACAGTCTGCACTGTGTCACAATCCGAGGGCATGGGGAATGCAAGTTATGTGACTGACAAGGGCACATGTCCATCCCCCAAAAACCACATCATCTGTACTACTATTTGTAGATGTCATACCAACTGGACATATGGGGGACATGAAACACAACTCTCTGAACATGTGCACCTCACAGTGTGCTGTGAATGAAAATACAGCTGCTTGAAAGCCACAGTCGCAAACACCTGTGTGCACAGTCAAGTGATCAGACACCTATAAGTCACAGAAGTATCGTCTATCATGGTCACATCTCAGATGGCATGCTGAGCCCCAAACGATGAACATACCAGTAGTCCTGACAACGAAGACACAGCACAATGAGACAGAGGCAGACACCTGAGGGTACATTTCACTGACCACAACATGCCAGATGATACACGGGAGTGGGAGTACAGAGTGTATTGTATGCACTGGAGTAGGCATGACTGTCCAGCTCCACCTGTATGAGGGATGAGTCCTGGACAGTAGGCAGGTGGCTAAGCATGTGTGACACACTGGATACACATACTCCTGAGGCCCAAATATTGTTCCCACCAGCAGCATGGGTGTGTGCCACATTCCCCAGGGACATGTGGTGAGTCAGAGCAGCAAGCGGACCACATATCAAAGTTACACGCAGATCACATGTCAGAACTTAGGCATTGTGTAAGCAATTGACCCACCCATGAATTGCACAACATAGTCACGGGAACAAATGCTGTCCCCCACCTTGAGCAAAGCAAAATGCAATGACACAGTCCCAAATTAGACAATTTCCTGACTATAAGGGCCACACATATGCGTATCAGAGGAGAAGTGGGCATGTAACAAATGAGGGACATGGGTCCTGGACCACATGACTGATGTACTGTGGAAGTTTAACCAGGCCAGAGGAGGGCACATAGCATGGCAGAAAAAGTGCACAGTGCAGTCATGGACTCACCCCTCCTTGCTGCTGTCTGTCCTTCAGCTGCCCATCCAGGTCAGGGAAGACCACCGCCAGGATCCGGAGCATGTGGGGGTCAGGGTCCGGTGTCCGCCCCTCCTGCGAGGAGGCGACAGCTTCAGCTGGACCCTTGCGATCCTCCGGGTCCAGCCACGAAGGTCCTGCCACCTCTTTTGGCAGTTGCGGATCCTGCGCCTGTAGACCCCCACGGATCTTACTTTCCGGGCGATGGTCAGCCAGATTTCCTGCTTCTGGTGGGCATCAACCTGTGAGGATGACAAAGTGAAAAGGCCATTACTACACATGCAATATATATACGTGCATTACACAGTTGGATATACAGGTCTCAATCACAGGGGCATATGATGTACACAGGCAGTGCAACAATGGCTATGAACAGTTTGCCAGCAGTCACTACATGGTATCATTGCATGGGAAGTAAACCTAGTTGGAATGCACTGTTACTGCACTGTACCAGTTCTGTGCAAGTGACCACACACTTTGGGGTGTGACAACTACTCAGTGGGCATGCTAGCCAGTGGTGTGCACACTGAAAGCCCTGCTAGTCAGACAACATGCACAATTAGTGAGGCAGTGGACAGCACACTCACCTGCTCCCCTGGTGTCCCATACAGCTTGCTGTACTGTGGAAGGAGGCTGTCCAGCAGGGCCTGGTTCTCCTCAAGGCTGAAGGCTGGGGCTCTCTCCACAGTACGTGCCATTGCAGGAGCCAGAGGATGCATAAACAGCAGCAGTGTTGGTGGCAGATGTCGTCCTGGAGCATGTAGTGCAGGCAAGTGAGCTCTCAGGGGAACAGCCAGCATTATATGTGTGCTGCAGAGGCAGATACTGTCCCATGTGTGCAAAGTGATAGGTCCAAGTCGTTTGCATCTTCTGAATTTGACCTATCCATGGAATTGCAGCACTAATACACGCCCACAGCATCCTTCAAATCTTCAACTTCATGACACCCATGATTTTGCAACATTGTTGTGGCTGGCCAACTGAATTCACTGCATCAGACTCGTTGGAGCTTCGAAACGCGTCCGTTGCCATGCCAGGCCCCAGCCAATGTGTGTGCACCGTTCGGTCCATTGCTGTACAACGCGTACCAGGCATACAACGCGTACCCGCTCACATTCAATGCAATGGGCCGGCCGGGCACACCGATCGGTCCATTGCTGTACAACGCGTACCAGGCATACAACGCGTACCCGCTCACATTCAATGCAATGGCCCGGCCGGGCACACCGATCGGTCCATTGCTGTACAACGCGTACCCGCTCACATTCAATGCAATGGGCCGGCCGGGCACACCGATCGGGCCATTGTTGTACAACGCGTACCCGCTCACATTCAATGCAATGGGCCGGCCGGGCACACCGATCGGTCCATTGCTGTACAACGCGTACTAGGCATACAACGCGTACCCGCTCACATTCAATGCAATGGGCCGGCCGGGCACACCGATCGGTCCATTGCTGTACAACGTGTACCCGCTCACATTCAATGCAATGGGCTGGCCGGGCACACCGATCGGTCCATTGCTGTACAACGCGTACCAGGCATACAACGCGTACCCGCTCACATTCAATGCAATGGGCCGGCCGGGCACACCGATCGGTCCATTGCTGTACAACGCGTACCCGCTCACATTAAATGCAATGGGCCGGCCGGGCACACCGATCGGTCCATTGCTCTACAACGCATACCCGCTCACATTCAATGCAATGGGCCGGCCGGGCACACCGATCGGTCCATTGCTGTACAACGCGTACCAGGCATACAACGCGTACCCGCTCACATTCAATGCAATGGGCCGGCCGGGCACACCGATCGGTCCATTGCTGTACAACGCGTACCCGCTCACATTCAATGCAATGGGCCGGCCGGGCACACCGATCGGTCCATTGCTGTACAACGCGTACCAGGCATACAACGCGTACCCGCTCACATTCAATGCAATGGGCCGGCCGGGCACACCGATCGGTCCATTGCTCTACAACGCATACCCGCTCACATTCAATGCAATGGGCCGGCCGGGCACACCGATCGGTCCATTGCTGTACAACGCGTACCAGGCATACAACGCGTACCCGCTCACATTCAATGCAATGGGCCGGCCGGGCACACCGATCGGTCCATTGCTGTACAACGCGTACCCGCTCACATTCAATGCAATGGGCCGGCCGGGCACACCGATCGGTCCATTGCTGTACAACGCGTACCAGGCATACAACGCGTACCCGCTCACATTCAATGCAATGGGCCGGCCGGGCACACCGATCGGTCCATTGCTGTACAAAGTGGAGCCGCTCACATTCAATGCAATGGGCCGGCCGGGCACACCGATCGGTCCATTGCTGTACAACGCGTACCCGCTCACATTCAATGCAATGGGCCGGCCGGGCACACCGATCGGTCCATTGCTCTATAACGCATACCCGCTCACATTCAATGCAATGGGCCGGCCGGGCACACCGATCGGTCCATTGCTCTACAACACGTCCCTGGACAGGTCACACGCATATGTCACCATGCTGGTCACTGGTGAACCTATGCCAGCCACATTTACTTTCCAGGGACTCAGGGGCACACCTACAACACCACACCCAGTCCACACTGTCTATGAGGCATGTGTGGCAGCATAACCTTATCTGTGTATGGGGGTGAACATGTGGATTTTGGGGTGGCACTTGGGGGCAGACACACCCAGGCTGTGCACGTGTTAATGGGGACAGGGTCCTTTGTGTGTTGTGCACCTGACCACTGTGGTGTGCAACTTTTCATTTCTGAGCATGTGTCATGGTCACATGTCCAGGTTGTGTATGTGTATGACATGTCACATACCCCCAGGCTCACATGTGGGAAGGCATGTACGTCACAGGGTGGCCCATTCCAACAATAGTGATGTCCCTCCACAGTCTGTGTGCATGTTGTGTATCACATGTCTCTGACTCCATGTGCACAATGGGAGACAGCCTCCACATCCACGTGGTTTGTGCATGAACTTTGATGGTGTGTCTGTGTGTGTCACAGACGTCCATGTCTGTCCTGCAGAGGCTACAGGGGCCACTACCTGTGGGTGTCATGTTTGTTTTTCTGACGTGTACATGATTCGCCATGTCATGCCAGTGTCCATGTGGCAAGACGGGCTCCCTGGGAATCTACCTGTCAATGAGCTGTGATGCCTGTGGAGCATCTTTCCAGACATGTCACTGTGGTATGTGTGTGGAACGTGAGAGCAGTTAATGGGTACTGTGACACAGCCTAATGGTGTCCCATTGCACACCCTGGAACCTGTTGTCAACACTTGTTGAACAGAGATGTTAGATGATGTCCATGTAGGTGCCATATATGTCCAAACGGAACGACACACACATCAAGTACTTGTGTATGTTGATGATGTATCATGTGAAATTGAGTATGGTGACCGGCACATAGGTGGGGTGACTGACAATCTTGCTTTCTTCACCTATGCACTGCAGGGCTCCTGCTGTCCATCGACCATTCCCAGACCTGGCAACGATGGTGGAACGTGACAGCATCCGACGGTACCGCTTCACCAGGCAGCTTATTGAGGATTTGGCAGTGCGGTTGGACCCACATTTGCAGCCTGGCCGGCCGTATCCTACAGCGCTGACCCCCAAGGTGAAGGTGATGGCAGCCCTACACTTCTTTGCCACCGGTACCTTTCAACACACTGTGGCAACTACTGGTGGGATGTCACAGACTATGTTCAGCCGTGTGCTACGCGATGTTTTGGGGGCAATGTTGAGATACCTCAACCACTACATCTATTTCCCAACACGTCAACGACTCACTGACGTCAAGAGTGACTTCTATGCCCTGGGGAGGATGCCACATGTAATTGGCTCCATTGATGGGACACATGTGTCTTTGATACCACCACAGGCACATGAGCAGGCATACCGCAACCGTAAACATTATCACTCGATCAATGCTCTGGTGGTATGTCTTGCAGATATGACCATCTCACATGTGTGTGCCCGTTTCCCCGGTTCGGCACACGATGCCTACGTGATGAGGAGTAGTCGCATCCCGAGGATGATGTCACAGATGCCGAACCAGCGTGCCTGGCTTGCTGGTGTGTACTGACTTTGTACCATTGTGTGTGTTCTGCTATGTTGTTTTCCGCACACATTTTCAAATCGGCTAATGTGCAATTGTCTGTCTGTAGGTGATTCGGGATACCCCAACATGCCGTGGTTGCTGACACCCCTCAGGAACCCTGTGACACCAGCCCAGATGCGCTACAATGAGGCACATGGTCGGATGAGGAGGGTGATTGAGCGGAGCTTTGGTCTCCTGAAGAGCCGCTTCCGCTGCCTGGACAAGACAGGAGGGGCCCTCCCATATGCCCCAGCAAAGGTGTGCAAGATTGTAATCGTCTGCTGCATGCTACACAACCTGGCAGTGCGGAAGGAGTTGCCTCTCATCCTGGATGACGATGACCAACGTCCACCACCTGAGGAAGATCCTGGCCTGGGTCACGATGCCAGTGAAGATGATGATGATGATGATGGTGATGTCCGCACACAGCTCATCACCAACTTCTTCAGCTGAATGCGAGTCTCCAGAGGGTTGTGATGTCAGTGATTTGAGTTTGCATGATATGTGTGTGTGGTGCTCTGGTGCTGTTTGAGTGTGCCCATGTGCTACTTGACTGGATGCGTGCAGCGATGTGTCCTTGCAGGTGGTCTGTACTGCCCAACAGTGTTGACATGCTAACTTGGTTTTGTGTAGTTATCTCGTGACATGTATTAGACATGAGTATTGCCGTTCTGTGCTGTTCTTCATTGTTTTTGACTGTGTGTCATGTCTGTCCTTCACAGGGTGCTGCCGGAGTTGGCTGATCAACTTGGATCCCCCGAATCCATGATTCAACTTCCAAGGTGGAAGCAGCCGTTTCCCTACAGGTGATGTGCCACACACCCCTGGACTTTCTATCTTCTGTTTTTTTGACTTTGTGGCCACAGCCCGGTTGGATTAGCTTGCATTTGTAGTGGAAACAACATGTTGCAAATGTGTAATAAACCTGTGCTTCACTTTGGGATGTGCGTTGTCTGTAGTCACACATCTGACTGACATTTGCTTACTGCACCTGTAGTCTAGTTCACAGTAACTGTGAATAGGTGGCGTGTCTGTGCATTCCACTGTATTTAGTTGCAACATCAGTATAGGTGATGAGTCTGATGGCCCTGGTGTGTATGTGTTGTGTGGCCCTAGTGGTGTGTCTCCCTCATATGTGTCACGTCGCCATGACTGACATGACGGGGTTGGACTTGCTGTAGCAGTTAGCATGCACAGTGTCATTTAGCAGATCACCATCTACATGACAAAAACCACGTTGGAATCACAACAGAGGCAGATATGGTGTATTGGTGAGTTTATTTACATACAGGTGTGAGGAAGGTGCACAGGATGGTGGGTGCTGTACATATCAATTGGAATCCAAAGTTCCCATGTGTATTGGAAGTCTTGGTAGCTGACATGTCCAGAGTAAAGTCCACAGTCATCTGATGAATTTGGCCAACTGGAGCTCCCCATGTCATGTAGGAGAGTTGGGTTGGCTTCGACAGGGCGTGCAGTTTGCACACAGAGGAAAAGTTCCAGAACAGGTGTTGGCTTCCTGGGGGATGTAGATGGCCATCGGACTTTCAGTTTGGCCTCTTCGGACGGCCCCTCTTCTTGGGAGGGGGACCCTCAGGTGCAGGCTGCGGCGGTGCAGGGGACTCTCTGCCAGAGTCCTCCTCCCTCCCTGTGGCATTTGCAGTTGTTTCAGCAGCAGATGTTGTGGGCACACAGGGAGGTGAGGCCATGTTTGTGCTGATCTGGCGGAGGCATGTGAGTATGTCCCTATGCACCGCTGTCAGTTGTTCCAATGTGTCCCACTTGGACTCCATGCCAGACATGTGTCTCGACACGTGACATGTGTGTCTCGACATGACATGTGTGTGTCGACACGGGACATGTGGGAGTCCAAGTGGGCATGATGGGCAGCCTGCTGCTGTTGTATGTCCTTGAGGATCCCCACTACCTGGCTGACCTCTCCGGTGCTAGTCTGGTACCCATCCGCGATGCGTGCCAGTTGTGGGTCATCATGCAGTCCAGACCCCTCTGCAAAGAGCGACCTATGTCTACCACCCCTCCCACCACCCCTGGCGACACGTGCAGGACCTGCGGTGGCACGCACAGGTGACCGTGGGCCCACTTGGGTGTTGTTCCTGGGCTCGTTGTCACCAGCTCCAGTTTGGGCCTGGGTCCCTGCGCTGTTGTCATCTGTGGTCCTTGGTCTGTCCGTGTTGGCAGGGGTGGCCTGTGTGTTTGCAGTTGTTGGAGGGGTGGGTGCAGGGGGTGCAGATATTGGTCCTGCTGGTGCTGCATGATGACTCACACCGGAGGTTCCAGCTGGTTCTTCGCCATCCGAGGAGTGCAGTGGCTGATCCACACCAGTGAGCTCAGTGTTCCCCGGAGCCTGGGACAGGGACTCCTCCTCGACTGCTGCTGTGTCCCCATCATCACCTGTTTTGGGGAAGAGACAGATTGTATGTTATGTTTCTACTGGCATCAATTGTTCAAACACCTGACAGTTGTGACTGTACCTCTGGATGTGGGCCAGGACATTGCATTCTCCTAAATTGTGACAGTCAGAGAGTGATATTGGTGTAGCACATTGTCCTGCCAACCTGTGGCATGTCAATGTGTATGTTGAGGTGTGTGCATGACCAGCATTGGTGGTATTTGGTTGCCATCCAGGCCTCCTTCTCCCCCAGCCCAGTTATCCCACCATGAAGCGTGCTTCCATTGCAGGGAGTGCAAGTTGTCTTTCAGGATGTCAGTCAGTGGTGTCCTGCTGTTGGTTGTTGCACAGTTCCCAGCAGGGCCTTGTGCTCCCCACAGCAGTACCCAGTGTCAGCCATCTTGTGTGTCCTTTTCCACTCCCTGTGATGTGAGCATGGTTGAGAGTGGTGTTGATGGGCCAATTGTGAGGGTGAGCAATATCTGTGCCTACAACTCCCATCATGCTATTGCCTCCACCCCCCTTCCCAGCATGCCCATCCTTCCTTCCTTTTGACTCTGCTTCCCTGTGGGGTGGGGTGCCTGTGCTGACAGGATGGCTGGGAGTGTTGTCCTGGCAGTTGTTTGGCTACAAGTCCCAAGAGTGTCCCTGTGCTTCACACAGCATGACCCAGGGTGGTTGTTCTTTGTGGGATCTTCAGTTAGGGTGTGAGGCATTGCATTCTCCCAGGTGGGTTATGTGGAGTTAGTGTTGAGGGGGTGTGTGAGGGGAGGTCCTTGTAACTATGGTCATAGCTGTGAGTCCTCCTTCCCACCCAGCAAGATTTCCCACCATGGAACGTGCTTCCATTGCAGGGAGTGCAAGTTGTCTTTCAGGATGTCAGTCAGTGGTGTCCTGCTGTTGGTTGTTGCACAGTTCCCAGCAGGGCCTTGTGCTCCCCACAGCAGTACCCAGTGTCAGCCATCTTGCGAGTCCTTTTCCACTCCCTGTGATGTGAGCATGGTTGAGAGTGGTGTTGATGGGCCAATTGTGAGGGTGAGCAATATCTGTGCCTACAACTCCCATCATGCTATTGCCTCCACCCCCCTTCCCAGCATGCCCATCCTTCCTTCCTTTTGACTCTGCTTCCCTGTGGGGTGGGGTGCCTGTGCTGACAGGATGGCTGGGAGTGTTGTCCTGGCAGTTGTTTGGCTACAAGTCCCAAGAGTGTCCCTGTGCTTCACACAGCATGACCCAGGGTGGTTGTTCTTTGTGGGATCTTCAGTTAGGATGTGAGGCATTGCATTCTTCCAGGTGGGTTATGTGGAGTTAGTGTTGAGGGGGTGTGTGAGGGGAGGTCCTTGTAACTATGGTCATAGCTGTGAGTCCTCCTTCCCACCCAGCAAGATTTCCCACCATGGAACGTGCTTTCATTGCAGGGAGTGCAAGTTGTCTTTCAGGATGTCAGTCAGTGGTGTCCTGCTGTTGGTTGTTGTACAGTTCCCAGTAGGGCCTTGTGCTCCCCACAGCAGTACCCAGTGTCAGCCATCTTGTCAGTTGTTTTCCACTCCCTGTGATGTGAGCATGGTTGAGAGTGGTGTTGATGGGCCAATTGTGGGTGTGACCAATATCTGTGCCTACAACTCCCATCCTGCTATTGCCTCCACCCCCCTTCCAAGCATGCCCATCCTTCCTTCCTTTTGGATGGACTTCAGTGTGTGTGAGTGTGACAGCAATGGCAAGATGGCTGACAGTGTGGTCCTGTTGTTTGTTGGTGCCCAGTTCCCAGCAGGGCCTTGTGCTCCCCACAGCTGTGGCCAGTGTCAGACATCTTTGAAGTGGCTTTTGACTCCCTGTGAGGTGTGCATGCTTCAGTGCTAACTTGCTGGGCCATGTGGGTGTGAGGTGTTGATCTGTGACTATCACTCCCATCATGCTATTGCCTACACCCCCCCTTCCCAGCATGCCCATCCTTCCTTCCTTTTGAGTGGACTTCAGTGTGTGTGAGTGTGACAGCAATGGCAAGATGGCTGACAGTGTGTTCCTGTTGTTTGTTGGTGCCCAGTTCCCAGCAGGGCCTTGTGCTCCCCACAGCAGTAGCCAGTGTCAGCCATCTTGTCAGTTGTTTTCCACTCCCTGTGATGTGAGCATGGTTCAGAGTGGTGTTGATGGGCCAATTGTGGGTGTGACCAATATCTGTGACTACCACTACCATCATGCTATTGGCTACACTGACTTGACCAGCATACACAGAATTCCTTCCTTTCAGTGAGCTTCCCTGTGAGGTGGTGTTCTAGTGGTGGTTAAATATCTGGGAGTATTTGTTGTTTCTATTTGTGCCACTGCCTTGCTGTATTTGTTGTTAGGTTTGTAGATGTCATGACAGTTACATATCACTATGGGGTGGCAGGTATTGTGTTTGTCTGACTAGCATTCACATCTTGGGATGGATATCTTTTGGTTGGTGTGTATTTGCTAAGTGTGCATGGTTTGCCTATCCCCTTGACTGTGATGTGTGTGTGTAGTCACACCATATTGTGTATATTAGTTGTGTACTCACCAGGCTCTGGGATGTCTGTTAGTCCGTATACGCTCACTGGTGGTAGGATGGCCCGCACCTTCTGGGCCTGAGGTATACTGGTTTTGCAGGAGGGCCACTGCCGGTGTGCTGGCTGAGGAGGTAGTCCTTTTTGAGTAGTTCCCTGACCCTCCTGCGCACATCATACCACCTGTTCTGGATGTCTTCCTTTGTGCGCAAACATGGTGATTGTGCGTTGACCCTGTCGACAATCCTCGCCCACATCTTGGTTTTCTGCGACATGGGGGTCTGTTGTACCAATGTACCAAACAACTGTGGCTCTACCCTCAGGATCTCGTCTACCAGGACTTCCAATTCACAATCTAGGAACTTATGGTTCTTCTTTGGGGCCTGGTGATGGGTGGTGGTGGTGATTGATATGTGTGTGTGTGTGTGTGTGTGTGTGTGTGTCAGGTGTGTGTGTGTGAGTGTAGGTTTAGCTGGGTGTGTGTGAGGGTGCTATTTGTAGGTGTGGTAATGGTGTGTGGCTTGTGTGATGTATGAGCTGTGAGTGTGTCTGTGGTTGCTGTGTGATGGTGTTCTGTCTGGCAGGTCAGTGGAATTTGCAAGGGATCATGGTCGGGATTTGTGGCCTTTATGTAGGTGGAGTTGGAGGTGTGTCCTTGTTCCATTTTTTTTCCTCCCTGTATTTATTGGCTTAGTGGTTGCTTGTTTGGCCCTTTTTTTTTAAATTCTTCTTTGGTGTTTTTGGTGCATGTAGGAGTCGTTCTTGTGTCCGAGTAGGACGCTGCAGTTGTCTGGTGCGATCTTGTCCGACTTGTTCCCGCTGTGTGTCAGCTAGGTTTCATATGCGGCGTATGAGTCGGTCGCGTAGTATTGGGTTGCTTCGGCTGGGTTTTGTATGCGTGTCGGTGGTACGGCTTGTGCTCCGGGCGAGTCGGTCGTGTTTTGCATGCACAGCATCGTACTACGCGGGTCGGAGTTCGCGGGTACGTTTCGTTCGGGTTCAATCCGAGTGCGTGTCGGTCGGTTCGTTTCGCGTGATTTCCCGGCCGGATGCCTTGTTTCCGTCCGGCTCGGTCGGTCGTTTTATATTCCGTCCGAGTCTGTCGAATTTCACATGCATTTCATCGTACTACCAGGGTCGTGCGGCGCCGGTCCGAGTCGGTCGGACTAAATTCCCGTACCGTGTCGGTCGGTATGTTTTCCGGCCTGAATCGGAATCGGCCCCTAAGTTGTTAACACTGTATGGGCTCCTACGCTTGTGCTGCTTTCAGGGCCAAATTGTGTGACAAGGTTATCTAAACTATGCAGCAAAAAATGCAAAGTAGCACACTTAGTATTATTTTATCCATTTGAAATAAGACAACATATTTAGTGAAATAGGCAGATTGTGACAAATACAGCAGATCCTCAACTATGCAGTAAATGATGCAGCAACAGAATCACCGAAATCCAGACCCTCAACACTGCACATTAGGTTATTTATAATTAATTAAAAAAGGTAAAAAAGATGAACAAAGCCTGAATTTCAGTCAGTGCACATGGTTAGCAGCACTTAAAAGGCTTCTGCTTTATTTGAGCTAAGTGTCCCAAAACGTCATTTAAAAAAAAAAATACACAGCAGGTACCATATATAATATGGTTCTACATTGCCATCTTGTGGTTCAGGTGACATTTACAAACCACTCAGGCTTTGATCTTGCATGTTATGTCATCACCAGAACCCTTAGATGCCAATATTGGACCATATCACAGAGTTACTTATAGATGTTCACTGGAAACCAAAAAACCTGTTAACACGTAAGAGTAATGGTTCTGGCTGAAACAACCACCACCGCAATTCACCAGTTATAGTTACCAAAGCACACAACACCCACCATAATTTGCACCACCAGTCATGTTCTCTTTTTTGCCTCTGGACTGTTTGAAAAGTGGTGCTTTCAGCATGGCACTTGGCACAAGTTATGGCATGTGTTGTGTGCTTAGCTAACCACAAATAGTGAATTTCAGTTGTTTGTCAAGTTTGATCGAAAACCAGAACTCAGTTTTCCCATTAAAAACAAAAGATGTTGTTTGCTGCCAACAACGACTGAGTGGAGAAGGTGTAGGCCATCCACAGCGGATGGAGTGCAGGGCACAGAGCCTGGCCCCAAGCCAGACCCTACTACCAACCCCTAAAGGCTACGTGTGATAAGAAAACCCACACAACACACCATAACACGCTGACTGTCCTGCTCAAAACAATTTGCTGACCACGGAGAAACAAAAAAAGAGATAACTAGACAACATCATGGCGGACAGCGCATGAGACCTGTACGAAACCTGAAATATCTGCACTGGGTGTAACTTACTGCCTGCCACATTTGATGCATATTCATTAACACTAAAGTTATAAACAAATGAATATATTATTCCTGATCCTTTAACCATACCCCCCTTGATGGATTGGCACAAATTGTACATAACAATAGAAAATCAATCCTTTCAAGCTTCTGCCAAATTTTGTGCTAGGTCTTCCCACAGTGCCAAATGTCTTACCAAATGAACACTTTTTGCCTCCCCTTTTCAATTTGGCCCCGATGGATATGCACAAAGTTAAAAATATTAAGAGAGCTAAACAGGCTAAGACCCTGTCAAATTTCGTGTGAACACCTCAAACGGTGCCAGAGCTATTAGTAAATCAAAATATTAATCATCCCACCTTAAACTACTACCCCCCCCCTCGTCCCTCCTACAAATTGTATTTTCACAAAGCCTGAAATACCCACACTGGGTGTAACTTGCTAACTGCCTCACTCGATGCAGATACATCAGAAAATAGCAAACATATAAGCAAATTAAAAGTTGTGCTCCCCTTGATTGACTGGCACAAAATTCGATAACCCAACAAACTCTTATAATTTTCAGCCACATTTTATGCGGAATCATCGCACAGTGGCAAAAGTATTAGAAAATGAACACTTGTTTGCCCTTCTCCCAATTTAACCCTTCATAGATCTACCCACATTTGAAAATACTGAGAGTAATTGCAACATACGGTCTGCCAAATTTCATGTTTATTCAAACAGCGCCAAAATGATAAACATATTAACAAATCGCTTTTCACCTGACAAGCTGTACAAAATTGGTAATCCTTTAAAGTACACCTGCTACTTTGTTCAAACACAAATGTCTCAAAAACCATGAAAAGGATTTACACCAAACCATCAGAATCCCACTTTTTGAGTAAAGTTTTACATTCATGTCAAGTTTGCTGTAAATACGTTCAGTGATTTTGGCTGTAGTTAAGAGCAAAATTTCCTTAGTGAGCTAAAAACCAGAAAAACGTTTATTTTTCACCCCTCACTCCAAGCATCCTTTAACTTTTATCCTCCCCTGCACACGAAAATTACTCCCCTGTACGAAAATTAGCATGCCAAACCTTGGATGACAAATTAATGAATTGGCAATTTTGTGTAATCTGTCCCCAAAGTCAAGTTATAGGCAGTCACTGTAATACACACACACACACACGCATGCAAAAAGCGTCTTCTTTATTTGAAGGCAATCAGAACTATGGTTTTCGGCTGTGCACCTCGTTCAGGTGCTAGCTGACATGTCGAAAGGAGTGTTTGGGTACCCTATATATTTCCCCTTGAACCGCCCTAATGGAGGAGATGTGTGGAGGCAGTGGGTGATGTTATTCCAGATACTGTCCAAATGGATGTGCTGCAGTTTTAGCAAGAGTGATTAATTAGATTAGCCGCTTAATAATTTATAGTGCAAGTTGATAAACGTTGAGAAAATCCTACAAATTCATTAAAAAAAATTAAGAAATGAGGAAAGAAATCTTGCATCTCATCATAGGAGTCAAATGTGGGATTTGTTAGTATGATTTTTTTCCAATTTCTCAACTGTTTGTTCATGTGCTAGATTTTGCATAATGTTTTTTGATACAAAATGATTTTTTCAATGTTCCATGCAAACAAATTAAGCAAAAACAAACAAATGTAACTGAGTCAATAAAAATTATCCTGGACAGTAGATGAAAAGTAAATGTAACTGATGCCTTGGCTGGAGCACACAGGTTTATTTTCAAAGGTAGCCAAAAATGCATTTGCATGTAATTTACAACATTGAAATTTTAAAATGTATTTCTAATTTCACCCCACAAATGCACTTTTCCAAAACAAACACTAAAAATTAATATTAAACAATGTGACGTTAATTCTTAACATCTACAATGTTCGCATAACTGATCTGATCTCTTAGCCTTAAAAAAGATAAAATGCAGAATTCATGAACTTCAAAGAAATATTGCAAAAACTTTAAACTATAAAATCTACATTTCTTTAATTTTAATGAGAACTGTACAATGTTTCTGTGCACAACAGATTATCACAACATACACAGAATTTCTTCAAAGTATTCAGACTTTTACAATCAGGAAATTAAATCACAACTAGAAATGACTTGTGTAGGTGACAAATGTATTATACACAACATCAGAGATTTTCCACATAGATTTATGATGAATGGATAAGAACGCACTGCTAATGTGTTGTCTGGTGCAGCTTTCTAGTACATGGGACATATGATGAGATGTAGTCTCTGGAGAAACTAATCCCAGGGCACCTCCATAGCCAAGGCAAGCAAGGTGAGACAAGGCCTGAACAAAATCCTGCATTTGGGGTAGATCTTTACACCTTTATGGTCTAGTTATTCTGGAACCCAGCCCTTCCCCAACGGCTAAAATAGTAGATTATAAAACATTAATGTTAAAAGTGCATTTAGGGAATATCTGCACTGTGTTTGTTTGATAAGGGACCAAAGTAAGGCAACTTGTACCAGAATACATTTTCTGGATTACAAATTTTCCTACTTAAGGGCAAAATTATGGAATAAAAATCATAGTTGTTCAAATGAACAACAATTTTCTCAAGGTACTGACTTGTTACTCAAAGCACAACTTGAAGCATCACACATGAGGAAATCATCAGCAATTGATTACCTAAAGAAGGTAAAGATAAATAGCTTGTGTAATATTTAAATATACAGCGTTCTGAATCAGTACTTCCAGAATCCTACCTTTCTGCAATAATCGAACCTCGCCATTTTCTTTCTTAATTTCATCCATTATTTTATGTTTCCTCTTTTCTTTGTGCTTGTCTTTGTCTCTCTCTTTAACTTTTTCCTTGACTGAATACAAAAGAAACAAAAATGATTTAGCAAATAAGAGTCGATAATTTGTAAATACTTCTTAAGTTACATAGTCATTACTGCTGCAGATTTGTCTGATTTCAAAGTCAAGAAGAAGACATGCAGGAAAAGCGCTAAACCACAATACATAGTTAAAATTCGAGAAACAGGCAGTTATAGGCAAAATTGTCTACAGAAACATTTTTCTAGGCTTTGTAGCGAGCAAATTATTTCGGGCAATCTGAAACACCAGTCCAATCAAACTGCTACAATAAATTATTCATGCAAAGTTTAAGGGGCAACATGTTTTCTTTCAGCGCTTCCTGGCACTCTACAGTAGTGCAGAATTTGTAAATGGACTAGATATTGGGAAGCCCGAGTCCAAAGAGACGACTGGGGAGGGGGTAGCCTCGGAGGAGGAGCAGCCTCTTTTAGATTATCTTTATTCGACATAGGCTCATGCCTCGAACACCCTTCAAGTTACTCATCATGCTTAGATGTAGACAATCCTTTTAAAATAAGATACAAGCCAGCTGTCAAAAGTCAGTTCATCATATAGTGTCCAGAAAAGAGCAGTTTCTATTGCTCAAAAAGCCACTTACCGTGTATGGATGGTAAGAATAAATACATTCCGTTGATTATTATGTGCCGATCTCTGTGTTAACCTATAGTAGCACTGTCCCATAAGCACACCTTGTTACAGGTGAACGTCACCTGGGCTATGAACCATATACACTATGGTGTATGAAAAACACTCCAAGATTTAACACTATTCCATTTGTTTTTCCATTTACCCGCATATTGCTAATTTTTCATTAAACTTTAATTAAAGCGCCAGAGAAGTTGACGAAGTACTTCGAGATTCAATTTCTCTTCCTTCTACACTCAAATGAATGTGGTCATGTAAAAACACTAAAATATCCTTGCTCAAAATAACGGAAACTGCCTCTAAACAAAAACATACTGATCAAATATCGGTTACTTCCAATTCACAAGTAGTATAATAAAGACAAGTACATTAATAAGTCGTAAATTCGCATAGTCAAAAACTGATCTTAATTTAAAATGAAAATGTTTAATTAAAAATGTTCAGAGCGTGGTCTCTACTAACCCTTTTGATTGCTTTTTCCCCCTACAATGCTATGCCCGTTTTTGGCTATTCGGGGTAGTTTGCGCTTAGGATGCAAATTTATCGTCAATACCTTAAGTGTAAAAAAACATTATGGATGTCTTTTCCCCCTCCAACATCCTGGGGATTCTAAAGGTACCCAGTGCTTGTGGATTCCCCTGGAGAGGACTGAGAAAATAGGCAAAGTATATCTAAATTTTGAGTATTGGGGGAAAAATAGAAAAAAGGTGCTCTGCAAAAAAGTCTTTTTCTACTAAAAATGGCACCCAAAAAACTTTTTATTTATCCAGTTTTGTCATTTTTTAAAGAAGTTTCCCATTTTTCCAAATTTTTGTGCTTTCAACCTACTTCCAGTTTGTGGTGGAAATGCTGTGAAACCCCTGGGTGATCATCGAGAGCTATAGATTTCCGAAAAGTAGACTACATTTCGAATTCAGCAAGGGGTCATTTGTGTAGATGCCTCAAAGTTTTCCCAAAGAAACTAACTGTTGAAATAAATAATATTGAAAATTAGTACGAAAAAATGTCCATTTGTGACGTTTTCATTTGTAACTTCTTTTCACGATGACTGATATACAAAACAAACATACCAATACATCTGCTAGACCCTTCTGACTGCGGGCATACATAGGGTTTGTGGGTTTTCCAAGAGCTTGAGGTACCAGGATCCAATAACTGAGCTGCACCCTGCAATGGTTTTTCATTGTGTACCAGATATAGACGATTCATATGGTAAAATATAAAGAGTGAAAAATAGGTATCAAGGAAACCTATGTAATTTCGAAATGGGCACAAGATATGGAGTTTAGAACCAATGGTTATTTGCACATGTCTGGATACCCGTGTTAGCATGTGGGTACAAATACAGAGAAATACAATTGGCAATAACACTTGTTCTACTATTCTGTGTTCCCCTAAGTCTCCCGATACAAACGGTATCACTTGTGTGGGTAGGCCTAGTGCCCGCGATAAGAAAGGGCCTAAAACACAATACAGACACATTTTTACACTGAAAACTAACCCTTTTTAGGTCGAGCCTAGTGCAGCGCGCATGCGTTGCTCTAGGAGATGACCTTTTGGAATCGGTCAGCTCTTTTCAAGCACTCGTGCTTGTGGCGGCATCCACCTTGCGGGAGCGCGCAGCGGCCATCTGTCTCCAATTAGCGTGGCCGCGCGCGCTTGTTTCCCTTTGCGATAGGCTTCAGCTTTACCCACCCCTCCTATGTGTGCTTCGTTCCCTCCCATGGCTACTTCACTCACAGTTCCTTTTGGTCATTCCTCGTATCACTTCCACAGTGCATTTATACCGGGCGTCTCTCCTTTTAGGAAGCCACTGAGCCAGCCTGCACGCCTCTCTCTTTCATTCTCTCTTCCTCTGGCCTCTCTTGACCGTTGCCTTATTTCTCCTTACATTCTGTCCTAACACCTCCACCACTCCGCCCCCACCTTTTATTTTCTCAAGTCCACCCTCCCGACTATCGCTAAAATACTTCATTTTTTCGTGCCTTGTTCTTCCCGCTGTTGTTAGAGTGCCCCCCCCACCTGAGTGCCTATTATCTATCAACACGTCGACCCCACCCCCGCCTTTCACACACCTGAACAAAAGGGCACACACGGGTGTTTAGAGAAAGATAAGGAAGGCATTTTAAGTGGTTTAATCGGAAATCCAGGTGTCCTTGGGCGCAGTCCTACTGATCGGAAGGGGGTCTGGAATTCCAGAATGAATGAGGGATGGGGGTCGTGAGTAGCCAGGCCACTCACTGTACCTGCATTGCATTCTGGTATTTGCAGTTCTGTGTTTTTAACTCGAAACTATAGCACACGTCCCAGAATCCTAATAGGAGAAGGAAGAAATGCTGTGGAGGGAACCCTAGCTCCTAGTCAAACCACTCACTGGCCTACATGTAAAGGCAGATTCCCGCTGCTTGTGTGTCAGCCAGCTGGGCTATCTGAAGAAAATGTAGGTATATCAATATTCCGCATAGATTGGAATAATGTTCTAACCGGCGCATACAGATGCGTGAGCCGCTTACAAACATCTGCTCCTTAAAGACTCTTACTTTGAAGGCTATTGTTTTTCATCGTGTTCTCTGAGAAGTCATACCCTACGTTTCACCTGCCTCTTTACTACCCCATCCCCCACCCCCCCGGCGTCAGCAGTGAAGTTAGTGTGTGCTACTTTAAGCAAGGTATATAGTGGTTTAATGTGGCTACTTGCTCAGTCCATGGAACTACGGACCGATCCCTTCCAGTGTAGCTACATTTTTCCGTCCTAATGCATTATGGGAGTTGTAGTCTTGGATAACTTTACTTTGACTAGTTCGTCTTCATTACCACATTACACTGTCATGTAAAAGGGAATACCGAGACGGGGCCACATTGTCGAGTAATGTAAATTGTATTTGCAATGTGCTTATCAGGACAAATGTCAACATCCAGAAACTGGGTTTGCGGTGAGATGTAAAGTCTGCTGAGCAAGTACACCCAGCTATGAGACAGTGCTGTCAATTGATCCCATGCAGTGTGTGGCTCTTTGACCAGCACATTACCTTTTACTCTGCAGAACGTTGCGGTTTTCGGATTGCGGTTTAGTTTTTCTCATATTCTGTGTATGACATTTGACAAGCGGGGCACTTGATAGCTATGGATGTCTCAGGTTGTCTCCTGACAGGTCTTACTTAGTTACTTATCCAATCCTGAGTTTTCACTTGCATGCTGGAATTATATGGCAGGGGAGGACCAAATTATGCGGCAAGGTTGACTAAATTATGCAGCTATAAATGGCAAAATATGCGGCGTGAAGCAGCACATTTTGTGGTGGCACTACCTCGTTATGTTGTCATTTGTATAAATGTTAACACTATCTGGACAAATGTTGTACCTCATTAGAACCAGTTTGACATCCAAACACACCAATCGGCAACAGATAAGTACCAAAACTTGTTGCTGTGTTTTTAGTAACTTTTGATCCGTTTGAGCAAGAAGATTTTTTTTGCTTAAATCTGTAGTTTATGCATCAGTTGATGGTTATGTGGCAAGTGTGGCAAATCCATAATTATGTGGAAGACGCCACATCCACAAAATTGCATAATTCCTATGGCCTTAGGTTAATAGCAAAAGTGGGGGGGCGTGGCCTGGCAGCGGACAAGATGGCGGTGTGAGCTGTGAGCTCCGCTGAGGCCGGGACATAAGCCCGGGAAATCCGATATTTATCCGGCAGCTGACAAGGGGGAAAGCGGTGCAGCGGTGCGGCAGGGGAGCGGCCGTTGATTGCGGGGTCCGGAGAGCGGAAGCGACCAGCGGCTGCCGATCGCCGACCGAGTGAAGAAAGGGGTCTGCGTCGGCGCCGGAGCTCCTGAGCGCCAGAGCGGAGAGGAGGAGCCTTCGGAGCCGCGCGGAACGAAGTGGAGGATATCCTGGCGGGCTCCCGAGGTGAGAGAGCTCGGGGCCCGCGGTGCAGTGAGTGACTGTGGTCCGGTGGCAGGGAATATATCCGGACAGGGCCGGCAGGCGGGGGAGAACGCCGATTGGCGTTGCGAGTCTTCCGGCGCGAGGATTGACGGAGGAGCGCCCAACGTGGAAGCGAGCGGCAGGGCCCAGTGAAGCAGGAGCTGCTGGGGGGGCAGCGGCTTAGTGCAAAGACAGTCTGCGGCCTGCGGGGACCCCGACGCCCGGCGGTGACTCGATGAGCTGAGGCAGCCGGCCCGAGGGGCGTGAAGTGAGTGCGCTGCGAAGCGGCCCAGGGCATTGGCACGAGTTGAGATCTCGCGGAGGCGAGCCAGTATTGGTGGGACCGGGAGCGATCTACCTGCCGGAGCAAACAAGCAGTGCGGGCGCCCACTATTGGAGGCCGGGAGCTTGCCCCGCTAAGAGGTGGGTTAGCGCCGGGACTGTGTGGGGTCCTCTGAGAGCCTGGCGTATAGGGGAAGCCTTGTGGATCATTGCGCCTGGCTTGTGTGGCACGCCGAAGGGGGTGCGGAGACGTGGAGGAGGCTGGGTGACGCACCGGAGTAACACCCCAGACATCGGGAACACTCGGGGTCCCCCAGGGGTGAGTTGGCGTTTGGGGGACCGGAGAATACACACCCACCGGGACAGCCACGCGGTGTGGGAGATCGTCGCAGCGACCGGCACGGAGGGACAGGATAGCGGCGACAGATCGCCGAGTGGTACTTCTTGACCCACACAATGAAGCCGAAGGGGGGGGGCGCCGGTCCAGACAAATAAATTGGATCGGTATGCGGTCTCGAAGCCACCGGCGACGGACGACGAAAGTGCGGGGGGACAGGCCCCGGCCCCCGAACCATCCTTAAGCTCCATCATGGCGGCAATACAGACACTGGGCACGACACTGGAGAACAAGATAGATAAGGTCTCCATTGAGATGAACCTCCTGCGTGCAGATATGAATAAGACGTCAGAGAAGGTCAAGGCCGCTGAAACGCACATTGTAGATCTGCAGTCCTCTACCAGGGGCTTAGAGGAGAAGGTCCAGCAGCTGATTAAACAACATCAACAGATGGCTCTGAAGATGGAGGATCAGGAAGGAAGGGCCCGCAGGAACAACGTTCGGGTAGTGGGGGTCCCGGAAGGAGTGGAGGGGCCCAGCATGGACCTATTCCTGGAAGAGCTCATACTGCAACACTTGAAGCCTAAACGACTCTCTGCCCTATTCACGGTGGAAAGGGCGCACAGAGCGCCGGTCCCTCCGCCGAAACCGGGGGCGCCCCCTAGAACGATCATCGCACGGATACTCAACTATCGGGACCGCGATGCTATCCTGCAGGCGGCCCGGCAGCAGGGAGATCTTCAATATGAGAACGTGACGGTGCGGTTTTTCCCGGATTTCACGCTGAAGGTACAGCAGGAGAGGAGGACATTCGATGGGGTGAAACGGACACTGAGAGACAGGGGCATCAAATACATGATGTTCTTCCCGGCGAAACTCAAGATCATCGCAGGGGGCAAATCCTGGTTCTTCACGTCCCCGGCGGAGGTCCAGTCGTGGTTGGACGGGCCACGGTCACAGTCGGATCCTGCAAGAGCGGAGGGGGGATGGAGAGACACTCGAGATCGGTCTCCGGCATCCACCAGTGGGCATGAAGGAGGGAGTGGGCGAGATCAACGCCTCCGACGATCCAGGTCACGGAGTCTGGCGTCCTCTGGGGGCCCTGGAGGTTGACAGTAACGAGGACACTGCCTGAGTTTGGTATCTTATAAATGGGTGCAATGTTTATTATAGGGGGGGCCGGTGCCCGCTGCACGCCTAGAGAACTTTGTTTTTTGGACTTATTGACTATTTTCAGCTGCTTAGTTTAAAATCTGGGGCTAAACGTGGCCTTACGGAGCTATTGAAGGGCTACGATACACGTCACCAATTTCTAGTTTTTCTTTGTTTTTGTGGGCGACAGGCGCTCTGCTAGTTGGGGATGTGGGTGGTTTTAAGCCCACGGAGCAGGGTAGCAGGGTAGGATATAGTTGTTGGGTAGGACAGGGGGGAGGGAGAGTAGAGGGGTTTAGTTTGGGGTTCATAATGTGTTCAATGCTTTCCAATATTTGCAAGGATGGGAGGGGCGGTGGGGGGTGGCCTGGGTGGGTTAAGGACGGGAGGGGAGGTGAGGTGCATTTCCCTGATGGCTACACAGCGGGCTAAACGACTCAAGATCTTATCTTGGAATGTGAATGGCCTCGGAGATAGGATTAAGAGAACCATGGTACTTCAATATCTCCATCGACACACCCCGGATATAGTTCTCCTCCAGGAGACACATTTGAAAGGAAATAACTATCTGGCTCTGAATCGATTTGGCTATACCCTGTTGGCTCACGCGGGGTTTACTTCGGGCTCCAGGGGAACAGCGATCCTGGCTAAGAAATCCCTGCCATTGGTGCCCAATCGCACATGGTGCGACCCGCTGGGCCGCTATGTCGCACTCACGGGGATATGGGAGGGTCTCACCTTGAATGTATGCTCGGTATATATACCACCAAGGCTGCATGGGGCGACTTTTCCCGATCTTAGTGCATTACTGCTGGACATGCCCAATGGGACCTTGATTATGGGGGGCGATATGAATGAGATTATGTCACACAACCTTGACCGAGACTCGCCCGCACATAGAGCTCAGGGGGCGCGCCCGCTGACAGCCTTTGTGAATGCGATGGGGTTGGTGGACCTGTGGAGGGCGCATAACTCAGACACTCAACACTTTACCCATATCTCGGCGGCACATGGCAGTGGTGCTCGCCTAGATTACATTATCACACACACACGACGTCGGCTGGGCTATTCAGAGCAAGCAGTCATAGGGCCAGGGGCATATCAGACCATTCTCCTGTGGAGGTGTGGCTATGGGGCCCGGAGAAAGACTGGACGGTGCCCCCACGCTTAGACCCCTATTTATTCAGGGATCATGACTTTCAGGGACGATATCAGGAGAGGACGAAACAATATTTTGAAGAAAACGTTGGGACGGTGAGATCTCACTGTGTGTTATGGGAGGCGTACAAGACGGTGGCGAGGGATTTCGTGCAAGCTGAGGTGGGGATTAGACGTAAGGAGAGAAGGGCGCAGTGTGATGACCTAGAGCGAGAGATAACTCAGCTAGAATTGGGAGCGGACCCAGGATCTGGAGGTGGGACGGGACGTAGTCATGCCCTCCAGCTTAAACAGCGGGAGCTCAGGGATACTAGTGAGAACGCTGCACGCGCATACGCCAAAGCGACGCAGAGACTTATGTACGATCTGGGGGACAAAGCCAATAAGGTTATCGCGTGGCTTGAGAAGAGGGACAAGTGTAGGAACTGGGTCGCAGGCATTCAACCTAGAGAGGGTACAGTAACATTGGCTGGGGAGGAGATTGTGGAGGCTTTTGCGCAATATTACGAAGAGATCTACCAGTCACGGACTGACCGCAGGGAGGAGGAGTGCCGGGAGTTTCTAAGAGACATAGAGGTACCAGTCCTTGGCCAAAGTGAGCGAGATGCAGCGGACCTAGACTTGACGGTAGAAGAAGTTGAGGGTGCCATGAGGGATCTGCAGGCCGGGAAAGCGGCGGGCCCTAACGGGTTTCCAGAGGAGAGTTTTAAGTGCGTGACGGGAACGGTTGCACCGTACATGCTAAAGATGTTTAACGAGGCGCTGCTGGCCGGCCAACTGCCGGAGGATCTTAGAATTGCGACCATCGTTGTGATCCCTAAAGAGGGCAAACCGCGGGACTTATGCAGTTCATACCGACCGATATCCCTGATGAACTTTGAGACCAAAGTACTGGCAAAGATATTGGCCAATCGGCTGGGCCCGAACCTCCTGGAGCTAATACATCCGGACCAATCCGGCTTTATGCCCCATAGGAGCACTCGGCTGAATCTTCGTCGCCTCTATGGTGTTGTGCACATGGTATCGCAGCGCCCTGATACGCCGGCCGCCCTCCTGTCCCTCGATGCTCACATGGCCTTCGATAGTATTGAGTGGGACTACCTATTTGCGGTCCTGGATAAGTTTGGCTTTGGGTCGAAATTCCGGGCATGGGTTCGGCTCCTTTACACGGGACCGAGGGCGCGAGTGAGGGTGAACGGGTCTGTTTCCAGGATTTTTGGGCTGCACAGGGGCACGCGACAGGGCTGCCCTCTTTCCCCGATCCTTTTTGCGCTTGCGCTGGAACCACTAGCGTCTTGGGTGAGGGGAGATCCGGAGGTTAGGGGCATTGATTTTGGGGGAGGATGGGAGGAGCGTATCTCCCTCTATGCCGATGACGTCTTGTTATATGCACATCGCCCCCGGCAGACTTTCCATAGACTCCTGCACATTCTGAGATCTTTTGGAGACTACTCGGTCTACCGTATTAATTGGGGTAAGTCCCTGGTGTTTGTGCTAACGGGCGAGCCCCCGACGCTGACGTCGGAATGTAGGGACCTGACGTGTAAAACGGAATTCAAATACTTGGGTATCTGGATCACGAAATCTGAGGCCGCCTTCATGCGTCTTAATGTCCTCTCACAGTTAGATAGGGTGAAGGAAGATGTCCTACACTGGCGCGGGCTGCGGGTCTCGCTTATGGGGCGCGCTGTATTGTTTAAAATGATGGCCCTCCCGCGCCTCCTGTATGTACTGCAGAATACTCCTTTCTTGGTACTGGAGAGGTTCTTTCGTTCTATAGAGGCGGAGCAGCGTACATTGTTGTGGGGAGGTGGGAGCCCCAGGATTGCCCTGAGAAAGCTACAACGGGGGATATATGAGGGGGGACTGGCTGTGCCAGACCTGCGAAGGTACTACTGGGCCGCGCAACTTGTAAATATTAATGGGTGGGTTTTCTCCCCCACTGAGGAGCCGGCGTATTGGGTGGATCGGATGGCGCTGGGGAAGGGCGGGTATCTCGCAGCCCTCTATTCCAGGAGGAGGGGAGTGTCTGCACGCCCGCCTCATACAGAGACAGTGATAGGCATATGACGTAAGGCGACCAGGATGACGGGGTGGGAGGCCAGACACACTGAACAGACACCGCTGTGGCACGGGGATTTTCTCTCGGAGGTTGCGAACCTGCGAGGTCTTCACGGCTGGAGCAATATTGGCATAGATCTACTGGGTGATATCTGGAAAAATGACGAGATGATTACCTTCGCCACCATGCAGGCGGAATATCAGATGGGGAGGGGGAATACTTCCGATACCTCCAGGTCCGGCATGCTTTGCGGTGCCATGTGCAGGAGGGGAGAGACTGGACGAATACACCCCGCTGGAGGATAGACTGCTACTCGACCCCATGATCGACAAGGCTATTTCGCTACCTATAAAAAACTTATGAACAACGCGCCGGATCCCCTGGGGCCACTGCGGGAAGCCTGGGAGTCAGATGTGGGCATACTCGAGGACGATGACTGGTTAGAGGCCCTACAAAGTCCAAGGAGATAGCAATCAGTGCCCGATTTCGACTGTTCCAGCTCCGCATCCTGCACCGCTCTTATGTACCGCGAACTGTACAACATCGTATTGGTTACTGTGAATCTGATAAGTGTCTGCGGGGGTGTAATGAGACTGGGACGTTCTTTCATATTATGTGGGAATGCCCCTTGATACAGAACTATTGGACGAAAGTTGCCCAGGTCATGTCGGAGGTGGTGGGGGGGGGGGGGTCCACGGTCCCGCTGGATGCCAGGTGGTTTGTCCTGGGAGTGACCGGGGAGGTGGTCTGGCCCAAGGGGGAGACAATTTGGCTCGCACTAGCGGGTATAGTGGCAAAGCGAAATATAGCCAGACTATGGGGTGCGAGAGAGGTGCCTTCTGTGGGAGGATGGAAAAAAGATCTCGACTGGTGCCAACGTGCGGAGCGGGTGGTGTATGCCCGCGCAAATGGGAAAAGATTTGGGGGGCTTGGATGGGGTATAGGGGGGATTTATGGTCAGATTGAAGGGAATATATACTAGTTTAGGGTGGGATCCGGGGCTGGAGGGGGGTTACAGGGAGGTCTAAGGGAATGTACGTTTTGATTTACCTTTTGTACTTGGAACTGCTGACCCACTGCTGAATAATTGATAATTGGGATGGAAAGCATTTATGTTGTTGTTTACAATAAAAAGATGTTTAAAAAAAAATAATAGCAAAAGTGCAGCTACCGAAATGCAAAAAAAAAAAAAAAAAAAAAAAAAGATTTCATAAGCTTTTCAGGCTATTTATAGGGGCCGGCCTGTGATTTGCGAGTGTCATCCAGTCCACAATTGCTTATTATATTAGGGTTCCCACAACGATTGTGTTCCCTATAATGCAGCCCCGAGTTTCTCTCAATGTCTTGACCGTGTGCCATTCCATCTTGTGTGGAAAAAGTCATCCTTGATCACTAGTTTGGGAGTGAGATGTGCTGTATTTTGTTTTTACACAGAACTCTGTTTCTGCACATAGCACTTTATATCATCCCCTTTCATCTGAAACAAGCATTGGCATAGCCAATAGATCTCGCTTTTGGGACCTTATAAGTATTTAGTTCTGCAGCACAATATCCTTGGTGCAACAACATCAACCATTGCATGGCTAAACACTTATAAGGTCCCAAAAGCGAAACCTATTGGCTATGCTAATGCTTGCTTGTAAAGTGGCTAGCCTTGGATTTTGGGACCTAGATGAGCATGCATCTAGGGAAACCTAGCAAACCTGAATTTTTTCAAACCTAGACACCCGGGGTAATCCAGGGTGGGGTGACTTGTGTGAATCTCACCATGTTTTCTAACCCAGAAGCCCTTGCAAACCTCAAACTGATTAAAAGTAAAAACAAATTTTCCTCAAATTTCTATGATGAAAAGTTCTGAAATCTCTAGGGAGCAACAACTTTTCTACCATTTCCCCAATTTTCCTGATACAAATGGTAATACACTTGTGTGGGTAGGGCTACTGGCCACGACAGGAAGGTCGTCAAAACGCACATGGACACATCACATTTTTCCACTGAAAACTGACCCTTTTTGTTGCACTGTGGCTAGCTGTGGATTTTGGGCCCTAGTTTAGCAGTCACAGGGAAACCTAGCAAACCTGCCCATTTAGAAAATTAGACATCCGGGGGAATCCAGGGTGGGGTGACTTATGTGGATCTCACCAGGTGTTCTTACCCAAAGGCCCTTGCAAACCTCAAAGTTTGACTAAAAAACACATTTTTAATAATAAAATGAATTGGGATTCTCTCATTACATCAAGGGTACAACACACTAGTCGGGTAGTGGAGGGTTTATTCCGCTTCGCCTGTAAGTTAGGCCATAAGCCGGTGACAGAGATGATCACCCTGTATAAAGCTAAAGGCTTATCTGTCGCATCTTACGGAGCAGGAGTGTGGGGTCATCACAAAAGCCGCCATTTACAAGTTGTAGAAAATAATTTTATTAAAAGGCTACTGATGACCCCAAAGAGTGCCCCCACACATTTTTGTCATTCCGAGGTGGAATTGGATTACCTAGAGGATCAAATTGATATTGCCCCTTTGCTCCTCTGGGCCAAAATCTGGCTGTCGGAGGACTTAACGTTTTCAAGGGAAGTTATCAAGGACTGTATCAATCTTGATAGTGCTCTGGCAATCACCTGGCTACGATTTGTCAGAGATAAATTTTATGAGATTGGTCTGGGGCACTACTTTGATGATCCCGCTAGCATCCATACGAATGCGAAAACCACGATAAAAGAGGCATATAAGCCTGAGGTGAATATGCACCAGCAACAATTGGTGGTGCTAGGTCACCCATGTTTGACCATTACCCAACAGCAATTTTATGTATCTTTTACTACGAATGTACAGACACGATTTTTTATGACTAGATTTCGCCTACGCACTTTGCACATCCTAGTGGCATTTCCCACATAGTCAGGATGGGCGGACAAACTCATCCCATGTGACAATTTGGCAGCTCATAACACCCTGCACTTTATGCTGTTTTGCCCTCTTTATAAAGAGCTGAGGGTACAATTTTTAGCCCCACTTTTGAGGGGACTCCGTACTTGTACCTACATAGATGGTTTTAACTTTTTGCACTCTTTGTCTACGGTTTCTATTTGCACTGCTGGGTCCAATTACATTAAAACTGCACTGCCAATGAGAAAACAATATGAGTCAATAGATAAACAGGCACTTTATTTTCTTATACTTCTTACATAACTTTCTTATATTAATTAAATTTGATGATTGCCATTACAGCTTGTTGTTCTGGGCATTGGGCATGTGGGACTATAATTCTCTGGAAATTGCAAACTGCTTAAATTATATGAAAGGCTGGGTTTTATTGACATCTATTTATGTTACCGCACAAATTTGGTATGGAAAAATCTTTTAAAGGATTATGTACGTTTGTTAAGCTTTTATGGTCCATGGAACCAAATAAAGTTATTTTGACTTGACTAAAAAACACACAGTCATCTATTTCTGTTATGTTAAGTTCTGGAATCCTGAGGGACCCATACATTTCCTACCACCTACCATTCCCCCAAGTCTTCACAATAACAATGGTACCTCACTTGTATGGGTAGGCATAGAACCCGCAACAGAAAAGGCCCAAAAATACAATGTGTTGACATCAACATTTCCTGTCACAAAAATGATCTGATTTGGCAATGGAGGTAGCGGTGCTTTTTTGGCCTGGGAGCAACGGCCACCCAGGGAAACATATCAAACCCATACATTTCTGAAAACTAGAATCCAGGCGGATATGCCTCACATGGATCCCAAAACGTTTTCTTACCCACAATGCCCTACAATCCTCCAACTTTGCCTAAAATTGCACATTTTCCTTGCATTTCTGTGAAACCACAAAATAAATACCCTTAGCGTTCTCCTACTGGTCTCAATAAAAATGGGGGGGGGGGGGGGGGGAGTTTGGAGGTAAGGACCAGAAGCCCATTGTAAAAGCCCACCCCCTAAAATGCCTCCAGGGCAGAAAGACTGCTGGGGCTTATTTGCCTGGACGGAGGCTAGGCCAGATGCCTGGGAGGGCCACCCCACCCATTCTGCGCTTTAAATAACAATCCCTGGTGTTTAGTGGGCATTGCATACCCTTTGAAGTCTGACAGCTTCAGTACGACTTGTCAAAATATTCCTTTTTGACAGAATAAACCCTTCTGTTTGAATATTAATAAATCACTCCTATGTAGGCCTTACAGGGTGCATGGTATTTAAAAGTGGGACATGTAAAAAATAATACCATGTCCCTACAGTGACAAGGCCCAAAAAGCTATTTTCACTGTGGCAGTCCTAGTTGTTCTATGTAGAAAACCAGAGTTCATGTTACAACATGAATACTGCATCTCAGGAATGGGATAAGCTAGAAAAGGAATTAAACAACTTTTTTTAATAGATATTTAAAATCCAATTCGATTGTGAAGTCGGATTTTTAATACATATTAAAGAAAAGTAGCTTTAGAATGTTACCTTTTACTTGCCTAAACGGTCAGAAAGCTAATTAGCATACGCTTCTCCCAGCTATCAGCCTATACTTGGCCTTGAGTAGGTGTGAAACGCCTCCCAGGAAGAAACAATAGCCTGTCCTGAATGAGTAGTGATGAGACCTCTGAAAGTTACAGAATATTCAAAGTGGGGACTGTGGGCACCGTGTCAGATTTAGCACATTGTCAAATCCTGCTTGACAAGCCTGTTGAGCCACGTGTAACATTTGGGGCACACTTAAAAGGTAGGGAACAGGATGCCAAAGTAATTAGTGTAGATCCCCCGTCTAGTTTCTGAAGGACCCTGTTTTGTCCTACCAGACTTATGTCTTGTGGTTTGTTGTAAGTACAATACCTTATTCAAACTGGAGGACACCAGAATTACCGTAGTGCACTCCGACACACACATGCACACCCAGTCCTCAGAGCCCAAGTTTAGTTTGGCCAAAGACTTTCGCCATCTTGAAAATGCCCTGACATGGCATTCTGGGGATGTTTGCAGCATGCCAAACTGGAACTACAACAAAAGTAGGTTGGCAAGGGCCAAGGGATTATTATCCCACTGGTTAGGGGAGGGTCAGTAGTCACCTCCACCCACTATCTTGTGCCAGACATAAATTTGCAACTCCAGGTACCCACTACAGAACATTTCCTGGACTTGCGGAAGATCAGAAGAGGCGTAGACTTGTCTGTGACCTGGGAGGAGCCCTGAAGGACTGGACCTGCTGGCTCTTGCACGCAGAACAAACAAATAGACTCCAAGGGCCAGTTGGCTGATCTCCTGTGTTGTTACAGGGAGACAAGCTGCAATAGGCCTTTTTCCAGGAAGAACCCAGCTGACCAGTGGCACTTGGACCTTGACAGTACACTGCTGTTGGCCTGTGCCCGACACCCTCTGAGTCTCAAAGTGCCCTCTCGTGAGTTCCTCAGACGTCAGGCCTCGAGAAATCTACTCACCCACCACTTCCTATGGCGAATCAGATTTTATCAGGGCAAGCTATTTTTAGGGTCTACTGGACTGTTCTGGCGAACTGATAAAAAACAGGAGTTTGGTTAGCTCAGAAAGTGATTGAGCAATAAAGATACCATTAAATCTTGTTTTTATCTTGTCACATTCGCTCTGGTTGAGCGCCAGAAGTCTAATATCAGCTTATGTCTTACAATCTGCAGTCAGAGAAAGAAAAGTAAACACAACCTCCAGGATAAAATACCCAGCAAAGTTAGAGGAATTTATAAAGTGAACTGTGACAATAGTGCTATACAAAGAGTGTAACATGAAAGGCTATAGGATGTCAGGCTTTTTTTCCTAACACACAACATTCAAATAGCTTGTAAATTAATTGTGCAAACACTTAAAAAATTCATCTCACAGAATTACAAAAAAGTGCTTTCATAACTACTAAAATATATTTTTAATAGGCTGAAAACAAATCAGAATACTTTACTTGGTGATGTGCAAATGAAAAACTTTTTTGCTGAAACCCACTTCCTGCAGATTATGGTTTATACGTTATATAGTTTTATCAGTAAAACTGCATGTTAGTGGGAAAGTTAATGGCCATTTCAACTGAAAATATGCAGTTTATAAATACCAGTGCGCTACCAAATCATGCTTTAGGGATAACATTTATTAAAAGTAAGTTTTTAAACATGAATGGAGAAAGTCTTGCCCCCACCCTGATGACAATGCTATTAGTGAACTAAGCGGCAGGTCAGAGGTTATGTGTATCTTATATGTGGGCTGGATTCTTATTATACATAGATCAAAAGTTTAGTCTATTTAATCAAACAAAATAGTTTTTTTGTACAGCAGAAATGCTGAACTTGCATATTTGAAGATACTTGCATACAATATGATGAAAAAGCAGCTCTGTAAAAATATATTTGCTAGGATCACACAATTTCAGACCAGATTACGGGTCAAGTACATTAGTTAGGTTGAATAGAATATTTACGTCACTAGATCTGCAGGTCTAGTAACATTCTTATGATTTTTCGAGGCCTGGACATGTACTCCTGTGGTTGATTGTGACTTAAAAGACTAAGGGACGATTCCGATGCAGGCAGGAAGGGCTCCGACCAATAGTCGGAGCCCCCTGCCCGCATCGGAATGTGCCATTCGGATTCCTTCCCGACCAAGCCATTCTGATGAGCTCCGTCAGAAAGGAATCTGACTTGGTTTACCGGATGGCTTACGACTGGCTTGGAGAGCCGTCCACCATCCGGAAACCCTTCAGTACTCCCCCGGCGCCTTTTTCCGGCCAAGGGAGTACGATGGCAGTTTCCCACTGCCTTTTTTTGCCGGTCTTTCCGGCACAAAAAGGCAGTGGGAAACTCTCTTTGGGGGCCCCCAGCAGGGCCCCCATGGGTGCGAGGCCACGAATGGCAGCCTAGGGGGCACCTACGGTGCCACCCTGTTGATCCATGCACCCCGTGGGTGCAGGGATGAACTGCACCTCTGCAGTTAACAATACGAGCATGCATTCCGTTCGGAATGCATGTTCCCATTGTTAAGTAGAGGATTGCGACCCAACAGGGTTCGGTCGCATCGTACTTGCAAATCTGGAACTGACGACAATAGGTCGTTCGGTTCCAGTTCTTGTCCGATGTCGGACGGACTCCGGTCCGTCTGACATCGGAATCAGCCCCCAAGTCCTAAAGCAAAATATTTACCGGGATAAACCTGGTTGGTGTGTCTGACCCACTCTCAATTGTGGTCAAGCTCCATTGCAGTGAGCCTGAAATTGGGCCTACGTCTCGGTCTACTGTGACCATAGACTTTCTTTGGTGTTATATCTACTGAGAAGTTAAAAAATTCAAATCGCTGGTTCACCTTATTGGATATTTAAAAGTGTGGTATAATTTTGTTTATAAAGAGTTTACTCTATTTTTCCAAGTCAGTCTGGGATTTTTATTGTTTTGTATTTTGACTTTATTACTATTTTGGTACTACAAAAATACTTCATAAATTGGCCTAAGTTAAGCCTGTCTGCTCCATGCTATAGGTACGAGGTGCCCTAGCTCAGGTTAATTTCAGTGACTTTGAGGGCTCACCATGACAAGAGTTGTAATTACTCCTTGAGGTGGGTAGTCATCACCCCAATAATAATCAGATTTCTTATAGATAGCTAAGCTCAGATGTGGGTCTTAGGCTCACAGTGATAAAGGGCACACAAGCTGAACTTCACAGAGGAGGCTCAATATGGCTGGAAACATGTATAGTTATGCTATTATGCTACGTTTGGTTAGAGACACCTATGCTAGGCCATGTACCTTCTAGTCGATCTCGAGCTACCAGAAACTCCCAGACACCTTCAGAGTGGCTTGGCAGACTTTAGTTTATTTTTAAATAAGCACAGGGTAACATTTTCCTTTTAAAGTTAAGGGAAGGCTGTGTTTATTTAGAATTATGATCATCAGGCTGCAGATAGCATTGCCTAATAATGAGAGGCTCAGTCAGATTTATGGTTGGGGCACAGAGGTGAAGAACTGAAGCAATGAGGTATTTAACTCTTAAATTAAAGTCCTTGGCAACTCAATATTGGAGGATGGGAACAAAATGATGTTTCTGAATGCTTCTAAATAGGAGATAATTAAAATGAAAAGTTATCTTAATGACCAAGTAAACTCTTCATTTTAATTGTCTCCCATTTCAAAGAATTGCATTTACAAACAGCAGGCCTCTTGCTTCTAATGGCCAGTAGACACTGTGCCAAATGTAGAACTGAAAAATACAGTCACTTTTTAAAATTGGAGAAATTTAAAGTGCAGAAAAAAGTTCCATATTTTGAACATTTTTGCATAACTTTTATCTGCACTTTAAATTTCTTCCATTTAAAACAAATGGTCTTATGTTTGTGTTACACATGTAACGGTGTACATATGATGAAAGGTATGTCCTGTGCCACACGTACATTGAAACAGGCTCTCAGTCACTCATACACATACATCCCATTCATACGCACACATGTTCATACATCCCCAAAGACCACACTATCACTGACACACAGGGCAGCCCTGTCTTAGTGCCCTTAATCAAAGTTTTTTTTTTCTTCAAATCATATTTTCTGGCTCTATGGACATTAGCTTTAAAGTCACTAAAGCTGGGCATGGGGATGTCTGGTAACAGTGCGCGAGTTGCTTAGCCTTGAGTAGCTCTCAATGCTTTTCACTGATCACTACTAGTTCTCACTACAGTAAAGTTTGGAAACTCCTGGCCTAGCAGTTTAGGCTGGACTGGCATTTAGGGCCGGGCACAAATAATTTGCACATTGCCAACTCATAATAACGGATGGTGAGCAAGGAAAAGAATGAATGCTAGAAATCCAGATGGCTGTCAGTGGTTCAAACTAACTTTTCCATCTATTATTTTTAATTCTTTCCACAAGACTGGTTGTTTCTGCTCAGCTCAAAAATATGTATACTAATAACAAACCTTCCATCAGTAAGTTTTTGCTATTCAGGGCAAATCTTAACTCTAAACAAGTGTCTACATTATTAGCCAGCTTAGGCACATTGTCTTCTTTCATGAGGCTCACAAAAGAACAAAGCTCAGTAGCCATATTGCTGACCAATAACAAAAACAAGGGCATCTTTAGAAACGCATTAAGTACATTTATGAGAATAACAAGAATTGAGTGGCAACAAGGTTCTCTCCAATGACTCAATGAACAGAACAGTTACAAATACCTTTTTTCAAGCAACAGCAACATGTACTGTTAAGACCAGCAAAGCAGTACCTTTTTCACAGTTCGTTTTCATGGGCAATATAAAAAATAAGTACGGCAAAATCAAGAGAACTGCATGTAATGGTGTGTGCGAGAGATTGTACCTGCAGTGACTTTTACAACAAGCATTGGCATAGCCAATAGGTCTAGCCTTTGGGACTTTATAAGTGTTTAGCCATGCAACAGTTGATGTTGTTGCACCAAGGATATTGTGCTGCATAACTAAATACTTATAAGGTCCCAAAAGCGAGACCTATTGGCTATGCCAAGCAAGTAGCAGTGAAGAATATGTGTAAGTATGTGGCATTCTTGTCTATAATATAGCACTTCATATAGCACACTAGATATTGTTGGCTTTGTGAATGGAGAGTAAGTGATATGCAAGTGTTATGTAGGCCATGGAAGCTAATGGGGCATCTGCGGTGGTCATTGATGGTTCTACTAAGCACTGCCTCCTTGAGCACGGACCAATTTAAGGGTTAGTCACTGAGTTCTTGTGACCATTCACTTCACTGCCTCTCAGAAATACCGGACATGCCAGAAAAGCTAGAGTTTTAGATTGCTGGTATGCATTTACTTCTTTTAATTCGAGTGGCTTCATATTTCAATTTCCTGCAGCGTGCATGCTGCCCTGGGCGCCTGTATTGGGCGATGGCTAATTTTTGGGCACACGTGGTAGTAGTTTTCTGGCATATATCAGTCCTCCTTGAAAGCAGAGTGTATTTTTCGAACTTGTATTTTTTCTTACACTTGAATGTTCTGTATATTTCCATGTGGTCTGAAAATCGTGCCCCTTTAAGTTGGTTTCGATGAGTGTTAGAACGCCAGCCAGGTTCTTTATTGGCACGACATGTGACTAAGGGAATTAGATGAGGCAAATTATACTGTTAAGGGGGGGGCGTTTTAGTCCGGAGCAGTTTTGCAGACGGGACCAACGCCAGGGAAGCGTAAGGCAGTGCAAGTGGGAGGGACAGCGGAACGAGGACAGTGGATGCGCGTTTGTCCTGCTGCACTGGCCATGCGAGCGGCTTGAAAGCTCTAGTTGTGACGGTTCCAGAGAAGATATTCTGCCTTCAAAGGAGTGGATGTGATGGGCGAGAATGCCGGCGACAGCTGCAGACTCCCGTGGCGCAGTGTCATTCCCATTGCAACGGGACACTTTGAAGGTTGAAAGTGCTGCTTTTAAATCAACACGGGAGGTCCTGGATTTCGAGGGGGGAGACTCACAAGAGACATTCAGAAATCGAATCGTCCTATGTAGATTGGATTGGCCTAATGTACTTTTTCTTTGCATCTGTGTTAATTGGTTCCAGCAGTCCCTACTTAGAGTAGCGGGTGTATGATACAAACAAGCAGGCTTGTGGTTAAAAGGCATGCATCTGATCGTGGCAAAACATTAACTGTGCCAGGGGTGAATGCTGTCACTGTAGTTCCCAAAAACCCAGTAAAAATCATCAAATCAAAGATCTGCCCGTAATGCCTATTTTAAAGAAAACCTATTTTACCTACACAGATGGCACCTCTGACGACAAGCAGTGGCAGTAGGTTTGTTTAATATGGTAACAGAGGCAGCATTAGACCAAGACCTACGGGAGGCTTCCAGCAAGAGTGGACAGAGCTCGTTGTGCAGTGCAAGGACTTGAGTGGTGCGTGCGTGCGCAGTCTGCTCTTTTTCGAAGCACATACTCGTGCTTGTGGCGCGCCCCTGCGCGCTCCCACAAGGTGTATGCCGCCACAAGCACGAGTATGTGCTTCGAAAAAGAGCTGAACGACGGCTAAAGGTCTCCTATGCAGCGCATGCGCGCTGCGTAGGCGAGACCTAAAAATGGGAGCTTAGCATATGTACTAGCTCTGTCTGTGAGACCAGAAAGGGACTTCAGTGTGGCGCTAGATACTGTAGAGATTCTAATGTTTATAAAGAGAGCTTCTTTAGAGCTTAACTGTAACCCATCAATATGGCTGTGATTTCCTCTTGAAAGGCTAGATATTCTAGTTATGCCAATTTCGCACCAGATGTTCTGCAGATGTGGAGTGCCTGTCACCCTGTGCTCACCAATGAGGGTTAGTGGTTGCCATATAAAAATTGGGTTTCCATTTTTGATAAATAGGAGATGTCGTGGCTAGACTGAGTTCTGCTGGCAGGCGGCCACGACTGCAGTTGCACTGGTTCGAACATATGCATTTCATCTTACCCAACCGTCTCAAACATCACTGCACAGAAACCTCTAGGCCCTGAGCCCCCCCCTTTTACATTTGGGTAAGGCTTCTGCTTGCCATCTCATCAACTGCCTGGTCCGCTTCAAATGTTCTCTTTTTTTTAGCTAAGCTTAGGGGCTTAGCTCCTTTAGAAAATCTGCAGTCAGATTGTGAGGTTGCTTACCAAGTGTAGGTCTGGTTATAAACGGCAAAGGCAACTGTAACACTCTTCAGTTCTTTCTGTGACCTTCTAGCCCCATCAGTTGCCATTTTCTTGCTTACTCAGCATGCCAATACGTTTCTCTTTGTTGCCCACATCATAGTCTTCACATTCATGGTGTTATCTACCAGTGATCAATAGTCCTCCTGCCTAGACATAGTTCTACTTGACAGGATCACCTTTGAGTCCCAAAGCATCACCTCCCAAGTAGGTCACCAACCCTACACTTATATATATATATATATGACCCAGTGGTAGTTGCCACTGGGTAGGTATAGTTAGGATTGTGTTTTTTGTTTTGATTATAACTTTAACGCCATTAGACGAATCTTCACGAAACATTCCAAACTGAATGGTCTTTCACTCAACTCAGCTCCTTCCTGGAACGTTTCGGGGTGATCAGTCAAGCGGGGGCCGAGAAAAGGGGAGGTTCCGAACCTCGTTTTAACCACTCTTTCATTGGAACATTGAACGGCAATACTGCAAAAGCTGTTGAATGGAAGTACACCTAATATGGCAGAAAGCTAGATCTAGGGAGTGGGGGGTCCATAACTATTTTTGGACGGGCGTCCAGCCCCCCACCCCTTGCTATTACATCTGCCCGGGGAGACCCCATCCCCAAACACTGATGAAATAATAAAGAGAGGGTGCAAAAGTCCCCCGCACCTCAATGAGGCCCTGGGGACCCCTTCCGAATATGAAATAAAGTGGAAGGGTGCATGTGCCCCCTTCCCCAAGCCACTCTGGTCCTCCATACCTCGGGTGATTTTTAAAAAATGGGGAGGGGCGCCCGCCCCTCCTTTGAGTCGATATCCGCCCAGGGGCCCAATACTTAAGTGTCCTGGGGAGCCCACCCCCAGGACACTGTGGTTCCATGCTAGGGAGAGTGCAGTCATACCCTGCCAGCACTCTCCCAGGCAGGAAACAGAACTTTCCTACGCACAGCAGGAGCAGTTCAATAATGCTGCTCTCGCTCAGGCAGGAGCAAAGGAAAGGTGCCGGCTCCTGCCAGCACCCAGTATGGTGCTAGCTGAGGAGCCGGTTGGGGCCATGGGGACTTGTGGCCCCTGTAGCACCCAACGTGCTCAGCACTGTGGTTGCCCTGGGTAGGCACAGGGGCACCCACAAAAACTCAAAAAATGGCTGGCTCCTGCCAGGGGAGCCAGCAATGACAGTGGGGGCCTACGCAACTCCCCACAACCCCCAACAAAATCAAGATAGTGGATGACCCACGTGGGGACAGCAACACTCAAAATAACTAAGTATCCGGCACAGTCACAATGGTGGCTGGGGAGCCAGTCGGGGCCACGGCATCCCATGTTGTCCATGCCTTAAAACATCTCTGACAACATGGTAAACAAAACATTGACATAGCCAATAGCTCTTGCACAGGTGATACTTATTGGCTTTGCCAATGCTTGTTACACATTTAGTGCCCGCTGACAGAGTAACATCCTTGTCTAAAGACAGGGGCCATCTGTCCTTACCGGCTAATTCCTCTTAGTGAAGCACAAAAGATTAGAGTTTATTTTCAAAATACAGTAAAAGTAATAGCCACTTCATGTTCAGCTGTTCGTGGGAGTTCCACAGTGAGCTAACCCAGGATCCTTTCCAGAACTGTACTACTGCTATTTTATGCCCATATTTCTATAAAACACATTTCATTGTTGCAGATGCCTTTTATACCAAAACTTTCACTGACATTATCACCGACCAGCCTGTGCAAACTACTGTTTTTGCAGTGGCTAGTCGGTGTAAATTTCTTTTTGGATATTTTCATGTGGTGCAAATGTAATTCCAAAACGTTCATTCAGTCTCAGTTTGCAGGTCATGTGACCTCGGCTATATTTCTTGTGCAATAAACACACATGCTTGCTATGGGGCACCCGGTTTTATTTTACAGGCGATTTATTTAAAATTGATATTGCGTTTAATTTTATTATATTTTTATTTGGTTTTTTTCCTTTCCATATTCCTGATCAAGCTGTATTAATCCACATGGTAGTTAGAAGTAGGCAGCCTAAGGGTGGACAGCCTGTTGAAATAAAGAACCACAGTCAGTGGCGCAGCAAGTATGCCCTGGGCCCTAATGCAAGCAAGGACAAGCATTTGCAATGCAATAGGTCCCACATTTTTTTTTTAGCTAGAGCTATTGGCATTATAATGGTTTTACAGTGGTGTAACTGGACCTTTGGCTGCCCGTGGCCCCACGACGGCTGCAGGTAAGAAGGTGGGGTTGGGGAGGGGGGAATGCGGTTGATTCCTGCTTTTGCCAACCCGTGACAGCAGCAGGAAGAGCGGGCGGGGGTGGCCCCCCAAACTCGCCCCACCATTGCTACGCCATTGGTTTTTTACTTATGTGTTTTGGAGTGGAGTGGAGGTATGTGATGACAATTGTATGTTTTACAATTAATTTAAAAGGAAGCGCATTGATGGTCTGATCTGGTGTATGGGGCATGTCAGCCACTATGTGTGCCATGTACTATAATGTGAACACTAGTTAAAGAGATTCTGTGGTGCTATGCATGTTCCAAAAGTGATAAAGAATTGCCCTAGTGAGTAAGCAAAAGATAAAGGAACAACTGGCGGGCTGTGTGTTCTATAAACGAACCATCCTGACAGCACACCCGTATTCTGCGTTCACAATCTTGAAAGGATTTTAGGGATGATACATGCAAATCCGCTATTGTGAAAGCCATGCATGGGGCATGTGGTCCGCTATGTGATCGAAGTGGATACGGTGGGAACACCAGTTGAGGTGATGAACACTGGTTGAAGTGATTTATTTGTTCCGACCGTGGTAAAAAAAAAAAATGACAATTTAAAAAAAAAAAAAATCACCCGATGTGCGAACCAAAAATTTAAACAAATTAAAAAAGAAACAACCTGCAGGCTGGGTCTTGAATAAACGTGCATAACTTGTATAAGGACGACGCTGTGTACTAGTGCGTTAGCTAACAAATGTAGTTTCGCCACCATCTTAGAATGGGGTTTAAACCAATGGCATGTGGAAGGCTAAAATATATGTTGCATAATCAAATCTGTATGTACAATTAACTTCAAATTCACATCCACCCACAAATGCACCACATCTCCGCGGCCAGTACACGCTGTCCTATCGAGATGCACACAATCATGTACTCATGCTTTGCTCCACACCCCCATCCACGAGTAACAAGTGAACTGAAACTCCTCTTCATGAATTCACATCTGGCTGGGAAGGATTTGCTGATCCCAATGATCAGAGCTGAAACTAGTTGTGGGCATGCAAAAGAAACAGTGCCCAACTTATTTTTTTTCTTGCCCAGTTTATAATAGGCCTAGGTCGAAATGGCTGGTTCCCATTTGCAGGAGTTTGGGTACCAGAAATCATGAGGAGGCTTTTATGTTCCTTCAAACTAACCCTGCCCCTCCTTTGGTCTTCACGTTATCAAGATTTCAAATGATTTTATGGTTTTTAAGACGCAGCATTACCTCTGTGCAAAATGAACTAGCTAGATTAACTGAATGATTGCACTATTAGACAACGTACTACACAGATTATAATATGACCACCATACAGTGCTAACTATTTAGGGGCACTATAGTATTACATTATGATCCATAAATTATCTAATTTTATCAATTCATTTATATGAGAAGGTTTTAACCAGACAGTTTTAATGATTGGTTTTAACGTTCGATAAATTGTAATTTTCTATGCTTTTTTCTTTTAAATCAATGTCTCTCTTTTATGGCCCTATAAAAACCGAAATAAAGAGTATTTTTATTGATTGGCTATTGATGCAAGGGAGGCCTTTAAATTAGTCCTTAGAGGTACTACCAATATATACAAGACTAGAAAAGTATTAGAGATAACTAATGCAACATGAAAATGATACGAGAGCACTGGAAGTACAACTAGCACAGGGAGTGAGTGATCTTGACAAATTAAGAGCCACGTAAAAACAATACTATCAAACGCTGTACAAAACAGAGGGTACCTTGTATGAAGCAAACCTAGCGTGACTAACTGGTTAGGATATTGGCATCACTTTCTCGGGACAAAACCATATGATTTTGTTATATGCACATGACGACCTTCTGCATGTACATAATATTGATAGTGGAATCCCAATTCTATATAAGCTGGTAGGACATTCGCCAAAGACTCCGGTTTGAGAGTTAATTTGAAAAACCCATGCATATAATCCTTAAAAGGAGGCCATACGGACATTTTGCTGCCCCCTTTTTGTAATATACTGAGATGGGATTAGGAGTAAAAAACATTTCCTCAGCCCATGATATCCCAGAGGGGAACAAAATTACTCACAATGACAAGGGGAAAAATGTCATTGTAGGCTTAATTGCCACTGTCAGTTATAGATTAAATAACACAGATATAAATAGTGGTCTTGCCCTAATTCTTATATTTCTTCGCCACTTTACTTTTACAGAAAGTGGTTTTGTAAAATGGACTGTATGACCACTACATTACTCTGGGGACATGGTAGGGATAGAACTGCGCTAGCCTCCCACCAGTTACTGCTGGATAAATGGGGGTATTGTCCTCTCAGAACTCAAGAACTGCTATTTAGCTACATAACTGCATAGGGTGGGGGAAAGGGGTGGCTGGAGGACTCTCCTAGAGCTGAGGCAACATATGCCCTGCATGGGATGTTGGTGGTGAACTATTTGCTGCCCTGCTATATATAAAATAAAAACCCAAACCTGTACATTTTCTAGTAGATGTTATCAGATACTGTTGGAATAGATGCAACAAAAAGTTAAATGTTAAAACTAGATATGCACAACATATTAGAATAAAGACGTGCAGGGTGTGCCCTAACTAATATTCAAAAGGGATACATCACTTGGAAAGAGGTAGGGATGGAATATTTGGAAGACCTGTTTAATGATGGCATACTGAATTTACAGAAATGGTTGACATATTCAACCCCATGGGCAATTTCTAACTTACAAATAACTAAGCATCCTATTCACCTGGCTTCCTACCTGGTGGAATTTAGGTTGTTACATTGCTATTGTTTATTTATAATTCTATGCCTTCAAATGTGGATCCCACTGCCTTTTATTCACTGTTAAATACTCTAAGCACTCTCTTCGCATCAGGGACCATGTTTCCAGATGTTACTCATCAAACCATAAAGGAAATAAAAACATGCCCCCCAGGTAACAAATATATTTTTGGGCCTAGAAAAAACTCATTCTAGGCTTCATGGCAGGGATCACTAGTCAATCACAAGTCAACAAACATACTATACGCCAGCAGGAGATCCATTATTACAAGGCAATAACGTGTTCCTTCTGTAGCATTTGATCTTACATAGATTGACATCCATGGTTGAATAGAACACCCTGTAGTGCTAATGCAGAGGAATGTGAAGAATGCTCCCTCGTGACCTATATGCTTTCTCTTACACATGCATGAGTCATGAAGAATAAAGAGCTCGAACAATGAATACATATCATGAAAAACAAGGACATTAGAAATTTATTTATGCATCTTTTATTTGCATTAATTTATTTTCCTATATCACAGGCTTACTCGTCCTTATTTTTATATTAATGTATTGAGTGCAGTTTTTATTAAAAATGTATTCGATAACAATGATCTTAAAAATCTAATAAACATATAAACAAGACAATATCAACACCAAATTTCATGTACAGACATTAGACATTACCCCTGAATGAAAGTCAAAAAATAAAAAAATGTATATATACCAATGTCATACATACTAAATTCCATTCATACACTTACAACCACAATCATATCCCATCCAAAAATCACAACTATCTGTAGACTAAAGGATGTTAGGAGTCTCTAAGACCGAAAGATCAAGACTGTAGGCAGCCGGTGCTGACCGACAGTGATCAATGGTCAGTGGCCAATGGTCGACGCGCGTTTCGGTGGATCAAAGGACATAGACACCACCTTCATCAGGACCTATACCAGATAGCAACATGTTACAAACACATCCAAGGGGTACCTGAAAGAAATTTAAATATAACATGTTCAGAGCCCTAAACATGAAATAATGAACAACATATCTTAGTACGTGATTGGACCTTAGAGGCAGTTTAAACTGAAACAGTCTGTAGTGGAAAGCCTCATCATAAAATTGAGATAGGCCAGGCTATATACTGCGGCATTTTATCTGGAGAGCAATAAATGTCTGTCCCTCAAAAACTAACAGATCATAAAGTGATAGATCTTAGTCAAAAAAGTATAGTAAAAAGAAGAGTACCTATAAACCATAACAAAAAACAAATGTGTTACATAATAAATATGTGTCAGAAAATAGAGAAAAAGAGAATTAAGAATACCTTGACCAAGTGATTAGCAAACAGAGACACCCAGTGACTATAGGAGAACCTTAAAGAACAAGCCGTGATACCAAGGACAACTAAGTAACCCTAGAACACTTACTACTGAGGATGTTCTGAAAAATCAGACATCTTCACGTGGACCCACATAAATATCAGCATAGATTGGATTCCAGCCGTGAATGAAACTGACCAGTCTAGATTATGATCAAAAGAAAAGAAGAGAAGAGAATGGATTCTATTGTTAACGTGATCCATCTTTATTATGTGTAACCAGGGACGGCAAGAGTAGAAAAAATTACATACCCAAGTCTAATCAGCGTTAAAAGACATGGAAATGGTCTCAACGGATTTCACTGGTGAGGTACCCTGCCAAACAAGGTGAAAATCGAAAAGTCACCTCTATGCCCGGCCCTTAAATCCTTTGACAACTAGTTATATATGCTTCATGCAATGGTACCTACCTTTTTAAATAACCATCACACGTAGTGAAGTTAAACGGAGACTGGTACCCGTCAGGACAGACTTATTTCTGATAGATTGTCCTCTGTGTATTTTCAGTATTAAATTGCCATAATTCTCAGTCCGGGTAGGAATATTCTAAAGACAGATAATAAATAGGGTATAACTCCTACGATATATGAGATACAATAGCTAGAGACTTACTAATATGGTAGCATAGAACACCCTAGTCAAACGTCCTACCACCTGCCTGGAAATCGCCATTATCTAACATGACTTTTAGATAGACATTTGAGGCTGCACATCAAGCCTTCTTAATATACCAGAAGTAAAGATTCTACAATACGCTTAGTATTTCATAGAAAATGAAGACTCCAAACGGAGGATCTATAAATTAGCGATGTAAGCGCTAAAACTATGAGGATTACTAACACTAAGGGTGGAGCACGCAAAATGACATGTTCCGTACTTCATATAATAACTGCTACAATATATTCTTCGTCTCGCAACTCATATTGCCAACAAACAATGGTTGTGAAGACTGAAAGTACTCGCGGTTAATCCAAGCAGGATATACTTGCGGTAAGGGAGAGCAAAAAGAGCTAACTATTCAGTATTACAAAATACCTTAAATCAGGATAAAAAGAGCCGTGGGCTAGTGCAAAATCGCTGCAACTCACCTGAATATATCCCGTAACTGATTTCACTAGGGTGATCCCTCCCAGATATCTGGAGCACACAGTGATAGTACCGTGGGGTATATATGTCGGCGTCCTGCAGCCGATTGACGCACCCGTTGATCCCCAACACCTGGTGTTTAGTGAGTATAAAAGTAGGACTTAATCTATAAACATGGACGCCATGCTTGAATGGTCTCAAATGAGGACCGCAAAGTGGTACATCCAGAATGGGCGCCATATTGGAATGGCGCGCTTAAAAGCCTAAAACTAATGTGTCCACAGTTCGTAGAACATGAGCCCCGAAAAGGAAAAGAGAACTAAAGGACATAAAGTGTATGCTAACACGGATGCCTAATGGATTCATGTATTATAATATGACCAAAAATGTGTAAAGTGGTTATACACATGTATGAATCCATATATAGAGTAGTGCCTTCCGGAAATTAAACTGGAGGGAGGGGTCTACGCAAAAGCAATCCAAGCTGCATGTACTTAAGACAGGGCAATATCCAATAGTAGCCCCTGCAGGGAAAAAGGACTCCACTATTCACAAAATAATGAATTCTATGAATTTGTCTCTGGTGGTAGCTATATATACACACAACCAGAAAGCATATTCTTTAGCTTGAATTATATCAATAAAGTTTATTCATACTGAGCCTAAGAATAGTGGAAATAAAGGTGGAGGAGTTTTCGCTACTGACTACCTGTAATATTCCAAAGTATTTCTTCATTCAATCCCTGTTTGACACTGTCCAAAGTGTAGATCCAAAAGGTTTCCCTTCTTTTACGGGTAACCTCCACCGGGGTTCCTGCCTGACACTTGATTTTTTCTATTATACACCATGTCAGGTCTTTCTCTGAATGTTGTTTTTCAAGGCAGTGCTGAACTAAAGGGGCCATGGTTTTATTTGTTCGTATAGCTGACTTATGTTCACTGTATCTTATGCGGAATTCTCGTGCTGTTTCACCGATGTATATTAAACCGCATGGACACAGTAACATATATACAATGTTCTGGCTCCTACAGTTGGTGAGGTCCCAAAATTTAATTCTGCGACTTTTGTAGGTGATGTGATCCGTGACAATTGCGGATTCACACGCATGGCAGGAACCACACTTGTGGTTACCTAAAATTAAAGGTAGCCCCGTGATGGTAGTTTGGTGTTGAATGCGTGAAACTGGAGGTCTGGAATGCACTAGAATATCACGCAAATTACGGTTTCTGCGATAGGCTACCAAGGGTAGTGGAAGTTGGGGGTCATTCTCATTAGTGTTGAGGACTTTCCAGTTTTTATTAATGATGTTTTTAATCTTGTAGTTAAGTTGAGAATGATTAACAATGCAAGTGACTTGATCACGAGAAGGGCGTTGCGTGCCTTGAAGGAGGGCATCACGATTGTAGTACTTAGCCCTTTTGAAGGCATGTCTCACAAGTCTATGGGGATATCCTCTCTCTAGTAGTCGATGTTTGAGGGCATCTCCATGTTTGTGATAATCCTGCATGTTGGTGCAATTGCGTCGTATCCGTAAAAATTCCCCAAAGGGGATTGAATCTTTTGACAGGTGGGATGGAAACTCTGATATTGCAGTAGTGTGTTCTTGGCTGTGGGTTTCCTAAATAAACTGACCTGTAACATATTGTTGGTCTCAAAAATTACTATGTCTAAGAATTCTACCCGATTGGAACTGAAGGTGGCTGAGAACTTAAGATTGCTGTCACTTGCATTAAGCCAACAAATGTATTCTTGTAGTGAGTGCACATCTCCCCTCCAGATGAAAAAGATATCATCAATGAATCTTCTCCAAATATATACATTTTCAAAGAAGGGAGCAGCCTCATTAAAGACATTTGTAAGTTCCCATTCTCCCATGTATGCATTCGCCACACTAGGAGCACAGGAAGCTCCCATGCTCGTTCCCTTAACTTGCTGGTATATGAGTCCATTAAATTCAAAAAAGTTATTCCGCAGGACTACTTGTAGACATTCCAGGATGAAGCCGTCCGGTCTATCACCAGGAGATCTACGAAGAAGGGACGCCACTGCCTGTAACGCTTGACATTGAGGAATGTTGGTGTATAATGCCTCAATGTCAAGCGTTACCAGGATCTCTGTGAGGGGATCAAATGTTATGCCCTCGATTTTATTGATAATATCTCCTGTGTCACCTATGTAGGAAGCATAATTCTGAACCAGAGGGCATATAAAAGAATCTACATACTTGGAAAGTGGCTCCGTGCTCGAGCCAATAGAGGAAATGATGGGACGCAATGGGGGGTCTGCTACATCTTTATGGGTTTTAGGTACCCCATATAACGCCGGTGTTTTGGGGCATGCTTTGTTTAAAAAGGTATATTCATCTGAACAGATGAGTTCACTATCAAGTGCTCTCTTAGTGATTTCTTGGATGGTATAATTCAATTTGGTAAGCTCTCTAGGGTGTGATTTTCTATAGTGTTCTGGGATCGCCAGCATGTCCAAAATCTTGATATTATAATCAGCTTTGTTCATAATCACGATACCACCACCTTTATCACAAGGTTTTATAACAAGATCTTGATTCTGTTTAATTTTATTCAAAACCATATTGTCTATATGGGATAAGTTACTACGTGTGGCTGGAGGATGTTTAATAACACGCGCTATTTCTTTGAGGACATTTTGCTCGAAAATGTTCACCTCCGCTCCCACCATATCTAAGGTGGGGGTAAAATGAGATGGAGGTTTACATTTTGATTGATTTTCCTCTTGATGGTCCGTGGGTCTGTCTAAGAAAAACTTCTTCAGTCTTACTTTCCTGAAGAAAGCAAAAAGATCTTCGTGTAATTTGAAGGTATCAAGACGAGTACTCGGGGCAAATGAGAGGCCACGACTGAGGACAGCATGTTCTTCAGAGGTAAAGTTGACTGCTGATAAGTTAAAAATAGGCAGAACGTCCTTTTTATTCATGGTGTTATTATTAACAGATTCCTCTAGCGCCAATATTGTTGGTTGCGTGTTCTCACATAAGGTTGTGGATGTTGTGGGGCCATCTGTGGAGGTTCCCTGTCTGGGGCCCACCTCCTGTTTCTCCCTCTGTATTGGCCTCTCGGTAAAAAAGGAGACTGGCTCTGAAAATGTTGGCCAAAGAAAGGTTGTTGTGCCATTTGTCTACCTCTCTGAGGTCCTAAATTATATTGGGCTCTTCCCATGTCGTATGTGCCTTCATTATCAGAGTCTGATGAGTTTGTGTCAGAGAAGTTTATAATTTTCCTTCTAGTATTATATGTGTTACCCTGTTGGTTAAATGCTTCATTCCAATTTTTATAGTAGGATACATTTAAATATGGATATGCCTTTTCTTGGGTATACCACCTAATGTCCTTCTTGAGCTTTTCTGTTTTTTTATTAATCAAGTAAGTCTCAAAGTCTGTCATATCCATTTTTATTTTCTCTAGTCTTGCCTTGGCTTCTTCAACAGCTGTAGCAGTTTTCAATTTATCCTCTAGTGCTGCTATTTCCTGGCTTAAAATAGCCATAACCTCTCTGGCTGTTTCTATGATTAAAATCACCCAGTCCCTGGAGCAGCGGTTAGCGATAAGGGACCACCGCTCCAGGAACTTACGTATTTCAACAAACAAAACTGGAATGTTGCGGACTCTCAGTCCTGAAGGTATGACTCCTGCTCGTAGATATTCAAGCATGAAGTGTGCATGTGACTCCATGCGCTTTAATTTCTTTCTCAAATTGAGCAAGTCGTTCCATTCTCCATTGTCTCCATGTGATGCAATGGATGGATTGTCGGTAGATGTTATTTGTCCTATCAAAGTACTAAAGTCTTCATCAGAAAATCCAAAGGTCTTCAAACCTTCCATTGCTAATGCGTACCAGCTATACAGAATTCTGTTTTGCTATAACCGATGGGATGATATAGGAGAGGGCAAGACCCACTCTCCTACCAGAAATGTAGGAGAATGGGAACTAACAAATGTCTTTAATGAGGCTGCTCCCTTCTTTGAAAATGTATATATTTGGAGAAGATTCATTGATGATATCTTTTTCATCTGGAGGGGAGATGTGCACTCACTACAAGAATACATTTGTTGGCTTAATGCAAGTGACAGCAATCTTAAGTTCTCAGCCACCTTCAGTTCCAATCGGGTAGAATTCTTAGACATAGTAATTTTTGAGACCAACAATATGTTACAGGTCAGTTTATTTAGGAAACCCACAGCCAAGAACACACTACTGCAATATCAGAGTTTCCATCCCACCTGTCAAAAAGATTCAATCCCCTTTGGGGAATTTTTACGGGTACGACGCAATTGCACCAACATGCAGGATTATCACAAACATGGAGATGCCCTCAAACATCGACTACTAGAGAGAGGATATCCCCATAGACTTGTGAGACATGCCTTCAAAAGGGCTAAGTACTACAATCGTGATGCCCTCCTTCAAGGCACGCAACGCCCTTCTCGTGATCAAGTCACTTGCATTGTTAATCAATCTCAACTTAACTACAAGATTAAAAACATCATTAATAAAAACTGGAAAGTCCTCAACACTAATGAGAATGACCCCCAACTTCCACTACCCTTGGTAGCCTATCGCAGAAACCGTAATTTGCGTGATATTCTAGTGCATTCCAGACCTCCAGTTTCACGCATTCAACACCAAACTACCATCACGGGGCTACCTTTAATTTTAGGTAACCACAAGTGTGGTTCCTGCCATGCGTGTGAATCCGCAATTGTCACGGATCACATCACCTACAAAAGTCGCAGAATTAAATTAAGGGACCTCACCAACTGTAGGAGCCAGAACATTGTATATATGTTACTGTGTCCATGCGGTTTAATATACATCGGTGAAACAGCACGAGAATTCCGCATAAGATACAGTGAACATAAGTCAGCTATACTGAACAAATAAAACCATGGCCCCTTTAGTTCAGCACTGCCTTGAAAAACAACATTCAGAGAAAGACCTGACATGGTGTATAATAGAAAAAATCAAGTGTCAGGCAGGAACCCCGGTGGAGGTTACCCGTAAAAGAAGGGAAACCTTTTGGATCTACACTTTGGACAGTGTCAAACAGGGATTGAATGAAGAAATACTTTGGAATATTACAGGTAGTCAGTAGCGAAAACTCCTCCACCTTTATTTCCACTATTCTTAGGCTCAGTATGAATAAACTTTATTGATATAATTCAAGCTAAAGAATATGCTTTCTGGTTGTGTGTATATATAGCTACCACCAGAGACAAATTCATAGAATTCATTATTTTGTGAATAGTGGAGACCTTTTTCCCTGCAGGGGCTACTATTGGATATTGCCCTGTCTTAAGTACATGCAGCTTGGATTGCTTTTGCGTAGACCCCTCCCTCCAGTTTAATTTCCGGAAGGCACTACTCTATATATGGATTCATACATGTGTATAATCACTTTACACATTTTTGGTCATATTATAATACATGAATCCATTAGGCATCCGTGTTAGCATACACTTTATGTCCTTTAGTTCTCTTTTCCTTTTCGGGGCTCATGTTCTACGAACTGTGGACACATTAGTTTTAGGCTTTTAAGCGCGCCATTCCAATATGGCGCCCATTCTGGATGTACCACTTTGCGGTCCTCATTTGAGACCATTCAAGCATGGCGTCCATGTTTATAGATTAAGTCCTACTTTTATACTCACTAAACACCAGGTGTTGGGGATCAACGGGTGCGTCAATCGGCTGCAGGACGCCGACATATATACCCCACGGTACTATCACTGTGTGCTCCAGATATCTGGGAGGGATCACCCTAGTGAAATCAGTTACGGGATATATTCAGGTGAGTTGCAGCGATTTTGCACTAGCCCACGGCTCTTTTTTATCCTGATTTAAGGTATTTTGTAATACTGAATAGTTAGCTCTTTTTGCTCTCCCTTACCGCAAGTATATCCTGCTTGGATTAACCGCGAGTACTTTCAGTCTTCACAACCATCGTTTGTTGGCGATATGAGTTGCGAGACGAAGAATATATTGTAGCAGTTATTATATGAAATACGGAACATGTCATTTTGCGTGCTCCACCCTTAGTGTTAGTAATCCTCATAGTTTTAGCGCTTACATCGCTAATTTATAGATCCTCCGTTTGGAGTCTTCATTTTCTATGAAATACTAAGCGTATTGTAGAATCTTTACTTCTGGTATATTAAGAAGGCTTGATGTGCAGCCTCAAATGTCTATCTAAAAGTCATGTTAGATAATGGCGATTTCCAGGCAGGTGGTAGGACGTTTGACTAGGGTGTTCTATGCTACCATATTAGTAAGTCTCTAGCTATTGTATCTCATATATCGTAGGAGTTATACTCTATTTATTATCTGTCTTTAGAATATTCCTACCCGGACTGAGAATTATGGCAATTTAATACTGAAAATACACAGAGGACAATCTATCAGAAATAAGTCTGTCCTGACGGGTACCAGTCTCCGTTTAACTTCACTACGTGTGATGGTTATTTAAAAAGGTAGGTACCATTGCATGAAGCATATATAACTAGTTGTCAAAGGATTTAAGGGCCGGGCATAGAGGTGACTTTTCGATTTTCACCTTGTTTGGCAGGGTACCTCACCAGTGAAATCCGTTGAGACCATTTCCATGTCTTTTAACGCTGATTAGACTTGGGTATGTAATTTTTCTACTCTTGCCGTCCCTGGTTACACATAATAAAGATGGATCACGTTAACAATAGAATCCATTCTCTTCTTTTCTTTTGATCATAATCTAGACTGGTCAGTTTCATTCACGGCTGGAATCCAATCTATGCTGATATTTATGTGGGTCCACGTGAAGATGTCTGATTTTTCAGAACATCCTCAGTAGTAAGTGTTCTAGGGTTACTTAGTTGTCCTTGGTATCACGGCTTGTTCTTTAAGGTTCTCCTATAGTCACTGGGTGTCTCTGTTTGCTAATCACTTGGTCAAGGTATTCTTAATTCTCTTTTTCTCTATTTTCTGACACATATTTATTATGTAACACATTTGTTTTTCGTTATGGTTTATAAGTACTCTTCTTTTTACTATACTTTTTTGACTGAGATCTATCACTTTATGATCTGTTAGTTTTTGAGGGACAGACATTTATTGCTCTCCAGATAAAATGCCGCAGTATATAGCCTGGCCTATCTCAATTTTATGATGAGGCTTTCCACTACAGACTGTTTCAGTTTAAACTGCCTCTAAGGTCCAATCACGTACTAAGATATGTTGTTCATTATTTCATGTTTAGGGCTCTGAACATGTTATATTTAAATTTCTTTCAGGTACCCCTTGGATGTGTTTGTAACATGTTGCTATCTGGTATAGGTCCTGATGAAGGTGGTGTCTATGTCCTTTGATCCACCGAAACGCGCGTCGACCATTGGCCACTGACCATTGATCACTGTCGGTCAGCACCGGCTGCCTACAGTCTTGATCTTTCGGTCTTAGAGACTCCTAACATCCTTTAGTCTACAGATAGTTGTGATTTTTGGATGGGATATGATTGTGGTTGTAAGTGTATGAATGGAATTTAGTATGTATGACATTGGTATATATACATTTTTTTCATTTTTTGACTTTCATTCAGGGGTAATGTCTAATGTCTGTACATGAAATTTGGTGTTGATATTGTCTTGTTTATATGTTTATTAGATTTTTTAAGATCATTGTTATCGAATACATTTTTAATAAAAACTGCACTCAATACATTAATATAACAAGCATTTGCAATGCAATAGGTCTCGCATTTGCAAGAGTTTGAGCTATTGGCATTGTAAATGACAATGCCTTTTATTTATGTGTTTTGAAAACCTGCAAGCAGTGCGTAAACTCGCACTTTGTACATGTAGTCCTTGCAAGGCTGGCAGTAAAAGAGGCGCAGTTACTGCCAGCCTTGCTTGTCGTAAGCAACGACTATAAGTACAAAGTGCGTATTTACACACCTTGTAAAAACATAATGGGAGACCTATTGAATTGCAAATACTTGTCTAACGTGAGAGTTACTGGAAGGTATGTCAAAATAATTAACAAAGGGCTAGGCATTTGAAAACCGGGCTTTTTTGGCAATATGGGTTAGAAGAACATTAGTAAAGGAATGACTAACGTTTATTTGTCAGAACTTGGAAGACAATAGTCTGTTTTACCTTCAGGGTGAATAAACTTTTTTATTTCTGCACAAGTTCTGTGCTGCGTAAATTATCCTGCATTGTGTGATTAATGGTGACCTTTGTTTATTATCCTTAGGAGACAGGATGTTTTTATTTTAACACACTTTTACTTATTTTTTAGAATGAGTGCATTACTACATAATTTAGAGACCTTATGATTATGCTGCTATTCTTATAAGTGTTGTTTATTAAGACATGAAGGGTTATTTGTAAAAACAAAAACACAAAAGCAAAACAGGCATTAGTAAAAATGCAAGTGAAACCAACAAATGCCAATTAAACAGACAGTGAATAATGCCTTGCAAGTAACGTATCATTGGCAAATTGAATGCGATCTAAAAGTTTGTTTTGTGTTTAAATACACACCTAAATACTCCCTGCTATTTATTTATTTTGTTTTACTTGTTGATAAGACGTCCCCTTTGTGTTGCGACCAGGGAACTTTTCGTCATTTCTTTCTGGTAACTGCAGCACTTATTTGCTAACATAAAATAATGCGAATAACGCTCCTTTAAACAATCATTTGTAAAAAGGAAGCTTAGGGCAGGGAAAGGGCTGTCCTTATGAAGGAGACTAGACTGGTCACTTTAAAAAGGTAGATAGAATCGAAATCCAGGGTGTGCTGAAGCTGTCGCATAACATTGGGCCACTTGCCAGTCACGTCAAATGGTACGATTTATATGTTATTGATGAATCTGACAGCGTAGGGGGGGGGATTCAACTGGCAAAACAGTGGTGCGGCATTAAAAATACATAACATTTGTCCGCTAAAGCCCTTATGAGAACAAAGCCCACCGTTAGTGCAAATTAACAAAAGCAAATGGGCTACATTTCACCGGTGGAATCCAAATTCTCAAGTTGACATGCTCACTGTGTACACTTCAACATACATAATGACCAATGTCTACGGTACTCACCCTCTCTGACCCCCTGTACTCTTATCTAAACTTATAAAACGGCTGTTGCACCGGAAGTGAAAGCAGGAAGGCCGTAGACACTCTAGGTGAAAGGAGAGAGATGCAAAAGAAGAGATCTGCAGGGGTTTGTCTAAATATGTAGACAGAGACAAAGGACATAAAAAAAACACCACGGCACGGTTCAAGCAGTGAAGGGACAGGGGTTGGTGGAACGTACAAGCCAAACCTGAAAATCAAATAAAGGCGCCTGGGAAACAGAGGAGAATGGGAAACGATAAAAGCCCATTGGAAATAAATTTGAAAAACGCATTTAAATATTTGTGTTATATTCCTGCCCTTATATTTTTACAGCTCATTGACCGAGAAGTGAGTGCAGCGCGCAGCTGCAGGTATGTCATAGGAGCAAGAAAACAAGAGGAAGAACTCTTCAGCCCCTGCTCTATGTTATCTGACGCACCCCTTCGCAATGTCCGGCCAGTCCACGCCCCTCTGCAACACCACCATGCTACTAACCCGTGAGGGAACTGCGGTGCTGCGGGTTGCTGCCTTGCTTCCTCCGGGACATGCTGGGCTTCCGATGTCCCGTCAGGATCCTAACACCACCTCCTTTCAATCGCCAGGTTCAAGGTAGCACAAGCGAGACGGCGGGCTCCGGCCGTGGCTATGGGGGGGGGGGCGGAGCATTGAATGAAGAAGCAGAACTCGCAGGAAAATGAGGCTTTGCCTTTAATGGTAATAGGCGCACGGGTGGAAAGCAACATTAAACGCGGTGACCCTGAAGCCGGCGCCGCGCTCAATGTTAAAGTTATAAAAAAATAAAGGAGCGCGGTGTCCCAGAAGCGGGCGCCGCGCTTATCGACATGAGCTCCAATGAAACTTACGGTGCGGGTGACTTTCCCCTCTGCCTTGTGTGAAGTCGCAGCGCCGCATAGACCCCGTGCATGTGCACATCTCCTGTCCGGCATGTGTCTGCCTTGTGTGAAGCCGCAGAGACGTCCTGCGTGTGCACATTTCCTGGGCATGTGTCTGCCTTACGCCGTGCGTGTGCACATCTTTTGTCCGGCATGTGTCTGCCTTGTGTGAAGTCGCAGTGAAAGTGAAAGCTGAGATCGAGCGCGTGAAAGCTAAGATCGCCAGAGAGGAGACGCCGTGCACGTGCACATCGGCTGTCCAGGCAAGTGCACATGTCCTGTCCCCCTTCGCCCACCAAACCGACAACAAGCTGATAGACACGCCGTGAGCGTGCACATCGGCTGTCTGGGAAAGTGCACAGCTCCTGTCCCCCTTCCAAACTCAAGTCGACGACAATAAGTCTCGCTAGCGACAGCGCTTCGCGCTGCGTCGCTAGGCGAGACCTAAAAATAAGGACGAGTAAGCCTGTGATATAGGAAAATAAATTAATGCAAATAAAAGATGCATAAATAAATTTCTAATGTCCTTGTTTTTCATGATATGTATTCATTGTTCGAGCTCTTTATTCTTCATGACTCATGCATGTGTAAGAGTAAGCATATAGGTCACGAGGGAGCATTCTTCACATTGCTTTGTTGGTTCTTTTCCTCTCTTCTCCCAGACCTGAAATTTATGTGTTAGAGGGGGTCCCCCATTCTAGCTTGTGCTAATCCAGAGGAAGCAGGATATTGCGGAGTCAGCGCGTATTTAAAGAGGTTTCCAAGAGCTCCTTTGCCTAATTGCTACCTAGCTGCAAACCCAGTGCCAAGGAAACACTGCTCACACAAAATGATTATTTGTCTTGAATACATTTGCGCCTGTGGAATACTGCCCAAGAGTGCAAGTGGTGCAGCTGCCCCCTAATAAAATCTGCAGTTTAATGACCTGCATGTGGACAGTAGACCTCCTGGTAATGTCATTAATACAGACCCGACATGGGGCTATCAATTGCTTAGACAAAAACTTTTTTCTATCCGCAAGACCACCAGCTACGAAAAGAGGGGTACTTTATCATTTGCCTGTCGTTAGAGAATTATGGTGTAAATAATAACATTAGCACAAAGTGAGTATTTGAAACACTCTATAATCAATTATTGTTATGAATTTAAAAATGGTACTTATTTTATGGACTATGGAAGGATGAAAGGCCGGGCTTCCGATATGAAGATCACAAACATCTCAGCAGCAAGACCTTAAATAAACTGAGCTATGTACTTAGATGTTCTTTCAGAACCAAGGTTGTTGTTGGACTGTGAGGTTGGAGGTCAAAGGATAAGGCAAGAAGACTCGCAGCAACCTGGTATAATTTAAGGATGTAAAGTGGAGTCTGAGGAAAATGAAAAATCTATGTGCCTCATGGTCAAGCAAGTTAGGTAAAAATTAAACTCCTACCACACTCTACTTTTACCAAGCTTTGACAGTTTTCATCTAAGCAGCAATACGAACATTATACAGGAGGAGAAACTGTCGAAACCGTGTTGATGCTGTTGAAGACAAAAAGAGAGATGGCTTACACTGTGGTGGAGGATTCTAAAAACACCCACCCTACTCCATTAGGAACAGCTGAGACATTCAAACCGCCTGAGACTTCACCATTTTTTCCAAAGACTGACTTCTCTGCACACAGTGACCATTCCTGGAGGGTCATGGCTCCAGCAAGGCTTGCGTTACTAGAGGGGCCGTCTCTCATTATCTAATCTCTCACCTTCAGAGCCACTCCTCAGATACTGGAACCCGCACCTTGTACCAATTTTCACTGCTTAATTGGTGCTTAGTTCAAACAGAAGAGGGGCCTAGCTCTGCTGCTCTGGAAAATCAGACGCAAGTAACTCACTCTGTGGATGCCTCACTGATTAAACATAACATCTCACAAGCGTAGTACCATTATACAGAGAAAAACACTTAGGAGTGGAGACAGTGAAATCCTAATACCGCTTCTGGAAGAAAAAAAAAAAGTGAAGTAACCAGCTCACAAGAGCAGCTTCTGATTCACTCCACCCTGGAGGCAGGGAGTTGTATGGGAAACCTCACCAGGTGTGTTACATCACATACAGGAGTATAGCTGAACTACACCAGAAAGCCCGTTCTCTATGGCATGGAAGAGTGCCCCTCAATATATTAAAGCGAAAGCTGCCGAACTTGCAAAGTGGTTCGGGTTTCTCCCTCTACAAATTCTGTTCCGGTTAGTTGGTCGATTTAGTTCAATATTTAGCATTTAAAAGTAAGCTTCTGGTTGAATATAGCTTGTCCATGAGTGAATTGCTTGTCCATGTTATCGAATGGCGAAAAATAATTTTCGGCTTGTCGATGGTATTGTGAAGTAACAAAGTAAGTGTACAAACTAAAAAAACATGACGGTATTTGAAATATTAGAATACGCTTTAACCCCTTGTGTGCGTCGGACGGCCGGGAGGCGTCCTACGACACAGTGGGCGTGTGCGTCGGACGGCTCTCGGCCGTCCTAGCGCCCACCCACGGGGGAGGCACTGGCGCTCCCCCAATGGCCCGCCCTTCTGGTTGCCCTCACCAGGGATGGCAGCAGAAGCCCTTCTGCTGCCCCCCCCACCCCTCTCCCTCCAAAGTCCTCTAATGACATCAGCGCGCACCACACGCCAACGTCATTAGATGAAGTCTGATGCACTGGAAGCCATTTGCTTCCAGCGTGTCTAGGAGAAAGAGGGAAGTTTCTCCGGGGGGGGGGTACCATTTTTATCAGGAGACCTGGGGGAACGCAGGTTGGGAGGAAATGTGTGTCAGCACGGTGATCTCACAACTTTCCCACACAGAAATGTGAGAAAAATTTGATTTTTTACAGCTAAATTTGAGGTTTGCAGGGAATTCTGGGTAGGAAAACTTTGGGGGACCAACGCAAGTCAGACCTCCCTGGACTCCCCCGGGTGTCTAGTTTTCAGAAATGTGTGGGTTTGGTAGGTTCACCTTGATGGCCACCGAGCCCGGGGTCAAAAACCCAGGCGCCCCTCCCTTGCAAAACCAGGTTGTTTTCTGAAGGTAATTTTGAGGTCTTCACAATACGTTTTGGGCCCTTCCATGTCTCGGGCACAAGGCCTACCCACACAAGTGAGGTACCATTTTTATCGGGAGACTTGGGGGAATGCTGGGTGGGTGGAAATTTGTGGCTCCCCATAGATTCCAAAACATTCCATCTTAGAAATGTGTGGAAAATGTGTTTTTTTGGTTTACAAAGTTTGAGGTTTGCAAGGGATTTTGGGTAACAGAACCTGTTGACAGCCACACAAGTCATCCCATCCTGGATTCCCCTGGATGTCTAGCTTTAAGAAATGTACAGGTTTGCTAGGTTTCCCTAGGTGCCAGCTGAGCTAGGCTCTAAATCCACAGCCAGAAATTGCGAAAAAAAAGGGTCCATTTTCACAGGAAAAATGTGATGTGCCCACATTTCGTTTTGGGCCGTTTCCTGTTGCGGGCACTAGGCCTACCCACACAAGTGAGGGACCATTTTTATCAGGAGGCTTGGGAGAATGCTGGGTGGGTGGAAGTTTGTGGCTCCCCGCAGATTTCAGAACTTTCCTTCACAGAAATGTGAGGAAAATGTGTTTTTTGGACAAAGTTTGAGGTTTGCAAAGGATTCTGGGTAACCGAACCTGGTGAGAGCCACACAAGTCACCCCATCCTGGATTCTCCTGGATGTCTAGTTTTCAAAAATGTACAGGTTTGCTAGGTTTCCCCAGGTGCCGACTGAGCTAGTATCCAAAATACACAGCTAGACACATTGCAAAAAAAAGGGTTAATTTTCACTGGGAAAATGTGATATGTCCATATTGCATTTAGGGCCATTTCCTGTCGCAGGCACTTGGCGTACCCACACAAGTGAGGTACCATTTTTATCGGGAGACTTAGGGCAACACAGAATTGTAGAACAAATATTATTACCTATTGACTTTCTATGCATTTCTGCCTTCCAAATGTAAGACAAAGTGTAAAAAAAAGAAGTCATTTTGAAAAATGGCCTCTAATTCAAATGCTAGTATGGGTACCCACAATTTCGGAGATGTGCAAATAACTACTGCTTCAAAAGTCTATATTTTGTTACCATTTCGGAAATACATAGGTGTCCTTGATACCTATTTTTCACTCTTTATATTTTACCAAATGAATTGCTATATACCCGGTACACAATGAAAACCCATTGCAAGGCAGAGCTCAGTTATTGGCTCTGGGTACCTTGGGTTCTTGGTGAACCAACAAGTCCTATATATCACCACAACCAGAAGGGACCAGCGGACGCAACGGTATATTGCTTTAAAAAATCTGCCATAGTTAGAAGAAGTTACAGGTGAAAACGTTGGCACAAACAGCTGTTTTTTTCGACTCAATTTCAATATTTTTTTATTTCAACGGTTAGTTTCTATAGGAACACCTTGAAGGATCTACAAAAATGACCCCTTGCTAAATTCAGAATTTTGTATACTTTTCTGAAATGTATAGCTTTCTGGGATCCATTATTGCTTTTACACCCATTTCTACCAGTAACTGGAAGGAGGTTGAAAGCACAAAATATAGTGTCACAGTAAAATGCCAGGTCTGTGTAGAAAATGTGGGTTTTCTGACAAAAGGCTGCCTGTCCCTGAAAGCTAGGAAGATGGTGATTTCAGCGCCACAAACCCTTTGTTGATATCATTTGCAGGGAAAAAACCAGACACTTTCTTCTGCAGCACTCACCCCCCCCCCCCTAAAAAACAACATTTTGCTGTATTTTGGCTAATTTCTGGGTCCCTCCAGGGGAATCCACAAACCCTGGGTACCTTTAAAATCCTCAGGGTGTTGGAAGAAAAGGACGCAAATTTGGCATCGATACCTTATGTGGGCAAAAAGTTACAAGGGGCCTAAGCGCAAACTACCCCAAAAAGCCCAAAAAAGGATTAGCACTGGGGGTGGGGGTGAGAGCTTACTTTCAAGGGATGTTCCTTCAGTATATTTACTGAGGCGCAGTAGTGGCGCGTAAGTGTTATGGTGTTAGCTGTACTGCTCTCACTATATGTTCATTGAACAGCAGCGCAACCCCAAGAAAAAGATGGTTGAAAGTAAAATGGTGGTACAACGATGATCAGTAGAAATCCTCATTTTATTACGATGATAATTGCAGCATTATTGTATGGAATGAAAGTCTCGCTGAATAGTATTACAGCAGGAAGAGGAGCTTACTGAATTGAAAGTCTTGGTACGGCCCCCCGTCACTATTGTAATGCAGCCCATCATGCATTGCACCTCCTTGCCGTGGTGATTTGCATATTAACAGACCGAGAGAAAAGTTGAAACTCTGCCTGGCGGCCGTGAGATGGCTGCCTGGCTGAGAGAGAAATGAACACTTAGAAAAAAAAACTTACTGAACAGCACGGCAGCCGTGAGAAAGGTGCCGCGTTGAGAGAAATGCTCGCCTGAAATGTGAAACAAGCGGCCGCCATTGCTGAAGCTGGCGTCCCGCGAGTGCTGTGTACATCAAGTAAATAGTTCTCCTGAACCGCTAATGAGTACTACAGAGTAAGGACACCTGTAAGAGGGGCTGCCCTTATGAGAGGTAACAGGAGAGAGGGAGGTACTAAGGAGGGACTACTAAGCCTATTGAAAAATCAAAAGCCATCATCATCATTTACAAAGGACAGGAAGAGAAGTCAATTGTAAAGATGGGCAGAACAATGGCAGCGCTTAATGGCCATATCCTGAATACAGCATGCCTCGAAGAGACAGCGCAAGCGCTGCCTAGGCGAGACCTAAAAACACTGACAAAGCCATATGGCTTTGTCAGTATTTTTCCAGTGATGGGAAGGGCATTGCAAGCAACGCGGGACAGAGTGGAAAGGGTACTTAAACCGCAGCTTAAGTAAGCTAAATACAAACCAAAATAAATTTAGGGGGAAAAGTGCTATGACGCGGCCGGCACTGGTCACGTCCTAACTTTTTAGGTCTCGCTGCAGGCAGTGCGCATGCACTGTTGCTGGCTAAGATCTGTTGAATTAACCAAAAATATATATAAAAAGGGAATTATAGCACAATCATTACTTACCAGTCATAGGCATCATTAGCACTCTTCTTTGCGGCCTTCTAATTAGGCAGCGCGTGCATGGCGACACTTCCTTGTGTTTGTATGGAACGTGCCATGTATAAATTGATTTCACTTTATTAAGTGTCCCTCCACTGTGCCAGCTGCAATTGAGGAACTATTTCTTTTTTGCATTTTAAACAGTGCAACCTCTACCAGACCCAAAGGTATTGGCACGCTTTATATGAGCACCAGTTACATTACACAAGTACAGCTTAATTTTCTAAGCAGGAGAGTTTAAGTGATTTGCACAGAATCACAAGATGTTTAGGAGACGCAGAGACCAGAGCCTGGCTCCACCGTTCCGAAGTCAGCATCTCTGGCCTAGCGCCACATCCTTCCTCCCACCCCAGATAGTATAGAGCATTAACGCATCCTGGCAGTACTCTTCCATGGTAAAGGCACTCAAACTTTCACCTTAATAGCCCCCAGATATTAATGAGCATCAATTTTCCAGGTGGTAGATACAGCATAAACTCAGCTGTGACAAGCCCAGCCATGAGTGGAGATTTGGAAGAACAAAAGTTACTTACCTGTAATCTGTGGTTCTCCAGTATTGGTATCTTTCATAGATTCACATGCCTGAATCATTCCCCGTCGTCGGAGTGGGAGTCCCACGGTACATAAAAATAGCAATATATATGCATATAGAAACCATATCATAGGTAACCTAGAACCAGGAAGTAAAGTAGCCAGAAATCAAAAGGAAAAAAATCCTCCACTTTCATGACTAGTCCAAGTCATTATATATAGTCCAAACTACAGCCAATCAGGCGACAGCACCACCCAGAATGTTCTCCTCAGAGGCTCAGGCTCTCAGATTTTCCAGCACAAGTGTGATCCAGAGTGAACAGAGCATAGAAGAGCCTCTGAGGGGAGGTGGGTGGGTTGCATGTGAATCTATGAAAGATACCAATACTGGAGAACCACAGATTACAGGTAAGTAACTTTTGTTCTTCTCCAGTATTGGGGTATCTTTCATAGATTCACATGCCTGAATCAGAGTAGAGAGCAGTAACTCCATAACAATACTAGTGATATTATCATCACAACATAAGCATATGCCTATCACAGGCAATATGTAATCACAAATATAGATATCTCTATACATATATACACATATATAGATATATATATATCTACGCATATATATATATACACCAACCATCATAGCAGATCTGTATGTCAGAAAATAGCAAGAGGAGGAGGGAAGAACAGAGGCTCACCTTATTTAAAAAGATTACGGAGAACCGCCTGTCCCACAGACGTGTCAGCATCGCTAGCAGCTTCCAAACAGTAGTGCTTGGTAAAGGTGTGCCTGCTGGACCACGTAGCAGCTCTGCAGATTTGATGAATAGGCACACCAGCAAAGAGAGCGGTAGAGGAAGAGATTGCTCTAGTAGAATGTGCTCTCGGAGTTGTCTGTAAAGGTCTGCCTGCATGCTGATGACAGAAACAAATTGCAGCAGAAATCCAGCGAGCAATGGACTGTTTGGATATTGGGTGTCCTGTACGCATCTTTCCATAAGCTATAAATAGCTGATCAGATTTCCGTATTGAAGATGTCCTCTGTAAATAGAATTTGAGACACCTCTTGATATCAAGAGTATGTAAAGCCCTTTCCGCAGGTGATTGAGGATTAGGAAAGAAAGTTTTTAAAATGACCGGTTCGTTGAGATGGAAGTCCGAAGGTACTTTAGGCATAAAAGTGGGGTTAGTGCGTAGCACTACCGAATCTCTGGTGAATTGAAGGTAAGGCGGTTTTATAGTGAAGGCTTGAATGTCACTGACCCGCCTAGCAGATGTGAGGGCTAATAGTAGAGAAATTTTAAATCTGCCTTATGAATAGGTTCAAAAGGATGGCGCATGAGTAGTGAGAGCACAACGTTCAGATGCCAGGATGGAGGTGGATGGCGAATGGGAGGAAACATGCGAAACAATCCCTTGAAGAACTGCTGAATGATCTTAGAAGAGTAAAGAGAGTTGGAACCATCCTGTCGGAATCTGGAGATAGCCGCTAAGAATACCTTAAGGGTAGAATGCGAAAGGCCTGATCTTGCCAAATGCAAAAAGGCAAAATTTGTTCCGGTTTTGCATGAATTGGATGAACGTTGGCGTCATGGCACCAAATGCAAAATCGTTTCCATTTAAGCCTGTATGTCTTGATTGTGGAAGGCGCCCTAGCATTGGCCAAGACTTCTCTACAGTCAGAAGGAATATCTAAGTGAGCGAATTCAAAGTGCTCAGGCGCCAGGCCGCTAAGTGCAGGGATGCAGGATCCGGGTGGCAGATCTGACCGTTCTGAATGGATAGAAGGTTCGGTATTGGTCGCAACTGAATGGGATCGCATTCGGAGAGAAGGAGGAGTTCGGTGAACCAGAACTGGCGAGGCCACCTGGGAGCTATGAGTATTAGGCGACAAGGCTCCTTCTTCATTTTCCGGAGAACCCTGGGAACCAACGGTATCGGTGGAAAAGCGTAGGCATAAATCCGCGACCAGTTCATCAAAAAAGCATTCCCGCATGATCCCTTGTGGGGAAGCCAACTTGCGAAAAATGGGCATTTGCGGTTCAGACTGGTCGCGAACATATCCAGATCGGGCCGACCCCACTCCTGAAAAATACGATTCAAGGTTGGTTGATGGAGCTCCCACTCGTGATTGGAAGTTGTCGATCGGCTGAGGGAATCCGCGAGAACGTTGGAAACTCCCGGGACATGGATTGCTGTCAGACTTATTCGATGTTTGATCGCCCAATCCCAAATCTCCTGGGCTTGCCGAGACAATAGTGCGGATCTTGTCCCTCCTCGTTTGTTCAAGTAGTGCATACTTGTTGTGTTGTCCGTCCGGATCAACACTGATGCTCCGAGAATGATGGTGCGAAAAGATTTTAGGGCTAGGAAGATCGCCAGCAATTCCAAGAGGTTGATATGCCAAGTTCGTTGCTGAGCATCCCATCTTCCGCTTACCGTCAGTCCTTGCAGGTGAGCTCCCCATCCTTCTAGGGAGGCGTCCGTGGTGATGAAGCTTGGAGCTTCTATTAGGAATGAGCAGCCTGCTGCTACATTTTTCTTGTAAGTCCACCATCGTAGAGTGTCCCTTATTTGAGGAGTGATGTGGATGAGATCGTCGAAGGATCCCGAAACTTGTAGCCACTGTTTGTTGAGTTCCTCTTGCAGAGGTCTCATTCTGAGACGGCAGTTGGGGACCAGAGGAATGCAGGATGAAAGCATCCCCAGAAGCGACTTGAACTGCCGGACTGAAACGCACTCTTTTGATCGCAGTAGCTGGGCAAGTTTGCAAAGTTTCAGTTGTCTTTCGTTTGAGACAAAGGCTTGTGTTCGCAAAGTGTCTATGGTGGCTCCCAAAAACGTCGTGTTTTGCGATGGGACGAGGTGAGACTTGTCGAAATTGATGGAGAGGCCCAGAGATTGGAAAAGAGATAGACATCTCAGAGTATGGACGTTTGCGATGTTGAAAGAATTCGCCTTGATAAGGCAGTCGTCCAAATAAGGAAAAATTTGAATTCCCTCCAGCCGAAGGTGTGCAGCCACCGGTGCTAAGACCTTGGTAAAGACCCGGGGTGCGGAACGTAGTCCGAAAGGGAGGACTTTGAACTGAAAGTCCCTGCCAGCCACTCTGAACCTCAAGAACTTTCTGTGTCTGGGTAGAATTGGTACATGAAAATAAGCATCTGGGAGGTCGAGGGTGGTCATATGATCCCCCGCAGTGAGAAGTGGAAGGATTTCTTGCAGAGTTAGCATCCGGAAGGATAATTTTTTGAGATATTTGTTGAGGGAGCAAAGACCTAGAATGGGACGCCATTCTCCTGATTTCTTCTTTATCAGAAAAAATCTGGAATAGAAGCCGGTTCCTCTTTGCAGTCGATGGACTACTTCGATCGCTCCTTTTCGCAGCATCAAATTTATTTGGGCAAAAAGCTCTGAGAGGTGAGCTGGAGGTGGTCCTTTGGGAGGAGAATTCGGTGGAAGTTTTATAAATTCTAGAACGTGGCCTCTGGCTACAATGTCCAAGACCCATTTGTCTGTTATCTTCGACCAGTTGGAGTAGTAACGGGAGATTCTTCCTCCAACTTTTAACGAGGTAAGCGGTAGAGCAGGTGGCAGTTGTCACTGCTTCTTGGGCGTATCACGCCCGCGGTAGGTAGACTTCTTTCTATTTTGCGAGTAGGAGGTAGATGGTTGCTGTCTGAATGATTGTTGGCGCTGGGAAGAGTAACGTTGGTTACTTTGATAGGACTGATATTGCCTTTGTTGATTATATCCTCCTCAATTAGAAAAGGATCCGCGGCCTCTCGCACCCCGAAAGGGCGGTTTACGAAACTGAAGCGTTCCGAGAGATCTTGCTGTCTCGGTATCCTTTTTAATGGCCTGTAGGGCCTCGTCAACATGCTGTCCAAAAAGAGACTCGCCATCAAAAGGCATATCAATTATTTTAGCCTGAACCTCCTGGCGAAATTATGTTGATTTTAACCAGCCCTGCCTCCGCAGGACTGCGGCACCTGCCAGTTGTCAAAAACCTGTAGATGCAACATCCACCGATGAATCAATAATCTCAGCCGAGATTCGTTCCCCTTCCTGAAGGATCTTAAGCGCCTCTGATTTAGAGGGCTCAGGCGACATGTCGATGTAGGGAGAAATGTCCGACCACATTTGTCTATCATATCGTCCTAAGATAGCCAGTGAGTTAGCTGCACGAACTGTCGTCGCTGCCATAGTGGACACCTTCTTTCCAATAGCGTCCAGACGTCTACCATCCCGATCCGGGGGAGCGGACAGCGGAGAGGAGAGATTCCGCGCTCGTCGTTGAGCTGCTTGGGCGATAACTGAATCTGCCTTTGGTTGGCCTATCAAGCATGCAGGCGAATTGTCCGGCGCCTTGTATTTTTTATCAAGGCGGGGCAGGACCGCAGGAACAGAAGCCGGAGCTTTCATAACTTTTAATCCTTCTTGCCAAATGAAATCAATAATCGGAATAGACCGTATTTGTTTTCTTGGTTGGTCTTTAAAATCATAAAGGAAACAATCATCCTTTTTTGTTTCCATAGGAAGTAGAAAACGCTGTGTAGCCCTCTCCATAAGAAGGTGAAAACCTCCAATGTCAACCGGAGGAGAGTCGACAGGAGCAGGAGTTGAAGGCGACGGAGTTTGAAGTTGGTAATCATCCCATTCCGTGAGGAGTGATCTGTCATCCAATTCTCCTTCCTCTCTATCGTCGTCAGAGGTGTGAGCGTCCTGAGAGTGATGCGAAAGTACAGGAGAATGTGGCCTGGGCGACCTCAAAGCTGATGAAGATTGAGGCACAGGTGTGGGCGGTATAGAAGAAGCCGATTCAGATGGAGGGAAACGGCGATAGTAATCGTCCAACATGTACTGCAGATTGTTTAACAGAGCCAAAGGCATTTGGGCCGTAGGAACTGGATCTGGAGCTGAAGGAACCGTCTCCGGACAAAATTCGTCATCTTCATCCACATCTTGGTACTTAATGAGGAGTTCAGAAGGGCTCCTGGCGGTACGGAACCTATCTCCCTCATCTGACTCTTCATCATCCTCTTCAGAAACCAGTAATTGTTCAGGTAACCTAAGAGGAATCGTAGCAGGAGAGATTGTAATTGGAGAAAGCACCTCCAATGAAGATCCACGTCTTTGTAGTAAAGAAGACGTCGCTGTCGACGGAGGCAGTTGTATAAATGGTGTCGTAGACGGTGTAGAAGATACTGCAGGCGTAGACAAAAACCAAACCTGAAGAGCCGTACATGAAGACAGTGGTAACGTCGACGAGGCAACCGTCAACGAAGTAGTCGTCGACGAGGCGGGCGTCGATGGAGTCATCGTCGACGAGACGGACTTAGTCGACGAGACGGTCGTCGACGAGGCAATCGTCGACGGCACTCTTTTATTCTTCGTCGTCGGAGCGTCGACTGTAGATTTAATCTCTTTCGCCGACGGAACTGGTCTGACGGAGACGGATTCCAGCGTCGACGGCGAAGACGCCGACATTATCATCTGTGGCTTCGGCGACAAGAAGGTTGTAGTCGACGTCGTCGTAGCGGCGACGGAAGGCTTCGTCGACGAAGGCGTCGTCGTCGAGCTCGTCGACGAGGGACCCCGTTTCTGAGGTAAATCCTTGTCAGAAACCTGCTTTGAAGATTGAGACTTCGCAATCTTTCTCGGGGGCGTAGAAGGCATAGTTTTAGTCTTAGAAGGTGGAGGAGCCTTTTTTGAAGCAGAAGGCAACTCAGCACTCTTGGAGGTATGCAGTTTCTTCGACACCTTAGCCCCAGGAGAAGATAAATCTGTGTCAGCAACCCTCTTTCTAGAGGATGTAGACTGGACAGAGGCAATACTCCCAACTTCAGATAAGGGATTGTCCTGATCTTTAATCTTCTGTAGCCACAGAAGTAGACGTCCCTCTCTGTCCCTCAGTCTTTTGTGGGAAAGTTCTGCAGATCTTGCAGTCTCTCACCTGGTGGTCAGGATACAAGCAGTAAATGCACTTCTTGTGGGGATCTTCTGAAAACAGCCGGAGCTTCCCACAAGATTCACAAGGTCGAAAGAGAGATTTCTTTGAAGAAGACATCCCAACAGGAAAAATTTCCAAAGAAAACTGAGCAGAGCTCAGGGAGACTCCCTTCACACGACGTGCGGTAGAAAATCTGAGAGCCTGAGCCTCTGAGGAGAACATTCTGGGTGGTGCTGTCGCCTGATTGGCTGTAGTTTGGACTATATATAATGCCTTGGACGAGTCATGAAAGTGGAGGATTTTTTCCTTTTGATTTCTGGCTACTTTACTTCCTGGTTCTAGGTTACCTATGATATGGTTTCTATATGCATATATATTGCTATTTTTATGTACCGTGGGACTCCCACTCCGACGACGGGGAATGATTCAGGCATGTGAATCTATGAAAGATACCCCAATACTGGAGAATCCATGCTTCTCTGTAGATGGCAGTGTCGAATGGTTCACTTCAAACTATTGCTTTCACCATCTCCAAACTCGTTTTAACTCTGCACCCTCAAAGGCAAAACAGCACAGCTCTTTCTCAACTGACCCACCTGAGGTGAATCCCTACTATTAGTCCGAAGGCAAAAATCGCCACACTGCTTCTGCAGTAAGCAGCAGTCCTCCTTGGTAACCGCCTCAAATAAAAGCCTATATTGCTGATCTCCAGGCCTCGGAGTGCACCGTTTGACGGATGCACCGAGCAGCATGTCTCGCCACTCCCAAAAGCCATTTGTCTTGTAACAGTCGTGTATTGCAGTGCAAGGCTGCAGCTTTGGGCACTCTGCTCCTTGAATTATAAACAAGGCTCCCAGTTTTCCGTTTTTACTTATTTTTTTACAGTTAAATCCAGACAGGAAACAATGTGTTTCCTGTTTGTATTTATTTTTAAAAGCAGAAAAATACAGAAAATTGTGCTTTTTGTGAGTGACTTTCGACACCATCCTTCATGAATTCCAAGCCAACATCAGGGAGACAGCATGGGGAGTTTAAAAAAAAAAAAAAAACAGGATGGGATGACCTTAAATGTAGGCATATGTTAATATATTTGTATATATTGCTAATATTTACATGTGGGTGTAGTGTTCTACTATATTGGTTGCTTAATTTGCTAAAACGCAACAGGCATTAAAGTACGAGTGCATATTTATCAGTTAAATAAATGAGAAAATACACCATGTTACGACTCCATTTAGTCTTAAAACACAAAATAAATATGGATAAATACCAATAAGATGGCCAAAAAATAAACATGGATAAATACAGATGGAAATGTTGAAAAAATAAATACCATAAAACCAGGAGCCCTAATTATAAACAATCCGTGCTACCACCTCCAATGCACCAGTAGGTCCTGTGGTGGAGGTGGTGGGTTGCACTGGTAGCACAGCATCCATGCAACAAAACACAAATCAGTCTCACTTTGTAAAACTCAGTTGAGGGAAGAGAGCCACCCGGGTGCCTTAATTTACCTGCCTTTGGGCTCCTAGTGGATAAATAATTTGGGGTTGGTGGTGGGGGGCAGGGTGTTTGGGGTGGTGGAGTGTAAAACTTCACAGGTCTGTTTACAGGTGTACTTTGATGCAGATGACGACCATTAGTTTGAGTTATACCAAGTGAGGCTAAAAAACAAGTTACTTACCTTCGGCAACGCTTTTTCTGGTGGATATAGTACCTTCCTGTGGATTCCTCACCTTTTGAATTATCCCAATGCGCAGCATTCTTCAGAAACTTTTCTCCTCAGCTCTCCCACGTCGATGGGGACGTCACAATGGAACGGCTCTGTGTGATGTCATTGGAGCCATAGGAAGACCTCATCGGCGGGCTGACGTCAGTTCCACCCTTTTTCCCCCGTGCCTTCGATGCAAATGGGTGAACCGACAATATTTTCACAAGTATACTCATTATGCAAACCGTCAAAACTGGAAATTCTTCATCGACATTTCCTAGTGCCAAGCATCACATGATTCCAACAATTCACATAAGATATACAGTGATTATTTTTCGATATAAGCAGACAGGCAACAGGGAATCAACAGGCAGATAGTGTATCCACCAGAAAAAGCGTTACTAAAGGTAAGTAACTTGTTCTTCTGATGGATACATCTGCCTGTGAATTCCTCAACTTTTGAATTGAATCCCCAAGCCGTCCTGCTCCCGGCAGAGGGTGCCCGCCTGCCTGCAATAAAAAATCCTGAAGCACAGAACGTGCAAAATAGCCGTCCCTCCTCACCTCCAAATCTAAGCAATAGTGCTTCGCAAAAGTATGGAGGGAGGCCCAAGTTGCAGCCTTGCAGATGTCCACCACAGGGACATCTCTAGCTAAAGCCGAAGACGACTTAGCCCTGGTAGAATGAGCGCAAATTCCTTCAGGAGGCTACTTCTTGGCCAAGGCATAGCAGATCTTGATACATAGGATGTTCCACCTGGACAGCGTTCTCTTGTAGACTGCCTTGCCCTTCAGCTTTCCCACATATCCGATGAAGAGTTGATCATTCAACCTGAAGTCCTTGGTTCTGTCCAGGTAGAAGCTGACCGCCATCTTGGGGTCCAGGCGATGAAATCTCTCCTCCTCCTTTGAAGGGTAAGGGGGAAGAGTAGAAAGTGGGTAAGGTGATGAACTGCCTAAGTGGAAAGGCGTGACCACCTTAGGCAGGAAAGTAGCTCTGGTCCTAAGAACCATCTTATCTGCATGGAATGATGTAAACGGAGGCTTGGAGCTAAAAGCCTGCAACTCACTCACCCTCCTAGCGGAAGAGATTGAAACCAAAAATATTGTTTTAAACGCTAGGAACCTTAAGGGACAACTATGTAATGGTTCAAAGGGTGAACCCATCAAGAAAGTGAGAACCAAATTCAGATCCCACTGAGGCATGATAAAAGGTGTGGGAGGAAACCTATTTGTGAGATCCTTAATAAATCTCATAACTATGGGAGATTTAAACAACTAGGGCTGATCTGGTAAACAGAGAAAAGCAGACAAGGCAGACAAGTAGCCCTTAACAGTAGCTTCTGCACAACCCTGTTGTGCTAGGGAAAGAGAGAAACTCAGAACATCAGACAAATGGGCCTGCAAAGGAACAATCGATATCTCTCCACGCCATTTAACAAACGTGGCCCACCTACCAGAATAGACAGATTTGGTGGAGTGTCTTCTGGCCGATAATATAACATCTACCACATCCGGTGGGAGAGAGAAATAGCTCAGGTTGCCCAGTTCAATCTCCAGGCATGAAAGTGCAGGCTCTGGAGGTGGGGGTGTAGAACCTGCCCCTGCGAGCGGAGGTCTGCCCTGAGAGGGAGATGGAGCGGAGGGTGCGATGAGATGTAAAGGAGTTCTGTGTACCACACCCTTAGCGGCCAATCCGGGGTGATCAATATGACTTGGGCCTGGTCTTGGCGAATCTTCCTCAGAACTCGAGGGACCAAGGATATGGGAGGAAACGTGTAAAAAAGCTGTGAGACCCAATCTAACTGAAACGCGTCCCCCAACACTCCCCGCATCGGATACCCGGAGAAGGCTTGGCAGAAGGCTTGGCAGTGCGCGTTCTCGTGAGTGGCATATCGGTCCAACCGAGGAAACCCCCACATCCTGAAAATGTGACAGACCACCTCCGGATGGAGACGCCCTTCATGATTGGCCGCGTACTGCCGACTGAGATTGTCCGCACGCACATTCAGTTCTCTGGCCAGATGAGCGATCATGCAAATCTGATGGTCCAGAGCCCAGGACCAAAGTCGCAGAGCCTCTCTGCAAAGAAGATAGGAACCTACGATGTACTACATTGCGGTACTTTTGTCCATTAGGACCTGAACCAACTGACCGCGAAGGGAGGGAAGAAAGGCCTTGAGAGCCAAATGTATCGCCCGCAATTCCAGAAGACTGATGTGAAACAATCTTTACTCTTGAGACCAAAGACATTGGACCTCCAGATCTCCCAGATGGGCTCCCCACCCTAGAGTGGAGGCATCCGTTATCACTGTGGCCATCGAAGAAAGAGGTTGAAATGGCTTCCCTGGAGACAGGTTGCCTGGAACACTCCACCATAACAGCTCAGCTGCAGTGTCTCTGGAGATCTTTACCACCTCTTCGAGATCTCCGTTGTGTTGAAACCACTGTCTGCGGAGGCACCGCTGGAGGGCCCTCATATGCCAGTATGCATGGTTGACCAACATTATGCAGGAAGCGCACAGAACGAGCAGGCGCAAGACCTTCAGGACTGGAACAGCCGCTCCATCCTGAAGAAGTGGAATCATAGCCTGGATGTCTTGAATTCTCTGTAGAGATGGGAAGGCACGACTCACAGTAGTATCCAGTACTGCCTCTATGAACAGGTTGCGCTGAGAGGGCACCAGTTGAGATTTGGGTACATTTGTCAAAAACCCCAAGTCTAACAACAGTTGTGTCGTTGCTTGCAAATGATGTAACACCATCTCTGGCGACTTTGCTTTGAGTAGCCAGTCGTCCAGATAGGGCAAAACAGGAATCCCTGACTTTGAGATGTGCTGCCGCCACCACCACCATCACCTTTGTGAAGACCCGCGGTGCGGAACTAAGGCCGAATGGAAGGACTGCAAATTGATAATGTTGAGACCCCACCGTAAAACGGAGATACTTCCAATGCAATTCCATTCAGGATGGGAATGTGAAAATACGCATCCTGTAAATCTATTGACACCATCCAGTCTTCCTTCTCCAGCGCGAGAACAACCTGAGCCAAGGTCAGCATTTTGAATTTCTCCTGTTTGAGGTAAAAATTCAAAACCCTGAGGTCGAGGATTGGGCTCAAACGGTCGGCCCTTTTGGGAATCGGGAAGTACTGGGAGTAGCATCCTTGACCCCTTTCCTGCTCTAGAACCACCTCGATCGCACCTTTTTGCAGCAATGACAGAACCTCCTATTGGAGAAGCAGAAGGTGCTCTTCCGAGCACAAGCCCTGACGGGGAGGCAAAGGAGGAGGGGGGTGAGGACTCCCGGAAAGTTAGGGCATACCCATTCTCTACTATATTCAACACCCAGAGATCTGTAGTAACAGACCTCCAATGTTGTAGAGAATGGGACACATCCTCCCACAGGACAAGTATGCTCGAGGATGGTGGAGCTACAGCTGCTTCCCTGCCACACAAGTTGGAGGGACAGAAGAGGAGGAGGAGATCTGTTGTTGTCGCGCAGAACCCCGCAGGCGACCTCTACCCTTTCCCCATAAGATCTGTACAAGGGATTTGCCTGCTGTTGCGGCTGTTGCCTGGCAGGAAAGGACCAGTTCCTCCCAAAGCCACGAAACTTGCTGAACTGTCCAAAGCTCCTGGGCTGAGACTGAAGTCCCAATGACCTTGCTGTGGCTTTACTGTCTTTCAGGTGCTGCAGCACCGAATCCGCCTTAGCCCCAAACCGGTGAGATCCATCGAAAGGCAGATCCAAGTAAAGTAACTTGGACATCAGGAGAGAACATTGAACCATGCAACCAAGCGTGCCTCCTAGTAGCCACAGACGATCCCATTGCCCTGGCTGCCAAATTGGCGTGTCAAGACCAGACTGTATCACCTAGCGGGCAGCAGCTTGGGCATTGGCGTGTCAAGACCAGACTGTATCACCTAGCGGGCAGCAGCTTGGGCATTTGACAACACCTCCGAGAAACGCCCTTGTACCTCCTCTGGCAATTTTGGCACCACCTCCCTGACTGAGTCCATGAGGGCGTGGATGTAGCGCCCCAAAAGGCATATGGCATTCGTCGACTTCGGGCCATACTCACTGACGAGAACACCTTCTTTGCCACTTGCTCCATGCGTTTTGACTCCCTATCTGCAGGCTTGGATGAGAAGGAACCTGCAGACTGCCTCGAGGAGCACAAAGCCTGGACAAACAAGCTTTCCGGCAAAGGATGGGTGGACAGAAAAGTAGGATCCCCCGGAGCCACCTTGTACCTCCTCGTCACTGTCCTGGAAACCGCTGGAGCAGACATCGGCTTCAGCCAGACATTGAGAATGGGCTTAGTCAAAGCCTCATTAAAGGAAAGTAAAGGCTCTGAAATAGAGGAAGGCGAATGGAGCATCTTCGTCAGGATATTAGACTTTAACTGTGCTGTAAGAAGAGGCAATTCCAAGGGATTCGCAGCCTTCCTGATCACAGCGTGATAAGTGGTCACCTCCTGTGTCGGCAGACCGTTTGAAGATGAGAACTCCCATTCAGGAGAGGTGTCCAGGCCACTAGCTTCCTGTAAACCTTCAAAATCCGGGTCAGGATTCACAATCTCTCCTTCCTCAGCCTCACCATGCTCCTCCTGGTACTCTTCTTCCTCCAGAAGTCTTTGTGCCTCTCTCCGAGATCTCATCCTCGGAACATGCGTCGGCGGCACTGGTGACTTGAGGATCGGCATCGAAGGGATGTGCACAGGAATTGGAGTCGACTTTGGTCGAGGTTGAGTCGGCGCTGGTTCGAAACCAGAAGGCGCCGGGGATGAACCATTCAGCGGTACTCGCCCCTCCAAAGATTAGAACGGCGTTGAGAATCTTGACGTCAGAAGAGGCCAACTCCCTGGAGCCATAGGCACGAAAGACATGAGAGGTGCCTGAGGAAAGTGAGGTGGCAAGCCTCCCAGGGAATATGCCAACAGACCCATGGGGCCAACAGGAGTACTAGTACGGTTTCCCGCTCTGGCAAAAAAGCCAAACATTGCATTCAAAAAATGCGACGGATCCGAACCCGGAGTCGGGAAAGCTGGATACATCGGATCCGGTAGCGCAGGCTCTGAAGCCGCTCGGGAGGCACCAAATTCGGCTCTGGCTGCAGCGCCAGAGACCCCGGAGCCAGAGGTGGAGTGGTTGTCTTCAGTAACAGTGGATGTGTTGCATCTCTGAGCAGGTGGAGTCATTGCTCTCGGAGACGGGCCCAGAGTCCCCTCTGGTGAAGGAGATCTCATCCCTTTGATGACACCTGGGACATGGAGACACCAACTTTGGAGTCGCATCCTTCTATGAGCAACACCGAGAACCATGGCGCCGCTTTTTCTTATGTTTCTTCGACGACCTCGAAGTATGTGGAGTCGGCGACTTCGAGCGGGTCCTTGATCTTCTGTGACCCCTCTTTTGCTTCTTGGCCTTGGCCATGAATAGTTTGGCCTGCCTCTCCTTCAGCGCTTTGGGATTCATGCGCTTGCACGAAGTGCACGCCTCGACGTTGTGGTCTGACGAAAGACACCATAAACAGTCTTCATAGGGGTCAGTGATGGACATCTGGCCCCCACATTTTCTGCATGGCTTGAAACCTGATTTTCTACGGGTAGTCAGCCTCGATGGCTACAAAGTCACGCCAATCCGCAACAAAGAAACTCCCAGAAATGGAGAGCTTATGAAAAAAACGTTACGCGTCGACGGCACGGAAAAAAGGGAACCGACGTCAGCACGCTGACTAGGTCTTCTTATGGCCCTGATGACATCACGCGGAGTCGTGCGCGGAGCTGTTCCACTGTGACGTCCTCGTTGACGTGGGAGAGCTGAGCAGAAAAGTTTCCGTGGAATGCTGCGCATTGGGAGAATTCAAAAGGTGAGGAATTCACAGGCAGATGTATCCATCAGGAGTAAACATTTTAGAAGCATCTGTTATGATGAAGGTTAAAGCCTCTACTCAATCCATTGCATTTCTTAGATTACCACATTTTAGCCCCGACCTACAGAAAGCTTGTGATGCCCCGAAACCGGCCCCAGGGTGATTGTTTCCGATCCAGGGAGGACCTGGCTTGCCAGTTCGGGCTGGACTGTTCCCATGAGGCACAGGGTCAAGACTGATTTGCATATGGCTAGGTCTAAACTGGGGCGGCATGGTGAGCAAACAATGGATTTAACCCAGATCTATTGACAGGGGGGGGCGGGGAGGGAGGGGGGGGAATGTTTGATTTGCTCTGCATTCCGTCCATCATCTGTGTGTCTTTTGCTACAGACAGCTTGAGCTGTTTTCGAAGACCTATTGTCTACAATACAAAATACATTGGGTGGTCTTTGGGTTAGCCACCTACTAGTGATTGGCTCTTTTAACTAACTCGGATTCCTGCTCAGATTGCTTCCCTACCTATTCTTGTATTTTTCATACCCCTGAAGCATTTATTTAACTTGCTTTTGATTGGATGACTTGTTTCTTGACACTGTTCACACATGCCCTCGTGCCAGGCTTTCGGATTAAAAAGCTGAATATCTTCTGCAATCCATCTATTTAGCATTGTTAGGGATGAGTGTCCGATATGGTAAATGTATGATACTTGAAACCCTAGAATGTTGCTGCACCCTCCACTAACATCTCGGAAGGGAGAGGTTGCCCACACTGTACAATAAGCAAGTCACATTTCCGCCGAGAAACGATCCCTGTCCTAGTCATGAAACACTGCACTCGTAAATCACTCTGCTGCTTGCACAAACATTGGGGCTGGTCAGTCTTTAAAAGCAGGCGGCGTTGGGCATGCCATACATTTGTCTTCAGGCAGGCTCACTATCCATTAGAACAAAATGAGACTCCGATTACACCATTGGTCTTCAATCCACCAATTACCAGTGGCTGACATAAGATCAGATGCCAAATGAAATGTGCACGCGCTCTTATGTGCCCGCTGGACTCAGTCTATAATAAAGATTTACAATGAATTTACCTTGCTCAAGGTCACACAATTTTGGCGATTTCAATTCGGGTCACCGGTTACTAACCTGATCATTTAGAACTTGTGTGTTTCATGAGAAGAGTAAGAGTAAAAATAGCACACAACATAAGCTTCTGCTGAGGAGGTGCCAGACCCATCGCATGCAAGTCTAAGCGCAGCAGCATTAACAACAAAAGTCAACCTGTCACGAAGTGTGAAGAGCGCATCACCTGGGCTGCAGCTGCTGGGCACATCTGGAAGCAGCAGCAATCATACCGAAATATGGTGAGTTTAATAAAAATATACACTCGAGAAAGTCTACAAAAGACTCCATGTAACACACAAGTATAGAGATAACCGAATGATCAATGTTTAGAAACTGCAATACTTTTGACAGTGTTTTTACAAAATATTTTTCTTCAATTCACGCACTGAACCCCTTCCACTTGCCTCTAAAAGTCACTCGCACTCCTTCAAATTTCTAAAAGCACTGAATTTACGTTTCCAGTTCTACCAAGAAACAGTATGTGAATACACAAATTCCACATACTAAAAACGGGCTGCATGGCAGAAAAGAAATTAGAGAAAACACATTTTATATATCACTTTCTTCCATGCTGAACAATGTTTTCAAATATAATTTTGAATCTGCACGCATATTATTAAATCATGCATACACGCAGCACTACATTAAGGCGCTCTAATAAATACCTACCATATTACTAACCAGCTCATAGGTATAGGTATCAGCCTTGAAACGATGCAAGGATGTAAAGCGTAATCACGCCTGAGATTTTTATATGAGGCCTTCAGGTTACACTCAGAATCTTTGTTAAACCACTGAGCTATTTTACTGGCAAAGGACCACTGACTTGGGAGGCACCGGATCTCCCTCATGCTCTAACCTAACATAACTTTACTGGGATTGGTTGTGCGATGGTCACTTCACATACTGAATTCTGCAGCTTCTCATTTATTGACTTGCACCACAATTTTACTGGGATAGGAAGTTGTGTGATACACTAAAATTTATGTAGCCAATTGTAGGAAGCTGGCTCTATATGTACAGTACCAAAAAGAGGTATAGTGTGCACAGGGTCCAGGGAGTCCCCAAAGGTATAGCAGAGGATAAAGTAGAAAATACCTTACTCTCAATTTAGCGGTAAGTGGGCTGAGCAGTTAGGCTTATCAGAGGGCAGTGTGAATGCATTTGTTGACCATACTTATGTAAGGCAGGAACACACACTCCATGACTAACTCCAGGCCAATGGTTGCTTAAGTATTACTATGGATATTTTTATTTTGGGAACCAAGTAGAACTCAGTTACAGGTAAGTAGACTTTTCAGAAATGCAATACTTTCAATATACAGTTGGCCAATGTTTGTATAAGCATTAAAAATACTGTACATGTGTACAAAATACTTTGCAAGATCAAATAGATACTTTGTACTTTTCTCAGTATCAACACTTAGTGCAATACAGAGAGAAACCAATGCAATACTATGGGAGGAAAGACAGGCAAGTAATTACAGGTAAGAACTAAACTTACAAGTTCAGTCTTCGGAGGGTTTGACCAACACAGAGCAAGGGTCGGACCAAGGTAGGTACTGCACCACAAGCGGCACTGTGGCAGCTGGGTGCAGAGGTCACTGGGCCCATTGTTAGCTTATGGGAGCTGGGGGCACCTCGAAGAGGCACTGGCTGCAGGTAAGTACCCGCGGTTCAAGGGCACAGGCCCTGGGGGGTTGAGGTCAGCACCGAAGGGGCCACCAAGTAGCACCAAGGCTGCACCATCGGCAGCACAGGGGTGGCCGGGTGCAGGGTGCAAAGGAGGCATCGGGTGCCCTGTAGAAACCAATGGAGATCCTCAGTTCAAGAAAACAGCTGCAGGCTTGGACCAGAAGACTGGCTGAAGGAATCCAATGACTGGAGAGGTAAGTTGGATAGTGGGGGGATGCCGGGACACCATCGGTTGGGCTCCTCAAAGCATGGGGGTGCGGGTGCAGGGGTGTCTTTAGGCACTGGGTTTCTTCTCACCGGATCTGGTCGCGTTCAGGAGGGGGGGAGGAGGGTACGCTTCAAGATGAGGCTGCAGGCATCATGGGGAAGTTCAGGAGAGGTCGTTAAACGCTGGATTCCAGGTCAGGATCGCTGGGGAGACGTCACTGGATCGTTGGGCCACCTGGGCCAAGGGCAACAATGCAGAGTGGCGCTGTGGTCACGGATCCGCCTAGATATGGAGCCCTTGTTGGGGGTTGCTTTTGCTTGGACAAATCCGGTGTCCACGGGAGACAATCTGTATTGAAGGCAGCACAGGTCTCTGGAGTTGCCGGAGAGATGCTGGCCGCAGGACATGCTGATTTCTTTGAGAGAGGTCGCTGGAGGAGGAGACAGGCTGGTAGGGCTGGGGCCAAGTCGGTTGTCTTCTCTGTTGCTGCACTGCCCTTCGGTCCTTCTTCGTAGGTTGTCGAATCTCAGGAACAAGGTTCAGGGGAGCCCTTAAATAAAAACTTTAAGGGCGTTACTGAGGTTGGAGGGCAGCTGCCAATGGCTACTGTCCCCTAGGGTGACTACACCCTTCAGGGTAGAGGGGCACATCTCTGTTCCTACTGTGCCCAATTCTCCAAAAAAGATGGAGAATTTTCAAGAGAAGGGTTCACCTCTGCTCCTGGCCACCCTAGGGGTGTGCCAAGCTAAGTTGGACACTATCTAGGGAGTTCTATAAAGCCTATTCTGTGATTCTTTCTCCTAAATTAGAACAGGTCTTCCAAGATTTAATCGAAAAGGGCATTTTGCCCTCATCACAGAGTCCTCATTTGTCCCGATCTTAAAACCACAGAAAGATTGTCAATATCACATCTTATAGGCCAATGGCCATGCTCAATGCTGATTACAAAATACTCAGCAAGGTTCTGGCTGACTGTGTCAATAAGGTTCTGGCACTCTTTTTAAACTGAGACTTATTCATTTTAAATTTATACATAGGGTGTACCGCAATCCCTTGCAATTACACAAATTAGGGCTACGCCAGGATTCGAGGTGTTGGAAGTGCAAGCAGGAAAACGCAACCTTTCTGCACGTGGCGTGGGACTGCCCATCCATAGCCAGATTCTGGGAGATGGTGTATGCAACCATACAGGAGGTCACAGAGATATCACTGGAATGCACACCACTGGTGGCCATGTTGAGTTATGTCGAGGGGGCCCGCCCAAGAAACGCCGACTCATAGCTATGATGCTACTCCTCGCTAAACGTAGACTGGCCATACACTGGGGTGCCACTAGAACCTCCAGTATAGATACCTGGGTACAGGATATCCCTGTCAGGAGCAACTAGCTGCATTCTGGGACCTAATGTCCATGGCATCAAGCCCGAAAGATATTTGGGAACCCTTCACGACCTGGCTTAAAGAAAAAGATGAGAATCCCAGATAACGCAGCGCAAGCCACAGGTACCTAATTACCAACATTACCCCAATTGTCGAACTGGTTCAGGTCACCCTGTGTATACCGCTCTCCCACATGTTTATTAGTGCACTCTGTACACTCTATATTTTTTATGTCGTAAGTTATTGTCACGGTTTCTGCATGTATTCAAAGAAATGCCCATCAGTATCTCGGGACTTAAGGGTAAACCTCTAGTCAAAATGTCCTGTATACTTGGTTTCTTATATAACGCAACATGCATGGCATAGGAGCGTTTTTAGTTAAAAGGATGTAGCACAATCTTGTTCTGGTCTACCGTTAACTACTGCTAGGCTGCAAACTCTGTAAGGAAACTGTATGGTTTGATATCGCATATCTGTTTGTAACATATATATGTCTGAACAAAACCTCAATAAAAAAATAAAATAAAAAAGGTTCTGGCACTCTTGGTCTAACCAGACCAGAATGGCTTTGTCCGAAGTCAGAGCACTTCCGTTAACATTAGATGACTTTACAAAACTATGGAAACTGGCCCGCTGTTATGGCCTGACACCGGAGCTTTCTTTCTAGGCTTGGAGAAACCATTTGACACATTTAATTGGAACTACCTCTTTGCGGTCCTCTGTAAATTTGGTTTCGGACCTCGATTCTTGTGCCTCAAGAGGTCTCCTCTCCCTTAGAAATCTGATAACATTCTGCCGATCCCTTCCACTCAGTCATGGGGCGTATCGCTATTTCCAAGATGGTAATGCTCTTAAGACGCCTGTACTATTCTGCTAATCTCCCAATCTGCCTAACCCGATGTTTCTTTAAGGACCTTGATACTCTTCTGGGGCATCTAATATGGCTTGAGGCCGCCGGAGGGTGATATTAGTTATTTTGACACTCCAGGGGTGCCATGGAGGTCTGGGGCTCCCAATTCCGAGGCATATTATTTAGCAGGCCAACTGTAATGGGTGGTCAGATGGCTCTCAGTGGTGGCATTAGAAGAGACTGGGACAGTAGATAAGCTGCTGTGGATCTCCAAAATACTGAACCTAGCTCCTACCGCTAATGGATCAGCCTGTGTTTCGTCCTGATTACGTCGAGTGGCACTGCAATGCTTGGCTAGACTTCAGCTGGTCATCAAAAACCTGTCACCCTATGCATCCAGTATTCCTCTCCTTGGCCTCTCAAAGGTTAGCCTTATGAGAAGAATCTCATACAAGGGGGGTAAGCAGGACTAGATATGCTGGAAAAACTTGTTCCAAAATGGTCTCTTTCAATCCTTACAAGACCAATATGCACTATGTGAAGGACAGTTCTTAGCATACGGTCTATTATCCCACATCATGTGCACAAGATAGGCAATTGTAGACACTGTTGCAACCATACATAAACCGGCCCAAAGATTCTATACTATAGATAACTGCGAACACTGCATCACCTGGTTATATAAACCACCAAGTTGTCAACGCCCCATTACCATCTGCGCAATATCCAGGAAAGAGAATCTGGAAGGGCTTTACATGAGAAAGATTAGGCAAGAACACTGCACTATCCACATGCTATTTTCCGAAAAGCAAGGTTCAAGCAGCTCCAGTTTTTCATTTTACACCGAGCTTACATCTCTCCTTCCACTATTAAGATTTTTCCAGAAACCACTACCTCTTGCCCCCACTGCTTCTCCATAAATTCAGACTTCCATCAAACGCTTTGGACATGCTTGCTGATATCTTCTTACTGGAACCAAGTTTTTCCATACAATGTTCACATGTACTGGCATGCCCCTTCAACCCACCTGGGAAGCACTGCATTAGGAATTATCCAGCAACCAAAACACTGGAGCTGTATCATGTTTCCTAGACCTTCGTCTCAGTTTGGCTAAACAAGCGATTACTTGTAAATAAAAATCACCCCTCGCTCCTTATCACTCAGCATGGTGCACCTTGGTCTTGCGTTGGACCCAAGCAGAAAAGAGAACAAGGCCTTTGCAAGTATCCAATAGCGGAGAGCTGGGATAGATTGTAGGCTGGTCTAGGGGAAGTACCTAGGGTCGATGCTTTAACCCACTGAAGGGAGTGAATTAGAGCTTGCGTCATATTCCCACCGCAAACCCTAGTTGACTCCCACTCCAACTTTTACGCAGTGATGCCAACCCCAGACCAGGCCGCATATGCTGGAAACCCTGTATAGGACTCTTCGCCTCACCCCGTCTACATCACAATCACATCCATATGACTACTACTCGCTTCCGCCCTGGCTCATGACACTCTACTTACCAACACTATCCATTCGTCCGTCTACAGTTGTTGTTCTCACCTTTAAAAAAAAAAAATTCTATGGCTTAACAGCTCTCAAATAAGCATACACCGTTAATTACAAATTTCACTACATCGTGCACAGTTAAGCACTTTAACGGGCACTGCACACTTGGGTTCTTTCAATGCCTGTTAATCAACACCTCAACTTTGCTTTTTCTATTCGCTTTGGACACACAATTTCCTCTGTCTGGGATCAAGACCACTTATTTGCACAATCTTTCAATGACTAAATCAGCAGTTTCTCTGAAGTTTTACGTTTATCCTTTCCCCCCCTTTTTATTCTATCGCCCTTGTTTTATACTTCAAACCGTCGAACATTAGTCACATTATATTTTGCGAATGTTTCCTATGCATTGATTGTATACTATGAAAAACTCTATGCGAGGGAGGCTGAAAGCACAGCCATGGAGGTATACAATAGGAGGACGTACGGCACAATAAATAGAAACAGAATGGAAGAGAGAGTGAGCGGGTAGGGAGAGAAAGAGGGTGGAGTTGAGTCTGCAATTGTAAAACAGGTTAATAGGGACATGCGGGCCTGTTGGGAGACAGGAGAGTGTACCAAATGCAGATACAGGGATGGCCAGCACTACAATGGATGGAGAAAATAGAAATAGCAAGAAAGATTCACAATAAAGAGAGCCAGTAAGGGGCTATGGGAACAAGCACTGGCAAAGTCAATAGGTCTCGCCTAAGCCAATGTGTTTTAGCCATGTTGAACACCGGTGTGGCTACTGTTCAGCATGACTAAAAGTTTGGGAGCAGAGAATGGACGGTCACGGAGTGTCATGGAGAGCCGTGGAGTAGAATGGGGGAGAGCTTTGTGGATTAGAGTGCCAGCGTAGAGTGTCACAGAATGGAGTACAGTGGAGTACTGTTGTAGGGTAGAGTGTGGTGTCAGAGAGTAGAGGGGCATAGAGAGTGGTGTCGGAGAGTGGATGTGAGTGACGTAGAGTTGTAGGGCATAGGGCGGTTTAAATTGCCAAAGAGTGGAGTGCTGTAGAGAGTAGAGTGGACTGGTCTGGCCTAGAGGTGAGTGGAGTGTCTTAGTATGTATTCTTAAGAAAGAAGATGCTGACCCTGCTGAATTAAAGAATTTCAGGCCTATCTCCCTTTTGCTGGCGCCGGCCAAGATCCTGGAGAAGGAAGTGCAGAAACAACTTTCAGCATATCTGGAATCTAATAACCTCTTACATGACTCCCAATCAGGATTTAGGTCAGGTTACAGCACAGAGACAGCTCTGCTAGAGGTGGCAGAAACGATACGTGAAACCTTGGATCATGGTAACAACGCAATGTTAGTGCTGTTGGACTTGTCCGCAGCATTTGACACTGTCTCACACCTGATCCTCCTGGAGAGGCTTGAGCAGATGGGTGTGGGGGGGTACCGTCTTAACCTGGTTTCGCTCCTTTCTCGAGGGCCGCTTCCAGAAAATCTTTCTACGCCCACACGTCTCTGCTGCTCGCCCTCTTGTCTGTGGAGTCCCCCAAGGCTCGGCCCTGAGCCCGACCCTTTTTAATGTTTATCTCGCCCCACTTGCCTCAATCATCAAGCAACACGGTGTCAAGGTGGTTTCGTATGCGGACGACACCCAGTTGGTGTTCTCTTTTAGGGATCACTCTGAGGCATCTTTCACCAACTTCAAACAGTGTCTGATTAACATCTCATCTTGGATGACTGACAACTGTTTAAAACTAAATACGGACAAAACAGAAGTTCTGTTTTTCAATCAGCCGTCTCCACCAAAAGCCGAACTCTGGTGGCCAACAAAACTTAATCCTCCTCCTCTTCCAGTCCCTTCTGCGAGAAATCTAGGGTTTAAATTTGACTCCGCCCTTTCAGGGAAAGCCCAGATATGCCAAGTCTCATCCTCATGCTTCTGGAAGCTGAAAACCCTGAGGAGATTCCTTCATCTCCTACCAATGGACTGTAGGAAAACGGTGGTTCACGCATTGATCACCTCACAGTTAGATTATACCAACAGTCTATACTTGGGTCTCCCAGATTACCTCATCAGAAAGCTGCAGGTCATCCAAAATGTGGCCGCCAGGCTCATCAGAAATGTGCCACTCCGCCATCACATCTCCCCACACTTGCGCAGCCTACATTAGCTGCCTGTTAAAAGGAGGATTGAGTTTAAGGCTCTGACCCTTGCCTATAGAACTACCAGAGACACTGGTCCCAAATACTTAAAGCTCAGACTGCCCAAATATAATCAAACTAGGACTATGAGGTCGAATCACCAGGGACTCCTAGCCATCCCCCGCTTCAAAAAGCAAGATTAGGCGGTCGATCATTTGCTTTTAAAACCGCCTCTCTCTGGAACTCCATGCCGGAACACCTCCGAAAGGCCAACTCAGAACCTGTATTTAGGAAGACTCTTAAGACCTGGCTTTTCGGCCTACCTTAGAGCCACCCCCACCAGGCACGACCACTCTGCACCCGCTGTTAGCGCCGGGACACCTCCGTCGGAGGTAGCCGTTGCGCTCTACAAGTACAATAATAAATAAATATGTCATGGGGTAGAGTGGAGTATGCATTGTGTGGTTACAGACAACACATTTTCAATTGAAATGAGCATTACATTTGGAATAGTTTTATTGAAAGTATGCAGCGCACAATGTGTGGAAATGGAGTTACCTAGTGTATTGATTTGTTTTGATCGTATTCAAATAATTGTTTCTTCCGCACTTCAGAATTACAAAAAATGTGCTTCATTTGGGAGTTCCCAATTCTGATATATTCTGAAATATTTGCACAGATCATTTAGACATTTAAATTGTGTTGTGTGTTAGAAAAAAATCCTACAGCCTTTTCTCTCATATAGGTAGCCAGCAGGATTGTCTCATAAATCCTCTCACTATGAAGTCAGAGAAATAAAAGTAAACACCAAGCTCCCTGGAAGATCCAGCCTAGCATTTGACCTCAGTCTTTGAATGCACAGCAAATGTGCCAAGATAGAACATAATTTAAATGCTTGTTTACAGAAAGCGAGCACTCCTGGAAGACTACAAAGAGAGATGATGAACAGGCTGTGCTCGCCAGGAGGGACAAACTCAAGCTTGACAGCCTAAAACAAATAAAGCCAGCAAATAAAAAACAAGCAAATGTGAGTTACAAAGCCAATGGTAAGCAATGGGTGAAATGCATTCCGAAAAAGGGGAAAAGTAATACCATGAGAAAAACAGACGGACAGCTAGTCAAAAACAGCACACACACCATTACTCCAAAATGCACCACCAGCTACATACCACACTCATCCCACTTTACCGCTGAATGGGCGTAGCACATTTCCTACACTTGCTTTTTGTGAGACGCTTCGATTTTTCACAATAAGTATGAAAATGATTCCAGCACCTGACTGAGTGTAAAGTGAGGAGTCCATGGGCAAGAAAAAACAAACAGGGAGATTCAAAGGCAACATCTGTAACCATCATGAGCAGCCAACAGTTTGAGGCAGCAGGGGAAGGCTAATTTTCTCTACACCCCAACTTGAGATTTAGCATATATTCCTTTAATATGACTTTGGGGTTTTCTGTAGCCACCGAAGGTCACAAGTTAACATACTTAGCAGCTACATGAGCACGGATCACCGTTCTGGTGCCCGCCCACACAGAGGAAACCTCCGATGCTACCCCTCTACATTAGATGCCTTCAACGCAGTGGAGACCTCAGAGACAGCAAACATTGGTAAACATACGGAGAAAAGACTGCGGGCTCCAAATCCATTTTGTTTATTGCACGATTTACATCTCTACTGTAGAGATGTAAATTGTGCAATAAACAAAATTGATTTGGAGTACGCAGTCTTTAGAGACCCTACCTTTCTTTTGATACAGAAATTGGACCCCGCGTTGCCCGGGCTCAATTCAGCTCCCATTTGCTCCCAGCCTCCAACCGCGATGCAGCATAAGTTGCCGCCACCGCCATTGTGCTTCGGTCTCGGGGAGCTGGGACCGAGCGTGCGATAGGTCAGATGGTGGCTCCCTTTCAACAGCTGTCAGCGAGCAAGTCGGTGAATAGCTGGGAAGTAGGATTTAGCGGAGGACCAGCTTCTCTACATCCCATGCGCCCCTCCCTTCCGAAAAACTGTACTGGAAACGGAAATGTACTCATTCTATGGAGTTTTAAGCACCCTGATCAACTTCACTCCGTGGTGCTTCTCCAGTGGGTGGAGGCGGTGGTTGATGCATAGTCTGTCCAAAGGGAAGTGAGCAACATCTTCTGCGTATTTTTATTCTTATAACTCTTATTCCGAGTTTTATGCTTTATTTGTATTACCTTTACTCGTGGACATACTAAACACAAGTGAGTTCTTTTCTTTTTAAAGCCCTTCTGCCAGAATTGAAAGCTTAATAGTTTCTCGCTGGCAGTCCAGTGCTCGTAAAAAAACAGCTTCTATTAGCGAAGTTAGAATGACCAATACTATTGTCATAATTTAATAAGAAGGGAGCCATAATTTGAGGATTGAAAATCGAAATTAATTAAGTTTCACTAAGTTTGGCCAAAAAAAATCTTCACACACACCTGCCTTTAAAAGGAGCAACTATTTACGCCAATTCTGTAACTTTGGTAGTTTTAACCTAAACCACACTCAAACTAAGATTTTACAAAACTGATATTTCAATTTAAAGAATTCAATCATTTACCAATTGAAAACCTGGTCACAGTAGCTTAGGCCTCCTTTCATGTACAATAAACTCTATTAAAACACAAACAGGGGGTGGAAATTTATATTAAAAATTCACTTGTGCATGGGACTAGATGCTACAGAAATCTATCCGTAGTGTACAACAACCCACTTTTCCGATATGGTGCCATCCACAAAGGTAACATTGTGGGAAAGAAATGACAGGCTTCAATTTGTCAGGCACGTGAATTGAAGTGATTACCATACACTGAATATGAAAAGGATACATTTACTCCTGGCCTCTGCAAAGACCATATTTATATGAATGGGCTTCATTTTAACCAATGTTTTGATCATGCAATGGTTTTAAATTACAGCACTCGGTATGCAAGAGTTCCGATTAAGGCAGAGTCAGGGATATCACATGCCAGCTCCAATTTTATGACCCACCAACACAATAAGGCCGATATTATGCCAACATTTTGCTTTCCAGTGCAGCAGTACTAGGAAGCAACATTTTAAAACACAACAAAATTCTAACACCCATAAAACCCTGGAGCACACAACCATACTTATTGTTATTGTTGTCCAAGCCCAGCTACGCATCTCTGGCTTAGCGATAACTACAGGAAGGTGGTGTGCTTCTATGTTTGAAAACAGACACGAGTATGAGACTAATGATATTGTTGTAACTTTATTGGTGGGATTCCATTTAGAGTGATATGAAGAAAGGAGATCATAGAGGTAGGTCATTGTCCAAGTGGACGGACACAGGATCTGTTCCTTTTGGAACTGAAGCCCTCACACACCCAAATTGGTGTCATACTTCATCATAGGGCATTGCTCCTCATTGGGCTGGCGCTGCAATGCACGACAGGCACCCTTAAAGTGGCTCTTTATCGAAGATCATTTAGTCCCAATGCCATCTGTGAAGTGAGGTGTAGGGCCAGTGAGTGTAGATTGGTAAAGTGCTTAAGTGTACAAAGGTAGTGATGTCTAAAATAGACCAAGTAGATCCCTCGAGTAGAATTTTTTTTTAATGATGGGCCTACTTGTCTGGTTAAAAGTTGTGGCTAGCACTAGATTAATGATCTATGGTAGCTGAGAATAGAGGTCTACATGTTTCTCGCCATATAGTCTAAAGAGATTGAGGGTGATTCGTCAGGACCAGTGGAAATCTAATTTATACAATGGATGGAATCCAATACTTGTTCTGGGTATTCCAAACACAGCAAACCTAAATGTGGCGTACCTTGGTGCAAATGCTAAATAAAAATACCAACCTAGAAAACAAATTAAACAAACAACTATACAGAACATTTAATAGATAAAATTGCAGCTGAAGACAATCTCTTTTGGTGTAGCATGCGAGGGCTTCACAGCATGCTGCTAAGGTGGTAATGTGGCTAGCACCGTGAAACACTGTTAAAACGAATATATGACGTTATCCCGCATACTTTCACCCTGCATACCATCACTCCGCATTTTTCACAACGCAAATGCAATTACTCCGCGATACCATTACCCCGCAAACTTTCACTCCGCATATGACTTTACCACGCAAATGCATGCGTGGTGAAATCATAAACTGTGTAAAAGTGCTTTACACATATATATATATATATATATATATATATACACCAAAGAAGCTCCTGCTATTCGAAGAACTGGAGGGACACAGCGGGGATTCCAGGTAAGTAGCTTTAATTACAGAACAGCAATGGCATGACGCGTTTCAACAGAATGTCTTTCTCAGATGCCTGCTGCCACAGCGCTTGCCTGCCAAGAACGCTTGAAGTACTCCCCCTCGTTTCGTCATGAATGACACAGCCAGGTGGGCCGGGTCAAAGTCACTGCACCACTGTAGTTGCGTCGGCAAACTACAGTACCCAGAATGCTCCTCTCACAGACAACTGGGTAAATGTCTTTTGAACGGCTCCATGTATCCCACAATGGTCCTGGATGAAAGTTAAAACGGGGTATCTGTGCTCTGGAAATGCGCCGTAGCTGAAATCAAGCTCTCACCTGGGCCCCCAAGACGCCTCAACCGTAATAGTCCCCATACAGCCAGGCCTGAAATTGCAGACACAATGTCCCGGAATTCCTCCGTGCAATCACGGACTGCAATTTGCAGCGGCGCTACTTCTGGAAGTGGGTTGGAGCAAACCAAATAACTTTGGAGAAGAGGAAATGCCGAAGCTGCCCAAGTGACTCCTTCCACTTGCCTAGGCGGGTCTCCTCCTAGCGCGCCCAGGACACAGCACGCAAACTATGCCAAAGAAGCTCCTGCTATACGAAGAGCTGGAGGGACACAGCGGGGATTCCAGGTAAGTAGCTTTAATTACAGAACAGCAATGGCATGACGCGTTTCAACATAATGTCTTCCTCAGATATATATATATATATATATTTATAATTTTGTTAAATTTTTTTAAAATATATTTTATATATATATATATATATATATATATATATATATATATATATATATATATATATATATATATATATATATATATATATATATAGTCTTTTACCGCTTAACTTCATTCCCCATCTCCGAAATGTTTGAAGCAGGCACGGACCACGTTTCTGTGCAAAGTTCGTTTATTGACTTTCCTTTAGTCGGCCATGACGCGTTTCGGCCCCTCCTGGACCTTGATCACATGACAGCGCTCCTAGGCTTCAACTACCATTTTATAATTTTTAAAGTGCCAGTGCATAGTGAAAAACACAGCAGATTTAGCCCAATTAACAGTGAAGACATACTTAAATTAAGTGCCATAGATCATTACAATGCTTGTTATTTCAATACAAATGTCAATATTTTAAATGGTGTCAATATCATTATTTTGATCACTGTTGGCAAAGTAATTCAATATAAATAAATAATTTAAGTTAAATAAATAGATACATGATAAAATGCATTAACAATAAAACCTAATATTCTTGCCCAATTTAAGAACACATTTTTACAATTCTTAAAAACTTATTGTTAACAAATATAAATTGTATAAATGTTAAAACCTAATATTGCCACATAAAATCATTGTATATAACATAGCAGATTGTTTTAAAAATAATTGCTTAAATGCAGCTAGTAATTGATCTATAATATTGCTGTTTACTAGTTAAGTTAAGGTTTCTGTCCAAGCCGTATTTTTCTTAAAGGCAAATTTACTGTATTTGTAGTGCAAGTGCTTAAATCATTCTGCTTCCAGAATTGATTAGTTTGAATTTTGGACCTATTGAGTGACCTAATGAAGTGAAAACTAATCCACCCTACCCTTACGTGTAAAAAAAAATTAATAATGTGAAATTTAACCCCTTCGGTGCTTATGACGAGCTGGACTCGTCATGGCACACAGTGCTCGTGTGCTCATGACGAGTCCAGCTCGTCATAAGACCACCCACGGGGAAGCGCTGGCGCTCCCCGTGGGAATCCGATCGTCGGGTTTTTTGGGGGAAGGCAGGGGAAGGGCTTCCCTGCCTCCCCCGCCCCGCCCTCCCCATCAATGACGTCGCGCAGCGCGCTGACATCATTGAGGGTTTCCTTTCTTCCCGACGCGCTGGAAGCCATTTGCTTCCAGCGCGTCGGGAAATCAGGTGAGTTTTGGCTCGGGGAGGGGGTTTGAATCAAAAGAGGCATCGAGGGAAAGGAAAGGGTTTTCCTTTCCCCGATGCCTCTTTTGTGCATTCCTGCTGCACGATCATGTGATCGTGCCGCAGGAATGCCCACGAGGGAGGGAGGGAGGGTGATTTACGCAGCTGTAGTGTAGGAAAGGCACTATACATTTCCCCAACGAGGTAGCATTTACTGATTAGCCAGTAGAAAGTATTCCAGTTGAGTAGAGGTATTGCACAAAACGGTGGCATCTTCGTGGATAAATATGCAGGGCAGATGTGCCTTCTCTCCATTTCCAACGTGAAAAGTTAGCTGTAATCCTTGATGGAGGTCTTTGCATCCTTCATTTTCTCGAGCGCAATTCTCGTGTAGAATTCGTGAGCGTGGAGATGTGCCTTCTCTCCATTTACACCCTGAAAAGTTAGCTGTAATCCTTGATGGAGGTCTTTGCATCCTTGAATTTCTCGAGCGCAATGCTCGTGTAGTTCCTGTGACCAGGAGGTTCCTTCTCCTCGTCTGCCGCTGAGATCCTGCTCTGACCCTTTATAACAAGAGGCATGTGAACGGGCCTAGAAGCCCCGCTCGTTTGGCCCCGCCACACATACACTAGCGGTATGCAACGTCTGCCCGCCCTTTCCCCACTATGATGGACAGCTTACTCAAAGGACCCCGGCGCTTTCGGCGCGGTGGCAAAGTTACAGACACACAGGTCACTGGAGACAATTCTTCTGGTCCTTTACGCAGCTGTAGTGTAGGAAAGGCACTATACATTTCCCCAACGAGGTAGCATTTACTGATTAGCCAGTAGAAAGTACTCCAGTTGAGTAGAGGTATTGCACAAAACGGTGGCATCTTCGTGGATAAATATGCAGGGCAGATGTGCCTTCTCTCCATTTCCAACGTGAAAAGTTAGCTGTAATCCTTGATGGAGGTCTTTGCATCCTTCATTTTCTCGAGCGCAATTCTCGTGTAGAATTTGTGAGCGTGGAGATGTGCCTTCTCTCCATTTACACCCTGAAAAGTTAGCTGTAATCCTTGATGGAGGTCTTTGCATCCTTGAATTTCTCGAGCGCAATGCTCGTGTAGTTCCTGTGACCAGGAGGTTCCTTCTCCTCGTCTGCCGCTGAGATCCTGCTCTGACCCTTTATAACAAGAGGCATGTGAACGGGCCTAGAAGCCCCGCTCGTTTGGCCCCGCCACACATACACTAGCGGTATGCAACGTCTGCCCGCCCTTTCCCCACTATGATGGACAGCTTACTCAAAGGACCCCGGCGCTTTCGGCGCGGTGGCAAAGTTACAGACACACAGGTCACTGGAGACAATTCTTCTGGTCCTTTACGCAGCTGTAGTGTAGGAAAGGCACTATACATTTACCCAACGAGGTAGCACTTACTGATTAGCCAGTAGAAAGTACTCCAGTTGAGTAGAGGTATTGCACAAAACGGTGGCATCTTCGTGGATAAATATGCAGGGCAGATGTGCCTTCTCTCCATTTCCAACGTGAAAAGTTAGCTGTAATCCTTGATGGAGGTCTTTGCATCCTTCATTTTCTCGAGCGCAATTCTCGTGTAGAATTCGTGAGCGTGGTTAAGCAGATATGGCTTCTCTCCATTTACACCCTGAAAAGTTAGCTGTAATCCTTGATGGAGGTCTTTGCATCCTTGAATTTCTCGAGCGCAATGCTTGTGTAGTTCCTGTGACCAGGAGGTTCCTTCTCCTCGTCTGCCGCTGAGATCGTGCTCTGACCCTTTATAAACAAGAGGCATGTGAACGGGCCTAGAAGCCCCGCTCGTTTGGCCCCGCCACACATACACTAGCGGTATGCAACGTCTGCCCGCCCTTTCCCCACTATGATGGACAGCTTACTCAAAGGACCCCGGCGCTTTCGGCGCGGTGGCAAAGTTACAGACACACAGGTCACTGGAGACAATTCTTCTGGTCCTTTACGCAGCTGTAGTGTAGGAAAGGCACTATACATTTACCCAACGAGGTAACACTTACTGATTAGCCAGTAGACAGTACTACAGTTGAGTAGAGGTATTGCACAAAACGGTGGCATCTTCTTGGATAAATATGCAGGGCAGGTGTGCAGAATTCGTGAGCGTGGTTAAGCAGATGTGCCTTCTCTCCATTTCCAACGTGAAAAGTTAGCTGTAATCCTTGATGGAGGTCTTTGCATCCTTCATTTTCTCGAGCGCAATTCTCGTGTAGAATTCGTGAGCGTGGTTAAGCAGATGTGGCTTCTCTCCATTTACACCCTGAAAAGTTAGCTGTAATCCTTGATGGAGGTCTTTGCATCCTTGAATTTCTCGAGCGCAATGCTCGTGTAGTTCCTGTGACCAGGAGGTTCCTTCTCCTCGTCTGCCGCAGAGATCCTGCTCTGACCCTTTATCCCCTTCGGTGCTTATGACGAGCTGGACTCGTCATGGCACACAGTGCTCGTGTGCTCATGACGAGTCCAGCTCGTCATAAGACCACCCACAGGGAAGCGCTGGCGCTCCCCCGTGGGAATCCGATCGTTAGGTTTTTTTGGGGAGGCAGGGGAAGGGCTTCCCTGCCTCCCCTCGCCCCATCAATGACGTCAGCGCGCGAGGCGCGCTGACATCATTGAGGGTTTCTTCTTCCCGACGCGCTGGAAGCCATTTGCTTGCAGCGCGTCAGGGAAATCAGGTGAGGTTTGGCTCGGGGAGGGGGGTTTGTATCAAAAGAGGCATCGAGGGAAAGGAAAGGGTTTTCCTTTCCCCCGATGCTCTTTTGTGCATTCCTGCTGCACGATCATGTGATCGTGCAGCAGGAATGCCCACTAGGCACCAGGGTTTTTTTTAATTTTTGTGTTGGGGAGTGGCCAAAAGGGCAAGGGTTGCTCCCCTTTACGGGGGTGAATATTTTATTTATACTGTTAGGCCCACCTACCCCTTAGCTTGGCTGGTGGATTGTGTGTGGACTGGTGCATTATTTGCATATGTGATTGTAATGTTTTTTTTCCTCCTTTTATTCTAGTGTAAAGCTTTTGATTCCTGTTTGCGGTTTCGGCAGTTGTGGTTCTGCAGTTTTGCGTAATTGCATTTATTTGGTAAGAAAAATATTTTTGTTGTGTGTACTCCAAATGAGTATTATTGTCATGCATGAATGAATTTTTTGTAAGTGGTGCCATAATGGCAGCATATTTGTTAGTGTTCAGAGCATGAAATTCTTTGCGATGTTTTGCATTGTCTTATGTGTAATTTTTCTTCTTCTTCTTTTTTAGTGGGATATTGTTGATCCTTACTGTGTCTGTGCAGAGTAGGTGGTGGTGAGTCTAGCTGCTTCTGTCACGTGAGTGGTATAGTGTTGGAGTATATAGGTCTTTGTGATAAAGCTACATTTTGTTTATTTCTTTTTTTTACAAAGGGTTTGTTGTTGTTGACTTGTTTGACAAGTAACCTTTATTAGTAAGCATTATGGCTAGCCGTAGAATTACTGCTCAGCAGGTGGTTGGTTTGCTTCTTGAATCTTCCTCTGAGCAGGATTATGAGACTGACAGTGCGTCTGAGGGAGAGGAGGGAGGGGAAGATTCAGGCAGTGAGTTTTCTCTCCACATGGAATCATCGGATGATGAAGGTACTCTCAGTGCAGATGAAGTGCCTGATTTAGAGGAGGATACTACTGTGCCGATGGTGCAAGAGGCATCTGGATTGCAGCCTGGGGCTGCTAGGCTTCCTACTGGAAGTGCTGGACTCTGGGTTGATCCAAACATGGTGCAGCCGGTGTTGCCTGCCTTTAGTGGTTATGCAGGGTGTAGAGTGGATTGTGAACATTATTTGCCTATACAGTATTTTCAGTTGTTTATGGATGATGTATTTTTGGGTGAGATTGTTGAGCAGACTAATTTGTATGCTGAACAGTTTTTGAGGGACAACAGTGCCAGACTTAGGCCCCATTCTAGAGCTACCCGGTGGAGTCCCACAAATCTGGAAGAGATGAAGAAGTTTTTGGGTTTGACTTTTTTGATGGGTTTGATAAGGAAGCCGTCCATGGGTTCATATTGGTCTACCAGTCCCTTGATGGCAACGGCCATATTTCCTGCAGTTATGACTCGTGATCGGTATTTACTTTTGCTTCGGATGCTGCATTTTGTTGATAATGGTTTGGCGTTGCCACGAGATCACCCTGAATGTGACCGTCTTTTTAAGATTCGGCCTGTTCTTGATCACTTTGTAGATCGATTTTCAGTGATCTATACTCCAGGGAAAGAAATATCTATTGATGAGTCTTTGGTCCTGTTCAAGGGCCGTTTGGTTTTTAGGCAGTACATTCCTAGCAATAGGGCACGCTATGGAATTAAGCTGTATATGTTGTCTGAGAGTAGGACAGGATATGTTTTTAATTTGCGTGTGTACACTGGTAGGGATTCCACTATTGACCCCCTGGTTGTCCGTCCACTTTTGGAGTTTCAGAGAAAATTGTGTGGGATCTTGCTAGATGACTGTTTAACAGAGGCCACCATTTGTACCTTGATAACTTCTACACTGCTGTGCAATTGTTTAAGGAATTGTTCAAAGTGGACACTTTTGCTTGTGGCACAATCCGCTCTAACCGTAAAGGTTATCCAAAAGAGCTTGTTTGCAAAAACTTCAGAGGGGACAGTGCAGTGCCTTGCGTAGTGAGGCACTGCTAGCTGTGAAATTTGTGGACAGGAGGGATGTGTACATGCTGACTACCATCCATGATGAGAGTACTTCACCTGTGGCTGTTTGGGGTCAGATTGCTGAAGTGCGCAAACCTGTGTGCATTTTAGACTACAATAAGCACATGGGTGGTGTTGATAGAGTAGATCAGAGGTTGGAACCTTACACTGCTATTCGTAAGTCTTACATTTGGTATAAGAAGTTGGCCATCCATCTCTTCAATTTAGCAACTTTCAATGCTTTTGTTGTGTTCAAGGAGTGTTCTCCTGCGTCAAAGTTGACTTTTGTTCAGTTTCAGGAGTCTGTCATAGGCAGCCTTGTTGTTGTGGAACAGGCAAGTGTTCCTAGAGTTGGAGTGGTGGAGGATGTGGCTCGATTGAAAGATCGCCACTTTCCTGATCACATTCCTCCTACACCCTCAAAAGACTTTCCCACTAGGAGATGTAGAGTCTGTTGGCGAAGAGGTACGCGGAAGGAGACTCGTATGTACTGCCCTGAGTGTCCTTCTAACCCTGGGCTGTGTGTGCCTGCTTGTTATAGAGCGTACCACAAGCAAAAGAATTATTGGGAGCAACCATGAGTGGTAAAGTGAACTGCCTGGTCTGTAATGTTTAAGAATTGTTGTTCTGTTTCAAGGTTGGCATTAGTGCAATGTATTTAGTTTCTGATTTTGTGTTAGTAGATTTGTATCTATTTGCAATTTGTTTGTGTTTTCTTTTTTGTATAAAAAAATCCTAAATGTGATGGTGGTGTGTGTAGGCTGGTGCTTGGCTGGCGGTGTGCGTGGAGTGGCGCTTGGCTGGCGGTGTGGGAGTGGCTCTTGGCTGGCGGTGTGCGTGGAGTGGTGCTTGGCTGGCGGTGTGCATGGACTGGCGCTCGGCTGGCAGTGTGTGAGTAGTGACTTGCTGCTGGTCACTACACACACTGCTAGCCGAGCGACACTCCACGCAATCCATCAGCTTGTGTGGTTGCTGTGTTAGGAATGTGGGCGTGTGAAAGTGATGGGCCCTTGAATGGCGCTGTCTGCTGGTGTGAGTGTTGTAATGTGATGGGCCCGCGGCTGGTGGTGTGAATGGTTTTGTATTTGTCACACGTATGAAAGGTGTATGAATGGCCTGTAAAGAGGTTGGTGCCTTGTCGTGGCTTTACAGCTCACGAGCTGTGAGTCAATGGTTCAGTTTCTCGTCCTTTCAATTATTAACAGTGCATTTCATTTTTGTGAAATCACTTGTTAATACAATTGTATATACTGAACCATCACTCACCCTCGTGCCAAATCCAACGAGAGAGAGAGAGAGAGAGAGAGAGAGAGAGAGAGAGAGAGAGAGAGAGAGAGAGAGAGAGAGAGAGAGAGAGAGAGAGAGAGAGAGAGAGAGAGAGAGAGAGAGAGAGAGAGAGAGAGAGAGAGAGAGAGAGAGAGAGAGATGTGTGTGTGTGTGTGTGTGTGTGTGTGTGTGTGTGTGTGTGTGTGTGTGTGTGTGTGTGTGTGTGTGTGTGTGTGTGTGTGTGTGTGTGTGTGTGTGTGTGTGTGTGTGTGTGTGTGTGTGTGTGTGTGTGTGTGTGTGTGTATTAGATGGCTGTGCAGTAATATTTGTTTTTTGTCTTTCTCAAGCAGGGTGTACCTTGTCCCTTTTTGTGAATGTTGTAATGTGTTTGTTTCGTGCCTGGGGGTGTGAATGGTCTTGTGTGTATCACGTATGAAAGGTGTGTGAATGGCCTGTAAAGCGGTTGGGGCCTTGACGTGGCTTTACAGCTCACGAGCTGCGAGTCACTGGTTCCGTTTTTTGTCCTTTCAATTATTGACAGTGCATTTCATTTTTGTGAAATCTCTTGTTAATAAAATTGTATATACTGAACCATCACTTGCCCTCGTGCCAAATCCAACCAGTATGTGTGTGTGCTTGAGGAATAGATGGCTGTGCAGTAATCTTTGTCTTTTAGTCTGTCTGCCAAGGTGTACATTCCGTCTAAGAATAACCTACCAACTGTAGATATTGTCGTAAACGAAACACCCATGGGAGTACATGGTGATATCTCTCTTGTGGATCCCAACAAGTTATGGTACCCACAATGTCCTGCAAACCTCAAAATGTCTGTCACATTTTCCTTGCAATATTGTGCCAAAATTTTCACGCTGCAGAAATAAACAACACATTATCTCAAAATGACCTGGTTTTGCAAGGGGGTCACCTGGGTTTTTGGCCTGGGCTCGGCGGCCACATAGGGAAACCTACCAAACCCACACATTTCTGAAAAGTAGACACCCGGGGCTTCCAGGGAGGTATGGCTTGTGGATCCTCAACGTTTCACTTCCAGAATCCCTGCAAACCTCAATTTTAGCTGAAAAATCACTCTTTTCACACAGTTTTGTGTGGAAAGTGTGGCATCACTGGCCTCACACAAATTTCCTACCACCCAGCGTTCCCCAGGTCTCCCGATAAAATGGTGCCTCACTTGTGTGGGAGGCCCAAGTACCGCGACAGGCAAGGGCCCACAACGTAGTGAGGCTGACCTCAAAATGGCCTTTCACAAAACCACCTGGTTTTGCAAGGAGGTCACCTGGGTTTTAGTCCGTGCTCGCGGCCATCTAGGAAACCTACCAAACCCACACATTTCTGAAAAGTAGACACCTGGGGCTTCCAGGAGGTATGGCTTGCGTGGATCCCCCAACGTTTCACTGCAGAATCCCCTGCAAACCTCAATTTTAGCTGAAAAATCACTTTTTTCACACATTTTTGTGTGGGAAAGTGTGGCATCACTGGCCTCACACAAATTTCCTACCACCCAGCGTTCCCCAGGTCTCCCGATAAAAATGGTGCTTCACTTAGTGGGAGGCCCAGTACCCACGACAGGCAAGGGCCCAAAACATTTTTTGATAGGCAATGTTGATGTTGCCTCAAAACGTTTTGTGTCCTTGCATGTCGCGGGTACTTGGGCCTCCCACACAAGTGAGGCACCATTTTTATCGGGAGACCTGGGGGAACGCTGGGTGGTAGGAAATTTGTGTGAGGCCAGTGATGCCACACTTTCCCACACAAAAATGTGTGAAAAAGTGATTTTTCAGCTAAAATTGAGGTTTGCAGGGGATTCTGGGTAAGGAACGTTGGGGGATCCACACAAGCCATACCTCCTGGAAGCCCCCGGGTGTCTACTTTTCAGAAATGTGTGGGTTTGGTAGGTTTCCTAGATGGCCGCCGAGCACGGGCCAAAACCCAGGTGATTCCCCTTGCAAAACCAGGTGGTTTTGAGATAGGCAATTTTGAGGTCGCCTCACTACGTTATGGGCCCTTGCCTGTCGCGGGTACTTGGGCCTCCCACACAAGTGAGGCACCATTTTTATCGGGAGACCTGGGGGAACGCTGGTGGTAGGAAATTTGTGTGAGGCCAGTGATGCCACACTTTCCCACACACAAATGTGTGAAAAAGGTGATTTTTTCAGCTAAAAGTGAGGTTTGCAGGGGATTCTGGTAAGGAAACGTTGGGGGATCCACGCAAGCCATACCTCCTGGAAGCCCCCGGGTGTCTACTTTTCAGAAATGTGTGTGTTTGGTAGGTTTCCTAGGTGCCGGCAGAGCTAGGGTTCACAAACTACAGCTAGGCACTTTGCCAAAAAAGGGTAATTTTTCACTGCGAAATTGAGGTGTGACCACGTTGCGTTTTGCGCCGTTTCCTGTCGCAGGCCCTAGGCCGACCCACACAAGTGAGGTACCATTTTTCTCGTAAGACTTTGGGGAACGCGGGGTGGGTGGAAATTTGTGGATCCACGCAGATTCCAGAACTTTCCACCACAGAAATGTGGGGAAAATGTGGTTTTTTTGACAATTTTTTATGTTTGCAAGGGATTCTGGGTAACAGAACCTGGTGGGAGGCAGTCCAGTCACCCCATCCTGGATTCCCCTGGGTGTCTAGTTTTCAAAAATGTATAGGTTTGCTAGGTTTCCTAGGTGCCGGCAGAGCTAGGGTTCAAAAACTACAGCTAGGCACTTTGCCAAAAAGGGTCATTTTTCACTGCGAAATTGAGGTGTGACCACGTTGCGTTTTGCGCCGTTTCCTGTCGCGGGCACTAGGCCGACCCACACAAGTGAGGTACCATTTTTCTCAGAAGACTTTGGGGAACGCGGGGTGGGTGGAAATTTGTGGATCCACGCAGATTCCAGAACTTTCCACCACAGAAATGTGGGGAAAATGTGGTTTTTTTGATAATTTTTTAGGTTTGCAAGGGATTCTGGGTAACAGAACCTGGTGGGAGGCAGTCCAGTCACCCCATCCTGGATTCCCCTGGGTGTCTAGTTTTCAAAAATGTATAGGTTTGCTAGGTTTCCCTAGGTGCCGGCAGAGCTAGGGTTCAAAAACTACAGCTAGGCACTTTGCCAAAAAAGGGTCATTTTTCACTGCGAAATTGAGGTGTGACCACGTTGCGTTTTGCGCAGTTTCCTGTCGCAGGCACTAGGCCGACCCACACAAGTGAGGTACCATTTTTCTCGTAAGACTTTGGGGAACGCGGGGTGGGTGGAAATTTGTGGATCCACGCAGATTCCAGAACTTTCCACCACAGAAATGTGGGGAAAATGTGGTTTTTTGACAATTTTTTATGTTTGCAAGGGATTCTGGGTAACAGAACCTGGTGGGAGGCAGTCAAGTCACCCCATCCTGGATTCCCCTGGGTGTCTAGTTTTCAAAAATGTATAGGTTTGCTAGGTTTCCCTAGGTGCCGGCAGAGCTAGGGTTCAAAAACTACACCTAGGCACTTTGCAAAAAAAAGGGTAATTTTTCATTGTGAAAATGTGGTACGTCCACGTTGCATTTTGAGCCATTTCCTGTTGTGGGCACAAGGGCTACCCACACAAGTGAGGTACCATTTTTATCGGGAGACTTAGGGTAACACAGAATTGTAGAGCAACTGTTATTACCTATTGACTTTCGATGCATTTCTGCCTTCCAAATGAAAGACAATGTGTAAAAAATAAGTCATTTTGAAAAATGACCTATAATTCTCATGCTAGTATGGGTACTCCCAATTTCGGAAATGTGCAAATATCTACTGTTTCTAAAATCTACATTTTGTTCCCATTTCAGAAATACATAGGTGTCTTTCATAACAATTTTTCCATGTATACATTTTCCCAAAATAATTGCTATATACCCGGTTCTTAAAAAAAAATCATTGCAAGATGTTGCTCAATTATTGGCTCTGGGTTCGTCGGGTTCTTGGTGAACCTACAAGTCCTATATATCCCCACAACCAGAAAGGTCCAGCGGATATAACGGTATATTGCCTTCAAATAGCTGTCATAATTAGAAGAAGTTACAGGTGAAAACGTTGACACAAATGGCTGTTTTTTTCAACTAATTTTCAATTTTTCCTTTATTTAACTGTTAGTTTCTATAAGGAAAACTTTAAGGATCTACACAAATGACCCCTTGCTGAATTCAGAATGTTGTCTACTTTTCAGAAATGTATGGCTTTCCAGGATCCATTATTGGTTTCATACCCATTTCTACCATTAACTGGAAGGAGGTTGAAAGCACAAAAAATAGCAAAAATAGGCTATGTCCCAGAAAAATGCCAAAACTGTGTAAAAAAGTTGGTTTTCTGACAAAAGTCTGCTTGTCCCTGAAAGCTGGGAAGATGGTGATTTCATCCCCACAACCCCTTTTTGATGCCATTTACAGGGAAAAATCAAGACGCTTTCATCTGTAGCCCTTTTTTCGCATTTTTAAAAAAAAAACCAAAATTAAGCTGCATTTTGACTCATTTCTGGGTCCCCTCCAGGGGAATCCACAAACCCTGGGTACCTTTACAATCCCCATGATGTTAGAAAAAAAGGACGCAAATTTGGCATGGATACCTTATGTGGTCAAAAAGTTACAGGGGCCTAAGCGCGCACTACCCCAAATAGCCAAAAAAAGGCTTAGCACAGGAGGGGAAAAGGCCTAGCAGCGAAGGGGTTAAAAACCATGATGGTTTATGGCTAAGGTCAGGCGGCAGCCCCCATCACAAATGTTACTTAACTACGAATATTATCAACTTTTATATAGAATGTGCTTTTTATGGATTGGCAGCTATCGGGGTCACCATGCAAGTCAAAACTAATGTAAGACCAATAAGTAAATTGAAGGTATAAAAACACAAATGTCTCAAAAAATTAATATTATATTAATTAAAACAAAGTGTTAAAACCTACATTTTATATAAAAGAGAAGAACCATCTTAAATACACGTATAAAGGTCTTCAGTGGTGTTTAGACCTCCCGGAATTTTGCTGTCGAGGTTAATAATGTATCTCGTTTCCAGTTTGCGCAGAGTACCTTCTCTATCCCCACCTCTTCTATTTTTTGGCACAGAGTCTATGAGGTAATAGGACAAGTGTTGTAAATCATTGTTGTGTATTTCTTGGAAATGTCTAGCGACTGGGTAGGTGGGATCTCTATTTGTAATGGCTCTAAGATGTTGTAATATTCTTTTATTTGCAGGGAGTTTTGTGCTGCCTACATATCTAAGACTACATGTGCATTCAAGAATATAGATAGCATAATCTGTTTTACAGTGTAGGGCTCGTGTTATTTCTATCTCCCTCTCACTAAAAGGTGTCTTATACGTTTGTTTACGCCATATTGACAGGCGTTGCAATTTTTACATTTCGTGAACCATTTTCGTTGTGTTAGCCAGTTTTGTGTATCTGCGACCTCAGGGCTACTTGTTACTAAGCTATTACTCATGGAGGGTGCCTTCCTATATGTTATTCCCAATGATTTTGGCAGGAGTCACCCTATGATCGGATCGTCTAATACTATAGGCCAATTGCGCTGTACTATATTTCTGATTGTCTTATGTTGCAGATTATATGTAGTAATAAGGCGCAATTGGTGAGTTTGGTTGTCCTTTTCTGATTTATTTTCCTTGGGTTTTAAAAGGGTGTCCCTATCTAGTCTCATTGTTTTGGTAATTGCTGCGTCTATTGTTTTGCTGTTGTAACCTCTAGCTAGGAATCTATTCTTGCTTTCAAGTTGTGTAGTTTTAAATCCGTTGGATTACTGCAAATACGTTTAATTCTTAACATTTCCACGTAGGGGATACGGTTTATCAAATGTCGTGGGTGGAAGCTCATGGAATGGAGCACCGAGTTTCCAGCTGTTTCTTTTCTAAAGAGTCTTGTTTCCAGTTTCTCATTTTTCACTAACACCTCCACATCTAGAAAATTTATACTCTGACTGCTGATAGTTGAAGTGAAGCTTAAATTTATCTCATTGATGTTAATATTTTTTACAAATTCATTAGCTTCATCTATTGAGCCATCCCAAACCACAAAAATATCAATGTATCTTAGAAATAACTTTACATTTTTAGCCATTTGAATACTGTAGACCGCGTTGAGGACCAGCTCCTCCCACCATCCCATATGTAAACAGGCGTAACTGGGGGAGAAGCTGGCCCCCATAGCAACGCCACGTATCTGTTGGTAAACAGTTTTATCAAACAAAAATACATTGTTGTTCAGACAAAATTGAGTTAGATTGCTTAACATCATGCAATGTGCAGAAAGTCTGGATTTGCCTTTACTAAGGAAATGTTCTAGTGCCCTTATACCATCTCTGTGTCTAATGCTGGTATATAGTGACACTACGTCTAGAGACATTAAAAGGTAACCATCTTTCCATTCAAAATTATTGATTTTATCAAGAAAGTCACTCGTGTCTCTAATATACGTTGGCAAGGAAAGTACTAGTTCTTGTAGAAAATAGTCTATATATTGACTTGCATTTTCCAATAGACTATCTTGTGCGGAAATAATAGGGTGACCAGGTGGATTTTCTTTGTCCTTGTGTATTTTGGGAATAAAATACATATTGGGTACCGTTGGATTTTCTTTACGTATAAATCTGTACTCGCCCATTGTTAATATTCCTGCGCTTCTCCATGCCAACAATTTCCCATACAGATCATCTTGTATTATTTTTAGTGCACCCCAATTGCTGATTTTGTAACATGATCTGTCGTTTAGTTGTAATAGGGCCTCTTTCAAGTATTGTTTTCTATCCCACAAAACAATATTGCCTCCTTTATCAGCATTCCTTATAATCATGTTTTTGTTGCTTTGTAGCTTTGTAATTAGCTGCTTGTATAATATATATATATATATATATATATATAACTCTAAACCCACCCTGAACCCCAAAAATACCCCAGCACCCCAAAACCTAAACCCACCCTGAGCCCCAAAAATACCCCAGCACCCCAAAACCTAAACCCACCCTGAACCCCAAAAATACACCAGCACCCCAAAACCTAAACCCACCCTGACCCCTAAAATTACCCCTGCACCCCAAAACTTCAACGCACCCTGAACCCTAAAATTACCCCCCTACACCCCAAAACCCTAACACACCCTGACCCCTAAAATTACCCCAGTACCCCAAAACGTAAACGCACCCTGAACCCCAAAAATACCCCAGCACCCCAAAACCTTAAACGCACCCTGAACCCTAAAAATACCCCTACACCCCAAAACCCTAACCCACCCTGACCCTTAAAATTACCCCAGCACCCCAAAACCTGAACGCACCCTGAACCCTAAAAATACCCCATCACCCCAAAAACCTAAACGCACCCTGAACCCTAAAATACCCCAGCACCCCAAAACCTAAACGCACCCTGAACCCCAAAAATACCCCAGCACCCCAAAACCTAAACTCACCCTGAACCCTAAAAATACTCCCTGCACCCCAAAACCCTAACTGACCCTGAACCCTAAAAATACCCCAGCACCCCTAAACCTAAATGCACCCTGAAGCCTAAAAATACTCCATGCACCCCAAAACCCTCACCCACCCTGACCCCTAAAAATACCCCAGCAACCTAAGACACAAAAATACACTTTACACTATAATTTCCCCAGAACCCCAAAACACATACCCCTATACCCATACTTACCTTATACTTCCATTTAAAAAAACATGCTTTTTCCATTCATGCATTTATCACGAATTTCGTTGTAAATGTATGCGTGGTAAAAGCATATGAAATCTAATGCCATGCGTTGTAATGGCATTGCGGAGTCATGGTAGATGCGTTATAATAGTATGCGGGGTGATGGTATGCGGGGTGAAAGATTTGTGGTAATGGGTGTTTACCTGTTAAAACACGTGACCTACTTAATTAAAGACAAGTAATGGGATTTCACCCATTTTGGAAGGAGAACGTTTCACTCACCCAAATAGGGTGTCTTGTGTGCCTTCTCAAAGGACAGAGTTAACAATTAAGCGTGCCAAAAATGCAGAAAAACAAATGAGTTATGTTACAGGAAAGCCCCTGAACACGGAGTAATATTAAAAGGTATCAGCAATAGTCAGATGCTCACAGCGTTGTGGTCACAACCGATCCAGACAACCTACCCTCACTCTGCCAGTTCATGAGAGGTGGTTGTCGGGATTCTGAGAAAAATATACACGTGGGCTTAATGGACAGGTAGCCTTAAGGTCGTCTAGACCACTCATAGGTGGCCGCCCTGTTGGTTGTGTGGCTCAAGGTGATTATCGTGTTGCTGTGCACCCCAGCAAGGAGGTGTAATCGGGAAATAAGCAATCAATGCCCCTGGACCAGGTGGGAAGGTGATCGGGTGCTAAAGTCACTGAGATGGTGTGCAGCACGCCACGTAAATGCACACTAGGGTGGATGCAGCTAATAATGGCCCAGACCACGCAGCGTGACCGATCATGTAGGTTGCTGCGGGCCCCATATAGGAATAGTAAAATACTGCAAAAGTGCAGTAATAGGGGGTTCCTAGTCTATGGAAGACCCTCCAAAAAGGTGGGGGAAGTCAGTTACACCATTTACTGTGTTATTCAAGAGTCGGAACATGGATGATGCCACTGAAAGTTGGAATACATTTATAAAAGTTATAATGAAGGTGGTACCAATATATCGTGCTCTCCAGGGTGGAGAAATGCTGGAGCCACAGAGATGCAGAAACTGACAGGATTATTCAGCGATTCAATTCGATCCACGGGATATCTTCGTTCAAATCACCGGTGTGAGTGCAAAGACGAAAGATCCAATTCTGTTCTTTCCTAAACAGTGCACTCTTGCTGATATTGGGATGTGTCTCAAGTATGGTACACTGTATTTCGTCTGCAAAGTGCCCACGGGTAGTAAAATGTGCCCAACTCTTGGTGCTTAGATTTGTGGCATGGTCATTCTTCTATATCTCGTGTTACAAGGACATGAGCGTGTGTAAATTAAGTTAGTGTGTTTAGTCTGTTTCTAGGTGAACGTGTGTCAATTTCACCTCTTTAGTAATGGCTGTTAAAGGGCAGACTTTGCATGACCCACACGGGAAGTGACCTTGTACCGGGGGTGAATCCCAAAAGGATCTTTGGTTTGTTCTGGAGGTTGCATGCGGTCTACTGTGGACCAACATATCCTTCAAATTGGAAGTTCGTTTTAAGACGAAGCATGGTTTAGGTATATTTAGCTCGCTTGTGCAGAGGATACTCCAGTGTTTTCTGATGATTTTGCGTATTCTGTTGGAGTCTGGAGTGTACGTGGTTACACGTCAGTATGTCATCTGTTGACCTTGTATGGTGTTCCAAAAGTACATCCCTATTATTGATTATAGCATGTTTTTTTAAGCTGTTTAGACAGTGTGAAAGGCAATCTCTGTTAATGAGGTTTGTAGCTAACTGAGTTGTCTGCGTGTTGTAGTCCTTGAGAGTGCTACAATTGCGGCGCAACCATAAGAACCTTCCAAACAGCAGATTGTCTCGGAGTGCTTTAGGGTGGTGACTATTGTCTAACAGTAAACTATTGCCTTTACGGGTGCCAGTCGGGCATTGCATTGCAGGCCTGACGAGGAGCAATGCCCTATGATGAAGCATGACACCCATTTGGGTGTGTGAGGGCTTCAGGTCCAAAGGGAACAGGTCCTGTGTCCATCCACCTGGACAGTGACCGACCTCTATGATCTCCTTTCTTCATATCACTCTAAAGGAACTGCATACAACTTTTGAGAAAATACATTTTCACAGACAAGTTTTACTAACAAAACTATACTGCACACAAATGACTGTGGAGATCGGGTTTCAGTGAATATTATTTTGCATCATCAAGTAAAGAGTCCTTATTGTTTGGATTCTATTAAAATCTTTGTTCCCTTCATACTTTAAGAATTACAAAAAACATACGATTTGCTTTTCTAACTGCTGAATGTGTATTTAATTTACAGGTATTTACATTTGGTTTCCATGCGTCATTTCCTCTTTTTGTGTTTGGTCCTCCCGAGGAGCACATGGACCAAGTACTTGCGTCCTACCACTGCTCTCGGTTTTAGAGCCGCTTGTTTAAAATTGCACACAAAAAAATAAAGGATCACAGAGTTAGGCTGGTTTACAGTAGTGAACATTTGGAAATACATCGAATTGGCAACCACATTAAAAGGACTACTTTTGCCATGGACACTGAGGGGCAGGAAGACCAGGATGACATCAAGACTCAGCCTGTGAAGAGAATTCAAGTTAAGCAACAATGGCACACGGAAACATTTCACTGATGAATGCGGAAAAAGTAATAAAGTGTCCTGACCGGAGAAATTTAAAGAAATAGAGTCACACCCTACGAAATGAGAAGCAACCAGGTAAGGCACAAACAGTTCAATCATTTCGCACAAGAGAAACTTGGCTATGCAATTACAGCAGAAGACAAATACTTTAGAAGCTGACATGCCCGATTCACTTGAGGTCTGATTTTCCAGCTATAAACACCATTGCAGAAACAAACAAACACACACAAACACACAAAAACACACACACACAAAAACACTCTCTCTCTCTCTCTCTCAACAGCGACTATACGTGTGTCAAGTAATAAAAGCCGTGCACACATGCTCCAATCAGCACGTCAGCTATACACTAACCAGATATTAAAAGGCAGAACACCACCACTCACTAGAACGAAAGACTACATTGGGAGTTTAAAGCAGTGACAGGTTCGGGGGTGATTTGTGGACGGGGCAAGCATCAGGAAGTGCGAGGGAGCAAGCAGAGACGGGAGGGAGACGGTGGGGGAAACAAAGCAGCAACCAAGGGAAAAGCAATGACGGGGGAGGGGGCGATTTGTGGACAGGACAAGCACAGGGAGGTGAGAGGAAGCAAGCAGCGACAGGAGGGAGTAGGTGGGAGAAACAAAAAGCAGCAACCGTAGGAAAAGCAGTGGCAGGTGATCTGTGGACGGGGCATGAGGGTGGGTGGGAGGAGATGGAACCGATAAAAGCACCAGCAGTGTTTAGAGTGCTGAAAAACAAAGAAAAAATTAGGTCCTAAAATAATCGTAAAAACTAGAGCAGTGGATGTTTACAAGTACTAGGTCCATGCTCTGGGGGGAGGGACAAGGACGATGGAGCGAGCAAATGGGAAGCCTGTGGGTGGGCTGAAGCCCACAGATTATACACGTCTCTTCGAGACAGCGCATGCACTGTCTAGCTGAGACCTAAAAAGGAAGATCACCTTACCCAGATAAGTCATTATTACCAAAAGATTTAATATTGTGTTCTTTGCCATTAGCAGACAGTAATTTGTATGTTAATTGGAATATATGGGAAGCTGCAAAAAAATCCAGTGAAACATAGATAGTGGTTTTCAGTTCAAACACTATTTTTGCACTGAGAAAACTGCATTCCTTGCCTATTGGTACCAAAGCGCAATCAAAAAAGCTGCTGCCAGTTTTACACTAAAAGAGACAGAAAGAATGCTCGCACATTTATTTCTAAATTTGCTGTAATGTCACAATAACGGATTGTGGTAATGGGATTACCGAAATTGTGGTAGAACAACAAAACATCCGACAATCGCAATGCAGCACAGCTCTACTATATATAAACACAGGCTGTAACCCTGAAAGTGCTTCCACTCATGCCCTAAAAACTTTATTCTTCAGGGCTTGACTCACGCATCATGTACAGTTCAGTTGTGAATGGGCAACTGGCCATCCAGGAAAATGGGTTTCAGCTTATTGTGTCACTGTAGCCATTCAAGAGGTCAGCCCTCTGACCCTGCTTCTTTGTCTTGGGTGCGCGAGGGAGCAGGTCCAGTCCTTTAGAGCTTCTCTTAGGTTTCAGCAAGTACAGTTCAGTCCTTTTCTGATCCTCCGCAGGTCCAGAAAGGTTTCCAGGGAGGGTTTCTTGAAGTGCCACATTTATGGTTTGCACTAGCCTGTGGAAGGGGCCCGACTGCTCCCTAACAAATGATGTAAAAGTTCCCAGGGGTTGCCCTAGCCACTAATTCAGCAGTTCCTCTTTGCCGTACTGCAAACAATGTCATAGTGCACCGTACTCATACAAATCAAGATTGGGGGGCATTAAAGGTTTTTTTAGGGTTCAGGGAAGGGTAGCATTAAAAGGCTTGAACGGTTCAGGGAAGGGTAGCATTAAGGGGAACCTAGGAGTTTTTAGGGTTCAGCAAAAGCAGTTATGGGGTAGTAAGGGGTTCTTAGGATTCAAGTATGGGAAGCATTAAGGGGTAATAAGGGGTTTTCAGGGCTCAAGGATGGGTAGCGTTAACGGGCAGTAAGGGCTTGCCTTGTTCAGAGAAGGATATCCACAAGGAATCTTAATGGTTTTAGGGTTCAGGGATGGGTAGCTGTAAAATGTTACTTTTTTTTTACTGTTCATGGATAGTAGAGTTAAGGGGGTAGTAAAGTTTTAAGATTCAAGAAAGTAGTTTTAAGTGGTAGCAAAATATTTTGGGTTCAGGGAAAGAAAGTGTTAAGGGGTAGTATGTATTTTTAGGGTTCAGGGAGGGTAGCATTAAGCACTAGTAATTGTATTGTATTGTATTGTAATTGCATTTATATGGCGCTTACTACCCCATACCAGGCGTCAAAGTGCTTTTTCGGCGAGTAGCATGCTACTCCGGGACCCATAGAAGATTAGTGTTGAATTAGTATAGTGAAACATGCAAGTAAATTTTAAGTGGTGGATAGGTTAGTCAGTTATTCGGATTCGGAAGGATAGCAGAAGGATAGAAGAGGAAAAAAAAGGTTTGTATTTATATAGCGCTTGTTACCCCTGATGGGGAGTTGAAGCACGCTACTCCGGAAACCCATAAAGGATTAGTGCTGAATTAGTATGGTGAAATATGAAAGTAATTTGAGTGGTGGATATTAGTTAGTTATTTGGAGTGAGAAGGGTAGCGGAGGGATAAAAGGGAAGAAAGGTTTGCATTCATGTAGCACCTGTTACCCCTGATGGGTGTTGAAGCGCTTTTCTTGCGAGTAGGACGCTACTCCGGAACCCATAAAGGATTAGTGTTGAAAATTAGTATAGTGAAGTATGACGTCATTTGAGTGGTGGATATGTTATTCAGTTAATTCGATAGAGAAGGGTAGGTTGCGGGATAGAAGAGGGAAAGAGGTTTGTATTTGTATAGCGCTTGCTACCCCTTGATGGGGTTTTGAAGCGCTTTGTTGGCGAGTAGCACGCTACTCTGGAACCCATAATGGATTAGTGGTGAATTAGTATAGTGGAATATGGAATTTGAGAAGTGAACATATTAGTCTGTTATTTTGATTGAAAAGGATAGTGGAGGGACAGAAGAGATTTTTTTTTCTCTTTTTTGTTTTTGAGGTCATAGCAGTAGGAGGAGGCTTTTGGATGAGTAAAAAGGGGTTTTTGAGGGAAAGAGTCAGAGGGAAGAGTTTAGAAAGGTTTGTTTTGGGGGATCGGTATAGTAAAAAGAGGTGTCAGATGATGCAAGGAGGGGTAGAGTAGGAGAGAGTCGAGAAAGGGTTATTTTGGGGATCATAGTAGTGGTATGGGGTTTGGGATAAATGAGAGTGGATGTAGAGGATATATTGATAGATGTATAGGGTGAGAGATAGGGTAGTGCATTGGAAATAGGAGAAAGAAGTTTGAGATGAGTCAGAAGGTTGGGCCAGAGGATATATTGAGAGAAGTATAGGCTGAGAAAATCGGGTAGTGCATTTGAAATGCTAAATTAGAAGAAAGTGATAAATATATAGATTCATAAGTACATTGAAAGTATATAGATGCATAAAGGAGGTAAGTATATATAGATTAAAGATATTGATAGAGGTACAGGATGAGAAATAGGGTAGTGCATTCAATCAATCACAGAATTTGTAAAGCGCACTACTTACCCGCGAGGGTCTCAAGGCGCTAGGGAAAAAAAGGGGGGGGGGGGGTGCTGCTACTGGTCGAACAACCAGGTCTTGAGTAGCCTCCTGAAGGTCAGCAGGTCTTGGGTCTGTCGTAGGCTTAGTGGAAGGGTGTTCCAGGTCTTGGCGGCGAGGTGGGAGAAGGATCTGCCGCCGGTGGTAGTTCTTCGAATGCGAGGGACGGTGGCGAGGGAGAGGTCGGCGGAGCGGAGTTGGCGGTTGGGGACGTAGAAGAGGAGTCGTCTGTTGAGGTAGGCTGGGCCAGTCTTGTGGAGTGCCTTGTGTGCGTGGATGAGGAGTTTGAAGGAGATTCTCCTGTCGACGGGGAGCCAGTGCAGGTTCCTCAGGTGGGAGGTGATGTGGCTGTGGCTTGGTACATCGAGGATCAGGCGTGCGGAGGCGTTTTGTATGCGTTGCAGTCGCTTGATGAGCTTGGCCGGGGCTCCCGCGTAGAGGGCGTTCCCATAGTCAAGTCTGCTACTGACGAGGGCCTGGGTGACTGTTCTTCTTGTGTCTGTCGGGATCCACCTGTAGATCTTGCGAAGCATGCGGAGGGTGTTGAAGCAGGAGGATGAGACTGCGTTGACTTGCTTGGCCATGGAGAGCGTTGAGTCGAGGATGACTCCCAGGTTGCGTGCGTGGTCGGTGGGTGTTGGGGCTGCTCCCAGCGTCGTCGGCCACCAGGAGTCGTCCCAGGCTGAGGGGTTGGAGCCGAGGATGAGGACCTCTGTCTTCTCCGTGTTCAGTTTTAGTAGGCTGGTCTTCATCCAATCGGCAACGGCCTTCATTCCTTCATGGAGGTTGGATTTGGCGGCGAGGGGGTCCTTGGTGAGGGAGAGGATCAGTTGAGTGTCGTCGGCGTAGGAGATTATGTTGAGGTCGTGCTGTCTGGCGATGCGTGCGAGCGGGGCCATGTAGATGTTGAACAGTGTTGGGCTGAGGGACGATCCCTGGGGTACGCCGCAGATATGTTTCTTCAGGAGAAAAATAACAGACACACAGATCCAAGTACATGGAAGGTACATAGATGCACAATGGAAGTAAGTACATGTAGACCAAAGATGATTTTTATTTATTTATTTACAACAACATAATTATTCTACATGTTTATACAAAGCAATACACAAAGATAGGTACATATCTATAGTGAAAATAAATGCTTATATACAGAGGAATATGCTGTAAATTTCTGTTTGCGTATGGTGCTCATGTGGGGAAGAGCCAATTCTTGAGTAGTTTTCTGAAGATAAGGTGAATCTTATGTTGGGGGGTAAAGAGTTCCATAGTTTGGCTGCTTGAACAGAGAAGGATGTGCCACCCATGGTTTTTTTCTTGTATCTTGGGATTTTGAGGCGAGATGCCCCTTTAGAGCGTAGGTTCCTTTGTTGAATGTGTTTGGTGATTTTATTCCTGATGAAGAGCGGTCCCATTCCATGTATTGCTTTGTGGGTGATACAAATTAGCTTGAACATGGATCTTCTGGCAACCAATGCAGGGCTTTCAAGGCAGGTGAAATGTGGTCTTGCGGTTTGATATGCAAGAGTAGTCTGGCAGCCGAGTTCTGAATCCGTTGTAGTCTTTTCATGGTCGTTAAAGGTGATCCGTGGTAGAGGCTATTGGCGTAATCGAGTTTGGACAGAACAAGGGAGATGGTAGCTTGGACCTTGTGTGGAAATCCCAAATGGGGGAAGATTTGTCGCAGTTTTTATAGCAACAAAGCTTGATCTTACAAGTTTGTCCACTTGGGCATTCGACAGCTTGGAGTCCATGGTCATTCCGAGGTTTCTTACTTCCTTCGATACTTTAGGCGGTGATCCCAATTCATCAGGCCAGGCGGCAAGCGGGTCATAATGTTTCCAATCGCCACACGTGAGTATTTCTGTTTTTGAAGCATTCAATTTGAGATGGCTCAAAGTCATCCACTGATCCACAACCCTGAGACAACTGAAAATTGGGGATTTTTCAATGTCTTTGGGGCATTCCAGTTGAAGGAGCATTTGCGTGCCATCTGCATAGTTATAGCACGTGAGGTGAAATTGATTGATCAGTGCCGGTAATGACTTCATGTAGATGTTGAAAAGCATGGGCGAGATGATAGAACCTTGAGGGACCCCTGCTTTTATGGAGTATGGTTTGGATGAGAAAAGTGGGGTATGGATGACATTAGTTCTGTTTTGAAGGTAGGACGCGATCCAGTCTAGAGCAGTTCCCTCTATGCCGGCTTCCTAGAGTCTTTGTTTCAGAGTGTCATGGTCAACTGTGTCAAAGGCAGCTGAGAGGTCAAGAGGAGTAGCGCAGCCCGCTGCGGTGAACTGTATTCTTCAGGTCATCCCAGATGGCAAGGAGGGCAGATTCAGTGCCTCTTCCCGGACAGAATCCTGTTTGGAAGTCTGAGAGTATGTCATTCTCTTCAATGAATTGTGACATCTGGGCGAACGCTGCTGTAATGAGTTATGGGGTTTAGAGAAAGGTAGTGTTGAGTAGTAAGGGATTTTTAGGCATCAAGGATGGGCAGCATTAACGGGCAATAAGGTTTTCAGGTTCATGGAAGGGCAGCTGTAAAAGCTTGTAAGGGTTTTTGTGGGTTTAGGGATCAGCAGTTTTAAGGGGTAGTAGAGGGCTTGAAGAATTCAGGGAAAGGTAGCGGTAAAGGGAAGAATAGGGAGTTTAAGGGTTCAGGACAGAGCAACTGTAACGGGCGTTAAGGGTTCACTGATCGGTACCGTTAAGGTGTAGCTAGGGTTTTTAGGGAACTGGGATGGGTAGTGCTAAGGGATTTCATTTGTTAGGGCTAAGGGAATGCAAGAGTTAAGAGACCAGGCTTTTAGATTCATGGAATAGTAGAGGTAAGCAGTGGTAAGGGTTTTAAGGGGTAGTGTAGTGTTCTCACCTCTGACCATGTTATCTTTAGAATGTTCTTACTGTCTCTAGGCTACGCAGCTTGGAATGTGCATTTAGTATAAGACTGTAAGCAGCTTGTCAGTTGGCAGCTGCAGGGCATGATGCTGGATGGGGTTTATGCATCTCCTTACTTAATAAAGCTACATTACGATTTACTTCTCAACGCTGCCGCTCCTTCTTCATTACATTTGGCGACGACTGGAAGAGGATCATCCACGTGTCCTACAACAACCCCAACACATCGAGCCTACCTTGATTTATTCTCTCGACGAACCCTGCTTCATGTACTGGCTGCACTCGCTTTGAAGTTGAGAGAATTGCGCAGTTCCTTCCGTCCAGCTGTCCACTCCTTTGAAGCTCATTCTCGGCGCCTTTCGCGGCACCGGCGTGCCCTGCATCTCGGCCAGCACGTTTGTGGCAAAGTCTCCCTAGTTCATCATTGAAGGCCCCTTCTTACACTCAGAATCCTGTAAGTACGTTTTTTAAATTAATTTTGGGGACGGAGTTCGCCACCTGCCAGAGAGGACCCCTGCGCGAGCACCAGCGCCCCACGTAGCGCGAGCACCAGCGCCCGACGTAGCACGCACTGCGTGAGGGTGCGCGAGCCCAACTCCGCGGTCCAACGCTCGCGACTTGGCTGACACGCAACCTTTGTTGCTACGCTCGTCATCGCTGACGCGCACAGCTCATTCCCTTGGTTACCGGTGTCGACCATTGTTGCCACGCTCGTCATCGCTGACGCGCACAGCTCATTCCCTTTGTTACCGGTGTCGACCATTGTTGCTTGGCTCGCCTTCGCTGATGCGCACAGCTGATTCCTTGCGTGTCAGTTTCATTGTCCAACCCTGCTTATACACGCAACCAAAGTTTGACATTGCTGACACGCACAGCAAATTATTTTATTCACATACTTTACTTAAGTTTTACGACGCTGACACGCACAGCTGTTCACGCGTGTCACTTCACTGTTGCCATATCGCTTATACGCACAGCATTTCATGTCCAGACATCGCTGATGCGCACAGCTTACTCCATGTGTTAAGCGCATAATTTCTTTTATAGCTTTCCTTGCTGATACACACAGTTCCTACGCACAGCTAAAATTATCCATTATCTACAACGCCTTTTTCAAAATCTCATCTCTGTTGTATTCTAAATTGTATTTTTCCAAGTTATTTAATTCTCCAACAAGATGCAGAATGTTCCTGCTCCAACCTTCTTTTTACCATCTCCTGGTGAGCCTAATCTACCATGGCTAAAGTGGAAGAAGGTTTTTGCAAACTATGCTAGAGTTTGCGGGACTTCCCTTAGCGCGGAAAGGAGAACCTCATAATTAATGCACTGTTTGGGGGCAGAAGGCCAGGAAGTTTATGGACATCTTCCTGACCTCTCTGATGTCTCATCAACACTCAATGAATATGAAATTGCGATTAAAAAAGTAGACTTACACTATTTACCAAAAATAAGCACAGTCCTTGAAAGATATCACTTTGGCCGACGTATGCAAAAAAGAAGAAACTGTTGAGCAATACATCACAGAACTTCGGAAGTTAGCCTCTACATGCAATTTTGGGGCATCATTAGAAGAGCGCCTCCGAGATCAGATGATGTTGGGTTGTAGCATTGACAAAGCAAGGGATAGTCTGTGGCAGAAGGACAACCCTTCCTTGCACGAAGTGGTTACTATTGCAAAAACCTACGAGCACTCAAAAGTATGTTTAGAGACAATACACAAAAATACCTCACCTGAAAAAGAACAAAGCTCAGTGATGAAGGTAGACAAAGACAAGGGAAAGCATAGTAAAGATGAAGGAACAAAAAGCACGATCTTCTACAACTCTGAGAGTCTACCGAACACTTTTAAAAATCCCAAGAGTAGAAATGAAGCTCAACCTAATGCCTTGAAGTCTTTCCTGGGCAAATGCTTCAGGTGTGGGAACACTGGCCACATGGCAAATTTCAAGGGCTGTCCTGGATGGAGGGCATCTTGTTCCTCTTGTGGCCGCAAAGGACATTTTACTAGATGTTGTAGAGCCACTAGAGATCAAAAGAAAGTGAGAGAAGTAGATTTGTTTGAAGAAGATATAGAAGAGTTCAATATATGTCAAGTTAAACATTCTAGTAGTGAGGCTCCAATTGATGTGGTACTGGTCAATGATGCTCCTGTGAAGATGCTTTTTGATTCAGGGGCCAAAGTCACTCTGATTCCCAAAAAGTTCTTTGATCAGTATCTTCTAAAGAAAGTAACTTTGTCAAAACCTGACATGCGTCCAAGAGGATATGGGGGTGAGATAATAGATCTTTTAGGATGGTTCTGGGGCACAATTGATTACAAAGGCAGGATTGTTCCCGGTAAAATGTACGTTTCCTTGAAGGGTGATTCATTAATAAGCTGGTTTCACCAAAGGGATTTACATGTATTCCTGGATCCAAATGAGAATCCTCCTGTGTATTTGAGGGTTTTACCTTCCATTAATCAAGTTGGAAAGGACAATAAAACTTGGGTTAGTCGTTTCCCTGATGTATTTAAGAAAGAACTGGGTTGTCTCAAGAACTACATGCATCATATTAAGATTATACCTGGGTCGGTTCCCAAGGTGGCTAAAGTCCGGGGGGTTCCCATTGCAGTAAAGGATAGCATGAAAACTGAAATAGACAAACTGAAGGAAAATAAAATTATAGAGGAAAGTGAAGCTTCTGAATGGCAATCCCCCATAGTTATGGCCCGTAAGGCCAATGGTGAGGCCAGGCTTTGTGTGGACCTCAGAGAGCTCAATAAGGCAGTGGTTGTAGATCATTACCCACTGCCTAATATCAGCGAAATGTTGTGCTCTCTTGGTGGTGCCAGACATTTTTCATCTCTAGACCTAACCTCGGCCTATCAGGTACAACTTCATCCCTCCTGCCAAGACCTAACTGCCTTTATTACGCCCTTTGGCCTTATCTCGGCGGCCTCAGTATTCCAGAGAGTCATGGAGCACATTCTTGAGGGCATTGAGGGTGTCAAAATCTACCAAGATGATGTTTTGGTGTGGATTCAGAAGAGCATGATCGGAGGTTGGGTCTGGTCTTGCGAAAGTTGTGTGATGCTGGTTTAACCCTATGTCCAGACAAATGTAAATTTGATGTATCTGAGATGGAGTATTTGGGTCACCAGGTGTCTGCAAACGGTATTAAACCCAAATCTGCCCGAGTTCAAACCATCTGCAAACTCTGCACTCCCATAAACAAAGAAGAACTGGTGGAATTTTACCACAAATTTGTCCCCAATTTTGCCAGCACTACTCACCTGAGGGATCTTTTAAAAAAAAAAAAAAAAAAGGGAGCGAGTTTGTCTGGTCTGATGATTGCGAAAGAGAGTTTAAACACTTGAAAATGTGTCTTAACAAAGCACAAGATCTTAGTAGCTTCGATCCCAGAAAGAAATCCTATTTAATGAAAGATGCCAGCTCTAAGGGGTTAGGTGTGGTCTTATTTCAAAAGTCGGATGGAGCTGAGAAAGTGGTCTTATTCATGTCCAGACCGTTAAGAGGGGCAGAGTACAATTATTCCGTTGTGGAAAGGGAAGCACTAGCCATCTATTGGGCCATTCGCAAGTTGCGAAAATTTCTTTGGGGCAGTACCTTTGAAGTTTTAACTGACCATAAACCCTTGAAGGAACTCTTTGAAAAAAAAGGCATCGACTGTCTCACACCGCATTCGCAAATGGCTGGTTGCCCTGCAAGAGTTTAATTTTGTTTCTTATTTGCCAGGTGCCACAAATATTCTGGCTGATTGCTTGTCCAGACTGGGTTGTGCTAATGAAGAACCTGTTGATTGTGATTGCTTTGGTGGTGACGATTTTGAAGAAGAGGTGGATGTTTGCCTCATTAGTGACGGTATTATCTCCGAGGATGAATGGAGAGGGGCTTTAATGAGAGATGAAATCTTGAAAAGTGTGATGAAGATGATTTTGGAAGGCTGGTGTGACAAAAGAGATTGCGACCAAGAGTTGATGGGGTACTGGCAAGTCAAAGACGAACTCACTGATGTAGACGGGATGCTCTTGAGGGGGCAGCCGGTTAATTCCCTCTCGTAAGTTATGGGTGAAACTGTTGAAACATGCACATTCCAGTCACATGGGAATTGTCAAAACAAAGGAAAGATTGAGAGAGTCATACTGGTGGCCGGGCATGGATACCTGGATTGAAAGGGAGGTGAGGAGTTGCCCCGAATGTGTCTGTTGTGACAAAATCTTAAAATGTAGAACACAAACTATGGTAGTGAGAGAAGAATCAGATGGTCCTTGGTCTGATGTGGCCATAGACATCTTAGGTCCAGTTAAGTTAAGAGCTTGTGACCGTTATGTTCTCGTTTGCATAGATATGTTTTCTCGCTGGCCAGAAATCAGGGTGGTAAATTCTATTGAATCCTCTATAGTTATTGAGTTCTTAGACTCTCTTTTTGAAAGAGAAGGTTTTCCCAAGTCTGTATTGTCGGACAATGGAGTACAATTTACATCTGCTGTCGTTGAAGAATTCTTGTCTTCAAGAGGCATCAAACACAAAAAAGCAGCTCTTTATCACCCAGAAAGCAATGGGGTTGTTGAGAGGTTTGTAAAAGTTTTGAAAGAAACTTTACAGCAGGCTACTGCCACGGGTGCTAATTGGGAGGCTGCAATGAGAAAGAAAGTGAAAGAATACAGGTTTACCCCGCACTCGTCTATGGGTGTATCACCCTTCCAATTGTTTAAGAAGAGGACGCCTAACAGAGGTGTGTCCTTCTTGGGTCATCTCCAAGAGACTATCTGTTGATAAAGATGCTGTGTGTACTGAGGGTTGGAGAGACGGAGAAAGGGGGATTAAAGTAAAGAGGAAACAATGGTACGATGAGAGGAAGGCGGTTAAAAAAAAAAACTGTTGTTTCTGTGGGTGATTGGGTGAAGATAAAATCTCCACGCTTGGGCAAATCTGGTTCGAAATTCAGTGTACCCTTTAAGGTGATATAAGTTTTTAAGAACGGCGCCAGTCGCACTAATGACCATAAGGTTTGGAACTTGAATAGAGTGGCCAAGTGTCAGGCTGCGAGACCTCAACCCTGTCTTACGTCAGAGGATCCTGGTAGTATGTCACAAGCAAAGTCAGTTAGACCTCGCAGGCTCATTCAACGACCCGCTAGATACCAGGATTATGTTTAGATGTTCTGTTGTTTTAGTGCACATTATAACTACTGTTTGGTTTCTTTTATTTTGTTCCTTTTTTTTTGTGTTATTAAGGGGGAGGTGATGTAGTGTTCTCACCTCTGACCATGTTATCTTTAGAATGTTCTTACTGTCTCTAGGCTACGCAGCTTGGAATGTGGAATGGGCTTTTTGTAAAAGACTGTAAGCAGCTTGTCAGTTGGCAGCTGCAGGGCTTGATGCTGGATGGGGTTTATGTATCTCCTTACTTAATAAAGCTACATTACGCTTTACTTCTCAACGCTGCCGCTCCTTCTTCATTACAGGTAGCAAGGAATTTGTATGGTTCAGGGAATGGTAGCATAAAAAGGCATTAAGGGTTTTTAGGAATAAAATTACAGTATATTAAATAAGTACATTAATTCAATGTATATAAAGTATTACATATGAAGTAAATCAATTAGAATATTAGTAATACAATTTCTTTCACTAACTTGTGGGAGTCGAGGAACTTTAAAAAAAAAAAAAAAAGGTCTCTTTGGTCCATACATCTTAAAATTAGAAATTTTAAAGAAAAAACCCTCTCCCAAGGACTTTCACGTTACGTTATCTCTGAAGTTGAAGCTGGAAAGGGGAGGCGAGAGGACATTTGACTGCCTTCCTCCCATCTGTGCTGCTGACAGAAGAAGAAACATCATAATTATGTAGGGGACATACAGCAAGCAGTACAGTGGCATGTGTTTGACCAAAAGGTAAAGCTCTGTTACACAATAGGTAGACTTCATAAAGAGCTCTGACACACAACTTGAAAAACAAATGATTACAGCTTTTGGAGGGTAAGCACTGTTTCTGTGAAGTACACAACTTCAACCCAATTAAAACATGTACTCCTGTCCACCAATGTGTTAAAAGCAAAACAATAATCATGAACATTACCTGCGCCATCTTGTCTGGTGGAATTCTATGTGCACATAAGTTGCAGTCATTTTAATCTATCACAGCCATTTTGTACTCTGTTGGTCACCTTTGTTTCACCCTGCCCTTACTAGCATCCCTCTGACCCTCTGACCGACCTGGTATGTGTGCTGGGGGCTATAAACTCTATTGCCACAACAAACCTCAGCGCCACTTGCTGCCACAAACTCGTTTTTCCTCTCATCCCTGTTTTCAGACAAGCCTTTGGACGCTCTACCCTTCACTACACCTAGTTACACAAACAGGTTCCAAACACCAAAAGACTCTTGCAAAATGATTTATTGCACTGCAAACAGCAAGACTTGTTGTTACCAACAATGGGACCTGTTTTTATCAACAGAACGGACTCTTAGATCTGACCGGTCTCACATGTTTTAGACCCTGAAGCAAGGTCCAGCTGCAAGATAAGATTGTCTGTTTGACCTGGGTGGGAAGAGAATTACTGTTGGGCTTGTGTGACAACCTGCGCGGGGCGGGGACCCCAAGCTTTTGTAACCATGTTGATCAAACAAATGCATTGTGTCAAACCTGTATAAAAGGAAGAGCCAAGGGAGTTGTCAGCAGAACACCTCCCTCAGACATCCCGGTGTCTCAGTTGACGTGATCTCCTCATGAGAAATAAAAACCTTTTTCTTATCTTCCAGTTTCCAGCGCTTGCCTCATTATTTTGATAGCGAACCCAAAGTGAATTAGAGGTGGAACCCTGCACCGGGCAGCATTGAGGGTCTTAGAAGACTCGCTGCCTTTCACAAATGTATCCGGAGCTAAAAATCCTCTACATAGTAATCCTAATTGCTCATTTTTAGGATGATCACTAAATCTACAAGTGCTGCGCAGTCAAACCAGACGTGAAAAGGAGGCAGGAAATAAAGCATATCTGCGAAGATTGAACTGCAAGCAAAATAAATAGCCATTTTTAAATATAACAGACTAAAATACAATTTAACAAGCACTGGTCTTGTCTATGCAAGAACTATTGGATTTGCCAATGTGTCTAAGCCATGTTGTACACCAGCGTGGATGATGTTCAGCATGGCTAAACGTTGGAGGCCTAAAGCAGAGTGGTGTAGGGGCACAGATTGGAGTTGGGGCACAGATTGGAGTTGGGGCATATGGTAGGGTGGAGGGGCGTGGGGTAGAGTGGCATGTCACAGTAGAGGGGAGTGAAGTGTAGTAGACTGTTGTAGAGTAGAGGGGAGTGGAGTGGCACAGTGTGGACTATGCATGGTGTGGTAGCAACTGCCATTAAAGACAACACATTTTCAAATGAAATTACCACTACATTTGCAAAAGTATACAGCGCACAAATAATAATGTGTAGAAATTGTTTCATCTAGTGTTTTGATCGTATTAAAATATTTGTTTCCAACACACTTCAGAATTACACAAAAATTTGCTTAATTTGTGCTTTCCTAATTCTGAAATATCCTTTCCCACCCCCACATACCTAGCAGGATTCTCAGATAAATATGCTCACTTTGAAGTCTGAGACAGAAACTTGAACACCAAGCTCCTTTGGAAGATAGAGCCTGACATCTGACCTCTGCCTTTGAATGAACAGCAAATGTGACAAGATGAGAACAAAATGTAAAGGTCTGTTTACAAAAAGTGAGCACTTGTGGAAGAATAACAAGGAGTGATGATAAACAGGCTAAGCTTCACGGGAGAAACTAACTCAAGCGGGACAGCCTAAAACAAAGCCACAAAATAGAAAGCACAAAACTGTGATTTACAAAGCCAATGAGCAATGGGTGGAATGTATTCCCATGGAAGCTTTCAGAATGTCCCCATGATGTCTGGGAGGCTTCGACCTAAAAAGGCACATGTTGAAAAAGCTTTGTCACTGAAGAGAAAGGAACTAATTGTAATAGGATGTAAACAACGTGCACAAGCTTTAAGGAGGCACACAAAGTGAAGGGAGCCATTTGGTAAAGTGGCTGACCCATTGCCCCATGCTGTGGAGGGCAGAAGCAAAACGTGAATAACAATTCCACACACCAATAGATGATGCCTGCGGACAAAGAGGCAATCTATGTACCTATAAGAAGTATGTTTTTTTTAAGAGAATAGTCAGGTGATGCAGCTAAAGTTGCCTCAAAGGCCAGACCTGAAAAGGCATATGGTTAATTTGGAGGATACATCTGAGAGTCATAAAGGGCGCATAGAGCCCCACGACACATTATATCCCCTATTAGGTCTCGTATGAGACCGCACATGCGCTGAAGCTTGCAAGACATTTTGTTAACTTACAGGGGGCTTAGAGGCAGCCAATTGCTAACCATTGGTCGGCTTCATTGTAATTCATTTGCTTGCTTCTGTGGTCAGTGTGTCATGCCAACTTCACTTCCTGTTCGGGGGCGTGGTCTCGCTGGCAACAAGATGGCTGCACTCTAAGGCAGCTCTGCCGGCCGGGCGAGAAATATCCGCTATCATCCTGAAGGGAGCCACTCACATGACTCCATAAACATTGGCCGGTGCTCCCAGAGATGCCGCTGCTGCCTTTTGACGACCTGCTAGTGATCCGGTGAGACCTGGACCATGGAGGCCTAGGACGACTGCGTGCAGCCGGCGGACTGCGCGGCCGCTGACTCGAAGTGTGAGCCAGCTGCTGCGCTGGAGGCGCGACCGCGTCTGTGGGACTAGTGCCGCCTGTTCTGCTGCCGGCTCCGCGGACTGACTTTGTAGCAGCCGGTCCCCTGCGGTGGAGGACCTGAACGTTGATGGAGGGCCGTGACCCTCCGCGGGCATCCAACATGGCGGCCCCCGCTCGGCTGCAGTGAACTCGGCCGTCTGCAACGCTGGGGCCTTTGATCCTGCTCCCACCCAGACGGTGCACCTACTCCTGCTGCCCCCTCCCCCCCCCCCTTTCGGGTTACATGAGGTGAGCACACTGCAGGTTGTGAAGCGCTGCTGCCCAAACGGGTGGGCCCACACGGGGCCTGGGACCTCTGATCTGCCGGGGACTGTGCCATAATAACCTGCCCATGGAGGCCTGGCCAGACGATCTGCCTCCCCCCCCCAAGGAAATTCTGAAAGCTGCGAGCTGTGTGGCCTGCACTGGTGTATTCCTACACTTGGCCCCCCATGCGAGGTGGAGACAAGCGTATTAGGCAGTGGCTTGCGATGTGGGGCCTGGACTTCATGGAGAACCCGCACCCGCCTAGTTTTAGAGAATTGCTGGCTTTACTTTTCTGGGAGGACCCGCCGGCTGGCCATTGCTGCGGTCCTTGTCGGATATTGTGGCGACTGGCCTTCCCCTGTTCTTGCTCGTTGAGTGGCGGCAGCATAAAGAATCCATTGGGACCTCCCCTCTTTGGGCTACATGCGACCTTGGGCCTCTTTGGCCCTGTGGCTGAGGTAGGACTCTGGTGCCTATCCCCTCCCTCTGGCCGGTCAAGCCATTCTGGTCTGCTCTTAAGACCCAGGGGTGTGACGTCTGCCATCCTGTGCCCATACCTGCGGCCCCTTGACGTCGTATGGCGCGCCGCACTAGGCTGTCTCTAGGCGCCCTCTGGCCTCGATTGGACCCTTACTAATCTCCTGGGACTGAACTCCTGGCAGTGTTCCCCACTCATTGTGCTCAAATCTCTGCCCCCCTTGCCCTCTGCTCGCCATGGGGAAAACAGACCAAAAACAACCTAAGCTGAAATTTGAGAGCTGGCCGCGGCGTTACAAGATGCGTGCGATCAGGCCACACAGACTGAGACTCCTGCTGCCCAGGATGACTATATTAAATCAATACTCCTTGAGGTAAAAAACAGTATAAAAACCATTGACTCAAATCGATCATCTGGCGATACGCCTTGACCAGGTAAGGCAGCGCGTGGACGCCCACGATAGCCGCATTACTCAGGTAGAGGCCCGAGTGTCTGACGCGGATGACTCCATAGCTGAGACACAACAAAATTTACTTCAAATGGACAAGATTCTAGACCTCATACGTGCCAAAAATGAAGACCTCGAGGCGCGATCCCGGAGAAACAATCTCCGTATCACGGGAATCCCGGAGACCACAGCAATGGGCAGAGTCGAAGACTACTTGAAGTCCCTGCTGCGCGAACTCTTTGGTCCGGCACCATCAGGAGTGCTTCATTGTGGAGCATGCCCATCGCTCGCTGGGTCCCCGTCCCCCGCGTGGGGCTGCTGCACGTCCAATAATTGCCCGCATCCTCAATTACCGTGATCGGGACACCATCCTCCGGAAGGCCAGGGAGATGGAGGTGTGCCACCAGGGCAATACACTTGCATTTTACCCAGACTTTACCCTGAATGTTCAAAATGCCAGGAGAGATTTCCTACCTGCCAAAAGACTGCTACAACAACTAAACGTTACTTGCGCCCTTCTCTATCCTGCCAAATTGAGGGTGGACATTGACGGCAGGCCCCGCTATTTTACAGACCCTAAAGCTGCCGCATCGTTCGCCAAACAACTGAAGAAAGATCAACCGAGATCCCAGCATCGTGTGGAAGAGACCGGACAGCTAAGTGACAATGATTGATCCCCTGTTTTTCCTTGCCTGTAACGTATACACTGCAGCCACGTACTTTTGAATGCCCCATTGGGATGATATTGCTCCTCTTTTTGTCTCAATTGCTTGTACTGTTCTCCCCCTGGGGATACTGGCTGTACTATACTGGTTCACTGCTAGAACTGTTCGCCCTCGCCCGGTCACCCCATCTCGGACGGAGGGATGGCCCGGCTGAGCCCGCGCTCCCACCTGCGATGACTCCCACTAGTTGCTTGTTCCTCCATTGTTTTTTGCTGGGGGGTGGCAGGGGGAATGTTTCTCAACCTGTTTGGGGGGTTGGAGTGGGTGGATATGGGATGTTATTTCCGAGGGTATGCCTCGTGGCTCCCCATTGCGGGCCCTTGTTATTTCTAACTGTCTAAAATGTCCAGCGTTCATTGTCGCAATCCACATAAATACATTGGTAGTAAGGCATCACACTTGTACGCCGATCACCACAGCAGTCATCGCGCGCACACATTAGGCATAATGCATCCGGATGGCTGAGGTCACTTGTATAACTTGAAATATCAGGGGCATCAATGACCATCGGAAGTAGAGGCTCATCCATGCGTATCTTACCCATCACAACACGGACATATGCTTTCCACAGGAGACAAACCTCGCCCAACACGACCAGGCTCAGGGCTCGCCACTGGAAGGAGGCTCACTCGACTGCCTACACAAATTATGCTACAGGGGGTCACTATTTTAATCAGGCCGGGTCTCCCATGGCACACCGATCACACTTTTATAGATTCTGCAGGTAGATATGTCATTCTAACTGGCATGCTATACTCTAAACCTCTAATTCTGGCTCGCATCTATGGCCCTAATCTCGATGACCCAGATTTTTTCTTAAACATATGGAGGGGGGGGGTGATTTTAATATTGCACTTCAGTATCCTGGACAGATCTGGCTCGCGCACACAACATCCGCGGGCCACGGCCACCCTTCACACATTGATTCAGGACAACACCTTAGTAGACTTATGGCGACAGTCACCCCGTGAAAGCCGAGGGCACATGCATTTCCACGACACATGGCTCTTGGTCGCGCATTGACCTATGGCTAGTAACCAGAGAGGTCGCATATTGGACCACATCGACCGAACACATGCCCCAGTCCGCCTCACGCTAAAGATTCCGCTGACCGCCAACAAATGCTCTCTAGGCGTCTCCCGCCGCATGCTTTGCGAGACGCTGTTTTTAAGGAAGAAGTACGTAGCGCCATCACAGATTTTTTTCTCGAGCTTAACACGGGCTCGGTTGATTCCCCCTCAGTCCTTTGGGAATCTTTTAAGGTGGTGAATAGAAGGGTGAGCATCGCAAAGCAGGCTGAGTTCTTCGGGCCATTAGGGGCACTCTTCAACACTTAGAAGCAGAACTTTCAGCCCTAGACAGGGAGTCTTGCTCAAACCCAGACATCCTAGCTAGCATCCGGACAAAAATCTCTGAATATCATTCGGAAGCTAAGCACAAAGTTAGCTGCCTGGGCCGCGAGGCGATGGCCCGCAGGTATGGCGAGGGTGAACGCCCGAGCGGAACGCTGGCCAACATGCTACGCAAGCCTCACGCGTCCACCTACATGGCGGAGATTTGCTCCGAATCGGGAGACAGAATCACTGCGCCGGACAACATTATAAAAACCATCACTAGCTTCTATTCTCAACTCTACACAGCGGGCTCCGTGGTGGACCCCGACTCTCTTCAACAATACTCCGACTATTGAGCTCCTGTGGCTTAGCCCTGCACACCGGGCATACCTTGATGCTCCTTTCACTAACGAGGAAATAACCCAGGTTATCTCTGGACTTCCCGCTGATAAAGCCCCCGGTACAGACGGCCTCTATCCTGCTTTTTACAAAGAATATGCTCCACTCCTTATCCCCCACCTGGTGGAAATGTATAACGAGTCCATAGAAACCGTCCGTCTCCCTCCTTCGCTCCGGGAGGCACTCATTACTCTTATATTGAAACCTGATAAACCACCCATGTCCTGTGACTCCTACCGCCCATTCTCACTTATCAATACTGACCAAGGTGCTGGCAAACCGGTTACTCCCCCTCATGCCGCTGATAATATGTCCGGATCAATCTGGCTTTATTCCTGGTCGTGCTATTTCGCACAATCTCCGCACCATTTTTTCAGTGCTCCATCAAATCAATCCCACTCTCCCCGCGGTCGCTGCACTTCGACGCAACAAAAGCATTTGACTCTCTCGAATGGTCTTTTCGGTTTCCCCTGTTGGCTTGCTTGGGCCTCAGTGTGGTCTTCATTCGGAACATCAAACTGCTATATACTCTCCCCACAGCGCGCATCAAACTCAACGGCCAGATCACCAATCCTATCAAAATTACTTGAGGCACGCGGCAGGGTTGTCCTTTCTCGCCGCTGCTCTTCGCCGTCGCCATGGAGCCCCTGTCGGCGCAACTCCGCCAACATCACACCCACCCGGGCTTTGGATTCTCTTCCATATATACCGACTACATTGCATTATTTATTCGCGAACCACACAAGAATTTAGACCCTATGACCAGAGAAGTTATATGTTTTGGGGGGCTCTCTGGAGTGCAAGTGAATTGGAGCAAATCCATTATATTCCCTTTAACGGATGCCACCCAACCCCGTGAGACCGAATTTCCCCCCAAATGGGCAACTGAGCCAATAAGGTATCTGGGTGTTTGGCTCAGCAGGAGCACTGATGACCTTTGGTCCGCTAACTACGGCAGGGCCATTGAATGTCTCGAAGCTAAAATCCCAACATGGAATAAACTGCCGATCTCGCTTTCCGGCCGCATTGCAATCGCGAAAATGATCGTCTTGACGAAATTTTTATATTTATTCCTAAATATACCGCTCCCACTCACCATTCAATTTTTCAACAGACTACAATCCAACTTAATCTCATTGACATTGGCTGGGCGCCAACCGCGCATTGCCTATGAGGTCCTGATGCTCCCTTTCGCACGCGGTGGCCTTGGGGCACCCGACTTGCAATTATATGCCTACAGTGCCCAAGCAAGCTTCCTGCATTTCTTGCTCCACCCAACGCCATTCCAACCGCATACCGCTGTGGAGGCGGACCTGGCCGCTCAGCACTGCTCTCTTCCTGCCCTATAAAAATCCCCGGAAGGAGATTAACACGATCGAATGTTTACGCTGGGCTTGGGAAGGACTCCGTAAATATTGTGGCACTGACACCCTATACGCCCCATCTATGCAGCTGGCCACAAATCCTGCCTTTCCCCCCCGCTCCAAAATCCTGGCATGGCGCGCCGTGCAAAAGCGCTCAGTATCAGCATAAATGCAGATTAGTACCTAGATGGCAGCTTTCTCTCCCCCCCCTGAACGCACAGCTACTGGAACGCCCACGCTACTGGACAGCCTATTATTCCATCCGATGCGAGCGACATGCAAAAGCACTAACAGGACATTCCTGGCGCCACCTACCACTAACGCCGTGCTGGAATACATCCACACAGCTACCACACATCGTAAGTTGATCACTAGAATATACACACTATTCATGTCGGCTGCATCTACTAGCACCGAACGAGATGCCTGGTGGGCGGACTTGTTAGACAGCCCTACACCTGAGCAATGGAAATACTGCTGCATGCAAACCGAAAAACTTTCCCCTAATTACAGACTCCGGCAAATACACTTCAAGTTCCTCCATAGAATGTACCGCACCCCAATCGCGCTGCGCAGAATAGGCCTTATGGATGCGCGCTGCCTGCATTGCGCGGCGCCTCGTTTATGCACTTGGCGTGGGTCTGTCCTAGGGTGGAGGCCTATTGGCTGGAAGTGCGTCCATTAGTGCCATCACATCGACTACCCTCACACCTAATCCTCTTCTTTGCCTGCTCGGCTACGTCCAGGAGGTGCCTGATGCCTGTAGACGTCTTGCAGCAATGGTTCTGGTCCTGGCCAGGCGTAGAGTGGCAATAAGAGGATATTTATCCTTCGTTGAACCCTCCAACGGGAAGACTACAAGGTAAAACATAGAAGGCAATGGGGGGGAAGGAAAAGACATTGCTTTTCTTAATACTGCCCTCACACACTTTGCAGTGACATGCTTTATCATAGGGCCGCATCAAACGTCCAGGCGCAGACCAACGCACTGGACGGAGCGAGATTTTTTTTTTATATATATATATATATATATATATATATATATATATATGAAGAAGAGTGGTGAGGGAAGTAAACGTGAGAAGAAAGTAAAACACAAATACAGAGGTAAGGGTTTTCCCTCAAGAAGGGACCAAAAGTGCAGATACATAAAGTTAAAACTACCCAAGGGAAATCCACATTATGTATTTATTCATGTGTCCCCTTGATAGGATTAAAACCTAAGAGGTGGGATATTCAGGGGAGGTAAAAGCCCCTATATCCCTACTGCAGAGGATAAATATCCTCTTCTTTCCAAGGGGGACACTAGTTTGTTAGTTTTAGCCCTTCTCTCTTTAGTGAGTTAGCAATTTTGGTAGGGGAGTCAGAGAAGGCTTATTCCCTTGTCTCTTGTTTTTGTGAGATATAGTAAAGTGGCAATACACTGGGGGCGCAAACCGGCACCGAAGCTCAAACTTTGGCTTGCCGATGCAGCATTTTGTCAGGCACAATTGTCAGATTTCTGGAATCTTATGCCAAGCGCCAGTAGGCCACATGATATTTGGGGACCCCTGGTGACATATCTACATAACCTAACAGACGATACCGTGACCCATGATGCCCCTGTAAATAATTCGTAGGCTACTCCGGGGCGGATGTCAGATGCCTAGAGCGGGAGACGGGAGGGAAACCTACATATATGAGTATCATGATGTTCCTACTTGCCTCATAATAACCATTACATTTGCCATACGTGCCTCGTCTCATTCCGTTATGTATTCCAACACCATTTCTACCCTGCCAAACTGCCAATGTACTATGAGTACGCCTTAACCGGTTTATCTCGGATCGACGACAATGCCGAAATGTATGTATAATTATGCTTTGTTGAAGCCTCAATAAAAAGAGTTAAAATTTTTTTTTTTTTTTTTAAACTTCACTTTCTCTTCTTGGCCTCCCCAAGAGCCTGGCCCAAGCACTGCTTCCTTAACAGTGTCCTTCCACTGCTCGAGCTGCTGAGCAACTTTTTTTCTAATTGTGGAAGCATTGAACAAGAGCGCATACGTTTGCAGGTTTGTTGAGTTGCTTGCCCTCTTCAGCTGTCCATCTTGTTGCTTGACCCCTTCTCCACTGTCCCTTGTGTTGCTTGCCCCCTCCCGCCAACCTCCCTCTGTCCTTCTTGCCTCGCCCCCACCCATCATAAAAAGAAAAAGCACTGACACGGCCAGTAAGCGAGACTTAAAACTGTCAAGCTTGAATACTGGATGTACTGGGATCCCTAACAAAGGTTTTTGATCAGACAACTGCCTGCTGGAATCTGTTAGTGAATTAAGGCAATGATTTCAGAAGACTAAATGTTTTTTGGGTAATGCCAATGAGGCATTACCTTTGGACAGTCTTCAGAGTATTTTACTCAATGTGGATCCCAAGCTAGTGGAATTAGCCAGTGTAGAATAAAGAATGCTTTTTGTAGAGGGCATCCTGAAAGATTAGGACAAATATGTGGGTACTTAATACAATACAGAATGCCCAGAATGATACGAGGTGGGTCTTTTATTGTTAGGTTTTTGCAAGGGTCAGGCGAACATTTGAGTTGGTTCCTTGGTCAACGGTCAAGGTTTTATGGCTGATAGAATGCTTTTGTTCATGTGTTCTGGAATGCTGCTCTTCACTTCTGCTGTGTGGACAGAATACGCAAAGAATACAAGAACGTTGACATATCAACTGAATACATTTGATAAAATTATGACTTCTTACCCACCAGGCTGTGGAAAAATCTAAATTATAACTTTCCCGTCTTTCTTACCTGAGGAATGGACTTGTGAATTAATGTGGCATAGGAAACACATTTTGTTTAGTAAAACTTTACAGAGTTATTGTACATAAACCTAGAGTATAATTTTGATCAATGAGTTTAGCAACAATCTGACCATTTCCATTTGACAACACTGTGTACGTAGCCTTTGGCAAACCCGTTCATCTCACTGTGCATCGGTGCCCTGGTTTGTCAAAACGTAGTTAATTTTCACGAGAAACTTATTTACTACTTTTAACAGTGCTTGTTCAATGCAGCAAGCCATTTTAAGAATATGTTGCTAAGAAACCATGCATGATAAAGTGGACTTTAGTCCTTCTCTGTCCAGAAAGCAAAAGAACAGTGGCAGGCCATATTTTTAACAAGAGAAGCAAACATTTGATTTTCGGGCCATTATTACGAAGTATGAGACTGCACTTATCTGCATGTGATAAAAGAGTAATCTGGGAGCATTAACATTAGGTACAGATTGTTACATTCAGCTAAAGTAATTTAACAAACAATTTTACTATGGGATCTTTATGTCAAAATTTCAGTTGAGCTTGGAGCACATTCATTTCATTACAGCATATGCCCTAACAGGAATCTCTTAGCATTAATTAATTATACAGGATCTGAACAACTTGCACATTTAACTTAACCACACAGTACCGATATGAAATGGTAGAAAGGGATTTGGATAGAAAAATAACTGCTTGCACAGCAGACCAAACATCTAAGAGGACTAATTGTCCTTGATTACAAAGTCTCTCTGGCGTCCACCCACAGGAGTCGCTCATGCCTGAGCAGTATAATTTAATTAACTAAAACTAGAAATATATAACAAATTACAAAATATATATACTGCCCCTACTACATTTCCAATACAAAATTAATAGAGAAAAATAACACCAAAGCACTTGCATTACAAAGAGGCAAAATACCTTCACAAAACAGAAAAATAATTTCTCTATTAAGGTTATACAATGGCTGATAAAATGATCAATTTAGGCGATCCAGCAAAGTTTTTTCACAAAATTTTCACTACAAATGCAAAATGCAGTGTAATTTCATAGGAAAATAAAAGAGCACTACTTATCTTGCAACAAGTCTACACACACTGCTGTATCGCCATTTTTAGTACTGCTCTGATTGTTAGCTATTTCTTTTAAGAACAAAAAGCAAAGCTCTTCATACCTTGATGACCATCACTAGGATAAGAGTAACCTAAATTTGGCTGATACCACATGGTTTAACATGTGAGCCTTCAATCCCTCTATAAAACAAGCACTGGCAAAGGGCCCTACTGGCTTTGCTAATGGTTTTAGCCATGCTTTCGATGTTGGGCAGCACGGCTAAAACCTGTTTTTTGGTAGGCGTGTGCCTACAAAATGCCAATGTTTTTCAGTTTACCGGTCTGAGTAAGATCAGTAAATAAATGGGGAAAAAAGTAGTGGAGGGGGCGGTAGACGCAACATGGGGAGGGGAGTTAGAATCACAGAAGGCAGAAGAAGCCACAAAGAGGGAGGGACAGTTGGTTTTCGCAATACGAGGGATGTGGGTGGGAGAAGCAAAATGAGAGTAATGTGGAGCAGGGGAAGGAATGGGACAGCACAACATGAAACTGGGGGAGCAGCACACAAGCTAGAAAAATGGGGGAGAAGCACAAAGGCGAGTGCATCACAAAGCTCAAAAGCAGAAAAAGCAATGTGTGTGACGGGGAGGGGGTTGCAGGAGGAAAACAGCGAAAAACATGTTCCTGGGTGCTTAAACAAAAAGAAAAAATATATTAGCGTTTGAAAAGTGGGCAGTGGAAGGACACAAATAATGTGTCCATGTTCCAGGACAAACGCATGAAGAGGAAGTAAAACCCACACAAGCTAAGGAATAAGCAAGCAAGCAAAAGTGAGTGACAATGAAATAAGCCAATGGCAAGCAAAGGGTGGGCTCTAAGCCTACTGTAAAGTGATAAATCTTGCAACAGACAGCACATGCACAGACTAGCAGGTGAGACCCATAAACCTTCTCCAATTTCCTTATCATAGTAAAAAGTCTGACACCTGTGATAAGAAAATTATGTATCTGCTCAACTATATTAACCTAATGGGGTGGAGTTGTGATGTCATAACAGAAAAGTCACAGAACATAACTACAGCTGCAATTCTACCAAAAAAAATAAGAACTGGCTTTTCTTTATTCTGATTTGTTCCTCTAAAAACAACAGTTATCTGCAAAAAGGAGATATTTATGGCAACATGCTTTTTTTTAAAAATAGATTTTATGGGTTATTACGGGAAAGACCAATTTTATATGCATGTTTCTAATCATTCTAAACTACGTTATTTTTAAACTGCCTTACATTAAACTGATTCTACTATTTGCAAGACACTACGAACTGCTCTTTGGTGTGTTTTATTTCACACCAGATTCCACTTTTGTTCTTCAGGTCTGCAACTATACTGACTCTTTCATACGAAAGAGAAAGACACCAAGGACTTTAAATAGCTTGTGTGATGGTGTGACCATATATTATAAACAATACCCTCTTGCTATACGTTAAAAGTTTTGCTAGTCACCTCCATGAACTTATAAAGGAACTCTGCATTCGGACTCAGTCCTCTACATGGTCACAGAACTCCTCTGTGACTCACAATGTCTTTATAAAGAATGGTAGGGAGAACTGCTGTTTTAAACTAAAACCATCTTTTACTAGGGATGCAGAATTCGTCTCACTGAGCGATTAGGATATATTGCATGGGGGGGGTCACTGAAAGTTTTCATGTACATTTTGTCCACTGGACAAGCAGGCCAAATCTCCTGCAGCACAAACCCTTTAACTGCAAGTTTACAGCAGCAGGGTATGACGGTGGGAAATCGGATTGTCTACTGTTATGGCAACATATGCATCCATTTGTAAAATATGTTCAAAATTGTATAGGTGGCGCTGCGGCCAGGGTGACTGACACCGGACGCTGTGGCTCACGGTTCGATCCCCGGCACCGGTGGCAGGTCAGCCCAGCACCATGTGACTCTGGGCAATAGCTCGCTTAATCTTCCCGACGGTCCCCAGCGCCGGGATGCCTCCGGGTAGCTGTGCGCTTTACAAATACTGGATTTACATTTACATTTATATGTGGTTCATTATTGCAGAACCTTTACAATTAGATGAGCACTTTAGGGAAATGAAGTAAGCTGTAATCTCAGACTGCATTACCAACAGTGGTTACAGTATTAAACAAAAGTACACATTTGCATAACGTAACAATTAGTGGCTATTTCTATTGTTCCCAGAAAAATACTTGATTATATGCAAATACATTCAGAAGAATGGAAGCGAGATTGGTAATTATTTTCAAAGTAAGGTGCACACAAAATGTTCGCAATCTGAAAAGAAAACAGACTATTAGAAGTTTTGCCAAACTATTGAGCAATTTTATGGGTAACTTTTCTGTAAAGCTCCATTTAGTAAAACGTGCTTGATGCATTCTACTATTGAAGAAAAAAATGGAGAAACCGCACAAAATTATCAGGAAAACAGTATGGGCAACCTGCACAAAAATTATAACCCCATTCATTTTATTTTTTTTACTAAACAAGTCACGGAAGCGTACCCACATCAATCTTGCATTGGTTCAGAGTAAAGACTTTCTGGAATTCACAAACGTTTACAGAAGTAGGCCTTGAAATCATACTGCTAGCACATTTTTGTTAATTCCATTTCTGTATTAAGAAATATACACATTTGTTCAGAGTCTGAAGTGCAACAGCAAATTTACTTGCTATTAAAACTTCTTTCCATCGAGAAATTTCTTTGGCAGCACACTGCCTTTTCTTTTAAGGTGGGTGGTCTTTTTTCCACCCTGGACAAATTTTACTCCTGCTCTCATCAGAATTAAATTTCTAACCTGGGCTAAAATGCAAGCTTTTCAGCATGTACCAACTCACAGGCCCAACCAAGACAGAATTCCTGTCATTTGCCAAGAACAACTAACAAGACCAGCATTGGCATAGCCAATAGGTCTCGCCTTTGGGACCTTATAAGTGTTTAGCCATGCAACAGTTGATTTTGTTGCACCAAGGATATTGTGCTGCATAACTAAATACTTATAAGGTCCCAAAAGCGAGACCTATTGGCTATGCCAATGCTTGTTGTCTGTTGGCACGTATGGGACAAAGAGATTGGACGAGGGCGGAAGGTACTTGGAACTAGTGCGACACAAAAGCACAGTCCCTTTTAGAAATCGTGAGAATTTGTGACAAATGCCTTCTGAAGGGGTAGGCTAGTCAAGAATCCTTGACGTGTGCCCTTCTGAACAATAAATAGGGCTCGAAAACAATCAGTCAAATTCCAGAAGAAAACGAAAGGAGCTAGATTTTTTAGCTCATGCGTGACTGACTGAACCAGTTTAACAACCTGACAGTCAGCGGTCTGTCCTGGAATGCACCTGTCACTTCTCCAGCGGCCGCTGTCTTCTTTATCGTCATTGCTACATTTATGGCTGCACTTAAGACGAGATGGCAGCTCTCGTGACAACACAAACCCAGACAAACACCAGAGACCCGGCTCGCTAGCTTGAAAAAGAGCACCAGGCGTGAAAAATCAGCTCGGGCGACCTTTGAAGGGAGTGAGGCGGCTCGAGACGGCTTTTTGTCTGTACCGTGGTCGCCAAGGAGACAGGTCTTTTCTCCGTCTCCAGGACATTAAATTCAAGTTAATCTCCGCGGAAGGCCCAGGCACTACTGCACAGGCCATTAATGCAGAGTGGAAATGCGCGTTACCATTCATGGCACGTACTGCGGGTCGGTCCATGCCAAGGGTGGAGGGGGCCGGTTAGTGCTTATGGGGGCAAATGCGAGCAGAGCGCGCAAAATGAATTCATGGGACTAACTCCCGTAAGCAGGCGGGGAAGTAGTCTTGCATGGATAGCACAGCCAGTAAGATGGTTCATTTGTATGCTATATGTAAGAGCTGCCTGCGTACGACTGGTTCAAACACAGCTAGCTGCAACTTTCATATTTTTAGGTCGATAAGCTTGGCATAATGGGTTCTGCGCATCCAAGTATGGGCAAGTTAGAAAAATAGAACGGATGCATCGGTTCTCTTTTTATAAGCCAATAATTAATGTAAGCACCAGGCGCTGGCCAGGGTCATCCCTGGGACAGGCCGTCGCTGGGATTGTCCTGAATAAATTAATCATTCCTGTCTCCTCCACAGGAGTCCTTCGTCCTAACCCGATCCGTGAATTAGAGGAAGGCTGCTGGAGTTGCATGGCAGAGGAGGCAAGATGATTGCATGGGCAGTAAAACATACAAAGCACTGGGATCAAAAAACAAGTCAGGGAGTGGTGCGCGCGCTTGTGCCCGCGAAAAACAGATGGCACGCTGCGCGTAACTGCAAGCCGTAGGCGGCTACAATTCCTGGCAAAGGTGGGACATGCACCCGCCTTTGCACAATTGCGTGCTGCCTTCGCACGCAAAGACCAATAGAAAGAAAGCAACCAACAAAAAAAAACACGCACGAGCGTGTGAAAAGTACAGATTGATTGCAAGAGGTCGTTTTCCTAGAGCAGCGCATGCGCGCTGCGCTAGGCTCGACCTTAACGTATAACTCTCGCTCATTGACATTATCCATGATGGCTTTGAACTCCAAAACTTTTACTGAATGCCAAGTCACTTTCACCCTGAACACAAATCTCACTCACCCTCAAGGAACACATTGCCAAAAAAACACAGACTGTTGGTACCTGCTCTCCATTTTAAAGAAAGAGCAACAGTTTCTTCCAGAAAGCTACTTCAAAATGTTGCTCAGGCCCTGGTTCTCTCGCATATGGATGGTGTCAACACCATGCTCCAAGGCATCGCAAACTCTAAACTGGCTCCCCTTAAGGGCACCCTACATGCCCCGCAGCATGTCTTATCTGGGACTCTGAAGAAATACGACCACATCACACCCATGCAGATGGAACTCCATTGGCTTCTCCTGCCAGCCCGCATAGTTTTCAAAAACAGCGGCATCATTTTCTAAGCCATCACGACCAGCCACACCGCTTTTCTTCCAAATAAGCTCACTATTTCTGGTGGTTCTCAGCACACCCACAGCCAGAACACCATCAGACTGTAGACTAACAAGTGTAAAAAAAAGATATTCAAATATATATACTTTGAATGCTACTGGATGTCAGACACGTTTACAGCCGAGGTAATCGACAAAAAGCGAGAAGTCTTGTTATTAAGGAATAAGGATCTCCACCCATGTTTATATTTCCACAAGAGGCTTAATTAACCACACGCTCCATGGAGCAAATGCAGCTAATGTTCACATTGATAACAAGATTTAACTCGATTTGTTAAGTTGTGCTTTTAATCAAAATATTAACATGTCAGAACTCCCTTATGACACCTTTGCAGTTCCTACATTAAAAATGTTCTCCCAAGACATTTCACACCTTAATCAAGTGAATACTTAAATTGTGTGGAATCAAATTATTTTTTACCACGACAGTTTATCCATTATATATAAATGACTGCAATGCTTACATAACTCAAAACTGAAGGTACCATCACAGTCCTGCAGTTAAATGTATTTAAATGTATTTTCTTACTATGATAAATCAAATCACAAATCAAAAGATGAGGGGCTACAGCTTTGCCCAAAACCATAGCAAACATGTTCTTGGAGCATTGCTAACTGGGTGACCCGCTCAATTTTTGAGTACACAAAATCACTATAACGGATGGAAAATGGTGTTAGTTGGTTGAGGTTTACAGGCTTAACTTTCACTTGAAATAATTTAGTTTGAGCTGACTCAGAGTCAAGAATGTGCTTCAGCAAAACAAAGACACTTTTGAAGGGTGGAAAACTAACAGCCATTAACAAAATAAAGGTGCTTTCGCGGAAATGTCCCTGCACAGTAAACAGACATGTACTCCTGCCAGTGTCCGGCTGTATGTGAAAGTGGTATCTTAACATTTCTTTTGGCCCTGGCATCACGCTAATCTATATATATGCAGAGGCCAAGACCGTACATGCAAACAAGAGTTCCAGAACTTTCTAGGACCTATAGGAGCGCACAAAGTATGCCCTCAGAGTGGTATAGAATGTTCTCTTCATGTCCTCTGCGTTTTACAGAATGGTAACGGCAGCGTACGATGTTTTGTGAACCAGTAGTGTGACCAGACCCTTTTCTGGGCCAAGGATAGGCGGGAAAACTTGCCCCTCTCATTAAAGTTTGTCTACTGTGTGAAACCCAGACACTTATGCCGACATCCAGTGCGCATGTTCAGTGTGTACATGCAGAGTCAGTAACACATGTATTGTAGTAGGACTGTATTGTCTGAGCACTGGGGTTAGAGGGAACCATTCTGGATGTCCTTGTTTAGCATGGCACAAAATGGAGGATTAAATCAGCTTCCCCAGATGGTGGAAGTGTATTGTCTGCAAAAATGTAGACCCAGGCACTGAAGTGAGGAGGTTGTAGATAGGGCTACCGTTAAAAATTCAATGAGGACCTTGTTAGCAAAGCGCTGCTGAATAGTTCTTCCTGATGTTGGGGGTGAGAAATGCATTTTCTGTTGTTCAAGTGAAGTTTTTAGGGAGGGCACAACTGTTTGACTTCTACCAATTACTGCTTAGGGAAGGCCGATGATTGCTAGGTGCAGATACCACACACTTCCCTGTGCCCACCTTTAGGATACTCATGACTGGAGGCACCCCCATTTCTACCTGCTGTCCGAACCATCACACAAATGCTGAGGAGCAACTAGAGAATTACATTTTAAAGAGATTCAATGCAAATCGGTTCAAAAGCCTTCAACAGTGGATCCACCTCCCCTGTCTGGAACATGTGTATAAAAGTGGAATCTAAATGACCTCCTTTTGTTCTAGTCCCTGTTCTCCTTGATCAATGAAGGGAGTACTCCATACAGTACCCGAAGAGCTACTGAACAATCAGGGCTGGTGTCTGTCTGACAGCCAGTCTCTCAGCAGTGAGGAGACATCACTTGACGTCTACCCAATGTGCTGAAAAAGCAGTGGGCCAGCCTAGTATCTACAAGCCTACCTGCTTTCTCAGTGGAAAAGAGTACCTGGCATGAGAAGAGGCTGTTCAGAATGACAAGTCCAGCAGGTTCTTGGCAAATGGAGTACCCAGAGAAAGAGGACTCGGAGCGTAGCCAAGGGAGACCCATGTTATGTAGGGGGTCCACACAAGTCTCTGTATGGTTTACGACTGTGCAACACTAAGACTGATTAAGATCAAGTACCGCTGTGTCACCCGGCAGTCATCTGAAGTCTCAAGACTGGTGCTGCCTTAGTCTTCATGAGAAAGTGCGAAGAAGCACTGTCGGCCGAGCAGGCAGTCCTAATCAGCCAGATCGCAACAGCTGAATCTCAATATTGGTCTACAACTGGTTGAAAAGGCAATTGCTGCCAATGAGGGTTGCTGCACAGATCTGCCTCACAGATTCCATCTCGCTAACAGTGCCAAAGCAAGGCTGCCATTGTGTCCCCCAGAAAATAGGAGCTGCTGCCACAAGTACGAACACACATTCTCCACTCTCCTACAACTGCAACGATACCCAGAAGGTAAACGCAGGGCTTCGTTTGCACCTGCGACGCGAGAAGACAGTGGAACGCAGATGCGTCCGCCACATTCACTTGAGAGTATTTGATGGTAACTACACATGTGCCTGATAAATGCCTAAGCTGTAATGTTTTGGGGACTGTAGTGATGGGATCAAGACCCTAGCAAGGACAGAGGACACAGAAAGGAGGTGTAGTGCTTCAATGTTAAACTGGACGTGGACTACAATCCTGTATTATGTTCCCATTAAATTGTGTAGTATGTAGTTCAACTGTGAAATTAAAGTTCTTACTTTCACATAAAATAACACTGGGCTAGACAATACCTTATGTCTGTATGTTGACTGTTGAGTTCTGAGCTCTTGTTGACAGTACACGACCTCTCTGAGAAGCCTTTGACCGTTGGTACTCACCGCCCTTAGCATTAACTGTGGAAAGTGTTGTATTTTGCCCACTTTGCAGAGCCATGGGATGGACCCAAGGACATTAGTGGCAAAAGTATATCAAAACTAAATCAAACAGTGTTCCGAACACCAACCCAAATCTGTCATACAAATTTTAAAATGAGGGATCCTCAAGCAATACATCTGGGGTCACATCTTTTGATTCAAACTTTCATCTCTAAGAGGAGGTACTCTGTCCTTTTGGAGTTTTCTTGTTAAGTCTAATTTCCTGCTTTCGATGAAAGAATGTTCACGTAATTGAGGTAATTTCTAGTTTTAATTTCTGTTACAGAGGTTTACTAAAGATACCACCATCTTCAAATGAGATCCCAGGAACATTTTAAAAGCATGTGAATCTCAAGAGTAGGCAATGGATGCAGAGCTTGAACAACACGAAAGTAAACTATCGTTCCGAAGGTGTGAGCAGAAATCATTGATGGAGTGAGGTTTGTAAAATACATCCTCACAAAGTCAAGCAACTCTATAATAATGTATTGACTGCATGAACTAATCGACTCCAGATACACCCATCTACACAGGGGGCAAACATTTTATATAATATACTAAAACATGTTGGCATGAGTACGTATTGTTTGCGCATTGAAAAACCGTACTACTGCATGTTTATGCTGTGTTGTACATTGCACATTTTGCATGTTGTGCACAAATAACGAAAAGGCTGCTTTAAACTAATAGCTTTCGCTAGGATTTATTTAACATATGGCATTAGTATGGTGGGAGGTAAACATAATGGGTTTATTTTCATGAATTAATATTCTTTTGTGTTTATTTTAGTACGGGATTGGGCCTGCATAAAAATGGCCGCTCGTTGAAACCAGCATGTGGCGGGCCTGGTCGGTGTGAAGTTCGCATGCGCCAAATTGAGTTGCCTGCTCGCAGACTAGTGTGTTTCAGATGATGCAATCCGTGTGAAGGCCATGTTGACCTGTGTCTTATTGTTTATGTGCCAAGATGCGACAGTGACTGTGGGAACAGCCATCACTACGTGCAATTTGAATGTGAAGACGGATGTTGATATTAACATTGTAGCCGAATGTATAAATATGAATACAAGTAGTATATGAAATGAGTTTGTCTTAATCCTTCCTTACCAGTATAGGATGGATTTGTGGGGGAGAACTGGATGACGCGACCCTAGTATGATTTAAGTCAACCAATCACAGTCCGAATTTTTACTGATACTGCAACATTGTAAGATAGTGTTCAGGAGGGAAGAGTATAATTGATATCCCAATAGGGGTGTGGCAAGGCAGTATGGCGAAGCAGTGCGGTCCTGTATAGCAGAGCAGTCTGATGCGACAGATCTGAGAGAAGATTCAAGACAGAGAGAGCAGACCCTCATAGAGAATCTTTAGGTACAAGAACGTCACGGGAGTGCTTCGGAGGAGACTGCGACCGAGGAGGTAGATTAAGTGTGAGATAAATGTAATTGTTAGTATAGTAAACTTTGCTGCATCTGTCCTGTTATCTTTGTCCTCTGAGCCCATCTCTGGGGACCTCTTGCCACAACTTCGGCCAAGGAAGTGGGTTTCCTGATCCTTTGGTGGGTATTACCCTCCTTGATTTGCTTTAATTTGCAAGTATATTTCTGCAAGTTTTATGCTGTTCCTTCTCTTCCCCATTCCTGATGCACGCTTTGATTTCGATGCAAAAGATTGATTTTGATTACATTGCTTGATAATTTGTTCTCTTATATGCAATCTTGTCTATGCACTGATGATTAATTCAGGAGCATTTAATAATATAAAATCATTAACTGAAAAAGTGACTTTGTGGTTATTTAGTTAAATGTTGAACTGTTTAGTTAATCATAGTCACCATCAACTCTTCAACTAATGGTCCATCGACCAAAGGAAGAAGAAAGTTGATATTACAAATAGATAGAAATATAAATAAATGTTATTGAAGTGAAGTATAGTGTTGTACTTAATAAAACTGACAAAATAAACCCCCCAAATCCAGCGCCTGTCCTCAGGGATCATTTATGGGTAATGTGTGATGGGCCCCGTTGTTTGGTAAAGCAAATTTCTGTGTGATGAGATTTCTCTTGGTCCCTGGTTTCAGAATTTAGGGGTTGCGCTGGATCAGTTTTTCTGGTAGCAGAATGATGGTTATTGATTAGTTTGGTGATTTATTGATTATTGATTATATGTTAACATTCTATGTAAAGTGAGTCAGTGTTACGTTTCTATGTAGTCTTTGGAACACAGGTACGGAAGGGTATCTGGGAAGCTGGCAGAGGAAAAGTTAGCCTGAAATAAGGCAGAGGAAAAGTGCAAGAAGTGAAATCACACGGGAATAGGGACATTGTCCGTTTAGGTTATTTTAGGGACTATTGAGTGTATGTGACAGCGAAAGGTCCACCTGTGAAACATTGGCCTTATTCCCAGAAGAGTAGTGAGACCTTCTTTTTAACAAAAGGGTCCTCTTATGAAATGTTGGCCTTATCCCTAAGGAAGTAACAGGTCCTCTCCTAGCTTGAGTGAAGGGAAGGATAGCGGAATTGTTATATTTGCCCGTATTGAAAGAAATATTCTTGAGAGTGAAAATACTAGCTCTCTATATAGTAAACAGACAGTGTGGTATTGTTTAAATGTTGTGACTAATAAGTATTTTGTAAAGGGTGGGTCAGCAGCAGGAGGAGAAGCTGACGTGACAGAAAGCCGCGCTGGCATTGGTCAATCTGTGAAGACGGAGCGAGCACCGATTGGTTGGTGTGAGCCGCGCTGGTATTGGACAAAATAGCGGAGAAGTAGAAAGCTCTGATTGGAAGAGTTAAGAGTGTGTTGCGCTGACATTGGTCAGGTGTTTAAGTAAAAGAGTTCAACTGTTGAATTATAGTGAATAGTGTTGATAAAGATTTTATCGAGTGAAGGAGTTGAATAAGTAGCGAAAATGTATTTAGAACCACCGCGACTGGAGAAATTGACTTTGTTTGGCAAAATTAAAAGATTCTTTAAAAAGGACAAACCAGTAATAACGAGAGAAGGAGTTCCTATCCCTCCACCAAAGACACCAGCGTCTTATATGATGTTAAAATATGGTTATCACACATGTATTTGGTTAGAAAACTGGGTAGGATATACGAAGAATGATGGTACATTAGCTTTCCCAGAGCACGGTTCTTTTAATTTGGCAGTATTGCGTAATTTAAGAGATAAAATGATGGCATTAGATCCGAGACCTAGACCTACACAGTTTGAAGCACTAGTAGAATGGGAAGATGAAATGTATGAAAGAGAGAGACACAGAAGTGGTAGAGTTCATAGATTTATGTTTGGAAGATTTGATGATGAAAAACACGAAGACAGAATGAAGAGGTGGAGGAATGGAGAGATAACTGAAGGATTGTATCCAGTTTTAAAGGCAGGAGAGACTGTAGGAAATAAGTGTAAGAAAAGAAGAGACATTTAGAGCAATTTGGTTATGGATATAACCCAAATGAAACTGATGAGCTGCTGGATGACATTAGTTAAACGACCACCACATCAAGAAAATTCTGTGATGGTGACACCAAATGCACCGTCAATGGAAGCCCCAATGACACCTCAAACGACACCAGTTCCAACTGTAAGTGATGTAGAGCAAGAAGGAGAAGTAGAATTTGCCATACAAACTAAAGAATTAGTTGAAAAATTAAATCAGATGAATATGAAAATATATGCAATAACTGTGCCAGTAACTATAGGTCCAGCAATACCTGTATTTGAAAATAGACTTGTCCATGAACCTTCTTTAACTGTCCCATTAAATTCTGCTATAACATCAGCTAGTAGTAGAATTAATGCTGTAAGTGTCCAAAGTGAACAGCCCACTACAGTTATTAGATCTACACCTCCGACTAATTTAACGATTATTGAAACGCCTAGGGAAATAATGCAGTTACAGCCCAAAAGAATAGAGTTGGATGAGATTCCCAGAAGTGATGTTTCAATAGGTCCAACCACAGAAGAATTAGATGATTGGGTGAAAGGGTTACAAAGGAGAAAAACACAACCACAGCCTATAGATGTATGCAAGTTTAGAGTAGATCTGGAAGAAATGATAATTGGAACCATAAGTCCAGACAGGCTAAAGACTTATCAAGATGATGAATTGATGCATCTGTGTAAAAGTATTACTTGGAAAGCGAAAAACGTACATGAAAGATTAATGGAAGCTGCAGAGGAGTTGGGAATGGATATAGGAAGATCAAAGGTGTTGCAGAAGACAGAGTGGATTTTACTGAAAAGGATATAGAAAATATGAATACGTCTGGTAGGCGATTGCAGATAAAAGAGTTAATGGTTGTTTTAAGAAAATGGTGCGACGTTGAAAGATGGATGAGGAAGAAAGAAGAATTAGTTGCTAAAGAAATACATTTGCATCCCGTAAGAGAAGTGGAAAATGTAGCTTTGGAATGTCCCATGAGAGAAGGTCCAGGAGGAGGTTATGTGCATGTTCCTTGGACTAGACAGGATATATTGTCTTTTACCAATGAGTTTCCTAGGTTGAGAGAAAAACCTGTGGAATGGTATAAACATGTTGAGAGGTTTGTGAAAGTATCAAAAGTATTGTTAAATGATCTAGGTGGATTGCTTGAAATTGTTGTCCCTGCAGATTTATGGACTGAATGTAAGATTACAGTAGATTGGCCGAAAGATGAATATCTTAGAGATGCCAAAACAGGAGCACCTTCTGATGAGGTGATGAAAAAATATCAAGTGATTACTTTCTTGAAATGCAAAATTTCCCCTAAGGAAACGGATTGGGTAAAAATTGATAGAACCCAAGAGCCGAAAGAATCTGTACATGCCTATTACGAGAGGTTATTACAAGTCTTTAAGCAGTATAGTGGTTTTGAGAATATTGGAGACAAAGATATGGGTCATTTTGTGTATAGGTTTGTGTATGGATTAAGACCGGAGATGAGTCAGATGATACAGCAGCATATGTTGTGCTGGCAAGCCAAAACGATTGACAAGATCTTGAGGTAAGCGAAGTATTGCAGCAACAACAGTGAGTCTCGCCATCGCAAATTAAAAGAAAAGATGATGTGGGCACAAGTAAAGGTAGCAGAGCAGCAAGAAACTCAGTTGAATTCTCAGGCTATAAATCAAATGGGAGGAGTTAGTCAGAATGCTCAGAAATCTACTGGAGGTAGAGGTAGAGGACAAATGAGCAGAGAAGAGGCGAAAAAGAAATTTCCTTGTCATGGGTGCGGAAAGTATGGACAGTGGAAGAATGAGTGTAGATCAGTGCAGAGGACTAATGGAGGAAATCAAATTTTAACCCCACAGGTGCAGAGTGAGATAGTTGTGCAGCAGACACCACAACAGCAGATAGTCACTACCCAATATCAGGTCCCGCAACCATCGTTACCACATAGTGTAAATGCTCAAACACAGTGCGGATACAGGGTTGGTAAAAATACTAACAAATGTGATTCCCCAATTTTGGATGCAATGTAATGGAAGTGATGCGGAGTCAAGTCTATGACTGTGCCTGAGGGGGGAGGAAGAGTGCGTGCTTGGCGGAACAGAAGTGAATGAGTTATATTCGCTTCTTACAGACAAAAGTGTGCCTGAAGAATTAATGAAGGTTGTGAATCCGGAAGTATGGGATTTCACAGGACAAGAGATTGGATTGATGAAGAAAGTCGATCCAATTAGAATTACAGTGAAAGATGGTGTTGACTATCCAAATACACCACAGTATAAAATGAAACCGGAAGTAATAGCAGGAATAACTCCTGTAATTGATCAAACGATTGAGCAAGGAATTTTAAAAGAATTAATGAGTAGTCCTTGTAATTCACCTATTATGGGATTGAAAAAGCCAAATGGAACTTAAAGAATAGTACAAGATTTGAGAAAGGTAAACAAAATTGTTGTGCCTTGTTGTCCAGTTGTGCCAAACCCAGCAGTGATTCTATACCAAATCCCACATGATGCGGAATGGTATACAGTGATTGATTTGTGTCATGCATTCTTTTCGATTCCCCTGCATCCAGATAGTCAGTATTTGTCCGCATTTCGGTTTGGGGATCGTGTTTTGGCATGGTGCCGAGTTCCTCAAGGCTATACTGAGAGTCCTTCAATTTTTAATCAGATATTGAAAAAGTGTTTGAAGGAATTGAGAATGTCTGAAGAGTCTGTTTTGGTTCAGTATATTGATGACCCACTGGTGGCATCAAAGACTCGAGAAGCCTGTGTTGCAGACACAGTTGCTTTACTGAACCATTTGGCAGAGGGTGAACATAAGGTGTCCCCTGCCAAATTACAATTCTGCCAACAAGAAGTCCAATACTTAGGTCATAAGATTGAGAAGGGAGTCAGAAAAGTAACATCAGAGCGTATTCGAGTGATCAGGGATATGAAGCCTCCAACGACACAGAGGGAAGTGCGAATGTTTTTGGGAGTGGTTGGATATTGCAGACAATGGATCAGTGGATTTTCCCTGATGGCAAAACCTCTACAGAGGTTAACAAGGAATGATGTGAAAGACCCAGTTAAATTGGATGAAGAAAGTATGGATGCTTTTGTTAAATTGAAAGAGAGTTTGTGTAAGGCTCCGGCTTTGGGAATGCCTGATTATTCAAAGGATTTTGCATTATATTGCAGTGCGAGAGATGGATGTGCACTTGCAATTTTAACTCTAAGGCATGGAATGTCAAGACGACCTGTGGCATACTTTTCAGCTACGTTAGATTCAGTGGCTGCCGCCTTACCTGAATGTTTGAAAGCAGTAGCTGCTACTTGTGTGAGTTTGGAACAGAGTGAAGGGATCATAATGGGTCATCCTGTGAGTGTATGTGCCACATTCAGTTGAGATCCTTTTAACAAGAACACGGACTCAACACCTCACCTATAGTCGGCTGACTAGGTATGAGAGAGTGATTCTGGGAGCAGAAAATGTGACCATAGTGAGATGTACAAATGTGAATCCTTCTACTTTATTGCCAGATGTATGGGATGAAGAAGTAAAGGATGAAGCTGAACATGATTGTTTGGATGTGACTGAATTGTGTACCAAGCCCCGTCCTGACATCAAGGACGTTCCTCTTGAGGAATCAGATTGTGTGATCTTTGTTGATGGTTCATGTTTGCGAACTGAAAGAGGTGTATTGAGTTCCGCTTATGCTGTTTGTACTGTAGCAGAAATCCTGGAAGCATCCTGTCTAAAAGGGGTAAAATCTGCACAAGTGGCTGAATTGATAGCTCTAATTCATGCCTGCAAATTGGGAAAACGTCAGAAAGTGACCATAATTACTGATAGTCAATATGGCTTTGGCATTGTGCATGGTTTTGGAGAACAATAGATGCAGAGGGGATTCCTGACCTCTTCAGGGTCCCCCATCAGGAATAGTCAATTTGTAAAAGAATTGCTGGAAGCATTACAATTGCCAAAACGAATTGCAGTGGTCAAATGTGCCGCACATAAGTCAGGAGATGATTATGTGACTCAAGGCAACAGATTTGCTGACCAAGTAGCACAATATTGTGCAAAGAATGAGACTTCCATAAATCGGGGAAAAGCAAAAGAACATACGGTTTGTCAACTTATGTTTACTAACACTATTGAAACTTGGGATGAAGTGAGACAACTGCAGGAAGAGGCAAGTGATGAGGATAGACAAGAATGGGAGACAGCAGGATGTAGAAAACGAGAAGATGATGATGTATGGGTATATATTGATGGAAGACCAGTCATGCCAGATAGTTTACTTTCTCATATGGCAAGGATGTACCATGGAGTGACACATGTTGGACGAGACGCCATGGTCAGATTGTTCAAACAAACATGGTTTAATACTAGGTTCAGAACTATTGCAGAGAGTCTTTGACAGAGAAGCCCAACGTGCCAACAGCAAAATCCAGGAAGAAAGACAATAGTTAGTCTGGGAACAATAGGGAGGGCAGGTGGTCCTTTTACCAGGCTACAACTTGATTTTATCGAGTTACCTCCATGTGATAAGTTCAAATACGTGTTGATGATTGGGTGTTTGTTTTCCCGATGGGTAGAAACTTATCCCACAAGAAGGAATGACAGCCTGACAGTGGCAAAACTTTTGTTAAGGGAATACATTCCTAGATATGGTTTCCCAGTCACTATGGAAACAGATAGAGGGACACACTTCACTAGTGAATTGATCAAACTGATTTGTGAAGCCTTGAGCATTCAACTAAAACTTCATTGTGCCCATCGTCCAGAGGCTTCTGGAATAATAGAACAGATAAATGGCACAATCAAGAACAGGTAAAAGAACACAAATCAAAGACAGAAACCCCTGGTTCACTAGATCCCTCAACATGGAGAGGAGATCCCTCCGGCAATCTGAAAGAATCTGGAGACAGCACCCCTCTGCTGCGCATCTAAAACTTCTCCGCCAGGCGAGAAACACCTACAACAAGAACATCCTCAATTCAAAAAAAGAATACTTCAGATCGGAACTGGGGAATGCCAAGAATAGACCCCGCAAGCTCTTTGAACTGGTCAAACACCAATCAAATAAACTGGCTAAAACACCGAAAGAAACTCCTAAGTCTCTAATATCTGAGGAATTCTCCTCTTTCTTCGCTGATAAAATCACAGCCTTAGGAAATGAACTCAGTGCCCCTACATATTCTCAACCCCTTCCTGACCTGCCCCCTCTGTCTGCGCTACCCCCACTGGCCTCACCTAAAAATCAAGCACGCTGGACCGACTTCAAGTACTATGACGAAGACTCCGTCTCTAAAATCCTCTCTACCTTAAACCCGAATAATCACTTTAATGACCCGCTACCATCCAACTGCCTCGCTGCTGCCACCCAATCCATTGTTCCTAGCTGGACTGCAATAATCAACGCCTCTCTCCAGCAGGGATCGATTCCTGACTCTCTGAAAGCCGGCCAAGTCCTCCCCATTTTAAAAAAACCATCGCTGGATCCAGCCTCCCCTGACAACTTCAGACCTATCTCCAATATCCCTCTGTTAGCCAAAGTGTTAGAGAAGTGTGTTCAACAGCAACTAAGTCAACACAACAACTTCCACCTACTCGATGACTTCCAATTTGGATTCAGACCGGGGCACAGCACTGAAACTACCATGCTCCACATCGTGGACGATGCCCTCCAAGCCCTAGACCAAGGCAAAACCTGCCTTCTAATCCTCCTAGATCTATCCTCGGCCTTCGACACGGTCAATCATGAAAAACTACTCGAACGCCTCAAACTCAGGATGGGTTTGGATGGCTCTGTTTTAGAATGGTTCAGGTCCTTCCTCCACAACCGATCACAGCGATTCCTAATTAACGGCAAGCTATCCGCTCCCACCCCGGTCACGGTTGGAGTCCCTCAAGGATCAAACCTGTCCCCCACCCTCTTTAATCTCTACTTAGAGCCGCTTACCGAAGTATTTCGCACCGCTAACATCTCCTACCATATGTACGCGGACGACACCCAAATATACATTAAAATTTCATCGCTCAAGGAGATCCTCTCCCTGAATGAGGCCCTGAAACTGACCGTCCAATGGCTCGCCTCTAACCAACTCAAACTCAACGCAAAGAAAACCGAATTTCTCCTAATCTCCCCTACAAAAGCCAACCCGGAGATTCAGATGTGGATCAAGGCCATCACAGCCTTAAACTGCCCACCGACCATCGTGGACTCGGCCAAATCTCTGGGAATAATCCTCGACTGCAACCTGAACATGCGGGACCACATCAACTCGATGGCTAAATCAGCCAGGTTCCACCTGAGCTACCCAAGGAAGCTGAAACCCTTCATCGATGCTCCCGACCTAAAAATGGCAGTCCAAGCACTAGTCATCTCTAGGCTGGAAAATGGCTGTTCCACCCTCTCGGGTTTACCCAAGATCTCCCTGGCACCTTTAAAAGCCTGCCTCAACGAGGCCGCCAGACTACTTACCGGCACTAGGAAATTCGACCAAATCTCTCAGCATCTGAAAGCTTTGAACTGGCTCCCCCTCGAGGCCAGAATACAGCTGAAACGGGCATGCATTACACACAAGGCTTTATACGCAAACTCCCCTGCTTATCTTGCACAGAAACTAGTGGTATCTGGAGGAAGCAGGAACTCCCGGTCCGCCAGAGACCTCTTGCTCCAACCTGCCCGTTTTCGAAAAAAAAAAAAACTACAATCTGGCTTTCTCTGGGGCCGCACCAAGAATTTGGAACTCTCTCCCACCCGCCATTAGAAGAATACCTTCTCTGGCACGCTTCAAAAAGGAGGCCAAAACTTTCCTCATGGGTAAATTCCTCGCTTAATCTCTGCCTTCAACCACCACAGAGAGCCTGACTAATCAAAGACTATAGCCTTCTCCTCAGATCACCTACTCACTCCACCAAGAAACTGTGGGGTTTTATACTGATTAACTGTTGCCATACACACGTGTCCCTCTATTCCCCTATGTGTCCAGCACCCCTTGCCCCTCTCCAATCGTTTTGTATACTTCTGTATTTCAAAGCCTTCTTTGTTCACTTCTGTAAACCTTGTAAATTGCTCCGATACCCTCACGGGTCAAGTTCGCGCTCTATAAAACACTAAAAATAAAAAGTAAAGTGTGTAGATCCACAGCACTGAAATGGCCTGACGCTTTACCCCTAGTTTTGATGAGTCTCAGAAGCATTCCTGACAAAAAGACAGGATTGAGCCCGTACGAAGTATTGATGGGAAGGGGAATGAGACAAGCATTTGTACCTGCGAACAAATTGATAAATATATCTGATGATCTCATCCTTGACTATTGCAAAGGATTGGCTGATGTGGTACGTTCTGTGTTTCATCAGGTTGGAGCAGACTCAAGCTCATGATCTAAGCCCTGGTGAGTGGGTTCACGTGAAAAGGCATAGAAGAAAAACTTGCCTAGAGCCCCGCTGGGAAGGGCCATATCAGGTTCTATTGGTGACGACTACAGCAGTAAAGTGTGCTGGTTTAACAAATTGGATCCATGCCAGTCACACTCAGCGAGTCCCAAGTCCACTAGAACCACGAGTAGAGCAGCATCTGGAGATCTCAAGTACAAGCTCTGAATCAGAGGGTGAAGCACAAGAAATTGGTGAGGTTAGAGCAATAGAATCTGAAACTGGCGAACCTGAACCAAAAGACTGAAGAGCAGCTTGATGATGAATTGCTTAACACAAGTCAAGTAAAGTGGGCACCAGCTACTGGGACTGAAGAAACTGCTGTTGAACAAAAAGAAAGACAAATTTTAGGTGAAAAGGGAAAGTGTAGAGAAGAAGTAGGTGAAAGAAATATCGAAGAAGAAAAAGAAAGCAAACTTAGAGTAGGTACAAAGAAACTGAAGTACGAATTGAATAAAGAAGAAGAAGTAGTTCAACCAAAGAGAGCAAGGAAAGACGAGCAGCGGCCAAGTGGAGTTAAAAGACTGAAATATAGAGTAGTGAAAGGAAGACCAGAAAATAGGGTAGAACAAACCAGCGAAACTTCAGATCAATTAGAACAGGGAGAGTCAGATGACGAATCAGTGCTGCGACCAAAGAGAGTGAGAAAACCAAACAAAAAGTTCAGGTCACCTGATTGGGTTTATATAGTGTTAGAAGAAATTGAGGAAGATTTAAACCAAAGAAGAAACCGCACTGACAACGAACAAGAAGAGAAAAGTGATCAAAATCCACCTTAAGAGACTGTAAACAAACTAAGGTGTTGCGTTATGAACTGAAAAGTTTCTCTGAAGATTCAGAAGAAGTCCTGGAAATTGGATTAAGTTAAAATAAAAGAAGGGGTAAATAAGAGAGCTTTTTGAAGTGTGGGATCACACTACATTTTATAGATATTGTCATGGCAGATACACAAGTAACTAGACCTAGATGTAGCCTTATGTGTAGATGTTATAAGGTTTGCTTATGTTTAGTGTGTATATTGATAGTATTCTGGATAATATTGACAATAGTAATACCTTTACATTTGATAAAAGAAGATACACCAAGTCCTAGCAATCTAACAAGTCCAAGGATAGATACTGATGTTAGACAAAAACAAATTACTCGCTTGAATCAAATAGATGCTAGTAGTTTACATCACAACAGAATAGTTACTAATTTTTCCTCGAATGTTTTTACCAAACTACTCTATGAATATGTAGAAACAATGGATGTAAGTGACTGCTATGCATGCATACAATTACCATTGTCTGTTTCTGAAGGTGTGACTTACCATCACCTTCCTTTGACTTATGGTGTGACCTGTAGTGTTTTATCAAGTTTGTTGTATAGAACAGGTAAATTAGACTATTATTATTCCAATGTACATACAATATTTTCTAAGGTTCCTGTAGTACCTGAATTGAATAAGATAGCACATGCAAATGTCATGGGAGATTTCTTCTTGACAACAAAACATTTAGATATAGCCTATGCTAAGAAGAATAACAACATGTAGACTAGAAAGAGAAGAGAAAATATTTTTAAAGATGGTAGAGGAAAGAAGGGCTAAGTTTCAGAGAAAAGCTGTTGAAGAGAAATTGAAAACACCACCTGGGGTTTTCAGAGTAGGCAACTATGACAAAAGTGAGACTTATGCTGCAATGGCTTTGGATTGGTCACAGAAGGGAAAATTATGCTTACGTAGGGAGAAGACTAATTATAATTCCCATTTCATCGGTTCCAGTGAATGTGAAGATACCTATAAAATTATTGGGGGTTGGGGATTAAAGGGAGGAACTGACCCGGTCTTGCCTGGTATATATTATGTCTGTGGGAGGAAAGCCTATTATTGATTGCCAGATCACTGGTATGGGACATGTTACCTTGGGATTGTCTTTCCAAAAGTCTATCATGTAGACAAAAACACAAATGGAATCGATGAAGTAAGGCAAGGACTAAACCGTGTAAAAAGAGAAAGCTTTTCAGAAATTGTAGGTGATATATTTGGAGCATTGATACCTGGAGTTGGGGTTACACTGAATGCATATAAAATTCGACAATTGTCCACAGTGGTTGATCGTTTATCAACAGATACTGCTGGAGGATTCTTAACCCGTTGCGTGCGTCTGTCGACCAACGGCCGTCGCGAGCACTACCTCTGTAGTGCTGCGAACGTCCGTTGGCCGCCGCGGCCCCGCCCACTCCGCTAAACCGCCGCACCGCGGCGGAATTGCCGCCGCGGTTAAGCGGTTAATGATTGACACGGAAATGATTGCTATGAGATCTATGGTTATGCAAAATCGACTTGCCCTTGATATATTGTTGGCAAAAGAGGGTGGAGTCTGTGGAATGCTAAAAGTTCAACATTGTTGCACTTACATTCCAGAAAAATTTAAGAATTTGGAAAGATACATTCAGATTATCACTAAATTACATAAAGAAGTAACTCAACTAGAGGTTGATGGTGTTTGGGAGAGACTAAGTAAATGTTTCTCTACTATAAGCAATTGATTTTCTTCTATAGGTAGTTCCTTAGTTGCAAAAATAATAGTACCAGTAGCTTTTGTAGTCATCATGGTACTCATGATACGAATGACTTATGTTTGTGTGAAGAGACGCATAGAAAAGAAAGAAAGGAAATTGAGTAAGGAACATAAAGAAAGGGAAAGAGAGAGGAAATTGAGATGGAAGGGTTTAAAGAAAAATTGTATGAAAAATGTAAAGAGCAAGGGTCAAAAGACAAAATAACTATATAACTTGAAAAATCGTATGTTTTGGGATTTTATGATGGTAAAACCATCAAAGGGGGGAATGATGGAGTGAGGTTTGTAAAATACATCCTCATAAAGTCAAGCAACTCTATAATAATGTATTGACTGCATGAACTAATCAACTCCAGATACACCCATCTATACAGGGGGCAAACGCATTTAATATAATATACTAAACCATGTTGGCATGAGTATGTATTAATTGTTTGCGCATTGAAAAACCGTACTACTGCATGTTTATGCTGTGTTGTACATTGCACATTTTGCATGTTGTGCACAAATAACGAAAAGGTTGCTTTAAACTAATAGTTTTCGCTAGGATTTATTTAACATATGGCATTAGTATGGTGGGAGGTAAACATAATGGGTTTATTTTCATGAATTAATATTCTTTTGTGTTTGTTTATTTTAGTACGGGACTGGGCCTGCATAAAAATGGCCTCTCGTTGAAACCAGCATGTGGCTGGCCTGGTCGGTGTGAAGTGCGCATGCGCCAAATTGAGTTGCCTGCTCGCAGACCACAGTGTGTTACGGATGATGCAATCCGTGTGAAGGCCATGTTGACCTGTGTCTTATTGTTTATGTGCCAAGATGCGACAGTGACTGTGGGAACAGCCATCACTACGTGCAATTTGAATGTGAAGACGGATGTTGATATTAACATTGTAGCCTAATGTATAAATATGAATACAAGTAGTATATGAAATGAGTTTCTTAATCCTTCCTTTGTTAGAACCAGTATAGGATGGATTGAACTGGATGAGGCGACCCTAGTATGATTTACGACAACCAATCACAGTCCGAGTTTTTACTGATACTGCAACATTGTAAGATAGTGTGCAGGAGGGAAGAGTATAATTGATATCTCAATAGGGGTGTGGCAAGGCAGTATGGCGAAGCAGTGCGGTCCTGTATAGCAGAGCAGTCTGATGCGACAGATCTGAGAGAAGATTCAAGACCGAGAGAGCAGACCCGCATAGAGAATCTTTAGGTACGAGAACGTCACGGGAGTGCTTGGGAGGAGACTGCGACCGAGGAGGTAGATTAAGTGGGAGATGCATTTAATTGTTAGTATAGTAAACTTTGCTGCATCTGTCCTGTTATCTTTGTCCTCTGAGCCTATCTCTGGGGACCTCGTGCCACAACCTCGGCCAAGGAAGTGGGTTTCCTGATCCTTTGGTGGGTATTACCCTCCTTTATTTGCTTTAATTTGCAAGTATATTTCTGCAAGTTTTATGCTGTTCCTTCTCTTCCCCATTCCTGATGTACGTTTTGATTTCGATGCAAATGATTCATTTTGATTACATTGCTTGATAATTTGTTCTCTTATATGCAATCTTGTGTATGCACTGATGATTAATTCAAGAGCATTTAAGAATATAAAATCATTAACCGAAAAAGTGACTTTGTGGTTATTTAGTTAAATGTTGAACTGTTTAGTTAATCATAGTCACCATCAACTCTTCAACTAATGGTCCATCGACCAAAGGAAGAAGAAAGTTGATATTACAAATAGATAGAAATATAGAAATATAAATAAATGTTATTGAAGTGAAGTGTAGTGTTGTACTTAATAAAACTGACAAAATAAACCCCGCAAATCAAGCGCCTGTCCTCAGGGATCATTTATGGGTAATGTATGATGGGCCCCGTTGTTTGGTAAAGCAAATTTCTGTGTGATGAGATTTCTCTTGGTCCCTGGTTTCAGAATTTAGGGGTTGCGCTGTATCATCATCCAGTCATGAGTCGCTCTGACAAAAAACGCATCGGGCTCCAAACAGATTAGCCTTGACTAACAGCACCGCCCTCACCACCGTTGTATGAATAGAGTGGTACTGGTGCACACAGGAGGATAAAATAAACACCGCATGAGGAGTACAGTCAATGCACTGCCACTTCTTCTGCATACAATACACAGGAAACGTGTCGATAGGCTGTAGGTTACAGCAAAGAAGGGGCCAAGCTGTGGCAGGGGGCACCAGCACAGCCAAATCTAAAGAGGCACGAAAGAGAGGCAGGACCAGAGAGAGCAGGCACGATTAGTGGATGAGAGAGAAATTACAGCATTTCTCACCAAATGGCTAAGCGGTCTACAGACAAGACCGAAAAAGTAGCAGAGCACAGAAACATTAATTTTTATGGTTCCTGTTCCCAGTACGAGAAATGCTTTGTTTAACTTCAAAGACAGTCTTCATAGGTGTTCGTAATGCCATCAGTAATAAGAAGCAAGCCTTAAGAAACGGGAGCAGTGATCAGGTTCTACCTCTCAAACTGAAGCTAATTGTGAAGCTTAAGTATTGTAGATTGGTGACAGTTTAAAGTGTTACCATGAGACACTGAAGCAAGAAATCTAACTGAAAAGCACATTCAAGCTTTTCATTTTAGAACATAACAGAATACTTACACCGTTCAAATAGCTACTTTTTAATGCCTAATCTGAGACGTTTGCCAGTGTGCTGCACTGTATATGTTGAGTTACTACAATCACTCAGATCTGATTGCGGCTGAGCAGTTGCCAATTTTCTAGCAGCACAAAAGGATGAGCTTTGAGTAGGAAAGTGCAGGAGTAAGAAGTACACGAAGTGGAGCAGTTTCTTAGGAGCTCAGGGAGAGGTCCAAGTCTTGTCCAGGGAAAATGTAAGCTCAAAATAAAGCCAGCATGCTGCACAGTTCGCAGCATGTCAGCCAGCCCAATATTTACTCAGTCAAGTCGATCACTGGCCTAAAAATATATTACTACAACAATGGGCATATACAGGAGGCGAAAATAATTTACAGTAGATACAGTGCTTGGAAAAAGAGCTACACCTTGTATCCAGATGGTTCACCAATGACAACATTTTTGTGATTGGAGTCCTTCTGTGACTCGTAACCAGAAACGTGATCCAATTGGGACGATCCATACCATATGGAGAAAGCCTGCGTCATTCAGGGCGCACCAGGAGCAGCTCAAAACTGTGGTATGTACTAGGACATTCAATCTAAGGGGAGCAAGGTATGTTCAGTCTAAGTAATTGAACTGTGTGTACTTAAACTTCGTGCTGTGTGAGAGAAAGTATAGGTGCGCTTCAGCGTCTGATCCCATTCCGTTCTGGTAAAGGGTCTGTTAATAATATCCTCCCATTTGGCCTTTAAGCCCACCAAGTCATCTACCCTCATGGCCAGTGCGGTTTTATGTAGCCAAGAAACCAGGTGCCTGTCCCAGCCAAAGGTAATTAAGGTCTGCAGAACGATGTGGACAGGAGGCTCCAGTTCTAGAGCATCCAAGAAATTTTGTATAGCCATGGTCAGTGCCCCATAGGTTAAAAATTGGGTACCAGGCAAATTTGGCTTCGGTCATCAGCGGCTCAGGTGTACGGAAAGAGCCCTCAGAGTAGCAGTCCCCTATTGTTTCCACACTTGTCTCCATTCAGGAGACTAGACGCACGGAAGTCAAGTAGCCTCCTCTAGTGGTTGGCATACCCACCAACGGTGGTGCAGGGGTATACAGAAGGGCCAGCCCCACGCAACAGCACGCCGCTCTCCAGCTTTGGAAAACAATACAAAGCAGCATCGGGTTGCAGAGCTGCGTAAGTTTGACCCCCCTCCCCCCATCATGGCCAACAACACTCCCCCCTGCCAGAAGCTCTAAATTCCCCTATTTCCGGCAGGTTGTGTCTCACCAGCCAGTGGGCAACCGACTGCAGCTGCGCAGCAAGATAATATAGTTCATAGTCCAGTATGTCTAGGTCACCCTTGGTCTCAGAAGAGTGTGCAGCAACACTTGTGCACTGCCTGTCCCATATCAATTCCCGAAGCAAGGCATTAAGGAATCTAAACCACGCTCTGAATCCAGATTGGGAGGATCATGCAACAGTAAAATACTATTTCAGCTATGACTGGGACCTGCAGAGTCCGACTCAATGGACAAAAATCTTTAGCTTTAAGACACTGGAGGAGTCCAAAATATTTTTTAACTACACCCCCCACGCAATGCGGTAAAATACCGCTAATTCAAGTGTCAAAATGTCCAATTTATAAACGCACTGTCACTACACTGCAGCCAAAACGTTCCCACCCAAAATTTAATTAAAAGGTTAGAAAAAGTGTGGGAGTGGAGAGAAAGCACCTCACGGTAGTAACACCAAGGGGGACTTGCTAGTTGGTACTCGCTAGCACACCCACTTATCATTGGTTGCTTTCTCACCATGAAAAGAAATGTGTTCCAACATAAACTATCTTAAACGTGAAGGAAGAAAACTGTAACAGCAAGGTACAATAAGCACTGTGGGTGCTAATGTTACACACGTGCCCTACTGATCCCCGTGAGAAAAGAAAAGAAATGCAGTTCCCAACATTAAAAATGAGTACCTACTCACTGGCCAAATATGACTTTATTCAGTGCTGTGAGCGTCCTCAATAAAAAATTGTTAAATTTAGACCATTATTACGTCCAAAGCGCCAACATGTTTAGTTGCTACCACTTTGTGCAACTTCATCAGGGCTAAGGGGATAACCAATCTTCACTTCACTTGGAATTACCACTTGGTCGGGTTGTTGCTAGTGTCCCTCGTACCTGCAACCCCCTCGTTGTACAGTATGCGCCAATTGGTCGCATATCCGCCGGGTAACCATATACAATTATGGCACCGCTACCGGGAACTGTCGGCGTCTCAAGGCTACCCGACAGTTCCCGGTAGCGGTGCGTAATATGTATATGGTTACCCGGCGGATATGCGACCAATTGGCGCGTACCGTACAACGAGGGGGTTGCAGGTACGAGGGACACTAGCAACAACTCGACCAAGTGGTAATTCCAAGTGAAGTGAAGATTGGTTATCCCCTTAGCCCTGATGAAGTTGCGCAAAGTGGTAGCAATGAAACATGTTGGCGCTTTGGACGTAATAATGGTCTAAATTTAACCATTTTTTATTGAGGACGCTCACAGCACTGAATAAAGTCATATTTGGCCAGTGAGTAGGTACTCATTTTTAATGTTGGGAACTGCATTTCTTTTCTCACGAGGATCAGTAGGGCACGTGTGTAACATTAGCACCCACAGTGCTTATTGTACCTTGCTGTTACTGTTTTCTTCCTTCACGTTTAAGATAGTTTATGTTGGAACACATTTCTTTTCATGGTGAGAAAGCAACCAATGATAAGTGGGTGTGCTAGCGAGTACCAACTAGCAAGCCCCCTTGATGTTACTACCGTGAGGTGCTCTCTCCACTCCCACACTTTTTCTAACCTCTTTAATTAAATTTTGGGTGGGAACGTTTTGGCTGCAGTGTAGTGGACAGCGCGTTTATAAATTGGACATTTTGACACTTGAATTAGCGGTATTTTACCGCATTGCGTGGGAGTGTAGTTAAAAATATTTTGGACTCCTCCAGTGTCTTAAAGCTAAAGATTTTTGTCCATTGAGTCAGGCCCTTGTTGTTGGTAATGTGTTGAGTGGGGGGCGGCTTGATTTTTTTCCCCCTTGGCTCCTTTCTGTGTTGATGACCTGCAGAGTCCACCAAAAGGCTATGCAGCTCCTAAGGCCACGCATTAGCCCTCCAAGATTACCCTCTTTGATGTCTGTGTCAGCGTGGTACACCCCAATACCCAAATACTTGATGACCCTGGATTCCGATTGGATTCTAAGGGAACTCAATGACTCGGGTGGCTTTGAGCACTCCGCCGAAAACGGGAAGGCACAGGATTGCGACCAGTTCATGCAGAGGTCAGAGACCCTTCCGAAGTAGCCTAGCAGGGCAACACTCAATAGAATACCCTGTGTGGGCATCCCGCAGGAAGACCAACATGTTGTCCACATATAGTGAGACTATGTTCCCGGTCATGAAGTGGAATCCCCCTAACTCAGCTACCCAGACGTAGCATACAAGCAGTTTGATTGCCAACACGAACAGCTTGGGAGAGGGCATCCCCAACAAATTTGAAAGGTGTCAGAAATACACCGGCCCGTGCACGCCCACGCATGTGCGTACAACAGCATGACTCATTTATTCCATTCTTATCCTAGGGACATCCGAGCCATAACCTGTAGAAGATCCCACCGGAGGTTGTCAAAAGCCTTTCGTATGTCAGTGCCTCAGGGAACTGTGCACCATCCGTTTAATCTAGAATGCAGTAGAGACATCAGATGCTGTGAGATGTATTACATTTGGGGATAAAGCCATTTTGGTCCTCATGCACCAACATGGGGAGCTAGGGCTGCAGCTGATTTGCTAGAATCCTACTTAAGATTTTATGATCTAGGTTAACATAGATCGTGGGTAAGGCACTGTCATGTCTCTGGCGTCACTCAAGGGCTTACGGATGAAGATTATAAGAACCTCTCTGGTCGTGTCCGGGAGTTCCCCATGGCCCAAGGCACTGGCATACATTTAAGCTAGTCTCTGAACTGGGCAAGTGGCATAGGTCTAATAAAATTCGACAAGAAGGTGTAGAAATGGGAATTATCTCTATCCCACTGGTGCAGGGACACCCTTAGTCTACGGGTTCACAAATGAGGATCAACACTGGAGTGGAAACAAAATACAAGTTTTACATCTCATGAGTGGGCTCCGTCATACAGACACTGCAAGTGTCTGAGTCAGAACTGCTAAGCACAGGTTCCAACACAGTATTTATACAATCTTTGTACAGTAAGACACTCACTGAAACCCCTTTGTCATGCCCAAATGCAGAACTTTTAACTCCTGATAAACCCCTACCCACGTCATCTTCATAGATAGGCAGGGGAGGTTACAGGCGTTGGTGGGTTTGTAGATAGGAACATCTGCGTGCTCGGGGCCTTTCGACAGGGCAGGGCCTCTACCCTGGCACGGAAGTATCAGCACAACCAGCTTTCAGAGAACACGTAACTCCCTGACCTTACAAAGTCACTGCAGAAACACAAAATGCATTTTCACAGACAAAATGGCTGAGAGCAGAGGCTAAGTTAGCAGGATACATTTTTACCGTTTAACAGTCCCTCCTTTTAGCCTCTGCTAAATACATTTTGTCTAATTGAACAGCGAAAATATATTTCAGGCACATAAAGCTTTGCAAATACTGAAAACATCAAAGATAATGAGCTAAGTGTTATACTGCAACAGCTTAGGGCACTCCATCATCGTTCAAACTTCTCATATCTATGCTCATAAGATCATCTATTTGTTGCTGAAGCATAAGCTGCTTATTAACATCATGTTTACTTTCTTAGGGATACAGGACATGCATAAAGAAGTGCAAAGGGGGCATATAATGGGCATACACTGAATGCAAAGGCAACAGCCTAGACTAGCGCCTACTACACAGGCCGCTATGATGAGTAATTTCCATCCCCATGACATAATAATGCCCTAGAACCAACTGGACCAGGTCCATGTTCCAGCGTCTTGGTGTATTTCGGTCGCTATTTTATGTAACTTGGAGATGGCCTGATAAACAGAAGGTGCGTTATCAGGTATGTAAACACAACAACTGGCACCTATAATTCGGCATGCACCACCGCGATCCGCAAGGATGACATCTAGAACCATACAGTGCTGCAAAACTACGAGTCTTGTAGCTTGGAGCTCCTCGGTAATGTTACCAAGAGCTGTTGTGGTCTGATTAACTACTGCCTCAACTACCCTAGTGAGTCTTCGTATGTTCCTACTATTAAGAGGCGGGCCAACAAAGAGAAAGATACCTAAATTCATATAAACATATTCTTGCAATGAGGTGTCAGTCTGATCTACTGTTTTAACATCGATCATTCCCTTAGTCCTAGCTAAGAAAGGATTGTGAGGCAGTAATCTAGTTTTGTGATAAGAAGCCGGGGCCAAATAAACAGGAGGGAGGAGGAAAGACACAACATATCCCTGACCACCCTTGTGGTAGGTAGAAATAACCCTTATTCCCACAAATAAAATAAGCATTATGGGATGCTAGAAAACTACTGTGATTGGGACTTGTCAACTTCAAAATGGTACTGCAGTTGCTTTTTCCTACAGGAATAGGGCCTGTACTCCTTACAGAGAGAGGGGCTCGTGCTTCTGTTACTGTTATAACCGGCAACCCTTGCTCCAATTTCGTTCTTATTTTCCGTGGAGTAAAAACATATAGTGGCATAATCATTATGACCACCGTATTCTTCTACTTCTAAATCTGATCCTTTTGCCTGCTGGTTACCATCGTCATCTGGATAACATGCCGTATTTAGCTCCTTATTAAGACCTCCTACATCGAAGCTAGAAATCCTATTAACATGTTCTTCCCATAAGACTCCGAACCAAGCAGTGCAAGAGCCGTTATGGGAGAATGGGAGTGGTATGAGAGGCGTTCCCCCTGCTCCCTGGTGTGCAGGTAACAATCCACAGACCCAACAATTGGAAATGTTAGTAATGCTATGGGTATAATGCAACATTCGAATGAATGAATTGTTCTTATAAGAGAGCCTATGTTTTTCATCTAGCGGTGAAAGGGTAAAATAATGGTGTTCAGGCAGTGTGGGTGTTGGGCGTACAAGTGTATGCACAGGAAATTTCACATGTAAAAACCAAGCTATCACACAAATACTTATGACACTAAGTAGACTCGCTATCAAACAAATAAATGTCCATTTATGCTTGATCTTTTTCAATGTAGGGTGTTGAATATCCAGAAGACCTTCCTCCATGATAGGCATTCGCAATATCAAAGTCAACAATGTCTCCAACTGTATTGTCTCTTATAACTTTGCCATCTCAGTTTGTAAATGTTCTTTCTCAAATGTTATACTCTATATACGGTGCATATATTAGTCAGTGGAGAAGATGAGAAGGAAAGCAAACATTTGAGAGAAAAACAAAATGTCACCTCAACAGGCTCCAAACCAGGAGCTAAACAAAATCGTTGGAACTTGCAGTCCAAGGATGACTAGCAATGAAAAGTCAGTATAACAGGTACTCAAGGAAGGTCATCCACAAGTTCATCTGCGACAGCCTGAAGGACCGTTAGATACATTGCCTTTTTCAGAGGATGCAACTCGGGTCCCATATAATATCCAGTCGGGGACCAATCAGGAAACTGAAGCTGTGGTCCAAGGCAGGCAACGGCTATTTTGCTTTTCACCGGATTCCTTGGCCACGTAGTAGAAATTTGAAGCTCAATCTCTAATCCTGGACACAGTATTGTAATGTGAACGCGAATAGTGTCAGTCGTTTTCTGTAGTGTGAATCCTCTTATTCTCTCCATTCAGATACTGCAGGACGGATGTGCCACAAAGTCTGATAGTAGGAACGTTGAGAATCAGTGTTTTTCCACGGATTCAGGATACGCAGGCCACAAACCGCACCAAACCTAGTTTGGCCGCTTCCGTAACACAGAGTCTCCTGCCAAGTAGACCCTCTAACCGGAACAGACTCGCCGGGCCCCTTTTTCATCAAAGTCTTTATTCAGTTGGTATCACGAGGTCTCAAATTGTACCTCTCTCTTCCGGCTACTGTTGGATCCGTAAAGAGAAGTTCCTCAGGTGTGGCAAAGTGATGGTCCGTCTTTTCCTCGTTACTGAGAATGTTGTGTGCAAGTCCTGCGGTCTCAGTTTCCGTTATCTGAGTCAGATCCGTTGGCACCTTTTTGCAGTGCGAAGCATGGATCCAATTCCTTCTGTTAGTGACCCGGACTGCCGTCCGCGTGGCCAATAGGACCTGTTCAGGCCCCTTCCAGTGAGGTTCCAGGTTCTTTGAGCGCTGGAAGTTCTTGGTCAAAACCCAGTTACCGGGCTGTAACAGGTGCCCAGGACCTTCAGAATTGTCAGGCAGTGAATCATGTACCTGTTGGTGAATCAAAGAAAGATTCTCTGTCAGTTCCTTCATATAATCTAGCAAAATAGGGTACTCAAGTTCACTCATTTTCTTGGGACGTGGGGGACCCCATACATTCATTGGTCTCCCAAAAACTACCTCATAAGGTGTGAAGCCAGACTTGCTATGTGCCACTGCACGAGTAGACAAGTGCTAATGGCAAAGCATCAGGCCATTTGAGTCCCGTCGAGGCCTGCACCTTAGCCAATTTAAGTTTCAGGGTTTCATTATGTCTTTCCACTAATCCTGCAGATTGTGGATGATTAGCAGCGTGGAACTTCTGGCGTATACCTAGACTCTCAGTAATCAATTTGATAACCTGTCCAATAAAATGAGGTCCATTATCACTCCATAAAATTCTGCAAATTCCAAATCTTGGGAAATATTCCTTCAAGGTATTTTAGCTGTAGTGAGTGCAGTGTTATCTTTTGTAGGATAGGCCTCAACCCACTTAAAAGCACATACTATTACTAAAGCATATTTTAGATTATTGCATCTTTCAAGATCTATAAAATCCATCTGTAGTACTTCGAATGGTGCACTGGGCGGAGAAAACCCTCCTTTTGGGGTGGCTACTCCCTTTCCCGGGTTATGTTGCAAACAAATCATACAATGTCTAACAGTGTTCAGCTGTCTTTCTTATGTCTGGATGTTCCCATACCTGCTCTAGTTGTGTGGCTATGCTTTTGGCGCGGACATGTGCTGGACCGTGCGCCATAGTGACAAACGGTAGTACATACGAACTGGGTAATTTCCACCTGTCCCCACCTGGCCCTTTTCTCCAACAATTTTCACTGTCCAATATTCCTGTCTTTTCCCACTGTTCCACTTCCTCTTTTGTTGCCATCTGTTGGATCTCTCCAACCTCTTCATTCACATTTGCAATTTTTTCTGCAGTGGAGTACATTACATACATTTTTGCCTGTTGGCTACGTGCGGTTTCTTTCGCCGTGCTGTCTGCGAAAGCATTGCCCCTACCTACATCATCCACTATTTTCTGGTGTGCACTACACTTAACAATAGCCACCCGTTTTGGTAATGTTAGTGCAGTCAACAAATTCTGAACTAATTCCCCATGCTGTATTTTCGAGCCATGGAACGTCAAGAACCCCCTTTCCTGCCATAAGCGTCCGAAGTTATGTACAACTCCAAAGGCATATTGACTATCTGTATAGATATTCACAGATGGTCCTTGGCTAAGCTCACAAGCTCTCAAGAGTGCAATAAGTTCAGCTGCTTGTGCGGACTTATAGGGGATTCGAGCTGTCTCCACAATTGTTTGCAGTGTAGTGATAGCGTAAGCTGCGGTAGTGGTACCATCAGGTAGCTTAAAACAAGATCCATCTACATACAAGTCACCCTGAGCGTCAGGCAGGGGAATATCAGTAAGGTACACTTGACCCTTCGTTTGTTCTTCAGTGGTAAAAATGCAGTTGTGTATGTCACTAGGTTGCTCAGAGGGTAATGGCAACAAGGTAGCTGGATTTAAGGTCAGACAGCGTTTAAGTGTGATGTGTGGTGCTAACAAAGTGAGTTCGTACCCAGTAAGACGAGCACTCGTCAAGTGTTGTGTCTTAGTCTGATTCAATAATACATCAACTGAGTGGGGAACAAAAACCGTCAGTTTGTGGTCCAATACAAGTCCTGCTGATTGTCTGATTAAAATGGAAGTTGCTGCCACAGCCTTCAGGCAACCAGGGAGTGCCCTGGCCACGGGGTCCAGAACTGCAGAAAAGTATGCACATGGGCGTTGTTTGTCCCCGTGTGGCTGCGTTAGGACAGACAATGCGCAACCTTTACGTTCGTGTACATAAAGAAACAAACATTTGCAATACAATAGGTCTCGCATTTGCAAGAGTTTAAGCTTTTGGCAGTGTAAATGACAATGCTTTTTATTTATCTGTTTTGATAATTAACACATAAAAGGGCATTGTCATTTACAATGCCAATAGCTCAAACTCTTGCAAATGCGAGACCTATTTCATTTAAAAGAAGAGGCCTCCATTGTCCCGGGCTGCTTGGAAAGTGAAAGCACGCATGGCGCGCTGAATGCTGCAGGAAAGCATGTTGTGCCTGCAGTAGGACAAACTCATTAAGGAAAATAGTACTTACAGACTAAATAAGACATACCATGTAACAACAGGAGTAAAAGGGTCAGTCCTCATGGGAGGGTACAAATGAAGACAAGGCGGTACTAAGGAGGTACTAACGCCCATCAATGAATCAGAAGCCAGCATTTACGAAGGACAATGACGCAAGCCAATGACAAATGTGGGCGGGGCTTCAAGTCTATACTCAAATACAGCATGCCTCGCAGAGCAGCGCTTGCGCTGCCCAGGCTCGACCTAAAAAGAAATAACATTGATAAACACGGCCATCCTGCCCCAGGAACGTCACATTCAGCCAAACTGCTTCGTTATCTGTTGTTTCAGGGGCGCAGCTTCAGGGGGATGTTTGGGGTGTTACACCACTCTAATAAATGTATTTTCAGGTAAATAGTTGGATACAGGTGCTTTCAGTCGGGTATGGTGATGCATCTGTTGCGCCTGCAGCACACCCGCAGGTGATCCTCCAGCACCGTGATGGTCGCTGAGTAGGCGTGTGCAGTGTGAGGGGGCATAGAGGACATTTTACACTTCTTCTGTAGCACGGCGCGAGGCCAAGGTTTGCGCACAGAGCTGGCATCGTGCACGCCCTGGGATCTGGCGCTCTAGTTAATAATACACTTTTACATGGACAAATACAACTTCACTTTTTCAGGAAAGCATTTTAGCACACACAAATAGACTGCTTTGTTTAGCCAATGGGTAGCCCTTTTTTATTTCATCTGCTTCAGGTTTAGTAACTAAACTGTGGACCGTGAATCCAGCAGTCCTAGTTTCTAATCCCAGCTTCACAATTTCATGGTGTGATCTGGGACAAATCAGTTTATTTCGCCGTCTCTTTTAGAGATGCTCCAAAATTAAAAGTGTTTTCTTATGGGCCAGCAAAATTCTTGACTGGGTTTAAAAAAAAAATATATATATATATATATATATATATACTTTCCACCTTTCACCTCAGAGAAAAAGCACACGTGATTAACGATAACTTAGACTCCGAGAAACTCAAACCTCACACAATGACAATATTTCGCTGCAGGCTTTCTCGTGAACAGCAGAACTCAGCAGATTATGTGTGCCTGCCTATAGCATAATGTGTGCTTACACCTCCAGTTTTCTAGCCAAGATTTGTTTGTTTAAATATTTTATAAACTTGCACACCAGGAGATTTCCCTACACGCATACCACGCTGAAATTACTTCACCAACAGGCACTGAGGGTGCTAGCACAGGTAGGGGACGGTTTTTGAATGCTTCAACCTGCATCTCTTTTTGGAACCTCTCACACATCGGTGGCGAGATAGCATGCATTAGAAACCCAAGGGTTGTTCCTGCACAGGAGCTTTGTCCATTCACATGATTGCATTATATTACTTTCCATTCAGCTGAACTATGTTTTTTCTTAATGTTTATAGCTCTGCTTTTCCAAGTAAGTTGATGAGGTCATGGAGAGGTGTGTGCTGCAGACCCAATGAAACATCACAAGATTGTGGGATGTATGAAGCCACAGCAGCTTACTAGAACTAAGCAATTCTTCCCTTGTATAGCCTGTGCTTGATAAACGTCGTCCCGGTTTCTGATTCAACCTCCTTATTATGCAAGGCATCAGAACAAATAGGAATTTTTCAAACACGACATAAGTTGTTGAACTTAAAGTTCAGATGAAAAGGCTTTCGTATGCAGTGCTCTTTTGTTTGTTATTTGAGTTTCCTGGCGTGCGACATAATAACTAAACTTTGTGTGCACAATATCTGAGAGAATGCCATCTTAATCTTTCAGATACCGGAAAAAATAGTTTTCAGGATTATCGAGGTGATGAAAAAGAAAGTCAAATTGATTTGCTTTGATTCGAGGAGGGTTAGTTGTCCAGGTTTTGGGTATTTTAAGGGTATTAGAAGCCGTGGGTGGGCTGGTCTATGCTCTTGGAGTGACAGTTCTACCGGAGCTACAGTGTGATGGTCAAGAAGAGACACTTGACTGGTTGCGATTGACATCACGCTGCAGTAAGACCCAATATTTTTTTTAAGATGTTCAGAGAATTCCAGAGGTAACGCTGGGGACAAGCAAGGCCTAGTAAGGGCCGGATTCCTCTCCATCCTTCGACAGCTCTCGGTAGGCCTCTCACAGTATCATCAGTAATGCACTGGGATGAGCTGACTGGATGACCATGGCTCCCTGCGCCCTGGACATTTATTTAAAATTGAGTTTAGTCCAAAAAGTTACCGTAGGGAACATACTAAACTCTGCTCTGCCGCAGTGGCTAAGTCAACAAACAACGGACGAGATAAACCCGTGCAATTATATAAAGCAAAAAAAACGGATTCAATAGCCTCTTGACACAAATATTCCCTTTAGTACCCACCAAGAAACATGTTAACTCAGACTAACAAGCTTTGTATGAGAAGGGATGTCCTCCTCACAAACTTCCTTGAACACACGCCTGACAGTGTGAGTGGTGTCCTCACTCCCTGGGATAGATTTACTTACGGTGCCTCGGTAGGTCTGTATTCCATCTGCCTTTGAAGATGATTCGGTGCAATGACACGCGGTGAATGCCCGACACGTGCCATCTCTTAAGGCGAGCCTTAGATCGTCCCTGACCAGGCAGAACACACATGATCTATCATTTATTTATTCATATTTACAGCACTGCGTTACATGGCGAGCTACTTTCAATCTCTAGGCCTCACCTCCATTATCGACCAGTGTCTGCAGAGGCAGAATCATTAGTCGCTGCACAAACGAGTGCATTGATCCAACAGGCGGGCCCAGCCGGGGCGCGCGCTCACCTGCGTTTAGGAACATGATGTGATGTGTAAATGCCTGTCCTGTACCAGGGCGCGCGGCCTCGCTTGTAATCACGGATAAGCATTGCGGGCCTCGTACCCTGCCCTCTGTGAAGGGACCAGTGGCGCGCGCTGCTGCAGCCCTCTCGTGATTCATCTCATCAGCGCGTGCTTCCCTGCACAGCGAGCGCCCCAGATGTCATTGCCGGCTGCGCCAGGGTTTGCCTGCTCTACTTACAGCTCTAACAAGCCCATAGGGCTCCATCACACCCACTCCCCCAGCACACTCCTTGCAAAAAAACAAGCAGATTGCAGACAGTGAAAGTGAAAGCGACGCCGCGAGCAAAAGAAACGCCGTGTGCGTGCACATCTCCTGTCCGGGAACAAACATGCCTCCCTTCCAATCAAAAGCGCGCATTTTTGACGTGCGCCAATGCAAAGCATTGGTGGAGCTTCCACCCCGCTTCCGAGGCAAAACCGACGACAATAGATCTTGCAAGCGAGCAACGCATGCGCTGCATCGCTAGGCGAGACCTAAAAATGGTTTCATATAATCCGGTGTTCCCAGCACAGGGGCAGAGCATAGTGCTGCTCGGAGTTGTTGGTATGCACTTTGACACTCAAAAGACCAAGGCAAAGGAGATGGGGTATTCTTAGTCGTAAGGACAAGAAGAGGTTTGATAATGAGGGAGAAATTGGGGATCCAGTGACGACAGTAGGATGTTATACCAATCAATGCCCTAACTTCCTTTTGCGTTTGAGGAATAGGTGTGTGTATGATAGCTTTGATTCTGTCTTTGGTCAACGTTCTTCCCTCCTTCGACAAGAGGTGACCTAAATAGGTAACCTCTGGTCGACAAAACTAACTTATTCTTAGACACTTTGTGGCCCAATTTAGCAAGGTGATTCAATAACATCAATGTAGCCTCAATACAAAGTTCTGTGTTGTCGGCTGCTATTAGCAGATCGTCAACATATTGTAACAAAGAGGTGCATGGGGGTAACTAAGGTATCAAGTTGGCGTTTAAGAGCTTGGCTATAAATGCTCGGGCTTTCTGTATACCCTTGAGGAGCACGACAGAATTGAAAGGACCGTCCTTTAATAGAGAATCCAAATAAATACCTACTAGAGGGTGCAATAGAAATAGAAAAGAATGCGTTTTTAAGGTCAATGACGGAAAAACACATGCTGTTGGCGGGATCACTGTTAACGGTGTAGTAATGTCTGGAACTACAGGAAACTGTGGCATCAGTATTTTATTAATTTCACGTAGATCGATAACAAATCTATAGACTTTGCCTTTCGTATTATCAGAGGTAGAACGCTTTAAAACAGGTAAAATAGGGCTGTTACAAATATTGCCATCCGTTTCTTCCACCACCCCTTTTTCAATGAGGTCTTCTATTATTTGAACTAATGCACTTTCGCCTTCCTGCGATATCTTATACTGCGGTATTCGAGGCAAAACGTCATTCTGTTTAACCTGTATGTGTACCGGTTGTGGAAAAGTATGTCTGTTATTTTGCCATTCGCTCGGCCATTTTGCGCTTCACCCTTCATTACTGACCTTCTCTCTGTATCACGAACGCTCTGGGGCTTCACTCTTGATTTGCCTCATTCCTGCACGGACGCCCACGCCCTGTCCGTGCCCCGGCCTGCGACAAACTGACCAACTCATGCCCAACCAGTCGGACAGGGAGTTTCCCAGATGCTTATCGTCTTCACCCTGCGCACTACGCCCTGCAGGGGCCCAACAGCTACCATCTGCTGACTTATCAGATTGACCACTGCTTGTTGTGTAAATATGGGTTTTTGTTTGTTCTCCTTACACGCACAGGTTGGGGATGAAGGGTATATAAGATGCGGAACCAAAGTACTCAGCAGACCGCCTCCTCAGACAGCTATGGGTATCTGTTGCTGATGCTCTCTCTCTCATGAGATCAAAATAAACATCTTTTCTCTCCGTGCTCCAGTGTTGGTCTCAATTTGTATTCCGGACCCGTGGACGAAGGGTGACCCTGCACCTTTGGGTGGTCTTCTGAGGAGATTCCCAAATCCACACGGTTATATGGATAATAAGCCAACATCAGTATCACCCTCTGCACACACAGAAGGCGGTACAGTGGATAGTTCATGTGGTAATTCATTGAGAACATACTGCTTATCACGACTAGGCTTACCAAACGTAATGTATACACCATCAGGTGAACAATAAATACGCGCATGAAAATGTTTGAGTAAGTCTAGTCCCACAGATTGTTGGGACAATTTGGCGCGAGAAGAAATGGCATGTTGGTGGTAAACGGACCAATAGTAAGATCCAGGGGCTTAGAGACAGGAGTAAGAATTGGTTTCCAGCGAAGCCTACAGATACATTGTTATAGCCAGACGAGGGAGTCCCAGGGATCCGTTGTTAGGAAATTGCACTTTGTGTAGCCCCAGTATCTACCAGAAATTGCTGCAGGGTCCCCAATATTTTAGCAGTAACATATGGGCCTGTCTGATCTACCGGTATAGAAACTGATCCCTCCTCTCGTCCTACGCTGTCCTAGTTAAAATACATGCCTGTGGCATCTGATGCACTAAAGTCGTCTGCATATTAAGTTTTTGTTGGGGCAGTATTATCAAAGTGATTCCGTCTGTTGCCAACAAAAGGCCGTTGTAGTGGACCCCTTGTCATTCCCCTTCCAATTCCTCTACCTTGTTGGCGGAGTACTGGGCATTCAGATCGCCAGTGTCCTTTTTTACAGTATGCACATTGGTTTGGCCCTAATGGGTCAGACGTCAGGGAATCTTGCATAAACCTTCGGGGGGGGGGGGTCAGCCTTGAAAACCCCTCGACCCCTACCTCTCTGCGATCCATAGACCTGTTGAAACAATTTAGTTTTCAATTCCTTATTTTTACCTTCTTTCTCGTCTCGTTCATCATTAATTTGGTTTTTATAATACTGGGCCATATCCAGAATTTTGGTGGAGTGGAAGTAGCCTATGTACTCTCAGCTACTCGTAACTTTTGCGAAATATCGGGTAACAGGTTGGCTACAAATTTATCTACAAATAGGTGTTTGCCTGTGTCCGAAGCTGTGTCTTGCCCACTATAAATCGTGAAAAGTCCCCTCAAACCTGGTGAAGAAATCAGAGACTGACTCATCTTTCTTTTGTTTACAAGCCGCCAATTTCACCCATGATATTTTCTTTGGGGGCACTACCGTCTTCATGTAGGTAATTATGTGATCCGGTAGATCTAATATAATCTGTGGTGGTTTCCTATCAATATCAGCTGCTTCTAGCTATGCCCAAGTGCCTCCAAAGTCCGCATGGTCCTGCTTACTGACCATACGCCAAAGGTCGGGGGCAATGTAAGTCCGAAAAACATGTCAATGTCTGCCAAAGTCATCACACAAGAAGTCAATGCAGCACCCATTTCTTCATAAAATGCACTAGGATTCTTTCTAGGATTGGGTAAAGAAGCTTTAAGGGTTAATACGTCTGATCGTTTCCAAGGGGAATAGATAAATTGGAATTGAAATCGGGCCGCATTAACACCCTGACCATCTCCTGTGGCTGGCTGAAACACAGGAGCCGCTTCCCGCATGGTGAAGGCTTTTGTTGAAGCTGACATAAGCCTCTTGAGCTCCCGCTTATGAGAAAAAATATCCACTACCGCTTGTTGTAAGGGAAAGGCAGTCAACATACCTTCATTCGACCTTTTCCATATTCTACTTAAAACTCTAGGGGCCTCCTCATTAACAGTAGATCTCCAGTCCTCCATTATCGCATTGGCCATTTCCCTTACAATATATTGCTGAATCATTTGTGGGTGTTGAGACAAGGACGTGAGGACCTCATCCACACGTGTATCGTCATCTCGGACCCAATCATGTGCCCTAGTCATCAATATTACTTTATCACTTTCTGTAAGGACGGATCTATGACGTCGTGTTTTAGTTGTAGGTGTAAGTACAGGGGTAGTAACCTTTATGTCAAGTACGGGAGCGGCGGCAGAAGCAGTAGGTAATGGGGGATACAGTTGTGGTACTTGGTGTGGCAGAAAAGGTGCTGTAGGGGCCGCAATATTCCCATTGGAATTCGGCGCATAAGGAGGCGGGGATGGTCGACAGTAATTCTTCAAGTTCTGAATCGTCATCATCTAAACCCTGATTAACCTTCCCATCTCTAGCCACATATACCTGTTGCATTTGAAGTTTAAATCGTCTATCTTCACTCTATATTTTCCTCTTGCTCTTTTAATCTTTTATTTTCTGTAAAATTGTCTGTTCTTCAGATTTCTTCCCATCTTTCTCTTTTTTAATTTGTCTCGGTTTAATTTGTTTTTTCCATAATCCTAAGGCATCAAACATACCCGGTCTACTCTCTTTTAAAAAGCTGTTCTTCTACATATTGTAATCTATTTGAGTCAAAGGTACCATTAAGTGGCCACTGTAAGTTACTATCTGCCTTTGTATATTTGTTCCATAATGTGCTAAACAGTATGGAAGAAATACCGTGTTTAATGTACATTTCATAATTAGGAGTTCCTTCTATAGGCGCTGGCTGTCTTTCTTCCAATATTCTATTCTTGTTGCAACAGCAACACCACAATGCACGAAGTGTGCTAAAAACAGGCATGTTTACCAATTTCTTCTTAACAATATCGTTGACTCTTATACCAAAACTGAGAAATGAGAAAAATTTCTCACATTACCTGCCTAAAACATTTGCAAATGTTTTATCAAACCAAAACCAAAAAGACAACCATTTTGATCGTACCTGATCGCAATTCTTCAACTCCCCACCTGCTGATCCTCAGATCAATAGATCACTATCAAATGCCAACCGAAGAGCCCCAGTTGAGACCCACAGCCGCCACAAAGGACAGGTCGATAAGCTGAAAGTCACCTCGGCCTCAAGAACAAGTCTCCTTTTGCGGGGCGCCCCTCAGTGTTTCTGTCCTGTCGAAAAGACCTCCTTCTGGTCCAGCCGCGGTCTTCAATGGGGCCCCACGTTGCAGCGCCAATTGTAGAAATGGGAATTATCTCTATCCCACTGGTGCAGGGACACCCTTAGTCTACGGGTTCACAAATGAGGATCAACACTGGAGTGGAAACAAAATACAAGTTTATTACATCTCATGAGCGGGCTCCGTCATACAGACACTGCAAGTGTCTGAGAGGGAACTGCTAAGCACAGGTTCCAACACAGTATTTATACAATCTTGGTACAGTAAGACACTCACTGAAACCCCTTTGTCATGTCCAAATGCAGAACTGTTGACTCCTGATAAACCTCCACCCACATCATCTTCATAGATAGGCAGGGGAGGTTACAGGCGTTGGTGGGTTTGTAGATAGGAACATCTGCGTGCTCGGGGCCTTTCAACAGGGCAGGGCCTCTACCCTGGCACACAAGTATTATCAGCACAACCAGCTTTCAGAGAACACGTAACTCCCTGACCTTACAAAGTCCCCGCAGAAACACAAAATGGATGTTCACAGACAAAATGGCTGAGAGCAGAGGCTAAGTTAGCAGGATACATTTTTACCGTTTAACAAAGGCCATCCCTCCCGGGCGTGTTATATCGAGCCAAGCCCTTGATGGCTTCTGATTTCAGCCTCTGAAATGTGAACGCCAAGCACTTCTCGGCCCTCCCCATGTAGCTGCGGGAGGTTCACTGTCCAGAAAGGCACTCAGGTTCTCTCCTGCTATGGGCCACTGGCCTTGTATAAGTCTCTATAGTAACCAGTGAATACGTCATGAATACCTGTTTGGGACTAGATCATTTCTCCTGCTGGTCCGGATATTCAGGTAATGGGGCTCTCCATGTCCTCTGGGAAAATAAGCCACGTCAATAGCTTACCCATGCCCCCTTCCCCTGCAATCACACCTATGCAAGGACTGGAGTTTTTCCAGCTCCTTGGATCGCCTCTCTAGCTCCTCCCTTAGGGACAGCAGGATCTCAGGATGGCCCGGAGCCTCAGTTTCCATACATCGATGTCACCCTCTAAGGGGGACAGTTATGCATGAGTGGTCCACCACCAACTGACTAAGGCAATGCCCCTGAATCACAACTTTGAAGGAGTCCCATTCAATGTTCGTATGGGAAGCAGTGTGTGCATTTTTGTCAAAGTAGCCTGCAAGAAGGTCGCCTACATGGTCCTTAAAGGTGGGTTGTGTAGGTAGATGGGGGATAGCCTCCAGGTGGGGATGGGTGTTGCTCTCTCTCCCCGGCAGATCTCCACCAAGGGGTTATGGTCCGATATTGTCCGCCCCCAGCAATGTTCCCTGTAATTATTCTTCCTCAGGCGTGGCAATAGAATGTTCAAGCGCACACTTTTCTTGGATGTGTGTGAAATAGAGTGATATGTGCAGGCGAGAGAATCCGCAACTACTTGAGTAGATATAGCGGTAGGGTCTCTCCCCCCATCCCCCCTCTACAGTTTTCACTTTGAAAATTGGCTAAATTGGGCACTTTCTCCACTAGAGTGGTTTAAAATATCTATGTTGAACTACTTTTGAGATGGATAGCTCACAAAATTGACCAGTGCTTTAGTAGTAAGCACAGTACTTTAGAAAATTGCTCATATGAAACAATCTGATGTACCAGTTAATAGCATTCTTCATTTCTCACATGTAAAGAACTAGACACCACTCAGACACAAAGATTTTTTGTGCAACTGGAGAAACCAGATCAATCTGAAAAAATGCCAAAACATACATTGACCATCATGGCACAGACTGATACAATGAAATTCACTGTACAACTTCTATGCATATCAGAGATAATGCATGAGAAAAAACACTTTAACAAGATAATGCAAAAACATTTGTTGGTGATGGCAATATGAAGAAAAAAAATAACCGTGTGAGAGAATATCTAAATAAAGATGCCTGTGTGATTTCTTTTTACCTAGATAGCAAGCAGACAAGTTTGAGCCTGTCCACTAGAATGCCTGGCCATAGAATACTCTGATCAGAATGCACTGTTCATCAGTTACTCAGCCATGTAATAGGTGCCATGGAAGGGGTGCCCTACCTGTTAATGAGCCATAAAAAAATGCCTGAATATTCAGTACTATTGCAGATGCCTGCCATCAGTTACTGGGCCACATATTGTATGTATACATTTACTCAATGCCTGCCCATGACAGTGATCATAATGCTTTAATACTTGAACTCACGATGCCAACGATAGGGGATCAATTGGCTGAAGCTTCTGCTATTGATCACAGACCGACACTCACTAATGATAGGCGGAAAGTCAGGTGGGCATGGTTGGAAAAAACGCCCAACAAAATGGCTCTCCTATTTAAAGCCATTATACCCAATCCTGAGGCCATGTCAAGAGCTCGTAAAGTCAGGAGGTATCGCTGTATCCCTTGCAGAAGTCGCAATGGTTAACAAGTCCACCACCATAAAGCTTGAGGAGGTGTTTTGGACAGTATGTGCAAGGGGTCGTGGGACGAAGCATATACAGACATGGTTTAATGGTAGTTGACTGACGGCTAAAAAGGCATAGTTAGAGGCTATAAAATCCAAGTGTAAGACTACAGTAAAATTAGCAAGGTCCCTCTATAAAACCACCATTGCATCTGCAAAAATGGCTTGGGAATCAGAACAATGGGAGAGTTTGAAACTGGCTCTGGAGGCCAAAGATATGAAAACAGTTTGGAGTATTATTTCCACAGGCAGCAGCAAAGGAAAGGCAGCCATTGAGCCAAATATAGCTGCTGCTTGTTGGAAAGAGTATTTTTTGGCTCTTTATGCCGAATATGCTGTGGAGGCCAGCAGCCTGTCCCCAGTAAATCGGACTCCCTCGATCACTGAAATAGCTATCCCCGAGATCACTCTGGCAGAAGTCATAAAAGCCCTAAACCAAATAGTTCCCGGGAAAGCTGCAGGCCTGGACAAGATACCAGGGGCTCTCTTTAGGATGGAACCCAAAATTTGGGATCCATACTTATGGGTGGTCTACAACGCCATCCTACTGGGAATGGCCCTGCCTGTAACCTGGCTTGGTGCAGAGATCCTCCCGATATACAAAAAGGGATCACCTCTATTACCAACAAATTATAGACCGATCAGTTTGATCGATGTTTCACAAAAAGTATTTGCCAGGATTATATTGGATCGTTTGCAATCCTGGCTGGAGGAATATAAGATCATGACCCCTTTGCAGGCTGGATTCAGAGAACAAACTTCAATAGATCAGATTTTCAGGCTCCAACTTCTTTATTGGAAATCAGTACATTCTGAAGGGGGTAGCCTGTATCTGGTCTTTGTGGACCTCAAGAGTGCATTTGATCTGGTACCCAGAGATGCCCTGTGGGGGGTTTTGAGAGAACTTGGGCTACCCTACTATCTTTTAGACATCCTGAGAAGGTTACATACTGGCAATTATGCCCAAATCTGGTACGGGAAAAATGGGGAACTCACGCCGCCCATCCCCATTAACAGGGGGGTTAGACAGGGATGTGCGCTCGCCCCTATCCTGTTCTGCATTTACATCAATGGACTGGTAAGTGTGCTGAGAGAGCTCAAGGATATAGACGCCCCCAAACTAGCGCACAAGCAAATTCCGGCCATGATGTTTGCAGACGATACTCTACTCCTCTCCAAATATCCTACGGGAATTCAGAGAATTTTAGACGGGTTTTGTGAGTTCTGCAGGTCTAGGGGGCTAGAGATCAACATCCAAAAAACTAAAATTTATGGACTTCAACCCCAATAGATCAACCCGCCCTAACCCATGCATGAATGGTACCCCTCTCGAGCGGGTATCTAAATTTGACTACCTGGGCCTTACACTTACTGAAAATATGGCCTGGGGGCCCCAAATAGCCAAGTCTAATCTTAAATTGACTCAGACTGCAGGTGGTCTGGCAAAGTTTTATAGAAAGTCGTTTCACAAGCCAGTAAGCCCAGTCATGGAGATTTATAAAACTCAGCTTAGGAGTGCTGCCTTATATGGGGCTGAACTCTGGGGGCATTCTCACCTTAGCCCTATCGTTAAAACAGAGAACAACTTTCTTAGGCAGCTATTCGGCTTACCTGTGAGCTCCCCTCTGGTTCCACTGCCTATGGATCTTGGGGTGAGACCCATCGCAGAGGAAATTGGCTGCAGACCTTTACTTTTTTGGCGCCGCCTCTGGGTGACGCCGGAATTGGCCAAATATAGATCCGAGCTCACAGAAATCTTGAGACTCCCCGGTATCGGTAAGCGGTCATGCTTCGCTTATATTAGGGAAAGCCTCCGTTCCATTGGCAAGATGACTTATGGGAAAATCCAGACACAGCCTGTTTGAGAACCCCGCGTAAACAACTAGCTACCAGCTATAGGGCGCGCAAACTCGATAAACTCCAAGAAGATTCTATCACTGGATCTCTTCCATCAAAATTTTTGGAAGTGAAGGTTACGTATAACATTGAGCCATGCCTAGATGAAATTCGACCGGCACTAGCCAGGAAACTGTATGTGCAGTTTCGGCATGGCTGCCTCCCTCTGCGTTCCTTCACCAACAAATGGTCCAGTGGTATTACATTGGGGTGTCCTGCGTGTAGTGCAGAAGAGGAGTCTGAACTCCATGTATTCTTTTGCCAGGGCTACCACAAAATTAGACAGATGGTTGATCCAGTTGTGTAGGAACCTTGGCACAACACACTGTAAAGAAGCATTCAGGCTCCTAAAATATAATACTGAACTTTTTATTGTCTACTCGGTATCGCGTTTTTTAAGTTCCATGTGGTGGGCTAGGATGAATTTTCTTAAACTTTAACCATGGACTAAGCTATGTGATTAACCTTCTCACTGTTTTAAATCTCAAATGTATTTTTAACTCAAAATTGTTTTTATACTGACTTTTAGCTTTTCTTAACTGTTTTAGCATTGTTTGCATTTATATGTGCTTGTTCTTTATGGTGTATACACCGAAATAAAGAAATGATGATGATGAAAAAGGGCACATCATTCCTGTTTGTTCATTACAGGACCATATAATGTTTGAAAGTCAGTTGCCATATTGAAGGACGTCTGCATATCGGTTAGTGGTTAGGAGTATGCCTCCCATCAGTCTCTAGGCTACAGGATTCCAGCTCATCAACTACTTGGCCACGTAATGCCCGTCATAAGTAACTGGGACAAAGGATTCCCTCCTGTCACTTCCTCTTCCTTCCCTTTGCATGCCCCCCCCCCCAACTCCGTAACACTTGCTGTCTCATTCTCTTTGATACATATGCACGTGCATGCCTGCTTCCTCACTATCTCTCATTCGTTCTCTGTAATAATCCCTCCACTCATACACAAACTAGAGTCTCTGCAGCACTCTCTCTCTTGCTCATACTCTCACTGGTTTATTCTGTACCTTATACAATCTGTAATTTCTTCTTTTAATTCTGTATTTTACTGTAAATCACTTAGGGGCACACAGACACTACTGTTGCTTTAGTCTATTGAATGTTGGCAAAAAGACTTCATTACTAAGCTGTGCTAAAGCATGCGTGAGAGCAAAAACATGCACGGGATCAGGGATGAATTGTAACTACTTGGAGAGCACGAAATAGTTTGCAGCTTTTTACTTTGTATTTCAGAAACGTGAAAGATTGTGGCGATCACGTCTTCCTGCTTTAGAAATATTGACACCAAGAAATGTTGTTAGTGGTGTCATCGGGTCAAACCAGGAGCCGCCTCTTACTGGAGAAATGGACAGCAAGAAAGTGAAAGACTAGAGAAGGGAGAGGCTAGACAGAGGGCAAAGGACACAAACGATTGGCAGAGACGCAGAAAGTTAAGGTTGTCATCAAGTAGCAAATCACCACGAGACTGCTCAATTCGCGGCGTGCCTTAAATAAAATGCCTCAAAGCATGAAGGAAGATATCAACTTTTAATGTGGCAGTCTGCAGGAAGGTTTGATGCAGAGTATCAGCATTAGTGTCAGCGAGCTACACAACAGTTTGTAGGCTTTCTTCAGTGTGCATATAGCAGGAATGTTACAACTTACTTTGCTTTTCACATGAGGTATTGCGCATTCTAATGGAATAAGAGGACGCGGACTTGGAAGGGCCGTACTAGTCATTAACTGAAAACTAGCAACTACCTTGGACTCCATGCACTGAAAGCATTTAGGGATGCTTTCCTGCAGATTCAGGACTGCGTTTCACTCCAGATGTTCACATTCCCCCTATTTGCAGGTCTAACGGTAGAACCACCACCTAATACTGCCACAGCAACACGTGCTGCAGCTCCTCCCTTCGGTCACCTCCCTACAAACAGTACCTCGCAGCCACTTCTCACATTCTCGGTGACACGACAGCTGGTGCTTCCTGGCCCAGTTCACAACGACTATTTCACTAATCGCCTACGTAGGCCTTGTTTACTACTTAGATGAAAAAACAGAGATTTTTGATCTCCGCTCTGCACTAGAAAGGTACTAATGCACAAGTTACTAACTTGTGTAACGATATATCTGTAAGAGACAGTAGTTAGTGACAGATTCCTTACCTTAGAATATCCCCAGGCGTCAGGCTGGATCCGGAAAGTTTTTGCGTAGCAGTACCCTTGCGCGTCGGTAGGCGGCGTCGTGCGGCTCCGCGTCCGTTGTCGGCGTCGTGATCGCCGGGATGACGTCGCGGGCAGTACTTAGACGCCACCCCTGCGCGCTGACGTCAGTTCTGTACACGACTTTCCGTGCCAGGAACGCAGAGCCATGCAAGAAGCTGACATAGGTGTCTGAAAAATACTAGGGCCCTGAAAGGGATGTCCTTAACCCTAGAAATCAGTTCGCAGAACGGGGAGGATGGGTGGGGCGGTAAGGAATCTGTCACTAACTACTGTCTCTTACAGATATATCGTTACACAAGTTAGTAACTTGTGCATCTGAAAGAGACACGTTAGTGACAGATTCCTTACCTTAGAATAGATACCCCAGCAATACCAACCCCGGTGGTGGGTCTGCGAACAAAGATCAGACAAGGAAGTCCCGGAGGACAGAACGGCCAAAGAAGCCGTCCCTCCGGACTTGACTGTCAAGGCAGTAATGCTTTGTAAATGTGTGCAGCGAGTCCCACGTAGCTGCCTGACAGATATCCTGCAGCGGAACACCGCGGCCTAAAGCCGTGGTAGCAGCCGTTGCCCTGGTGGAATGGGCACGCAGCCCAACAGGAGGCTCCTTCTTAGCCAAAGAATAGCAGGCTTTGATACACAAGGTCACCCAGCGGGAGATGGTTCTCTTGTGCACCGCCCGACCTTTTTTGGCGCCCACGTAGCCAACAAAGAGCTGGTCATCCACCCGGAAGTGTTGTGTGCGGTTGATATAAAAGGAAAGCGCACGTTTTGGGTCCAGACGGTGGAGCCTCTCTTCCTCTCTGGAAGGATGCGGAGGCGGAAAGAAGGTGGGCAAAGTGATTGTCTGCCCAATGTGGAAGGCAGTAACCACCTTTGGCAAGAAGGACGGACTCGTCCTAAGAACAACCTTGTCTGGATGGACAGACAGAAAGGGAGGTTTGCATGATAGAGCCTGGAGCTCACTCACCCGCCGAGCGGAGGTGATGACCACCAGAAAGGCTGTCTTCAGAGTCAGAAGACGAAGAGGACAGTTATGTAGAGACTCAAAGGGAGCGCACATAAGAAAGGTAAGAACCAAGTTCAAGTCCCACTGAGGCATCACAAACGGAACAGGAGGGAAGAGGTGTGTAATGCCTTTTAAGAACCTGTTAACAACAGGGGACTTGAAAAGGGAGGGCTGATCAGGAAGCCTGAGGAAGGCCGAGATGGCACAAAGATAGCCCTTGATGGTACCCAGGGCAGAACCCTGTTGGGCCAGGGAAAGAAGGAACAGAAGAACCTCAGAAAGAGGGGCAGAAAGGGGATTCACAGCCTTTGCTGTGCACCATGCCACAAACTTGTTCCAGCTGCAGGCGTATACCACCTTAGTGGAGGGACGCCTGGCTGCCAGAATTACATCACAAACTTCGGGAGGCAAGTCGAAAGGAATCAACTGCCGCCGCTCAATCTCCACGCAAGCAGGTGGAGGCTGGACAGGTTAGGTTGGAGGACCGTCCCCTGCTGCTGCGACAGAAGATCCTCCCAAAGAGGCAGACGGATCGGGGGATCTACGCTCATACCGAGTAGCTCGGGATACCAAACTCTTCGAGCCCAGTCCGGAGCCACAAGAATGACTTGGGCCCGGTCGTGCCGAATCTTCAACACTCTGGGTAGAAGTGGTATAGGCGGAAAGGCGTACAACAGACCGCAACTCCACTCGCGACGAAAAGCGTCGCCGAGCGAGTGCCGCCTTGGAAATTCCAACGCGCAGAACTGATGACATTGCGCGTTCTCTTCGGTGGCGAATAGATCTAACCAAGGCTCTCCCCACTGCAGAAAGAGACCTTGCGCCACTTCCGAGTGAAGACGCCATTCGTGATCCATCATGCACCTGCGGCTGAGTTCGTCCGCCCTGGCGTTTAGGGAACCTGCCAGGTGTTGAACCATCAGGAACATGCCCTGATGTTCCAGCCATGTCCAGAGGCGCAGAGCCTCCTGACAAGAGGGTCCACGACCCCACCCCGCCTTGCTTATTGCAGTACCACATGGCGGTGGTGTTGTCTGTGAACACCTGCACTACCTTCCCTTTGACAGAGGGAAGGAATGCTTTGAGTGCAAGTCGGATCGCCCGGAGCTCCAGAAGGTTGATATGGAGCCGGGACTCCGCCGGAGACCAGAGGCCTCTGATCTCCGCCTCTCCCATGTGACTGCCCCATCCCAGAAGGGACGCGTCCGTCACAACTGTGTGCTCTGGCTGGGGAAGGGAGAGGATCTGCCCATGACCCATTGCCGGTTCGAGAGCCACCACTGCAACTGTTTTGCAGCCCCTCCGAGATCTGGACGTGATCGGACAAGTTGCCCTGGTGCTGCGCCCACTGGAACTTCAGGTCCCACTGCAGAGCCCGCATATGCCATCTGGCATGATTGACCAGCAGGATGCAGGAGGCCATGAGGCCCAGCAGCCTCAGGGTCATCCGTACCGAAACCCAGGATAAAGGCTGAAAGATCGGAATCATAGCCTGAATATCCCGGACTCGCCGTTCGGGAGGATAGGCCCGAAACTGCGTCATGTCCAGAACTGCTCCGATGAAATGGAGCTGTGGAGAAGGAATCAGATGCGACTTCGGCACATTGATGGAGAACCCCAGCGAGTGCAGGAGTTCGGCCAAAGTCTGGAGGTGGGAGACGACTGCCTGGGACGAGCCCGCCTTCAGCAGCCAGTCGTCGAGGTAGGGGGAAGACTGGAACCCCTGCCCGGCGCAGATGAGCTGCGACCACCGCCATCACTTTCGTGAACACCCGAGGGGCACTTGTAAGGCCAAAGGGGAGGACGGTGAACTGAAAATGCTCGAGGCCTACCGTGAACCGTAGGTAACGCCGGTGGGCCGGCAAGACGGGGATGTGGAAATAAGCGTCCTGCAAGTCCAACGCTACCAACCAGTCTCCAGGGTCGAGGGCAGTCAAGACCTGAGCTAGGGTGAGCATCTTGAACTTCTCCTTCCGGAGGAAGCGATTGACGTTCCGGAGGTCCAAGATAGGACGCATGTCCTCCTTGTCCTTTTTGGGCACCAGGAAGTAGTGGGAGTAGCAACCACGCCCTACTTCTGGGGTCGGAACATGCTCGATGGCCCTCTTGGCCAAGAGGGCCGTGACTTCCTTCTGCAGAAGCACCAAGTGATCCCCTGACATGCGGTGGAATTGAGGTGGCATGGCTGGGGGGGTGGTCTCGAAGGGGAGGGAGTAGCCCCTTCGGACAATGTCCAAGACCCACCTGTCCGAGGTGATGGGACGCCAGTGGTGAAGGTGATGGCGGACCCTGCCCCCTACTGGCGTGCTGTGCACCTGAAAGGAGGGCCTAGGAGGCCGCGGACGGGTTGGAGGTGGTGGCCTGACCCGCACGCTGGTTGCCCGAACCGCCACGGCGGTGTCCTCGGCCACGCGAAGACGTTTGCTGCACGGGCCGGTGGCTGGGCAGCTGGCGTGACTGGGCGCCCCTTCCGTGGCCACGAAAGGGGCGAAAAGCAGAGGTTAGCGGAGGGCGTACAACAGAAAGGCCCAGGGACTTGGCAGTAGCCCATGAGTCCTTAAAACGCTCCAGCGCATTGTCTGCCTTTGAACCAAAAAGACCGACTCCATCAAAGGGCATGTCCATGAGTGTATTTTCGACATCACCCGAGAAACCAGTTGTCCTCAGCCAGGCGTGGCGATGGAGCGCCACAGTCGTTGTAAGCGATCTGCCCAGCGAGTCGGCGTTATCAAGGCCACAACGTATGGTGTATTTAGCCGCATCTCTCCCTTCCGCAATGGCGCGGGTAAGCAGTGTCTGGACCTCCTCAGAACACTGCGGCAAAACAGCCGCCACCGAATCCCACAGGGAGTGGGTATATCGGCCCAAAAGGCAAGCGGTGTTGACGGACCGCAAGCCAGCACTGGAGGAAGAAAAAGCCTTCTTCCCAAATTGGTCCAGGCGTTTGGATTCCCTATCCGGAGGGGCGGTAGGGAAGGCGGTTTGGGAGGCAGAGGCTTGGACAACCAAGCTCTCGGGGTGGGATGTTGGGAGAGAAACAAGGGGTCGCCCGGAGCAGGGCGATGGCGTCGGGCCACGTTCCTATCCACAGGAGCCCCTGTGGTGGGCTTGGACCAGGCACCCAAAAGAACGTCAGTGAGTGAATCATTAAACGGCAGCACGGTCTCCGAGGAGGAAGCCGCCGGCTGAAGCACTTCCGTCAGGAGATTAGTCCTGACAGCCACAGTAGGCAATTGGAGATGTAAGGCTCCAGCTGCTCTACGCAACACCGTTGCAAAATTAGCTCCCTCCTCCGTAGCCACGGGAGGAGAGAGCATGCCAGTGTCAGGGGAGGTGTCTAGACCACTGGCATCCCCAAGTTCCTCAGCCCAGTCCGGATCATACTCACACTGTTGTGTGAGAGGGTCCTCAGACCCCTCCCAGCTCTCCTGGTTCTCCTCTTGTTCAAAATATGGAGGAGGAGGTACATTTGGGACCCAAGGTCTCATCGGCGCCGGAGTCGAGCGACGTCGGTCCGGCTCCATGTCCGGAGCCGGAGAGAGCCGGGAACCGACGTCGTCCGGAGCCCCGGACGGCGTCAGGAACGGCACCGGGGGCGTCGGCGGAGGCGTGGTTAGGTCAACCGGCATCGATGGGGGTTGCGGTACCACCGGAGCCGGGATCGAGGCCGGGGCCAAGGCCGGGATGAAGGCTGGCGGGACAGGCGGCGCCGGGACCGGAGTCGACGGCGACACCGGAGCAACCCCATCAGGGCCCGCGGGGCCCGAAGGTGCACCGGAGGGACCTGGAGGCCCGAAGAGGCGGGCCATGGCCGACAGGAATTCCTGTATTTCGGCCAGAGTCGCCCCCGAACCCGGAAAGGACGGGTAATGCGGGGGCAGCTCCATAGGCATGTCCGGGGACGGTGCCGACTGGGGCCTCAGCCGAGTCGCGAGACCGGCGAGGTGAAGTCTTAGAGCGATGACGCTTCTTAGACTTTTTGTGCTTCGACTTACCCGAGGAGCGCGAAGACTTGGACTCCGACGACCGGCGGGGACTCCGCGACCGGCCCCTCGACCTCTCCCGGGACCGGGGCTTGGTGCGGCGCGGAGCTGACTGCCGGACCTCGAGTATCTTTCGAGACCGCTCTCGCAAAGCCTTCGGGTGAAGTTTCCGGCAGTCAGGGCACGACTTCGTGTCGTGGTCTCGGCCGAGACAGAAGAGACACTCCAGATGTGGGTCTGTGATCGACATCATGCGACCACAGGCTCCGCATGGCTTGAAGCCGGGCATCCCTACGACACCTAGGAGTCGTGAAGACTCTATGAAGAAACAGTGAAAAAATTCACACAAAAAAAGTTAATCAAAAATTGACTAGGGCACTGCTCTTCCCGGATCTGCGCTTACTAGCGCGGAAAAAGAAGAACTGACGTCAGCGCGCAGGGGCGGCGTCTAAGTACTGCCCGCGACGTCATCCCGGCGATCACGACGGACGCGGAGCCGCACGACGCCGCCTACCGACGCGCAAGGGTACTGCTACGCAAAAACTTTCCGGATCCAGCCTGACGCCTGGGGATATTCTAAGGTAAGGAATCTGTCACCAACGTGTCTCTTTCAGATAAAGTAATATATGGCGGTCAAAGCAACTTGTGTAGTGCGCGCTTCCCCAGGCTCACTGGGTGGATGAAAAACAGTAAGTGCGCCTCTGCAGCTTAGAAGGAACTGTGGCCAAAGTATTCAGTGTGCATGGCCTGCGTGAGCCCCACCAAGCCCACTATTTTGTCTAGGCGGACGTGTAAGTCATGCACTTAACACAAGGAGAATTTCCTCCGCCCTGGATTCTGTTTGTGCCATAGATCCCTAAGGGTCTAGTGTCCCAACCACTCTCGAAAGCCCTGTGCCAGTCTCACCACGGGTGAATCTGCCAATGAAGGAATAGATCTGGCAAGTGCACGTCCTGCGACACCGTTATAGTCACCCCCATCGGAGTCATGCGATAGGACTCAGGAGAGTGCAGTCAAAAATTGCATGTGGCCCACATTCGGGGAGTAAATGCTACCAATTCGTATTCTGAGCCCTTTAAATCGCCCTACTATGATAACATAGCCCCCTCGCCACCCCGCATCTGAGCATCCGTTGGCAAAAACTGCACAAACATTGTAACATACCCTCCTACCCAATCATCCCGCATTAGTCATCAGAAGCAGTGTTCCTGACCATGACTCAGATGCTAAGCGATTACTTGTGCAACATGTCAAATGACATGGCATGGTGTAACATACTGCCAGTTTTAAAAATGAAAGTAATCCACTTTCTTTTGTTAATTAGCCTGTCACCTTATTCCAATTAGAGCTGCGTGAAAAATTAAAATAATACCCATGACGAGGAGAGAGCATAAAGTAGCAGCTCTCCTTGTGCCTTTAGTGGTCACATCAGCTTTCGAAATTATTCTTATTGCCATGAGCAGGCCCTACTGAAGTTGACGCTAGATTGTGTCCGTGCTTACCAATAAAACTATCCTTAACCGTGTCTAGCTCTGAAGCTTCAATTCCTAGAACATGATTTAAGACCGTAATAATAGCAGACTGATTTACCAACAAGACTACTTCTGAAACTAAGGCAGACTTGGCTTGCTCTCAAACTAATACATATTAATAAATTGCATCACAAATAATGATTTTACTATGTTGGGGGAAATAAAGGGTTAGAATTTAACACAAGTCTCCAGTGAGTCACTGGACAGCAGGTTAACTGGATCTTAATCATGCCTGTGCATGAGTCACAGATGTTCAAATGAGAATATCACATGCATATCCTAAAGACATGTAGCTGAGATCCTACCATACGCCTCTGAAACCTTTGCCATTAATGACATTCAGTGAAATCACGTTCAAGTCTATTTACATAAAGGTAACATACATTCGATCAGCAGTTTTCTTCATAATTGGAACCATAAAAACACAAATCATTTTGATGCAAGGCCAGTTTGGCTGGCGTTAACACATCCGAAAGACTGCTTACGAAATTCAGATCTAGCATTTTGTAGTCCAACAAAACCTTTTCACCTGGCTTGTGGATTCCGCAGAGCCAAAATACAATTTGTCTTCACACCTTTGTTTCAACCTTGGCATTTTTAACAAGACAATTGTGTTAAATTTCAACTGACAAGACACATGAAAGAAACCCTATTCCCCCACCATCCTCTTCGAGCTCTACCCCCCCCCCACCACCCCCTAATCCTTTACATCCAACCAGTTGTCCACAAGCATGAGTGCTCCCTGGAGGCAGTGGGAAGCCTCCTCCTTACACTTGACCAACTGTGTCAATACTATGACACCCCCCCCCCCCCACCACCAACTACTGGCGACGATACAGGCTCTGTGGCACACAATAGAAGAGGATCCCTCCACTCACGCAGTTATACATGCTCTGCACACCATGGGGTCAGGGGGGCCTCACCAGGTAACATGGCTGTATATAGCCATTAGAGAACAAGAGAGAACCTCCCAGACACACCTACGACACGAGGATCTGACAGGCCTCCTAAACGACACTGAATGGACTATGGCCCTAGAATCCCCCGCAATGCGCAATTTAAAAGCATCCAGTATATGGTACTATATAGGGCGTATCTCACACCTTAACGGTTAAACCATATCTTCCCCACAGCCTACCTAACGCGCCCCAGATGTCAGGCACAAACACCTGACCTCCAACACCGTATTGTCGCACACCAACATCAACTATTGGCACACAACACTCAAGTCACCATTACAGAGCTTACGATGCTGAATTCCTGGGAAGCAACAGCCCTGCGAATCTTTAAAAGGAAGAATCAAAGTACTGGGACTCCTAATCTCGCTTTATTGCTGGCTAAGCTTCTCTCGTCACGCACTGGAGAGCCCAACAACCCCTAGTGATTTTTCAATGGCACTCCTGCGCTGGGGAGAAGCAGAAAGCACTGCTCTACGCTGGGAGGAGACCAGGCGCTCCCTAAGCGACTTATAGCAGCGGCCTGGGACACTATGCTTATCCAATTCTGGGAACTGATTCGCGAAGACACCCCCCCCCCCCTTCCCATGAGCCCCCCTCTGGCAATGCATTGCCGCCCACCAATCCCACCAGCCCCATTTCACCTCATTGCAGGCCACATACCTCCTCCCCCAGACCCAATCGGGAGCAAGCATGGTAGCCCATGCAGCTACCACCACTCCTTGGAACCCTCCACCCACTTCTCCTGAACTTCCCCTTTGCAACATCACTCGTGTGGTCCCCTTTGTTACTACCCTCAACATGCTAGTTCCCCCCCCCCCCCCATCTCCTTGTTTGACAACAGAGTTTTACACACTGTACCAATTACTATGGCTTAACTGGGACCAACACACCCGAACCCTCACACTGTAAATTTCAAGCAGTTGTAATATGTTTTCAAATGCTCAAACTATGGTATTGTACAACCTGAACATGTCTCTATGAATATCTCCAATATTGCTTGAACCAATTGTCATAATTGTTTATGTTTATCCTCTTTCTTTAATACTGCAATGCAGTTTGCTATTTCTATACCTACAAAACAATTTAAAAAAAAGAAAAAGACAATTGTGTTACATAGTAACTTTTTTTTTAAAGATAACAAAAAAATTACATTGCAACTCTAATCCGATAATTTCAGTTCTAGCAAAACATTTGTCATCGAATAACTTAAGCTGGAGGCCGGAGATGAACGTCAGCAATTGCTCTGAAAGTAGTAATACCAACGCTAAACCAGCAATCAACAATTAGAAAGTCAAGTGTTATTTTTCTGCCTTATCACAGAATGGCTCTGGTGATCCTTAGTAAAATATAAGAGTTTCTCCTTACAATGAACTCAGAAAGGAAGAACTACTGATGGCTGCTTTTGTGGCTAAAGAAAGACCGAATAATCTGCATTTACTGATCAGCCTTATATACAGGTTGCTGGCACTCCAGTTGTCAAAAAACAGCATTGTAGTAGTATGCGATTCCGTTCTTCTGTTTATTTGTGAAGAAATAAAATAAGTTTCATAACTGCATATATGAAAGTGAAAGGAGCTATCCCAAATGTGAAAACATGCATTTTCATGATAAACGTGTCACTGTGTAGATTATCGTGCCCAAGTAAACGAAAATGCTCTGTGATATAGATAACGTATATGTATAGTTAGTTGGTGTTAAGATCAGATATTTATCTGTACTGGTCTGGTCTGCTGCACACGTGTCTGAATATCGATAAAAGTACCTTCAATAGTGTATGGGGATCTTTGATCTGCTAAAAACTGTTGCTCCGTAGTAGCGGGTATATATTTAATATTGCGTACAAAACTAAGATACAACTAGAAACGTCGAGGGGGCTATACATGGGTTTCGCAATAGTCTAACTGTAGATCTGACAAAGTGACATAGAAACCGATTAGATTAAAGGTAATTGCCAAATACAAGTATGAGAATAAGCAGAATTTTGATGTTCATAGTGTGTTCAAACTAGAGGGCATTATAATGTCTAATATGCTATCATGAGGGCCAGACCCTGTTAGAACGATACTTATGCAGATGCAGTAGCTAAGAAGGTAGCCACAATTAGATGCAGACTGTATTAGGAGGGAGTTACGAGAAAAATGGGCGCAGCTGGTAACTGCAATTTAAATAGTTGGTAACTGGTCAATATAACAGACTGAACCTCTAAATGCGCAGGTCGGAGGCGTAGTGCATCAAAGATGGGCACATCTTCAAACAACATAGCCTGTATACTGTACCCAAACAGATATGGTAGCTGCCATTAAATGCAGTACGTATTTGGAGACAGTTACATGGAAAACACCCGAGCAGACGCGATAGTTAAAAAAAATAGCTGTAATTAATTGCAATCCATTTTGGGAGACTGTTGCATGAAAAACGGGTGTAGCAGGAAAACTTAAGTAACAGCTAAAATCTAATATTTGGAAAATATATCTGGGAAACGATATCCAGATGCAGTGTATTGTGTTGACTGTCAATTATCCGGGACGTTGGCCATGGATGCCATGTTGTGTTATAAAGTGTAAGTAGTAGAGGAAGGAAGGGCACGTTGAAACCTCCTCATACAGAGGCAAGGCAAAGCGCCACACCAATTAAACAGTCATGAAAGGCTTTTGGTTGCGTGAAATGAAATAAGAATACGGAGGTAGAAGTATCCTAAGTGTATATGTAGCCTCTAAGGTGGTAACACAAACAGTTGCACCCACTAAGCAGGTACCGTAATATCATGTAAAGTGTTTGAGAAGGAAAAGACTATTAATGGGTAATGAATGCGATGAGTAAACGGACATCTATTTTGTTAAGTAGTGAAGCAGAAGCAGAGGGCGTGAATAATGCAAGTAGGATATAATTGACTGTGCATTACACTCTGCACAATACATATATAAATACGTTTGAGAGCATGTTCTTCCCAAACTATAAATCACCAGTGGCATACAGGTGTGTTCGTGAACCCCAGCAAATATATAATTGTGAGGAAGCAATTCACTAATACACATTGCATGTCCATATATGATATCCATTATAGAGGGCGTATCATTGTTCTACTACCCAACGTAAAAATTGGGTCCCCCTTTAGGACAAAGTGGTACCATAGTCGGGTGTAAAGACTCAAATATATCAAATTCAAAATAGTGTTCAGTAATAAACCAGGTTTCATGTACGCATTAACTGTGTAGTAATTGTATCAAAGTTACAGAGGTGGTACGTGTCTGTGCAACAGTATCATAATTACGCCAGGTATTTTCTCAAAATAGCATGTTAGATTTAGACATTGATGCTACATGGTAACTGCAAGCTAGGTTTAATCACAAAACATACATGGCAAAGTGTCAAGCGAAATTGAAGAAACTGATGGATGGCAGTTCGACGTGTAAACCCACCTAAGCGCATCTACAGGTGTTAACAGTATCAGTTTGACAAATTCATCCAATACAGATAAAATATGTGGAGCTAGCTGAGCCAGACGTCAATCACCCAGAAAGAACTGGTGTTCACGATTGTTAGTTCCATATTTTACTGCTTTCAACTTCGATGTCCCTGATGCTTCTGCCCTGCATAGGCATAGCACCCGTGTGTCACTTCTAGGATCAAGTGGCATATGTCGTACCCCATCACACTGGACACCAAACTCAATACTATCTTTATGGCAAATAATATAGTGTATTGCGGATGGATAACGCTAATTCGTGTTTGATTGCTCTAATATGTTCTGCAATTCTATCTTTCAAAGCATGTTTTAAGGGTTTAACAACTCCTTAATCTTTTCCCATACTGAGAAATGTTGGAAATATACTCCTGACAATGGCAGACGTAAACCTTCTTCCAGAGTTGGGAAAAAAGTGGTTGGAGAGAAAGTGAACTAGCAAACACTCAGATTTTCACATGAGCAAATCTACACATGCATATTTGCTTATGCTAAAATGCAGTTCACACATTTTCTAGGAGTACTATTTCTTGTCCTACTTCTGTAAATTCTTGGGAATTCATGAAAGCCGTATAGCTGCACTTAATGCAAGGACATATACCATGGGTGCACTTTTGAGACTCTCACAATTGGGCCCCTAATTGGGTCTGGCGTTGACCATAACCTTTTGCGTTTATTAAATATCTGTCTCTCTGTTTCGGCTGGCTTCACTGTGAGTGACAGCATTATGCTCTTTCACAAGGAGCATATCGGCACACAAAGTAGTTTTGTTAAGTGCCAGTAACTACTGTGGTTGTGTGTGCTTTTTGAGAACAAAAACAATTTTAGCTTTTGCTGTTTGTTATAATGACGAGGGCCCGGCAGCTCCCACACCAATAAGGTTTTACAAAGCCCATGCCAAAACAATTCACACATTGACAAAACTAAAAAGCTGACCACCAATTTCAGACCTACTGCTTTGCCATAGCTTGTTTATTTTTGTTTCACATAATCTTATTGAAACTGGTTACACTGATTTTCCGTTATGAATATTTTTGGGAAAACCTAGCATGCATCACCATGTTACTAAATGATGCTGCAAAGAAATGGTACCCAACATTTTACAGTAGTTTAGCCAAGTGTTTTATTTCCTGCTTTCATTTTTTTGTGAACATTTTATTTTGAAAGCAAAGAATCAATCTTGCTTTTAAGCTTCTGCAAATATTTGCATTCTGGGAGCCTTATACATAGCCTCGTATTGCTAAACTTTGAAAACGTGTGTATACATTTTTATACTGAAACCACCGTCAGTAGTGCAGTCAGAGCTTACAACATTTACTTGGAGCGCTCACCCTAATAATAAAGGCTTTCAATTAATGAACCATAAATACAAGTTTGAACAGCATTAACATATGGACAAAAATATTACCTTAACTGCAGACATTGCCCTTCCCTGATCCATAATGTGGTACTGCAAACTGGCAGCCAAAGGGTTTGTGCTGAAGGGGGTTGGGCCTACTTGTCCCAAGGACAAAATACACATGAAAACTTGTTGTCCTGGACCCCAGACAATAGGTCCTGGGCATCGGGCTATAGGAAATCCACATCCCTGTATTTCTCCTGTGAGAAGAGCCACTTCAAGACACCTAAGCTGGCCATTCTAGTCTTTTTATGGTCAAGACTAAGAGCCAACACATGCTCTTGCTTGTGAGACACTAACATTTACAACAAGCATTTCCAATGCAATGGGTCTCGCATTTTAGAAAATTTGACTTATTGGGTTTGTAAATAATGCCTTTCATTATTGCAGGTGTTTTTTTAAACACAAAACAATGGCATCGTCATTTAAAATGACAATAGGTCAGAATCTCGCAATTGCGAGACCTATTGCATTGCAAATGCTTGTTCAACGCGATCCCAGGAGAGGCGCGCAGGCTCATGTTTCACCTGCTTACAGCCTCTACCCGAGCAAGAAGAGGTCATACAACCCTGGTTTGAGAAGCAAGGTATTTTTGCTTCATTTTACGTGTACCTTGTGTATCCTACCTGTCCCAGGCAACTTCAAAGCCAAAAAGCAGTTTGCAAGAAATGTTGGCTCATATTCAAAAGCGAATAAAGATAAAGTACCCGGTACCAGTGTGAGGCGGAGTAAACCATTCATTTACATTTGGAGGGGGAACCGGAAAGGAAACGTTTCCTGCAGAGCAAAGAGCAGTTGTTCCGGGGAGAAATCTGTTCTAGATACACCATTATTACTCCGTTTAAGGTTTGTTTTCCTTCTGGGCTCCCCCTCCACGCATAAATGGTTAACTGTGCCTCACGCTGGGAGCAGAAAGCTTCATAGTCACCTGATGTTTTTCATTTCATTAAGACAGGAGCACCGACAATGTAAACCAGCGTGAGCTGCACTCACCGTGTGAGCAGCCTGAAGCTCACCAGGAGCAGTGCTCGCCCTGCAGGGATGGCTTGGAGAAGAGCCGGCGCCCAGAGCTGCCCGCTGCCTCACGCTCCTACTGCTTGGCTAAAGTGTCAACAAAAGCTCAAGTCGTGCGAGCTTCGCATTTTTAAAATATCACACGCGCCGCCATTGGTTATACAAGCATATGCAATGCAATAGTTGTCACAGACCTTTCTTTAGACTCTGGTAGTCTAAAGAACGGGTCGTGGCCTCTTAATGTGAAAGCACGGCATAGGATCTTCTAAACAACAAGAAAAATAAAACAAGCATTGCATAAACACGATGTACGTGAAGCGGGCGCCATAGTAATTTTTAAAAAAATTAAACACATCAAAGCGGGCACCATACTGAAACACGGAGCAGTGCCTGTGTATATAAAATTTGTGCGCGTTACGGCCTGTAAAGAGCATGGCGTGCTGAATGTTGCAGGAAAGCATGCGGTGCCTGCAGTAGGAGTTAAAGAGAATAGTGCTTACAGATAAAGAAGACATACCGTGTAACCGTAGTAAAAGGGCCAGTCGTCATGGAAGGTTACAAATGAAGACAAGGCGGTACTGAGGAGGGACTAACAAGCATGTTCAGCTTAGGATTTGGTCCACTGCAAAAGTTGGCAGTTCTGACTTTCTGTATGTTTGTATTCCAGGGCCACAGCAGGCTTAGTAAAGTGTGCTGCCTTCGTTACATACGTTATGCCATGGGCTAGGCTCAGAATCTAAATGTGTGGTTTTGAGACACAAGCACCACTTGCAGCTCTGATGCTGCTAAGCGGCCAGTACTGTAAAACTTGAGCCGAAGGGGTTAGTCCTTTTAGTGAGGCAACATTTCACCAACTTTATTTGTAGGCATCTTAAAATAGTCTCCAATTAATCTGGAGACCGGGTCTTTACGGCAAAATTCTGGAATGCTAACATTTACTTACAGTACCTAGACATTTTTCTAATTCAGTTAGGAGAGCAATAACAAAATTGTAATATTAGAACATCGCAGCCAGTGCTGGTCTATTAACCCCTTCCATGCTCATGACAGAATGGTTCCGTCTTGAGCACAAGTGTGCTCATGACGGAACCATTCCGCCATGCGCACACTTGCAAAAAAAATCCCTCTGCGGTAAACAGCAGAGGGATTTCCCTTTTTTATTGCCTTGGGAGGTGGGGAAGAGCTTCCCCAACCTCCCAAAGCATGGTTTTGGTTTTCCTTGTAATGACTATCGCGCGCATGGCGCGCTGTCGTTATTACAACAAAAACGAAACTGAAACTTAAGTTTGTTTCACAGTTGCGGTGCTTGTGGGGCTATCTCAGCCCCCCGAGCACCGAAACTCACGGGCGAGGTATCGTTGGAAAGGGGAGAATCTTTCCAATGGTACCCTTCCCTAGTGGATCCCTGCTTGGGGATCGCCCCAGGAAGGCGATCCCAAAGCAGGGATCTACCCACTAGCACCAGGGAGGGGGGAGCAGCCAGTCTTTCTGACACCCCCCCCCTCCGGGAGGCAGAAAGCAGCCTAGACGCCAGGGATTATTTTTTTTAATAGGCCTGGGGTGGGGGCTGACCAGAATGGGTATCCCAATGCCCCCCCCCAAAAATAGCCCCCGATTCCCCCCTCCCCAGGGCGGCAGAAAGCCCACTAGGCCCCGACTTTTTTTCGGAATGTGCCTACCTGTGCATATTGGGTCCTAGCGCAGCTGGCACCCCAAGGAAACCTAGCAAACCTATACATTTTTGAAAACTAGACACCCAAGGGAATCCAGGATGGGGTGACTTGAATGCTCTCACAAAGTTCTGTTACCCAGAATCCCTTGCAAACCTCAAACTTTGTTTAAAAAAAAAACATTTCCTCATATTTCTGTGATGGAAAGTTCTGGAATCTGCGCAGAAACACAAACTTCCACCCACCCGGCATTCCCCAAAGTCTACCGATAAAAATGGTACCCTCACTCGTTTGGGCAGACCTACTACCCGCGACAGGGAACGGCCCAAAATGCAACGTAGACACCACATTTTTACAGTGAATACTGACGGTTTTTTTGCAAAGTGCCTAGCTGTAGCTTTGGAACCCTAGCTCGGTCGGCACCTAAGGAAACCTAGCAAACCTATACATTTTAGAAAACTAGACACCCAGGGGAATCCAGGGTGGGGTGACTTGTGTGGCTCTCACCAAGTTCTGTTACCCAGAATCCCCTGCAAACCTCAAACTTTGTTAAAAAAAATAAATTAAAAAAAAATAAAAAAAACATTTTCCCCACATTCCTGTGATGGAAAGTTCCGGAATCTGCATTGGTCCACAAACTTCCACTCACCCCGCATTCTCCAAAGTCTCCCGATAAAAATGGTACCTCACTCGTGTGGGTGGGTCAAGTACCCGCGACAGGCAAGGGCCCAAAAAGTATTGTGGAGACATCAAAATTACCCATCACAAAACGGCCTGGTTTTGAAAGCGGGGGGGAATGGGGGGCGGGTAATCACCTGGGTTTTTGGCCCCGGGCTCAGCGGCCATCTAGGGAAACCTACCAAACCGACATTTCTAAAAACTAGACACCCTGGGGCATCCAGGGAGGTATGGCTTGCATGGACCCCCCCCCCCCCCCCAACATTTTTCTACCCAGAATCCCATGCAAACCTCAAATTTTGCTGAAAAAAAATATTTTTCTCAATGGATACCTTATGTGGTCCAAAAGTTACAGGGGCCTAAGCGCGAACTACCCCAAATAGCCCAAAAAAGAAGGCCTAGCACAGGGGGGGGGGGGGGGGGTGAGGCCTCACAGCGAAGGGGTTAAAACCACTCATTGCTCCTGACTGCTCTTCGTGTATTCTACAATAACTGCAGTTTATTTCTGTTTAGATAAATTTTGTTTGCTTATCAGTGGTGTTCCATATTTACTACGTGTCCTTTTGACAAACATCAATCACATGTAGTATGTCATTTAACCAATGAATGTGCACCAATGCCTGTTGGATTCTACGATAAGTAGCCTCACACATTGCATTCATTAAAACATCCGCATGGTAGTGAAAACGTGTCATCACCTACAGTTATTTATGGAAACCTTTTTTTAACTGAGTGTTATCGATCTAAACTGTTTTTGGTTTGTGTTTTAATGACCAGCAGAAGTGAATGGCACACAGAACTAATCTTGTCTGTATTGTTTTTACCTCTTTGAAACAAATTAATCTGTCTAAAGGTAAAAAGGAAACACTGCATGTTTATATGTTATACTTATATGGTCCGTATTGAAGTTAGACTTTTGGACTGTACTCTGCTACTTCTCTTCAGGGGTGGTTTATGCACACGTCTCAGAACCGAAAACGGAGCAGTCAGTAAGCCTGGCTTTAATGGCCCAGTGCATGTATACACCAAATACTAGCACAAATTGTGTTTTATTACATTAAAAACGTACCTCGTTGGTTTTCTAATGATGGTGGTAAAAGTAGCAAAAATACGGCTTTCTGCATATAATGGATGAATCAGTTAAAGACGTGAAAGAAAAACTAATGACTATTTTTAGAGGTAAAATGGTCTCTCTTGCATTCCACTAGACATTTCTTGGAAGGCAGAATGATGCATCCAATGGCGTGAGGCGATGACACTTTGCGGGTGATGCTAGAGCCCACTCTGGCTCTCATAAGTGGACCGATAAATCCAATGTGTGGTGACTCCTGTTACCACAATTATCTGTATTCTGCGACATATAATATATATTTTACCTACTGGCGGTCACTAGTAGGTAGTTATAGTTAGGACCAAAGTGTCCATGGGAAAAGCGTTGTTTTGCCAATAACTTTGGCGTTGCTAGACGAATCTTCACAAAACTTACCCTTTTTGGTTCAGCTGCCACGTTGAAAGTTTCAGGGTGATCCGTCAAGCAGGGGCCGAGAAAAAAGGGGGGGCCCCAAAACACGTTTTCCCCATGTTATGTCTATGAGGATTTTTCCTTTTTTTAACACTACTACAGCTTTAACTGCTGAACAGAATTACGCCAAATTTGGCAGAAAGCTAGATGTTGGTCCAGAAAGCATGTTCTTTGTGATTTGGTGTTAATCCATTCAGTAGTTTGGGATATTTAAATTAAAAAAATATAGATATATGGGGATGCGAGTCCTTGCAGTGGACTCGCATATCCTACTAAAATTTGATTGGCTGCCAACACTTGAACCAGTAAGTGTTGGCAGCCATCTTGAGACATGGCTTGAAGCAGTCTAAGAAAAAAAAGTAAAAAATAAAGAAAAGGGGGCAGCGTAGGAATACCCTGACCCCCAGACATGGTGGTGGTGTCCCACAGGGATCCCGCCGGGGCCTAAAAGCTTACATCTAAAGGGGTTTATCTATTATTAGGGGTGCGGGGGTGGCTGCACTAGCCCCAGGCACCACCAATTTCCCAGGGCAACCTCTAACAAAGGAGGGAGGGCCATGTGGCCCCCCTCATGGAGCCATAAATGGCCCTGGGGTCCACCTCCCCCCAAGGCTGGCTCCCCCTGCGGTCTCATTGGTAAGTTGGAGCCCCGGAGGCACCCACTTTAAATGGGCAAGCCCCCTTATCCACTGAAAAAAAGTCCTGGCCTCGAAAATAACAATGCCCCTTCCCCACCACTCTGCAAACTCACCTCCTGGTGAAGTGGTGGCTGGGGGATGAAGTTCCCTTAGATGCTGAGGGTCCTTGGGGTCCAGGAACCCCTTCTGTTACCTCCAGTAAGTCCCAGACAGCGGGATTGCTGAGAGGACTAGAGGCCACGCCCCCTTTCTCCAACACTCTGCAAACGCGCCTCCTGGTGCGCTGCTGGTTGGGGAATGAATTCCACTTTACTCCTGAAGGCCTCAAGAATAAAGTGGACTTCTTCCCTAACCAGTAGTGCGTCAGGTGGCACGTTGGCAGAGTGGTGGAGAAAGGGGGTGTGGTCTCTGACAACCTCTTAGCAATCCAGCAGTATGGGACTTACTGGAGGCAACAGGAGGGGTAGTTGTGTCCCAAGGACAGCTCTGCATGAGTGATGTAATATGTGAGGTCATAAGCAGTGCATTGCGGGGGTGCGAGATAGTTACCTCAGCTAACTATAACTGCTGAATTTCACTGGTTTTGTACGAGTGAAATCTGAGCCCAACTATAACGTCCCTGTAACCTTTGGATTTTTAAGTGAAGTGTATCTATTTCTCTGCTTCTTTTTTTTTCTTCATAATTTACGTGTCACTCTAGGCCTGAAAGGGTATTGTTTTGACTTATACTGGGTGCTCCATTGTGTCTGGACAAAGCTATACCTCTCTGAAGAGCTCTGAGAGCGAAACATGTGTCAGGGGTTGCTTTTATTCATTTCAGGTTGGCATTTTAGCAATCCAAAGCTGCAACACTGTGCCTGGAGTGGTAAAAGGCTTTGGTCATTTTACAGCTCGGCATGGATAGCACTGTGCTAATCCTATGCTTAAAGACTTTGCTGTGGAAATGTCAAAAGACTTTGTCCCTTTCTATCGTGGCGTGGATGGCACTGTGCTAATCCTATGCTTAACAACTTTGATAGAAAAGCAGACATTGAGGTGAGCAAATTTAGAGTGTCGCTGGTGTTTAGAGTGCTCTATGCTTGAGCTGCTTTCCACCTGAACTTGAGAACTACCCAGAGGTGTGTGTGTGTGTATATATATATATATATATATAGGCGCTATAAAGATGCCTAAAATAACAAAAAGGCAATTATGTCGAAGTTTCCACTCTGAAAAGTGCCAACTGCCCTCTGTAATTTCTCTGTATATATATATATATATATATATATATATATATATATATATATATATATATATATATATACACACACATACATACACAGTTCAAACCTGCCAATATGGGTAGGGGTAGGCCAGTATTTACTGGAAAACGTGGATTTTGGACGAAGAACACTAAAATCTGTATGATATTTACTGTACTGGCAAAGCCAATAGGACTTCCCTGCGTGAGGGCTATTGGCTTTGCCAATATCTTTTAGCCATGTTTTACAGCCATGTCCGTGTAGCATGGCTAACAGTGAAGTTAGAAGAAAAGTGCTATTATAGCTTTTTTTATTCCAACTTTACTTCTAGCGGTCCTGCACAGCCAAGCTGCTGTACAACCTGGCTAAAAGACATTAGCCAAGCCAATAGCTCTCACATAGGGAAGACCTATTGGCTTTGACAACACTCGTTTTATAGTATCACTACCTACATGATAACTTATCTATTCAACTCCAATGAGAACATTCTCACAAAGCAGATTAAGCGATATCAAACAAGTAAAACTATGTTGTTTTACCTGAGCTGTCCCGTTAAATGAAATTACAGAGGGCAGTTGGCACTTTTCAGAGTGGAAACTTCGACATAATTGCCTTTTTGTTATTTTAGGCATCTTTATAGCGCGTACCTATCCACAATGGAAAACTGGTGATGTCGCTAGTAGCTGTTTGCAAAGTCTTCCTGAACGCCTTCTTGCTTTGACTAAAAAACTACTGATTGCTAAACTCTTCAACAAGGCCTGGCAAAGCCAATGAGTCTGTTGTTGGCTGCCAGCCTTTTACATTTGTCAATACTCGTTTTGACAATTTTTTTTTTGTAAACCTCTATTATTGGAGGATCTTCCTGGCTCTCAAGTCTATAAAAAATTATATATTACAAATAAATTCAAAAGGTCTTGGCTAAACCAAAAGCAGCACCTCTTTTACATGTTTCAAAAGTGTGGCATGTTGCTCACTTGCACTATGCGAAACGCAGTTTTCCAGCATCTTGAATTAAACGGGACAATATCTATTAACTCAGATTTGAGATGCACTAGCTACAAGTGGCTATGTGTGCTTGCAATTTTGCTGTTACCAGAAACCATGCAGATCGACCAGGAGCTTGTACCACTGACCATTTTGTTGCATGGCTGCAAAACTTTTTTCTTTTCAATTAACAGAGCTAAATCTCAAAGTAACAGTGCTCGGTCTGCTCATAACAATTCCGCTACATTAACAGTCCTGTGCCGAAAATTGGTTCCTGTTAAGTGAAAGTAACTGGAAAGAAACTTCAGTCTTGACAAGCTTAAGATATGGTGAGAAAAAAAGGCCACCACTGTAGCCTCGAGAGAATAAATATCAGGGGGAGCTTCTCTGTAGATCATAAGCATTATCAAGAAAGTTTGTGCCTGCGGCTCCTTTATTTAACTGCTTTGTTTTTTACAATTACGGCTGAGTTTTGTAGAATTCGTCCACATCTTGTGCCTATGTGCAGTACAGAAAAAGCAACAGAGCACAAGGTATATCCATAGCGGTCCATCAAACACACAAATCTGTGTTTTATTCCTGCTATTTGTCTATCCACTAGTAATAGCTCGGGGTAGCATTTCAACCCATTGTTCTTTAGCCCACCATGCCACCTCAGTATGGACCAGGTGCATATGCAAATCAGTCTTGACCCTGCTCTAATATGAAAAGCCCAACCAGAACCGGGATGCAAGGCCCTACCTGAACCAGAACACAAGTAATCCAAGACAGGATTTGCCACAGTTTGGGCTAGTCAGTTAGGTATAGCTTGAATCCAGTGGCACAGTGAGCACAGGACTACAGTCTGGGCATGCATGTGTGTGATGTACTGCCTTAAGCGGCAAGAGTATGCACAGACAAAAGAACGAAGGGTTGGAACACCACTCCAAGTGACTGCCGATGGTTAGACAAACTGCAAGCATTCCTCCCATCGCCTTTTGAGACTTTGATATCCACTGTGGTACCTACTACCGAAGATCGACTTGTTACTCCAAAAGAAAAAGGGGTCTAGTCTTAGGATGGTGGGCTAGGGATGCACAAATTCACCTAACTGCTGGAGAACCACTTCATGAGGTTTTTTTTTTTTTTTTTTAAAGACCGTTAGTCTTGGTCTGTTCTTCAGATGGGGGTCCAAGTTGCAGATTTTTCTCCTTCAAGTCACGGCAGGTGGCAGTGGGAGCAGACTGAGCTGTGACAGTACAGTATCTGCCAAACTAACCAGGTTTTGGCAAAACTGCAGTCAAGCCCATTGCTAGTGCTTTACTTCAAGTGATCGCTACTTTGAAAATACCTAAAGGGTAAACTATCTGCTTCCAAGGCGTAACCTCCTGTGAAGTGGCTTATGTTACTCTTCTGCAATCTTGGCGAAATTACACCATAGAGTTTCCTAGAACAATGTTCAATTTCATATAAAACACCACCAACAACAAAATACTACCCTTTATATCCCAAGACAATTAGCAAAGTTCTCCCTTTCACAGATGTACTAAACCACTGACTTCGGAGTCACTTCTGCATGCAGAATACATTCTCAGGTCGAAGCCTACCAGACAGCGCACCTGTCTGGTTTGCCAACGACATCTTGGGGACATTCGGAAAGCTTCCCTGGGAATGTATCTGCCCGTTGCTTACCATTGGCTTTGTAACTCACATTTTCTGGCTTTCAATTTGTTGGCTCCGTTTGTTTTAGGCTGTTCAGCTTGAGTATCCCTTTCCTTGCCCAAACCTTATTTACAGTTTCCTTCCGAGTGCTCCCTTTCTGCAAACAGGCCTTAAAATCTTGTTCTCATCTTGGCACATTTACTGTGCATTCAAAAGGTACAGGGCAAATGTCTGGCTCTGTCTTCCAAGGGAGCTTGGTGTTTATTTTTCCTTTCTCCGACTTTAAAGTGAAATAATTTATGCGACAATTTTACGGGTGCTACAAAAGAAAAAGCTTTTTCTAGCGCACAAATTAACGGGGACTCCTTGGGGCCAAACTTCTCAGTTTTCCCAAGAACACAACTTCCTAGTTTGTTGCGTTCACCCGCATTCATGAATGCACTTAATTCCCTCAAAACACCGGTCCTTTGATTCACTGTGTAAAACACAGCAAACAAAACATCGCTTCTGTGACCTGCATCACAGTATTGAGCCCCAAATATCCTGTTAGTCGTTTGGTGAAATATTTTTAAGTGACAGATGTGCAATGAGGAACTTGTACACCCGAAGTCACTACACGTATTATTGTAGATGGGACTCGAGGATGTTTCGGCTGGCTAAAGCTGAGGGCGCAGAAGATGAGGCAGAGCGAGACGAGCAGCAGCTTATTTAATTGATTCCATTTTCACTCAGTACTATTGCTTTTTTACTAGTTCTCTGCGCCTATTAGTACAGAGCTACTACAGCCTTCTGTAAAGAGCCTGATCACGGCAAAATATTAGTAGGGCAATGAACATGAATGCAAAGGATAAGCCACAACCTCGAGCATACTGTCCAGTTTGAGAGATACATTTGGGTTAATGCCCCCCACACACATAACCACCTCAAGAGTACTCTCTTTTACAGTCTCCCAAGCTGATCAGTCTTTATTTCCAGAATTTGTCAGCCGTTTCTTGGCTCTCCGCCACGTAACAAACAGATAAACACCCAAGAGTGAGACACCTATAGTCAGACAAAGACACATGCATAAACTCACTAGCATATAACATACGTCACAGTCTGGCTCACAAAGAGGAAACCAATATACAAATGCTACAATAATATTATTGTAGAATGTATGCACTTGTTTATTGTTGTTACCGCACCATGTTACACGGTCAAGTGATGAGCAGGTATTACAGCAAGCTCTTCAAGTAGGTCTAGCGTAACTTTGGCAGAGCGAGCTGGGCACATGCAAGATTTTCAGGAATCATTATGGAGCTACTGTTTATCCTAAAACAGTATCTAGGAACCAGCCCTCCTTGGCACAACTAGGACACCTTTTAACAAAAGTTTGGGTGAGATGCGATTCGGCGCTATACAAGCATCTGTTAGCATTAAGTGTAGACTCATTCGCATCTCGTCCCACCACCTACTATTCATTGCACCCCTCCTCCACCAACTAAGGGCGGGATGTTGGGCCAAAGAGAAACAGGTTTTTCACTAGTGTGTAACATACTGACAGTATCTGTGAGCCTCCCGGAGATGGAGTCCGGATCCGGAGGTCACGTCTAGGACAAGACCTTGCATCCAGTACTGAAGATAATGTCCCCACGGCAGCATTGGCAAAGTCAAAAGATCTCGTCTATGAGAGGTCGATTGTCTTTTTTATTTGTTTTACTTTCACCCATGCAGCTGTGCAACATCGAAAATAAAACATTGGCAAAGACAAATAGCTGTACAATTTGGTATTACAGTGATTTTCAGCCATGTTTGACAGCAGCTCAACTGCTGTGCAGCACGGTTGAAAGCAAAACAAAAAAAGCTCTATGAAGCGTTGACTTTTTTTTTTACACTTTCAGCGAGGCTACACAGCAGTTGGGCTGCTGTACAACATGGCTAAAAAGAACTGACACCACCAGTAAATATCGCAAAGGAGAGACCTATTGGCTTTGCCAATGCTTACTTTTTCAGTTCTCAATTCTACATTAAGAACGTTTGCTGTTGTGTAGAAAACAAAGGGGATGGAGAATATGTTGTCAGATTTACAGAGGAGTTCGGGGGAAGGGTGGTAATTTTGTTTTGAGATTACCAATTCCTTGGTCTCTTGGTGCTTTACGCTTTCATTGGTAGACTTGTCTCTAGGATCGTGGTTTAGTTGCTCAATCATTTAACCTTAAACTACATGTTTCGGACTACTTGATACTAAACGAATAATCTGCCAACGGATAAAAGATAAAGTACCAGCCACCTTGTGTGGCGGGACTAGATCAATGGTGATATATCAGTCGGATAACCAATAAAAAAAAGTACGATATCAGTTAAGCTTTCAGTTAAAATGCAAGGAACCTAGTTCTTTTCATACATACACTCCAAATATATGACTGGACAGAAACGATCCTACTACTCCACACACCCGTAGGGGCACTGGCTCCTTGCAAACAGCACAGTACGAACAAGAACAATCTCTAAAAGCGTAAACACGCACACTGGCCATCAGCCCTACCCACACACATGGCACTGTGCATGCACACATGGTGAAATCAACTTCCAAAAACACTTTCTGCTTATCGGCGCCATACAAACACAGAGAATGACCTCCGCGCACACGGCCTAAAACCATGTTGGGGAACACCGGGGAGAAGTCACAATACTTACACCGGGACGGTGACAGTAGCAGGGCGGGAGAGGCAGCGGGTGGTTGGGCCAGCAGGAAGCAACGCTCCCTGCCACCCGGTGCCCTATCCTCTGGTTCTGATCCGCTTCCGCGCGGGCAGTGCCTCCGCCTCTCCTTCTCGCGCTTCTCCTTAGGCCTCCCGGGGCTATGACTGCCACTCGGGGGTCGCTGGACGTTCAGGAAGCCGCTTGGAGGCACAGGTAGACTCCAGACTGCGGCGCCGGGTTTTGCTGGTACACCCCCCTCGCCGTTCACGCGCTTGGGCTTGGTGCCCTTGGTTTCAGAGAGCCGCATCTTCTTAGCAAAATGGGGGTGCGGCTCCCGGGAGTGGAGGTGCGGCACCTGTAACTGGGGGCGCGGCGGAGGCGGCTCCCGGGGTTGAGGCTGATGTGGCTGCAGCTCCCGGGAATATGAACGGGCGGGCGCGATCTTCGCTGCTGCCAAGGCGGCGGTGGGCGTTCCGGACAGCGCTGCATGGACGGTACTGGGCAGTTCCGCCATTTTGGGCTCCTATGATCTATTTACTCCGCCGTTTGGAGTCTACCGTGGGGGAGGAGCATACCGCACCCAATTGCTGGGCAAAGCCCGTGATCGGCTTTACAATTGACCAATGAGACATGCCGGCGGGACAGCGGAGGCGGGGCGCTGCGTCTGCACTGCGGAGGCGGGAGGCGGCGGCGCCATTTCGTTGCAGATTGGGGCCGGGATTGGAAGCGGTGGTTCGGGAGGCGGGGAGCGTCACGAACTGCCGTCCTCTTCCTGGTGCTGACGGCGCGCCTTTCCGGCCACCGAATGAGTATTTGGGAGCGAGGATCCGAGTAAAAAAAAAAAACGCCGACTGCATTTCAATACCGAGACACGTGGATCCTCTGTCTGAAGACCTAGTAGTGCGTATGGCTCAACTTGGCAGCCCACGTGCAGCTGGTGATACAGTGTGACTTTCTCAGGGACTCGAGTTTTTTTCTGAAGTGTGACTTAACCCATAAAGCGATCTCCATGTCAGAATTATTCTGTACGATTAAGAATGTACGCTGCAGAAGTAGGCGAGAATGCACGAATAACGTGCGGTGCAGAAAATTAATTGCGAATATCTGCTTTATAAAGTAAAAATCATCAGAGTAGTTTGCAGCGCGGTCTCTGCTATTCACCATTTTGATACATTCGACTATAGCAGCATAATTCATACCGCTTGGGCCGGGCTAGCAAAGTTGTCATTTTGAAGCTGTGGCAAAATAGTGCTGGTCGTTTATTTAAACAATATTTCTGTGGCGCCGCTTCCATCCTCTAGAACTCCCCTCCGCTTCAGCTCGCGCTGAGAACTCACCAAATCGGCTACCCTTTTAGTAAACTCCTAAAACCTGTTTAGCTCTACTTGAATCAATTCTTTCTTTGATCCGTTTCTTCCCCTTCCTTCTCTCCATTTTCCCTTCTTGTCTGTATTTCTCGTTACTTGTAAAGCGCACTCTACACCGTAGGTACAGCCCTTTTCGGTGTTACATACTATCCAGTACAGTTCTGTACACATTACATTGTAAACAAAGACCTTGCGCTTACCACGTGGTACACCGCCCTATCCGCGATAGGTGCTGAGGGCTTGAAAACCTGTTCACCCCAATTCCTTTGGTTAGACTTTGCTTGGATCGTTCCGGTTGAAGTACTGTTGCTCCTGGGTTTCTTTTCACTCAAACGAAATGTCTTGCCATGAGTTTAGAAATGAGGTACACCCCGCTCCAAGAATCGGGGGAGGCTGCAAGTGCAACTCTGAAGCCTTGCCTGCAAAATTCAAAATTGTGCACCCTCAAAATGTTATATAATTCTGTCTCGAAAAAGTTCAAACAAGGAACACGCGCTAGTTTTACAAGGTTCACAGTTTTCAATTAATTAATAAAAGAAAAAGCAACGACGATCTTTGCCACGTTCTTGCAACGTGCAGCAGCACTTTCATGTCTAACTCCTATCTTGAAAAGGTAATAGTTGGGGTAAATGGTCCGGAATCGTACATTATTTTCCAGCTGTTGCTTTGAGTATGCCGTGTCAACTAAATGTATAAAGAAAAACAATGGTTCTGTCGGGTGCAAAAACTATTTCTTATACATTCTGTATAAGAAATAGTTTTTGCACGAAATGTATAAGAAATAGTTATTGCACGAATTGTATAAGAAATAGTTTTTGCACCCGACAGAACCATTGTTTTTCTTTATATATCTATGCCCAGGTTCTGAGGGATACTGGGTTGCCCCATTGCTTACTAGTGTCAACTAAATGGGCAGATTGTATTAATTTTAAATTGGAGTAGCGGCCTGTATGTTGTGAACCAACGCTGTCGACATGGGCAGCAGCTGTCTGTCAAAACGTGAGTAACTTCAACACGCCTGGCCATGCAGGGAACGGCAGTTTGTCAGCATAACAACGAACATACTATTGCCATGAGCAGAAAAAAAGCCTACATGCAGAACATCTTACAATGAAAAGATGTACCTTTTTGTACGGTATGTTTAAAATCGCCTTTGGAGCCCAGATTCGGGTTTATTCTGAGTTTACGCTATATGGTACATTGTCAGTTTATTGTGTGCCACACTAAAATTCAGAAAATCTGACCATAAACAGATGCAGAATCTTTCCGATGCGTATACATTTGAGGTGCTCACTTTAAATCACTGCCACTTTTAAAATTAGGTGTTAATAGTGAACACATTCCCACCATCTTTAGATTAGTTATGTAGGAGTTGTGCAGCCATAGATTCACTGCCTTACATGTTTTAGTCCTTTGTACACGGCACTGATGGTCGTTAGTGAAGAGTTAAGTGACTTACCAACGTGTTGGGAGCTCGTTGTAATTCCACGTGTAAGTTACTTTTCGGGCTAGAAACTTTTTTTGTTTTTATTAAAAAGTGCCAATCATAAAAATTGCGTATTTTCTGCAATATAATAAGTATGCCTAATCTGACTCCGAAATTGCCTTGTGATCTTCTGTATAAAGGACGCCTGGGGTCACAGCTAACTTCAAGTTCTCTACACACAGTAAAAAGACTTAATAAATTGTGTTTTTGAGCATTAATGCAAGGCAAAAATACCCAATGGTTAGGGAATGGCATTTTTACTAGAATCTTCTTGATGTATTTAATTCGAAACCTTCGTTGTGATATGGCCATAGGGTCCCACTTATAACAATAACTTGATTAAAATGTAAACAGAAAAGGCCACAATTTGTCCGTGCTTGGACATTTCAGTCACCTCCGCTGCTTAATTCCAGTGGTATTCACAATGTTACGAACACTTGAAAAGCTCTTTCAACAAAATACAGAAAGATCAGCACCCCAAAAATCGTACTGAAAGTCAACGTACACAAAGTATTATGCAATGCAGACAATTAATCAGAAGGCACTGCAAAACAAACCATCTAGCTCAGCATTTATAGGATTTCCCAGGCTAGGAGGTTGGTAGTATACATTATGCCACACTTAAGTCTTCACACTCAAATGACTGTTAGGCCAATACCGTTTTTTGTCTCCACGTCTCGATAGCATCAAGACACATCAGTAGTGGATTTATTCTTTCTTTGTAAGTATATTTGGTCAATACATACTGATTGCATGGTATGATATGATATGATAACAGGTCAAATCAATTATGCAGTATCCAACTTTTTTGTACATTATATACAGGATTAATAGAAGTCTTTTTTTGTCGGTGTGGAAAGTACAATTGTTTTAAGCATGCTCTTTTTACCATGTCTTTTGAAATACATCAACTCTATTTCCACCATTACGCTGGAGACAATTATTTTTAACACGTTCAAACATGAATTGTAGATAAAGAACAACTAAACGTTGTTTAAGCAGGTGTTTTCTGGTATGTCAATCTGCTTGCATATACAGATGTTTCCAATAGTCTTCTAATCCCAGACAATTTAAACATTAAAGTAACTTGTTAAGGGAATTCAATATTGTTCCAAGGCACTTACTGAATCTCCTTGACCAGGTGAAAACTAGGACAATTTAATAGTGACAATTAAACAGTATAATATAAAAATAACTTTTCCACTTTTGCTTATAATATACAAAATGTATTACAATCTTTCTCTGCAAACTTGGTTGCACTTGTTCAAAGAAAAATATCTGAAATGCCTAAAATTGCAGGGCAAATAATTTACAAATAAGGTACACAGATTTCAGACCATGCAGAGATTTCTTACATCTTCTGTTAATAATATTGTACGATTTCAACGTTCTCAAATTATACAGTATATCTGCTTGCCCTATACATATACAAAACAATGCATACATATCAAATAAAAGATGCCAAAAGTAGTCCATAAACTCTATCATAAAAGTTTCACTATATTAACATATGTCTAAAAGCAGCGTGTAACAGGTTTAAAAGACATTAAGGCAATAATACTTTATAAAGTTACAAAATAAACCATATTTAATACTTTTTTCCTAAGTGTTCTATAAGGCAGGTAAATGGTCCCAGCAAGGAAATATAACGGTTTCATACCAGAGTCCACAGTTTGGAACAATATTTATGGTACAGAATAAAATGCGTACCATTGTGGAGTTAGTTAAATGGGCTACAGGTAGCTAAATCTGCACTGTTTTTGTGTTAGTCAACAACAAAAATAATACATGGAATACTATAGTTTCAGTGGCACTTGTATTTTCCAGTATAAATAAGCATCTCTTTTGGTTCTCCCATCATGTCCATTCTGAGGGCGGATCTCGGGGACCTCGAGGTTTTGCACAACGATTTCTGAAGCCTACATTAAAAACAAAGTAGGTTTTAATAAAGCACCCCATCTCTAAATATAGGGCAGTTACAGTATAATTAACTTAACGCCAATCTGTACAATAACATGATGCCTTTTAACAAGTGTTGAATAATATTCTAGAGCACTGGTACCATGGGGTGAAGCTTGAATGGCAGCTACCGTAGATGCACCACGGTGCACTTGGCATGAAAAGCACCTTTTTTTGTAACATTGTGACCCTCTTAAAGAAGTGCCAGTGGCTTAGTGTCCCTACCCTGTTGCCAGTGTACGTTTTTACTCCCCCCCCTACAATTTCAGGAGACCAAGTACAGCAATGGCAGCTGCAACACTTTTCTCTGGGTGCCCCAGTCAATCAGATTGTTTCGTAAATACTCGAAAGGATAACAGGCAAACCCCCCCCCCGCCAAACAGAAGGTCCCATTTTATTTTTTATTTTTGGCACTGAGGGACTCTCGTGGAACCACCCATCCAGATTTTACTAACTTTTTGACCCCTTTAAGGCTACCGTGGAGAGGTGTGGTGCAGCGGCCAGGGCAGCTGACTTCGGAGCACAGGGTTCACGGTTCGATCCCCGGCTCCGGCGGCAGCTCAGCTCAGCACCATGTGACTCTGGGCAATAGCTCACTTAATTTCCACGACGGCCCCCAGCGCCTTGAGACCCGTAAGGGTGAGTAGCTGCGCTATATAAAAAAAAAAACGGACTTACCGTGAGCAGCTCTTTAACCACAAATGTATCTACCGGCTGAACAAATTTGCACCAAATAACAAAGCATATTTGCTGATTAAAGATCCTTAATCTTGCATTCAAGCTTCTGCAAATAGTAGCATCTTAAAGCATTCTGGGAGCATTATACGTAGTTTCCTATTATTAAACTTTGCAAACGTGTACATTTTTTATACTGGAACCATTGTCAGAAGTGCAGTCTGAGCTTACAACATTTCCTCTGAGTGCTCATCCTAATAATAAAGGCTTTGTATTAATAAACTATAAATACAAGTTCAAATAGCATTAACCCCTTCGATGCTCATGACGAGCTCAGCTCGTCATGCTGCGCGGTTGGCGTGTGCGCATGACGAGCTGAGCTCGTCACAACCACACCCGCGATCGGAATGTCCAGCACCTGGGCGGAATTCCGATCGCGGCGAAGCGGTTAACACATGCACACAAATATGTCCTTAGCAGCAGACCATTCCCTTCCCCGATTCATAGTGTTACTGTAAACTGGCAGCTTAAGGGTATGTGCTGCAGGGGGTTGGGCCCACTTGTCCCAAGGACAAAATAAACATAAAAACCGGTTGTCCTTGACCCCAAACAATATGTCCTGGGTGTCGAGGCTATAGGAATTTCACACCCCTGTTTTGGGACAATCCCTTTCGGGATGTTAGGGTTGAAAGCTTGATCCCTATTTATAATTTTGCTGCCACCAGAGATAGATCCTAGAGCTATCTCAATTCTTTCCTTCACTATAGCCAGGTGTTTAGCCTTGAATGCTATCTCCCTGGCTAGTTTCTGAAGATCTGCATCTTCAGTGTCTACCTTTTCTGGGACACTACTAGGATTGCTCCCAGTGGATTTGCTGTCTGAAGGGGTAGAGATGGAGTCAGTGTCAACTGCATCCACCTCTTGTTCTTCCTCATCTTTCCCCGTGGAGGAACCTTTACTTGCCAAGGCCTTGTCATTTTCTGCCAGCAACTGCAGCAGATGGGCTTTAGTGGGTCTAGGTCCCATGGCAAGTTTCCATGCTTTGCACAGCTCCTTAAGATAGGCCAACCAAAGATAAGGTGCCAGGTTGAGCTCCTCTGAGGGCCCTGGACCAGACATGGTTTTTAAAGTAGTTGGCACCTTTTTAAGAACTTACAAAAATGCTATGTACTGGTTAAAGGCCTAACTGCTTTACTTCTTTTAAAATTCTAAACAGTTTTCCAGAGAGACTTAACCAAGGTCTTAGCAGCTAGTTTAAACAATTTAGAAAAATCAAAATCAGAAAGGATAATGTTATTTACCCAGTAAGCATCTGTTCTTGGCATGTAGAGCTGTAGATTCACATGCTTTGCATACTCCTGCCATCTAGTGTTGGGTCCGGATGTTTGCAAGTTGTTTTTCTTCGAAGAAGTCTTTCCAGTCACCAGGTAAGGTGACTCCTCCTTTCTGTGATAGCGCGCATGGGCATCAACTCCATTGTTAGATTGTTTTCCCGCAGAGGGTGAGAATGGAGTTATTAAGTGTAGAATAGAAATGTCCATGCGTATGTATGTAACGTGAGAACTGCAACTACAGGTACCTGGAGAGGCAGGTGGGCGCATGTGATTCTACAGCTCTTGTAGATCACATGCTTTGCAAAGACTATACAGCAGTATACTCCCAAAGCGGTGGCTAACCTGTAGTTGTTGTTTGAAACAGTGCAAGTACTGCCTGGCCTACATTAGCTTGTTGCCTCGCTAACACATCTACACAATAGTGCTTGGTGAATGTGTGCGGTGTAGACCATGTTGCTGCCTTAAGGGATCAGCTAGGGGAATATTCCCTAAGAATGCCATAGTAGCCCCTATCTTGCGAGTGGAATGCGCTCTAGGGGGCATTAACAAAGTTCTTTTTGCTTTCACATAACATGTCTGGATACATTTCACGATCCATCTTGCAATGCCGGATTTAGTTATGGAATTGCCTTTGTGTGGTGGTGAAAAAGCAACAAAAAGCTGCCTTGTTTTGCAGAATTCTTTTGTTCTTTCTACATAATATAGTAGAGCTCTTCTAACAACAAGTGTGTGTAGAGCTCGTTCTGCTACAGAATCAGGTTGAGGAAAGAACACTGGTAACTCAACTGGCTGATATGAAAAGCAGAAACTACTTCATGAAGAAATTTAGGATTGGTTCGAAGAACCACTCTGTCTTTATGCAGCTGAAAGAAGGGCTCTTGCATAGTTAATGCCTGGAGTTCACCAACTCTCCTTAGTGAAGTGATTGCGATGAGAAAAGCAACCTTCCATGAGAGGAATTGTAACTGACACCTATGCATTGGTGGACCTATTAGCCTTGTAAGGACTATGTTTAAGTTCCATACTGGTGCAGGTGGGACTCTTGGTGGTATCACCCTTTTTAATCCTTCCATAAAGGCTTTAATCACTGGTACTCTGAATAGAGATCAGTGTTGTCTGTTTTGTAAGTATGCAGCTACTGCTGCTAGATGTAAGCAAATGGATGTATAGGCTAGTCCAGATTGCTGTAAATGTAACAGATTATGTTCTGCACAGAAGCATCAAGAGGATTGATATTGTTATTGTTACAATAGATAAACAAACCGTTTCCATTTTGCTGCATAACATGCCCTAGTAGTAGGCTTTCTAGCCTCTTTTGGGATATTGGTGTGGAATTACTGACAGCTCCAGCAGGGTGGTGAACCAGGAATGACGTGCCCATGTGGGAGCTATGAGAATTAGTGTGAGGGATCTTTGCCTGAGCTTCCGAACTACCAGCGAAATGAGTGGGGGAGGTGAAAAAGCGTAAGCGAATATCCCTGACCAGTTCGGTCTGTTAGTCGGGTGGAGAACGGATTAATTCCGGATCTTGAATAAGCCAAAGTCGCGGATTCACACGTGCGGCTGCTTTATTTGGAGACTGTCCATGTTAAAGGTTCAAGAGTCACCAAGAGACATCTGGTTTTTATCAAATTTATGGTGCAACGTTATCGTCCTGAAGATGGTCTCGTGGATCATATAGACCGTTAATGAGACCGAAACGTCGACGCTACTACACCGTTTTGTTTTCATTTATGTGTGCTGAATGCATAATGAAACTAATGCAAACAACCAATTAAGCTGTACTGTATGGGTGATTTGATGTACTGTCCATACGTTTGTTCAAAACAAAAGGTGTTGGTCACTACTGTGTATTTTATATATACTGAGTCAGTAGCAAATTTGTTGCCGTACACGAAATAATAAATGTATATATTTTTTGCTATTTTTTGATAAAATTGATTTAATCAAATATAAAAAGCATTCATTTATGCGAAATTCCCTGATTGCTGATTATTCTGTTCACATAGGTGACGATTTGAAATATTAAGTTATAGCTAAATGATTCCTCAAGGAACATTTGTCTTTTGTTACAGTTCATCCATAGGGCATTGCCTTTGGAGGGCGGGTGTGGGAACCTGGAGGCGAAGCTTGGGCATTCTGCGTTTTGTGTTGTGACAAACAGGTCTATTTGAGGAAATCCCCATTCCTGAAAGTAGGGGATAAAACTTGGAGATGAAGTTCCCACTCGTGGATTTGCTGCCTCTGTCTGCTGAGGTTTGCAATCTGATTGTTTACTCCTGGAAGATGCTCTGCCAGGAGAAAATTTTTGTGGTGTATAGCCCATTTCCAAATGGCTTGTGCTAGGCGTGACAGTTGAAGAGAGTGTGTCCCCCCCCATGTTTTTGTATATAGTACATAGCTGTAATGTTGTCTGTGCGGACTAGGACAGCTTTGCCTATGAGGTGATTTTGAAAGGCTCTGAGCACTAGAAACACTGCTAGTAGCTCTAGGTGATTTATATGGAGACTTTTGTGCTTTAGACTCCACAACCCTTGGATTGTGTGATCGTGTAAGTGAGCACCCCAACCAGTGAGCGATGCGTCTGTTAGCACTGTCTTTGGAGAAGGATCGAAGAAGGGCCACCCTTTGGATAAATTTTGTGGGTTCCACCACTGCAGAGAGCGATGGGTGCGGCCATCTACCAACACTAGATCGGTGAATTGACCCTGCGACTGGTTCCACTGACTTGCAAACCATTCTTGAAGGGGACGCATACGAAGTCTTGCATGGGGAACAATCACGATGCAAGACGCCATAATTCCTAGCAGTTGCATGAAGACTCTTCCTGGTAATGGTTGGTTGGGCTGAAACTGAGTGAGAAAAGACTGAATACTGAGAATTCTGGCTGCATTGGGAGAGGCTAGAACTCTGAGTGTCTATGGTGGCTCCCAGATAGGTTTGTGTGTTGGAAGGCTGCAGATGAGACTTCAACGCATTCACTGTAAACCCTAGTTGGTGCAGTAAGTGTATTGTGGCTTGAGTGTGTTGGAGACACTTCTGGTAAGTGCTGGTTTTGATGAGCCAGTCGTCCAGGTATGGGAAGACATGGATGTGCTGTCTTCTCAGATGAGCTGCGACTACTGCCAGGCATATGGTAAACACTCTGGGAGCAGTGGTGACTCCAAACTGTATTACTTTGAATTGGTAATGTTGACCACCTATCACAAATCTGAGATATTTGCAATGAGCGGGATGAATTGGAATGTGGAAATATGCGTCCTTTAAGTCTAGAGTAGACAAAGTTGCTCTGCTGTAGAAGTGGGAGCACTTGTTGAAGCGTCACCATGTGGAAATGTTCTGACAGTATGCAATGGTTTAGTTTTCTGAGGTCCAGAATAGGTCTCAAGAAGCCTTCCTTTTTGGGAATTAGAAAATACAGGGAGTACACGTCTGACCCTTGATATTTTAAAGGTACAGGCTCTATGGCTCCTTTTAGCAAGAGAGAATGGGCTTTCTGTTTGAGCAGGTGTAAATGTTAGAGACATTTTGTGAGAAAGAGGTGGAATGTTTGGAGGATTGGTGGTAAGCACCAGGCAAAAACCATGTTGGATAATTCCTAACACCCATTTGTCTGTAGTTATGGATTGCCAAATGGGGAGGAATTGTAGAAGACGTCCCCTGACAGATGTTAAATGATCGGGGGAAGGGTAGGCAAGTCACTGCTTGTTAGGGGAAGGGGAATTACGTGGTGTGGAACCCTTCCCCTACCTTTGCCATGGTTACCTCTGTATCCTCCTCTAAAGAAGCCTCTTGAGGACGAAGATTGATTGTTGCCTTTCTACGAGGCAACAGTATTGTCGGAGGATGTGGTTTTGGACCTCCCACGGTAAAAGGAGCAACAAAATGAGCCACGATTTGAAGGAGACTGTAGGGCTCCCATTGATTTAGCTACCTCAGTGTCTTTTTTCATTTTCTCCAATGCCTGATCTACTTCAGCCCGAAGAGATGCTTTTTAATCAAATGGAGTATTTGAAATAGATTGTTGGACTTCAGATTTAAACCCGGAAATCCTTAACCAGATGTGCCTCCTAAGTAACACACTAGTGTTAATCACTCTGGCTGCGGTGTCAGCAGCATCTAAAGCACATCACCGGAGGTTTGTGAATTGGCCCGTTTAAGGGCATTAGAGACAACCAGTGAGTCTAGTGGTAATTGCCCCTTAATAAAGACTGGATCTGACAGAGCAGGCTAATATTTTTTGTCTATTCTGTGAGTGAGAATACGAGCACGAACAGGGTCCTTAAATATATCATCGGCATGTCTCATCATGCCTTTGAGCATAGGGAGAGTCTGACTGGATCTATCCGTACTACTGAGTTTCGAACAAGAAATCCTCTTCTAAGGATTCTTTATGTAGTTGTACCCCGTGATATTCTGCAGCTCTAGCAAGTAATTCTAAATACCCATCATTGTCGTCAGGAGGGGAAGGCTTTGCAGTGTAAAGGTATGGGTCACTGTCAGTAGGTGAATCAGTATTGTAGTCTTTCCAGGGATCTACAGGTAAATGAGCATCTCCATCATCATTGTCATCAGGCTGTGGTGGTGGAGAGTTAGTTGGTGTGATAAGTAAATGTTCTAATGCTGGAGAAGGTGGTGAATGTGCAGGGGAATGTGGTGGAGGAGAGACATTCTTCCTCTTTAAAGGAATCGTATAATGTATGTCCTCTGACTCAGGTTTGCGCTTCTGAGGCAGATTAATGTAAAGTTCCTGTTTTGGGTTAGATTTGGGAGGTGGGACGTCGAAAATCGGATCCTGCAGATGCGGAGCATTTTTCGGTTTCGGCACTGAGGACTTCGGTACCGGGGTGGAATGCCGTTTTTGATTTCAGAATCAAGGGTTTCGGCTTCAAAGCAGTCTTCAAGCCTGAAGGTTTCGGCTCGGTGCCTGACTTTGTCCGACTCGATCCCGAGCCGGAAGGGCTTAACGATGTGTTTCGGTGCCGAGGCGAGGGTTAGAAACATCTTCTGGGTGCCGACTGTGGCCCGAAGGCAGAGGTGGAACCGAAGCCTTTTGTTTGGTCTGAATTGGATTTCAGGGAAAGGAGTGTTCGGTACTCATGGGACGTTGACCTTGTGGCATGTCGTCTTCCATCTCGGAGTCCAATTCCGGAATAGATGCACAAGTTACTAACTTGTGTAACGATATATCTGTAAGAGACAGTAGTTAGTGATAGATTCCTTACCTTAGAATATCCCCAGGCGTCAGGCTGGATCCGGAAAGTTTTGCGTAGCAGTACCCTTGCGCGTCGGTAGGCGGCGTCGTGTGGCTCCGCGTCCGTCGTCGGCGTCGTGATCGCCGGGATGACGTCGCGGGCAGCACTTAGGCGCCGCCCCTGCGCGCTGACGTCAGTTCTGTACACGACTTTCCGCGCCAGGAACGCAGAGCCATGCAAGAAGCTGACACAGGTGTCTGAAAAATACTAGGGCCCTGAAAGGGATGTCCTTAACCCTAGAAATCAGTTCGCAGAACGGGGAGGATGGGTGGGCGGTAAGGAATCTATCACTAACTACTGTCTCTTACAGATATATCGTTACACAAGTTAGTAACTTGTGCATCTGAAAGAGACACGTTAGTGATAGATTCCTTACCTTAGAATAGATACCCCAGCAATACCAACCCCGGTGGTGGGTCTGCGAACAAAGATCAGACAAGGAAGTCCTGGAGGACAGAACGGCCAAAGAAGCCGTCCCTCCGGACCTGACTGTCAAGGCAGTAATGCTTAGTAAACGTGTGCAGCGAGGCCCACGTAGCTGCCTGACAGATAACCGGCAGCGGAACACCGCGGCCCAAGGCCGTGGTAGCAGCCGTTGCCCTGGTGGAATGGGCACGCAGCCCAACAGGAGGCTCCTTCTTAGCCAAAGAATAGCAGGTCTTGATGCACAAGGTAACCCAGCGGGAGATGGTCCTCTTGTGCACCGCCCGACCTTTTTGGCGCCCACGTAGCCAACAAAGAGCTGGTCATCCACCCGGAAGTGTTTTGTGCGGTCGATATAGAAGGAGAGCGCACGTTTTGGGTCCAGACGGTGGAGCCTCTCTTCCTCTCTGGAAGGATGCGGAGGCGGAAAGAAGGTGGGCAAAGTGATGGTCTGCCCAATGTGGAAAGCAGTAACCACCTTTGGCAAGAAGGACGGACGCGTCCGAAGAACAACCTTGTCTGGATGAACAGACAGAAAGGGAGGTTTGCAAGAAAGAGCCTGGAGCTCACTCACCCGCCGAGCGGAGGTGATGGCCACCAGAAAGGCTGCCTTTAGAGTCAGAAGACGAAGAGGACAGTTATGCAGAGGCTCAAAGGGAGCGCACATTAAAAAGGTAAGAACCAAGTTCAAGTCCCACTGAGGCATTACAAACGGAACAGGAGGGAAGAGGTGAGTAATGCCTTTTAAGAACCTGTTAACAACAGGGGACTTGAAAAGGGAGGGCTGATCAGGGAGCCTGAGGAAGGCCGAGATAGCACAAAGATAACCCTTGATGGTACCCAGGGCAGAACCCTGTTGGGCCAGAGAGAGAAGGAACAGAAGGACCTCAGAAAGAGGGGCAGAAAGGGGATCCACAGCCTTTGCTGTGCACCATGCCACAAATTTGTTCCACCTGCAGGCGTATACCACCTTAGTGGAGGGACGCCTGGCTGCCAGAATCACATCACAAACTTCGGGAGGCAAGTCGAAAGGAATCAACTGCCGCCGCTCAATCTCCACGCAAGCAGGTGTAGACTGGACAGGTTCGGGTGGAGGACCGTCCCCTGCTGCTGCGACAGAAGATCCTCCCGAAGAGGCAGACGGATCGGGGGATCTATGCTCATATTGAGTAGCTCGGGATACCAAACTCTTCGAGCCCAGTCCGGAGCCACAAGAATGACTTGGGCCCGGTCGTGCCGAATCTTCTTCAACACTCTGGGTAGAAGTGGTATAGGCGGAAAGGCGTACAACAGACCGCAACTCCACTCGCGACGAAAAGCGTCGCCGAGCGAGTGCCGCCTTGGAAATTCCAACGCGCAGAACTGATGACATTGCGCGTTCTCTTCGGTGGCGAATAGATCTAACCAAGGCTCTCCCCACTGTAGAAAGAGTCCTTGCGCCACTTCCGAGTGAAGACGCCATTCGTGATCCATCATGCACCTGCGGCTGAGTTCGTCCGCCCTGGCGTTCAGAGAACCTGCCAGGTGTTGAACCATCAGGAACATGCCCTGATGTTCCAGCCATGTCCAGAGGCGCAGAGCCTCCTGACAAAGGGTCCAAGACCCCACCCCGCCCTGTTTGTTGCAGTACCACATGGCGGTGGTGTTGTCTGTGAACACCTGCACTACCTTCCCTTTGACAGAGGGAAGGAATGCCTTGAGTGCAAGCCGGATCGCCCGGAGCTCCAGAATGTTGATATGGAGCCGGGACTCCGCCGGAGACCAGAGGCCTCTGATCTCCGCCTCTCCCATGTGACCGCCCCATCCCAGAAGGGACGCGTCCGTCACAACTGTATGCTCTGGCTGGGGAAGGGAGAGGGATCTGCCCATGACCCATTGCCGGTTCGAGAGCCACCACTGCAACTGTTTTGCAGTCCCCTCCGAGATCTGGACGTGATCGGACAGGTTGCCCTGGTGCTGCGCCCACTGGAACTTCAGGTCCCACTGCAGAGCCCGCATATGCCATCTGGCATGATTGACCAGCAGGATGCAGGAGGCCATGAGGCCCAGCAGCCTCAGGGTCATCCTTACCGAAACCCAGGATAAAGGCCGAAAGATCGGAATCATAGCCTGAATATCCCGGACTCGCCGTTCGGGAGGATAGGCCCGAAACTGCGTCGTGTCCAGAACTGCTCCGATGAAAAGGAGCTGTGGAGAAGGAATCAGATGCGACTTCGGCACATTGATGGAGAACCCCAGCGAGTGCAGGAGTTCGGCCGTAGTCTGGAGGTGGGAGACGACTGCCTGGGACGAGCCCGCCTTCAGCAGCCAGTCGTCGAGGTAGGGGAAGACTGAAACCCCTGCCCGGCGCAGATGAGCTGCGACCACCGCCATCACTTTCGTGAACACCCGAGGGGCACTTGTAAGGCCAAAGGGGAGCACGGTGAACTGAAAATGCTCGGGGCCTACCGTGAACCGAAGGTAACGCCGGTGGGCCGGCAGGACGGGGATGTGGAAATACGCGTCCTGCAAGTCCAACGCTACCAACCAGTCTCCTGGGTCGAGGGCAGTCAAGACCTGAGCTAGGGTGAGCATCTTGAACTTCTCCTTCCGGAGGAAGCGATTGACGTTCCGGAGGTCCAAGATAGGACGCATGTCCTCCTTGTCCTTTTTGGGCACCAGAAAGTAGTGGGAGTAGCAACCACGCCCTACTTCTGGGGTCGGAACATGCTCGATGGCCCTCTTGGTCAAGAGGGCCGTGACTTCCTTCTGTAGAAGCACCAAGTGATCCCCTGACATGCGGTGGAATTGAGGTGGCATGGCTGGGGGGTGGTCTCGAAGGGGAGGGAGTAGCCCCTTCGGACAATGTCCAAGACCCACCTGTCCGAGGTGATGGTGCGCCAGTGGGGAAGGTGATGGCGGACCCTGCCCCCTACTGGCGTGCCGTGCACCTGAAAGGAGGGACTAGGAGGGCTTGGAGGCCGCGGACGGGTTGGAGGTGGTGGCCTGACCCGCACGCTGGTTGCCCGATCCGCCACGGCGGAATCCACGTCCTCGGCCACGCGAAGACGCCTGCTGCGCGGGCCGGTGGCTGGGCTGCTGACGTGAAGGGCGCCCCTACCGTGGCCACGATAGGGGCGAAAAGCAGAAGGCAGCGGAGGGCGTGTAGCAGAAAGGCCCAGGGACTTGGCAGTAGCCCGTGAGTCCTTAAAGCGCTCCAACGCATGGTCTGCTTTGGACCCAAAAAGACCGACTCCATCAAAGGGCATGTCCATGAGAGTATTCTGGACATCCCCTGAAAAACCAGTGGTTCTCAGCCAGGCGTGGCGGCGGAGCGCCACTGTCGTTGCAATCGACCTGCCCAGCGAGTCGGCGGTGTCAAGGCCACAACGGATAGTGTATTTGGCCGCATCCCTTCCTTCCGCAATGGCGCGGGAAAGCAGTGCCTGGACCTCCTCAGGGCACTGGGGCAAAACATCCGCCACCGAATCCCACAGAGAGTGGGTATATCGGCCCAAAAGACAAGCGGTGTTAACGGACCGCAAGCCAGCACTGGAGGAAGAAAAACCTTTCTTCCCAAACTGATCCAGGCGTTTGGATTCCCTATCCGGAGGAGCGGTAGGGAAGGCGGTTTGGGAAGCGGAGGCTTGGACAACCAAGCTCTCAGGAGTGGGGTGGACAGAAAGAAACAGGGGTCGCCCGGAGCGGGGCGATGGCGTCGTGACACGTTCCGATCCACAGGAGCCCCTGTGTTGGGCTTGGACCAGGCGCCCAAAAGAACGTCTGTGAGGGCGTCGTTAAACGGCAGCACAGTCTCCGCAGAGGAGGCTGCCGGCTGAAGCACCTCTGTCAAGATGTTAGGCTTGACCGTCAAAGTAGGGAGCTGGAGACGTAAGGCCCCAGCAGCCCTACGCAACACCGTACCAAAATTGGCCCCCTCCTCCGTAGCCACGGGAGGAGACAGCATGCCAGTGTCAGGAGAAGTATCCAGACCACTGGCCTCCCCTAGACTCTCTGTCCAGTCCTCATCATACTGACAGTTGCGAGTCAGAGGGTCATCAGACCCCTCCCAGTCCTCCTGGTCCTCCTCTGGTGCAAAATAAGGAGGAGGAGGGACATTTGGGACCCAAGGTCCCATCGGCGCCGGAGCCGGCGTCGAGCGACGTCGCTCCGGGTCCATGTCCGGAGCCGGAAGGAACTGGGGACGACGCCGCCCGGAGCCCAGGGCGGCGTCGAGAACGGCACCGGAGACATCGGCGCCGGCGGAGGTGTCGTGAGGTCGACCGGCGTCGATGGGGGTTGTGGAGCCGGGATCGAGGCCGGGGCCGAAGCCGGAGCCGGGATCGAGGCTGGAGGCTCGGGCGACGCCGGAGCCGGAGCCGCCGGCGACGCCGGAGCAACCCCATCAGGGCCCGCGGGGCCCGAAGGCGCACCGGAGGGGCCTGAAGGCCCGAAGAGGCGGGCCATGGCCGACAGGAACTCCTGTACCTTGGCCGGATCCGCCCCGAACCCGGGAAGGGCGGGTATGACGGGGGCGACTCCACAGGCAAGTCCGGGGCCGCGGGGGCGGTGCCGGGAGGGGCCTCAGCCGAGTCGCGAGACCGGCGAGGCGAAGTCCGAGAGCGACGATGCTTCTTGGACTTCTTGTGCTTAGACTTACCGGACGAAGAAGACTTCGACGCCGACGACCGGTGTGCACTCCGCGAGCGACCCCTGGACCTCTCACGCGACCGGGGCCTCCGTGGAGCCGAATGCCGGGCCTCGAGGAGCTTTCGAGACCGCTCTCGCAAAGCTTTCGGGTTGAGGGCCTGGTATTCGGGACAAGACTCGGTGTCGTGGCCTCGGCCGAGGCAGAAGAGACACTCCCAATGCGGGTCGGTGACGGACATCATCCGCGCACAGGCGCCGCATCGCTTGAAGCCGGGCATCCCTACGACACCTTAAAGATGGAAAAAACAGTGAAAAAAATCACCAAAAATAATGGTCAAAAATTGACCAGGGCACTGCTCTTCCCGGATCTGCGCTTGCTGGCGCGGAAAAAGAAGAACTGACGTCAGCGCGCAGGGGCGGCGCCTAAGTGCTGCCCGCGACGTCATCCCGGCGATCACGACGCCGACGACGGACGCGGAGCCACACGACGCCGCCTACCGACGCGCAAGGGTACTGCTACGCAAAACTTTCCGGATCCAGCCTGACGCCTGGGGATATTCTAAGGTAAGGAATCTATCACTAACGTGTCTCTTTCAGATACAGGTTCTTCCTGCTCCTCTTCGGCCCCTTGTGCATCGAATTCTTCCTTTTTATTTGCAAAGTTTTATATAGCGCTGGCTAGACCCGGAGGTATCAGAGCGCTTTACATGAAGATCAAAGAGTTACAGGTTACATAGTTACATCAATTAAATCAAAGAATCACGGAAGGAGGGGGAGGGAAGGAAACACATCGGGGAGACAAGGAAAACAATGTCAGATGTCCGGCTGGGTAGGTGATGGCCAAGGGGGTGAACCAGAGCCAGACTCCTCTATAGCTGCATAGGACAGCTCCACCGGGCATCGGCCAAGGTTGCTCGGGCTCCATGGTAAGTACAAACAGTTTTGGTATCCGCCCTGAGGGCATCGTCATAGTTCCGTTGAAAGCACCGGTCCCGGTGTTACTGGGAAGTGTCATCCGCCTCGTCCTCCAGCTCACCCCCAGGACAAGAGTGGTGAGAGGAGGGGTGGAAGGGACAGTTCCAAAGTCTGCAGATTGAGGGACCATCCATCGTTCTTGCCTTCAACCCTCTTGGCGGGCGTGAGACTGAAGAGGAGTTGTGCATAGAAACCCGATCCTCCTTATGGCACTCACTTGTTTGGGCGCTTGTTTCTTCTCTGAGGGTGAGAAGTAGATTGATACCTTGGTTGTGGACTTTTTGGTGGCATATGTGCGGTCTCCACCATCTACCAGAGGTTCCCTGACTCCTCTGCAAGTCGGGGTTGCCCAGGTCAGTTTTCCTTGCCTTGACGCGCTTCCCTATAAACTTCTCCGGAGTAAGTCTATGGGTCATCTCACCAGTGTGAGAGTTGTAGTTCATCGTGGTAGAGGACCACTGTGGCGGCCATCTTGGGGTCAGGCAAGAGAATTCAGTCCCTGGTGCTCCATTAGGCCGGTCCGCCCACCACCGTATAGCTAAACTCACGAGAGGGCAATGTGATCACCCATCACAAGAATCACGCAAATATTAAGGACAGTATGCAGTCATTGTGAATTTCGCCCTCTTTCTCAGTATGATGCAGTGTCTCTTAACAGAAGCTCTGGGTCTCTACACTCTGTCTCAGTAATGCTTTCCCGACGCCATCTTGGGGTCAGGCAAAAGTTCTCAATTTGGTTACAGCATCGCCGCCCTTGCTTAGGCTCCACGGTCCCCTCAGCTCGCCTCTAATGCCAGACTTCTGCGCTTTAAAATGATCACTCGTGATGCCCGCTATTAAATACCTTGAGAACTCCTCAGGGACCAGCCAAGGTGCAACTCCCCGAACTAGATGTAACCGGTGGCGGCCATCTTGTGGTCAGGCATGCCTCATCACTCCAGCTTATGCGCACTGTAGGTTTACTTGTCTCTCCCTCAGTATTGTCGACGGGGGTTTCAGGGTCTCCCCACCGCTTTAAATGTCACATCCCTGGAAACGTAGTGCCGGGACTCCCCGCGGATGCATACTGGCCGCCATCTTAAGGTCAGGCGCCACGGGGGGGGGGGGAGAACCTTGCCTCACTCGGTGTACCCCCCCCCCTCTTTGCTGTTCCCCTCTTTCTTTGGGATTTATAAGGGACGAGACCCCCGCTGGCACCCCCCTGCCGCCAACTGCGACTTTTAAAATGGCGGGCGTTGTCTTTGCAGGGCTGCTGGTCTTCTTCCTGCGGTGCCGGTTATCACGCGGGGCGATCTTCCATTAGTCTCTGCCACCCGCTAGTCTGACCTAGTTTCCAGCCCCACTTCCGTGAACGCTCAAGCCGTTTCTTTCCTGCCGGGACTCAGGATCGGCAGCCGGAGTCATGCGGCGCTATTTTGCGCACCGTGTCCGCTCCCGCAACTCCGGGACCTTTCCCTCGGTTTTCCTGTCGCCAGGCTACAGCTGCCGGGCTCCGCTGGTTCTCCGCAGTACCAGGAGCAGAATACTGCAGATTTTAGCTACGTTGGGGCTCTCGATGCACCTACGATCGCTACATAGCAACGGAGCCGACACGGATCACTTCCGTCCATCTTGCTGTCGTACTTCCCGCAGTATCTTCCTGCTCGGAACCTTCACCGAAGATGTGAAACGTGTATTCAATGTTCTGGCTTTGCATTTCACGACGTCCAGCCAGACGATCGCGGAGCGTTTTCTTCGATTGAAACAATCTGCACGCGTCGCAGTCCTGTTGGTTGTGCTCCGGAGATAAGCACAAGTTCCACACTTTGTGCGAGTCGGTGCACAGATACTTTGCGTGGCACAGAGGACAAAATTTGAATGGAGTATGTTCTATCGACTGCGGGGTGGACCAACGCGGTTAGGCCCGACGACCTTCCACGAGTCTTCTGATCGAAATAGAAATTTTCTTCAATCGATATGAAACGCGGAGAAGTGGGATACGCGTACGAAACAATACCGACGCGGGTAGAGTGGATTGCGCACAAAGGGGAACCCGAAGAACGGTTTAGAACTGGAGCGCAGCAATAAACGTCTGAACCCAATGGCAGAAAGAAACAATCTAACAATGGAGTCGATGCCCATATCATGCCACTCTCTAAGGGAAAATACGAGCTCAAGTTAGGATTCCCATCGATGCTGTGTGGGGGGTCTTAATATTTTGTGCAGGTTTAAGCAGAAAAGTGTATATGTCAGAGAGCAGGCGTTTGTCTGAGCTTCAGGTAATGTTCCATTTTTTAAACTTGGTTAGTGGGCGGCTGGCATGGGGGCGTACATGCACTTGAGTAACCCAGTGCCGCAAGGCATTGCCCATGCGCGTCTCTAGGAATTCTAAAGGCAGAGACAAGTTTTGGAAATTCCATTATCCCCTTCTCATCGAAGAGGTCAACAATTCTTTTGCAATTGGACTCCTGCCATTTAGTATAGCCGCTCCCATCTCTAGCCAGGGGGAATTCCGGGTGTCCTATGAAGGGGGTCAGCGGTGATGTGGGTGATGAGACCGTGTCCCCCTTGCACTTTATCCCATGCATTAAGGGTTGCCTTCAAAACTGGGGAAACGTAAACCCCAGGCGGTCGGTATTGTTTGAGTAGCCACCGCACCTTCCAGACATGTATACCCGCAATTGCGCGATCAATAAAGCACCAGTGTTTCTCCGATTCAGGTCTATACCATTCGATCATGTAACGCAATTGGGCAGCTTGGAAATAGCGTGTTAGATGTGAGACTCCCAGTCCTCCATCCTCCTGTTTTGGGTATGTTTGGTGTCGTGCGAGCTCTCTTTCCCACCCCAGATAAAATCCCACAGAAGGTGTTGAACCTTAGTCAACATCAGTGGCGGGGCTGCAGCGGGAGGGTCTGCATCACATATAGGATGCAGGGTAGTAGAGTCATTTTGATGGCAGCATGTCTACCCAACCATGACATCGTACGTCTCCTCCAAGCCTGGAGCCCCTTCTGAATATCGGTCAGGAGGGCAGCATAGTTCACCTGGGCTGTCTTATCAATTGTAGGGAATAGCTTTAGCCCCAGGTATGAAACGCCCTCTGAGGCCCATATAAATGGAAACTTCGCTACTAGGTTTGTTTGGTCAGCTTTAGGAATAGTTAAGCTAAGTGCTTGCGTCTTTTGGATATTAATTTTAAAGCCAGATACTTGGCTAAAATCCTCTATTTCCTGTAGGAGGGGAGGTGGAAAGGTAAACAGTTGCACGAGGAAATGCAAGACATTGTCCATATAGAGCGAGATCTTGTGTTCCCTGTCGCCCATCCGGACCCCTGCTCTTGTAGGGTGTTGGCGGACTCGTTCCGCAAAGGCCTCCATATAGAGAGCAAATAATGAAGGCGATAACGGGCATCTCCGACGGGTACCCCGCGTGATCCGGAATGAGCAAGAGGCAACCCCATTCACCCTAATGCGTGCCTCTGGTTTGCTATAGATGCAGTCCACCCACTTCAAAACCCGTTCACCAAGGCCTAATCTGGTCAGTGCCATACGCAGATAGGACCAGTGGACCCTGTCGAAGGCCTTCTCAGCGTCCACTGACAGGAGTAAGGCTGGTTGTTGGGTGCTTTGAATCTTATCCAGAAGGTGACACATTCGCCATGTCCCATCACAACAACTGCGCTCCGGTACAACTCCAGATTGGTCCGGATCCACCAGACCCCTGCATGTATGGGCCTAGGCGAGCGGCCAGAATGCTAGTGAATAATTTTAGATCAACATTCAATAGGGATATGGGGTGGTATGAAGCACAATTTAACATGTCTTTACCTGGCTTAGGGATCACTACCACAGCTGCCATGTGCATGGTGGGGGCCAGGGTCCCCGTAGCACTGAACTAATTAAAGAGACGGGCCAGCAATGGGGTAAGACTAGAGGCAAAGATTTTATAAAAATAAGCTGAAAAGCCGTCTTTCCCGGACATTTTTGCCTGAGGCGAGGCCCTGCATAGCACGTAGCACTTCATCCGGGCGGATATCTACGTCTAGTTTAGCTGCTTCTGAGGTCGGTAGAGAGCCCACTGGTGCCTGGGTCACATATGCCTCGGCCGCCACAGAGTGTAAGGAATCCGCTGTATAGAGGGTAGTGTAACATTTCTCAAATTCAGCAGCGATAGCGCTGTCTGTTCGAAGCATATCCCCTTGAGAGCCTTGGATCTCTGTAATGTGGCGCGCAATTGTCTGGGTTCTCAGTTGGTGTGCCAAGAGGCTTCCCAGTTTTATTCCCCCCTTCATAATAGCGCTGTTTAGTGTGTAAGAGGGCATATTCCGCATGATCATAATCTAGGGCTTTTGTTGAGTTGATGCATGGTTTGGACCGAGCCGGTGCGTCAATGCACTCCTTCCAATTCCCTGATTTGTGTTTCCAGTTGATCCCTTTTGTCTCGTCTCTCCTTATTCAGTCTAGCTGCTATGGCTAGAAATTGTCCCCTTAGAACCGCCTTCAGCGTGTCCCAGAGCAGAGAGACAGAGCCGTCATCATTAATAGTTAAATAGGCTTGTATGGCTTCCCGAATCTCTTTAATGTTTGCATCATATGTGAGCAATTTGTGGTTTAATCTCTGGCACGCGTGTTTCCCAGATAGCTGCAGCACGAGGGTAATCGGAGAGTGGTCCGAACGGGCCGCTACTCCTATCTCAACCTCCTGTGTGTCCAGTGTAACACGTGGGGATGTCAAGAAGAGGTCTATGTGTGCATAGGTTTGGTGAGCCGCTGAGAAAAGGTGTCTTCCCGAGCAGTGGGATGGTGTTGCCTCCAAACGTCCACCAAACCAGTTTCTTTTAACCTCTGTTTCATAGAGTCCGAGAGTGATCCAGAATGTCCCACCCTTTGTATAGACCTGTCCAATTGGGGGTCTGGTACTATACTGCAATCACCTCCCACTAGAAGGTCTTCGTCTGGGGATTCAAGAAGGGTGGTCAACGCACCCCCTAAGAATGTTTCTTGATGTTCATTTGGGCTGTATATGAAAGCAAGGGTACAAGTGTGTCCCCCCCATTGCCACCCGCAGCACAATCATTCTCCCAGGTATCTCTGTGTGTGTATCTAGCACTCTCCTGGGAAAGTGTGTTGCGGAGAGAATGGCCACTCCCGCCCTCTTCCCAGTCATGGAGGAGAAATATTGTCGGTCGAACCACTTCGACCGGAGGCGTTTCCAATCAGCCTATATAAGGTGGGTCTCTTGTGGGAGGCAAATGTCGCATCTGGTATCCCCAAGTAGAGCTAGGAGCGCACGCCTTTTGATGGGAGAGTTCAGGCCCCGGACATTAAAACTCAAGATCACAACCTTAAGGGGTCCCATGGGAAAAGGCTGAGGCATAGCCTTGGGGAGTGACGAGGACAGTTAAATGGAGGGACACAAGCCCACCCTCCCACAGCCAGTGCCAGAGGAGAGGGGCAGCGCCTGCCAAAGGAATAAAAGGATGTCTCTGTGTCCACTCCCATTCCATAGGGACTGGGCGGACACATGTGTCGATAAGGAGAGAAACCTGTCGTGGCCCCGGAGGAAGACCCTAATGTGTAAGGCCCTATGTTGAGTCCCCTCAATGTCTGGTGCCACCTGAGTAACCAGGAGATATACACACCAGGGAGCAGCTCCATTGCGACTCTCTTGATATCCCCTTATGTTTCTGAGACTCTCTCAAGCGCAACCCCTCCAGGATCACCGGACTATTCAACTGAATCTCAGTGTCAGTCAGCAGGGGGAGTGCCTGTAGGAAGCACGAAAATGTAGAGAGAAAGAGGAAGACATGAACAACAAGAAAACAGCCCTCGGAGGGGCATCAGTGACACCGTAGTGTATGGGTCCATATGGCAGACAGCGGGTCCGCATCTTGGTAAGAGCAAGCTCCGCCCACAAAGGCAGATTTCACATTCCGTCCCGGGGCTCATCCGCGGTGACCTGCAGTGGCCGGACAGGGATAGAATTGTGCGGTATCAGACTGCAGTCTCTAGATGTTTCCCCCCCCTGCCACCTCGGTTCTGCAGCTGTCGAAGGAGGGCTTCTCTTTCTTTCTGACTTTCCAGCTCGAAGGGTCGTAAGTGTTTTTTCTTCCCGGTCCCACGCCGTCTTCCCGATTTCGGCGTCTCCGAGCTCATTGCCTCCCCGGATCGATGCTCCAGATTCTTCCCTTCTTCGAGATTGACCCCAAGTGCCTCCTGTGCTTCTTTTAGGGACCGCACCGCATGAATCTCTTTGTTCCTGACGAAAGTCAATTGGAAGGGGTGTCCCCAGCGGTAGCAGACTCCTTTCTCTCTGAGGTAGGCAGTGGCCGATTTCAAGGCTTTGCGGCGCTGTAGAGTGAGGGTGGAGAGATCCTGGTATATGCCCACCTGAAGACCCTCAAACGATATGGTCGACTTGTCTCAGGTTGCATTCATAATGGCTTCCTTCTGCCTGTCAGAGTGGAGGTATGTAAGAATGTCTTGTGGTTGGCCCGGGCTTGAAGCCTGCCTTCCCGCTCAGGCCCGCTTAGAGAACAGGGGAGTGCACATGACTGGTTTTGGCGGCCGTGGGCTGCATAAAAAAAAAAAAAAAAAAAAAGAATAAAACTTACCTTGCCGCCAGGTCCCGTGTCTTCTGCTCGCCTGTGTCTGACCAAGTCGGAACAGGAAGCAGGCAGCCAGGCTCCCACCCTTAAGCCAATCACAACGCTCCAATGGAGCGTTGTGATTGGTTGGAGCGCTGTGAAACTGGGTGGAGGGGTGGGCATGTTCTCCATGCAGGCTGCAATGCAATGCAGCCTGCATGGAGAACTGGGGAGTGCACATGACTAGTTTGGGCGGCCCAAGAGGGCCGACCAAAAAGTCATTGCGCACTCAGGAGCGGGCAAACCACTCCTCCCCTGCTCTGTTCCGTAAGCAGAGCAGCCCCGCTCACCTGCCCGCAAAAAAATAATAAAATGGTGATAACTAAAGGAAAATGCTACTTACCCAGTATGCATCTGTTCTTGGCATGTAGAGTTGTAGAATCTCATGCTTATGCATAGATTGCCATCTAGTGTTGGGCTTGGATGTTTGCACTTTGTTTTTCTTCGAAGAAGTCTTCCTAGTCACGAGGTAGGTGACTCCTCCTTTCGGTGATAGTGCGCATGGTCATCGACTCCATCTTCAGATTGTTTTCCCGCAGAGGGTGAGAGAATGGAGTAGTAGTAAAGACTAGAGATGGCCATGTGTATGTATGAATGGTAACAAGAGAACTACAGCAGTCACAGGTACCCGGGGAGGTGGGTGGGCGCATGAGATTCTACAGCTCTACATGCAAAGAACAGATGCATACTGGGTAAGTAGCATTTTCCGTTCAAGGCATGTGAGCTGTAGATCACATGCTTTGCATAGACTATACAGCAGTCTCCCATAAGCGGTGGCTATCCTGTAACTGATGGAGTTGTCTGAATCAGCGTTTTAAGTACTACTTGGCCCACATTGGCTTGTTGTCTAGCTAACACATCTACACAATAATGCTTGGTGAATGTGTGTGGTGTGGACCATGTTGCAGCTTTGCAGATGTCAGTAATAGGGATGTTCCCTAAGAAATCCATAGTAGCCCCTAGCTTACGAGTGGAATGTGCTCTAGGGGGTACCGTTAGAGTCCTTTTGCATAGCAAATCTGAATACATTTAACGATCCACCTAGCAATACCTTATTTGGATTAGGATTGCCTTTGTGAGGTGATGCAAAAGCGACAAAGTTGCTTGGTCTTACGAAAAGATTTTGTTCTTTCAGTGTAATACAACAGTGCTCTTCTAACATCCAAGGTGTGTAGAGCTCGTTCTGCAACGGAGTCAGGTTGAGGGAAAAAAACAGGTAATTCAATCGACTGATTGATGTGAAATGCAGATACTACTTTAGGTAGGAATTTGGGATTTGGTACGAAGAACCACTTTATCTTTGTGCAGCTGGAAAAAAGGTTCTTCAATGGTTAGTGCCTGAACTTCACCCACTCTCCTCAATGAAGTGATTGCAATGAGGAAAGCTGTTTTCCAAGTGAGTAACTGTAGTTCACATTTGTGCATGGGTTCAAATGGTGGGCCCATTAACCGTGTGAGGACTATATTAAGATTCCACACTGGGGCAGGTGGAAGTCTTGGTGGTATAACTCTTTTTAGTCCTTCCATTAATGCTTTGATTACAGGCACTCTAAAGAGCGATAAATGTTGCCTATTTTGAAGATAGGCTGCAATTGCAGCGAGATGCAGTCTGATGGATGTGTAGGCCAATGATGACTGCTGCAAATGTAACAGGTAGCAGATAATGTTTTGTATGGAAGCATCAAGAGGGTTGATGTTATTGCAATAGATAACAAATCGCTTCCATTAGGCTGCGTAGCAGGCTCTTGTGGTAGGCCTTCTGGCTTCCTTAATAATGTTCATACAGTCTGGTGGAAGGTTCAGATAACCAAACTCAATGACTTCAGGAGCCAGATCGCGAGGTTCAATTGTTTGGGATCTGGGTACTTGATTTCTCCATGGCTGTGTGTGAGGAGACTGGGAGTTAAGTGTAATTTTTGATGCGGTACCAGAGAGAGTTCCAACAGGGTTGTGAACCAGGGTTGACGTGCCCATGTTGGAGCTACTAGGATTAGTGTGAGAGATGTTTGCCTGAGTTTCTGAACCACTGATGGAATGAGTGGGAGAGGCGGAAAAGCGTAAGCAAATATCCCTGACCAGTTCATCCATAGCAAAAGACACACAATTGATGGACGGAATGCAGTACAAATCAAAACATTCAACCCCAGTCAAGAGATCTGGGTTAAATCCATCATTCTTTTGCTCACCATGCCACCCCAGTTTAGACCTGGCCATATACAAATCAGTCTTGACCCTGTGCCTCATGGGAACAGTTCAGCCCGAACTGCCAAGCCAGGTCCTCCCTGGACCAGAAACAAGCATCCTAGGATCGGTTTCGGGGTTTCACCCCTCATCAGCCAGGATAGCTTGATTCCAGTGGCACAGTGAGCCCGGGACCCACGTCTGGGCATACCCGGCGCACTTATGGCGAGGAAGCAAAAGACTACACCACTGGATTCAAGCTAGCCTGGCTGATGAAGGGTGATGCCCTGAAACCGGTCCCAGGATGCTTGTTTCCGGTCCAGGGAGGACCTGGCTTGGCAGTTCGGGCTGGACTGTTCCCACAAGGAACAGGGTCAAGACTGATTTGCATATGGCTGGGTCCAAACTGGGGTGGTGTGGTGAGCAAAAGAATGATGGATTTAACCCAGATCCTTGTGACTGGGGGTGAATGTTTGTATTGTCCAGCATTCCGTCCATCAATTGTTTCTTTTGCACAGTTCATCCATAGAGCATTGCCTTTGGATAACGGGTGTGGATACCTGGAGGCGAAGCTTTGGCATTTTGCGTTTTGGGGTGTTGCAAACAGATCTATGTGAGGGACTCCCCAAGCTTGGAAGTATGGGTGGAGAACTTGAGGGTGAAGTTCCCGTTAGTGTATTTGATACCTCTGTCTGCTGAGGAGGTCCGCAATCTGGTTGTTGACTCCTGGGACGTGTTCCGCTAGGTGATAGATATTGTGGTGAATAGCCCACCTCCAGATGTCTTGGGCAAAGTGGGACAGCTGGAGAGAGTGCGTCTCCCCCTGTTTCTGTATGTAATACATAGCTGTCATGTTGTCGGTTCGAACCAAGACAGCTTTGCCAGACAGGTCATCTTGAAAGGCTTTGAGAGCTAGAAAGATTGCCATCAGCTCTAAATGATTGATGTGGAGCAACCTTTGCTGGTGGCTCAACAGACCTTGCACTGTGTGCTGTTGAAGATGAGCTCCCCAGCCAGTAAGGGACGCGTACGCTGTTAATACTGTCTGTGGAACCGGGTCTATGAACGGCCGTCCTTTTGACAAATTCTGTGTGTTTCACCACTGCAGAGAGCGATGAGTACGGCCGCTTACCAACACTAGATCGGTTAATAGACCGTGTGACTGGTTCCACTGACTGGCTAAGCATTCTTGAAGTGGACGCATGTGCAGCCTGGCATGGGGAACGATCATGATGCAAGACGCCATCATTCCCAGCAGTTGCATAAAAACTCGAGCTGAAAGTGACTGATTGGCTTGAAACTGGAGAATTAACGCCTGAATGTTTCGAATTCTGGCTGCGTTGGGAAATGCCAGAGCCCTTTGAGTATCTAAAGTGGCTCCTAGGTAGTTTTGAGTTTGGGTTGGCTGAAGATGTGATTATAACACATTGACTGTAAACCCCCAGTTGGTGAAGTAACTGAATGGTTACAGAAGAATGCTTGCGGCATTGTTGATACATGCGAGCTTTGATGAGCCAATCGTCCAGGTATGGGAAGACATGGATGCTTTGTCTTCTCAGATGAGCAGCTAATACCGCCAGGCACTTTGTGAAGACTCTGGGGGCAGTGGTGACTCCGAATGGGAGTACCTTGAATTGGTAATGTTGGCCGTCTACTAGGAACCTGAGATATTTCCTGTGAGCGGGGTGAATGGGAATACGAAAGTAGGCGTCCTTTAGATCTAGCGTGGAGAGAAAGTCGCCCTGTTGAAGCAGTGGGAGCACCTGTTGTAGAGTGACCATGTGGAAGTGGTCCGACTGAATGTAGAGGTTTAGTGGTCTGAGGTCCAGTATTGGCCCGAGAGAGCCGTCCTTTTTTTGGGATTAGAAAGTAGAGGGAGTAAACCCCGGTGCCTTGATGAGGTAAGGGGACTAGTTCTATTGCATGTTTTTGTAATAGAGAGAGAACCTCTTGTTTTAGAAGTGTTAGATGTTCCGAGGACATTGGACGTTGTCTGGGAGGAATATTTGGGGGAGTAGAGGTGAGTTCCAGGCAATAACCATACTGGATAATTTGTCTTACCCACTTGTCTGTTGTGATTGAATTCCAGACAGGTAGGAACTGTGAAAGACGTCCCCCGACAGGAGTGGGATGATCGGGGGGGAAGTGAAGGGAAGTCACTGTTTGGTGGTAGGGGAGTTGTGGGTATTGTTACCACGGCCTCTTCCCTTGCCGTTGTTGCTTCTGTAGCCTCTGCGAAAGTATCCTCTGGAGAACGTTTGATTGGGGCTCTTATATGAAGAAGAGAGATGTTCTGAACCAATGGTTTTGGAGCCCGCCCTGTAGGAGCGGCGAAAAGAACCTCTAGGGGAAGGTAATTGCAAGGCCCCCATGGACTTAGCAGTGTCAGTATCTTTTTTCATCTTTTCTAAAGATGTCTCAACTGTGGGCCCGAAAAGATGTTCTTGATCAAAGGGCTGGTTAAGAATAGCAGATTGCACTTCCTGCTTGAATCCGGAGATTCGGAGCCAAGCGTGCCTGCGTAGCAAAACGCTAGTGTTAATTGCATGGGATGCGGCATCAGCCGCGTCTAGCGCACATTTAATTGAGGGGTTAGTTATTAATTTCCCCTCTTGTATAAGGTCGTTAGCTTTTCTTTATATTGGTCAGGAAGGTGTTGCATGAGCTTTTCAAACTCATCGTAATGAGCTCTGTCATACTGGCCAATAAAGCCTGGGCATTGGCAATCCACCAATGATTTGCAGCCTGTGACGCGATACGTTATCCAGATGCGTCTATCAGTTTGGATTCCTTATCAGGAGGAGGGGTGTCGCCTGTACTCTGTGAGTTTGCCCTCTTGCGTGCATTTGACACGACAAGAGAATCCAAAGGGACCTGACCTTTAATGTAAACTGGGTCATTGGGAGCTGCTTTATATTTTTTGTCCACCCTGGTGTTGAGAATACTGGCTCTGACAGGGTCGTTAAAAACTTCTGGCGCATGTTTTAGCATGCCTTTTAACATTGGCAGGGTGTGCGTGGACTTTGGTGAGGGTGCAAAGGTTTCGAGTAAAAAGTCTTCCTCTAAGGGATCAGAATGTAATTGTGCCCCGTGGTATTGAGCAACCCTATTAATTAGTTGCGCAAACCCAATATTGTCATCTGGTGGTGATGGCCTAGATGGATAGAGGTCCGGGTCATTATGTGGGTCTGGATCTGTGTTGTAGTCATCCCAAGGGTCTACGTTGTGTGGGACATCTGTGTGCGCATCATCATCCCCATCTGGATCTCCATTCCCACCCCCATCGGAATCATCATCCTCATCATCTTGTGGTTGAGGTGAAAAAGTGTGTTGTGGGGAGTGTTCTGGAGAAATTAAGAGATTTGGATCAGCTGGAGGAGGAGAAGGAAGTGGAGAAGTGTTAGTGGCCATTTCCTTTCGTTTCTTCGGTATTTCATATTCCTCTGGAGGGTCCAGTTTTCTCTTTTTAGGAGGTTTGGTGACAACTTTATTAGTTTCTGGGTCAATATAAAGAGTTTTTTGTTTTGGATCCGAAAAATCTGGTACAGACTGTGTGGGTAGAATGTCCTTTTTCGGTGCCGAAGATTTAGGGTCAGAATGTTCTGTAGACCGAGTCTCTGAGGCCTTCTGTGGGGTCTTGGACTCTCTAGGTTTTGATATAGGAGTTTGTGGCTCCAAGGCTTTTTTGGGCTCTGAAGCTTTTTTGGGCTCTGAAGCTTTTATGGGCTCTGAAGCTTTTATGGGCTTTGAAGGCGTTTTCGGCTCCGAATGTTTGTCCTTGGTGTGTTTTGACGCCGAGGGCTTCGGCGTCGAGGCTGTACGGGGGCCGACTAAGAAGGGCGTGGCACATCTTTGGTCTTGTGTCTCGGTGCCGAAGGTGACTTTTCGGCACCAGAATGGGGCTGGCTCGAGCCCGAGCCGGAAGGCTTATGTTTAGGTTTCATAGCCGGGCCCGAGGGCGGGGCGTCTGAGACATGTTGCCGGTGTCGACCTGAGCCCGAGGGCGAAGGTGTTACCGGAGCCTTAGGTTTGGTTTTTGGGAGAAGGGTTTCGGTACTCACGGACCGCTGAGCCAGGGTGACTGTCTCCTCTTCGACGTCGGAGTCGTCAGTCTCGGAGACGGAGATGTCTTCTTCATCACCTTGTTGTTCCGGCTGGACATTGGAATCTGCTCCGAAGATGTCCAGAATCGAGCTGCTTCCGCAAGACATTTCGTGACGTCGAGCCAGACGGTCACATATGGTTTTCTTTGACCTGAACGATGTACAGGCCTCGCAGTTCTTGTCTTCGTGCTCCGGGGAGAGGCAGAGATTACAAACCTCGTGCAAGTCCGTGTGTGGGAACTTAGCATCACACCCGGGGCATTTTTTGAAAGGAGTCCTTTCCATTGACTGCTGGCGTGGTCGGCGAGGATAGGCCCAATGGCCCGCGTTGAAGATCGACGTCGAGGAGTTAGTTTTAAAGATGCGCGTCGAAAGGGAATTGCGATCGACAATACAGTCGAGTGGAGAGGGATTGCGCGTCGAGGGGAGATTCGAAACCAATATCGACCCGGAGCGCAGCAAATCACATCCGAACCCCGATGGCAGAAAAAAACAATCTGGAGATGGTCGATGCCCATGCGCACTATCGTCCTAAGGAGGAGTCACCTACCTCGTGACCACAAAGACTTCTTCAAAGACAAAAACAAAGTGCAAACATCCGAGCCCATCACCAGATGGCGATCTATGCACAAGTATACAATCTACAGCTCATATGCCTCGAACGCACAAGTTACTAACTTGTGTTACGATATATCTGTAAGAGACAGTAGTTAGTGACAGATTCCTTACCTTAGAATATCCCCAGGCGTCAGGCTGGATCCGGAAAGTTTTTGCGTAGCAGTACCCTTGCGCGTCGGTAGGCGGCGTCGTGCGGCTCCGCGTCCGTCGTCGGCATCGTGATCGCCGGGATGACGTCGCGGGCAGTACTTAGACGCCGCCCCTGCGCGCTGACGTCAGTTCTGTACACGACTTTACGCGCCAGGAACGCAGAGCCATGCAAGAAGCTGACATAGGTGTCTGAAAAATACTAGGGCCCTGAAAGAGATGTCCTTAACCCTAGAAATCAGTTCGCAGAACGGGGAGGATGGGTGGGGCGGTAAGGAATCTGTCACCAACTACGGTCTCTTACAGATATATCGTTACACAAGTTAGTAACTTGTGCATCTGAGACACGTTAGTGACAGATTCCTTACCTTAGAATAGATACCCCAGCAATACCAACCCCGGTGGTGGGTCTGCGAACAAAGATCAGACAAGGAAGTCCCGGAGGACAGAACGGCCAAAGAAGCCGTCCCTCCGGACCGGACTGTCAAGGCAGTAATGCTTTGTAAACGTGTGCAGCGAGGCCCACGTAGCTGCCTGACAGATATCCTGCAACGGAACACCGCGGCCCAAAGCCGTGGTAGCAGCCGTTGCCCTGGTGGAATGGGCACGCAGCCCAACAGGAGGCTCCTTCTTAGCCAAAGAATAGCAGGCTTTGATACACAAGGTTACCCAGCGGGAGATGGTTCTCTTGTGCACCGCCCGACCTTTTTGGCGCCCACGTAGCCAACAAAGAGCTGGTCATCCACCCGGAAGTGTTGTGTGCAGTTGATATAAAAGGAAAGCGCACGTTTTGGGTCCAGACGGTGGAGCCTCTCTTCCTCTCTGGAAGGATGCGGAGGCGGAAAGAAGGTGGGCAAAGTGATGGTCTGCCCAATGTGGAAGGCAGTAACCACCTTTGGCAAGAAGGACGGACACGTCCTAAGAACAACCTTGTCTGGATGGACAGACAGAAAGGGAGGTTTACATGATAGAGCCTGGAGCTCACTCACCCGCCGAGCGGAGGTGATGGCCACCAGAAAGGCAGTCTTCAGAGTCAGAAGACGAAGAGGACAGTTATGTAGAGGCTCAAAGGGAGCGCACATAAGAAAGGTAAGAGCCAAGTTCAAGTCCCACTGAGGCATCACAAACGGAACAGGAGGGAAGAGGTGTGTAATGCCTTTTAGAAACCTGTTAACAGGGGACTTGAAAAGGGAGGGCTGATCAGGAAGCCTGAGGAAGGCCGAGATGGCACAAAGATAGCCCTTGATGGTACCCAGGGCAGAACCCTGTTGGGCCAGGGAAAGAAGGAACAGGAGAACCTCAGAAAGAGGGGCAGAAAGGGGATTCACAGCCTTTGCTGTGCACCATGCCACAAACTTGTTCCACCTGCAGGCGTATACCACCTCAGTGGAGGGACGCCTGGCTGCCAGAATCACATCACAAACTTCGGGAGGCAAGTCGAAAGGAATCAACTGCCGCCGCTCAATCTCCACGCAAGCAGGTGGAGGCTGGACAGGTTCGGGTGGAGGACCGTCCCCTGCTGCTGCGACAGAAGATCCTCCCGAAGAGGCAGACAGATCGGGGGATCTACGCTCATACTGAGTAGCTCGGGATACCAAACTCTTCGAGCCCAGTCCGGAGCCACAAGAATGACTTGGGCCCGGTCGTGCCGAATCTTCGTCAACACTCTGGGTAGAAGTGGTATAGGCGGAAAGGCGTACAACAGACCGCAACTCCACTCGCGACGAAAAGCGTCGCCGAGCGAGTGCCGCCTTGGAAATTCCAACGCGCAGAACTGATGACATTGCGCGTTCTCTTCGGTGGCGAATAGATCTAACCAAGGCTCTCCCCACTGTAGAAAGAGTCCTTGCGCCACTTCCGAGTGAAGACGCCATTCGTGATAAATCATGCACCTGCGGCTGAGTTCGTCCGCCCTGGCGTTCAGGGAACCTGCCAGGTGTTGAACTATCAGGAACATGCCCTGATGTTCCAGCCATGTCCAGAGGCGCAGAGCCTCCTGACAAAGGGTCCACGACCCCACCCCGCCTTGTTTGTTGCAATACCACATGGCGGTGGTGTTGTCTGTGAACACCTGCACTACCTTCCCTTTGACAGAGGGAAGGAATGCCTTGAGTGCAAGTCGGATCGCCCGGAGCTCCAGAAGGTTGATATGGAGCCGGGACTCCGCCGGAGACCAGAGGCCTCTGATCTCCGCCTCTCCCATGTGACCGCCCCATCCCAGAAGGGACGCGTCCGTCACAACTGTGTGCTCTGGCTGGGGAAGGGAGAGGGATCTGCCCATGACCCATTGCCGGTTCGAGAGCCACCACTGCAACTGTTTTGCAGTCCCCTCCGAGATCTGGACGTGATCGGACAGGTTGCCCTGGTGCTGCGCCCACTGGAACTTCAGGTCCCACTGCAGAGCCCGCATATGCCATCTGGCATGATTGACTAGCAGGATGCAGGAGGCCATGAGGCCCAGCAGCCTCAGGGTCATCCGTACCGAAACCCAGGATAAAGGCTGAAAGATCGGAATCATAGCCTGAATATCACGGACTCGCCGTTCGGGAGGATAGGCCCGAAACTGCGTCGTGTCCAGAACTGCTCCGATGAAATGGAGCTGTGGAGAAGGAATCAGATGCGACTTCGGCACATTGATGGAGAACCCCAGCGAGTGCAGGAGTTCGGCCGTAGTCTGGAGGTGGGAGACGACTGCCTGGGACGAGCCCGCCTTCAGCAGCCAGTCGTCGAGGTAGGGGAAGACTGGAACCCCTGCCCGGCGCAGATGAGCTGCGACCACCGCCATCACTTTCGTGAACACCCGAGGGGCACTTGTAAGGCCAAAGGGGAGCACGGTGAACTGAAAATGCTCGAGGCCTATCGTGAACCGCAGGTAACGCCGGTGGGCAGGCAGGACGGGGATGTGAAAATAAGCGTCCTGCAAGTCCAACGCTACCAACCAGTCTCCAGGGTCGAGGGCAGTCAAGACCTGAGCTATGGTGAGCATCTTGAACTTCTCCTTCCGGAGGAAGCGATTGACGTTCCGGAGGTCCAAGATAGGACGCATGTCCTCCTTGTCCTTTTTGGGCACCAGGAAGTAGTGGGAGTAGCAACCACGTCCTACTTCTGGGGTCGGAACATGCTCGATGGCCCTCTTGGCCAAGAGGGCCGTGACTTCCTTCTGCAGAAGTACCAAGTGATCCCCTGACATGCGGTGGAATTGAGGTGGCATGGCTGGGGGGTGGTCTCGAAGGGGAGGGAGTAGCCCCTTCGGACAATGTCCAAGACCCACCTGTCCGAGGTGATGGGACGCCAGTGGTGAAGGTGATGGCGGACCCTGCCCCCTACTGGCGTGCTGTGCACCGGAAAGGAGGGACTAGGAGGGCTTGGAGGCCGCGGACGGGTTGGAGGTGGTGGCCTGACCCGCACGCTGGTTGCCCGAACCGCCACGGCGGTATCCACGTCCTCGGCCACGCGAAGACGCTTGCTGCGCGGGCCAGTGGCTGGGCAGCTGACATGACTGGGCGCCCCTTCCATGGCCACGAAAGGGGCGAAAAGCAGAGGTGAGCGGAGGGCGTACAACAGAAAGGCCCAGGGACTTGGCAGTAGCCCGTGAGTCCTTAAACCGCTCCAGCGCATGGTCTGCCTTTGAACCAAAAAGACCGACTCTATCAAAGGGCATGTCCATGAGTGTATTCTGAACATCACCCGAGAAACCAGTTGTTCTCAGCCAGGCGTGGCGACGTAGCGCCACCGTCGTCGCAAGCGATCTGCCCAGCGAGTCGGCGGTATCAAGGCCACAACAGATGGTGTATTTAGCTGCATCTCGCCCTTCCGCAATGGCGCGGGTAAGCAGTGTCTGGACCTCCTCAGAACACTGAGGCAAAACAGCTGCCACCGAATCCCACAGGGAGTGGGTATATCGGCCCAAAAGGCAAGCGGTGTTGACGGACCGCAAGCCAGCACTGGAGGAAGAAAAAGCCTTCTTCCCAAATTGGTCCAGGCGTTTGGATTCCCTATCCGGAGGGGCGGTAGGGAAGGCGGTTTGGGAGGCAGAGGCTTGGACAACCAAGCTCTCGGGGGTGGGATGTTGGGAGAGAAACAAGGGGTCGCCCGGAGCAGGGCGATGGCGACGGGCCACGTTCCTATCCACAGGAGCCCCTGTGGTGGGTTTGGACCAGGCACCCAAAAGAACGTCAGTGAGTGCATCATTAAACGGCAGCACAGTCTCCGAGGAGGAAGCCGCCGGCTGAAGCACTTCTGGCAGGAGGTTAGTCCTGACGGCCACAGTAGGCAACTGGAGATGTAAGGCTCCAGCTGCTCTATGCAACACCGTTGCAAAATTAGCTCCCTCCTCCGTAGCCACGGGAGGAGACAGCATGCCAGTGTCAGGGGAGGTGTCTAGACCACTGGCATCCCCAAGTTCCTCAGCCCAGTCCGGATCATACTCACACTGTTGTGTGAGAGGGTCCTCAGACCCCCTCCCAGCTCTCCTGGTCCTCCTCTTGTTCAAAATATGGAGGAGGAGGGACATTTGGGACCCCAAGGTCTCATCGGAGCCGGCGTCGAGCGACGTCGGTCCGGCTCCATGTCCGGAGCCGGAGAGAACCGGGGAACGACGCCGTCCGGAGCCCCGGACGGCGTCAGGAACGGCACCGGGGACATCGGCGTCGGCGGAGGCGTGGTTAGGTCAACCGGCGTCTATGGGGGTTGCGGTACCACCGGAGCCGGGATCGAGGCCGAGGCCGGGATGAAGGCTGGTGGGACAGGCGGCGCCGGGACCGGAGTCGACGGTGGCGCCGGGGCAACCCCATCAGGGCCCGCGGGGCCCGAAGGCGCACCGGAGGGACCTGAAGGCCCGAAGAGGCGGGCCATGGCCGACAGGAATTCCTGTATTTCGGCCGGAGTCGCCCCCGAACCCGGAAAGAACGGGTAATGCGGGGGCGGCTCTACAGGCATGTCCGGGGCCGCGGGGACGGTGCCGACTGGGGCCTCAGCCGAGTTGCGAGACCGGCGAGGCGAAGTCTTAGAGCGATGACGCCTCTTAGACTTCTTGTGCTTCAACTTACCGGAGGAGCGCGAAGACTTGGACTCCGACGAACGGCGGGGACTCCGCGACCGGCCCCTCTACCTCTCCCGGGACCGGGGCTTGGTGCAGCGCGGAGCCGACTGCCGGACCTCGAGTAGCTTTCGAGACCGCTCTCGCAAAGCCTTCGGATGAAGTTTCCGGCAGTCAGGGCACGACTTCGTGTCGTGGTCTCGGCCGAGACAGAAGAGACACTCGAGATGCGGGTCCGTGATCGACAGCATGCGACCACAGGCCTCGCATGGCTTAAAGCCGGGCATCCCTACGACACCTAGGAGTCGTGAAGACTCGATGAAGAAACAGTGAAAAAATTCACAAAAAAGGTTAGTCAAAAAGTGACTAGGGCACTGCTCTTCCCGGATCTCCGCTTACTGGCGCGGAAAAAGAAGAACTGACGTCAGCGCGCAGGGGCGGCGTCTAAGTACTGCCCGCGACGTCAACCCGGCGATCACGACGCCGACGACGGACGCGGAGCCGCACGACGCCGCCTACCGACGCGCAAGGGTACTGCTACGCAAAAACTTTCCGGATCCAGCCTGACGCCTGGGGATATTCTAAGGTAAGGAATCTGTCACTAACGTGTCTCTTTCAGATATGTAGTTCTCGGAGCTCTAATATTGGTCTGAGAGAGCCGTCCTTTTTGGGGAATTAGGAAGAAAAAGGAATACACGCCCGACCCTTAAAGTTGTGGTGGTACGGGCTCTATAGCTCCTTTTAGTAGTAGGGACTGTACCTCTTATTTGAGGAGGTGTAGGTGATCCGGCAAAAGTTTGTGTGACTTTGGAGGAATGTTTGGAGGAGTGTTGATGAACTCCAGGCAGTAACCAGAATGGATAATTTCTAGAACCCACTTGTCTGTTGTAATTGACTGCCACGTTGGTAGGAAATGTGACAGTCTTCCCCCGACAGGTGTTAAGTGGTCGGGGGGAACTATGGGCAAGTCACTGCTTTGTATTGGAGGGGGAGGTACGTGTGCTTGAACCTCTACCTTTGCCGTTGTTCCCTCTGTAACCCCCTCTGAAGTAATTTTTAGAGCCTGAGGGTTGGTTATTGCCCTTATAGGTGGATGCAGTTTCCGAGTAAGTATTTTTGGACCCCGCCCGATAGAAAGAGCGCCGAAAGGAACCACGGCCTTGTGTAGACTGAAGGGCTACCATAGATTTAGCCACTTCAGTATCTTTTTTCATCTTCTCAAGTGAAGAATCTACCACTGGCACAAAAAGGTGTTCCTGATCAAAAGGTGTGTTCAATATGGAGGCCTGAACCTCAGGTTTGAACCCTGATATGCGTAGCCAGGCGTGTCTTCTTAAAAGGACACTAGTGTTTACCGCTCTGGCAGATGTGTCAGCAGCATCTAGGGAGCACCTAATTTGGTTGTTTGAAATTAACTGTCCCTCCCGTACCAGGTCTTGCGCTTTAGTTTTATGTTCTTGGGGTAGAAATTGGAGGAGTTGTTCCATTTCATCCCAATGCGCACAGTCATATCTGGCTAGCAACGCTTGTGTATTAGATATGCGCCAGAAGTTAGCTGCCTGGGAGGCTACCCTTTTCCCTGAAGCATCGAGAAGCTTTGACTCCTTATCTGGGGGTGGAGCGTCTCCAGTAGTTTGGGAGTTTGCCCTTTTGCGTGCATTGGAAACGACTAACGAGTCTAAGGGTAATTGTCCTTTTATGTAGACTGGATCAGATGGTGCAGGCTTGTATTTTTTATCCACCCTAGGGGTAAGGATGCGTGCCCTGACAGGATCCTTAAATATGTCGTCTACATGCCTGGTCATTCCTTTCAGCATGAGTAACAGATGTGTTGACTTGTGTGTGCTGTTCAATGTCTCAAAAAGGAAATCCTCTTCAAGGGTTTCTTTATGGAGTTGTACCCCATGGTAATTGGCAGCCCTGCCTAGCAATTCAATATAGCCTACACTGTCGTCTGGTGGAGAGGGCCTGGTAGGATATAGGTCAGGATCATTGTCTGTGGGCGAGTCAGTGTTGTAATCATCCCACTCATCTATAGGTCCTGGCTGACCATCATTGTTATCATTATCCCCATCTCCATCACCCTGATTGTCACGTGTAAGTGGTGGTGAGTGCTCAGGTGAAGTTGGCACAGGTAGAGACTGAGGCGAAGGTGGTGATGGAAGAGGAGGAGGGGAAGGGTTTGTTACAATATTTCTCTTCAATAGAATATGATATTCTTCTTCTGTATTAGCCCCTCTCTTTAGAGTCACTTTAGTGGTAATGTGTCCAGTTTTTGGATGTATGACCAATATTTTCTGTTTTGGGTTCGGTTTTTGGAGCGGATCACCGAAACTGTGCTTTTTAGGTGACTTTGGTGTATCAGTCTGTTTCGGCGCTGAAGGTTTCGGTGCCGACGGCTTCGGGGTTGTTATTTTGGGATCCGAGGTGGTTTTCAGTGCGGTGTAGTGAGATTCGGAGCCGGACTTTGGCTTCGATCCCGAAGGCTTTGGCTCAGTAGCCGACTTGGCGTGGGGTTTTTCGGTGCCGGAAAACTTTTTGGTAGGCTTCGGTGCCGAGCCAGAAGGCGGGGCGTCGGAAGCGTGTTCTCTGTGCCGACCGGGGCCCGAGGCCGCGGGTTGGTCCGGAGCCTTCTTTTTCGGTTGACTTGGGATTCGGGGCGAGGTAGGGACTGTACTTACAGTACTTTGTCCATGCGGGTTGTCTTCATCCTGGTCGGAGCAGTCGTCGGAAAGGGAGATCTGTTCCTGTTCCTCCTTGGCTCCTATAGCGTCTCAGGCTTCATCAGATTCAGGTCCGAAGAGGTCCGGAATGGAGCCTGTGTGTTGGCTCTGCATGTCGCGTTGTCGAGCCCGACGGTCGCGAAGAGTCTTTTTGGAGCGGAAAGCTCGGCACGCGTCGCAGTCCTGTTCACTGTGTTCTGGTGACAAACAATGGTTGCACACTTCGTGAGAGTCAGTGCGCGGGTATTTCACGTGGCACAGAGGACAGAATTTAAAGGGAGTTCGTTCCATCGACTGCGAGTCGAACCGGGGGCTAGGCCCGACGGCCTACCACGAGCTCTCCGATCGAAGGAAAATGCTACTTACCAGTATGCATCTGTTCTTAGCATGTAGAGCTGTAGATCCGCATACTTTTGCATAGATCGTCATCTGGTGTTGGGCTCGGATGTTTGCACTTTGTTATTTAAGAAGACTTTGTAGTCACGAGATGGGCGACTCCTCCTTTGGTTAGTGCGCACGGGCATCGACTCCATCTCCAGATTGTTTTCGCCATAAAGGGTGATGCTGGAGTTAGTTAGAACTAGAAAAGATGTCCATGTGTAATGTATCTAAGTAAGATAGTACTGCAACACATAGGTATCCGGGGAGGCGGGTGGGCGTATGCGGATCTACAGCTCTACATGCCAAGAACAGATGCATACTGGTAAGTAGCATTTTCCGTTCGAGGCATATGAGCTGTAGATCGCATACTTTTGCATAGACTATATAGCAGTTACCCCGTTAGCGGTGGCTACCTGTATGTGTTGCAGTAGTTTGAAAAAGTGTTCTTAGTACAGCCTGGCCCACACTAGCTTGTTGTTTTGCCTGCACATCTATACAGTAGTGTTTTGTGAAAGTGTGCGGTGTAGACCATGTTGCAGCTTTGTAAATGTCATCCATGGGGATGTTTCCTAAGAATGCCATGGATGCCCCTAGCTTGCGTGTGGAATGCGCTCTAGGGGGAATGGATAATGTACGCTTTGCTTTTTGGTAGCATATGTGGATGCATTTAACTATCCACCTGGCAATTCCAGCTGTTGATATAGGATTGCCCTTATGTGGTGGTGAGAAAGCTACAAAAAGTTGTTTAGTTTTCCTGAAAGTTTTTGTCCGTTCAATGTAGTAAAGAATAGCTCTTTTGACGTCAAGCGCATGAAGAGCGCGTTCTGCTACGGAGTCTGGTTGAGGAAAAAAGACTGGGAGCTCAACAGACTGGTTAAGGTGAAAAGCCGAAACTACTTTAGGTAAGAATTTAGGGTTTGTCCTAAGAACCACTTTGTTGTGATGTATTTGCAAAAATGGTTCTTGTATGGTTAATGCCTGGAGTTCACTTACTCTTCTGAGAGATGTGATGGCCACAAGGAAAGCTACTTTCCATGTGAGGAACTGTAACTCACATTTATGTAAAGGTTCAAATGGGGGACCCATGAGCCTAGTAAGGACAATGTTTAGATTCCATACTGGAGAGGGTGGAACTCTGGGAGGAATTATCCTTTTAAGGCCTTCCATGAATGCTTTGATGGGAGGTACCCTAAACAAGGACAAGTGTTGTCTGTTTTGCAAGTAAGCGGCTATAGCAGCAAGATGTAATCGTATGGATGTGTATGCCAGATTACATCTGTGTAGATGCAGGAGAGAACAGATAATGTTTTGAGTTGAAGCATCTAGTGGATTGATTGTGTTATTGCAGTAAACAACGAATCTTTTACATTTAGCTGCATAGCATGCTCTAGTGGTAGGACGTCTAGCTTCTTTAATGACGTTCATGCAGTCTGGTGGGAGATTGAGGTAACCAAACTCTAAGACTTCAGGAGCCAGATCGCTAGGTTCAGTTGAGCTGGTTCTGGATGTCTTATCTCTCCATGGTTCTGTGTGAGAAGCTTTGGGGAAAGGTGCAACTTTTGGTGTGGAACTACTGAGAGTTCCAGCAGTGTTGTGAACCATGGTTGTTGGGCTCATGTTGGAGCAACCAGGATCATTGTGAGAGACTGTTGTTTGAGCTTGCACACCAGTAACGGAATGAGCGGGAGAGGCGGAAAAGCGTACGCAAATCTGCCTGACCAGTTCATCCATATCGCATTGCCTTTGGACAATGGGTGTGGATACCTGGAGGCGAAGCTTGGGCATTTTGTGTTTAAATGTGTGGCAAACAGATCTATGTCTGGGTGGCCCCACATTTGAAAAAATGGATGAAGAACTTGCGGATGAAGTTCCCATTCGTGAATCTGCTGTTGTTGACGACTGAGCAGATCCGCAATCTGATTGTGTATCCCAGGTAGATGCTCTGATAAGAGGTATATTTTTTGAGGAATGGCCCATCTCCATATGCTTTGTGCTAGGCGTGAAAGCTGCAGAGTGTGTGTCCCCCCTGTTTTTGTATATAGTACATTGTTGTCATGTTGTCCGTCCGGACGAGGACAGCTTTGCCTACGAGACGTTTCTGAAATGATTTTAGAGCGAGAAATATGGCCTGCAACTCCAAGTGATTGATGTGGAGGAGTTTTTGTTGAGGGGTCCACATACCCTGAATGGTATGGTTTAAGAGATGAGCTCCCCAGCCGGTGAGCGATGCGTCCGCTGTTAGCACTATTTGTGGAACCGGGTCTTAGAACGGCCGCCCTTTGGAAAGATTTTGTGTGTTCCACCATTGCAGAGAGCGATGTGTGCGGCTGTCCACCAACACCAGATCCGTAAGTTGACCTTGAGCTTGGTTCCACTGATGTGCTAGACATTCCTGTAATGGACGCATTTGGAGTCTTGCGTAAGAGACAATTAAGATGCAAGAGGCCATCATCCCTATTAGTTGCATGAACAGCTGGTAGTGAGTGTTGTTGTTGAAATTTTGTTATGAGAGCTTGCATACTGGCTATCCTGGCTGGATTGGGGTATGCAAGGGCTTTGGAAGTATCTATTGTTGCACCTAGATACTGTTGGGTGTGGGATGGTTGGAGATGCGACTTGGTGAGGTTTATTGTGAATCCTAAGTTGTGTAGCAGCTGGATTGTGTTGTGTGTTTGTTGTACACAATCGCTGCGTGACTTGGCTTTTATGAGCCAGTCGTCTAGGTAAGGAAACACATGAATGTGTTGTCTTCTTAAGTGGGCTGCTACCACCGCGAGACATTTTGTGAAGACTCTGGGTGCTGTTGTGACTCCGAATGGAAGGACTTTGAACTGGTAATGTTGGCCGTCCACTACGAACCGTAGGTATTTCCTGTGAGCAGGGTGAATGGGAATGTGGAAGTAGGCGTCCTTGAGATCTAGAGTGGCAAGGAAGTCGCCTTGTTGGAGCAGTGGGAGAACCCGTTTTAGAGTGACCATGTGGAAGTGGTCGGATTGTATGTACAGGTTTAACGGTCTGAGGTCCAATATTGGCCTGAGTGTGCTGTCCTTTTTTGGAATGAGGAAATAAAGGGAGTAAACCCCTGTACGTTGTTGATGTAGGGGAACTGGTTCTATTGCATGCTCTTGCAAGAGAGAGAACCTCCTGCTTGAGCAGCGTGAGATGTTCTGTGGACATTGGATGTTGTCTGGGAGGTATGTGAGGGGGGGGGGGTAGAAGTGAGTTCCAGGCAGTAACCATACTGGATAATTTGTCTCACCCACCTGTCTGAGGTGATGGAATTCCAGACAGGTAGGAACTGTGATAGTCTTCCCCCGACCGGAGTGGAGTGGTGTGGGGGGAGTGGAGGGAAGTCCCTGTTTTGTGGTGGGGGAGTTGCGGGTGTTAGAACCACGTCCTCTCCCTCTGTTATTGCCTCTGTAAGTCCCTCTAAAATATCCCTTGTTAGGGGAAGTTTGAGTGGTGCTTTTATACGTGGAAGAGGTGTTTTCTGTGCCAATGGCTTTGGAGGCGCCCCTATAAGAGGAGCGACAAAAGGAACCTCTACTAGTTGTTGCCTGTAGAGCCCCTAAAGATTGTGTCCTTTTTCATCTTTTCTAAAGATGTGTCCACAGTAGGTCCGAACAAGTGTTCCTGATCCAAAGGTTGATTAAGGATGGTAGACTGCACCTCTTGCTTAAAACCAGATATGCGTAACCATGCATGTCTGCGTAGTAACACACTTGTATTAATTGTGCAAGATGTTGTATCTGCTGCATCCAGGGCACATTTAATAGAGGTATTTGTGATTAACTTTCCCTCTTGTATGAGATAATTTGCCTTGGTCTTATATTGGTCTGGGAGATGTTGCATGAGCTTTTCAAGCTCATCATAGTGAGCCCTGTCATACCTTGCTAGTAAAGCTTGTGAGTTAGCGATACGCCAAAAATTTGCCGCCTGTGACGCAACCCTTTTACCGGATGCGTCCAATAGTTTAGACTCTTTGTCTGGCGGAGGGGCATCACCTGTGGTTTGGGAATTCGCCCGTTTACGGGCATTTGCCACTACTAGTGAATCCAGAGGGAGTTGACCCTTAATGTAAGCTGGATCGATTGGAGCTGGTTTGTATTTCTTTTCAATTCTAGGATTGAGCACTCTAGCCCTGACAGGATCTTTAAAAACCTCAGGGGCATGTTTAATTATCCCTTTTAGCATAGGGAGAGTATTTGTTGATTTTTGAGGCTGCGAGAAGGTCTCTAATAAAAAATCTTCCTCCAGAGGGTCTTAGTGGAGTTGAACCCCATGGTATTGTGCAGCTCTATTTATTAGTTGCGCAAACCCTACGTTGTCATCTGGAGGGGATGGCCTAGAGGGATATACATCTGGCTCAGGTACATCTGGGACATTATAATCATCCCAAGAGTCATGAGGTGGGATACTGTGGGTGTCATCGTCAGTATCATCATTAACATGTGGTGGGTCTATGTCATCATCCCCACCCCCTATATCCTCATCATCATCTTGTGGTGCAGGTGAAAGAGGAGGCACTGGAGAGTGTGCTGGAGAGAGTATTATGTTTGGAAGCTGTGGAGGTGGAGAGAAAGGCCTCATAGGTGAAGTGGCTGAGTCGTTTTTCTTTAAGGGTATCTCAGGTGTTTCTGAGGTGTCCAATTTCCTCTTTTTAGGTGGTATAGAGGTGACCTGACCGGTAATGGGGTCGATATGGAGTGTTTTTTGCTTAGGATCCGGTGGATCTGGATGAAACAGTTCTTTTGATCCACTGTCTTTTTTCGACGCCGAGGACTTAGGCTCCGAGTGGTGCTTTGGTTTGTCGTCTTTAGCTTTAGGAGGGGTTTTAGTCTCCTTCTGCTTAGGTGGAGTTTTCGACTCCGAAGCTTTGGAATGTTTTTTCGGATCCGAAGAGTTCGGTGTCGACAGTACCTTGGGTTTTTGTTTCGGTGCCGAAGATGACTTCTCGGTACCGCGGTGTGGCTGGCTCGATCCAGAGCTGCCTGAAGGCTTCGTGGATTTCGGAGCCGGGCCCAGAGGCGGGGCTTCTGAAGTAGTGTCACGGTGTCGACCCAGACCCAAAGGTGAGGGTGTTACCGGAGCCTTGTGTTTTTTCGGGGCAGGGGCGTCGATCTCAGTACTCACGCTCCGTTGACCTGGAGTAATCGTGTGGTCTTCTGAGTCCGATTCCTCGGCACCCGATCTATACGTGACGTCGAGCCCGGCGATCACATATAGTTTTCTTGGCCCTGAAAGAATCACAGGCCTGGCAGTGTCGATTCTCGTGTTCTGGAGAGAGACAAAGGTTGCAGACCTCGTGGTGATCTGTGTGTGGGAATTTAGCCCCACACTTGCATTTTTTGAATGGAGTCCTTCCCATATGCTGGTTAATGGCGTCGATCGGCCCGCGTCGACGACCGGACTCTAAGATTTTGTTGGATTTTGGATACGCGTCAAGGGAGATCATGATCAAAACAATACCGTCGAACGGTGAGAGCTTTGCGCGTCGAAGGGGAATCGAAAACTACACCGACCCGGAGCGCAGCAAATCACATCCGAACCCGATGGCGGAAAAAAACAATCTGGAGATGGAGTCGATGCCCATGCGCACTACTAACCAAAGGAGGAGTCACCTACCTCGTGACTAGGAAGACTTCTTCGAAGAAAAACAAAGTGCAAACATCCGGGCCCAACACTAGATGGCGATCTATGCATAAGCATGTGATCTACAGCTCACATGCCTCGAACAGTTATTACCATTTTATGTTTTTGCTTCGAGCACTACGAGAAATCAGTGCGGCAACGCTCCTCCGCCATAGCGGAGGAGCCACCAAGATAAAAGATGAAACGCTCATCACCCTGTAGTAGATAAGAGATGAAGTGCTCACCGCGCGCTGTTTTTGAGCAAGATGCAAACAAAAGGTGGGAATCTCTTTGGATCCTCATAAACCCCAGGTTTCCAAACGAACAGGGGTGGGAGGGAAGCAGCCAACCAGCCCCTGGAGTACATGGGGGGCACTCAGGGGGCAGTAGGCAGGCAGGCCAGAACACAGTCATTTGGCAGAGTGGCAGTCCCTTGAGCAACTAAGCAGGCAGCAGGTTAGTACAACACAGCAAGTAGTTCAAATGGCGGCTCCTCCTGGCAGCACAGCAATCCTCTGGTGCAGTATGTAGAGCCAGCAGAATCTGGTTACAAGTCCCATGCAGTGTCTAAAATCACTTGGCCAGAGCCCCTGTACTTATACTCAAAAATGTCTTTGAACTAGGGGCGACTTCGAAACAAACGTTAGAAGTGCACAACACTCCCTTTCAACCCCAGCCCTGGATCCAGGCATCAGTAGGGAGTAAATCAGCACTATTCGAAACATGCCAAACATGACAATGCTACCCCTTTCAGATCAGGAATTACCACTTAAACACATGTAAGGGAATTCCCAATGCTAGCCTATGAGAGGAGTAGGCCTCACAGTAGTGAGAAACAAAGTAGGCTGTTTGTCACTACCAGGACATGCCACACAATAAGGGCACATGTTGTATCTTTTACTTTCACAGCACCCTGCCCATAGGGCTACCAAGGCCCTACTTTAGAGGTGACCTATGTAGTAAAAGGGAGTTTAAGACTTGGTTAGTAGTTTTAAATGCCAAGTTAATGTGGCAGTAAACTGTGCAAGCAGGCCCTGCAGTGGCAGGCCTGAGACAGGTTTGAAAGGCTACTTCTGTGGGTGGCGCAATCAGCGCTGCAGGCCCACTGGTAGCATTTAATTTACAGGTCCTGGGTATATGGTATACCACTTTACAAGGGACTTGTAAGTAAATTAAATATGCCAAACAGGTGTAAACCAATCATACCATGTTTTAGGGAAGAGAGCACATGCACTTTAGTACTCATTAGAAGTGGTATAGTGCCCAGAGTCCTAAAGGCAACAAAAAGTGTCAGAAAAATAGGAGGAAGAAGACAAAAAGTTTGGGGATAACCCTACAAAAAGGGCCAGGTCCACCAGACTACATATACCAAAGTAACATTAAGAACCTGTAACAGAAAATCTACTCATGCCTTTATATGGGAAACTTAAGAGCTCTGCAATTTTGGTGCACCAAAGAGATTGAATTGAGGCCCTTAAGGAAAACATGAAAACAGTGAAGACTGGAAAATGTATTGCACAGCATGGATGTTCAATTCTGATTTCAGTATTATTAATTCATAAATGTGTTAACTTGCATGAACGGTGTACCGCTACAGTTAAACATTTATTCATCTGAGCAATCCTCACTAAAATAGAGTTCAGTTTTGTTTTTTTACCGCATAGAGTGTTGCAGTGGTTGTTTCCTTGTCTATTTTTCACCCAAGCCTCTTTAACTTTAACCCAAGCCTCTTCTGTAGGTTTAAGACATTATCGATCATAACATACCCAGAATAGTAAAATGGCCTCATGCTGCATATGGGGGACTATTTTTCCAACCGTTTATACTATTTGGACTTTCTTATTAAAGATGCTATTGTATATGACTTTTCTCATAACTGTTCCAAAACACTAACCCCCAGCCTATAACCCACATGCCAGATTAGCACTTTTGCGGGTCAACGGTGGTGGCTTTTTTTGTTTTAAGAACATGCATAAGGTATGCTATTCTGCCCTAAAATACCAGATTAGATCATGCCACTAAAGGCAGATTCTGAAATACAGAATTTGAGCATTCATTAGATTTTTATTGGTAGAAGAAGTTAAAACTGCGTTGCATTAGACACCCTTTGATTAGATATGCTGCACTGGACACCTTTTGCAATACATCCAAATAAAAACTGTATAAAACATTCTGGTATAGGTATAAGACCATCACCTGCGTCTACGATTTCCGTTTGAGTTTTTGACAGGCGATCTTTTGAGTTCAAGGAGCTGGCTTGGGATAGCTGAGGTACTGTATTACTTTGTTTCATGTCACCAGATCCTTTATACCCTGAAAGAAGAAAGGAAACCAGAGTCTGATAATCTGTTTTCTAAATAGGAAAGTAAAAACTAGACAATCCTAGTGAAATAAACAGGCTCAGTTTTTTCTACTTTTCTACGAAGTGCACATCGCTATTTTTTATTTTATTTATAAAAATTTAGGTTCATTCTCAGATGCATCATACTTTTCTAAGTCAAAACCCATTCATATAAGGTACCTGCCTATAACGAGAGTCATGCGGGGTATGCCAATATCTGCTTTTAAATGCAGTGTATAGCAGAAATATTTAAACCCTGCCTAAGCAATCGCATAAGTGTTGGTATTTTAAATATACTGAGGCACATGGAGATTTACGATGTGTGCCCATGATCACAAAATGTTGCAAAGTGGGAAAACTGGGCTTGGAGCGCATGACTTAATTTCACATTGGAAACATATGCCCATGGCAAACAGCCTTTCAATCTCAAACCTGTTAAGAAAGGAATCAGGTGCTGCTATCATGTAATACTACTGAGCTAGCTGCATTGTACTAAGCGTCAAAAGGCTATTTGCTGATCGGACAGACTCAGCAATAGCCATGGACCTCCAAGCCCTTGAACAATACCGCCCACTTAAGTTAATTCATGGTTCACATAAACACATCTATCCCGCAGGTCACTGTTGTGCTGGCATCGGGTCAGAGATGGATACAACGGCACATTGTGCTGACCCAGGATACACCATTATTGACTGGGTACTGGCTACAACACATGGCAAAGTTGTAAGGCTTTCGGCTTGAGATATTACACAGTCCTACACGATCAGTAAAATGAACAAAGGCCTAAACCCACGCTGCTTGAGATGTAAGGGGGAATTGAGAACATTTTTTCACACGATATGGGAATGTACAATAATACAGAGATAGTGGTGCAGTATATGTGAAACTTTGGCCCTGCTTGTGGGCGGCTGGCCGTGCCAGAGCACAAAATGGTGCTGGTGGGGTTAATGAACGACTGGGTGTCCAGACACTATGATAGCTTGTTGGCAGCCTGGGATTTATCCTACCTAAAAGGATAAATTGCCTGGCATTGGAGATCAGGGTCGGCTCCTTCAGTGATAGAATGGACTCATGGGATGGAGTACTGTGCCAAGGAAGAGCAGTTTGTTTATAAATCAAGGGGTTGTCCGGAGAAACATCAAAAAGTATGGGGTGACTGGAATATACTCTGCAAATAACATACGACAATCTGATGGCCAATGCAAATCTCATACATGTGCTGCAATTTGGTGGCGGTATTCGATGTGTCGGTAACACTACTGCTTTATTGAACTTTGTGAATGTTTTCTATGTTGTAATACACTTAAAAAGTTGGGGGAAAAAAAGAAATCACAAGTATGATGTAAGTTAAAATTGTATGCACTACTTAATATTCATTACATAAACAAGTGCAATTATAGCGGCAGCAGTCTGTAACCATTCCCGTTCTAGATGTAGAGGCTTGTGCAGCGCTTGATGCCAAAATCACATTGGCAGAAGTTCAAGCTGCCACAGCAAAACTAAAGTCTAACAAAACCCTGGGACCCAATGGGATTCCGCAGAATTCTAAAAACACTACATAGGGCTGTAAGGACCCCCATCTGAAGCATGTTCTTGGATGCCAACAAACAGGGCATCCTCTTCCAACCAGACCTTAGACGGGCAGTTATAGTGGTCATCAATAAGGGCGGCAAGCCAAAACAGCGTTGCGATTAATGCTGCCCGATTTCATTGCTCAACACAGAGGTGAAAATCTTGCCCACTATATTGGCCACCAGACTCCTTCAAGTCATCACGCCCCTGATCCATAGAGAACAGTCAAGTTCATGCCTGGTAGGGGAACACGATACAACCTTAGACGCACACATAATTGGCTGAACGATTTAAGAGATCGGCCAGAACTCCACATCTTTCTAGCGCTCGACGCAGAAAAGACAGTTGATATAGTGCACTGGCACTTTCTTGAACACACACTGGTTAAGTTTGGGTTTGTCCCCGCTATAGGAAATGGGTCAAATTATTTTATCAGGCCCACAGTCAGGGTAAACTGAGTGCTGTCCTCCGAATTCCCCATTGGAGAGGCACGAGGCAGGGTTGCACCCAGTCCCCTCTCCTGTTCGCCCTAACCATAGAATCACTAGCCCGTGCAGTCTGCAACCATCCTGGGATCCATGGCTTCAGGATCACCGGAGAGACTGCAGTGGAAAAGAAGATCGCACTTTACACGGGCTATGTATTTCTTTACATTACAGAACCATCCTTGTGCCACCCCTTTGACCTTCCAACTGTTCGAGGACTGTGGGAGATACTCCAGTTACCACATCTACTGGGACAAATCTGTGCTTTATATTCAGCAAAACAGGATAGAGGTGTCATCACTCCCCTGTCGCCTGGCGCATACAGCCCTTGGATTTAAATACTTCGGTATATTCATGACAATGGAGAGGGAGATTGGCTTTGAGCAAAACCTCAGGACGGTGACGCGAGCCTGCCAAGAAGAAATGGAGCAGTGGCGAGGACTGCCCCTCGCGCTAATGGGGAGAGCAGCCATGTTTAAGATTATTTCTTTACCAAAACCGCTCTACACCCTGCAGAACGCATTCTTGGATCGCTCCTGAGGGGTGACATGAGGACTCTGTTGTGGGATGGTAAACACCCCAGAATTGCCTTTAAAACTCTACAATGCAGCCAATACAATGGCGGGTTAGCTCTGCCTGACATACGTGCTTTTTATTGGGTGGTCCACCTCATAAATGTTAATTGGCTACTTGCCCGCCCCCCCACCCCCTCCAGACCACTCAACCTTTAGGCTGGAGCAGGCGCAATGGAGGTAGCGGTACTACCTACACTGTCTCTACGAAGGCGGGGGGACTCAGCGTCTCCTCGCGGCCACTCAGATCACATTGGCGGTCTGCGCTAAAGCAATGAAAACCATAGGGTGGCACAGTAAATCTACGAGAGAAATGCCCTTGTGGGACGGGCATTGGCTTCCTGAAATACAACAATTGCAGGGATTTGACGCCTGGGATCTGGTCGGGATATCCAAAGTGGAGGACCTGATTGGGAGTGGCGATATCATGCTGTTGTCCTCGCTTCAACAAGAATACGGGATGAACACAAATCAATTCCTAAAATACTCAGAAATAAGGCACGCATGGAGTGCTGAGGTGCTCCATGGTGACTGTATCCCGGAATATGCCCCGCTAGAGAGACGGCTATTAACGGAGGAGCGGGGGAAGGGTGCAATCTCCCTCAAGTACAAAACACTTAACACCATGCCAGACACCCTACATAAGCTGTGGGGGATATGGAAGACACTGATTGGGAGGCGGCCCTGATGCACCTGAGGGAGGTAGCAATCAAATCACAGCTACATCTAGTCCAATTCAAACTACTCCATCGAGTGTACTATGATTGACATCGATTGCATGCCATGGGGAGGGTGCAGACCCCCCCATTGTCTGAGATGCCAAGGAGAAGATGGCTCCTTTTCATACATTCTGGAGTTGCCCCCTGACCAGGAATACTGGGTTGCAAAAATTGGGGAACTCAGTGGGGTGTTTTCGGCACACATCCCGTTGGACCCTAAACTCCTCATTTTGGAGATCCTTAATGACAGACTTACTGCAGGCTCAGCTTCTGCTCTGCGGTCTCGGCCTAGTTGTGGCCAAGAGAGACATAGATCATTGGGGGGCACGGGAGTGCCCAACACTACAGGAATGGAGACGGGGCAAGGACATGTAAATGGAGGCTGAAAAAGCAGCAAATGCCAGCAGGGGCTGCCCCCGAAAATTTCGTAAGGTATGGGGTAAATGGATGCAATACTACTCTTTGGAGATATTGGAGGGAAACAAAGTCAGGTAGTGCCCTGATTGGAGTGTGCTATTGCCTGATGTATTAATGTTTACAACTGGATGCTTACTTCTGCTTTCAAATCTGTACTGGCTGACAGTTGTCTGAGGAGGAGGAGACGTTGGATGTTCTTGGTTATTACTATGCGGTCAATGGGGTTAGACTCCAGACTTGCTGGATGGTTCTTTTATTTGCTCTTGCGGCACTGTTTTGAAAATAAAATTTAAAAAATGTAAAAGAAAATATATATAATAGTGGCAGCTTTATGTGGGCACAGCGTGTAGACCGCTACAAATCCCTCCCCTGTTTTTAGGTGTCGCCTACAGACACTATTTAGCTATCATTTGGCAAAGATATATTGTGGACAATACCAATATTTAGAGGGGCCTGTGGGTCAGCTCATTGGTTGTCAATCATATCTGCTCGCTTCTTATTCAGTGACATTCCTTTCTCTTGTGGTCTGTCCTTCCAGTGAAGTACAGGAATCCTGTATCCTATGAGGGCAGGAAAATTGAGCTAAAAGGGTTTTTTGAAACTAGCTTGATTTTCAAAGGGAGGTGTATTTCTGGGAAGGTGTATGTGGCGAAGAAAGGACTCAACATTTTGGGGTGGTATCAACAGGGACTATTTGGGATGACCCTTAGACCAGGTACGAAGGAGCAAGTGTCTGTTGTGGATGAGTGTGAGCAGGATGAGTGTTTGACAGAGTGGAGTGACAAGTTCAAGAGTTTATTCGCTGACATTTTGGGGTGCATTAAAGGATTTAAACATTGTATTAAAGTGAAGGATCAGGCTACCCCGGTCAAGCACAAACTGCGTAATGTGCCGTACAGTGTGAGAGATGATCTGTCGGATGAACTTAAAAGGTTATGCGAGTCTGGTGTTATCGAACCTGTGGAGTCTTCCTTATGGTTGTCCCCATTGGTCGTGGCCCGTAAGAAGAATGGAAGTCTGAGAGTGTGCATTGATTTGCGCAGTCTTAATAAAGAGATTTGGATTGACTCACATCCTCTTCCCCGAATTGATGACATTCTTGCCAAATTTGCTGAATGCAAGTTTTTTTCGAAAATAGATCTCTCATCCGCCTACCATCAGGTGGAATTGGACCCAAGTTGTAAGCATGTGACTGCTTTCGTTTCACCTATTGGCACTTTTCAGTTTAGGAGAATGCCTTTTGGGCTTGCTTCCGCTGCGTCAGCCTTTCAGCGCATTATGGAAAGTGTTCTGGAGGGTTTGGAGGATACTGTTGTCTTCCAAGATGACATTCTGGTTGCTGGCAGGTGCAAAAATTCTCATGACAGACAGGTTTCAAAAGTTCTACGTAAGTTACAGGAAAGAGGTATTGTAGCCAACAAGCTTAAATGTGTGTTCGGTCAAGAGTCCATCGAGTACCTGGGGCAACGGAGTTCGGGTGAAGGTATTCAACCAAGAGAAGGGTTGATTGAGGCCATCCGGAATGCTCCTTGTCCTAAATCAAAGGAACAGGTTTCTTCATTCCTGAGTGTGTGCAAGTTTTATTCCAAATTCATTCCCAATTTTGCAGCTAAAACGGTCCATCTGCGTGAGCTTCTCAAGAGAAAGTTTGTTTTTGTGTGGGACCAGGCGTTCCAGGATGAGTTTGTTCGCATTAAGGAAGAACTAGGTACATGTAAGATTCTTACACTTTTTGATCCACTTTTACAGTGTATCGTGTCAGTGGATGCGAGTTTGGATGGTTTGGGAGGTATGATTACCCAAGTAAGACACGGTAAGGAGCATACTAATGGGTTTGCTTCTCGAGCTTTGCGTCCTAGTGAAAAGAACTACTCGGTCATAGAAAGGGAGTTGTTGGCTTGCTGCTGGGCAGTTGAAAGGTTTAAGTGTTTTCTGTGGGGAAAGTCCTTCAAGTTATTAACGGACCACAAGCCACTTATTCCCATACTTAATGGTCACATTGTCAAGGAGCATACACCGAGGATAGCAAGATTGAGTTCAAAGTTGTTGCAGTACAACTTTGACGTCGCACACATTCCAGGAGGGAAAAACACCAGGGCGGATTTTCTGTCCAGATCACCAATTCCTCTGGCAGAAGAGGAGTCGCTTGTCTGTGATGATGATGAGGAATGCTTGATTGCTGCAGTTGATGTTTGTGGTGTGGGAGGCTTCTCCGAGAAGGAGTGGTTTGATGCCATGCAGTCAGGCTCTGTCCTTAAGAAAGTAAAAGAACACATCGTTTTAGGTTGGCCTAAAGAGAAGCATCTTGATGCTGAACTTCAACCCTTTTCCAAGATTGCTGTTGAACTTACTTTGGAGGGAGGAAGAGTTAATTTTGCGTGGTGACAAATTTGTACCACCGGAATCCTTGAGGTCACGCATTACGTTGGGTCACGAAGGTCATTTGGGGCAAACCAGCACTAAGAGAAGAATTCGCTCTATTGGTGGCCTTCAATGGACAGGCAGATTGATGAGGTTGTCAAGGGGTGTGTGATTTGCTGTTCGAGTGATAAGGTCATCAAGATTGCCAAACCTCCTGTTCAAGTTGTGGTACCACCTACTGAGCCATGGATGAAGCTTGCTGTAGATTTTGTAGGGCCTTTTAATGCTCTTCCCAACAGATACAAATTTGCGTTAGTGGTGGCTGATTATCATAGTAAGTGGTGGGAGGTCCATTTTATGGTTGATCCCAATACAAGAGAGGTCATTCGTTTTTTTCAAAGTTTGTTTGCTAGGGAAGGTTTTCCCAAAGAGATTGTCTAAGATAATGGTGTGCAATTCACATCGAAAGAAATGTCTGAGTTTTTATCCCAGTCTGGCATAACGCACCGCCGCGTGGCCTTATATCATCCTCAGGCCAATGGTTTCATTGAGCGCATGAATCGCATCCTGGTTGAGTGTGTGCAGTGGGCCTTATCTAATGGTGTTGACATCAAGGAAGCCGTCCATAGCATGTTATGGGCGTATCGCACTACTCCTACCCAAGCTCTGGGAAAGAGTCCGTTTGAGTTGTTACGTGGAAGAATTGCAACTTTTGACATGTGTCCAGCGTGGATGAGAAAGTGGGGTTTGCGTTCAAGGGTTGGGGGATCGGACAGTGCTACGTTTGTTTCTCCTGATTCAGGGTTGGGTGCAAACAAAACCACATCTTGTGCATCCAGTAATTTGATCAAGATTGCCTTTAATTCCAAGATTTCTGTTGACGATTGGGTTAAAGTCAAGCTTCCACTTAAGATGCCCAAGGGGCTGTCTAAGTTCAGTCCTCCTGTTAGGGTGGATGCCATTTCACGTTTTGCTGTAAGGGTCAATGGAAAAAATTGGTGGAACTGTTCCAGGATTTACAAGATTCCCAAAAACGTGGTTCTCAAACTGGGACTCGAGAGTGGTGTTGGGAACTGGGATGGTGGATTGGGTCAATCCCAATCCAATTCTCCTTTGGTACACAGGAGTCTTAGGAGAAGTGTTCCTCCTAAATGCATGTATTTGTAGCTGCTATGAGCTTTGCTTATGTACTGGTAGTTCATGTTTGTTTAACATAGTCTGATCTGTTTTAAAAAAAAATATTTTTCTCTTTTTATGTTATTTTTAATTGTTGCTCTTTACAGTGTTACCTTTATTTTCTTCCATTCTCTTGCTTCTTCCATTCTTTTGCAACTTTTATGAAAGGGAAATGTTGTAGTAATCTGTTAACCTGCTTGTCAAAGCTGTGATGTCATCTACTGAGCTATGGAATGTTGCCTTTTGAAATCCAGGGTCAGCTGTGACTGTTCCCTGGAGGCTGTGGAGACGAACGGTCATTAAACCTAGTGCTCTTACACTTACCTGCCTTCGTGTAATCACTTCACTTCTTTACCATCTTATTGAATGGATGACTTGTGGCCTTACCCAATTAACAATCAGGGAACTTTTTTTGTTTGTTTTCTTACAGCACTTCACACAAGTGAATGTCTTTTCTTGCTCTCTCTCTCTCGTGTGCTGCTTCTAGAGTGAAAGTCGCACCCTAGCGCTCTGTAATGTTCACCCACCCCAGCTTGTCCGTTGCTTGTCCCACCCCTCACTGTCTATTACAAAAAAAAAAAATGTTCCTCAACTGCCCAGCAACTCTGTTGCTCACCCCTTACCCTCAGTTGCTCGTCAGCAATTACTTAATCAAATCACCCCCACGGCAGCCAAACCTGCCATGTCACTCCTTCCAATGAAAAAAAAGCACTTTTTTATAATTCAATGCTCTAAAAGTGGTTTGTAGATGAGACCTAAAGAGACTAGTCTGCGTGAGCTTCTGGATGCTGTTAGTGAAAAATTGGGTGCTTGTCAAAAGTTACAGGAATAAGCTTAGTCATTTTCCGAACAATTCTAATAAGAGTTTAAGCCATTGACTGCTTCACAGGTTTGGACTTTTATGCAGGATGACTTGATCTGGGAATACATATTTATAGAGTTCTATCAATTATTTTTAAGTAGTGCACAGCTGGGTCATAATTGCTATTCCTAGTGAAAGACACTTCTCTGCAGCCAGCATGGTTTCTTGATCTGATATCTGCATCCTTAATCCAATGTTTTTTTTGTCCATCTACTAGAGCTTATATGATATGATTATTTGCTCACACTTTTAATTATGTCTCTCTATGCCATTCTGAGGCTATGGTTGGATAATGCAAGTACAAAAGAAAAACAAAATTTAATTAAAAAAAAATTCTATGGCTCATGGAGAAAAGATGTTTTCATTACTGACATCTACAGAATGTAATGTGATTAGACAGCTCTTTAATACAAAAGTACTACTTACCATGTTTTTCATTTGCTGTAGTTTTCAAGTTCTGTAAAACAAATGTGTTGCATTAACAGCAGCATTCTCTGATGAAGATGTATAATCTCAATAGAAACATATACAGACTGTGTGCTTTCACAGGCTTACTGAAGCAATATGGCTTTACTGCTGTGACAAACATCTTGAGGCTTATGATACTGCCTGGCCTTGCGCAGTTCAAGCTGAATAACTCTTGGTGCCTCATTGGACTTGGAATTTTCCCAGTGATGGGTCCTCCATGTACACTGGACTGAGTTTCATGCCAGTATCCTGAACCGTGATTTACTCATGTATTCTATAAGGGGAGTTTTAAGCTCACTTAGCTACCAAAATTGTTATCTAGGTGGACCCTCTCGAAATGTAGCTCTCCTTTGAGTTTGGCTAGCTATGCTGCGTTAGGGTTGAGATCTGGTGTGGGCCAATCCATATCCCAACTCACTCTCTTAAAAGAAGAGCCACCTATCAGTCATATAAGGGTAGGTACATGCACAAATAGATCCAACAAAGATGCATGAGTATGGATTTTCATTAGTTGAAAAATAGACCTATTTCACACTATGTACAGAACTACCCTAGCCATAAGGATCTGTATTCCAAAATAAAATAAAGCACACATTCAATGTATTTTTATTTAGCAGTATTGTGCAGATTCAACATAACTTAACACGTGAAGTACAGGAGATAATGGAACTGTGAGATTCATATGAATATGCAAAAGCAAACACATTTTAGAGATCCTACTGGAAATGCCTGCCATGAAAAAGACTTTTCAAACTTCTTGGCATATAAACCTCTAAAAAGCATCTGTCAAATCCAGCACTTGACGTTCACACATGTAAAAATGTGAAACAGATTACATTAGGTGATTTTCAAGAACAGCATGCGAGTATTGTATAACATTAGCACAAACGAAAGGATTGTCAATCACACAATAGAAGAAATATATCTGTTATAACACAAGTAACCTGTACAAAAGAAATATAGCAGCTAAATGTACTCTTTTCTGAACAGAGAGTTTAAATAGAGCAACATGGAACAATGATTGCCTGACAACTCAAATTTACCGACCAAAGCTGGGGGATTATTTTGCTATACATGTGACTTTGCTGGATTGAGATCCAGTTACTCATACTTACTTTCGATTGCAAATGTTCTTGAGTACACAGATCCGGACATGCTGACCATTCTGCTGTCGATACAGGTACAATGGCTTGAAGTGAAGATGGGTCTAAAAAACAACATTCACAGTCAATGTAACATGATTCTGTGGGCAGCTACTGCAATCTCCAGCAAAACAGCACATGCATACTTTGTAGTAATCCACTACACAAACACCAGAGAAACCATTTCCTTACCTCTAAAAATAGTTCTGACACTATAGGTTTGCGTACAAGGAGGGGAAAGAAGTGTTAAAAAAAACAAGGCAAAAGATCCTCAGGAACAACATCCCCTTATCCATTGGGACCAACCCTGCTCCAAATATGGGAAGAATAGAAGAAACAACTCTTTAAAGAACACAGCATCCTGACACAGTAACCGTATGCTCCTACACCCAGAATGTAGCTACCTCTCTAATCATTGACTATTTGCTCTAGACCAGGGGTCTCCAACGTATTCAGTATTTAGAGCTACTTCTGAGCAGTGAAAATTGTGAGCTTCTCATGGTTAAGTAACTCGTGCATTGTTCCCAGCCCACACTCAGCTTCTTTGACTAAGCCTAATGTCCATAGAACCAGATACTGGTTTGAACAAAATTGTGAGAGTGAGAGTGAGTGAGTGAGTGAGTGAGTGAGTGAGTGAGTGTGTGTGTGTGTGTGTGTGTGTGTGTGTGTGTGTGTTTTTTATTCCAATTGTCACATTCACCACCAGTAGGCATCTTTCTCCCAATGGCCTGTAGAAAGGGTGCCATATTTGTAGCAGAATAATACAGCCATTTGTTCAAATGGGAGGAATATAAAGTGAGAAACATGCTTCATAAAACATGAAGACATAATTGGCTTAATTGAAAGTGGAGAAAAACATTAAGACAATGTTTCATAGAAATATTTTTCTTCACTTAAATTTCTCCATAAAAAAAATACTTTTTCAGTTATAAATATGGCACAGTGTCTACTAGCAACTGGGAGCACGAGGCCTGCTGTTTGTAAATGTGACACTTTGAAATGGGAGAACATTAAAATGAAGAGTTAACTTAAACCTTAAGTGAAGAGACTGGAACGCGATGCCAGGGTGAATGTAAGGTTTCCTGGGGGCTCTTGTTGCTAAAACCTTAATAGCACAGCAATGACGATATAGCTAATCATGCCCTCCCAATCTGAGTAGCATATTAATAAGTATTATAATTTTCTCTGAAGAGTTCTATGAATGCCACAATTTGGGACCTAAATGGAAATCCATTTGGTGTGTGTGGAGAGATTACATCCAATCCTTAGTTGCTTACCTATATTGTTGAATACTTTTGCAGATGGGTCTTGCCTGGGCTATGCATGTATTGTATGTTTTGTGATTAACAGCACTTTAATAACAGAGCTATGGCACTTCAGCCTAGCTGAATTTAGATTTTCTTTTTTTCACTAAGGAATTTGTCATGATTGTACTGTAAATACCTGCTATTCAGCAAATTTTAAAAGTCTGCTGTTTTATAGATGTTGACATTGTAATGGATTTATATACTACTGAAAAGGTTATTGAAGGTGGCTAAGCTCTGATAGACAGCTTAGCCAACAGACTCAAAGCATTGGCAAAGGCAGTAGGTCACCCGCTGGAACCTACTGACTTTGCCAATGCCTTTCGTGATGCTGTACAGCACCGAGGTAAAAAAGCATTTTAATTTTTTTTAACCGAGGCCACGCAGCCTCAGTAGAAATAATAAAAAAGGCATGATAATGCAACTAGTTGCATCATTGTTCCTTTTTTATTATTTTTATTGATGCTGCGCATCCTCAGTTGAAAAAAAGATAATGCTTTTTTTTACAATTGGACGCACATGTAGGGAAACATCCTTTACAACTTGGTCATTACCACACAATACCTTTACCACGATAATCGTAAGTATATATATTGAGTGGTAAGGGTGATTTTAGGGTTTATGGGCGGGTGAGGGTATTTTTAGGGTTTAGGAGTGGTGAGCGTATTGGGTAGTAAGGGTGTTTTTAGGGTTATGGGGTGGGTGAGGGTATTGGGTGGCAAGTGAGTTTTTAGTGATTAGGGGATGGGTAATGGTATTGGGTAGTAAGGGTGTTTTTAGGGTTTAGGGGTGGGTGAGGGTATTGGGTGGCAAGTGAGTTTTTAGTGATTAGGGGATGGGTAATGGTATTGGGTGGTAAGGGTGTTTTTAGGGTTTAGGGTGGATAGGAGTATTGGGTGGTAAGGGTATATTTAGGATTACGGGGGGTAAGGGTATTGGGATCATAAGGGTGTTTTAAGGGGTGAGGGTGGGTAAGGGTATTTGGTGGCAAGGGTGTTTTTAAGATTTAGGCGTGGGTAAGGGTATTGGGTGGTAAGGGTGTTTTTAAGGTGGGTAAGGGCATGGGGTGTTACGGGTGCTTTTAGGGTTTAGGGGTGAGTAGGCACATTGGGTTGCAACAGTATATTTAGGGTTATGGGGTGGTTGAGTTTTAGGGGCAATAAGGTGAATATACACACACAAAGGGGGTTTCACATACCTGACATACTCACATTGTATTGTAAAAGTAAGCGTGGCAAAGGCAATGCGTGGTAAACCATGCATGCCTTTACCATGCGTGGTTAAGGACGCATGGTAAAGGCATGCATGGTTCCATCATACATCCGCACATGTATGATGACGGAATGATGCGGTAGCCATTTGCTTTATTAAAAACAGTGGCCACTACTTGGATCAGTAAATTAAAAAAAGAATTTTGAGCATAAACGCACAAAATAATATATCAAAAAAAGGAACCTGGAGGGTGAATGCTCTCAAAACTGATAGTAGTACTCAAAATCTATAGCTTTACTTCCGCTGATGTTCACAAGGTAGAAAAAGCAAAAGTGAATATAAATTGATCTATTTTTTAAAAACAAATACTGGCCTTATGTAGGCTCACTGTAGTATTTCTTATTTTGGCTAATAAATGATATTGAAAGCAAGCTGGCAAGTTTCCTGAAATATGTACCAAGAGTAAAAAAGGCACATAACACATATCAGGATGTAGATTGAGTCTATCCGCATTTTGTACATGCAATTGCCTGGGAGCTTCCACTTTAAAAAACAAAAAAACAACAGTATGCACTATGTTATGAGAAAGTGGTATCGAGAACAGAATGAGCCAATCAATGAAAAGATGCTTTTTTTCCCCCTTGACTATCAATGTTTCTACAACATATACCGATTAATGGGACATTTAATAGTTGGCTAAGGGATCTAAACCTTAATATATATTTTATTTGGGACAAAGTGACAAGGAGAAAATGATTTGTATGGTTATCAAATGGTAACAGGAGTGAATGGGTCACAGGAATGAGGTGAAATTTGAGTTGAGCCTGCTCTGTATGCCAACCTAGATTCAAATAGATACATTTTTATTTATATATACATCGGTACAGAAGTGATGGAAGTGCCACTTCTGATGTTGGTTTAATTAAGTTTTACCCTCAAATAAATGTAAAGGGTTATTACAATTAACAATCTGCGGATTTCGCCTTCATTCTGTTACAGCTAGTCAGTCATCTCTTAGCATAAAGGAATTGGCGGAGGAGGAGACAGAGAAAACATATTAAGGGCTAATGGTTTTGAGGGAGGACGACACAACAAATCCCCAAATCATGCAAGGCTGAATGACATACACAAGGTAGTGAACTAGAAAAACTCGCATGGCAATGTTAATAGTATTGCATTTTGTAAAATGAAAATGATTTGTGCTCGCAACTTCCCCCATCCCTCATATCATCACACTTAGACACAATGACTGCAAATAGGATGAGGGCCACAAGAGAGGAGGAGAATGAAGAAGGATAGAGGCATTGTTATGGAAGCACAGAACAGATGAGCAAGGGGTCTGAGTCAGTACAGTTGAAGAGAGACACTGGAGTACAGGGTAGGCCAAGAGGGGAAGGAACATGCCTAAGCACAGAAGAGAGCATTTCAGGCATCGGTCACGTAGAAGAGCTGATGTGTGAGTATTCAAGGGCAGTAAAAACGTTACTAAAAGTTAGAATGGAGCATCAAAGCGTCAGAAAGATAAATCACATTGCCTTCACAATAACATGCTAGTGCTGAAAATGAAGCATACAATCTTTATGAGACTCCACAAAAAGCTGGTTATGAGTTGTCAATCGGATTAGGTACACATGTGAAAAGAAAAGGGGTAATCCTATACAAGTAAGAAATGATGGTCATCACAAAATCACTGTTTTAACAATTATCCTGAACAAACCAATTCCTGAATAGAAGGGGAATTGAGTTAATCCACAAGAATTTGAGTATAGAACACAATTTAGTCTCTTCATGCGGAAGTCAAGGAAACGCTTCTTGGAAAAGGATTGCAGAACAACAAAGTAGCTCCTTAGCATGCACTCTGGATGAGAATCTTAAAAGGTTAGCCTACCATATTTTCTGGTTTGTAAGTATCTGGATAACCATGGTTTCTATTGTACTTGTATTATTCTATTTCAAAGTTCTAGTAACTTAGATTGTTTCAATCAAATGTATATTTTACTTACAGTTGAAGTTTTCTGAATTTTAAAGGCTAGGTGAAGAAAGGTTGCTAGTCTGCCCTGATACCGATGTCATCTGTCTGATTTGGCAGGGTCTATTCTATTCAGGAACACCAGGGTGATATATCTGCGGTGTATGTAATTAAAATATAGTATTTTGAACCACGCATTGCATGTCCCCTACTTAACTAATGCGCAAATATCTCTACACTGTGCTTCCTCTAGTGGTGTACTCAGTTCTTCCCAAGCCGCAGCATGGCTCTATACAAGTGGGAAACTAAGTGTCTCCCTCTGCCAAATTCCAATAGCATCCTAAACAATTCAGAGGATGTTAGAACTTCCGGGTACATAGGCCCGACGTAGTGCACTATGTCCACAATAGATGAACACAATAAAACCTGGCCCGACACCCACACCAAAAGTCTCCTGTGCCGCCTCAAACGTAATAAACTGCGGCATTCCGTCTCCCACCCCCGTGGAGCAACTGCAGCAGCGTTCCTTTCCTTGAGTCATCTGCAAGTAAATCCTTTTCCCAGTTGTTCCAATCTGACAACCAGTGTACTGCATGCTGCACCTGTGATGCTAGGTAGTACATTTCCATATTGGGCAGTGCCAATCTCCCCATCCTCCAAAAGGTAGTTGAAGGGTCTCCCGGGTCACTTTGCTCCTACCTCCCACCCACACTAAAGTTGTTAATAAGAAGTGTAAACGCTTAAAGACTGTTCTTGGTAACAGGTTTAATGAGTGCTGTAGAGTATATAGGCAGTGTGGCAAGAACACCATCTTCGCCACTGCCACTCGTCCCATAAGGGACATGGGGAGCATGTTCCGGTATTGTACCGACTTAGTCAGATCCCTCTGTCACATGATCAATATTATACTGTTTCCGCTTCTAAACCACGTGGGCCACCATTATTCCTAAGTATCGGAATTGCTCAGTTTCCCAATGCAAGGACAAATCTGGTAATGTGGTGGGGTCCTGAGCCACCAGGCAAACCAGAGGAAATATCAGAGACTTATTTGTGTTAATACGCAATCCTTGAAATGTCTCCTAAGGCGTCAAAATGCTCCAGAAGCAATGGCAATTTCCTCTGAGCCGCCTAGTAAAAAAGTGTGTCATCCGCATAGAGTGAGATTAAATGGTCCAACCCTCCCACCCGGATTCCCCACCTCTCCATTTCTTTTCGGAGCCTCTGGATCAGAGGCTCTAGCGCCATCACGAACAGGGGCGGCAATAGGCACCCGTCGTGTTCCCCTCCTGACCTACAGAGGGGCGGAACAGACTACCCAACCTGATACTGGCCATGGGTTCCGCGTAGAGCAAACTCACCCAGTTTCCAAATCAAGGTCCAAACCCCATTGCCTCTAGGACTGCCAGTTCATGGTATCAAACACATTTGCAAGATCAATGGATACCATGGCTAATTGTCAATCACTATCCTCCAATTCATGCATGACATCCATTAACCGCCTAATATTCATGGTAGTGTTCCGTCCGGGTATGAACCCACACTGGTCCGGGTGGACCAACCTGACAATCGCCGGTCCCAATCGCAATGCAAGAACTTTACACAGGATCTTCATGTCTATATTGATCCTCGTGATCGGACGATAGGAGGACGGGTCAGATGCCACAGCACCAGGTTTCAAGATCTTTGCGATGGTACCTTCACGCAATGATGTCGGGAGTACTTTCTTAGCTAGGGCTTCTGCATAGACCTTGAACAGATGTGGAGCCAACACTGTACTATAGGTCTGATTAAATTCGGCTGTGAAGCCATAATTTCTCGTCATCTTCCCCACTGAGAAACGTTATGGCTGCTGAATCTCCTCTAATGTGAGTGCGGAGTCCAGTTCCTGCTCTGCCACTTTACCCAACTGTGAGATCTGTATCTCTGTAAAATATTCTGTGAGCCATTCACAGTCCGGGTCACCTGGGCTAGTGTACATCTGCTCCAAGTGTTCTCGAAATACCTCAAATATGTCACTCTGGGTTCGTGCCTCATCCCCTCTGGGATCTGTGAGGTGGAGTATCGGGGTACAGGGCAACCCACGTCGAAGGATCCAGGCCAAGAGTCTTCCCAATCGATGAAGCAGTTGTCAATATGATTTCAATGTGTAATGCTTTAGCCTGTCCCTAAGGCTGTATGAAAGAAGCACAAATGGTTTTACCACGCGTGCCTCTACCACGCAGCCCAACCACGAATGAGTCTTAACCACGCATGCCTTTACATGAAATTTCGTGGTATAGGCATGAATGGTAAAGGGGTATGTGTGGCTAAGGTCGCTACCTCGCCTCCCCCGACCACCCCTGCCCCTGCGTTGTCCCTTAAACTAACCCAATCCCTCACACTGCCCTAAAACCTACCCTGACCCCCCCACCCCCCCAACACTAAAAACTTCACCAACTACCCATTCCCCTCCCACTGCCCTAAGGCCTAAAACCCTACACTACCCCGCCACCCGCGCTGTCCCTTAAACTACCCTAACCCCTCCCACTGCCCTAAAACATATTCCAACCCCTCCCAGCCCTAAAAAAAAACAAAAAACAGCCCCACTTACCTCACCGCAGCGTCTTCCTGCTTCAGTCCTCCAGCAGCTAGACCACGCACTGCCTTAACCATGAATATGCGTGGTTAATGCAAGCGTGGTAGAGCTTGCGTAGTCGGAACACAAGTGGTTCAGACAACGGTGTTCCAACTGTTTCCCCGTCCCTAGTTTGTCACCTGCCGCAACAGCTCTGTTTCAGTTTCTGGTCCACGCTCCTCCCCACTCAACCGCCTCTGTAAGGCTGCCAGGGTTTCCTCCTTATTAAGGAGTTCTGTCTGCATTGTGCGTCACACTCCACAGGAGAGACCCACACATCTACCCCTTAGCACAGTTTTCAGTGCCTCCCATTCTGTTGCGCGGCTCTGGGCGGTCGTCCAGTTTATGTCTATATAGTCTGTCAGGGACTCCGCTATAGTTTCCCTACCCACCTGGTCCTGCAGTATCTCAGAAGGGAATCTCCATGAGTAGGGGAATCGGGGGCTTCCTCTCCATTGGAATCAGTATGCAACCGGTGCATGATCACATACATATCGTGTCAGATGTACTACCTCCTGTACCCTTGCAGCTGTCTGTTGCATCACCAATATTCGATCCAACCTGCTAAATGTACCATGTGTGGCTGAGTGACGGGTATATAACCGGTACCCCAGGTGAGTGTCCCTCCAGACATCGCTGAACCCCAGTTGAGACAACTTCGACCAACCTAGCTGTCATCCTAGGTTTAGTGCCCTGTTTGGGGCGTGGCAATCCAAATTCCCATTCACCACACAATTAAATCACACACCCAGAACGCATCAATCTCAGTAGTAGGAGACATTACATCTGTCAGTGTAATATGAAAGGTGTCATCAGTATTTGGACCATAAGAATTAATGACCACCATTTCTTGGCCATCTAATGTAACCTGAACCAGTATATATCGGCCCTTGTCATATGCCTCCATGTATGTTAATGCAAACTGCACCCACGGAGCAATTCAGACCAACACCCCCTTAGAGAAGGACGGATAAGTGCCATAATATGTCTGCCCCCTCCATGTGTTTGCAAGCTTTTTAGCTTCGATCTCAGTTAAGTGGGTCTCCTGGAGACATGCTATGCTAGCTCCATGTTTGAGAAGTGATAGCACTCTAAAGCATTTCTTACAATTGCCAAGGCCCCTTACATTCCAGGAAAGAAGTTTATAGCTAGTCATTTTGTTGTAAGTTTTGATGTCCCATTTGCTGAAATGCCCACATGTTAAGATGGCTACAACCCCCTCGTAACAACCAGAACACCATACTCATAAACCTTGATAAACAAACTTCCCATTCCCCACCCTTCCCCGGACATCCATAGTACTAACATAGGACTACAGGAGCCCACCCACAGTCGTGTGAGGATGGACAACACCCCAGTTGGTCCAACGGGGACCTACTAACGGAAGCAAAGAACCAGACATGTCCCCAGCCAGGTACCCTTATTTACATCCCCCTATTTAAATGACACCCTTGTGCAGCACAAAAGACCAATCAGAATCCAGCATACCCCAACCACAAGTGTACCATGCAGCCACAACATATAAATCAAGACTCAGCGGAGAAAAACAGATGAACCAAACATTTTCATGAGTCGCCATTTCCCATCCAAATACACCTCCAACAGTTCAATCAGTAAAACACCTCATGATGTTGCCTACTCTGACCCACTCAACCCTCCACGCTCCCACCCCCGTAATAGCAGTGTCCGGAATCATCTTAGACATAGGGCTCGGGCCCTCGATGCAGAATCTACTGATGACTGCGCAAGTGACATTCCACCCCCCTCAGAGGATGCCGGAAGTGTCAAATGCATTGCTCCATCCTCCCCAATACGTAGACTATCAGAGCCCAAGAGAAACAAGTTCAGATTATCAGTACCAGTGCGGGCCCTTGCAGGGGTGGCACATGGGTGCGTTCCCCATTTCCGTCGTCAACTGGGACCACCACCCGCAGCTTCCCTAACCTCAAGCCATTCCCAAACATCTTCCGTTCTGTCAAAAAAATGGGCTTTATCATTGTGCAGAACTTTCAACTTAGCTGGATACAATACCATATCTCTCAAGCTCATTGCTCTCAGTTTCTGTTTGGCGGCCATGAAGGACTTGCGCTGTTCCTGAACCAGTTTTGTGTTATCCGGAAAGATAGCTATGATACAGTTCTCGAATTGAGGGACTTCCTGTTCCCGAGCCGCTCTCAAAATGCAGTCCGTCTCGATAACGGAGTACCTTAGCAATGACAACCCAGGGGGCGTCGGGGGGAGGAGGACCTGTGGGCCCGCTCAATTACAAAGATGTCAGAAAGGCCCCATGGCTTCAGAGATGATCTAATCCAGTCTTTCAAGAAACGTTCAGAGGACGAGCCCTCCGCTTTCTCGAGCAAACCCCACACCCGAATGATGCTGCAACAGGAGCGACCCTCCGTGTCCTCCGCTCTCCTGCCCAGCTCCACAACCGTGGTAGTCATTGCCGGTATCTGACGCTTCAAGGGTGCTACCTCCCCCTGCAGGGTTTCGATATTAGTTTCAGCATTGGTAACCTGGTTGGAGACTTTTCGTAGATCAGTCTGAGAAGATTTATATCTATCGGCACTGCTTTTATTTGATGTTCCAGTGCCATGCGTGATCCCTGGATAGCTGCCCGAAGATACACCCTCAAGGACTCTGAAGCAGACTCGAGTCCCCAGTGGCCAGCCGACAAAGTCCCAATGTCCTCTTCCCTGAGCACGCAGTTCCACTTATCAACCCAGGGACCATGAGGCGTCTCAGCAGCGTTTTAGAGGCAGGCACACTCACAGGTCCCAGGGCGGCTTCACTCCCGGGGCAGCTCCACAGTATGCGGCTGCCCCCTTGCAGATGCAGCCCCCAGTCTCTAAAGCTGCAAGCCAGGACGGAGCGCCCCCCCCGAGCCAGCCGCACCCACTCCTCCTCCAGGCCAGTCACTGGTGCTCAGCTGCAGTCCCCCCCAGCCCCTGATTTCAGGCACCGCAGCAGCCCCCTACGTTCAATCCACAGCAGGGGCCCGGCGTCGAGGGCAGCTCAACCTCCAGCCACATCACAGGGCTTTCAGTCCGCGCCGCCACACTCGGGGGTGACCAGTTACCTCCGGATCAGTCTCCTTCAGCCGCTCCAAGTCCGGGCTGAGGCCGGAATGGGTTGGATCCCCATCCTCAACCCAGAGTAGACGCTCTCCGCTGAGTACATTGGGAGACTGCAGGCCCAGCTAGGTCGCAGTCAGGGAGTGTCCCGGATTCGCCATGTTTTTCCTGGAACTGGGGCCAGGATCAGCTCGGCTGGTATCTGCTGCAGCCATGTCATCATTAAATGATTCACTTTAAGCAGGATTTTGCAGAATGTAGGGGAGAAAATCTCTTGGCTGAGCAAGAGCTCAGGAGGTCATGTTCTGTCGGCCATGCTGTCAGGCCACACCCCGACAATGGAGAACTCAAAGAAGATGGTATTACATTAAGGTTTCCATGCAAGGTACTTTGAATAGATAGGATATTAAGTGCCTTGGTGAAAGTAAGTAGTGAAGCATATAGTCTGCTGTCCTCCGAGGGCTCCATCATTTTGTCACTTGCACACGGCATTGCCAAATGTTATGGGATGCCCATGTATACTCCGACATGCAACTGGAAGAGAGATATTGCCCTAAGGGTTAAGTATCAGGCTATGTTTTCACCAACTGAATCTTATTCTATCGACGTATTGCCATATCTCATCTTGCTCAGGCATATCTCATTATACACGACTACAAAAGACACTGAAGGAAGTAAATGCCCCTTAAAACTAGGGCAGGCGCATCTAGGAATATATACATAAAATAGAATCTACACGACCCAAAGTTTGGGACAACAGTCTTTGAGAAGTGGACAATCAAAAACCTTCTTTACTACCATCTGCAGTTCTATCATACCGTTTCAACAATGGATCAAGGGCATTGAGCTTCACCTGTATTTTCTCTAATGTACCAACTGAAAAACACAAACCTGGTGCTTCTAAGAACTCCAAAGCTTGAACATCCAGATAGCTCATCTGTCCATTCCCTCTTCTTTGGATCTGGGATCATTCTACACAACCTCTATCCCCTCCTTCAATGTCATATGATTCTCCTCTATGTCAATCAAATTATTTTACCACAAGCTCCTCTTCGTTTCAGAAACCAAAATAAACCTTTCCCTAGGGTGAAGCTGAAATCTCTGTCCTCTATTGAGAGTGAGAAAACTACAGAAAACAGAGCTCTAGACAACTGACGATTGGAGTCTACCTATTCTAGAAGGATAATCATGCTAGTGTATCAGGTTCTTTTCCATGGAGCTTCCTCTTCTTTTCAGTTGTTCAAATACGAGGTGTGTGTTCAACTGAATAACTACATATGTTCAGTTTTTATAACTTGTCTTAACACTCAAATTATCAAGACTATAAAATAAATTGTGCCTAAGACCTACTGTTTACAACCCTCCACCCACCCGAAGCTCAGCTTTGACAGTTATGCCATTAAAACTACCAAAGGAATGGGATACAAACAATCAAATGTTAAAAAGCAAAATGCAAGACTCACTCTGTTCACTTGCTAATACAAATGATTCAGGTGTCCTTTCTGGCAGAGGTGGTGGTGACTCCCCACTTGCACCAAAATCTAAATCGAATGCACACGAGGTTTAGGCAGATGGAAATGAAATGGAGGACATTCTACAGTTGTTATACACAAGACATTCATTGATGGGTTACATTTGTTATTTACTGAAATGGAGTTATTAGGATGAGATAAACAAGTATGATAAACAAAGAAGATATGCTTTCAGGTAGTAGAATGAAGAATACAAAGCATTCAGTCATAGTTACTAGCAGACTACAATGATGTTTAGATAACAGGAATCAGTCACAGCAATACTGTTAAAAAACGTACTGTTGGCAATATTTTTTTCATTGAATAGTCAGCTTGCCAAAAACCTAGTAGAGGGAGATTTTGGGCCAAATAAACAGTGTCAAGCAACATCTAATAAATTCAAATGAAGCAGGTGATTGATTCACATTCACAACCAAAAGATTAAATAAAAGATTGTTATCATTGTTCTCCTGTACGAACAGTCCTTGGCTCTTGTGCATTGCCATTATAATGGATCCTAACACCGTAAGACACTCTACTTTCTTGAGCACTGGTACCCTATAAGGAGAGATATATTTTATGGATTAGATAGGGTATAAGCTTATGTGACTCTAGGAACCTATTTTATGACGGGCTGCTAGGGGTTTAAAAATAAAAGAAAAAAGAGAGCTATCGACCACTATCTCAGTGTTATTGTGAATTAAGTTAAATGGTACCTTGCCCCCTATCCAGGCTATTTTTGGGTGTTCAGTAATGATAAGTTTGAATCAAGCACTACGGAGTGTTTTTTAATGCCTTATGGACACTAGTAGCCTTTGCTTACAATTATTTAATGTTTTTTTCGCTTGTTTGATTGCATAAGATTTTCTTATCCTCCTTGAGACTTTGTCATCCCAGGAGGACCGGAGATCTAATTTCAAGTTACCTTATACTAAGGTCTTTGGGTAATGATTTATTGCTTGCTCTTTTGAACAGTATGTTTGCTGATGTTGCACACTGCATTTTTGCACGATTATCCTATGTTTAGCAAAGTTGATACAGGATGGTTTGTCACTTTAAACGGTCAATGATCTTTTTGCACAGCATCTCGTTATGCTCGTATAATGCACCTTAGTATGGATTGTTTGGTGTGTTTAGTCAGGTTGATAGATAATTGTCTGAATTGTGTATGTTTGTTTTTTATTAATTAATAATAAACTAAAACTATAAGAAGTGAGAGGACAGATCTGTCCAATTGCATCTCAGACAGACACTCCTGATAGTCAGTGAAGTTGTATTTGTCAACATTTGCAGAGCCTGCTCCAACATGTAGGTCGTTCTCAAGGAAGCATTATTTTGCTATCAGTCTCGCAAAGACTGCTGTGTCAAGAGGGATGGGAGACTAGGTGTTCAACAACTCAGTGAACACTGAAAAATTACTCCACTTCAGACAAAGTCTGCTTGTTCATTATCTTACAGGACATTTAGATGGTGGCTTAGCAGCAAGACGGAATTCACTTCGGCTCAGTATTCTATGCAGTCAGCTTTGACTGCCAAGAAGCCTATTAAGTTTCTGGCTGTCCCTTGAAGCAGTCACAGGGAGTCTCCTTGACTATCAGTCAGAAAGGCCAGGAAAGGTGGGTTTGCTATCTGTGGACGTGCAAGAAAAAAATCTATGTGGCTGGAATTTGGTCTAACACCGATCGGAGAGGGTCAGGTGGGCGTGGGGTTACAACTGGCTCTGCTCCACTTCATGGATGGCCTATTATTCATGTGGTACATCCACGGTGATGAAGACGCATGACCCACAAAGAAAGCGAAGAAAAAGACTCTCTCAATGGAACACAAATCAAATTTAAACAAAGTTACTAGGGAAGTACAGAGGGTCAGTTTTGCTGAAACATGTTATGATGTTGTGGAAAACTTTGACACATGTAATGAGGGATACATGAGCAGTATGACCAATCCAGGGTTGGACAGAAGACCCTCAACTCATTCAGTGTCTGATTTGGGGTCACTGGTAGTGACTCATGTTCTTCTCCAAGTAAAAAGTGCTACAGGCCAGAACTCATTTTGATCTGTATAGGGACTTGGTACTCTGGGGAATATCATGTCCCATCATAATATACATCATAGAACATATGTATTTTTTACTGAAAAAAACAAAGGTTAAAGTGATAGAGTTGGGTGTTGAAGCAGGTTAAAAACGAACGTTTATAAACAAAAATACATTCCTCATGATATTTTAAGTAGCATCATTGATGACATCGTCCAATTAACTGCTACGCAAATTACTCTAAATCCCTATATCATTTTAGAAAACAAAGTAGGTAGTAAAGGGTCAACAAAAATATGCAGCATAGACTGGCTATATGTATATGTGTGCATGTCCGAAATAGAAATAGTTTAGAACTAAAGTCTATTTTGATTCACTAGGGTAAACGTTCTATTAGTGCAAAGTTTAACTGCCAGTAAACGTTTAAGTGCAAACAGTACTTCATTTAAACAAGGCACAGATTTAGCGCAACGCAGAGTTGCAGACGTTTGGTTAAAAATAGGTTGCAGCTTAAATAAAAATTCCAGTTGCAAAAATATGTGGGAAAAACTAAACCATATCCTTGCATTACATTATACACATGTGGAGTCCTGTTCACATGCAGAAGATAAAGAGTTGTCATGTAGTGCTATCAACAATTTCTTTACAAAGTGGAGAGTCATAAGATGCAGCTATTTATTTCCAGCAGTTCAGTGAAAATTAATTATGCATTGTTGAAGAATGTATAATGTATGGGTGACTCACAAATGGTTCAAGTCACAGTATGACTTATTAACATTGCCCATTCTGTTCACTTCAGTAATATGCGCAAGTTATGATTTTTAACCAACTAGAGATGTGAATAGGACCTGGTTGTGTATGCCCTAACAGTAGCTAATGCATAGATGTGAAGCAGTTTACTTAAAATTCTGTGTCAGATGAGGTACTTAACAGGTACATCCTATTTGAGTAAATAATTACTCTTTTGAGCTGTATTAAAGGTTAAATAAATTGCTATTCATAATGTATACAGAGAATTTACCGGGGCAATTCACAAAGGTAACTTACACTTGTGAGTAATTTACACATGTAGGTTTACTCATAACCCTGCCATGGGTGATCCCAAGCCCAAGTGCAAAAGGAGGGTTATGCGTGGGGCTAGCTACCCCATCATGCAAGAAGAATCCTAGCTACAGAAACGTCAACCAAAAGACCAAACTACATCCTTGCCTTGGGGAGAGAGTAATCTCCTTCACAGAGAGCTATGACGCCTTGTGGTGAAAGCTAAAGATCCTTGGAAGCCACAAAACAGATTCCACCTGCTTTGGACCATCATCATCAGGACATGGAATGTGAGGAACATGTATAAGACAGGTAAGACAGCCCAAGTGGCAGCGGGGATGAAAAAATACAACCTTGCCCTGCTTGGCATCAGCGATACCAGATGACAGAGTCCGGACAGAAAAGACTGGCTCCAGGAGGAATGCTGATGTATACTGGACACAAGGAAGAGAACGCCTCAAATACTCGGGAAGTAGCACTAATGCTAACACCAGCAGCCAACAGAGCTCTGATTGGATATGAAGCCCACAGTCCCAGAATCATCACAGCAACCTTCTGCACAAAGAAAAAGAGGATCAACATGAACGCTATCCAGTGCAGTGCATCTGAAAATGACAGAGGAAAAAGAACAGTTTTACCACAGACTCCAGCCCATCCTGGAGAAATTTCTTGAGAGAGACATCACCATACTCCATGTCGAGAGTAGAAGTGACAACACGGGACGAAGAAGTCATTGGCAACAATGGCTTTGGCAACATGAACGAGAATGGTGAAAGGCTCGCAGATTTGTGCCCTGAACAGTCTGGTGGTAGTGTATTCAAACACAAAAGAATACACAAGGCAACGTGGGTGTCACCACAACATTTAACAGAGAATCAGATCAACCATGTCTACATTGCCAAGAAGTTTCAGAGGTCCTGGCAAGATGCGAAAGTGAGGAGAGGAGCGGACGTGGCGTTGGTCCATCTCCTTGTCATGGCCAGGCTAAAGCTGAAAAAAGCATGGATGGAACTGATAAACCAACGCCAGCAATATAACGCCACCCTCCTCAAAGATGCACAGAAGCAGAATGAATACTCAGCCACCCTCAGAAACAAGTTTTGAGTCCTGCAAGAACTCGAGGACGACATACGCAGCAAAAAGCCTGTGAGAGAAGATCAAAGAAAGTGACATCAACCTGCCACGAGGTACCTGGTCCCAAGAAACACTAGCATAAAGAATGGATTTCCACCGAGACTCTCTGCAAAATCCAAGCGAGAAAGGAAAAGAAAGCTGAAGCCAACACCAGCCGAACAAGAGAAGAAAAAGCAAAAGCTCAAGGTGAATACACCAAAACTAACAAATAAGCAAAGAGAAGCATAAGAGCAGACAAGCAAACATTCATCGATGGTCTTGCTTGCCACAGAAACCCAGAAAGCAGCAAGCCGTTGAAAGAACTCTACAACATAACATGGAAACGCTCATGCAGATTCAGCAAGCCAGAAAGACCTGTTTGAGACAAAGCTTGGAAGACAATCGGGGTAACGAAGGCCAACAACGAAGATGGGTGGAGCACTATGAAGAACTGCTGAGCCAGACCGCGCCGCAATATCCACCAGACATATAACCAGCTGACAAGGACTTGCCAATAGACTGCAGCAGACCAACCAAGGAAGTAATATGGTAAGCCATTAAACATCTGAGAAATGGGAAGGCAGCAGGATCTGACAACATTCTGACAGAAGCATTGAAGGCAGACATTGAAACGTCCGTAGACATGCTCTATCCCATTGTTTGGAAGGATCTAGGAAGAGGAAAAGGTGCCATGAGACTGGAAGGAGGGATATCTGATCAAGATCCCGAAGTAAGGTGACCTAAGTGTGCAAACTACAGAGGGATAACGAAATGGTTTCTTACCTGGAGGAGTAGTCCAGAATTCTCCTTTATACTAGTATTCCTTCCTCTCGTTTTTTTAATTAATTTTTTTGTTGGGTGTCGACTGTCCCACCATTTGGTGCTTGATTCAGTCTCTTGACATGTGCCCTCCTTGGAAGCTTCCACACATGGTCGCCATCTTAAGATTTTAGTTTTTTTCAATTTTATTATAATTGCTCCTTTGTCTTCTGGGGAGGTGGGATGCATGTGAATCCAGAAAATTCTTCAAGCTGCAAAACTACTCCTACAGCTACAAAACCATTTAGTTTTGCAGCGTGAATATTTTGTATTGTATTTTACATTGATTTTGCAGCATTTTCTTAAATCTTTGAGGTTGTTGGGTTGAAGAGGAGTTTGAGCTTGTAAATAAATGTTTCAACACTTTGCCCCACATGAGTTTCCTTGTTCATTTGTAGGTCTATGCAATAGTGCTTTGTGAAAGTGGGCACTGATGACAAAGTAGCTGCCCTGCAAATGTCCTGTAATATAGTATATTTGCATGAAAGGCTGTTGTTGCTCCTTCTTTACGAGTAGTGTGCCCTTGGTTTGTAGTTGTATTCCTGCTAACGTATGACACATTTGGATCGTGTGTGTGGTCCATCTTGAAATGGTATTTTTTGTAACTAGGTTCCCTTTGTTTTTGTCTGCGAATGACACAAAGAGTTGTTTTCCCCTCCTGATGGGTCTAGTTTTCTCCATATAGTACATTATCGCTCTTCTGGTATCCAACGTGTGTAGCGCTCTTTCTGCTTGAGTCTTTGGTTCTTCGAAGAAACTTGGTATTTGAATTGATTGGTTTATATGAAAAACTTATATAACCTTTGGTAGGAAGTGAGGGTCTGTCCTCATGACTATCCTGTCTTTGTGTATTTGCATGTACGACTCTTGGATTGACCGTTTGTAATTCACTTACTCTGCGAAGAGATGTCACTGAGATAAGCAAATCTGTTTTCAATGTGACCATCTTTAAGGATGCCTTGTGAAGTGGTTCAAAGGGTTTCCTCATTATTTGTGTTAAAACTAAGTTTAAGTTCCATGTTGGAGCTAGCAACCTTCTTGGAGGTGCTATTCTTTTTGCTCCCTCTAGTAATCTTTTGATTACTGGGGTTGTGAAGAAATTCCTTCCTATAGGACCTCTTGTGTAGGCCATTATTGCTGCCATATGTACCTTAAATGAAGCATAATTTAGTTTGCTGTCTAGTAGGTATGTAAGATATCTAAGGATCGTTGTGTCCTTAGAAATTGTCTTATAATAAGCTACATTTTTGGCACAATCTTGAGTATCTTTCCCACTTGGCTGTATAGCATTTTCTTGCTGTTGGTCTTCTTGCTTCCCTGAGACCCGCCATTGTGTTCTTTGGTAGACCTAGATGTTCAAACTCTATGTCCTCAGGAACAAAGCTGCTAGACTCAGTGTTTTTGGCTCTGGATGGAGAACTCTCCCCCTTGCATGGAGAGCAGATCTGGCAAACCCGGTAGCCTCTGTATGTTGTCTTGGGCTATTTCTATCAGGTCCGAGAACCAAGTTTGTCTTTCCCACTGTGGGGCGATGAGTATTAGTGTCATTGGTAATTGTTTGAATTGGTTGCTTACCTTGTGTAACTGTGGGATCGGGGGAAAAGCATAAGCAAATCTCCCCGACCAGTCGATCGACAGAATTCCCTAGGGAGTGGGGGTATGGGTGCCTGGACACAAAGTATTGGCATTTTGCGCTCCCTGGTGTTGCAAACAGGTCTATTTCTGGTGTTCACCATTGCCTAAATATCTGTTGGAGTACTGTTTGATTGAGTTCCCACTCGTGTGAGGGGGATGCTGGTCTGCTCAGGTCTGCTTCTACATTTAACCTTCCCTGGAAGATGTATTGTTGTTATGTTTATATGTCTCTGGGTGACCCACCTCCAGATTTCCTGCGCTAGATTTGACAGTACAAACAATTTTGTTTCACCCGGTTTGTTGAGATTGGAAATTCAACAATAATATTCTATCAAAAAACAAACCACTCTGCCCAAAATTAATTTTCTAAGTGCTAGAAAGCCACTGATAAGATAACAATCCTAGAAACATTGGCCTTCCCAATTATGATGCAAGAAACCTATTAGGTTAGAGATATCATTTATTTTCATTACTTAATCAGCATAGTACAAAAGACATAAGAAGAATAAATATCACAAAGATCTACACGCATCATGAGTCACACACACACTCACTCTTTCAAGACAACCAAACATACACATACTCAGACAACCCATCAGGTCAAAATACATTGGACCACAGTGTATGTATTCAAATACTAACAGAAGTCTTCCCCAAAAGGGACTAGCAAACATAAGATTTCAATATAGCAAAACAGTAAACAAAAGGGAGAGAAGTCCTCAGTCAATAATGAACAAGTTACTTCCCTTCGGTAACGATATATCTGTAAGAAACATTAGTAGTGATAGATTCCTTACCTTAGAATATCCCCAGGCGTCCGACTGGAACCAGAAATTTTTCGTCAGCAGTATCCCTGCGCGTCGGTAGGGGCGTCGTGCGGCTCCGCGTCCGTCGTTGGCGTCGTGGTCGCCGAGATGACGTCGCAGGCGCTACTTAGACGCCGCCCACGTGCGCGGACGTCAGTTCTGTACACGACTTTCCGTGCCAGGAACGCAGAGCCATGCAAGATACTGACCACTGGTGCATTGAAACTAGGGCCCTGAAAGGGATGACCTTAACCCTAGAAATCAGTTCGCAGAACGGGGAGGATGGGTGGGGCGGTTAGGAATCTATCACTACTAATGTTTCTTACAGATATATCGTTACCGAAGGCAAGTAACTTGTTCATCTGAAAGAAACACATAGTGATAGATTCCTTACCTTAGAATACATACCCCAGCAATACCAACCCCGGTGGTGGGTCTGCGAACCAAGATCACACCAGAAAGTCACGGAGAACAGAACGGCCAAAGAAGCCGACTCTCCGGACTTGGCTGTCCAGGCAATAATGCTTGATAAACGTGTGCAGCGAGGCCCACGTAGCTGCCTGACAGATGTCTTGCAGGGGGACACCATGTCCCAATGCAGTAGTGGCTGCAGTAGCTCTGGTGGAATGAGCACGCAGCCCCACCGGAGGTTCTTTTTTAGCCAAAGAGTAACAAGCCTTGATACATAAGACAACCCAGCGGGAGATGGTTCTCTTATGGACCGCCCGACCTTTCTTGGTGCCAACAAAAAGCTGGTCGTCCACCCGGAACTGCTGTGTGCGGTTGAGATAAAAAGAGAGCGCACGTTTTGGGTCCAGACGGTGGAGCCTCTCTTCCTCTCTGGAAGGATATGCGGAGGCGGAAAGAAGGTGGGAAAGGTAATAGTCTGCTCAATGTGAAAGGCTGTAACCACTTTTGGCAAAAAGGAAGGACGGGGCCTGAGCACAACCTTGTCCGGATGGACTGAAAGGAAAGGAGGCTTACAAGAAAGAGCCTGGAGCTCACTCACCCGCCTAGCGGAAGTGATGGCCACCAGGAAGGCAGTCTTTAATGTTAAAAGACGAAGAGGACAGTTGTGAAGGGGCTCAAAGGGAGCGCACATCAAGTATGTCAGAACCAGATTCAAGTCCCACTGAGGCATCACGAAAGGAATAGGAGGAAAAAGGTGTGTAATGCCTTTAAGAAACCTATTTACAGCAGGGGACTTGAAAAGAGAGGGCTGATCAGTAAGCCTGAGAAAGGCCGAAATAGCAGAAAGGTAGCCCTTGATAGTGCCCAGAGCAGAGCCCTGCTGGGCCAAAGAAAGAAGGAACAGTAGAACCTCAGAAAGAGGGGCAGAAAGGGGATCCACAGCCTTTGCTGTGCACCATGCCACAAATTTGTTCCACCTGCAGGCGTATACCACTTTAGTAGAGGGACGCCTGGCTGCCAGAATAACGTCACAAACTTCAGGAGGCAAGTCGAAGGGAATCAACTGCAGCCGCTCAATCTCCACGCAAAGAGGTGGAGGCTGGACAGGTTCGGGTGGAGGACCGTCCCCTGCTGCTGCGACAGAAGATCCTCCCGAAGAGGCAGTCGGATCGGGGGATCGCTGCTCATACTGAGTAGCTCGGGATACCATACTCTTCGAGCCAAATCCGGAGCCACAAGAATGACTTGGGTCCGGTCGCGCCTGATCTTCTTCAGCACTCTGGGCAGAAGTGGTATAGGCGGAAAGGCGTACAACAGACCGCAACTCCACTCGCGACGAAAAGCGTCGCCGAGCGAGAGCCGCCTTGGAAATTCCAACGCTCAGAACTGATGACATTGCGCGTTCTCTTCGGTGGCGAATAGATCTAACAAAGGCTCTCCCCACTGCTGAAAGAGACCTTGCGCCACCTCCGAGTGAAGACGCCATTCGTGATCGAGCATGCACCTGCGGCTGAGTTCGTCCGCCCTGGCGTTCAGAGAACCTGCCAGGTGTTGAACCACCAGGGACATGCCCCGATGTTCCAGCCATGTCCAGAGACGCAGAGCCTCCTGACAGAGGGTCCACGACCCCACCCCGCCTTGTTTGTTGCAGTACCACATGGCGGTGGTGTGGTCTGTAAACACCTGCACTACTCTCCCCTTGACAGAGGAAAGGAATGCCTTCAGTGCAAGCCTGATCGCCCGCAGCTCCAAAAGGTTGATATGGAGCCGGGACTCCGCCGGAGACCAGAGGCCTCTGATCTCCGCCTCTCCCATGTGGCCGCCCCATCCCAGGAGGGACGCATCCGTCACCACTGTGAACTCCGGTTGGGGAAGGGAGAGGGATCTGCCGTCGACCCAATGCTGGTTCGTGAGCCACCACTGCAATTGTTGTGCAGTGCCTTCCGAGATCTGGACGTGATCGGACAGGTTTCCCTGATGCTGCGCCCACTGGAACTTCAGGTCCCACTGCAGAGCCCGCATATGCCACCAGGCATGATTGACCAGCAGGATGCAGGAGGCCATGAGGCCCAGCAGCCTCAAGGTCATCCTGACCGAAACCCAGGATAGAGGCTGGAAGATCGGAATCAGAGCCCGAATATCCCAGACTCGCCGTTCGGGAGGATAGACCCGAAACTGCGCCGTGTCCAGAACCGCTCCGATAAAGAGGAGCTTCTGGGAGGGAATCAGGTGCGACTTCGGCACACTGATGGAGAACCCCAGTAAGTGCAGGAGGTCGGCTGGAGGAGGGAGACGACTGTCTGGGGCGAGCCCGCCTTCAACAACCAATCGTCGAGATAGGGGAAGACTAAGACCCCTGATCTGCGCAGATGAGCTGCGACCACCGCCATCACCTTGGTGAACACCCGCGGGGCGCTGGTAAGGCCAAAGGGACGCACGGTAAATTGAAAGTGCTCGTGGCCTACCGTGAACCGCAGGTAACGTCGGTGGGCTGGCAGGACGGGGATGTGGAAATAGGCGTCCTGCAAGTCCAGCGCTACCATCCAGTTTTGTGGGTCGAGAGCAGACAAGACCTGAGCTAGAGTCAGCATCTTGAACTTCTCTTTGCGGAGGAAGCGATTGACGTTCCGGAGGTCTAAGATAGGACGCAGGCCTTTGTCCTTCTTGGGCACCACAAAGTAGTGGGAACAACAACCACGACCTACTTTGTGCGTCGGAACGCGCTCGATGGCCCCCTTGGCCAAGAGGGCCGCAACTTCCTGCTGAAGAAGCACCAAGTGATCCCCCGACATGCGGTGGTATTGAGTTGGCATGGCTGGGGGGGTAGGCTCGAAGGGGAGGGAGTAGCCCCTCCGGACTATCTCTAAAACCCACCTGTCCGAAGTGATGGTGCGCCACTGGGGGAGGTGATGGCGGAGCCTGCCGCCCACTGGCGTTTGACGGGCCTGAAAGTTCAGACTAGGAAGGTTTGGAGGCAGTGGTGGCCGGGGTGGTGGTGGAGTGACCCGCCCGCTGGCCCCTTTGTCCGCCACGGCGGAACCCGCGTCCGCGGCAGCGCTGGGATGACTGCTGCGCCGGCCTGTGGCTCTGTTGCGAACGCTGCGGGCGCCCCTTCCGGTGCCACGAAAGGAGCCAAAAGCAGAAGGCGGAGGAGGGCGGACTGCAGAAGAGTCCCAAGGACTTGGCCGTAGCCCATGAGTCCTTAAACCGCTCCAACGCGCTGTCTGCTTTGTCGCCGAAGAGGCGACGGCCATCAAAGGGCATGTCCATAAGGGTGTTTTGAACATCCCCTGAAAATCCACTGGTTCTCAACCAGGCGTGGTGGCGGTTGGATCTGCCCAGTGAGTCAGCGGTGTCTAGACCACAATGGATCATGAACTTCGCTGCGTCTCTCCCCTCTGCAACAGCCTGGGCGAGAGCAGGCCGGGCCTCCTCCGGACACTGGGGCAGCACGTTCGCCACCGTATCCCACAGACAGTGGGAATAACGGCCCAAGAGGCATGCGGTGTCCACGGACCGCAGAGCTGGTGGAAGAGAAAATCTTCTTCCCAAACTAATCCAGCTTCTTGGATTCCCTATCCGGTGGGGCGGAAGGGAAGGCGGTTGGAGAAGCAGAGGCTTGGACAACCAAGCTCTCGGGAGTGGGGTGTTGGGAGAGGAAAATGGGGTCACCCGGAGCCGGGCGATGGCGTCGGGCCACGTTCCTATCCACAGGAGCCACTGTGGTGGGCCTGGACCAAGTGCCCAAAAGAACGTCCGAAAGGGCTTCATTAAAGGGCAGCAGCGGCTCCGCAGAAGTAGCTGCTGGCTGAAGCACATCTGTCAGGAGGTTAGTCCTGACGGCCACAGTAGGGAGCTGGAGGTGTAGGGCCTCCGCCGCCCTACGCAACACCACTGCATAACTGGCTCCCTCCTCCGTAGCCACGGTAGGAGGAGACAGCATGCCACGGTCTGGTGAGGTATCCAGACCACTGGGGTCCCCCAATTCCTCAGCCCAGTCCTGTTCAGACTCGCAGGCTGCAGCGAGAGGGTCGTCCGACCCCTCCCAGTCCTCCCCTTGCTCCTCAGGCTGTTCAACAGGCCTAAAATAAGGAGTAGGGACATGGGGATAGAAATCCCCAAACGGCGTCGAGAACGGCATCGATCGACGCCAGACCGACGCCGCGTCCACTTCGGGGCTGAATCTGAGGTCGACGTCGTCCCGAGGAGCGGGCGGCGTCAGGATCGGTGCCGGTGGAGTCGACGTCGGTGGAGGCGTAACAAGGTCAACCGGCGTCGACCGGGATCCATGCCTGGATCCAAGGGAGTCCTGCGGCGCTGGGGCCGGAGCCGACAGCGACGCCGGGGCCGGAGCCGCCGGCGAGGAAACGCGAGGACACCCATGCGGGACCGCGGGGCCCGAAGGCGCACCGGCGGGACCCGACGGCCCAAAGAGGCGAGCCATGGCTGACAGGAAGCCCTGTATCTGGGCCGGAGTCGCTGACGACCCCGGGAAGGGCGGGTAGTTTGGCGGCGACTCCATGGACTCCGCCGGAGCCACGGGGGTGGCACCACCCGTACCCACAGCCGCGTCGCGCGACCGGCGAGGGGAAGTCGGAGAACAATGACGTTTCTTCGACTTCTTGTGCTTCGCCTTACCTGACCCGAGTGCGAAGACTTCGATCCCGACGATCGCCGATGATGACTCCGCGCACGGTCCCTCGACCTCCCTCTGGACCAGGACCTCTCGCGGCGCGGAGCAGACTGCCGGGCTTCAAGCAGATTTCGAAACTGCTCCCGCAAAGACTTCGGCACCATGGACCGGCAGTCGGGGCACGACTTGGGGTCGTGGTCGCGCCCCAGGCAGAAGAGACACACGCGGTGCGGGTACGTCACCGACATCATCCGATGACAGTCCTCGCAGGATTTAAACCCAGGCATCCCTAACTGCACCAGGAGTCGAATCGACTCGAAAGGGGTGAGAACAAGATCTCAAAAAACGTAGTCAAAAAAGACTATGGGTACCGCTCTCTCCGGATCTGCGCTTGCTGGCGCGGGAAAAGAAAGAACTGACGTCAGCGCGCGTGGGCGGCGTCTAAGTAGCGCCCGCGACGTCATCTCGGCGACCACGACGCCAACGACGGACGCGGAGCCGCATGACGCCCCTACCGACGCGCAGGGGTACTGCTGACGAAAACTTTCCGGATCCAGTCTGACGCCTGGGGATATTCTAAGGTAAGGAATCTATCACTATGTGTTTCTTTCAGATACAGTACATAATACAATTTCTTCTCAGGAGGAGAGATAGAGGCAGAGGAGACACATGAAGCTCCAGCGCCGACGCGCGTTTCGGTGTCAATCCCAGATCTGGGTCACACCTTCATCAGGACGAACTGGTAGAGTGTGAGACTCACGATGAGATGCGCCTGGAATGGAAGACCAGGAAGAAAATACAGGATCTAGAGGACAGGATAAGCAAGAAATACAGATTCCCCGCTGGAACCCAATAGGATAGAAAGAGGGGCAGCTATGTTTTCATATGGGCAATGCCATTAATAAAATCAGAATTCTTGGAAATAGGAGGCATCAAATCCAGATAGACACAAAGGGGTGCTATGTGTAGCAGTCGCCAGGACACACACAACAATTTCTTTAAAATGAGGCCACATCAAGTGGAGAGAAGCCTGGGGTGCATATTTCCGCAACCTCAAAGGCCAACGGCCGGCTGGCTAAGATGAGCTCCCGCCCGCAACTGTCTTTTGTACTATGCTGATCAAGTAATGAAAATAAATATGATATCTCTAACCTAATAGGTTTCTTGCATCATAATTGAGAAGGCCAGTGTTTCTAGGATTGTTCTCATCTTATCAGTGACTTTCTAGCACTTAGAAAAGTAATTTTGGGCAGAGTGGTTTGTTTTTTGATTGGAAATTCTCTCTCCCCTGTTCCCTCTGCCCTCTATCAGATTCAGGGGCCCCCTTCCGTGTGAGTGGTTTATTATTGTTGTATTGTCCGTTTCATTTAGTAATTACTGCCCCCCCCCCCCATCTGTATCTGAAAGGCTTTTAAACTAGGAACACGGTTTTTAGTTCCAGTACATTGATATGTTGAACCGCTTCCTTTTCTTTCCAAATTCCTCTGATTTTGAGTCTCCTCATATGAGCTCCGCAACCCACATGCGAAGCATCTGTGGTAATGGTTACCATGGGAGTTGGATCTGAGAATGGTCTCCCAGTTGCTATATCTAACTTTTTCCACCACGCCATCTCCTCTAGTATTTTGTGTGGGACAACCACTAGATTTTCCTAACTCCCTGTGGCTTGTGACCATTGAGTTTATACCCATTCCTGAATTGTTCTCATATGTAGCATTGCATACGGTATGAGAGGTATGGAGGAGGCCATTTCCCCCACAGTCCTCACTGTCAGAGACTAACTCTTCTGGTATTGGTGAGTTTCTTGCAAAAAAAACAACAACAAAAAAACAGTCTTCTCTCTTAATGGTAGGCTTTTGTCTCTATAGAGTTGATTCTTGCTCTTAGTAACTGCTTTTCTTGTTCCGGTTGGTGTGATGACTTTTCTCTGTTCAATGAAAACCCCAAATTGTGTAGTGTTGATATCACTGTTTTTATGTGCTGTTTGTACTTGTGTAGGGAGTTCGCTTTCACCAGCCACTCGTCTAAATAAAGATATTAATATATTTCCTGCCTTCTTAGATGTGCCGCCAATGCTGCCAGACACTTTGTAAACATCCAGTGTGCTGACTTTATTCCGACCTTTAGCACTTTTAATTGATAGTGTTCTCTGCATCACAAAACGAGAGTTTTTTGTGCCTGTGGTTCACTGGAATGTGGAGATATGAATCTTTTAGATCTATGGCTGCCATAAAATCTCCTTGTAGATGAGGTATGACAACCTGCAGCATTGCCATTTTGAATTTCTGTCTCTTTATGAATTTAAGAAAGAAAGGTCTAGTATTGGATTAAGAGATCAGCTTTGCTTTGGTATTAATAAATATATGGAGTAGTTTCCCGGAATGATCTAGTCTTTGGGCACTCTTTCTATTGCCTTCTTTGGAAGCATTTCTTTTACTTCTTGTAAAAATCTGATATTTTTCTCCTTTGTGTGGACAACTTTCTCTTGTCCTTTTACTGGTGCTTTCTTGATTAGTTCTAAGCAATATCTAAATCGTATGCGGAGTATCCATGTGCCTGATGTTACCCTCTCCCACTACTGGAAGAAGTCTTTTATCCTCCCTCCCACAGGTGTGTGTGCAAGGGGACCCTGTTGTATTGAGTCACTTACTGGATTGTGCCGCCGATCCCCTTTGTGGCTGCGGTCTTCCTCCTCCCAGAAAGGGTTGACATGGTGTTGACTGGTACCACCATTGATGAGCTGGTTTTTGCGATTGGCTTGTACTCTGAAACCCTTGATGCGAGTTGCGCCCTGGAAACTCCCTCTACTTACAGGTCTCCTAGTAAGTGTGGATCATTAGGTTTCCCCTGAATTGCAATCCTCCCATTGACTTAGCGGTTTCATTTTTTTTTTTTTTTTTTTTTTTAGCTATTGCAGTGTTTTATCAACTGCACTGCCAAAGTTGTTCCCCATTGAATGGGTGTGTTAATTATAATAGCTTGGACCTTCATCTTGAAGCAAGACACCCACACCAAGTATTTCTTCTTAGGGTGGTCCCTGCCATCATCTGTCTACTTGCTGTATCTGCAGCATCTAGTGCTGATTTCAAACAGGTGTTGGCAATATTCTTTCCCTCTTCTGCGAGGGATGCTGCTCTTCTTTGGTATTACTCAGGCAGATGTTTCATGAGCTTTGCTATCTCCTCCCAGTGCTGATAAGCATACCTGCTGAGCAGGGCATTAGAGTTGGCAATGAGCCATTGAGTCACATCTCCTCTTTCACCATGTCCATCTTTTTGCTTTCTTTGCCTGGGGGGTGGTCCGGATGTCATGGGACATTTGCTCTCTTTCTTGCCGTTGCCGCAATAATAGAATCTGCTAGAACTGTCCCTCTAATATATGGAGGATCTTTTGCCAAATGCCTGTACATATTTTCAGCCCTTAATGTTTCAGACCTGCATGTTGCTGGTTCCTTTAAAGCCTCTCTTCCCTGGCCCAGTATACTTGGGAGCATGGGGAGGTACTGATATTTATTTTGTGTTGGTAGTAATGTCTCTAATAAAAAGCAAACTGAGCTTTCTCTTGCTCCTTTAAGCTTACCCTTCTTTGCGTGTTTTTGCACACCATGCGGTCCAAAGGAGTGGTGCTGTCTTATTGTCAAACACTTTATTTAGATTTCGGAAAGAAATGGTTAGAAAAAAACATCTTTATTGCATGCATTTAATCTCCTGTAGTCATATTTACATTTACTAGGTATTATCGTATGTTATTTTTTCTTAAGAAAAAAACCAGATTCACATAGAATCGAGGAGCTTCTCTAATCAGTCCTGTCGGTTGGCTCATGACGAGATCTCTGGTCAGTATCTATGACAAGGTTTTAACCTCTGGAGTCACAGATAACAGTTTGGATCGGATAAGGAAAATGCTACTTACCAGTATGCATCTGTTCTTGGCATGTAGAGCTGTAGATTCGTATACTTGTGCATAGATCGCCATCTGGTGTTGGGCTCGGATGTTTGCACTTTGTTTTTGTCTTGGAAGAAGTCTTTGTAGTCACGAGGTAGGTGACTCCTCCTTAGGACGATAGTGCGCATGGGCATCGACTCCATCTCCAGATTGTTTTGCGATGGAGGGTTATGATGGAGTTAGTAAGAAATAGAAAAGGATGTCCATGTGTCATGTATCTAAGTAAGATAATACTGGCACAGATAGAGGTGTCCGGGGAGGCGGGTGGGCGTATACGAATCTACAGCTCTACATGCCAAGAACAGATGCATACTGGTAAGTAGCATTTTCCGTTCGAGGCATATGAGCTGTAGATTGTATACTTGTGCATAGACTATACAGCAGTTACCTCCTTAGCGGTGGCTACCTGTATCTGTTGCAGTGGTTTGAAAAAGTATTCTTAATACAGCCTGGCCCACACTAGCTTGCTGTTTTGCTTGCACGTCTACACAATAGAGTTTTGTGAGCGTGTGTGGTGTAGACCAAGTTGCTGCTTTGCAGATGTCATCTAGGGGAATGTTCCCTAAGAATGCCATAGATGCCCCTAGTTTACGTGTGGAGTGAGCCCTAGGGGGAATGGTTAAGGTGCATTTGGCTTTAGCATAGCATATTTGGATGCATTTAACAATCCACCTTGCAATCCCTATTTTTGAGATAGGATTGCCTTTATGAGGTGGGGAGAAAGCCACAAAAAGTTGTTTAGTCTTTCTAAAGGAATTTGTTCTTTCAATGTAGTAAAGTATCGCTCTTTTTACGTCTAGCGTGTGAAGAGCTCGTTCTGCTACCGAGTCTGGTAGAGGGAAAAACACTGGGAGTTCTACAGACTGGTTAAGGTGGAAAGCAGAGATGACTTTAGGTAGAAATTTTGGGTTAGTCCTAAGAGCCACTTTGTTATGATGGATTTGGAGAAATGGTTCTTGTATGGTTAATGCCTGGAGTTCACTGACTCTTCTGAGAGAGGTGATCGCAACCAGGAAGGCTACCTTCCAGGTGAGAAATTGTAATTCGCATTCATGCATAGGTTCAAATGGGGGACCCATGAGTCTGGTAAGTACCACATTCAGGTTCCATACTGGAGAGGGTGGAACTCTAGGTGGAATTATTCTTTTAAGTCCTTCCATAAATGCTTTGATAGCTGGTACCCTAAACAAAGACAAGTGTTGTCTGTTTTGGAGATAGGCTGCTATTGCAGCGAGATGTAGTCTAATGGATGTATATGCTAGGTTACATTGTTGTAGATGTAAAAGGTAACAGATGATGTTTTGAATAGAAGCATCTAGTGGGTTGATTTTGTTATTTGTACAGTAAATTACAAATCTTTTCCATTTTGCGGCATAGCAAGCTCTAGTGGTAGGACGTCTAGCCTCTTTAATAATGTTCATGCAGTCTGGCGGGAGATTAAGGTAGCCAAACTCTAAGATTTCAGGTGCCAGATCGCAAGGTTGAGTTGACTGGGATCTGGATGCCTTATCTCTCCATGGTTCTGAGTGAGAAGCTTGGGTGAGAGGCGTAGCTTTTGATGAGGAACTACTGATAGTTCCAAGAGGGTTCTAACCATGGCTGTCGGGCCCATGTTGTAGCAATCAGGATCATTGTGAGGGAATGCTGTTTGAGCTTCCGAACTACTAGCGGAATGAGCGGGAGAGGCGGAAAAGCGTAAGCAAATTTGCCTGACCAGTTCATCCATAGCGCATTGCCTTTGGACAATGGGTGTGGATGCCTGGATGCGATGCTTGGGCATTTTGCGTTTTGGTGTGTGGCGAACAGGTCTATTTCTGGGTGGCCCCACATTTGAAAGAATGGAAGCAGAACTTGAGGATGAAGTTCCCATTCGTGGATCTGCTGTGTTTGGCGACTGAGTAGATCTGCAATTTGATTGTGTACTTCTGGGAGGTGTTCTGCAAGGAGATACAAGTTTTGAGGAATGGCCCATCTCCATATGCTTTGAGCTAGGTGTGAAAGCTGCAGAGAGTGTTTCCCCCCCCCCCTGTTTTTGTATGTAATACATTGCTCTGATGTTGTCTGTACGGACTAGGACAGCTTTGCTTACGAGGTGGAGTTAAAAAGATTTTAACGCTAGGAAGATTGCCAACAATTCCAGGTAATTTATGTGGAATTGTTTTTGTTGAGGGGTCCATATGCCCTGAATGGTATGGGTTTGAAGATGAGCTCCCCAGCCGGTGAGCGATGCGTCTGCTGTTAGCAGTATCTGTGGAACTGGGTCGAGGAACGGCCGCCCTTTGGAAAGGTTTTGTGTGTTCCACCACTGCAGAGAGCGATGGGTGCGGTCGTCTACCAACACCAGATCTGTTAGCTGACCTTGAGCCTGGTTCCACTGACGTGCCAAACACTCCTGTAAGGGACGCATTTGGAGTCTTGCATAAGGGACGATGAGAATGCAAGAGGCCATCATCCCGATTAGTTGCATGAACACTCGCGCTGGTAGTGAGTGTTGAAGCAGAAATTTCGCTATTAGAGCTTGTATGTTGCTTATCCTGACTGAGTTGGGGTATGCTAGAGCTTTTGAAGTGTCTATTGTAGCCCCTAGATTTTGTTGTATGGAGGGTTGGAGGTGGGATTTGGTGAGGTTTTGCCGTGAATCCCAAGTTGTGAAGCAGTTGGATTGTTTTGTGTGTGTGTTGCACACAGCTGCTGTGTGACTTGGCTTTTATGAGCCAGTCGTCTAGGTAAGGGAAGACATGAATGTGCTGTCTTCGTAAGTGGGCCGCTACTACTGCGAGACACTTGGTGAAGACTCTGGGTGCTGTAGTCACCCCGAATGGGAGGACCTTGAATTGGCAGTGTTGACCATCTACCACGAACCTGAGATATTTCCTGTGAGCGGGGTGAATGGGAATATGAAAGTAGGCGTCTTTTAAATCCAGAGTGGAGAGAAAGTCGCCCTGTTGAAGCAGTGGGAGCACCTGTTGGAGAGTGACCATGTGGAAGTGATCCGACTGAATGTAGAGGTTTAGCGGTCTGAGGTCCAATATGGGCCTGAGAGAGCCGTCCTTTTTAGGTCTCGCCTGAGCCAGCGCATGCGCTGCTCTGGCGAGAGTTTTAGTAAGCGGGTTTTGGAAGTGCAAACAGTGGCTTTTGCTGGCAACCAGCTTGCGTTCACGCGAGCGTGCACGCGCGATCAGGCGCCATATGGCTTCCCTTGCCATCTGGACGCACGAGATTACTTTCAACTTTCACGGCCAATGCTTGTTTAAGTAATCTTCTTCAGAAAGCTGCCGTTTGCCTTATTGGATCAGCCACATTTGTAGTTATATACTGCGTGGAGGCTTGACAGCACTTGCTGTAACATGTAAGCCTACATGTTCATCTGAAAAGGCTCTGAATAACGTTCTCAAAAGTACATTTCTCGCCCAGATTAACTAATTGTTTTTGTCGCTTTTCTTATTTTCAGCCAATTAACCGCCTACGCCTTTGTGTAAGGTTTCCTAGACATTTCATGCCTGTTTTTACCGGAGGTCTTCTGCTCCTATTTCTATCTTTAGACGTTTTATTCCCAGTATGATCTATTTTTTGAGTGCTCTACATTGCAACAGAGACTAATTGAGCAAAGTCAGCCGTGTGACTGTGACGGTGTAACTGTTCCCCGGGACTGTGCAGGGGGGATTGCTTGTCATCCGCGAGCCTGAGATGGATGACTGCAGTACCTTCTTTCGTCTTCGAGGGCTGCCCGCGTCTCACAAGCAAGCACGTGCGGCTCAACCAACCTTGACTTAAAAACAGGGTGGCCTCATTAACTGCACGCGCGCAGCCACGCACCTTCACCTGCTGCCATGTTTCACCTCTGCTGGAAGAGGTGTTTCCATGCAAAAATCATAGAAGAATAATAGCTCCAGGCACTCTTGCTACGTATGTTAAGTTTATCTTCTCTTCAGAACGTTTTACCTCACTTGTTCTATCTTTTATGGTTGAAAGATAACAGCAGGAATACCGTCATAAACTTTTGATGCTTTTTAAATATATGTTACCTTCCCTACCTATAAACTTTCCCTGAGTGCTCTGGAACGTAATCCACACCAATCTCATAGCTGTACGATTACTTTTTTTTAAAAATGAGACACTTTGTATCTTCCCCGCATATCTAAACCTGTACGCATCTCTCAACAACCCTTCTGTGTCATGATGCCATGACAGATTAGCGCACATGTGCATGCTTTTACCCTAACAGCGCACATGTGCTTGCAGAGTTCAGATGTAGAAGATAGGAGTCACTGGGTTTAGATAGCTTCCTTGCAAAGTCTCTCTATGCAGATGCCTTCTGCTCTGCCGGCCTCATATTCAGCTGAGCTGGCACTAAGACGGGTGAGCATCTTAGTCAATGTCTACAGTGTTGTTAATATGTACTGCCCATTTTCACTACCTTGTATACCGAGTGCAGCGCTAGGTTCGCGCTATAAAAATGTAAACATCACCAGAGAAAAATAAATAAAATAAGACTTTCTTGAATCCCATGTGGACCTCTTCATCCATCACGGAAGCAAACACGCTGAAGCAATTTACCCCTCGGGAGCCCCGCCGCATAGATCATGCAAGTATTCAGTCATCCATTGATCCAGCACACATCCTACTGAGTTCCCCCTGTGTGTTTGTGTTCACATAGAAATTTGACTACTAGACGATGTAGATTAAGTACAAATCTTACACTATACAACGCTGGTAGGCCTTTGCGCCATAGGTAAGGCTGAACGCCACACAAATCAGACATTTCTTAATGCAAGCACCACAAGTGACATTTGTGGGTGACTGTGAATGTAGTGCAGTGCACTCTTCCAACGTTTGTGCAATGCATTCACTCATTCCTAGCTAATCCACACAACCACAAAGATTAGGCAATCCCCTTCATTTTAACCCTTTTTCCTCATTAGGGTTCTGAGTACACAGTATTACTAATTAACCATGTTTTCCCTCTATTCACAATACTGAGATAAAGCGGACTGGGCGAATTCATGATTTAAAATAAGAAAACATGTATGATGCCATATTTTACTAAAAAATGAGCCATCATGCTCCAAATCATGTTTGAATAATCTATTATCTGATCTTGGCCCCAAATGCAACAAGCATTTGCAATGCAATAGGTCTCGCCTTTGGGACCTTATAAGTGTTCAGCCATGCAACAGTTGATGTTGTTGCACCAAGGATATTGTGCTGGATAACTAAACACTTATAAGGTCCCAAAGGCGAGACCTATTGGCTATGCCAATGCTTGTTTGGAATTAGGAAATGGAGGGAGTAAACCCCTGTGCCTTGATGAGGCAAGGGGACTGGTTCTATTGCATGCTTTTGTAATAGAGAGAGAACCTCTTGTTTGAGAAGTGTCAGATGTTCAGAGGACATTGGACGTTGTCTGGGAGGAATATTTGGGGGAGTAGAGGTGAGATCCAGGCAGTAACCATACTGGATAATTTGTCTTACCCACTTGTCTGCTGTGATTGAATTCCAGACAGGTAGGAACTGTGAGAGACGTCCCCCGACAGGAGTGGGATGATCGGGGGGAAGGGCAGGGAAGTCACTGTTTGGTGGTAGGGGAGTTGCAGTTATTGTTGCCGCGACCTCTTCCCTTACCATTGTTGCCTCTGTAGCCTCCGCGAAAGTATCCTTTGGAGGACGTTTGAGTGGGGCTTTTATAGGAAGAAGAGGGATGTTGTGAGCCAATGGTTTTGGAGCCAGCTCTGTAGAAGGAGCGGCGAAAAGAACCTCTAAGGGAAGGGAATTGTAAGGCCCCCATGGACTTAGCAGTGTCCGTATCTTTTTTCATTTTTTCTATAGATGTGTCAACTGAGGGCCCGAAAAGATGTTCTTGATCAAAGGGCAGATTTAGAATAGCAGATTGCACCTCCTGTTTGAATCCGGAGACTCGAAGCCAAGCGTGCCTGCGCAACAAAACGCTAGTGTTAATGGCGCGAGATGCGGTATCAGCCGCGTCGAGCGCACATTTAATAGAGGTGTTTGTGATCAATTTCCCCTCTTGTATAAGGTCATTGGCCTTTTGTTTGTACTGGTCAGGAAGGTGTTGCATGAACTTTTCAAGCTCGTCATAGTGAGCCCTGTCGTAACTGGCCAATAAAGCTTGGGCATTGGCAATCCGCCAATGATTTGCAGCCTGTGACGCAATACGTTTACCAGATGCGTCTATTAGTTTGGACTCCTTATCAGGAGGGGGGGTGTCGCCTGTACTCTGAGAGTTTGCCCTCTTGCATGCATTAGACACCAGAAGAGAATCCAAAGGGACCTGACCTTTAATGTAAATTGTGTCATTGGGAGCTGCCTTATACTTTTTATCTATCCTGGTGTTGAGAATCCTGGCTCGGACAGGGTCCTTAAAAACTTCTGGGGCATGTTTGAGCATGCCTTTTAACATTGGCAGGGTGTGCGTGGACTTTTGCGAGGGTGCAAAGGTTTAAAGTAAAAAATCTTCCTCTAAGGGATCAGAATGTAACTGTACCCGGTGGTATTGGGCAGCCCTATTGATTAGTTGCGCAAACCCAATATTGTCATCTGGTGGTGATGGCCTAGATGGATAGAGGTCCGGGTCATTATGTGGGTCGGGATCTATGTTGTAGTCATCCCAAGGGTCTACGTCGTGTGGGATGATATGTGCATCATCATCCCCATGTGGATCTATATTCTCACCTCTATCGGTATGATCATCCTCAGTATCTGATGTTTGAGGTGAAAAAGTATGTTGTGGGGAGTGTGGTGGAGAAATTAGAAGATTTGGATCAACTGGAGGAGGAGAAGGAGGTGGGGAGGTGTTAGTACTCATCTCCTTTCGTTTCAAGGGTATTTCAGATTCCTCTGAAGTGTCCAGTTTCCTCTTTTTCGGAGGCTTGGCGACGACTTTGCCAGTCTGGGTCAATAGAAAGAGTTTTTTGTTTTGGATCCGAAAAATCAGGTAAAGTCTGTGTGGGTAAAATGTCTTTTTTCGGTGCCGAAGATTTTGGGTCAGAATGTTCTTTGGACCGAGTCTCTGAGGCTTTTTGTGGGGTCTTGGACTCCTTAGGTTTTGTTCTAGGAGTTTGTGGCTCCGAGACTTTTTTCGGCTCCGAGACTTTTTTCGGTTCCGAAGCCGTTTTCGGCTCCTTAGATTTTTTCGGTTCCGAATGTTTGCGTTTGGTATGTTTCGACGCCGAGGGCTTCGGCGGCGAGGCTGTTTTTGGCGTCGACGAAGGGCGTGGCACATCTTTGGTCTGGTGCTTCGGTGCCGAAGGTGACTTTTCGGCACCGGAATGGGGTTGGCTCGAGCCCGAAGGCTTATCATTAGGTTTCATAGCCGGGCCCGAGACGTCTCAGACATGTTGCCGGTGTCGACCCGAGGGCGAGGGTGTTACTGGAGCCTTAGGTTTGTTTTTTGGGAGAGGGGTTTCGGTACTCACGGACCGCTGAGCCGGGGTGATTGTCTCCTCTTCGACGGAGTCGTCGGCCTCGGAGACGGAGATGTCTTCATCACCTTGTTGTTCCGGCTGGACATTGGGATCTGCTCCGAAGATGTCCGGAATCGAGCTGCTTCCGCGAGACATTTCGGGACGTCGAGCCCGACAATCACGGATGGTTTTCTTCAACCTGAACGATGCACAGGCCTTGCAGTTCTTGTCTTCGTGCTCCGGGGAGAGGCAGAGATTACAAACCTCGTGCAAGTCCGTGTGTGGGAACTTAGCACCACACCCGGGGCATTTTTTGAAAGGAGTCCTTTCCATTGACTGCAGGCGTGGTCGGCACGGATAGGCCCAACGGCCCGCGTCGAAGACCGAGGTAGAGGAGTTTGTTTGTAAAGATGCACGTCGAAAGGGAAAATGCAATCGAGACAATACCGTCGAGTGGAGAGGAATTGCACGTCGTAGGGGGGTTCGAAACAGACACCGACGCGCAGCAAATCACATCCGAACCCGATGGCGGAAAAAAACAATCTGGAGATGGAGTCGATGCCCATGCGCACTATCGTCCTAAGGAGGAGTCACCTACCTCGTGACTACAAAGACTTCTTCCAAGACAAAAACAAAGTGCAAACATCCGAGCCCAACACCAGATGGCGATCTATGCAGAAGTATACGATCTACAGCTCATATGCATCGAACCTAAGGTTTTGAGAAATACTCCGATTGAAAGATCACTTCTTACGCGACACTCCTGGAGTAGCCTCAGAAAGGACGAAACTTATGAACTGTCAGGCAGGTGTCAAAAAGGCTGACCATGTCCCAGAGGGAGTGTATATATCGTCCTAGCAAACATCTTGCGCTGACTGACCTTAAAGCTATGCTGGTCAAGGAAAAGGCTTCTTTCCTAAATATGCATTGACTTTCAGTCCGGGGGAAGGGAGGTTTACAGAAAATGAACTGAGATTTAACTTATCGGTGGTACTCTGGACCACCAGATTTTCCTGAGTAGGGTATCGAGTCAAAAAAATCAGGGTCGCCAGGCACCGTCCTTAGGTGGGGGTTGGGAGGGGAGGAAACAACCCAGTATCAGGGCAAATATCAAGCCCACTGGCCTCCTGCAAGTACATGTAAAAATTGTCATCATCTCAATGTGTGGGGGGTGGGGCGGTATCCTCATCTCCCCAGTTGTCATCTTTTAGTGGTGGCAAACTCTGATCAGGGTCGAAAAGCTGGTAGAGCAAATGCGGCTCTGTGGTAAAGGCAGTATTTTGTCTGAATCGGACTGTGCAGGAACCAGGTGCATCACAGTGAAAACAGCACACAACCTCAGTCAGATCCAAAACGAGTTCAGCATGGAATTGGATGTCAGCAACAGGAAAGAGACCCCCCCACCCCTCAAGCAGCATCGACGGAGAAGGTACTGGCACAAGTTGTGGAGCCATTGTGGAAGTTGGTGTAGAACCCAGCGGGGAACCAGTAGGGACCCCTCCTGAACCTGTGGGGCCCAGAGGCACACCAGCGGGGACGGGTCACCCAAATACGAGGTGAATAGTCTCATAAAACACTAAGTTGGGCGGAGGGGTCGCACTGGCTCCTGGAAACTCTGGGAGGTGTGAAGCAGACCAAGAGGCTAGGCTAAACCGCGGAGCCAGGTCTCTAATTATGACGCTCCCTCTTCTTGTCCGAAGACCGCAACGGATGGGGTGATGTCAAAGACCTCTTCGACTTCTTGTTCTTTTCGAGTGTGACAAGGATCTTGGGCTCCACGACTGATCCCGGGACTGAGACAGTCGCGGTGTTGCACATGTGCGGCAAGGTGCTAGAGGGACCGCTCACTCAAGATCTAGGGTGCATAGCGCAGCAATCGGCGCAGGTCTTCGCTCCAGGTACCAGAGACAAACAAGAGGCAGGAGCGTCACCGACATCTTTTGACGACAGGCACCGCAGGGCTTGAGGCCGGTCTTCCTAGAGGACGTCCATGCCATGCCACGAGAAGATCGCTCAAAAAAGACTTAGACAAAAGTCGAAAAAAGGTCAGTCACAAATCGACTGGGGATAGCTCTCTCCGGACCTGTAGTAACTGGTGCAGAAAGAAAAGAACTGACATTAGCACACTGGGGAGGCGCCTATATAGGCACTGCGCACTTTACTTTCGGCACAGACGACGCCATTGAAGCCACACGAAGCTGAACGATGCCACGTACTGGCGCAAAGGGGTACTGTTCATGAAACATTTCCGGATACAGTCTGACACTTGGGGATAATTCTAAGGTAAGTAATCTGCAGCTAGAAGTCATTATCAGATGTTGTAGTTAGGTATGATGAAAAGATATATTTTTGTTTAACCCTTTCGCTGCTAGGCCTTTTCCCCCCGTGCTAAGCCTTTTTTTGGCTTTTTGGGGTAGTTTGTGCTTAGGCCCATGTAACTTTTTGTCCACATAAGGTAGCCACGCCAAATTTGCGCCCTTTTCTTCCAACATCATGGGGATTTTAAAGGTACCCAGGGTTTGTGGAATCCCCTGGAGGGAGCCCAGAAATTAGCCAAAATACAGCTACAGGTTTTGGGGGGGGGAAATGGGGGAAAGTGCTGCAGAAGAAAGCGTCTGGTATTTCCCCTGCAAATGGTATCAACAAAGGGTTTGTGGTGCTGAAATCATCATCTTCCCAGCTTTCAGGGACAAGCAGACTTGTCAGAAAACCAAAATTCTTTACACAGTTTTGACATTTAACTATTTTTGCTACTTTTTGTGCTTCCAACCTTCTTCCAGTTAGTGGTAGAAATGGGTGTGAAAGCAATAATGGATCCAGGAAAGCTATACATTTCTGAAAAGTAGACAATTCTGAATTCAGCAAGGGGTCATTTGTGTAGATCCTACAAGGTTTTATTTTTAGAAACTAACAGTTGAAAATAAAAAAAAATTGAAAATGAGTTGGAAAAAACAGCCATTTGTGCCAACGTTTTCACCTGTAACTTCTTCTAAGTATGACAGATGTTTGAAAGCAATATACCGTTGCATCCGCTGGACACTTCTGGTTGTGTGGATATATAGGACTTGTAGGTTCACAAAGAACCCGAGTAACCCAGAGCCAATAACTGAGCAGCGTCTTGCAGTGGTTTTTCATTGTGTACCGGGTATAAAGCAATCAATTTAGTTAAATATAAAGAGTGAAAAATCGGTAGATCTAGAGTTTAGAAACAGTAGCTATTTGCACATCTCCGAAATTGTGGGTACGCATACTAGCCTGTAAATTGTAGGACATTTTTCAAAGTGACTTCATTTTTACACATTGTCTCACATTAGGAAGGCGGAAATGCATAGAAAGTCAATAGGTAATAACAGTTGCTCTACAATTCTGAGTTCCCCTAAGTCGCCCGATAAAAATGGTACCTCACTGGTTTGGGTAGGCCTAGTGCCCGCGACAGGAAACGGCCCAAAAAGAAACGCGGACACACCACATTTTTGCAGTGAAAACAGACCCTTTTTTTGCACAGTGCCTAGCTGTGGATTTTGAACCCTAGCTCAGCTGGCACCTAGGGAAACCTAGCAAACCTATACATTTTTGAAAACTAGACACCCAGGGGAATCCAGGAGGGGTGACTTGAATGGTTCTCACTGGGTTCTGTTACCCAGAATCCCTTGCAAATCTCAAACTGTAAAAACACACATTTTCCTCACATTCCTGTGATGGAAAGTTCGAGAATCTGCGTTGTTCCACAAAATTCCACTCACCCCGCGTTCCCTAAAGTCTTCCGATAAAAATGGTACCTCACTTGTGTGTTCCATAGGAAGAGTTTTTTCATTTGCCAATAACTTTGGCGTCGTTTGGCGAATCCTCGCGAAATTTTCAAAACCAGTTTGACGCTCAATTAGGATGCTGTCTTATAAGTTTTGAGGTGATCCGTTAAGCAGGTGTCAAGAAAAAGGGGGGCCCCAAAAGAAGTTTTCCCCTTGTTAATTTCCATAGGAACTTTAGACACGGCTACAGCCCGAACTGTAGAAAAGGAATTACACATAATTTGGCAGGAAGGCAGATTTTGGTTCAGGGAAGTTGTTTTTGTGTAAATCGGTTCAGTAGTTGCGGAGTTATATAAATAAATTTCCAGTTGTATATCTAGGTAAGCGGAGGATCCGCGACCCCTCCAGATATAGTGCTGAGATCTGATTGGCTGCCAACACTTAAAACCAGGAAGTGTTGGCAGCCATCTTGTGACTCAGTTTGAACCTTGTCACAGAAAAAAAAATGGTAAAATTTTTTTAAAAAGTAAAGGGGGCAGTGTAGAAACAGCTAAAAAGCCTTTTTTTAAAAGAAAAAAGAAAAAGAAAGAAAAAAATTCCAGCAGGATATGCAGATCTCGCCGAAAAGAAAAAAACGAAGTGCTCTTCCTTAGTTATTGGCCGCTGGGTGGGCCAGGTTCCAGGGGCATTTTGATAATCAGGGAGAGCTGGTGCGCCCCCTCCCCTCCTGGGGCTGCTATTTCTCCGGGGACCACAACCTTCCCGGGACTTGATTAGTAAAAAAAAATGCAGGGGTTGCCTGTTCAGCAACCCCAGAGCCCTGGGGACCGCCAACTTCCTAGGGCAAAATCTGAATAAAGGGGGGGGGGGGGAGGGGGGCACCCCACTGACTACCACCTCCAATGGGCAAAATAAAAAACAGGGGGCGCGCGGTCCCCCACAGCCCCGGGGAGGTGTCGTGCAATGGTTTTGTTGACCAGGTCATGAGTGATGTAATATGTGAGGTGTTGGACTTGGCCCTTTTTGGCAGGTTCACCCCTGAACTTTTTGCCTTAAGCTCCGACATGGTGGTAGTGGTTTTAGGCCTCTGGGCACTTTAGCACTGTGGCCCAGTGTAAAGTGCGTGTGCTCTCTGTGCACATTTGGTGAAGTTGGCCTGCCCTCCCATAGGAATGCATTGGGGATAAGTGTGTCCGTGGTAATTCCTGGTATGAGAGGAGCAGCAGGGTCGAGTTTAGTATGTATGAACTCGTGAAAATAAATGCTGCGCAATGGTGTGCGCAGATTTATGATGACTGGTGGAGAAATGCCACTTTTAGAAGTTAGCATTTCTGTGTGCTATGTCTCTGCCTGCCTGATGTGAATTGCATGTCTGGCTTGTGAGTGACGGGGGCTGGGAGGTGTGTGTGGCTCCAGGAGGGGCAGGGTGAGTCAGCGCTGGGCTGAATAGGACCTCTGGGCTAAGAGTAGTGGGAGGGGTAATCCCCTGACTCTGAATAGGAAGGTGCCTGCCCTAGTGAATGCTGGCTCCGCCCCCTGTGGTGTGTCTGATCACTGAGCCCCCACCTGACAAAGGGGAAGAGGAGCTTGCAAAACAAAGTGCTCCAAATCCCCCTGAACCAGTTGCATCTGGTTCCCCAATGCCCTGCACTAACAGACAAAGATATGTGGTATAAATATAGGGGCTGTGACCCCATGAAGATGTTCAGTTCTGGTGTGCTGATCCTGCTGGGGCGTGCTGCTGCTGGGGCCCAGGGGGGCTGCCAGGAGGGCTGGACTCCCTGGGCCCTGCATTGCCCCTTTATCCCTAAGGACCTACAGGACTTTGCCTGCTTCTAGAGCCTGGTGAGCACTGTGCTCTAATTCTTTAATTGACTCAAGCAGGAGGAGAGCGTGGGCTTCGCAGCGCGGCGCTGCAGCCCTTGGAGAGGGAATCCCGGTGTGAGGGATTCTCCCGTGATGCTGCTGGAGGCGGGAGCCCACCCCGCATTCTTTGTGTATCGAGCGGGAGCCCACCCCGCTTATTGAGGATTCAAAAACGCGGGTGCCCACCCCGCTTATGGTTTTATTTAAATAGCGGGTGCCCACCCCGCATTTGTGTGCACGAGCGGGAGCCTACCCCGCTCCTACCGTATTTAAAATGGAGAGGGAGCCTACCCCTCATTGCCGCCGAAAAAGGAGACTCCCGGGCCACGACCGAGCGCGACCCGGAAGACAGGCACCGTTGCCTGGTTGTGGGCGGGGCTTCCGAGACAGAAGGGAAGCCCCGCGAGAAAGGAGTCCGACGCCGGTAATGATGCGGGGCTCCCATTAGCGAGGGAGAGCCCACGGTGGCGGACGCCGGAAGAGAGGAGTCTCGGGTCCCAGGAGGGGGCCCGGGTGAATAGTAATGCGGCTGGAGCCTCGCGGGCTCCACAATGAAGTCCCAGGTCCCGAGAGGGGGCCCGGGTGAAGGAGACAGACGCGCCGGGCCCGCAGCCCGTGGTGATGGAGGCGGAGGGGGGCGCGAGGCACAGTGTCGGTGCCTGCCCCCTCCACCTGAGTGGAAACACCGCCGAAGCCGTCCCAGCGTGAGGAGAGCCTCCCAAAGACCAGTCCGGTGAGTGGGGGCTCCGGGGGCGCATTGTTGGTGCCGATCGCGGCACTGTGATGGCGTTGGTGCTGAGTGGTGCCGCAAGAGAGCGGGCCACTCCAACGAAGGGGGTCATATTTGTCTACAAGGGCCCCAAGGGGTCCGTGGTGTTCCCCGTGCACCTTCCAGGTCTGCCATGGCCACAGCTGCCCCACCTGCTAGAGGGCAGCTACGCTGAAGAGGCACAGATGTGCCAGGGCCCCTGTAGTTTGTTGGTCCTCAGCTGCACCGCACCAGCGCGGGCAGCTGCACCGTTTTGCCGCATTCCTTCCCCTACGTGGTCCCAGTGGGGACCCCAGGGCCCAGTGAGAGCCCAGGCCTACATTTGCTATGCACAGCTGCCCAGCAAGTAGTGGGCAGCTGCTACGTTTAGGCCAGGGCACATTGAGGAGTCCTAGGAGGGGACTCAGGAGGCACAGTGGTGCCCGTGCATTGCGCACTTTCTGCTTTCGCTGCAGTGGCAGCTTAGCGCCCTGACATTCTGGACTTGGGGCATTTGAGCCCCTGTGAGAAGGCCAGTTGGCCTGGGGGCAGGTTGGTGACATTGGTAGAGCGCCTGGCTCTACAGGATGGCGTAATGTACTTGTGCCTACTCTGAATGTTGCCAAGAATGATTTAGGCCCATTGCATAATGTGTTTATGCTAATGAGGTTTGGACCTAATGTGATTTATTGCCTAATGTCATGTTATGATGTCTTGGGGTAGTGCCTATTTGCGTAGTGTGTTTATGCTTATGAGGTTATAGCATAATGTGTTTCTGCTGGTGAGGCCCATTGCTTAATGTGTTTATGCTAATGAGGTTTGGGCCTGATGTGGGTTTATGTCTAATGCTAATAATATAATGCTTAGGTCATTATGGTACCAGTAGTTACTGGTTGTGTTTTATATTTGCATTTACTTACCTGATGGTTCTGACCGTGGCCCGATTGGCCTGGTCATGTATATAATTCCCGTGTGAATATTGCCCGTGCCAGTTGGCACAGTGTACATGTGTGATTCTGTTTCTAATGTGTTTATGATAATACAAAGGCTATTTTTTATATAACCTTGTGTGGAGTTCCTTTTGTAGAGTGCCTAGTGTGTTGCTGCTGTGTGTGTGTGTTGCGCAAACGCTTCACACATTGCCTCCGGGATAGGCCGGACTGCTCGTGCCAAGCTACCAAGGGGGTGAGCAGGGGTTATCTTGGGTGTGTAACTCCCTTGCCCTGACTAGAGTGGTGGTTTCTGCCTGGCTTTGGCGCAAGCCTTAGCCAACCAGAAATCCCATTTCTAACATGAGGTCATAAGCAGTGCATTGCGAGGGCGTAAGTTACAGTTAGCTAAGGTAACTATAAATGCTGAATTTCACTGGTTTTGAACGAGTGAAATCTGAGCCCAACTATAACGTACCCGATATATATATGTATATTTTCCCTCCCTCCCTCCCTCCTTCCTTCCTTCCTTCCTTCCTGGTGGTCGCCAGTAGGTAGTTATAGTTAGGACCATGTTTCTATAGAAAAAGTGTTTTTTGAATTGCCTATATCTTTGGCAGCGTTTGACGAATCTTCACGAAATTTCCCCCCAAAAAGTATCATAGTGTCTTGTTGTGCATGGAAAGTTTCGGGGTGATCCGTCAAGCTGGGGGCCAAGAAAAGGGGGGCAGGGGGTCAAAAAAATTCAGTTTCCCATGTTAATTCCTATACACTCTTTAGACACGGCTGCAGCCCGAACTGCTGAACGCAATTACACCAAATTTGGCAGAAAGCTAGCTTTTGGTCTGCAAATTGTGCTTTTTGTTATTTGGTGTAAATCCGTTCGGTAGTTTGCGAGATATTAAATAAAATTCAAATTTGTATATCTAGAATCGCAGATAATTTGCAACGATTCGCGAACTGAGCAGAGAGTTGCGGCCGGCATTTTAGTTTATTGGGACAGTCCCCGGTGCTGAAATGAAACGGTCAAACTTGGCATAAGGGGTGAGGTTGGATATGTCCTGACCCCATGGGAGGAATATAAGTATTTTTCAGGGACTCCACATGTGTACACATGTTTCTGAGCAGCTTTTTTTTTAATGCACAAAATTCACGAATTTGCAGCGACCGTCGGTGCCCCCCCCCTCCCTGTGTAACGTTGCCGTGAATTTGTAAATATCGGTAAAAAGAAATATAGATTTATATTTATTCAGACCCAGACAATGATGCTCCCAATCACAAACCCACTCAGAGACTCACGCACAGACCCACTGAGACACTCATGCACCCAGTCACAGACCAACCTACACACGCACGCACCCACCCACTCACAGACCTACTCACGGACTCATGCACTCACTTATAGACCCACTCAGACTTATGCACTCAGTCATAGACCCACTCAGAGACTCATGTGCTCACTCACAAACCCACACACTTACTTACAGACCCTCACAGACTCTTGGCACTCACTCACAGACTGACACACAGCTATGGAGGCACTCACAAACTAACTCAGACACTGGCATCCACTCACAGACCCAATCAGACAGCCACTCTCACACCCAGTAAGACGCTTATTAAGCCACTTCCAGACCCACTCAGACACATACACACCCACTCACAGACCTACTGAGACACTCATGCACGCACTCACTCACTGTCAAAGGTTACTGGTTACTGTTAGGAAATACAATTTAAAAAATCTTAGAAATTCACAAAAAAAAACCTAAAGGTTGCAATGAGGTTATAGAGGAAATAACATTAAAAAACTGCAGAAATTCCCCCAAACACCAAATGTTACAGAGACGTTAAAGTTAAGGAATAGTAAACCTTAGAAATTCACTGAATAAAAACAAAAGGTTACAGGGACATTATAGTTGGGCTCAGATTTCACTCGTACAAAACCATAGAAATTCAGCAGTTATAGTTACCAGAGCTAACTATAACTTACGCCACTGCAATGCACTGCTTATGACTTCACATATGACATCACTGATGACATCTCAAATGACATCACTGATGACATCTCAAATGACATCACTGATGACATCTCAAATGACATCACTGATGACATCATCCACAGAACCCCTCACACACCCATTCACAGACCCATACAAGTACTCACACACCCACTCACTCCCTAATACAGCCACTCATACAACCAGTCACTCACCATACAGCCAGACACTCACCCACTCACTCACTCACCCATACAGCCAATCACCCAATCAAGCACCCACTCACCCATCTCTCTCCTCCCTTTCACGGCAAAAGTCGCGGAGAAGACCGTCAACGCTCAGCTAACTAAATTCATCGAAGACAACTCCATCCTCGACCCCTCCCAATCCGGATTCCGCAGCAACCACAGCACAGAGACTGCCCTACTTGCCGCCACAGACGACATCCGCACCCTCCTAGACCAAGGCCACACAGCAGCCCTGATACTACTCGACCTGTCAGCAGCATTCAACACCGTCTCCCACCGCACACTCGCCGCCAGACTACACGACGCTGGCATACAAGGAACCACCCTCGACTGGATCTGCTCATTCCTCACCGGCAGAAGCCAAAGAATCAGGCTACCACCCTTCCTCTCCGAACCCACGGAAATCAACTGCGGAGTACCCCAGGGATCATCACTCAGCCCAACCCTCTTCAACATCTACATAGCCCCCGTCGCCGCCATTGTCAGACAGCACGGCCTCAACATAGTATCCTACGCCGACGACACCCAGCTCATCCTCTCCCTAACCAAGGGCCCCACCACCAGACTCAACTAACAGAAAGGAATGCAGAACTTCGCATCCTGGATGAGAAACAGCTGCCTGAAGCTCAACTCTGAGAAGACAGAAGTCCTCGTACTCGGAACCACCCCCTCAGCATGGAACAACACCTGGTGGCCCAACGAACTCGGCAACCCTCCGACCCCCCCGGACCACGCCAGAAACCTCGGCATCGTGCTCGACTCCTCCCTAAGCATGAACAAGCAGGTCGACGCCGTCGCGTCCAGCTGTTTCAACACCCTCCACATCCTCCGTAAAACCTTCAAATGGATCCCCCCCGAAACAAGGAAGACAGTCACCCACGCACTCATAACCAGCAGGTTGGACTACGCCGGCATAAACAAGTCTCTACTCCGCAAACTCCAGACGATACAGAACACCGCAGCCAGACTCGTCCTCGGCATCCCCCGACACGAGCACATCAGCCAACACCTACGGAACCTCCACTGGCTCCCCGTCGAGAAGAGTCACCTTCAGGATACTCACCCACGCCTACAAATGCCTCCACAACACAGGACCCCAATACCTCAACGGGAGAATGGCCTTCCACGTACCCAAAAGAGACCTCCGCTCCACAAACCTCGCCCTCGCTGAAACCCTGCGCATCCGCAGAGCCAGAACAGGGGGAAGAGCTTTCTCCTACATCGCGGCCAAGACCTGGAATGAGCTCCCGGTCGACATCAGACGCACACCCTCCCTGAACACCTTCAGAAAAGCTCTCAATCCCTGGCTTTTCGACTAATCGAAACTGCGGCCCCTCCCCACCCCGAACCCCCCCAGCGCCTTGAGACCCTCACGTGTGAGTAGCGCGCTTAAAACCCCCCCCGATTGATTGATTGACTCACACACCCACACAACCACTTACATACCCATTCACACATCCATACAAGCACTCACACATCCGCTCACTCACCCATAGCCATTCACAGACACTCACTCTCTAATACAGCCACTCACACACCCACTCACTCATACAGCCATTCAGACACCCACTCACTCACCAATACTGCCACTCACTCACCCATACAGCCACCAGCACACCCAGTCACACCAGTACAGCTACCCACACAGCCACTAAGTCACCTACATATACACACATAGAGCCACTCACACACCCACTCACTCAGACACACAGTTACACAGCCACTCACATAATCTATGTTAAAAATTTGAATCATTCAATAGTACAGAAAGTATACTAATTTAACTTTTGTGGTACCTTAGTGTATAAGTTTAACACTCATAAACCTTTAGAAATCATTCACAATCACTAGATGATGTCATCAGCGACCGAGGAGTAAACCACCGCCCAGGAAAGAACCCAACTACCTCAGATGCATCCTCCTCAACACCCGCTCCGCCCGCAAACACGCCATCGAACTCTGGGACCTTCTCGACTCAACCTCCCCAGACGTCGCATTCCTGACGGAGACCTGGCTGAATACCGCTTCAGCCCCCGACATCGCCATTGCCATCCCGGACGGCTACAAGATCACCCGCAGGGACCGCACCAACGGAGTCGGAGGAGGCATCGCCATCGTCCACAGGAACACCCTCAGTGTCTCAACCAACACCGACGACACCCTCAGCACCGCCGAACACATGCACTTCCAGATCCACACCGATCCCAACACCACCCTCAGAGGAACCCTCATCTACAGACCCCCAGACCCCGACCACAGTTCAGCGATTCCATCGCTGACTTCGTCAACACACACGCCATCGCCTCCACGGACTACATCCTCCTCGGGGACCTGAACTTCCACCTCAAGAACAACAAGGACACCAACTCCACCACCCTGATCGACAATCTCGCCACCCTCGGACTCAGACAGCTCGTGACTACACCCACCCACGCCGCCGGCCACACGCTAGACTCCATCTTTTCCGCAAGCCCACACGTCTCCTTCAACCACACCTCCGAACCCCACTGGACTGACCACCACTGCATCCACTTCACCTACAGGAAGCCCACCACGCACCACCGCACCGAACAAATGCCTCGCCGCTGCTGGAGCAGAGTCACCGAAGACCAGCTAACCACAACCCTCGCCCTAAGCCCACCCGCCGAACCCTCCGACCCAGACACCGCCGCCCGCAACCTCAGACAGTGGATCGACGACTGCGCCAACACCCTCGCCCCGCTCAAGAATCCGCCCAACAGCCACACCAGCAAGAAAGCCACCTGGTTCACCGAAGACCTCCAGGCCTCCAAGCGAACATGCCGAAAACTGGAGAAGATCTGGCTCCACGAACGGACAGCGGACAGCTACGCCGCCCACAAGAGCGCCACCCGCAGTCACCATCACCTCATCAGATCCGCCAAAGGGCCTCACTCAAAGACCGCCTAGACAACAACGCACACAACAGCAAAGAGCTCTTCAACATCGTGAAGGAACTCTCCAACCCCAGCTCCAACACCAACGACATCCCGCCGTCGCGAGACCTGTGCGACTCACTGGCCACCTTCTTCCACCGCAAAATCGCCGACATCCACAACAGCTTCAACACCACGACCGCCCCGGCAACCACCGAGACCACTGCCCCCACAACCACCAACCGCCTGCTCTCCTGGACCAACATCAACGACGAGGACACCAGCGAGATCATGAACACCATCAACTCCGGCTCACCGCTAGACCCGTGCCCTCACCACGTCTTCAACAAAGCCAGTACAGCCATCGCGCCCCATCTCCGGAAAATAATCAACATCTCCTTCGAGACAGCAACCTTCCCGGAAAGCTGGAAGCACGCCAAGATCACCGCCTTACTCAAGAAACCCAAGGCAGACCCCAAGGACCTCAAGAACTTCCGACCCATCTCTCTGCTCCCGTTCCCCGCGAAGGTAACCGAGAAAATCGCCAACAAACAAATGACCCGCTACCTCGAGGAGAACAACATCCTGGACCCTTCCCAGTCCAGCTTCCGCAGCAACCACAGCATCGAAACCGCTCTCATCGCCGCCACTGATGACATCAGGACCCTGCTAGACAACGGAGAAACAGCAGCCCTCATCCTCCTGGACCTATCAGCCGCCTTCGACACGGTCTGCCACCACACACTACGAACACGCCTTCACGACGCCGGGATCCAAGAGAAGGCCCTGGACTGGACCACATCCTTCCTCTCCGGCAGAACACAAGCGTCCGCCTCGCCCCCTTCCGATCCAAAGCCACCAAGATCATCTGCGGCGTACCCCAAGGCTCCTCCCTCAGCCCAACGCTGTTCAACATCTACATGGCACCCTCGCCCACGTCGCCCGACAGCACAACATCATCTCCTACGCCGACGACACCCAGCTGATCCTCTCCCTCACCAAAGACCCTCACACCGCCAAAGCCCACCTCCACGAAGGAATGAAGGCCGTCGCCGAATGGATGAGGACCAGCCGCCTGAAGCTGAACTCGGACAAGACGGAGGTCCTCATCCTTGGTTCCAACCCTTCAGCATGGGACGACTCCTGGTGGCCGACATCACTGGGAACAGCCCCGACACCCACCAACCACGCACGCAACCTAGGGGTCATCCTCGACCCCACCCTCTCCATGACTAAGCAGGTCAACGCCGTTTCCTCATCCTGCTTCAACACCCTCCGAATGCTCCGCAGGATCTTCAAGTGGATCCCCACCGAAACAAGAAAAACAGTCACCCAGGCCCTCGTCACCAGCAGGCTGGACTACGGAAACGCCCTCTACGCAGGAACGACGGCTAAGCTCCTGAGGACGGCTGCAACGCATCCAGAACGCCTCTGCACATCTTATCCTCGACATCCCCCGACGCAGCCACATCACACCCCACCTGAGAGACCTGCACTGGCTCCCTGTCAACAAGAGGATAACCTTCAAGCTCCTCACCCACGCACACAAAGCACTCCACAACTCCGGACCAGCCTACCTCAACAGACGACTCAGCTTCTACACCCCCACCCGCCAGCTCCGCTCCACCAGCCTCGCCCTCGCCACAGTCCCCCGCATCCGGAAAACGACCGCCGGCGGCAGATCCTTCTCCCACCTCGCCGCCAAGACCTGGAACACCCTCCCCACCAACCTTCGGCAGAACCAAGACCTACTGGCCTTCAGAAGACTCCTCAAGACCTGGCTCTTCGATCAGTAGCAGCACCACCCCCCTCTTCCCCCAGCGCCTTGAGACCCTCGCGGGTATGTAGTGCGCTTTATAAGTGACATGATTGATTGACCATGTCATAAGTGATATATGTGAGGTCATAAGCAGTGCATTGCGGGGGCGTAAGTTATAGTTGGCTCAGATAACTAGAACTGCTGAATTTCTACGGTTTTGTGCACGTGAAACCTGAGCCTAACTAGAACATCCCTGTAATCTCTTTTTTCTGTGAATATCTACAGTGTAATGGTATTTCCCAACTATAACGTCAATGTAACCTTTAGTTTTTTGAGTATATATATATATATATATATATATATATATATATATAGATATATATATAGATGTGTGTAAAATGCTACTTACCCAGTATGCATCTGCTCTTGGCACATAGAAGAGCTGTAAAATCATATGCTTTAGCATAGATCGCCATTTAGTGTTGGGTCCGGATGTTTGCACTTTGTTTTTCTTCGAAGAAGTCTTTCCAGTCACAAGGTAGGGGACTCCTCCTTTCGGTGATAGTGCGCATGGGCATCGACTCCATCCTTAGATTGTTTTGCCATAAAGGGTGATGATGGAGTTAGTAAGAGTAGTAAAAGAGATGTCCATGTATTTAAAGTATCTAAGTAAGATGGTACTGCAACAGGTAAAGGTACCCGGGTAGGCGCACATGATTCTACAGCTCTATATGCCAAGAACAGATGCATACTGGGTAAGTAGCATTTTCCGTTCGAGGCATACGAGCTGTAGATCATATGCTTTAGCATAGACTATACAGCAGTTCTCTCTCAAAGCGGTGGCTAACCTGTAGCTGTTGCAGTGGTTTGAAATAGTGTTCGTAAAACTGCCTGGCCCACACTAGCTTGTTGCCTTGCTAACACATCTACACAATAGTGTTTTGTAAATGTGTGTGGTGTAGACCATGTTGCAGCCCTGCAGATGTCATCTAAGGGAATATTCCCTAAGAATGCCATAGAAGCCCCTATTTTGTGTGTAGTGTGTGCTCTAGGGGGAATTGTTAATGTGCGCTTAGCTTTAATGTAACATATTTGAATACACTTAACTATCCACCGTGCAATACCCGCTTTTGATATGGGATTGCCTTTATGTGGTGGCACAAAAGCAACAAAAAGTTGTTTGGTTTTCCTAAATGATTTTGTCCTTTCTATGTAGTGTAGTAATGCTCTTTTGACATCTAATGTGTGAAGAGCTCGCTCTGCCACTGAATCTGGTTGAGGGAAGAATACAGGCAACTCAAAAGACTGGTTGACGTGAAAGGCAGAGACAACTTTGGGCAAAAATTTGGGATTAGTCCTAAGAACCACTTTGTTTTGGTGTATTTGCAAAAAATGGTTCTTGTATAGTTAGTGCCTGAAGCTCACCCACTCGTCTTAGAGATGTGATGGCGATAAGGAAGGCTACCTTCCATGTGAGAAATTGTAGTTCACATTTGTGCAATGGCTCAAAGGGTGGACCCATGAGTCTTATAAGAACTATGTTAAGGTTCCACACCGGAGAAGGTGGAAGTCTAGGAGGAATGATTCTTTTAAGTCCTTCCATAAAAGCTTTAATAGCGGGCACTCTAAACAGAGACAAGTGTTGTCTGTTTTGCAGGTATGCAGCTATTGCAGCAAGATGTAAGCGTATAGATGTATACGCTAAATTAGAACGCTGTAGGTGTAACAGATAACAAATGATGTTTTGTATAGAAGCATCTAGTGGATTGATTTGATTGTTGTTACAATAAACTACAAACCGCTTCCACTTTGCTGCATAGCATGCTCTTGTGGTAGGGCGTCTAGCCTCTTTGATGACATTCATGCAGTCTGGCGGAAGATTAAGGTAGCCAAACTATGATTTCAGGTGCCAGATAGCTAGGTTGAGATGACTGGGATCTGGATGTCTTATCCCTCCATGGTTCTGAGTGAGAAACCTGGGGGAAAGGTATAGTTTTTGGTGAGGAACTACTGATAGTTCCAACAGGGTTGTGAACCAGGGTTGTCGGGCCCATGTGGGAGCAACTAGGATCAGTGTCAGGGAGTGCTGTTTTAGTTTTCGAACCACTAACGGAATTAGTGGGAGAGGTGGAAAAGCATAAGCAAATCTTCCTGACCAATTCATCCATAGCACATTGCCTTTGGACAATGGGTGTGGGTATCTGGACGCGAAGCTTGGGCATTTTGCGTTGAGGTGTTTGGCAAACAGATCTATTTCTGGGTAGCCCCACATTTGGAAGAAAGGGAGAAGGACTTGAGAATGTAGTTCCCATTCGTGTATCTGCTGTTGCGGACGACTGAGCAGATCTGCAATTTGGTTGTTTACTCCTGGGAGGTGTTCTGCAAGGAGATATCATTTTTGAGGTATGGCCCATCTCCAGATGCTTTGAGCTAGTTGTGATAGCTGTAAAGAGTGTGTGTCCCCCTGCTTTTGTATGTAGTACATTGCTGTCATGTTGTCTGTACGAACTAAGACAGCTTTGCCTACTGGATGCAGTTGAAAGGCTTTTAATGCTAGAAAAATTGCTAGTAGTTCTAGGTGGTTTATGTGGAGTCGTTTTTGTTGTACAGTCCACATGCCCTGAATGGTATGTTTTTGAAGATGCGCTCCTCAGCCAGTGAGCGATGCGTCTGCTGTTTAGCACTATCTGTGGAACCGGGTCGACGAATGGCTGCCCCTTGGAAAGGTTTTGTACGTTCCACCACTGCAGAGAGCGATGGGTGCGGCCGTCCACCAACACTAGATCTGTCAGCTGACCTTGAGCCTGGTTCTACTGTCGTGCTAAGCATTCCTGTAGGGGACGCATTTGGAGTCTTGCATAAGGAACAATTAGAATGCAAGAAGCCATCAATCCGATCAATTGCATGAACACTCGGGCTGGTAACGAGTGTTGTGGTTGAAATTGTGATATTAGATTTTGCATGTTGCGTATCCTGACTGGGTTGGGGTATGCTAGAGCTTTGCAAGTATCTATTGTGGCTCCTAGATATGCTTGTGTGCGGGATGGGTGGAGGTGAGATTTGGTGAGGTTTACAGTGAATCCCAAGTCGTGCAGCAGTTGAACTGTTTTCTGAGTGTGCTGTAGGCAACTGTGTCGCGACCTGGCTTTTATTAGCCAGTCGTCTAGGTAAGGGAAGACGTGAATGTGTTGTCTTCTTAAATGAGCTGCGACTACTGCCAGACACTTGGTGAAGACTCTGGGTGCTGTAGTTACCCCAAATGGGAGAACCTTGAATTGATAATATTGTCCGTCCACCACGAACCTGAGATATTTTCTGTGAGCCGGGTGAATGGGGATATGGAAATAGGCGTCCTTCAAGTCCAGAGTGGATAGAAAGTCGCCTTGTTGAAGCAGTGGGAGTACCTGTTGAAGTGTGACCATGTGGAAGTGGTCTGAATGAATATAGAGATTTAGCGGTCTGAGGTCTAATATAGGCCTGAGAGAGCCGTCCTTTTTGGGAATTAAGAAATACAGGGAGTATACTCCGGTGCCTTGATGATGTAATGGGACTGGTTCTATCGCCTGTTTTTCCAAGAGAGAGAGAACCTCTTGCTTTAAGAGGGTGAGATGTTGTGGTGGCATTGTATGTGTTCTTGGAAGAATAGTTGGGGGAGTGCTGGTAAGCTCCAGGCAGTAACCATACTGGATAATTTGTAGTACCCACTTGCCTGAGGTGATTGAGTTCCAGACAGGTAGGAATTGCAAGAGACGTCCCCTGACAGGAGTGGAACGATCGGGGGTAGTGGAAGGAAGTCACTGTTTGTTGGCAGGGGGAGTGCATGTGGAATTACCTCTACCTCATCCCCGATTATTGTTTCCTCTATAACCTCCTCGAAAATAACCTCTGGAAGAGGGAGATTGGTTGTTACCCTTGTAAGAGGAGGAGGGATTTTCGGTGGACACCGTTTTTAAACCACCCTTGTAAAAGGAGCGGCGAAAGGAACCCCTATTAGTAGGTAATTGTAAAACACCCCATAGACTTTGCAACCTCTGTGTCCTTCTTCATTTTCTCCAGCGAGGTATCAACAGCTGGCCCGAAAAGATGTTCCTTATCAAAGGGCTGGTTAAGTATGGAGTATTGTACCTCCTGTTTAAATTCCAAAATCCTAAACAAGCGGGTCTGCGCAATAGCACACTAGTATTTATTGCACGGGCTGCTGTGTCTGCTGCGTCTAGTGCACATTTGATGGAAGAATTAGTAATGAGTTTGCCTTCCTGGATAAGGTCATTAGCCTTTGCTTTGTACTGATCATGTAGGTGTTGCATGAGTTTTTCTAACTCATTGTAATGAGCCCTATCATAGCGTGCTAGCAGAGCCTGAGCGTTTGCAATACGCCAATGATTTGCAGCCTGTGTAGCCACTCTCTTACCTGAGGCATCAATGAGTTTGGACTCCTTGTCAGGAGGGGGGGGGGGGGGCCTTACCTGTGGTTTGAGAGTTAGCTCTCTTGCGAGCGTTAGAGACTACAAGAGAGTCCAAAGGCAACTGACCTTTGATGTAAGCAGGATCTGTAGGAGCGGGTTTATATTTCTTGTCTACTCTGGGTGTAAGTATTCTTGCCCTAACCGGGTCTTTAAATACCTCATCTGTGTGCTTTAACATGCCTTTTAGCATTGGTAAAGTGTGAGTAGATCTTTGGGAATAAGTGAGTGTCTCAAAGAGGAAATCCTCTTCCAAGGGCTCCTTATGGAGGTCCACTCCGTGCTATTGAGCAGCTCTGTTAATGAGCTGAGCGTATCCGATGTTGTCATCAGGTGGGGAGGGTCTAGAAGGATACAGGTCAGGGTCGTTGTCTGTATCCGGTTCTTTATCATAATTTTCCCAAGGGTCAGTGTCATGTTGTATATCCTGATCTTGTGGTATGTCCTGCTCTTCATCTGTATCCCCATTCCCATCCCCATAATCTTCATCCTGTGTGGTAGGTGAAAGCGGAGGTGGTGGTGAATTTGATGGTGAAATAATCAGATTAGGAGGTGGAGAGGGAGGTGGAATGTAAGGGGGAGAAGGGTTAGTACCAATGTCCTTTTTCTTAAGAGGTATAGGAGAGTCCTCTGAGAGATCAATCTTCCGTTTTTTGGGAAGAGTGGCATGAATGTGACCTGTTTGAGGGTTAATGACAAGTGTTTTCTGTTTTGAATCCAAATGCGGTTCATCGGCCCGAGGCTCTTTGGATGGAGTGTCCTTTTCTTTATGTGCCGATTTCAACGCCGAAGGTTTCGGCTCCGGCGCTTTGGTGTTGAAGGTTTAGGCTGCGAGTCCTTGTGCTTGGTAGGTTTCGGTTCCGAGCCTTTCGGTGCAGGAGATTTCGGCTCCGAGCCTTTTGGTGCGGAGTATTTCGGCTCCGAACCTTTAGGTGTGGAGGCTTTTGGCTCCAAAGTTTTTGGTGACGAAGGTGTAGTTTTCGGTGCCGGTGTTTTGGTGACCGGTAGGGGCTTCGACTTATGTTTCGGTGCCGAAGGTGTTGATTCGGCACCAGATTGGGGCCGGCTCGAGCCCCAGCCGGAAGGCTTCACTTTATGTTTCTTAGCCGGGCTGGAGGGCGGGGCATCGGAAACTTTCTGTCGGTGCTGACCTGAGCCTGAAGGCGAAGGGGGTACCAGAGCCTTTGTTTTATGTTGACTGGGCACAGGGGGATCAGTACTCACGGTACGCTGACCCGGAGTGATGTGCTGTTCTTCTTCCATGTCGGAGTCTGCTTCAGACACTGAGACCTGTTCTTCTTCCTCTGCTCCTTAAACTGGATGTTGGATATCGGGATCTTCGCCGAAGATATCCGGTACAGAGCCGCTGTGATGTTGCATCTCGTGGCGTTGAGCCCGACGCTCACGAATTGTCTTTTTCGATGGGAACGATCAACACGCGCTACAGTCCTTTTCGTTGTGTTCCGGGGATAAGCAGAGGTTACAGACCTCGTGCAAATCAGTGCGTGGAAACTTAGCACGACACCCGGGACATAGTTTGAATAGAGTCCGTTCCATCGACTGCTAGCGCGGTCGGCACGGGTAGGCCCAACGGCCCGCCTCGACTTTCTCGATTGAAGGTTTGCTCAGTTGAAACGATGCGCGTCGAATAGGGAACCGCGATCGATGACAATACCGTCGATGGAGTTCGAAAACAATACCGAACCGCAGTAATACACATCCGAACCCGATGGCGGAAAAAAACAATCTAAGGATGGAGTCGATGCCCATGCGCACTATCACCGATAGGACGAGTCACCTACCTCGTAACTGGAAAGACTTCTTTGAAGAAAAACAAAGTGCAAACATCCGGAGAGAGAGAGGAGAGGGAGAGAGAGGAGAGAGAGAGGAGAGAGAGAGGAGAGAGAGAGGAGAGAGAGAGGAGAGGGAGGGGAGAGGGGGGAGAGAGAGAGGAGAGAGAGAGGGGAGAGAGAGAGGAGAGAGAGAGGAGAGAGAGAGGAGAGAGAGAGGAGAGAGAGGAGAGAGAGAGGAGAGAGAGGAGAGACTTTAACTGGAGTCCGTTTTCAGAAGACTTATTTGAACTTGTTTAACAAATGTGAGCTTGAGAAGTTTTGTATTTAACTCAGTAGCAAATACGGAAATTGTGCTTAGCCTTGTTTCACTTGCCCCCTAAGACTTCCTATGAACAGCAAAGTGAAAAGAAACTCCTTTGAGGAGGCATATGATGTGAACTTTCCAATCTCTGCAACCTGAACAAACCTGAACCAACTGGACATACTGACAGGAGTAGAGCGCAGAATCTTGATCACTTGGCACCAAGCGGGTTTTAGGAACTAGAGGAGCAGAGCTGAATGAAACCTAATTAACCCTTCCTTTTTTAAATGCTAAGAACAGATCTGTCCCTGGGCAATTTGAGTCTATAAATGATTTGCCATATTTCTTGAAACTCAAGACAGATCAGACCAGGTAAAAATTGATAAATCGCTACAGGAATAGAAGGTCATTTGCCCTTGTGTTTCAAGGAGCTACTCGCACTGAGTGAGTGCTCAGGTTTTCTCCGGTGGAAGACTGAAAGAAGAAACAAGATCTCTTGTTGCCTTTAACTCTATGATTTGTGTACTCCAATCAGGGCTATAAGGTCTGTTAGACCTGGAATCCTTGGTGTGGGTTTCCCCTGTAATTTTTGCCTTTGCCTCCTGTATTTTTACTGTGTTTGGCTTCGTTTTTGCTGGTCCAGATGCTTTGGGCACTTTACCACTGCTGTTCAGTGCAAGTGCTTCCTCTGTAAATTGTTGTCATGGATTAGTGGTTCCATAATTGGCTTATTTGATTTACTACTATGACCCTAGTACAGTACACTGTGTGCACCCAAGGCCTGTAAATCAAATGCTGCTAGTGGGCTTGCAGCACTGATTGTGCCACCCACACAAGCAGCCTTGCAAAAGGTTCTCAGATCTGCATTGCAGTGTCTGTGTGCAGTTCAGTACTGCCATGTCGACCTGGCAAGTTCACCCACTTGCCAGGCCCTAACCTTACCTTTTCTTACATGCGAGTCACCCCCAAGGTAGGCCAAGATTCCCCTGTGGGGAGGGTGCAGTGTATGTGAAAGGTAGGACGTGTCCTGATGTGTGTGGCATGTCCTGCTAGTGAAATACTGTCAATTTCGTCTTTCACTATTGAAAGGCTATCTGTCCCATAGGATACAATAGGGAGTTTACTTATAACATCTTATAAGTATAACTGCCCATGGGAACAAGACTGGAAAGTGGAGTTTGATATGCCTGAACTCAGAATATAAAGATGCATCTTTTAGTAAGGATGATTTTTATATGCTGGGTTTGAAAATAGCACTTTTAGAAAGTGGGTTTTTCTTGCTTAGCCATCCAGTCTGCCTCTGCTAGGTTTGTGTATTGACTTTCTGGCTGTGGAGTGACAGGGGCTGGGGATGTGCATTCTGTTCAGACTGCCACTTGGGGGGAGGGGGGACGGGAGGTAGGTGTGTCATGCCAGGGTGAGTCAGGGCTGGACTGAATAGACCTGGGCTGCATTTAGAGTAGGGGGGAGGAGATTTCCTTCTTACCTGAATGGGCCTGGTCTGCCTTCCACAATGCTGTCTCCACCTCCTGCCGGGCAGCTGCACCAGAGAGGACAGAATTGGTTTTGGCTGAGCAAAGAGCTTCTCGGACCCCAGAGAACAAAGAGAAATGGACTTTTAAAAAGTGAGGCCCAGACTTTTAGACTACTTCTGGAATTCAAGAGGAACCTCTGCCAAGGAGAAGAGCTAGGAAAACTGAAGGATAAGTACTGCCCCTTTGCTCTGTGCTGTCTGGGGTTGGCCTGCAGTGGCTGTTTCTGCCAAGGAGAGGATAAAGACTGTGCTGTGTCTCCTACTTGAGGAAGATCTCGAAGAGCTTGCCTCCTGTTTTGAAGTCTCAGGGATACAAAGACTTCACCACCAGCTCCCCTGAACTTCCTTGCTGGGAGTTCTGACCTGCCAAGAGATGCCTATTGCTGTATTGGGCCTTTGGGTGTTGTTCCTGCTGTTGGGAGCTAGAAGAAACGCAACTTCAAGAAGCGCAACGCATCCGCACCGGTTTTTGACGCATCACCAAAGAAACTAACGCAGTACCTGCCCGCGGTTCAAGAAATCGCTGCACGCCGAATCCCGTGCACCGATCTCCAAAGTCCGAGATCACTGCACCGATTCCGACACAGGCCCTGCAGTGCGGCTGCAAGAACCAACGCATCGTGGGACCGCGGCTGGAGAGACCATCGCAGCGTCGTCGCCCCCGCATCAAGAAACCGACGCATCCCGGATCACGCATTGCACCTGGGTGCCACATCTGCAAGAACGCTGGGGCTGCAGTAAGAAACCGACGCATCACCTCCCCGCACAGTTAGAAAGCGACGCATCACCTCTCTTGCGCGGCAGTAAGGCACCGACGCTTCACCTCCCCTGGAGTAAGGAACCGACATCACCTTCCCTTGGCATAAGGAACCGACGCATCACCTTCCCTGCGGCAGTTTTTGTTTGTGACCGTGACGCATCCAAGGTACTTAGTGTGGAAAGTGTCACAACTATAATTTGCTATGGACAGAACTGTTTCTACCTTTTAAAAGTAATATTTTGATTACTGTATTGCGGATTTTTGTCATTTTGGTCTTGTTTGGTTTAGATAAAGATTACTTATTTTTCTAAACTGGTGTGATGTCCATTTGTAGTGTTTTCATTGTATTACTGTGTGTACACAAATGCTTTACACACTGCCTCTGAGATAAGCCTGTCTGCTCATGCCAAGCTACCAAGGAAGTGAGCAGGGGTTATTTTAGAAGTGTATCACCCTTACCCTGACTAGGAAGAAGGGTCCCTACTTGGACAAGGGTGCAAACCATTGCCACTAGAGACCACCATTTCTAACAAGGTCCAGTTCAGGTTTTCTTTTTTCTGTTTTCTCGCACACTATATGAAATCACTTCCCTGTGCATGCCACAAAATTGCTCCCTTGCCAAGCTACAAATAACCCATCTACACACACACACACACGCATGTAAACAAATAAAACCACATTTGTAAGATGGAAAATGGCCTCTTGCAGAAGGAAAGTACGGGCATTACTTGAGTGATGAAACTGCCATCTAAGCCAGAAAAACTGTCACCAGGAACCATGAATTAGCCACGTTAGCTACTTTCTCACATGCACCAATCAAAAATACATTGTACTGGTACTGTGCAGAATGTGAATACCATCAACAAATTAAGAAGCCATGGACATAATTAATGCAGCAAAACTCTTTCCTAACTTCCGCCCCACTAGCAAGCTCAAACTATGAATGGGGACACAAGGTGAATTCCATTACCTTCTATAATCTGAGTGCATGAATCTGGTAAAACAAACAAAACAGAGTAGAGGACAAACTAAATAAGGGAGCTACTCTGGTTTGAAAGACTTACATTTCAACTACCTTACAGAACCTATTATCAATAACATTCAGAAAATATTTTAAGTTGAGTTAAAAATAGACAAATCATCCAAATATGGATCAAGCAGCATTGCTATATAACTTTAAAATAATTCTAGAGTGGTTTCCTTAAACAAGCATAAAGTGTGGGAAAAAAAGCTCATTGCAATTGGAAATAAAAATGTCAGATGAAACTAAAGAAACCATATAAAGCTATCCAAATGAATTAAGCTGGACAGATATGGATTCATGAAAAAATGACCAGAAATCAATTACCTTTTTCAGTAGGTGATTTGGTGCCTGGCAAATTTTGTCCAGCAATAGACAATGGTAATACTTTTCTGGCAAAAGGGAATTCAGTTGAAGTTGCAGCAGAAACATTGACACTTGCAGTTGATACATTTGTCAAACCTTTGGTCATAGCCCCATCAGAGTGTCTCTCATCAGTGTCAGAGTCATCAGAGTGCAGAGGGTTAGTAAATGACAATGGTGCCGCAGTTGCCAGTGCAGTGTCTAGAGCGATGAGATCAAAGGGAGAAAGCACAGCTGAGGAGGTTGTCTCTAGTGCTACAGAACTAGCTTGAATATCTGAACACAATTCATCCACAGACATATCAGCAGTTGACGTCATATCATGAGACAGTGGCTTGTTTTCAGGACTTGGTACTGACCACACAGCTTGTCCTGTCTCCTTAAGGGGGAGGTGGCCTGGTCTTGGTGGAGCCTCAGAACTCTCGCTGGACACATCTGAAATTAAGGCTTTGTCAATCTGCGGCTCAATGCAAGAGTTTTGAGAAACCTGCTCAGATGAATCCACAGAACCCTGGTCCAAGGTTTTATAAGATTTGTCTACTAGGCAAGAAGAAAGTGATTTAGCTTTTACTGCATTTCCTCTATTCAAGAGTGTATTGCCATCAAAGCTCTTGGGCCCTTCTTGTAGGGGCACCTTTTTTATCTCAATACTCAATTTGCGCTCCAGCTTCTTATCTGTACGCTCAACTGAAGGTTCCACTTTCCCTGAATTTTCCTCAGTTTTGATGTAGTGTTCATTGAGGTCCTTTGTGTGTTCTGATGAAAGCATGTGCAAAACTGGCTTTGGGTGATATCGATCATTGTCCTGCCAAACATTAGTAACTGTTGGATAAGCAGACGGAGGTGAGGGTGTCAAGATGGGCGGCACAGGATGGGGTTCTGGAGGTTGCAAGATTTCTTCTTTGACATCTTCATCCACAAGGCAACTGCAAGAATTGCACATACATGTAACCACCAGTATTAGCAATTTTCAGCATGTAACAAATCTGTACCAACATAAATGGCCAAAACAGATACTAACATGATGCTAACATTATGGTCACTGCTGTCAATAAAAATAGGAAAAATATTTCTTTACATTATATAGTGTTTATAAGAAATGTTCAATATCAGAAACACAGGACATCCAATGCAAAAACATGTTCTTCATTTCTATTGTTTTGCACATTACTGACATGTCAGGGCACCTGCCCTCAACTTCTAAATTCTTCATCTTAAGTGGTTTTGTGCTTAAAAGTATTATGTGGGTCATTGTTAAAAAAGTCCTCTCAGAACACACACTTTAAGAATATGAATGTGCTCATATTTCAAGACAGTAAAAATTGGAGGAGAACAAACAGAAAACAAACAAGCTTTGGCAAAGTCAATAGGTCTCACCTATGTAAGAGCTATTGGCTGCTGTTCAGCAGGGCAAAAAGTTAGTGGCATTGAGAAGAGTGGCGATGAGTGTCGTAGAGTGGAATGGCGAAGAGTGTCGTAGAGTGGAATGGCAAAGAGTGTCGTAGAGTGGAATGGCAAAGAGTGTCGTAGAGTGGAATGGCAAAGAGTGTCGTAGAGTGGAATGGCAAAGAGTGTCGTAGAGTGGAATGGCAAAGAGTGTCGTAGAGTGGAATGGCAAAGAGTGTCGTAGAGTGGAATGGCAAAGAGTGTCGTAGAGTGGAATGGCAAAGAGTGTCGTAGAGTGGAATGGCGAAGACTGTCGTAGCGTGGAATGGCGAAGACTGTCGTAGCGTGGAATGGCAAAGAGTGTCGTAGAGTGGAATGGCAAAGAGTGTCGTAGCGTGGAATGGCGAAGACTGTCGTAGCGTGGAATGGCGAAGACTGTCGTAGCGTGGAATGGCGAAGACTGTCGTAGCGTGGAATGGCGAAGACTGTCGTAGCGTGGAATGGCGAAGACTGTCGTAGCGCGGAATGGCGAAGACTGTCGTAGCGCGGAATGGCGAAGACTGTCGTAGCGCGGAATGGCGAAGACTGTCGTAGCGCGGAATGGCGAAGACTGTCGTAGCGCGGAATGGCGAAGACTGTCGTAGCGCGGAATGGCGAAGACTGTCGTAGCGCGGAATGGCGAAGACTGTCGTAGCGCGGAATGGCGAAGACTGTCGTAGCGCGGAATGGCGAAGACTGTCGTAGCGCGGAATGGCGAAGACTGTCGTAGCGCGGAATGGCGAAGACTGTCGTAGCGCGGAATGGCGAAGACTGTCGTAGCGCGGATTGGCGAAGACTGTCGTAGCGCGGAATGGCGAAGACTATCGTAGCGCGGAATGGCGAAGACTATCGTAGCGTGGAATGGCGAAGACTATCGTAGCGTGGAATGGCGAAGACTATCGTAGCGTGGAATGGCGAAGACTATCGTAGCGTGGAATGGCGAAGACTATCGTAGCGTGGAATGGCGAAGACTATCGTAGCGTGGAATGGCGAAGATTGTCGTAGCGTGGAATGGCGAAGAGTGTCGTAGCGTGGAATGGCGAAGACTGTCGTAGCGTGGAATGGCGAAGAGTGTCGTAGCGTGGAATGGCGAAGAGTGTCGTAGCGTGGAATGGCGAAGAGTGTCGTAGCGTGGAATGGCGAAGAGTGTCGTAGAGTGGAATGGCGAAGAGTGGCAAAGAGTGTCGTAGAGTGGAATGGCGAAGAGTGGCAAAGAGTGTCGTAGAGTGGAATGGCGAAGTGTCGTACAGTGGAATGGCGAAGTGTCGTACAGTGGAATGTACAGTGGAATGGCGAAGAGTGTTGTAAAGTGGAATGGCGAAAAGTGGCATAAGAGTGTCTTAAAGTGGAATGGCGAAGAGTGGCAAAAAGTGGCAAAGAGTGGCAAAGAGTGGCAAAGAGTGGCAAAGAGTGGCAAAGAGTGGCAAAGAGTGGCAAAGAGTGGCAAAGAGTGGCAAAGAGTGGCAAAGAGTGGCAAAGAGTGGCAAAGAGTGGCAAAGAGTGGCAAAGAGTGGCAAAGAGTGGAGTGGCGAAGTGTGTCGTAGAGTGGAATGGCGAAGAGTGGCGTGGAGTGTCGTAGAGTGGAATGGCGAAGAGTGTCGTAGAGTGGAATGGCGAAGAGTGTCGTAGCGTGGAATGGCGAAGACTGTCGTAGCGTGGAATGGCGAAGACTGTCGTAGCGTGGAATGGCGAAGACTGTCGTAGCGTGGAATGGCGAAGACTGTCGTAGCGTGGAATGGCGAAGACTGTCGTAGCGTGGAATGGCGAAGACTGTCGTAGCGTGGAATGGCGAAGACTGTCGTAGCGTGGAATGGCGAAGAGTGTCGTAGCGTGGAATGGCGAAGAGTGTCGTAGCGTGGAATGGCAAAGAGTGTCGTAGAGCGGAATGGCAAAGAGTGTCGTAGAGCGGAGTGGCAAAGAGTGTCGTAGAGCGGAGTGGCAAAGAGTGTGGTAGAGCGGAGTGGCAAAGAGTGTCGTAGAGCGGAGTGGCAAAGAGTGTCGTAGAGCGGAGTGGCAAAGAGTGTCGTAGAGTGGAGTGGCAAAGAGTGTCGTAGAGTGGAGTGGCAAAGAGTGTCAGAGAGTGGAATGGCGAATTGTGGAGAAGAGTGGCAGGGAATGGCAAAGAGCGGAATGGCAAAGAGTGTCGTAGAGCGGAATGGCAAAGAGTGTCGTAGAGCGGAATGGCAAAGAGTGTACGTAGAGCGGAATGGCAAAGAGTGTCAGTAGAGCGGAATGGCAAAGAGTGTCGTAGAGCGGAATGGCAAAGAGTGTCGTAGAGCGGAATGGCAAAGAGTGTCGTAGAGCGGAATGGCAAAGAGTGTCGTAGAGCGGAATGGCAAAGAGTGTCGTAGAGCGGAATGGCAAAGAGTGTCGTAGAGCGGAATGGCAAAGAGTGTCGTAGAGCGGAATGGCAAAGAGTGTCGTAGAGCGGAATGGCAAAGAGTGTCGTAGAGCGGAATGGCAAAGAGTGTCGTAGAGCGGAATGGCAAAGAGTGTCGTAGAGCGGAATGGCGACGAGTGTCGTAGTGTTGAATAGCGACGAGTGTCGTAGAGTGGGATGGCGACGAGTGTCGTAGAGTGGGATGGCGACGAGTGTCGTAGAGTGGAATGGCGAAGAGTGTCGTAGCGTGGAATGGCGAAGAGTGTCGTAGAGTGGAATGGCGAAGAGTGTCGTAGAGTGGAATGGCGAAGAGTGTCGTAGAGTGGAATGGCGAAGAGTGTCGTAGAGTGGAATGGCGAAGAGTGTCGTAGCGTGGAATGGCGAAGAGTGTCGTAGCGTGGAATGGCGAAGACTGTCGTAGCGTGGAATGGCGAAGACTGTCGTAGCGTGGAATGGCGAAGACTGTCGTAGCGTGGAATGGCGAAGAGTGTCGTAGCGTGGAATGGCGAAGAGTGTCGTAGAGTGGAATGGCGAAGAGTGGCAAAGTGTCGTAGAGTGGAATGGCGAAGAGTGGCAAAGTGTCGTAGAGTGGAATGGCGAAGAGTGGCAAAGAGTGTCGTAGAGTGGAATGGCAAAGTGTCGTACAGTGGAATGGCGAAGTGTCGTACAGTGGAATGGCGAAGTGTCGTACAGTGGAATGTACAGTGGAATGGTGAAGTGTCGTACACTGGAATGGCGAAGAGTGTTGTAAAGTGGAATGGCGAAAAGTGGCATAAGAGTGGCAAAGAGTGGCAAAGAGTGGCAAAGAGTGGCAAAGAGTGGCAAAGAGTGGCAAAGAGTGGCAAAGAGTGGCAAAGAGTGGCAAAGAGTGGCAAGGCGAAGTGTATCGTAGAGTGGAAAGGCGAAGAGTGGCGAAGTGTGTCGTAGAGTGGAATGGCGAAGAGTGGCGTAGAGTGGCGTGGAGTGTCGTAGAGTGGAATGGCGAAGACTGGCGAAGTGTGTCGTAGAGTGGAATGGCGAAGAGTGGCGTGGAGTAGAATGGCGAGGAGTGGCATGGAGTGTCGTGGAATGGCGAAGAGTGGCGTGGAGTGTCGTGGAATGGCGAAGAGTGGCGTGGAGTGTCGTGGAGTGGCAAAGAGTGTTGTAGAGTGGAGTGGCAAAGAGTGTTGTAGAGTGGCGTGGCAAAGAGTGTCGTAGAGTGGCGTGGCAAAGAGTGTCGTAGAGTGGAGTGGCAAAGAGTGTCGTAGAGTGGAGTGGCAAAGAGTGTCGTAGAGTGGAGTGGCAAAGAGTGTCAGAGAGTGGAATGGCGAATTGTGGAGAAGAGTGGCGGGGAATGGAGAAGAGCGGAATGGCAAAGAGTGTCGTAGAGCGGAATGGCAAAGAGTGTCGTAGAGCGGAATGGCAAAGAGTGTCGTAGAGCGGAATGGCAAAGAGTGTCGTAGAGCGGAATGGCAAAGAGTGTCGTAGAGCGGAATGGCAAAGAGTGTCGTAGAGCGGAATGGCAAAGAGTGTCGTAGAGCGGAATGGCAAAGAGTGTCGTAGAGCGGAATGGCAAAGAGTGTCGTAGAGCGGAATGGCAAAGAGTGTCGGAGAGCGGAATGGCAAAGAGTGTCGGAGAGCGGAATGGCAAAGAGTGTCGGAGAGCGGAATGGCAAAGAGTGTCGGAGAGCGGAATGGCAAAGAGTGTCGGAGAGCGGAATGGCAAAGAGTGTCGGAGAGCGGAATGGCAAAGAGTGTCGGAGAGCGGAATGGCAAAGAGTGTCGGAGAGCGGAATGGCAAAGAGTGTCGGAGAGCGGAATGGCAAAGAGTGTCGGAGAGCGGAATGGCAAAGAGTGTCGTAGAGCGGAATGGCAAAGAGTGTCGTAGAGCGGAATGGCAAAGAGTGTCGTAGAGCGGAATGGCAAAGAGTGCCGTAGAGCGGAATGGCAAAGAATGCCGTAGAGCGGAATGGCAAAGAGTGTCGAACAGTGGCGTGGAATGACGAAGAGTGTCGCAGAGTGCAGTGGCGTAGAGCGGAATGGCGAAGAGTGTCGTAGAGCGGAATGGCAAAGAGTGTCGTAGAACGGAATGGCAAAGAGTGTCGTAGAGCGGAATGGCAAAGAGTGTCGTAGAGCGGAATGGCAAAAGTGTCGTAGAGCGGAATGGCAAAGAGTGTCGTAGAGCGGAATGGCAAAGAGTGTCGTAGAGCGGAATGGCAAGAGTGTCGTAGAGCGGAATGGCAAAGAGTGTCGTAGAGCGGAATGGCAAAGAAGTGTCGTAGAGCGGAATGGCAAAGAGTGTCGTAGAGCGGAATGGCAAAGAGTGTCGTAGAGCGGAATGGCAAAGAGTGTCGTAGAGCGGAATGGCAAAGAGTGTCGTAGAGCGGAATGGCAAAGAGTGTCGTAGAGCGGAATGGCAAAGAGTGTCGTAGAGCGGAATGGCAAAGAGTGCCGTAGAGCGGAATGGCAAAGAGTGTCGTAGAGCGGAATGGCAAAGAGTGCCGTAGAGCGGAATGGCAAAGAGTGCCGTAGAGCGGAATGGCAAAGTGTCAGAGAGTGGAATGGCGAAGAGTGTCAGAGAGTGGAATGGCGAAGAGTGTCAGAGTGGAATGGCGAAGAGTGTCAGAGTGGAATGGCGAAGAGTGTCAGAGTGGAATGGCGAAGAGTGTCAGAGTGGAATGGCGAAGAGTGTCAGAGTGGAATGGCGAAGAGTGTCAGAGTGGAATGGCGAAGAGTGTCAGAGTGGAATGGCGAAGAGTGGCGAACAGTGGCGTGGAATGGCGAAGAGTGTCGCAGAGTGCAGTGGCGTAGAGTGGAATGGAGAAGACTGGCATAGAGTGGAATCGCGAAGTCACGTAGAGTGGAATGGAGAAGAATACAGTGTTGTAGAGTAGGAGCAAGTGTATTGGAGTGGCATATAGTGGACTGATGTAGAGTGCATCGGCGTAGAGTGTTGCAGAGTATAGTGGGGTAGAGTGCAGTGGCACTGAGTGCACCAGCGTTCAATACAGAGGTCCACAGTGCAGTGGTGCAGAGTGGCGTAGAGTGGCAAAGAGTGCAATAGCGTAGAGTGACAATGAGTGCAACGGCGCAGAGTGGTGCAGAGTAGAGTGGTGCAGACTAGGGCATAGTGCAGTGGCAGAGTGGAGTAATGCAGAGTAGTGTGGCGCATAGATCAGTGGTGTAAAGTACAGTGATGCAGAGTAGAGTGCAGGGGCGTTGAGTACAGTGAAGTTGTGCAGAGTGCAGTATGCTGTGGCTTATAGTAGAGTGGCGTACAGTGCAGTGGCATAGAGTGGGGTAGAAGTGTAGTGGCATAGAGTAGACTGTTTCAGGGTAGAGTGAAATGGACTGGAGTGGTGCAGGGTTGAGTGAAGTGGTGTGGAGTGGTGCAGGGTAGAGTGCAGTTGCGAAGAGTGGCATAGAATGCAATGGCGCAGAGTAGAGTGGAATAGTGTGTGATGGCGTAGAGTAGAGTGGCGTACAGTGGAATGGTGTAGAGTTGAGTGTTACAGAGTAAAGTGCAGTGAGAGTATATTGGCATAGAGTGCAGTGCCGTGGAGTTGTGCAGAGTAGATTGGTGTGGCGTAAACAGGAGTAGTGAAGAGTACATTGGCATAGAGTAGAGCGGCGTAGCGTGAAGTGGCGTGCAGAGTAGAGAGCTGTGGTGCAGAGGAGTGAGCAGTGGCACACTAGTGTGCAGTAGCGTGGTGCAAAGTGGAGTGGTGCAGAGTGGAGTATGCATGGTATGGTAGCACACTGCCATGACAGGCAACATAATTCAATTGAAATGACCATCACATTTACACAGACATCCAGTTTTACTAAAGTATGCAGTGCACACACGAAAATGTGTGTAAATTGTATCACCTCAGTGTAAAGATTTGTTTTGATCACAATAAAGTAGTTGTATCCAACACACTTCAAAAATAACAAAAACATTGTTTCATTTGTACTCCTAATTCTGTTATATTCTGAAATACTTACACAGTACATTTAAATGTTGTGTGCTAGAAAAAAACTTTTTCCAACCCCAAGTATCCAGCAAGATTGTCACAAATCCTCTCACTTGAAATGAGAGAAAGAAAAGTAAACAAGCGCCCTTGGAAGAAAGTGCCTGACATTTGACTTCAGGCTTTGAATGCACACCAAATGTGACGAGATAAGTACATTTAAAGGCCTGTAAATAAAGTGAGTTTGTGGAAGAATGCACTAAACACAGTTTTAGCAATGGGAGAGACTAACTGAACCTGGAGAGCCTAAAGCAAATAAAGCCAGAAAGTGTGAGTTACAAACTACAAAGCCAATGGTAATCAACGAGCAGAATTCATTCCTAGCTCAACTTTCTGTAAGTTGGCAAAATGTCTTGAGGTAGACTACGCTAATAAGCTGTAATAAAAAGTAGCAACAAAGCTTAAAAAAGCTTAAAAAAACACCAAAAGACCAAAAGTGCACAAGTTGGCACTGAGTAACATTTCAATTGGTGTGAAACTCTTAATGTATTAAAACATTAGCTACTTTAATTCTAAATGTTAAATCACAAAACATCACAATTACACCTTCAAGAGGAGGACAGGAGGATAAACTGGATAAACAGTTAAACACAAAAGCTCCAATAAATAATACCCAAGAGGTAGCAATTGAAAGATTATAAGCAAAAATCTGGTATATTTTTCATTTCTGTGGACAAGGCTCATCTTTTTCACTTTCCTTCCTTTTTTCTTTTGGACCGTGCTACTCAGGACATGCACAAATGCATTCAACTGAGACTTCTACCCCAGTGAAAGCACATTCTCAATTCTTTTTGGCAGAATAAGAAATATCCTAAACAATCCAACATGTACGAAATGGACGAATAAAATTGCATACGCTCTAAGAAAACATGCCTAAAGGTACACTGTGCTATTAAAGAGCATGGCTGTTTGCCACGCAGAGTAAATGGAAACAATTATCTTTCCAACATGGCCAGCTTCACAGATAGGAAGTAGATCTTAATTGACAAAATATAAGGCCACGAGGTTTACCATTGGATACCTCCGCTCTTCTTGTAGACTGATCCGCATGTACAGAAAGAGAATAACAAGTTAAATGTTTTCCATTTTGACAGCTGTAAAGGAATGATGTAACAGGCAGCTGGACATTCTCCTTGAAGACTGTTATGCCTTTCTTACGAAGGCAAAAGTAAAGAGTTTCAGGTCGCTGGTGTACTGAAAGAGGATCCTTGGTGCATATGGACCACCACTACGCCATCAAATCTACACAACCTGTAAAAATGACAATTTTAGAAGACCTGTACTAGCTGGAGAAACATTGGCAAGGCTGTGACAGTATCATAACACAATGCGTTAGGAAGCTCTGATAGAAGATGAGCATGTAAGAGGTCAAGGGGTGATCCGAGTCCAGTTTTGTACAGACTGGTTTTTACTGTTCTAGGGCAAATCAAGAAGAACAAAAAAGGCCTCAGGTGGAAAAGACAGAGAATGTGCGAAGAACAAGTTACTTACCTTCGGTAACTATATATCTGTAAGAAACATTAGTTAGTTATAGATTTCTTACCTTAGAATTACCCCCAGGCGTCAGACTGGATCTGGAAAGTTTTTTCGTCAGCAGTACCCCTGCACGTCGGAAGGTGGCGTCGGTCGGCTCCGCGTCCGTCGTGGTCGCCGGGATGACGTCGCGGCAGCAACTTAGACGCCGCCCTCGCGCGCTGTCAGTTCTGTACACGACTTTCCGCGCCAGAAACGCAGAGCCATGCAAGACACCGACCACTGGTGCACAAAACTAGGGCCCTGAAAGGATGTCCTTAACCCTAGAAATCAGTTCGCAGAACGGGGAGGATGGGTGGGGCGGTAAGGAATCTATAACTAACTAATGTTTCCTACAGATATATCGTTACCGAAGGTAAGTAACTCGTTCATCTGAAAGAAACACGTTAGTTATAGATTCCTTACCTAGGAATAGATACCCCAGCAATACCAACCCCGGTGGTGGGTCTGCAAACCAAGATAACACCAGAAAATCCTGAAGAACAGAACGGCCAAAGAAGCCGTCTCTCCGGACTTGGCTGTCCAGGCAGTAGTGTTTGGTGAAGGTGTGCAACGATGCCCATGTAGCTGCCTGACAGATGTCATTCAGAGGAACTCCTCTCCCCAAGGCAGTAGTGGCTGCCGTCGCCCTGGTGGAATGGGCGCTTAGCCCCACTGGAGGCTCCTTTTTAGCCAGAGAATACCATGCTTTTATACACAAAACGACCCATCGAGAAATGGTTCGCTTGTGTACGGCCCGACCTTTCTTGGCACCCACGTAGCCAACAAAGTTTTGGTCATCCACCCAGAACTGTTTTGTGCGATCCAGATAGAAAGAAAGCGCACGTTTTGGGTCCAGACGGTGGAGCCTCTCTTCCTCTTTCGAAGGATGCGGAGGCGGAAAGAAGGTGGGCAAAGTGATGGTCTGCCCGATGTGGAAGGCAGTGCCAACCTTGGGCAGGAAGGATGGACGAGTTCTAAGGACAACTTTGTCCGGATGTACAGAGAGAAAAGGAGACTTAGAAGAAAGCGCCTGGAGCTCACTCACTCGCCTGGCAGATGTGATGGCCACCAGGAACGCAGTTTTGAGAGTTAAGAGCCGTAAAGGACAGTTATGAAGCGGCTCAAAGGGAGCGCACATTAAATAAGTTAAAACCAGGTTCAAGTCCCACTGAGGCATAACGAAGGGAATAGGAGGAAAAAGATGAGTTATGCCTTTCAAGAAGCGGCTTACAACCGAGGACTTGAAAAGGGAAGGCTGATCTGGAAGCCGAAGGAAGGCAGAGATGGCCGAAAGATAGCCCTTGATAGTGTCCAGAGCAGAGCCCTGCTGGGCTAGAGAAAGAAGAAACAAGAGGATCTCAGAAAGAGGGGCAGAAAGGGGATCCACAGCCTTTGCTGTGCACCATGCCACAAACTTGTTCCACCGGCAGGCGTATACAGTCTTAGTGGAGGGACACCTGGCTGCCAAGATTACATCACAGACTTCAGGAGGCAGGTCGAAAGACGTCAACTGCCGCCGCTCAATCTCCACGCAAGGAGGTGGAGGCTGGACAGGTTCGGGTGGAGGACCGTCCCCTGCTGCTGCGACAGAAGATCCTCTCGAAGAGGCAGTCTGATCGGAGGATCGATGGCCATGTTGAGCAGCTCGGGATACCAGACTCTTCATGCCCAATCCGGAGCCACAAGAATGACTTGGGCCCGGTCGAGCCTGATCTTCTTCAGCACTCTGGGCAGAAGTGGTATAGGCGGAAAGGCGTACAACAGACCGCAACTCCACTCGAGACGAAAAGCGTCGCCTAACGAGTGCCGCCTTGGAAATTCCAATGCGCAGAATTGCTGATATTGCGCGTTCTCTTCGGCGGCGAATAGATCTCACCAAGGCTCTCCCCACTGTTGAAAGAGACCTTGCACCACCTCCGAGTGGAGACGCCATTCGTGATCCATCATGCACCTGCGGCTGAGTTCGTCCGTCCTGGCGTTCAGAGAACCTGCCAGGTGTTGAACCACCAGGGATATGCCCTGATGTTCCAGCCATGTCCAGAGGTGGAGGGCCTCTTGACATAGGGTCCACGACCCCACCCCGTTTGTTGCAATACCACATGGCGGTAGTGTTGTCCGTGAACACCTGCACTACTCTTCCCCGGACAGAGGGAAGGAATGCCTTCAGTGCAAGACGAATCGCCCGGAGCTCCATAAAGTTGATGTGGAGCCCGGACTCCGCCGGAGACCAGAGGCCTCTGATCTCCGCCTCTCCCATGTGGCCGCCCCATCCCAGAAGGGATGCGTCCGTCACCACAGTGTGGTCTGGTTTGGGAAGGGAGAGGGATCTGCCATTGACCCAATCATGGTTCGTGAGCCACCACTGCAGTTGTCGTGCAGTGCCCTCCGAGATCTGGACGCAATCGGACAGATTCCCCTGATGCTGCGTCCACTGGAACTTCAGGTCCCACTGCAGAGCCCGCATATGCCACCTGGCATGATTGACCAGCAGGATGCAGGAGGCCATGAGGCCCAGCAACCTCAGAGCCATTCTGACCGAAACCCGGGATAGAGGCTGAAAGATCGGAATCATAGCCTGAATATCCCGGACTCGCTGTTCGGGAGGATAGACCCAAACCCGCGTCGTGTCCAGAACCGCTCCGATGAAGAGGAGCTTCTGAGAGGGAATCAGGTGTGACTTCGGCACATTGATGGAGAACCCCAGCGAATGCAGGAGGTCGACCGTAGTCTTGAGGTGGGAGACAACTGCCTGGGGCGAGCCCGCCTTCAACAGCCAGTCGTCGAGATAGGGGAAGACTGAAACCCCCCGATCTGCGCAGATGAGCTGCGACCACCGCCATCACTTTCGTGAACACCCGAGGGGCGCTGGTAAAGCCAAAGGGGAGCACGGTAAATTGAAAATGCTCGCGGCCTACCGTGAACCGTAGGTAACGCCGGTGGGCCGGCAGGACAGGGATGTGAAAATAAGCGTCCTGCAAGTCCAACGCTACCATCCAGTCTTCCGGGTCGAGGGCAGACAAGACCTGAGCAAGCGTCAACATCTTGAACTTTTCCTTCCGGAGGAAGCGGTTGACGTCCCTGAGATCCAAGATAGGATGCAGGCCCTTGTCTTTCTTGGGGACCAGAAAGTAGTGGGAGTAGCAACCACGACCTACTTATGGGACAGGAACGCGCTCGATGGCTCCCTTGGCCAAGAGTGCCAAAACTTCCTGTTGGAGAAGGCCCAGGTGATCCTCCGACATGCGGTGGTATTGAGGTGGCATGGCTGGAGGGGTAGTCTCGAAGGGGAGGGAGTAGCCCATTCGGACTATTTGCAAAACCCACCTGTCCAACGTGATGGTGCGCCAGTGGGGGAGGTGATGGCGATTCCTGCCGCCCACTGGCGTTTGATGGGCCTGAAAGGTTTGACTAGGAGGGTTTGGAGGCTGCTGCGGAGGGAGGGTTGGTGGACTAGCCCGCCCGCTTGCCCCCAGAACCACGACGGTTGTTCCCATGTCCCCGGCTGCGCGAATGTTGGGTAACTTGCTGCGGCCTGTGGCTCTGGGCGGGACGTAGCGGGGCACCCCTTCCATAGTCACGAAAGGGGCGAAAAGCAGACTGCGCAGGACGGGTGGAGAGGCCCAAGGACTTGGCCGTAGCCCATGAGTCCTTGAAACGCTCTAGAGCGTTGTCTGCTTTGTCGCCAAAAAGGCGACGGCCATCAAAGGGCATGTCCATCAAGGTGTTCTGGACATCCCCTGAAAAGCCAGTCAACCTCATCCAGGCATAGCGACGAAGTGCTACCGACGTTGAAATGGTCCTGCCCAGAAAGTCGGCAGTATCCAGCCCACAACGTATGGCAAACTTCGTTGCATCCTCCCGGCGGCAACAGCCTGGGAGAGCACTGCCCGGGCCTCCTTCGGACACTGAGGCAGCACCTGCGCCACCGTATCCCACACCGAGTGGGAATAACGGCCCAAGAGACATGCAGTGTTTACCGACCGCAGTCCTAAGCTGGCGGAAGAGAAATTTTTCTTTCCATGGTGGTCCAGCTTCTTGGATTCCCTTTCCAGTGGAGCGGTAGGGAATGCGCTTTTGGAAGTGGAGGCTTGGACTACCAAGCTCTCCGGGGTGGGGTGTTGGGAGAGGAAAGTGGGGTCGCCCGAGGCCGGGCGGTGGCGTCGGGCAATCATCCTCTCCACGGGAGCCCCCGTGTTGGGCCTGGTCCACGTGCCCAAAAGGAAGTTGGTGAGGGCCTCATTGAACAGCAGCAAGGGCTCCGAAGAGCTCGCAGCGGGCTGAAGCACCTGTCAGGAGGTTAGTCCTGACCGCCACCGTAGGAAGCTCGAGAGCCTCGGCCGCCCTACGCAACACCACTGCGTATGACGCTCCCTCCTCCGTAGCCACGGTAGGAGGAGACAACATGCCAAGGTCAGGGGAGGTGTCCAAACCACTGGCATCCCCCAGTTCCTCTCTCCAGTCCTGTTTACTGTCCAACTGGTCAGTCAGAGGGTCACCTGACCCCTCCCAGTCCTCCTCCTCAACCTCTGGATGCCATTCTGGTTGAAAAGGGACCCCAGGAGTGAACAGGGGCACAAAAACCCCTCTCGGCGCCGGATCCGGCGTCGGGCGACGCCGGTCCGGGTCCACGTTGGGATGGAGGCCGGGGTCAACCGGCGTCGAACGCTGTAGTGGTGCCGGAGGAAGCGGCACCGGTGGAGGCGTAATCAGGTCAACCGGCGCCGATCCGGATCCAGGCCTGGATCCAAGGGGGGCCTGCGGCGCCGGAGCCGACGGCGGAGAAGGCCTAGGCCCCCCAACCGGGTCAGCGGGGCCCGAAGGCGCGCCAGCGGGTTCAGTCCGCCCAAAGATGGCATGCATTGCCTCGTAGAACGTACAAAGCTGGGCGGGAGTGGCTCCGGGTCCCGGAAAGGGAGGAAAACGCGGAGTCGACTCGTCGGGCTCCGCACGCGGAGCCGCGGGAGGGGCACCACCCGTGTCCCTCAACGGATCGGCCGACCGACTAGGAGAAGTCGAAGAGCCACGGTGCTTCTTCGACTTCTTCTTATGCTTCGACTTACCCGACCGCGAAGACTTCAAAGACTTAGACGAATGGTGGTGGATCCGCGACCGGTCCCTCGACCTCCCTCGCGACCGGGACCTTGAACGGCGCGGAGCCGACTGCCGGTGCTCAAGCAGCTTTCGGGACCGCTCCCGCAAAGCCTTCGGCGCCATCGACCGGCAGTCGGAGCACGACTTGGGGTCGTGGTCGCGCTCCAGGCAAAAGAGACACACGCGATGCGGATCCGTCACCGACATCATCCGATGACAGGAACCGCATGGCTTGAAGCCGGGCATCCCTCGTGCACCTTAGGAGTCGAAGACTCGAAAAAGAAGTCGACAAAAGTCGAGAAAAAGTCAGTCAAAAAATGACTGGAGGTACCGGTCTTCCCGGATCTGCGCTGGCTGGCGCGGAAAAAGAAAGAACTGACGTCAGCGCGCGAGGGCGGCGTCTAAGTAGCTGCTATGACGTCATCCCGGCGACCACGAAGCCAACGACAGACGTGGAGCCGACCGACGCCACCTTCCGATGCGCAGAGGTACTGCTGACGAAAAAACTTTCCGGATCCAGTCTGACGCATGGGGGTAATTCTAAGGTAAGGAATCTATAACTAACGTGTTTCTTTCAGATATTGTAGTCAGAAATGACATCTCAAAATGGCAATGTGCAGGCAAGAAATTTATTTGGGAATGGGAACAGAAAAAAAGCTGTATACAAGGGAAGAGGATGCCCAAGGAAATGGGAAGCAATCTTATCAGAAGAGAGTGGAAGCTTTAGTTCATATTGACTAGTTCTAGGTGTCAGTCTTGTATACCTGCTAAGAGGGACTATACAATGAAGATTAAGGACACTCCGAGAAAGGTAAATCTGATGATGCATGAAGCATATAAATTGGGAACAAAAAGACGAGCAAAGTAAAAAAGTTAAGGCTGCAGATTATAAATGTGAGAAATCAGCGATGCAATAATACACTATCCAGTAAATAATTGTTTATTATTTGTATAACAAAACAAAAATACGTTTAAAAAAATAAAAAGCTACTCACGTGAGTATTTTTTTTTTATAATAAAAAAACTCAAGGTACCTTACAACTTTCACTCACTATTCAAAACCCATCTCTGCTGCCCATTTCAAAACATGAAATGTTAACATGTTACTTACCTTCGGTAATGCTCTTTCTGGTGGATACTTTAACTGCAGATTCCTCACCTTTAGCATAACCCCAGGAGCTAGACTGGATCGGAAGATTTTTAAGCCTACCCTCTGTGTGTTAGAAGGTGGTGTCCTGAGTCTCTGCATCAAATTTGCTTCACCTCTGAATTAACGAATGAAGCCACATATAAGTACCATCCCAATTCACGGAAGCTAGTTCCTTTCTGGACATTCTCTGCACACTCGGATGTAGAGCCCACAAATCAACTGGTTGTTCCAGTGTGCAGATCTCTAATTTAGAATCTTCTTAGATAGAAAGGAGTTCATTTAACAGAACGGAAAGATTGGAGGGCAGTGAGGAATTGGAGATCTTCACCAGAAAGAGCGTTGCAGAAAGTAAGTAACTCGTTCTTCTGATGGATACTTCTAATTGCAAATTTTTCACCTTTAGAATATATACCAAAGCAGTACCACCCTGAGGAGTGGGTCTGTAGAATGACAAAGACCAAAAAGTACTGCTGAATGGGCAAAACGCCCTTACCATTTGGTCTGGTTGTCAAGGCAATAGTGCTTTGTGAATGTGTGCACGGAGATCCACGCAACAGCGTGGCAAATATACAAAATAGGAACTCTGAATGCCAGTGCAGTGGTAGCAGACTTGGCCCTAGTGGAATGGGCCCTCAACACTTTTGGAGGCTGCTTCTTGGCCATTGCATAGCAGATCCTAATGCAGAGGATTACCCACCTGGACAAAGCCCTGTTGTGCACCGACTTGCCAATCTTTGCTCCAGAGAACCTTACAAAGACCTCATCATCCACTCGATGGTCTTTGGGATGATCAATGTAAAAAAGTCTCTCCTGCTATTTCAAGAGGTGAAGTGGGGCAAAGAGCTTCGGAAGACAGATGGAATGTCCAAAGTGAATGGCAATTTTCAGTACAAAGGCCTCTCTACTCCACAGCACCAGAAAGAAGGCTGTGTAGAGCAGGTGGACAAAGCTTGAAGCTCACTCATGCGATGAGATGAAGTCATAGCAATCAGAAAGACAGTCTTCAGGGTTAGGAGGCATAGAGGACAGCTGAGCAACAGCTCAATAGGGATTTACATAAGAAACGAAAGGACCAAATTGAGGCCCCCAATGTGACATCATGAAGGATAGAAGGATTAAACTTCTGAGAAAACCCATCACAACGTGATTTAAGCAAGGACAGTTGGTCCGGTAAAGCAAAAATGCCTGCAAGGACGACAAATAACCTTTGATAGTGCTTCCTGCAAGTCCCTCCTGGGTCAAAAACAGAACAAATAGTAATACATCAAACAGTTTACCGTGCACCGAGTGAGCTTTAAAGGAACTACACCAAGCTACAGACTTGTCCCAGTGTCCTGGGTAACAGACTTAGAAGGACACCTTGCCGCTAAGATGACATCCACTGCTTAAGAAGGCAGATCGAACACAGTCAACTGTGCTGCCCAATCTCCATGCACGGAGGTGTGGATTGCACAAGCCCAGGTGGAGGACCTTGACCTACTGATGCAACAGAAGATCCTCCCAAAGTGGCAGTTTAATCTTAGACAAACTCATGCCCAGAATTTCTGGGTACCACCAGTCTAGAGCCACTAGAGTGACTTGGGCCAGGTCATTCTTTATCTTCTTCAGAACCTGGGGAAGTGGCGGGAAGGCATACAGGAGACCCATGCTCTACTCTAGGCAGAATGAGTCTGGGAGAGAGCCTTCTTGGGAACGTCTATGCGCAAAAGTGTTGACACTGTGCATTCTCGGCAGTGGCAAAGAGATCAAGCCAGGGTTTTCCCCATTGTTATAAGACTCCCTGCGCAACCTCCAACTTCTAATCGTTATCCACCAGATACCACCAGTTGAGCTTGTCCACCCTAGCACTGAATGATCCCGCCAGGTGGTTCACAATCTAGGAGATGTCCTGAAGTTCCAATTACAACCACAGGCATAGAGCCTACTAGCTCAGGACCCAGGACACCACTCCACTCCGCTTACTACACTACCACATGGTGGTGGTGGTGGTGGTGGTGGTGGTGGTGGTGTCTCGGGGAACCTTTCCTAGCCTTTCCTTGATGGACAGTAGGAAAGCATTCAACGCCAGATGAATGGCCAGCAATTACAACAGATTGATGTGGAGTCCAGTTTCTGAGGGACAACTGAGTCCTCTAATCACTACCTCTTCCAGATTATCTCCCCAATATAGTAGCGATGCATCAGTCACCAGCCTCAGCTGTGGGTGTGGAAGGGATAGTGGTCTGCCACTGGTCTAATTGCAGTCTAGCACCCTTCACTGCAGATCCAATGCAGCTTACTCCAAAACCTGGATGCCATCTGACAGATTTCTTTGGTGCTGGTCCCACTGAGACTTTCAATCTGAATGCAGAGCCTGGATGTGCCATCTGACGAAGCGGACAAGCAGGATGCCGGAGGCTAACTGGCCAAGAAGCCTCAGAGCTGTTCTCATCCGATCATAGCCAGAATGTCATGGACTCATTGCAGAGGAAAAGTTCTAAACTGCACCGTATCCAGACAGCTCATATAAAAAGAAGTTTCAGTGAAGGAGTCGGGTGTGACTTGGGCTTGTTTATTAAGAACCCAATGATGTCAGAAGGTTCACCGTCATCTGGAGGTGGTCTACGACTGTCTGTAGCAAGTGAAAAGTGGTATCTCAAATGTTTGAAGATGGGCACCGACCACCGCCATCACTTTCGTCACCTGCGACGTGGCAAACTGAAATTGCTCTTGGCTGACCTTGAACTGCAGGTACCATCTAGGGGACTGCAGAAAAGGCACATGAAAGTATGCATCCTGCAGATCGAAAGCAACCATCCAGTTGCCTAGATCCAGAGCAGACAGAACTTGGGTATGTGTAAGAATTTGGAATTTGTACTCCCACAGGAAGGCATTCAGAGGGTTTAGATTTACGATAGGACACAGGCCTCCATCCTTCTTCAGCATGAGGATATAGTGGGAATAATAACCTGTCCCTATTTACGAGGACGGCACTCTCTCGATAGCACCTTTAGACAGGAGAGCTCGCACCTCTTGCAGTAAGATGGTCAGGTGCTCCTCTGAAAGTTGCTCGTGGGTGGAAGCTGTGCGGGATCAGAAAGAAATGGAAGAGCATAGCCTTGCTGGAAGACCCATCTGTCTGATGGTATGGACTGCCAACTTGGGAGAAAATTTTTAATCCTACCTCACACAGGGACTGTGTGTTGCGAAGGGCAAATGAAATTGGCCTGGTTCCTGATGCCACCAGGGAAGGAGACTGGGACGATCAGTGTCCCTAGAGACCTGCACATCGCCTGCCTGATTCCACTGTCCTTAGAAGGGGTGAGGTGACTGCAGCAGGTGGGTGAAGGGGTGCGGGGGACAGGATGGCTTGTGACGCCTACATGCCAATCTTCTGGAGTAGCCTTAAAAGGACCAAAACTGATGAGGAAACTTATGGCAGGGGTTGAAAGGCTCTGGCCCAGCTTTCCTTGAAGAGCTCAGGCCAGAATCAGCTTTTTTGCTCAAAAGGCAGGACCCATTAAAAGGTGTATCCATAAGGGATGCCTGCACATCTCCAGAAGAGCCTGTGAATCTCATCCATGCGTGGCAATGGAACACCACACTAGTGCTGAATGCTCACTCCAAACAATCAACGGTATCCAGGGCAGCCCAAATCAGATATTTGGTTGCATCCGGACCATCGTGAATGGTTTGAGCCAAAGACGTCTTAAACTCTTCCAGGACCGTCAGCAAGATCTCGCTGGTCATATCCTAGACAGCATGCATATAACAGCCTAGTAGCCAATATCAACTAACTGACCTTAGAGCAAGTCTGGCTGAAGACAAGAAATAGTTTCTTACCTGTAGGTGTAGTTTTGCAGCTTGAAGAATTTTCTGGATTCACATGCTGTGCATTATTCGGCTATCTAGAGGTTGTGTCTGGAATTCGCAACTTTTTTTTTTTTAGTCCTATTTTTTTTCTTTTTTGTTGTTGGGCGTCAATAGATCCCCATTTGGTCTTTCCTGTGACGTCGTATGCCCTCCCCCAGAAGCTTCCACTCTTGGTTGCCAGCTCCAGATTCTTTTTTTTTCTTCTGTTTGTCTGTCCTCTCCTTCCATCTTCTTGGTGGAGATGGGTGGGTCGCTTGTGAATCCAGAAAATTCTTCAAGCTACAAAACTACACCTACAGGCAAGGATCGATTAGTTTTGCAGTGTGAATCTTTTCTGTATTCACATGCTGTGCATCAATTTCGTAGCGGTTTTATTAGTTTAGCGGTGGTTTGGTTGAAGATGAACTTCGCTTTGTAAACAGCTGTTTTAACACTTTGTCCCACTTGAGCTTCCTTGTACATTTGGATGCCTATGCAGTAATGTTTTGTGAACGTGTGTAGGGATGATCACGTTGCTGCTAAAGATATAACTTGAAAAGGTGTATTTGCTAGAAAGGCAATGGTTGCTCCTTTTTCCTTGTTGAGTTTGCCGTTGGGGTGGAGTTTAGTTTCTCCCCTGCACTTGTGGCACAGCTGAATAATTTGTGTGATCCATCTGGCAATTGTGCCCTTAGTTACTGGTATTCCCATATTGTTAAATGCAAACAAGACAAATAGTTGCTTTGTCTTTCTGCTTGTCTGTCTTTTCTATGTAGTACATTATGGCACATCTTGCGCCCAGCCTGTGTAATGCCCTCTCTGCTTGATTTTTGGGCTGTTGGTAAAAATGTGGAATTTGTCTTGTATGATTTATGTGGAGTCAAGTGTGAAACTATCTTGGGTAAGAATTATGGATCGGTCCTCATGACAATTCTGTCTTTGTAAATATGGTTCTTGAATTGTGAGTGCTTGTATTTCGCTCACCCTGCAAAGAGATGTTATGGCCACCAGTGATGTGGTCTTTAGAGTGAGCATCTTTAATGTGGCTTTGTGTAAAGGCTCAAAGGGTGCCTTCATTAACTGAGTACCACGTTTAGATTCCATGTGGGTGCAGGTACCTTTCTTGGTGGTGCAATTCTCTTTGCTCCTTCTAAGAACTATTTTATTATCGGAGTTGTGAAGAAGATTCTGCCTATGTGACCGCTTGTGTAGGCCACTATTTCAGCTAAGTGTACTTTCATAAAATGCATGTTAACTTGCAGTCTAGTAAGTATGTTAGATATTTTAACACTATTGCGTCCTTAGTGTTTTTCCTTAATAATCCCTTTTTAAGGCACCATAAAGAGTATCTCTTACATTTAGCAATGAAGCACTTCCTTATTGTTGGCTTTCTTGTTGCTCTAGGAACAGCCATTATGTTCTCTGGCAGCTCTAGGTGACCGAATTAGAAGTCTTCAGGAGCCAGGCTGCCAGGCTAAAAGACTCTGGTTCTGGTTGCAGCACCCTTCCTTCTTCCATTGACAATAGGTTTGGTTGTGTTGGTAATTTTAGAATGTTCCCTCGTGCTATTTCTATTAGCTCTGATAACCATGCCTGCCTCGCCCACCGAGGGGCAATTTGTATTAGAGACATTTTGCTCCTCCCGCATTTGTTGATCACTCTTTGTAACAGTGGTATCAGGGGAAAAGCGTATGCAAATTTCACTGACCAGTCTATTGACCGAACATTCTCTAGGAATTGATGGTATGGTTGCCTGGACCCAAAGTTTTGTATTTTTGCTTTCCTTGGGGTTGCAAATAGATATATTTCTGGTGTTCCCCCAACTCCAGAAGACTTTTCTGAATCTTACTTTCCCTTGGATTGAGTTTATTCTTGCTCCAAGGAACATCTTTTCTTGTTCTGTGTCCTCATTACCTGCTGTATATGATCACTGCCCTTACTAACCAGTCTTCCAGTTAAGGACTGACATATAAGCCTTGTCTTCTTAAGTGAGTTGCTGCTGCTGCTAGACACTTTGTAAAGACTCTTGGTGCTGATTTCATCCCGAATGCCAGCACTGTGAACTGGTATTGACTCTTGTTCATCACAAACCCCAGAAATTTTGTGTATTTTGCAATCATCGAGATGTACAAGTAGGCATCCTTTAGCTCTATCGTGGTCATGTAATCCCATTTGGAATTGTGGGGTGACTTCCTGCAAGGTTGTCATTCTGAATCTTTGGGTTTTTATTAACTTGTTTATGAATCTGAGGTCTAGAATTGGGCATAGAGACCTGTCTACCTTCAGTATTAGGAAATATGTTGAGTAATTTCCTTTGTTGATCTCTGTTCCGACACCTTGTCTATTGCTCTTTTTTCCAGCAATTCCTCTACCTCCTTCAGTAGACATGTTTTTTGCCCCTTGAATGGACCTTCTTTTTTGGTCCCCTTGCTAGAGGACAATTCTATGCAATATCCAAACTCTATGATGATTAAGATCCATTTATCGGACGTGGTTGAAATATCTTTATTCGATTATTAATCAAAAATCATAAAAGTACAGAGTAAAATAGCCAAGCCTAAAACACATACGTCAGAATAAAAAGAAATAAAAGTATTACATAACCAGATAAAAACTAATTAAAACAAAGTTAAGTCATAGGGAGGCATATAGTATGTCTGAGGCGTGCTATTGTCACAGAGGCAATTTAGTATAGAGTTGGGGATCATACTGTTCAGGTGGAATACATTGCCTATACTGTATTTTTTTAAGGTTTCTAAATAGTCACTGGGTGTTTTCTCTTGTTAATAGCTTGGCAAAGGTAGTCTTAATCTTTTCTCGTTTCCACCTTTTTACTTAAATCTATTTCGCAACACAATTGTTTCTTGTCACGGTTTAGAGGTACTTTTCTTCTTAGATTCTCTGATCTAGGTCTATTTTATTATGATTAATTTTTTCTCGAGGGATAGACACTATTTGCTCTATAGATAAATTGACTCAGTATATAGCCTGGCTCACATTAACTATAAGACTTGGCTTTCCACTACAGATCTTTATATTCTAAGTTGTTCTCAAGGTCCAATTCAGTACTAAATGTAATGTTGTTTAAAAATTCATGTTTAGGGTTCTGAACATGTTGCATTTATTTATTTATTCTTTAGGTATCCCCTGGGTGTGTTTGCAATATGTTGCTATCTGATATAGGTCCTGATGAAGGTGGTGTCTACGCTCTTTGATCCACCGAAACGCGCGTCGACCATTGACCACTGACCAACGATCACTTTAGTTTAGATCTGGCAGTTTACAGCTTAGATTTCCTGGTCATAGAGACTCCAAATATCCTTCAGTCTCCAGATAGTTGTTTTTTTGGATGGGGTATGTATGTGGTTGTAAGTGTATGAATGCAATCTAGTATGCATGACATTGGTATTCTTTTCTAATTTTCTGTTTTTCATTCAGGGGTACTGTCAAATATTTGTGTATGAGATTTGGTGTTGTAACTTTATTGTCCATATGTTCATTACATTTTTAAGATAATCGCTATAAAATAAGTTTTAATCAAAAACTGTATAAAATACATTAATACAAAAATAAGGATAAAAAAAAGTTTTTGATAATGGGAAATAAATGCAATTAAAAGATGTATAAACAGATTTTTCATGTTTGTGTTTGTCATGTTTAGCAATCTTTGTATGAGCTCTTCTTTTCCATGACTTATGCATGTGTAATAGTAAGCATATAGGTCACGAGGGAGCATTTTTCACATTGTATTGTTGGTTTTTTCCCCTCTTCTCCCAGACCTGCAATTAATCTTTCAGAGGGGGTCCCCCATTCTAGCTTTGGCTATACTGTATTGCAACCAGCTGAAATTTGGAGAGCAAGTATCTCTCCCAAGGGCTTCTGACTTGGGAGAGATAAGGCTCAAGGCCGACACTGGTTTGAATGATCTTGCAAGCTCTCATAGTTGGCTTTTCCAGAGCCACAGTTTCCCTCCTCTCTGTAGCCTGCCTGGAAAACAACTTCTTCCCATCACTTTTGATTATAAACTGGGGAGAAAAGTACAGTTCTGGACATCCCAATGAAGCAGCTACATTTTTAATATAGGTCAGCATTGGGATTTTATACCCATAGTCACAATCCAGCCAATCTTTGATCACTTACCTATTAAAAGCGGTGTGTTTCCCGCTGTGTGTATCCACAGAAGCAATGAGGGTAATTTTACATAGTCTTCAACATAACCCAGGCACAGCTCATCGTATACAAAGGAACTGGGGCTAGCTGAACCCACTCTAAGTGGTTTCCTACAAAATCAGTTCTCCTGTTGTATTCTCATGCAATTGAGTTACCCCCTCCAAATGGTGACACCATATGCGAGAACCGGAGGGCATTTCATTCTGTAGATTTGAAGCAGCGGGACAATTGGTTTGCTACCTATCGGTGACGAGAACCTAAAAAGGGAACCGCATGCTTGGTTGAATCGTTGACTTCTGTTGGCCAGACAGAGGATCCAATTATTTTGTTGGTCAAAGGTAATGCCCGGATAGGAAAAAGCACTTACCCTTAATGAGCTTCCCTTTGATGGTTATTGGTATCATTTTGAAGGACTGCCTCCCACAAACCATGCAATGGGTTTTGGCTATATTAGTGCCAAGATCAATCTTGTCTATAAATATAACAAACAGGTCCCTTAGACCGCTCGAGGTAATACTGTATCATCTGCGTATAGCAGAGACGGGACAAAAGAGGCGTTAACCTTAAGCAGGTCCATCCTATTTATCGCCAGAAAATTATTTAGACCATTTATATATAAAAACAATATAAGAGGCGCCAGGACACATGCCTGCCTGACCCTACGAGGGAGGCCAAAACAATCGGTACACCCCCCTCCTGTCATAACTAACAGAAGTAGCAATATCTGTGGGAATTTCACGTAGGAAACCAATCAAATCTTGGGGCATTCCTAGGTCTTTTACTCACATAAGGGCAACTGGACCCTGAAAGAGGGCCAAACAGGCCAAACCTATATTATCTTCCAGAGGTGTCCAAAGAGACTGGATTAGATGCCTCACTCACCTATCATGACATGCTTCATCATAGGCACCTATCCACACACTGGTAGGGGAATACCACCAGTGCGGACTATCAGAATAATGTCTCTGGGAGTTCTTAGATAAAATGAAACTGGATAGTGCAGGGATCCAGAAGAGAATGATGGGTAGTGAGTTTAAAAATACCTCATAATATATCCCAAGACAAATCCTTTATTAGTAGGATAGTGGGGGGTATGTTTAAAAATATAGACTTCTGTTAGTTAAAATTGAATGCGTCAACAAGGGCTGTTCCTCACTTGTCAGAAAGGGTCAGAAAGGCAATCTTTATTGTCAAACTTGTCAATGGGAGAAATCTGTTATAGGTAGGGATAGATAACTTCTCTAGGGTTCTTAAGGGGAGAGTGAGTCTTTCCCCAAGTCTGGGTTGCAGATGCCTATAGAAAAACCCTAACAGTACAATACCTATACCCTCTTCCAGTGAATGTGAGTGCATTAAAACTTTGGAGCAATTGCCTTGCCAGTGCAGGGTATCTGCAATAAATCACCACACAGTCCCCCCTTAGATGTTTACTAGCTGGACCCATCCACCCACCCAACCCTTCTAACAAATAATATGTCGCTATATTCCCTCATGTTGAAGTTGGTATTTTTTCCCAACCAGTGACAGACTTTCTTTTGTAACTGAGAGGTGGTCGCCTCAATGTTAGTAGTTAATTTTGGGACCCCAGTCATTACGGCTATGTATGGACAACATGCCAGTGGTAGATTCAAAATGGGCATGCTGTTGCCTTCCTGGGCTGTACTCCTATTCCCCCACTTGCCTCCCCTGTTCCTCTCCAACTCGCGGCCTACCCCCATTGTAATAGTTTCTTCGGTTCTATCGTGTAAAGGGGGGGCCAACCATTCCATTGGTGACTTTTGAGGTAGGACAGGGGGATAAATGGGCAGTATCTGGAAGCGAGTTTGCCCGGCATCCATGTTAAGTCTTGAGGCAGCCTCTTGAACCTTCCTGGCAGCATAAAGACCATTTGCTGTATCTATTTTCTTCACTAAAGTTGTAACAGCTGTCCTGTCTCCAGACTTTGCAATTTATCCACCAAAGGGAGAACACACTGGAGTATTACAGGTCAAAAATTTCCAGAATGTCATCCCAGTTAATTGGAGCCGCAATCCTAGTCTCTTCGGTGGCCCCGGTTAAAGCCTGCGTCCTTAAGTTACGAGTAGAGGGCCTCCCACCAGCAGGTCGCTTGTTTTTGCACTTTTTTTTTGCTGCAGGGGCACTATCACTTCCATTAAGAGCATCTGTCCCGCTTTCTTCTAGAGGGGCCTCATCGGAAGGCAATTGGGAGTTCGGTATTGTGACTTAGCCCGGGTTATCACTACATTATGTGACACTTGGCTGGGTAAACTCAGAAGGGTGAAAGCCTTTCCCCTCATCCAGGGATAGTCGTTGCCCTACAAGGTTTATTTCTTTTGGAAAAAAACCATCACTCGGGCCAGATAGGAGTCCAATGTATTTTCTCTGGGAGGTTTATGGGCATTGTCCTTCTCTTTGCCCCTATCCGCATGGAGTTTCCGCTTAACCATATCCTTTTTCAACTACCAGGCACCACCTGGGTCAAGGTAGACTCACCCTTCAATCTCCGAAAGCAAAACTACAGGGGTTGGCCTAGCCTCCTCCGGGCGCAGACGGGCCCGCCCTTGGCCTGCGTGCGCTGCAGGACTTCCAGGCTTGGTTTGTAGCGGTGCAGGACAGACGTCGGGTGAGGGTAGATGCTGGTCCCGCCTCCAAAGTCCTTAGGTCAGTTGGGACACGTAGTCCCCAAGAAGAATGCCTGTAGTGATTTTAATTAATTGTACAATAAATATCTATCTATCCATCCATGGGTGGTGAATAGCAAGGTGCAGGAGGTGAAAGAAGCACAATATTTTTTGGTATTATGTGCTGGTTGTAGTGTTAAAAGTCTGGATGGTTGCGTCAAGTGGCACGAGAAGCACGGGATATAAACTACGTTTTGAGCCACACACTTGGTTACGTTGTGCGACGTTAGCTTCCTCCATTCCTAAAGGAAGTTCCTTATTCTGCCTCCCATTGGTGCTGTGTGTGAGAGGCTGCGTTTTTTTGGCAAGTCACATGTTCGTGGTGGTTGTGCGTCCCCTGGGAGGCTGTCCCCCCTTCCCTGTGTTATTCCTCGAAAGGACTGCCGCCCTTGCTACTGGGACTGCCAGTGTTGCTTGGCGGCAGATGATTGGCTGCTTCCCTGGAAGGCCCAGTGTTGTCTGCCAGTTTGCAAGCTGCCTCTCCCATAGGCCTGTGTGTTGGCGCTGCCCCGCTTCGTATATTTCCTCTAAACTGTAACGCACCCATGGACTTAGCAGTCTCATTGTCCTTTTTTAGTTGGTTTAAGGTGTCGTCGACAGTGCTCCTGAACAACTGTTCTCCGTTGAACGAGGTATTTATGATATTTGCTCGTACCTCTGGCCTGAACCCGGATATTCTTGCCATGAATGACGGTGTAGTGGGATACCTGCCATCATTTGCCTGCTTGCTGTGTCCGCAGCATCCAATGCCGATTTCAGGCATATATTGGCAATATTTTCCCTCTTCTGCCAGGTGTGCAGTTCTCTTTTTGTATTGCTCTGTCAGGTGCTTCATAGGCTCCGCCATTTCCTCCCAGTGCTGGTAGGCATGTCTATTCAGGAGGGCATTTGTATTAATTTGCAATTTTGATTGACTGCACTGCACTGCCCCCAAGGTCCATCTTTTGCTTTCCTTACCCGGAAATGGCACAAATGTTGACAGAATGTTGTCCCTCTTCCATAAAGGTGATAATTGAATTAGCCGGTACTGTATCCTTGATGTAAGCTGGGTCTTTTGATGAATATTTATATTTCTTCTCCACAATTGGAGTCACTGCTCTACAAGTGGCAGGTTCTTTAAATGCCTTCCCTGGTCCAGGACACTAGGCAGCATTGGGAGGAATTGGTTCTTGGCTTGGGATGGCAAAAGAGTTTCCAGCAGGAAACATGACTGACTTTTCCTCCTCCAGCTGTACTCCATACTGGTCAGCAGCCTTCTTGATTATCTGGTTGTACAGCCCAATGTCATCCGAAGGTGAAGGCCTGGACAGGTAACAGGCAACCCCTTCCTCAGGGGAGTCCGTCTCCAGCTCCTGCAGCTGAGATTCTGTGTACTCAGACTCTTCTGAGCCCGTAACATACCCACTCATTCTTGCTCCTCTTCCACCTCTGTCAGGAATTTGGCTAATGTAGTCTCTGTAATTCAGGAAGGGTCAAGAAAACCAAACAAAAGAAGAAGAAGAATTCGAGTTCAGCCTCAAATGATAAATCTCTGGTGGGATCTGTAGGTTTCTCGGGGATTGTGCCATTTCAAGATGGCCGCCGTTTTAGCCCTAGTTTTCTCATGACTTGAAATGACTGGCTGAAGAGGAGTGCGCGCGCTTAGCACTGCGCACTTCAATTTTGAATTCCTACGGAGAAGTTCGTTTTGACCGCTCCTCTTCTCAGAGTGGGAGGCGGTCTCTGTCTGAAGAAATCTTTTGGTGTGAATTAGTTTCCCCCCTGATGTTTCAGGCCCTCGTTGTTCAGAGTGGCTATAGCTGAGTTTCTTTGTCGAGTTGAGGAATTCCGATTTTCAGCATTTCAAAGAGCCGCAACTCCTGAAGAGAAGTTGCGGTCGGACTCCAGTCAGCGCGGAAGTGTATCCGCAATTTTGGGTTGCCAGTTGGTGAGCTCATCTATTATTTGCTGCAAACGGCGTAGAAGTCGGACGGCGCATTCTCCTAAAGTCAGTAAGATCTACCAGCATAGCGAACAGAGTTACTTGCCTCTTCCTCCCTCGAGCGAGCTTTCCTATCTTTTCCTCCGTTTTTCCCTTCCCTGCTTCCTTTTTGCGCGCTCTTCTTCAAGAGGCATTTGGATCTGCTAGTAAGCGAACTCTGCTTCAGCATTTATAGAGAACCACTAAGACTTGAACCTACACCAATTTTGTGCTATTGACTCAGCATATGAACGCAGCTAATGTTTCATGTACAAATGTTATAACATAGAAGAGAGGCACTGTCTTCAGGAGTTATAGGTAGGAGTTGGGCCACATTTACATATTGCTAGAAACTGTTAGTGCAAGTTGCTTTATTGTATTCTATTCCCTCTGTGCATTAGGTGATTCCTCTTTCTGGGAGCGATACTGGTGGCTGCATAGTAGAAGTTCCCCAGCGAAGGTTCCTATTCAGAGGGTTCTCACCATCCTGAAGCAGTCTCTTCTCTGTCCCACTCCCCTTTCCCCCTTACTGGTGGGCGTTACTAGTTTCTACCTAGTGACGGTACTGGTGAATGGGCATTGGGAACTTAGCGTCATCCTGCTTCTGTGGAATCGCAGGTACTTCTGATCTAATCTGACAGATTGAAGTGCCCACGAAAATTTACTCCACCCAGGCAGAATGGCAGAGGGTTTTAGTCTAAAATCACTGGGAGAGATGTTAGAGGTTATTCAAAGGGAGTTAGGAGCAGTAAGAGAGGAAAATAAGAATTTAAAACAAGACATAGTATCTTCCCGTCAGGAGACAGTATTATTGACACAGAAAGTTAATGGGTTAATTGCAAAATCCACATCCATTCCCCAAACTCCTTCTCATAGTTCCTCAACTGAGTCTAACCCCAGAACTGTAGCACAGGTGGTTCATTCCGTTTCTCCATTAATTCCTTTGGCTCCTCCTGAAAGGTTCTCTGGGGACCCACAAAAGTCCCAACTTTTTTTAACGCAGTGTTCTCTCCATTTCATGTGTCGCCCCACCTTATTCCCTGACGCCCAATCCAGAGTAGCCTTTATTTTATCCTATTGAAGTGGAGATGCTGCAAACTGGGCAATGCCATTGGTTACAAGAGATGACCCCTTTCTTTACGATTTTGAGCGATTTAAGACAGAATTCTTAAGAATCTTTGATAGAAGGAAGATTTCTCACGCCACGGATAATGAACTGCTAGAATTAAGTCAAGGCAACAAGGATTTAGTAACTTATTTGACCCAATTCAATAAGTTGATCGTGGAAACCAACTGGCCGGAGAAGAGAGCTGCTCTTTTTTATCGAGGGTTACGCGACGAACTTAAGGATACTCTGGCTCAAATTCCTAACCGACCCTCTGAATTATCAGCCTTAGTGGATTTGGTTTTGGAGATCGATTTTAGATGGACGGAACGGAAAGGAGAAAAGAAGAAAGATTTGCGCTTCCCTCCTCCAAGATTCGACAGAGTCCGATACGAAGTGAGTAAAAACCCCTCGACTTCCTCTGAGGTGGAACCAATGCAAATAGGAGCTGTCAGAGGTCCACTGAGCAAGGAAGAAAAAGAACAAAGAAGACTGAAGAAGCTGTGTATGTATTGTGGAGTTTCTGGACACTTTGTCAAGGAATGTCCAAAGAGACCAAAGATTCAGGTGAAGGGAAACGAGCAAAACCATCAGTAGACGGGGTCGCTCTGATGGTGCCAGAAAATAAAACGGCCCCAGACTCATCACATAATGAATACCTTGCAAACGTTGGCGCCTCACTTGATTTTGCATATGACCATTACATTTCAAAATCAAGAAATCACAGGAGTGGCTATTATGATCGATTCCGGAGCCACAGGGAATTTCTGTGATATTAAGTACACACAAAAGATCGGCGTAAGAGCCCTTCGAAAGGAAAGGAGTGAGTTAGTTCGGGCTGTGGATGGAACTAATCTTTCATCTGGACCAATTACTCAACATACTGAACCGTTGGAACTGATTCAAGCCGATGGGCATCGTGAAATAATTCAACCTTATCGATGCTCCACAGTTTCAGATGATATTGGGTTTACCATGGCTCACGATTCATAATCCTACCATTGATTGGGAGAACCGAACTGTGAAAATGAGTTCAAAGTATTGTTCTGAACATTGTTACTAGGAGCAAACTATGTTCTGAACCCTCACAAGCTGCCTTGCTTTCTTTTGGAGGAGAATCCATTTGCGTCATCAATTCCACTGAGATCCCTTCCGAAAATCAAGAATTTCAAGAGGTCTTCTGTGAGCAAGAAGCGGAGAAATTACCTCCACATCGTTCCTATGACTGCACCATTGAATTGGAACCTGGTGCAGTCCTTCCCTGTTCAAGAATCTATGCCTTGACGGAAGATGAGAATCGTTATCTCAAGGAATACTTGGATCGTTATTTGGCTAATGGGTTTATTAGACCTTCCCAGTCCCCGTTATCCTCTCCTTTATTTTTCATCCCTAAAAAAGAAGGATCCCTTCGGACTTGCATTGATTACCATGCATTGAATTGTGTGACTATAAAGAATCGCTATCCTCTGCCTCTGATTTCAGTACTTCTTGATCAGATTAAGGAACCACAGATCTTCACGAAACTGGACCTTCGAGGAGCGTACCATCTCATTCGTGTCAAAGAGGGACACGAATGGAAGACCGCATTTCGGACAAAATATGGGTTGTTCGAATACCAAGTTATGCCGTTTGGCCTCTGTAATGCCCCAGCGGCATTTCAACATTTCATTAACGACATCATGGGAGATTTAATCGACAAGATAGCTGTCTATTTGGATGATATCTTGATATTTTCCAAGATTCCTCAAGGAGCACACAACACATGTCAAGATGGTTTTGGAGAGATTACCTCACCATCAGTTGTATGTGAAGCTTGAAAAATGCGCCATTAGTGTGCAAACAGTGGAATTTTTGGGCTTTGTTCTTTCCCCAGAAGGAGTGACTATGGATCAGAAAAAGGTACAATCTGGGATTAATTGGCCTTCCCCAAAGGATGTGAAGGAGGTTCAACGATTTTAAGGGTTTGCCAATTTTTATCGACGTTTCATTCAAAGCTTTTTACAGAAAATAGTTCCCATCACTAAGCTGTTAAAGAAAGGAGTGAAGTTCCTGTGGACTGAGGAGGCGGAACAGGCTTTCAAGTTTCTCAAGAAGAATTTTACCTCCGCTCCCATCTTGCTACACGCGGATCCCGCTGAACCCTTCTTTGTTGAAGCTGATGCTTCTGATTTGGCAATTGGAGGGGTGTTATCTCAACGCCATAAAGATACGGGGCAGCTACACCCAGTGGCATTTAGGTCTAGAAAACTAACCCCTGCAGAAATCAATTATACAATTGCGGAAAAAGAATTATTGGCTGTTAAAGATGCTTTTGAGGAATGGAGGCATTACTTATTGGGTGCCAGGCACACTGTATCTGTATATTCGGATCATAAGAATTTGCAATTTTTGAAATCTGCCAAGACCTTGACCTCTCGACAGTTGCGATGGTCTCTTTACTTCGCAGATTTTGATTTTGTGATTACTTACCGACCTGGAAACAAGAATGGAAAGGCCGATGGCTTGTCCAGGATTCAAACAGGGAATCAAGAACATCCTGTAATTCAACAAACCATCATGCCTTAGGATAAGATAATTTGTACCATCTTTTTGGTGGAATTTAAAGACGAGGTCAAGAAACGTTTGTCTCCAGAAGAAATATTCAATTGGACTCTACAGGATTCAGGAAGAGAAGTACTCCAGGAATTGCCCTACTTCAACGGTGCTTTGTATTTGCCAACTGCTGAGCTTCGTGAGAAAGCTTTACAAGTGTGTCATGATCAACCTTTAGCGGGCCATAAAGGAGTGTTAAAGACTCTTGAATTAATCCAACGTTATTTTTGGTGGCCGGAAACGCAGACTCATGTTAAACAATACTTGGCTACTTGTGGAATCTGTGCCCGAGGGAAAGCTTTGAGACAAGCTCCCCAAGGGCTGTTGCATCCCTTGCCCACCCCTTGCCAACCATGGCATACTATCATTATGGACTTGATTGTTGACTTGCCCCTTAGTCATGGGTTTAACACTGTGTTAGTTTTTGTAGACACTTTCACGAAAATGAGCCATTTCATTCTTCTAAAGGGGGTCCCTACAGCCAAAGAGTTAGCTAAACAGTTTAGTGAGCACATAGTCGAGGTTCATGGGGTTCCAAAGATTTTGATTTCGGATCGGGGTTCTCAGTTCGTGTCCCACTTCTGGAAAGCCTTCATGGTAGGCCTTGGGGTGGAAGTCAGATACTCGACCAGTTATCATCCTGAGACAGATGGCCAAACTGAAAGGGTCAATCAAGAGTTGGAGCAATACCTTAGGATGTTCCTTCTGGATCAGGAGGGTGAATGGTCTGAGTTATTATGGATGGCGGAATTTGCATTCAATAATGCCAAAAATGTTTCCACAGGATACTCTCCTTTCTTTTAAAATTATGGCAGGCATCCTAACCCTTTCATTTGTCAGGGAGATATGAGAGTCCCAGCAGTAAGATTTAATGCAAGACCTTATCCAGATTCGTAAGTCCGCAGAGTCTAATTTAGCTAAGGGCAAAGTGGGTTACAAGAAACAGGCAGATAAACATCGAAAACTTGCACCGAAGTACAGGGTGGGAGATTAAGTTTGGTTGTCCACACGTCACCTTCATTTAAAGGGTAATCGAAAATTCCAAGCACGTTTCGTGGGACCTTATGAGATTGAAAGGATTTTGGGTCCGGTCACAGTAAAATTAAAATTACCCACTAATTCAGGCATTCATCCAGTCTTCCATGTCTCTCTATTAAAGAAAAGTGCTCCAAACAACAGGTTAACCAAGCCACCAACACCTCTATTGGTAGCTGGACAGACTGAGTATGAGGTAAAAGATATTCTTGACTCTAAAAGAACCAAGGGAAAACTTTACTATTTAGTGGACTGGAAAGGTTATGGACCGGAGGATAGATCCTGGGAACTAGCTGTTGATGTACACGCACCCCGACTTTTGTGAAGATTCCATACACAGCATCCTTTCAAGCCTGGGCCGATGAATCGGCCTTTGAGAGGGGGTACTGTCAGGAATTTGGCTAATGTAGTCTCTTTAATTCAGGAAGGGACAAGAAAACCAAACAAAAGAAGAAGAAGAATTCGAGTTAAGCCTCAAATGATAAATCACTGGTGTGATCTGTAGGTTTCTCGGGGATTGTGCCATTTCAAGATGGCCGCCGTTTTAGCCCTAGTTTTCTCATGACTTGAAATGACTGGCTGAAGAGGAGTGCGCGCGCTTAGCACTGCGCACTTCAATTTTGAATTCCTACGGAGAAGTTCGTTTTGACCGCTCCTCTTCGCAGAGTGGGAGGCGGTCTCTGTCTGAAGAAATCTTTTGGTGTGAATTAGTTTCCCCCCTGATGTTCCAGGCCCTCGTTGTTCAGAGTGGCTATAATGGAGTTTCTTTGTCGAGTTGAGGAATTCCGCTTTTCAGCATTTCAAAGAGCCGCAACTCCTGAAGAGAAGTTGCGGTCGGACTCGTGTCAGCGCGGAAGAGTATCTGCAATTTTGGGTTGCCAGTTAGTGAGCTCATCTATTATTTGCTGCAAACGGCGTAGAAGTCGGACGGCGCATTCTCCTAAAGTCAGTAAGAGCTACCAGCATAGCGAACAGAGTTACTTGCCTCTTCCTCCCTCGAGCGAGCTTTCCTATCTTTTCCTCCCTGTTTTTCCCTTCCCTGCTTCCTTTTTGCGCGCTCTTCAAGAGGCATTTGGATCTGCTAGTAAGCGAACTCTGCTTCAGCATTTACAGAGAACCACTAAGACTTGAACCTACACCAATTTTGTGCTATTGACTCAGCATATGAACGCAGCTAATGTTTCATGTACAAATGTTATAACATAGAAGAGAGGCACTGTCTTCAGGAGTTATAGGTAGGAGTTAGGCCACATTTACATATTGCTAGAAACTGTTAGTGCAAGTTGCTTTATTGTATTCTATTCCCTCTGTGCATTAGGTGATTCCTCTTTCTGGGAGCGATACTGGTGGCTGCATAGAAGAAGTTCCCCAGCGAAGGTTCCTATTCAGAGGGTTCTCACCATCCTGAAGCAGTCTCTTCTCTGTCCCACTCCCCTTTCCCCCTTACTGGTGGGCGTTACTAGTTTCTACCTAGTGACGGTACCGGTGAATGGGCATTGGGAACTTAGCGTCATCCTGCTTCTGTGGAATCGCAGGTACTTCTGATCTAATCTGACAACCTCATAGAAGAGCTCTTCTTTCTCCTCCTGAAGTTCAGGTGCTAAATGAGGTTCGATGTCCTTCTTGCCTTGGTCTTTCGGCATCAAAGTTTTCAGAGAAATTCTATATCCCTTTAAGGATGCATCTAAGTCTTTTTTGTTTTGGACAACGTGGCCATTTCAGTCTTGAGACGGCTCTTCTTCCTCTCAATCGCCACCAAGCATTCTTCTGGATTGAGGGTAGACGTAGATTTCCTCCAGCATCGAAGAGTCCTTCGACGTTGTATCAGTCATCAAGCTAATTTGCTCATCCCCAGACCCTTCTCGCTTCAACATCGAATCGCCTTGACCACATCTGTCTTTTAACAAGTGTGTCTTTTCAGGAGACTTTCTTCCTGTGCTGTCCCTTTCGAGCAATCAGAGGGGGTTCTTTGTCTCAGGGCCTGCCTTCGGTCGGTGAGTGTTTCGATGACTAGGTTCCCTTCAACGCCTTTGTGTCTGATTTTCGAGACTCAGGCAATTTTTTTGTTGTTGGTGTCTTTTACTTGTGGTCTCTTGGCTTTCTTGGTTGCCTGGTCTTCAACTTCGATGATTCTCAGGTGAGCAGCAGATGTTTCTCCCTAAGCACCTTCGGTGACGTTTTCCTCCTCGTTGCTGGACAGACTCCGGTCTCACAGGGATGGAGTAGTTTTGTGTCCCTGCATGATTTAGTGTGCCTGTCTCTGCTTCTCCCTTGTCCTCCGTGTCTTCAATTAGAATCTTCAGTATCACAAGGGGTGGGCCCTATACCACACAGCTAGATTGGGCCAGTACATTACAAAAAAATGAGAAATCTAGCTGCCCATTTTATTAGGCTGTCAACAATTTAACAGACTAAGACCAAAATCACGAATAAGAAGGTCTACATCATTTAATTATTCCTTTTCTGAAAATTATTATGCATATTTAGAAGTACACAAGGTAGAAATGGACACCACTTCATGATTTACATAGAGTAGAAATCAAGCTCAAAATGTGAAAACAACAAACACAAATATTAATCAATTAGTGATTTCACAAGGTAATACTTCACAAGTGAACAATAAAGTGAAGACATCAAGACAAAACATACACAAATCAATTGGAGCTATTACCAGTCAAAGAAAAAACAATAGTCAGGTAACCCATATTCCCATCAAAACTTATTTAAATGGAACAGAGACGGGATACCATCCAACGGGGGTATTTACATTTCATACAAAAGAGGATATACATTTTAGAACGATTATTTCCCTCAATTGCTATACAATTTTTTGTCAAACTTGTTTTTATTGAGGTTTTGCAAGACAAGTAACATGACACATGGTAAACCAAGCAATCATTCTGCTCGTATATAGCTGTCAGAAAGCTAATTCAGGTACAGAGTAATGTAGTTGATACGAGTCGTATCCTTTTCAGTTAGCTAAGTAAGGATTACCAATACATTACAGTCAACAGTTTCGTTTTTAAACCGAACCCTCCCGTTCACCCCAGACCTGCCCCCTCCCAAGAGCCCATCTTTATTAAATGTATAGTTATTAACCTCCTATCAAAGATTGCAAATACGATAGATAAGTGCAGAACAGATCAATGCAAACCAGCCTGTCGAGGGCTGTCGTCTAATACAAAGGAGACATTCCAAGCTAATCCGTTCTATGCTACTTCTAAGCAGAATACAGTCTTCAGGGATTTAAAAGCTCGGAGCGTTTCGACTAAATGAGTAATGCCGTCAGCCCGTCTTTCTTTTGCGGCGAGGTGATAATAAGGCACTTTCCACCTGGGAGGCGTCCTAAGGGAGAGGTAAGAAGCCCCAAACAATCCAAACAAAAACCCCAAAACGGAAATTAGGAAAAAGAAAAACCCTCCCCAACCCTCCCACAAAAAGGACGGTGGCGGCAAACTTTCAACATTATAACACAGGAGTAGATCAGATATGGTGGACCTTAGAATTGGAAGAGGTGCATGCCCCGGATGGAGGGGGGCAAACCGCCTGCGGCAGCCCCCACGTGAGGAAGGCGACCAATTGGCCCCACTTGTACTCAAATTTTTGTAGTCGTCTTGGAAGATGTCAGACATCCTCTCAAGGCTTAATAGCCTCCAGAGCCTGGAATGCCAGAGTGAAACAGCGGGTGCCTCTTTCTGCTTCCAAGCAGCCGCTATCGCAACCTTCGCTGCCCCAACGCAGGTCCACATAATGGCCTTATCTGCCTTGGTTTGGTGTTCTAGGGATTGGTCGCGTAGGCCCAATAGGGTCTCTGCCATAGTAGTCCGGATAGGATAGCCCAGTATGTCTTTAATGTGCGCAAGGATCTCCTCCCAGAATGGACGGATGGTCGGGCAGTCCCACCAAATATGTTGGAAGTCCCCCACAAGCCCACACCCCCTCCAGCTAAGTCTGATGTGGTTGGAAAGATGCGTTTAAGCTTAGAGGGGTACATATACCAGTCCATCATCGTTTTAAGGTGCGCTTCCCGCAGTTCCACAGAGTGGTTACATTTTGTAATGTCTAACCATAGGCCTCCCCATTCCCTGTCGGTAATTGTGCGTTGGAGAATGTCCTCCCACATGGATATGTAACGAGGTTGTGGGGAGTGCATGGAACTGAGTAGGTATTTGTAGAGGAAGGAGATCACCACTTTCATGGAACTGGCCGACTGTACAAATGTTTCAAATTTGGTAAGGGGCCTCGTGGCTGCTTCAAGTATGGGCGGGGAGGTGGCCCAATGTTTTAATTGCAGGTAACGGAAGTGTTCTAGCGGTTCCAGGCCATAGTCCCGTCTGCAGTTTTCAAAGGTGAGTATATCAGTGTTATGAAAGAGATGCGTTAGGGCCCGGCAACGACCCTCCCTCCAGGCGTCAAAGGGACCTTAATGGAGAGCCGGAGGGAAGTCGGGGTTAAAGTGGAGGGGGTGTAAGGGGATGGGAAGGAGGTCCATTGAGCATTGTTAGAGATAATTCCCAGACTTTCAAAGTGGTGCGAGTGGGGGTACTAATGTAGGCGTTCTCCGGTCTGTGTTGCTTAGGTCACCATATAAGATCCCAAATAGACCGACCTGCGACGGAACGGTCCATGTGTCGCCAATGTTTCTCCGATTCACGTTGGGACCACTCAGGTATCACACGTAGTTGTGCTGCTTTATAATAAAGGCCGAAGTCAGGTAAGCCTATCCCCCCTCAGATCTTAAGCGTCGCAGAATTGAGTAGGAGAAGCGCGCCCGGCCTCCCTGCCAAATAAATTTCAATATAGCGGATTTCACCGTCGGAAGGAAATCCCAGTCAAGTTCTATAGGTAGGGCCTGAAATAGGTAGAGAAGCTTGGGGAGTACGGTCATTTTGACCGCGTGAACGCGGCCCAGCCGTGAGATAAAGAGAGGTTTCCATCTGGCAAGCTCTGCTCGGAGTTTGCAGAGGGCGGGCGGGAAATTAGCCTGAAAGAGTCCTTCCACGCGTGGGGTTAGTTGGATCCCCAGATATTGGAGGGACGGGACGTCCAGCGGAGCAGGGTATGATGTTGTAGCTCTCTTACCTCATTTCCTGGGACGGTTAAATTGAGTATGTATGATTTGTCTAAATTAATTTTGAAACCCGCTACTGCTTCAAATCTCGCTAGTTCCGTCTGGAGTTTGGGGAGCGAGCAAGATGGCTCCGTCAGGGATAAGAGGACATCGTCCGCAAATAGCGAGATTTTATGGCTTTCTCCGCTAAAGGGGATCCCCTTGATCTCTGGTGCGTTCCGTATGGCCATGGCCAATGGCTCAATGCTGAGAGCAAACAATAAGGGGGATAGCGGGCATCCCTGGCGTGTTCCTCTGGTGTGGGGGAAAGGAGATGAAGCTATCCCATTTACCTGGACTTTAGAGCGTGGTTGTGTGTAGTTAGCCCTAAGCATTGTGAGAAAATCATCCGAGAGTGTTTTAAAAAGGAAGGGCCAATCCACTCTGTCAAAGGCCTTCTCGGCGTCCAGACACACCAGTACCGCCGGTATCTTCCGTTTGGTGGCCTTCTCTATCAGGTGTATTATGCGTCAGGTATTATCATGGGTCTGGCGGCCATTGATGAATCCGCATTGATCGGGGTGGATAAGATTTGGCATAAGGTCGTTAAGTCGAGCCGCCAGGATAGCCGAGTAGATTTTCGCATCGAGGTTTAATAGAGCTATGGGGCGGTATGAGGCGCACAGCTGCGGGTTTTCCCTGGCTCTGGCTTGGGGATCACCGAGATAAGGGCGTCAGTCATCGACGGAGGGGCTGTGCCATCTGTGGCCATTTTGTTAAAAAGGCGTGTGAGATGGGGCAGAATATCTGGGGCTGATGTTTTATAAAAATGGGCTGTGAGCCAGTCAGGTCCCGGAGCTTTGTGCATTTTGAGGGATTTTATGACGGTGGCTACCTCTTCAGAGGTAATGGGTGCGGTGAGGTTATCATTCTGTTCTTGGGATACCCGTGGAAAGTGTAATGCTTGGAGGTAGTCCTCCTGCAGCACTGGGTCTCTTGATTCGCCCTGATACAAAGCCTTATAGAAGGACCCGAAGGCGTCAGCTTTCTCAGCGTCTTTGTGGGTCAATGCGCCCACCTCGTTTAGTATTCCCCCTATATATTCTCGCTCGCGTTTCTCCTTCAACTGCCGGGCCAGATGCTTGCCTATCTTGTTGCCGTGGGAATAAGACATTTGACGGAGTTTTAAAAGAGTGAATTCTGCTCTGTTATTGTAAATCGCTTTTAGTTTCCCCATAGGGCCGTAAGAGCGCGGAGAGATTGCCTGGTGGGTGTGGCTTTATGCTGGGTTTCTGCCGATTCTAGTTCAGATTCTAGGTCTACCCGTTCTTTGGCCCTCTGTTTGTTCAGGGAGGAGATAAGGGCGATGCAGTTCCCCAAAATACCGCCTTGAAGGCATCCCAATTATTAAAGACAGTGGTGTCCTCGGGAATATTGAGCTTAAAAAAGTCAGTGATTGATTCTCGTAGTGCAGTACAAGACATTTTGTCCCGCGTGAGGGAGGGTGGGAAATACCATTTGGGCGTAGTGGGTGTGATGCGGGCCCAGGTCAGACAGATCGAGACTAAACGGTGGTCCGATATGGAGAGAGGAAAAATCTTAGCTTCCCGTAGGGCCCCCTGCAAGGATTGACTGATAAAGATGTAATCGAGTCTCGAATAGGTGCGGTGCACATGAGAATAGAAAGTGTAGTCTCGTGTCTGTGGATAGAGGGTGCACCACGCGTCGAGAAGGCCCATGTCTTGAAATTGTTGTTTGGTATCTGCCGTGAAAGAGGTGGAGTCTGCCCTACGTGAGTGAGTGCTGTCTAAATCCGTTTGCCACGTCAAGTTGAAGTCCCCTAGGAGTATTGTTTTCCCCTCCGCAAAGTCCCGGACCTTCCCTAGTATCTTGTTCAGAAAGGGTGTCTGCCCCGCGTTGGGGGCATAGGTTGCGATAAATGTGCATAGTACGCCCTGTAAGGTGCCTTTGACCATGACTAGTCTCCCGTCTGTCCGTCTGAGTGTCGCTAGGTTGGAATTTCGTAGAGCTGTGAAAGAGGAGAGCAACCCCCCGATGCTTAGTCAGTGCGGAGGAACGATAGATCAATGGATAGTGTTTGTGGCACAGTCGTGAGTCCTCTGCTCAGGTCAAATGGGTTTCCTGGAGGGCGACTACATCAAGGTGGTGATCTGAAAGGTATTTCCAGATCTTCTGCCGCTTTTGAGGGGAGTTGAGACCTTTCACATTCCAGGAGCCTATTGTAAATACCATCGAGCCATGGCCACCCTCCCCTCCCGCCCTCTGGACCAATGATATTGGCGCGGGGGCCCGGCTGGTCCTGACCAGTAACATGTATGACTCATGTAAAACAAATCAAGTGTGGCACTCCCGCATGCGGCCTGCGGTATTAGATCATGAGGAACAAGCCGCCACCTATCCCAGTACCCACCCCTCCCCCCAGAAAATAAAGGAAAACCCAACAGTACCAACAGAAACTGGTTACCCCAAAGGTAAACGAAAAGTAACATTACCAACTTCAATATGTGTAGATTCGCTGACAAATTCCCAGCGGAGGGTTGAGGGACCCCCATGGGAATCGTGGGGGACGGTACGACCGAGGTCCCCATCCCGAACATTACTTGAAGCTATGTTTGCCAATGACAGAGCGGATAGCGTGTAAAGCCAGTTCTGGATATCCGCTCTCACGGGTATGCTTACGTTACCCACATTATATGTCTCTATAGTGAATATCGACCAGACTGTACAAAGCCGCAATTATCAGTAACATGCGGTTAGATTTATAGTCCAAAACTGCGGATCAGTTCGTGGAGATGTAGAGCTACTGCCTCCATTTGCAGGTCCTTATTTCGGAGTCGCTCGATAACATGTAAGTGCCTATAGTGTTCTCGTGGCCAGGGCGCCTCATCAGTCTCTGGGTCACTGGGACATCCGGTCAGATGGCTCACGAAGCCACGAAAAAGGAACTGTGGTTGTTTTGCCCCCTTAGGGACCGGCGAAGGCCATGAGTCTTGTCTAGTCTTGAGGTAGGGCGCTGCAGCTTGCGAGTCAGTAGATGGACCGGTCTGGCTGTCCATTGCCAAGAGAAGGAGTCTGGGCAGAGTGAGGGTCCCCAAGAAGAACCCGGCGTGTCGCAAGGCTGGTGGTTCCACGGGGCGACCTCCATATCAATGTTCGACACCTTCAGCTTCAGTGAGAAGGAATCCGTCGCCACAACTCCGTGGCGGATGGGACGATCATCTTATGCATTATCCCGTCATCTTTGGCTGCAGGAAGGAGGCGCTAACGTGGGTCTCATTTGTGGTTCCTACGCGTACCTGTGGACCAAGAGGCAGCTGAGGAGCCGTTCCTCAAACTCTCCTGCGTTGTCGTATTTGCGGAGCCAGGCTCCTCAGGGAGGGGGGGGGGGGGCCAGGAGTTCCAATCCTTCTTTCAGTTCGGATAGGTCTTTGTTTGTTATTGAACTCGAAGCTCAGCCCGAACGCGTAGGTCCATCTGTACCTAATTTTATCGTCTCGTAGCTTTGAGGTGATGGGTCTAAACAGCTGTCTCCGGCGCTATGTCTTGGTAGATGGTGCAAGAGTGATTTTGAAAGGAGATTGTTCCTTTTTTCCTGGCAGCCAAGAGCACTGCCTCCTTGACCTTGTAGGAGTGGAATTTATCTAACACGTCGCGTGGCCGCTTCTTCTCTCCGGACGTTGATCCTCCCACACGATGGACACAGTCCAATTTTATTTTAAGAGTTTGGGGGCTGAGGATTTCCGCGAAAAGTCCCTCTAGGAAAGCTTCAAGATCCGGCCCCTCCACCCCTTCCTCCAGGTCTCGTATTCGTAGATTCTCTCTCCGAGCCCTGTTTTCGAGATCCTCCGCTTAGAGTTGTGCCTGGTGGAGTTGGTCCTGGAGGGTGCGTACATTATCACGTAATTCGGTGGTATGTTTGTCGTGCTCCTGGGTTTGTGCCTCTAGATCCAGCACTCTGCTGGAGAGAGGTCAGCCTGTGTGAGGTCGGATCGCAGCTGTTCCATCGTGGATTTAATGTCTTGACTGAGATCATTGCGGAGCTCCGTTTTGAAATCTCTAAACATGGTCAAGAGGTCATCCTTCGAAAGGGCCAAGTTACCTTCTCCCTCGTCGTGGCTTGGTTGCGGGCGCTTGTCTGGTGGCGCAAAGAAATCTGAGACCCTGTTTGTTTTCGTGCTCGTTGCCTTCTTCGGTGGCATAAGGGCGGGTCCAGGAGAACCCCTGGTGCCGTAAACGGAGTGGTGGTCTGCTTAGGGGGAAAGCGCTGACGTCTGCTGAGCCCCTGGGTGAAAGGTGTGCTATTGAGGTTGCGGCCCAGGTATTTGTAGGGCTTCGTTAACCTGAGCGTTGTATGAGCCACATGGAGAGAGACGTAGCAATGAATGTGGCCCGGTTGAGGTATGGTCAATTGCGAGGGTCCGACGTCCGACCAACCGGTGGGGAGACAGTGTATTGAACTTCCCCTTCTTAACTGGTCTTGGAGGGTAGTCGTGGCTTCGTGAGCTTCTATTGTGAAGGTTGCCTCCTCTGCAGGGGCCCCAGCAGACTGACGGTTCTCCAAATTTCCCACCTAGTAGCCGCTGATGATGCGTCACGGCCGCATCGGTTCAAGGATTTTCTCACCGGGTTTTCGAAAAGTCGCATACCACGTAGCTTGTTGGGCGCCATTTTGAGGCGCGTTGATAGTTCCCGATAAGTTGAACACCGGGATTATAAGTGTAGACTGCGGGGTCTCTCAAGGGCTGTGTCCAGATGCTGTGGGGCGCTGTGACTTGCATGCCATGTCCGCAATATTGGGAGCAGGGCGGCCCGTCGCCGAGCGGGAAAAGGCAAACCGGGATGATTATGCATCCCGCCAGGCCGCCATCTTAAGGCCAGGCAGGGCACCCGGAGGCGATCACCGGAGGGGGATACGGCCTCCCCTCACACCGCCACGAGCCCCTGGGTGTCCAACCTGGACGACAAGTGATCCGTTGGGTTCCGCTCCCCTCATGAGTTGCTTGTCCGCCTGGGGAGTCCCGCTGGGCAGAACGCAGCCGTGAGGTCAGCTCCGGCAGTCATGCAGTACCAGTGATATTCCACCCGGGGTCCCCTCAATGCCGGTGGTGCCGGCAGCCTTCCTCTCCAGTTTCGGTGAATCGAATTGTGTATCCGCAACTATGCCTGGGTAACTTCACCGCTCCACCGCTCCACGAGGGTTCCGATTCTCGCGGGTTAGCGGGCGCCATTTTAGTGAGCGCTGGTGCTCCGCTGTAGAGTTGCACTACTGGACTTGGAGTGGCGTTGGAGTTGATTTATTGGATTCAGGCAATGCTCCGCATCGTCCGGATAACGTGGGTACGCTTCTTTGCGAACACCGTGTTGATTTACCGCAATTAGCAGTTCAGGAACAGCGCGCGGACGGGGAGCCGAAACGAGCTAGGTCCATTCGGCCATCTTGCCCAGCCACGCCCCTCGCTATACAATTTTTAACACGAACTGGTCCCCTGTTGGTAAAAATGTACCAACGCGTTTCGAAACCCTTTGTATTTTCAGGGATTCTCTTCAGGGCTGTGACTGGGTTCTGTGAAACCAAAAAGAAAAATCTTATTTAAGGAAAATCTTTCCTGAAAGAAAGGAGAGATTAGCCCTCCCTTTCTCAATATTTAACAAAGCTATTATACTCTGAGATATGTACCTGTTATTCTTTTTAGAAATCTCTTCACAATTGTTGAAGGCCCGATTTATTCACGTTGATGACCGTAAGGCCTGAAACATGAATGGGCAATACTAAGTTAAAAGTGAAATTGTTTAGGAGAAAACAAATGTAGCATTAGAGTACTTGGGTCTGACTTACTTGTGGCTCCTGTTAATGTAGGCAGAGCTAGAAGATTATTAAATGCGGCAGGTTTTTGTATTCTGAAAAAGCAACACCACTTAATTACTACCCTTACATGTATTGTAGGAAAAACTTGATGTTATCTACAACAAATGGCACTTACTTAAAAGGCAAAAGTGCAGAGACGTCAGTTGTAGTCCTTTCTGTAACCAATGCTGCACTATAGAAGCTTTTCTCTGTGCCAGCAGGAATTTAAGCGTATATTTTGCTCTGTAAAAAAGGAGGGGTTTTTGCATTACTAAGGAAACCGCTCCAAATTACAAGTTCATTTTTAAATTCGAACTTGACACTTACTTAACGGCGACTGGTGCGGGTTGGGCAACTCGCTCTCCGCGGCAATGTGTAATTATTCAGAACTGGGAAGTCAAGTGTTTTCAAGCGCGGTGTACGTATACAATCATTGTACGCGCTATGAAAGTCTGTGAAAATAATTACAAGACGAGTCATATTGCGCTCGGTTTCTCTTTTGTGAAACCAAATACATTGTTGCAAGCGTAAAGACTCACGTTCATTTCAAAGCGACCATCCTTCACTCTTCTCGGCTGCCATCTGCCAAGCAGAGCAGATTCTGTTGAGTTTAGTTATACAACAGTAAAGCGGACTTCCTGTTCAAGGCCCATGATTTGGGAGGCTGCCAAACAATGGATGCTGGGTATTGTAGTATCCTAACTGAATGTTCTCGTTTTTTGTACTATCAATGCCTTTGCAGGCTACAGTGTATATTGGTTTTGGATTATAGCAACATAAGGGAGTCATGACTCAACATGTACATAAAACATTAATGTTTTATGTCCTAGAAATTTCAGCCATCTCATTTAGACCTGATGTGGCACTATTACATTTCAGGTTGAGGTAGGCTTCTTTTTGGAGAAGGGCTCTTTCCATATCCCCACCTCTCGGTGTCTGTTTAACCACACAAAGAACAGTCCATTTAATGTCTGTCGCTGTGATTGGCTTGTATAAAGTGGCTTACCATGGGCGCATTAATCACTTTTGTGCGTATTCTAGATCTGTGTTGGACAATTCGCAATCGGATTTCTTGATTGGTTTTGCCAATGTACAATTTGCCACACGGACAGGTGATTCCATAGACCACATTCTTCGTTTTACAATTGGAGAAATACTTATGGATCCATTTAATGGTGTTGTGTTCAAATATAGATCCTTCACAGGTAGTTTCGCATGAAACACAATTCCCACATCTATGATGGCCTTCGATTGGTTTCGAATTCCATTGTGAGGGAAGGTCTTGTTTTTTGGTTACTGGAGTGTAGTCAGTTCTCACCAATTGTTGCCCTATGCTCATTTCTTTCTTCATGGCAAAGAGCGGCCTTTCAAATGGACATTCCAGATCCTGGAGTAGGTGCCAGTTTTTTAGAATAATTTGACGGAATTTATTAGTGTGTGGACCAAAGGTTGACACACCATTTTAGTCATAGGCTCCTTGACTCTTTTGGATGGAAGACATTCTCTTGGAGTAAACCACGCTCTCTGTTTTGCCTGTTTGAGCAGTCTTTTGGGGTAGCCTCTTTCCTTCAGTTAATCACAAAAGCTGTTGCGTGGACTTCAAAGTCCTCATTCCGTGAGCAGTTCCTTCTGATCCTTAGTAGCTGCCCATACGGCAAGTTATCCCGCAAGTTCCTATGATGGGAGCTTTTGTAATGGAGGATCGTGTTCCTATCTGTTGGTTTATGATGTAAGGTTGTCCTTAGTTCTTCATTTAAAGGTATCACTTCTACGTCAAGGAATGTAAGAGAAGTCTTGCTCTTAGTTAAAGTAAATTTGATATCAGCATGTCTTGTGTTCAGCCACTCGAAGTAAATTAAGCTTGCTTCAGGGCCGCCCCAAAGGCACCAGATGTCATCGATGTAACGATACCACTTAACCAGATGTTGTTTGTAGGGATTATTACCTAGGACAAATTTTTCTTCAAAGCGGGCCTTGAAAAAGAGTGCCATCTCTGGAGCAAAGGGACATCCCATGGCGGTCCCCTTGGTTTGGATGTAAAAATGTCTTCAAACTTAAAATAGTTTTTCTTTAATGCAACCGATGCCAGTTGAAGAATAAACTCAGTAGGGACCTGGTGTGGGTGTTCCTGGGTATCTAAATATGATTCCAGCGCTTCAAGTGCTTCTTCTTGTGGAATTCGTGTATTCAATGATACAACATCGAATGAAGCAAGCCAGTGGCTATTAGAATCAAAATGGAGACCTTGCACTTTATTTATAAAGTCCATCGTATCTCTCAAATACGAAGGAACCTGTTGGAGAAAGGGTTTTAAGAAGATGTCCACGTATTTAGAGATTGGCTCTAATAGGGAGTCACATCCGGAGACTATTGGTCTTCCTGGAGGGTCCAAGAGCTGGTTGTGAATTTTTGGTAAAAATACATCACCGGTGTTCTGGGATGATCTTTATTTAAGAAATCGTATTCCTTTGGACTAAGCACTCCGGTTTCAAGGCCTTGATTCAGAATCGGCCTGATCACTTCCTGTATTTCACGTGTCGGGTCATCTTTGACACTCCTGTACCAGACATGGTTTTCGACCTGATTACGTCCTTCCTTGAGGTACATCTCCCTTGGCCAAAGGACTACTGCGCCACCCTTATCGGCCAGTTTGACCACAATTGAAGTGTCTTGCTTGAGATCTGTCAATGCCTTACGTTGTTGTGGTGTCAAATTACTTGGTTTGGAGGAGTGTTTACTCTCAAGTTGCTGAATTGAAGATAGTACCACTTGTTCAAAAGCTCAAATTTGTTTTGCAACAGAATGGGCTAGGTGAACAAACTTTGATTTATTTGCTAGACCAAAAGCTCCTTTGGAAGTTGTGTTTTCTTTGTTATGAAAAAAGGCCTATAGCCTAATTTTTCGGAAGAATTCTACTGCTTCAATCTTGAGGAGAGTCACATCCGTTCTTCGTTTAGGAACGAATTTAAGCCCTAACTCAAGGACCGAAATTTCATCAGCAGTCAAGTTTATCTTCAAGAGATTAACAATGGGGGAGTAGGCTATGATTTGTAAAGCGCCTGGTCCCCATTTCCCATGGCTATTTTTTGAAGCGGACCTTTTTCTGTTGGCCCTTCTCTAAAAAAGCATTCTGTCTTTGCTGGTTCCGATTTGACGCACCCTCTCCAGGGTCTGAGTCACCGGTGGATTCCGAAGAGGAAGTGTCTGAGAAGGATAGAAACCTATTTTTGGATCTTCCTCTATAGTCAGATAAAGCTCTTCGCGATTCTGCTCGTGTATAGTAATCCTCTTTCAAATACGGATAGACTGCTTCGATATTAAAGGTCTTTTTGTCCTTCTCAAATTGGGAGGATTTATAGTCGATGGTATGGTCTTTAAAGGTCGTTAGTTCTTGGTCGATTTTTTCTGGTAGGCTCTTAGCTTCTGCAACTGTATGGTTGTCCTTTATTGCCTGTATTAGTTTTTCTACTTCTTCCACTTGCTGTTTGCAAATTCTCTGAGCTGTATCAATTGTATGTACCATCAGGTCACGACTACACTTTGTGCTAATAAAGCTGAAGCCTTTTTTGTAAAGTGTGTCCTTCTCTGACATGCTGGGAAGGTTACTTGAATGTTAAACTAACAAGTTAATGTGGGAACCCTCGCGAGGGCTCCCACATTAACTTGTTAGTTTAACATTTAAGTAGCTTTTGGAAGGTTTGGGTCCCCAGACCTTATTCCTTCCCAGCATGTCAGAGAAGGACACACTTTCATTTACTGAGGATTACATCCAAAATTTAATCTCTGCCCCTTCCCCCTTCTCTTCTATAACCTTGAGTACTTCGGCCCAACAGCAAAAAGAGTCTGACCAACTGACTCGCTTACGCAAGAAACTCATTCGTACTGAGCTCCATGGTTACTTTTTATTAGAACATCTTAAGGCAGGCACTATACCTTGGGGACTACAAGTTAAAAACGTCCCTGTTATTTTTATAGAAGACCCGGATTACAAAAAAGGCTTCAGCTTTATTAGCACAAAGTGTAGTCGTGACCTGATGGTACATACAATTGATACAGCTCAGAGAATTTGCAAACAGCAAGTGGAAGAAGTAGAAAAACTAATACAGGCAATAAAGTACAAACATTCAGTTGCAGAAGCCAAGAGCCTACTAGAAAAAATTGACAAAGCACTAACGACATTTGAAGACAATACCATCAACTATAAATCCTCACAATTTGAAAACGACAAAAAGACCTTTAATATCGAAGTAGAAGTAGTCTATCCGTATTTGAAAGAGGATTACTATACACGAGCAGAATCGCGAAGAGCTTTATCGGACTATAGAGGAAGATCCAAAAATAGGTTTCTATCCTTCTCAGACACTTCCTCTTCTGAATCCACCGGTGACTCAGACCCTGGAGAGGGTGCATCAAATCGGAACCAGCAAAGACAGAATACTTTTTTAGAGAAGAGCCAACAGAAAAAGGTCCGCTTCAAAACACAGCCATGGGAAATGAGGACCAGGCGCCAGTTTTACAAATCATAGCCTCCTCCCCCATTGTTAATCTCTCGAAAAAAAACTTGACTGCTGATGAAATCTCGGTCCTTGAGTTAGGGCTTAAATTCGTTCCTAAACGAAGAACGGACATGACTCGCCTCAAGATTGAAGCAGTAGAATTCTTCAGAAAAATTAGGCTAAAGACCTTTTTCATAACAAAGAAAACACAACTTTCAAAGGAGCTTCTGGTCGAGCAAATAAATCAAAGTTCGTTCCCCTAGCCCATTCTGTTCCAAAACAAATTTTAGCTTTTGAACAAGTGGTACTATCTTCAATTCAGCAACTTGAGAGTAAACACTCCTCCAAACCAAGTAATTTGACAACACAACAACGTAAGGCATTGACCGATCTCAAGCAAGACACTTCAATTGTGGTCAAACTGGCCGATAAGGGTGGCGCAGTAGTCCTTTGGCCAAGGGAGATGTACCTCAAGGAAGGACGTAAGCAGGTCGAAAACAATGTCTGGTACAGGAGTGTCAAAGATGACCCGACACGTGAAATACAGGAAGTGATCAGGCCGATTCTGAATCAAGGCCTTGAAACCGGAGTGCTTAGTCCAAAGGAATACGATTTCTTAAATAAAGATCATCCCAGAACACCGGTGATATATTTTTACCAAAAATTAACAAACAGCTCTTGGACCCTCCAGGAAGACCAATAGTCTCCCGATGTGACTCCCTATTAGAGCCAATCTCTGAATACGTGGACATCTTCCTAAAACCCTTTCTCCAACAGGTTCCTTCGTATTTGAGAGATACGATGGACTTTATAAATAAAGTGGAAGGTCTCCATTTTGATTCTAATAGCCATTGGCTTGCTTCATTCGATGTTGTATCATTGAATACACGAATTCTCCAAGAAGAAGCACTTGAAGCTCTGGAATCATATCTAGATACCCGGGAACAACCACACCAGGTCCCTACTGAGTTTATTCTTCAACTGGCATCGGTTGCATTAAAGAAAACTATTTTAAGTTTGAAGAACTTTTTACATCCAAACCAAGGGGACCGCCATGGGATGTCCCTTTGCTCCAGAGATGGCAGTCCTTTTCAAGGCCCGCTTTGAAGAAAAATTTGTCCTGGATAATACTCCTACAACCAACATCTGGTTAAGTGGTATCGTTACATCGATGACATCTGGTGCCTTTGGGACGGCCCTGAATCAAGCTTAATTTACTTCTTTGAGTGGCTGAACACAAGACATGCTGATATCAAATTTACTTTAACTAAGAGCAAGACTTCTCTTACATTCCTTGACGTAGAAGTGATACCTTTAATTGAAGAACTAAGGACAACCTTACATCGTAAACCAACAGATAGGAACACGATCCTCCATTACAAAAGCTCCCATCCTAGGAACTTGCAGGATAACTTGCCGTATGGGCAGCTACTAAGGATCAGAAGGAACTGCTCACGGAATGAGGACTTTGAAGTCCACGCAACAGCTTTTTGTGATTAACTGAAGGAAAGAGGCTACCCCAAAAGACTGCTCAAACAGGCAAAACGGAGAGCGTGGTTTACTCCAAGAGAATGTCTTCCATCCAAAAGAGTCAAGGAGCCTATGACTAAAATAGTGTGTGTGTCGACCTTTGGTCCACACACTAATAAATTCCGTCAAATTATTCTAAAAACTGGCACCTACTCCAGGATCTGGAATGTCCATTTGAAAGGCAGCTCTTTGCCATGAAGAAAGAAATGAGCATAGGACAACAACTGGTGAGAGCTGACTGCACTCCAATAACCAAAAACAAGACCTTCGCTCACAATGGAATTTGAAACCAATCGAAGGCCATCATAGATGTCGGAATTGTGTTTCATGCGAAACTACCTGTGAAGGATCTATATTTGAACACAACACCATTAAATGGATCCATAAGTATTTCTCCAATTGTAAAACGAAGAATGTGGTCTATGGAATCACCTGTCCGTGTGGCAAATTGTACATTGGCAAAACCAATCAAGAAATCCGATTGCGAATTGTCCAACACAGATCTAGAATACGCACAAAAGTGATTAATGCGCCCATGGTAAGCCACTTTATAAAAGCCAATCACAGCGACAGACATTAAATGGACTGTTCTTTGTGTGGTTAAACAGACACCGAGAGGTGGGGATATGGAAAGAACCCTTCTCCAAAAGAAGCCTACCTGATCCTGAAATTTAATAATGCCACATCAGGTCTAAATGATATGTCCGAAATTTCTAGGACATAAAACATTAATGTTTTATGTACATGTTGAGTCACGACTCCTTTATGTTGCTATAATTCAAAACCAATATACACTGTAGCATGCAAAGGCATTGATAGTACAAAAAACGAGAACATTCAGTTAGGATACTGCAATACCCAGCATCCATTGTTTGGCAGCCTCCCTAATCACGGGCCTTGAACAGGAAGTCTGCTTTACTGTTGTATAACTAAACTCAACAGAATCTGCTCTGCTTGGCAGATGGCAGACGAGAAGAGTGAAGGATGGTCGCTTTGAAATAAACGTGAGTCTTTACGCTTGCAACAATGTATTTGGTTTCACAAAAGAGAAATCGAGCGTAATATGACTCATCTTGTAATTATTTTCACAGACTTTCATAGCGCGGACGATTGTACGCGTACACCGCGCTTGAAAAACACTTGACTTCCCAGTTCTGAATAATTACACATTGCCGCGGAGAGCGGGTTGCCCAACGCGCACAAGTCGCCGTTAAGTAAGTGTCAAGTTCGAATTTAAAAATGAACTTGTAGGGGCGTGGCTTGCAACCACCCAAGATGGCCGCAGCCTAGGAGAGCTCCGCGATCACCTGCAGTCCTCCCGACTATCCTGACATTAATCCGCAGGCCTGCTGTCCTTTAAGGGTGGGCGGCAACGTCGGAACATCAGGTGAACACCTGGAAGAGATCTGGGCCGTCTGCGACCGGCCGCCGGAGCACCGGACCGTGGAAAGGAGATACGGCCTGGGGGCAGCGCAGAAGCCGGGACCTCGAGTAGCCCTCGCCCCGCCCAAGCCCAGCGCGGCGGATCGCGGCAGCCGGAGGGAGCCCCGAGCACCGCCGAGAGTGAGGAGGGGGAAGGGGGTGAGTTGGGTCCCCGACTCACACAGCACAAACGCCCAACATCCATTGGGGAAACAAGGAACGAACCGGGCCAACAATCCCGGCAAAACGGGAGACTCGAAGGCAGTCCTGAGGGCCCAGCGCTATACCCCAAGACCGGTGGTGGCGAGGATAGACGCCAGCACACGCAGCGGTGAGTGCGCCCGGTACAGAGCGTGGTAAGCCCCTCCAACAGCAACATCAAGAGAGGGCGCCACATTGCTGATTGGGCGCGAATATCCCAGTAGAGGGCGAGACACAGGGACAGAAGGAAATACTCTGGAGGCCCAGCAACATATCCCAAGACTGAGGCCGTAATTGAGGTGGGGTGTGCTGCGGAGTTGCTCTCTCCCTGGTCTTGTATACCCCGAGACTGAGCGCTGGCTGGGGCGGACACTTACACATACTGCGGTTGGTGCATCAAACAGCCTCGAGACTTCTTGGAAGAAGAAGGGAAACTACACGGCACATTGGGGGTGAGATACCTGCGGCGACGGCCTACTGACCACACGGCTAAAGGGGGGCAGGGGGCCGGGGGCCGCGTGTGAAACCACTCCCGCCGGCGGGCAGCGGCGCCTACTGTCTTCCCTGTCACACCAGCCACCAGTAGTAGACAAGATGAGTGGACGCGCTCAACGAGGGTCGCAGAGCAGTAAGATGGACAAATACGTTTACCACAAAGAAAACTCGGGTACGACAGCGGCATCCCAGCCCACTGGGAGCGTCTCGCCGACCGCCAAGCAGGGGAGGTCACCCTGCTAGATGTGATGGCCACCCTCCACCAGATGCAATCTACCATTGGCACCATCTCGACGGACATCACGCTGCTGCGAGCAGATGTCTCCAAAATCAGCACCAGGGTGGCGGAGGTCGAAAATGCGACAGCTGTACTAACCGCAGATACGGTGACCCTGCAACGCCAGGTCCGCCAACTGGAACAAACAGCCCAGCAAATGGCTGACAAGATGGAGGACCAAGAAGGACGCTCACGACGCAACAACATACGCCTGGTGGGGGTGCCGGAGAGTATCCGGTGACCGGCGCTAGACCTCTTTGTAGAAGACTTTATCCTGACGAAGCTGCAACCCCGCGGCCTATCAAACTTCTTTTCAGTGGAGCGGGCGCACAGGGTGCCTGGCGGAAGACCAAGGCCAGGGACGCCACCCAGACCCATACTGGCGCGCATGTTTAACTTCCGCGACCGGGATACGATCCTACAGGCTGCGCGCATGAGCCCCCCACTGCAGGTAGACAACAGTACGGTCTCACTCTATCCGGACTACACGGCGGCGGTGACCAAGAAAAGACGCAGTTTTCTAGAAATCAAAAAGAACTGCGTAATAGAGAATTAAAATACGCAATGCTCTTCCCGGCGAAACTCCGAGTTGAAGCAGAGGGAAAAGTCTGGTTCTTTGAGACGCCGGAGGAGGCGACAGACTGGTTGGAGGGATGGCGCCGGCCACGGGCCCCAGACGACAAACTTCGAAACACAGGCAAATGTCCAAGCCATCCGACACACAGAGTAGCGGAGGGACGGCCATCGTGGAAGAAGAACGTCCCACTACAAATGAGGACCCTGAGTGACGCCCCGGCGGGACAAGAGGATGGAGACCTCTCCGCAGAAGGAGTGGCGACCGGATGCACAGTGGAACACACCAGCACCAACCAGTCATGACTGTTGTTTGAAACACTTAATGGGCGACCACTAACTTAATTTAATTGATAGAATATAATAAGTATACGAATGATGGGCGGATGATGCGGTGGCACGGGCGGGGGCCCTCGCAGCCACGACCAAAAGTGCCTCCATCTGGGACACAGGCAGCAACTAGATGTTAGTCAAAGGAGTGACTGGCGGGGATCGATGGCAGACTCTTCCCCCTCACGCAAGTACAAGTTATGGGTCAGAAGCACTCTGCTCAGTTGGGGTGGCGGGTAGTTCTAGGTCCGCCGGGCAGGGAGGCAGGGTGGGGGGAGGGGGATGGGGAACAGTTCAAGGGAGTTAACGTACTTCTCAGGTTTCCGATACAAGGGAATACAGAAGGTAATATATACTATATCAGAATGATACTTCAGTCCTTATTGTTTGAATGGATGCAAAAGTTTAGAAGTCTAACAAATAGCATAATTACCGATACAGCACAGTGGACGCAATGCGGGAATCAATACCCTTCCAAATCCCATGTCCTACATGGCGCACATAGACACACCCGCTAATATTCCTAGCTCCCAGACCTCGGACCCTGGGGGCCACCGCCCACACTAACAATACTATCCTGGAATGTCAACGGATTGGGAGACAAGATTAAGAGGGGGCTAGTCCTTCAATACATCAAGCGAAAGGGCCCAGCGGTGGCATTACTACAAGCAACACATTTGACAGGCTCTGCCTGCAGAGCTCTAGATAGATGGGGATACAAAATGACAATACATTCGGAATTTACCTCGGGTTCACGGGGGTAGGTATCCTGATCAATAAACGTTTCCCCCTGATAATTACTGGGTCGTGGAAGGACGAACAGGGCAGGTTTGCTGCAACGGCATGTCAATGGGAGGGAAGGACATACAACTTCGTAACAGTATATATACCACCGACGCTGCACCAGTCGACCTTCCCAGCACTAGGGGAATTCTTATTATCACTGCCACAGGGGAAACTCATCATAGGTGGAGACTTTAATGCAACGATTGATCCTCGCTAGACAGACAGCCCCCTAGAGATACATGCAGTGCCAATCTCAAACTGGTGGGCTTTGTGGAGGCTATGGGACTCACTGATGTGTGGCGAAAGTGGCACCCACAGGACCGTCAGTACACCTTTCACTCAGGGGTACACAATAGCCTCTCCAGAATAGATTATTTATTTACGGTAACAACCGGACTAGAAGGGATATCGGAGACTCAACACTTGCCTAGAGGCATTTCTGACCACTCACCGGTATATGTCACGTATGCTTCCCGTACAGTAACGAGGCGGCGACTGTTTCCTTTATACCCAGGATTCTTAAAAAACCCTCAGATTAAGAAGGGCCTACAGACCTCCACAGAGAAATACTTCGACGAAAACGAGCACTCAGTCGCTTCCCCGACAATGCTGTGGGAGGCATACAAATCAGTGCTGCGGGGACAGGCCATTTCACTGATAGCTAGCCATAAAAAGCAACACAGACAACAGCTCGTAGAGCTAGAGCAAGGGGTGGCGGAGGCGGAGGCAGACCACGCGCGAGATACCAACGAAGCCACAACACACGGGCTCCACATGGCACAGCAAGCATATCGGGCCTACGCCTGGGAAGACACGAAATCCAGGCTTACCGCCACGCAACATGTAATATACGAGCTTGGCGACAAGGCAGGCAGGCTCCTTGCTTGGCTGGACAGGAGGGAACGTGCCAATAATTGGATAACCCACATTAAGTTAGCAGATGGGAATACGACCTCAGACCCCCAGCAAATAGTTGAGGCATTAGCCAACCATTACCAGCAAATTTATACACCCACTGCCACAAACACTAGAGAAGATAACCTGGAATTCCTCAGAGACATCCAAATGCCTACATTGTCAGAGAATGCCGTCAAGACACTAGACGCAGACCTAACCACTGAGGAAATTACCTCGGCAATAGGAGCTTTAAAGTCGGGAAAGGCTCTGGGACCCAATGGTATCCCGGTAGAGTTATACAAGGGGACAGCGACCAAACTCGCACCACACCTACTTAACATGTATAAGGAATGCTTAGAGAAGGGAGAATTACCTAAAGACCAACGTGTAGCAACCATAGTCGCAATCCACAAACCAGGCAAGCCACCGCAGGAATGCCTGTCCTACAGACCTATTTCCTTAATGAACGCCGAAGCTAAAATACTAGCCAAAGCGTTAGCCACGCGACTACAACCCCACCTCACAACAGTGATCCATCCTGATCAGTCAGGCTTTATGCCAAACAGAAACACAGCGTTAAATCTCAGGAGACTACATGGTGTCATGGCACGGAAGTCTACTATCAAAGAGGATGCGATAATTCTGTCCCTGGATGCACGCATGGCATTCGACATGGTAGAGTGGCCCTTTCTATTTGCAGTCCTTCATCGTATGGGATTTGGTCCCAAATTCTGTGAATGGGTTCAACTGCTATATACGAAACCCTTGGCGCAGGTGGTGGCAAATGGACGTATCTCCGCAGAATTTTCCCTTGGAAAGGGAACGAGACAGGGCTGTCCCCTCTCCCCCTGCTCTTTGCTATAGTACTGGAGCCACTGGCGGCATGGATACGCCAGGACCCAGTTATCCGCGGACTGAAGTGGGCCATGGGATGGGAGGACCGCATTTCACTCTACGCGGACGATGTCTTACTATATTTGGCGTCGCCTGCGCGTTCCCTAAACCGTCTGCTGGACTTGTGCGCCGCATACGGCAGAGCGTCAGGATACACAATAAATTGGGCGAAGTCACTTCTATACATCCTACACGGTCCCCCACCGAGGATGCCACGCAACTGCGAAATCCGGATCGCAGAACGGGGATTTAAATATCTCGGCATCTACGTAACACCACAAAGCGAGATCTTTACGGACGAAAACTTAATGAAGCCCCTGACTCGACTGCGTAGCGATGTTAAGCACTGGCGATCCCTGCCGCTAACATTACTGGGCAGGGCGGCCCTCTTTAAGATGATGGCACTCCCCAGATTCCTGTACAGCTTACAGAATACTCCTTTTCCGGTAAACCCAACATACTTTACTATGATAAATACAGAGCTTACTGCCCTGCTGTGGGATGGGAAGTCGGCTCGTATAGCATTGCAGAAACTGGTGAGGGGCTGGTACGACGGCGGGATTGCCCTGCCCAATATACAGGCGTATTATTGGGCTTCTCAGCTCATCACAATAAATCAGTGGCTTCACGCGTCACAGGAGGACCCCGCCTTCCGGATGGACAGACACCTCCTAGAAGTTAGAGGGATAATGGGGGAGTTGTACAACAGGCCCCGAAAAACAACCCTAACGGGCCCAACAGCACATACGGTACACGTGTGGCACACAGTACAGCGGGCATTGAAGTGGGACGGAGTCATTACGCAGGCCACGCCTTTATGGGACACCCGGAAATTAGGAACTCTGAAAAAAACAAAGGGATTCCAACAGTGGGACTTGATAGGAATATCAAAGGTTGGGGACTTATGGGAGAAGGAGGGGTCATCCAATTCACGCAGCTGCAGGACACCTACGGCCTGGCACAGACTGAAGCTTTCAGATATTTACAAATAAGACACGCACTGATGGCAGTGATACCACCAAACACGCATTTACCGGAGGCCTCACCACTAGAGGACAGACTATTAACAGACCATCTACACAAAAAAGCCATATCCCAAACATACCGTAAAATAATTAACAATCAACCTGATCCCACGGTGGTACTTAAGGGCAGATGGGAGGTAGATCTGGGAGTACTGGAGGAAGACGACTGGATGGAGGCGACGGCATCACCACGGGAGATCGCAATACCTTCCAAACTCAGATTAGTGCAGCTAAAAATCCTGCATCGCACGTACTATACGCGACCACTACTACACAAATTAGGCAGGACTGACACCCCACTCTGCCTCCGCCACTGTGGCGCACTGGGGACATTCTGGCACACAATTTGGGACTGTCCGTCAATAACGAAGTATTGGGAGAAGATTATGCGCACAGTTTCGCAGGTGACAGGAGTCATGGTGCCGCTGGAACCAAAGAGATGTTTGCTAAACATCTGGGAACCCACAGACCTCAATCACGCAGATCAGGGGTGGGCTACACTGGGAGTGGCGCTGGCAAAACGCAATATAGCACAGCATTGGGGATCACAGGTAACTCCTACTTATACGCAATGGTGCCAAGACCTAGACCACACTATGACCACTGAAAAATCGGTCTATATTCATCGGGGGTGCCCCAAGAAGTGGGAGAAGATATGGGGAAATGGAATACATTTCGTGGGAATATTTGTGAACCCCGCAAGAAGACCACGTATCAATAAAGGGGGACTAAACACGGGAGGCGGGAGCTGTAGGACAGGTAAAAATTGATAATACAAAACTTATCAGACACAACGTAGGAAAGAGTAGTGTATATGGATTGAATAGAAATGATGTAACTAAGTGAGAAAAAAGGACAAACAATGAATGTATCAATAAGTAAACACCATTGTAACAATTGTTATTATGCAAAAATGTTAATAAAAATGTTTAAAAAAAAAAAAAAAATGAACTTGTAATTTGGAGCGGTTTCTTTAGTAATCCAAAAAACTTCTTTTTACAGAGCAAAATAAACGCTTAAATTCCTGCTGGCACAGAGAAAAGCTTCTATAGTGCAGCATTGGTTAAAGAAAGGACTACAACGGACGTCTCAGCACTTTTGCCTTTTAAGTAAGTGCTATTTGTTGTAGTTAACATCAAGTTTTTCATACAATACATGTAAGGGTAGTAATTAAGTGTTGCTTTTTCAGACAACAAAAACCTGCCGCATTTAATAATCTTCTAGCTCTGCCTACATTAACAGGAGCCACAAGTAAGTCAGACCCAAGTACTCTAATGCTACATTTGTTTTCTCCTAAACAATTTCACTTTTAACTTAGTATTGCCCATTCATGTTTCAGGCCTTACGGTCATCAACGTGAATAAATCGGGCTTTCAACAATTGTGAAGAGATTTCTAAAAAGAATAACAGGAACATATCTCCGAGTAAAATAGCTTTTTTAAATATTGAGACAAGGAGGGTTAATCTCTCCTTTCTTTCAGGAAAGATGTTCCTTAAATAAAAATTTTCTTTTTGGTTTCACAGAACCCAGTCACAGACCTGAAGAGAATCCCTCAAAATAAAAAGGGTTTCAAAACGCGTTGGCACATTTTTACCAACAGGGGACCAGTTCGTGTTACAAATTGTATAGCAATTGAGGGAAATAATCGTTCTAAAATGTATATCCTCTTTTGTATGAAATGTAAATACCCCCGTTGGATGGTATCCCGACTCTGTTCCGTCTAAATAAGTTTTGATGGGTATATGGGTTACCGGACTATTGTTTTTTCTTTGACTGGTAATAGCTCCAATTGATTTGTATATGTTTTGTCTTGATGTCTTCACTTTATTGTTCACTTGTGAAGTATTACCTTGTGAAATCACTAATCGATTGTGTTAATATTTGTGTTTGTTGTATTCACATTTTGAGCTTGATTTCTACTCTATGTAAATCGTGAAGTGGTGTCCATTTCTACCTTGTGTACTTCTAAATATGCATAATGATTTTCAGAAAAGGAATAATTAAATGATGTAGACCATCTTATTCATGATTTTGGTCTTAGTCTGTAAAATTGATGACAGCCTATTCAAATGGGCAGCTAGATTTCTCATTTTTTCCATTAGAATTTGGCACATGCATTGCTGTCGTCACTTCAATGATCTACCGGCAGGCAGAGGTTGCAGACCGGGTGTTGATCCTTCTGCACGAATTTCGTGGTGGCATTTCGGGCAGAATTGGAACGGAGTCTTCTCCATTATGCCGAACAGGGAGCCCCCTGTCTGGGAATTCTTGAAACCGCAGAGGAAATCTTCTCCTTCAATCCAGGAGTCTCCTCCAGTACCTCTTCTTCGATGTTCTTCTCTCAATTTCATCCAATCCTTTGGAGAACTTCTCACAAACTTTTTTCTTCCTCATGTTGGAGAGGTATCTGTCATCATCAAGAGGTTGGGGAGGCATCAGTCAAGCATCCAGACCCAACAGCGGGAAAAAAAAAGAATCTGAAGATGACGACCAAGAGCGGGAGTTTCCGGGGAGGGCATACGACATCACAAGAAGCACCAAATGGGGGAGCCGTCGGCGCCCAACAACGACAAAAAACAAAACGAGAGGGGCTATGAAAAAGTGGAGAATTTGGGATCCAACCACTAGATGACTGAATAATGCACAGAATGTGAATCGAGAAAAGATTCACGCTGCAAAACAAGCATTTCCAGAATGCCTCAATCCCTTTCGACTCCGCATCTAGGGAGGTTTGTAGGGAACTGATTAGAATTCACCTTGCTGGTAAAAGCTTGGATCATCAAACTTTAAGGAGTAGGATGCTGCATAAGAAAATCAAGGTCACTGGGTGGTAGTCTATGGTGTCTGCCCACTTGCCTGTTCACCGGTGGGCTAGAGCAAAGTTTACACCAAGAATCTGTAGGAGTATCGATTCTGGCTTTGTTCAACTGTAATAAGGGATCTGAAGAAGTTGGCCCAGGCTGTAGACCTTCAGTAAGTATATTTGTTTTAACCTCAACAGTGGGAAGCTGCAGATCCAGAACCTCAACAATATGTCTATGACTACAGTAAAGTAAGCACTCTTCCGTTGGTGACCCAAGGGGGGAAATCAATCCTGTATAAAGGGAAGCAACAAGTTCATTGGCCTCTTGTAAATCCATATACAAAATGTCATCATAATGTGGGGATAAATCATTCCCATCATCTCCATTGTCATTTCCTAGTGGCGGCAAACTCTAGTCAGTGACGGCAGTGAAAAGCTGGGGAGCAACTCAGAATGGCACAGTGGTAGAGGAAGCGTTTTGTCTGAATCAGAACCACAACTGGGGACAACAGAGTGGAGTCAGAGCGTGACCTTGGTTGGGGTCGAGACACATTCAGACACCAGTGTCAGCAGAGGATCTCTCACCGGTAGCGTTGGGATCACGGTCAATGAAGAAGGGACCGACGCAAGTCTTGGAGCCACAAATGAAAGCCAGCATCAGAGTTGGGTGGAACCAGAAGTGGGTTACAGGGACTCTGATGGCACTAGGGAGCATCTAACGGCAGTAACATGATTGGAGGCTCCTGCAGATCCTTGGGGCTCAAGGTGTGCTAGAGGAAACTGGAAGAGTTCCAAAAGTACACAGAATAGCCTCCTTAAAGGACTCGAACCGCTGCAGCGTTGTTGATGTCCCAGGAATCTTGGGGCACATCTGGATCAACTCATTAATCAGTGGTGGGGACCGAGATGAAGAGGCACCTCAATGCCCGTGTGTTTTCAGTTTATGTAGAATGTGGGGAGATTGCAAAGAGGACTTGTTGCAGGATCGGTCTCAAGAGTGGGAAGGGGTCAGACCCATTGATTAAAGAGCAGGAGCTGGGCTTTTGTGGTTTCTTTAGATGTTCGCAGGCTTCGCTTCATAGTCCAGGTTCACCTTCGGGTGTATACGGGCATGTCCCTCACACAATGGAGTCATGCCCGAGCTCAAACACCAGAGGCACAACTCATACGGCTCCATCAGTGAGATCTGTTGACGACAGTCACAGCATGGTTTGAATACTGTACTTCTAGTCAGGAACATGGTTCCCTTGCACACTAAAATTCAATTTTAAAAACTCGTGAAAATGTTAAAAAAAAGAGAGGAGCTCGGATCAAAGCACAAAAAGAAAGTAACTGATATTGGCATGCAGGGGTGCCACTTATATGGAGCGTCACTTTGTCACTTCCACGTAGAACAAAGTCAACGTGGAGTCGCATGGCACCACATGACGGCACGCAGGAGCACAGCTATGAAAACTGCTTGATACAGTCTGGCGTATATTCTAAAGGTGAGGAATGTGTAGTTATATGTATCCATCAAAAAATGTGAATATCACATTAAGGTCCCACTGAGGCATCACAAAGGGAGGAGGGGAAACAAATAGATCATCCCCTTTAAAAAATGCATGAAAATATGCGATTTGGTCAAAGGACAAAAGGGAGGACAAATAACTGAACTGGACCCACAGCAAAGCCTTGATGGGCACAGGATAATGCAAAATCCAGCTCATCACATAAGTATGCCTTTGAGTGGTCAACATCCACTCCCACATACCAGCTAACAAAGAGGGGCCGTCACCCAGCATAGACAGATTTAGTGAATGGACTAAATGCTCACAGAACGGCAGGCCACAACTAGGGGGCAGGTCAAGGGCACTCAGACTGTCCTGGCATAAAAGGTGGAGGCTCTGGAGAGTAGGGTGTCGGACCCAACCCTCACGCTGCGAGGTAAGATCCACTCGGTGGAATGGGGAACACAGGGATAGGTAAAGAAGATCTGATTACTACATCCTTTAAGGCTAATCTGGTGCAATCAAGATCACCCGTGCCCGTTCCTGATGCAGCTTAGCTTTTCAGAATATAAGGGATCTGAGGAACCACAGGGTAAGTGTAGCGGAGTTAAAAGTCCCACCACAGACTGGACGAGCCACCCAGCAATCGATTTCATAAAACCTGCATGAACCAGAACCACAGGCACTGCATGCTTCCTTGGAAGTGAAGAGCTCCACCTGAGGATCGCCCCAAAAGTTCAATATGGAACGAACTACCTCTGGGTGAAGTTGCTACTGGTTCTCAGTTGAGTGGCGCTGACTGAGGTTGTCTGCGCACATGTTCAGGGAACCTAACAGATAGCTCCCCACTAGCCAAACGCCATGAATCTGTGCTCACAACCATACTCTCAGCATATCCACACAAAGGCAGAGCAAGCTTACGCTGACATATTTGTTGAAATATCATAGCTCTGTAGCGCTGTCAGTTAACACTTGGATACAATGACCACAAATGGAAGGCGGAAACACCTTGAGGGTGCACGTCACAAAGTTCAAACCATTTCAAGTCACACCTCTGCTCAGAGGAAGACCAGAGCCTCTGGTTCTCTAGTGATCAAAGATAGCTGCCCCAACCAAGGGAAGATTCAACACTTACCACCGTGGCCAATAGGGCAAGTGGCAGAGCAAGTTTTGTGCAATTGACTTAGGAATCCAAACATTGTCAGAGAGGATTCCTGAATTGTGTCCACTGTAAGCGAAGACATTGCAGCACGTGCTTATGCCAACATGTGTGAGGCACAATTGGGATGCAAAAGATAAACAGGTCTTTCAGGATAGGAAAACGAGCTACCCAAGAAAAAACCGGATCACAGCAAGAATATCCCGCAAATCAGTCAAAGAGGCAGACAGGTCTTGACAGGCGGTGTGTCCAAGCTCCGCCTGAAAAAGAGTAGTAGTTGAATAGTCATTTAGAAGGCTGGAGGTGTAACTTGGAAGGTTGGAAAATCCCAGGTTGATAAGTAAAAGAGACCATAGACCAAAGACGTTCAGACACCAGCTGCAGCCAGGGTGCATTCAGCAGCCAGTCGTTAAGACACAAGAATACAGAGACCACCGACCTGCGACTATGCACCAACACACTAATATAACTTTAGTGAATGCATGAGGTGCCTAAGTCACCACTAATCACAGGACTTGAGTGACTTACAAAACGGTAGGTGGAAGTATGTGTCCTGCAGGTTGAGGGACATTATCCATTTACCATGTTTCCGAGCCAGCAACAACAGAGGTGATTACATTAGCTTAAACTTCTCCTTATGTAGGAAAGAAATTAGAATGGGCAGGTCCAGAATGGGAATGAGGCCCAGGTCCTTCTTCAGAATTGGGAAATACAGTGTAGCATTCCTGTCCTATCTCAGCTGCTGGTACCAGATCCACTCCATCCTTGAGTAACAGGGAAAGGACTTCCCATTGTAAGATATTCTCCTCAGAGATGGTTGAGGAAAAATGGAGGGAAGCAAGTCCTGAAAGGGAAAGGCATAACTATTGCCAATAATTTGAAGGGCCTAGTGTTCCTAGTGATGGACTGTAGTCAGTCATGCACAACCTCTGGCAAATGATCAAGGAGATGGTGAAGCAAGTTAGGAACAAGTAGCCAAGTCACTTTACAAAAAGCATGGGAAAATCAGACCAAAAGGCAAGTCATATTAGTTGAGCTAAGTGCAAGTTGGATTTTGTTTACAAGATGAAGATGCCTGAACTACAAGGCTCTCAGGAGACAGGAGAGTTGTCAAAAATGTGGATCCTCAGGAGCAAGAGGAGGACGGCGTGCAACCTCACGGTTAAGCAGAGGACAGCTTGTTCCAAGCCCCTAAAATGGGGATATTAAGGCATTATTAAATGGCAGCAATGTGCTCTATGACTTCAGCTGCCTTGCACAGTGAACAAAGCCACTTCCTCAGCAGGCTCCGAAAGGCAGTCTAAATCAACATTGGGAAATGTGTCCAAGCCAATAGCATTTTGAAGAACAGGAGACAAGCCATTCGGTGAAGAATGAGGAGCAGACGCATCAAAGTGAAGTTCAGAGGTGCTGGAACCACACAGACTAGCGCAGGGTTCGGATACAACAGGAGGCCTGGAGGCACACCAAAGTGTGCTGGGGAGAACGTTTGCAAAAAACATTAAAGAAACACCAGCATTAGCTGGGAGACAGTCGAAATGTGTGCGGGGTCAGCACAAGGGGCCAGGAAAGCAGGGAAGGCACATCCTCTAGCTTCAACTGCGGAGCCAGCATCGGCTCTTTTGGTGGCATATCTACCAACTCCAGCGTCAAAGCGTCAGGGACCAGCTGTACGATCTACCTCCGGACCAAAAAATGTCCACTTCATAGCAAGGTGAGGAGCCAGGGCGTGCGAAATCTGCATTTATGTATCCACCAGAAAGAGCATTACCGAAGTAACTTGTTCTTCTGATGGATACTTGTAAATGCAGATTACTCATCTTTAGAACAGATGCCAAAGCAGTATCTCGCAAAAGTGGAGAGTCACAAAGAACAAGTTATTTACCTTCGGTAATGCATTACCTGGTAGAGACTATCTAGCTGCAGATTCCTTACATTTGAATTCCCCAGGCGTCAGGCTGGATCCGGAAACGTTTGCTGAGCAATACCCCTTGAGCGCGACGTCGGGTGGCTCCATTCAGCTCCGCGTGACGTCGTCGGCTATGACGTCGCGCTGCCTATATAGGCGCCACCCAGGCGCGCGGACGTCCATACTTTTCGTTTTTTCAACGCCAGAAGCGCAGAGCCACAAAGTGACAGATGTAAACGTGTGCAAAACTAGGGCCCTGAAAGGGGAGTAAACCTAGACCTACTACATCAGTCCACAAAGCGGAGCGGCATGGGTGGGGCTGTAAGGAATCTGCAGATAGAGTCTCTACCAGATAATGCGTTACCGAAGGTAAGTAACTTGTTCATCTGATAGAGACTTCTAGCTGCAGATGCCTTACCTTTGAATTAGATACCCGAGCCATACCATCCCGGCGGTGGGTTGCGGACTCATGACCTAGACTAACAAGTCTTGCAGGACTGAACGGGCAAAATGCCAGTCCCTGCGCACTTGACCATGAAGGCAATGTTTTGCGAATGTGTGCAGTGAAGCCCACGTCGCTGCCTGACAGATGTCCTGAACTGGGACACCCCGTGCCAAGGCCGGAGTCGCAGCCTTTCCCCTGGTGGAATGGGCCCTTAATCCCTCAGGGGGCTGCTTCTTCGCCAAGGCATAACAGATTTTAATGCAGAGAACAACCCAGCGAGAGATGGTTCTTTTCTGCACTGCCTTTCCCTTCTTTGCTCCCACATACCCCACAAAGAGTTAGTCATCCACCCGGAACTCTCTTGTGCGGTCAAGGTAGAACGACAACGCTCTTTTTGGGTCCAGTCGGTGGACGCGCTCCTCTTCCTTAGAGGGATGTGGGGAGCAAAGAAGGTGGGCAAAGTAATGGACTGACCCAGATGGAATGGGGTCACAGCCTTTGGTAAAAATGATGCCCTGGTGCGAAGCACCACCGTGTCTGAAAAGGGCATAAGATAAGGAGGCGAGCTGGATAACGCCTGCAATTCACTCACCCTCCGGGCCGATGTAATCGCCACTAAAAAGGCTGTTTTGATGGACAACAGCCCGAGGGGACAATTGTGTAAAGGCTCGAAAGGAGCGCACATCAGGTAAGTGAGGACCAAATTAAGGTCCCATTGTGGCATAATAAAGGGCGTGGGTGGAAATAAATGAGCTAGCCCTTTTAGAAAACTATTTACAATAGGAGATTTAAAGAGAGAGGGCTGGTCTGGCAGCCGCAAAAAAAGCAGATAGAGCAGAAAGGTAACCCTTGAGAGTTCCCAAGGCAGAGCCCTGCTGGGCAAGGGTTAGGATGAATAAAAGGACAGTAGAAAGAGGAGCTTTCTGTAGAGAATAATACAAATTTCTGCCAACGGCAGGCGTATACCAACTTAGTGGAGTGCCGCCTGGCCGCCAGAATAACATTACAGACTTCGGGAGGAAGGTCAAAGGCCATCAACTGCCGCCGCTCAATCTCCATGCATGGAGGCGCAGAGTTGACAGGTTCAGGTGGAGAACCCTCCCCTGCTGCTGCAACAGAAGATCCTCCCGAAGGGGCAGCCTGATCGGATGATCGACACTCATGCTCAGAAGCTCTGGATACCAGACTCTCCTTGCCCAGTCCGGCACCACAAGGATGACTTGGGCCCGGTCGCTCCTGATCTTCTTCAGAACCATGGGCAGGAGTGGTATGGGTGGAAAGGCGTACAACAGGCCTGAGCTCCACTCGCAACAAAATGCGTCGCCGAGCGATAGCCGCCTTGGAAACTCCAGCGCCCAGTACTGCTGACATTGCGCGTTCTCTTCGGAGGCGAACAAATCTAACCAAGGCTCTCCCCACTGCTGATAGAGACCTTGCGCCACGTCCGACTGGAGACGCCATTCGTGATCCTGAAGGCATCGACGGCTGAGATAGTCTGCCCTGGCGTTCAGAGAACCTGCCAGGTGTTGAACCACCAGGGTTATGCCCTGCTGTTCCAGCTATGTCCAGAGACACAGGGCCTCTCGACAAAGGGTCCACGACCCAACCCCGCCCTGCTGGTTGCAGTACCACATAGCTGTGGTGTTGTCCGTGAACACCTGCACCAACTTCCCCTTGACAGAGGGAAGAAATGCCTTCAATGACAACCGAATCGCTCGGAGCTCCAACAAGTTTATGTGGAGCCCCGTCTCCGCCGGAGGCCAGTGACCCCTGAACTCCGCCTCTCCCATGTGGCTGCCCCATCCCAGAAGTGACGCATCCGTCACAACTGTGAATTCTGGTTGGGGAAGGGAGAGAGGTCTGCCGTTGACCCAATCGTGGTTCGTTAACCCCCACTGCAGATCCTTCGCAGTTCCTTCCGAGATCTGAACCACGTTGGTGAGACTTCCCCAATGCTGTGCCCATTGGAACTTCAAGTCCCACTGCAGAGCCTGCATACTCCACCTGGCGTGTCTCACCAACAGGATGCAGGAGGCCATGAGACCCAACAGCCTCAGTCAACCTCACCGAAATCCAGGATAAAGGCTGAAATATCGGAATCATAACCTAAATATCGGAATCATAACCTGAATATCCTGGACTCGCTGCTCGGGAGGATAAGCCCTAAACTGCACTGTCTCCAGAACAGCTCTGATGAAAGGGAGCGCCTGAGAAGGAGTCAGTTGTGACTTCAGCACGTTTATAGAGAAACCCAGCAAATGCAGGAGGTCCGCCGTAGTCTGAATGTGGAAAATGACTGCCTGGGGATAGGGCACCTTCAACAGCCAGTCGTCTAGGTAGGGGAAGACTGACACCCCTAACCTGCGCAGATGAGCTGCAACCACCCCCATCACCTTGGGGAACACCCTAGGGGCACTGGTAAGACCGAAGGGGAGCACGGTAAACTGAAAGTTCTCGTGGCCTACCTTGAACCGCAGGTAACGCCTGTGGCACGGCAGGATGGGAATGTGAAAATATGCATCCGGCAGATCCAACGCCACCATCCAGTCTCCTTGGTCTAGGGCAGACAAGACCTGAGCCAATGTGAGCATTTTGAATTTCTCCTTTTTGAGGAAGAGATTGATGGTCCGAAGATCTAAAATGGGCCGAAGCCCCTTGTTCTTCTTCGGAATCAGAAAGTAGGGGGAATAACAGCCACCACCTACTTCTGAAGCTGGGACCCTTTCTATAGCTCCCTTGGCCAAAAGAGCTGTAGTTTCCTCTTGGAACAACTTCAAATGATCCTCCGCCAGCCGTTCCGGAGTTGGCGGAATAGTAGGAGGAAAAGAAAAGAAAGGAAGAGAATAGCCCTCCTGGACGATCTGCAAGACCCACTTGTCTGTTGTTATAGATCTACAGCGGGGGAGATGATGAAGAATTCTCCCACCCACTGGAGTAGTGTGGGCCTGCAGAATCAGCCTAGGAGTGCTTGGAGGTTACCACTGCTGTGGGCAGTGTGGCAGACGACTTCTGGCCTCCATTCCGAGGACGGAATGTACCGCGTTCACGCACGGCTTGGGTAGTCTGAGCGCGACGGTGGCTAGGATAGGGCTAACGCAGCTGGAAACCCCTTCCGTTGCCACGAAAGGGGCGAAAGGAAGTCTGGCCACGAGGAGTGGAGGAGAGGCCCAAGGATCTGGTCGTAGCTCGAGAGTCCTTGAACCTAACTTGGCTGAGTCTGCCTTTTCCCCAAAAAGGCGGGTTCCATCAAAGGGTATGTCCATCAAATTGGCCTGGACATCCCCAGAGAAGCCAGTTGTACGAAGCCAGGCGTGGCGCCTCAAGGCCACCATCGCTGAAATTGACTCGACCAGCGAATCGGTCATATCCAAACCACACCGTATGGCGAATTTTGCTGCATCTCTCCCATCCTAGACAGCTTGGGAGAGCACAGCCCGGGCCTCCTCCGGGACTTGTGGCAGCACCTGCGCAATCGTCTCCCAAAGAGAGTGGGAGAAACGGCCCAACAAGCATGCGGTATTCACCGACCGCAATGCCAGACTGGAGGAAGAAAACATCTTCTTCCAAAATGAGTCCAGTCTCTTGGATTCCCTATCCGGAGGGGCTGAAGGGAATGCGACCTGGGAAGTAGAGGCCTGCACCACCAAACTTTCTGGGGTGGGGTGTTGGCTGAGGAACTTTGGGTCGCCCGGTGCTGAGCGATGGCGGCATGCAATAGTCCTATTCACAGGAGCCCCTGTGCTAGGCTTGGACCATGTTCCTAGAAGAACGTCTGTAAGTGCCTCATTAAAGGGCAATAGGGGTTCAGAGGTGGAAGCCCCATGTTGAAGCACTTCGGTCAGGAGATTAGTTCGGACCTGCACTGAGGGCAGCTCTAGTCCAAGGACCTCAGCTGCCCTCTTAACCACCATGGCATAGGACGACCCCTCCTCCGTAGCCACTGTAGGCGGAGAGAGCATGCCAGTGTCTGGGGAAGTATCCAGACCACTGGCTTCCCCATAGTTCCCTATATAGGCACCGCGACGTCATAACTGACGCTACCGACGCCAACGACGTCACGCGGAGCCAAATGGAGCCACCCGTCGCACGCAATGGGTATTGTTAAGCAAAAGTTTCCGGATCCAGCCTGGGGAATTCAAAGGTAAGGAATCTGCAGCTAGAAGTCTCTATCAGATAGTGAATTTATACCAGGAAGTCTTGCATGACCAATCAGGAAAAATGGCCCTCTCTGTACACTTGGCTGTTGAAATAGTAAGGACTGGTGAAGGTGTGCATGCATGGTCACCAACGTAGCAGCCTGGCAGATGATACACGCCAGATCACCCCTAGCTAACTCCCTAGTGGCATCGTTGGCTGGCTCAGTCATAATGAGCACCAAGGCCATCAAGGAAGTTCCTTTGTGGTCAGGGCATGGTATTTTTTTTTTTGATGATCCAAGGTTCACTTCTGAACCACTTCTCCCTTCTTAGCACCGGCATAGCCGATAAAAAGTTGGCTGTCCACCAGTTGATCCTTAGTGCACTCAAAGTAAAAGTTACGGGGTCTTTTTTGGCCCAACCGGTGAAACCTCTCCCCTCAGAAGATGTAGCAGAGCAAAAACAGCATAGTGATGTACTGTCATACATGGAAAGGTGACATCACCTATGGCAGAAAGGAAGTGCAAGTTTGCAGCACCAAATTCAGAAGGAAGGAGGCGCTGTATAGAGGTTGCACTGACAGCGCCTACAGCTCACTAACACAGAGCACAAAGTGCAAAGGAGATCATCTTAAAAGGTCAGCCATCTCAGCGAGCAACTGTGCATAGGCTCAAAGGGCATGCACACCAAGAACGCAAGGACAAGGTTTAGGTCCTATTGAGGCATAATAAAGAGCGCATATGTGAGCCATTTAAAAACACGCATCACAACCAGTGATGTGCATAACGAACGATGGCCATACAAATATAGAAAGGTCAAAAGGGATGACAACTAACCTTTAATGGTGGTAATAGCGAAGCCAAGCCAGTGACAAAACAAACATCAGACAGCTTAGCATGAACATATGCAAACAAGCCCCCCGTAATACTGACGTTGAGAGAGAGGCAGGGAATCTTTCAAAGATGGGGTTCCGCCTTGGTTGCGTGAGCCAATTTCAGCTCCGGAACGAAAACAGGTGACACACTAGGATCTGGAGTAGGCACAACAGAAGTGTAAGCTGGAGTAAGTGGAGCAGACAAGGCCTTTGGCGCAGAAACAGAGGCATAGACGAGCACTGGTAAGGAGCAAGGCAGATGCCCAAGGGGGTCAAGTCAGCACAGCTGCCACCAGCAGTAGTCCACTAGGGGCTCCTGAAGTTACGAAGGCCTGAAGGTTTTCTAGTGGGAGCATGCATCACCTAGAAAAGTTGCAGCATAAACGTTCCTGATGAGCGCCATCTGGTGAGGGTTCAAAGACTGCATGGCATGCTAGGTCTAGCCTCAGAAGGACTCTGAGTTGTACCTGGGTGAAGATAGGAAAGTGGGGTGGGTGTTATTGGAGGAATCCGGACTGGAGTTGAAAAAGCATTTGACAAGACAGGATGGGAGTACCTCAAAAAGACCAAGCAAGCCGGGGGATTTGGTGATGCATTCATATAACTGGTGTAAGCAAGCTATGTAGTCCTGTCACCAAGACTGCAGAATAACAGACATGCATATTAGAAGAGGGCAAGACAGGGTGCCCGCTGGCCCCGCCTGCTATGTGCCTTATACGTAGAACCTTGGAGTCCAGAAGAGTCAAAAAGACTAGAGGAGTAGGATTGGGCCCAGTCAAAATCACAATTTTTACTGTTGACGTACCAGTATTGGTAACCAACCTACCAACTCTATTCCTGCCTTGACGGAGCAGTGGCAGAGATTTGGTGAGGTTTTTGGATATAGAACAAATCCAGAGATGTTTGTAGCACTTAACCTAAACATGCCTAAACACGAAATCCATCACAATCCTGAAATAGAATACCCCTTTCAAGTGGGTGAAGATTTTCATCAAATAATTAGGGATATGTATCTCCCCTATAAGTAGGAAATTGCTTTCAGTGAATTACAACTGATGCAGTTCATTAAAAGTGAGCTGACAACATCTACTTGGCATAGCTCAGTTGGACAGTGTCAATAAAGAGGACTACTCAACTGAGAACCCTACGCTCCATTTTTAACAAGCATTACCAACTATATTATATGTAAGAGTAGTCCAACACATCAACAGAAATGTATTGGCATGTGTTAACATGATGTTCACTTTCACAACTTCCTTGGAGCAGAGTAAAAGACACAGGAACACCATGAGATACATGGAGGGAGTGCTGAGCTACCCCTCTCACTCTTACACCTTTATTAGGAAACCCACACTTTGTGCCAGGCCTAGAGAGGCATTCAAGAAATAGGAAGATAGCAGATGCCAAAAAATTAGATCTATGGCTTAAAGGACAGATGAAGACTTGAGCAAATCAAAAAAGACTTCGGACAGAATGAAGAGCAAAGATATAGGCACACCCAGATGAGAGAGAGAGAACACAATAAGACCATACTTCACAGAGGATTTACCAATTCCTTTGAAAGACAGGTAATCCATAAGAGGAACACCTTCCAGATCAAGGATTTAGGAGAACTGGAATTGTCCCTCTCAGACAAAGATTGGGAATACATTATAATACACAGACACTGGGGGATAAAAAAAACATTGTGGGAATAGCAAGTGGCCAGAGAAAATACTCCATAGACTACTTTACACACACAAAATGTAATCCGCCTAGACACCTTGGGGCAGGAAAGGAGCACATTATTCAACAACCTTTCTTTCTGCCCTAAGATAAGGGGATTCTGAAATGCAGTCCTCAATAACATACTTCTACCAAATCACAAGCACGCACTGCCCTGACGCCTTAACCAGTGAGTTACTGAGGTGGACTCCAGAATTGACATGGGGGGGGGGGCTACTAAAGAGCCAATAATATGTTAATGACACTCCGTCTGTAAAGCAGACACTGCTGGGTGACAGACTGGCCTCAAAGAAAATAAGCTGTGGTGAATGTTAGAAATAGAAAAAATCTTGCATGGGAGGGAACGGAAAGAGAATTCACAGCTACATGGTCACCTCTTTTGGATTACTCATCAACCATTCTCAAACACTAGGTGTAGTATGACGATAACTTCTTTAATAAGCATCTACTCCTGGGGGACAAAAAATAGGTGATGGGTGAGGGGTAGTTTCAAGTTTAGGGAGTGTAGGGTAAAAGAGCTACACAGTAGAAGGGGCAGAGGAGGGGGGCGTTTCTGGAAATTGCAATTACTTCGGAAATCTTAGTGAGTGTTCAGGTTGTGCAATGTTAAAATTCAATACAAATTACAGAAAAATGAAACAATCTGTAAGAGTAGACTTCATTTACAGGTACAAAGTAAAATTTCAGAAATATTCAGATTGTTGAATTTGTTCAGTAGAGGAAAAGAAAGACCATGGTTGAAAACCCCAAAAGAATATTTCCTGAAGGAGATGGAAATATGTCAAAGCATTAGCTATATCACAGGGGTCTGTTTGAGTTACTCAAACTCTACACAGAAAATTAAGTAGAGGGTTTGAAATTCAATCCTTCTTGTGGATGTTCTTGAAACTACTTTTTTTAAATGTCAATGACATGACACCGTGGATTCAAAACAAATTAATAAACAAGAAAGAAATCCCATTAGGAACCATATCTTTCATTGCATGATGTAAATGCAGAATGTCAAAGGAAAACTTCCTTACCTTCAGTAAATATATTTATTTTGGAGACATGTTCTACAGGCAGATTCCTCTCCCTATAAATACTCGTTCACGCTCCTAGCTGGTCTCAAATATTTTCCTAGCAGTGACTTTCCAGAACCACCAGGTGGTGCCATGCGGTTCATGCCACGACTTCACATGTGCATGTGACATTGCCAGTGTGTATTAGGCACCAACTGTCACCCTTGCATCACTTCCTGAAACTTTTTCCATGCGACAAATAAAGCATGTAATTTGTTTGCATACTTTTAGATCTTACTAATCACAACACTAAGTAATGAAGGAGGGCAAGGAGAAATCTGTGGAAAGATTAGGACCACAGTAAATATTTCTGCCAACTGTAAGCAACGTTTTAATCGAATGAATACACCTTCTCACAGATCCCTCACCTTATGAATGCGTTCCAAAGCAGTGCCTCGCAGGGAGCTGTTATTGAATAGTGCTGGTTAAACAAGGCGGCCCAAGCAACACAACATGGGCAAGGTACTAGTCACTGCATGCCTCAGACATGAGGTTGTAGTGCTTAGCAAAAGCATGCAAGCTTGACCACATAGCAGCAGGCAGATGTCTGAAACTGGGGCACCTCTAGAAAGAGATGTAGAAGCAGCCAGGGCACTGGTGGAATTGGCGGAAACATCCCCTAGTCTAGAGGATCTTTCGTGGCCAGGACATCGCAAAATCTGTATGGAGAAGATGACCCAAAACGAAATAGTGTGTTTGGTCACCACCTTGCCCTTCTTGAAGCCAGCTAAGTCCACAAATGGACGGTCATCAACTCCATTCTGTAGCAGGCGGTCAATGTAGTTTTGACACAAAGTCTAGAGTCCTGCCTAAGCAGCTGTTCCTCCTTCTAAGTTGAATGTGGAGGAGGACAGAAAGATAAGTGTGACAGACTGGCTCATATGAAGTGCTGAAACCACCTTGGGTAAGAAGGATGGGCAAGTGCAAAGCACAAACTTATCCATGTGGAAAATGTGAAGGGTGGATAAAGATAGCCTGAAGATCTTCGATACTATGAGCAAAAGAACTATTTTTAGGGTTAGGGGTCAAATTGGACAGACACGGTCGAGAAGCCACTAAAGCAAATACAAGATTCAAATCCAACTGAGGATCAAAGGAGTGGGAAAAACCACCACTATTGACAATCCCAACAGAGGGCACTCAGGAAAACACAAATTAAGACAGAGCTGCAGGTAGCAATTAACCATAGACTTCCAAATGAAACAACCCAATTGGAGATGCTATTTTAGAGCTGCAGGTGCTCTTTTGTGTCATGTCTGTCTTTTTTCCATACCCTTCTTATATGTTCTGCTTAAAAAACAGGGACAGGGCTGAAATGCTCAGAGACACAGGGAGGAGACAGGGCCAGGGGAGGAAACATTTACCATGTGTCTCTTGGCAAAAAAAAAAAATGTAAACCAACCGCTTTAACTCTGCAACTGACTGCCAGTTGGGAGGAGGGTGGGACAAAACAACAGAGTTACATGCTAATATCACAATATTAAGAACCTGAATCCGTTACAATATAACTTTAACAAACACAAATTAGTTATTCATATTATCACCTGCGGATCCGTGGAGGCTTTGGTGGGGGTGAATCCGTATTCTCAGCTTCCAAAGCATTACCAGTGTCCTCTGAGCAAATTTCATCCTTAAATGTCAAAAAGTTTGTTATTTTCATCACTTGGTGTAAGGGGGATGAAACTATGATTGCACAATATTCTCTTGCATTCTAAACACAAACCTACCATGAAATATTGTAAATATAATTTTACACACACCATTAGACCCAGAGTCTCCATTTCACCTCTATTCTGAGAGCTCAACTGGTAGTCACAAACATCCAGAACAGCATTCCCATAGCAAACACAGGTTCAACGCTGCATTTATGAAAACTTAACCATGGGGTCCTATTTGGAAACAGTGAAGTACATAATGATGGAATTTTATTAGGCCATTTTCAAACTCTGTGTATCTCAACATCACAGCTCGCTAAAACTGCAAAATACAATGGCCCTTATAGAAATAAAGATAGCAGATTCTCATCATAGTATGATACAATGCCATTATGAAAGGATTCAAACTTGTGATCTACAGTTCACAATTGTGAAAGTCAAGTGTAAAACTCACACCACCATTTTACTGGCAGGTGAATACAACATCATAACTTTATCAGGGACACACTTGAGAATTAAGGCATTGTGTCAAGCATAGTTAGGTAATCAGAAAACACACTTAAGAGTAGAAATTAAAGCATGGAGGCAAGTGAAAAGAGCAATCAATAGTTGAGAAAGAAAAATATTTGCCACAGGTGAAGAGGAGGGCTCTGAGCTGCATAGGAAACCGCACATGCATTTATACAGACTCGCTGATCGGGGTATTTCAAATACAAAGATCAGAAAACTGGATCAATCATGAACAAGAAGACTCTCCAATAGCTTTTCAACGGACACAGCTCATTACTGATCCAATATACTCCCAGGATGAAATCTTTGATAACAGTGGAAACATAACTACTTCCAGATATTCTCTACCTTGGACCTTGAGTGACCCTCTTTCCTTTACTATGAGCATCAGTGTACCAAAATCTGAGAATTAAAATTAAACAATTTTCCATAAACAGAATATCGTGAACGGAAGAATCTGAAATTAGATCCTAAAATATATTTTGACCCGCTGAAGACCCTCTTCTGAGACCTTCGGCTTCTTGACAACAACTTCATAATTCAATAAATGGCTATCAAACTAAATTAAAGCGAACTTCCTTCTGTAAAAAAATTTAAAAGCAGATGGGGAAAAATGTATTTAGAGAGGATAATTTGATACAATCACTAATTGCATATCTACACAGCTACCATTCAAAAAGAAAAAAAATGCTTCTCCTCTCCTTTGTATTGTTTCCTGAAAGTAAAGTTTTCAAAATTACCTCGTAGTTCCAGAACTACAATCTTGCTCCAATAATAATGCTATCTCACAAACCAAAGGCCAAAGAACTATATGCTGGTTGAGACCCTCAAACAGCCCACATTCTCAACAAGATAGACCTCTGACCAAAGATGGAAGAGCCTTGAAGGCCTTAGACTCATATCAGAAGAATACTCTAAAATTGCATAGCAATAAATCTGGATCCTCAGAGGACTCAAGCCCAGACTGTTTAAGAAGTTCCTCCTAGTAGGTCCACTGCAAAGGTTGTTCAGATGATAATCAGTACATTCCTTTCTCCTGACGGCATGCGAAATTAACTGAAATATTAATTCACTAAACCTATTTCAAAGAAGCTAATCCTGTCAGATCACTATTGAATTTAATCCTGTCATCACCCAACATACTGCACCAGACTTCATCCCCCTTAAACCATAACCAGATCATCTTCCTACAAACATACCTTCAAACATAACCAACTAGGTAATTACATTTACTAGGGGTCAAGCATCTATGTATGTATGTATGAAAGTGGTATATGGCTATCATGAACCAAGCCAAAAGCCAAAAGAACGTTTTACAGGGTCAAATGCAAAGTGTGATTAGAGGGGAACCAGGAATCTGACAAAGAGTACTGTTACTGTGTCAGCATCGTGTGTTCTTAAAAGAGATGTGTTTTGAGCTCTTCTCTAAATTGATGTACTGTAGCCTCCTGCCTGAACTGATTAAATCCTTCATTCTTACAAGCCTTAATACGCAGATGAGAGACAGATCATCTTCAAAATCTAGAAGCAGAATTTGATGATGACAACTTGTCTGATGCCTGGAAAAGTCTTGAAGATTATTACACATCTAAATCTTGAATCTGACAAAACTTAAACCCCAAGATGTAGAAAATTATTACTAATACAGGATTCTGGCTTTGGCCACAGGATTAGGACATGCAACACTGAAGTTCATCAAAAACCGTAGGCCTCATCCTAGACATATATCCAATGCTGGAACCATAAACTGATGATAAATACCAACATTCCCTGAACTCCAAGGTGGCATTTCATTTGACTAGTTTCCATCACAGGGTTAAAGTCACAGCTGCTCTTGCACTCTCACACTTGGATTGCCACAACAGACCTGACATAAAAGCACCAAAATTCTTCCTAAGGAATTTAAAAGGGTACAACCTCAGACCACATAACACCAGCCATTGTGACTTAGCACTGCCAATGTTTCACCAGATCAAGGCATTGTGAGTAGAACACAAAGCACTGCACAACTGGAAGAAAACGGATCAGGATTCCTTAATCAAAAATGTTCCTCCAAACAAACATTCCAGGCCCATCACCCCAGAGTAGGCCTCCATTCCAACATACTATTACAACATCATAAAGCGCATCTTTTCGCAACCCCCGAATTAGATGTCAAATTTGGAACTCAATCTGCATTTAGATACAGCAAGAATAGAATCACCTAACCTTAAAACCACCTAATGTTTTGTAAAGCCATAAAAATGGTGCTTCAAGTTTCAAACTTTCAGATGATCCTGAATCCACCTTAGACACCACATCAACCACATATCGGCCACTGAGCCACCGATTGAAAGAACAGGTTAGCAAACCCACTATGCGATGACTCAGATAGTTTAGAACAAAGCTGCATTAGGTATCCTCAATCACCTCTCACACATCATATAAATATATGCTTACATACCAGCAGCAACACATACAATAATACAAGTAGACCACCTCATGCACCACACTCAACAATTCTCACATAAGAAATACAACCACACATATGGCTAACTAAACCTGTAGGTCTGCCTGCAATACAATTTGGACAGTTTGATGCTACAGTATCACACCAGTGGCAGCTGTACGCTATACAAGTTCTAGATGCACAAGTTACTACTTGTGTAACGATATATCTGTAAGAGACATTAGTTAGTGATAGATTCCTTACCTTAGAATATCCCCAGGCGTCAGAATGGATCCGGAAAGTTTTGCTAGCAGTACCCCTGCGCGCCAGTAGGTGGCGTCATGCGGCTCCGCGTCCGTCGCTGGCGTCGTAAGCGCCGAGATGACGTCACGGAGACTACTTATGCGCCACCCATGCGCGACGTCAGTTCTGTACACGACTTTCCGCGCCAGGAACGCAGAGCCATGCAAGAAACTGACCACTGGTGCCATGAAACTAGGGCCCTAAAACGGATGACCATAACCCTAGAAATCAGTTCGCAGAACGGGGAGGATGGGTGGGGCGGTAAGTAATCTATCACTAACTAATGTCTCTTACAGATATATCGTTACACAAGTAGTAACTTGTGCATCTGAAAGAGACACGTTAGTGATAGATTCCTTACCTTAGAATAGATACCCCAGCAATACCAACCCCGGTGGTGGGTCTGCGAATAGATTACACCAGAAAGTCACGGAGAACAGAACGGCCAAAGAAGCCGTCTCTCCGGACTCGACTGTCAAGGCAGTAATGTTTGGTAAATGTGTGCAGCGAGGCCCACGTGGCTGCCTGACAGATGTCTTGCAGGGGGACACCGCGTCCCAATGCAGTAGTGGCTGCTGTTGCCCTGGTAGAATGGGCACGCAGTCCCACAGGAGGCTCCTTTTTAGCCAAGGAGTAACACGCTTTGATGCACAAAACAACCCAGCGAGAGATGGTGCTTTTGTGCACGGCCCGACCTTTTTTGGCGCCCACGTAGCCAACAAAGAGCTGGTCATCCACCCGGAACTGTTGTGTGCGCTTTAGATAGAACGAGAGCGCACGTTTTGGGTCCAGACGATGGAGCCTCTCTTCCTCTTTTGAAGGATGCGGAGGCGGAAAGAAAGTGGGCAAAGTGATGGTCTGCCCGATGTGGAAGGACGTGACAACCTTTGGCAAGAAAGAAGGACAGGTCCTTAAAACCACCTTGTCCGGATGAACAGAAAGGAAAGGAGGTTTAGAAGAAAGAGCCTGGAGCTCACTCACCCTCCTGGCAGAGGTGATAGCCACCAGGAAAGCCGTCTTTAGAGTAAGAAGACTAAGGGACAGCCATGAAGGGGCTCAAAGGTAGCGCACATCAGATAGGTCAAGACAAGATTTAAGTCCCATTGAGGCATTATGAAAGGCACAGGAGGAAACGTGTGTGTAATGCCTTTCAGGAAACGATTAACAACTGGGGACTTAAAGAGAGAAGGCTGATCTGGAAGCCTGAGAAAGGCAGAGATGGCTGAAAGATGACCTTTGACAGTGCCCAGAGCAGAGCCCTGCTGGGCCAAGGATAGTAGGAACAGAAGGACCTCAGAAAGAGGGACAGAAAGGGGATCCACAGACTTAGCTGTGCACCATGCCACAAATCTGTTCCACCGGCAGGCGTATACCGATTTAGTGGAGGGACGCCTGGCAGCCAGAATGACATCACAGACTTCAGGAGGAAGATCGAAGGCTGTCAACTGCCGCCGCTCAATCTCCACGCATGGAGGTGGAGGCTGGACAGGTTCGGGTGGAGGACCATCCCCTGCTGCTGCGACAGAAGATCCTCCCGAAGAGGCAGTCGGATCGGGGGATCGATCGCCATGTTGAGTAGCTTGGGATACCAGTATCTTCGTGCCCAATCCGGAGCCACAAGGATGACTTGGGCCCGGTCGCGCCGAATCTTCTTCAGCACTCTGGGCAGAAGTGGTATAGGCGGAAAGGCGTACAACAGACCGCAACTCCACTCGAGACGAAAAGCGTCGCCGAGCGAGTGCCGCCTTCGAAATTCCAACGCGCAGAACTGATGACATTGCGCATTCTCTTCGGTGGCGAATAGATCTAACCAAGGCTCTCCCCACTGCAGAAAGAGACCTTGCGCCACGTCCGAGTTCAGACGCCATTCGTGATCCATCAAGCACCGGCGGCTGAGTTCGTCCGCCCTGGCATTCAGAGAACCTGCCAGGTGTTGAACCACCAAGGTAATGCCTTGATGTTCCAGCCATGTCCAGAGGCGCAGAGCCTCCTGACATAGGGTCCACGACCCCACCCCGCCCTGCTTGTTGCAATACCACATGGCGGTGGTGTTGTCCGTGAACACCTGCACTACACTTCCCCGGACAGAGGGAAGGAATGCCTTCAGTGCAAGTCGGATCGCCCGAAGTTCCAAAAGATTGATATGGAGCCGGGACTCCGCCGGAGACCAGAGGCCTCTGATCTCCGCCTCTCCCAAGTGGCCGCCCCAACCCAGGAGGGACGCATCTGTCACCACTGTGTGCTCCGGTTGGGGAAGGGAGAGGGATCTGCCATTGACCTAATCGCGATTCGTGAGCCACCACTGCAATTGTCGTGCAGTGCCCTCCGAGATCTGGACATGATCGGACAGGTTGCCCTGATGCTGTGCCCACTGGAACTTCAGGTCCCACTGCAGAGCTCGCATGTGCCATCTGGCATGTTGCACCAGCAGGATGCAGGAGGCCATCAGGCCCAGAAGCCGGAGGGTCATCCTAACTGAAACCCGGAATAGAGGCTGAAAGATCGGAATCATAGCCTGAATATCCCTGACTCACTGCTCTGGAGGATAAACCCGAAACAGCGTCGAATCCAGAACCGCTCCGATGAAGGGGAGCTGCTGAGAGGGACACAGGTGCGACTTCGGCAAGTTGATGGAGAACCCCAGGAAAATGCAGGAGGTTGGCCGTAGTCTGAAGATGGTGGACGACTGCCTGGGGCGAGCCCGCCTTCAACAACCAGTCGTCGAGGTAGGGGAAGACTGACACCCCTGACCTGCGCAGATGAGCTGCGACCACCGTCATCACCTTCGTGAACACCCGAGGGGCGCTGGTAAGGCCGAAGGGGAGCACTGCAAACTGAAAATGCTCCTGGCCTACCGTGAACCGCAGGTAATGCCGGTGGCCCTGCAGGACGGGGATGTGAAAATATGCGTCCTGCAAGTCCAACGCTACCATCCAGTCTCCAGGGTCGAGGGCAGCCAGGACCTGATCTAGAGTCAACATCTTGAACTTCTCCTTCCGAAGGAAGCGATAGACGTTTCTGAGGTCCAGGATATGGCGCAAGCCCCTCTTGTCCTTCTTGGGGACCAGAAAGTAGTGGGAATAACAACCACTCCCTACTTCTGGCCCAGGAACACGTTCGATGGCCCCCTTGGCCAAGAGGGCCGTGACTTCCAGCCGGAGAAGTGCCAAGTGTTCCCCCGACAGGCGGTGGAACTGAGGCGGCATGGCTGGAGGGGTGGACTGGAAGGGAAGGGCGTAACCCTTGCGGATGATCTGCAACACCCACTTGTCCGAAGTGATAGTGTGCCAGTGGGAGAGATGAAGGCGGACCCTGCCACCCACTGGCGTGGAATGCCCCACAAGGCTCGGATTAGGAGTTTTGGACATCTGGCGAGAACCCGGTAGATCTGAGCCAGGCGTGGCGACGAAGCGCCACAGTCGTAGAAATCGCTCTACCTAAGGAGTCTGCGGTGTCTAAACCACACTGAATGGCGAACTTAGCCGCATCTTTACCTTCTGCAATGGCTTGGGACAATACAGCTTGGGTCTCCTCAGGACACTGAGGTAACACCTGCGCAACTGTGTCCCACACCGCGTGGGAATAGCGGCCCAATAGGCAGGCGGTATTCACTGACCGCAGCCCCAAGCTGGCCGAAGAGAACAAACGTTTACCGAACTGTTCCAGCTTCTTAGAGTCCTTATCCGGCGGAGCTGTGGGAAAGGCACTCTGCGACGTCGAAGCTTGGATGACCAGACTCTCAGGCGTAGGATGAGTGGTCAAAAAAGCGGGGTCATCCGGCGCCGGGCGATGACGCCTGGAGACATTCTTATCCACAGGGGCCCCAGTGGATGGCCGCGACCAAGTGCCTAGCAAGACGTCGGTAAGGGAGTCGTTAAACAGGAGCAGGGGCTCCGACGAGGTGGTCGCTGCCTCAGCTGCCCGACGGAGCACCATCGTGTAGGAGGCGCCCTCCTCCATAGTAGGCTGTGGAGAGGCAAACCCCGGGTCAGAAGAGACGTCGAGGTCGCCGGCGTCCTCCAAGTCGTCCGCCCAGTCCTGCTCGGAGTCACACTGACGGGCGAGAGAGTCCTCGGACCCCTCCCAGTCGTCCTCCACCTCTGCCGCCGGTGGTACCGACCGCGGCGGCGGGGCAGAAGCCGGAGAGGGAACATACGGCGTCGGGAACGGCGTCGGAAACTGCACCGAGAACGGCACCGGTCAGGGCCGAACCGGCGCCGTGCCCCAATGCGGATCCCAGGTGGGAACAAAATGGTCCTGGAACCTGGGTAATGGCGGGACGAAAGGCACCCACTGCAGCGCCGGAGGCGGAGCCGAGGGCGGGCTGGGGCCGGAGCCGGCAGCGTTGGACCTTGTAGCGCCGTGGCCAGAGCCAGCGGCGCAGGATCCTGTGGCGCCGAAGCTGGATCCGCCGGCGGTCCAACAGGATCCAGACACGGGGCCGCGGGGCCCGAGGGCGCGCCGGCGAGAGCCTGAGGCCTAAAAAGGCGGTCCATGGTAGCAAGAAATTCTTGCACCTGTGCGGGAGTCGCCGACGGACCCGGGTAAGGCGGGTAGGCTGCGGGACTCTCGAGCTCCAAAGGAGCCGCAGGGGCAAGGCCCCTGTCCCCCACATCCGCATCCGAGGACCGGCGGGGGGACGTCGGAGAGCGAACACGCTTCTTCGACTTCTTTTTGTGTCGTCTCTTACCCGAATCCGAGGGTGAAGACCTGGAGCCCGAGGAGCGATGGCTGTGGCCCCGCGAGCGTTCCCTGGAACGGCCTCTGGACCGGGAACGGCCGGGGACGACTGCCGGACCTCCAGCAGTTTCCGGCGCCGCTCCCGCAAGGCCTTCGGGGACATGGCCTGACAATCCGGACAAGACCGTGAGTCGTGGTCGGTCTCCAGGCAGTAGAGGCAGACATCGTGGGGGTCCGCCACCGACATGTTGCGACGGCAGGCCCCACGACTTAAATCCAGGCATCCCTATGTGCACCAGGAAACCAACTGGAAAAAGGGAGACAAAAGTCTCAAAAGAGATAGTCAAAAAGTGACTAGGGTACGTGCTCTAACCGGATCTGCGCTTTCTGGCGCGGAAAAAGAAAGAACTGACGTCAGCGCGCATGGGTGGCGCCTAAGTAGTCTCCGTGACGTCATCTCGGCGCTTACGACGCCAGCGACGGACGCGGAGCCGCACGACGCCACCTACTGGCGCGCAGGGGTACTGCTAGCAAAACTTTCCGGATCCAGTCTGACGCCTGGGGATATTCTAAGGTAAGGAATCTATCACTAACGTGTCTCTTTCAGATAACATAAAACATCTAAATAGCTCACATTATTTGATCAACGCATCATGAGCTTCAAAGCTATAGGAGGCTGCATCCTCAGCCACATGCTCCCCACATTGCTTGGACCCTGCCAATGAGAGATTATGGATACCATTGGCCCAGCTCAAAGTAGTACTTTTAAGAAGTTCGATATCTTTATATAGGAGTGGATTACCATTTCCGTTCAAAATATCCAAATGTAAAATCGAAAGCTGCAGGATTTTCTACAACTTGAGACTTAATTATGAATAAGGGCAGTGTAATAAGAGTATTAACCTCTGTATTAACAAAATAATAAACGTCATCTGCAAATTAATGCACAGACTAAGTACAGTGACAAACAATTTAGTAAAAATGTAAACAATAAGTTTAAGGGAGGAATCATAATCACGCAATTTCTCCTCAAACACACAATGTAAATAGATCTGTGGAAAAAAAATCAACACCTAATAATACCGTAAATAATGTCTCCTCACAGTATCTGACCCTGCATCACTGTCAGGTAAAATAAACCAAAAAACATACGTTTCGGGGGCTAAGTCTAGAATTAACTGCAGAAACTAAGATGGTGATTGAACTATAACTCTACTGACAGAATGTCTCTCAGAGAGAAGAGGTTTTCCTTGGTAAACCACTAGTTTGAATCTAGCATTCAGAATTGACCAATGACTAATCTGAGCTAAGGACTCAAGGCATAAACTGGATACAAGCGTGTTGTTACGTAACTCAAACCAATTGGGCTTGGTCTGAGCATAAGAAAAGATAGCATAATTCCTAAAATTTGTGGAGAAACAATCAGTTGTGCAAAGCTCCATGACTCCCAAGTCTATGCGACATCATTTTCACTTCAATACATTCAGCAAATGAAGAAGGGTGCGATATTTCTTTGGGATGCATTTATCTCCCAGCTCCTTCAAAAGGTAAAGGCAACCATGAAGCTCTGGTATGACCAAAAGGATGCTTTGCCTGAGTACGCTCCAGGACAATTGGTGTGGGTGTTGGAGCCCGTCGCTCCCAGGGCCCTCCAGGATAAGTGGGCTGGGCCCTATCCATTCACAGGGCTCTGGTGGTTGCAAGCATAAACTTCAACTGGGAATAGTCAAAGACCTGTTCAAATCAAGCCTGAGTTGCATTGTTGTTCTCCCCTCAGCACATGGAGCATCGAAAAAAAGGGAAGCTTATTGTTAGCCTCTCTCATTTTTCCATTCCAGTACTTATACAAGTGTTTCTGTTCTACCAACCTCTATTCCAGTTACATTTCTGTCTGTTCTGATGGCGTTCAGCACTTAGGATCCTGAAGCAATACCCTTTCCCTTAGAACAGTCACCACTCCTACAGTGGCTAGGGCCCTACTTGGTGTGTTCACCAGAGTGGATTTCCCAAAGGAGGTGGTTTCAGACAGCCAGACTGACATTTGTGCCTCTATCTAAAGGCGATGTGGGAGGAATGTGGCGTTACCTACAAGTTCACCACCCAATATCATCCCCATACTAATGGTCTGGTGGAAAGATTCAATAAGATCCTAAAGGGCATGATCATGGGTTTGTCTGAAACTCAGCAGGAGACAGGACATTCTCCTCCCATGCCTACTGTTTGCATACAAGGAGGTGCCACAAAAATGAGCTGACTTCAGCTCCTCTGAATTGTTGTTAGGGCACTTTGTGAGAGGGCTATTGTGTCTGGTGAGAGAGCCTTGGGAAAAGCCTCTCAAGGAAGCCAAGGAGAGTGTGCTGGACTATGTAATAGGCCTGCGATCTCACATGGCAGAGTACATCTTCAAAGCAAGCAGAAAACTTGTGGCCGGCCAAGACCCCATGAAGCTCTGGTATGACCAAAAGGCTACTATGCTCGAGTACGCTCCAGGACAATTGGTGTGGGTCTTGAAGCCTGTCGCTCCCAGGGCCCTCCAGGATAAAGGGGCTAGGACCTATCCAATCCTAGAGAAGAAGGGTGAGGTTACCTACATGCTTAACACCCCCAGAAACCCATACCGGGTCTTGCATGTCAATAGGTTGAAACCCCAACAAGACAGGGCAGACATGATCATGCTGATGGTCACTGATGAAGCAGGAGAGGAGATTGAACCACTGCCAGACCTTCTCTCCCCCAATTTGCAGGATGGGTCAGTGGAGGAAGATGTACTCTCTCCCAAATTGACAGAGCAGCAGCACAGAGACTGGGAAAAGAAACCCCCTGGGAGGTCTGCAATATTGAGCCTAACAAATTGACATATGAAAAAGACTATCACGATACTGGAATATAAAGTTGTATTGCATTTTTATCATTATGGGAGATATTAATTGATCCTGAAGAAGGTGGTTATGATCATTGGGACCCACCGAAACGCGTTGATGCACTAATTACACTAAATGTGAGGGGCTGTGAAGAAAACAGTGGATTCTATGTTTGATGACACCCTGTGTAATGAGCAATAACCAAAACAGATTAGTGACTCAATAAGACATACTGATTGTCGAGTGTGTTGTTTCTTTGATCCCCGTTTTTATGTTTGATGTTTTTTTATTTCTGTGTAATGAATTGTTTTTCAATGTGAACGAGAACTGGAAGAACAACATTTTGTAATGGTTTTTAAGAACGAGTCTCTTTTAGTACAATAGGACAGTGTTTAAAAAAGAAAAAAAAAAAAAAACCTTTTTAGCATTTGTGATACTTATATGAATTGCTGTTTTTATGAGATTTGATGATTTTCTAAATAAAGTGAGAATAATATTGAATATATGTGTGGTACTCAAACCCTAATGAAACCGGTGATGAATGTACAACATGGAGTGTGAGTTGAACAAGAGTGTATAGGGTGTGAGCGATTGGTTAAACAGACCCTAAGGGAAGTTGTTTTTGACTTGATAGTCCAAAGTGATTCTCAGCCTTAACATTGTCTATTATATGTTCTCACATGAAGATTATGCATTCAATCCTTAAGCAAACTAAAAAGAGAATGTGGGTCTCTGCAAACAAACCACATGAATAAACGAAATAAATAATGATGGGAAAATTAAATAAAAACTTATAAAGTAATATAAGAATACAAATTATATTTTACACTTATCGCACAGAAGAACATGCACAACATCGAATTCATAGAAAACAAAGAACACCTTACCATGTCCTTATTACAAAACTAAACCTGACCATGCCAATGCCAACAAAAGTCGATTTTAAAATTTGCTTACCATCCCATCAGCAAGGCTCCCATGACTTTCATATATTTGCAATTGCTTTTCAAACAGCTGTGCAATTGCCCGATGAACCAGCTCATACTGTTCCTACAACCAGAATACCAAAAAAGAGCATTTATGTTACAGTAAACAGCAATATTTTAAAAGTAACAATATATCCAGCCTTATTACAAAAACCACTAGAACAACCATACCTTTAAAGATAGGAACACCTTTCATAATTAACATAAATCTGTGCAGCTAAAGTTATTCAACTTCAAAAATACAGCCCATCTGAGTATTTTACTAAGATCACATTCATAATGCATCATCCACCATAAATAATGTGATGTAGCTATCTATATAGTACGGGGCAAAAAAACAGATGCAAACTACTGAAGTTCATAGCTTCAATATTGGATCTTAAGACTTACAAAAAATAAAGCAAAAGAAACCAAAGAAGGTTGACAATGTTATTTTTTCATCACCTTTTTTCAAAGACCCCAACATACAGTCTCTACTGCAGCACTTCATCTAAACACACCCTCTCAACATGTCAAGAACTTTTGCACTGTGATAACCAAGCCGAAGACACCACCCAAAGATGCAATCCATCACCCCAGAGAACTGACACAAACCTGACCTGCTCAAATAAGCCACCCCCATGGCTACCAAACAGTAGCTTATGTTCTACCACAGTCAATCCCTCGAGAGTCCTCAATTCTTAATGCCCCAATTCTTAAATAATGCTTGTACCTTTGTTTGCACTGCAGAATGCCGCTGTGTCCTCATATCTTGTATTAAGCGGTACACATCAAAATTCTCTGGAATTTTCTAAAATATGAAACAAATTTGTTTACCAGTCAAAGCTGGATTTCATTTTATTTTAATGTTGCACAATGATGTAGCATTCTAATACAAGAAAAACTGGCTTTTTAATTGTGAGGTTAAAAGGTCTCTTAGAAGTGTGCAAGTAGAGCCCTTCGACAGGACCTATTCTGGACCTAATAAAGTAAGAAAGGTAGAATTTGATCAAGGAATGCTCAAAATAGTGCATGCATGAGTTTTACTGAATCTAGCAAGGAAACGAAAAGCAACATACTATTTAAATTATAACTGTTGAGCACTGAAGATCATTCTCAAACTTAAGTGACTTGTCCGAGTATCCAAAAACACAATTAAAGAAAGACAAACACTGCACTCAAGGCATACAAAACAATCAGTGTAACATAAGCCCTTCGCTGTCATGTCTGATCAGACAGGGACTTCTAAAAAGACACTGAAATAATGTATTAAGGGAACTATTGGCCCAAATGATGGCTCAGAGGACTGCAGAGACAAGAGTATAGCCTCTATGGTGAGAAGTTGGAATTCCCTGTGACCACTCAGCCCTCCATAAAGTCGAGGTGAAAAAAATGAGCAGCACACAGCTGAATAAGGATAAGTTACTTACCTGTAATCCTAGTTCTCTTCCAGGGGTATACTCATCAAAGTCATAAGCACTGAATAATCTCCGCCCACGTGCGGGAACCCGGAGCATATATAAAAATACATATATATGTGTATGTGGTAGAAAAGGAGTACATAGTACGAAATAACACACATATACATGTATTACATAAAAACTATGCAGCCTCAAACATATCCAATAGGCTAAGAAGCCAGAATTACATGTATTTCTCTAGTATGAAAATGCCATATAAACATATAATGTAAGAGAAGGACATGTACAGTAAGAGCATTCCGCAAAAAACCTTTTATTTTCATCAAGAAAACAGTAATGCCAGGCAATTAGCCCAAATAAGGCTGCATAAATAAATAACATCCCTGTACAGAAAAGGAAAAACTGGCACCTCGCCTTTAAGGCCTCAGAGACTCTGAGCACTATGCCTTTAAGACCTCCAGGAGCCCCTGCTCCCATCATGCACCACAGGTGACAGTTAGGTCAGTTCTTTTGTACGGTATAAGAAACCTGTAGGAACCTGCATCAAAGATGCAAGAATATCGAGTAAACTGTTAATGCTCGTCCGGGGAGGAGGGCGGGTTGCTTATGACTTTGATGAGTATACCCCTAGAAGAGAACTAGGATTACAGGTAAGTAACTTATCCTTCTCTTCCAGGGGATACTCATCAATAGTCATAAGCACTGAATAGAGTAGCAAGCCCATACCCACTTCCGTGCGGACGAGCAAAACACAGAGAACTCAATTGAGATACACATTTTAAACAGTATTTGCAAACAAGTTTCTCACCGAGGCCTGCCCAACCTGAGCATCTGCCTGCGTGTCAGCATCTAAACAGTAGTGGCGAGTAAAGGTATGAACTGATCGCCATGTAGCTGCTTTACAAATCTCTGCCATGGGGACATTCCTCAGGAGAGCCGTGGTAGAAGCTTTCCCCTAGTGGAATGTGCCTTAGGCTTCCCCGGAAGGGATTTGTTGGCCAATTGGTATGACAGTAGAATACAAGAAACTATCCATCTAGAAATGGATCTCTTGGAAGCTGCAGAACCTGTATTAACAGGACCATAGTTAATAAACAAACGTTCCGAATTCCTCAGTGTCTTTGTTTTGTCCAAATAAAACTTCAGAACCCTCTTGAGATCTAGTGAGTGAAGAGATCTTTCCGGAGGATTCGAAGGATTCGGAAAAAAAGTAGGTAAAGTGATAGTCTGATTAATATGGAAGTCCGAGACCACTTTAGGCAAAAAGCTAGGATGAGTTCTGAGAACTACTCTGTTAGCGTGAAACACAGTATAAGGTTCCTTACAGCAAAGAGCCTGGATCTCACTGACCCTGCGAGCAGATGTAATGGCCACCAGGAACACGGCTTTCCATGTTAAATGCTGTAAGGAAGCTTTATGAATAGGCTCGAAAGGAGACCCCATCAACTTTGTTAACACAATGTTAAGCTCCCAAGGAGGAGAGGGAGACCTGACTGGTGGATAAACCTTTTTAAGCCCTCAAGGAAATCCTTTACCACCGGAATTCTAAACAAAGAAGCCTAGTGGGGGACTTCCTATAGGCTGTGATTGCTGCAAGGTGGACTTTGATAGAAGAGAACTGAAGACCAGATCTAGCCAAATGCAGCAAATAGGGTAAAATCACCTGTTCCTGACCCCGGATGGGATCATGTCCATTGTCCACACACCATAGGAAGAACCGCTTCCACTTGAAGGCATATGATTTCCTCGTGGAAGGTCTTTTCGCTTCTTTGAGAATAGCCATACAGTCTGGATTCAATTGTAGGTGTCCATATTGTATGACTTCAGGAGCCATGCTGTCAACCGGAGGGCGGACAGGTTGGGATGGAATACTCTCCCTGCCTGTTTGGATAGGAGATCCGGGCGGCATGGCAACCTCTTGTGTGGTACTTCCGATAGTTGAAGGAGGTCCGGAAACCACCACTGGCGAGGCCACTCCGGGGCTATTAGGATCATCCTGGAGGTGGTCCTGTACAGCTTGTTGATTACAACTGGTATCAACGGAATCGGTGGAAAGGCGTACAGTAAGCTCTGAGACCATTCGATCAAAAGGGCATTCCCTCGAGATCCTTGTTGGGAAACCTGGATGCGAAGGCGGGGCATTTTGCGTTTACCACGTCTGCAAACAGGTCGATGTCTGGCGTTCCCCATTCTCGAAAGATGCTTTGAGCGACTTCGTTGTTGAGAACCCAATCGTGGGCTTCGACGAAGTCTCTGCTGAGGAAGTCCGCCTGGGAGTTGAGAGCCCGGTAGATGAATGGCTACTATTGACAGGTTTCTCGCTAGAAGCCAGTTCCATATGGTTTGAGACTCTATGGAGAGTGTCCTTGATCGGGTACCTCCCTGTTTGTTCAAATAATACATCGTCGTTGTATTGTCCGTTTGGATCAGAATGGAGCGAGACTTGAACGACGGAACCAGGGACTTGAGTGCTAGATGTACTGCTCTCAGCTCTAGCAGGTTGATGTGGTAGCTCTTTTCGGAGTCGGACCATAGACCTTGTACTTGCAGAGGGCCCATATGAGCACCCCAACCCTGGAGAGAGGCGTCCGTGACTAAAGTCTGGGTTGGAGGGTCCTGATGGAAAGGGACTCCTTCATCAGGTGCGATCGCTTCATCCACCACCGGATGGAGTCTTTGGCTGATTGATGGAGAATTACCTGATCCTCCCAGCGCCCTGATACTTGCATCCACTGGTCCTCCAAACATTGTTGTAGTGGACGCATGTGTAATCGTGCGTTTGGTACTATAAAGATGCACGATGCCATCGATCCCAGTAGTGATGACACCTGTCGAACTGTTGGGAGATGCGTGTGAAGAAGAGTCAGACATTTTCCTTGGATTGATGACAATCTCTCCTCCGAAGGACACACGCTTGCTTTTTGGTGTCCAGGAAGGAGCCCAGGTAATGGATCTTTTGCGTTGGATTTAGTATGGATTTCTTGAAATTGGCGTGAAGGCCCAAGTTGTGGAGAAGCTGAAGGCAGCACGTGAGATGATCCTGCAGCAGAGTTGGAGATGAGCTCTTCAGGAGCCAGTCGTCTAGGTAAGGATATATGAATATTTTCTGCTTGCGGAGAAAAGCGGCCACCACAGTCATACATTTGGAGAATGTTCGGGGAGCTGATTTGAGCCCGAACGGGAGAACTGAGTACTGGTAATGTTGAAAAGACACTCGAAAGCGTAGAAATTTGCGATGTTTCTTTGAGATTGGTACGTGGAAGTATGCATCCTGCAAGTCGATGGAGCACATCCAATCCTCTTGATGAAGCTGTGGGAAAATTTGATGGAGTGCCAACATTCGAAATTTTTCTCTGCGAATGTACTTGTTCAACAGTCTCAAGTCCAGAATAGGTCTGTATTCTGTGGCGGGGCCTCTTTTTCTTACAAGGAAGTAACGAGAGTAGACTCCTTGATTTCTTTGAGGAGCGGGGACTTTTTCTATAGCTCCTTTCTTCACTAAGGTGTTTATCTCCTTTTGTAACAATCGTTTGTTGTGGTGAGAAATGCCTCTCGGAGGTATTGATGGAGGAGGAGTTATGAATGTGAGAAGATAGCCATTCTGAACAATGTTGATGACCCATTTGTCTTTTGTTATACGTCTCCACTCCTCCAGATGTAATGAAACACTTCCTCCCACCGGAGTGGACAACAGCTTTGGAGGAAGACACATCTCATTGCTTTTGTGGCTGCTTTGGTGCTGTTGACTGTTGTTTGTTTCCACCTCTGCCACGTCCAGGTCTACGTTGCTGGAACTGGGATCTTTGTTGCGTCTGACCTTGGTTCTGCGATGACCAGTTAGATGATTGACCTCGCTGTTGAAAAGAGCGTTTATCATAGGGGCGAAAACGACGACGAAATTCTTTCTTCTTTTCGAGGCCTACAGCCTTGAGAGTATCCAACTCAGTTTTCATTTTTGCCATTTCGTCGTCAGCATGTGAACCAAACAACGATGATCCATTAAAGGGCAGATTGGCTATCTTTCTTTGAGCATCGGGCTTGAGACCTGTGAGTCGAAGCCAGGCTGATCTTCGGGAACAAACGCCATGTGCGTACCCATGAGCTGCCAAATCTGCAGAGTCGGCCGCTGTACTAATGATCTGATTAGCAACCAGGCCACCTTCCTGTACAATCTCTAGAAAATCCTTTTGATCCTCTTTGGGTAATTTGTCTGTGAATCTCGTCAGAGAGTCCCATAAAGACCGGTCATATCGTCCCAGTAGAGCGGCTGCACTAGCCACTCTCATAACGGATCCTGATGTATTGCACATTCGCCGTCCCAAAGAATCCATGTTTTTGCTGTCCTTCTCTGGAGGAGCAGATGACAGAGGTATTTGCATGTGCTTTTCTGGCGGCGGCTATAAGAGAATCCGGTGGAGGGTCAGACCGCAGAAACAAAGGATCTTGGTCTGGGGCCTTATACTTTTTTGAAATTCTTGCGGGACCCGAGCCCACTGTGGCAGGTGTCAAAAAAGTCTTCATCGCAGGCTCTAATAATCCTGGTACCAAAGGTAGAAGAGGCTTTGCAGAAGCCCGATGGTGCAAAGTTTCGAATATAACGGATGTAGAAACCCGAGGCACAGTCATGGTTATATTCAATTTGCTGGCACCTCTACAGAGAACCTCGTTGAATGTCCCCATATCATCAACAGGAGAAACTCTGGATGGTGGGGTTGACGATATAGTAGGGGAATAGTCTCTATACGATGACCTTGTTGATGAGGTCGTTGTAGGAGACCTCTGTCTTCTCCTTGGCGTATGTGATCGGCGGGGTTCTGAGCGTTCTTTTGAACGTGAACGCCGTCTTAATGGAGATCTGGAACGTCTCGGGGACCTACCAGCGGAAGATCTTGCGGATTCCGTGGGAGGAAGTCTTTCAGTAGATCTGGGTTTGTTCTTCCAGTGCCTAATGTCCTCCAACCATCTGGGTGACATATTGATGGGAGGAGATTTGTCTCTCGCCGGAGAGCCCTCCGGTGTAACCTGAATAATAGTTATACCAGGCGAGGAAGAAGCTTCCTCGACGTCGACCGTGATTTTGAAGATGATTTTCTAAACCTTCAGCTGGAATAACTTGCTTGTCCCTCGACGTCGAACGCCTCGACGTCGAACCAGAATGAGCCACCATCGACGACGACCGTGGAGGTGAAACTCTTGACGGTGGGGATCTATGGGACGAAGCCCTCGACGTCGGTCTCTTCGACGACGACCGCTGGTGTTCATGCGGTGTCTTCGACGTCGACCCTGCCCTCGACGTAGACCGCTGACGGGTCCGAGAGGGTGAATTATAGAGACTCGACGCCGACCTTCGAGAAGGTGGCGGAGATCTCGACGTCGACCTCTGAAATAATGTCGACGGACGTTTCGACGTCGACCAAGGTCTATCATGCTTCGAGCCCGAAACATGTCTCGACGTCGACTTACTTTTCGACAGCGTACTCCTCGACGGCGATTTTGCCTTCGACGTCGATCTCGATGTCGGTCTCACTCTCGACGGCGATCTTGCCTTCGACGTCGATCTCGATCTCACTTGGGTCATAGCTCTCGACGTCGACTTACTTCTCGACGGCGATCTTGTCTTCGACGCCGACCTGACTTGTTTGGTTGGTCTCGACGTCGACGACATGCTATGAAGTTTATTCTTACTTCCAGCTTTTGGTGAAGTAGATTTTCGCCGTTTCCTTGGAGAAGAGGGCCCTCCAGATGGATGATGACTTTCTGGGCCACTTTTCTTTCCTTTCACCATCAAGGCTAGAAGTCTGATCTTCTCTCTGTCTTTCAATGTTCTACTTGAAAGTTGACGACAGTGGTAGCATGTCTCTGTGTCGTGAGAAGAAGGTAGACACACGACACAGACCGAATGAGGATCGGATTTGGCCATCTTCTTCCCACAGGAAGGACATTTATCGAATAAAGGTGGCATATCTGACTAAAAAGAATGGTCAATTAGTCAGAAAAAGACTGGTATTAAAACCAGTAAAAAGAAATATTGTTAGAATATTGTTAGAAATATAAATTCTGACTGGAAAAGTCAAAATCAGTTAAGCTCAAGCTCCAGGTTCCTCACAGAAGGAGCCGGAAAAAAGAACTGACCTAACTGTCACCTGTGGTGCATGATGGGAGCAGGGGCTCCTGGAGGTCTTAAAGGCATAGTGCTCAGAGTCTCTGAGGCCTTAAAGGCGAGGTGCCAGTTTTTCCTTTTCTGTACAGGGATGTTATTTATTTATGCAGCCTTATTTGGGCTAATTGCCTGGCATTACTGTTTTCTTGATGAAAATAAAAGGTTTTTTTGCGGAATGCTCTTACTGTACATGTCCTTCTCTTACATTATATGTTTATATGGCATTTTCATACTAGAGAAATACATGTAATTCTGGCTTCTTAGCCTATTGGATATGTTTGAGGCTGCATAGTTTTTATGTAATACATGTATATGTGTGTGTTATTTCGTACTATGTACTCCTTTTCTACCACATACACATATATATGTATTTTTATATATGCTCCGGGTTCCCGCACGTGGGCGGAGATTATTCAGTGCTTATGACTATTGATGAGTATCCCCTGGAAGAGAACAATAAATATCCGTCATATACAGCAAGAAGTCCCTCAGGGTAAATGTGCAATTTACAATAGATGTTATGGCATACAAAACAAAATTTTAGAAATAACCAGAACTTCCCTCTGTAAGGGGTTACAAGCAACTTCAAGAACAATTGACCTGTGTCCTCAATCAACTCTCCTGCGGAAAAATCTACGTTTGAATAGCAAGCTGAACAGACCGGTAAATAAGTGCTTTTGTGATACTGAAACTGTAAAGAACCTGTACAGCAAGTTCAACACTTCGTAGTGAATCTCCTTCTAACAAGCCCCAATATGTAAATGTCATGGAAAATTACATGAGTATGGTCAAAGGTAACCCCAAATCAGGCTGCCATATTGCTAAATTTATGTGGGTCACGCCTCAAGAATGTGCAAAAAAAAGTAGTAACTGTGCATGCTCAAACGTTTATCTGTTCTATTATCAAAGTGTGGTTAGACTAACTCAGCAAAAGTAGCAGCAGAGGCTGACAGTAGCATATGCTTGAATGGACTCTGATCAGTGATTGTGAAAGCTTACTGTTGGACCTGAAGATCATGTGCAGCGAGTAGAATTTACAAAAATCACAGGGTGTAGTCCACGTGGCAGCCTTGCATGTTGCACGACTATACATACCTCTAAAAAATAAATGAAGCTGCTTAAATCTGAGAGAGTCTGCTTGGATGCTCCTAAGGAAGGAAAATGTTACTTACCCTGTAAGCATCTGTTCGTGGAATATAGTGCTGTAGATTCACATGCTGTGCATACTACTGGCACTGAAGAAGTCTTTTGAGTCACGAGATATAGTGACTCCACCCATTACTAGTAATGCGCAGGGGCATCAGCGCCATTGTTAGAATGCTTTTTCTGCCCAAAGGGTGAGGACGTAGATGGAGCATAGAATCACAGTAAAGTTGACCATGCAAAATAAATAGTAGATGTAAAAGAGAAAAAATACAGCCTTGTCAACTCTAGCTTGTTGGCCGGCTAAAACATCCACGCAGTAATATTTAGTAAAAGAGTGGAGAGCAGACCAAGTAGCTGCTTTACAGAAGTCAGCCATAGGAATATAACCCAGGAAAGCCATAGAAGCTCAGATTTTACAGGTCGAGTAAGGTCTGGAAAAAACAGGCAAAGGTATTTTGGCTTGGCATAACAGGTCTGTATACATAACATTTGACCAACCAAAGTGCTACACCTGCTTTGGACAGAGCATAGTCTGTGTTTAGAGAAAGAAACAAACAGTTGTTGAGTTTTTCGGAATGGCTTACTCCTGTCAATGTAATACATAGGCTCTCTTTTGACATCTAATGTATGAAGAGCTCGTTCTGCCACAGACTCTGGATGTGGGAGGAACACTGGTAATTCTATAGTTTGATTAAGGTGGAAACTAGAGACCACCTTTGGAAGGAACTTGGGGCTTGTCCTGAGGATCACTATCGTGGTGAATTTGGAAAAAAAAGTTCTTCCAGGTTAGGAGCTTAAAGCTCACTAACACGCCTGAAGGAAGGGACAGCTGCTAAGAAAGTACCTTTCCAGGAAAGCAACTGTAAAGCCCATGAGTGGAGTGGCTCAAAAGGAGGTCCCATTAGCCTTGTTAAAAAAATATTGAAGTTCCACACTGGGGCCGATGGCACCTTTGGTGGGATAACCCGTTTGAGTTCTTGCATAAGAGGCTTGATAACAGGAACCCTGAAAAGAGAAATGTGTTCTTTGTTTTGTATGTTAGCAGCAACAGCCGCCAAATGAAGCCTGATAGAAGTGTATGCAAGTATTGACTTCTTCAAATGGAGCAGACAACAGAAACTATCCTGAACTGCTGCCTGGAGAGGGTCAATACATCTAGGAAGACAGTAGTGTACAAACCTTTTCCACTAAGCTAAGTAGCAGGCTGTGGTTGTGGGCCTGCGGGCCTCTTTAAGGACAGCCTTTCTGAAGGGAGGTTGAGAGATCTAAACTTTCGGACTTCAGGAGCCAAATAGCAAGACTGAGCTGTCTGTGGTCTAAGTGTCCCTTGATTCTATGAGAGAAGCTCTGGCCGATTGGACAGCTTCTCGTGAGGCACTAGAGACAGTTCAAGGATAGTGGTGAACTATGTTCCCTCCAGGGTGCGCGCCTGTGGCCACACGGGCACCGTACTACCCTGACGAACCCAGTCTTTAACAGAGTGCGCAGGTTGCTTCAGAATACAGGAAAGCCTTTTTTTTCAGGGGCGGCTCCTCGATTTGAGCGGAGAAGCGTCACCCCACAAGCCCCAAAGTTGAAAAATAAAACACTAATAAAGTTTATTTATTACCGTTTCATTTTTCAGCAACCTGTCGTAAACGAATTGTCAGGAGGGGGCGGGGCCAGCGCTGCGAGTGGCAGCAGCAGTGAGCTATGCACTTTTAAATGCGCATGTATCTTTGGCCGGCCGTTTTGGGCCGGCTAGCCAGATGTGCACATTTTAAAGTTCTCTAACCTAGCTGTCTTAGACAACTGGTTCAGAGAAAGCGTATGCCTCCAGTGCTCTTAGGAGTGCCGGGAGAGCCTGTTCTATCCAATCCATGCTGTGAAAGCAGCGCCAGGATTGGGTAGTGCAGTTTCCTGCATTGGGAGCTGCCTGGAAGACCCGCGGGAGGAGGACATTGCTCTGTAAGAGGGTAAGTGATTTTGTTTGTGCCCACCCCTACTCCCTTCCCCTGTCCCACCACCCTCAGTACAAGTCAGCCGCCAATGTTTGTTTATAGCCGCACGTCTTTTATAAAGTCTAAGGCGTGGTGGTCTACAATACAAAAAAGATGCCGGAACCCTGCTGGGAAGAGATGAACATGTAATTAGCCTGGAGGAGGGCAATATGCAAGGGTCTTCATAGAGATTAAAAAGGCGTCTCAACGTTGCTTCATTCACAAATTGCCTGAGGCCATTTTTCTAGTGGTTTTTTTCTAGTGTTTACCTTCCCACTGCCCATCGCCCCCCACTCCTAGAAGTCCTAAGATGCAGAACCCTAAATGTCTAGCATAAGGACAAAGCATAGAGAGAGAAAACAGGTAGGCGTTTGCTTTTGTGCTTAATGATGAGAAAGGCCAGCCTCCAAACACCATTCTAAAAGTAAATAGCAAACCTGACAATGCGTTCTCCTGCTGCCCAAAGCTCCTAGTTTCGGAATGCCATATTATATCACTGCACTGAGACACATTTATCAAAAGTTTAAAAACATGATGCTCAAGTTACTTACCTTCGGTAACGATATATCTGTAAGAAACATTAGTTAGTGATAGATTCCTTAGCAAAACCAAAGGGGATGATGGACGGAGTGTTAAACATTACAAGCACTCACCCCCAGTCAACTGATCTGGGTTTAATCCATCATCTTTCTTTAGCTCACTCCGCCACCCCAGTTCAGACATGGCCATATGCAAATCAGTCTGACCCTGTGCCTCATGAGAACAGTCCAGCCCGAACTGCCAAGCCATGTCTTCCCTGGACATGGAAACAAGCATCCTGGGACCGGCTTCTGGCTTACAGCCGTCATCAGCCAGGCTATCTTGAATCCAGTGGCAAAGTGAGCAAGGGACCCACGTCTGGGCATACCCTACCAACTTAGGACGAACATAGCAAAACCAAAGGGGATGATGGACGGAGTGCTGAACATTGCAAGCACTCACCCCCAGTCAACTGATCTGGGTTTAATCCATCATTCTTTAGCTCACTCCGCCACCCCAATTCAGACATGGCCATATGCAAATAAGTCTGACCCTGTGCCTCATGGGAATACCCCCAGGCGTCAGACTGGATCGTCAGCAGTACCCCTGCGCGTCGGAAGTTGGCGTCGTGCGGCTCTGCGTCCGTCGTTGGCGTCGTGGTCGCCGAGATGACGTCGGGGCAGCTACAGACGCCGCCCTCGCGCGCTGACGTCAGTTCTGTACACGACTTTCCGCGCCAGGAACGCAGAGCCATGCAAGATACTGACCACTGGTGCATTGAAACTAGGGCCCTGAAAGGGATGACCTTAACCCTAGAAATCAGTTCGAAGAACGGGGAGGATGGGTGGGGCGGTAAGGAATCTATCACTAACTAATGTCTCTTACAGATATATCGTTACCGAAGGCAAGTAACTTGTGCATCTGAAAGAAACACGTTAGTGATAGATTCCTTACCTTAGAATAGATACCCCAGCAATACCAACCCCGGTGGTGAGTCTGCGTACCAAGATCACACCAGGAAGTCCCGGAGAACAGAACGGCCAAAGAAGCCATCTCTCCGGACTTGGCTGTCCAGGCAATAGTGCTTAGTAAAAGTGTGCAGCGAGGCCCACGTAGCTGCCTGACAGATGTCTTGTAAGGGGACACCACGTCCCAACGCCGTAGTGGCAGCCGCCGCCCTGGTAGAATGGGCGCGCAGCCCCAACTGAGGCTCCTTCTTTGCCAGAGAATAACAGGCTTTAATACACAAGACGACCCATCTGGAGATAGTCCGCTTGTGTACGGTCCGCCCTTTCTTGGCGCCAACGTAGCCAACAAAGAGCTGGTCATCCACCCGGAACTGTTGTGTGCGACTCAGGTAAAATGAGAGTGCACGTTTTGGGTTTAGACGGTGGAGTCTCTCTTCCTCTCTGGAAGGATGCGGAGGCGGAAAGAAGGTGGGCAAAGTGATGGTCTGCCCGATGTGAAAGGCAGTAACAACCTTCGGCAGAAAGGATGGACGTGTCCCGAGGACAACCTTGTCCGGATGTACAGACAGAAAAGGAGATTTACAAGAAAGAGCCTGGAGCTCACTCACTCTCCTAGCAGAGGTGGTGGCAACCAGGAAAGCAGTCTTCAGAGTCAATAAACAAAGAGGACAGTTGTGAAGGGGCTCAAAGGGAGCGCACATTAAGTATGTGAGAACCAGGTTCAAGTCCCACTGTGGCATTACAAAGGGAACAGGAGGAAAAAGGTGAGTAATGCCTTTGAGGAATCTGTTAACAGGGGACTTGAAAAGAGAGGGCTGATCAGGGAGCCTGAAAAAGGCCGAAATAGCAGAAAGGTAGCCCTTGATAGTGCCCAGAGCAGAGCCCTGCTGGGCCAAAGAAAGAAGGAACAGTAGGACCTCAGAAAGAGGGGCAGAAAGGGGATCCACAGCCTTTGCTGTGCACCATGCCACAAACTTGTTCCACCTGCAGGCGTATACCAACTTAGTGGAGGGACGCCTGGCTGCCAGAATGACATCACAGACTTCAGGAGGCAAGTCGAAAGGAATCAACTGCCGCCGCTCAATCTCCACGCAAAGAGGTGGAGACTGGACAGGTTCGGGTGGAGGACCGTCCCTTGCTGCTGCGACAGAAGATCCTCCCGAAGAGGCAGTCGGATCGGGGGATCGATGGTCTTACTGATTAGCTCGGGATACCAAACTCTTCGAGGCCAGTCCGGAGCCACAAGAATGACTTGGGCCCGGTCGCGCCTGATCTTCTTCAGCACTCTGGGCAGAAGTGGTATAGGCGGAAAGGGAAATGCCCTGATGTTCCAGCCAATTCCAGAGGCGCAGATCCTCCTGACATAGGGTCCACGACCCCACCCCGCCCTGTTTGTTGCAGTACCACATGGCGGTGGTGTTGTCTGTGAACACCTGCATTACTCTCCCCTTGACAGAGGGAAGGAATGCCTTCAGTGCAAGTCGGATCGCCCGAAGTTCCAGAAGGTTGATATGGAGCATGGACTCCGCCGGAGACCAGAGGCCTCTGATCTCCGCCTCTCCCATGTGGCCGCCCCATCCTAGGAGGGACGCATCCGTCACCACTGTGTGCTCCGGTTGGGGAAGGGAGAGGGATCTGCCATTGACCCAAAGCCGGTTTGTGAGTCACCACTGCAACTGTCTTGCAGTGTCCTCCGAGATCTGGACGGACTCAGACAGGTCCCCCTGATGCTGCGCCCACGGGAACTTCAGGTCCCACTGCAGAGCCCGCATATGCCATCTGGCATGAGTGACCGGCAGGATGCAGGAGGCCATGAGGCCCAGCAGCCTCAGGGTCATCCTGACCGAAACCCAGGATAGAGGCTGAAAGATCGGAATCAGAGCCTGAATATCCTGGATTCGCCGTTCAGGAGGATAGACCCGATAGTGCGTCATATCCAGAACCGCTCCGATGAAGAGGAGCTTCTGAGAGGGAATCAGGTGCGACTTCGGCACATTGATGGAGAACCCCAGCAAATGCAGGAGGTCAGCCGTAGTCTGGAGGTGGGAGACGACTGTCCGGAGCGAGCCTGCCTTCAACAGCCAGTCGTCGAGATAGGGGAAGACTGGAACCCCTGATCTGCGCAGATGAGCTGCGACCACCGCCATCACTTTTGTGAACACCCGAGGGGCGCTGGTAATGCCAAAGGGGAGCACGGTAAACTGAAAGTGCTCGTGGCCTACCGTAAACCGCAGGTAACGACGGTGGGCCGGCAGGACGGGAATGTGGAAATATGCGTCCTGCAGATCAAACGCTATCATCCAGTCTCCAGGGTCGAGGGCAGACAAGACCTGAGCCAGAGTTTACATCTTGAACATCTCCTTCCGGAGGAAGCGATTGACGTCCCTGAGGTCCAAGATAGGACGCAGGCCCTTGTCCTTCTTGGGCACCAGAAAGTAGTGGGATTAACAACCACGTCCTACTTCTGGCGCAGGAACGCGCTCGATGACCCCCTTGGCCAAGAGGGCCGCGACTTCCTGTTGAAGTGCCAAGTGATCCCCCGATATGCGGTGGTACTGGGGTGGCATGGCTGGAGGGGTAGACTCGAAGGGGAGGGAGTAGCCCCTTCGGACTATTTATAAAAACCCACCTGTCCGAAGTGATGGTGAGCCAGTGGGGGAGGTGATGGCGAATCCTGCCGCCCACTGGCATTTGATGGGCCTGAAAAACCAGACTAGGAAGGTTTGGAGGCAGTGGTGGCCGGGGTGGAGGTGGACTGACCCGCCCGCTGGCCCCCTGACCCGCCTCGGCGGGTCCCACGTCCGCGCTGAGACTGTTGCTGCGCAGGCCTGTGGCTCTGAAGCGAACGTGTCGGGGCGCCCCTTCCGTGGCCACGAAAGGAGCGAAAAGCAGAAGGCGGAGGAGGGCGTGTGGCGGAAAGGCCCAGGGACTTGGCCGTAGCCCGCGAGTCCTTAAAGCGCTCCAACGCACTATCCGCCTTGTTGCCAAAAAGGCGAATGCCATCAAAGGGCATGTCCATCAGGGTGTTCTGGACATCCGCAGAGAAACCAGTAGTCCTCAGCCAGGCGTGGCGACGGAGAGCCACTGTCGTGGAAATCGCCCTGCCCAGCGAGTCGGCGGTGTCAAGGCCACATCGAATCGTGAACTTTGCTGCAACTCTCCCTTCAGCAATAGCCTGAGAGAGCACTGTCCGGGCCTCCTCCGGACACTGAGGCAGCACTTGCGCCACCGTATCCCACAGAGAGTGGGAATAACGGCCCAAGAGGCATGCGGTGTTCACAGACCGCAGCCCTGAACTGGCAGAAGAAAAAATCTTCTTCCCAAATTGTTCCAGTTTCTTGGATTCCCTATCCGGAGGTGCGGTAGGGAAGGCGCTCGGGGACGCAGAGGCTTGGACAACAAAGCTCTCAGGGGTGGGGTGTTGGGAGAGGAAAAGGGGATCCCCCGGGGCCGGGCGATGGCGTCGGGCCACTTTCCTATCCACAGGAGCCCCTGTGGTGGGCCTGGACAAGGTGCCCAAAAGAACGTCTGAAAGTGCATCATTAAAAGGCAGCAGTGGCTCCGCAGAGGTAGCCGCCAGCTGAAGCACTTCTGTCAGGAGGTTAGTCCTGACGGCCACTGTAGGGAGCTCGAGGTGGAGGGCCTCGGCCGCCCTACGCAACACCACGGCGTAACTTGCACCCTCCTCCGTAGCCACGGTAGGAGGAGTGAGCATGCCAATGTCAGGAGAGGTATCAAGACCACTGGCATCCCCCAGTTCCTCTGCCCAGTCTGGGTCTAACTCGCACTGTGCTGCGAGAGGGTCCTCAGACCCCTCCCAGTCCTCCCCTTCCTCCGATGGCTGATGAACAGGCCGAAAATAAGGAGGATGGACATAGGGATAGAAAGGTCCCATCGGCATCGGAATCAGCGTCGAGCGACGCCGTTCCAGCGCCGTGTCCACTTTGGGGCTGAAACCGGGGGTGACGTCGTCCGGTGGGACGGGCGACGTCGGAAGTGGTGCCGGAGGGGTCGACATCGGTGGAGGTGTTACAAGGTCAACCGGCGTCGACCGGGATCCAGGCCGGGGCCGGAGCCGACAGCGATGCCGGAGCAGTCAGCAGTAAAGGGCAAGGACCCCCAGTCGGACCCGCGGGGGTCCGAAGGCGCACAGGCGGGGCCCGACGGCCCAAAGATGTGAGCCATGTCTGACAGAAATTCCTGCAGCTGGGCCGTAGTCGCCGACGGACCCGGGAAGGGCAGGTAGGCCGGCGGAGACTGCGTAGGCTCCGCCGGAGCCGCAGGGGTGGCACCACCCTCAGCCGCGACGGGCGAGGTGAAGTCGGAGAGCGACGGCGCTTCTTCGACTTCTTAGAGTGCTTCATCTTACCTGACCCCGAGTGCGAAGACTTCGATCCAGACGAACGATGGTGGTGGCTCCGCGACCGGTCCCTCAACCTCCCACAGGACCTTGAGCGGCACGGAGCCGACTGCCGAACTTCAAGCAACTTTCGGGACCGCTCCCGCAAAGTCTTCGGCGCCATGGCCTGGCAGTCGGGGCACGACTTGGGGTCGTGGTAGCGCCCCAGGCAGTAGAGACACACGCGGTGCGGGTCCGTCACCGACATCATGCGATGACATTCCTCGCAGGACTTGAAGCCGGGCATCCCTATGGCACCAGGAGTCGATCGACTCGAAAATAGAGACAAAAAGGCCGCGAAAAACTCAGTCAAAAAATGACTGGGGGTACCGCTCTCTCCGGATCTGCGCTTGCTGGCGCGGAAAAAGAAAGAACTGACGTCAGCGCGCGAGGGCGGCGTCTAAGTAGCTGCCGCGACGTCATCTCGGCGACCACGACGCCAACGACGGACGCGGAGCCGCACGACGCCACCTTCCGACGCGCAGGGGTACTGCTGACGAAAACTTTCCGGATCCAGTCTGACGCCTGGGGGTATTCTAAGGTAAGGAATCTATCACTAACGTGTTTCTTTCAGATCTTAGATACATTCAGGCCTTGCGAAAATGCAAGATGCAAGTCAGTTGTCATGTGTACCCAGTATGTCCCCTACATTCTTATTATACTTCGAGGAACATAGATGTGGGCGACAACAAATTAATAGGGACAGAAGAGTCCATCCAAGGGTGGGCTGGCTCTAAGAGCCCATGCACGAGCCTTGAAAATATTTGGCATGTAAGTGATGCAACAGACATTATGTCAGAATATAATACGGTGTCTTCAAACTTCAAGAAAATGCATTTCTTTAACACATGGACGCTTTCCACCTTAGTAGATCAGATTATTTTTGAAGTATTTATTAAAAGGGAGAGCTTTTAAACATGCACTGGGAAACATTCCTCCCCCCGACCTGCCATTAGTCCACTAAGAGGGAAGTCAGTTGTCATGTGTACCTTATATGTGGACTAGATTCTTATTACAAATAGAGCAACATTATGGGTTATTAAACTAAATACATAGAGGTTTTTGCATGGAACATACCCTGAATGGACATATTCAAAGGTGCTTACCTATATTACAATGAAAAAAGGAGGCTTGGTTAAATAAAATATTTACTTTGGATCACATAATTCGGTCAAGCAGGGAAGCTGGGCCCAGATTTTTGAGTTTCACACTGCAATTCGACCACTGATTGAGTATCTGCGACATCAAAGGTTAATGCTTTGTTCGCAATTCTTGGAGGATGAGATTAGAGAGTAGGTGACAGGCAGAATTCACATTTTATTTTTGTCAGGTTCGCACAGCTCGAACCTTACCCAAAGATATGAGCTCTTCATGAAAACCGCCTGCTAAAAACCGTTTAAAAAAAAAAAAAAAAAACGAATTGAACCCTGTTTCTCATGTTACATGGTTGGAAGCTATAGCTGTGAGGCCACATCACCTCCTGCGAAAGTACAGCTAGTGTTGGGCTCAATGGCCCAAGAGGACCCTGAGCTGAGCTAGAGCTTGTCACGAGGCTCCAGCTTTCAGAGGCAGGATTTTGTACAGTGCACATCCTAGACTCACACATTTGAACGTGCTGTCATATGTAATAATGAAGAAATAGAAGGCCTGTTGAAATAAAATGTTTGCAAAGAATCACGCAATTTGGTGAAATAGGGAAGCTGGGATTCAGCCTAGGGTTTCTAAATCTACTTTGTGCAGATCAGCCACAAGATGGTTATCTCTTCCTCTAGCCCTCTTTACATCAGAGTACTGCTTTGTTTGGTGCATGAGGTCACAGCTCATTGTGGGCTTCAGGATTGAAGAGGACCTTGAGCTGAACCAAAACCAGACATCTGGCTTCAACCTGGCTTGAGCTTTCAGTGGCTCATCCACCTCTGCATCAGATCAAGAAGTGCTAGCCTACCGCAGTCAGCTGAGGGGTGTCAGGCTGTGTAAACGTGAATCAGCTGACGGCCACAGAAGTCAGTAGCCCACAGAAAAGGGGTTTATTAAGTGAGTGAAAGGAAGCACAGAGATGCCTGTGCCCATGTTCTCTGCTGCAGGGTGCTCTTTTGTATTGGGTATCATAGGGACCTCGTGGTAGGCTAGTGCCTTTCCTAAGATCAGTGGCTGGGATACATCAGTCACAGGTCAGATACACTGTGAGGCATAGCCTTATATGCAACTCACTCATCCCTGGCACTATTGGCCTTTAAAACATGACTTTTGTGCATGCAACCTTGGCTGTGGTGCACAGAGATCTTCCACACAGAGGAATACAATTAGAAGGAACATTGGCGGTGAACCAGGGCTGCCTGGTTCAGGTTTGGGCTACTAATGAGGGTGAAGGCTGTAGCCGAAGCCTGAGAACCACTAATGGAACAAGTGGGAGAGGCGGAAAAGCGTAGGCAAATATCTCAACAGTTCATCCACAGTGCATTGTCAAGGGACTGTGGGAACCTGGAGGCAAATCTGAGCATTTTGCGTTTTCTGCTGTGGTGAACAGGTCTATCTGAGGGAACTCCCAACGTTGAAAGTACGGTATGAGGACTTGGGTGTGGAGTTTCCACTCATGGACTTGTTGCTGCATCCTGCTGAGCAGGTCTGCGAACTTGTTCTGCACTCCTGGTATGTGCTCTACCATTAGGCAGACTGATATATCGCCCATCACCAAATGTTCTGTGTTAGAGCAGACAACAGCAAGGAGCGTGTGTGTAGCCCTGTTTCTGTAAGTAAAACATGGCAGTTGTGTTGAGCGTCCAGACCAGTGTTACCTTGTGCTAAATGCTTTGGACCATTGTGCTGCTAGGTACTCATGCAATGGGCTTATGTGTAACCTGGCATGTATACTATAGCCATGCAACAGCCCATCATATATAGGAAGTGCAAGGCCTTTCTGACAGTTACCTGACAATCTGGCTGAAAAAGAGGACGCAGCGCTTGGAATGCTTGTACTCATGCCAGGCTGGGGTATGCTTTCCCTGTGTGGGAACTGTTTAAGGGCCCAAAGAAGGGTTGTATTTGTAGGAAGGATTGTATTTGCAGGGGGTAGAGATGGGACTTGGTGGCATTGATGGCATAGCCAAGTCTGTATAAGAGAGATGTATGGTGGCTTGGATGTGAGCTAGTCATTGCTGCTCCATTACACTCTTGATCAGCCAATCGCCCAGGTAAGGGAAGACGTGGGCACTGGTACTTCTGAGGTGAGCTCCTACCACTACAAGGCATTTTGTAAACACCTGGGAGATGTTGTTGCACTTTGAACTCATTAGGATGACCACTTACCACAAACTGGGGGAACCATCAATGTGCAAGGTGGATGGGGCGTCCTTCAGGTCAAGGGAGGCCATGAAGTCGCCTTGCTGTTTTAGAGGATTGACATCCTGGAGTGTCACTATGTGGCAGTGCTCTGATAGGATGTACTTGCTGAGGGGCCTGAAGTCGAGGATGGGCCTGAGGGACCCATCCTTCTTGGGAGTAAGGAAGTATATGGACTATACCCCTTTGCCGTGCTGTTGTGGTGGCACAGGCTCCATGGCCCCCTTTGCTGAGCAGTGCATGCATCTCCTCTTGGAGCAGATGCTGACGGTCCGGAGTGAGTCATGGTTTGGGGGGGGGGGAGTAAGGGGGGGATTGTGTGAATTCTAGACAGTACTCTTGCTACGATACCTACAACACACTGGTCTGAAGTGATCTCTGTCCAGAGGGACAGAAACCTTTGCAATCTTCACCGAAAGGTATTATATGGTCAGGACGAAGGATAAGGGAGTCACTGGTTGGAAGGTGCGGCACCTTTGGGGGCTGCGTCCTTTTCCCTGCCTTTGCTGCTGCGCTTATATCCTGACCTGTAGTAACCCCAAGAGGCTGTTTGCTGCTCCTGTTGTCTGGAGAAGGACGTGGATGCTTCGAGAGTAGTGACCTTACCCCCTCCATGGTACAGTGTGTGGCGAAAAGAGCCACGGGTAGATGTGGTCTGTAAGACACCCACAGCTTTGGCTGTTTCTGTGTCGTCCTTAATTTTTTCCAACATGTGGTCAACTTGAGGACTGAACAGATGCTCACCATCGAACGGCAAGTTGACCAGATGTTGCTGTATCTCTAGTTGGCATGTCTGCGAACAAGGACGCTTGTGTTAACCAGGGGTGGGTGGAACTCACAGAGTTTCACTCCATGGAATTAAGCAAAGTTACCTGAAAACTCAGTGAGATTCTGCGGGTTCTGTCCACCCTGGAGGGGCTGGTCTCCTACTTTCATAGGAGAATTTCCAGGTCTCCTAACATGTCTTGTCTCAGATATTCAGTTTTGAATGAATTAACCACCTGTTTACTATAGGCATACCAGGTGATTCACATATATTAGACTGTTTTTTACTCACTCGTCATGATACATTTCAATTACCTGGTGTGTCACTTGCAACACAGTCATTTTTTGAGCATTTACCTAATAGACTTCACAGGAGACCAGTGCTCCAGGTCTTTTGTTAATCAAGTGGGCTGAGACTTAGCATTTGTATTCCCTATTTACTTTGCTCAGGTCATTTCCGGTCTTACTCGCCCCAGTGACTACATATGAAGTTTATGCTAACTGGATAAATACTATGGAACATTTCATTTCCCCAGTTGTAGTTTTGACCTCGGTTCCACAGACTATGTTTGAATAACATATCTTGACATCTCGCTTTCAAGCCTTTTTTATTTGGAAATCATAGCTACACATCTCCGATTCTATTTCCTTACCAATAGCCTTAAAGTCATCTGTGTGACGAAACGTGTCGGCTGTGGCTGTGTATTATAATGATGCTTACTTGGCGCTGAATACTTCATGTTAATCACAAAACAGTGAATTGGACTCAATCTACTGGCATCTTTACGTTTATGGACTTCACAAATTTTCTATTGGACTTCTCTGAGTGCTTTGGTATCTAGCTGTATCTCCTTTGATTTGGCCACAGCTTTGGCTAGGATCCGCCCAATGCCAGGCTGGATGTGAATACCCTGCTTTCTGGCACAGAATTCCTCTTGGAGGCGCTAGAGGATTGGCTGGTGATGATCCTCTGAAGCAGCGCAGGAGGTGGCCATGGACACCGGATTTTTGGGAGCTGCAGACTTTCAATTACCTCACCTGAGCTGGATTTCTGCTCCGAAGGACTTGAGTCTGATCCAGTCCTCGATGGAGTCTTTGAGATCGGAGCCAAATGGACTGTCAAAGTGGGAAGGAAAGGCTTCAAGGAGGACTTCTGTGCCAAAGGTTGAGCGAGCATTGGATCAAACTCCTCTGTTCGGTCCGACCATGGCCTTGTGTCAGTGACAGACTGGAGGTCTCATGTCTGGCCTACGAGCTCAAGGCTCTAGCTTCCTCAGAATGACAGTGATGTCAAAGAGTGGTCAGTGGGAGATTAGTACCCACTGTGCCAGACTGACACCGAACTCTGCGCTCGCAGCGGCTTGTCTATCTCAGAGTCAGAGCTAGAGCTCTCCTCAGACTACAGCTCCTCTACCTATGTGCCAGAAACCTCTGACTGTTGGTGGCCCATGGTGTCCTGGTCTCTGAAAATGTCCAGTGTGTTGTCCTCTTCTCGGTGTGCCATCGATGTTGAGGCGATACAATGGGCTCTATGGTTTCTTATTCTGGAAGGCGAGGAACGACCAACAGGAGTTTTCCTGGTGGTTGGAGGCAAGTAGAGGTTACAGACTTGTTAAAGGTCTGTCCTCAGGTATTTGGCACAACACTTCGGGCAGAAACGGAATGGAGTCCTTTCCATCACAGGGACATTCTTGAGCGATGGGAGGTGATGAAGGACCGTCGGGGCTAGGCCTGAATGGGCTGTAAAAATTGTCCTACCGCGGAACAGAGTACATTTGGATACGTAAAAACAGATGAGTGAGCGCAACTGTAGTTTCCACCGATGACGAACGGATCCGAGCGGGCCAGGTGAGAACACAATGCGGCATAGAAGCTCGAAGGAACACGTCAGAACCAGAAGGCACAGAAAAACGAACACTAGAGCCGATGCCCATGTGCACTACCAGTAATGGGTGGAATAACTATACCTTGGGACTTGAAAGACTTTTTTCAAAGAAAAACAACTTGCACATGTCTGAGTCAAACACTAGATGGCATGAGCATGCACAGCATGTATATATGCATCTGACATGCCACAAACGAGATTTATTGGATGGAGTCGTATTTTCATAAGTAAACTACCCAAGGCATTAATTGATACCGTCTATGTAACCCTCCCATGGGCATTCACTCTTCAATTGACACAGGAGCAAAGATCTAAGACACTCATAAAAGTCTGGGAATCTAGGCACAGAGCTATATGCGATCAAAACGGCCTCCCAGTACCTGAGTGAGGACTGGCTGGGACACTAATAAACAGAAGGGTCCTACTTTGCATGGGGAAGAGTTTGGGAGCAGTTTCCACCAAATTTGGCACAAACATTCTCTGCCCCTCAAGAACTCGGATACGTTTAGTTTGGCAGCAAAACATTTGGTAAAAGTTATTACACTGTGCACAGCTTAGACTATAAAGTGAATTTTAGATTACTTATTCAGGCAAGTTTTAAATGTACTTACTAGCCCATTCGCATTTTGCAGCCGAGAAAACCCTACCAAATCTCACGAGCTGGTTGATGGCCACCCAATTCTCATTTGTAATTTCATGGATTGCCAAAATAGCAACCAAGAGCTGAGAAAGCCTCTCTCTAGCTCACTTCCAATCAGCATAATCAAAGTGGTGTCATACGTGGATGCCCTCTTCGCCAATCAGAATATCATTCTACTTTCCCTTGTTACCAAGATAATTGTCTTTTACAGGAGAAACAAATGAGAAAGGAGACCTGAGTCTTTCACCGACAGCAGGTCAGAGTTTGCAGACTTACCATAGACACTCAACGAATGTATTATTATACACACACACACGGCGAATGTTACTTACTCAGTAAGCATCTGTTTGTGGCATGTAGTGCTGTAGATTCACATGCTTAGCATAAGTCCGCCATTTAGTGTTGGGCTCAGAAGTGTGCAAGATCTTTTTCTTGAAAGAAGTTCTTCGAGTCACAAGTTATAGTGACTCCTCCTCTTGATCCATTGTTAGATTGTTTTCTGTTTGGCGAGTGAGGATGGAGTGAAAGGATAGCGTATGCTATAGAGATGACCATGTAGTGAATGTATATGTATATAAATGCAAAGAGCACAAGTCACCGGGGAGGAGGGTGAGCACATGTGAATCTACAGCATTACATGCCACAAACAGATGCTTACTGGATAATTAACATTCACTGTTTGTTGGCATGTATGGCTGTAGATACACATGCATAGCATATACTAACAAGCATTGGCATAGCCAATAGGTCTCGCTTTTGGGATCTTATAAGTATTTAGTTATGCAGCACAATATCCTTGGTGCAACAACATCAACTGTTGCATGGCTAAACAGTTATAAGGTCCCAAGGGCGAGACCTATTGGCTATGCCAATGCTTGTTTCTAATTCCAGCACTGAACCCGCCTATAGTTCCTGCACTCTTTAATTGCAGCTCATCCATAGTGCCTGTGCTCTGGCTGTAGTCTGCAGGGCACATTAAGACGCCCTAAGCACTTAAAAGATTTTGGTGCTCCTATATATATCTAATTCAAAATATAAACAATAAACCATAAAATATAATGTTATTTTTCAAAATGAAACAAAACTTACAGTAAGATGGAAAACAAAGTTTATTTTTTATACTTCCACTTTATAGGTACAGCTGCACCATTTGCAGTTTTGCACCATATGGGCCATGATAAATCCAGCAATGGAACATTTCTGTGGTGCCCCCTTCCCTTGATGCCCTAGGCACGTGCTTATTTCGCTTAATGATTAATCCAGCCCTGGTAGTCCAGCTATAGTTCCTGTGCCCGACTTTAGTCCGTCTATGATTCCTGCACCCTAACTGTAGCCCGCATTCAGTTCCTGCGCTCTTGGATTGTAGCCGGTTTATAGTTCCTGCCCTCTGATTGAAGACCGTCCAAAGTTTCTGCACAATCAGTCAGTAGCCTGTCTATAGTTTCCGCACCCTGTTTGTAGCCTGTACATAGTTTCCGCACCCTCTGATTGTAGCCCATCTATAGTTCCTGTGCTATCTAATTAAACTCTGTTGATCGTTTTCACACCCTGAATACCGCTCGTTCAAAGTTCCTGTGCCCTCTGATTTTAGCCATTATATAGTTCCCGTAGCCTGATCATGGCCAGTCCATAATTCCTACACCTTCTGATTGTAGCCAGCCCATAGTTCCCATGCCCTGATTATTGCTAGTGTCTAGTTTCTGAGCCCCTGGTAGTAGCCTGTCTACAGTTCCTGTTCCCTGATTGTAGCCCACCCATAGTTCCTGCATCCTCTGAAAGAAGCGCCTCCATAGTTCCTGCACCCTTTGATTGTAGCCCATGTATTGTTCTCATGCCCTCATCCGTCCATAGTTCCTTGTAGCCCATTTACTACTGACCTGGGCAAAAATGTAATTATGCTGGCATACTTTGGGGTTTTAGGTTACGGTTTTACGCAAAGTCCCCAAATTACGCCATTACGCCATGTTGCATAATTACACGACAAAAATATAGCACAGGAGAGAACGACCAAAACTCGAATAGCTGTTTTTTGAGGCACTTGTGTTTTTGGTGCTATGTTTTAGTGCAAAATGCGTTGTCGTGTTTTACACTAAAATATAGCTTGCTAGCATCACTGGCGATTCTGAGGACTCCTACACTGTGAGGGCACATCAGCTAAGATGGTCCACACGCACAGAGTCTGAGAGACAGTCACCCAGTGAACGTTCTCTCCCACTCCCTGTGAGTGGATGTGGCAAGCATGTGTTTCCCCCTTTCCTACACCACCCCTCCGTCTCCCCGAGTGGTGTTATGGTCACGGGGCCCTGTCTCCTGCGAACGATCCGTCAGGGGGCAATGCCACAATCTGTGGAGTGGGTCTCACTCCTGAGCAGGACAGCGTATCATGTGGGTTGACAATGTATTACTGTCTCACCCACCCCAAAATAAACGCCTATAAAGCCAATGCCTCTACTTGCGTTTTAGTGGCACGGACAGCGCTATTTGCTACTTCCTGAAGACACCACGTTAACGTGCGCTAAACGCCTTTATTTCTGCCGTTTTATATAGCGCGGACTCGACCCGAAGTTAGAGAGCTTTACATGAGGACCAGGTATATTACACAAGGACAAATACCTTTTTGGTTGGCACAGGAAATTAAGTAATTTGCCCAGAATCACAGGGTGAGTCGACAACGAGACTCGAACATGGTTCCCCAGTTCCAAAGTCGGCAGCTCTGGCCTTACGCCACACCCTTATTCGGTACAGTGCGATGCAAGGGCAGATTGCGCTCTCTCAGGGCGCAATCATGTGAACAATTTTGGGGGAATGGCAAGCCTTGTTCAAGTGACTATGACCACATACACAGGCAACAAGAGACCGCTCACATTTCATTTCTGGTCAATGGGCTGAACACCCTGAATAGACATAGGATGGGGGAGCGGCCAACTTTGAAGCTGGGGAACCAGGTTCGAGTCTCGGCAGGGACGCTCAAACATCCTGTGATTCTGGGCAAATCACTTAATCTCCCCGTGCCTAAAAATGAATGTGTCAGTCTGTAATGCAACTGGTGCTCATCTAAAGCGCTCTGATACCTTCGGATCGAGCTCGCGCTATATAAAACTGCATATAAATAACTGATTTCCCTCGGTTATTCTTCATACTCGACCCCTCGGCTTGCACTACGCACGGCCCCTGCGACTTCTCTAGCCTGGAACACCTCCTTCACCTCAGTGAAATGAAGTGCGCCCCAGAGGAGCAACGCGTAACCCCTACACTGGCACTGAGCTCCAATCGGCTGAAGACTCTGCCCTAATCTGAAGTGACCTCTACTCTGTTTAGCTGCATCAACACTTTTCTTTCATCACAAGAACCCACCCCTAGATGCTCTGTAACAGATTGCGTTCCTGAGATCTGCTGCAAACTGAACGTGATAAAGAAACCCAGTCTTTACCGTCTAACCTGCAATCTTATCTCCTCTCAATCTGTAGTAGAATTGAGACAAAATTTATCAAAGATTCCTCCACTAATCTTCCACCCAAAGTCACCCCTAATGTACCAACCAGCAAAACTGAAAGTGAATCACCATAAATCACAAGAAGGGTCTGTAATCTGCCGTGAATATGCGGACTCTGCCACGCACGTGGTTGAGGATACCACCCACTCTTATCCGCCCTGTACCTCTCTATTCTACTGTAGCAACAACTACCAGTCTGACAATTATTTCCCAGAATTTCGCCTTCATAAACTGCAGGACCCAATTCTGACCCGGGCTGAGCCGCGACCATCTGTTTCGGTGTCCAGCCCTCATCTGTGGCAGAGCCCACTCCGGATCTGCCACAGGGGTATTCTAGCTCCCGTTGAGCAGTGCCAGTGAACACCCCTCCGCTACGTGCAGCGAGCGATGCTTTCGGGGAAGGAAGCGGAAGGTGCAGATTTGCCGCTTCCGCACCAGCCCTCATCTCCCACGTGCGTGCGCTCTGAAAGAAACCCTAAACAAAAACAAGCGCGTAAACAGACTGGCCAAACCTGGTGCTCTTCCAGTGCACTTAAAAGTGACAAATGGTGGGAAAGCCAGATGTCCCGCTACAGGGAGAGGTGTGGTCCAGTTCAGGTTCCACCTTGTCGGAAATCCCAGTTTGGCATTACACTGACTGCAGCCAAGCTCATCTGGAGCGCCTCCTGTCTTATCGGTACTCCTACCCGCCTGACCCATTCTTCACAGGGGTGACAGAGTTAATGTGGTCGTGCTGACTGCAGGGAGATGTGGCAAGATGCAAGGGATACCGTGCCAGCGATAGCCATAAACAAGAGAGGAGCAGGGGCGAGCGAGCGAGGCAGCCTGCAGAGCTGACCAGACGCTCGTGCGTCATGGCCTTTTGCCTGCGATTACCCGCAGGGCCAGCATGTGTTTCCAATTATCGCGCACGTGTCTGGGCACGATAATGGAAAACAGATGTCGGCCCTGCGCGCGTAACCGCAGGAAAAAGGCCATGACGCACGAGCGTCTGGTCAGCTTTTCAAACTCCCTAACTATAAGTCTCGCAGAGCAGCGCTTGTGCGCTACTCGAGGCTCGACCTAAAAAGCAGTTCTCCTTGTGAGCGGTGATTAATTTGTGCTTGGTGCATTTGCTTGAAATAAAGTACGTAATACTGTTTGACCAACATTTGCTTGCTGTCTTGCCATCACATCTACACAATGTTTTATAAATGTATGTGGAATAGTCCATGTAGCTGATTAGCATATGTCAGCTAGGGAAATATTCCCTATAAATGCCACAGAGGCCTCTATTTTGGATGTAGAATGGGCTCTTGGTGGAATAGGAAGTGTTCTTTTGGCTTTAGCGTAACAGGTTTGGATACATTTAACTATCCAACGTGCAATACCTGATTAAGAAATTGCTTTAACCATGTGTGGTTTTGAAAATTACACAAATAGTTGTGTTTTATGGCAAGATTGTGTTCCATCTATATAGAACATTAATGCTCTTTTGACATCGAATGTATGCAATGCTCTTTCAGCTACGGATTCTGGTTGAGGGAAGAATACAGGTTACTATGGATTGTACCATGTGAAAATGCGATATTACTTTGGGTAATAATTTAGGGTTAGTTCTTAAAGCCACTTTGTCTCTATGTACTTGAAAAAATGGTTCTTCTAAAGTCAATGCTTGAATTTCCCCTACTCTTGAGTGAAGTAACTGCAATCAGAAAAGTGAGTTTCCATGACAGAAACTGCAATTGGCATGAATGCAATGTTTCAAATGGTGGACCCATTAACCTTGTCAGCACAATATTTAAATTCCACATTGGTGTAGGTGGTGCTCGAGGTGGAATACCCAAGTCCTTGTAAAAAGGCTTTCATTACAGGAATTCTAAATAGAGAAGTTTGTTCTCTATTTTGAAGATATGCAGCTAGTGTTGTCATATGTATTTTAATAGAGGTAAAAGTCAAACCTGCATTTTGTAAATGAAGCATGTAACCTATAATGTTTTGAGGTGATGCTAGTATAGGATTAATGTCTTATGAATGGCAGTAATAAACAAAAAAGTTTCCACTTTGCTACATAGCAAGCTCTTGTTGTGGGTCTTTGTGCCCCTTTGAGAATATTCATACATTCTTTTGGTAAGTTTAGATATCCGAATTCTAAGACTTCAGGAGCCAAATTGCAAGATTGAGAGATCTGGGATTTGGGTGCAGTATTGCTCCTCTCTTCTGCATGAGAAGATCTTGTCGGCTGGGTAACCTTTGATGTTGTACTACCGATATCTCCAGCAGTGTTGTGTATCATGGATGTCTGGCCCATGTTGGAGCAAATAGTATTAGTGTGAGGGATGTCTTTTCAGTTTGCGAATGACAAAGGAAGCAGGGGGAGAGGTGGAAAAGCGTAAGCAAATATCCCTGACCAATTGATCCATAGTGCATTGCCCTTGGATTGTGGATGTTGGAACCTGGAGGTGAAGTTTTGGCACTCTGTGTTTTGTGGTGTTGCAAATAGATCTATGTCCGGTTGTCCCCATTGTTGGAAGAATGGGTGTAGCACTTGTACATTTATTTCCCACTCGTGGACTTGTTGGCGTGTTCTGCTGAGAAGATTCGCCAGATGATTGTCTACTCCTGGTATGCATTCTGCAAGTAACTGAATATTGTGCTGTAGAGCAAACTTCCAGATCTTTTGTGCTAGCAGACACATTTGTGGAGATTTGGTCCCACCCCTTGTTTTTGCAGCTAATACATGGTTGTCTCTTTTGATTAAAACTACCTTGCATTTAGGTGAGGAAGGAATGCTTTCATCGCCAGATGAACTGCTAAGAGTTCTAGTTGACAGATGTGTAGAAGAGACCGACTGTGTGTCCATTGCCCTTGCACAGTTATGTCCTGTAAATGTGCTCCCCAACCTATCACTGATGCGTCCGTTGTAATGGTTGTTTGCGGAATTGGGTCTATAAAAGTCCGCCCCTGCACTTGTTTGTCGGAGTTCCACCATTGCAGAGATTGACAAACTTGGCGGCTGATCAATTCAACACTAGATCGTCTAAATGGCCCTCCACTTAAGACCATTGTTGTGCAAGGCATTGTTGTAGAGGACGCATATTTAGTCTGGCATGAGGTACTATGGCTATGCCTGAAGCCATAGTTCCTAGGAGACGAATAACTGTTCTCACAGATATTTTTTTGGGAGGATGAAATAGTGGCACCCGATTTTTGAAAGTTTGAATTCTGGCCGCATTTGGGTAAGCCGGTCCTGTCTGACAGTTTAGAATTGCTCCCAAGCAAGGCTGTACTTGTAGTGGTTGTAGGTGTGATTTTACTGCATTTATTGTGAAACTTAGTTTGTGCAGTAAATTGATTGTTGTTTGAGTGCTTTGCAAACATGTGTAATTTGTGTTGCTTTAGATAAGCCAATTGTCTAGATATGGAAATACGTGTATATTTTGTCTCCTTAGATGTGCTGCTACTACTGCCAGACATTTGGTAAATACTCTGGGGGTCGTGGTGACCCCGAACGGTAGCACTTTGAACTGGAAGTGCTGTCCGTTGAAGGCAAATCTGAGACATTGCCTGTGTGCTGGATGAATTGGAATGTGGAACTATGCATCCTTTAGATCCAATGCGGTCATGAAATCTCCTTTTTGGAGAAGTGGGATTATATCTTGAAGAGTGACCCGATGAAAATGTTCTGATAGGATATACCGGTTTAGAAGTCTGAAATCTAATGAGTCTCAGAGTTCCGTCCTTTTTGGGAATTATAAAGAAAAGGGAGTAAACCTCTTTTCCCTGTTGTATTGGCACCGATTTTATAGCTCCTTTTTTATTAGAGCTTGAATTTCTTCTTTTAACAGGTTTTGATGTAGTGTAGACATTCTGTGAAAACGAGGTTGTATGTTTGGAGGAGTTGAAGTTGGATTCAGACAATAACCATGTAGGATAACATCCAACACCCATTGATCTGATATGAGGTTTACCCACTGTGGAAAGAACTGGTGTAGTCTCCCTCCGACAGGTGTTATGTGATTGGGGGGGCGGGGTGTTGGTGATGGTAGTTGAGTCACTGTTTGGTTGTAGGAGAGGAATTGATTGTTTTTGTTAAATCCTCCTCTGCCCCACCCCTGTTATTATTTCCCCTGTAGGAGCCTCTATAATATCCTCTTTGGGAATTTGTTTGAGTTTAGTTAAAAGGGGTGGATGGGTCTGTCTAGGTTGTTTTAGATCCTCCGCGATATGTAGAGCGGCGAAAAGTGCCCTTTGAGACTGCGTTCGTAGTGCTCCCATTGACTTTGCAGTCTCATTTTCTTTTTGGATTTTCTCTAGTAAAGTGTCCACTTGTGGACCAAAAAGGTGTTCACCATCAAAAGGAAGACCTATAATATTTTGTTGTACTTCTGGTTTAAGACCAGAGACTCTTAGCCATGCATGTCTTCTTAGCATAAGGCTGGTATTTATTCCCCTAGCTGCTGTATCAGCTGCTTAAAGGGCACACCTTATGTTTGTGCTTGATATAAGTTTACCCTCTGGTGTTAATTTGGAATGCCCGTTTTTTGTATTGTTCTGGGAAATGTTGTAAAATTTCTTCCATTTTGTCCCAGTGTGACTTTTCATACCTTGATAACAGACCTATAGAGTTAGCAATTCTCTGGGGATTAGAGAATTGTGCTGCCACTCTTTTCCCTGCTTGCTGCGTCTATACGTTTGCTCTCTTTGTCTGGTGGTGGAGCATCACCAGTTGCTTGAGAGTTTTCTCTTTTACATGCTGTTGCAACTACTAAGGAATCGGGTGTAAGCTGAGTCCTAATGTAGGTAGTGTCTGGTGGGGAAGGTTTATATTTTTTGTCCACTCTTGGAGTGATAATTCTAGATTTTAAGGGCTCTTTAAAAATATCAGTAGTATGTCTAAACATACCTTTTAACATCGGTAGATATTGGGTTGATTTTTGTGTGGAGGAAAGAGTTTCAAATAAAAAGTCATCTTCTATTTCCTCAGTATGCAAAGGTACCTTATGAAAATTTGCTGCTCTATTTATAAGGTCATAATATTTAGTGGTATCATCTGGTGGAGAGGGTTTAGAGGGATAAAGGTCTGGATCTGTCATCAGGTGCATCTGTGTCAAATGCATCACATACTTATTGTGGGGGTAGTGTGTGTTGATCATCATCATCACCCCCATACCCTGTAAAAGAGTGTATTGACCTTTCTTGATTGTATATCCTCATGGTCTGGAGACTGTTGAGGTGAAGGTGTATGTGGTGTTGGAGGAGGAGTAATCCTAAGTGGACTGGTGGCTTTATCCTCCGGTTTTCTTTTCTCTGCAGGAACGACATGTTCTTGGGGAGGTCTGGTAAGTATTCATCCTGTAGCTGGATGAATTACTAGATGTTTTTGTTTATTGTCCAATTTCTATTGCAATTTTTCAAAGACTGGTTGAACCTCCTCTGAAGAATGGTCAACAGTACGTTTTGGCTCTGAGGCTTTAGATTTAGAGCTAGAGTCCGAACGTTTTTTCAGATCAGAAGGTTTCGGTACTGAAGCATCTGCTTTGGATGTTTTCGACTCCTAAGATTTTTTCCAATTGGAAGTGGACAGTTTCAGATCAATAGTCTTGGACTGTCTTTACGGTGCTGAGCTGAGGCTAGACTTTCCGTGATCACTCCTTTGGTGCCGACCATGGCCCGAAGGTAGGAGGCCCAACAGCAGACTTTTGTACCTTGGGTGCAACTTTTTAGGGCTGTTAACTCACATTTTGTTGCCCAGTTGTAAGGGTTTCTGCCTCGGAGTCGGAGCTTTGCTCTTGAGAGAAAGTACCCTAATCTGCAGCCGACGGATGTGCCTCCATTTCTGTTTCCGGTTCCTCCGAAATGAAAATATCCGGTGTATCATCGATGCTGCGTCAAAACATTTGCATTCTTCTCACTTTACGGTCCCGAAGAGTCTTCTTTGACCTGAGGATTTACAGGCCTTGCAGCTTTGTTCTTGATGATCAGATGAGAGGCAGGAGTTACAATCGGTATGAGGGAATTTTGAATGACAGGAAGGGCAGAATTCAAAAGGTGTCCGTTCCATACCCTTATAGTAGTTTCTGTATAAGAAAAAACGTCGGAGAGAATTTCCGCCCGGAAGGACGAAGGCCGGTAACGCAGGAATAGAATCGTACCTCTTAAACAATTTTAGATGTACAATAGAATGAATCTCGATCGATAACAATTATGACAGTGATGGAAAAGGATCCTATTGACGGTGCAGACCGGAGCAGAGGAACGCACGACCGAACCAGACGGCGGAAAAAAACAATGGAGTCCATGACCATGCACAATGCAAGCAAAAGGAAAATCACTAACTCGTGGCTCGAAGAACTTCTTCCACGAAAAACAACTTGCACACTTCCGAGCCCAGCACTAAATGGCAGACTTATGCTAAGAATGTGTATCTACAGCCACACGCCAAACATACATACACTTACACACATACATATAAATTGCATATACACACACACACACACACACACACACACACACACACACACACGTATCAGGCTTGTTTGGACTTATACTGGGTCAGGACAAGGCTATGCTTCTCTGGTGAGTTGCAACAAGAGCAAAACACGTCGCAGGAGCTGCTTTTATTAATTATGGGTTGGCTTGGATGGTATTTTACCAATCCAAGCCTGTAATACTGTATATGGCAATGGTAGAAGGCTTTTGTCATTTTTAGGTCTCGCCTACGCAGCGCGCATGCGCTGCATTGGGGGGACCTCTTGTAATCGGTTCGGTTTTGAGGCCAAAAACGTGCACGCATTGCATTGCTTTCAATGGCAACGCGTGCACGTTTGGCGTACTACCCTTGCGGGAGCGAGCTTTGAAACCATCTGTTTGTAATTAACTTGCAAACGGATGGTGCTTTTGCTCGCTCCCGCAAGGGAAACGCGCCACTGAAACCCCTCAGCGTCGCTTTAACTTTCGCGGCTGCGGGGCCGCGCTGGTTTTATATTGGTATAAACAAGACTACAAGACGTGGAATTCTTGGCAGCTATGACACACAATGTGATTAGAACCAAATCAAGAAGTATCTGGGTCTTTGTCCATACTGTCTGATATAGACGAGTCCGACCATGCTTTGAAGGTATTTATTAGGGATGAGGGTTGCCTGGTGTATAGGGCTGGGGGGACTTCTGTATTCTTAAAGAAGAAAGAAGGATGCCCATCAAAGTGAACTCCTACTAATCATAGAGGCGCCGCGCAAAAATGATGTTTACCCCACACCCGACTGGTAATGGGCAGCCCCCCCACCCCAAATCCGTTGGGTCTGAGGGGCCAGTGTTACTACTCCACTACTCCTGCAAATGTGTTTTTTATGTTGTTTAGTGGTAGACGGGGGTATAGCATATTTCGATCCATTTATAGAGCGCACAACACAAATTAAATATTCGCTCTATAAAATTCTTTAATATGTGTTATTTTGAAACACCCGAATGATGCCCTCATCTGAGCCTGCCGAGCAAGTGATCTGCATTTTGCACGCACATACAGCTCTGCAGAAACAGTCGAGTATGCCTTCTTACTTACAAAATGTAGCCCATTTTGGTTTTGAAAAGAGGGGGGGGGGATCAGGTTCTTGTACGTATCGCTGTGAGAAGAATGTATGTTCTAAAGATATAGTGCTGTCATTTTGTGGAACTGGCACACAGTTCGCTCCAGCACTTACATACAAGGCTCGTAAAGGGCTTGGAGAATAATAGTGTGGTCTCTGCTGCCACGAGCTGGATCGTGTGCGCAAGTTCATCCCTTCAGCTGCCCCTGCGCAGGCATGCATAGTCGAGTCTGCCAGGATAGGGTCTCAAGAAAGTCCAAGCGCACTGCCGAAATACTGTAGGAGGGTGTCCACGAATAGGGCAAAAGGACTAGCTAAATAGGCAAATATCGAAGACGGCACACTATCAGTTATTCCATCCCTGAGAATCTCTCTTGAAAACACAGTGCCATTACAACACCTAAATAAGTAAAATGGACATATTTTAATATCTGCAAATACCGTTTTTTTTTTTGTGCAGAATTACAGAGGGCGAACTCGACCCAAAGGTATTGGAGCGCTTTACATGAGCATCAGTTACGTTACACAAGGACACATTCATTTTTTATTTATTTTTTGGTAGGCACAGGGAGATTAAGTGATTTGCCCAGAATCACAGGATGTGGAGTCGACCCCAGGTTCGAACCTTGGTTTCCCAGCGCCAAAGTCGGCAGTCTAGCCGTGAGACCACATCCTTTCCCCATTTTTGCTCAAAATTCTCAAGATGTAGTTGAGCAAAGCGCTAACGCACAGAAGAAAGGTATACGATTCAGGCAAAAATACTTATTTCTAGCACTTTTGGTGCACTCTTTTTAGGTCTCACCTACGCAGCGCGCATGCGCTGCTTAGGAGGAGACCTTTAGGAATCGATTCGCTTTTTCTGCCAAAAACGTGCACGCTTTGCATTGCTTTCAATGGCAACGCGTGCACGTTCTTGATTCCCTTGCGGGGAGCGAGCTTTGGCAACATCTGTTTGTAATCAACTTTCAAACAGATGGTACCCCTACTCGCTCCCGCAAGGCAAACGCTGTGTGTGCTCTCGGCCGCACTCCCCCACCCCTCCCACTGTGTGTCACTTAGCTCGTGCTTCAAAAGCTTATGCTTTTGCCAGCTAGCTCGTTAGCAGCTTTCCTATCGCTGCTTTTAAAATCCCCGTATTTTTTTTCTAGCTCCTCTTGCGGCGAACCAACAAGCTCACTCGAAATGCCCGTAACGTGTACTTGCTGCTGGGAAGACATCTTGGCGGGTAAACGCGCCTGAAGCTGTGATGTGTGCGTGCCTGGATATCTCTTTGCCAGTTAAGACGTTTCATCCATAAAGGTTCAGAATATTAATGCTCTATTGAGTCCGAGATGAGTGCGTATCTTCAGATGTCGCCTCGGGCACAAACAGCCAGCATTGCCGAGCCGCTGACAGACTGCAGACTTTCTGCCCTGAAACCTCCCTCCGGCTCTAGGATCTACACATTCCACCCCTAAACCCATAGTGGTGTATTTCCCCTCCTTCCCAATGACCCCCCCCCCCCCAAATCACACACTGCTCTACACCACAGTACGAGGTCACGCCTACACGCTTCCACATCATGCCTCCCAGGGCGTCTGAAGCGCTTCGATGCCATCAAACAAGCGCTGCTCTGACTGCACTCCCGTTACTTACAGCACTACGAAATGCAGCCTCTCTGTGGCACGCGCTATAATTATCACTCAACTAGAAATGCACGGGCTGAGTGAGCCACGTTGACATGCAAGGGAGTTTGTTTACAGCTGCAGAGAGGAGCGCGGTGGAGAGGGGGGGCTTGGGAGTGCCTGTCAGACTGCGCCAGGTTTGCGCTTGTATCTTGAAGGGGCTCGCCCCCCCTCCCGCTTTCTCTTTCTACTCTTTCTTTCTCTCTCCCCCGTGCTCTCTCTCTGCTCGTTCTTGCTCGCTCTCTTGCTGCTTTTGCTTGCTCTTTCTCTATCTTTATCTCTCGCTCTTTTTCTCTCTCTCGCTCTCCCTTTCGCTCTCTCGCTCTCCCTTTCGCTCTCTGCTCTCCCTTTCACGTCCGCTCTCTGCTCTCCCTTTCACGTCCGCTCTCCCTTCCCCGTCCGTTCCCTGCTCTAGTGTAAAACAGCATATCACACTTCATGCGTCTCACTCAGCGGAGGTTTAAAATCCAGCGAGTGGGGCCCCGCCTAAGAAGACATGCAACAAGGCTTTGCACAGCTGCCAACAGGTTTGCAACTGGAATCCTGAAGCAGTGATACCAGCAGATTTTGTTTGAACCCTACTGAAAGGGCTGGGGTGGTACGGAGGCCGGCGAGGGGCAGCAGACCCCCGCCCCTGCAGTCACAGTCTAAATTCAAGGCCTGTGATACACGAGGCTTTAATGCGGAGTTAATGCCCTACTCTGATTCTTTCATAAGAGGCTGGACGTGGGGCGGGATGAGAAGGCCAGAAAGGGAGACACTGACACCTCGCACCTTCAACCGTGGGGCAGTGAGGCGCACTAAGTATAACCGAGGCACTCAGTTATGGGGTCTTTCTCAATATCGCTCGTCTACCCCCCCATACGTTCCATCTTTTCTCACTGTCAGTCTCTCTCTCCCCTTCTTTCCCGCTTTCTCCAGTGTCCACCTCATGAGTCTCTCACTCGCCCACCCCCCTCTTCAGCCCAGCGTCCACCCTCTGTCTCCTCCTCTCGTGTTCACCCCTCCTCACCCCCATCTCCACTCGGTCTGTCTGCTTCTCGCTTGTCGACTCCCTTCCTTTCAAGCTCTCACTCTCATCCTACTCTTCCTCCCGGTCTCTCCACTTCCCTCCCCTCCTCACCGCCCTCCCCCCACCCATCCCCGCCAGCTCTTTCTTCCTCCACGAACAGTAAAAATGTGCCAGCGGAAAAATGTGCCAGCGAAAAAAACCGGAATAGAAAAAACGAGGGAAATTCTCAAAATAACTCTATAGATAGGGAAGAAAATTAAAATTACATTACGTTATTCTTTAGAAATATTGCGGGGGCCGCAGCTCCCACCAGGGCGCATTCTCTCTTTCTCTGTCTCTCCCGCTCTCTCTTTCTCTCTCTCGCTCTCTCTCTCTCTCCCTCCCTCTCTCGCTCTCTCTCTCTCTCCCTCCCTCTCTCTCTCTCTCTCTCTCTCACTCTTCCCCTTTCTCTCTCTCTCTCTCCCTCTCCCTCTTTATCTCTCCTCACTCTTTCTGTCTCTCCCGCTCTTTCTCGCTGTCTCCCCCCCTCTCGCTCTCTCTCCCCCTCTCTCACCCTTTCCCTTTCTCTCTCTCCTTTCTCTCCCTCCCTCTCTTTATCTCTCCTCCCTCTCTTTCTGTCTCTCCTCTCTTTCTCTGTCTCTCCTGCTCTCTCATTCCCTCCCTCCCTCTTTCCCTCCCACTCTCTCTCTCCCTCTCCTCTCTCTCCCTCTTTCTCTCCCTCTTTCTCTCTCTCCCTCTTTCTCTCTCTCCCTCTCTCTCTTTCTCTCTTTCTCTCTCCCTCTTTCTCCCTCTCCCTCTTTCTCCCTCTCCCTCTCTCTCCCTCTCCCTCTCTCTCCCTCTCCCTCTTTCTCACTCACTCTCCACTCTCTCCTTTCTCTCTCCCTCTGTTTATCGTCCTCCCCCTCTTTCTTGCCCCCCCCGCCTCGGGATGTCTTTATGTCTCTTTTAATCTTTCCATCGCTTTACTCGATTCTGTTCAAGGCTGCTTTATTGATTTGTTTTTTAGCTAAATCCACTTGAATTATGCGGCAAAGGACAAAATTATATGGCGGGGTTGACTTGCTACATCAGAAGGAGGGAGGACAGCAATCTGGTCACCCAACATTGAGACTACAAAGACCTTTAAGAATCGCGTTCCCATACAAAGATGGCCGCTATCTTTTGATAGAGCATTTATCCAGACAACATGCTACGTATAATGTTGTTTGTCTTTTGATTTCCGTGGCACTGTCATTAATCGTTGCTCTTCAAATGTAGCTTTGCTTGTAAACCTGCGGTAAATGTAACAATCAGCGCGTTAAACGTTGACAAGGCAGTATCCTCACTGTGCGATGGGCGATGAAAAGATAAGAAGGGTCTCTGTTTCCCTTTTGATTTGAAGCATGACTTCTTCCCGCAGGCAGACCAATAAGATGGGCAGCCTGTCTCCACCAATGAGAGCGAGGATTGCAGCTGACACAGCGTGCCCCCCGCCCCCCATTGCATATCAGGATGCAATGACAGAAACAGCAAAATACAAGTCCGGTGGCACACTATGCCAAGCACGCTTTTTTCGCTTACGCGTTTTTAAGCCACGTCCTTAATTACATTGGCCACGCCCCTTTGAGAGACCCCCCCCCAGTTTTTTCATCCCACTTAATAGGTCTCGCTTTTGGGACCTTATTAGTATTTAGTTATGCAGCACAATATCCCAACATCAACTGTTGCATGGCTAAACACTTATAAAGTCCCAAACGCGAGACCTATTGGCTATGCCAATGCTTGTTCAGCTTGGCGCGGATAGCACCATCTAATCCTATGCCTCAAGACTTTGCAGCAAAAATGGCAAAAGTCTTTGTCAGTTTTCTAGCTCTGTGTGAATGGCATTGTGTTAATCCAATGCTTAAAAACTGTGGTGTTGTAAAGTGCTCCATACAAAGAAGCTGCTCTCCACATTAAAACTTAGCAATTACCCAGGGTTGTTTCAGGAAAACTATCTGAAAATATCTAATGCTATTCACCAATTTTATTTCACTATCAACTTGTGAAGCAGTATGTTATAGCGGGGACATTCACAAACACGTTAAAACAAATGAAATGTTTTTAAGTTCTGCATAAGCTCGATGTTTCCAGCCCCGCTTTTGTAATTAATAAAAAAAGTGAAACTGGAATTCCATGTGTTGATGAACACACTGACAAAACTCTAAATAGAAAGGTATGAGGGTGCATGTTTAAAACCCTTGGTGCAATATTGACACAAAATTGGCACAAACGGACCAAATAACTGTGCTTGAGGCATTTGACACAGCCCTTAAGTTGGTGCTAAAGCTATCTGCCTCATAATATGGATACCTTGTAACTGGATTGGGATATACTTATCACATAAATGAAAGGCCATTAAATGCTGAAGAATGAAAAACAAGAAGCTCTAAAGAACAAGTTACTTAGCTTCGGTAACGATGTGTCTGTAGGAGACACATTCGTTATAGATTCCTTACTTTAGAATTATTCCCAGGCATCAGACTGGATCTGGAGACTTCTTTCCTCAGCAGTACCCCTGCGGGTCGGTAGGTGGCGTCGGTCGACTCTGCATCCGTCGTCGGCGTCGTAGTCGCCGGGATGACATCACGGTGCCTACTTAGACTCCACCCCTGCACGCTGACGTCAGTTCTGACACGACTTTCCATGCCAGAAGCGCAGATCCATGAAAGACACTGACCACTGGTGCACCACACTAGGGCCCTGCAAGGGAGTCCCTATCCCTAGAAGTCAGTACGCAGAGCGGGGAGGATGGGTGGGGCAGTAAGGAATCTATAACTAATATATGTCTCTTACAGATACATCTTTACCAAGTAACTTGCTCATCTGAAAGAGACTATTAGTTATAGATTCCTTAGCTTAGAATAGATACCCCAGCAATACCAACCCCGGAGGAGGGACTGTGAACCAAGTTCACACCAGAAAGTCCTGGAGGACAGAAAGAGCAAAGTAGCCATCCCTCCGGACTTGACTCCAGGCAGTAATGTCTGGTGAACATGTGCATAGAAGCCCACGTGGCCTCCTGGCAGATGTCAATGAGTGGGACTCCACGAGACAAAGCAGTAGTTGCTGCCGTAGCTCTAGTGGAATGAGCTCGCAGCCCCACTGGAGGTTCCTTTTTAGCTAAAGCGTAACAATTCTTTCTACAAAGGACGACCCATCGAGAGATGGTACGCTTTTGCACAGCCCGACCTTTCTTGGCACCCACATAGCCAACAAAGAGTTGATCGTCCACCCAGAAATCCTTCGTGCGGTCAAGGTAGAAAGACCGCGCACGTTTCGGGTCCAGACGGTGGAGTCTCTCCTCCTCCTTGGAAGGGTGCGGAGGCGGAAAAAAGGTGGGCAGAGTGATAGTCTGTCCGATGTGAAAAAGAGTGACAACTTTATTTAGGAACGAGGGTCCCGTTCGAAGCACCACTTTGTTCGGATGTACAGAGAAGAAAGGGGGCTTAGAAGAAAGAGCCTGAAGCTCACTCACTCTGCGAGCAGAGGTGATGGCAACAAGAAAAGCAGTTTTCAGGGTGAGAAGCCTAAGAGGACAGTTGTGAAGAGGCTCGAAGGGAGCGCACATAAGGTAAGTCAAAACAAGGTTCCCACAGAGGCATTATGAAAAGAGATGGAGGAAAGAGATGAATAATTCCTTTAAAAACCTACTTACAATAGGGGACTTGAACAAAGAGGGCTGATCTGGTAGCAAAGAAAAGCAGAAATGGCTGCCAGATAGCCTTTAAGAGTGAAAAGAGCCGAACCCTGCTGGGCTAAAGAGAGAAGGAACAAAAGAACCTCAGGAAGGGGATCCACAGCCTTTGTTGCGCACCATGCCACAAACTTGTTCCATCGACAAGCGTATACAGTATTGTATTGTATTTAGAATTTAGAGAGCGCACTGTGACCCTACGGGTATCCTGGCGCTTGAGCACGTGGGATCAGTTATCCTAGAGTGTGATGACGGTTGCAAAGAGCAACCAGGAGGAGCGCCTGGCTGCCAAGATGACATTACAGACTTCGGGAGGAAGGTCAAAAGCAGTCAACTGCCGCCGCTCAATCTCCACGGAAGGAGGTGGAGGCTGGACAGGTTCGGGTTGAGGACCGTCCCCTGCTGCTGTGACAGAAGATCCTCCCGAAGGGGCAGTCTGATCGGAGGATCGATAGCCATGCTCAGTAGTTCGGGGTACCAGACTCTTCGTGCTCAGTCCGGAGCCACAAGAATTGCCTGGTCGCGTTTGATCTTCTTCAGCACTCTGGGTAGAAGTGGTACAGGTGGAAAGGTGTACAGGAGGCCGCAACTCCACTCGCGACGAAAAGCGTCGACGAGCAAGTGCCGCCTTGGAAACTCCAACGTGCAAAATTGCTGACATTGCGTATTCTCTTCGGTGATGAACAGATCTAACCAAGGCTCTCCCAACCGCTGAAAGAGACCTTGCACCACCTCCGAGTCAAGACGCCATTCGTGATCTACCAGGCACTGACGGCTGAGTTTGTCCGCCCTGGCATTCAGAGAACCTGCCAGGTGTTGAACCACCAGGGTCATGCCCTGATGTTCCAGCCATGCCCAAAGGCGAAGAGCCTCTTGACATAGGGTCCACGACTCCACCCCGCCCTGTTTGTTGCAGTACCACATGGCGGTGGTGTTGTCTGTAAACACCTGAGGGAGGAAAGAAATGCCTTCAGTGCCAAGTGAATCGCCTGAAGCTCCAACAGGTTGATATGGAGCCCGGACTACGCCGGAGACCAGACTCTTCTGATCTCCGCCTCTCCCAGGTGGCCGCCCCATCCCAGGAGTGATACATCGGTCACCACCGTGAGGTCTGGTTGGGAAAGGGAGAGGGATCTGCCTCCGACCCAATCCTGGCTCGTTAACCACCACTGCAGTTGTTGCGCAGTTCCCTCCGAGATCTGGACGTACTCTGAGAGATTCCCCTGATGCTGCGCCCACTGGAACTTCAGGTCCCACTGCAGAGCCCGCATATGCCATCTGGCATGATTCACCAGCAGGATGCAAGAGGCCATGAGGCCCAGCAGCCTCAGGGTAATTCTCACCGAAATCTGGGATAGAGGCTGAAACATCGGTATCATAGCCCGAATATCCCAGACTTGCTGCTCAGGAGGATAGGCCCAAAACTGCACTGTGTCCAGAACAGCTACGATGAAAAGGAGCGACAGAGAGAGTCAGGTGTGACTTCGGCACGTTGACAGTGAACCCCAGCGAATGCAGGAGGTATGCAGTGGTCTGGAGGTGGGAGGTGGGAGGCGACAGCCTGGGGCGAGCCCGCCTTCAGCAGCCAGTCGTCGTGATAGGGGAAGACTGGAACCCCTGAGCTGCGACCACCGCCATCACTTTCGTAAACTCCCAAGGGGCACTGGTAAAGCCGAAGGGGAGCACAGTGAACTGAAAATGCTCGTGGCCTAACAGGAACCATAGGTAACGTCTGTGGGCTGGCAGGATGGGGATGTGAAAGTAGCATCCTGCAAATCCAACACCACCATCCAGTCTCCAGGGTCGAGGGCAGAAAGGACCTGAGCCAGGGTTAGCATTTTGAACTTCTCTTTCCGGAGGAAGCGGTTAAGGGCCCTGAGGTCTAGGATAGGCGCAGGCCCTTGTCCTTCTTTGGCACCATAAAGTAGCGGGAATAGCAGAGACCCTTTCGATAGCTCCCTTGGCCAAGAGAGCTGAAACTTCCTAATGGAGAAGCGCCAAATGATCTCCAACATGCGATAGAAAGACGGTGGTATGGAGGGAGGGGTAGTCTCGAAGGGGAGGGAGTAGCCCCTTCGGACTATCTGCAAAACCCACCTGTCTGACGTGATAGATTGCCAGTGGGGGAGGTGATGGTGAATCCTGCCAACCACTGGCCGCTAATGGGCCTGAAAGGTCAGACTAGGAGGGTTTGGAGGCTGCTGCAGGGGGGGGGTGGGGGGGGGCGGCCATGCAGAGGCTGGGTAGCTTGCGTGGACCGGTGGCTGGACTGGGTCGGACGTGGTTGGGTGCCCCTTCCGTAGCCACGAAAGGGGCAAAAAGCAGACTGTGGTGGACGGGAGGATGCAGCGACGCCTAAGGATTTGGCCGCCGCCCGAGAATCCTTAAAGCGCTCCAGTGCGGAGTCTGCCTTGCCACCAAAAAGGCGACGGTCATCGAAGGGCATTTCCAGCAGAATTGACTGAACATCCCCGGAAAAACCAGACGTCCTCAACCAGGCGTAGCGCCTAAGGGCTACAGACGTGGCAATCGTTCTGCCCAGTGAGCCAGTGGTATCCAGTCCACAGCGAATTGTGAATTTTGCTGCATCTCTCCTATCTGCCACGGCTTGGGAGAGGACGGTACGGGCCTCCTCCAAGCACTGAGGCAGCACCTGCGCAACAGTATCCCAGATGGTATGGGAGTATCAGTCCAAGAGGCACGGAGTATTCACAGACTGCAGTGCCAAGCTGGAGGAAGAGAACATGCGCTTCCCAAGATGATCCAGCTTCTTGGATTCCCTGTCTGGGGATGCGGAAGGGAATGCGCCCTTAGAAGAAGAAGCTTGGACCACCAAGCTCTCGGGGGAAGGGTGTGGGGTGAGGAAAATAGGATCGCCCAGAGCCGGGCAGTGGTGGCGGGCAATCGTCCTTTCCACAGGAGCCTCTGTGTTGGGCTTGGATCAAGTGCCCAGAAGGACGTCCGTGATGGCTTCAATGAAGGGCAAAAGGGGTTCAGAGGAAGTTGTTGCCGGTTGAAGCACCTCTGTCAGGAGGTTACGCCTGACTGCCACTGTAGGGAGCTCCAGGCCCAAGGCCTCGGCTGCCCTATGCACCACCACTGCATAGGACACTCCCTCCTCCGTAGCCACGGTAGGGGGAGAAAGCATGCCAAGGTCTGGGGAGGTGTCCAGACCACTGGCGTCACCCAATTCCTCTCTCCAGTCCTGTTCTTCCAGCTGGTCTGTCAAAGGGTCCAGCAACACCTCCCAGTCCTCATCACCACCCTCAGGGCGATAGAGAACACCTGGGATGAACAAGGGAACACAAGTATCCTCCGGCGTCGGATCCGACATCGGTCTAGCTCCGGGTCCATCTCGGGGATGAGGATGGGGGCGACACCGGCCGGGGGCACGGCTGACACCAGGGGGCGTCATCGCCGGGATCGGCACCGGGGAAGGTCGAGTAAGGTCCACCGGCGTCGATCCGGAACCAGGGCTGGATCCATGGGGGCCCACCGTGGCCGGAGCTGCCGGCATCGAAGGCCAAGGGCCCATACTGGCTCCGCGGGGCCCGAAGGTGCGCCCGCGGAGTCGGGCTACCCAAATACACGGTGGAGGGCTTCGTAGAACGTACGAAGCTGGGCAGGGTATGCCCCGGCTCCCGGAAACGGGGAGAGGCACGGAGTCATCCCAGAGTCAGGCGCCGAGACGGAGCCTTCGAACGACAACTCTCAGGATCCCACGTCGCGTTGGCCGACCGACGGGAAGAAGGCGAAGAGTGACGGTGCTTCTTCGCCTTCTTCTTGTGCTTCGACTTACCCGAGAAGTGCGAAGACTTGGACGAGGTGTGGTGGCTCCGCGACCGGTCTCGAGACCATCCCCACGAGCGACACCAGGAGCGACGCAGAGCCGACTGCCAGGCCTCCAAAAGCTTTCGGGACTGCTCCCGCAACGACTTCGGATTCATGGCCCGACAGTCGGAGCACGACTTCGGGTCATATTTCAGGCACCAGAGGTACACGAGGTGCGGGTCTGTCACGGACATCAGCTAGTGACAGGTGTCGCAAGGCTTGAAGCCGGTACGCCAATGGGACATCCCTCACGTACCAGGAGTTGAAGACTCGAAAAAAGAAGTCAACAAAAGTTGAAAAAAATTTAACCAAAAAGTGACTAAGGGGCAAGCTCTCTTCCGATTTGCGCTAGGCTGGCGCCGAAAAAGAAAGAACTGACGTCAGCGCACAGGGGCGGCGTCTAAGTAGGCACCGCGACGTCATCCCGGCGACCACGACGCAGACAATGGACACAGAGTCGACCGACGCCACCTACCGATGCGCAGGGGTACTGCTGAGGAAAATTTCTCAGTCTGACGCCTGGGGGTAATTCTAAGGTAAGGAATCTATAACTAATAGTCTCTAAGATACACTGTCAGCAGTATGCTAGGCAGGGTTAGGTGTTGGCCCACTTTACTAAGGAATGTGGGGTGCCTGCTGCACAATTGTTCAGCTACTGCGAAAGAAGCATTTTCTTATCCATTTAAAAGGTGGAGGCAGTTTCACTACCAATAGTGAACTCAAGCACAAGACTGTACTATAATACTGTGAGGTAAATACCCTGTGGGGAAACGCCTTTACTCTCTTTGCTAAAAAAAAAAAAAAAATGTAAACTGCACCATTTGTCGGTATAAAAATGTCTACGTTAGCACAACATTTGTAAGGTCATCACTAGGAGTTGATAAATGTAGATTTACCTCATTTGCCACGATACACTAAAGCAACTAAAAAAAGAAAAAAGCTTGTATAAGAAAAGTAATTGAATTTTTTTTTTAAGTTACAAGAAGGGAAAATTGAAAAGACAATTGGATAATATTAAAAGGTGCAGGTGTACATTCAAATAGAAAGCTACTCTAATGGAATAAGAAGAAAAAAATGTCCAGTAAGAGATCAGAATTATTGTTTCCACTCATGAATTTCTGAAAAGCAGCAGTGACTGACCAGCGGATTACATACACAAGATAGGGAACTTGGCATACACTTGAAATATTTTCCAGTATTAACAAAACTGCCATAGTGTTCGACAAACCCTTTCACAACTCTCCAGTCTTTGCATTATTTAGTAGTACATGCCAAGTAATGAGAAAGGAAATAGGGCTGCTGGAAAAATGACTTGGCAACAAAGCAAAAGTTGAAAATCTATCACTGGGTGAGAGTGCTTCTTTTCACCTCATCAAATCAAAGTAGAGGGTGCATTTGCCAAGTATGGCTATTGCATCAATTTAACTGGGCAAATGCACATAGTCTGGATAAACTTGAGTCTATCAAAATGAACTTTGAACCTTAATCTCAGCATGCAAATGTTCTTTCAGTATATTAAAGGTGCATAAGACTACACATACACCGGCACAGGCTAGACTTACGTTAAATCCGGGTAGAATAGGTCTGACCCAACAGGCCTAGCAAGTAAGAAGGGCACATCTTACTTTAATGTTAAATGGTTTGTGGGGAAAGGCTAAAGGGGATAATGGAAAAAAACAGCATTACAGCTAGAATTCACTTTTAAAAAGGCTTATGTGGACAGTGGGACTATATCACTCAAAAGATATGCAAGACATCACTTATTTGGCCTTGCTTGGACTCAAGTGCTGACATTGCCACAACTGCTGAGCACCTGAAGGGAGACTTTCAGAATCAAAGGCTAAGAATTGCTGGAAAATGGATTTAGGAACAAAGATTCAATTGCGTAATAATTTAAACATACTGACACAAGTATCTATGATGTGGTAATCCCATCTTGTCTCTTTGCTTCACACACTTATGAATAACCCATCCACCAGGACCATAAACAAGGCCTGCATCAGGGGCATCTGAGCCAGGAAGAGAGTTGTGAGTACTCTACTTAAATAATAATCAAATTAAGAGTTTTACTTGGGCTGCCAGGTGAAAAAAGGCTAAACAAGTTAAGTCCCCTCTTGTTTGTCCAACTTTCCCTGAGCAGTATCCCACAGCATATCGAGGTGTTCCTTCCAATCTCTCCAAGATGAGTCATGCCACTGCATGCTTTCCAGCACCAATAGGTTACGTCTGGAAGTTCTCATACAAGTGTGCATGCTCCAGTAGAGACTGGACTCATCTAACTTATCCAAAGGTGCGGATGGGGAAGTGAACACCATTCTCACCTCAAGCTGCCATGAATACGGTGGATAACCCTCAGCCATGGAGGGTTGTTTGGTAAGGCATCTGGTACACTTGGCCCTTATGTATCCATAGCATGGCATGGCTTCAGCAAGACTTAAACCAGCACAACAAGAGCTCTATTGCTCCCTAAAGCGCACGTGTTTGTGCAGTGCAAACTGCCAAAGTAAGCAGCCTTGGCTTCACTCGAGCTCGGCCCACCCTTCAGTTATCACCATTTAAGTATTCAGAGGAGAATGAGCAAGCTAATATATTTAGTTCTTACATATTTTATTAAGTTTCAAACGTTTACTAATCACAAAAAAACATTCAGGATCAAGACAGCCATTTGTTTCAACCACGTCTGGTCTCAGTAGATAAAATGTTTGAGAATTGAACTGCATTAGGCTTCAAGCAACTAAGTTCACTGACTTCAAATCACAGCCTACGAAATAATACTATTAGTGCAGGCTGAATTCTTTGAGTATCTAAGGATTTTGTGCACAAGAGATCAAAAACATCGTCAGTCTAAACAGACTATGTATTCTTTATTTTGATATGCTTGTGCAAATAAACATAATTCTTCAAAAGTACACATCAAACAAAGCTGCTTACTGCACAAGGAACAGTCCTAGTTTTAAAGTTTCATTTGGCTTGACATAAAATGTATCTATAATACGCTGCTGTCATAAAAGTTTCTTACCCCAGCTTTCAGCAAGTTCCAGGTGTAATCTATTGCACAGATGGCTCCTGTCCTTCCACATCCTGCACTACGAACATCAAAGAGAGTTATTTCAAATGGCTGTAGTGTTCATAATTTGTTTAGTTTAGACCTTTCTGATGAGCTTGGCACCCCCAGGTCCAGATACACAAAAGTAGCCTTACATACTTTAGGGATACATATCACAATACATTCTTACCAGGCATGGAACAAACATTTCGCCCCTGCTGAAAACAAGTCAAACGCAATATCCGTAAATAGGAAGTGCTCCCCTTGTAATTTATTGGTATTGCCCTTTTTAAAATGATTGCACTTCCCAAATTCTTGTATACTCTACAAAACGTCCCTTATAACATTCCACAATCTTTTTTTTTATTTTTATTTTTTAAGCAAAGCGAAAGCCACCCTACGAAAATTTCTAAGGCGTGGTAAACTAACAAGGATAGCCTGGGCTAAATGTACGCTGGTCATATATGACTGAGGATTGGGTACGGTGGATGTCCCAATTTAACTGGGCCACCCACCTTACATTTATTACTGACTGGATGTATGGGGATAGGGACGATCCGACATACAGACTGGAACTACAGTACTTTCCGGACACCAATACAGGACTACTACCTCTACCGAGCCAAGATTCCCAAGCATATCCCTGAAGTCATCACAATAGTACTAATGGCGTGGCGGAAAGGATAATGTTACTTACCCAGTAAGCATCTGTTCTTGGCATGTAGAGTTGTAGCTTCACATGCATTGCATACTCCTGCCATCTAGTGTTGGGTCCGGATGTTTGCAAGTTGTTTTTCTTCGAAGAAGTCTTTCCAGTCACAAGGCAAGGTGACTCCTCCTTTCGGTGATAGTGCACATGGGCATCGACTCCATTGTTAGATTGGTTTCCCGCAGAGGGTGAGAATGGAGTTAGTAAGTGTAGAATAGAGATGTTCATGCGTATGTATGTAAAATAAGAAACTGCAACTACAGGAGACCGGGGAGGCGGGTGAGGGCATGTGAATCTACAGCTCTACATGCCAAGGACAGATGCTTACTGGGTAAGTAACATTATCCGTTCGAGGCATGTGAGCTGTAGATCACATGCTTTGCACAGACTATACAGCAGTATACTCCCAAAGCGGTGGCTAACCTGTAGTAGTTGTCTGAAACAGTGTTTTAAGTACTGCGTGGCCTACATTAGCTTGTTGCCTCGCTAACACATCTACACAATAGTGTTTGGTGAATGTGTGCGGTGTAGACCATGTTGCTGCCTTACAGATGTCAGCTAGGGGAATATTCCCCAAGAAGGCCATAGTAGCCCATATTTTGCGAGTGGAATGCGCTCTAGGGGGTATTAGCAAAGCTCTTCTTGCTTTCTGATAACATGTCTGGATACATTTTACGATCCATCTTGCAATGCCTGATTTAGATATGGGATTGCCTTTGTGTGGTGGAGAAAAAGCAACAGAGTTGCTTTGTTTTGCGAAATTGTTTTGTTCTTTCAATGTAATCTAGTAGAGGTCTTCTAACATCAAGGGTGTGTAGCGCTCGTTCTGCTACATAATCAGGTTGAGGAAAGAACACTGGTAACTCAACCGATTGATTGATATGAAAAGGCAGAAACTACTTTAGGGAGAAATTTAGGATTGGTGCGAAGAAGCACTTTATCTCTATGAAGCTGAAAGAAAGGCTCTAGGATAGTTAATGCCTGGAGTTCACCAACTCTTCTCAGTGAAGTTATTGCGATGAGGAAAGCAACTTCCGTGAGAGGAATCGTAATTGGCACATATGCATTGGTTCAAATGGTGGACCCCATTAGCCTTGTAAGTACTATGTTTAGGTTCCACACTGGTAGCCTTGGTAGTATCACCCTTTTTAATCCTTCCATAAAGGCTTTAATCATTGGTACTCTGAATAGAGAGAAGTGTTGTCTGTTTTGCAAGTATGCAGCTACTGCTGCTAGATGTAAGCGAATGGATGTGTAGGCTAGTCCCGATTGCTGTAAATGTAACAGATAACAGATGATGTTCTGTACCGAAGCATCAAGAGGATTGATATTGTTATTGTTACAATAGATAACAAATCGCTTCAATTTTGCTGCATAACATGCCCTAGTAGTAGGCTTTCTAGCCTCTTTAGGATATTCATACAGTCTGGTGGCAAGTGTAAATAACCAAACTCTATGACTTCAGGAGCCAGATCACCAGGTTGAGTTCTTTGGGATCTGGATGCCCGATTTCTCCATGGCTCTGAGTGAGGAGACTGGAGGTGAGATGCAGCTTTGGGTGTGGAACTATTGACAGTTCCAACAGGGATGTGAACCAAGGTTGACGTGCCCATGTTGCAGCTATGAGAATTAGTGTGAGGGATGTTTGCCTGAGCTTCCGAACTACCAATGGAATGAGTGGGAGAGGGGGAAAAGCGTATGCAAATATCCCTGAGCAGTTCATCCATAGGGCACTGCCTTTAGAGAGCGGGTGTGGGAACCTCGAGGCGAAGCATGGGCATTTTGCGTTTTCTGCTTCTGCTGTGACGAACAGGTCTATCTGAGGAAATCCCCATTCCTGAAAGTAGGGGAGGAGAACCTGAGGATGAAGTTCCCACTCGTGGATTTGCTGCGTCTGTCTGCTGAGAAGGTCTGCAATCTGATTGTTTACTCCTGGAAGGTGTTCTGCCAGGAGATAAATCTTGTGGTGTATAGCCCATTTCCAAATGGCTTGTGCTAGGTGTAGGAAACTGGCTCTATATATACTACACCAAAATGAGGTATAGTGTGTATAGAGTCCAGGTGACCCCAGAGGTAGGCAGAGGTTAAAGTTAGATAGAACCTTACTCTCTATTTGTAGTAGAGTGGTCGAGCAGTAAGGCAATATCAGAGGACAGTGTTAGGCATTTGATGTCAGCAAATGAATTCACACACTCAAGAACTGAACTCTAGGCCAATTGTTTTTGTATAAAAAATATACTGTTTTATTTTTAGAACCAAGCAAGCCTGGCACAGGTAAGCATTAAATACTTTACAGTAATAAGTTGCTGATTGTAGAACAGTTTGAAAATGCAATAGGAATTGTTTGATTTACAGGGGATGCAGTAGGTTGCAATACGTAGCAAATACAGTACTTTGAAATGAATAGGCTTTTCAGTAAATTACAGGTAAGTTACTATTTACGTTACTTTTCTAACTCAGTGCTGGATACCTAGATTCAGCACTGGGACATTTCCTGCAAACAGGTAAGTAAATACGTTTTGGTTATTCGTGCGATTTTTTAAGAATATTTTCAGTTTTCAAAACTCCACACTTAGAAACTTTTTGGAAGAAAAGTGTCAATGTTATCCTATGGAGGAAAAACAGGTCATCGGTTCACAGGTAAGTTATCGACTGTGGGAGTTAAGGTTCTGGGGTTAGACGCAGGGGTCCCCCAGGGTCAGTGATGCACTCTTGTTACACCCTCAGCGGCACTAGGGCGGCCAGGTGCAGAGTGTTGAGGCCCAATGTTATCCAATGGGGGATAAGGGGCCTCCGGTTGGTGGCTGCTGGCAAGCAGGCCACTGGGTTGTGGGAGCAAAGCTCCTAGGGTTTAGGTCAGGGCAAATGGGGAAACAAAGTAGCACAAAAGGTGCACCCTCATCGGCACTGAGGCGGCCGGGTGCAGAGTGCTGTTTCGACGTCGGGCGCCCTGTTGTTTTCAATGGAGAACCTCCGGTTTGCAAAAGAACTGCAGGCAGGGAGACGAAGGACTTCTGGGTGCGACCACCACTTCGAGAGGTAAGTTGGGAAGGTAGGGCTTGGTTAGGCACCGTTGGTTTGGGCACACAAGGCCGTGGGGCGTCTGGTGCAGGGGTGCCTTTTGGGGTTGGATCTTCTTACCAGTTCCGGGTCGTGATCAGGGGGGCCTTCTGGATTTAGGCTGCAGGCGTCTGCTGGAGGCTTGAGGCAGGTCAGGATCGCCGGGGTGACCTCCTCGTGGTGCTTTTCCACTCTAGTTTGGGCCGGGTTCGGCGGGTGCAGAGTGGGCTGGATTTGCGGTCTCCGGCTGCTGCCAGAGGTTGCAGATGAACAAATCCGGTGTTCACGGGAGAAGCAGTCTTTGGAAGTGAAGGCAGGCAGGTCCTCCGGGGTTTTTGAGGTTGCTGGCTGGATTTCGAAGGAGCAGGTTCGAGGGGAGACAGGCCTGTAGGGCTGGGGAAAAGTCAGTGGGCGTCTTCCTCTTGTTAGCTGGCTGCACCGCTGTTCGGTCCTTCTTCTTTTCTTCTTGTCGTTTCTGGATCTGAGGAAGCAAGGTTCAGGGTGCCCCCTAAATACTAGATTTAGGGGCGTTACAGGTAGGTAAAGGGCAGGGACCAATGGGTCCCTTCCTGGGGTGGGTACACCCCCTATCGTGCCACCCTCCAGTGGGAGGGGGGCAGGAGCCTGTCCCTGGTTGGTTGGGTCCCCCCCATCCTCAAGATGGCGGGTGTAGGAAAGTGGGTTTCTGTTGCAGTAACCCCCCCACTTTTTGCCTGATAACTGATGCACTTTTCCTTGGTGTGCCCTGGATCCCTGCCAATCAGGTACCCAGGGCCTGTGTTCCTTCCCTAAAAACTGTACTCAGCCTAAACCCAATTGGCATCTCTGGCCACAGGTAAGCCCCTGGTAAATGGTACCCTAGGTACCCAGGGCACTGTGACCAGAGAAGACCCCTAAGGGCTGCAGCACTTATTGTGCCACCCTTAGAGGCCCTGTACCCTGACACACACACACTGCCCTTGCAGGCTGAGTGTCTTGGTGCAGAACAAAACAGAGTCGACATGGCACACATCCCTGTGTGCCATGCCCATAAACACACTGCCCTGGCATACCTCAGTCACCCCTCTAGCTGGGTGCCCTATGCCAGTGGTGAGGGCACAGGTGCATGAGCCCTGTGCCCCTACAGTACCCAGGCCCATTCCTGGGCACTGTAAGTGCAGGGCTGCCATTCCGAGTATATGGTGCTGGGAGGTCGTCAGCACGTACTCCACAGCACCATGATGGCTGCACTGAAGACTGAGAAGTTTGGTATCAAACTCCTCAGCACAGTAAACCCACACTGATGCCAGTGTGGGATTTACTGTAAAATGCACGTCAGAGGGCAACTTAGAGTTACCCCCTGAACCTAACCTACAATCCACGTCTTGTCTGAGGGGCTGCCTAGGCTGCCACACAGCAGACATGTTGCTGGACCCCTGGGTAGAGAGCCATCCGCTCTCCCGGGCCTGCAACAATGCACGTCCTGGGTGAGGTGCTAGGCCCCCTCCCCAGGATGGGCAGGGGGAAGCTTCAAAGGCATTCCGCCTTTGTGAGCTTCCCAGACCACTTGCTGTACTCAGCAACTGGTCCCCACCGGTTCCTCCCCATCCTGGTGGGAAGACTGGAGGGAAACACCAAGGGAGGAAAGGGGGTGTGCCACCCTCTGCCAACCCCACCCCTCAGGTGGGGGAGGCGAGGTGAAGCACATCTCCGGGCTCTCGCCATCTTGAAGATGGGGAGCCCTGCCCAATCAGGACTAGGCTCCTGCCCCCTCCCACAGGAGAGTGGCAGGATAGGGGTGTACCCACCCCAGGGCAGGGACCCATTGGTCCCTGCCCTTTACCTACCTGTAACGCCCCTAAATCTAGTATTTAGGGGCACCCTGAACCTTCCTTCCTTAGATTCCCGCAACCTAAGAAGAAAAAGGACGAAAGAAGACGCCCAGCAGAGGAGACTGCAGAGAACAACTGACTTGGCCCCAGCCCTACCGGCCCGTCTGCAGTTTCCAGAGATCCTGCGCCAAAAATAGTCTTGTCCTGCAGCCAGCGACCTCCAGAACCCCAGGGAGGACTGACTGCCTTCAACAAAGACCGGATCTCCTGTGAACAGCAGCTCTGTTCAAAAGAAACACCAAACAAAGACTCCGAGCCTGCTGAGGAGAAAGAAACCCGACGCCTGGAACCACCACTGCACCCGTCGCCTACAGCCCGAGTTCAAGTGGCCCACCGGTCCCAGCGAGGTCCCCCAGCTCTCCAGAGTCCGAGTCCACCGTGGGTTGACCCCTCCAGGACTCCCCGACGTCGCCTGCAGCCTCTGCACGGAGAACCCCCAACCGCGAGTGGCCCGGTAAGGTGAAATCCGACCTCAAAAGACACCCCTGCATCCAGACGCCCTGCGCCCTGGAGAAAGGAACCCGAGGTGCACCTACGTCCCCGAGCCCTCCAACTTACCTGCCCAGCTGTTGGTTCCTCCTGGAAGTCTTCCTGGACCGAGCCTGCAGCTGAAAACCAAAACCGAAAATTTCCATTGAAATCAACAGGGCACCCGACCTCAAAACAGCACTCTGCACCCGGCCGCCCTAGTGCCGCTGAGGGTGCCTCTTTGGTGCTAACTTGGTCCCCAACGTGCCCTGAGCTTAACCCTAGGAGCTTTGCTCCCACAACCCCGTGGCCTGCTTGCCAGCCGCCACCAACCGAGTCCCCCTATCCTCCATAGGATAACATTGGGCCTCAACACTCTGCACCCGGCCGCCCTAGTGCCGCTGAGGGTGCAACAACAGTGCATCACTGACCCTGGGAGACCCCTGAGTCTAACCCCAGAACCCTAACTCAAAAGACCGATTACTTACCTCGAGACCGATAACTCATTTTTCCTCATAGGATAACATGGACACTTTTTCTTCCAAAAAGTTTCTAAGTGTCGACTTTTGAAAACAAGAATATTCTTTAAAAATCGTACAGACTACCAAAACGTAATTACTTACCTGTTTTAAGTAAATGTCCCAGGGCTGAACCTAGGAGTCCAGCACTGGATTACAAAAGTAACGTTAAAAGTAACTTACCGGCGAATTGAATTTTCTTACATAGGGATCCATTGACTGGTTTTCTGTGAAATTTCTTCTAAGTGTCCACTTTTGAAATACCAAAATATTGCTTAAAAATCACAACAGTAACGAATTCCGAATTACTCACCTACTATCAGGAGAGACCTCAGTACTGCATCTTTTAGTCCAGTACCGACCATGAAAAGTAATTTTTACCGTACTTACCAGTAACTGGAAATTCCTCTCATAGGATATCATTGCCTGCTTTTTGTTGAAAAAGTTTCTAAGTGTCGATTTCTGAATCATACAAATATTCTTTAAAAATCGTACAAACTACAAAAACGTAATTACTTACCTGTTTTAAGTAAATGTCCCAGTGCTGAACCTAGGAGTCCAGCACTGGATTACAAAAGTAACGTAAACATACTTTGCTTGCAAACTGTATTTCCTTCCCTAGGATAACATTGGTAATTTTACCCAGAAAAGTTTCTAAGTGTCAACTTTTGAAATACAGTAATATTCCTCAAAAATCACTACCATAACCAAAACGCTTTTTCTCACCTGTTTACAGGAAGTGTCCCGGGACTGAATCCAAGATCCAGTCCCGTGGTTAAAAAAGTAATCCAAAAAGTAATCTATTGCATTTAACCAGAAATTTCCATTGAGCTCAATGTATAATTGTGTTTAAAATTGTGTTGCATATTGCAACAACTGTAACTATTGCATTCAAAAGTCTATTGCCAATTGAACAGTAGTTAACTAAAGCATCTCATTCTGAGAAAGTATATTTTGACACCCATTGTTGGTTCTAAAATAAAACAACTATATTTTTATATACAAACCATTGGCCTAGAGTTCAGTTCTTGAGTGTGTGGCTTCATTTGCTGACTGAGTGTGTACAACAAATGCTTTACACTGTCCTCTGATACTGCCTTACTGCTCGACCAAGCTACCACTTTAGAGAGTAAGGTTATATCTAACTTTAGCCTCTGCCAAACCTCTGGGGACTGTGGACTCTGTGCACACTGAACCTTACTTTGGTGCAGTATATACAGAGCCACTTTCTTACATTGGTGGATCAGCGGTGGGATACAAACTTGCATTGTTGGACTACTTGGTTACCATCTGATCACACGACAGAACTCTTAAATTGCCTTTAGAATTCTGATTTTTTCAAATTGGCATTTTTACCAAATTACTAAAAGTCTTGTTAGGGCCTTGCTTAAGTCCCTTTAAAATTGTAGAAAATAAAAAGTCACTATAGTCAAGGGTAGAGGGGTTAGAACTTTTTGTTAGAATGTCTCAAGAAAACAACCCAGCTATTAGTGAAAATAATAATGACATACAGGACATGGTTGAGGAGCTCGACCTCACCCCTTATCTTCATTTGTCTTTCAAAGAGATAAGGTCCTTATGTAAACTTAAAAATATACCAATGGGCCAGCATCCAACCAAACAAGGGCTCCAGGAGCTCCTGGCTGAGTATGCTAAGGCCCACCCCTCTGAGCATGGTGATGACCACGCAGAGGAGGAAAGGAGTGAGGAGGATGGGGATGGTAACCCACCTCCACCACTTCCTAGGGAAGACAGGGTCACTGCACCCTTATTTCCAAGAGTAAACCTCTGGGGACCTAGGGGCCACCTAGGTGGTTCAGGTCCCAGAGAGGACACTGAGGATAGCCTTAGTGAGGAGGACCACCTTTTAGCAAGGTTGGCCAAAAGACTGGACCTAGAGACCAGACTCCTGGCTCTAGAGAAGGAAAGACAGGAGATGGGTTTAGCACCCATCAATGGTGGCAACAATACTAAAACTAAGGATAGGGAGGAAACTTCTGATCCTAAAATCCCCAAAGGGATTGTCCCTAAATTTGAGGAAGGTGATGACATCACCAAATGGTTCACAGCCTTTGAGAGGGCTTGTGAAATAAGAAAAGTAAAGAAACCTCTCTGGGGGGCACTCCTGTGGGAACTGTTCTCTGGTAACTGCAGAGACAGGCTTCTGACCCTCTCTGGGCCAGATGCAGGGTCCTATGACCTCATGAAGAATACTCTGATTGAGGGATTTGGGCTCACTACTGAGGAGTATAGAATTAGATTCAGGGGGCTCACAAAACCCAGACCCAGTCCTGGATTGACTTCGTAGACTACTCAGTAAAGACACTGGATGGTTGGTTAGCTGGACATAATGTGCAGGATTTTCCTGGACTTTACAATTTGTTTATGAAGGAACACATACTAAGTAATTGCACAAACGAAAAGTTGCATCAGCATTTGGTAGACCTAGGTCTAATTTCTCCCCAAGAATTGGGAAAGAAGGCAGACCACTGGGTCAGAACAAGGGTAACTAGGACATCCACTGGGGGTGACCAAAAGAAAGAGGTCACAAAGCCTCCCCAGAAGAAAGATAGTGAACCCCTTAAGGATAAAAGTAAGGAGTCCCAGGCAGCCCCCAAAAACCTGTCCAGGAGGGTGGGCCCAAAGACACCTCACAAACTAAACCAGGGTACCAAGGTAAGAATTGGGATCCCAACAGAATATGGTGTCACAACTGTCAGAAGTCAGGACACCACACCAAGGACCCTAGCTGTCCTAAAAACAAGATCCGTAGTACAGCCCCAGGGGTGACTAGTGTAGCCCCAGGAGTTGCCAGTGTAGCTCTGGAGGAAGGGTCCTCAGATGAGGAAGTCCTCCTAGCTTTCAACTGGAAAATGGGCCCAAGAGGTAAGCTGGAGATCCCAGAGGGGAGTAGACACTTCCACCGCCTACTGGTGAATGGAATCCCAGCCACTGCCCTGAGAGATACCTGTGCCAGTCACACTGTGGTGCATGACAGGTTGGTACTCCCACACCAGTATGTCCCAGGGGAATCAAGGAGAGTAAGGGCTGTCCCAGGGGAGTCACTGTTAGGCCTGTGGCTGTAGTGCCCCTAGTCATAGCTGGGTCCCTTAGATGGAGAAAGGTGGTAGTCAGTAAAGACCTCCCCCTTGATTGTCTCCTGGGGAATGACCACTTAGAGGTGGACCTGAGCCAAAGAGAGGCACTGGCCCAATGCCAGGCCTCACCCAAGAAACCTGGGGGGCTCAACCTGCAGTCAGTGCAGCTGAGCCCCAAAAGAGTAAAAAGGAACAGGGTAGGAAAGGTGGGCAACTGTTAGCCACAGTCCCAGAGGGCCAGGGAGATTCTATCCCAGTGAGGGAAAACTCCAGAAGTGGCCCTGGTAAAGCCCCCCTAGCCAACAAGAAGACCTGACTAGTCAGGCAACTGTCCAGCCTGAGTTGGTGGCTCCTCAGCTGGCAGAACAAAGGGTGGAGGAAGGGTGCTCACTACAAAGTTTAGTGACCCCCCACCCTAAAGCAACAGGCAGACAGCCAGGACCCAAAGAGACCTGTAAGATAGCCCCTTCACTTGCCAGACAGGAGCTAAAGGTGTGGTTCTGGGCACTGACAGCTGTCAGCAGCCTCTGCTGGGTGTTAGCCTTCATGGCAGCCATATCCTTGGCATGGTGGCCTAACCCCCTGCCAAATAACAAGCTAGGCCCCCTGACCCTATTGGTCATGGTGGGGTTGCTCAAACTGTGGGTGACCTCTGTGGGTAAGCTGGGCTTTGCCCTGGCTAAGTTAGACTTTGCAGAGGTGGGCACCTCTGAACCCAAACTTAAAAGATGGGGTGAAGACACTAAAGAGCAAGGAGAGGAGCTTTGGGAATTAGGTCCTGAAACTGATGAGGTAGGCCAGCTCCCCAAAGGGACTGACCTGGACAGAAGGATATAAGGCGGAGTAGGCCCTGCAACTTTCAAACCACTTCCCCAACTCTTCCTCGCCTGAAAGACTAGACAGGCTCTCCCAGCGTTGGCTGAGTCTCCTGGCCTTTGGGCTGGGGGGGCTTGTGTAGGAAAGTGGGTTTCTGTTGCAGTAACCCCCACTTTTGCCTGATAACTGATGCACTTTTCCTTGGTGTGCCCTGGATCCCTGCCAATCAGGTACCCAGGGCCTGTGTTCCTTCCCTAAAAACTGTACTCAGCCTAAACCCAATTGGCATCTCTGGCCACAGGTAAGCCCCTGGTAAATGGTACCCTAGGTACCCAGGGCACTGTGACCAGAGAAGACCCCTAAGGGCTGCAGCACTTATTGTGCCACCCTTAGAGGCCCTGTACCCTGACACACACACACTGCCCTTGCAGGCTGAGTGTCTTGGTGCAGAACAAAACAGAAGTCGACATGGCACACATCCCTGTGTGCCATGCCCATAAACACACTGCCCTGGCATACCTCAGTCACCCCTCTAGCTGGGTGCCCTATGCCAGTGGTGAGGGCACAGGTGCATGAGCCCTGTGCCCCTACAGTACCCAGGCCCATTCCTGGGCACTGTAAGTGCAGGGCTGCCATTCCGAGTATATGGTGCTGGGAGGTCGTCAGCACGTACTCCACAGCACCATGATGGCTGCACTGAAGACTGAGAAGTTTGGTATCAAACTCCTCAGCACAGTAAACCCACACTGATGCCAGTGTGGGATTTACTGTAAAATGCACGTCAGAGGGCAACTTAGAGTTACCCCCTGAACCTAACCTACAATCCACGTCTTGTCTGAGGGGCTGCCTAGGCTGCCACACAGCAGACATGTTGCTGGACCCCTGGGTAGAGAGCCATCCGCTCTCCCGGGCCTGCAACAATGCACGTCCTGGGTGAGGTGCTAGGCCCCCTCCCCAGGATGGGCAGGGGGAAGCTTCAAAGGCATTCCGCCTTTGTGAGCTTCCCCAGACCACTTGCTGTACTCAGCAACTGGTCCCCACCGGTTCCTCCCCCATCCTGGTGGGAAGACTGGAGGGAAACACCAAGGGAGGAAAGGGGGTGTGCCACCCTCTGCCAACCCCACCCCTCAGGTGGGGGAGGCGAGGTGAAGCACATCTCCGGGCTCTCGCCATCTTGAAGATGGGGAGCCCTGCCCAATCAGGACTAGGCTCCTGCCCCCTCCCACAGGAGAGTGGCAGGATAGGGGGTGTACCCACCCCAGGGCAGGGACCCATTGGTCCCTGCCCTTTACCTACCTGTAACGCCCCTAAATCTAGTATTTAGGGGCACCCTGAACCTTCCTTCCTTAGATTCCCGCAACCTAAGAAGAAAAAGGACGAAAGAAGACGCCCAGCAGAGGAGACTGCAGAGAACAACTGACTTGGCCCCAGCCCTACCGGCCCGTCTGCAGTTTCCAGAGATCCTGCGCCAAAAATAGTCTTGTCCTGCAGCCAGCGACCTCCAGAACCCCAGGGAGGACTGACTGCCTTCAACAAAGACCGGATCTCCTGTGAACAGCAGCTCTGTTCAAAAGAAACACCAAACAAAGACTCCGAGCCTGCTGAGGAGAAAGAAACCCGACGCCTGGAACCACCACTGCACCCGTCGCCTACAGCCCGAGTTCAAGTGGCCCACCGGTCCCAGCGAGGTCCCCCAGCTCTCCAGAGTCCGAGTCCACCGTGGGTTGACCCCTCCAGGACTCCCCGACGTCGCCTGCAGCCTCTGCACGGAGAACCCCCCAACCGCGAGTGGCCCGGTAAGGTGAAATCCGACCTCAAAGACACCCCTGCATCCAGACGCCCTGCGCCCTGGAGAAAGGAACCCGAGGTGCACCTACGTCCCGAGCCCTCCAACTTACCTGCCCAGCTGTTGGTTCCTCCTGGAAGTCTTCCTGGACCGAGCCTGCAGCTGAAAACCAAAACCGAAAATTTCCATTGAAATCAACAGGGCACCCGACCTCAAAACAGCACTCTGCACCCGGCCGCCCTAGTGCCGCTGAGGGTGCCTCTTTGGTGCTAACTTGGTCCCCAACGTGCCCTGAGCTTAACCCTAGGAGCTTTGCTCCCACAACCCCGTGGCCTGCTTGCCAGCCGCCACCAACCGGAGTCCCCCTATCCTCCATAGGATAACATTGGGCCTCAACACTCTGCACCCGGCCGCCCTAGTGCCGCTGAGGGTGCAACAACAGTGCATCACTGACCCTGGGAGACCCCTGAGTCTAACCCCAGAACCCTAACTCAAAAGACCGATTACTTACCTCGAGACCGATAACTCATTTTTCCTCATAGGATAACATGGACACTTTTTCTTCCAAAAAGTTTCTAAGTGTCGACTTTTGAAAACAAGAATATTCTTTAAAAATCGTACAGACTACCAAAACGTAATTACTTACCTGTTTTAAGTAAATGTCCCAGGGCTGAACCTAGGAGTCCAGCACTGGATTACAAAAGTAACGTTAAAAGTAACTTACCGGCGAATTGAATTTTCTTACATAGGGATCCATTGACTGGTTTTCTGTGAAATTTCTTCTAAGTGTCCACTTTTGAAATACCAAAATATTGCTTAAAAATCACAACAGTAACGAATTCCGAATTACTCACCTACTATCAGGAGAGACCTCAGTACTGCATCTTTTAGTCCAGTACCGACCATGAAAAGTAATTTTTACCGTACTTACCAGTAACTGGAAATTCCTCTCATAGGATATCATTGCCTGCTTTTTGTTGAAAAAGTTTCTAAGTGTCGATTTCTGAATCATACAAATATTCTTTAAAAATCGTACAAACTACAAAAACGTAATTACTTACCTGTTTTAAGTAAATGTCCCAGTGCTGAACCTAGGAGTCCAGCACTGGATTACAAAAGTAACGTAAACATACTTTGCTTGCAAACTGTATTTCCTTCCCTAGGATAACATTGGTAATTTTACCCAGAAAAGTTTCTAAGTGTCAACTTTTGAAATACAGTAATATTCCTCAAAAATCACTACCATAACCAAAACGCTTTTTCTCACCTGTTTACAGGAAGTGTCCCGGGACTGAATCCAAGATCCAGTCCCGTGGTTAAAAAAGTAATCCAAAAAGTAATCTATTGCATTTAACCAGAAATTTCCATTGAGCTCAATGTATAATTGTGTTTAAAATTGTGTTGCATATTGCAACAACTGTAACTATTGCATTCAAAAGTCTATTGCCAATTGAACAGTAGTTAACTAAAGCATCTCATTCTGAGAAAGTATATTTTGACACCCATTGTTGGTTCTAAAATAAAACAACTATATTTTTATATACAAACCATTGGCCTAGAGTTCAGTTCTTGAGTGTGTGGCTTCATTTGCTGACTGAGTGTGTACAACAAATGCTTTACACTGTCCTCTGATACTGCCTTACTGCTCGACCAAGCTACCACTTTAGAGAGTAAGGTTATATCTAACTTTAGCCTCTGCCAAACCTCTGGGGACTGTGGACTCTGTGCACACTGAACCTTACTTTGGTGCAGTATATACAGAGCCACTTTCTTACAGCGGGGAGTCAGAGTTGTGCTTCACCTCGCCTCCCCCACCTGAGGGGTGGAGTTGGCAGAGGTGGGCGCACCTCTTTCCCTCACTAGTTTTTCCCACCGGTTCTCCCGCCCAAAGTGGGGGGTAGAACCAGTGGGGACCAGTTGCTGAAAGCAGTAAATGGTCTGGGGAGGCTCACAAATGCGGCATGCCTTTGAAGCTTCCCCTTCGTGAACCCTGCCCATCCTGGGGGAGGAGGCTTGGCACTTCGTCCTAGGATGTGCATTGTTTCAGGCCCCCGAGAGCAGCAGGCTCTCGACCCAGGGGTCCAGAAACATGTCTGTTGGTGGCAGCCTAAGCAGCCACTCAGTCGGGACACTAGAAGTTGGTCGAGTTTCAGGGGGCATCTCTAAGATGCACTCTGTTGTGCATTTTACATTAAATCCCACACTGGCATCAGTGTGGGTTTAATGTGCTGAGAAGTTTGATACCAAACTTCCCAGTTTTCAGTGTAGCCATTATGGTGCTGTGGAGTTCGTAATGACAAACTCCCAGCACCATATACTCTTAATGGCAGCACTGCACTTACAATGTCGAAGAATGGCCTTAGACACTGTAGGGGTACAGGGCTCATGCACCTGTACCCTCACCACTGGTATAGTGCACCCAGCTAAAGGGGTGGCTGATCTATGCCATGGCAGTGGTTTGTAGGCATGGCACACAGGGATGTGTGCCATGTCGACTCTTCACTTGGTTCTGCACCAAGACACGCAGCCTGCAAAGGCAGTGTGTGAGTGAAAAGGTGCATGGCCTCTAAGGGTGGCACAATAAGTGCTGCAGCCCTTAGAGGCCTTCCCTGGTCACAGTGCCCTGGGTACCTGTGGTACCACTTACAAGGGACCTACCTGTGGCCAGGGATCCCAATTGGGTTTAGGCTTCAATGCAGTTTTAGGGAAGGAACATAGGCCCTGGGTACCTGATTAGCAGGAGCCCAGGGCACACTCAGTCAAAGAACATCAGCAATTCAGCAAAAAGTGGGGGCATACCATGCAGAAAGAGGGCACTTTCTCACACTAGGCATGACAGTTGGAGAGAGTGTATCCCCCCCGATGTTTTTGTATATAGTGCATAGCGGTCATGTTGTCCGTGCGGACTAGGACAGCTTTGTCTACGAGGTGAGTTTAAAAGGCTTTGAGCGCTAGAAACACTGTTAGTAGTTCTAGGTGATTTATATGGAGACTTTTGTGGTTTAGACTCCACAATCCTTGAATTGTGCGATTCTGTAAGTGAGCACCCCAACCAGTGAGCAATGTGTCTGCTGTTGGCACGGTCTGTGGAACAGGGTCGATGAAGGGCCGCTTTTTGGATAAATGTTGTGGGTTCCACCACTGCAGAGAGTGATGGGTGCAGCCGTCTACCAACACTAGATCGGTTAATCGACCATGCGACTGGTTCCACTGACTTGCTAAGCATTCTTGAAGGGGACGCATGTGGAGCCTTGCACGGGGTACGATTAAGATGCAAGATACTATCATTCCCAGCAGTTGCATGAAGACTGGCTGGTAATGAGTGGTTAGGCTGAAACTGAGTGAGAAGAGACTGAATACTGTGAATTGTGGCTGCATTGGGAGACGCTAGAGCTTTTTGAGTGTCTATGGTGGCTCCCAAATAAGTCTGTGTGTTTGAAGGCTGCAGATGGGACTTCAGCGTATTCACTGTAAACCCTAGTTGGTGTAGTAAGTGAATTGTGGCTTGAGTGTGATGGAGACACTTCTCTTACGTGCTGGCTTTGATGAGCCAGTGGTCCAGATAGGGGAAGACATGGGTATGCTGTCTTCTCAGATGAGCTGCGACTACTGCCAGGCATTTGTTAAATATTCTGGGAGCAGTGGTGACTCCAAACGGTAGTACTTCGAATTGGTAATGTTCACCGGCTATCACAAATCTGAGATATTTGTGATGAGCGGGGTGAATTGGAATGTGGAAATATGCATCCTTTAAGTCTAGAGTAGACAAAGTTGTCCTGTTGTAGAAGAGGGAGCTCTTGTTGAAGTGTCACCATGTGGAAATGTTCTGACAGTATGTAGAGGTTCAGTTCTCGGAGGTCCAGAATAGGTCTTAACTAGCCGTCCTTTTTGGGAATTAGAAAATACAGGGAGTAAACGCCTGACCCTTGATATTGTAATAGTACTGGCTCTATGGCTCCTTTTAGCAAGAGAGACTGGGCTTCCTGTTTGAGGAGTGCAAAGTTTCTGGTGACACGAGGTGTAATGTTTGGAGGATTGGTGCTAAGCTCCAGGCAATAACCATGTTGGATAATTCCTGACACCCATTTGTCTTTTATAGATTGCCAAATGGGGAGGAATTGTAGAAGAGGTCCCCCGACAGTTGTGAAAAATGTAGGGGGGAAAGAGTAGGTAAGTCACTGTTTATCAGAGGAAGGGGAGTTACGGGGTGTGAAACAGTTTCTTCTACCCTTGCCGTAGTTTCCTCTATATCCTCCTCTAAAGAAACCTCTTGTGGAGGAAGGTTGATTGTTGCCTTTATAGGAGGAAACATTGGTGTCTGAGGATGTGGTCTTAGACCCCCCATGATAAAAGGAGCGACGAAAGGAGCCCCGGTTTGAAGGAGACTGTAGAGCTCCCCATAGACTTAGCTACCTCAGTGTCTTTTTTCATTTTCTCTAAAGCCTGATCAACTTCAGGCCCGAAAAGATGCTGTTTATCAAACAGAGTGTTTAAGATGAATTGCTGGACTTCAGGTTTGAAACCGGAAATTCTTAACCAGGCGCGTCTCCGGAGTAACACACTAGTGTTAATCTCTCGAGCTGCAGTGTTGGCAGCATCTAAAGCACATCTAATAGAGGAATTGAAAATTAGCTTTCCTTCTTGTACTAAATCCTTTGCTTTAGCTTTGTGCGCATCTGGGAGATATTGGAGCAATTGCTCCATTCCGTTCCAGTGTGCTCAATCATACCTGGCTAAGAGGGCCTGGGTATTGCCAATGCGCCAATAATTCGCCGCCTGGACAGCTATTCGTTTGCCAGAGGGGCTATTAATTTTGACTCCTTGTCCGGAGGGGGGGCATCCCCAGAGGTTTGTGAATTAGCCCGTTTACGGGCATTAGAGACAACAAGTGAGTCTAGAGGTAACTGCCCCTTAATGAAGTCTGGATCAGAGGGAGCAGGCTTATACTTTTTAGCTATTCTGGGAGTCAGAATGAGAGCACGAACAGGGTCTTTGAAGATGTCATCGGCATGTCTCATCATGCCTTTGAGCATAGGGAGAGTCTGACTAGATCTGTGTGTACTACTCAAGGTTTCAAACAAGAAATCTTCTCGTGATTCTTTGTGTAGCTGTACACCGTGATATTGTGCAGCTCTAGCAAGCAACTCTAAATAACCTACATTGTCGTCAGGAGGGGAAGGCTTTGCAGGGTAAAGGTCTGGGTCATTATCTGTAGGTGGATCAATAGTGTAGTCTTTCCAGGGATCTACAGGTAACTAATATCTCCATCATCAGGCTGCAAGGATGGAGAATTGTGTGGTATGATAAATAAATGTTCCAATACTGGAGAAGGTGGTGAAGGTGTAGGGGAGCGTGGTGGAAGAGGAGGAGGAGGAGAAGGGTTAGTACCGACATTCTTCTTTTTTAAAGGAATGTTATATTGTATGTCCTCTGACTCCGGTTAGCGTTTGTGAGGCAGTTTGGTAAGATGATGTCCTGTTTCAAGGTTAATGTAAAGTTCCTTTTGTTTAGGATCCAATTTGGAGTGTGTCAAGTTGAGAATCGGATTCTGCAGCTTCGAAGGAGCAGTTTTAGGTTTTGGCGCCGACTACTTCGGTGCTGGGATGGAATGACCTTTCGGCGCAGAAGATTTGGGCTCCGAAGCAGTTTTGAATTTGGGTTTCGGCTCCGAAGCAGTCTTCGGCTTTGAGCTTGAAGGTTTCGGCTGGGTGCCGGATTTTGGCAGAGCCGGAAGGCTTGACAATGGGTTTCGGTGACAAGCCGGGAGGCGGGGTGTCAGAAACATCGTCTTGGGGCAGACCTTGGCCCAGAGGCAGAGGTGGACCCGAAGCCTTTTGCTTAGTTTGAGTTGGATTTCAGGGCAAGGGTGTTCAGTACTCACAGGAGCTTGGCCCTGCGGTGTGTCCTCTTCCATCTCAGAGTCCGATCCAGGAATCGATAAGGACTGCTCTGCCTGTACCTCTTCGGCCCCTTGTGCATCGAATTCTTCTGGCTCGGATCCTTCACCGAAGATGTACAGCGTGTATTCGATGTTCTGGCTTTGCATTTCACGACATCGAGCCCGACAATCGCGGAGAGTTTTCTTGGATCGAAAGGATCTGCATGCTTCACAGACGTGTTCATTGTGCTCTGGAAATGAGCACAAGTTGCACACTGTGTGCGAGTTGGTGCGCAGATATTTTGCGTAGCACCGGGGTAAGAATTTGAATGGAGCCTGTTCCATCGACTGCGAGGTGGACCGACGCGGTTAGGTAAACGGCCTTCCACGAGTCTTCCGATCGAACTTTTCTTCGAACGACACGATGCTCGGAGAAGTGGGATACGCATACGAAACAATACCGACGCGGGTCTAGTGGATTGGGCACCGAGTGGAACCCGAAGAACGGTTTCGAGCTGGAGTGAAGCAATTCATGTCCGAACCGGATTGCGGAAAAAAACTATCCAACAATGGAGTCGATGCCCATGCGTGCTATCACCAAAAGGAGGAGTCACCTTGCCTCGTGACTAGAAAGACTTCTTCGAAGAAAAACAACTTGCAAACATCCGGACCCAACACTAGATGGCAGGAGTATGCAAAGTATGTGATCTACAGCTCACATGCTTCGAAAACACTGTTACATATGGCCTGCTACAAACGTATCAAATAATAAACCCCAATGTGGCATGGAGATTGGCCCCCACTGGTTAATAGAGGCCCCAAAATTAGGTCATTGGATCTTACTGGCATTTCCACATTAAATGACATGCGAAAACAGCACTATGTAATCATTCAGCCACAGAGAGTCTCACCGAAATCCAGGATAGAGGCTGAAACATGGGTGTCACAGCCTAAATATCCTGGACTCATCGTTCAGGAGGACAGGCCCGAAACGGCACTGTGTCAAGAACAGCTACAATGAAAGTGAGTGTCTGAGAGGGAGTCAGGTGTGACTTCAGCACATTGATAGAGTACTGCAGCGAGTGCAAGAGGACCACTGTAGTCTGGAGGTGGCAGCGACAGCCTGGGGAGAGCCCGCATTCAACAGCCAGACGTCGAGATAGAGGAAGACTAGCACCCCTGATCTCCACAGATGAGTTGAGGCCACCGCCATCACCTTTGTGAACACCTGAGTGGCGCTGGTAACGCCAAAAGTGAGCAAGGCAAACTGAAAGTGGTCATGGCCTACCGTGAAGCGTAGGTAAGGCCTGTGGCCAGGCAGGATGGGAATGTGGACGTATGCGTCCTTTAAGTCCAATGGTACCATCCAGTCTCCCAGGTCCAGGGCAGACAGGATTTGAGTACGCGTGAGCATTCTGAACTTCTCTGTTCTTCTTGGGCACCAGGAAGTAGCGGGAACAACCACCACAACCTACTTCTGGCATAGGCACCCTCTTTTTGACTCCCGTGGCCAAGACAGCCGTCACTTCCTGGAGGAGCAAGGAGAGATGGTCCTCCATCAGCCTGTCGCAAGCATATGGCATGGGTGTAGGGGAGGTCACGAAGGGAAAAGAGTAGCCTCTTCGGACAATCTGAAGAACCCAGCAGTCTGATGTTACCGACCTCCAGTGGGGCAGGTGATGCCAAATCCTGCCTCCCGCTGAGTGCCCATGATGGTAAGAGGGCAAACTGCTGCGACTGCGGGGGGTGATGCACTGGCCCGACCTCTGGCTGCCCGACACACAGGATCTGAGGGTACAGTGTCCTCAGCCACACAGAGGCTGGGAAGCTTGCGTGCTGTGGTGGCTGGACGGGTAAAGGCATGGCTGGGAGTAGCCACAAAAGGTGGACTGGGGTAGGCAAAGTGCCATGGAAAGGCCCAAGGACCTGGTCGTAGCCGTGCTATCCTTGAAGCATTCCTGCGCTGAGTTTGCTTGGTCTCCATATAGACGGGGGCCAGCAAAGGCAATGCCCATAAGCAGCAGTTGGACATCCCCGGAAAAGCCAGTTCTCAGCCAGGTGTGACACAGGAAGGCCATCGACGAAGAAACCGTTCTGCCCAGAGAGTAATCGTGTCCAGACTACATCTGATTGTGAACTTGGCTGCATCTCGGACGTCTGTAACAGCTTGGGAAAGTAGGGACCGGGCCTCCTCCGGGACCGTGGGCAGCACGTGCACAACAGAATCAGACAGTGCATGGGATTAACGGCCCAAAAGGCACGCAATATTCACAGACCACAGTGCCAGGCTGGTGGAAGAAAGAAAAAATTATAATATCGAGTCTCTTGGATTCCCTATCTAGTGGGGCGATAGGGATATGTCAGGATTTACAAGAGATGTGGAAGCTTGGACCACCGAGATCTCCAAGGTAGGGTATTGAGTGAGGAAACTGGGGTCCCTGGGGCGGGACGGTGGCAGCGGCCAAAACGTCCTGTTCACAGGAGCCCCTGAGCAGGGTTTGGGCACAGTCCCAACGAGGACGTCCATGAGGGCTTCATTAAATGGGAGAAGCGGGTCTGAGGGGGGGGTCATTTCCAGCTGAAGCACCTCTGTCAAGATGTTATTCTTGACAGCCACTGAGGATAGGCTAAGGTCACAAATCTCAGCCGCCCTTCTCACCACCACAGCAAAAGAGGCTCCCTCCTCCGGAGCCAGGGTAGGAGGAGAGAGCATGCTAGTATCTGGAGAGGTGTCCAGTTCGCTGGCGTCTGCCAATTCCTCACACCAGTCCATGTTAGTGTAGGAAGCTGGCTCTGTATATACTATACCAAAGTGCGGTATACACAGAGTCCAGTGGAACCCCAAAGGTAGGCAGAGGTAAACGTAGATAGCACCTTACTCTCTATTTGTGGTAGTGTGGGCTACAAGTAAGGATTATCAGAGGGAAGTGTTATGCATTTGTTGTACACACTCAATCAGCAAATGATTTCACACACTCAAAGACTGAACTCAGACCAATTTGCTTTGTATAAAAATATTATTTAGTTATATTTATTTCTTAGAACCAAGCAAGCCTGGCACAGGTAAGTGATTTATACTTTGCAGTAACCATACAGTTTGAATTGCAGTTGTATATATTCTTTGGTTTGGTTACAGTAGAATTACTGGAACTGCAATACCTTGAAATATTGTACTTTGTAATGACTTTTCAATAGGATATCATGTAAATTACTTTGCAGATTACTTTTCTTACACAGTGTAGTATGCCTGGATACTGCACTGGGACATTTCCTGTAAACAGGTAAGTACATGTATTTTGGTTATTTGTACACAGTTCTATAGACTTTTATAGATTTTCCAACTCCACACTTAGAAACTTTTTCACAGAACACAGTCAATGTTATCCTATGGGAGGAAATACTGTTATCGGTTAACAGGCAAGAACTTTGTTGTGGGAGTTGGTTTTCTGGGGTTAGAACAAGGGTTCCCCCAGGGTCAAGGATGCACTCTTGTTACACCCACAGTGGCACTAGGGAGGCCGGGTGCAGAGTGCTGAGGCCCCATGTTATCCAATGGGGGGATAGGGGGCCTCCGGTTGGTGGCTGTTTACGAGCAGGCCACAAGGTTGTGGGAGCAAAGCTCCTGGACTTTAGCTCAGGGCAAATGGGAGTTCAAGTTAGCACCAAAGGTACACCCTCAGCGGCACTAGGGTGGCCGGGTGTAGGGTGCTGTTTTGTCGTCGGGTGCCCTGTACTTTCAATGAGGATTCTCCAGTTTGCAAACACACTGCAGGCTCGGGGACGAAGGTCTTCTGGGTGCGACCACCACTTGGAGGGGTAAGTTGGGATGATGGGGCTTGGCTAGACACCGTCGGTTCGGCCAGCCAAGGCCGTGGGGCGTCGGGTGCAGGGGTGTCTTTTAGCGTCGGATCTTCTTACCAGCTTCTGGTCGCGGTTGGGGGGACCCTCTGGATTGAGGTTGCAGGCGCCAGCTGGAGGCTTGAGGCAGGTCAGGGATCACTCGATCTCGGGTCAGGATTGCCGGGGAGACCTCCTCGTGGTGTTGGGCACTCGAACTCGGGCCGTGGGTGACGGGTGCAGACTCGTGGATTTCGCCAGAGCTGGAGTTTGTGGGTGAACAAATCCGGTGTTCACGGGAGACAAAGTCTTTTCTTTGGAAGGCAGGGCAGGTCCTCAGGGTTCTTGAGGTTGCTGGCTGCAGGACACACCGGAGTTTTGCTTCTGCAGGTTCGAGGTAAGGACAGGCCGGTAGGGCTGGGGCCAAGTCAGTGGGCGTCCTCCTCTTCTTAGCTTCGGTACGGCTGTTCGGTTCTTCTTGTAATTGCTTGTCTGCGGAGGCAAGTTTCGGGGGTGCCCCAAAATACTAGATTTAGGGGCGTTACAGGTAAGTAAAAGGTTGGGACCAATGGGTCCCTTCATTGGGGTGGGTGCACCCCCTATTATGCCACCCTCCAGTGGGAGGGGGGCATATGCCTCACTCTGGATGGCTGGGTCCCCATCTGCAAGATGGCAGGGACTGAGAGTTGTGCTTCACCTCGCCTCCCCCACCTGAGGGGTGGGGTTGGCAGAGGTGGGCACATCTCCCTTCCTCACTTGGTTTTCCCTCCGGTTCTCCCACCCAAAGTGGGGGTCAGAACCGGTGGTGACCAGTTGCTGGAAGCAGCAAAAGGCCTGGGGAAGCTCACAAAGGCGGCAAGCCTTTGAAGCTTCCCCTTCGTGGACCCTGCCTATCCTGGGTGAGGAGGCTTGGCACCTCGTCCCAGGATGTGCATTGTTTCAGACCCCCGAGAGCAGTAGGTTCTCGACCCAGGGGTCCAGAAACATGTCTGGTGGTGGCAGCTGGGGAGCAGCCACTCAGCCTGGATACTAGTATTCGGTCATTTTTCAGGGGGCATCTCTAAGATGCCCTCTGTGTGCATTTTTAATTAAATCCCACACCGGCATCAGTGTGGGTTTAATGTGCTGAGAAGTTTGATACAAAACTTCAGTTTTCAGTAAAGCCATTATGGTACTGTGGAGTTCGTAATGACAAACTCCCAGCACCATATACTCTTAATGGCATTACTGCACTTACAATGTCTAAGAATTGGCTTAGGCACTGTAGGGGTACAGGGCTCATGCACCTGTACCCTCACCACTGGTATAGTGCACCCAGCTAGAGGGGTGACTGATCTATGCCAGGGCACTGGGTTGTAGGCATGGCACACAGGGATGTGTGCCATATCGACTCTTCACTTTGTTCTGCACCAAAACACGCAGCCTGCAAAGGCAGTGTGTGAGTGTAAAGGTACAGGGCCTCTAAGGGTGGCACAATAAGTGCTGCAGCCGTTAGAGGCCTTCCCTGGTCACAGTGCCCTGGGTACATGTGGTACCATTTACCAGGGACTGACCTGTGGCCAGAGAGTGCCAATTGGGTTTGGTCTTCAATGCAGTTTTAGGGAAAGAACATAGGCCCTGGGTACCTGATTGGCAGGAGCCCAGGGCACACTCAGTCAAAGTACATCAGCAGTTCAGCAAAAAGTGGGGGCAACCATGCAGAAAGAGGGCACGTTCTCACAGTTAGGGTCTAGGGACTGGTATTCTTCAGGATCCAGATACCACTCCCAATCCTCCCCAGTCCCAGCCCATAGGAATAGGGCTCGGACATTGGCCTGGAAGGCAAGGCTCCAGGCGGCGCTGGAGCCAGCATCGGATGACGCCGCGCCAGCTCCATGTCAGAGACGAGAATGGGGATGGCGCTGTCGGAGGACACCGGGAGCGTCGCCAATGGGACCGGCGCCAGAGAGGTTGGAGGTGGTACGGCCGGCGCCGGTCTGGATCCATCCAAGGATTCAAGGGGCCCGACTGGAGCTGGGAATGGAACCGCTGGCGGAGAACCAGTGGGGGCTCTTTCCGAACCCATGGGGCAAGCCAACTAGAATGGGCTGCCCAAATTGAGGCACATGGTCTCAGAGAACTCACAAACTTGGGCTAGGCATTGAATGATGTTCCCTCGTCGGATTTCTTTTTCTTGTGGGACTTACTCGAAGACGACATTGTATGTGACGAGGACCTTGGGCTCTGTGACAGATCCTGGGACCTTCCTCTCAACTGGGATCGCGACCTTCGCAGTGTCTCACGTCGAGCGGCAAGGAGCTTGAGGAAGCTCTCCATCAAGGACTTGAAGACGTTGTGGTTGCGTCAAGGCACCAGAGGCAAACAAGGTGCAGGTCAGTCACTGAAATCTCACCGACATCTGTAGGTGACAGGTGCTACAGGGCTTGAAGAGAGCCTTCCTAGTTGACATCCTGACACACAAGGAGAAGATCTAACAAAAAGACTGACAAAAAGTCGAAAAAGGTAGTTCAAAAAATGACTGGGGATAGCTCTCTCCGGATCTGCGCTGACTGATGTGGAAAGAAAAATTGACATCAGCGCGCTGAAGTGGCCCCTATATAGGCACCACGCATGTCACTTCCGTTGCAGACGACTACCCCACTCGGATCCGAAAAACGCCACCTACCAGTGCACAGGGGCACTGCTCACGAAAACATTTCCGGATCTAGACTGCCGACTGGGGATAATTCTAAGGTAAGGAATCTGAGGCTAGAAGTCTATCAGATATGTTTTCAGACGATGCTCGATGTAATGTCATGGACTCCAGTTGTTGCAATAGTAGATGACTGCGCCACATGTGGCACTTTCAAAGGCCAATGCCTGTATTCTTGTTTCCGGTGTCTTTCCATGTGTGGATCCACAATAAAAATACGTTTTGAAAGAAAAAAAACCTTTCTGATGAGACAATAAATCACAGTGCTTCTATCACATAAAACTACAAACAAATGTTTTGGCTTATGGGACTCTTCATTTGATGCAATTTAAAACCATACCACCAAGCATATTATCAGTATTGTACTACGTCACCTTGGGGGATAAACAAACAAGACCATATCTAACAGCCAGCCACTGAATAATGGCAGATCGAAGGTGGTTCACAGTTTTCATTTATCTCTTGCTGCCTTCTGCAAGCAGTCTCCATTGCAGCCAGAATAGGTAAATGTATTTGAAATCTCAATGGACAAGGGGTCCATTTAGTTTAATTTAATTAAGGAAAATACATTTCTTCGGATGGAATTAGCTGTGCAGTTCCCTTCTCGAGCTCAGTGGTGAGCGGCAGGGGCTGAACCGTGACCTTGGTTGATGAATCATGAATAGAAACAGAGGGCACTAATGTCTCTCAACCGGACTTCACAATGCCAGCAAGCTGGAAAAGTCAGTCTTCCCTCCCATTAATAGGATACTGATGAGATTCAAGGAGGTTGCCCCACTTGGGTAAATGCCTCCTTGTGGTTTACTACCTTTCAGACAGAGTATGAAGCTGGGGAAATCAGGAACCAGCTGGCTGGATCAAACTGGAACTTGTGCTAGAATGTCACCCATCGCCTCAGGTAGCAGGGACAGGGGCACCGCGAGTCTGGCGTGGATAAGGTGGTGTTAGGGCTGCGGTATCAGTGGCTGCCTTCCTCCGCTTCATGACCACAGCTACATTATTTTAATTTGATGAGAGGATATTGGGGCTTTTTGGAGGATGCCAGGCTGCTTAGCTTGTGCTCTGACATATCTGGAATAGTTCCAGAGATCGCTGCAACATGCCTTCAAAGTAAAACAAAGTGATGTCAAACCTAGAAAAGGATTTCCACAAATGCTCTTTCCCCTCCAAAGGTAATTCTGAGGAAGGTGAGAGAGATGTGGACCCCTGCTTGGCATCCATGTTTCAAGGAGAATCCATGTTACACAATTTAATGCAAGAGGTGATAGCAGAGACCGTTATGACTAGCAGGAAGGTATCCACAGAGTGTCTCCCGCAATGCACGTTTTAAATTCACTCAATTTAATATTTTACACAGGTCTTACCTCACCCCCTCTAGAATGCATCGGATATATACAACAGTGGCCAATACTTACCCTAGATGTCCTCATGCCCCAGTAGATTTTTCCCACATGACGTGGCATTGTCCACCACTCCGCCCCTTCTGGGAGGGGGGTGCTGGACAAACTCACAGAGGTAAAACCATACCCACGATTCACTCATCTTGAAGCCTGCCTTGTAGTCATCTACCCCGGCCTAAAAAGTGTCAAGGTGTCAACCAGATTTGTAGACTTGACATTGGCACTATTACTCGCCAAATGAACCATAAAGATGCTGTGGAAGGATCATATTTCCCCATCACTACAAGGATGGAAAGAGGCAGTGATCATGTGGACAGAAGCAGAGAGTTCAGCCCTGTATAGGGAAGAATATTGGTGTTTATGTGCGAGACCCATTGCAACACACTGGGATGCTATGCTCCAAGAATTCAAAGACTACAGAACAGGAACAGAGTCGGAGTCCCTTTCTTCCACATTAACCTCGTAGCATGCCTTGCCCCCGATTGCTCCCCAAAATCCTATGCCCCAGGAGGAAGGGACAAAGCATCCCCACACGCAACAATCACAATACCCTAAGAAAACACTAAACGGCTTAAGCTTGGCTGCACCACTGCATGGCACAAGAGGCGCCTGCTTCCCCAAACAATATAACTCAGTCCAGCCCCTTATACTCAGGGAAACACTTGGACGATATAGGCCAGAAATGCACCCTAGCTCCACATATAATGCCATACACACAACCAAAGTAGCTAGACTCCGAACACTCTTAGGGAGGGGAGTGGGCAAAGAGAGAAGGGGTTGGAGTTCTATTTGAGTTCTACGACAGATCATGGTGTTCAACGCGTTTATTATGTAAAACATAAACCGAATGTGCAAAAACCCAAAAAAATAGGTTAAAAAGAAAATTACTAGGAGGAAGGTCCCTTTTATGGAAAAGACACTGGAGAGTTCAGTAAAAGTAACAAACTGAAAAAAGAATCTGAAGATGGAACACGGAATAAAGGATGCAGAGTCTGGAGTCCAAGGTAGGGTCCCAGTTAGAAGTTATCTTGTCCTGTGAGGACTTTAGAGATTGTGTGCTTCAGCTGGAACGTATAGTGCAGCGTCTAGGATACATTTAAAAAACCAAAGAAATTGGTTGTGTTTGTGTGGGGGGGATTGGGGAAACACCCTGATCAGACGAATAGGATTTAAGGGCAATTGAGGTGCTTTTTTAAGCAGCAAGTCTAGGTAAATAACCAGGAGGTACCCTAAGAGGTGCACACAATGATAACAATTCCAATTAAAGGCTAGAGATGAGAAAGCCTGGGGCTCTTTCAATCTTGTTTAAGCTACAGCAACCATATCAGAGATGTTAGTGGTTAGAGCCATGGACTGGAAGAAGGACTTCAAATTCACAAGGATGCAAGAGGTTGATTTTTTCAGATTTAAGTGGATTAACACAAAAAGGAAGAGAGGAACTACAGGTCATAAAGAGAGAAATACTGGCTCATAAACCTGATGCACTTAGTTCTGAGTCAAGATAAGAGTAACCCAGAAGGATAATGTCTTATTTTTGTGTAGAAATGTAGGTAATTAAATGGGACGAGGCAATACAAGTGATAGCACTGCACAAATATTAAGTCCTCGTGTTGAAGAACCTTGAGGTTTATTATTTTTGCCTCTGGCTATGGATACAATTTCTACAAATTAATTACTCAAAAACAGCTCAGAAACTGGGAATCACACCTGTGTAGCTTTAGGATTGCATAATTGGTGGTCTGGGTGTGGTAAGCATAGTTAAAGAAAGCAGGTCTATACAAACTAAGCAAATGGTTGCACTTAATTAGAAATGTGTAACAAAATGGACCCTTCAACAACACCTTGTGTAGGAGCCTGATACGGTCCACTGAAGCCCGGCGGGGAATGGAGGGGCTCACATACATGGAGTCTGCTAAGAAGAGAAGGTGAAAAACACTCTAAAATCTCCCGCAATGCCCTTCCATGTGAACAAGATGGACATAGTAAAAAAAAAAAAAGACCTCCTGGGCAGAACAGCAGATCAATGTCACCAGGTTCCACTCTACTTATGTTGTTATAAATCACCAAGAGTGGCAGTTTTAATGGTAGACAGGGCTGAAGCTGATGAGCTCCTCAGTATCTAACAAGGGTAACGACAATAGCTTGTTAAATAGACTGACTAAAAACTGGAAGCTTAATTAAGACTCTTGGGATTTAACACCAGACTAAAACCAAAATGCTCTTCATACCAAGACAAAAGCCGGGTCTGGTGGCTCAGAGGACTAATGCGTCTACTGCAGGGGCCTGTGTTCAAACTCATGGTCACAGGTTCAAATCCCGGCGGGTCCACTCAGCCTTTCATCCATCTGAGGTCGATAAAATGAGTACCATTGAGTTGGGTAACAAACATCTGTTATTCAGTGCCAAGATGCCTTCGGGTGAACGTGCGCTTTACAAATACACGTGTTATGTTAATAACATACATGAAAACACTGCTATCACAAATATATTCACAAACCTATTCGCATTAAACAGCATGTGTGTGTCTGTACTCACAAATGTTTAGGGTACAAACAAAATGCATAGAGTTTACAAAAAGGAGAAAATCCCACAAAGTAATTAAAAAAACACATAATTCATAAACTTGTTTGAAAATAAAAAAACAAATTTGAAACGTTTTATGTGTACCTGCAATGTATGCAGATTGGTACATCTTCATGGGATTGGTAATCTCTCATTAAACCAATCATGTCCAATATGGAATCAAACGAGGACGGCACATCGTGGTCTGGCCAGTTAACATAGTGGAATTGGCGAATTCTACGAGAATCCTGATGGAGATGAACGGAAAATTATTTATTTATCGACGGCAGGAGAAAAATGAATAAACTTTAAGTACAATAACTACCCAAGGCACAAAGAAATTCTGCAGCTACGGGTTAATATTTTTGATACAACTATCAAAATTAATACAATGAAATAAAATAAATGTTCTACTTATTCACTCTGGATGCACAATATGCCACGTTAACATTTACAATTTCTCATCTTCATTATGTTCAATTAATACCGGTTATTGTGCCGGAGGGAGGGAGGGTGGGAGTGAGTGAGTTTACTATGCCACCTCAGATTAGACCCAGCCATACACAAATCAGCCTTGCTCCTGCTCCAATAAGAATACAGCCGGAACTGCCAGGTCCTCGCTGAACCAGAACACAAACAGCCCAAGACCGGTTTTGGCTTAAATGGGCCTCTTCTGTCAAGTGCTTTGCTCCTCGAAACAGAACAAGCATTGGCAAAGTCAATAGGTTTTGCCAATTCGAGACCTATTGGCGTTGTCAACATTTTTTTAAAGATGTTGAACAGCAGCATGAGCTGCTGCGCGACATGACTCAAAATAAATAAAAACAAAAAAGCAGACAGTGTTGACCGCTTCATAGCTCCTTGTTTTTATTTACTTTAAGACATGTTACACAACAGCCTGTGCAATATGCCTTAAATCAGTGTGGGGGTGTTAGTGGGAGGCAAGCAACCTCCTCCTCTGGGGGAGAGAATGTGGCTTAACAGCCAGAGCTGCCGACTGGGGAACCGTGTTTGAGTCTTTGGGTTTGCTGAACATTCTGGGCAAATCACTTAATCTCCCTGTGCCTAAAAACCAAAAATAAATGTGTACTTGTGTAATTTAACTGGTGTTCATGTAAAGCACTCCAATACCTTAGGGTCACATTAGCGCTATATACACATGCAAAAAAAAAAAAAAGCAACAAGCGGTGGGAGGGTGGGAAATAAAGGCAGGCTGAGTGGGCTAAAGAGAACGGGGGTAGCGGAGTGCAGAAAAGTATTACAAAAAAAAATCTGAAAGAGCCTGTGGCCAGTGGAAGGACACAGGCAGCAGTACTTGGCCCATGCGCCACAGTATGGACAAGAAGACTGAAATCCCAGAGGAAGCCAATCCATTTAGGCAAGGAAACTGTGATGTGGGGGCCAACCAATGGTTGGCAAAGGTATGTAATGGGCAGACTAACCTTTTAAGATCGGGCCTCATACCTGAGCCCTGGTTCAGGTGAGAGGGTCCCAAAACGGCCCTTCTCCCCCTCACACCCCCCCTCGCTCAAAAAAACAGTCGCGAGCTGAGCCGTGTCATTGTGACGTCAACGTGGGAGAGCTTGGGAAAAGTTTCCGTGGAATGCTGGCGCAGGGATAATTCTAAAGGTGAGGAATCCACAGGCAGATGTATCCATCAGAATATTTTTTTACTGGCTTTGCGGACAATGTATCAGTATTTGCGGGTCACAGCCTGCCCTCTGAGTTCCGCAAACCCTAGCCCCATGTTCATGACCATTTGGCAATAGGTCCTGGTCATTTGCCAGACCTACTGTAGGTAGGGCGCTCGATTGGTTGGCTTGCTGCAGCAGATAGAGAACAGGGCATAGCTGGAAGGCAGCTGTGATGCCAACATGATGCTGAACACAACCTTTAACCATACAGAGTGGGAGTTTGCCACCCATTGAGAGTGGAGCACATTGCAGAGCACCACCCCATTTGGCCAACTCCGCTGTGCAGGGCTGAAGGTGGTGTGGCCACCTGTGATGGATTGGGCGCAGGGTGTGACCACAGGCCATGCCCTGCAGCCAACCCCTGCTTCACAGTCTTAAGGCTATGTGCTGCTGGGCTTGGTAGCCCATACCCTACTGCACACAATCGAAGACCGTGCCCAGTGACAACCATAAATAGAACAGGGGGTCCGAAAACTACTTCCATGCAGACCATATTAGAACAAAATATGAAATTGAAATTCACTAAAAAAAAAAAAAAGGTTAAAGTGAAGATATATTTAACTTTGCTTATAAAATCATAACATATGGTTATAAACCCTCTAAAATTTACTGAAAAAGTAAAGAGTGCCGTTGTGGTTACATAACAAAACCTAAAAACCACTGAAATTCACCAGTGATCATTCAGTAAACTAAATATAATTTACACCCTCATCATGTACTGGTTATGTTCTCACATATTACATATTCCTCATGACGTGTTAAATGACATCTTGAAGTGACATCACTGACAACATCTCAAATCCTATCACTGATGCCATTAATTCCCTGCTGCATGCATGGATCCCGGACCACTTTATTTTGATGATGCAAACGAACAAGTTACTTACCTTCGGTAACGATGTATCTGTAAGAGGCATAGGTTAGTTATAGATTCCTTACCTTACAATTACCCCCAGGAGTCAGACTGGATCCAGAGAATTTTTTCTTAGCAGTACCCCTGCGTGTCGGTAGGTGGCGTCGGTCGACTCCGCGTCCGTCGTCGTGGTCGCCAGTATGACATTGCAGTGCCTACTTAGACGCCGCCCCTGTGCACTCACGTCAGTTCCAACACGACTTTCCACACCAGAAGCCCTGAGCCATGAAAGACAGTGACCACTGGTGCGCCACAACTTGGGCCTTGTAAGGGAGTCCCTATCCCTAGAAATCATTTCGCAGAGCAGGGCGGATGGGTGGGGCGGTAAGAAATCTATAACTAACCTATGTCTCTTACTTACAGATAAATTGTTACCGAAGGTAAGTTACTTGTTCATCTGAAAGAGACAGTTAGTTATAGATTCCTTACCTTAGAACAGATACCCCAGCAATACCAACCCCGGAGGAGGGTCTGTGAACCAAGTTCACACCAGAAAATGCTGGAGGACAGAACGGGCAAAATAGACATCCCTCCGGACTGGGCTGTCCAGGTAGTAATGTCTGGTGCACATGTGCAAAAATGCCCACGTTGCCCCCCTGGCAGATGTCAAGAAGTGAGATTCCACATGACAATGCAGTAGTTGCTGCCGTAGCCCTAGTGGAATGAGCACGCAGCTCCACTGGAGGTTCCTTTTTTGCTAAAGCGGAACAGATTTTAATACAAAGGACAACCCATCGTGAGATGGTACGCTTTTGGACAGCCCGACCTTTCTTGGCACCCACATAGCCAACGAAGAGTTGATCATCCACCCGGAAATCTTTTGTGCGGTCAAGGTAAAGGAGAGCGCACGTTTTGGGTCCAGACGGTGGAGTCTCTCCTCCTCCTTGGAAGGGTGCGGAGGTGGGAAAAAGGTGGGCAAAGTGATAGTTTGTCCTATGTGAAATGGTGTAACCCACTTTAGGAAGAAACAAGGGTCTCGTCCTAAGCACCATTTTGTACGGACGCACAGAGAAGAAAGGGTCCTTAGAGGATAGAGCTTGAAGCTCACTCACCCTGCGAGCAGAGGTGATGGCAACACGAAAAGCAGTTTTCAGGGTGAGAAGCCTGTGAGGACAGTTGTGAAGAGGCTCGAAAGGCACACAAATAAGGCAAGTTAAAACAAGATTCAAGCCCCACTGGGCCATTATGAAAGGAGATGGAGGAAAGATGAATAATGCCCTTAAAGAATCTGTTTACAATAGGGGACTTGAACAAGAAGGGCTGATCTGGTAGCCGAAGGAAGGCAGAAATAGCTGCTAGATAGCCTTTTAGAGTGCCCAGAGCAGAGCCCTGCTGGGCCAAAGAAAGGATGAACAAGAGAACCTCAGAAAGAGGGGCAGAAAGGGGATCCACAGCCTTTGCTGTGCACCATGCCACAAACTTATTCCATCGACAGGCATATACCGTTTTAGTGGAGGGACGCCTGGCTGCCAAGATGACGTTACAGACTTTTGGGCGGAAGGTCAAAAGCTGTCAACTGTCGCTGCTCAATCTCCACACAAGGAGGTGGAGGCTGGACAGATTCGGGTGGAGGACAGTCCCCTGTTGCTGCGACAGAAGATCTTGCCGAAGGGGCAGTCTGATCGGAGGATCCATGGCCATGCGCTCCGGAGCTCGGGGTAGCAGACTCTTCGTGCCCAGTCCGGAGCCACAAAAATGACTTGGGGCCCGGTCGCGCTTGATCTTCAGCACTCGGGGCAGAAGTGGTACAGGCGGAAAAGCGTACAGGAGGCCTCAGTTCCACTCGCGATGAAAAGCATCGCCAAGCAAGTGCCGCTTTGGAAACTCCAACGCGCAAAACTGCTGACATTGCGTGTTTTCTTCGGTGGCGAACAGATCTAACTAAGGCTATCCCCACCGCTGAAAGACCTTGCGCCAACTCGGAGTGAAGACGCCATTCGTGATCTACCAGGCACGAAGGCTGAGTTTGTCTGCCCTGGCGTTCAGAGAACCTGCCAGGTGTTGAACCATCAGGATTATGCCCTGATGTTCCAGCCATGTCCAAAGGCAAAGAGCCTCTTGACATAGGGTCCATGAGCCCACCCCGCCCTGTTTGTTGCAGTACCACATGGCGGTGGTGTTGTCTGTGAACACCTGCACTACTTTCCCCTTGAGGGAGGGAAGGAATGCCTTCAGTGCCAGGTGGATCGCCCGGAGCTCCAACAGGTTGTTATGGAGCCCGGACTCCGCCAGAGACCAGACTCCTCCGATCTCCGCCTCTCCCAGATGGCCGCCCCATCCCAGGAGCGATGCATCGGTCACCACTGTTAGTTCCAGTTGGGGAAGGGAGAGGGATAAGCCTCTGACCCAATCCTGGTCCATTAACCACCACTACAGTTGTTGTGCAGTTCCCTCCGAGATCTAGACTTAGTCGGAAAGATTCCCCTGATGCTGCACCCACTGGAACTTCAGATCCCACTGCAGTGCCCGCATATGCCACTTGGCATGATCCACCAGCAGGATGCAGGAGGCCATGAGGCCCAGCAGCCTCAGGGTCATTCTCACCGAAATCCGGGATAGAGGCTGAAACATCGGTATCATAGCCCGAATATCCCAGACTTGCTGCTCACGAGGATAGGCCCAAAACTGCACTGTGTCCAGAACAGCTACGATGAAAAGGAGCGACAGAGAGTCAGGAGTGACTTCGGCACGTTGACAGTGAACCCCAGCGAATGCAGGAGGTATGCAGTGGTCTGGAGGTGGGAGGCGACAGCCTGGGGCGAGCCCGCCTTCAGCAGCCAGTCGTCGTGATAGGGGAAGACTGGAACCCCTGAGCTGCGACCACCGCCATCACTTTCGTAAACTCCCAAGGGGCACTGGTAAAGCCGAAGGGGAGCACAGTGAACTGAAAATGCTCGTGGCCTACCATGAACCATAGGTAACGTCATAGCCTGAATATCCCGGACTCACTGCTCGGGAGGATAGGCCCGAAACTGCACTGTGTCCAGAACAGATCTGATGAATGGGAGCGTCTGAGAGGGAGTTAGGTGTGACTTCGGCACGTTTATAGTGAACCCCAGCGAATGCAGGAGGTCTGCCGTAGTCTGGAGTAGACAGCCTGGGGCAAGCCAGTCGTCGAGATGGGGGAAGACTGGAAACCCTGATCTGTGCAGGTGAGCTTCGACCACTACCATCACTTACGTGAACACCCGAGGGGCACTGGTAAGGCCAAAGGGGAGCATGGTGAACTGAAAATTCACGCGGCCTACTGTGAACCGTAGATCGCGTCTGTGGGCTGGCAGGATGGGAATATGGAAATAGGCGTCCTGCAAGTCCAACACCACCATCCAGTCTCCAGGGTCGAGGGCAGACAGGACCAGAGCCAACGTGAGCATTTTGAACTTCTCCTTCCGGAGGAAGCGATTGAGGGCCCTGAGGTCTAGAATAGGACGTAGGCCTTTGTCCTTCTTGGGCACCAGAAAGTAACGGGAATAGCAACCATGACCTACTACTGGCGCAGGGACCCTTTCGATAGCTCCCTTGGCCAAGAGAGCTTAAACTTCCTGGCAGAGAAGCACCAAATGATCCTCCGACATGCGATCGATAAACAGTGGCATGGAGGGAGGGGCAGTCTCGAAGGGGAGGGAGTAGCCCCTTCTGACTATTTGCAAAACCCACCTGTCTGACGTAATGGATTGCCAGTGGGGGAGGTGAATGCGAATCCGGTCACCCACTGGCCGTTGATGGCCCTGAAGGGTTTGGAAGCTGCTGCGGGGGAAGGGGGGGCTCGGGTGGACTGGCCCGCCCACTGGTTGCCAGACCCGCGAGGTCGCTGTGTCCCGTGGCCACGCAGAGGCTGGGCAGCTTGCATGAACCAGTGGCTAGACTGGGCCGGACGTGGCGGGGAGCCCCTTTCGTAGCCACGAAAGCGGCGAAGAGCAGACCGGGGTGGACGGGAAGATGCAGCGAGTCCCAAGGATCTGGCCGTAGCCCGAGAATCCTTAAAGCGCTCCAGCGCAGAGTCTGCTTTGTCGCCAAAACGGCGACGGCCATCAAAGGGCATGTCCAGCAAAGTTGACTGGACATCTCCCGAAAAGCCTGACGTCCTCAACAAGGCGTAGCGTCTAAGGGCTACCGACGTGGCAATCGTTCTGCCTAGTGAGTCGGTGGTATCCAGTCGACATCGAATCGTGAATTTAGCTGCGTCTCTCCCATCTGCCACCGCTTGGGAGAAAACGGCCTGGGCCTCCTCCGGGCACTGAGGCAGCACTTGTGCGACTGTATCCCAGATAGTATGGGAGTATCGGCCCAAAAGGCATGCGGTATTCATGGACCACAGTGCCAAGCTGGAGGAAGAGAACATGCGCTTCCCAAGATGATCCAGCTTCTTGGATTCCCTGTCTGGGGGAGCAGAAGGGAATGCGCCCTTGGAAGTAGAGGCTTGGACCACCAAGCTCTCAGGGGAAGGGTGTTGGGTGAGGAAAACTGGGTCGCCCGGAGCAGGGCGGTGGCGGCGGGCAATCGTCCTTTCCACAGGCCTCGGCTGCCCTTCGCACCACCACAGCGTAGGACGCTCCCTCTTCCGTAGCCACGGTAGGGGGAGAAAGCATGCCAAGGTCTGGAGAAGTGTCCAGACCACTGGCATCACCCAGGCCCTCTCTCCAGTCCGGCTTTTCAAGCTGGTCTGCTAAAAGGCCCAGCAACCACACCCAGTCCTCATCACCACCATCTGGTCGATGGGGAACACCAGGGATGAACAGGGGAACAAAAGTACCCTATGGCGCCGGGTTCGACGTCGATCCGGGTCCATCTCGAGGGTGAGGATGGGGGCAGCGCCAACCGGGGGCAACGCCGGCACCGGGGAGGGGGGTTGGTCGTCGTCGGGATCCAGGACCAGATCCCCGGGGGCCCTCCGGTGCGGGCCCGAAGCCACCGGCATCTAAGGCCCAGGACCCCAATAGGCTTCGCGGGGCCCGAAGGCGCGCCGGCGGAGTCAGGTTGCCCAAAAATGCGATGGAGGGCTCCGTAAAATGTATGAAGTTGGTCTGGGGACGCACCAGCTCCGGAAACGGGGGGAGGCGTGGAGCCGTCCCCGAATCAGACACCGGAGACGGAGCCTTAGAGTGACGACGCTCCTTGCCCCGCGTCGCGTCAGCTGACCGACGGGGAGAAGGCGAAGAGTGCTGGTGCTTCTTCGCCTTCGACTTACCCGAAGACCTTGAAGACTTTGAGTGTGACGAGGTGTGGTGGGTCCGCGAGCGGTATAGAGACCTTCCTCTCAAACGAGACCGGGAACAACACGGAGCTGACTGCCGGGCCTCAAATAGCTTTCAGCACCGCTCCCACAAAGACTTTGGATTCACGGCCCGGCAGTCGGAGCCGCTCCAGACACCAAAGGCACATAAGGTGCGGATCTGTCACAGACATCAGTTTGTGGCAGGAACCGCAAGGCTTGAACCCGGTCCGGCGTTAGGACATCCCTCGCGCACCAGGAGTCGAAGACTCAAAAAGAAGTCGACAAAATGTCAAAAAAAGTGACTAGGGGTAGCTCTCTCCGGATCTGCGCAAAGCTGGCGTGGAAAAAGAAAGAACTGACATCAGCGCGTAGGGGCGGCGTCTAGGTAGGCACCGTGATGTCATCCCGGCAACCACGACGCTGATGACCGACGCGGAGTCGACCGACGCCAACTACTGACACGCAGGGGTACTGCTAGGAAAAAATTCTTCAGATCCAGTCAGACGCCTGGGGGTAAATCTAAGGTAAGGAATCTATAACTAACTGTCTCTTTCAGATTTTCAATGTAAGCCTATTAGCCTGCAGTGTTTCTGACATGTTCAGTAGATTTTAAGCCTTTTAGCACCTAAGATGTGGCAATGGAGTCTTGAAATGAGTACTTTGGAGTTGGACAGTCTACATTTTGGAAAAGTCTTACCTTGGATAGGCATCCAAAGGATGCTGATCATCCAGAACTATGGATATATGCACCCTAGGATTATCTTTTTGAAAATTAAATCAAAATAAAATGTGGAGTTGTCCACACATGCAGCAGGAAATATTTCTAATGTTTATGACCAACAATGAAGATTCTAGGATGTAGAAAATGAGTAAATCCTTTTTTTCTATGTTGTCATTATAACAGTATAACTTCTGAGCAATTCTGAAACATAATCACGGGTTGCTTCTGCTGCAGTACTACTAGAATGTTTGGCTAATGGTTATATAGGTTTGTGTTTACTGCACTTTCTGCAATTATATACTAAGGTAGCGGTATGGGGTTTTGATGCTATTTTTCCAGGGAACCATATACAAGTCCTGCACGGAATGGTTCACCACATCCATAGAAGTGTCCCTGAAACTTAACTAGATAGTCTCCAATGAAGGCAAACAGGGCAGAAGAGTGTTCTTCCCCCCTGAAATATCTGGATCCCAAGCACATGATTCTGATTTCATGACTGGAAAAGAAGCCAAGTAATCATGAAGGTGCTGATGGGGCAGGAGGAAGAGGAATCCGAGCTGCAAGATACTATTAAAAAAGAGTGGATTATGACTGACAAGAGTTAACATGATCATAGTCAGATAAACTTTGCTTCATGGGAGAGTCAAGACATAGACACTGCACACAGCATTTCATTGGAGCTAAAGGAGGACGCTGAGACCTTTAGGTTTCAATGTTATTAGGCACTCTGTGAGTGCTGCCAAATCGAAATGGCTATTTTCCAGTAGGAGTAGTTTTGCAGCTAGAAGAGTTTTCTGGATTCACATGTTGTGCATTATTCCCCCATCTAGTGGTTGGGTCCGGAATAGTTTTTTGGTTTTTTTCCCCATGCTTGGGGTGTCGTCAACCACCATTTGGTGCTAGGTCCATCCCTTGTGTGATGTCAGACGGCGCCCTGGAAGTTCCTCTGCATGGTAGCCATCTCTGGATTCTTTTTTGCCCTTTTTTCTTTAGGGTATGTCTTAAATACGGTTGTCTTTAGATGTTAGTTCTTTGGTTTCAGTGATCTTTTGTCCCACCTGTTAGCATTACTCCTCTGAGGGGGTAGGTGGGTCGCATGTGAATCCAGAAAACTCTTCAAGCTGCAAAACTACTTCTACTGGTAAGTGGACATTTAGTTTTGCAGCATGAATCCAGCGGTTTCCCCCTCTTTGCGGTGGTTGTGGTAAGATGAGGAAGACTTTACGAACAGGTGTTGAAGTACCATTTGTCCCACTTGAGCTTCCTTACTCATCTGTATATCCACACAGTAATGTTTGGTGAATGTGTGTGGGGATGCCCATGTTGCTGCAGCGCATATGGTGTCTATCGGCACGTTGGCCATGAAGGCCAGGGTTGCCCCTTTTTTCCTTGTTGAGTGGGCTTTAGGCTGTGTGTTTAGTTTTTCCTGCTGAGGCATAGCAAACTTTAATTGCCTGTACAATCCAATGTGCAAATTGTCCCCTTTGTCACGGGTGCCCCCTTGTTGGACTTTGAGTGAGACGAACGATTGATTGCCTTTACAGAGTTGTTTTGTCTCTTGTAGATAGTAAAGCCCTTCTTACTTCCAGGGTATGAAGGCTTCTTTCTAGTCGTATTTGCAGGTTTTGGAAGAAGACTGCTAGCAGTATGCTTTGGTTTATGTAGAATTTGCTTACTACCTTAGGTAGGAATTGAGGGTTTGTCCTTAGGATAACTTTGTCCTTGTGGATTTGAATGTATGGTCCCTCAATCGTTAACGCATGTAGTTCACTTGTTGTAGAGATGTTATGGCTATTAAGAAGGCCGTCTTTATGGTGATGTATTTGAGTTCTGCTTTGTGCATGGGCTCAAATGGTCCGGTCATTAGTTGTGTTAGGACTGTGTTTAAGCTCCACATTGGGGTTGGAGCTTTTCTTGGGGGTGCAATTCTCTTGGACCCCTCAAGGGGTCTTTTGATGACAGGTGCTGTGAAGAAACGTTTACACAAATTTCCCCTGGTGTAGGCTACAATTGCGGCCAGGTGCACCTTGAGGCTTGAGTAGTTGATGTTACCGTCCAGCAAGTGTGTAAGATATGTGAGCACTGTTTCCTGTGTGGAAATTGAGGTTAGGGTATTGTTTTTTGTACACCATATGGTGTAACGTTTCCACTAAGCTGCGTAGCATTGTCTTGTGGTCTCTTTTCTTGCCTCCTTTAGTATTTTCATTGTTCTTTGCAGTAAGTTTAAATGTCCAAACTATGTATTCAGGCACCAGGCTGCTAGGCTGAGCGTCGCTGGTTCTGGGTGAAAGATTTGCCCCTTTGCATTGTGAGGAGGTCATTGTCTACCGTGAACTTGATCACTTGTCCCCTGGACAGTTCGAGTAGGCTTGAGTACCAGGTTTGCCTTGCCCATTGAGGGGCTATGAGTATTAGGTTTGTTACTGGTTGTCTGGCTTTCCCCAGAATCCTTTGTAGTAGAGGAATTGGAGGATATTTGTATACAAATGTCCCTGACCAGTTTAGTGACAGGGCATTCCCTCTTGATAGGTGGTGTTGAAACCTGGAGGCGAAGGTTTGGCATTTTTTGTTCTCCATTGTTGCAAATAGGTTTATTTCTGGAGATCTACAGAGGTTGAAGACCTGTTGCAGGCTCTTTTGTTTTATCTCCTACTCGTGCGAGCTGCTGTTCTGTCTACTGAGTTGATCCGCTTCGGTGTTGTCCTTTCCTGGCAAGTGAATTGTCTGTAGGCTGATTTTTCTTGAATTGGTTAATTTTCATATTTTGTGAGCTAGTTTGCTTAGGGTGAATGATTTTGTTCCTCCCTGTTTGTAGAGGTAAAACACTGACATGGTATTGTCCGTTTGGATTAATAGTGTCTTCCTTCCTATGTGGGCTTGGTATGCCTTCAGTGCCAGGAACACCACCTTCATCTCTAGGAAGTTGATGTGTTTTATAGAGTCTGCATTGTTTTATTGACCCCGTACCCTCAGGTTTCCTGAATGTGCTCCCTAACCCTTGCAGGACGCATCTGTCATGATGGTCACTGAGGTAGTTAGTGTTTTGAAAGGTCTGCCTAGTGTTATGTTATTGGATGCCCATCATTGGATCTCTGTCTGAACCTTTCCTGTTACAACCACTAGATCTTCCCAACTCCCTGTGGTTTGTGACCAACTGCTGCATAGCCACTCCTGCAGAGGGCGCATGTGGAGTTGTGCCTGAGTGATTAGGGGAATGCATGATGCTATCATGCCCATGAGATTCATGACAGTCCTCACTGTCAGAGACTGACCCTTCTGGTAAAGGCAAGTATTTGTTAGCTTGTATTCTCTTTTGGGTCGGGTATGCCCAATCAACCTTGGAGTTTAATCTTGCTCCCAAAAAGGTATTTTCTTGTTCTGGCTTAGTTGATGATTTTGTCGTGGTTTATTGAAAACCCCAATTTTTGCAGTGTTGTGATCACCTGATGGACTTTTGTGTAACATCTTTGCTTTGAATTCGCCTTTACCAGCCAGTGGTCTAGGTAGGAATAGATGTGGATTCCTTTCTTTCTTAGGGATGCAGCAACCGCTGCTAGGCACTTTGTGAAGACTTTTGGTGCCGATTTTATCCCAAAGGCAGGACTTTGAATTGGTAGTGAGTGTTCTCGTGGAAGAACCGGAGGTATTTCTTGTGAGCTTGGTTCATGGGGATGTGCAGATAGGAGTCCTTTAGATCTATTGTTGCCATGAAACCCCTTTTTGTAGCTGTGTGATTACTTCCTGTAGTGTTATCTTGAAATGCTGTGTGCGAATTAATTTGTTTAAGAATCGGAGGTCTAGGATGGGTCTTAGCGTGAGATCTTGCTTTGGTACCAAGAAGTAAGGTGAATAGTTTCCTTTGAAGTGTTCCCTTTTTAGTACCTTCTCTATTGCTTGTTTTTGTAGGAGTTCCTTTATTTCTTGTCTTAATTGTAAGAGTTCTGTTCCTTGGAACCTATTCTTTTTTGGTGGGTTTGGTGGTTTGTTTGTTAGTTCTATACAATTGCCATGGAGTTCCACATTGAAAATATAACTGTCTGTGGGGCTGTCTTTCTATTGAAGTAAGTGGTATGCTATTCTGCGACCCACTGGTGTTGTGTGGGGTTCTTTTGTTGTGGGCAAGTCACTAGGAGTTTGCTCCTCCCCCTTTCGAGAGTTGTACCCTGGCTCTTCCTCTGCCCCGAAAGGGCTGCCTTGGCTGCTGTTGCCAGGCTTGGTATCCGGACTGCTGGTTTGATTGCTGTCCGCCGCCTTGAGTTTGTTGTTGTTGGCCTGTTGAGAAGACTGCCCTTCCTGTGGGTCTTCTGAGGTTAAAACCTCCTCTTTTGAGTTGCCCCTCTGTTGTAGGGCTCCCATAGCCCTGGCTGCCTCATTGTCCTTCTTTATTTGTTGAAGTGATTCATGTACCTCACTTCCAAACAGGGCGTTTCCTGTGGAGGGTCTGTTAATTATGGAGGTTTGGACCTCTTGCTTGAAGCCTGATATTCGGAGCCAGACGTGCCTTCTCAAAGTTGTGCCTGTGCACCTTTGTCTGCTGGCTGTATCGGCTGCCTCTATGGGTGATTTCAGGTAGGTGTTTGCCATTTTCTTTCCCTCCTGTATGATGGATTTTGCCGTCTCTTTATCCTCTTCTGGGAGCTTGTTCATCAGTTCTTTGATGTCATCTTACTGTTGATGGCAATACCAGTTGAGGAGAGCATTGGTGTTTGGAATGCGCCATCTTTCTACATACCATGTCCATTCTTTTGCTTTCTCTCTCTGGAGGTGGGCCAGTGGAGTGGGCGTTGTTCCTTCTCTTCTTCTTGCCGTGATGACAATGATGGAGTCTGACAATGATGGAGTCTGGCACTGTGTTTCCGTGAATGTATTTAGGGTCTTTTGTGGAAGATTTTTTTTTTTTCTCCACCCTTGGGGTTACCCTTTTTGCTGAGGCAGGATCCTTGAAAGCCTCCTTGCCTTGTCCAGGATGCTTGGTAGCATTGGGGGGTTATTGTGTCCCCTTGGTGGATGGTGCCAAAGTCTCTAGGAGGAAGCAGGAGTCTCCTTTCTTCTCCTCTAAGGGGACTCCAAAGGTATCAGCTGCTCTCTTGATGAGGCTGTTGTGGAAGGCTACTTCATCTGGTGGCGAAGCCTTTAAGGAATAGCTACAGACCTCTTCTTCTGGGCTTTCTGTGTCGAGGTCATTCCATTCTTCCTCGAAAGTCACAGAGGCTTCCTCCTCTTCTGGATTGTCGAGCTTTTCTTCGACATTCTCTTCGTGCGGTTCTGGGGTTGCCGGAGCTTCAAGGATATCTTCCTCTTCTTCTGCGTTTTCGGAGGCGCCGGCGGGTTTTGCGGGAATTCAAAATTCCTTAAGCGCCTTGAACTCCTTCTTCCGTTGAAGGAGTGCCGCCATTTCCGCTTTCAGGTGTCTCTTTTTCTCCACCTCGAGGGCCCTTTCAGCATCTGAGGCCGGGGAGATTCTCTTCTTGGGTGTGGTGGTTTCTTGCTCCGATGGTGTGGTCTTTCCCTTCGCAGCCTCTCGTTAATTTCGATTATCTTCCCTCGTCGGCATCCCTGGGGTGGGATCCATGGGTTTCTTTTGGACGTGGCTGACCCACGGTCGTCGTTTTCTTCGACTCCTGGGCTTTTTGTGCCTTCTTTTCGCGGCCCTTGGTTTAGGACGGTGGAGGGTTTCTTACCTTCTCTGTCTTCTTCTCTGTGTCCCTTGTTGCCTTCCTCGCGGTACGCCTCTTCTCTGCGTCCCCTTCGAGGATCTCGACGTCTGCCCTCCCCGTGTGTCAATCTGCAGGCACTCCCTGGTCGTCTTTGTCGTTGAGAGGCCTAAGTCCCTCATCAATGGTGGTTTCTGGCTTTAGAGCATGGCTGCGTAATGGTCCTCCCTCTGCTTACGGCGTACCTTGAGTGTCTTTGACACGGACAACACGCAGGCCTCGCAGGCTGAGGTTACAAACGTCGTGTGGTTCATGCTGTGCAAACTTGTGGTGGCACTTTGGGCAGAATTTGTAAGGGGTATTTTCCATGGCCCCTACCTGGCCCTTCTTTGATCCATCTGCGTCATTGCTCTGTCGGGGCTCCCGACGGAAAGGTGTATGGATGTCTTTCTCCTTCTCCATTGTCTTCTCAGTTGATGATAGATGGATTTTTCACTCGAATTACTTGATTCTTAAAAAACAAAACAAAAAAAATTCCTTGATTCTTTTGGGGATTTTGCCCAAAACGTCGGAGTGTCTCCCTTTGCTTCTAGACCCAACGACAGAAAAAAGAATATGAAGATGGCTACCACGCACAGGAACTTCAGGGGCAGCGTCTGACGTCACACAAGGGATGGACCTAGCACCAAATGGTGGCCGACCACAACCCAAGCAAGAAAAAAAAAAAACAGATTACAGACCCAACCACTAGATGGAGGAAAAATGCACAGCATGTGAATCCAGAAAAGGATTCATGTTGCAAAACTGTGTTACTGTACATCCAAACCGAAGAATCAACAATGAGTAGTTTACATATGCAATAAAGAGCACTAAAAGTGGAATAAAAAAAAAAATCCAACTGTATTCATTTATTACTTGGTGCACAGCTTCCTTTTATAAACAGGTTCTAATATACAGTCAGATTTTGAGAAAGCCACAATTTGTTGTACCACTGGAGATTCCAGACTGTTAGACCTGGCACCATTGGCATGGGTCTCCCTTCCATTTTTTGCTGTTGCCTCTTATGTTTTTGCTTGTTTTAGATGCTTTTTGGCACTGTGCCACTGCTGTTCAGTGCCACAGTGCAAGTGCTCCCTATGGTAAATTGATGTATGGATTAGTGACTCCATGATTGGCTTGTTTGGCTTACTGTCAGACCCTAGTACAGTGCACTGCGTGTGCCCAGGGCTTGTAAATCAAATGCTGCTGGTGGGCTTGCAGCACTGGTTGTGCCACCCACCGGAGCAGCTTGTAAATTGTGTCTCAGGCCTGCCATTGCAGAGCCTGTGTGCAGTCTGGTACTGCCATGTTGACTGCCCTAAACCTTCCCTTTTATACATATTAGTCACCCCTAAGGTAGGCCCAAGGGCAGGGTGCATTGTAGGTAAAAGGTAGGACATGCCCTGTGTGTGGCATGTCCTAATAGTGAATTACAGCCATTTTCGTTTTTCACTATTGCAAGGCTACCTGTTCCCCATAGGCCAGAATGGGCAGTTAGATTATTACATCTTATAATCCTAACTGACTCAGGGAACCAGGTAGAAATTAGAGTTTAGTATGCCTGAACTCAGAATGATAAAATACATCTTTTAGTGAAGTTGGTTTTAACATTGTGTTTGAAAATACCACTTTTAGAAAGTGGGTATTTTCTTGCCTAACTATCCAAGCCTGCCTCTGCTAGGTTGTGTATTCCTTGTCTGGAGTTTGAGTGACAGGGGCTGGGGGCTTCCAGGAGACAAGGTGAGTCAGCACAGGGCTGAATAGAGAGATCTGCATGCAGATAGGAGGGACGAGTTGCACCTGGGACCTGAATAGGGCTGTGCCTTTCCTCCACAATGCTGGCTCCACCTCCTGTGGTGTGTCTGATGTCCCTGGCCTACACTGTGAAAGGAAAGAAGGAGTCTTGTCAACAAAGTGCTCCAGGACTGACCAGAACTGGTTTTGGACTAGGCAAAGGCCTTTCTGCCTTCAGAGAACAAAGAGAAAAGTAGTATAAATATTGGGACCCAGACCCAAGAACTTTAGATCACTTCTGGGAATCAAGACGAACCTTTGCTGAGGAGAAGAACCAGGAAGCTGAAGGAGGAGACTACCCCTGTGCTGTGTGTTTGGGGGTTGGCCTGCAGTGGTTGCTTCATTGCCAAAGAAAGGAGAAAAGGACTGAGTGTGCTTTCTATCAACTTGAAGAAGAATCTCCAAGGGCTTGAACTAGAGCTTGGCTCCTGCCTGAAGTCTCAGGGATACAAGACTTCACCAACCAGCTCCCCCCTGAATTCCCTTGCTGGGAATTGAAGTGCCTGCTGTTGTGCTGGGCCTTCTGAGAGACTGCGTGTCGCTGGAAGTGCGACGCAACAACGAGAAGCGTGTCGCCGCCGCAGCCGCTGTCATCGCATCGCCGAGAAAGCGAGACGCCGCTGCCGCTGTCGTGATCGCATCGCCGAAGCGCATCGCCGGAGAAGCTGGACGCTGCCACAGAGGTAATCGTCGCATCACCGGAGAAGCGCGTCGCAGGGCCTGTCGCGGCTCCAAAGATCATCGAGTCGCCGCACGGCCGTCGGGCGTGCACGCATCACACCAACGTTGTCGCATCGCAACCAAGACGCCATTTTTGTCGCATCACACCAGAGAAGAGTATTGCATCGAGGTGCCATCTTGTCGCATCGCACCGGAGAGCAGTAAGAAACCGACGCATCACCTCCCCACACAGTAAGGAAGCGAGCATCAACTCCCCTGCGCAGCAGTAAGGAACCGACGCATCCACTCCCCTGAGTGTAAGGAACCGACGCATCACCTTCCCTGCGACCCTTTTGTTTTCTTTGTGTTACGCATTCAAGGTACATTGAGAGTAAAGTGTCGCATCTACAACTTGAGAGAACTGAGCTATTTTATAACATTTTAAAGTCTATTTTTAGTACAGTATTGTGGATTTTTGTCGTTTGGTCTTGTGTTAAGTCTGTATAAAAATACTTATTTTTATAAATACAACCTGTGTGGTGTCCATCTGTAGTGTTGTCACTGTATTACTGTATGTGTTCACAAATGCTTTACACACTGCCTCTGAGATAAGCCTGCCTGCTCGTGCCAAGCTACCAAGGGGGTGAGCAGGGGTTATTTTAGGAGTGTAGCCCCTTACCCTGACTAGACGCAAGGGTCCCTATTTGTCACAGGTACCTACCTATGCCAACTAGAGACCCCCAAATCTAACACAGACTGTGTACGCTACTGTGTAGGCCTACAAACTTTGAATATTTTCTCTCACACAACTGGAAAATGGTCTAACCATGTTTAATATCAGTTCTCCCTTAGACCCATGCACACAGATCTTGAACTAAATGCTTTTCACGGCAACTGGAGCTACCTTGCTTGAGCTATTCACTAACTCATTAGATATGCACACTGCCTTCAAACAGATGAAACAGATGTTTACAGCCCCATTGCTAATAAACTGCCCTTCAATACTGACAACTGAATTCATGTGTTCCACTTGGAATTCTTGTCACCTAAAACAGCACTGTCCAGAATTCCACCTACTGCTTTACATAAGAGTCGCAAAGCTTACACACTGTACTGTTAAACTTGTACTGTGCGCCTCGCTCATATCTGGACAAACTTATAAACAGCAGTAGTTGATTCTACTCTATCCAAACTGGGTTTGGGTGTTTTTTCTCTACTCTGAATAGTGCTAAAACCATATCTGAAAAGGTAAAAAGCTTGTGTCTTTTTGTGGTGGCAAATGATTAATTGCTCTGCAAGAAAACAAGCATTTAAAAAGGCAAACAGGTGTGTTGCATGAGGATGTATCCTTTCCACTTAGAATGTTCTTCATTAATAATGTGAATTAAACAGACACCATCTTTTGGTTTTATCATAAATTATAGGCCACTTTAAGTTTCTAGGTTATTTAGTTTCGTTTTTTTAATGCAAAACAACAGTACCACAAATAGTGTAAGCTGTTTATGTCTGCTCACCAGGGAAGTTTCAGTGCTCCTAAAACTGTACATTTTCCTTCAGAGCAAATGCCCACCATAAAGAAGAGACTCAGATCTATCTTGATTTCAGTCATTAAGTCTATTGTGACCTTCACTTGACCCTAATCTCTGCTGAACTGCATGCCATCTATTGTCTTCCATCATTCAGAATGGCCTTGAAAACAAACTTGGTGATTAACACTAAAATGAAGAATTGGTACATGGTTTATATTCCTCACCTTACAGCTCTCATCCTCCCAACCCCTTCTCTATAATCCTTTATGTACGTGGAGCTTTTAAATGTGCAGGGTATTACTAATGCATAACATGTCTCACACACCATTTATTACTGAGCATTAACTTTATTTTTATAATGTGCAAATCATAAACCCTTTTCTATGTACAGGATCTGTGAGCAAGGCTACCTATTAAAATAGACTTAAATCAACAGCTTAAGACTGACATAGTACTAGTGCAAAGTTCAATACTGCATCAACATTAAGAAGAACTAGTGTCCATGAGGCAGAAGGCCATAAACCAGGGGTACTGAGAGCTACTTATGTTCAAATAAACACATTGAGAGCTACTAATATTATTAGTGTTGTATAATTTCAATTTTTAGGTCTCGCCTACGCAGCGCGCCATGCGCTGCATAGGAGGGGCCTTTAGCCGTCGCTCTGCTCTTTTTGAAGCACATACTCGTGCTTGTGGCGGCATCCGCCTTGCGGGAGCGAGCAGCGGCGCGCATGCTAATTGGCTGTTGCTCGCTCCCGCAAGGCGGATGGTGCCACAAGCACGAGTGTGCTTGAAAACAGCTGCTGCTTGTTTCGATCGCGCGCGCACCACTCGCGGGGCGCTTTTATCAGCGTCCCGCAAGTGGTGCGCGCGCGCGCGATCGAAACAAGCAGCAGCTGTTTTCAAGCACACTCGTGCTCGTTTAGTTTTGTCCCCCCTTTAAAATCGAAAAGGGTACTACCGTATCCTGGTTTGTTTATTCCGTGGAAAGATTTTACTCCAGGCCGGCTCTTGTTTCCCACCATGTCATTAATATGCAGATTAGTAGTGCCTATTCCGCAGGTTGGTCTGGGTGTTCTCCTTTGTGGGAGCAAGTTCCCGTGCTCGGAAATTGTCCCACTTCCTTTACTCATTGGAGCCAACATACATCCAGGAGGTAAACTTTCCCTCGGACTGAGTTCACTTAAGTACAGCGTGACATGAAAACAAGGGTCGGTAAATGAAGACACTTAAACAGTCACTGAAATGTTCTGCGCTTTTATTACGGGTAAGATGATAAAACCTTTATGTCTTTTTAATATTATTATAATATTGCTCCCTTTTTGTAAGCTAGTTGATCTCTGTTGCACTACTATGAAGGTTACTGACAACCAGTAACACAATTAACTTTTCTCTGTAATTAAATGTGTGGGTTGGCGTTTTGTAATTCGTCACTGTTTTCCCTTACGGTTTTTTATCATCGCTTTGGACGACATGTGGCTGTTATACTGCAATTATGTGATTTAATAATTAAGGATGATACAGCTCATCTACTTTTAAACTTGTCTCGCCATTCAAGAGACTTATTTTTACAGGCACGTGCTTTTTTCCATTTAATGGTATGAAAAGCTGTCTTAAAAATGAGCCGCCACATCTCTAGTGCAGCTAATCTGGTTATAGGGTCATGATCGCTGAAGGGAATAATGAGGAAAGGAAAATCAAACCATCCCTGTTGACCTTTGAACGAGACTTGCTTTTTCCGAAGTCACAATTAGCTCATTAGTCGGTGCTTTTGCTAGTACATATGCTTTAAAGAATGATTGTAGTCTTCAAGTTAAGATAGCAACATTTGCTAAGCGTTGTGATTGTAGCAGTAGATATGTATTTTGATGAAGGTTTTACTACAATGCAAGAAACTTCTTTCCCTTTTCCAAATGTTATATAATTGTATCGGTATGTGGATAGCGACGCCAAATTCTATTTTAAAGGGGCTGAACCATTTGAACAGTGCACTTACTTCTGTTGTGGTAACAGATGTTTTACCTAACTTTATTCTCCCCCAAGCATGGTCCCGAAGCCCAGTTCCATTCCCGAAATGATGCTTAACCCAACACCCGAAATCTTGATTTAATTGCAATATTTGGATGGTTGTGTTACCAGGTTTCAGATTTTAGCATATTAGTGCTTTAGCTTCACGAAAGTACTATTCTTGGATTTTGTTCATGAAATTAATTACTCAGTAGGACAGGGTTCATCACATGGCCGGCTTTAGCACTGGTGGCACCTGGTTCGACAATCATTTTTGGTGCCCCCACACCCCATGATTGCCTCCTCAAATTCTCTCACTGTCACCGGGCTAAAGTGCCCCTCATCTCTCCAATCATAAGTTTTGCTAAACATAGCGATCCCCCCTAAGTTCAGCGCCCTCTCCACAGGTCAGTGCCCAGTGCAGCCGCACCGGTCGCACTGCCTTAAAGCCAGTCCTGGTTCATCTCATATCCACAGATAGTTGAAGGAGTGCTTCAGTTGCATTGGGTGAATAGTCAAGTCACATTGGACTTCTTTATGCAAGTAGCTGCTTCACTCTCTTGCAGTAGTAGACCATTGCCTCAGGGAAAGCATGGGTTGTTGTGGCCAAAAGTGTTGGTGTATGCAGTGATGGTGCCACACACATGCACCTGCACATTGCAGGTATAGATGGAACTCGTACCGTTCTCTCTGGTGCCCCTGCTCACTTGCCGGTTTCCCATTCTATACTTCTTACCTTCCATGGTGCTACCATCTCCCCCGACCTCTCTCTCTCTCCACCCATCTGCCTGTATTTTGTTAGATTTTTCTCCCTCCCTCTCCTGGTGCTTTCTCCTTGTCCTGCTCTTCCCCATTCCTTGCCTTAGTCCCATTCTTCTTCCAAAGTGATAAGCTGTCCTCTTCCCTCCGTTGTAGGCTTTCCCCCCCTGTCAGTTGCTTTGCAGTTTTCTGCTTTCAGCGCTGGGACGCCCCTTTGCTGGGGCAGCTATGCGCTTTATAAAATGTTATAGCATAACATAACAGTGCTAGGAGAAGCTCTACTGATGTCAATTATAGGATGCTACAGGTGAGTGATGCAGGCTAATGAGGGGTATAGTGAAGCATGAGCTACAACATGATGGGAGGTGTTCATCCCAGCTGTATAACGCAAGTGCCATTTTACCGTCTTGGCTAGCTGATGAGATATAGAAGCAGAAAGCAGATGCACACAGTGCTGAACATCCAATTTAAGGCACATCACCAAAAACTGGCTCCTCTTTACTTAAAGTGCAGCATAAACCTATGAGCACCATTTGCTTATGTGAGGGTTCCTCACAAAAGTGCCTCGTCCAGCCACTGTCGCATTCCCTCTGACTCTTCCCACCCCCTCCACTCATCCCAAACCTGCTGCTGTAAACTCCAAATACTTTCTAGACCTTTCCCTCCACTATCCTTTTAATTGCAACTAACAAACTCACATCTCCACCGCTCAAATTAATTTCATATTTAACTATACTAATTCACTACTAATCCTGTTTGGGTTCCGGAGTAACGCTCTACTCCTCGAAAAGCACTTTGATGCCTCATCAGGGGTACCGAGTGCTATAAAAATGTAAGCCCCTCCTCTCTCTCTCTCTCAATTATCCTTTTCAACCCAAATAACGGACTCATATGTCCACCACTCAAATACATTTTATATTTCCCTATACTAACTCACCACAAATCTTTTTTTTGTTCCAGAGTAGCATGCTACTCGCCAAAAAACGCTTTGACGCCTCAAAATTGGCGATCCACATGCTGGAAACATTAAGCAGCAGCAAGTGGGTTTAATAGTTTTTCAGTGTATAAGTCCTGCCTCTATTCCTTTTCACACAGGGTCTTAGGATATTTGTCTGCTCCAAACCAGAGAGAAAGGATCATACAAGTGGTGTTCTTAATCTCGGGACCTCTTTGTGACTTACTCACAACCATTCGGTCATCAGGGACCACAAGAGCGCTTTACTCTTGCTCTTTTGATTCCCTAAATCCAATCAATAAACCTTTGCTTATGCCAACCACTCCTCTAAATTGGGAGAATCAGAATCAATCCATTGTGGTGTGTGTTTTAAAAAAATGGTTTTTTTTACAAATATGTATAGCTATTGTTATCAAATAAAAAAATAGGTTCCTTCTTTTCCAGATAGGTTCCTTCTCTGTCTCTTGATTTATCCCAAGCAGAACCAGGTGGGTGCTTACCTTAAATTCTTTGATCATTTCTGATATAGCTGAACTTCCGTCCCCCCCACCCCCAAACCCAACGAATACCTTCAATCTCAGGCATTCCAAGAACATGTGAAGATCATAGCCTTGGCCAAGTTGCACTTCTTGCAGCACCTTTTCCAATCCCCCTACTTCCTGCCACCAAACACTGTAGCACAGCTCAGGATTGTGTTGTCACTTTGCTGGGGGGAGTTAGCACCACAACAAGCTTCCTTTCAGCTGCTCCTCCTCAAGGCTGCGGCTCCTTCGCCCATCTTTGTCCCCCCTGCTTTGCTTCATTCCTTGAGTCCGGTACTTACGTGGGGTACAGAATGGCCTGGAAGAATTCTGCAGTCAGTGATACATGCCACACCTGCGACACAGGAGATCAGGGCCGCTTATGCAGGCGCCACCATCATGCCTGCTACTGAGGCTCTGCTCCACACGTCTATTCGGTTTTTCAAACTGAAATTCGATGCCAGAGAACCCAAAAGAGGAAGCGCTACACCAGTGAACCAATACCTGTCGATAACTAGCTCTGCATCGACTACCACCCATGCTTCATGGACCCAAAGTGTAGGATTCACCAGAGCTCAGGAGAATTAGTCTCTTTGACTTTCATCAAACCCTGCTCTGAAAGATGCATTTTGAAATAATTATGTTCAAAGAATTGTAAATATATTGAAACATTAGTCTGAAATTGTAAACAAGCATTGGCATAGCCAATAGGTCTCGCTTTTGGGACCTTATAAGTATTTAGTTATGCAGCACAATATCCTGGGTGCAACAACATTAACTGTTGCATGGCTAAACACTTATAAGGTCCCAAAGGCGAGACCTATTGGCTATGCCAATGCTTGTTTATATGTATAATAATTCAACCAAGCAAAAGCTTTCTAATTTAATAAGCTGGGCTGTACACAGGTGAGCGACTCAGAGGAAGCTTAAGAGCTACAGTAGCTCACAAGCTACTGGTTGGAGACCCCTGCCATAAACGTTCAACAAAGCTGGATGCCGTGGAGCCCAGAAGAAAGGGAGTCAAAGCAAACAGAAGGAGGCCGACTTGCCCAGCAGCATAGTGGGAGGCCAAGGACCCCCACAGCAGAACAGGAAGGAGACTGACCTCACACGGGAGGGCACACACACACACGGTCACACCAGCAGAGCAGGAGGCCACAGAGCCTCCCAGAGTTGCAGGTCACAGACCCACCCAATAGAGCAGAGGCCACTGAGCCGGACAAGCACATTGGAAGGAGACTGACGACGACGACCACACACACACACAACCACACACACACACAACCACACACACAACCACACACACACACACACAACCACACACACACAACCACACACACACAACCACACACACACAACCACACACACAAACACACACACACACACACACACACACACACACACACACACACGCAGAGCAGGAGGCCACAGAGCCTCCCAGCGTTGCAGGTCACAGACCCACCCAATAGAGCAGAGGCCACTGAGCCGGACAAGCACATTGGGAGGCCAGAAAGCCCCAACAGAAAGGAAGGCCATGGGCCCAAAGGAACAGAATGAAGTACACATAATTCAGATACTCCTGAGAAACAACGATGGTTAAGGACATTATTATAAAGGAGAGACAATGCTAGAGTAGCTCTAGTTTATAAAATACCAGACTTGTCTATGACAAAACAAGAGACATTAGCAGAGCACATGGTACTAAATGGAAGGCAGCGATCAATAATGAAAATCCTACATCATGTATAAGAATAATCTTGGTATTTGCACACAAAAATAAGAGCACCAAAAGGAAATTTTGGGTTTTACAAAAATGTAAAGCATTCCTTTTCTCAAAGAATAATTAACAGCTTGAAAGACTGAACACCTAAAACTTTAAACAGCCCCTTGATGGAATAATTCTAAAAAAAAGTAAAATCATTAAGTAAAGTCAAAGAGCCCCTTAACATGAACCAATCAAGTAACAGCCTTCACAACTCTCACATTACAATCCATGCCATTCGCAAAGAGTTGAATTATTTGCCACCAGGCTCTGACTAAGCAAGTCCCAAATAAACTCATGAGAATGCATGCACACTTCTATGGAGCTCCATGCATGCTCACAAAGCAATATGCAGTGCACCCTTCAATTGTTTCAACTGCCACCCAATGACAATGAGTCACTTACAGTCTACAAATCAGAGGTGAAAGCCGATTTTGCTAGGATGCTGGTAGTGTAAAACAATGTCATGGCTTTCTAACAACATCCTGCATTACGCCTAAGACAGCCAAAAGATTAACAGCCACAGGGTCCCACACATCTGCTCTGCCATGGAAGCAACTGTTTACTCAAATACAGAAAGGGTTTCACCAGGAATGTGTGCAAATATCTATAGAACTGCATGCATGAATTAAAAAGAATAGCCCACACTGAGGGTTACAGATGGGCTAAATTGCAGAGGGGACGTTTAAAGGCTGTACACCTTGGGTCAAGTTCAGTGCTGATACAAATTTGGGGCTTTCAGATGACAACATAAATGTAGAGCCCCTGATCTAACCATAGAGTAAAGACACTTGAGGACTCGAGTTTGAGTGCTAACTAGTCTAAAAGTGATGCAAGTTAGACTGTGCTGAAAATTGCCCAGTCTTACTGTCTCGAAATTAATACAAACTATAAAAAATATAACCATACAGAAGCGGACACAGGGTCAGAGACATCTGTCTAGGATCCAAAGTCTCATACTCAACTGTAAGGTCCAGCGTGGGTTTAAACAGGGAACGCAGAGTTAACAACTTAAGAACTAACCTAAGTGGATGTAAAGCAAGTCCCTAATTCTGAGAAAGACGTCCAGCCACCTTCTACACAGTAGATTAGCAATCAAGAAAAAAGGCGTAGAGCCATCAGTGACGTACTCAGATCCTCAAACAGGAACTATTTACGTCTCCTAACGTCTGTTCAGCTGCTTGCTTTATGCCAACCATAATTAACTGGTAAAATAAGGCATCAGATGAACAAAAGGGATAACTAACAAATAGGTGTAATACAGTGTTCAATGATAACCTGTATAACTAAAATATTTTGAGATTAGACACTTTACTTTCTTTGCTAAAGAAAATAAAAAAAAGAGTAACTTGTTGGCCATTGTAGCAGAGGACTCCACCAAACAACTTTATGAACCAGCACTAGCCGTAAGCACTATAAGGCTAGAATGGGGGGGGGGGGGGGTCCCTTTGCTGATTTACATTATGGGATTTCCAGATTCCTTTTTAACAGATGGGGAGATACTAACAGATTAGGTACTTCAAGCATTATTTTAATGATAATTAAAATAGAATACCCTCATCTTAAAGTGTTCACTTTTTTAAATGCACAATATTTAAATCCCCAAATATGGATAGTGTGAGAGAATAGGTTGATTTACTAGAGTCTTATTGCGTTTCATTGTACACTTTGACCTAGTTGCATAAGGCAAAGCAAAAATGCAATAGAATCTGCACCACAGGGTTAACAACCAGTGTACTTGCTTAGACATCAAGCTAGCGCTGTGCTAGCCATAAGAGGGATGCATGATAAACACTTACATTCTGAAATTCAACACGTAATGTTCGAATGAAATAGTCTGGTCTAGCGTCTTCAGTCTCCTACATGGAAAAGAATAGTAAAAAATAATTACATTTACATCTGAAAAATAATTACAAAGAAAGCAGCTGTCATCACTTAACATACTGCGAAGCTACCTTTATTTTATTTTTTTTGCTGTAGAGGGCTCTGTGATTAATAAAAAAATGCACATTCATCTATCAATGTTTTTGTACTAAGATGGATGTAGAAAGAGGCTGAACTACGCATTTGCTGTTGTGTTTAAAAGTAAAAGGCAATAAAACCGAAAAAACACACATAGAAATATAGGTCTTTTAACTAGGTTGATATGGTACAAATATGTCAAAGCAGCAAGTAACTGAAAATTATCTTTGATCAGGATGTATCTTTAGATGCGGTGGCCAGTATTGTGAGAGATGGGGCACAACTGAATAGGTTATCTTTTGGGGCAAAATATCACAGGGACTTCCATCCTAAGTCTGCTATTACACTTTTCTTCAATTTGACTTTAACCTCAAACATCACTTTTTTAATAGCCCTAAGAGTTTCTCAAACTTAGAATATGGTGAGCGCTCATTTTCCATATAGATCCTTAATTCTGCTTTCAGTTCTGCAAGAAAATGCTCATGTGGATGCCAGCTTGCTTCAATAGCCTGGTCAGAACACAAAATGATGGTACATTGATAGGTCACATCCTCAAAAACAAAACATACTTACTCAATATAGGATTAACCTTGAGCAGCCGTTTCACCAAAAAAACAAGAGCAGAATGCCATGCCATGGACATCTTCATCGTGTCCCAACTTCAATGCAAGTTTATTAGCATGCAAGCAAATTACAAGGATATTCTGAAGTGCTTTCAGTATAATAATGGCAGCGAGAGATGGGTCTCATTTACCAACTTGCATTTGGCTATCTATACAATATAAGTATCGTCTGGAGTGGCAGCCAAGTTTGACATTTCGAGGGGTGAGAACAAAGTGTCGGCTTGGATCCAAGAGTTACAACACAATTTTAGCCACTGAAAAAATAACAGCTACATGAAAACACTTTTCCGGCTACTTAACGATATTTGAGCACAAATGAAAGACTGGACTAGAAACACAGGAGCAGATCATGTCTGTTTAGTAATGTATAATTTTAGCAGCTAAATTCCAGCTTCTCACGCCATCCAGTCACAAGAAAATAAGTGATAGCTTTAATACTTACACACAAGATCTTAAATGGTCCAAAAGTTAAAGGTTCCTCCCTGTATGGCGGACAGTAGCGCTCACATTTTTTCTGGAACAGCAAAATCATTAGAGTTAGAATTTTATTTATAAAATAAAAACACACTTTCTATTAATCTTGCAAAAAGGGGTCTTTGTTACTTGCCACAATTGCTTCTATTGTTATACATTAGCTAATTAAGCAACTAATAGCGTATTTACATTTCTATAATTGCTAGCAAACCAAGGAATACTAAATGTTAAAAGTCTGTTACTAGACTTTGCAAATGAGAGTAAAAATCATAGTCTCTGTAGAGACTGATATTATAGGGTATGCCCTTCAGTAAATACGATCAGTTGGTTATCTAGTTTCAAGTTTCCAAATTCAAAAATAGCCCTTAAAAACTAATAAAAAGATTCCCTTTGCCTATTGCTGCCTCTGGTCACCAAAGTCCACCCGAAGCAAGTGGATGGCAACCCCACACACTAACACTTGAAGCCTAAAAGAAACAAGCCTACAGCAAGTGTTACCAAATTGTATTGTATGTTGGGCTCTGATTTGATATTTGCGTCAAAGAAAATCTACCAATCAGAAAACCAACTCATGTATCATACCTTATTGCATTTAATTCAAAATAACGGTTATCTTTAAGTTGCACAGAATACAAACTTGCTCAATATGTCAAAGTACACGGCAAACGGATGGATAATAAATTATTACTTGGTGTGATTTCGCAAAATTCTGTTGAAAATTTCATATAACAGATGCGCAACACTGAATTTGAGTGCTTGCTGACTAAAAGTTATCAACCCAATGACTTTACATAATTCACTTCCTTTCTTAGCACAAATTGAGCCTGGTGCCTGACGACCACGTGCCTGCAGCACAGATAAGAGACGTATCCATGCAGAACACTAATTGTTTATGTGAAACAGTGTTAACTGCTAATGGACACCCCAATTAGTTGTTCCAGCATTGGAAAGTTGTTGGCAGCTTTTCTAAACATTTCTAAAATTCTAAATTCAATCCGAATCCAAAAACAGAATCATTCTTCAAAATGTATACGTTTTTAAAAATATTTGTTTATTTTCATGACATACCCTTCCCATTTCGAATTCACGACAAGCCATAACAATGATCTGTAAAAGGAAACAAATGCATAAATTTAATTTTCTCAGCAAACAAAATCGATCCAGGAAATTGCTGACACGTGTACATGCACACACAAACACAGGCATGCAACTCCACAATTGTGTGCAAAGCTTTGCAAATGCTTGCATTATATTTGTAAGCACGCTACATGAACTCAATACACCATACAAAACAGCTTGTTCAAGAACAAGGATATACTATTAATAGAATATGAACAAAAGGTAAATTAAGCAGTTGGATGCGAAACACTGATAAAGCAATAAAAAGGAAGACCCATGTTTTCAAAGTACAAAAAGTAATTGAAATATACCATTTTTATCTACATGACTTTTCCTCATCAACTAAATCACAAATACTAAGTGAGAATTGAGCACACCAAGTAATGGAACTGGGGAAGCAACTGGGAAGAGTCCGCAAGGTGCACATGGATATTGGAGTTTACTGTAATTTAACCAGCATTAAATAAAAGGTCAGTAAATTCCATCTCCTCCCATCTTGGTCTATTGGTGCTATATCCCCCAGTGCGGTAACTATAGTTTTTTAGGTCGAGCCTAGCGGCTGCGCGCATGCGCTGCTCGCTCTGCGAGGCATGCTGTAATAGAATATGCAGTGAAAGCCCCGCCCACTCTTCGCCCATATTTTTAATTGGCTTGTCTCATTGTCCTTCGTAAACAATGGCTTCCGATTCATTATGAGGCTTGTTAGTCCCTCCTTGGTACCGCCTTGTCTCCATTTCTTTCCGCCCATAAGGACTGGACCTTTTACTTGGCTCGTTACACAGACTGCTTTATCTAGTGGGTGAGCATTATTTTTGTTATTGACACTGATGGGGACAATGGCGGCTGCTTTTTTTTTTTTACTGTAATCGAATGCTTAGCGCGGCGCCCGCTTTAGGGTCACCAGGCTCTGTTTATTATTATTTTTTTTAAACTTTAATGGTGAGCGCTGCGCCCGCTTTAGGGACACCGTGCTCGGTTTTATTATTTTTTTTTGTAACTTTAATACAGAGCGCAGGGCCGGCTTCAGAGACAGTGCTCTTTTTAAAAAAACATTTTTTTTAAGCATTGTAAATGCTTGTTGATTAGAAGCGTTGGAGAAACTGTCTGCCTGTCACCCCGCTTCCTGGCTGTGATTGGTCCCTACCTGCAGATGGGGGCGGGGCTCTGCGGACACCATTTGTCTTCTGTGGCTCGGGCAATGATGAAAGGTTTGCTACTGCAGAGCGCGTGCGCCGCTTCAACCCGAGGAGCCGCAAACACGGTGAGGGGCTTTAGGCCAGCGCGGGTCTTAGCTGCCTGGGGGACGGGCGAGGGAAGGGTGATAGAGTGCAACGAGGCTCCGATGGGCCTGCGAATCAAAGGCGCTCCAAATACTCCCTATAAGCAAGCACAGCACTCGGAAATGCATGGATTTTATACTGCTTTCACCTTGCATTCATTGTTAAAACTACATTTTGATCAGGGTAGAAAATAGCAGCTGTGGGTGATTTTCTTCATTTTTGTACCGGCCTGGACATTAAAATAACAGTAATGCATTTAAACAAGCATTTGCAATGCAATAGGTTTCGCATTTACGCGAGTTTAAGCTATTGGCATTGAAAATGACAATGCCTTTTATTTATGTTTTAAAAACCAAAACATAAATAAAAGGCATGGTCATTTACAATGCCAATAGCTCAAACTCTCGTAAATGCGAGACCTATTGCATTGCAAATGCTTGTCTGTAAATTCCCTCAGGTTCTTTTGTGAACACCAGATTCCAAAAAACCTGAGGCAGACTCCAATGGCTCTTCAAACAATCCGAGACTTTAGGTGTTTATATGCTGCCAATTTCCAAGTCACTCACATCCGGAGAAAAGGATCCTTAAATATTTTGCTTTAATGTTGAAGTTAGACATGTTTACAACATTTTGACCGAACTATATTTCCGATTGCTTGCATAAATTTTTTTTTTTTTTTTTTTTTAAACACACAAGTTTACAATTTCCCCAAAAGATTAGCTCACCCAAAGCCACAAAAAAAAAGAAAGCATATAGGACGCTTGTGTTCTTAAGCGCTTTAATTCCATTTCACTCACCAACAACAGAGCCCGATGTTAGGATAAAATACAACCAGACAATAGAGCAGACATGTGGCCCTTTAGCAGGGCTTATAACTTTAAAATCGCATCTCATCACAGAGATGTCCATTGGACTGGCTGTGATGTGCTATATGCCACCTTGACATTTCAGAGCACAGGGTGTTGGGGTCAGGGAAAATGAAAAGCAGCAGCAAGAGAAAAGCAAGAACTGAATGGGAGGCAGAGAATGCAGAGCCGTCAACCAAATGTCAATTCCCATGGGGGGGAGCTACTCCACACTCTAAGACGGTGGGTCCTTCGTGAAGCTTCAGAGCCTCCCGCTACGTAGGCCACTTTTACCAGGCCAGGGGACATTTTTCAAGCCTACTTCTATGCAGTGAGGTGCCCGGCAGTCCTTCTGCCTTACATCGGCCACACGAAACACCCGGGGCTGCTCTGATTGCCAAGCGACTCCTTCGGGCTTCCGGGGGCTGGGCTACACTGCGCTTCTCCACACCTGAGAGCCACGTTGCGTCATCAAAATTTTTTCGGGTCGCCGTCCCAGGTGGTGGTGTGGCCTCTGACTGGCAAGCCGCCACCCGGGAGTGTTATTCAGCTGCCTCTCCACCATCGGCGCAGTGCTGGTTGTCCTCTCCCAACCAAGCCGCCGCTCCTGGGCCTCACATTCCGGCCTCCTGCTCCCTTCTCCAGCACTGGAGTGACTCCCTTGGAGGCCTCTGGATTCTGGCCTACCTGTGAGTGCTGTGCTCCTGCAGCAGTCCCTACAGTGCTTAACTCTGGACCCTGTGGCTCCTGTTGCCGCTCCTGGTCTCTCACTGTTTCTGGCTCCCACCCTTCTGGTGGTGCTGGTGCTGCCAGCGCGACGGCTGGCAAGCTGCCATCGGGGTTGCTTACTGGTGTGCCTTGACTTAACTGTGAGGCAGTGCTGGTGCTGCCACGGTGTGGGATTCGGCAAGCTGCCGCCTGGTCGTCTTGGCGCCTGGCCTACCTGCAGATCACAAAGTCTCTGGAGCCCTCCAGCTGCTCCTCCCTGAAGCCGCCTTATCCTTTTGCGCCTCATCACCTGGGGAGCATTGCTCGCAGCGCCTAGCTAGTACCCTGTCGGTTGCTGGTGCTGCCTGTGTGCCCCACAACAGCAAGCCGCCCCTGAAGGTCTTTCTCTCCCCATTGGCCTTTCTGTACTCTGGGCTTCCCTTGACCCTACACTTGCTCTACGGGACCACCCTTTTGGACTTCGCCTAGGCACCCGTTGCCCCAGTGGCCAGTCTTGGACTCTCTAGGACAAGCTCCATTCAACTCTTCCAGTGATTCTCTCACAGGGAGCACAATGGTTACGGAAAAGGCGGCTCGCCAACTGATCTTTCCAGAGGTCACCCAGGCCAACTAGCCTCTTTCAGAAGACTGCACTCACAGGAACAATGTCTGCATCTTCAGGGTCCCCGAGTTGTCCAAATCGCAAGATGTCCCTCAATTCCTTCAGTCTCTCCTCCCACGGTTGTTGGGTCTGTCTTTCACTTTCCCCCTGGAGTTCTAACGGGCCCATCGTACTGCCTCCCGTTCTGCCTCCTCTCCGCAGGGGCCGCACCTGATCATTGCCTGTTTACTTCACCATCAGCAGGCGCGTATGGTCTTCCTCAAAGCCTGCAAGCATGGCACGTACTCCTACAACGGCAATCTGATCACTTTTCCAGCAGTCTACTCTTATGAGAGACATCTCACAGAAAGAAATCCTAGCCTTACAGCAGACGCTCCAGAAATTGGACTTGCACTTCAGCCTCCTGGAACACACGGACATGCTAGTGATGGTCAATGGCACAGTGAAAGAAATCCGGGACCCTGCTGACTTGGAACTTTGGACATGGAAACCCAGTAGCACTCCTCCATGGATACCTGCCCTACTCCCATCTCAGGGGCCGTGGAATGAGGAGGAGTCTCCTAGACCTCGGGACATGGCTCTTCTCTCTGCATCCTCAGAGTGGTGGTTCCATGTGGGGAACGGTCACACCCCCACCAAAACAAAAGTAAGGTTGACCTTTTCTTGTTTCTCGATTGTTGCCCTCTCCCCATGTGGTTCAACATGCCTCCTCATCGTGTGGCGAATCTCTGTTTGGTTGTTTGATGTGAACGGTATGATCCATTTTATCAAACGTAAAAAGACTTATCTTTTTAGGTTCTAAACACCCAGATACTGCTCTTCTACAGGCAACATCTCACGGCAGAGGAATCGGCTAAACTCAAATGAGTGGGTGGGCGCAGCTCTCTTCTCTGTAGGATATGAAGCGGGCCTGTCTGCGCATAGCTCCGACACAGCTCCCCAAGGAAAAATGTTGTGGCACTTCTGTTCCACAAGAGCCTCCCGGTGCGCATTCTCAAAACCTGATCAGAGACGACCACGGTCGCTATATGTGTGCAAAAATCTAATTTGTAGCCCAAACCCGGATTGTTGGCTCCATCTATGCCCCGTGGTAGCGAAACGCCCATGGCTCTCTCGCTTTCATAGGCTCCTTACGGAATTTGGTTCCCACAAACTCATTATTAGTGGTGATTGGAACTTGATCCTAGACTCACTGCTGGATAAGTTGGGGAGATCTGACATGCGCCTGGATAATGACCAGGCTATGCTCCGTGACCTCATAGGCAACCACTTGTTACAGGATGTGTGGTGCCTCCTTCACCCAGTGGACAGAAACGATACTTGCCTCTCTTTGACCACGGTTCGGAGTCACGACTGGGTCTGGTTCCTGGTATCCACTGTGGCCCTGCCATTGACTCGCACCTGCCTTGTCAATGTGCTTTCAGATCACGCTCCCATTGTCAACACTCTGGATCTTCAACTGAAACGGCCCCTGTCACGCAGCTGGCGCCTGAATACCCTGCGATTCAGATCTCCAGAAAAGAAGTCAAGACTTCAGACTCTTCTTTGGGAATATCTCTATCTCAATGCACTGACGGCATCTTCCTCCCAACTACTCTGGGCGGCAGGGAAAGCGTACCGCTGAGGTATGTTGATGAGGGAGGCTGGCATTGCACACTCTGAAGCTGTTGCTAAGAGGACTGCATTGGAAAAAGACGTCCAAAGTCTTCTAGGGGCATACCGAACCTCTCCTGCCCTTTCAGCCCAGGAGGCCTTGCTGGAGAAAAAGCCGGAACTCAACAGCTTATACACACAGGCAGAAGAGAAAGCACCGTACCGCAGAACACACACAAACATGGCGAAAAGGTAGGGCGTCTCCTGGCGATGCAACTGAGACAAAGGGAGATTCAATCTGTGATTCAAGCATTCTGGTCAGATGCCAGGTATCCTTTGACACAGCCACTGGACATTATGCAGGAATTACCACCCTTCTTCACAGTGCTTAACACTACGGATTGCCCGGCTGTTACCATGCGGGAACAGGCTTTAATGTCAGCTCTCCGCCTCCCCAACCTTCCTAGAAGCGACAGAAAGGTGCTGGACTCCCTCATATTGGGGGAGGAAGTTGACGAGGCAGTCAAATCCCTGGCTACGGCTAAGACCCTCGGGGAGGACAGTTCCCCCCAGAATTCTACAGGGCTACAAGTGAATTGACCATCCCCCTTCTTACTGCCATGTTCCAGGAGTCTATGTCAACAGGCTCCCTCCATCTGGAATTTAACAGAGCACACATCTCCCTTATTCCCAAGCAGGGAAAGGATTATGTTACTATCCCTGTAAGCATCTGTTCTTGGCATGTAGATCTGTAGGTTGACATGCTTTGCATACTCCTGACATCTAGTGTTGGGTCCGGATGTTTGCAAGTTGTTTTTCTTCGAAGAAGTCTTTTTCAGTCACGAGGTAAGGTGACGACTCCTTTCGGTGATAGTGAGCATGGGCATCGACTTCATTGTTAGATTGTTTTCCCGCAAGAGGGTGAGAATGGAGTAAGTGTAGTAAGAGATGTCCATGCGTATGTAATGTGAATAATAAGAACTGCAACAACCATAGATGCACGGGCAGGAGGGAGGGTGCATGTGAATCTACAGCTCTACATGCCAAGAACAGAAGCTTACAGGATAAGTAACAAAATCCATTCGAGGTGTGTGTGTTTTAGATAAACATGCTTTGCATAGGTTGTATAGCAGTATTCTCCCAAAGCGGTAGCAAACCAATCGGTGTTGCAGTTGTTTGAAAAAGTGTTTTTAGCACTGCTTGTCCTATATTAGCTTGTTGACGTGCTAATACATCCACACAATAATGTTTGGTAAATGTGTGTGGTGTAAACCCAGTAACTGCCTAACATATGTCAGCTATGGGAATGTTACCTAAAAAGGCCATAGACGCTCCTATTTTGCAAGTAGAATGTGCTCTGGGAGCTATAGTTTAAGTTCTTTTAGCTCTAACATAGCAAGTTTGAAAACATTTAACAATTCATCTAGAAATACCAAATTTAGAATTAGGATTTCCTTTATGAGGTGGAGCAAATGAAACAAAAAAAATGTTTGCGGAAATATTTTGTTCTATCAATATAGTATAATAGTGCTCTTTTGACATCAAGGGTGTGTAGAGTCCCCAAGAGAAGTGGCAATCAAGCTTCGTCTGAGATTAATACAGTTTAAGATATTGCACCGAGTGTACTATGATAGGGCGTGACTCCAGACAATGGGCAGGGCAGAAACACCCAGGTGCCTGCGCTGCAGCACGGACCAGGGTACCTACATACATACCCTGTGGGACTGCCAGCAAATACAAAAATACTGGTCACGAATAATTAAGGAACTAAGTACTATATTGGAAACACAGATACCTATAGATCCGAAATACATCCTCCTAGGCATTCCAACAGATGTTGATATTCCTAGATACAAACTCCTATTGAGGAATATGGGGCTTATAGTGGCCAAGCGTGACATTGCTAGATACTGGGGTAGAACAAAGTTGCCCACTATGGCAGAATGGCGAACAAACATGGACTTGTATATGGGGCAGAGAAAACTGTATATGCTGCTAGAGGGTGCCCGAAAAAGTTCAGGAAGATTTGGCAGCCATGGTTAAAATATTACAACCTAGAGATGGCTGACGAAGTAGATATGAGCCCTTATACATTAGATCCATAATCTGTCGGTCACCGCTTTGATTTTCCAAGAAGATGCATCAAGTGCGGACTCAGCTTAACCCAGGAGGGGGATGGGAGGAGGGGGGACAGTCAAGAAACTACTGTAATGTAACCTCTGTATTTTTGAAAGTTGAAAATATCGGTAATAATGTCGAACTTGTTGCATAGATGATTCAATTGCTCCTGTGCTGGCTAATGCTTAAAAATAAAATAAAAAAGTTTAAAATAAAAAAAATAAAAAAGGGTGTGTACAGCCCTTTCTGCTACAGAATCAGGTTGAGGGAAAAACACAGGTAATTCAACTGATTGGTTAATATGAAAAGCAGAAACTACTTTTGGAAGAAATTTTGGGTTTGTACGAAGAACCACTATCTTTATGAAGTTGGAAGAAAGGTTCTTCTAAGGTTAATGCCTGTAGCTCACCAACACTTCTTAATGAAGTGATAGCAATTAGAAAGGCAACCTTCCATGAAATATTGTAACGAACATTTGTGTAATGGCTCAAAAGGTAGACCCATGAGCGATGTGAGAACAATGTTAAGGTTCCAGACAGGTGCAGGTGCTATCCTGGGTGGTATTATTCTTTTAAGACCCTCCATGAAATCTTTAATTACTGAATCTTTGAATAAGGACAAATGTTGTCTGTTTTGCACATATTCAGCTACTGCCTCAAGGTGTAGTCGAACAGATGTGTAGGCTAAGCCAACTCGCTGTAGATGCAAAAGATAACAAATAATATTTTGTATAGATGCATCTAGTGGATCAGTTATATATAACAAACCTTTTCCACTTTGCTGCATAACATGCTCTAGTGGTAGGTTTTCTTCCTTCTTTAAGGATTGTCATACAATCTGGTGGTATGTTTAGGTATCCGAACTCAATGACTTCAGGAGCCAAATCGCTGGGTTGAGCTCCTGGGGGTTTGGATGTCTGATTTCTCCATGGTTCTATGTGAGAAGACTGGAAGTGAGGTGCAGCTTTGGTGTGGAACCACTGACAGTTATAGTAGTGTGGTGAACCATGGTTGACGAGCCCATGAGGAAGCCACTAAAATCAGTGTGAGTGATGTCTGCCTGAGTATCTGAACCAGAAATGGTAGGAGAGGAAGAGGCGGAGAAATAAATATCCCGGACCAATTCATCCATAGGGCATTGCCTTTGGATAGGTGGTGTGGGAATCTGGAGGCGAAGTTTGGGCATTTTAAGTTCTCTGCTGTGGCGAAGAGGTCTATCTGTGGAAACCCCCATTTGTGGAAGTATGGAAGGAGAACCTGGGGGTGAAGTTCCCGTTCGTGTACTTGTTGCAGCATCCTGCTGAGGTTGGCAAATTGATTGTGAATGCCTGGAAGGTGTTCTGCCAGAAGATACATTTTGTGATGCATTGCCTAGCGCCAAATGGTCTGAGAGAGGTGTGACAACTGTAGAGAATGTGTTCCCCCCCCCTTTAATGTACATAGCTGTCATATTTTTCGTCCGGACTAGGACAACTTTCCCTATTAGGTGAGGCTGAAACACTTTTATTGCTAGATAAACGGCTAGCAGCTCCAAGTAATTGATGTGAAGACTTCCGTGTTTGGTGTCCCATAAACCCTGAATTGCTAGATTGTGGTGATGGACATCCCAACATGCGAGAGATGAATCTTCTGTTAGTACGAGTTCTGGAATCGGGTCGATGAAAGGCCGCCCTTTTGTGTGTTCCACCACTGCAGAGAGCGATGAGTGCGGCTGTCTAACACTAGATCTGTTAATTGACCCCATGATTGAGTCCACTGACGTGCTAAGCATTCCTGTAGAGGACTCATGCGTAATCTTGCGTGAGGCACTATTGCAATGCATAATGCCATCATCCCTAATAGTTGCCTGAAAGTTTTGACTGTTTGGTATTGGTTGTTTTAAAACTGTAGTAATAAAGTTTGAAAGCTTTGAATTCTGGCTGCATTGAGAGAGGCTAGAGCTGTGTGAGTGTTTAGCATCACTCCTAGATATGGTTGCAGTTGTGAGGGTTGAAGATTGGACTTTTGTGCATGGACTGTAAAACCCAATTGATGGTGTAGGTTTATGGTATGAGAAACAAAAGGGATCCACCCTAGAATTGATATATAACCGTGTTCTCCCAGACTAAGTGCGTCTCCTACAATGGTGGAAAGCACACAGCTTTGTTTAAATACCCCTCACACACCAAAAGGGCCCTTGGTGTCATGCTTCATCATAGGGGTCTTCCCGCCCCGAGCGGGACGGGGTGTGCTGCAACCTACGACTGCGCGGGAGCACTAATTATGGAAAAAGACAAAACTATGTGTAGTGTAGGAATGTGAGTGGAAGGGTCAGGAGTGAGTGAAGGAGTGAATATAAGTTAAAAAATACCTGGCCCTTTGGAAAAAAAACTTTAATATTCCATTGAACTGGTATTATTAAAAGTGGGGAATGAGTTGGAGAAACAATGCTATCATGAGCCGTTTCTCCTATGTCAACATGTTTCGAAGCCCTCCCCTGGCTTCTTCATCAGGACCGAAAGGATCCCTTCTACACTCAAATTTGTAATACAAAGAAAAGTACAAAAAGTGTATATACATGTAGATAATACTACGTAGTGCACATGTCAAAATAAACATGCACTGTATACAATACCCCAATAGGTATGCTACTATATGTGAATTTTTGCTAAAAAAGGGTAATACCCCATGAGCCTCCGAACGGGGTGGGAAGGAGTGTCTATAGTCAAACAAATATCAAGATCACTGCCTGTCCTGGATACTACCTCCCCGCGGCTCCGTGGAACGATGGGTCTACGGGGGGAGCATCCTTAAGTACTGTAGTTAATTGAAAAAAATGCCGCCAAAATGGTAATTAATTGGGAGACAGCACTAGACTGCTGAAATCCCCTCGGACATTGTTTCCGAGTAGGTGTGGAAAAAAGAACCACTTCCGGTATTTCCGAGACCGGGGTTCGGGTCTGCTGGACAAAAAAAAATAGATAAGTCCCAATAAATGCTTAATTATGCAGAGTACGGCTCCATGATATAGGTGATGGAAATCGAGCAAAGAATATTTTCTTTCCATATTTAGGCGGTGCTCGTATGGTGTGCATTTTTATGCCGGACCCGCTCCCCTGCAAAGACTAGACCGCTAACCTAGTCTGGGCGAAAAGATCACTTCCGGTAATTCCGAGACCGGGATTGTTGCAATTATGGGGGTTTATGCTACCAAATTATAAAATCAGCCCAGTATGCTGTTAATAAAAAACAAAAAAATGCCAATCCTGAAAATTGTCATAAGACATGGAATACTGTCCCCAATTGATTGTGCTCACATGGCGAGACAACCGCCGATCGTGCGTGAAACACCAGGGATCATGTTTCCACCGTATCTCTATTAAGGATGTAAATAATGGGAGGGGCCCTCTAGTGGTAGGCATAGAGAGACCCAGGGAAATAGTGCGTAATAATGCATGAAGTTATTGACACCAAAAAAGAGGGGTTATTATTGGACCGTGAATGAATATGGTCCTCGTGACAAACATTGTAGTTCAGTTATATGTCACGCCAAGCCATTCTACTGAGGTGATGTCAATAGATATATTAATACTAGAAAAGGGTGATATCCTAGTATTTCAGGGAAAGTCGCAGGGACCTAGATAAAGATCAGGTAAATTGCCCCCATGGTATGTCGTCGTTCAATCCCTCGACATGTGTCCCCAAACGGAACACCAACCGTTGTTCTTTTTGAAAAGGCCAGTCTCACTGTTCAATTGCTCAATTATGGTCCATTGTAGATCATCCACAGTGTGCTGGGTCGTCATATAGTGGGTTGCCATTTTGGTTGTGCTCTTTTGCAACGCACTATTGCTCCTGTGTTCCCCAATGCGGATCTTTACTGGTCTCGTCGTCATACCGATGTATTCCAGTCCACATGGGCAGGTGACCATATACACTACATTCTTGCTGTTGCAATTGGTGAACCTCCTCTGTTCCCACTCAGTGCCATTCCTGAATTTAATGTGTCTGCTTTTCTTCGTTAGATGGCAAGTACTGCAGTTGCCACAGGGATGGTGGCCCTGCACTGGTGGTGGAAGTACACTCTCAGTAGTCCTTGTTGGTCCAGGTCGTGGTCTCGTATGGACTAACATGTCCTTCAGATTCCTACCCCTTTTGTATGCAAACATGGGTTTCGGGAGTTCAAGATTGCAACATGTGAGGAGTCTCCAGTGTTTATTTATAATCTTAGCTACCTGGTTGGAGTTGGTATTAAACGTGGTGACACATATTGGTCTTTCTTCTTGTTCTTTTGGAACCTTGTCCTCCAGTAGGGCATCCCTGTGATTGTTACGGGCCCTTTTCATAGCTTTGTTGATAATCGCCGTGGGATAGTTGCGTTTCCTTAGTTTGACTTGTAGGTCAGCGGCTTGTGTTTTGAAATCAGGCAGCTCTGTACAATTCCTCCGGAGACGGAGGAATTGCCCGTAAGGAAGGTTGTCTCGGAGGTGGCGAGGATGAAAACGGTTATACAGCAGTAAACAGTTCTTGGCTGTAACTTGAAATGGGTCGTGGTCTTCAGAGTACCTTCATCTGGGTATATATTAAGATCCAGAAAGACCAGATTTGTCTGTGAAGTGGTGTTTGTAAATTTCAGGAAGGCATTCTGTTGGTTAAGCCAGAGCATGAAAGCTTCAGTAGATGGAATGTCCCCTTCCCATATAACCAGGACGTCATCAATGTAACGTTTCCAAGTCTTTATATTAGAAAAAAAGGGGTTGTTGGGGTGTAAGATTTTCTTCACCTCCAAATGATGCACGTAGAGACCAGCGATACTGGGAGCAAAGGTGCTCCCCCGTGCTGGTCCCGTGCCTTTGTATGTAGATGGTCTCCTCGTATGCAAAAATAAAAATTTTGTGAGTGCCAGTGAAACACACTCCATAACCACATTGCGTGGTGTTTGGTATTCCCATGGAGTGGTGAACAGGACCTCCTCAATAATGTTTAGTGTCTCATCGTGAGGGAGGCTCGTATAGAGACTTTCCACGTCCAGTCCCATAAGGTGTTTCTCCGGATCAAAAGTCATACCCTGAAGGAGCTGTAGGACTGCCTTGGTGTCTTTCAAGTAGGTCCCGGTTTTCTGGACCAAAGGGCGTAGGAAGGCGTCCGCAAATTTCGATAAAGGTTCCAGAATGGAATCTATGCCCGACACTATAGGGCGGCCTGGTGGTTGACCAAGATTCTTATGAATCTTGGGGATGGTGTAAAAGTAAGGGGTTCTAGGAGACTCCTTGGTAAGAAACTCTGCTTCCTTCTTGGAGACCCAGTCATGAGAAATTGCTTCTTCCACCATGGAGGCTATCTGGATTCTATAGGGTCATCACGTAGGATCCCATAATTCCTTCGATCTTCCAGGAGTCTCCTACATTCGTTGTCGTAGGCAGTGATGGACTGGATAACAATAGTCCCGCCTTTGTCCACTGGCTTGATGACAATCTCGCGGTTTGTTGAAAGTTGGTGTATTGCCTCCTTGGAAGGTGATAGAGAGGATACGGGACTACGGGTCCAATCCACGTTTACCCCCCCCGGACTCGACACTGCCGGTGGAACTTTTATCTTTTGAAAAGGCGGTCATGAAAGAAATAGAGAGCATCTCGACACAGGAGAACAATACCTTTCAAAATACTTCCAAGGAGGAGAAGGAGGCAATACACCAACTTTCAACAAACAGCGACATTGTCATCAAGCCAGCGGACAAAGGCGGGGCTATTGTTATCCAGTCCATCACTGCCTACGACAACGAATGTAGGAGACTCCCGGAAGATCGAAGGAATTATGGGATCCTACGTGATGACCCTACAGAATCCATTGGAATCCAGATAGCCTCCATGGTGGAAGAAGCAATTTCTCATGACTGGGTCTCCAAGAAGGAAGTGGAGTTTCTTACCAAGGAGTCTCCTAGAACCCCTTACTTTTACACCATCCCCAAGATTCATAAGAATCTTGGTCAACCACCAGGCCGCCCTATTGTGTCGGGCATAGATTCCATTCTGGAACCTTTATCGAAATTTGCGGACGCCTTCCTACGCCCTCTGGTCCAGAAAACCGGGACCTACTTGAAAGACACCAAGGCAGTCCTACGGCTCCTTCAGGGTATGACTTTTGATCCGGAGAAACACCTTCTTATGGGACTGGACGTGGAAAGTCTCTATACGAGCCTCCCTCACGATGAGATACTAAACATTATTGAGGAGGTCCTGTTCACCACTCCATGGGAATACCAAACACCACGCAATGTGGTTATGGAGTGTGTTTCACTGGCACTCACTAAAAACTTTTTTGCATACGAGGAGACCATCTACATACAGAGGCACGGGACCAGCACGGGGGAGCACCTTTGCTCCCAGTATAGCTGGTCTCTACGTGCATCATTTGGGGGTGAAGAAAATCTTACACCCCAACAACCCCTTTTTTTCCAATATAAAGACTTTGAAACGTTACATTGATGACGTCCTAGTTATATGGGAAGGGGACATTCCATCTACTGAAGCCTTCATGATCTGGCTTAACCAACAGAATGCCTTCCTGAAATTTACAAACACCACTTCACAGACAAATCTGGTCTTTCTGGATCGTAATATATACCCAGACTAAGGTACTCTGAAGACCACGACCCATTTCAAGGTTACAGCCAAGAACTGTTTACTGCTGTATAACAGTTTTCATCCTCGCCACCTCCGAGACAACCTTCCTTACGGGCAATTCCTCCGTCTCCGGAGGAATCGTACAGAGCTGCTGGATTTCAAAACACAAGCCGCTGACCTACAAGTCAAACTAAGGAAACGCAACTATCCCACGGCGATTATCAACAAAGCTATGAAAAGGGCCCGTAACAATCACAGGGATGCCCTACTGGAGGACAAGGTTCCAAAAGAACAAGAAGAAAGACCAATATGTGTCACCACGTTTAATACCAACTCCAACCAGGTAGCTAAGATTATAAATAAACACTGGAGACTCCTCACATGTTGCAATCTTGAACTCCCGAAACCCATGTTTGCATACAAAAGGGGTAGGAATCTGAAGGACATGTTAGTCCATACAAGACCACGACCTGGACCAACAAGGACTACTGAGAGTGTACTTCTACCACCATTGCAGGGCCACCATCCTTGTGGCAACTGCAGTACTTGCCATCTGACGAAGAAAAGCAGACACATTAAATTCAGGAATGGCACAGAGTGGGAACAGAGGAGGTTCACCAATTGCAACAGCAAGAATGTAGTGTATATGGTCACCTGCCCATGTGGACTGGAATACATCGGTATGATGAAGAGACCAGTAAAGATCTGCATTGGGGAACACAGGAGCAATGTGCGTTGCAAAAAGAGCACAACCAAAATGGCAACCCACTATATGACGACCCAGCACACTGTGGATGATCTACAATGGACCATAATTGAGCAATTGAACAGTGAGACTGGCCTTTTTAAATTAAAAAACAACGGTGGGTGTTCCGTTTGGGGACACATGTCGAAGGATTGAACGACGACATACCATGGGGGCAATTTACCTGATCTTTATCTAGGTCCCTGCGACTTTCCCTGAAATACTAGGATATCACCCTTTTCTAGTATTAATATATCTATTAACATCACCTCAGTAGAACGGCTTGGCGTGACATATAACTGAACAACAATGTTTGTCACGAGGACCATATTCATTCACGGTCCAATAATAACCCCTCTTTTTTGGTGTCAATAACTTCATGCATTATTACACACTATTTCCCTGGGTCTCTCTATGCCTACCACTAGAGGGCCCCTCCCATTATTTACATCCTTAATAGAGATAAGGTGGAAACATGATCCCTGGTGTTTCACGCACGATCAGCGGTTGTCTCACCATGTGAGCACAATCAATTGGGGACAGTATTCCATGTCTTATGACAATTTTCAGGATTGGCATTTTTTTGTTTTTTATTAACAGCATACTGGGCTGATTTTATAATTTGGTAGCATAAACCCCCATAATTGCAACATTCCCGGTCTCGGAATTACCGGAAGTGATCTTTTCGCCCAGACTAGGTTAGCGGTCTAGTCTTTGCAGCGGAGCGGGTCCGGCATAAAGATACACACCATACGAGCACCGCCTAAATATGGAAAGAAAATATTCTTTGCTCGATTTCCATCACCTATATCATGGAGCCGTACTCTGCATAATTAAGCATTTATTGGGTCTTCTCTATCTATCTATTTTTTTTCGTCCAGCAGTCCCGAACCCCGGTCTTGGAAATACCGGAAGTGGTTCTTTTTTCCACACCTACTCGGTAACGATGTCCGAGGGGATTTCAGCAGTCTAGTGCGGTCTCCCAATTAATTACCATTTTGGCGGCATTTTTTTCAATTAACTACAGTACTTAAGGATGCTACCCCCGCAGTCCCATCGTTCCACGGAGCCGCGGGGAGGTAGTATCCAGGAGAGGCAGTGATCTTGATATTTGTTTGACTATAGACACTCCTTCCCACCCCGTTCGGAGGCTCATGGGGTATTATCCTTTTTAGCAAAAATTCACATAAAGTAGCATACCTATTGGGGTATTGTATACAGTGCATGTTTATTTTGACATGTGCACTACGTAGTATTATATACATGTATATACACTTTTGTACTTTTCTTTGTATTACAAATTTGAGTGTAGAAGGGATCATTTCGGTCCTGATGAAGCCAGGGGAGGGCTTCGAAACATGTTGACATAGGAGAAACGGCTCATGATAGCATTGTTTCTCCAACTCATTCCCCACTTTTAATAATACCAGTTCAATGGAATATTAAAGTTTTTTTCCAAAGGGCCAGGTATTTTTTAACTTATATTCACTCCTTCACTCACTCCTGACCCTTCCACTCACATTCCTACACTACACATAGTTTTGTCTTTTTCCATAATTAGTGCTCCCGCGCAGTCGTAGGTTCAGGCACGCCCCGTCCCGCAGCAGGCGGGAAGACCCCTATGATGAAGCATGACACCAAGGGCCTTTTTGGTGTGTGAGGGGTATTTAAACAAAGCTGTGTGCTTTCCACCATTGTAGGAGACACACTTAGTCTGGGAGAACACGGTTATATATCAATTCTAGGGTGGATCCCTTTTGTTTCTCATGTATTGACCAGAGGAGGACGTATCCACCTCTTTTGCTCTCAGAGCATTACCTCTTCACTCCCTATTTTAATTATTTACACGTAGGTTTATGGTAGCCTGAGTGTGTTGTAAATACTTTTGCTGTGTGTTGGCTTTGATAAGCCAACCGTCCAGATAGAGGAAGACATGAATTTGTTGTCTTCTTAGATGAGCTGCTACTACTGCTAGACATGTCGTGAACACTCTGGGTGCAGTAGTAACCTTGAATGGAAGTACTTTGAATTGATAGCGATTTCCTGCTATCACAAATCTGAGATATTTGCAATGTGCTGGGTGAACAGGAATGTGGAATTATGAGTCCTTTAAGTCTAGTGTTGACAAAGTCACCTTGTTGTAAAAGCAGAAGCACTTGCTGAAGCGTGACCATATGGAAGTGCTCTGATAGGATTACCGGTCTGAGATCTAATATTGGTCGTAGAGAATAGTCCTTTTTGGGAACTAGGAAGTAAAGTGACAGGTGTAAGGTAGTCAGGGGGGTAATTACAGGGAAGGCCCTGTTTATTGGGAGATGGAGAGGTACGTGTTGTGTGCCTTTACCTCTGCCTTTAAAATTGTTCCCCCTGTAACCACCTTTATAGAAACCCCTGGATGGAGATGGATGTGTGTCTGATTTGTAGGAGGATACATTTAAATCTGCAGGATTACTTTTAGATCCTCCACTATAAAATGAGCAGCGAAAAGAACCTCTATTGGATGATGACTGAAGTGCTCCCATCGATTTCGCCACTTGTGTGTCTTTTTTCATTTTCTCAAGTGATTCATCTACTTGAGGTCCAAAAAGGTGTTTTTCAAAGGTAGCATTGAGAATAAATTGTTGAACTTCTGGTTTAAAACCAGAAATTCTCAGCCACACATGTCTAAGGAGAATGCTAGTGTTCATTCCCCTTGCTGTAGTATCAGCAGCGTCCCGTGCACATCTAATGGAGGAATTAGATATTAATTTTCGCTCTTGTACTAATACTTGTCCTCTTTTCATATGCTTCTCTAGGAGGTGTTGCAGTAGCTCCTCCATTTCGTCCCAGTGGGCCCTATCATATCTCGCAATTGGCCTTGTGTGTTGGCAATGCGCCAATGGTTGGCGGATTGTGCAGCCACGCTTTTACCTGATGCATCTATTAATTTAGACTCCTTGTCTGGAGGAGGTGCATCTGCGGAAGTCTGAATTTGCTCTTTTCCAAGCACTGGATACCACCAAGGAATCTAAAGGCAACTGCCCCTTAATAAAAATTGGGTCAGATGGTGGAGGTTTATATTTTTGTCAACCCTAGGTGTTAATATACGGGCACGTACAGTGTCTTGTAAAAATGTCATCGGCATGTTGCATCATGGCTTTTAACATGGGTAAACTTTGAGTTCTATGTGTAGAACCTAGTGTCTCGAATAAAAAATCTTCTTCTAAAGATTCCTTGTACAGTGTAACTCCATGGTATGATGCTGCCCTTGAAATTAACTCTTGGTACGCTGTGTTGTCATCAGGAGGTGATGGTTTTGCAGGGTATAAATCAGGATCATTATCCATTGTAGGGTCAATATTATAATCATTCCATGGATCTATTGGTGGTGTACTATTGTCATCCCCATCCCCTATGTCAGGCTGTGTTTGAATGGAACCCTGCGGCAGGATGTCTCAAAGGAATTTGAGCCTGGTAGTGGTGGAGGGGATTGAGGATTAGGGTAGAGAGGACTTGTAGCTATGTCCTTTTTCCTTTTGAGAGGAATTTTGTAGCTTGTATCCTCTGAAATAATCTTCCTTTTGGAAGGTGCTACATCCTTGGCCAATGTATGTCCAGTGCCTGGATTAATGTAAAAAAAAATTCTGCTTAGGATCAAGTTTCTCCTTCATAATTTCCAGGAAAGGTTCTGGAGGTTTTTGGAGGGCATCTTTTGTTTTCGGTGCCGAGCTGGATTTGTCTTTTTTATCCTTTGGAGCCGAAGTATTCGGTTCAGAGGGTGTCTTTTCTCGGCTCGAGCCCGAGCCGGAAGGATTGGTGTACTGTTTCGGTGCCGAGTCCGAAGGTGGGTGTTAGAAACAGTCACTCGGTGCCGACCATGGCCAAAAGGCAGTGGTGGCCCAGAAGCCTTTCGTTTGGTGGAAACAAGTTTGGTGGACAAAGGGGCTTTGGTACTCACGGCACCGTGTCCAGATGGAAGTTCTTCGGACTCTATGGCGATCTCCAGCTCCGAGTCAGATTCCTTGATAGAGAAGGCCTCCTCCTCTTCCACTGCCGATGCTTCCATTTCCTCCTGCTCTGTATCTTCTCCGAAGGTATCTGGGGTGGGTTCAATGTTCTGCAGCTGCATGACCCTTCGTCGAGTCAGACGATCCTGCAAAGTCGCTTTCAATCGGAATGATCGACAAGCGTCGCAATCTTCTTCTTTGTGCTCCGGTGAAAGGCACAAGTTGCAGACTTTATGCAGGTACGAGTGGATACTTGGAGTGGCAGCAAGGACAGAATTGAAACAGAGTCCGTTCCATCGGCAGAAGACTATGTAACGGAGTGGAAGTCAACCGACACGTCTATGCACGAAGACCGCCAACAACGTCTTCTCAATCGAAGATGGGAAGTTTTCTATAATTTCAGTACGCAGAGAATAATTGAACGCGTACGAAACAATACCGACGAGGGTACAGTGGGTTGCTTACAGAGGGGATCCCGAAGAACGGTTTTGAACCGGAGCGCCGCAAACCACGTCCAAACCCTCATGGCGGAAAGAAAACAATCTACAATGGAGTTGATACCCATGCGCACTATCACCGAAAGGAGGAGTCACCTTACGTTGTGACTGGAAAAGACTTCTTCGTAGAAAAACAACTTGCAAACATCCGGACCCAACACTGGATGGCAGGAGTATGCAAAGCATGTGTATCGACAGCACACATGCCTCGAACAGACCATTTCCGCTGTGCTAACTACCAAACCATTTCACTACTGAACTGCGATGTGAAAATACTGGCCAAGGTCTTGGCTACCCGGCTGGGTCGGGTGGTCAGGTCACTGATGCAGGACAACCAGGTGGGTTTCGAGCCCTACTGCTCTTCCCATAACCACCTGCGTACCCTGGCGCATGTCATTTAGTCCTACCACACAGCTCGGGATGAGCGTTTGTTACTCTCTTTTGACACAGAGAATGCCTTTGACCGGGTCGAATAGCCCTATCTTTCCCGCACCATGGCATGCTTAGGTATTGGCCCTAAGTTTATACAGATGGTCCGCTGTTTCTACCAATCCCCTGTAGCCTGGATCAAATGTAATGGCCTTCTCTAGGATCCGGTCTCCATCACCTGGGGCACCAGGAAGGGTTGCCCCCTTGTCACCTCTCCTCTTCCTCATGGCGCTGAAGCACCTGGCTTTGGCTATTAGATCCTCGGCCCGCGTCTTGGAGATCCAGAAATGTGTGGGGTAGCTTAAACTTCTGCTGTATGCAGATAATAGCCTCCTGACTTTGACCAACACGGGGATATCGATTACGGCTCTTATGGACTCCTTTGCCCTCTTCTATCAGATCAACTAGACAAGACGGAGGCCATGCCCTTGACACCCCTTCCTCCCCCTCCCCCCCTCCCATTTCACAAACCGGCTGTCCTTCTCCTGCAGCTTGACTCCCTGGTACACAAATAAGTCTGGGGCTCTCTGCCCCCGAGGTTTGCTCCGGTTTAACTCGATGCGGGCACATCTTCTGGGTGCTCATGCTTCCCCACTTTCGATCCAACTATAGAGCCCATCAGTTGTCTCAAGTACCACCTCCTTCCGCATAGCAAACTTCCTTTGTGGGTTCAGATTGAGTGAAGACTTTATGCTGCTAACACCAGCCTCTCAGGTCTTTATGCAGCAGCCGGGGCATCACATGATCTTTCTAACTCCATGCTGTTGAAAATACATGCAGTCTGGAGGCCGACTGATGCTCTCTTGAGGACGACTGATGCTCTCTTGAAGGAAGACTGCTTTTGCACCCAAAGGCACCCCTGTGGCTTCATCACGATCAATCACCTACCGTTGTGGTGGCTTGAGTGGTTCTGAGTGGGAATCTTGGAGATCCATCATCTTCTGAGGGAGGATACCCTTCAGTCTTTTAAGATCCTTGTTGCAGACTACTGTATACCGTGCTCTCATTTCCGGTGTTACCTTCAGCTCCGCCATTATCTTCTCTCGCAGTTACAAGCTGGGTCCTGCCCCCACACTCCGCTCCACGCATACCTGATGTTCTGGGGCTCTGACAAAAAACTGGTCTCTGCACTTTACGAACTGCTAGTATCTAAACTGTTCTCTACATCCCTGGAACGCATGCTCCGGATTCGCTGGCAGGAATGTTTTGTCCTCGACTATTCTCCGGAAAGTTGGTCCCTCCTACTTGCACCCCATAATCGGGAGCTCCAGGTGGTCAGGATGTAGTTTTGCTACTTCAAGATCTTGCAAGACTGTCACAGGTCACCGGCTAGGCTCTACAGAGCACGGCTGACACCTACAGTGGACTGCTGGCTATGTCAGGCCCCTAAACTGTGACATTCTCCACATTCTTTTGTCCTGCCCGGCACTTGTGCCTTTCTACGCTGGGGTTCATCACCTCTTGGCACACTAGGCCACCCCACTGCCTTCCAGGCTCCACTTGCGATCCTCCACGACACACAGGGCCTGCCAGCACTTACCTCCCACAAGGATACGATTCGTGGCCTCCCTCCGGACTGCTGCTAAGTTATGCATTCTCTGCTGGTGGTCTGCCCTGGCTGTTCCTACCCAGGAGGACTGGCTTGATAGTGTGGCGACCACAGTGGCACACAAAAGCCTGAAATACCGCCTCAATGACCAGGAGCACCCGTTTACAGACATCTGGGGCCCCCTCGTTGGGCGGTGTGACGGGGTACCCTCCGACCTCAGCCCAATGGAAGTTCATTTGATATTGTTTCTTCCTCCCTTCTGTCTGCTTGTTGGGGTTTGACAGTTTGACTGTCTAACGGTTTGTGTTGGCCCCAATTCCCGCTCCCCCTCTACCTGGCTGCTCCCCTGCTTCTGTCCTGCAACCTGGCCTCTCAGTGGCCCTGCCGATTTGCCACCTCTTCCCTGCCTCAGCGCACTGCTGTCTTTCCGCTGTGGGGGTCCCTGCCTGGGGTGTGTAGCCTTCTCCCCCCGAGTAGCCCTTCTCATCCAGTTCGTCCCCCGACCCCTTCTATCCCCACAGAGCTGCCCCTCTCATTCCCAAGCCCTGTCCAGCCTACTCATAGTTGCAATGCCTGCATGCTCCCCTTCGTACTGGTCTTGAGTAATCCCTTTATGCTTCTTGAGACTACCGGCCACAGTGACTGTATTGTATCCACAGGTGGTGGTTGACCACCTCGTAACTGGTTTAGGTTGTTGGTCCCACCCTCTTTCTTGTTTCCTTTCACGACTGTATGTAGGGATCCGTACCTGTAATTGTGCTTTGCATGTGTTTCCTGTTGTAAAAAGATTTAAACACAAATGACAGTCCCCAAAAGGCATATCATCACCTGCTAGAGATCATTCTGGGTAACCCGTCTACACTATGTTAGGACCAAATGATGCAGAGATTCAAGAGGGGCAAGACAAGAGCACGTAAGTAAAGGTAGTATGAGAGTAGGGTAATGAAATAAGAGGGCGTGAATGCATCGAGGAGCGGAATCGGATCCCAAACGAGTAAGAAATTATGGTAGCATCTTATGGAAAAGGAGTTAAAGTCTGTCTGTGCAATCCGGGTGTAGCAGTGTGTATGAAATTATGACCAACTGTTACAGAAATTCTGCAACAACTCCAAGAGACAAGGTATTCCGTTCCCCACATATGGCATCTAATCTTGCCCGTTAACTCTTCCTAATGAACATTTTCATGCTTGACCGAGACTTTAAGAGGAAGCGAAGGTTTGGGGTGGCTAAAAGTTGGCGATTAATAGGTAGATTATCATTCATTTCCCATGATTATCTGGCTTTGGCAGAACTGTTAAAATATAATGAGTCCTCTTTCACGAACTCTGTATTAAGCTGTTTGCTCCAGCATAACCTCAGGTGGCTGAAGACCTCAAAAAAATGATCCAGATGCCTGCTTTGGTACTTTGCTCTGCTCTTGACTGCTTGTGTTTGGCTGTCTGTGAATGTTTGGGAATCCTGCAGCACAAAGGCTGTATTAGCTTTTCTGTTCTATTATTTCAGAGGCAAGAGACTCTGGGCTCATTTAAGAACATGTGCTCCATGGGCTGTCTTAATAGAAAACAAACATATCAGAAAAAATAGATGGCTTTGACAAAGTCTGCAATAAATGAAACAAATGCTGGCTGTTTGGGATTTCATACAGTGAAGAAAAATATTTTCTAACTAAGGTAACTAAAGGCGAATTATCTGGAGTGACTTTTCATGAAGAGTCAAATGATGCAAAACCTGCACAGAGAAAAAACAGAATACAGATTCATGGGATGTCTGACTCACATGCCCACTGCACCCACCGAGTGGAAGTGTTGATCTTGAGAAGCTCACCATTCTTATGGACACATTCAAGTGCCCCCCCTCCTTCCTTAGAAGAGAGTCCTGCTCTAGTAAAATCTGTCCAGAATCTGGGTTTCCTGTTTGACAGCAAACTGGACTGCGCAGTACAAATTTCTATATTAGCTTCCTCCTGCTTCTTTTATCTGAGACTGCTGGGGAGAATAATTCCTTTTTTGCCTCCTGGCCATATCTTTATAGTGATATGGGTCATTGTTTGGTCCTACCTCAATTATTGTAATTCTATATATCTTGTCCTCCCAAAGTATGCAGATTATCCAGAACATAGACATTGCACTGAATTCTCTATGAAAAATATCAGGTCTCTTAACATCTGGATTGTTTACACTGGAGGCCTATTAATAAAAGGATCAGTTTTAAGGTATTTAGTATCTGCCATAAAGTCATCCAGGGCAATGCCGGAATTAGTAAAGGAAAAAAAATCCCTATCGACACACTAACTCGTAAGTTACATTCCTCTTCTGTCTGTCTTTTCATCCGTCTGGATATCTGAGGGGGTAAACCCAGGAGAATATTCTTTCCCTTAAGCAGCATCTCGGCAGAGTAACTCATTTCACAAGTAGTAACCCACAACAAGCATTCATTTATCTTTTAAGATATTATTAGATAAGTCAAATTCTGGAAAAGCAGCAAAAAGTGCCACAACAGCTTTTTGGTAACCCCTTTAACACAAATCAATAAATAAAAATTATTACCTTCAATCAAATTAAAATGTGCATTAAGAAAAATCGGAGAGGCCTGTACCATGGGATTAGCAAAAAAGTGGATAGACTTGCCTTTAGGAAAGGAACAGAAGCTTCAGATGGATAAAAACAAAAGGTAGTTAAAAATGTGGGGAAATTATTTAAACAGTGCAATGCAGCACAAAAAGACGACTGTTCAGATATCCTCTCTCAAAACGTACAGCAAAGAATCAAAATTGAATACTTTGTTAGTGTAGTGTATTCTGGTACCACTACTTAACAGAAATTCAGCTGTTTGTTAGAAAATACAGGGACTATTTGGTACAGTTCTAATTTTTATGAACATAAATGGCATTTTGATGGCACTAAAGGACTGCACTTTTCATGGTCTGGCTTGACAGCGCAGCTGTTGCAAGTCAATTATGTGAAAATCACCAGGAGAGGGGCTTTTGCTCCACCCACTTGTAGGGAGCAGGCATATATGTTTTGATTGGGCAGAAGGTGTGAGCTTCCACAAAAAAAGTGCTTGCCCTCCACACAGCTGTGATAATTTTGTTTTATTTATCCAGCTGCCTGAGCTGAACCTTCAGGGGCACACACATGGCATTGCAATGCTATTTAAGGGTCTTAGATGACTAGATGATTAATGGTTTTTTCTGACAGCAGCACAGATAGGAGGAGGACAGTCAAATCTCCATGGATGTTTAGGTCTGGATTGACAGTGCAACTGTCACCTCACTTTTTAACTTCCACCAATATTATTCTACTATTTTTTGCTTCCACACAAATACATACCCATTTCCATGCCATTTTCTTGCATTGCTTCACATTACAACATTTCTTTAAAGCGGACCTATTGGCATTGCCAATGCTTGTTTTAAACTGAAAGCATGCTGGAATAACAATGTAAAGGTATTATTCAGAGAAAAGCAGCATACTACAGAAAAATATATCCACAAACTAACAACCCACATAGAGCTTTAGTTAACTATAAATCCAACCACAGCGGCCACAAAAGGATATTGAAGGTAAGACATTACTAAAATGTGAATCAAAATGGACAACTAACAGTTAAATGTAACAGGTGTTTTGCTCCTCCTAATTCAGTATTTCACACCAGGAGCTTGAAGCATGCAAAGAAACAGGCAAAGTTAATGCTATGAAGGCACTGCGTTTAGTAGGTTCAAGGTTGTTTAGAGGTAGAATAATTAGGAATCCTGGCTACTTGGAGGCAGCAGAAGCACACTTAAAATGAAAAAGATACAAGAACAAATGTTAAAGAATTCATTTATACAAATTTCTAGAAGATATATAAACGTAATTCACGAAAATTGGTTTATTGAAGACTAATTCATAAATGAATTACTTACGGCAACTTCATATTCCCAGATCATTCTCCAGTAATCTATCACTGTATTTGCTAGTGGTCCCTGGGTAGCAATGTAAGATTTCGGTCCAAGTACTCCCTAGAATTACATAGATTCAGACATAAGAAAATGATGCCTTATTAATTATTAACATTTCCCAAAACGTACAAATTAAATACCACAATTGTTTTTGTAAACATGATGTATGGCGAGTATAACCTTACATTCATAATAAACATGAAATTTTACTAACAAGCAACAAAAGTAAAAATTTCATGCGCATTTAAACTAATGTTTTTCACTACAAGTTTTAGGTCAAGCCTACTGGTTGTAAAATATATTGTGGGCTTACCAAGAACACACGGTGGGCTTGGAGATCACCCATTACATGCTATTGGATGGCTTTCCTGTCACTCATTTGCCTGCTTCTTATGTGTATTCCAGCTTGTCAATCTTGTGTTTGTCCCTCCCATGGAGTACAGCAGCTTTACCACCTCTTTTGATTGGCTAGCTTCTATGCTTCTACTACGTGCTTTTCAAGCACTACTTTTTAGGTCTCGCCTAGTCAGCACTTGCGCTGTCTCTTTGGGACATGGTGTATTCAGGATAAGGGTATGAAGCCCTGCCCACTTCCCACCCATCTTTTTAATTGGGTCTTGTCCCCATCCTTTGTAAATGGTGGCTTTTCCTTGGTCAATATGCTTAGTAGTCCCTCCTTAGTGCCACCTTTTCTCTTCTTGTAACCTCCCATAAGGATACCCCCTGTCACATGTGTTGTTACTCAGTAGGCTTTAATTACAGCCTACGAGCACTATTTTCTTAAACAGCTTTGTCCTGCCTGCTGTTGCAGGCAGTACACGCTCTCCCTCAATGCTTTTTTTTTTTTCCATTTATCCACGCCTCAGCAAGAATACTGGCGGCTGCGCTTTTCTTTTCATAATAGCTGGCCGAATGTGGGCGCACGACTTTCTTATAAGGTTTAATTTAGATTTTTTTTTTTTTTACCATGGTGGCACCCGCGCTATAGCTTTGAACAAAAATGTGCATAGCAACAAAAGTAAATAAATAGAAAAAAGGCATGCGGCTGCACTTTTGTTTCTATTTATTTACTTTTGTTACAATCGTGGCACCCGCGCTTTAGCTTTCAACATCTTTAGCTAAAGCGTGAGTGCCACGATGCTTCAAATGGTACTACCACTCACAACCCAGTTAGTGTCCCAGTATGAGCCTAGTCTAATTGCCTCCGGAGAGCCAATCGGTATAGGGAGTATATGTTATGCTGCTGAAAGAACTGGAAATTTGTCAGTCTCTAAAGGTAGCCACGCTGATACGATTCCCAATTGCATTAATAGATCTGCTATGCCCATCCAAACGGTAACCCCACGTCAACTTTGGGTAGCGTATCAGAGTGAGTCAAGTCAAATTCCGATAGTGGGGCAACACGCCTTACCGAGCAGTTATTCCACTACTAGGAGAGGCACATTGATATCATGGAACATTGCGGGGATGAGCTCTAAATTCTCATCCCCGGAATGGCATGCTTTTATCAATTGTTTTGACATCTGTCTCTTCCAGGAGACATGGCTCCTGGCACCACAACACTGTAGGTTTTTTAAATTATCACATCCCGGCAATAAAAGGAGCAAAAGGCCGGCCCTCAGGAGGCCTGACCATCTGGGTCCGCCAAGAAGTAGATATTAGTATAAAAGAGCTCCCCTCTAGGAGTAATGACACACAGGTATTAAGGTTAAAATTGGACCCGCTCAAGAGCATCGACATCTACAATATTTACGTGAGGGGAACCAGAGGAGGTAAATCCCAAGTTTTAGTGGCTTTGGACGAACTCCTCGAATTGTACTCCATGGATGCCTATGGTATTATAATTGCGGGTGATTTTAATTCAACCTTCGAGCCACTTGCCACTGCAGAATGGCAACTTTCTGACGAAGACGCTCAATGGGAAATCCCGAAACTGGAACTTGATCCAGTAAAAACGTGGACGGAAGTAGTTATTCAGATAAATTCCATCTCCTTCGAGAAGGGGCTTAGGGCATTAAATGGCAGGACTCCCCATGACAGTCTGGGGGCGAACACATTTAACAATGGTTACAGTAAGAGCAGGATAGATTATATCCCTATGAATTTAAAATTCGGGCACACAATCGTTGACATGATGGTTAGAGACCGCCCCGAAAGCGATCATAATCCCCTTTGTGCAACCTTTAGATGGTGGAAGCGGGAGCCACTACCGGGGGGAGATGTTGAATTGTATTCCCAGGACGTTGTTCCCACTAACGACATGAGACGTCTTAAATGGGAACGAATAGTTGAAAGTACTGAGACGGTGGATAGTATTTCCAAAGATGTCGATAATATTCTTGTAGAATTAGAAACTATTTTGTCCACCAGCGGCCCACTGGACCTTGTCACCCAGTCTCATGAAAACTTTTTTAAGCATATGAGAACCTATTTTGTTAAGCGATGCAAACCAAAGAAAACATTAGGTCAGAAGTCCTGTCGCTGGTATAACAAGGAATGTAGGCAGGCAAGAGCGCTCCTTGGGAACACGATTAAAGATGGAAACCCTGTCCTGGTACGTGCAGCTAGGCAGGCATACAAGAGTTCCATGTTTAAAGCTAAACGTTCCTGGGATGAGCAACGATGGCAGGATCTTAAAGAGGCTAGCACCCAGAATAATGAAAAACTGTTCTGGAATATTATAAAATGGGGTCGTGGGGGCCAACCAGAACAACCGCAGAATCATGCCATGAAGGAAGATTGGGTCAAATATTTTAAACCAGAATATGCTAGAAGTATAATTGTGAATAATATGGGTGACCCAAGTTATGTATTCTATGCAGAAGAGGTTTTTAACATTAATGATGTTGTGTTAGCCCTTGAAGCAGTAGCAAGCGGAAGAGCACCTGGTCCTGATGGCGTCCCCGCCGATGTGTTTTTACATGACAAAATAAGATGGGGAAGATACATTGCTTTAGTGGCTAACGCAGTTGCACAAGGTGCCCCTGTACCAGACTCCTGGAAAGGAGCCGAAATAATCCCCGTGTATAAAAAAGGTGACAAATCATTACCGGGGAATTACCGTCCTATTAGTTTGATAGACTCACTACAAAAGATAGTGGGTAGGATGATCCTCAACAAGATTAATGAATGGATAGATGAATATAGTATACTGACCCCCCTGCAGGCTGGGTTTCGGGCATACACCAGCACCATTGATCAGGTGTTCCGGTTTACTCTAATACTGTGGAAAACAGTGGTCCTGGGGAAAGGCAGCATATATGCTGCCTTTGTAGATTTAAAGTCCGCATTCGATCTTGTTCCCCGTTCCAGCCTGTGGTCGACGTTGCTGGAACTGGGGTTGCCCAAAGAACTACTTACACTTATAATGAGGCTGCACGAGGACAATTACTCTAAAATTCGCTGGGGATCTCAGGGCATGGTTACCAGTTCGTTTCCGGTAGAACGAGGGGTGCGCCAGGGCTGCGCCATGGCACCTACCCTATTCTCCCTGTACATTAATGGAATAGTCGACTGTCTGTCACCCGTGAATACTGATGCCCCGATTTTAGCCGATGTTAAAATACCAATTTTAATGTTCGCAGACACATTGATTATTTCGAAGACCCCGAGTGGGCTCCAGCGTGCGCTGTCAATTTTTGAAAAGTTTTGTTCCGATCGTGGTCTCGAAGTCAATGTGTCGAAAACGAAATTTATGGCTTTTAACCCGCATAGAGCTTTTAAAGGTAGCATCACAATGAACAACCGACCATTGGAACAAGTTAGAGCATTCACATATCTGGGAATAAACATACAGAGTGATTTAAAGTGGAATCAGCAAATTTACCTGGCAACACTCAAGCACCGGAAAATGTCGGGAGCAATACAACTGGAGCACAAAAAGGCATTTACCAAACCGATTAGACCTGTGCTCCAAGTTTATGATATGAAAGTGGTAAGCTCAGCCCTCTATGGTGTAGAACTATGGGGGTTTGAGAATGCATCTAAACTTAGTGTAGCTGAGAATAGGTTTTTATGTAGTATTACTAATCTCCCCCTAAGTACGCCATCGTGTCCGTTACATTATGATCTAGGAAGAAAGTTTATATCCGATATTGTAAAACTACGCCCAGTGCTATATTGGCGCAGGTTGTGGACAATACCAGAATTAAAGCCATATGCCGCAGGTTTCTTGGACATAATCAATTCTGATAGTTTCCATAAAATTAGATGGCTCAGGGGTATTAGAGATACTTTAGTTGACATTGGCTTGAAAATGCTCTGGGAAGATCCGACAACGGCGAGATTTCCTTCAAAAAAGTACCTAAAGGAAAAATATTGGGAGGTGATCACTTATAACACAATGAGATATAGCGAATCATCCACACTGACAGGAACCTTCTTAGAATTTAAGCACACCTCTTACCTTGAACCATACTGGGACATTATAACAAAACCACTAGATAGGAAACTGTATTTTCAGTTGAGGGTGGGCTCGCTACCCTTAAGATCTTTTACGTCTAGGTGGTCTAAATCAAGTGATAACAAGTGTCCCACTTGCCCGGCCCACAAAGAATCAGTTGCACACATGCTATTTGCCTGCCCAGCTTATGCAACTCCTCGTCGAGTTTGGCTGAGACCCTTATGCAAGTTGTTAGGCACAAGTAGGAGTGCGGAAGCCGAAAGAATTCTATGTACTAGCACCTCACCCACTATTCTAATTGCAATTGCAAAATATCTTGGGTGGACATGGGCAATAAGGTCAATGTAATTACGAAATTTTTATGCCTAATTGTAAATATTGATGAAGCCCTGCAAATATTTTTATCAACCTAGTGTAGCTGGTCTCTCCTGTGTCCAATGGTTCACATGAAGAAGCTACCCTTGTTGTGATCCCCCGACAGTGAACTCTGTGTGAATTTTATTCTTTTATAATAATGAGGTTTTTTTAAATTAATGTTCAGTTTTAACGAAAATCGACATATGTATTTATCGCACCTTCCGATAATGTTTTCTATTGTAAATGATGGAATATTTTTTGTAAAATGCTTTTATGATGATATGTCGAATAAAGCTTAACAAACTGGAACTGGCTTCAAAAGTAAAGAATTGAAAAAAAACATTTTTCTATTTCTTTACTTTTAAAGCTATTGCGACACCTGCACTTTAGCTTATGATGTTGAAAGCTAAAGCGAGGGTGCCACAAAGGTCTCACATTTGCAAGTGTTTGAGCTATTGGCATTGTAAATGACAATGCCTTTTATTTAGGTGTTTACAAAACCTGCAAGCTGTGTTTACGCACCGCTTGCAGGATTTGTAAACACAAATGAAAGGCATTGTCATTTACAAAGCCAATAGCTCAAACTCTTGCAAATGCGAGACCTATTGAATTGCAAATGCTTGTCCCTTTTGGATTAAGCAATCCATAAGTGTGGATTTGTTTTACAGCTGTCTCCCTCGTATACTTCTCAAACCCTGCTCTCCATGATGCTGCACATGTGCTTCTCGCCCATAAGCTTTTCCCTCACCGAGTCAATGTTGCTCTCTCACTTGTTGCTTCTCCTCACTACCCCCACCCTCCGTGTTGCTTCCATTCCCACATATTCACATATTGCTTCTCTCTGACCGGCGCCCTTAGTGTTGCTTCCCTCCACCCCATCCCACCCTGTTGCTCCCGCCTCACCTGTGCTGGGGAGGTGGGGGCATTTTTGTGGTGCTTTGTTTACTAATCCAACTCGGGGGGGGGGGCGTACACATGACTACAAAATGATGCAAATTTCACATCATAGCGCCATTTTTTACTTTGTTTTCTTTGCTGTTCAGCATGGCTAACAAACCATTTGCAAAACCTATAGGTCTCAAAGTCAAGACCTTAGCCAATGCTTGTTACTCAAAGGTTGTTAACTCAAAACGAAGAGCAACATAACCAGCTTTTTAATCTTAAAGTGATAACAAAAAATCCTGGAGCGGGTGCCCCAAGAATAACGGCAGTAGAAATGGATGACTGACTGTTAATTGAGGCCTTTCAGTCCGGCTTCCCATCTTTCAATGTTATAGAATTGGCTTTGGGAGACTTTTGGAAAAAAATGGTATGGGCCAGATAGATCAGTGGCAACCAGTAGTCCCCATCTTACTGGATTTGCTGGCAGCCTTCGATACAGTTGAGCATCAGATTCTGCTGAAAAGTATGAACTAAGGACAAGAAACCAGATGGCGCATGAAGACCCGGTTAACAACAGTTATTCCACGTGGTTCCTAAATAGATTCAGCTTGGGATCGTCTTCTCCAAGTTCAGAAAACCTGAGGTAGGATGTGCCTAACCTCTCAGCTGTTGCTTCCCCTCATTTAAACTGGCACTTGTTAACAATTGCCATCACCAGGGTTGATATGGTATTTATCCTGAACTACCACCCATATGCTTATGATACCCAGATAGTGGTCCATCTAGGAGCTGGGCGTGGAGTAAGGAACAAAACAATTCTTGCCTGCAGGAGACCCATCAGTGGATTCCAAAAAAGAATATGCCTGAATGGAGGGAAAACTGAAGGTCTGCTGGTCACACCTATGCGTTTTTCTTCCTTTATTCTTTCTTGTGACCAGTTGTGATGGGTGGACCACCTCTGAGTGCCACAGCAGAGACCATGGGAGCTTACTTGGGCTAACAGTTATTTATGACAACCCACACAACTGCTATAATAAAAGAGTTCTCTTTCCTTTTCTATCAGCCATACATATCCTCCCATTTCAAACCAGACATGGACACTCAGAGCTAATTTTGCAAGGCTTTGACCACATCAATTCTGGCCACAAAAGGTCAAGAAACGTTTAGAAAAACACTTGAGAAATTGTTTTCAGAAGACCTTATTGGCGAATCCACCTTCGGAGGGGTCTCCCATACGTAAAAGTGGACTTAAGCTGCATTATACATGGTATGGAAAACTCATTTAACATAACACCTTCCTGAAATATACATTTTTGCTCATTCCTCTGTGTGTTAGTATAAGCATACCTCCCAAATTAAGAACCTTTACCTAGTATACTAAACTATATTATATTATACCATAGTAGTACCCCAAAATCCTAAAAAGGAATTAATGACAGTTTGCACAATTACAATTAAAAGATAATTACGGACACACGGCCACAGTATCCTTACTTGTTGGAGTTCATAACTCAATTGGGACAAACCAAGATAGCTTGTGACATAAGTTCTTATTTTGGTGAGTTAAGTGAAATATCACTTCAACAAAGAAGTCCTGAAGAAATCTTCCACCTTCCGCTCACCCTCCAAAAACAAGCATTTGCAATGCAATAGGTCTCGCATTATTAAAGTTTGAGCTATTGGTGTTGCATTATTGAGCATTAGACACTTCGATTACACCCACCAACAATTACTGGGATGTTCCTCTTTTTTTTAGGGTGTATTTACATCATCTCGAGAACAGGAAATTTATCGTTGTTCTATGCTGAAAAACTACCTGCAAAACGTTTGTGAATGCCAACACCGTTTGTGAATACCGAAAAGCTTGTGCAATTGTTGCTTTTCACCACCTTTTAATTGTGCTTCTGCTCTAAAGTAGCCCCACCCAGACTGTGCGAGGATATATTCTAACACGAGAAATTCCGTCATGTAGAAATTCTATATGGGAGTAAATTCATTTCCATGTGCAGATTTAAGTTTTGATAGTCACAAAGTTGAATTTACACATGTTAAGGATACTTACTATTTGCACAAACAGCTCTGCTACTCAGGCCCATAAAGAATAAGTTTGCTGCAGTGCATGAACACTAATCGTACAACTGACAACAGTAAATATGACCATGATAACAAACTCAATATTCTCAACGTGAAATATTCATTGGAGTATATTTCTCTGAAAAAAAGCACAAAATTATTTACTGTCATGATCAAAATTAGTATATTTATGTGAATAAAGCAACCATGTAAGAGTTTTGTCTTGACTTGCACTGGATGCTCCTTTGAATCTGGACATAGCTAAACCTCTCAGAAGAGCTCTAACTAGAGTGAAACACAATTATCTGGCATGCTTTTATTTATTCCAGGTTGGGTTGGCTGGTATTTTACCAATACAAAGCTGTAATAAATACTCTGGCGTGGTGAAAGGCTTTTGTCATTTTTCAGGTCAGTGTGGCTGGCCCTTGCTAATCCTATGCTTAAAGACTTTGCTGTAAAAATGGCAAAAGGCTTTGTCACTCTCTAGATCACAGTGGATGCCACTGTGCTAATCCTATGCTTAAAAACTCTGCTAGAGAAACAGACATTTGAGATGAGCAAATTCAGAGTGCCACTGGTGTCGTAGGGCCCTTTATATAAAAGAGCGGCTCTCCACCTAAATTTGGGAACTACCCAGAGTTCCCCGTTTCCTTTTTTGCATATATGTTTCTATGTAAACTTAAACTACGCAACATTAGAAATTATAAAGTTATAGCATAATCTTATAATGTATGTCCCGGGAAACGTTACTATAACTCTCAGACCTTCGTGTAAACTGTTGTGAACTCGCTAGGCAGACCACATTAAATTATAACTGGACCCTCTACCATGCACAGCTTATATCCTTTCATATTACATCACTTATACCACATTCAAGCACAGCATTCATAGCAGCACTCATGGCATCTGAAATGACATCATTTATGAGCACTGTGCACGGTAGAGGGGCAAGCTATAGTCAATGTAGTCTGTTCATTTACGTGTTAGCACACCTCAAATTCCTCAACCAGCTCATGTATCTTCTGTACTTTTAAATGAATAGGCTGAAGGTTCATCTGAGAGGCTGAGGGATACTGATGCAAGGAAAATCAGAAAGTATTCAGTTTGGAGCAAGTAATGCAAATATCAATAGTAGTACAACACGTTTAATTTTCAAATACGAGGACTATTACAACACTTGAAATTTTTAAACAGAATGAATACAAAAATCCCATGCGCTGGAGGAGGTTGTTCAGCATTTATAAAACATTTGCAACAATTTTATACTTGATTTAGATATTGGTCTGTCTCTAGGCACCAGATTCAATGTAGCTTTTCAGCCGGGTCAGCTAAATATATGATTCAGACTATAAGCCAACCATGCAGTGCAACTTTCAGACATTGATGATTGCATCTTTAGCTGAAGTAGTGCCTTAATTGCTCATTTATTCATGGAGAATGTTCTTAAACACAAGATTATGTCATTCTCAAACTTCCAATATTATGAAGCAATCACACCATCTCAAAAGACCCTCCCTACCTGTGACACTATCCTGATGAGCGTCAAGATGATGCAGTCAAGGCAAAAGCTATGCTAACCAGTCACGTTTGCAACACATGGCGACTTGGCAGGCGTTACGACAATAATATATTGTTTGAGAGAGCTGGCATGTTTTGCTGAGCAGCGCACAAAGAGCTATTGTGGAGTACCACTTCAGGATCCATTTCAAAATGCACGTCTGCGGCTGCATAAACCTGCATGCATTAGTGCCAGAGCCTTGGATTTGTAGCGCTCCTTGACATCGAGCCAATGACAAATTGTCATCAGTGTTATGATATGTTGCCTATTATTTACTCCTGTAATATGGAGAGTCATTGCACTCTGAAGAGTCCGACATATCTTTAGGAGGATGACAGGCACACTAGTATAAATCACTGTGCAATATTCAAGGTTTCAAATTGTGTACTCAGCTGTGGTTCACATTGCCTCTTTGGAGATAACCTTTCATATCTCCTTTGGTGAGTAGTAAAATTTTGGTTTAAACTCCTCTACCTGGAAGTTAACAATTGAAAACCTATAGTTCTATCAATGACCCATGTTTGGGGATTTTGTCTTCCATACAGAAAATCTTGGCCAGTTTCACCTATACCCAAAAGTAATTTGAGTCACAAGAGCACAAGAAGAAATAGAATCTACACGTGAGAGTCCCAAGTGGCCTAGCACAGCAGGGGCATGCAGCATATGGTCTGTCAATATGAAAACATACACCAGTAATCCATAGTTGATCACAGGTAAGGCATAAATGTAGTCCAACACTGACTGAGGATGGAAGAACAACCTGACAGATTCCGGACTTCATTATATCTATCTGGAGAAGCCATTGAACAGTCATGCGTCCATTACTTACTGATATTGACATTTCTCCTAGACCTACTCCCTCGCTTCCTTCTCAGCAGAGTCTGTCTCAAAATGACTGACCCCATCTTACCAATGAGTCTTATGTGATGGCCAAACGCCACTATGCCTTGCTCTAAAGGGATATTTGGCGAGTTTTACCCTCTCACGTGATATGAGTCTTGAACTGAAGAAGAGAGTGCACCGCTGATAGAAAGCTCAACTTTGACCTATAAAAAAAACTATTTTTAATGGCAACACCGCTTTTAGTGGCACTTCACTGCAAGTGTGAGATTTAGGTCGCTATTTCCACTTGGGAGGAGTATAGCACGGTTTACATATTCGATCGGTAACAGAAATTCTACAGTAATAGACAACTATTTTATGTTATTTCAGGTATACTTGATACAGCTTGTAGTAGGCTCCAAAGAGCAGTGGAGGGGTTTCAAGAGAACATGGCCATGGTAGCTGGAGCCTCTCAAACATGAGGTGGAGCACACAGATCATTAGGGTAGGTGTGTTCAGATGAGACAGGATATTAGAAACCAGGATGTTAGGTATTTTAAATCTTTCATATCTTATTTTCATGAACTATTTTGAGATTAATGTTATGTATCTGTTCCAGACTTTTTTCATTGTTTAAAATTATCAAGGTCATGATTAAGGCTCCCGGTTTTGTGGTATTTATTTTTTTGACATTTACTGATTTTTACTGATACATACAGACAGGAAAAATTTATTTTCTTGTCTGTATTTATTTTTAAATGTGGATAAAAACGGAAATTGGGCTGCTTTTTGAGTAATTCTAAATACTGTCGGAAAATACCAGAGAGTACCAAAAGAGAGGGAAGGAGCGTAGACGGGGCTTGGGTATTTAAGGTGGAGATCTCAGGTTGGTGCATTTGGGCGCGAGAAAGCTCACCCACCAGGACCCTGTAGAGGACAAAGTGATGCAGGTAAATGTGCAGGGGAAGATGCCAGTGACTGGAGGTGGGGCAGGAGACACGCTAAAGGTGAGACATATGCCTGGCAAAGGCTGTCAAGCATTACCAGTCCACGCACTGCCCCTCGTGACTCCTTCTGACACCGGGGATGTTTCCTGCGTTCAGAAAAGCCACCTGAAGCAGCCCTGGTTTTATGTTTGCAAGATTTGTATTTCATAAAACTTGCACAGTTTTTAAAAAATGCAAGGTTGCGAGTCACACCATTCCTAATTTTGCACACCCAGTCTAAGGTACCAAAAAGTAAGGGACATACTTTTAAACAAAATGAGTAGGCAGATTAGTTACATCACAGGGCAGGCAAAGCAGTCCACAATGGGTGCAAGCAGCATCTAGCGACAGCATCCAGTAGCCACCCCCTAAATAGAGACCCTTGTCACCAGCAGTGGACGTTGAGCAGCTTTAAATCGATATCGAATACATACAATGTTGTTGGGAGGACAGATGGATGTGATAGTGTTTCACTCGATTCCTCCTAACCCTAGTACTGGCTGTGAACCATTTCAAGAATTCGCCATCAATAAATAAAGATACGGAATTAATATCTAACATCTCCAGGTCTCAGTGGGTGGCCGGGGGCTAAATATGTTCCGCCTGTACCCATGCTTTTTATACTCGTCTGCTGGCCAAGTTGTTTTGGTACAAATCCTGCATGTTTATGCTTTACGAGATGACCTCAGTTTGACTCCTTTAATGCTGGGTTTCACTGCATAATGCTCCACGCACCATCGGCTCCCGTCTGCCCTGTTCTTCTCGATGGGATGTGACAGGCAGGCATGTACCCATCCTTTCATCATTTGCTTTACAATACTGAATATTAAATAACATAAACCCCTCATGAGCTCGAATGAAATATTTTCTAGGCCATGAACATTGTTTTTCTTCTTCTTTGTAATGAGATTGCTGTAAGTTGAAAGGACGGGAAGCAGTGCGGGCATGCATAACCCAGATTCCACCAGAAAAACTGATCACTCATGCAAGCCGTGCTTGAAGTTGACGCAGTTCAAAGGCAGGCTGGGCTGCTATGGCACGAGAGACTTACATTTCAGGAAGGAAGTTCATGATTATTTTACCTCGTGGCACAATTTATTTCAAACCACAATCTTACATTCTCTGCTTTATACGATCTACATTGAGTCGAGATTTTTTTTCTTGCTGCTGTTAAATGTGCCTGATCAATTCTTCCTTAGGACTCTTGAAAACTGCTCAGCCTTGCTTAATGTCCAATAAAGATTTCTGCCAGCACAGCAAATAAATTCACATTAACAATTTCACTTCTCTCCAGCACATATCCTGACACAGCATGCGAGCAGAGTTTTAGGCTTGCAGCTGGAAGCAAGAGTATGAACAATCACTGAATCGAAACCCAGCCGAACGCGGGAATCGAAACCAGTGGTGCGCGCGCACCACAGAGGAGCGGGGGAGGGAGCGCGGCAGCGAGACGAACGCGCGCTGCTGCGTGTGCTGGCCACCGACGGGAATGGGAGGAGCAAAGGCGGGACATGCACCCGCCTTTGCCCAATTGCGTGCTGCATTTTTTTTTTTTTTAAAGCACGCGAAAGCCAATGGCAGCCGCGGGAAGCAAAACCACACGCACGAGCGTGTGGTTAGCTTTCAGAAGCCCTTTCTAGATGTCTCGCGCTGCGCGAGCAGTGCTGCGCACTGCAACGCTAGGCGCGAGACCTAAAAAGGGCTTTCATGCTAGACAAAATATTAGCAGAATCTCAAGTTGAACTGCCACAAATCCTAGACAAAGAGCTACTGAGAATCTCATGCCCATTTGTCATTGTGCAACAAACACAGAAAGCCTGGGAATTAGGAGGAAATTTAGGGCCGAACAAATGGCAGGCAGAAAACAATGCTTATCCAATCAACTTGTAGACGTTTGCACTTAACAAAAGGGACCAACATGATAAATGAGTGACAACCTTAAGTTTGATTTGTGATGGAGAAACATCACCAATGAGTCGGCCAAGGTACTAGCAAAAGCTATTGCCTGGATATGGCCAGGGATTGTAAAGAGTGGAGGGGCGGAGTAAATTTGTGTAAGATTAGTGAGTGTAGAATGTAAAGCGCCAAGGAGGGGATGGACGGATATTTGAGGGAGAAGCATGACATGAGGGCAAGAACAAGAAAACACAGGCAGTCTCATGGAGTGCTGAATGAAAAAGAAAAAGTAGTCCCCTAAATGTGAGCAGTGGAAAACTACAAAAAAGGGTAATGGAGTTATGCACCAGGAGAGGAACAAACACAAGAAGAGTACAGAAAGCTACTGAATAAGAAGCAAGCAAATGAGGGTGACAATCATATCAACCAATAGTAGGTCCTCGGAGGGTTATAAACCCACTATAGGTTTTCAGCATGGTCCACAAGAGGCTGAGTTGGCTAGAGCTAGGGCACAAAAAGGCGCCCACTATCCCATAAGAGTAAGAAGTGTGGGGGACTCAGGGAATCCCTCTCAGATTTTGAAGTGGGGGCATAAGATGGGGGACAAGGCGGGGGGGGGAACGAGGAGGATATAAAAAAATCTCCCGAGCTGCTCCACAATTAGAAGGGTCATTACGACTTAGCAGAGCCATTAACACACTTTAGTGCTACCTATGATGGCCTTAAGTTGGACTTTCTCACCTGCCTTTTGTACTTGTGACAATTCTGCAGGTCACACAATGAGGCAGACCACAGCCTTGAAGTGTCCTGTGCCGCCGAGGACAAACGAAGAGCGGTATGCTGGCTGTAGCCTACCCCAGATGAGTTAACAGGACCTCCCGACGCCACCCACTGGCTGGTAGGCCAAGGCTCTGGGTAGTCTAGTGCCCCAGGCCCTCCTCGCACACAGCCCTGCCAAGTTTCCCATATCCATGTGTTATGAGCTACCCCATTGCAAGTTTTTATTTTTTATTTTTTTATTTCTTGGAATTGTACTCGTCTATTTCAAATATAAGACAGACTACAACTCCCAAAATTCAAAGGAAAAAAACCCTTTGACTGGAAGTACTAAAAAAGCAAAAAGCTATCTCCCAGAGTTAAGATTTATAAAAATGTCAAAATAACGAAGTAATACAATAACAAAATGTGCCACCTTTTGCTGCATAATTTGTCTTTTATTGCTGTGACGTGGGTCAAGACTTGTTTGTGTTCGGAAAGTAGTGGTTGCTAGAAATATTTCTTAATATCAGATTAAACAGATTTAATAGGATCTGTGGGCTTTTTGTGGTTGTAGTCTTTCTAGGAGAAACATTGGTGTGCGTAAAAGTCCAAAGATTTCTCACTGTAAGAGACTGAAGGAAGAATCTGCATGCTCCTTATACTCCATTAATCATCATCCTCCCAACATTGCTGAGGGGAAAATTCCAAACACAATAGTGCAAGTCCATGTCAAGAAAGGCAATGCTCTTCCCACAGGCCTCTCTTGCACTACTTTGCTAACTCAAAGGCACCTCCCACACAGTTCCTTGAATGATCAAGGGAGGAAGTAAACACAAATACTTCATCCCAACTCGTACATCTGCACTGGCCCCTCCCCTCACAGCAAATACAATTCCTTATGCATAAAATTTGCTAGTCGCATCCGTACCACACCGAAGCCCCAAGTAAGTGATCCTAGAAACACCCAAAAAATAAGGCATCACAACATAAGTTTTCTCCTCCTTCACCCACCTCTCTGGAAAGACTGACATCCTCATTCTTGACTTTCTGAAAATAACTCAAAACTTTTAGTTCCCATTTCCCACCCCTACAACCACAGTGACCGCACTTACTCTGCATACAACAGGTTCTTTTAATTACGACTAAGAGCACTAATTACACAATTTTTCTATTGTGAAACTTTTAAATCCATTCTGACCCTGGTACATTAGTCCAAATTCAGTCTGTACTTTATTTAAACATCCACTGATGCTTATGATATTGTATGAGTATATATATATAGCGCTTGCTACCCCTGAAGAGAAGACAAAGCTCTTTGCAGACAAGTAGCACACCATTCTGTGGAAGAGCAATGTTAGAGATTTAGTCGTGCATGAGGGTTACAGTTAGTCCTGCTGTGTCATATTTTTCAAATATGCATCTCATGCAAATATCCTTATATGTTGAGGAAAATGTTGTGAATTGTGTGGGATGCTTCGCACAACTAGGAACTTCGCAATGTACTGCACTGGCATTTATATTGTGCTTTCTAGCCCTGAAAAGGTGTTGAAGGGCTTTGTAGATGGGTAGCAAGCTACTCCGTGGGATACTTACAAAATTAGAGACATCCGTCATGCAACTTTAGGTAAAATGTTTCACACTGTGTTTTACGCAGTTGTCACACAGTCTGCAAGTGGACAACCATGTAAGCGGTCACTCATTCAGTACAGCTATTGAGAATGGTCATGCAATCTATCATACCATATGTCCTTAAGTTATGAAATCTGTCAGTGAGTCAGTCCTTTAAATGATTGCACTTACAGTCAAGTGATGGTCATTAGTTGATGGGGGGAGTCATGTAAGAGTATAGCTACTATCTAGCAATAGTGGTACCAATGAAACCCTATATGCAGGTATACTAGACGTTACACAATCCCAGCCGCTGGTAGTACTGCTAAAATAGCCGGAAGTATAATATGGAGTCAACACAGGAGCAACAGAATCCTAGCCTCAGGAGGCAATGCAAAGTCACCAAAAATACCATACAAAGTTGACACAGGAGTACAATTGCGTGGTGGGCATTTATTACAGACTGCTATGCAAAGCACTATGCAGCCCCTGGAGTTTTGATCATGCTATATACATATAATAAATAAAAATAGACCACAGAAGCGGACACAAAATTCTCCCTAAAGGTTTTTGCTAGAAGAGGCCTTTGTAGCCAATGCCATGAAGTTAACTAGAGCTTTACAAACTGGACTGATATGTGGGTCAGACTGCACTGAAACCATCTCCCTCTCTGCAACTTAGTTTGTACGTAACGCTCAAACTTGAAGCCATTTCTCATATTTCATCATGAAAAAAGACCTTCAGACAGCTAATGGCCTTTTGTGAAATGCATCAACACATGCTTCATCCATTGGTTACCTATTACAAAAAGTATTCTACCGGAAAGCATCACTTGGAATCCCATATTGTCAGATTTTAATAAAAATAAACTGAAGGGTCATGTCAACTTTCAGTCACTCTAAAAATGACAAGACAAACGATTGCCATTTCTTTACCACATGTTTCCCTTTAAATTTCTGATAACAAACCCTAGGTGTGTGTGGATCAAAGAGGACCAACATAGCAAGAGGTGGAGAAAGCAAAACAAAGACCGTTTACAGGACCTTGTTAGTAGATGAACATGTTTCTCTGCACGGACTATCTAAATACCAAAGTCCACACCAATGGTTTTCTGCCTCCAACGTCCTGGAATATGAAGATTTGAGCTGTGAGTGAAAGTCATCAGTGTATCTTGTCCCTAACATAATATAGACAGCAACCAGATTGTCTCATATATTCTTCAGTCTTCAAGGCAAATGCAAATTAAACAGGCATTTGCAGTGCAATAGGTATCGCATTTGCGAGAGTTTCAGCTATTGGCATTGTAAATAACAATGCCTTTTATTTATGTTTTAAAAACCAGCACAAATAAAAGGCATTGCAATTTACAATGCCAATAGCTCAAACGCTCGCAAATGCGAGACCTATTGCATTGCCACAGTGAAAGCGCGCATGGTACTTCGGTAATACATAGAAGCGTCTTCCATTGCTGGCGTCCCGTGAGTGCTGGGGGTAGGGCAGCCACAGTGAAAGCGTGCATGGCGCACTGCTAATACATAGAAGCGCCCGCTATTGCTGGCGTCCCGTGAGTCCTGTCTATAATAAGTAAATAGTTCTCCAAACTTCTAATGAAAGCTCCTGAGTTAGGACACATGTAAAAGGGCCAGTCCTAATGGGAGGCAACGGTTTAAGAATGGGGACCCCTACATGCAACAATAAACACTTGCTAGTCTAATGGGAGGCAACAACAGAAGACAGAGGTTCTAAGGAGGGACTAATAAGCCTATCAACAAATCAGAAGTCAACATTTACGAAGGACAATGACACAAGCCAATGAAAAATATGGGCGGAGAGTGGGCAGAGCTTCAAATCCATACCAGAATACAGCATGCCTCACAGAACAGCGCATGTGCTGTCCAGGCTCAACCTAAAAAGCGATCATGGTTCTATTAGATGTCACATGCACACGACCTATTGGTGTCCTGCACCGTGGTAGAGAACGATTCCCTGACTCTGTCGTGTGCCAGAATAACTGGTGTCTCTGTAAATATGCAGGTATGATTTCCAAACCCTCGTAATGTGCATTGAAATCTTACTTTAATGCACATTAGCATCAAGCAAAACAACTACTCTTTGCAGTTAATCACTGTGCAGATGCTCTTGCAACATTTTTCCGATATTCACGCTGTGGCAGGGGGACTGAAATTGCCATTTGAGCACACAAATTTAGTGCTTCTACACAGTCCTTAACAGATATAACTCGCTTAAGCCTTCTATCAGCTATCATCTTCTATGAGCAGCCGCCTTTTTTTGAGCCGTATTTCAACAACCTATTCTGTCCAATTGGAGACTCCATGCTTTCCAACTCATTGTTAATTGCAGGATGGGCTGCGAAAATGATTTCAAATATTTGTAATAATACGTAGCATTACTCTTTAACCCCCCGTAATGTGGGAGCACATTCCACTTCTGGACGAACATTCTTTTCTTCAAGGCTCCAGAACCTGCTAGGTGGCGACTGGTACTCCTGAACCTGGTATGAGTGATTAGTTATTTGATCCTAGCCTAATTCAATGTCCCTTATAGATCGGTTGTATGTAATTTGCAATATTGTGTAAGCTGAGGCTTTAGAAACATGCTTTTCAGTTTCTCTGTTTTACTTCCAGGTGGTTCCAGAGACAATCTAAGTAGTCTGATTTGTCCTCTGCTCTTGAAAAAATTGCCATCAGTACAGGCAATGAAACATGTTAACCTTTCATAACTACAGGTTATACAATGTCCTCAGGTTTTTTTAAATTTGTTTTTTTACACATTATGTTTTTAACTCCCAGAGGGCACTCAAACCTTAGTTTCTTGACCCTTTTTCGACACACCTGTGAATGAGGGTTAGTATTAGTTAACAGTAGGCCCCAGCAAACTGTTGAGTACATGTGGAATTACAGCTCCAATATCCCACATGATACAGACAGATATACCCTTGCATACACCTCGAGCAAGCACAGATGATGAGAAGCCAAGGACACAGTAGCAGTCAGCAGCTGTTGTATGCCTGTTGCTCTCATAAGGAGTCTCCTCAAAACCATGGTGGTTGGATCTTTGGCATTTTCAGACCTTTGGGTGTACGTAAGACTGCTTTAATTTTGAGTTTAACCTTACAGTAGATCTACATAGCAACAAAAAGGAAAATCTGCTCTTGATTCAAAAGTTAAGTAATCACCTCTCCTGCACAAGGCTAGGTGACTAAGGCTTGTTTGCGTGTCACAGAGTTTGGCTGAAGGGGGAACTTGCCTCCTCTTTTCCATCTTGGCTTATACTTTTTGAGGTACACTTGTACTTGACACCTCTTTGCTACAGATCCAAGTCTTAAATAAAAATGCTACTTTACTATTTCTTGGTTTGAAAACTGCAATGGACCTCAAAAATATTAGGAAAATGGCAGCTTAACGCCTATCTCAATCAGATTGGTCTTCTCTTAGTTTTAGTGACTTGAGACATGAGACATGCCATATAGTGTGCCTAATCCAACTAGAGCGGACTACATAGATGCATACATTCCTCAGCTGACATCTTTTTAATTCACATCCTTAGCAGTCTACCTTGAAAGAGATCTAATGTCCACCCCAATTGCCAGGAAGGTGAGTTTGAAGCTAACCTGGGATTTCAACTTTGGTAGTGAAAATAACTGCTCACACCTTTCTTCGAGGAGGGATGCAGTATCAACCCAGTGCTTCTAAAAACCAGAATGAGTTAACTCGAAAGTGTTAGTAGGAAATGACAATCAATTTGAAGGGGATGGGCTGGAATGGTTGGCATTGGATAGAGTTGGGAGAGACAGTAGAGGTCTTTCCTTTAGCTCTCCTTGCTTTAGAGCTCTTCTGCACATAGCACTCTGGGCTTGTAGAGGGCGGAGGTGGTTTGAGCAATACTATAAATAGGAACTGCCTTCACTTTGGCGTACAGGTGGAAGAACTCCACAGATTGGTTCTGGGTCTGCAACTTATACTATGCCAGCTACCCTTTCAAGAACCATTGCTTAGTTCAGGGGCATTGCAAAACGTAACTGGAACACTGGAAAAGAAGCATGAAGGAAGAGCTTCTATTCCCTCGCTCTTCCTTCTAACTTGAATCGTTGTTCTGAGAACTTTGTTCCAAACGCTAGTAAGCAGTCAAAGGTCCTAGAACCATGAGAAGGAACTGACCCCAAAGAATGATATATCAAGTGGCCTGCAAGCTGAAAGTCCAGTCCAGAATACATGTTGCTTGAGTTCTGAAGAGCCCTGTGAAGTTAAAAGGAGCCCTGCCATCCTTAGAGACATTCCTACTGATGTGTGAGGAATTGAGGAGGCATGGTGACCTCATCCTGGAAACCACAAACTGGGACATTTCAAACAGACGTAGGGCTTCAATTTTGCATCAACCGAGGGGAGCAGAATGACTTATTTGACAGCACTCACACAAACAGAAAACACAGACAATGAGGCACTAAGGGAAAGTAAATGCAACATTTACACTCAGTATCATCTGTGCTAACTAAATTGATTCCTGGTAGGGGCTGCTAACCCATTCTCTTCTGGAGCACATGAAAACTTGCCTCTGCGTTCAGCTGACACTCTGAAAACCAGGACGTGCTAAATTTACTGAACTTCACTGGACAGAAACTGAAAGACTGGCTGTACTAGCATATCTGGAATGGTAGCTTACGCTATCAGATGGGCGCATACCTGTGTAATTGTGGGGTATCCCCCAATCAGTTCACTGAGTGGGACAAACACTGTATGGTTTTAAAACGATTTCATACTTTACTGCAATGTCATCCATCAGCCGTGCAGTGTACATCACATCATGGTAACACACTTCGCTTCAACTCTTCAGAGTTGTTTGAAATATTCCTCTGGCTCGCTACTTCCTTTTCAACAAAGTATCTTGCCCATTACTGCCTCCTATGAGACAGTTCAGAGAAAGTGTGTTTTTAATATTATTCATTTCCTTTCACCTCGCTTATTTATTTATGCTATAACTTTGTGACGACCTTATTCTTTTAACCTTTGAAGAGTTTTGTTCAGTAAAGTCTAATTACCTTCACTTCGATAGGCCCCTGTCCCTGTGATAATGCTTCAGGCCAATCAATGCTTCATTTTACCTTCTTCTGCAAATTTTTATGTAAGGTATACAAGATTGTTTTTAATTCCGGTTTAAAAAAAGCATTTTCAAAGTATTAGTCAATGTAGGGCCGCCCTCAGACTTTTAATGACCCTACCCATGGCTGAAATTGTATGTATGTTGGAGCGTTTTTAAAATCTGCTGTGCGAGCTCGTAGGTCTATGCTGTCTTAAAATTGTTTTTCATTCTCGGCCTATTTCGCCTCAAATGACTTACCCGAACTCCAAGCTTTATTTTGTGGGACGCTTTTAAGGCGACAACCCGAAGCGTTGTTACCTCAATTGCAATAGCACGCAGACGGGAGGCACGACTAGTGGAAATCGATGTGACCAGCGACATTGAGGCACTGGAACGACTGGACCATTTGGCACCTTCTAGACGTCAAACAGCGGATTGCCCTACTTCTGGGCCAACTGAGGGTGCATCGGACAAACCAGGCGGAACGTCATTGCTGACATTGAAGCAGAGATACTATGAGGGGGAGATAAAGTGGGAGCAGTTCTTGTTCGGCAACTTTGCCGGCGGGCGGCACAGGCCCATATCTCCAAGATCCAAAATATGGATGGTGCTTGGGCTACTTCAAAACATAAGCAACAAGCGTTTCACACTTTCTACACTACTCTTTACGAGAAAGAAACCACCTCCCAAAGCGAGATCAGCTCCTTCTTGTCCTCTTGCTTGTGGGCGCCCCTCGATGCACACCACTCACAGCTCCTAGAGGCTCAGATTACCGTGACTGAACTGCAACGGGCTCTAAAAGATTTACCAATTGACAAAACCCTGGGCCCAGACGGCCTCCCGGTTTCGTTCTATCACATGTTCCTGCCCCAACTACAGGACCATTTACTGCAACTTCTCAACTCGTTTTCTGACGTCACGGGCCTTACCCTCACTATGTCCATGGCCGAGATAGCTCTCATCCCCAAGCCGGGTAAAGACCCCTTTTTGGGTGCATCTTACCAGCCTATTGCCCCCCTGAACACAGATGCTAAAATGTATACAAAAATTCTGGCAAACCGCCTGGAACCTTACTTACCTAGTCTGGTTGACCCAGACCAGGTTGGGTTCATACGTCAGCGTCAGGGCACGGATAACATACGTCTGGTGTCCCATCTAGTCGAGAAGGACCATCCCCGGGACATCCCTACATGTTTCCTCTCCTTAGATGCTGAGAAAGCATTTGACTGTGTGTTGTGGCCGTCCTGCAGAAAAAAGGCCTGGGACCCAGCTAGGATTTCTCGAATTAAGGCATCTTACACCTCCCCCCATAGCAAAGATCGGGGTTAATGGCCAGCTTTCCCAGCCCATACACATACAAAGGGGCACCAGGCAGGGCTGCCTGCTCTCACCCCCTACTCTTCGCTCTGGAGGTGGAACCACTAGCAATCACCATACGAAAAGCTGTAGACATCAAGGGCATCCCCTTTGGAGGCACAGAGCGCAAGGTTGCTCTATTTCCCGATGACCTCTTACTTATCTTGACCAACCCTAGGACCTCTTTGCCTACATTAGTATCCCTCCTTCACTCCTTTGAGGGAATCTCGGGATTTAAAATCAACATGGTCAAATCTCAGGCACTGAATCAGTCTATTCCCACCCAAGATATACCTGAACTACAATTGCTTACCCCCTTCCAATGGGCTCCACCCTCACTCCGCTATCTAGGTTTGAACATAATTCCCTCTTTGTCAACATGAACCCAGGCTAACTGGCCGGAGTGTAGAAAATCAGTTTCAGAAGACTTGCATACCTGGTAGCCGCTTTAAATGTCTTGGCCGCCTCAACGCGGTCAAGATGTCCATTCTGCCGAAAATCCTGTATTTATTCCAAACGTTAAAGGTAAAACGCGTCTCTTGGAGAAGACTCAACACACATATAACCAAAATTCACTCAAAATCCACTCAAACCAAAGGCCCCACAGAGCAGGGGTGCACATACACCAGACCTGTACCTTCAAACCAAAGTACCACCAAATTCGAGAAATAGCATCAAGATTTTTATTCATATAAAAATACACATATTAAAAACAATTAAAATTCACATTAAAAAACAGAATATTTCGTAATTCATAATAGTACAATACATACAATATAGGTTAAAAAAACAATCAAACTAAGTTGATTGTGCCAAACATGCAATCAGTGAGGCCTATGTGTAAATACCCCAATAAAAAACTATTCACATAAGGAAAATGGTACTGCATCTGTTCTTGGCATGTAGAGCTGCAGAATCACATACTTGTGCATAGATCGCCATCTGGTGGTGGGCTCGGATGTTTGCACCTTGTTGTTGTCTTGGAAGAAGTCTTTGTAGTCACGAGATAGGCGACTCCTCCCTTGGACGATAATGCGCATGGGCATCGACTCCATCGTTAGATTGTTTTTCGCCATGAAGGGAAATGATGGAGTTTGGAAGAAACAGAAAAGATGTCCATGTGTAATGTATCCAAGTAAAATAACACTGGAACAGATAGAGGTACCGGAGAGGCGGGTGGGCGTATGTGATTCTGCAGCTCTACATGCCAAGAACAGATGCATACTGGTAAGTAGCATTTTCCGTTCGAGGCATATGAGCTGCAGAATACATACTTGTGCATAGACTGTATAGCAGTGGTCTCCCTTAGCGGTGGTCACCTGTAGCTGTTGCAGTGGTCTGAAAAAGTGTTTTAAGAACAGCCTGGCCCACAGAAGCTTGTTGTTTTGCCTGCACATCTACACAATAGTGTTTGGTGAATGTGTGTGGCGTAGACCATGTTGCTGCTTTGCAAATGTCATCTAAGGGAATGTTTCCTAAGAATGCCATGGAAGCCCCTAGTTTGCGTGTTGAGTGCGCTCTAGGGGGAATTGTTAATGTGCGTTTTGCTTTGTGGTAGCATATTTGAATACATTTGACTATTCCAGCTTTGGAAATGGGGTTTCCTTTATGAGGTGGAGAGAAAGCTACAAACAGTTGGTTTGTCTTTCTAAAAGGTTTAGTTCTGTCAATGTAATAAAGTATAGCTCTTTTACATCAAGTGTATGAAGAGCTCTCTCTGCTACAGAATCTGGTTTGGGGAAAAAAACAGGTAATTCCACAGATTTATTAAGATGGAAAGCAGAGATTACTTTGGGAAGGAATTTTGGATTTGTTCTAAGAACCACTTTGTTATGATGTATTTGTAAGAATGGTTCTTGTATGGTTAAAGCCTGGATCTCACTTACTCTTCTAAGAGAGGTGATTGCGACAAGGAAAGTTACTTTCCATGTAAGGAACTGCAGTTCGCATTTGTGTAGAGGTTCAAATGGAGGACCCATGAGCCTAGTAAGGACAATGTTTAAATTCCACACTGGAGAGGGTGGGATTGTGGGAGGAATGATCCTTTTAAGGCCTTCCATAAAAGCTTTGATGGCAGGTACACTAAACAATGACAAATGTTGTCTGTTTTGAAGGTAAGCAGCAAGGGCAGCAAGATGTAGTCTTATGGATGTGTATGCCAGATTACATCTTTGTAGATGCAGTAAATAGCAAATAATGTTTTGAATTGAAGCATCTAGTGGGTCAATTTTGTTGTTATTGCAGTAAATGACAAATCTTCTCCATTTGGCTGCATAGCAAGCTCTAGTAGTAGGGCGTCTAGCTTCTTTAATAATGTTCATACAGTCCGGTGGGAGGTTGAGGTAACCGAACTCTAGGACTTCAGGAGCCAGATTGCTAGGTTTAGTTGAGCTGGATCTGGATGCCTTATCTCTCCATGGTTCTGTGTCGGAAGCTTTGGGGAGAGTTGTAGTTTTTGGTGTGGAACTACTGAGAGTTCTAGGAGTGTTGTGTACCATGGTTGCCGGGCCCATGTTGGAGCAACCAGGATCATCTTGAGAGGCTGTTTGAGCTTGCGCACTACTAATGGAATGAGCTTGAGTGGTGGAAAAGCGTAGGCAAATCTGCCTGACCAGTTCATCCATATCGCATTGCCCTTGGACGATGGATGTGGATACCTGGCGGCGAAGGTTGGGCATTTTGCGTTTGCATGCGTGGCGAACAGATCTATGTCTGGGTGGCCCCACATCTGAAAAAACGGATGAAGAACTTGTGGATGATGTTCCCATTCGTGGATGTGCTGTGTCTGACGACTGAGCAGATCCGCAATCTGATTTTGTAACCCTGGAAGATGTTCTGCTAGAAGGTATATCTTTTGTGGGATGGCCCATTTCCATATGCTTTGCGCTAGTTGAGAAAGCTGCAAAGAATGTGTTCCTCCTTGTTTTTGTATATAATACATTGCTGTCATATTGTCTGTGCGGACAAGGACAGTTTTGTTGATGAGGTGTTTGGAATGATTTTAATGCTAGAAAGATTGCTAGTAACTCCAGGTGATTGATGTGGAGCACTTTTGTTGAGGGGTCCACCTGCCCTGAATTGTATGGTTTAGGAGATGGGCTCCCCAGCCGGTGAGCGATGCGTCCGCTGTTACCACTATCTGTGGACCTGGGTCTAGGAACGGCCGCCCTTTGGAAAGGTTTTGTGTGTTCCACCACTGCAGAGAGCGATGTGTGCGGCTGTCCACCAACACCAGATCTGAAAGTTGACCTTGAGCCTAGTTCCACTGACGTGCTAAACATTCTTGTAAAGGGCGCATCTGAAGCCTTGCGTGAGGTACTATGAAAATGCAAGAGGCCATCATTCCTATTAGCTGCATAAACACTCGAGCTGGTAGTGAGTGTTGGGGCTGAAATTTTGTTATGAGGGTTTGCATACTGGCTATTCTGACTGGATTGGGGTATGCAAGGGCTTTGGAAGTGTCTATTGTGGCCCCTAGATACTGATGTATGTGGGACGGTTGAAGATGTGACTTGGTGAGGTTTATTGTAAACCCCAAGTTGTGGAGCAGCTGAATTGTTTGGCGAGTGTGGTGAACACACTGGCTGTATGACTTGGCTTTTATGAGCCAGTCGTCCAGGTATGGAAACACATGAATTTGTTGTCTTCGCAAGTGGGCGGCAACTACTGCCAGACACTTTGTGAAGACCCTGGGTGCTGTGGTCACTCCGAATGGGAGGACCTTGAATTGATAGTGCTGACCATCCACTACAAACCTTAGATACTTCCTGTGAGCAGGGTGTATAGGAATATGGAAGTAGGCGTCCTTGAGATCTAGAGTGGCAAGGAAATCGCCTTGTTGGATCAGTGGGAGGACCTGTTGAAGAGTGACCATGTGAAAGTGGTCTGATTGTATGTAGATATTCAAAGGTCTGAGGTCCAGTATTGGTCTGAGAGTGCCGTCTTTTTTGGGGATGAGAAAATAGAGGGAGTAAACCCCTGTGCCTTGATGCTGAAGGGGAACTGGTTCTATTGCATGCTTTTGAAGAAGTGAGAATTTCCTGTTTGAGGAGAGCTAGATGTTCCGTGAACATTGGACGTAGTTTGGGCGGCATGGTTGGAGGAGTTGCGGTAAGTTCCAGGCAGTAACCATACTGGATAATTTGTCTTACCCACCTGTCTGTAGTGATGGAGTTCCAGACAGGTAGGAACTGTGGGAGTCTTCCTCCGACCGGAGCGGAATGGTCTGGAGAGAGAGGAGGGAAGTAATTGTTTGGTAGTAGGGGAGGTTCGGTTGTTGTTACCTCGGCCTCTACCCTTATTATTTCCTCTGTACCCACCTCTAAAACATGCCTTGTTGGGGGATGTTTGTGTGGGACTCTTGTAGGAGGAGGAAGTAGTGTCTTTGCTAATGTTTTTGGATGCGCCCCTATAATAAGAGCGACGAAAGGAACCTCGTGGTGTTTGAAATTGTAATGCTCCCATGGATTTTGCAGTGTCTGTGTTTTTTCATTTTCTCTAAAGCTGTATCCACAGCTGGGCCAAAGAGGTGTTCTTGATCGAACGGCTGATTTAAGATGGTTGTTTGCACTTCTTGTTTAAAACCAGAAATGCGCAACTATGCATGTCTGCGAAGTAAGACACTGGTGTTGACATATCTAGATGCGGTGTCTGCTGCATCGAGGGCACATTTGATGGATGCATTTGTAATTAATTTGCCCTCTTGGACCAGATCGTTGGCCTTGGCTTTGTATTGGTCAGGTAAATGTTGAATAAGATCTTCAAGCTCATCGTAGTGAGCCCTGTCATATCTGGCAAGCAATGCGTGTGCATTAGCTATTCTCCAGTGATTGGCTGCTTGGGAGGCAACTCGTTTGCCTGATGCATCTAGCAGTTTAGACTCTTTGTCTGGAGGTGGAGCATCACCAGAGGTTTGGGAATTAGCACGTTTTCTTGCATTTGAGACTACCAAGGAATCTAAAGGGAGTTGTCCTTTAATGTAAATTGGATCGTTAGGGGCAGGTTTATATTTTTTATCAATCCGAGGATTGAGAATCCTGGTCCTTACAGGGTCTTTAAATATGTCTGGTGCATGTTTAATGACACCTTTACACATGGGTAATGTCTGTATTGATTTTTGTGACTGAGCAAATGTATCTAATAGGAAATCTTCGTCCGTGGGGTCTGAATGTAGTTCAACCCCATGATCCACACCCTGCCCGTGGATTGGTCAGATCACCACTTAATCCTCTTCCACCTCACTCAACCAATCACTCTCCAACCCCCAACCCAAGACCCTCCCAAATGGACCAGAAACCTTACTCAGATCAACGTGAATGACCTTGAAGAACGGGTTAACTCTCTCCTCACCTCCTCCACGGATGATCTATCCACCACTGAACTCACTGCCCATTACAACACAACCTTGACATCCATTCTAGATCAAGTAGCCCCACTGAAACAAAAAACAAGCATTGGCATAGCCAATAGGTCTCGCCTTTGGGACCTTATAAGTGTTTAGCCATGCAACAGTTGATGTTGTTGCACCAAGGATATTGTGCTGCATAACTAAATACTTATAAGGTCCCAAAAGCGAGACCTATTGGCTATGCCAATGCTTGTTTACAATTTCAGACTAATGTTTCAATATATTTACAATTCTTTGAACATAATTATTTCAAAATGCATCTTTCAGAGCAGGGTTTGATGAAAGTCAAAGAGACTAATTCTCCTGAGCTCTGGTGAATCCTACACTTTGGGTCCATGAAGCATGGGTGGTAGTCGATGCAGAGCTAGTTATAGACAGGTATTGGTTCACTGGAGTAGCGCTTCCTCTTTTGGGCTCTCTGGCATCGAATTTCAGTTTGAAAAACCGAATAGACGTGTGGAGCAGAGCCTCAGTAGCAGGCATGATGGTGGCGCCTGCATAAGCGGCCCTGATCTCCTGTGTCGCAGGTGTGGCATGTATCACTGACTGACCGCAGAATTCTTCCAGGCCATTCTGTACCCCACGGAAGTACCGGACTCATGGAATGAAGCAAAGCAGGGGGGACAAAGATGGGCGAAGGAGCCGCAGCCTTGAGGAGGAGCAGCTGAAAGGAAGCTTGTTGTGGTGCTAACTCCCCCCAGCAAAGTGACAACACAATCCTGAGCTGTGCTACACAGTGTTTGGTGGCAGGAAGTAGGGGGATTGGAAAAGGTGCTGCAAGAAGTGCAACTTGGCCAAGGCTATGATCTTCACATGTTCTTGGAATGCCTGGGATTGAAGGTATTCAGTGGGTTTGGGGGTGGGGGGACGGAAGTTCAGCTATATCAGAAATGATCAAAGAATTTAAGGTAAGCACCCACCTGGTTCTGCTTGGGATAAAACAAGAGACAGAGAAGGAACCTACTATCTGGAAAAGGAACCTATTTTTTTATTTGATAACAATAGCTATACATATTTGTAAAAAAAAACATTTTTTTAAAACACACACCACAATGGATTGATTCTGATTCTCCCAATTTAGAGGAGTGGTTGGCATAAGTAAAGGTTTATTGATTGGATTTAGGGAATCAAAAGCGCAAGAGTAAAACTCTCTTGTGGTCCCTGATGACCGAATGGTTGTGAGTAAGATACAAAGAGGTCCCGAGATTAAGAACACCACTTGTATGATCCTTTCTCTCTGGTTTGGAGCAGACAAATATCCTAAGACCCTGTGAAAAAAGGACTAGAGGCAGGACTTATACACTGAAAAACTATTAAACCCACTTGCTGCTGCTTAATGTTTCCAGCATGTGGATCGCCAATTTTGAGGCGTCAAAGCGTTTTTTGGCGAGTAGCATGCTACTCTGGAACAAAAAAAAGATTTGTGGTGAGTTAGTATAGGGAAATATAAAATGTATTTGAGTGGTGGACATATGAGTCCGTTATTTGGGTTGAAAAGGATAATTGAGAGAGAGAAGAGGGAGGGGCTTACATTTTTATAGCACTCGGTACCCCTGATGAGGCATCAAAGTGCTTTTCGAGGAGTAGAGCGTTACTCCGGAACCCAAACAGGATTAGTAGTGAATTAGTATAGTTAAATATGAAATTAATTTGAGCGGTGGAGATGTGAGTTTGTTAGTTGCAATTAAAAGGATAGTGGAGGGAAAGGTCTAGAAAGTATTTGGAGATTACAGCAGCAGGTTTGGGATGAGTGGAGGGGGTGGGAAGAGTCAGAGGGAAGGTGACAGTGGCTGGACGAGGCACTTTTGTGAGGAACCCTCACATAAGCAAATAGTGCTCATAGGTTTATGCTGCACTTTAAGTAAAGAGGAGCCAGTTTTTGGTGATGGGCCTTAAATTGGATGTTCAGCACTGTGTGCATCTGCTTTCTGCTTCTATATCTCATCAGCTAGCCAAGACGGTAAAATGGCACTAGCGTTATACAGCTGGGATGAACAACTCACATTATGTTGTAGCTCATGCTTCACTATACCCCTCATTAGCCTGCATTACTCACCTATAGCATCCTATAATTGACATCAGTAGAGCTTCTCCTAGCACTGTTATGTTATGCTATAACATTTTATAAAGCGCATAGCTGCCCCAGCAAAGGGGCGTCCCAGCGCTGAAAGCAGAAAACTGCAAAGCAACTGACAGGGGGGGAAAGCCTACAACGGAGGGAAGAGGACAGCTTATCACTTTGGAAGAAGAATGGGACTAAGGCAAGGAATGGGAAGAGCAGGACGAGGGAGGGAGAAAAATCTAACAAAATACAGGCAGATGGGTGGAGAGAGAGGGAGGTCGGGGGAGATGGTAGCACCATGGAAGGTAAGAAGTATAGAATGGGAAACCGGCAAGTGAGCAGGGGCACCAGAGAGAACGGTAAGAGTTCCATCTATACCTGCAATGTGCAGGTGCATGTGTGTGGCACCATCACTGCATACACCAACACTTTTGGCCACAACAACCCATGCTTTCCCTGAGGCAATGGTCTACTACTGCAAGAGAGTGAAGCAACTACTTGCATAAAGAAGTCCAATGTGACTTGACTATTCACCCAATGCAACTGAAGCACTCCTTCAACTATCTGTGGATATGAGATGAACCAGGGCTGGCTTTGGGGAGAATAAAGTTAGGTAAAACATCTGTTACCACAACAGAACTAAGTGCACTGTTCAAATGGTTCAGCCCCTTTAAAATAGAGTTTGGCGTCGCTATCCACATACCGATACAATTATATAACATTTGGAAAAGGGAAAGAAGATTCTTCCATTGTAGTAAAACCTTAATCAAAATACATATCTGCAGCTACAATCACAACGCTTAGCAAATGTTGCTATCTTAACTTGAAGACTACAATCATTCTTTAAAGCATATGTACTAGCAAAAGCACCGACTAATGAGCTAATTGTGACGTCGGAAAAAGCAAGTCTCGTTCAAAGGTCAACAGGGATGGTTTGATTTTCCTTTCCTCATTATTTCCTTCAGCGATCATGACCCTATAACCAGATTAGCTGCACTAGAGATGTGGCGGCTCATTTTTAAGACAGCTTTTCATACCATTAAATGGAAAACAGCACGTGCCTGTAAAAATAAAAGTCTCTTGAATGGCGAGACACGTTTAAAAGTAGATGAGCTGTAGCATCCTGAAATATTAAATCACATAATTGCAGTATAACAGCCACATGTCGCCCAAAGCGTTGATAAAAAACCGTAAGGGAAAACAGTGACGAATTACAAAACGCCAACCCACACATTTAATTACAGAGAAAAGTTAATTGTGTTACTGGTTGTCAGTAACCTTCATAGTAGTGCAACAGAGATCAACTAACTTACAAAAAGGGAGCAATATTATAATAATATTAAAAAGACAAAGGTTTTATCACCTTACCCGTAATAAAAGCGCAGAACATTTCAGTGACTGTTTAAGTGTCTTCATTTACCGACCCTTGTTTTCATGTCACGCTGTACTTAAGTGAACTCAGTCCGAGGGAACGTTTACCTCCTGGATGTATGTTTGCCTCCAATGAGAAAAGGAAGTGGGACAATTTCCGAGCACGGGAACTTGCTCCCACAAAGGAGAACACCCAGACCAACCTGCGGAATAGGCACTACTAATCTGCATATTAATGACATGGTGGGAAACAAGAGCTGGCCTGGAGTAAAATCTTTCCACGGAATAAACAAACCAGGATACGGTAGTACCCTTTTCGATTTTAAAGGGGGGACAAAACTAAACAAGCACGAGTGTGCTTGAAAACAGCTGCTGCTTGTTAAGATCGCGCGCGCACCACTCGCGGGGCGCTGATGAAAGCGTCCCGCGAGTGGTGCGCGCGCACTGCAGCGTCCGGCGAGTGGTGCGCGCGCACTGCAGAGTCCGGCGAGTGGTGCACTCGCAATCGAAACAAGCAGCAGCTGTTTTAGCACACTCGTGCTTGTGGCACCATCCGCCTTGCGGGAGCGAGCAACAGCCAATTAGCATGCGCACCGCTGCTCGCTCCCGCAAGGTGGATGCCGCCACAAGCACGAGTATGTGCTTCAAAAAGAGCAGAGCGACGGCTAAAGGCCCTCCTACGCAGCGCATGCGCGCTGCATAGGCGAGACCTAAAAACCAGGAACATCCCATCTAGATCTTGGTTCAACACGGACATTAATAATGAAAGGAGACAACTTAGAGCTACAGAAAGACTATGGAGGAGCAACCCCTCCGCAAGCCTACTCGAACAACTCAAAGCAGCCCGAAGGAAGTACAAAAAACACATCAGCAGTGAGAAATCCACCTTTTTCTGCTCTGGACAATGCAAAAAATAGGCCCAGCGAACTGTTTAAAATCATCAAGCAACAAACCTCCAAACCCCTCGAATCCTCTATGCAAGCCTCCAAAGAATTGTGCGAAAACTTCGCCGTCTACTTCGAAGAAAAAATCACCAAGATTGAGCTCTCACTAGACATCAACGCCAACCCCGCTTGTAAAAGCTTGCCCCCAGTGACAGAAGACAGCTCGTGCATGCACTCCATGAAAACATGGAAGTCCTTCGACCCCATCCCGGAAGCCGAGATCCTCAAGCTGATATCCACCTCCAAACCCGCCTCCCACGTCCTTGACCCCATACCCACCCAACTGACCAAAAAACTGAAACTCTCCATAGCCCCTTTCTGGTGCAGAATCATAAACAGCTCCCTGGAAACCGGCATCATACCTGAATGCCTTAAAGTTGGCCAAGTCACGCCACTACTAAAAAAACCAGGCCTCGACTCGAAGGACCTGAATAACTTCAGACCCGTCTCCAATCTCCCCTTCCTATCCAAAATCCTTGAAAAATGCGTCCTCTTGCAACTGACTCAGCACATGGACAAGATCAACATTCTGGACTCCCACCAATCGGGGTTCAGAAAAGGCTATAGCACCGAGACCGCGATCCTCAACATCACAGACGATATCCACAAATCCCTCGATACCGATCAATGCTGCCTACTCATTCTCCTGGACCTATCGGCAGCCTTTGACACGGTTGATCACCAACTACTCATCAAGGCACTACAAGAAAGGGTAGGTGCTGATGAGGTGGTCCTACGCTGGTTCTCCTCCTTCTTACACAGCCGCTCGCAAAGGATACAAATCAAAAACTTTACTTCCGACCTACACCCCATCAGTAGAGGTGTCCCCCAAGGCTCAGTGCTCTCACCACAACTGTTCAACATATACATGGAACCCCTCACCATCATTCTTAAAAATGCCAACATCCCTTTCCACCTATATGCGGATGACACCCAGATCTATCTAGAAATCTCCTCCTTAGATGACATCCACAGACTAAATGACACTCTAAAAGAAATCCAACATTGGCTGTCATTAAATCACTTAAAACTCAATCAAGACAAAACCGAGATCCTCCTCATCTCCAACAAAGAAGAGAACCCTCAAATTGCAGAATGGCTAAAAGTGATGGATGCTCTCAACGGGAATCTCACTCTGGCCAACTCCGTAAAATCACTAGGAATCACCCTAGATCCAAAACTCGACATGGCCAAACACATCAAAAACTCCGCCAAGAGTGCCTTCCTCAATCTGAAGCTACTCAACAAAATTAAACCATTCATCCCTACCAAAGATCTCAAACAAGCCACCCAATCACTGGTACTTTCCAGACTGGACTATGGGAATGCAACCCTCACTGGTACTACAAAATACCACCTAGCTCCCCTCAAAACAACACTCAACGCAGCAGCCAGAATGGTCACTGGAATTAAAAAATACGAGCATATCTCTCCAGCACTCCGAGAACTAAAATGGCTCCCAGTCGAACTGCATGCCAGCTTCAGAACTGCCTGCCTCACGCACAAAGCCCTACACACAGGAAAACCCGACTACCTGGCCGCCAAACTCAAGAGGGCTAGTCAGACTAGAAACCTCAGGAGTTCAAATACCTTACTTCTCATCCCTATGAAAACACGCAAACAAAAAACCGCTGCACGATCCTTCGCCGGAAACGCGCCCAAAATCTGGAACTCAATCCCAGCAGATATCAGAACTATCACGTCCTTCACAAAATTAAAAACACACCTAAAAGTCCTTTTCCTCAACCGCTCCCTCCCGAAGGGATAGCCGCCGCCTCAGCGCTAATCCCTACTCGCCGTTGCTCCCTGACATTGTATCACTAAGACCTACCTCCTCTCTGACCACCTCCTGTTCCTCCACCCCCCCCACCCCCCAGGGTTCATCCCAAGACTAAGTGCACTAATCGAGGTTGTCTCGGGTCTCACGTACTACCTCAATACTGCACAGCACACTTGGACTTCCCTATCCTATTATGCATAACACTGCTTTCTAACCTCCTCCTGTCCCCCCCCCCATAAAGGTTCATCCCAAGATAAAGTGCACCAATCGAGGTTCTCAGGACTCAAGTACTACCTCAATACTGCACAGCACACTTGGACTTCCGAACCAATATGTATAACAAGATAACAGGCTCTATTATATGACTCTCGCTGTTAAAACTGCTGTAAAGCGCTCCAATACCCCCGGGTCCGGCCAGCGCTATATAAAACTCCTTAAATAAAATATTGCGCCGCCCTAATAATGAGCTGACTAAAACCTATGTTGTCATCTGGAGGGGATGGCCTAGATGGGTATACATCTGGATCAGGAAGGTCTGAAGAATCAGTGGGATTGTTTTAATCTTCCCATGTATCCTGTGGTGGAGTAGTGTCATCATCAGGGTAATCTAAAGGATCCTTATTGTGTCCACCCCCGTCCCGTAGATCATCCTCATCCTGTGGTGGTAAGGGTGAGTATGGTAGTATTGGAGAGAGTCTAGGAGAGTGTATAGGAGAGTTTGTAGGAGACAAAGGTTTGGTAGGAAGAATAGGAGAAGAGGATCTTAGGGGTGAAGTTGCAAAGTCGCTTTTCTTCACAGGTACCTCAGGAGAGTGTGCGGTATCTGATTTCCTCTTCTTTGACGGGATATTGCCGATATGGCCTGTTTTAGGGTCAATATGTAATGTCTTTTGTTTCGGATCGATAGGATCTGGCCGAAACAGTTCTTCCTGCTTGTTGTCTCCTTTCGGTGCCGATTTTTTCAGTTCCGAGCGTGGTTTCGATTTGGGCTCTGGAGCCGTAGATGGGGTCTTGTGCTCCTTTGGCTTCGATGTCGGTGTCGAGCCAGAAATCTTCTTCGGATCCGAAGGTTTTCGGTGTTTGTTCGGTTCCGAGGCCTTATGGTCTTTCGGTGCCGAAGAGTTCGATACCGAGGCTTTTTTGGGTGCAACAGGAATAGGGTGTATCCCTGATTTCGGTACCAAAGGTGTTTTATGGGTACTAACATGCGGCTTGCTTGGTCCCGAGCCGTCGGAAGGCTTTTCCCTTGTATTCGGAGCCGGGCCCGGAGGCGGGGCTTCTGAAGTTTTCCCTCAGTCTCGACTAAGGCCCTCAGGCGAAGTTTTGACCGGAGCCTTCTGTTTTTCGGATGGGGCAGGGGCATGGACGTTTGTACTCACTCGTTGACCTGGAGTGATGTGGTCGTCTGAGTCATCAGCTTCAGAGATTATGTCGAGCTCCTCGGAATCCTCTGCCTCATCGGGGCCTTCGTCGAAAATGTCGTGTGGCGCCGGTGTAGCCTGTTGAGCCATAACGTGTCGTCGAGCCCGGCGATCACGGATAGTCTTTTTGGAGCGAAAAGAGGCGCAGGCCTGGCAATCCTTTTCCTCGTGTTCTGGTGAGAGGCAAAGGTTGCAGACCTTCTGGTGGTCACTGTGTGGAAATTTAGCTCCACGCCGGGGGCATTTTTTAAATGGAGTCCTTTCCATTAGCCATAGGGCCGAATGGCGCAGATAGGCCCAGCAGCCCGCGTCGACGACCGGAATCGAGGATTTTGAGGTTAGTGCGTCGAAGGGCACGCGAACGAAACAATACCGTCGAGTGGTAATGGTTTGCGCGTCGAAAAGGGTTGGAAACACGGTACCGAACCGGAGCAAGCACATCTGAACCCGATGGCGGAAAAAAACAATCTAACGATGGAGTCGATGCCCATGCGCACTATCGTCCAAGGGAGGAGTCACCTATCTCGTGACTACAAAGAGTTCTTCCAAGACAACAAGGTGCAAACATCTGAGCCCACCACCAGATGGCGATCTATGCACAAGTATGTATTCTGCAGCTCATATGCCTCGAACACAATTTTTAGGTGAAGGAAAGCAGGAAAGAACTAGCGAGGGAGACCCTATTGCACAGTAAAAAGAGCTGTAACAGAACCTGATCCAACTTATTACATCGAGTTTATGTATTTATTACTGTATATATTATTTTCAATTTATTTCAGTAATCTTTGCTCGTGGTTGGATATAGTGGCCTTAGGCGTCGACGCGTTTCGGTGGCAGAAAAACGATATATCCCACCTTCTTCAGGACAAAGGACCAATAAGGGATTTCAACCTCCTTTTTTGATGTACTAAGGGTATACAAACTCATCCTTAGTGGTATGCGTCCAAGTAACGTCAAAGAATCGACTCTACGCCCAGTTGGTCAGTTAAGAAACTGCCACGGAAGGAGAATCCTGTTCTCTGTTCTGAGCGACAGGTCTCTAAATCTCATTTTATGCGGAGTAGTTCAGGGTAATCTCCAAGCCAGAGTCGGTATTGCTATGGTGGTCGGGTGAAGACTCCCGGTGGCCTTACTGGATAGTGACGTGGTGGCTCAGTCTCTCCTTTTATTATAGAGAATTTATATATGCTTCCCGAGCCAACCGTGGTCTGGCCTTGATTTTATTTCAATATCCACACCCCGGAAAGAAATATGTATATGCTGCCTGTGAGTACAGGTCCTGATGCCTTCAATCAATCAGCTCACTCCGTCTTCATACACATGTATTCCAAACGTTGCCAACTCCCATACCACAGGCCGCTATACTACGCCTCCAACGCAATGTGATCACTTAATTGGGGTGGGAAACACCCGACATTATCTAACAAACACCCATGCTACCTAGGGACCGGGGGGGCCTGGCGTGCCCCAACCTCTTGGAGTACTATAGGGCGCCACACCGCCGAAATATCTCAGAATGGGTTGTTTGCAAAAGCGAAAAACACTGGTTTCACATGGACCGAGCGGTGGCCTGCTGACCGCTCTGGGATCTGGCTTGGCTCCCGAGGCAGGCCTGACCCCGTAGCACCTATATAGCCACCCCCACGAAAACGGTCCTGGACATCTCTGATAAGACCGCAATTCCAAGGGGCGTCACCTCCTTTCCTTCTCCCAACACTCCTTTGGCACGCAACCCTGATTTCCCCCCTGCTCTGCAACTGCAATCTTTCTTGACATGGAGAGAGGGCAAGTGCCGCACGATCCAGGACCTCTTTGAGAGAGATGCGTTTAAAATATCTGACCAATGAAAACGAAGCTTTCGGCTACCAAATGCGTCTAGATTACAATATCAACTCAGACACTGGCTGCGCACACAATCAACACGCAGGGGGCAACTCGGCCACTTACTTCTTTTGAGTCACTGGTATGTTCTTTCGATGGCACGCAGGGCTTGATCTCTCGCACATACCAAGTGCTGCAACACTCCAAAGCGGCCCAGCTTTACTCATACCAAACACAATGGCATGCGGGCACTACAGAGGAAATCTCTCCAAAACAATGGGAACAGCTACGGTGCGACATTCCCAAAATATACAGGTGCATATCCCAACATGAAACGGATTACAAACTCTTAACAAGATGGTATTACACTCCCTTGCACTTGCAAAAGATGTTCCCCGCCTCCTCCCCTTGCTGTTGGCGCTGTCAATCGGCGACCGATTTCATTCACATTTGGCGGTCCTGCCCATTACTGACCCTATATTGGAAGGAAGTCCTGAGCCACATAAAAGACACTATTGGTTTTCCCATACCGAACACACACACTGTGGTCATATTGGGCATCTGGCTTACTGCAATGACCCATTCCTACTTGCACCTCATTACACACATGCTGCACCATCTATCGCCTTATGGTTTACCCGCCTCTGGCATGTCATGGTGATGGAGCTCCTATCAGGTCGGGTGACACACACGGAACCCAAATTCACACGAGTCTGGCAGCCACTGATCGAACATTTCTCCAAACTGGAATACACTTGCTTCACCCCTCCCCAGCTCCTTGCCCTCCAACTGTTTGAGGACCTTTCCCTAGTCTGTGGAGCAGATACTTCTCGGAGGAACGCCCAGCCTGACATTATAGAAAGCCCGATACCCACTCCTTAATTCCCATTAGATGCCTTGTCGAGTCCAACCTGAGATAGCCCACGCCCCCTTTTACTTCCCCCTTCTCAGTTTCTTCTCCCTTCCCTCCCTTTGTTCTCATTCGCTCTTTCCTTCTTACCACAGCTACTGCCCCTCTGGCAGGATACAACTCTGTTCTTAGTCATTATACCCTTGGATATGTGATACAAGATGTTAATTGCCTTTAATATATGTATTTTGTGTCTAAAACATGATCCACATTACTGAAACGACTGTCATATGTTCTACACCGTGGTACAAGTTTTTAATCGTTTATTAAAAAAAATTGGAATATAAAATACAATTATTTTTCATGTTTTAGCTTTTTAACTATTGCTTGATCGGTTTTTATGGATTGCATTTTGATTGATTTGATTAGACCTTTACGTTTTTTATTTAATAATTCTAACACTGTTTGATTGTGCAGTTACTCAACACCGCACCCATCCATTTTGTTGAGGTGGTGCCTGTCACTCTAGTTTTGCTTCCAAAGGTGAGCCCAAGAACTGTTAAGGGGAATCGGTTTACCTTTATGGGCTGGACTCTGGGCTGTTAGGCCAGAGGTCGGTTTTTAACATGTGAAAACAAGTGTAACTGTAAAAAACAGTATGAAAGAACGATTTTTCTTTTTCAAGCGTTTTATTTATATTTACACAAGTAATACCAAAAAACAGACCAAGACCACCACCATAGGGGGAAAAAAAGCAATGAAAGTATCACAAAAAGCATGCACTAGCCATTATGCTAGCCAACAACTTTTTTAGCAATTAGGAAAAAGAGCAAGCAAAAAGCCATCTGCTTAACTAACTAGGAGAAGAGGAATAGGGAAACTTGAGTGGCGTAGATAGAGAAACAACCAAGCACAGAAAGTCACAATACTAGTTCTAAATGACTCAGTAGAAAAAGTTCTGGAACTACAAATATCACCCCTCCCGATACATCATAAATCGAATGTACTCTCAACCATATAAACACAAACCATAGTTTACTTTATTTGATCCAGAAAAGATCAGGCAGACTATTCTTGTATGAAGAGACTTGTTCTGCATCTGTGGAAAGCACTCTGCTTGACAAGATAGGTGAGTGACCGCCATATCAAGCAATCCTTATTAAAGACAACAAGGCCCCTTTTGAGGGAAATAGCCAGCTAAGCAGAGAAAGTGCTGGCCCTTGAGCCCCATCTCCTTTATATACAAGCCTGAAGTAAGCTGCCCCACTATTGAACCAAATCAACTGTGACGTGGTGTACCCTCCACTTCCAAAACCACTCAGATTTGTGCCTGTGTAACCACAAGGGTCATTCAGATTTAGGCTATATGCGAGTAGGCATAGCTACCAAGTTTACAAATGGCTCATGTGTGACAGTTAACAAGATTCAGAGTGCTTATGTATGACAATTCTACGTCTATACTTTGGATGGGTACTTTACAGTTCCCGAAGAGTCTCTTCTTGCCCAAAGTGACGATGCACGGCCCCACGTTCTCAAGGCAGCTGTGGACCTCAGCAGCATCGATATGAAATGGTCTACACAAGTGCTCAAGTACAGGCACAGTGTGCCACATGTTGCTACATCGCAGCACCTGCTAGCCTGGCCCAGGGCTGCCTAGAGTCCCTGACACTTACTAATTTAGAGTTATGGTTTGTGGTCGAGGCCAGAATCATGCCTCTCCGCCCTCTTCTCTGCACTTGGCTGATCAGTGCATAGGAGTGCGCTATATCCTGTTCTCTTCCAGTGTGTCTCAAGCCCAGGCACCTACTTCTCTCTCATGAGACGGAGGTGATCAGCATTTTTCCGATTACAGTAGACTCCTACATGTTATCAAAACAAAGTGCTGCCACTGAAAATGAGGAGCTCCGCTATCTGAACTTTTACCAGGGCCAGTGACTTAATAACCAGGAACAGCGGCTCAACACATCACTGTATAACTCCAAATACCGATTTAGGAAATTAACTTTCCAGCAGACGGCAGTGCACTGCGAGATCAAGCACTGATATCTCGATTGCATGACAATCTCAATTCCTTACGGTGATGCGGAAAAACCTACCAAATGCATTAACAGTTCTCATTACCGTTGCACCCATATTTTATTCATCTACCGAGTTCTCCTAAGAGACTTGTCTTAAGGTCGACTATACTAATGCATCTTGTACTGATCTCTCCCAATATACATGACTCCGCATTCCAGATGGTATCAATGGTACGCTGTTGAAAGTCATGATACTGCTGCATAGTTAAGTCCACTGTGGAACTCAGCCTTACCCTGGCCTTGCTCAAGTCCTAGCACTCAGCCAGCCAGGTGTTCTAGCTTGGCCTTCACCACTTTTATCAGCAGTGTTATGTTTACGGTACTCATATTGTGATGTGGCACCTGGAGGAACTCCGAGAACTAGCTTGTATCTGGAGTCTTAATCAGGCATGCTTCAGAGATGTAGCTCTGAGCTTGATATAGTCTTTTGATCCACTCTTTCATGTCCAGTCTCTGCTTCACTGAGCAGGGCCAAGCGTACTATTTCACCCTCACAACACTCCAATTCAAGTACAATCTGATTCGTTTGATGGTAATGCCTATTCTTGTGGGAAAATGAATCCCCACATAGACTATAACTCAGGACCTTATTGCACAAAGTACCTATACTGAATCATGCCAAAGTCGCAGCTTCTGTGCGGAAAGTACCATAGTATGTCCTCATTGGCATAACCCATCCTCTCCACCTAGCAGCTTCAGCTACAGTTCTACCGGTCAGTATTCGTTACTGCCTCTCAGAGCTTGCAACCTAGCATCTCCACACCCCTATCGACTAATCAATGTTCTTAACTGTGCGTGGAGGTCCCGCATTCGAGCTGCATTTCGGATATGCAAGTCACTGCACCCCAGAAATCAAGCATCTTAGTAGGGTGGGCAGAAAAAGTTTAGATACACTATATTAGCATTTTTGAAAATAGGCAAAATGTGCAACTATTGTGTAAAAGTTATTTTTTATAATCAGCGTTTTTAATGCTGCATAGTAGTAATAGATGAACTAATGATGTTGCACTTGGAATGAGGTACCTAGACATTTAGAAGTATACAATAATGCTATGAATAGTTATGCCACATTTACGTGTAATATACCATTATTTTTAAAATGGATGTAGCTTCTGGTGTTCTACTCAACTTGCTCCTGCTCACTCCCCCCTCCCCTACTGCCATAGGCGACTGGAGTGACATGGGGACCTACCTGGCCTCAAATATTGGATGTGCCCCACCCCACTGGGACCACAATGGTACATCACTCCTACGCCGAGAGTAACAGACACCTGCATGCGTTCACTGACAATGTTTTATTTGTTAAAGTTTAGTTGTTTTATTAAGTAAGGATACTTAAGGCATGACAGAATTCGGGAATAGTCAATAGATTCCACATCACAACCTAGTGCCTAACAGGCCCCAGGGAATGAGTAATAGCGCATATAAGACATACCCTGTATAGATGAAGGGGAGGACACCAATCAGATACAGATCACACTGGAGTACTGAGAAAGTCACAGTGACCACCTTTCCGGCTTATAGCTCCCCAATATGTTTGTTTCCTCCGATTATAAATGTATTGTAATAAAGGTTGGCTGACGAGGGCCTATTGCCCGGCTGGGTAAAACTTAACCAAACTGTGCTCAACAACTATTGCATACTTAATTCTTGCTTACGAATGTATAGATCTGTATGATCACAAATGCCAATAAAAATATTTTCAAAAAAACTTGCTCCTGCTCACTCTTACTTCGAATCCATGTCCCGCTGCAAAGTCATCTCTCCCTTTGTTTTCGCGGAGCATCAAGATAAGGACGTCAATATATTAGCAATATAAAGCATCGTCAGAAAATGTGAATTTTGAATGGGGCTTCTATCGTATGTTGTAGGTATTTCGAAGGACTTCCGCTTTACTAATTCTATGAGCCATTGTTTTAATAAAAAAAAATGCTTAATTTGTGCTTTATATCTCCAGAGTGCAATTGATGAGGGAACAAGTGGAAGATTTCTCTTACCCTCAGAAATGAGTTAGTGCTAAAGGTTTTGAAAACTACATTGTTTCTAATTTGCCAATGCGACCCTAACCATCATCATATACAATGATGAATTTGCAAAATCTATTAATAGATTCTGTGATTTGGCTATAAAACCTTGGAGTTTCTTTCTTTCATGTATTCTTTTACTATTTTCCTCGTAGATCACTTGTTCTGCTCCTTTTTTAGGTCTCGGCCTGCACCAGCGCTTGCGCTGGTCTGGCCGAGAGTTTTAGTAAGCGGGTTTTGGAAGTGCAACCCCACTGGCTTTCGGCTGGCAACCAGCTTGCGTTCACGATGGCGTGCACGCGCGCAGCTGCCATCTGGGTTTCCTATCTCTTCCTCATTTCCTCGTCATGGCTCGTTAACTCTCTGGACTCTGATGTTTCAATCGCAGCAGCAGCTCACATTACCAACTGATGGCCCTGGACTACAGTCACATGAAAAACAGCGATTAGCATTGAAATGCAAGCTTTTTTTAGGTCTCGCCTGAGCCAGCGCATGCGCTGCTCTGGCGAGAGTTTTAGTAAGCGGGTTTTGGAAGTGCAAACAGCAGTGGCTTTTGCTGGCGACCAGCTTGCGTTCACGCGAGCGTGCACGCGCGAGCAGGCGCCATATGGCTTCCCTCGCCATCTGGCTTCCCTCGCGATTACTTTCACTTTCGCGGCCGTGTCAGTTTCACGGCCGCGCGGCCAATGCTTGTTTCACTTTATACGCGATGAAACTGCGGCCTGCTTCCCCGCTACACAGCTCTCTGCGAGCGGGGCGGGATTACAGGGCATTGTGTGCTATTGTAAAAAAAAGTAAACAAATTGGAAAAAAAAGGGTGAGGACACCATTTTTTTCTATTTGCTTACTTTTGTTACAATCGCGGCACCTGCGCTTTAGCTATCAACATCGTACGGTAAAGCGCGGGTGCCGTGATTGCTTAAAAAGTAGAAAAAAAAATTTTCTACTTCTTTACATTTTAAGCAATTGCGGCACCCGCGCTTTAGCCTACGATGTTCACAGCTAAAGCAGGAGTGCCACAAAGGAACAAAGCTGTTAGCTGCCGGCATGAGCCCAGAGTCACCAGGTCGGGTTAACAAATGAGGGCCGGGAGAGCAGTGAAGGAGGGCAAAAGCCTGCGCCTTTCAGCAAACTAGCATTGCCCGCTGGCAACAGACCCCGGCTTCTCACCTCCCATGCTGCGCTTGTAAACATACTCAAAAGTCACTTCCTCGCCTTTGTAACCCATTTAGAAATTACGGCTCTTCAACGCACACGAGTTGCCTAAATAATAACGTGTACAGAACTCACTTCCGTCACTAACACGCCCACCCTTGCTCCCTTGAAGTCTACGCATTCGTGCATTCCTACATTAAGATTTTATCAAACTAAAGTCTGTAGTGAGCCTGCAAAGTATTCTTTGATCCGGCCCCTTGGTAGACTACATTGTCCAGCGTAACTTGTTAATTGTTTACTCTGTGTCTATTAATAGCCCTGCGGGCCTTTTACAACCAGCTGCAGTCAAGGAACGATAAAAAAAGTATTTTTATGTCCGCTTTCTGTTTCAGGTTCTTCTCTTAGCCAAGCACACCGATTTAATTTTAGGAAGGTGCAGACGCACTATTGAATCCGATTCGGCCTTGGGTGATTACATATAAAAAAAGAAACGAAACCTAATCTTATCGGGAAGTAATGAAATGCGGGGTTACACCGATTTTAGGTGGAAAATCCCTTATGTGAAAGACTCTGCAGTTATTGTTAGCGGGAATAGGGCGACGCACCTTCTAATGCTTCCTGGCCGAACTATACACGATTCAGGCGTGCCAAGTGCCGCGCATCTGTGGTGGAACTAACGCTTTTTCAATTAAACTCCGCATTCCCGCAGAGTCTGACATTTATCACACAAATCGGCGAAGTAGCTCGACTGTTGGCATGCTCCGTCCTGAAAGCCATCGTCATCACTCTTTTCTTTCTGTGCACACAGACTGAGTTTGAGCTGTAGCTTTAAGGTGGCAGAAATGTTTAGTTTCAGTTCTTATTCTGTATTGTTCATGAGCTTTCATGTACATTAGCAACTGCCTCTCTCCTTGAAGGCGGGCGGGTGCAGTGACAGCAAGTTTAATTACTCCACACGTTGCCACTTACTATATTTAATTTATTTATTTATGCGTTTTTTATATAGCGTGTAATTTGCCCGACGCAGCATCACTCAGCAGCACCTGAGCACCACCACAACACCACCACCGAAGCACCACTGAGCCACAGCGCAGCACCATCTCAGCACCAGCACAGCACCACCTTAGCACCAGCGCAGCACTATCTGAGCACCACCTCCGAATCAGTGCAGAAACACCTCTGCACATGTGCAGCACCACCTACGTGCAGCACCAGCTCTGCACCAGTGCAGCACCACCTCACTACGAGTGCTGTTTATGGTCGTCCCACCATAACAAAATGCTATAACAAACAAGCATTTGAACAGGCAGGAAGATTTGCCAGAACAGCAATAACAAAAAAAACCTAGAAGACATTTTTTATGTTAATACTTTTTTTAATAGAGTCGTTCAGTTCTACATAATATCTTCTTGGTTATACATAAAATAACAAAAAAGTGCTTACAACACTTTTTTATTATAACTTTTCAACATGCTGCACAGCTGCCACACTGCTCTACACCATAGCTTAAAGACATTTGCAAAGCCAGTAGTTCTGGCTAAACACATAAGGTCCCAAAGGCGAGACCTATTGGCTATGCCAATGCTTGTTTGTCTAGTTAGAAATATTGCTTCGGTGGGTTGATTTCACCTTATATCGCTATTTGTTTTATATTGGGAGTCAAAGCCTAATTACCAGTATTTTTGTCTCACACTGTTTTTAAAAAAATATTTATTCGCACAAAGCACAAAGCTATATTTAAGGTTACTTTTTCCGCGTCACTTCTTCACTCTATTTAAACTCCACACCCCCACTCTTATTGTCTCTCTCCTTCTCTCTCTCTCCCCTCTCTAATTCTCTCTCTACTTAATTAACTCTCCCCTCTCTATCTTTTTTAGCCTTTCATTCTCTCACCACTTTATCTGTTTCTCTTTCAAACTCCTTCATTCACTCTCTCTCCCCTTCTTTCTCTCTCTCTATCCCGCTCCACTCTTTATTCTATGTACACCCTTTCTCTCTCTTTCTCTCTCACCACCCTCTCTAATTGGGCATTATATCTTCACTCTATCTCTCACTCGGCAACACCACAGCATCACTCAGCATCACCACAGCATCAACACAGCATCTCTCAACGCCATCACAGCATCAACACAGCATCTCTCAACGCCATCACAGCATCAACACAGCATCTCTCAACGCCATCACAGCATCAACACAGCATCTCTCAACGCCATCACAGCATCAACACAGCATCAACACAGCATCACAGCATCAACACAGCATCAACACACCATCACAGCATCAACACAGCATCAACACACCATCACAGCATCAACACAGCATCAACACAGCATCAACACAGCATCACAGCATCAACACAGCATCACAGCATCAACACAGCATCACAGCATCAACACAGCATCGCTCCGCGCCACCACAGCATCGCTCCGCGCCACCACAGCATCGCTCCGCGCCACCACAGCATCGCTCCGCGCCACCACAGCATCGCTCCGCGCCACCACAGCATCGCTCCGCGCCACCACAGCATCGCTCCGCGCCACCACAGCATCGCTCCGCGCCACCACAGCATCGCTCCGCGCCACCACAGCATCGCTCCGCGCCACCACAGCATCGCTCCGCGCCACCACAGCATCGCTCCGCGCCACCACAGCATCGCTCAGCGCCACAACAGCATCGCTCAGCGCCACAACAGCATCGCTCAGCGCCACCACAGCATCGCTCAGCGCCACCACAGCATCGCTCAGGGCCACCACAGCATCGCTCAGCGCCACCACAGCATCGCTCAGGGCCACCACAGCATCGCTCAGGGCCACCACAGCATCGCTCAGGGCCACCACAGCATCGCTCAGGGCCACCACAGCATCGCTCAGGGCCACCACAGCATCGCTCAGGGCCACCACAGCATCGCTCAGGGCCACCACAGCATCGCTCAGGGCCACCACAGCATCGCTCAGGGCCACCACAGCATCGCTCAGGGCCACCACAGCATCGCTCAGGGCCACCACAGCATCGCTCAGGGCCACCACAGCATCGCTCAGGGCCACCACAGCATCGCTCCGGGTCACCACAGCATCGCTCAGGGTCACCACAGCATCGCTCAGGGTCACCACAGCATCGCTCAGGGTCACCACAGCATCGCTCAGGGCCACCACAGCATCGCTCAGGGCCACCACAGCATCGCTCAGGGCCACCACAGCATCACTCAGGGCCACCACAGCATCACTCAGGGCCACCACAGCATCACTCAGGGCCACCACAGCATCACTCAGGGCCACCACAGCATCACTCAGGGCCACCACAGCATCACTCAGGGCCACCACAGCATCACTCAGGGCCACCACAGCATCACTCAGGGCCACCACAGCATCACTCAGGGCCACCACAGCATCACTCAGGGCCACCACAGCATCACTCAGCACCACAGCAGTATCACTCAGCAAGACCGGAGTATCATTCAGCATCACCTCAGCATCGTCTCCGCAACAGTCACCACCACCACCACCACTAATACCTCAGCACCACCTCAGCCTGCTCTCGGAATCTGGCATCTGTTGATTCTCCCCTAGCGTCTGGCCGCTGCTAGTGTTATAATACAGGTACTAGTTCCCAACCCTCACCCTCCGATTGTTTGTGGCCCCTCAAAAAAAAAAGCTTTAACAAACAACCATTGCAATAGGCAGAAACAAGTTGCCAGCATTGCAAGAACAAAAGAAAACTGAGGAAATTTATTGTAAATACTTTTTTTAATATGGTCGTTCAGTTTTACAAAATGCCTTCTTGGTCATATATAGAGTAACAAAAATGCTTCTGACACTTTTTTATTATAACTTTTCAGCATGCTGCACAGCAGCCACACTTCTCTACAGCACAGCTTGAAGACATTGGCAAAGTCAATAGCTCTGGCTAAACACTTATAAGGCCCCAAAGTCGAGACCTATTGGCTATGCCAATGCTTGGTTCTCTTAGTGTGCTAAACATACATTTGGTGTTTATGGCACCTTGTGCCTGCTTTAAAAGGAATTAAATGTTTTTTCCCTTTAAACATCAGTAATATTACAATTGGTAAAAAGCACAAACAAATATTTCCTGCTATTTTACTGTGCTTCTGTGCCAGCATCTGCTTTTAATTTGGCTGACAACTGCCTCCATGGAATAAATCAACGAAATGTGAGGAGGGGTGTGTGTTTAAAACAAGGCTCTAGAACAGCCGCAGCACAGTGACGTATGTGTGCGCATGAGTTACTAAGCATTCGCACACATACGTCATGGCACAGGCCCCGTTTCTGTTTTAATTTACTATTCAAAGATTGTGGATGCCCATCCTAGAGTGGTAAATATAAAAAGTGCGCTAAAACACATTTTATTGTCGTAAGGAGTGGCCCAGGAGCAAACTGCAGCTGCTGGGTCCTCTAACAGAGATTTTTTTTTGGTCGAGCCTGGGCAGCGCATGCGCTGCTCTGCGAAGCATGCTGTATTGGAGTATGGAACTGAAGCCCCACCCACTCTCCGCCCATATTTGTCATTGCCCTTCGTAAATGCTGGCTTCGGATTCGTTAATAGGCTTGTTAGTCCCTCATTGCCTTTATTTGTAACCTCCCATTAGGACTTGCCCTTTTACTTCGGTTGTTACACAGTATGTCTTTTTAAGTCTGTAACCACTATTTTCTTTAATGAGTTTCTCCTACTGCAGGCACGACATGCTTTCCTGCAGCATTCAGCGCGCCATGCGCGCTTTAACTTTCCGAGTAGCCCGGGACATTGGAGGCAGCTTCTTTGAATAGGTCTCGCATTTACAAGAGTTTGAGCTATTGGCATTGTAAATGACAATGCCTTTTATTTATGTGTTAATTTGCAAAACAGATAAATAAAAGGCTTTGTTATTTACAATGCCAATAGCTTAAACTCTCGCATATGCGAGACCTATTGCATTGCAAATGCTTGTTGCTCTTGGACTCTGGTAATGGGCTGCTGTCAGTACTCTTTATGAGTTTGATACTTAAAATGTTTGTTTAGATTTTGCCTAACTAGGGATTATTAAGTTTATGATTTTGCATTATCGGTACTTCTGTATTGAGCCTTCATACATTTCATGCATTTTGTCTGTACCACACATTTAATATTCTGGAATAAATTCATTTTTGCCTTATTTTTGAACTAGATCTAAATCCTTTATGCTTCTAATATTTTATTGTTTAACTCTGCAAAATTGTGTTCTTTTGATAAGGAGTGTAGTCTCTAACCAACTGGAGAAACTGGAGCCAAATTATTTAGGTAAAAATCGGTGTGACAAAATATTGGGATTCATTGATAATGGGGGTTCGGCTCCCACACTATAAAATCTTCCTTAACGTAAAAACCCACCAGGCACACTGACATACAAGTATCATTAGTCGATGAATCAGTATTCTAAAAGTCTACATCACTCAATGGGCCATCAGGGGCAAGAATTAAATGGACTCAGGAACATCAATAAAACCTCAATGAGGCTTGTCCGTCTTTGCGACCTCTGCTGTTTCTGTCACCTCAAAAGGATTAATTTTTAATCAGATTTAATACACTGCAAGTCAATTTATAAAATGTTTTCAATCAGAATCAATACAGAAAAACAATGGGCATGCAAAGTGAACATGTGTTTTTACTGTGGTGGCATGCAGATAATTATGTGAAATGTTGTGCACCATTTTTGCTTCCAATGTTTACACATACTAAGGAACTGAAAACTGTTGCAAGAAACATGCAGCAACTAGCGCAATTGTCAGTTATCTTAGATTGAGACCCTCCTTACCCCAACACAAGCAACATCAAAAAAGCAGTAATTTGTTATTCGACAGGAAAAAACAACACTCGCTAATTTAGTATCGTTAGTATCCAGCTCTAGCCATGTTGCTATAGCAGGCCCCTCCTATCCGGGAGATAACCCCCTGTCCCCACTTACTTCGTCAAAGGTCCTGCCCCTCAATTCCACCTACTTGGGTCCCGCGTCTCCCGGCATTCGCAGTTTACTCTGCCCGGGAGCGCGGCTTTTGAAGTCAGTTCTTCTGAGTGTCCACGTGCCGGGCGGGTGCAAAGCCCCACCTGCGGCGCGTTCATTTCATGTCATTTCCGTGGTTGTCTGATTTGACTACATCGGCCCAACTGCCTCATGGGGGTTGTAGTCCCATGTTCGTGTAGATAACGGAACACGTAGGGATTACGCAACCCTTTGCCATGTTAATTCGAGAGCCTCGTTTCCCTTATTCCCATGTTTGACTTTGTAATATAGTGTTAACCTATATTCGAAGACTCACTCCCGCATTCATCTAGGGGTGTGCACACATGTAAGTATGGCGTCAGTGCAATACAGACTTATTTAGACCCTGCTCGAGTCCTCGAGTATCTATTGGGGCTCCACATTCCCTATTGGGAGCTGTGGTTTACAGGTCATATCATCCTTCTCATATTTATTTACACAGTGCAGGGTTATCCCATGTGGGGAGGACGAAGCAAAAACACATGTAGAGGTATGTAAACCTGGCAAATATGTGCGAGTGTGTCGCCGGTGTAATGTATTCTTGTATAATGATCAAAGATTCATATTACTGGTTGGACTGCATCAATAAATATTGGTGGGGGCATACTACGAACCCCTTAAAAGAGTATTTTGGCTAATTAATATGGTACCAAATGCGGATTAGTACATATCACCTCTACTCTCCCCTACCACAAAAAGCAGTTGAGGGGATCCCAGATCATTGGTCTATCCGGGGTATGAGGCCATAGGTTCTGCAGGAGGGGGCTACCCATGGTGATCGTAAGGTAATAAGTGTTTACAGTTATTTTGCCAACCCCTCTATCTGTGTTGATTCAGTTGCTTCCAAGGGATAGAGTCGTTAAGTCCCTGGGTATGTGTCTGGAGTCTATAGATCCACCGCGGTTCTTTCTCCAACAGTCTTTTACTTATGCTGGGTCCACCCTTTATTTTTTCAATGATTGTCCATTCCAGATCGTTATCAGTGTGTCCCATTTTAACATAGTGGGCAGTAAGTTTGGTAGCCGTGATTTACCGTCTAATCGTGCTCTTATGCTCACTGATCCGCACTTTCACCTTCCTAGTGGTCATGCCGATTTATTTGGACTTACAGGGGCATGTGATCATATATACTGCATTTGCAGTATTAAAATTAGTATGGTCCCTTTGTTCCCATTGACGTGTCAGGCCCAGATCGATGCTGGTGGTGTGAGTTGTGAAGCAACACACCACACATGTGCCGCAAGGGTAATGGCCCTTCAACTGTGGTTGGCCCCATAGTGTGAGTTGGGTGCTTTGTTTCTGTGTCCCACTGTCTGTATGGATCAGGGTGTTCCTAATACTTTTATTACGCCTGAATGAGAACATGGGTTTTCGAAAGTCAGTTTATTTGAGGTTAGTATATGCCATTTGTTGTTGATTATTTTCTTTATGGCATTAGATGATGAGTTATATGTAGTGACACATATTAATGCCTCAGTATTCTTTTTTGTGTTAGTTTCAAGCAGGGCCGGCCGTGGTGTGTTGCGTGATCTTTTTCGGGCCTGCTCAATCACCCTTTTGGGGTATGCTTTTTCTCGTATTTTTGACAGAGTTTGTCTGCTTCTTTGTTATAACTTTCAATGGTCTGGGCAGTTTCTACGTATTCTTAGGTACTGCCCAATGGGGAGTTTCTCTCTTGCGCCACGTGTGGTGTGTTGCTTCACAACTCACACCACCAGCATCGATCTGGGCCTGACACGTCAGTGGGAACAAAGGGACCATACTAATTGTAATACCGCAAATGCAGTATATATGATCACATGCCCCTGTAAGTCCAAATACATAGGCATGACCATTAGGAAGGTGAAAGTGCGGATCAGTGAGCATAGGAGCACGATTAGACGGTCAATCACGGCTACCAAACTCATTGCCCACTATGTTGAAATGAGACACACTGATAACGATCTAGAATGGACAATCATTGAAAAAATAAAGGGTGGACCCAACATAAGTAAAAGACTGTTGGAGAAAGAACAACGGTGGGTCTATAGACTGCAGACACATACCCAGGGACTTAACGACTATCCCTTGGAAGCAACTAAATCAACACAGATAGAGGGGTTGGCGAAATAACTGTAAACACTTATTACCTTACGATCACCATGGGTAGCCCCCTCCTACAGAACCTATGGCCTCATACCCCGGATAGACCAATGATCTGGGATCCCCTCAACTGCTTTTTGTGGTAGGGGAGAGTAGAGGTGATATGTACTAATCCGCATTTGGGACCATATTAATTAGCCAAAATACACTTTTAAGGGGTTCGTAGTATGCCCCCACCAATATGTATTGATGCAGTCTCACCAGTAATATGAATCTTTGATTATACAAGAATACATTACACCGGCGACACACTCCCGTATTTGCGAGGTTTACATACCTCAACATGTGTTTTTGCTTCGTCCTCCCCACATGGGATAACCCTGCACTGTGTAAATAAATATGAGAAGGATGATAATATGACCTATAAACCACAGCTCCCAATGGGGAATGTTGAGCCCCAATAGATACTCAAGCAGGGTCTAAATAAGTCTGTATTGCACTGACGTCATACTTACATGTGTGCACACCCCTAGATGAATGCGGGAGTGAGTCTTCGAATATAGGTTAACTCTATATTACAAAGTCAAACATGGGAATAAGGGAAACGAGGCACTCAAATTAACGTGGCTAAGGATTGCGTAATTAAGTGTTCCGGTATCTACACGAACATGGGACTACAACCCCCATGAAGCAGTGGGGCCGATGTAGTCAAATCGGACAATCCCGGAAATGACATGAAATGAACGCGCCGCAGGTGGGGCTTTGCACCCGCCCGGCACGTAGACACTCAGAAAAACTGACTTCAAAAGCCGCGCTCCCGGCAGAGTAAACTGCGAACGTCGGGAGACGCGGGACCCAAGTAGGTGGAATCGAGGGGCAGGACCTTTGACGAAGTAAGTGGGGACAGGGGGGTTATCTCCTGGATAGGAGGGGCCCGCTATAGCAACATGGCTAGAGCTGGATACTAACAATACTAAATTAGCGAGTGTTTTTCTCCTGTCTCCCACTCAACTTTGATTTGACCATGACGCAGTGTGTGACTAAAAGGCTACCCCTTTACCGCTCCCTCTGAGACGCATGCAATCCACCATAATAGAGTAAGATGTGTGATATGAGAACCGACACTAATGAAAGGAGGAACAATAACATGAAGGTGACGTGTATGTATGTGGATCGTCTTGGTATGATCATAAGAATATATATATTTAATTTTTTTATCGTGAAGTTTGTATTGGAATGGTGTACAAGGACTGCTAATAGCAGTGCGGTCACTTAAAGCACGCCGCAAAATGCGACTGAATGAGACAACAAGGTCCACAATGAGCTCATCTTGGTTGACCATGGATCAACACGAGTGATTGTAGTGAGAGCACATGACAACAACCAGAATGTTGACGTTACATGGGTGAAATGTACAAAATGTAATGTAAAACATTGGTTTTGGTTTTCTATCACTTTCTCTTACAGGCGGATATAAGACATAAGAAAACCGGATGGAAGATAAGTATACCTTCCATACCATTGATGAGAAAGCAGCTTTCTGCATCCTCCAACTAAAAAGTTAGGGAAATCCCTTTGTGAATAACCAGGGAGGGAACCTCTATTTGCCCTGAAGAAAGCCCGGGACCCTAGAGGCCAAATTGAAGGGCTGAAACATGTTGGCAAGACACTAGGGTCATAGGACAAGCACCTCCTGAAGACCGCTTGTATATATAATTTTAATATCCACTACGCCTCCGTAAATAAAGGGATACCTGGAGACAGAGTAGAATTTTTATCTTTAGACCCCCTGGCCTATCTCTCCAAAGAGCTCCCTGGAATATGGTCGAGCCCACCCTGACCTTTAGGAGCCAGGGTGAACCCGATGATGAAGCATGACACCACTAGGGTGTGTGAGGGTTACTAAACAAAAAGGAATTGCTTCCTTTCCCGCGCCGAGCGTGCAACGCCTCGAGAGTTTAGCGCCGAGCCTTTAGTACACTGGTTGGGATACCTTTAGTGATTAACGGTATGCACAAATGACCATGTAGCAGCCAGGCAAATGTCTTCCAGTGCTAAGCTGCCTAGGAAGGCGAGGGTGGCTCTTTTTTTCCTAGTTGAATGTACCTGCAGTTTATATGCAAGTGTTGAGCCGCCCCCGCCTTTTAACAGTTATTTATTGTTTGCACTATCCATCTCGCAATAGTTCCTTTGGTGACCGGGGATCCCCCTTCTTGCTTGCGCGAAGGACACAAAGAACTTTTCCCTTTCCAAATGGGTTTTGTTCTTTCTAAGTAGTAAATAATTGCACTTCGGACGTCTACTGTGTGCAATGCTCTCTCAGCTTTTGTTTTATGGTTGCTGAACAAAATGCCAGTAACTGGACGGCTAGGTTAACATGGAACATTTGGGCCGAGAAATAGGCATTCAAATATGGGTGGTTTTGCAGAGACTGATGTGAATTAATCATAAACCATGCGTGAATTTGTGCAGCTAAGGCTATTTTATCCGCATTAAGTGAGTTGATTTTTATTTTATTTTTATTTTTAATTTGTTTAAAATTGGGCTTTGGCAGTTCGGTGAGCCCTATCTGCAGACTGAAACTCTGCAGGCAAGATGAAATGTAGGATCGCCAAGTGGCGGTGTGGGCAGAATTAATTATTTCAAGCAAACAAATGTTCGCTAATGAAACCGGGTCAGATGAAAACATAGAATACATCCATTTAAAAAATGACCCTTGCGACATCATTGACTGTCTTTGAAGGCCAAACTCCAATATTATTCCTGCTTGGCCAATTGACCTGGGTATCCCAAAGATTGATTTATAGGCCTTAGTTACTAATAGATCTAATAGTGTTGCGTCTTTCCCCCTGGTGATAGGCAAGCCATATGTAATAGTTGGCTGTAACTTTGCCCTTATAACTTTAAGAAGATGATCATGTGATTGGCATCTCAATGATTTATACAGACATTTGAAGGCATAGATTAGGGTTGCAGTTTTTGCCCTTAAATCTTTAAAATGAGTTTTAAACGAAACTCTATTATCAAATAAAATGCCTATGTATTTGTATTTTTTACCACTTCAATTTGCCATCCTCTGGCCCTCCATGAATTGGTCTTTGATTTTACCAGGTCGATTTTCATGATTTTGGTTTTTTTATCATTCAATTTCAGGCCATTTGTTAAGATATAATCATCAAATGCATTAATCAATCTTTGTAGACCTATCGGGGTTTGGCTCAACAGAATAGTATCATCTGCATATTGTAGGTAACTAAGATGCACCTCACCTAGTTTTGTACGGTGGGCGTTAACAGACTCTAGGTGCTGGAGAAGGTCGGACAGAAATAGATTAAAAAGGCAAGGAGCAAGGACGCAACCTTGTTTTAGGCCATTATAGGTTTTCATTTTTTGTGATAAGGTACCACCGTCACCTAGCTTGACCTGGACCCAATTATTGGTATAGAGGAGTATTATAATATCTAGCAATTTCCGTGGACTGGCCCAGCCAACCAATTTTTTTCCATAGTAAAGCTTGAGGAACTGAATCAAAGGCTGCCTTTAAATCTATGAAAGAAATATATAGATGTTTTTTTTTTTTTTAAACTGCCCGTTCTGCTAGTAAAGTAAGGGCCAGCAAGTTGGTAATGGTAGATTGGCCCTTACGAAAACCTGTTTGAGTGGAATTATACCTTGCTGTGATGCCCAGTTTTCCAGATCAATCAATAAACATGAGGCAAAAACCTTAGCGTCTACGTCAGTTAAGGCAATTAACCAATAATTAGCAGGGTTCTCAACTGGGGCACTTTTATAGATGGACTGCAGGATGCTACCTTGCCAAGATACAGGGGCCTCTGTGTTACATGGCTTTTTAAAACAAGCATTGGCATAGCCAATAGGTCTCGCCTTTGGGACCTTATAAGTGTTTAGCCAGAGATATTGACTTTACCTATGTCTTTAAGCTGTGCTGTACAGAAGTCTGCAGCATGCTGAAAAGTTATAATAAAGAAGCGTCAGAAGCATTTTTGTTACCTTAGATATGACCAAAAAAGCATTATGTACAACTGAACGACCATATTAAAAAAGTATTAAAAATAATGTCTTGAGTTTTTTTTGTCCTTTCAATGCTGGCAACTTGTATCTGCCTGTCCCAATGGTTGCTTGTTGTGTTTTTTTTTGTTATGGGGCATAAATAACAGGAGGGTGAAGGTTAGTCAGTCAGTCAGTGAGAGTTAGTGAGAGAGTCAGTCAGTGAGAGTTAGTGAGAGAGTGAGAGTCAGTGAGAGAGTGAGAGTCAGTGAGAGAGTGAGAGTCAGTGAGAGAGTGAGAGTCAGTGAGAGAGTGAGAGTCAGTGAGAGAGTCAGAGTCAGTGAGAGTCAGTCAGTCAGTGAGAGAGTGAGAGTCAGTCAGTCAGTGAGAGTGAGAGAGTCAGTGAGAGTGTCAGTGAGAGTGAGAGAGTCAGTGAGAGTGAGAGAGTCAGTCAGTGAGAGTGAGTCAGTCAGTGGGAGTGAGTCAGTCAGTGGGAGTGAGTCAGTCAGTGGGAGTGAGTGAGTCAGTGGGAGTGAGTGAGTCAGTGGGAGTGAGTCAGTCAGTCAGTGGGAGTGAGTCAGTCAGTCAGTGGGAGTGAGTCAGTCAGTCAGTGGGAGTGAGTCAGTCAGTCAGTGGGAGTGAGTCAGTCAGTCAGTGGGAGTGAGTCAGTCAGTCAGTGGGAGTGAGTCAGTCAGTCAGTGGGAGTGAGTCAGTCAGTCAGTGGGAGTGAGTCAGTCAGTCAGTGGGAGTGAGTCAGTCAGTGGGAGTGAGTCAGTCAGTCAGTGGGAGTGAGTCAGTCAGTCAGTGGGAGTGAGTGAGTCAGTCAGTGGGAGTGAGTGAGTCAGTGGGAGTGAGTGAGTCAGTGGGAGTGAGTGAGTCAGTGGGAGTGAGTGAGTCAGTGGGAGTGAGTGAGTCAGTGGGAGTGAGTGAGTCAGTGGGAGTGAGTGAGTCAGTGGGAGTGAGTGAGTCAGTGGGAGTGAGTGAGTCAGTGAGAGAGTCAGTGAGAGTGAGAGAGTCAGTGAGAGTGAGAGTGAGTGAGTGAGAGTGAGAGTGAGTGAGAGTGAGTCAGTGAGAGTGAGTCAGTCAGTGGGAGTGAGTCAGTCAGTGGGAGTGAGTCAGTCAGTGGGAGTGAGTCAGTCAGTGGGAGTGAGTCAGTCAGTGGGAGTGAGTCAGTCAGTGGGAGTGAGTCAGTCAGTCAGTGGGAGTGAGTCAGTCAGTCAGTGGGAGTGAGTCAGTCAGTCAGTGGGAGTGAGTCAGTCAGTCAGTGGGAGTGAGTCAGTCAGTCAGTGGGAGTGAGTCAGTCAGTCAGTGGGAGTGAGTGAGTCAGTCAGTCAGTGGGAGTGAGTGAGTCAGTCAGTGGGAGTGAGTGAGTCAGTCAGTGGGAGTGAGTGAGTGAGTCAGTGGGAGTGAGTGAGTCAGTGGGAGTGAGTGAGTCAGTGGGAGTGAGTGAGTCAGTGGGAGTGAGTGAGTCAGTGGGAGTGAGTGAGTCAGTGGGAGTGAGTGAGTCAGTGGGAGTGAGTGAGTCAGTGGGAGTGAGTGAGTCAGTGGGAGTGAGTGAGTCAGTGGGAGTGAGTGAGTCAGTGGGAGTGAGTGAGTCAGTGGGAGTGAGTGGGAGTGAGTGAGTCAGTGGGAGTGAGTGAGTCAGTGGGAGTGAGGAAGTCAGTGGGAGTGAGGAAGTCAGTGGGAGTGAGGAAGTCAGTCAGTGGGAGTGAGTGAGTCAGTCAGTGGGAGTGAGTCAGTCAGTGGGAGTGAGTCAGTCAGTGGGAGTGAGTCAGTCAGTGAGAGTGAGTCAGTCAGTGAGAGTGAGAGTCAGTGAGAGTGAGAGAGAGTCAGTGAGAGAGAGTCAGTGAGAGTGAGTGAGAGTGAGTGAGTGAGAGTCTGCCAGTGAGAGTCTGTGAGAGTCTGTCAGTGACTTGGGTGCAATATCAAGGTTTGTAATTTATATCCACAATAAGCGCCATCCCGGGATTTATACTGTGGAGGTTGATGAACTCCCATAAGCCAGATTTTTCCTAGGAGCAATAAAGAATTTTTAGACCGCATTGGGGGTTAGCGCCGAAGCATTTAACATCTGTTGCTGCACAAAGCCGTAGGTCACCCTACTCCTCTGTATATAGGCATAAAAGGAGAATATGCATTTTACTGACTAATACAGCATAAAACCAACCTAAAAATAAAGCACCACACTACACCGAACAGCAACAAGCATTGGTAATGTAACTCAGTGGATTACGCACATGCTGCAGAGACCTGGGTGCAATATCAAGGTTTTTAATTTATATGCATAATAATGTTAGCCTTTAATTTAGCTTATTCTCAGTAATAAACTGGATTTTATATGCCAGCATAACTGTAATCTGTTGCTGCACAAGGCCGTAGGCCACCCTACTCCTCTGTCTTGAGGCATAAAATGAGAATATGCATTTTACTGACCAATACAGCATAAAACCGACCTAAAGATAAACCATAAAAACCCACACTACACCGGACAGCAACAAGCATTGGTAATGTAGTTGAGTTGATTAAGCACATGCTGCAGAGACCTGGGTGCAGTGTCGAGGTTTTTAATTTATATGTACAATAAGCGCCACCCCGGGCTTTATACTGTAGACAAACAGGGTGCCTAATTACGATTTTTTTATTTTTATATAAATTGCAAAAGTTCATATATAAACAGACAATATATTAACTTTAAAGTGCCAACCAATATTTACGGGTTTTCACTGTCCTAGTACTAGCAGCCTTCCCTTTAAATGAAACTGACACAGGCTTTAATTCCCGTACAAATGTGATTAGCCACGAAGCATTTTAAGACCGCATTGTTCATGTGAGGTTTGTTCTTGAGTAAGAAACTAAACAGTATTTATCTTGTGGCACCGTCTCTTAATGTCCTAAAAACCGGATTAACACCAAAGCGTTTAAAAAATGCAAAATAAAAAATGTTGCTTAAAAATTACGCGTATTAGCAGCCCCAGCTGTTATTTGGGTATAAATTAAACATTAAGGAGGCGTGTGGACCCACGTAACTATTAACTATGTGTTACCCAAAAAAATGACAATATGCAGTACGCTATAAAAGTTGTTAAAAAATACGCAGTTCTTACGGTGACTGATGTAGCTGAGTTAATAAATATGAGACCATTGTCCTTTGTTTTGTAGAAAGTAAGGGAGCCTATAAGTCTGAAGTAGTGTTACAAATCTCCATATCCCCTACAGTTGTGAAAGGAAACCAAGGCGAGTTAATTGTCTGGGAATAAGCCTCCTCGTTGTAAAGATCGAAATCTTTTCGTCTGCAGCATCTGCGAAATCCAGATCAGTAACTTGAGACAAAGAAACAGCAGGATGCACACGTAGCGAAACCAAGTGTAGGTTACAGGTAAAAGCTAGAAAAACAAACTGTAAGAAAAAGAACACACACTTACAAGTATTTAAAAGTTTACAATACAACTCATCAATGCCACACAAGCTGTGAAGTATTCCACGTTAATATATCAGTACAAAAGCGTGCCAAAATGTTTTTAAAGCTAGTGGTGATTAATTGTGGTTTGTGCGCTTGTACACGTGGAGTTGAGGAAATATAATAAAATTTGAGACTGGAACATAGGTTCCAAGATAATACGTTAGCATTTGTTTTTTAAACCACATCCGCTTTTCCTTTACACAGTTTGTATGCTGTTTATTTGAAGAAGGAAAAAAAAAACGCATTGGGGGTTAGCACAGATGCATTTAACTAAAAATCATTTTATGACCGCATCGGGGATTAGCGCTTAGCATTTCACAAGCTGTGAAGTATTCCAGGTTAATATATCAGTACAAAAGCGTGCCAAAATGTTTTTAAAGCTAGTGGTGATTAAGCATTTAACGAAAACGCATTTTCTGTCCGCATCTGGGATTAGCGCGAAGCATTTAAAATAAGCAAGCACACACACAAAAAAAAACATTTCCAAGATGAATACTTGATCCCAATACAAGCAAAAAAGCATTTTCAGACTGCATCGGGAGTTAGCGCCGAACCATTTAACGACCAGCGTTGGCCGCGCGGCCGTGCGAGACACGCTCTGTGGTGGGGGAGGGGGAAGGAGCGGGAGAGCAAGTGACGCGCGGCCGTCAAAGTGACACGGCCGCGCGGCCCCGAAAAGTGCTCTGTGGTGGGGGAGGAGCAAGTGAGAGGAAAGACATATGGCGCCTGGAGCATGCGATGAATGCGCGTTACTGTGCGCGTACCCGCATGCTCTAGGCAAGCCCAAAAAAAAGTGGTTGCATTTCTAAAAGCCCACTTACAAAATGTCTCGCCCAGACCAGCGCAAGCGCTGGCTTCAGGGCGAGACCTAAAAAATGGGCAATGACTCAGTCAGCGCAGAAATTTTTAGGTCGAACCTAGCGGCAGCGTGCATACGCTGCTCACTCTGCGAGACTGCTGTAGTAGAGTATGGGAGAGAAGCCGCGCCCACTCTCCTCCCATATTTCTCATTGGCTTGTGTCATTGTCTTTGGTAAATGCTGCCTTCGGATTCGTTAATAGGCTTGTTAGTCCCTCCTTAGTACGGCCTTGTCTTCATTTGTACCCTCCCATGGCGACTGGCCCTTTTACGTCAGTTGTTACATGGGACCTGTTATTTAGTCTGTAAGCATTATTTACATTATTGAGTTTCTCTTACTGCAGGCCGGACATGCGCTGCTTCAGCTGAAACCGCTTGTGTGTTTTTTAAGCAGCACGGCTGCCCCTGTAACACGGGTGCCTGCTTTTAATCACTTTAACCCGGCATTATCTCTGGTCTGTTTCAACCAATACCACCGCCACCAATACCACCGCCACCAATAGCAATACCAAGACCACCACCACCACCAATACCACCACCACCACCACCAATACCACCACCAATACCACCACCACCAATACCACCACCACCAATACCACCACCACCAATACCACCACCACCAATACCACCACCACCAATACCACCACCACCAATACCACCACCACCAATACCACCACCACCAATACCACCACCACCACCAATACCACCAATACCACCAATACCACCAATACCACCACCACCAATACCACCAATACCACCACCACCAATACCACCAATAACACCAATACCACCACCACCACCACCACCACCAATACCACCAATACCACCACCACCAATACCACCAATACCACCACCACCAATACCACCACCACCACCACCACCAATACCACCAATACCACCACCTCCACCACCAATACCACCACCTCCACCACCAATACCACCACCTCCACCATCAATACTACCACCTACACCACCAATACAAATACCACCACCGCCACCAATACCACCACCGCCACCACCAATACCACCACCGCCACCACCAATACCACCACCGCCACCACCAATACCACCACCGCCACCACCAATACCACCACCGCCACCACCAATACCACCACCGCCACCACCAATACCACCACCGCCACCGCCACCAATACCACCACCGCCACCAATACCACCACCGCCACCAATAGCACCACCACCAATACCACCACCAATACCACCACCACCACCAATACCACCAATACCACCACCAATACCACCACCACCACTACCACCAATACCACTACCACCAATACCACCACCTCCACCATCAATACTACCACCTACACCACCAATACAAATACCAATACCACTGCCACCAATACCACCACCGCCACCACCAATACCACCACCGCCACCACCAATACCACCACCGCCACCAATACCACCACCGCCACCAATACCACCACCGCCACCGCCACCAATACCACCACCGCCACCAATACCACCACCGCCACCAATACCACCACCGCCACCAATAGCACCACCAATACCACCACCAATACCACCACCAATACCACCACCAATACCACCACCACCACTACCACCAATACCACTACCACCAATACCACCACCACCACCACTACCACCAATACCAATACCAATACCACCACCAATACCACCACCACCACCACCACCAATACCACCACCAATACCACCACCAATACCACCACCAATACCACCACCAATACCAACACCACCAATACCACCACCACCAATACCAATACCACCACCACCAATACCAATACCACCACCACCACCACTAATACTACCACCACCACTAATACTACCACCACCACCAATACCGCCAATACCAGTACCACCAATACCACCACCTCCACCAACTCCAATACCACCACCACCACCAATATCAATACGACCACCTCAGCGCCTCTAGCTCACTAGTAATAGCAGGGTCACTGTACGAGGCCGGAGCTGCAGCCGAGACCATCCCTCCTTCCCTCCCTCCATGCCTGCCATAAAGCACAGCCCGCCCTGCACCAGGAGGTGAAGCCAGGGCCCTACTACAGCTGGAGTACTTTTTATTAGGCCAAAGATAGCAATGACATTATGCAATACCACACTGCACACTGAAATCACGGAGAGGGCAGGAAATAGCCCCACCCTCCCGCTCTTCCTCCTGAGCCGCGACAGTGTAATCACAGAGCGAAAGGTGTTGGAGCGCTTTGCTAGGGTTTTTAGCTCCGATCATATGTAACTCTCACTTCACACTTTGTGTCTGTGTAATTTACAACACTTACACATCTTCTTCACTGCACTATCACTACATTGAAGACGTTGCAGGCCAGTCTCTTCATCTGATATTTACAATCTAACAAGCAGTCCAGAAGGCCCTTTATTGCAATGCAACAGGTCTCGCTTTTGCTAGAGTTTAAACTATGAGTATTGTAAATGACAATGCCTTTTATTTATGTTTTAAAACCCAAAACAAAAATAAAAGGCATTGTCATTTACAATGCCAATAGCTCAAACTCATGTGAATGCAAGACCTATTGCATTGCAAATGCTTGTTTCTTTAGGACATGTTTTGCAGCATTGATCATTTCTGGGTTCACATGTAGTTCATTTTTCCACCATCTAGTGATTGAGTTCGAAATAGCCTCCTTATAGTCTCTTCTTTTTTTTTCCCCTTTTCCTTTTTCCCCACATCTTAAAAAAAAGTTTTCCCGCCGTTGGGCCTGTAAGTCTAAGGGAGAGCTCCGGAATCGATAAATAGTGCAGAGGAGGCAGTTTTCCACTGAAAAATCAGTAGAGGGACGGGGACTAACGACAACTGATAAAGAACTGAGAAAACGCCGAAAACCACAGAGAAACACTGAGGTGGGAAGACAGATACACTGAGACCGCGTGGTCAGAGGATGAGAAAGGGGCATGGAGCATACCTCCTTTAGGTTTTGCCCCAAGTGCCACCACCAGTACGCCCAGAATGACATGCACGAGACTTGCATGTAACCTCTGCCTCCCAAAGCACCATAGTTCAGAGGACTGCGTGGCGTGCGCAGAATTCTTACCCAAGACGATTAGGGCAAGGCAGAGCAATGGTGAGCATACTACACGTTTACGTCGCCATAAAGGAAACAGCAGTCCCTAAAGGAACTCAGGCTACCTAGCGGCAAGGATAATATCTTGGAGGAGGCCCAAGGAGAATAACTAGATCACGATGAGGTGATCGAGGGCCACACTACTAAGGAACCCAGACAGCAGGGAAACCCTCCGGGTCAAGACACAACCGAGCCAAAGGTTTCTTGTTAAAAATAAAAATAAATAAACAGCCGTACAGTCAAAATCGTTGACCGAAGGGCAAGGTTAAGCCCAAAGAGCCCCACGGGTCCAAGAAGAGTGACACCACTGGAGGCAAACCCTCTAAACCTGCTTCGACCTTGAGAGAGGATCAAAGGCATAGGGAGACCGCAAAAAGCCGCTCTATGCCTTCTGCGAAGACCGGGCCCAAAACGGCACCGAAAAGCTACTGTGTATCGACCCTGAAGGTCGACGAAGCAACCAAGCACATGACTTTGATGCCAACATTTTTAACAGAAAGAGAAGAAATTGAACTAGACACCGATAGAAAATCACTTGAGGTAGACTGAAAGAAGAAAGGCCTCAAGGCTGATCTAGAAGCCCTAATCAACCAAAAAAGGGAATTTGACAATTCCCTTCAGGATAACACGATTCCACTAAAGAAACATGCTAAAGTAGAGGAACCACAGCTGGAAAACCCCATCACCCCAGAGTGCAAGAAGAGTTGGAAAAGGAGCTCTTCAAACTGGAAGAACATGGTCTTTCACAAATGTGAGAGACAGCGGATGACTGGCAGGACCTCTATTCGCATTATCCAGATGAAGGGGTGAAATCTTATCCATCCAAGCCTTCACCACTGGATGACATTACTGCATACTATGTAGCAATCAGGAGAGCTGTAAGTACTTATGGGGTTCAGCTGGAAGAAGCTTCCTCTTTGAAACACTGTTACCCAAGCAGAAGAGAAACCAATTTCTCCCAATGCTACCCAGCATGTTGACTAGGGCAGAGGGGCGTTTAAAGCGCCAGCTGCATCCAAGGCAATAACACAAAGGGTGGAGATGAAGTACCACTTCTCATCCAAGGATGCCCCCCAAAACAGGAAGGGCATGCTATCTGATTCCCTCATCATGGCAACAGCACGCAAGAGAGCAAAAAAACCCACATCTACAGAACCGCGTCGCGACAAAGAAAGTAAGAGGGTAGAAATGATAGGGTGAAAAATAGAAAGATCAGCAGTGCCACAGTGGGGGAAAGCCAACTTTAATGCCCTGCTAAATAGATCTGCCTATCAACAGTGGGATGAAATGTACACGCTCATGGGACACCTGCTAGGGGAGTATAAGAGGGCAAGTACAGTGTTTCAGGAGGGCAAGATAATTGCCAATACATTCCTGAAATCCTTACTGGATGCAGTGGAACCTACCAGTAGACAGCTCTGCACGGCCACTACCTTGCACAGGCATGCTTTGCTGAGAATCTCAAGATTTAAACAGGAGGTCCAGTCAGCCATAATCAACATGCTCTTTACAGGGGACAATCTGTTTGGAGAGGCAGTAGACCAAGTGCTTCAGTGCATATAAAAGGTAACGAAGTTGCCGTGGCCATGGAAGCCCTACAGTATAAGGGAATATTCCGAGGAGACATAACCCAGTGGAAAACAAAATGGCCTCTTGATGAGCCGGGCAACCACAAACGACTCACACAACCTTCAGTAATCTTTGAAGTGAGGCCACCATTCCTCCACAATGGCAATTCTGCTCAGGCGCCAGTCAGTTTTGTCACGGCTGCGGAAGAGAAAGGGGGGAACCACGCAAGTAAGTTACTGCTCACAAGTAACCCTCCTAAACAAGTCGGCAGTAGGAGGAAGAATCCGAGGATTTCAGAAAGAATGGGGGAAGATCACCCCGACCAATGGATACTAAATAATATGCAGCATAGAGTAAACAAAGTTACTTCCAACAACAGTACTAGAAACAAAGAGGATAAAAGTAGATTAACAACGACGACGACTAAACACTGGAAGTGGAACACCTATTATGCAAACAAGCTATAGAGGTAGTATCCCAGAGCCAAAGACTCAAACCTTTTTCTGGTACCAAAACCAGACGTTAATAGTAATACTGGACCTGAGATCACTAAACAAGTTCATAAAGACGCTAAAATTCTAAATGACAGTGCTACAGAAAGTCATCCCTCTAATAGGGAAAAGGGGACTACATGGCAACCATAGACCTCAAGGACATCTACCTACACATACTAGTAAACAAATGACAGGCAATTTCTCAGGTTCGTAGTGAACAAGGCACACTACTAATTCAAAGTATTACCATTTGGAATAGAATAAGCTCCACAAGTGTTCACAAAATATTTAGCTTAGGTCGAAGCACACCTCAGACAAAAGGGAATCCACGACTACCCATAATTGGACGACTGGCTAGCGAAAGCAAAGACAAAAATCCAGTGCAGGAAGAATATCAACCTACCCCACATTCACTTGGTTTCTCCATCAATTATAAAAAAACAGCCTCAGAACCCTGGCACAAAGAAGTTGTTCCTGGGGCGATCTTGGACTCAGACCCGAAAGTCGAGACCAGTGGACAAGAGAGTCAGAGCAATTGTAGAGCAGGGTCTGCTCAGCCATAAGGGGCAATGTCTGAAGATAAGGACAATGGGTAAAATGATGTGCATGATTGCCTCCTGCATCCCCCTAGTGCCACATGCAAGACTACACATGAGACCAATACAGGAATGGGTCCAGCAACAATGGTCACAGTCTACCGGGAGTTGGGATGATCTAGTGTTTGTTACGGACAAGATTCCAAGAGAAATGCAGTGATAGTACCTCCAAAATCTGACAGTGAGGAAATCATTCAAACCACCAACTCACTTAGTGACCATCACAACGGGCGCATCCCACATAGGATGGGAAGCTCACATGGACAAGCTAGCATCAGAGACCTCTGGAACTCTGAGGAAGCAGTGCAACACATACATTTTCAGGAACTGAAGACCGTATTCCTTGCACTGAAGGCCTTCCAGAAACATGCAACAGGAAGGACAGTTCTGATTCAAACAGACAACACAACAACAATGTTTTCCCTGAAAAAGCAAGGGAGAACAAGGTTTTACCTGCTATTAACCTTGGCCTCAGGAGGTTTGGAGATTGGCGATAAAGATGTACCGCTAGTAGCAGTGCACCTACCAGGAAAACAAAACGCAGAAGCGTACATACTAAGCAGAAAAGCAAGTACCACACACGAATTGAAGCTAAAACAAAAAAGTGCTGTTGCAGATCTTCCAGATTTAAGGAGATTTTCTTACGCTTTCCCATCATTCCCAATAATATCGAAGGTGATTCAGAAGTGCAGGCAGGAACAAGTCAGCCTAATCCTGATAGCCCCACAATGAGCTCAACAGATATAGTTCTTTGACCACATGGAGATATCCCAAGGACAGTACATTGCACTCCCAGCACACCAAGAACTGCTAATGATAAGGGGAAGGGGTGGGCACGCATGGCACCAAACACACTCAGTCTAGCACCATGGCTCCAGAGGACATGGTTTGTCCACCTCAATTTACCAAGGAGAGCGATGAAGATTCTAAAGGCAGAAAGACGACAAACAACGTGGAAATTTTAGAGCAACGAGTGGAAGAGAGTTCCACAATGGTGCAACAGGCCAGGGAAACATAGAAACTGGACACATGATGCCAAAATCATTAGATACATGACACAGCTTCTGGACAAGTATCTCTCCTATGCCTCTCAAGGTTCACCTAGCAGCTATTGTAGCCTACACAAGAGGCATACTAGGGAGAGGTTTTTTTCACCACACCAGTGTTAAAACTCTTCCCAGAGGGAGCAAAGAAGGTGGCCCCCCAAGAAGTGCACCCATGCCTACATGGAACATGAATGTAGTACTCATGCAACTAATGGCATCACCCTTCAAGCTAATGCAGAATGCACAACTCAAATTTCCTAACTCTCAAAACCGCATTCCTCATTACTATCACCTCACTGAGGAGGGTCAGTGAAATGCAAGTGCTCACCACCCAAGAACCATATCTGCCGATCCATAGAGACAAAGTAGTAAGGAGGGCCAACCCAAGGTTCATACCCAAGGTGGTGTTGAAAAAAGATACATTTCTAAAAATTTGATTGGGTATAAACCCAACTAAAGAGGGTACGCCAACCTGGATTCAGCAATGGCCAAGTACTAATTGTAGACTGTGTGGGTGGCCACGTGAAACCCTATTGCACATAGTATGTGCATGCCCAAAATTGCTTAAAATACGTTGCACACTTTTAAACCCCTTATTCCTTAAGGCTGGGGTAAGAACGGCCCATCAGGCCTTATTTTATGTCTATCGGGTGAGTCTATTCCATTCCACTGCTATGCCAATTGACAACGTTTTTTGCTATTGCATCTGCTTTCTAAGGGTTGTCTTAATGAATTATGAAGCATTGTGGTTGTTTTAAGGTCGCAGACATCTTGGACGATTTAGTGTCTATGCTGCTATGGTAATTAGACTAAATAGAAAACATGAAAACACTGATGCACTTTCATAGCTTGTTTGCACAATGGAACTCATTACGTAAAAATTCTATGCACGAAGGCAATCTTGATAATAGGTTTTAAAATTTACAGAGACACGTTACTGCTCATCTGCACTTTGAAACGTAATGATACAGTTTGTAGACACCTTATAGCATATTTGCACAATGTAATATAATGATAACTGTTTTATCGTGTATTTCAGAATGTAACTATAATATGTTATTGGATTTTACTGTGGTCGTTTTAAAAGATGTTTACAAGTGGTCTCAATGTTCTGGCACAGCATGTAACCATAGATACATTCTTTTTGTACAGGCGCATATTGTCTAAAGAAACTGGAATTGTGTCTCTTTATATTGCTTTGTTTTAAAGTTCTAATTGCAATGATTTTTGTTAATCAAGCAATAAAGAATCAATAAATGTGAAATAACACAGAGGTCCATGCTGCTGTGCAATATGTTAAAAAACGTGCCGGGGTGCAAGCCACCTGAGGGAGGTGAGGGGGGAGAAGGAATTGAGCAGCAACAACAGACAGCGGGAGGGGAGGGAAGCAACACAAGGGAGGCGCAAAGAGGAGAGAAGGAGCAGCCACAATGGGGGAGAAAAAATGAGGGAGGTGCAAGAGAGGGGGCAGCAACACCTTACAGCGGGAGGAGGGTGGTATAAGGGAAAGCAAAGGGAAGAGGGAACACCAGACAGGGGACAGCAACACTTAGAAGGGGTGGGTGAGAGGGAAAAGAAGCACCACACACAAGGGGAAGTGGGAGGGGGTAAGAAGAAATAGTCCCACAATCACAGCAAGCAGCAAACGGGCACTAATTAAGTTTAATCAATGTGTGCTTGGTCCATGCTCCACAGAAAGGAATGAAAATGATGCTTGGCATGCGCTGACCAATAAGGAGGCAGCAAAGAAGAGTGACAATGAAGTGAACTAATGGTAAGAAATGGGCGGGCCCCAAGCCCTTTATTGTAAACACCCCTCGCAAGCGAGCGCATGCGCTGTCACATGCTCGATCTAAAAACAAGCAACAATTCAAGCAATGAAGTTATTTCTTTGTATTTTATTTTGCAAAGCAGCAACGAAAGCAAGCTAATAATCACTCCTCCATGTTTCTATTTTAGTGGGTGACTGAAAATCAGATTTGTTTATAAGATTGGTAGCCCATACTGACCAGAGCTCTCTAAAACATGTTTAATTCCCAAGCAAGGTTTAAAGAGTGGCATAAGAATTCTTTCAACTGTCCGTTTCCATCCCCCAAATGAAGTTATGTCTTAAAATAAAGCGAAGGGTAAGATGTGGGTTCTATTATAAAACTGCATATCAGCCCATCCAGGCGTTGTTAAATTAGATTTGAGGCAAAGGCACAGTCTTCAATCTTTGTCTCTGTCTATATTAAGTCCCAGCCTAGGGAAAAAAACATGCACATGAATATATGGACTGACAACGCTTTTTTTTTTTTTTAACTCTCCCAGATGTTAAATAATGTTTGGTTTGTTGGTCAAGACGGTACTACTAGCAGCAATATTCTGGGTTGGATCTACTCTGTAAAATCACTGCAATTAAAACTCACCATTAAATTAAAAAGTGGAAAATGAAATTTGAGGGTCATACCTTGATGAAATTTGCATTGATGTAGTCCGATTCATGTGGAGCAGTTGTTAATGTTAGCTTAACCCGAGTGTGGTCAACTGTAGAAAATAAATTGATTATTTTACATTAGGAAAATAACCAGATTGTGGTCAACTATAGAAAATAAATTGATTACATTACAAAATGGTTACAAATAAATACTTTCTAAATCTATACATCAGTAAACTTGCCTGTTATGTCATTAGATTATCAGGTTTTCAGTTCCTGTTCATTAATGAGCAATGAGCCAGAAAAGTGCTCAGCATGTGGTGGGGGATGAAGGGAAAGAGTAAGCCATGAGAGATATGAAGTTAAAACTATTTTGAAAATGCTTTATGCTTTGCTTGGAAAGGCAGTCATTTTTCAGAGGTCTAGATTTTGAGACGTCTCAGTTTAGCTGACGCAGCCTGGCCACTCATTACATTTGCTTGCGAGTGCAGGCATGCCTAATGCTAGCAAACCAAGATACAATATGCTGAAGAACCAAATTGCTAAGTGCATATTGTTGTGCAAATTCTGTTGCATTTTCAAAATATTTTACAACCCCTTTCATCAAAACAGCCACGAGAGAGATCATGGCAGAAGGCATTTAAGATAGTTAGAAAATGCTCAAGTGAAAATCTTACTGAAAATGTGATTATCAGGCCAGGAGAGTATCAGCATAAATTTTGCAGTTAATTAACCTTTGGCAATCTGTACACTAACAAGTATTGTTAAGAGATGCTAGACTGGAAACCAAAATCACCCTAGCACAACTGTCCCAAACTGCTGGGAGCTGCAACTGCTATGGGGGTAATGTGGGCATGGTTGGGTCATGTCAGCCCATTCTGCGCTAAAAGTGTTCAGCTAACAAGGGAGATTGCCAATCCGGCGCTAGAGTAAAGCGAAGAAAACGCATGTATATATACCAACACTTGTACATTCACAAAATGTGTATACCTTAAAAATGATCTAATACTTATCAAATTATGATATACACCTTTAAAATGATTAGTACATCACACGCCCTTTCAATAAATTCTGCCTATATCTTGTGCTTCTAAATCAAACAGCATAACAGTTAATATTTCCTCACTAAGCACACCATATTCAAGTATATTAATTAGTTATTAATTGTATATTATGTGCACGGTAAATGCAAGATATTGTGACATGGGGGCACTGTGTAATAAAGAATGAGAAACAGCAGAAAGTATGTGTTCCCTCTGAAGCTGACCTTACAATCAAACATAACATCAAAATGCATTTTGCCCAATGGCAAAAAGAAAAACTCAATTAAGTGCCATAGACTATTGGTACAAATTGTGCTGTAAAAAAAGAAAAAAATTATATGTACATATGGGCAACAGCCTAAAAAAAAAAATGTGGCCCAATAACACATTATGTAGATTAACTGCACGAATATTCACACATTTACTTTAGGTCTACAGTGCAAAGGCCAAATTTGAGTTTATTACCACAGTACAGCAAAATCTGCATGAGAAAAAAAACACTGTTTATTGTCCCGATGATAGCGTATAACAATTACTTTACACAGAAAAACAACTCTCCCAATAGTCGAGAGGTCTCTTTAATGTGATTTTACCTTCTTGCACAAACTTAACCATTGCATCCTGGAATTGGCCAAATACCATTTGTTAAAATACATACAAAAAACCAAAAAAATTCTAAGATCTATATATAGCCACAACTCAAAAGAGTAATGCGCACGCTGGAGGAGGAGTGTTGTTTATTGGAAAAAAACAACAGCCCCTGCCAATGTTTTTCGGCCACCTGGAGAGAGACAGAGAGAGATATATATATATATATATATATATATATATTCTTTTATTTGTCCGCAAACAAAGAAAAGACTTATAAACAGTTTATGCATACAATGAAATTATGTGGTAATTTCAATTAGGGGCATTAGGACCCTGATGGTAGACCGCACACCATGAGGAAGCAAGTTGGGCAATACTGCAAAAAATCAAAAGAAATCTAAAAACTCTAAATGAGTGATGATGAATTGTATTTGCACACTTAATTATTCATAGTAATACATGTCAAATGAGGGCAATTAATTTTCAATTTAACTTTATATTTAAATGTAATTTTGACCTGCATTGACAACAGTGTGACTTTCCCGGTCAGAGTAGGAAAATGAATGAATTATCGAGTCTTTCTTTCATGAGCATTGGTCACATGACACTATTTAAAATGATTACCAATGGCGTTGCATTCATGTGAACAAGGCCAGTGCTGTTGCCGAAACGCATCATGGCGATCCGTTGTGCAAAATAAATTATGCTTGGATAAAGAAGTTGGTGTCTGCGCCTGGTCCTTTAGGATCATATCAGAGACGGGAGGTGGAGATTTTGAAGCAAAAGAGGCTGTGTCTGCATCGCAGATCCCCTCTCATTGAGGCAGAGTGAGAATCAGCTGAACCAGCATTTGTCGGACTTTAAGGGATACTTCGAAGGAGTAATCACCTGGCCTCTCACCCCCAATGAAGAGACCCAACAGTGGGGAACGTACAGCAGCGAGTTGAATGACCCGAGGCTTGCAACCAACAGTCTGTGGGTGAGTGTGGGACAAGTGGGTGAGAGGTGTCTGAATGTTTGGTGTTCCCAGCGACAAGGACACACAATCGTAATCACAGGGGAATCGAGCATTTTGAACGAAGCACAATGTCAGCCAGCGTGATGCACAAAAGAGGCAGCCGCAGATACATTGTTTGGTACATCGGGTACCTACTGCAGGATTTGCCTCAGCTACCAAGGCTGTCGGATGAGGCCCAAAAGGCAGGCGGGGCACAGACCAATAAAATGGACAAATACTCCGTTCCAAGGCAGAGGGTGGGGGGCCACTGGACAGCAGACGGAGCGAGAGGAGGCAGCAAAGCCATCGCTCAGTGCTATAATGATGGCCATCACGGACCTGAAGGGGACCACTGAGTCCAAATTAGACGCTGCGACACTGGACGTGAATCTGCTTTGGGCAGATTTCCATAAAATCTCAGACAAAGTCTGCAGCAGATGCCAACGTGGCTCAATTGCAGTCCTCCTCGAAGCATCTTGAGGACCAAGTGCAGTGCCTCACGGTGCAGCAAAAGGGGGTAATGGCAGCCAGGTTGGAGGACCAGGAGGGACTGGCGCTTATGAATAATATTAGAGTGGGTTGGGGTCCCTGAGGGGGTCAAGGGGCCAAGTATGGACCTTACGGAAGACTTAATACTTAACCACCTCCGGCCGAAGCACCTCTCCATTTTCTTTACGATTGAACGGGCGCACAGAACTCCGCTCCCAAAGCGAAAACCTGGGGTCCCACCCAGAAAGATCATAGCGAAGATTTTAAACTACTGAGATAGAGATGCTATATTACAGGCAGCACGGTCCCATGGAGATCTCCAATATGAAAATACAGTGATGTTTTTTCCCGGACTTTACGCTGCAGGTCCAACCTCAGCGCCAGACCTTCAAAGCAGTAAAACACGAGCTCCGCAGCAAGGTAATTAAATGCATGATGCGCTTTCCGGCATGGCTTCGAGTTATGGCTGAGGGGGAAGACCTGGCACTTCAGCGCTCCAGAGGCAGTCTGGGAGTGGCTCGAGGGCTGGCGCATGGTGAGCTGCATGTCCCCACGAGGCAGGAGACAGGGACGTCTGAAGGATCAGCAGGAGGAGATGGCGGAAAGGGCAGCTGAAATGCAAGATTGGGAGGGCAGCAGCAGGGGGGAGACAGAGTGCTGCTGTGGTGTCCCCCGTATCCATCTAACACTGGCAGAGAGCATGGTTGGTCCCTCTCATGCAACTGGACTGCAGGGACGCTGGTTATATCCTTTTTGAGCAAATGTTGGCAGTGTGCGGGTGGGAGTCGGGATTTGGTGGGGGAACATCGGGTCTGGATGCAATGAGTTGCTAGCAGGAATTGTACTATAACTGGAATGTTGGGAGGAGGAGAGGTAAGCAGTGATGGCTTGACACTAATCGGCACTTGCTTACCCCATTCCAGTTATTAATGTTCAAGGTGCGACAGGCGCTCGGCAAGTTGTGGAGGTGGGTGGTTCTGAACCCACTTAGCAGGGTAGCAGGGTGGGGGAGTTATACAGTTGGAGGTGTTATTGTTGTTTCCACATCTGTGGGACCAGTCTTCGTTTTTCTTTGTTATGCTTAGTTGCAGATCACCTGAAGAGACCACTTCGAGGGGTGGGAAGGGCGGGGGTGGTGGCTTCTTAGTATGTTCAACATGTAGCAGTGCGTAAACCATTCCGGGGGCTCCCTAGATGGATATGGCTTACCAAATGGATACCACCAACCGGCATAAACCGCACCACGTAGGGCTCCGGGGAGTTCCACCCTTAGAATTATGTCCTGGAATGTAAATGGGTTGGGTAATCGGATTAAGAGGACAATGATTTTGCAGTACCTTCGCAGACATGCCCCGGATATAGTATCGCCCCCGGAAACACAACTGAAGGGCAATAGGTATAAGGCGCTGCATAGGTACGGATATACAGTTCTTGCGCATGATGGATGCACGGCAGGATCAAGGGGAGTGGGGATACTGGTGAGGACTTCTCTCCCACTGGTTACAGATAGGATTTGGCATGCTCCCATGGGAAGGTATGTGGCCCTGTCGGGGAAGTGGGAGGGACTGGTTCTAAGTATATGCTCTATATATGTGCAGCCAACACTACATACGGACACATTGCCAGCATTGTGCACTCTACCGGTGGAACTGCCCCCAGATACCCTCCTAATGGGTGTGAAACATGAACGCAACTATGGAATCAGAGAGGGACAGGGAGTCTAAGTCCAATAGGGAACGGGGGCCAGAGCCATTGAAGGCCTTCGTGGAGGCCATGGAGTTGACAGACCTGTGGCGCCTACATATCCTACGGCGAGGCAGTATACATACTATTCGGCTGTACATGGCAGTTACTCCCGATTGGACCACAGGCTGATGCATGCTGTGAATGCCCGACTGTTTTGGAACGTGACTCGTAAAGCGCAAGGTATTTCGGGTCATTCACCAGTGGAGGTGCTGCTTCAGGGTCCACTGAAGAACAGTACAATGCCGCCCAGAATAGATCCTTGGGTATTTAAAAACAAAAGGTTTGTTGACCAGATTAGAGAGAGATCAGAGCAGTACTTCAAAGATAACAAGGGGTCGGTTTACTCAGCATGTGTCCTGTGGGAAGCATTTAAAACAGTGATAAGGGGTCAGGCTCAGGCACTGCTAGGGGGGCACAGGAAGGAACAGCGTCTTAAGTATGAAGCCCTGGAGGGAAAGGTGGCTTGCCTGGAAGCTGCGGCACTGGCGGGGTAGGGCTCTGATCCTCCAAATAGACACCGGATCAGTCTCAAGCAGCAGGAGATGAGGGAACTGGCAGAAAATGCATCAAGGACTCAGGAGTTAGTGTCGCAGAGGCGGCTCTATGATCTGAGCGATAAAGCCAATAAAATGATAGTCTGGCTAGAGAGGAGAGATAGGGACTGGAGCTGGGTGGTTGACATTCAGGACTCTGAGGGGCGGGAACACAAGACGGGGAGGAGACCGCAACAGTATCTGCAGACTACTATGAGGCGCTCTATACCTCCAGTCCTACTAGAAAGGAGGAAGAATGCTGGGACCTACTTAAAGATGTCCGACTCCATACATTGACGAGTGAGGATAGAGAGGAATTGCAACAGGACTTTACGGTAGAAGAGATAACTTGGGCTATAAGGGACTTACAGGCTGGTAAGGCAGCGTGCCCCAAAGGCCTGCCAGCTGAGCTCTCTAAAGGCACGATCAATGTAGTTGTGCAACACATGCTCCATATGTTCCGGGCGCAAGAAAGGTGGGCCGCCTGCCAGAAGATCAACGTCTAGCAAGCATAGTAGTGGTTCCCAAGGTGGGTACACCCCCCGAAGACTGAAGTTTTTACTACCCTGTTCGCCCTAAGTTGGCAGGGTATGCCCAGACGTGGGTCCCTTGCTCACTTTGCCACTGGATTCAAGCTAGCCTGGCTGATGAGGGCTATTAGCCCGAAACCGGTCCCAGGATGCTTGTTTACGGTCCAGGGAAGACATGGCTTGGCAGTTCGGTCTTAACTGTTCCCATGAGGCACAGGGTCAAGACTGATTTGCATATGGCTGTGTCTGAACTGGGGTGGCAAAGTGGGCTAAAGAACGATGATGGATTCAACCCAGATCTGTGACTGGGGGGTGAGTGTCTGAAAAGTTTCAGCGCTCCGTCCATCATCTCCTTGTGTTTGCTATTTCCCTCTTAAACATAGAGGCCAAGGTGCTGCCTAAAGCCCTTGCAACCAGGCTCCGCAGTGTTATTACATCTCTGGTACACCCGGACTAGTTGGGATGTATGCCCCATAGGAGTACAAGACTCAATCTGAGGCGCCTCTATGGCGTAATGCACCCGGCCAGGGCTAGAGGGGAGGTGGAGGCAGTGCTACTATCATAGGACGCTCGAATGATGCTCGATCATATCGAATGGCATTACTTGTTTGCCGTGTTGGACAGGTTTGGGTTTGGCCCGTGATATGGTGCTTGGGTGAAGCTCCTATGCACGGATCCCATGGCTAGAGTGCGAGTGAACGGCTCAGTCTCCCGTCCCTTTGCCCTTCATAAGGGTACACAACAGGGGTGCCCATTATCTCCTATGCTGTTCGCGCTAGCCCTCGAACCCTTAGCTGTCTGGATTAGAGAAGATCCCTGGTGATGAGTATAGTGGGAGAAGGCAGCTGGGAGGAAGGCATATCCTTGTATGCGGACAATGTCTTGTAATATGCCACTAGGCCACGCTTCACAATAGGCAGGATATTGCACATATTCCAACTATTTGGCAGCTACTCAGGGTATAAAATAAACAGGGACAAGTCTCTCCTTTTTTGCCTTACTGGCGAAGCCCTGTCCCTGCCGGCTAGAAGGATCCCACTTCAAATCAGAGACAAGTTTAGATACATGGGTATCACTATTTCAAGAACAGAGTCAGACTTCCTAGCGGACAACCTGAAGCCTCAGTTGGAACTTCTGAAAAGAGACATGGCGCATTGGAGGAGCTTGCCCATCTCTTTAATGGGAAGAGCCGTGCTCTTCAAAATGAGGACGTTCCCACGTATGCTGTATGTCCTACATAATACCCCCTACATGATTAAAGACGGGTTCTTCCGGGATGTGGATAGTGAACTGAGGAAGCTCCTGTGGGACAGGGGTAGCTCCAGAATTGCGTTGGCCAAGCTCCAGAGGAGAGTCTACAAGGGGGGTCTGGCAATGCTGTACTTTAGAAAGTATTACTGGGCCTCCCAGATGCTAGCGATCAATGATTGGATATTCGCAGACAGATATAAACCAGGGTCCAGAGAAGACCATCTAGTGAGGGGGCGGAGGGGATACCCTGCAACATTATATCGGAAAGGAGGGGAGAAGCAGCTGCCTCCGCATACCCATAGTTCGAACGTGGTGTGAGGCCACTAAATACCTTGGGTGGGAGAAAAGGCTAACAGAACGGACCCCGTTGTGGGATAGCGATTTGCTACATGAAGTGGGGAACCTGCAGGGGTTTGGCAAATGGAGGTTATTGGGCACAGACCACCTTGGGGACGTATGGAGAGGACTGGCCATAATTTCATTTGAAGACCTGCAGAACGAGTACCAGACGCACGACTCAGAACGTTATTGATGCATACAGCTGGCCATGTGCTGCGCAGGCATATTTGTTAAGGGGAGCAGCTGCCAGAATATGCTCCCCTGGAAGACAGACTATTAATGGATCCAATGACAGACAAGGCCACAGCTCTAATATATAAGAAAATTAGGAATAATGCACACGACCCCCCCCCCCACCCCCGGGGCCCTGCAGGAGGCGTGGGAAGCAGATATTGGGATGCTGGAGGACGATGACTGGGCGGAGGCAATTCAAAGCCCAAGTGAGGTGACAATCCGGGCTCGATTCCGTCTGGTGCAACTCCGTATCCTCCATAGGTTCTACTCCTCCAGAGCACTCATGCACAGGCCGGGACGCTGTCCTTCGAATCATTGCCCCAGGGACTGTCAGGAAATGGGTTCTTTCTGCCTCATCCTCTGGGGATGTCCTGACATTCAGAAATATTGGGAGAGGGTGACCCGGATTATATCAGATGTGATGGGCCAGGCAATATCACTGAAGACTAGATGGCATATACTATGTGTAACAGGTGAGGAGACATGACTGAGATACCAAAAGTTGTGGCTGATGGCTGCGGCTATGGTAGCCAAGAGAAATATCGCAAGGTCCTGGGGGGCGAGCCTCCCTCCAAGGGTGGGGCAATGGAAATCTGTCTTGGATTGGTGCTGCGCTGCAGAAAGAGTGATATATGAGAGTAGAGGCTGCCCTCGGAATTGGAGAAAGGTTTGGGGGTCGCTGGGTTGAGTATCGGGGTGTCTGAAGGTTCTAGAGGCCAGGGCAGGGATGACGGGAGCAGGCAGACCCCCACCCCCCTTTTTTTCTCTCCTGCGATCCTCTGGTAATATATGGAAGTCACAATCAACATGTACGATATTTCTTCTGTATGATGTTGGTTAAGTTGAATGTACGCACTGAAATGCAATGGACTGTGCTTGCTACCTATAAACCTGCTGTTGCGATACTATACTCTGCAACTGAATAATGTTTAATGAATAGAATTCTAAAAATAAAAAAAAAGTGCAGGACAGGAGCCCAAATAGAGCAGCTGAAAGCGGAGATAGAGGGACATCCTGAACAAGATGTAATTAAAAAGCAGCATAAAGAAATTGCTGCATGCTTGAAAGATTAGGAAGATCTAATCAAAAACAGAAAAGCATCAAAATTTCACTGGGACAAGGTGGATTATGAACAGGGGCAAATCTTTTCATTTGCCAAACGTTTCGACGTACTTAAGAGACAGAGGCTCACAGATGGAAACAGGGCGCTCCAGGAAAGAAAAATAATAAAAACTGGCTCGGAATTATGATCTGATGTGTAAACGTACTCTGAAAGTTTAATAATAACCTCTGGCGCTGCTAGTGGGATAAGTAAACCATCAATAATTGAGGAATAACATTTTTTTTACCGGTCGACATGTGCAACACTCAGGCCAATGGGACAGAATTATAAGCCTGACAAAGGTGGAGCCATCGAATGCGAGAACGCAGGGGGTGCAACAGGAGGAGTAAAGCCAAAACAAAAATGGAAATGCAAATAAAGATGGCATCACCAAATACGATCATCTCTCAGAGGTTGTACTCAGCAAAGCGGAGCAGCAGATTTTGGCATTGGGTTTGTCATTTTGTCCAGAGAGTTCCTTTAATTATTGCCAAACTAGAGCCAAATAGCATCAACAAAAAAGAAAATGCAAAGTGGCTAGTACACTCGAAAGTGAAACAAAGTATGAAAATCTGTCAATTGCGGATTTAAAATTGATGCAAAAGCTCAAGGAATTGGAAAATGAAACGGGCCCAAGTGAGCCTATTCTTGAACAGGATGTTGATTCTATGGGTTTGGATGTTCATGGAGATACAGATACACACTTCAGACCAGCCTCAACGCTTAAACCAGTATCAACCAGAGATTCTACAGAGGAATTCAATGACAGAATTGAAGAACGAAAAAAAAACACAACAAAAAAGTGGAAGGTGGAAGTAGGAGGTACAACTTTAAGGAAAAGGAATATCACAAGTTGATAAGAAAACAACAACATAATCAGGTGGTCGATCACAAGTCTGATAAAGGCGGAACTATCGTACTTTGGCCTCTGGAAATGTACAAGACTAGGCATAAAACAATTGACAAACATTGAATGATACGGCAGAAGTAACTGGGAACAGGTCCAGCAGGTAAAAAGTGAGTATCTGACTCAACAAAGGGAATGGAAAAACAAGAGACTGTTAAACAAGAGGAGTATTTATATATTAAAAATTAACATCCTAAAATGCCAGTCCTATATTTAATCCTTAAAATCCACAGAAATAAATTACAGCCACCTGGGAGGCCAATAATATCTGCCAATGAAAGTCTTTTGAAAATACCTCGAGGTATATTGACTTTTTTTTTTTTTGCAAGAACGTCAGAAATTTGCCATCCTCCATAAAAGACACTGGAGATTTTTTTTAAAGAATTTGCGGCATTCCATGGCAAAATGATTTCTTCCTGATTTCATTAGATGGGACTGCTCAATACACGAGTATTAAGCACTGTGATGGACTACATGCCATTCAATATTTCCTTAGTAGACCGCTCAGACTGTACAATCATACCAAAATGTTAACCAGTATGAGTAGATGGTGCCTGGAAACTAATTTTTTAATCTTTAACAAGGAGGTCTTCTGGCAGATGTGTGGTACGGCGATGGGCACCTGCTTCACTCCCAGCTAGGCATGCTTGCACATGGGCTGGTGCAATGAGCCAGTGCTGATCAATGACCATGGTGATGTGTGGGGTAATCATGTTATTAGCTGGCTGCACTTCATTGATGATATATTCATAGTATGGAGGGTACACTGGAGGCAGCTGAGGCATTTGTGGAAGGGATTCAATGTAACAACATCAACCTACATTTTACAGCACACATCAGCGGAAGGGAAGTAAACTTTCTTGATTTGATGGCATACATAGAAGCAGGACAGATTGAGACTAAGTTATATCGTAAAGAGAGAGCGGGGAATTCCACCCCACATGCAAGCAGTTTCCCCCCCCCGAAGCATCTCAAGGTCAGCATACCTTAAGTGGAAATGCTGAGAGTTAACAGAAGATTCATGGAGAGAGCCTATGACAGAGAAAGCCGAGAGAAAGGATGAGGCTAAAAACACTAATAAGATTGATTACCACGTACAACAGGTATGAAAAAGGGAACAGGATCATAATAAAAATGCACTGGCATTTGGTGAGGGAATCTTAGGATCCTCCTTGGAGAGGTCTCCAGCCATCACCTACCGGAGGACATTCTCTATGAGAGATGCATTAGTCAAGAGCAGTCCTGAGGTAATAGAACAGACGAACTGGCTACAGGAAAGAAAGGGTTATCATTCTTCTCGGACAGTGAGGACTGTGGGGAAATGATAGGCATAATGATCCCCTCCATTCCCTTTATAACACAAGGAAGACTATGCATGAGATTCCTCCAAGAGTGGGTCCAGAACCAACGGTCACAGGCAACAGGGAGTATCTTGTGTTTGTAGTGCAAAAAGTGAATAAACAGTGGAACACAAACATCACAGTGGGCAGACCCTTCAGACTGCCAAGTTCAAGTGTGACAATCACCATGGACGCATCCCACACAGGCTGGGGAGCGCACATGAGGGAACTAAAAATCAGTGGTCTATGGAGCGCAGAGGAAGCGATGTAACACCTAGATATCCTGGAGCTAAAGACTGTCTTCCTGGCCCTGAAGGCCTTTTGACGCAAGTGAAGAGGGTGACAGTGCAAATACAAATGAACAAGCGAGGAGTCACACATGTTGTACAAACTAGCCCAGGAAAAACATTTGTGGCCCCGTCTTTAATTTTATGTTTCTCTCTCCCACTCATATCACATGATTTCACCCCCAGTGCCTACAAAAGAGGACTTCGCCAAAAATACTACTATAAAAAAGTGTATAATTGTTCTCCTAAATTCAACCCATGTGGTATTTTTGTGTCTAGTTTGACAATGTACTTCGCTTCTGTTTGCCGAAGCAAGCAATCGCTCCTGATTGCCTCCTCTCAGGCTTTTTGGTATGCCGTCTATTGCAAAGTAACTTAGACATTGAATGGTATTGTTGTGACATTCCAACATGTGGTGGGCTACCGGGTATGCTTGGTCTTTTTTGTTTACTGCCCTCATGTGTTGTAGAAATATGGACTTGCAGCACAGTGCTGCCTATATACCAGAGTCCACATGCACAGCTCAGGACATGAATAGTATGCTCCGTTTTTGCAATTAAAAGCCGCCCCCCGATTTTTATCGGAGTTTCACTGAATGGGGACTGGTACTCTGTTTTGATCCCTAAGCAGCAAGCCTTAAACTTGCTAGATTTACGAACCCTTCAGTAGCGGCGAGTTTACTCTGTGATTGCCTGAACCTCAAGGGTAGGTAACGCTTTTTCCTTCACCGTGTTGATCCTTGCCCCCAGAAAGGTATTTTCGCTTTCAGGCTTAGTGGATTTCTCTAGGTTGATTGTGAAGCCTAGCCTGTGGACGGTGTCCATGACAGTTTTGATGTTCTTCTTGCATTGGCAGGGGTTCGCTTTTACCATCCAGTTGTCCAGAAATGGGTATACATGGATCCCCCTCCTTAGGTAGACCACCACTGTGGCCAGGCATTTTGTAAATACCCTTTGAGCGGATTTAAATCCGAAAAGGAGCACTGTAAATTTGTAGTGGTCTTGGTTGACAAGCCACAGGTATTTCTTAAACTTGCAGTTCACGGGGATGTGTAGGCAGGTGTCCTTCAGGTCTATGTTTGCCATGTAGTCTTTTTCCTGCTGCCGCTGGAAGACCTCCTGTAGCATGCACATTTTAAATGTTTGTTTTTTATGAATTTAAGAAGCTTTGGTCCAGAATTGGTTTTAGCAACTTGTCTAGTTTTGGGATGAGGAAGTATGCTGAGAAGTTTCCTTGGTGGATTTCTGTTGTTGGCACTCTATTGCCTATTTTCCAAAAGGTCTTGCACCTCGCATTCTAGGCAGAGTCTCTAATGTGTTCTTTCTTGGTTTGCCTCCTGGAGGTGTCTTTATGAATTCTATGCAATATTGGTGTTTGACAATGTTGAGGATCCATTTATCTGATGTGACCCTCCACAACTCCAGAAGGAAAGCCTTTATTATAGCCCCTTCCCCCCCAACTGGTGATATGTGGAGGATGGCTGGCAAGTGGAGTCACTTGGCTGAGTAGCTGGCTCTACCAGAGAGCTGTCCTCTTCCTCTCGCTCTACCAAGAAAGGGCTGCCACTGTTGTGCCACTGGTTGGCCTGCATGGTGGTTAGAAGCCTGTGGTGCTGTGCTCTGGGATTTTCTCCATCCGGCTTGTCTTCTCATGGGGGTTGCCCTACTAAGGTGGCCTCGAAATAGCAAAACTCCCATGGCCTTGGCCGTGTCGCTGCCTTTCTTTAGCTCCTCCAGTGTCTCATTCAATGATGTACAGACAGGTGTACTCCAGTGAAGGGAGTGATTATAATGTTAGCCTGCACCTCGCTTTTGTACCCCGACACCGTAGCCAGGCATGTCTTTTCAGGGCTGTGGCCGAAACCATCTGCCTACTGGTCAGGTCTGCAATGTCGAGGGCAGATTTGAGGCACATGTTGGCGATGGTCTTACCTTCTTTCACTAGTGCAGATGCCCTTTTTCGGAGCTGCCCTGGGAGGTGTTTCCATTTGCTCACCCATTTCTTCCCATTGCTGATGGGCGAATTGGTTCAGGAGGTTGTTGGACTTTCCGATTCTTCACTGCTTTGCCACTGCTCTCTCCATTTTGTGCCCCACCATCTACACCCTCTTCCTCAGGTGGTAGGCCTGTGTAAGTAGGAATGTCGACTCTCTTCCTTGCTGTGGCTGCGAGTATAGAGTCGTAGAATTCCCTCTAATATATAGTGGGTCTCTGGAGGAGTGTTAGTATTTTTTCTCCAACCTCAGTCTCATGGACTTGCAGGCTCTCTGAAGGCTTCCCTTCCCTTGTCTAGGACGCTGGGGAGCATAGGGAGATATTGGCTCCTGCTCTGTGGCGACAGTAGAGTTTTGAGGAAGAAGCATGTCTGTGCCCTCTCTCCTTTGAGTTGGACTCCATACCTATCTGCTGACCTCTTTACCACAGAGTTATATGTGGAGATATCATCTGGAGAGGATGGTCTCAAAGGCTAGGAGTCTATTCCATTTTCCAGGGAGTCGGCCTCGATATCTTGCCACTGGTAGTCAACGCTTTTGAAGTCTGAGAAGAGCCTCTGGTCAGTGTCAAGTTCTTTGTCTTCGAAAAACATTTCCTGTTCTTCTTCATGTTGCTCTGGTACGGTCGGCGGGGTCTAACTCGACCTCCTTCGGTTCCACTTGGTTCGATTCTCCCAAAGGATTTGAAATTCCCAAAGGAATGCCTCAAAGTCTTTTTCTCTTCTGAAGGATAGTCGCCCTTTCGACTTAGAGAGGTCTTCTTTCGACCTAGAGCACCTTCTCGTCAGCGTGAATCCCGGTCGTTGATCTTTGCTTCAGAGTTGGATCCTCGATGTCTATTGGTTCCTTCGCCCTTTCTAGATCTTCCTTTGAAGTCTAGCGCTTCTCCATAGGGTAACCGTGTCGGGACTCGTGGGGCTCCTTTCAACTTCCCTTCAGTTCCGGGGTAAACAGAGGTTGCAGACCTGATGGCTGTCTTTTGGGTATATTTGTGCTAAAACTTGGGACTGAACCTAAATAAAGGGAGTGTTCTCCATTTCCTTTGTTGGGTCCATTCCAATCAATGCATTCTCCTACCGCATAGTCGTCGTCCTACGTGGTGCACCTACTTAGGTTGATGTTCTCGCTCTCAGTCCTAGACGATCTGTCTAACCTCGCTCCTTTTCGTCGGCGTCCGTATAGCTTTGGCTAATGCTTCCAGCGAAAAAAATTGATCTGGATAGGGACCACGCACGGAGGCTTCTGGTGCACACGTCAAACGTCACAGAACAATGGCTACAGCCCTAATTGACAACAGACACGAAGCCAAAAAGAAGAAAAGAAAAGTAAAGAGAGAACAAAATAACTATGAGCTCAACCACTAGATGGCGGAATAATGCACAGCATGTGAATCCAGAAAATAATTAATGCTGCAAAACTGCAGTTTAGAGCTTGCTAGTGTCTGAAGCTATGGCACACATAAGCAGGAGTGCACTCCGAGGAGTTTTGCAGTGGAGATCTTCTGAGCCCACAGTCGCACAAAGAAACCGCAGGGCTCCGAATCCAGAGACAGCAAAGAAGTCCAGATGGCATGGTCCTATAGGAAGGCAATTTAGGAGTAGATGAAGGCCCCAGGAGGTTGGTCGATCATACCACCCGAAGGCAAAATGGTGAAAGATGAAAAGAAGCCAAAGGCAACAAACCACAATTGAAAAGTACAGTGGGCTCATGATTAACAACCCACATCATAGAGAGCACCCATGCACAAGGGAGCCCCTCGAGTGAGATGGGAGCAGTCAGACAGTATATCTCCAATTCATCCAGGCCTCCAGCGATTTGCTGGAAAACAAAATTGGCTAAGTAGCCCTGGCTGTCTCAGTGCTCTGTTAAAATCTTCGGAATGTGCTGAATGAGTGAGAACTACAGAAGGCAGGACCGAAAAAAACACTTGCTTGCATTAATGGCTCGATTAGGGACTGTAACCCGGCATCAATAACATGTGAATGCAAAAGGGCGTGCATGCTGCAACAAAGCAAGGAAAGTGGTAATCTTGAATCAATCAATCAGGGATTTGTAAAGCGCACTACTCACCCATGAGGGTCTCAAGGCGCTGGGGGGAGGGGGGGATTTCGGGCAGCTCCAGCTCATCCGAAGAGTCCGGTCTCGTGGCTCTTCTTGAATGCTTGCAGAGTGGGTGTTCGTCTGATGCGGAGGGTGAGTTCGTTCCAGGTCTTGGCCGCGATGTAGGAGAAGGATCTTCCTCCCGTTCTGGTTCTGCGGATGTGTGGGATTTTGACCAGGGCAAGGTCGGCGGAGCGGAGGTTCCTCATGGAGGCGTAGAAGGAGATTCTTTCATTGAGGTATTGGGGTCAGGTGTTATGGAGGACTTTGTAGGCGTGTGTGAGCAGCTTGAAAGTCACTCTTTTCGACGGGGAGCCATTGGAGGCCTCGTAGGTGCTGAGTGATGTGGTCTTGTCGTGGGATGCTGAGGACGTGTCTGGCTGCAGTGTTCTGGACGGTCTGAAGATTGTGGAGTAGAGATTTGTTGATTCCGGCGTAGAGGGAGTTCCCGTAGTTCAGTCTGTTGGTTATGAGCGCATGGGTGACGGTCTTTCTGGATTCGGGGGGGGTGGTCTATTCGAAGGTCTTGCGGAGTAAGCGGAGGGTGCTGAAGCACATGGAAGATACGGCGTTGATCTGTCGGTTCATGATGAGGGAGGAGTTGAGTATGATGCAGAGGTTGCGGGGGTGGTTGGTTGCTGTGGGAGGGTTGCCGAGGGCGACCCGGTGTCGTCCCAAGCGAATGGGGTGGATTAGAGGATGAGGACGTCCGTTTTCTCAGAGTTGAGCTTCAGGCAGCTGCTGCTCATCCAGGATGAGATGTCCTTCATTCCTTCCTGGAAACTGGTGATGTCGGGTTCCTTGGTGAGGGAGATGATGAGCTCGGTGTCGTCGGCGTAGGATACTATGCTGAGTCCGTGTTTTCGGACGATGGTTGCGAGTGGGGCCATGTAGATGTTGAAGAGCGTGGGGCTGAGGGAGGATCCTTGGGGTACTCCGCATCTGATCTCTGTGGGTTGGGAGAGGAAGGGCAGGAGTCGAATTCTTTGAGTTCGGCTGGCGAGGAAGGAGGGGATCCAGTCTAGGGCAGTTCCCTGTATACCGGTGTTGTGGAGTCTGGCGGCCTGTGTGTGGTGGGAGACGGTGTCGAAGGCTGCTGAGAGGTCTAGTAGGATGAGGGCTGCTGTGTGGCCTTGGACGAGGAGAGTGCGGATGTCGTCCGTGGCGGCTAGGAGGGCGGTCTCTGTGCTGTGGTTGCTGCGGAATCCTGATTGAGAAGTGTCGAGGATTGAGTTGGATTCTATGAAGTTTGTGAGCCGATTGTTGACGATCTTCTCTGCGACTTTGGCGGCGAAGGGGAGGAGAGAGATGGGTCTGTAGTTCTTGAGGTCCGTCAGATGTGCAGAGGGCTTCTTGAGGAGGGGTTTGACTTCTGTGCATTTCCAGTCAGGGAATGAGCCTGTTTTGAGGGTGCAGTTGATTGTGCGTCGTAATTCAGGAACAATGGCAGAGGTGGCACTGTGGAAGATGTGCGGCGGGCAGGGGTCAATAGGAGCTCCGGAGTGTATGCTCCTCATGGTCTTTGTGGTGTCTTCAGTGGCGACAGGGGTCCAGGTGGTGATGGTCGGCTGGGTGGCGTTGCTGGTGGCTGGTGTTGTGTCGGTGCCTTGGTTCTGTTCGTCGAAGTTGTTGTAGAGAGTCCTGATCTTGTGATGGAAGAAGGAGCTGAGTTTGTTGCAGAGGTCCTGGGAGGGAGGGACGTCAGAGGTTTCACTGGGGGGGTTTGGGGAGGTCTCGTATGATATTGAAGAGTTCCTTAGAGTTGCGGGTGTTGGAGAGAATTCTGTCCTGGATAAAGTTACTCTTTGTGGCTCTGATGAGTTGATGGTGTTCCGTCATGGCGGTGCATGCTTCTGAGATTTTGCTGTTCCTCCATGCTTTGAATCATAGGCACTGGCGCTTGGATTCTCGGAGGTCCGTGGTGAACTAGGTGGGTTTCGTGGTGCATTGTCTGTTTGAGTTCTGGAGAAGGGGGGGGGGGGGGTCGAGCGTGTTTGCGCAGTCGGCGATCCATCTGTGGAGTTCGTTGGCTGCAGAGTTGGCGTCGGTCGTGGTAGGTGGAGGAGTGCGGCTGAGGGCGGAGCCGAGGTGCTCTTTGGTGATCTTGCTCCAGTTTCTGCGCGAGGGAATGGTGCAGGCTTGTGTGCTTTGGAGAAGGTGAAGTGGACTCAGTGGTGGTCCGTCCAGAGGGGCTGCGTGGTGTGACTGAATCGAATGTTGTTTCCTCCTGCGAAGATGGGATCGAGGGTGTGTCCTGCCTTGTGGGTGGGGGTGGTGAAGAGCTGCTTCAGTCCAATGTTGACGAGGTTGTGCAGGAGGGCGGTATAGTTGGGGGTCGCTGGGGTTGTCGAGGTGGAAATTCAGGTCTCCGAGCAGTGCGTAGTCCATGGAGGCGAGTGCGTGGGTGCAATGAAGTCTGCGATGGTGTTAGTAAACGGGGCGCGGGGTCCGGGAGGTCTGTAGGCTAGAGTTTCGCGTAGTGTCGTCCTGAGGTTAACCTGGAAGTGGAGGTGTTCCATGGAGGGCGAGGAGTCGCTCAAGATGGCAGTTGTGAGTCGGAGGGAGTTTTAGTGTACAATGGAGAGGCCACCTCCAGGGTGGTTGGGGCGGTCTTTCCTGTGAATCTTGTACCCGTCGGGGATGGCGGTTGCGATGTTGGGTGCGGAGCTGGCGTTGGTCCAAGTCTCTGTGAGGAAGGCGACGTCGGGCGACAGGGTGTTGAGGAGGTCCCAGATTTCTACTACGTGTCTGTGTAGGGAGTGTACATTGTTGAGGATGCAGCTCAGGGGTTTGGGCGCGCTGGCGTCCGGTGGGATGGCGGTAGCTGTAGGGGTCCGGAGGTGGGTGAAGGTGCGGCGGCAGTGTCGGCAGGAGAACTGGCCTTGGGTGATGTTCGGCGTCGACAGCTGGCAGTTGTGGTTTCTTCCGGGGTTGAGTGCGTGGAGTGTTGCTGAGTCGTAGCGGGGGGGGGGGGGGGAGGGAGGGGTCGGAGAACCAGGGTCCCTGGCACTGGTCGCGGACGGGTGCAGACGGGCTTGCGTTCGGCACGCCAGCGGTGCGTCCATTGCGCGGCTGCAACTAAGTAGGGGTCGGGAAGGGAGAGCTGCTGGGAGGCAGGAGCACACAGGGGGAGGGGCCACGGGGGCAGCAGCGGCGAGAAAGAGCGATTACAGCAACCAAGGCAAAAACTGTGAAAAAGGCACAAAGACAAATAGGCACAAAGAGATAAATAGGCACAAAAAAGGCACAAGGAGAGAAAAAGGCACAAAAAAGCATAAACTGCACAAACGAGGCACAGACAGACAAAGGCAGAAAACTACAGAAAAGCTAGCAGAGCGGACCAGCAGAAGAGCAAGGCTCTCCCACTGGACCACCAGGGATGAGGCGCAGGCAGGAGTCTGTGGGTGGAGGAGGGTCTTGAACACCTACCTGGAACCAGCGAGGTGCTGGGGGCAGCGACGCAACGACGGAGCTGCGCGAGGGGAGAGTAGTTTCCCTGACCAGGAGGTCAGAGGTCTTGCTGAGCCCATCTACTTCATAGACCCGGACCCTGCAGTAGCTTTTGAGAAGAAATAATCTTCTCAAGAGCTGCGATGCCGAAGGCTCCTGCCCAGAACAGTTTCTATGCTCCATGCTCTCATCATGGGTGCCAAAGCAGGATTTGTCCACTCGCTTTGTGGTTTAACAGGTATAATATGCATTAATACCAAGGGCACGACCAAGTGGACGCACGCCCAAGGCAAATCACTGCCAGACTGCCCAGTTATGACAATCACAACAAAAAAATAAAAGCAGCATGCCTTAAAAGTAAAATCATTTATGAGCTGTAAAAAGTGATCCTCTTTTCTGACTACAAAAGAAAAGTCCAGCAACAGCAAAACACCTTTGCTGGGGTTGAGGAGAAACTAAAAGCAAGCACATTAGAACAGTGGTTACTAACCTGTGGTCCAGGGACCCCTGGGGGACCGCAAAGCCTCCTCAGGGGGTCCGCAACTTCTTAGAAAATTAAATATTAACAGTTTAATAACATGTATATAAATAAAGAAGCTAAATGTTCAATTGAAACATTTCAAACATACTGTAAATGTGAACGAATCTGAAACTAGTATCCTCAGATTGATTCGTGGGAGTAGTTAGTGCAGGTGCATCAAACAGAATATAGTATGGACGATGAGTGCCCTGAATTAAATTTAGAAAAGCTCCAACCTTTCAATCAAAATTTAAATTTCGATTTTTTTTATTCATGTGTTTGCGAATTAAATAAAGTGTCATCATTTGTGTATGTGTTCCATGAACGCTTTTTTTCTGCATTTTTGTGTATTGTTTTGCAGTTCTAAGCATCGACAATGCATAGGCCGAGATCCTCAGCTTCCAGTAATAACTCAGTAGTGGGTCCTGGATTTCAATAATGATTCGGGAGGTTGGGGGGAGGGGAGGGGGAGGTCCAGTAATAATTAAGTGGGGGTCCCCAGAAGTCAAAAGGTTGAGAACCCCTGCATTAGAATATAAGGTGCTGAAGGTGATCCATCAAGATTAATTACATTTCTTCGACACACTCAAGGCCGCATGAGAAAGGGCAGAGGAACGAGTAGACTTACTCCTGCAACCCTCAACCATGGAGGGGAAGGCCAGCAGGCAAGAGTCAAACATATGGCAACAACAGGCAGACTTGTCTGCAGAGGATGGAGAACAGGGGCAGCGTGACCTAGAATGATGCCATGAGCTGGATTCATCTATACCCTGGGAAGCAGACAATTGGTATAAGGCAAATGAGATAGCTTGGAAACCAAGCTCTGAACTGTCAGTAGGACAAAGGAGGGGACCTGCCCAAAAAGAAAGACTGAATTTTCAGGGACTAATTTTGTAAGTGATGTAAATACAGATGTGACATATGTAATCGTCACAAGATGAAACTATGCAATCATTGTAGAATGAATAGAGTTTAACTTACAAGTAATTAGTAAAACAAAATTGGACAAAACCATAACTGCGTGTCCTAATTTAGATGACTCATCCCACACAATTTTACATGATGGCACTGGAAACCCAGCATACCATAATACTTAAAATTCTGGAGGACAGTAAAAATTATTCTCGAAGGAACATCATCAAAATCTGAGGCATCAACTCAAAACTCCCTGACCTAGATCCAAAATGTTGAGCTAGAACTTAAAAGAAGACTCAGTCTACCTGGTGTATCAGTTCCACCAGAAGTTAACACCTGATGTACTAGAAAAGTGCAGTTCAACAAATTAAAGAAAAGGATCATGACAAGAGCAAAGACAATTGAAACAATCATGTTCAGTGGTTACAAAAGCACACTATTCTGGGTCATTTCATCAACAATATTGGCAATTCACAAGGAATTCAGCAAGACAACTTCAATCCTCTGGCAGAAATTTATTCCATAGGGATTAGGCTACCCAGTGTTCACTTTGGATGGTAAAGCATATCTCAAGAAACAATCCAGAGTACGCCTGCAGGCTTCTTGGCATGAAGACGGGAGAAATAATCATTCAGAGGAATGGACATAATAACAGAATGCCACAGAATGCAGAGAAGCAAGAAAATAAAGCCAGAACACCGACAAAGAGGTACGTCCAGCCTCCTCAACCAAAAAGACTGATTTGTTGATCTGATCCATCAAAACAAAACTTTGGAAAACTTGAATCTCAAGGTGATAGGGAGCTTATACTGCACATGGACATCAGATGATCTCATCATGCTGTCTGTCAAAGACTGAAACCATGTCATGAAATAACAAACGGGTAGACTAATCAGGGCCAGGGTTCCCTCATCCAAGATAAATAAGAAATTAATGCAGTTCCCTGGCTGCCCACGCATTGCCCAGTGCCTTCATAAGAAATATACAACACACAAATTTGAGACTATATTGAGCTATTTTGTTTTTTCCCCATGGCTCCAATTAGTTACCTTGACGTTAAGGGGCAGTGCAGAGCAAAAATTGATGAAAGGGAAACCCAATAACAAACTGCGCGCTTTGGTTTTAACTCTAACAAGGCAAGTGTAAACAAAGGGATCATTTAGACAATGCACCCAAAAAAAAAAAAAAAATGCGATTTCCGGATCCCAACAAGGTTTCACAGAAGCGTAAGGCCTGAGGATACTCACACAGATGGATTATGAGATCAATGAAACAGGACTCAAAGAATGATCAAGAAAGTTTACTCAAAGACAAAAATCGTCATAAAGAATCTAGAATAGTCAGTGAGTCCACCTTTGGAATGAAACCAAATGAAATCAATACAATCATTTTAAAACACTGGCATTTGCTCAAAAAAGTTAATTATGTGGTAAAAACCTGCAAGACAAACTAGTTGAGACGTATTCAATGGCGTTTGATCGCGTAGATAGGAAGACCCTTTGGAGAAAGTGGAGTGCCATGGGAATGCCAGGGTGTATTCTAAAACTTATCGCTCTTCACACTGCCACCTGGTGTCATGTTATGTTAGGAGTAGGTGGGGTAGAACTCTGAAAATCCCTACCAGAAACGTTCTGAAACAAGGATAGCTGTTGGCGCCCCTACTTTTTTCACTGTATATGGCAGATCTGCCCGATGTATTGAGTAAGGTTGCTGGGGATGGCCCAAAAATAGGCGCATGCCCTCTGGGTACACTCCTTAATGTGGACGATATTGTCCTGCTATATAATAAACTCCCAAAGCCTCCAAAAACGTCTTGATACTATGTCATCTTATTCAGACACTCGGTTCCTGAAGGTTAATATAAATTCAAAGGGGTGTCGGATTAACTCAAAATATAAGTTGTCTTACACTAATTCTACCATAGAAGTAGTAAAGTCATACCCTTATCTCGGAAGAATAATGTCGGCAAATCTAGCTGACCGTGAACATATTGCACATATATCAAATAAGGAGTATACTCATGGGAATGTACTAAAGGCACTTTATGGAGCAACAGGTCACAGGCACTTTAATCATCTTTAACAGTATATAAAATTAGGATTCCGCCAACTCTTTTATATGCTATAGAGAACAATAAATATTAATCAACGTTACTTTATGCTTTAGGTGGAAGGGAAGATTCTTCGCACTGTTTGCACTTTATATTCTATGGTTTCAATAGAAGCCCTAAGGCTAGAATTAGGACTGGTGAGCACTTTTATAACTTGCTGAAATTTTACGATGGTGTCATTGTATATTACATGCCATAGAAAAGTCTTTAAGAAGTCTTATGGGTTTGGAATGTCTTGTTCCTACTACAAAGGCTGGAACGTTTTTAAACAACATTTTATCTGCACTTCAGCACTTTTCATTGACTAGATATTCAGAATATGAGAGACGTTCATCTTAAAAATTACCTAAAACATACCATGAAAAATTGCTCCATGGAGAGTGATGTAGATATATGTAGAGCGAAATCTCATTTCCACTGTGTTATTCAATCATGCCAGACAGCAGTCCCTCAAATGTATTTGAATTGAAACCTGGAACACAGGGTGTGAAGGTGTATAATGCTTTGTAGACTAAAATGTTTGCAGTTAACAACTGTGACGGATGCATGGCAGAATGTAGTTTGGAAGGAAAGAATATGCACCTTAAGTTACAATGAAGTACAGACTATTGAATGTGTATTATTCGTATGTCCAGTTTTAAGCTAAGGCTACAATGGAGATGATAAAATCGCCCAGTCAATGAATGTGTTGTAAAATGTTTACATTTTTTAGTTTTTAAAGCTGTATTAATTGATGTATATTGTAGATCTCATTGTAAGATCAAAATCTCTAATAAAACCTTCAACCTTGTTAAGGCCTGTACTTATCCTCCCAAGTATTCCATGTTACACAGTTTTGGTCTTCAATCTCTAACAAGCCATGTTCGATGTGGGAATTGCACAGCGTTCAATAGCACTAAAATACTCAAATCTCTGAAATATGATCAAATAAAGTGCGCAGATAATCCACGTAAATTGGAATTAACGGTTGGTGCATTATTAGTGTGGATTACATTTAGCATCATTCACTATATGCACCAATAATAACACTCATTGTGCAGCCGAAACTAAGCGATGAATAAATGTATCAGACACTTAGTTGCAAAAGTGGTTCTGCATTATTATGCTGTCTTCTGTGCGTGCACTGAAGTCAGCACTAATGCACATGCACTCATGAGGCAGCACACCATTAAAAGAGGGACGGTTTTCTTTGATATGGAGCTTTTATAATGTATAGGGGACAGGTGTCATATTGGAATACACAAGGTATGAGGCAACACAGAAAATACATACTGCGTGGCAAGCGCAAAATAACCAGAGAGGTGAATGTGTGCTTTAAAGAGCAATGTAACAAAGTGAAGATCTGGGCAAGAATGTTGGAGTGAAACCTTGAGGAGGGTGCTCTGGCACGGAACCTGGCTGGGCCCCGGACCGATGTATATTCAGGACCAACCTAGAATCTGATGGAGGGAGCTCATTTGAGGTCAGTACATGTATGCCATTCTGGCGGGGAGCAGGCCGGTGCCTGGGCCAATGGGTACTGTTGTTTTGTTTTAATCATGCCTCAAATTTTCCTTGTTGCAGACGGGTGGCCGCTTCCCAACCGGTTGTATGAAAATTAATAAAGAGATTAAAATAAAAGACCTCAAGAAACAAAAGGAAAAGCACAAAATAGAAGCAGTCCTTGCGGCCCTCATGAAAACAGCAATAACAAACAACTAAGGGAGCTAAAGCAACAAGGAAGAGGACTGGCGGTAGAGGGAAGCAACACGGAGGGAGTAGAGAAGACACAGTGAGAACAAAACGGAGGGGGCACTCGGGTGACAGAGGGCAACACAGAGTGCAGGGGGCGCAAAATACACAAGGGCAACAGTCCAAAAAGTATGTGCTCTCATGGAGGGCTTCACACTAAAGAAAAAAAAGTAGTGCTTGAAAGCAAGCACTGAAAACAGCAATGGCAGTCAATGAAAGCAACGCATGGCGGTATGCTCCATGGGAGGGACAAACACAAGATTGCAGCTCAGACATGATTAAGAAGCAAGCAAATTAGAGTTACAAGGAAAGCCAACAAATGGCGAGCAATGGGCAGGTTCCAAGCCTCTCTCTGAACTTGGTAAGCCACAGTACGCCTCACAGACAGCGCATGGGTTGTCTAGTTAACTCAACCCAACTAGATAAAGGGCCAGCTAGGGTGCTGGAGAATGGGATGACACTGCCCAGACAATGAAATAAAGAAAAAATGCACACATTGCCAGGCTTGTTCGAGAAGGGAGTGAATCAGCAGTTGAGGACATGAAAATCTAGTCCCAGTCCCCATAAATAAATCTTACTGCAAGACAGTGAGCAATGGGTGGGAAAAAGTTAATAGCCGCTTAACAAAAGAACCCTACCTTGTGTAGTATAATAGATCTTCTCACGTCTGACGACCTTGATAGTCTCTAATCAGATCGAGATTTTCATGCCAACACAAGTAGTTATGTTTTACCTTTGTTTCTTTTTCATTGCATGTTCGTCGGATTTGTCAAAAAGTCAAATAAATTGATTTAAAAAAAAAAAAAAGGGAGTAATTAGAAGTAATTTGTGGGAAAAATAATACAACTCTGTGGCACAAAGAGCCCAGCAGTCATATACTCTTTGGGCTGAAACAATAATGACCAGGAAGAAAGTCATCCATGAGAGAAAAGTGTAGTTGCCACAGGCTGTGGAATCAAAATACCTTGAGCACTAAATGTGAGCAATTTAGGAGCGGTCCCTTTCAGAGGAAGGTCAAACAAAGGAGGGCCTACTTAAAAAGCTCCCACAAAGTTAAAGTTTAAAGCCTTATTACAGTACGTAAATATCCATTGGCTTGGTGGAATGGTCTGAAAAGTGTTTTTCCTATATGGTCTGAATATATGTCTCAATGAGGTAATCCTGGCCAACAACATTAAAGAATCGCACAATCAGAGCCCTATGGCAGAACCACAGCAAGTAAAAAACTGTGATCTTATGGAGACTTTACTTTTTCCCTACTGGACTTCTAAGGCATACCGAAAGACAGACTAGTGAAAGTAAACTTGTCCTACCAAACTCTCAAGTTATGAAAAGGAAAGGTGTGGGTCTATGTAGGGTCTGACGAAGAAAATCCAGCCTTTCACAGAAAAATCACGTTCATGATGTAGTAGATAAATGACTAACAATTTTGTTTATTATGTAGTCACTTAAAGAGCCTATGCTGCCACATTCAGAACTATGAAGGAAAGGGCTACTGGAAAACAAATTGATTTGGGCGACAAATACAAGTGCCTCATACTCTGGAGGAGCGAAGATATACAGCAACAGATGCTTTAATCAGAAAGACGCTATCTGCAAAGAAAGATACTTTGTTTTAATCCTGATGATTTTTAAGACAAGCAGCTTTCCTATGACCAGTCAGGGATTCCTAACTTTACCGGGACCAGTATGTAAACTGAAGTCAGTCTTTTAAATTTACCTAGAAGTAGCGCCAGCACCCCAGAGTGTTTTATTGTGTAAAACTGCCAGAATCACATCTGAATTTTGATTACGGTTATATTTTCCCTCTTTGGGGCAAAAGAATTTTTTTTGCCAAAGGAACTTCATGTACAAAGGTCCTGTACTCCATTTCCAGATTGTTGTGCTGGGTTTGCCACTGTAAAGGGCAATCCACTGCAAGGATGAGCATACTTGTGTGGAGTGCATAAGGGATGCCCATTTTTGGAACAGAGCAACATTCTTATTCCATTTCACAAACCCAGTCCCAATAATGAAATCTCTAAGCTCCTGTCTGGTGAATTTGACCAACACATAGCTTCCATGGCATTAGGAGAGTGTCGCTTTGCTGCAACCTCTGCATTTGTTAAGTTCCAAGCATGGTTATCCTTCAGGAGGACCATTTGTTCAGAACAAAGTTTCCTTCTCTGCTTGGTATAGCCTACTTTAGTATAGATTTATTTAATGCTTGACTGACCACATTTACATTGCTTATTTTGTTTCATGCATTGCCTGATGGTAGTCATCTGAGGCAGACCCTGCACCAGATGTAAATACCATAGAAGGTACTGTACACATGCTTGGTTTGACTCGATATTCATAAGTTTTTGTTTCACAGGAAATAAGATTCAGCAGGATATCCAGGGCTGGTGAAAGCGAGAGGGCTCCCAAGTGCATAGGTGGATGGATTTTGATTTTTTTTCTAATGACCAAGAAAAGAAGAAGTCAATTGCATACAATGACAATAACTGTGTGGATGAAAACTGCTGTGTCTCATTAACTTTCTCCTCCAAAGAATCTGCATTTCTCCAGCACAGAACAACAGTAAGAAAAGTGAGGATCTGCAGCACAAAATGCAATGTAGAAAACGTATTTGACAAAAAATGTGTCTTAATGTTCAGAAGACATTAGTTATATAGCAAACAAAGTAACCGCTATGGATAAATCTATCTAAAGCTACACATCTAACAGCACAAAACACAGAAAAAGCAAAGTGTTAATAAAGAATAACTAAATTTGACTTACAAGGCAAAATATCCTTGTATCTGTTCTTTTTGACATTGTCTTCTTTTTCACCAGTGCTAGTTGGATAGATCTTATCCGTTCTATACTTTGTAGATAATCTTCGTAATTTCTGCAATAAAACAAGAAATTGTTTAGGACAATAATATACTAAACTTTATCTGCTTTCATTTTGTAATATTATACCAAAGAAATAATAAAACACCACAGGAAGCAAGGAGTTTGTTTTTTATAGCTAAACGTAACCATGGCGAGAAAATAAAACTTTGCAGGATAGAAAGAGGATGGAGAAAAAAACACTTTAAGAGATGAACATCAATCTACAGTATAAAATTGCTCAATAGAATCTAGCATTTGCTTTGCCCACCGAACTATTAACTTAAACTTTATACAATTGCATTGAAAGGTTTATAGGAGTGAATCATTAAGGTATGTATACAGCTACTTCCATCAGCCAGAACTGCAGTAAATAAATGCAGACTAGTGTGGGAGGTAGATTTGGGAAATTAAATGTCAGACTGGTAGTGGAGCATGTCCTGCTCACCCACTAGTACATGTGCCCTGTAATAGCTGCTTCAAGCTTACAGGTGCAAATGTTTGATGCAAGCTTAACTACTCTAACAGTGGAAAAATATTTAATTTAAAAATCGATCCTATCAAGAATCATGAACGCCAGAGGTAAGCCAGTGTTGCCAGATTTGTAGCGTTTTCAAAGGTTGTTCAAAGCACTAGAGGAAAAAGGTGACAGTAGGAAGGGATAATGCACCTGGCCATTTCTAAAGCTTGTTTGGATTACTTCTAAAGAGAAACCAGATGATTTTTGGGTTCGGTTATGCTGCAGCAAATAGGCGGAAAAGAAGCAAAAGTGGAAGAAGCTAGGTGAAGAACTTGGAATGATATTGCTAGCATTTAGAGCCACCCAGTTGTATACATAGGGACTAAGGGTTGTAATCAAAATACAAAGGCTACAGAACAGTGACACCTGTAATAATGTATGAATTTCAGATTGACTGGGTTGCCATCTTGGTTTGGATACAGTGACAGATTTGCAAAAACCTCTTCCAAAAACCCCTTCACTGACAGATGAATTAATGCACAGTTCTAGTTATAAAATTGCACAGTGCACAAATACACAAGGTACTGAAGCCTCCCTCAAGAGTTCTAGTGTCAGGCACAGACAAGGCGTTCGGTCCATATGCATTAATAAATTCCTACTGAATTTAGTCTTACACTTTTCCTCAGATGTACAAGAAACCACTGTTTTTTTTTTTCTTTAATCAAAATATCTATGCAATCCATTGGTAAGCAGGCAAATGCTTGATAACAATGGTTATCTCTGCACCTTACACACCATTTAGACATTTTGATTTAAGAGCCGGGAGATATTTTTTGAATATTTATTCAACCACTTTCACATAACACTCATATGTTGATCAAATTTGCATTGACTGATAGCTGCTCTGACTAAAGAAAAATTCTAACTCTGAGGATGTGGAACAATGGGTGCAAATTTGCGTGGGAACAATCTGATTTTGATTAAATTAAACATGTCACCTGGCTCAGACACATAGATGACATTTTAATATATGAAGGGTGAAAAGATCTTTTGATAACCTTAATATTGTGAGAGTATTACTTCTCTACGTTAATCTAGAAATTGTTAACTGAAACCTGTAGCCAAAAAATAAAGACTTCCACAAAAGCAACACTACAAGCAGACTCTTGCCATCCTGTAGCTCTGGAGAGAATCACCACACAACTGTTGTAACATTGAGCAATTTACTTTTTATGACACAAAAGTACATCAAGGTTTATGAAAAGGGGATAAAATATAACCAGCAGTATGTCATTTTGAAAGATTTGACTAGAGATGGTCACCTCTTTAATCAGCGATCAATACAAAAAAGATCCAGAAAATGAGAGTAGAGAGTAATTGATTTTGAAGTAAGGTCAGTCATAACAGAATAATGGCATCTCTTGAAACTGGATGATTTGAAAATCTTGACAGCATTCAATAACAGTTAGCAAACTGTAAAATTTAATGATATCTTCACATACAGTCACCTTAGAAGTAGCAATGTGTGAACTAGAATGTGGATACCTCCATATGGTGAAGAGGTTCTTTTAGTGTGGACAAATCTAAACAGAACTGTGGGAATACACTTGAACAAGAGGAAAATACAAATGGGACATTTAAAAGGTTTAATTGTTTGACCATTTTTGTAGTCCACATGATTCAATGTCCATGCAAAAAAATCTTCCTTTTGGAAGCACTGTATGTTCTTTTAAAGTTCTGAAGTGAGAAACGTTGAGGGCACTGTTCAAATGATTCAAAGTATGCCACAGCACAACCTTTTAGGGACTGCTATAGTAGCAAAAATAAAAATTTGTATTTTGGTTAATAAAACCTATAAAATACTATCACAATAAAGTGCTTCATGCTCTTAACATATCTCTAATAAAAGAATGTCGTTTTTATGATAATTTTTGATTCATGTACAGCTAATAAAACGATTTTATAAAAGTCAAATTAAACCTCATTCAGATCAGCATAAGAAGTGTGGAGGGTAGGAGGCATGGGAATCAAAAGCAAATCAATTTGACTTTATAGTGCCTGTTTTTCATATGTGCTTCGGAGTCTTATTTACTTTTATCGTGGCTCATTGCTCATAATTATATGCCGCTCCTCATCCGTTAGGTATTTGTCTGCCCTTACCATAAACCGTGGGTGTCACCATGGCAAACTAGCTTCACATGCAGAAAATTGCTGCTTGCCAGCATTATCTAATCCTAAAGTGGTTGAAGATGTTGAGAAGCCAATATCTACATTCCTCTAACAGGAAAGGGCAAATACATAATGTTGCTATGATAGCAAACTTACATATTTCAATTCTGCTGCAGTTCTAATTTGGTTCGTTTTGTCAGGGCTAGTTGATTCAGCGGGTGAGCTATTCCACACTCCACCGAAGATTCGGACTTCCACGGCCACCGCCCATATGGTTCCAAATACAAGACGTGGAGATTAAGAATAACATTTACAGTAGATGAGGCCATGTGGATATGTATATTGCAAGCTCCTGGGTATCATGGTATTAACAACTAAAGAAAACTTAATGTAGCTCCATAACATGATTACATTATAAACAAATTATGTCATAAGTAAACCATTAATGCAATTTTTAGTTTCATGGAACATATTTGGAGGTATGTGATCAAGGCCCCTCTGGGCTGAAACGCGTAATGGCTGACTTTCAAATGGAGTAATAAAGAAATTTTGCTGCACTTATCTGGTGGTCCGTGCTCCTATCCTTACAGAAGAACTACTGTTTGGAGTGTTTCCTGATATATATAGATAGATATATATATATATATATATATATATATACACATACATACACACACACTATTGCATAAGGTAGCGCAGCTGGGTTTCTTTGTGTGAACTCGGTTCTGTTTTCTGTGTGAGTGGAGTGTGGCAGGTAGAGTGCAGTGGAATAGAGTAGCGTAGAGATGCAGAGTGCAGTGGTGCAGAGTAGATTAGAGTGGCGTGTGGATTGGCATGGAGTGCACTGGCGTAGAGTGGAGTGGTACAAAGCAAACTGCATTGGTGTAGTGCAGTGTTGCAGATCAGAGTGGAGTAGAGTGCACTGGCATGAAGTACAGTGATGCAGAGTTTAGTGGCGTAGAGTGAAATGGAACAGAGTTAAATGGTGTAGAGTGCAGTGACAAAGTGTGTTGTGGCTGAGAGTGGACTGGCATAGTGTGGAGTGTTGCAGAGCAAAGTGCAGTGGCATGGAGTGGTGCAGAATAGAGTGGGGGTAAAGTGGAGTATGCAAGGTGTAGTAGCTCACTGCCATTACAGATAATACATATTCAATTGTAAGGACCATTACATTTGCACAGACATACAGTTTTACTGATAAAAGTATACAGTGCACAAACGATAATATGTGGAAATGTCATCACCTAGTGTACTGATTTGTTTGATTGTATTAAAATATTTTTTTTTCACCACACTTCAGAATTATCCCCGGTAGCCAGCATGATTATCACATAAACCTTACCCTCTAACTTTTGAAGTCAGAGAGAAAAGTTAACACCAAGCTCTCTTGGAAGACAGCTTGGCCTTTAACCTGTCTTTGAATGCACAGCAAATATGACAAGATTTAAAGGCTTTTTACAGAAATGGAGCATTCAAAAGGATCCTGTAAATAAGGACTGGTCCACAGATGGGACAAACTCAAGCTAGATAGCCTAAAACAAAGCCAGCAAATAGAAAGCAAGACATTGAGTTACAAACCACAAACTCAATGGCAAGCAATGGGCAGAATGCATTCCCAGGGAAGCTTTCTTAATGTCCCCAAGATGTCGTTAGCAAACCAGACAGCACTGCGCTGTCTGGTAGGCTTCAACCTAATAAGTTGCTTCCACAATCCAACGCCGTGAGCAAGTTTGAGTAAACTGAACTATCAGAACTGATCTACTACTCTTTCCTGCTCTCACATAGCCCTGAAGTGCAAAGATGAAGGATTAACATCTAGTCCAGCGGATGCCCGACTGACTGCAAAGCATAAATTTGGTCTTTCTGTAGAGGCTACTCCTATAACTAACACACTAACACACACACACACCCACACACACAACCACACCCACACACAACCACACAGCTACACTTGGCTGGGATGTGTATGCTGGTGGGAAACATCTATTATGAGGTCACAACTGTCCAATTAGGATTCATTACCGACTAGCCATATAGAACACAAACTCAAGATTGGCTAGAATTGAAATATACATTACTAAAGCCAGCTGAACATCCACATACTGCACGTTCTCTGTAAATCTATTTTTTCACAAAGAAGCTTTATTTGTGTCTGCATGCCTCCAGCCAGAGTATTAAAGATTGTGTATTGGCTTCCTTATAGTGCACACACTACAAAACCTCAATGATAAAAGCTGGTTAAGTCCTTTGATAACATCTAGGTTTTGGGAGGGAAAAACAGAGTGGAGGGGAAAAGCATCACTTTTCAACTGGGTATGTGTAAAAGTACAATGCCCTGGCAGCATGTTTTTTCTTGTTTAAAAGAAAGTAGACAATTCCTAGCCTCAGGCAATGTATATCAACAGTTACACTCATACGGCAGGTATGCATGGTAAAACTACACCCAAATCACATGCAGGTTCAGATCTATAAAGCCAACATACAGGCATTCTGCTCGTCTAAAGTTAGCATTACTGAAATGCATAGTAGTTTAGACAACCCCAGGTGTTAAGTGTTTTATCTAGGTACAAACTACACCATACATTTACGTTTGTTCACTTGTAAAAAGTACAGAAAAATCTAGATAGGTATTCAGATTTGTTTTTTTATGACCAATTTAAGCTGAACCCCTGCACTACACTTGATATACACTGTTATTCTGTCAGAGGCAATATCAAACAAGCATTTGCAATGCAATAGGTCTCGCATTTATGCGAGTTTGAGCTATTGACATTGCAAATGACTGCCTTTTATTTATGTTTTAAAAACGAAAACAAAAATAGGCATTGTCATTTGCAATGTCAATAGCTCAAACTCGCGTGAATGCGAGACCTATTGCATTGCAAATGCTTGTTTGCATTGCATCGTGTGGGCACGATTTAGACTTGCTATAAAGTGAAAGATGCGACCTCTTGTTCCGTGTATCTTTGTTGTCCGCCAATGCGAAGATTTGTTGAATGTTTAGGACACTTCAGAGCTCTGCGTGGCTACAAATTGTAAGATTGTGGACAGTTATGAGAAAGGAGGCGCCAAGTCCATCTAAATCAGGGACGTTGCTCCAGGCCAAGCCGATCCGCTGAGGCATTTTGACACTCGGTGACATTTCGACCGCGGCTGCTTTTTATAGCATTTTAAGATTCTCCCTGCATAATTTGCAATGCCTGAGCAACTACTGCGGAGTGGCTGCCCCTTGTGAGTCCATCACAACATCTCCAGCAAGATCATCAGCTGATGTCACGGCATTTAGGAACAAGTCCACATCTCCTGTCCGGGCCCCGAGCATAAGAGACGCTGTGCACGTCTCCTGTCCAAGCGCGCACGCCAAGCAGCAGCTGAGATCGGCAGACAGAAAGTTAACGCCGCATGCACGTTCACATCTCCTGTCCGGGGCCTCCGGCCAGGCACATCAAACAGGAGACAGGGAGGGTACAAAGATGCCTTAGTGCGCGCACTGAAGCGTGCGCGCAGACAGGGAGGACGCGAGGGAGCAGAGCTGCACGCGTGCACATCTCCTGTCCTCCGGACGCGCACATCTGCTGTATCTTTGCTAACGCCGTGAGCCGTACGAGCAACGTGGTAAGACGCAAAACCGAACGCGTGGTATGTGTAGCAGCATTTTGTTTCTGGTAGCGGCGTGAAATATACAGTGTAGCAGCGTTTTGTTTCTGGTAGCGGCGTGAAATACACAGTGGCCGCAATTGCAAAGTTTGACTTGAAGTAGCTTTGAGAAGGGGCCTAATGGAGGGAGAAATGGAGGGAGCGAGGGGGAAGAAGTAAAGCAAATAGGAGCGGCATTTCATGAAAGCAAAGCGCATATGTCCTGTCATTAGTGCACGCAGTGAAGCGTGCGCGCAGACAGGGAGGGAGCCGAGCCATCTCCTGTCCTCCGGACGCGCACATCTGCTGTCTCTTCCGCTAACGCTGTCAGCCGTATGCGTGCACAGCTCCTGTCCAGGTGCGTGCACATGTCCTGTCCCCCTTCCGAGCCAAGTCGACAACAATAGATCTCGCATAGTGAGCAGCGCAAAGCGCTGCATCGCTAGGCGAGACCTAACCAGAATGTTATGCCAGATTTGGGAATATCAATGCAGAACTTCAAATTATTCTCGTTTTACGTCACTACAGCCCAACAAGCGCGTTATGTTCACGTCAATTCAGAAATAGGACTATGGAAACAAGGAAAATGTGTTATTAAGACACAAGTATCCTAATAGAGTGAGTGGATCATTCAGATCCAAATAAAAATAAAAGTAAGCTTCCATATCAGCCCTTTAGATCAACATCGCCTATTGGGAGACACTATGGGATCTGAGTAATGAAGAAAATAACACTGGCGAAAACTGTAATCCTTCCATGCCTGCTATATAGTTCTGTCAATCTACCCCATCAATTACCAGAGAATTTGTTCTAAGAGCTGAAATCTAATCTTCTAGACTTCATTTGGAGCTCAGAGCTATGTAAAGTAGCACTGTGTAAGATTTGACTTCACATTTAACAGAGTGGTTTGTGTGTGCTGCTCTTAAGAGCTATACAACCTGCTTTTTGGGGGTGATCGAAATATTGGGGTTCAGGTTCCCACAACTTCACCAACTCAGGAGCACTCAGGTCACTGTAGATAACTACAAAATGCAAGTACAGCAATTCTTACATTTGACAGCAACTGCCAAACTATGGAAAACCTGGGGTGAGGTCGACTTAGAACCTTCTACACAAGAGTTTGCATTTATTGTTTGCTTTAAGAGAGGGAAAGAGGATGCTTATGAAATGTATACAGGGCACTTGCTAATAAGTCTAAACCCCTCGTAGACTAGAGGAGTTCACAACTATCAGGCCGCCTCTACCCACGCCCACCAGGGGCCTTAACTGATCTTTGGGGGTACAAGAAGAACAAGAGGTGTATTTATTATGCCCATTGGAAAATGAAACTACCACATTTTTCATTTTACATGGCATTAAAAAGTTTGAAGAACATTGCCGTAGACAATCGCAAAGATAAATGGCCAGCTGAAGCTAGTGAGGACTTGGGACACAAAAAAGTCACGTGGCATACCTTATGTGCATAGAGTATCCAGGAATGCACGGTTTACAATGCCAATAGCTCAAACTCTCCTAAATGCGAGACCGAGGGCATTGCAAATGCTTGTTTACGTAGAAATGTATAATCCTGCATTGGTTCATCAATAAAAATCAATAAATTGGTTTAATAAAAAAAAATTCCATGTAGTGTCCAATTAATAAAGTTACTGTATTGATGCAACACATGAGTTAACCCTTGAATCATGTTTCACCAAGTAACATGTAGCAAAGGCGTGTGAAGGACTAGTTTCAGCAATAACATTTGAAGATCAGCTCCTACACCCAAACAACAATTGGTGGTACAGGGATGACACGCCAGTTTAGCTCAAAGAGAACATATATCAGTGCCCAAAAATAATGAAATGCCTTTATTGACATTTCACGATAGATATAATAAGATTTGCATTTTGAGCATCTCATCGCCACATAAGCAGTCTAGCAAATGCTGGCACAGCCAGCCGCATCCATTGTGGATTCTGAGCAGGGGAAAGCTGAGAGTCAGGTGGTCCTGTTGCTGTGTCACCCCTGTGGTGCTGAAGGATGTGGCACAGGCAACATATGAGAAACGATGAAGCTTGTCTGATCCAACACAGCTTGAGGCTTATGTCCCAGAGGCAGAGATCAGTGGCTGGATCCTTATTTAGCCAGGTGGGGGGGTCCTTAAGGTCTCTCAGCATTATAGTGAGGTAACTCATCATCCATAGACTGACAATGATGGACACAGCACAGCCATGCTCTGACTGACACAATTGAGTGGTCCCATGACGGACAGGGGTAGCAGGTCCCAAAAGTGGTAGCCGAAGTGGTTTGCCACTGGTATCCTGGGGTCACTCCTACTATGGCTCACCAAACTGGGCTAAGTTCACCTCTTCCACACTAGACTATTAGATACGTTTGACTGCTTGAACTTTCTACCCTAATTGAGAAGTGGGAGGACAAAAGATTCAGAACTTAACAGTTAACTAATGTCCAACCCAGTGGGTATCTTTTAAGTAGATAGAAAAAGTGTCATCACGCAGCAGAACTAAACACCACATAATTCAATAGAAAATACTTAAAGCTGCAAACTAATATGCACCAACTGTGGGGCCCAACACCCCCTTCTTCCCATTATATTCAAGATCCTGCATCTACAGTCTCCAACACGGTAACTGTTTAGGCAGGACTAAGTGCACATTGCTCAACTACTCACAGAGGCCAAATGTTCAACTCAGTTTAATGTCTCTTTACTCATTTGGTTCAGCTTGTGTGGCAGACTCGTCTGTGCTTGTTTAGTCACTTGTCCCCAGTGCAGACTAAGATGCAAGTTTTTACCTGCTGATTATTGTAGCGATTGAAGTTCTGTGGTGGATGTGGTCTGGCTTCCTGCACTCAGCGGCTCTTGTTCTGTAGTGGACCATGCTAGAATCATTCTTGAGGACAAAGTTCACAGGAATGATCAGTGAGGCACATCAGCACACCACCACTCACCCTCGGCAGCCCTCCAAGCTGGACAGCTGTTCTGGTGCACTTGTAGCAGCCTTCCCGCTGAATCCCTCACAGTGGTATCTTACTGGCAGTGCAGCCTCTGGGTCAATCAAGACTGCACACTTCAACTGAGTCACTTACAGCATCAGCAGCACCAGTGTATTAAGTAGAGCCTCAGCTACTCCAATATACAGTTCAGGCTAATCTCTGGGAGACTGGCTGTCAGGCAGACACTATCCCTGGTTGCAAAGCAGCTCTTTGAGTAGTCTAGGGAGCACTTCCTTCCTTGGTCAAGAAAAATATGGGACTGGAACAAAGGGGTTGGACTGGATCCCACTTTTACAAACATTTTCTAGCTAGGGGATGTGGATCCACTGTCCAACGGTTCAGAAACGGATTGGTTTCGTTTATGTCAATTACAGCCTTCCCTCCATACAGAGACTTTGTGCAAAGTGATGGCTCTCACAGCAGATAGAAATGGGGCTGACTCCAGGGACTATACAAAACAATGGTGCAATGAAGTGTGTGATCCCTGCACCTGGCTGCAATCAGCATTCCTGAAGTAATAATCAGGACACGGACAAATAGGCCCTACTTATCATACATGTGCTACAAACTCTCAGATCAATCATGCACTCAACATGCAGACGGGATGGCAGGGCAAGGTTTTGGATTCCACATGAAAGTGGATCCATACATGAAGAGGGTCCGTAGTTTTCAATCTCGTAAACAAGGAGAAAATGATCTATTCACACTATAGATTCATAGAATATACTATGCGGTCACCATTGCTTTATGTAATGCAAAAAAAAAAAAAAAATACACAAAACAGATACAAACATCAGTGGAACAGGCACTAGCAGAATGCTGAAAGACAGCAGCAGTGCTCGCACTGTGGCCATCTGCCACATACACTACCCGAGAAAGGTCGACAGAGCCAAACAAAATGGCTATTGAGACAGAGGAATTGAACCTAGGCACCAGGCAACCTCTGCATATCAAACGCATGATATAAAAAACATTATCTGGCAACTGCAATGAAGTATCACACCTTGGCCAGGAGAGGGGATGAATGGGGGATGGGGGGGGCATTAATGATTAAGAGTACTGCTAATAATAGTTACTTAAGTATTAACATGCAACTAAGACTAAATGTACAGAAGATGACATATAATTCAGTCACATTAAGGAACTAAGGGGACCATTTATTTACACCTCCAAGCTATCCATTATCCATATAGATTCTGAACATGGAACCTGAGGCGAATAGGGAACACACTGAAAAGATGCATGCCTAACTATACAGATGGGCATAGATACTGCCAGTCTGCAAGAGATTCACTAGTCTAAAATTGAAGGTTAGACTTCACAAGAAATGTAGAGGACAATTTTATTACACTACATATTCATCCTCTGGCATAGGGGCAGGATTATGGATTAAACCTGGCATTGCATCGGTGGAACACCCGATTAAAATCGACCCGGAAGGTAGATTTGCTGTCAGATCTTGTTAGATGGTAAACAATTGGCTTTGGTCTGTATATATGCACCAAATGCATTCTACGTGAAGTTCCTAGACTCATTACAAGCCTACACTCTGTCATATCAAGACTAAAAGGTGGGAGGGTCAAAACATGTCCTAGACGTAGAGAAAGACAGATCCTTTCTACCACTGTTAAACATTAACATGGCTTAAACATCGAAAGCTTTTGGTAAATGGCTTAACAACTAGAACACACAGCACGCATTAGACCCAACTGGTTTTGAGTAGTTCTTCTAAACATGCTTTATATTCTACATTAATTACCGTCTTACACAGTGGCCAATTGCAGGAATTGATGCAGCAAGAAAAATATCCAGGAACCAAACTTTGATTACTGCCCATTGGGGAATCATCTAAAATGAGGAAGCCAGTGGACCTGCATCCGACTATGGAGGTTAAAAGATGCCTCTTTATTAGAGGCAGTGTATAAAAGCAGCACCAGATATGCATATTTTAAATCAATCTTTCGCAGAGCAAAAGCAATAGTATTTATCCAGGTGCAAGCAGCAGTAGTTCTTTGCAGAGGTCATCCAAGCAGTAGTTCTTTGCAGAGGTCATCCACAACAGAGCTTCAACATATCACTCAGATTTCCCACAGCAAACTATCTTTTATCAATACACCTTTTATACAAGCAACTGAATAAAGAAATTGGTACTCGAAGCATCACTACCAGTTTTTTGGGGGTTTGGGGGCTTCGTGGACTCCATTAATAGCAGCATCTCCATCGCCGGAGACTTTAGCGCTGATTATTAGTATACCTTTTCATCCATCTGAATCCCTGACCTGAAAAAGAGGCAAAGGTACACTCAAAAAGAGTTGCTGTTTGGACAATTCCTTTTCCCTTTTTTGCATATTAATATTTTCCTTTTTCCCTACCTTTCTTTCCTATCGCGTTGCATAAAGTGTCCTGGCTACAGAGTTGTATGCATTGCCACCAAAATGTAAGAAAATAGTTTTTACTGAACAAAAATTTCATCATCATTGACTACATTAAAAGTTAAATAATTATAATGGTGTTTAACATAAATGTTTTGTCAAAAAAATTATGTACTCGCACATTGGCTGAACGGATTGCATACAGGAAAGATGGACGTTATGTTGACTAGTTAGAATTCTGATTCAGCGCGAATAGTTGATTCTCTTTGTTTCTAATGAAAAGGAAGAGGCACACACCATTTCCCTTACTAGTTCCAAAGCAGACTGAATTTGTATGTGTTTTGGCCCTGTGTATACATATAAACAATGACTTTCTCTTGTTATTTTACCCCTTGGCTGCTAAGCCTTTTCCCCCTTTTTTTCGCTATTTGGGGTAGTTCGGGCTTAGGCCTTCATAACCTTTATTCCACATAGGGTATTCACACCAAATTTGCATCCTTTTTCTCCAACATCCTGGGGATTCCAAAGGTACCCAGGGTTTGTGGATTCCCCTGGAGGGGACTATTAAAATAGCCAACAACTGAACTGCACCTTACAATGGTTATTAATTGTGTTATGGTTATAGAGCAATTCATATGGTAAAATATAAAGTGTGGAAAATGGGTATCAAAGAAACCTATGTATTTCTGAAATAGACCTCAGATACAGAGGTTCTGAGCAGTGATTATTTGTACTTCTCTGAAATTGTGAGTACCCATGTGATTCAGATAACATTTATCGAAATTTGGAAGGCATAAATGCAAGAGAAATACAATTGGTAATAACAAATGTTCTACTAATCTGTATTCCCACGTCTCCTGATAAAAATGGTATCACACTTACGTGGGTAGAGCTAGTGCTCACGATAGGAGAGCCACAAATTTCCTACCATTTCCCATTCCCCCCCAAGTGTCCTGCTAAAAATGGCAGCTCACTTGTATGGCTAGGCCTCGTGCCTGCAAAAGGAAAGGCCCCAAAATACAATGTGGAGACATCAGCATTTCGGGTTACAAAAATGATCTGATTTGGTAATGGGGCTAAATGTTAGTGGGATGGGGTGGACTAGGGTAGATTGGTGTAGATTTGCGGGAGCATAAATGGGATATTGAGCAACTGTTCAGCATGTTGTGTCTTCACTGTGATTTCATGAACCATGCAGCTGTACAAACCCTGGTTTCTGTATGTAGGCAGGAGGAGAGGTGGGTGAAGTTTGATAACTGTTTATGCCCATTAGGTTCCTCTTTGTTTTTATGAACTGAAGAAACACGTGGATAATAAGTAGATAAGAAAGATAGCAGATGTTGAAACTGCACCTGTCTTGACAGGTGAGAATGTATTCATGCTTTGCTAAGATTCCCGTTTGTGATTGTATAAAGCTTAACTTACGAAACCACTGTTTGCAAACACGTCTGACTCAGCTATTTCAATGTATGTCAATGTAGTTCAAACAATATATAAAAAGTGTGCCAGCTGCGTCTGGCAGAGCATACACTCAAGCTTGAGCTTAACTAAACATACTTCCACAACTGTGTTTGATTGCGGTCTCTCATTCACAGACAAGTGTACCTGATTTGTGCGTTTACAGATTTATGGGGGTAGGGTAGAGTAGATTGGTGTGCGTGGGGTAGAGCAGAGTGGGGTAAACTGGGGTTGAATGGAATGCATTGGGGTGATTAAGGCAGATTGGGGTGGAGTAGGGTAGATTGGGAGGGTAGGTTGGAGTAGAGTGGAGTTGACTGGAGTGGGGTAGAGTGGGGTAGAGTGGAGTGGATAGATTAGGGTAGACTGGAGTAGAGTGGGGTAAAGTAGAGAGCTAGATTGGAGTGGAATGGGGTAGATTACAGTGGGGTATAGTGGTGTGGTATGGGGTAGATTTTAGTGGACCCGGGTAGAGTGTGGTAGATTTGAGTGGAATCTAGTAGATTGGAGTAGGGTAGAGTGGAGTGCAGAGGGGTTGACTGGGGTGGATTGGGGTAGACTGGACTGTGGTTGATTTAGGAAGATTGAAGTGGAACGGAGCAGGGTATATTGGAGTGTAGTATAGTGGAGTGGGGCAAAGTGGGGTAGATTGGGGAGGAGTGGAGTGGGTAGGGTGGAGTAAAGTAGAGTGGGGTAGAACAGGGTGGAGTGGGATAAATGTTGTAGAGTGGAGGGGCATAGAGCGGAGGGGCATAGAGTGGAGTGGTAGAGTGTTGTAGAGTGGAGTGGCACAGTTTGGAGTATGCATGGTGTGGAAGGGCACTGTCATTACAGTTAACACATTCAATTGAAATGACCATTTACAGACATTTTAATTTTATTGTTTGCTAGAAAAAAGCCTTTTCTGTCACAGCAAGACTGCCACACAAATTCTATCACTTTGAAATCAGAGAAAGAAAAGTAAACACCAAGCTCCCTCTGAAGACAAAGGCAGACATAGAGCCTCTGTCTTTGAATGCACAACAAATGTGGAAAGATCAAGACAAGATTTAAAGTACAAGTTACTTACCTTCGGTAACGATGGATCTGGTAGAGACGATTCTAGCCGCAGATTCCTTAACGTAGAATTATCCCCAGGTGTGAGACTGGACCCGGAAAACTTTCTTTGCCCCAGCATCTCTGCGCGAGGGGGGGGGCGGTACCACGCGACTCCGCCCTAACGTCCACGGGCGTGACGTCAGCGAGGTCACATAAGCCCCGCCCCGATGACATCAGTTTTCTTCGGAGAACTTTTCCACGCCACAACGCGGAGCCATCACAAACAAAACTGTGGAGAGTATGGGAACAGTGTGCGAAAAATCAGTGAAAAAAAAGGAGAGAAACGAAAGGTGAGGAACAGCACCAATTGGAAAAGCGCCAAGCACTAAGGTACCAAAAAGCATAGCAGCGAAGGCCATAGCAGGGAAAGAGCAGAGCACCGCCCCGAGGAGCAGCCGTGCAAGCTAAGGCGACATCCCCCCTGGAGGCAGAACCCAGGTGAAAAACGCCATAGCAGAGGGGGGGTGGGGGGGGAGAGAAGAGAGAAGAGAGAAGAGAGAAGAGAGAAGAGAGGAGAGAATCTGCAATCACAATCCACAACAGTGAAGGGGCAACAAGCCCGAAACAGAGGAGTAACAGCAATTCACCCCCAGACGACACCATCAAGGAGGGCCGTATCCCCTGAAAGGAGCGAAAGGGCCGAGGTACAAGAAAAAAAAAAAACAACGCAGAGAACTGCAAAGGAATCAGAAACCCCAAGCCAGTAAAAGGAGAAGAGGCAAGGAGGCCCCTACACTTGGAGAAAAGACCAAAGTGGAAGGAGGCAGAAGCACATATGAACCAACCGACCTCGGATCAGAAAGGAAGGGGTGGAACAATCAAGCAGAACGAAGCATCCTGTCCGGGAGGAGGCGAAGCACACCCCCACAGAAGACAAGCCACCCGGAGGGAGGCGAGTGCAGAAGACCAAACAGAAGGTCCTCGCAGAACGGGGAGGAAGGGCGGGTCGTGAAGGAATCTGCGGCTAGAATCGTCTCTACCAGATGCATCGTTACCGAAGGTAAGTAACTTGCACATCTGATAGAGACTACTAGCCGCAGATTCCTTAACGTAGACTAGATACCCTAGCCATACCCAGAGGGGAGGAGGGTCTGCGAGAGAATCTCACCAGCTTGGAAGAACTCAGGGCCCCAGCAGGGGATGAGTCACAGGGACAAGAAGGGCGGCCCAGCCCTCACCAAGCAGAAGTAAGCAAGAACGAGGCGAAGGGAAGGCCAGGAAACCCAAGCCCATCCAAGGTACAACCGCCAGAAAACCCCATAGGGGTAGACAGCGCCAGAGGATCACCAAGGAAGAAAAGAACCACCCCAAACTCCAGGGAGAAGAGGTAGAACCGGAGGCAGAGCCTGCCGTAGGAAAACACACACAGCGATAGGGGGCAGCTGAACAGGCATCAGCCCCCAGGCAGCGGACAAGGCAGGAGCGGCTCCACAGCCAAAAGGCGCAGGCGAAGAAGAAAGGCACAGGTGCGCAAAGCCCCAACAGAACAAGAGGCAGGGGCACAAGGGAACACACAAAGGGCCACGGCGGTGGACCATAATGAGCAGGCATGCGCAGCCGGCAACACCCTGGAGCAGTGCACCCAGAACAAGCCAGGCGCAAGCCGAGGACAGCGGCCAGGGAAATCTAGAACAATCCCCAAAGGGTGGCCGTGCCAGAGACACACACCGGCCCACGAAAGAAGTGGGACCAGGCAGAAGAGAAAGAGGAGAGACACGGAGGGCGAACCAGCCGGCAACCAGAGCACAGGAAAGCCAGAAGAAACGTAGCCCCCCCTGGAACACCAGACAGAGGACCAGGCCGAAACGTCGGACAGGAAGGCGGAAACGCCACAACACGATGCCGTAGACGGCATGCCAGGCTGGCCTAGCGATGTAGCGAACATTGAAAATGACAGACGTTGGAGCAGCGTAAGCCGCACCAAGACAAAGGCAAAAGAGACCGCACCAGCGGTACACAGTGATGCCAGGAAAGGCAAGGAACACGAAAAGGGGCAACCACACCTCCCCAGCGTAGGACAGAGCTATGTAATAGTACCCCACTTAGGGCATGATACGTCCCAAGGAAAAACATGGGAACATCTCTTAGGAAAAAATTCCGCAGCAGAGGACAACATAAAGGACCTGCAGGTAAAACCACAGACGGCTTGTCAACCAGCCAAAAAAGACACAGAAGCCAAAAGGAGGCTGTACCAGCAGCCAACAGTAGAGAGGGACCAAGCTAAGGACCCCGAAGGCACGCCAAACCACATGGAACACACAACCGAGCCAAGCGAAGCACTAGACCCCCGAAAAAAGGTGGGATAACGCCTCCCATAAGGCACCAGAGGACCGACAAGCCAAGTTCACGGAGGGGGAGGAGGTCGGAGCCCCGCAAGAAGCCGCTGAATGGCGGAGTCCGCATGGGTGTTAAACAAAAGAACCCCATCAAAAGGCAGGTCAACCAGACGCTCCCTAACATTCTCTGGAATAACGCTATCCCGCAACCAAGCATGGCGACGGAGAGCTACTGAACTTGCCATGGCACGGCCGAGAGCATCAGAAACATCTAAGGCCGACGAAGAATAAACTCGGCCAACTCCCGGCCATCCAACACATGGGTCCGCAGATCAGCGCGGACACCTTCGCGGGAGGCACCAGACAGAAGGGACTCCACGGAATCCCACAGACTGGAAGTAGCCCTGGCCAACACACAAAATGTATTGAGCGCTCGCAAAGCAGCACTAGAGGAAGCGAAGATGTGACGCCCCCACGAATCCAAGGACCGGGCCTCCCGTGACAGAGGAAACAACACCAAGGGCAGGGAAGGAAAGGCAGTCTGCAGAAGAGGGCCCTGTGTAGAAGGGTGGAAAGAAAGGCAGACTGGATCGTGCAGAGCAGGGCGATGGCGATGTAGGAGCAGCTGAGGCACGGGATCACCCGTGGCAGGACGCCCCTAGGCCCCCAGAAGAGAAGAATGGAGCGAAGCTTCGAATGGAAGAAGCAGCTCCCGTCCACCAGAGCCCTGATGGAGAACCTCTAACAAATGGTCCGTAGGGAATGGGGTGCCAGGGTCGCCCATGCGCAAAATGCCAGCGGCCGTGGAAATGGCCCGGACAAAAGCCGCACCCGCCTCGTAGGGCGCCGTGGGGGAGAGAGCAATTCCTCCGTGGGCGATGGCTGTAAACTAAGCCGGCCATCCCAGAGTCCAGCTGGAAGAAAAAACGGCCATCCCCTGAATGGAGGACCCACGGACGAGTGGGGGGCCTGAGGCGCCTCCGGGGAAGGCCGAGGTCGCGGGGACGGCGAAGAGCCCTCCCTGGAGGACGCCAGGGAAAAAGCAACGACGCGGCGGCCCGTCTCCGGGGAAGAGGAGACAAAAAGGTGACAAACCTCCGGAGAGGAGGGGATCTCTGGAGACGAGTCGACGACCCGACGCCGGCACGGCGCCGTGGAGTCCGCCCCAGGCGCCGGCGCGACGTCGGCCGGTGCTGACACCGGGGACGCTGAGTCGACCCCCACCATCACGTGCACCCCAGGAGAATGGGGCGGGCGGCTAAAGAACGGCACGGAAAAGGCGCCGACCCGACCTCCGACGAGGCAGCCGCCTGCACGGAGGGCCGAGAGGGATCCGGGGAAACGCCCTGGCCCCTAGCCAGCACCCGCAGCGCCGCCAGGGCCAACAGCCGTCGGCGCCTGAGTGGCGTCGGCTGGGCCTCCGGCAAGGCCGCGCCCTGCCCAGAGGACCGAGGGGGACTCTAGGACGAACCGAGAGTCCCGGCGACCTCCTGCGACACCACAGGGACCCCCGTGGGGGTTTGCGGCGAGGCAGAGGCGCCGTGGGCCGAAGAGGGGAACCCCGCAGGGCCGCACCCCGACGACACCACAGCCCCAAAACCTGGAACCGAACCAGTCGGCGCCGGGGCCGCCAGCGACTCCGCGGAAGGCCCCGCACGTGGCAGGAAGAGGAGGAGGAGGAGGGGCCAAGGAAGCCTACAGAGCCACAGCATAAGCACCCATTTGGGCCCTCGTCGCCCCAACGCCAGGAAACGGCGGGTAGGGGGGCGACGAACGAGGCCGCATGTCCCGAGAAGAACCCGCGCCCTCCGCAGAACGGGGACCAGGCCTTCGGGACAAGCTATAAGACTTACCGGCGGGCGAGCGACGCACCTGGGGCCTCGGGGAAGGACGATGTCTGAGGCGGAAGCGGCGATTCTTGGGCCCTTTTGCGGGAGACGGACGCGGTGACGACACCGATCTGGACAAGCGGGCCGACAGGAGCTTCATCCGGCGCTCCCGCCGGGACCTCGGCTTCAGATGCTGACAAGCGTCGCAGTCCGTAGAGTCATGGTGCTCGCCCAGACACCACATGCAAATAGGGTGAGGGTCCGTCGCCGACATCTGACGCGCACAAGAAGAGCACGTCTTGAAGCCCGAAGGCATTCGCACACTGTTCCACAACGCAAAAGCGTAAAAGGCGGCCTGAAAACAGGCCAGGGACACTATTCCGGATCCGCGTTGCACGCGGAAAAGAAGGAAACTGATGTCAGCGCGCCGGGGCGGGGCTTATGTGACCTCGCTGACGTCACACCCACGGACGTCGTCAGGGCGGAGTCGCGTGGTACCGCCCCCCCGGCGCGCAGAGATGCTGGGGCACAGAAGGTTTTACGGGTCCAGTCGCACGCCTGGGGATAATTCTACGTTAAGGAATCTGCGGCTAGTCGTCTCTATCAGATGGACTGTTTACTGAAAGGGAGTTTGTGGAAGAATACAGTAATCAGGTTATGGGCCACAGAAGGGACGAACTCAAACTGGACCACCTAAAGCAAATAAAACCAGCAAACCGAAAGCAATTAACTGTGAGTTACAATCTACAAAGGAAATGGTAAGCAAATGGTGGAATTCATTCCCAGGGAAGCTTTCAGATTGCCCACAAGACATTGTTAGCAACCTAAATAATCTGGTGAGAGCCATCTGCTTTGCTGGATCCAAAGATGTAATTGTGCATGTAGAGCGATGTTAACTTTTACAGATAGAGCTTGAACGATCGCTCACAGTGTTTTGCAAATCGTGCAGAGTACTGAAAGTAATTTTCTGGATGACGGTAACTGGTTACATTCTTTAAAAGCTGGAACGACGTTATCAGACTTCATCTGGTGAAGTCACAATTGGCCGCATATATATGCATTTTTGTAAACTTGAGACATCTTTATAGTGTGCCTCGAAATAAAATATGTTGCATTGGTCGAGCACTGATAGGACCCAGGCCCTTGTGAATTCAATTCTGTGTCTTAACTGGAGAAGAGGGAGGACCTTTTGAAGCATTTTAAGTTGGCAATTGTCGTTCTAGTGATCCATAGAAATCTGGTAAGCAAATGAACAAAGCTTTGTCAAACCATACAGGAGACTGTTTACTGACTGCGCTGGGGATAACATTAGCCCTGGGCAAAATTTATGTTATATTGGAATAATCTAGCCAAATTGTGAATTTAATGTTACGCTTGTAACGCGAAATTCCCCAAAATATACCACAAGGCATAATTACACCACATTCACAGCAATAGTTTAACCCAGGAGCAAGGTGAACAACTGGAATGAGAGCAGATGGTATTCGTAACACCCATGTTTTTGCACTATATTTTGTTTAGCGTGAAATGCATCCTCACATCCAAAAACGGACGCATGTCATGCTACTAAAATTTAACGCTGAATGCTGTACAGCACAATAAACTAATTTTAAAAGTGCTATGACTCGGTCAGAGCTAATGCTTTAAAAAAAAAACTAAAAAAAACACACTAGCACTAGCTTTGTCATACTGCTATTTTTATTACTATTTTTATCCACATGCACCCCAATTCCCTATCGCCTGTCCTCTCTCACCCACATCACTTCCTTCATGTGTTCTTGTCCCCCAACGCACTACCCTATTTACTAGGAAAAAAACAGAAGAATGGATTAGGGGACAAGGCAACATTGAGGGTGGTCAGGTGAGAAGGACGTGAGTGGGGGAGACGACAGGTGAGAAGAAGTGGGGCAAGCACATGGACAACAGAGGGTGGGCAGTAAGGGAGGGGCTGGGGAATCACACGAACAGAGGGTGGGCTGGGGAAGCACGTGAATAACACACATGGGGAAGCACACGGACAATGGGGGGTGGGCTGGAGTGGCAAGGAACAAGAGGGTGGAGAACTACACAAGGGACTTGGCTGGTACTCCGACACATTGCGGTTTCACTCAGCTGATCAGAGCACGCGTTTTACGACTCAAACTGGCCTTCGCTTGGACGTATATTATACTGTACGGTGCTGGCTATTTGTAACTGCACTGCTGAATGCTGGATGGTCCCTTTATATGCTGGACTTCCTTTCTTTAGAACTCTTTGTTGGTTCTTTTTGTCAGATCAAGTGTATCCTAGTAGGATGGATTCCTAGGTTCACCTCCTGCGAGATTCATCGCCGAATTTATTTTTAAATTGACCGTACCTTGTTATAATTCAATTATATTTATTTTCTTTTTTGCAACACTTTGTCCTGATGATGGGCCCGGTCGAGTTTACCTTTGGGCTGAAATGTCGACCTTTGCTTATGTAAGATGGACTGCTGGAAATGATCTAATTTTGGTCTTGTTTTGTATTCAAATTTACTTTGCTTTCAGACATAACTTTTTTGTTTTCGCTTAACTAATAGCAGCCTATTACTCTGTATAGTTTATATCAGTCCTCTGTGTTGCATTTAAATGTGTTTTTTTAAATTACTTTTGTGATAGACAATGAACAATTTGCAAACTCACTAATTCTTGTGTCTTTTTTATTGAAAAGAGATTAATTTTGTTTAAATTTTTGGGTGTGTAGATGTGTTTAGGGGTGTGTTTTGGTGTTAGGCTTACTTTAATGTGCAATATTATGTAGGTTTTTTATTCTCATAGCCTCGCTTTTTGAGTTTCATGCTTTCCCAAGTGAACCACAGTCATTTGATTGCATAGAACTACCCGGGATAGCAGGGATATTAGGCTGACTCCACAAGTTGACATTATTACACAAGAGAGACAGATGGAAAACACATGCTCTCTCGTAGAGAGCTTAAACCAAAAGAAAAAAGCAGCAGCTGAAAAAGTGAGCAGTAAAAGGACATAATGCGCCCATGCTACAGGGGAGGAACAAACAAGAAGAGGAAGAAAAGTCTATGTAATCTGGTGAATAAGAAACAAGCAAATCAAAGTGACAATTAAGCAAACCAATGGTATACAATGGGCGGCTTCTAAGCCCACTGTAAAGTAACTAAAGATCTTACAAGAGACAGCCATGAGGAGAAATCTAAAAATAACCGGGTAGATGGAAGTTATTGGCCTTTTCACAGTAATAATGTATGCTCAAGATGAAGACAGGCACTCAGACATGACGCAATTGTGTTGCGTGTTATTATGCAGAGTAGTACTTTTATTACTTTAACAGAAATAACAGAGAATTTTTTTTATATATATAGTTTTGCCAGCATACCATCATGTATGTATGTATGTACCACGTTCAGTAAAGCTGCTGAATGGGTTATAAAATCAATGAAAAACAGTTTAGAAGGGGTCGTGGTCAGGCGCCGAAGCAACATAGCGAACTAGAGCCAAGCTCCCGCTGACGGTGAATCCTCCCTAGTCCGTCATGATCATGTGCAGGAGGGGGACATGGCAGCTTCAGTAACCACTCCTGTGAACTTGCAGAGTGAATTTCCACATCAAGGAGCCCTGAAACCACTGCCGCGGTAGGCTACGCCAGGCCCATATAGGGCACGGAGGACAGGGGTGGCTTCGGGCACCGAGCCTGGGCCCGGTGGCAGCAGTGGACCTGACGCTCCTACAGGCAGACCTCCAGAAGATGTCCACTCGGGTGGGGACTGTAGAAACTGCGTTGGAAGAGCATGGAGGGGCCACTCGACAGTTGCAGGAAGAAGTGAGGCACCTTAGAGAGACCACTACCCGCCTGTAAGCAGTTGCGGAGGACACAGAGGTGAAGTTGAGGAGGAATAACATGCGTCTGGTAGGAGTGCCTGCGAAGTGGAAAGCAAGCATGTGAAAGAATTTGTCGAAAACATACTTTTTTACTACAGAGTCCGAAAGGCGATCCGGGGGGCTTCCAGACCGAACGGTCCCCTACGGGTGAAGAACACCACACAGTCATGATATTTCCCAATTTTACCCAGAAAATACAGGCGCAACACATAACCTTTGATAAGGCTAAAGCGGAGTTAAGAAAACTGAATCTACAATGTAAGATGCATTTCCTCTCAAAGCTGCAAGTCCTGGAGGAAGACTGCGCCTCAAATTGGCCGATATCCCTTTTAAATAAGGAGGCGAAACTACTGCCGAGGGTCCTGGGCTCCTGCCTGTATGAGGTGTGCAATAAACTGATTCACAAGGACAAATCCAGATTCATGCCGCTTCATGCCACGTGAAATAACCTGAGATGTCTGTATGACGTCTTGGCAGAGCGCGCTATATTGGGGAGCCAGTGGTGATCCTGTCCCTAGATGCCGAAAACGCATTTGACTCGCTCGAATGGCCAGATCTCATGGCAGTGCTGGAAAAGATGGGATTTGGGAAGGCTTTTATATCCTGGATTAGCATGCTTTATGCAACCACTTTTCCTAGGGTGCGTATTAATGGGATGTTGTCACAGGAATTCCAGCTGGGGAGGGGTACAGGACAGGGGTGCCCGTTGTCATCCCGGTTGTTTGCATTGACCATTGAATCATTGGCGAAATGGGTCAGGAAGGACACCCTGTTGCAGGCCTGCGTTGGGATTCTGATTGGGAAGACATGATCTCCCTATACGCCGATGACCTGCTGTTATACCGGGCTAACGCGCTACAGTCCATTCCCCGGGTGTTTCCTCAGTTTCTTTGCAAGATGCTCTGGTATCCATATTAATTGGCACAAGTCGTGGGGTTCTTGTGTACGGGATAACGCCCGCTGGAAGGCTGAGATTGTCCATTGCAGTGGACAGAGACCGGATTACGTACCTCGATATCTTTATCACCAAGGACCCTGGTATTTTTTATGCTCAGTATCTGGAGAGTCTACTAGGCCATTACAGGGAGAATGCAGCTAGATGGAGGAAGCTGCCACTGTCCTTGATGGGTAGAGGGTGCTCTACTAAATGATTTACCTACATTTCTATATATACTGCAGAATACTCCATGCGCAATCCCTGAAGGATTCTATCGGGCAGTACAAGTGACTACGAGGACATTACTATGGGAGGGGGGTTCCCATAAAATAGCATTGGATGCCTTAATGTGAGGGCCTTATGACTGAGACATTGCTTTTCCCAATCTGAAGCTTTACTACTGGGCAGCGCAACGTTTGCTGGTTAATGAGTGGGCCTATGCGGACCAGCATGATACGGCCTTTATGGCGGACAGAAGAGCGTTCCCACATCGGGGCTACCTACAGGCGCTATATGGCCACATGGAGAGGCCGGTGGTGGTGGCACCCACGGAAGTGGTGGTTCAAACATGGAAGAAGGCAGCCAGGGCAATAGGCTGGGAGCGGAAAATTACCAAGGAAATGCCACTGTGGAATGCGGTTCCACTGGTGAATTTGCAGAGACTGTGTGATTCTGTCAGTTGGTTCGGACTGGGGGGATGGAGAGGGGGAGGAGTCAGGGATGGTCTCCTTTGAATATTTGCAAAAGCAATATGAACTGAGAGTCCCAGAGATTTAGACACTTACAGATTAGACATGCAATTACCAGGAGCATTGGCCAACTTGAACCAATAGAGGACACCACACTAGAGTTCAGATTGCTGGCTGCCCCGCTTCACCAGCACAAGAAATCACTCATCTATGCCACCCTAGTCAGGAACTGCATGGCACCCTTAGGCAGGTTGAAGGACCGGTGGCAGAAGAACCTAGGCATTCTGGAGGAGGAAGACTGGGCTGAAGCATGCAGATACCCAAAGGAAGTGGCGAACCGGGCTGGTTTCTGCCACATTTTGCTTAAGATAATAGATAGGGCATAGTATACACAGACAAGAATTTATGCCATGGCCAGAATTCATAATGACAGGTGTCTGAAGGGATGTGGACTGAAAGGGACCCTGATGCATACAGTGCGGGAATGTCCGAAACTGGGAGCGCAGTGGCGGACCATTCAGGGACATATGGAGCAAGTGGTAGGCGCTCCGGTGGATCTAGCGGCACAGCTGGTATGCCTGGGTATCTGGGGGTGGGGGACAGACACTGCAAAGGTACTCCCTTCTGTTTTGTAATACTGAATTGACAGTAGCTAACAGATCTTTATCAGGCCTGGGGCGCAAAAAGCTCTGAGAGTGCGACCAGTCGGGCGCAGAACATAGACTGGTGTATGCTAGCAGAGCATCGGTGTAGCAATTGTGGAGATGCCCGAGGAAGTTCGATAAAGTATGAGGCTAATGGTTGGACTGGAGAGAGGAGGAGGTCTAGCAGACTGACGGATCAGTAGCTGGGTGGCAGCAATCGTGGACAGAGGGAAGGTATACACCGGCTGAGCTAAGGGAGAGTTTTGGGCCAGCAATGAGATTGATGCTTGCTGTTCATGGGACTCTTTTACATATTTGTAAACTACCTGAAGATGCCACATTATATGAAGCTAGATATGTACCATTTTTTTGAATGCTTTTTCTTTGCAAAGTTAATAAAAAAAATGAACTGTTAAGAAAAGAATATTTTAAAACAGTACAATTAAGTCTACATCTTGCATTCTGCACCTAAAATGCACAACACCACACACACCAGCCAGATTCAGAAGAAAATAAACTGACAGAAAGAGGAACTTGGTTTTCAATGTGGCTCTTCATCTTATTTTGTGGAAAATCAAAAGAAATATACCGACAGCAACTTGAAAATACGTTCTTTGCTAAATATTTGTAACAGTCTCAAATGGAGAAACTTCTTTGGCTACAGTGAATGAAACCTTGTTCTTCCAATACATTTCCCCTTTCTGATTTTTCAAATGTTAAGACTACTCTTACATTTTTAAAAATAGATGACCTAAACTGCTTCAAGTATTCCAACCACACAAAACGATAAAATAAATAAATGGCATGGCGGGCGGTTAGGGGACAACGCGGGCAGCAGAGGGGGCGGGAGGGGGGCAACGTGGGCAGCAGAGGGGTGGGAGGGGCGGGCGGGAGGAGGGAGGGCAACGCGGGCGGCGGAGGGGGCAGGCGGGAGGGGGCAACGCGGGCAGCAGAGGGGGCGGGCGGCGGAGGGGGCAGGCGGGAGGGGGCAACGCGGGCAGCAGAGGGGCGGGCAGCAGAGGGGGCGGGAGGGGGCAACGCCGGCAGCAGAGGGGGCGGGAGGGGGCAACGCCGGCAGCAGAGGGGCCAACGCCGACAGCAGAGGGGGCAACGCCGGCAGCAGAGGGGGCAACGCCGGCAGCAGAGGGGGGCAACGCCGGCAGCAGAGGGGGGCAACGCCGGCAGCAGAGGGGGGCAACGCCGGCAGCAGAGGGGGGCAACGCCGGCAGCAGAGGGGGGCAACGCCGGCAGCAGAGGGGGCGGGAGGGGGCAACGCCGGCAGCAGAGGGGGAGGGAGGGGGCAACGCCGGCAGCAGAGGGGGCGGGAGGGGGCAACGCCGGCAGCAGAGGGGGCGGGCGGGGACAACGCGGGCAGCAGAGGGGGCGGGCGGGAGGGGACAACGCGGGCAGCAGAGGGGGCAGGCGGGAGGGGACAACGCGGGCAGCAGAGGGGGTGGGCGGGAGGGGACAACGCGGGCAGCAGAGTGGGTGGGCGGGAGGGGACAACGCGGGCAGCAGAGAGGGGCCTGCAGGAGGGGGGGCAGGCAGGAGAGGGGGCAACGGGGCAGTGAGAACAAGAGAGAAGGGAGGACAGACAGATGAAAAAGATTCACTCTGATAAAGTATTTAAACAAAAAAGAGAGAGAAAGTAGAGCCTAAGAAAATAAGCAGTGGGGGAACACATGGAATGGGTCCTTGCTTCAGCGGAGGGATAAACACACGAAGAGGAATGAAGCATACAGCAGCTAACCAATAAGAAGCAGGTAAATGAATGACAATGAAGCCTACTAATCGTAAGAAATGGGTGGTATCGAAACCCACTGTTGGAAAACAATATACGTCTTGCTAGAAACCGCATGTCTTAAGCGATGCCTAAAAATAAACATTTACTTTAACACAGAAAACCTACTGTCACCCATTCAATCATATTTAAGGCCGAAATAGTAAACAAAAGGACCAGACATTCGACAAGGACAGTAAAATGTGAGCAGAATAGATGAAGGGGAGGAAATGGAATCATGGTAATTAAAGTTAAATATGCCAATTAGGAGAAAGTGTATTGTATCAGATTTTTGGGGTCAGAACACACACACTGGACTAGACTAGCAGTGTCCCAGTGCACAGTCAAACAAGCATTAAAAATGCAATAGGTCTCGCATTCACACGATTTTGAGCTATTGGCATTGTAAATGACAATGCCTTCTATTTATGTTTTGGGTTTTAAAACAAATACAAGGCATTGTTATTTACAATACTAATAGCTTAAAAAATGCAATGAACCTCACCATCTATACCAACAGAAAGGGCACTTCAGATATATCAGGTCAAAGAGCAAACACCCCAACTGGCGCAGATGAAAGCACCTCAGAATACTGAACGGACAGCAACTTCACCTCAAAGCAGACATCGTTAGTCACAAATTGAAGGGACCCGTGCACTGGCGGTATTTCATCTCAATGGAAGAAACAGGAGATGTCAATAAAACGCACAAACAGCAGCTGCTCTTCACACAGTTGTGCTGGTGCTTTTATTGGCAGCAGTGGCAGGGGCAATTGGTGGTGCAATATGCAGTGGCCTCCTGACGTGGGAAGGAGTTGTGAAAGGTTCTGAAATGGATGTGAAGCCAGGATCTACAGCTCATATGCCTCGACAATATGATTTCTAAGAGCAAAGAATCAGCATTAGAAAAGTAAAATTGAGGAGGGCCTTTGTTAAATCCGCAATGGTCACATTCTAGAGCTAGTGTCTTGCCCATGGGGTTATCAACTTACACTGTTGTTGCTGCTACACCAGCCTCTAGATGATGCAATGGCGCGCCGCTAACACTTTCCTCCCATGAAAAAGACTGTTTGGCAGTTGCTTCAGTGGAATCAAGAAGAATGTGGGGAGGAACACCATAGGCAGCTCGTCAGTGGCAGTACTGATCGCCCTACCAGGACACTAATGGGCAGAAAGGTAGGGTCTACCACATGATCTACAGGTTTGAACAACGGGAGTTCACACTGTCTATTCAGAGGGAGTAAAGCAGCCACACATACTAGAACACAGCATGGGGCTACAGAGACAACAGTAACAAAGGCTAATGACTGGGTGAGGCCAAAAGCATCACTTCCACAGTTTTCAACCATAACGCCAACTCCCCCCCACTCCATGACCTCTCATGAGGACCTGCAGTAAGTTGGTAACATCCACCAAACAGAGAAGATAAACAGAAACATGCTGGTCTCCATGCCACCATATACATGTACCTATCTCAGCCTTGCTTGGAGAGACCACAATTATGGATGTAGCCGGGTTAATGCCTGGATGTGCAGCCACCCCCAAGCGCCCTATGCCGAGGATACATCGGGGACACAGTGGTGGAATTGGGGTACATAGAACCTGTTCATAGCAACATGAGACTTTGCCATTTTGTAGACCTGACCTACACTTACACCTACACTGGTGTGCATTAGTCTCTTAGTCTACTCACACTGGCAATTCAGTTAGCGATGGAGAGGTGCACTAAAAACAATGGACGCTGATCGGAGTTCATTCAACTGCTGGGGAAAAGGTCAGGAAACGTTCCTTGCTAAAGAAACCCTGCCAGACACTGTTCAACTAAAAAAATGTCAGACCAATCACAGTGTTAGCTTTCAATGAGAAAGCATTAGAGAATGTCATGGACATTAAGGTGAAGGAACATAACAAAAAAACCTCCTAGCCAAAAACCAAGCAACTTTTAGAGTCAGCTGTAGCACAGAAACAGCCTCACTAACTGTCTTTGATGATTCTCAGAAGGTCATTGGCAAAGTAGAGTCCTGTATCTGGTCCTTCTGGACCTTAATGCAGCCGTTGATATGGTTTGACCATTTTACCCTCATAAAAACACCACAAAACAGGATGGAGAGCAACAGGATGGAGAGCAACAGGATGGTCTTAGAATGCTTGAAAGCCTACTTGGACAGATCTAATACAGTTACGGTTGGGAAGGATTTCTCATCTTCCACTTTAATCACCACAGAGTTCCACAATGGGCCATTCACACCCTCACACTTTTCAAACATTCATGAAGCCCCTAAATACAGAGCTAAGAGCTATTGGTTTGAATGTCTATCTGCATGCTGTTAGCACTCCTATCTAACAATAAGCTCAAAACATGATACACCAAGAACACAAAATTTCCTAGCTATCGTAAAGGAAAGTTCCGATTCTATTAAGGACGCGGAGGCGAGGATTAGGCTTTTCTTTCTCCGTTTATTTTGCTCCAGCAGCTTTACCAAAGATATGTAAACAACAAGAAAACTACATTTCCCATGATGCAAGGGGACAATGTGAGAGAAAAAAGTCCAACAGTCATGAGCCAATCCTGCGCCAGGAACACCAACAACTTCCTTCGTGGGACGCTCTGTACTCCTCTTTCTTCCTGCGACCACATTAAGCCTTTTCACGTTTAATCTTGTTTGGCGGCGTCCGATCCTAAATTAAAGAAGGATAGTTGTAAATTTGAGAAATGTAACCCCTATGTACAATCTCAAATGAAAAACATTGGCAATCATAGTCCAGAAAGATCAAACTCCATCCAAAGATATATAGGATCATTTAAAATGAAAAAACTTACCTCACCACAGATACGGAGGTGTTCTGGGAGGGCGTTACTGCAAAGGTGGGCTAATCCTCCCCTCCGCGTCCTTAATAGAATCGAAACTTTCCTTTACGATAGCTAGGAAATTTTGTATTCTATGGCAGGACCGGAGGCTTCAGATTAGGCTAGTTTCAAGCTTATCCACCACCAAAGAGGCCAGGGAAACCACAGGTTTAAAGTAAAACCTTTTGAAGGTGGAGTCAGAGGACCAATCTGCGGCATTAAGGATGTCTTCCAGCCGCGCCCCTAGGGAAAAAGCCTTAGATGCCATCGCACCTCGCACAGAGTGAGCTCCAAAATGCGAAGTATCTATGCATGCCTCCTGCATAGCCCAACGAACCCATCTTGCAATCGTGGGTGATGAGACCGCCCCGTGTGGTTTGGTGAGGGCTATAAACAATTGGTTGACGCCCAGTGGACGTATGTCGATTGTAGCCACCTCGTAGGCCTTAAGCGCCCTAACCACACATAGTTTCGGGACATCAGGAAAGGCAGAATAGGACACTAACCTTGAATTAGTCTTGGTTCGTCTAGAAATATGAAAAGTGACTCCGTCCGGGGTAAAGACTCTGCCCGTAAGATCCAGGGCTCGTACATCCGAAACCCTGCGGCATGATATTAGGCACAAAAGAGTTGCAAGTTTTGCCGACATTTGCTTTCTGGATACTTATTAGACGGCCAAGATTTGAACAAGTCGAGAACCTTATTAACATCCCAGAGGACCGAGTAACGAGGTTCGGGGGGCACCGATAGCCGTATACCCCTTAAAAGCTTGCACACCAAAGGGTGTTCACCAAGAGGGCGGCCATCCACCGGGCTGTGGCCTGCCGAGATTGCCGAACGAAAGGTATTAATTGACCGATAGTCAAGCCTTCCTTCGCCAAGGATGCTAAGAAATTAAGGACGTAGACAACGGGTGCCCCCATCGGATCCACCTGTTGTCGAAGGCACCAACTCCCCCAACGGGACCAAGCAGAGCGATATCGCTTATTGGTGCTTTCTGCCCAGGATTTGGCAAGAAGCGAGGCGGCGTCTGCCGAAAGGCCTGGCACCTGCCAGCATTGCCGGAAACCCGCCAAGCCATCAGGTGAAGACCGCCTGTGGCAAAGAGGTGATGAGGATTCCCCCGAGGATCTCTGAGGAGAGCAGGACCTAGGGGTAGACTGATTGGAAAATCCCAGGAAAGTTCCATCAGAACCAGAAACCAGGCTTGCGATCTCCAAATCGGGGTGATCACCACCAGATCCGCCTGCTGTCTGCGCACCTGGGTTGTCAATCGCATTAGCATCGCGAAGGGGGGGAAAGCGTACCCCTGCTCTTCGCTCCAATCCTGAAGGAAGGTATCCACTGCCAGAGCGTCTGGATCCGTACGCCAACTGTAATACCTCACCAGCTGGGCATCCAGTCTGGAGGCAAAGAGGTCTATCGAGAAGGGGCCCCAACGAGCCTGGAGTTCCAGGAAGACTGAGGAATGAAGTTTCCATAGACTGGTGTTTTTCCAATGGCGGGAGCACCAATCCGCCACCAGATTGGATGAACCTGGGAGATGTTCCGCCGACAGAGATATCTGGTTGGACAGGCAGTATTCCCAGAGATCCCGAGCAAGGTCCGATAGCGCTCTGGACCTTGGGCCCCAGAGATGGTTGATGTAGCATATTGCTGCCACGTTGTCCATATTGACCAAGACGCAGCATTGAACCTTGTCCTTGGTCCAACATTCCACTGCGAAAGAACCTGCCATTAATTCCAGGCAATTGATGTGAAGATCTTGCTCGGAGGAGGCCATTTTCCGCCGGTAGAGACTTCCCTGCAGCGGACGCCCCAACCGGAGCCGCTGGCGTCTGATTTGATCACCAGGTCGGGTTGAGATCCGAAGATGGCCCGGCCGTTCCAGGCCTCCATGTGGGAGATCCACCACTGAAGTTCGGTTTTGGCTTCCTCTGAGAGGGGTACAAACTGAGTAGGTGAGTCCCTTGCGCAAATGAAAAGTCTTTAGGCGTTGAAGGGCCCTGTAGTGAAGGGGGCCCGGGAAGATGGCCTGTATTGACGATGATAGAAGCCCCACCACCCTGGCTAGGTGTCGTAAGGATATTGTGGGCTTTGCCAATGTTTGTCTCAATTCGTGTCGGATTTTGGAAAGTTTGCGAGACAAAAGGGATAAAGTGGCTGTGACCGAGTTTATCATGAAACCCAAGAACTGCATCTTCTGAGAGGGAACGAAGTCGGACTTGGACTCGTTGATCACAAACCCCAGGGACACCAGAAGCGTTACCGCCAGCTGTAGCTGGGTGAGCAAACGATGGGGACACTGACACAGAAGGAGTATATCGTCCAAATAAATTATCAGCCGTATGCCCTCCGATCGGAGGCGCTCCACCACTGGCTTCATTACCTTGGTGAAGTACCAAGGAGCGGAGGACAGACCGAAAGGAAGGAACGTGAATTCGAAAACCTGTGAATTCCATTGGAACTGCAGGAAACGCCTGTGAGGGGGAAATACTGGAATCGTTAGGTACGCGTCTTTCAAGTCCAGACGCACCATCCAATCTTGAGGTTGTAGGAGATCCCGAAGGAGGTGAATCCCCTCCATTTTGAAGTGGCGGTAACTGGGTTTATAACTGGGCGGTAACCCACATCCCGCTTCTCCACGAGAAAAATGTTGCTGAGAAAACCTCGAGGGTGCAAGGTTGCGGGGAGGATCGCTCCCTTGAGCAGCAGCTCCGAGACCTCCTTGTCTATCAAATCCGTCTGGTCTTTTGAAAAATACAAGGGCTGCGGGCGAATTGGTTGGGCTGGCAGTTCGAAGAACTATTTGGAAGCCTGCGACTGTTTGTAAGACCCAGGCATCTGAGGTGAGAGAAGACCAATTGTGAAGAAAATATTGCAATCTGCCCCCGATCCTGACATCCCCCAAGTACTGAAGCCTCACCTTGTTGGCTGTTGTAGGAACCATTTCCTCTGCCTCTGCCACCTCTACGGTGTGGGTAGGATCTGGTAGGGTAGAAGTTACCAAACTTCTCTGGATCTTGCCACGGACCTCTACGCGGTTCTGATGATTTGAAGGAGGCTCGGTTGTAAGGACGGCCGGTCGAGCGCCCCCTGCCACGACCGGCTGTGCCAAAAACACGCGGGGTGAAGATCTGCTTAATAGATGATTGGGCCTTATCCAAAGAGTTGAAAGTATTTACGAACTTGCCCAACTCTTTCACAAATGGATCTCCGAAGAGATTGCCCTCTGCCACTGGGCCGGCCTCTGAGGTGGCCAATTCCCCAAGCTTAGGGTCGATCTTAATGAGTAGAGACCTGCGCCTCTCTGTAGAAATTGCCGTATTGGCATTCCCTAGAAAAATGATTGCCCTCTGGGCCCAGCCAGATAGTACATCTGGGGAGATAGGAGTACCAGAGGCCTTGGCATCCTCGGCCATGTCTAGAATCTTCACCAAGGGGCCCGCCGTGTCCAAGAGCTTATCTTGGCACGCTCTCCACGAGCGATCAATGCCTTTCTTGGGGTCACGAATTAACTTAGCCAGGAAAGAGGCCATCTTAGGGTCCACCTCCAGTGTGACCGCCACGTTGCCATCCAGGGCCGGTCTCGGACATTCCGCCCTCAGGCAGCTTCTAACCTCTTGATCTAACGGTTTGCGTAACCGGGCGGCCATATAGGTAGCAACCTTAGGAGCTGGAACCCACGCGGCAGACCTCGGGTGGAGGAGGTCGTCAGGATTAAGCATGTCGCTATCTACCTCAGGAAGGGATAACTGATCTCCTTTTGCGGGGCACCAGGGCCTACTCGATTCGCCATCCCCAGCAGAGGTCTGGGGGGACTCATCTGGGTCACCCACAGGCAAAGCAACCGGGAGACCAGAGGGTCCTGCCAGATCCTCTGCTGGTTGTATGGGCGCTGAGGGGGATTGGGCATCCATGAACGCCTTTTTCAGGCGCGCAAAAGCGTCCGAATCTACACCATCCTCTTCAGGGCGCTTCCTTTTGGAATCTAGGGCGGTAGTGGAGGACCCACCTGGAGGTAGGGTTTTTTTTAGACCCCGTCGAATCTTCCCTCGCAGGGAGGGGTTGTTGGCCCTGAGCCTGAAGTTGTTCAAATCTCTTCTCCAGTGGCGCAACCACTTGAGACACCGCCTTCAGGATAGAGGAGTCCATCACCTGACAGAAGTGATCATCTATGGGCAAATAGGTGATTTCCTCCTCTTCCTCCTCATAAAATTCCTCATAATCCTCCATAGCTAAAGCTATCCACAAGTACAGAAACACAATAGGGGTGATGGTAGGGAATAAAAACCCTTCAATAATAGATTGTCAAAGCAATATAAGGGAACTGAACCCTGGGACCACTGCTCCCTACTGGTATTGAGGGTATAACTGCCTGGGCCGGTCCCTTGATGTAGATTAGGTCTTACCCGCTTAACGGGTGTTTTTGCTCCAGGCAGGGGCTCTCTGCAAATACTGCCCAAGCGCTAACGGCGCTATATGACACAAATCACTAACTTCCCCCGCGTGAAGCGATAGGCGCAGCCAAGCAAGTCTCCTCTTCTGACCGTAAGCGGAGGAAAAAACGACTTGCCGGCTACGCAGGGGGTAACGCGCTTCAAGCGCGCGAAAACTGAGGGGGCACGGACCCCTAGCGGCGGGAGGGCCGCACAGCGCCAAGAGCCTCTGAGCACAGACGCGGCCGCGAAGGAGCGAGAAACACTCCCACAGCTGTAAAACCTGGAAGGGAAAAAACTGTGCGCGTTAGCCAAGCCTGTGTTGTTACATAGCGTGCGCACCAGTAAAACTACACAATAAGCCTGTAAAGTCCCCGTTCACATCGCAAAAACGAAGAGAGGGTCAAACACTTATCTGAATGCTGCTGGAGCAGCGAAGAAAGAGGAGTACAGAGCGTCCCACGAAGGAAGTTGTTGGTGTTCCTGGCGCAGGATTGGCTCATGACTGTTGGACTTTTTTCTCTCACATTGTCCCCTTGCATCATGGGAAATGTAGTTTTCTTGTTGTTTACATATCTTTGGTAAAGCTGCTGGAGCAAAATAAACGGAGAAAGAAAAGCCTAATCCTCGCCTCCGGTCCTGCCATAGAATTCGCCTTTAGCCAACAATCTCGGCTCTCCAACAACTTCTTTAAACAAATCTAACAAAGCAGTTTTTGCTTCTCACTCTTAATAGCAAATGCTTATGTGCTCATCATTTAGTCTAAGACTCAGAGTCTCTTGATACAAGGTTAGGCATAGTAAATCAAGCAAAATCCCTAGGTTTCACTAGAAATGGCAAACTCTCCACACAGAATCACGTTTGATACATAGCCAAGAATGCTCAATGACAAGAATATACATACCCATCCCAATCTCAAGTACTTGATCCTGCTGCAAGACAATAATATTTTAGTACAGTCCTTTATTCTCTCCCAGCTGGACTACAAAATTGCTCTGCTCACAGGCATCCCCAAATCAACTCTACCACCTTCTCTCTTGAAAGCAGGAGCAAAACTTTTTTTAAAAATTTTTTTTGTTTAATCACACTGATCACTTAGCCCCAGTTCCAAGGGATCTTGATTGGCAATAAATGGACAGAAGATGCATTCCCACAACCGCAAGAATCACACACCGCCATATCTATCAAAGTAACTACAATACTAGCAAAGAAAAATGAATGAAAATTTGTTCACCTAAGAAATCCCGATATTCAAAAAATGCTCATACATCCTTTTCAAAAGTGCCACCAAACTTTTTAAGCCATTTTATAATACTCTGAGCAACTACTCTTACAGTGCCTTCGAAAAGGGAAGAAAGTGCTTACTAGATAGTACATTCAATGTTAAGCGAAACATCCTCCGGGCTTAAATAAATGCACTGAACTGAAGACTACATCTAGCAACATTCGTGAATAATGACCTATGTTGCAAATAAACATGAAAAGCATAAGATGTCAATCCATTTCGTATCAGTCCCCACCTAGAAATCTTCCAGCTATATCAGGTGCTAAGCTGTTCACTGTATATTTTATCTATCTGCATGTATGTATACTTTAATTATTGTCGCTCTGTTGATCCCTGAAGGCCACATGGATGTTTTAATGATTATAGGTTTGTCTGCCTTCTTTGTCAAGCACTCTGTCGTCCCCATTGACATGGCCCATTTTACATTAACAAAACCAAAGGGGATGATGGACGGAGTGTTGAACATTGCAAGCACTCACCCCCAGTCAACTGATCTGGGTTTAATCCATCATCATTCTTTAGCTCACTCCACCACCCCAGTTCAGACATGGCCATATGCAAATCAGTCTGACCCTGTGCCTCATGGGAACAGTCCAGCCCGAACTGCCAAGCCATGTCTTCCCTGGACCGGAAACAAGCATCCTGGGACCGGTTTCTGGCTTACAGCCGTCATCAGCCAGGCTATCTTGAATCCAGTGGCAAAGTGAGCAAGGTTTTGCCATTTTACATTAAACCACTAATAAAATTAAACAAGTAGCTACAGCTATACTGCTACTAAACCAAAGACTGAATGACAGGCTACCGGCAACGGGGGGAATGGGAGTCCAGCATTGCAGTTACTTATGTCCGGCTGACCCAGATGAGAAACATGACAATTTAGTCAGCTGAAATCTCCCCAGAAGCGCATTAGCCTCACAGAGCACAAAGAACAACCAGAGACCTGCGTCTTTTCCCACAGCGAGTCCAAGATGATGGATGTACTAAAAAAAATGTACTGAGCTTCTTCCAGTGCACAGAAATTAAAATTGCAGCGCTCAAGAGAGTTATGGATGAAAGCAAAAGCAGAGCAGGAAGAGAGCAACATGGAGGGGTAAGTTGCAGTGCTGGGAACAAGGAAGGCAGATATAAAAATAAAAGAAGGTGGTGAGTTCTAAGGAGAGGTTGGGATGCCACCACACCTAGTGGAATAAGCAATTGAGGTTAGTGAAGGCGGCCGGCAAAGCAGCAGGCATGACCAAAAAGGGCCTTAGAGGGCTTAACAGGTTAACCAAAATGACTCTTGGAAGAGAGTGAGATGCGGGGGCCTTATTGAATAGCTTTACTTAGCTTATCTGGGAATTAGCTGGTCCATGATCTGGGAATTGGAAGTTAAGGAATACTAACAAAGCAGCTAAGTAATTAAGCAGTTAAATAGGTGGGTTGTTAGGAGTGCCTACATTGTCTGCACTGGCCACATTGCCCAAGCCAGCAAAATGTACTACAACTAGAAAAATAGAAACAATCTAAGTCAAGCAAAGTTCCAAGTAACTTACTTCAATCTGCTTCAATGCTACTGTAAATCCATCCTGGAAGGCCATACAAGGTGTTGGCCCATATACATCTCCTGGCTGGGGCACTTTAACGTAGTCAAAATGAAACTTTTCCCCAGAATACTCAATTTGTTCCAGTCTCTCCCTACCCCATCCCTACTACCGACACAAAAATACTTCAGAACAAACTACACACATTCATTTGGAGTGGGGGAAAGTCTCCCATTTCCAACACACTCCTAATGTTTTCAAAAGAGTGGGCAGGCCTTGCCTGTCCCAGCTTAATAGAGTACAACTGAAACCCCGAAAGTGGTCCTAGGATGCTTGTTTGCGGTCCAGGGAGGACCTGGCTTGGCAATTCGGGCTGTACTGTTCCCATGAGTAACAGGGTCAAGACTGATTTGCATATGGCTGGGTCTAAACTGGGGTGGCATGGGGAGCAAAAGAACAATGGATTTAACCCAGATCTCTTGACTGGGGGTGAATGTTTTGATTTGTTCTGCATTCCGTCCATCATTTGTGTGCGTTTTGGAGCTTTTTTTTTTTCACCATGGTATATTTGACGACAAATAAAACGTTTACGTTTTCAACATTTATAGAGCACATGGCTGCCCAACTAGAGCTTCAAAGACTGGTCAACTGTGCGTAAGGGGGTGTGACGAGGTGCCGAAGCAACATGACGCACTACAGAGAAGCACCCACCGAGGAGGTTAAAACCCCCCCCAAAATCCTGTGCCAGACCATGTATTCGGGAGCCTGCTGATGCATCAGGTGGGCTGACCCACAGGGGGAAGGGGGGGGGGGGGTCGTGAGGACTAGCCTGGAGCGCCATTGTGTGCAAATAAATGGTTGTGGGGACTGCAGCAGGCGGCGCCTAGGCCGGATGGCAGCAAGGGTACTCATGTGGGACCCGTGGAGAAGGCCGATCCTGCCACTGCAAGCACCTAGAGGGTGACTGTGAAGGCAGGTTTGAGGCTAGATTATTTCTTTGACGCCCGCCGAAATACAGGGACATAGGTACCATGACACCAGCTTCCTGCTGAGGGGGGTTTCAGACCATGCACCACTTCTCACCAGGCTTAAGGCGCTGGTTCGGACCCATCGCCCTTCGTGGCACCTGGACCCCTGACACAAAGATGGGGGCACGAGGGAAGGGCTTAGGCAAGCTACTGTGAACTATTTCACTGATCGGTGAACTTGAGGCCACGATATGGGATGCATACAAAGCGGTCATATGTTGACATCTTATCTCTAGGGTATCTGGGAAATGTAAAGAGGCAATGTGACTGGTATGAGAAATAGAGCAACACTTGTTGCGATGGGAGGAGGACTATCAGGATAACCTAACATTGGAACTGGAGCACGGTATTACCCTATTATGGGAAGAATACAGGCAGATAGAAGAAGATGAGACTAAGAAGCAGTTTAGGGCCATGCAAAAGACTGTAGGAGGTCAGCAAGAAGGCCGGGAAGCTCCTGGCCTTGCTGTCACACCAGTAGACCATGGACACTGCGCCAGAGATAGCAGATCGGTTTGCAAAGTACCTGGAGACTCTACTCACCCAGATACCAATATACAGACAAGGAGCTGCAGAGCTTAGTGGGTGATATCCCTACCCCTGAGGATAAGTCCATTTTAGACAGGGGCTTAAAGGGAACTAAGATTATGGAGGCCATACGACAACTTTCGGTTGGGAGGACTCCAGGCCCTAATGGACTCCCCGCAGAATTCTTCATACTTCTGGGGAGCTACTTGGGTGAACATCTCCTGGGTATGTATCGTGATGCACTGGTAGTGGGAAGCTTCTCCAAAGATAACAGAATGGCCCACATTGCCCTCATAAAGAAGGAAAGAGGCCGGAGGATTGTGCTTCTTACAGACCCATCTTCCTACTAAATGTAGAGGCCAATATACTGGCGAAGGTGCTGGCTACCCGCATTAACTAAGTGACAGTGATTCATGGGGACTAATCTAGGTTCTTGTCACACAGAGCAACACGGAATAACCATAGACGCTTATACAGGGTACTTGAGAGAAACAGAACTCTCCAGCAATCAATAGTGATCCTGTCACTGGACACAGAAAAGGCACTCAACTTGCTCGAATGGTCGAACCTAGTGGCGATGCTGAAAAAGATGTGTTTTAGGATGGGATTTGTGGCCTGGGTATGGCTGCTCTACACGGCACCGCTGGCCAGAATACGAATTAGTGGAACATTATCGAGGGAATTCCCTCTGGGAAGGGGTACCAGACAATGATGCCCACTATCTCCCCGGTTTGCCTTGTCAATTGATTACCTAATGGAGTGGATGAGGAAGGATGCATTGCTGGGGGGCCGGAGATGGGATTTCAACTGGGAGGATGCAATCTCTGTATGCAGACAATCTGTTATTGTACCAAGCGGACACGCTGTCCTCTATTCCCCTTGCATCGACAATACTCAATACTTTTGCAAGACACTCAGAAAACAATATAAACTGGCATACATTGGTGGCTTACTCATCTACGGGCTAGTGCCCACCGGAGAACTGGGACTGCCCGTTGCAGTGGTCTACCTCAATCTTCGAATATTTAGATATCTTTATAACCATATTCCCCAAAGTCTTCTTCTTCCAAAACCTGGAAAATCTGCTCTATCACTATTAAACTGAGGTGGACCGATAGAGGAAGCTACTGCTCTCCCTGATGGGTAGGGTGGCGCTCTATAAAATGTCTTTCTAGGGGGGCGTGGCCAACTAACATGGCCGATCGGACGTGAACCCGATCGGCTCCGTCCCAGGCCCCAATGAATCTAAGGCTCAAGGCGAATTTTTAGGCAACCCGAACACTGCACGACGCAGCCGGAGATGAGGTGAAGGCAGAGGTCTACATTGAAGCTGTGGAGACCTCAGGCGACATGGTGGAGGGGCTCCGGTGTACAGTGGGGAGCGGAGCTACGGAGAAGAAAATGGCGTCCATCCCGGCGGCGAACTCCGCAACCCGTAAGGACTGAGCCCTCGCGCCCTCCCTTCCTGGGCTTGACCGGGGAATCCGGCGACTGACAAGGCTGTGGTGCTTTCCCCAGCGCAGCGGCTCCCTTTCTGCCCCCTGAGGGGACACCGGTGGTGGCGAGCGAAAATCCCGGAGCCGGAGGAGCGCGAGATGGCGGACTGCCGGATCAGAGCTGTCGTGACCCGCCGGGGGGAGAAGTTGAGTCTGGTGGCCTCCCTTCTATATTGCGGATCGCCCCCCCCCTACCTTGCAGGGGCTCCGAAGAGGGACAGTCGGCTTGTGGCGGTGGACTGCTTTGGGATCCTCGCCGGCCATTACGGCCCTGGTCTGGCGGTCACGCGTACCCCCGGTGGGTCTGGAGTGGCGCTGAGTGGCTTCCCCACACTAGAGGAGTACAGAGGCGCAACAATTTCCATACTGTCTGTGGAGGGGTGACTGGCGGCTGCGGTGGGGTCGAGAGAGACTGCAGAAGAGCCCCCACGGAGTAAAGCGAGAAGTCGGATGCCTGACCCTAAAATGGCCGCCATGGCGGGCGCCCGCTAAAATGTAAGTCCAGCGCGTGGCGACTTCCCTGAGGAGTCAGGTCCTGCAACGAGGGGTTCTGCAGAGAGCTCAGTACCTGAGCAACACGCATTCAAAGGCACAACCTGGAATACTGGTTTTCGCGTTGCTTTTCGTGCAGCGCCCGGCCGGGTTCCTGGAGTGGTCCGGAATGTCCTTGCTTCTGGAGCCGAGAGTGCCCCCTCAGACGGCGAACTGACGATGGTGGGTCCCCACACACTTGCGGCGGGTGCACACTGGTTCTGCATGAAAGACTGGGCGGCCGGGCTCTGACCAAGTAGCGGGACCCCCTATGCCACCCAAAAAGACGCCCAACAACAAGGTCTTGAATTACTTTGCTACTGCAGGAGCAGGGACGATCGGGGAGGAGGAGACGCCACCGCCAGCAACAATGGCGCTTACTAGGGAGGACCTCCTATCTTCCCTTCGGGAGTTCAAACAGGAGCTACGAGCAGACATTAAAGCAGACATGGAGGCCTCCTTTAAATCATTCCGCGCAGAGATGAGAGAGAAGCTGGTGTCCGTACAGGCGGATGTCGACTCGGTGGGCACGCGTACCCTAGACCTCGAAGCGAAACATCTGGAGGTAACTGACAATATTAAGTCCCTGGAAGAAGGAACAGCCGAACTGCGTGGCCTGCTGCGTGCTACTTTACTCAAGTGTGAAGACTTAGAAAATCGCTCCCGTCGCGACAACATACGAGTCAGAGGACTGGAGGAGGAATGTGAGGGCCCGGACCTGGAGGCGTTCATGGTGGGCCTCTTCTCCTCGGCTTTGGGGGAGGACAGCCCCGAGGTCAGGTTGGAGAGAGTCCACAGAGTCGGGCCGCGACCCCCAGGGGACAACCGACGTCTGCGTGACATTCTGGCAAAGTTCAGCTCCTTCAAGGTCAAAGAAATGGTCCTACAAAAGGCGAGGATAACCGACACGATCACCTTCCAAAATGCCAAATGTACGCTCTACCAAGACGTGGCTCAAGCCACGCTCCTGCGACGCCAACAATTCCGCCCGATCACCGAGTTTCTGCAAGAAAAGAAAGTCAGATATCGGTGGACCTATCCCTTTGGGATTACTTTCCAATGGCACAACAAGCATCACCACTGTGTGGAGTTATCAGAGGCAGCGGATCTGCTAGGTCTGGAGCTCTCAGCATCTTCACGGGGCCCGGAAGATGGGAGTCAACTTGATCGACAAGGTGGGGGCCAGTGGCGAAGAGTGGGCAAGAGGAACACGAAAACTCCGGGCTGAATCCTTTGTTCGGTGGGTCCCAGGGGGAAATGAACTTCGCCCCAGGGGGAGTGCAGTCGTCCAGGGGACCCTTTGACCGGGTTCGTCGCCAAGATGGTGGTGCTCTGCACCCCCTCCTCTTCCCTTGGGGGCGACCTGACGAAGCTATGGAGAGATGGATGGAGCGGAGGACTTGCAAGCCACGTCCCTGTGGGGGGCCCAGGTGCTGAGGCGCTACATGACGCCATGGACTCAGAGCTTGACACCAGAGCCACATGGGAGCACTATTCCTGCTGTGAGAGGTTGTGGGGACTGATCTATCTACGCTGCGGTAAGGGGTTTCCAATTGGAGGGTGGTGGAAGCGGCGGACTTGCATTTTCTTGGTCGCCTGCGGTGCCGCCGGGACTCTTTGATATGAATATCTACTGCAGGGGGGGGCGTGGCTAACCAGCCAACATGGTGGACACGGACTTGTAGAGCTCCGGCGGCATCCCCCAATTATCCGATATATTTACCCTTAAGTAGCGCCACCACAGCCGGCAAAGAACGAGCCCGAGACGGTGACGGGTCGCTGACACTGCTGAACCCACCGGAGGGCAGAGGCAGAAGCTGGGGACGCCAATGCTGCTGAGCGCGGCGCTGCGGCCTACTTGAGTGGCGGCGGTGATCGGGCCTGGTAGCCCCGGACGGGTGACGTGCACCCGGTGAGACCCGCGAGGTAAGCCGGTGGCGGCGGCGGTGGTTCTCCGGCCTGGCTGGCCATCTTGAGGCGAGGGCCTGTGATCACCTGCCGCTGTGGGGAGCGCTGATGCCTCCATCGAAGACTGCCACGAGAAGTTGGAGGTAAGGGCCGACAGCGCCGGAGAGAGGGAGCGCAGCGCTGCGGCCTACCTGAGTGACAGAGGAGATCGGGCCGGACTGCCCCGGCAGGGAGAAGTGCACCCGGTGGGACCCACGCGGCGAGCGCCCAGGGGCGGCGGTGATTGACTGTCCTGACTGGCCCCTTGCTGTGAGGACCTGCGACCGCCCCCACGGAGGGGAGTGCTAAGGCCTACCTGAGAGACCGCTCCGCGGGAGACGGAGGCAGCGGCCGGTTACACCCGAGGACGGGGGATTGCGGAGAGAGCCCGCACCCGATGAGGCCCGCGAGGTGAACTGGTGGAGACGGCGGTGGTTCTCCGGCCTGACTGGCCACCTTGAGGCGAAGGCCTGTGATCGCCTACTGCTGTGGGGAGCGCTGAGGCCTCCATAGGAGACTGCCACGATAAGTTGGAGGTAGGGGCCGACAGTGCCGGAGAGAGGGAACACAGCGCAGCGCTGCGGCCTACCTGGGTGGCAGAGGTGCTCGGACCGGACTGCCCCGGCGGGGAGAAGTGCACCCGATGGGACCCACACGGCGAGTATCCGGGGGCGGCGGTGGTCCCCCGTCCTGACTAGCCCCTTGCTGTGAGGGCCTGCGATCGCCCTCTGCCGGGGGGAGCGCGACGGCCTACCTGAGAGGCCGCTCCGCGAAAAACAAAGGAGGCACCCGAGACAAGGAGATAGCGGAGAGAGCCCGCTACGGACGGCGTGGATCCTCGTCCACACTGGGCCCCCATGGGCTGCTGGAGTCGGAGAGCGGCGAGATGATTGCCTGAGGTGGAGGAGGGGTGGTAGACTGCGGCTGTCGTCTGTCGGTCCCGGGGCCCAACGCGACAGGAGTGGTGACTGTGGAGCAAAACAGGAACTGACCCCCCGGAGACCACGAGAGCCTCCTTAACTGAAGGGCTACAGATAAGGGGAGCCGAGGTACGGGTGCGAGGCCCTGGGCGTGAAGCTGTGGGGCCCCCATGTGGCATACGACCTGCACGGATACACCACACTGCGGAGTAGCGGTGCTCGGAGGTGCTGAACGGTAGCGGGAGATGCCCGGTGGGGCACCCTGAGACCTGGTCCCCCGGTTGGGCACCCTAGACCAAGTTGCTACGCCCGGCCCTGGGACACAGGCGGCAGCGGAGAGACCTAGGGCCTCAGGACGTGGTGGTGAGCCAGAACGACATGTAAAGAGGGCGGAACAGACGTGCAGTGGACTGAAACCGATGTGGGGACCCACTGGAGTGGTGACATCGCTGTGGGGGCAGGGAGTAAAGACAGTGAATCACTAAGGAGGACCCCCGGCCTAATAACTAGCCGTGAGTTGCCAAAACGAGACGGCCGCGGACCTGGCTCCCCGGTCGCTGAGAGACTGATCTGAACGCGACAGTACGGAACTCAAATATCCACACGGTGGAGGCGGCCCGTGGAAGTGAGGAGGCGGACACTAAACAGCCAAGAAATAGTGGTCATACGAGGGGAGATACTGTACTGTCTGGGGAAGTTATAAGTCACCGGCCCACGAGGAGGGAAGCGAGGGCGCACTGTTGGGGGCCTGGACAGTGGTGGCACTAATACAGAGGGGATCTCACCCCGCGGTCCTGTAGGTAAATACTGACTACGCACCAGCTTGTGATGGGCCGAATGCGGGCGAAATTACAACAGGGACCACTACGAGCGGGGGGTCGGACCCTGCCCACATGCGAGAGGAGGGAGAGATGGAATTGGCATCTGTGGCGGTGGCCACCAAGCTCGACTCGGTGCTGGCCGCGGTTGAGAAACTTGGGACTGCACTAGATAACACCAGGACGTCCCTGGAGGCCCGAATCGATAAGGTGACGTCAGACTTCACACTTCTACATGCTGACCATCGGAAACTAGCCGAGAAGGTGACCGCTCACGATCAGACACTCAAAACGCTCCAGCCCATCACCCAAAGTCATGCGGCGGCGTTGCAAGACATGATCGACCGAGTACACGCACTGGAGGATAGAGTTGAAGACGCGGAAGGACGCTCCCGCCGCAACAACGTACGCGTAGTGGGCCTGCCGGAGGGGGAAGAAGGAAGAAACCCGGAACAATATACAGAGCACTGGTTAAAGGAACTGATGCCCCCGGGAACGTTGTCACCCCAGTTCGTGGTGGAGAGGGCGCACCGTGTACCGGCACTGAAACCACAGCCGGGCGCTAGACCCCGCCCTTTCCTCTTAAGACTCCTCAACTACCGGGACAGGGATGCGGTGCTCCGCGAAACCCGGAAACTGGGTGACCTCAAAGTAAGCGGCAACCAAGTGATGATGTTCCCCGACTACACTGCCCTTGTACAGCGCCGCAGAAGCAACTACATGGCGGTGAAGCGCCAGCTCCGGGAGCTGGAGTTACCCTACTCTCTCCTGTTCCCGGCTAGACTGCGGGTGGTTGCAAAAGGAGAGACCCGCTTCTTTGACTCCCCGGCGGAGGTATGGGACTGGATGGAGGAGAAGGGCCTCTGGACGGGAAAACGACCCTCCGGCCAAGATGAGAGCAGACACGCAGGTAGAAGGCCGAGACGGCGGAGCAGACGCGGGGCATCACGCTATAACGGGGCGGGGACGGCAGCCCCGAGTCCGGAAAAAGCAGAATGGAGCGACGAGGAGTCCTGGATGCGGTTGCGACCCTGGGAGTCCTACACAGCGGGGAGTGCCGAGGAACGGGGAGACGCGATTCCTCGATGGCCAGTGGCGCGACGTCTCCATCTACGGTGATGTCGGAGGATCTCTGCATGCCAGCAGTAACTCCACAGACTGCTGATGGTATCATCTGATGGGAGGCCGAGACACTGGACATTGTTGTAGGATGCCCGCGCAAGTACACTGTTGGTTACAGGACATAATGTCTTTATGGGGCGATAATGAGGGTGAGAGACATGGGAGGGGGCGGTGGATACCGTTCGTGCACTGGGGGCTGACCGGAGAGCCATACGCTACATATTTGGTGGAGATGCGTATTTGCCCACAATGATTGAACAGCGAAGTAGTGGTGGGCGACCCCTGCTTATGACGGGCTCGAATTGCTGTCCACGATGATTATTTAGGTGGCGCTCTAACTGCACGCGACAAGGGGGTAGCTACAGAGGAGAGATGCTTAGGTACACGACCCCATCAGGCAGTATACTGAACTAGTTCATATTTGCAGGCTATTGCAAAGTTTGGACGGACTTCCTTGCGGAGTCCGCCCTATCTGTTATGAAGTTTAAAGTTGACCCACGGGTTTTGTTGCAGCAGACTGACACATCCTTACACACCCCTGGCCGGGACACGCTGGCAGCTATAGCGCGCCTGCTGGTACAGCGATACACTCACTCCAACGATGACGACAGTTAATGTAATCACATGGAACATACGAGGAATGCATACACCCTCACGACGCTATTCCATATTCGCATACCTTCAGCGGCACTTGACCAACATCGCCCTCTTGCAGGAAACGCACATGACACAGACGGAGCTCGAAAAGCTGCGTAGGCGTTGGAGAGGACAGATGTATGGCACCATATACTCTGCGCATGCGAGGGGCACATTGATCTGGGTGAGGGCGGGGGTCCCGTTTAGCTGTGAGGAGGTGGTAATAGACCAGGAGGGCAGGTACACACTGGTTCGTGGGAAGCTTAATGGTCAACCAATACTGATGGGATCCATATATGCCCCAAATATAGATCAGATACCCTTCCTGACAAGACTATCAGCGGCCCTGACTCCCTATGTGGGGCTCCCTTGGTTCCTAGGGGGGACTTCAATTCGGTACTCAACGTACAATTGGATAGGTCCTTCCCCCCTCCACAAGACACCTGCCACGTCAAACGCGCGGGCGCTGGAGGATTGGCTATCACAATGGGCAATGTCAGACATCTGGCGCGTCCTAAATCCAAATGCGCGTATTTACTCTCATTACTCAGCAGTGCACGGCCTACATGTAAGGTTGGATAGGGTGGTGGCCTCCCAACCCCTGTTGCCATTGGTCATGAAATCCGAATACATGGGGCGGACACACTCGGATCATAACCCATTGTTGATACAATTGGGCTGGGCGGCGGGCCGCCCGCCCATACCCACATGGCGACTCCAGGTGGCCGCACTGGAAGACCCGGAGTTTCGCGCGTCACTAGGGACGGCTATTCTCACCTACCTGGAACTTAACGAAGATACGGCCAGTAGCGCCCTAGTGGAATGGGATGCCCTTAAGGTAGCGGTTAGGGGTCATTGTCTGGGGGCCACATGGAATGTACGCAAGCGGCTATCACTTTCCCTCGCCCGCCTAGAATCCCAGCTGTTACAACACGAAGGTGAGAGGGGGAGGCGGGCGGATGCTCGACCCAACTGACTGAATTACGCGCTCAACATGCAGAGCTCCTGGAGCAGCTGCGGTGCCATAATTACACGGCTCACACAGCACGCACCCACGCCACCGCTGACCGGGCGGGCCGCCTACTGGCCTGGCTGATAACGCAAGAAAATAAGCGGGCCCCGATTGGCGCAATACGAGGGCCGGACGGCACGCTAGTACACACGCAAGGCGAGATACACAAGGTAATGACAGATCATTATGCACAACTGTACTGCTCCCGAGGATGCTGTTCTGACAGCGACCTAGCAAGATTCTTAGACCAGGTCCAATTACCCACGGCGTCAGCTACCCAACAGGCTGCACTCAATGGCCCTCTTACGTTAGATGAAGTTGGGGATGCAATCGGCGCTATGGCATCAGGGAAAACGCCGGGCCCGGATGGGCTACCGGCCGAATATTATAAGGCTTACAGAGAGTCCCTAATACAGCCCCTCCACAAGCTATACATGACAGCACTGGAGGAACATACACTGCCCCCTCGATGAGAGAAGCCTACCTGGTGTCTTTATTGAAACCAGGCAAGGATCCCACTACCCTTGGTTCCTACAGACCCTTGGCGCTATTAAACGTGGACTACAAACTCCTTGCCAAGATGCTGGCGGACCGATTGGCACTAGTGGTACCGGGGTTAATACACACGGATCAGAACGGATTTGTCCCCAAGCGGAGCACATCGTTAAACCTGCGACGATATTTCAGGGTGGCAACAGACAGTGTACACGCCTGGCCTAAGGCGGGGTGTCTCATGTTAGACTTAGAGAAGGCATTTGACTGCCTGGAATGGAGCTTTCTAGCGAGCGTGCTATCGAAATATGAGCTCGGCCCGGACTTTCTCCAGATGGTTGGCCTACTCTACAGAGCCCCCACAGTCCGCGTGCGACTGGGACCGTATATCTCGGACGCCGTAACAGTGGGCAGGGGCACCAGACAGGGATGCCCTTTGTCACCCTTATTATTTGCGCTGGCCATAGAGCCGCTAGCGGCCAGATTGCGAGATATGACAGGAGGGGGCATTCCACTGGGAGACGCGGTGCACCATGTGTCCCTGTACGCGGACGACCTGTTGGTTTACGTGCGAGACGTAAATAATATACCACCACAGCTGGCAATCATCCTTCAGGATTTCGCTATCCTCTCGGGGCTCCGGGTAAATGTGGGTAAATCCTGTCTCTACGCGTTTCGGGAGGGACTTCAGGACCCAGGGTATATGCTTAACGATGCACAGGTACAATGGCAAGAAAGTACGTTTCGATACCTGGGAATTCAGATCTACCGCCAACCCAAGGATCTGATGGATGGCAACCTGGGGAAGGCAGTGACGGCCATTCGGTCACAAATGGGCTTCTGGGGCGCGCTCCCATTGACGGTTACAGGTAGAGTGGCGCTGACGAAAATGGTGATTCTCCCTCGACTCCTGTACTACTTTGTGAATTTACCTCTCTACGTTCCGGCCGCCTTCTTCACTACGTTTACTAAATTGCTCCGGGATTTCATATGGGGGCTGCAAGACACAGGGTGGCGTTGACAAAACTGTACCTGCCAACTGACCAGGGGGCTAGCGGTACCTTGCTTTGAGCATTATTATCTGGCAGCCCAGATACAATGGATAGCCAGATGGCTAGCGGACAGAAACAGGGATGATACCGCCACCACACTACCACCGTATTCGTTAACACGCATAACCAGCCTCTTCCACCCAGCTGCTAAGGCCGCGCGACCGGAGCCGCTACTACTGGCAGTGGCGTACCGGTGCTACCGTAGATGTCTATACCTCACAAGAGCCGTCATCCCTTATGCACCTGCGATACCATTGGAGGGCTCCCCCAGCGGCCAGGGGGTACTGTCGACGGTGTCCCTCGCGAGCTGGCGGGCAGCGGATGTACAAACCCTGGGTGATTTATACAGGGACAGTGCGCTTATGTCATATGAAACCTTGGTGGTTGAAGAGGGGTTGCCGCCAGGGCAGTTTTTAATGTATCGTTCATTACTGGCAATGCTTACGGGCAGATGGGGAGATATGCACACGGAGCCGGCCCAACACCTCACTATTCAGTATCTCCATGTTATGGGAAGAGGTAGACACCTGGTTCGCTGGTTCGCGTCGTCGCTCCGAATACATGTGGCGGTCAGATTGGACCCCCTCCGCCAAAAATGGGAACTGGACTTAGGGCGACAATTAGCGGATAAGGAATGGGAAAAGATACTTAGAAGCCCGGTATGCATACCCAGGAACATGCGATTTCGACAAATACAATTATTTATTCTACACAGAGCGTATCTCACACCCGAACTAATAAATAGGTACTTTCATCGTACGGACGCAGTGTGCCCCAGATGTGACGAACCTGGAGCCGGGTTGATTCATATGCTCTGGAGCTGTCCCAACATACTCACATACTGGTGCAAAATCCGTGAGCTCTTACAAAAGTGCACGGGCCGTGATTTGCCATTTGAGTGGTCGGTAAGCCTACTCCATCACTTCAAGCGAACCCCAACCACAAAGGTCACCTCTCGGTTCCTGGACCTGGGACTAGTAGTAGCTAAACGACTCCTGACCAAACGCTGGAAAGCGAGAGACCCCCACATATACAGGCATGGCGGTACTCACTAATGGCGTGGGCTAAGGCAGAAGGGATCGCCCTCAGACGAGAGGAAACACTGGGGTTACGAAAGGAGCCCATAGCAACAGACTGGGAGGGATTATATCATAGTCTGCAAAACGGGGAGGAAGGCCTTGCAGGGAGCCCATCCAGGTAGAGAAGAAGTGAACGATGGCCAGCACAATGGCAGTACCTTGCTGTATTGTTCCTTACAAAACTGGAATATGCGGATTGTCGGAGGTGAGGATTGATGAGGAGAGGCGCAGACAATGTGGTAGCTGCGGTTGTGTAATCCCGGTAGGGGGAACCATTAAGGAGAAACATTACACATGGGTCGGTCAATGCTGCTGTTGTTGTTGTTAATTTTATGAGGCTTATGTTGTATAGACTTTGCTATCTGTTTAACCAGCCGCACTATATGAACTGAAAGGAACTTAAACAACCGACATATCGACAAACACCTGAACTACTCCACTAACCTCTACCTATACACGTTGGGCCACACATGTTAGACCGCCTTATTGTTAGCTAAGAGGCCCTGCAGATATCATTAACATGTAATGTAATACTCCACACCTAAACCGGGGATCTGTATATTGAGATATGGCGGAGGGATAGATCAGTACAAATGTATATCGATTGTCTGTTGCCTTTCATACCTATGTTCATCTGTAAAAATACAATAAAAACAGATTCAAACAAAATGAATATCTACTGCAGGGGTCTTAGACCAAATGTTAATTGCTAATTAGCTGTATACTTTCACAAAGCATATGCCTTGATTTCTGCTCATATAGGGGCTGGGGGAACGGGAATGGTAACGTTCCTCGAGTGCATCTTGGTAAGGGATTCCCCTCTGGGAGGGGGGATTCTCCACACTCGTTTTTAGGTCTCGCCTACGCAGTGCGCATGCGCTGCATAGGAGGGTCTTTAGCCGTCGCTCTTCACTTTTTCAAGCACTGCACTCGTGCTTGTGGCGGCATCCACCTTGCACGAGTGCAGTGCTTGAAAAGTGAAGGCTGCGCGCACGCGCGCACGCAACACTCCCGGGCTTGTCCTCCTTGGATTGGCTTGTTTTCGCCTCTTACACCTGGGGCCATCCACCATGATCTGCTGCTTCATTGATAAGAGGGGATCAGATGGCAGTTCGCATGGACTCGGCTCCCTGATTCAGCAGCCGCCGCAGCACGCAGACTCTATCTACCAACCAAACACAGCAACAACATGGGCATGGCAGGTTCCCATTCAAATACAGGGCGCCAAGCGGCACCCACAAGAGCTTTATTTTACAGCCACAGTCACAAAAGCCAGCTCCCTGCGCCGCTACACTTGGTCCCCGCGCCCGTGTGGGGGTCGCTGGTGCTAGAGCGTGTAGGTGTTGAGACAGGAGCCACATCTCCGCCGTGACTCAGATCCCATGACCATGTGGGGGAATGTGCAGCTTGCGCTGCGTGCGCTGAAGGCACGGCTCGGCCGGCCAGCGCTTCCTCCTGGGGAGCAGCGCTTTCAGCTGCACTCTCAAACTTTGTTTGCGAACCAAGACTAGCGCTTAACAGCCCGAGCTCCCCCGAGCACATGACTGCACAGGATATGTGCCAGGGGGAGACAGAGGGACAGTGGTGCGTGCACAAAGACAGCAACACGCGCGCACATACACACGTGCGCGCACACACACACACACACTCACTCACACACACACAATCCCTCAGATACACACACACACTCACACACACACTCACACACAAACACCACACTCACTCACACACACTCACATACACACACCCCCACCTGCAGTGTTCACATTTAACAGTAAAATGAAAGTGCAATTACAAGGATCCTTGACTTCCCCTACCCACTTGTGATGTTTACAGAGGGATTTACTCATTCACCCCCAGCTCTGCAAGGCACAGAAGAAACGCAGCAAAAAACTGCCCCTTCTGAATTATGGCTACTAATCTGCAAATATTTTGCCAGGCACACTTTTGCTCACAGTGCTATGTTAAGTGTTGCTTCCTAAGTGCCATGCCCACGACAGCGTGTCTCTGTGTACCTAGGTGTGTGGAGCGTGGGCCGGGGGGAGGGGTGGGGGTAATTGATAGCCGCTTGGGCTTCAGACCCTAACCCTTGTCTTGACAGCAGATGCTGTCGCTTTAAAGGGCTCTGAGCATTGGTTCAAACACGGAGGGCTGGAAAAGAGGCAACAGATGCAAACTGTAAAACAAAGACAATTAACCCCTGCTCTGCCCATCAGCGCCCACCCCCAACCTCCACACCGCTTCGCCTAGATTTTGGCAAATAGGCGCCCCCCTCGAGCTGGAAGACAGCTCTTCCGTAATGTGGCTCGGAAGCACTTCGACAATACCACTGGGCGTGTAAAGTTTCAGGAAGAGGCGCGTTAGAGTGGATGAACTTTACGCACCAGCCCAGCGAGAGATGAGGTTACACCACAGTGCGAGCGGTAGGTAAGTCAGTGCGGACCCTTCCACAGACCACACGCGCCAATGACATTCTTTCTAAGGCAGACGTGAGGGTCTGCTTGAGGAGGGGGGAGGCTGTAAACTTTATCTTCGGCACTTTTATTTTTTAGCGTGGCGCTAGTAATCTCTGCATCACCCGGATCTCGAGAGCACGAGATGGGAAAGTGGGCAGATAAACACATTTTCAAAAACATGACGACCCCTTTCTGGGCAGTTTCAAATCACTCTTGCACTAAACACGCCTAATTCAAACTGCCAGTTCTACAGAGCTAGGAAGCCCCCGATCATAATTCCTGACCTTCAACAAAACATTAAGTCTGTTCTGTCTAGTTTGAGCTCAAATGTGATAATGCTGAAAGTGACTCTAAAAACAAACACAACAAGCATTGGCATAGCCAATAGGTCTCACCTTTGGGACCTTATAAGTGTTTAGCCATGCAACACTTGATGTTGTTGCACCAAGGATATTGTGCTGGATAACTAAACACTTATAAGGTCCCAAAGGGGAGACCTATTGGCTATGCGCCAATGCTTGTTACTGTTTGTTCTGGTTAGTTAATTTAGTTAGATGTCATGGTGCCCTTTTTAGGTCTCGCCTAGCGACGCAGCGCGAAGCGCTGTCGCTAGCGAGATCTATTGTTGTCGACTTGAGTTTGGAAGGGGGACAGGCGATGTGCACGTTCACGGCGTGTCTTCTCTGGCAATGCTGAGCTTGCACCCGGACAGCCGATGTGCATGCTCACGGCGTGTCTGCAGCTTGCGCCCGGACAGCCGATCTGCACGCTCACGGCGTGTCTTCAGCTTGCGCCCGGACAGCAGATGTGCACACGCACGATCACATCTTTGCTAGCTACCGGGCTGCGCGCGACGTCCTGAAGAGTCTTCTTCTTTGACCCCTCCCACCTCCCAAACAGCATCGATGCTGTGGCTCCCCTCCCACCTCCCAAAGAGTAACAAGCAGCAATCGCTGTGGCCTTATATTTATTTGATACAACGCCCGTAATGCTTGTTACAGAGTGCTGCCAGGCCCCGGGGGCTCCGGTAAAGCCCACCTCCACATACAAGCTGCGGGCCCCCTCGTGCAAGAAGGACCGGGGCGAGAGCATGGAGGCGGACACTCACATCAGCGGATCCAGCGTGAAGGTAAACGCTCACGGCGCCGTGTTTCACACCCCATCTTGCTCCATTTCACACCACACCCTGCTGCAGTTCCACCCACAGCTGCGCCGTCTTACCGGTAGACAACGTGTATTTTCACCGGCATGGCTACAGGACAGTATCACCGACTTGAGATCGGACGGACAAAGCTCTACTTCCAGCTCCAACGACACAATTTGTTACGTTAACAACTTCGCGCATGCTCCGTCCAGAAATGTAAAAACAAAGAGTCATGACTGTACGCCCATACAAGTGCAGACGAATCCATTTACAATAAGCGGAGGGGTAGGGAGGGATAGAAGAATAACCAATTCAACGCGGGGGTGGGGGGCTGTCGATCAGGAGGCTAGCCCTAAAACAATGGCATTTCTCACCATTTTTGAAGAACATAGAATTAGAAATTTGATTTACTTGGTGCAATCGCCTCAACACCCTCCACCCCCCCCCACTTCGATGGTAGATTCCGAAGGAAGTTGGTGGATACTATTTTAACAGGAGCTGGAGTCGATAACAGAACAATTTAAAGCTATATTTTGAGGGCTTGTTTTAAACAGTGTATGGGTTTTCTTCTGACAACGCGGCACGATGGTAATGGCGCCTGTGCATCTTCTTTCCACAATATGTGGCTCGCAATGGAGCCCGTGTGTTTTGTTTTTTTTTAAATGCGGGTTATTTTTAATTGTGTACAGTGTTGTCACATCTGCTTTCTACCCATTGAGTTTAATTTGATGCTGCACAACCCTAGGGTGCACCCTCCACCCGGCCCCGTCCCCGCTGCATGCTTCACATTCCCGCTCCTCATGCCCGAGCTGCTGCCCACTGGTTGTGCAATGGGGGATGCTGTGTAAGGATCCCGATGCGCTGAGGACAAGTCAAGACTTGCAGCTCAGCTCGTGTTTCGGGCGGGGCACCACGGATCGCATGTGGGACAGAGGGGTCTTCACATCTCCTCATACCCTGTCGGGCTGTGCACAGGCCCAGACACCGACATCTCTAGAAGCCCCTTTGCCCCTGAACCAGAGGCCCCCCCTCCTCCCCACCGCTGTGCCAGTCCCGTGCCCTGTAACGCCACTCTCATTGAGGGCAGAGGGTTCTGCCAGACGCCCTCGCCGCACACAAGGAGCCTGCAAGGACCGGCCGACAGGTAAAGCGATGCTTTAATTTTTAAATCACAGTATTGCAGGGAAACATTACAAATCTTGATGCATATTTCTTTTATATTCCGTAATGTAAAAGCTGGCCATTTTTCCTTTCTACATTTGATTTTTTTAAATTACCGTGTCTCAATTGCAGGCGAATGTTTTCGCCCCTTTTGGTGCCCTGCGTTTCCGTTTGTAAACTATCCGTTTCTGGAGATGAATTTCCTGGGAGAACGGCTCATGTGTTATTTAAAGAGGGTGTGTGAGAAGGGTTTAAAACTCCAGACCACTTGCAGTAACTTTTCTGAGGACTGCAGAGAGGCCTGGTCTTTGCCCAGGGACACACACAATATCCAGGGCTGACCCGGGAGACACTCTAGGGTTCACCAACTAGCTCCTGATGTCGCTGAATGTATTGGCACAGAACGAAATAAACTGTCGCTGAATGTATTGGCACAGAACGAAATAAACTTTCCCCTCGTGCATTGGCATTTTAAACCAACATTTGCCCCTTCCAAGCAGTACCTATATAAAACATGTTTCGATCGGTAGGTTCAAATGCAATTTTTTGGGGAACGTTTTAGCAGTTTGGTCCTTAGAGTCTCATGGTGCATGCACGTCACTTGTCTGTCCCCTCATCTCTCTTTTCAGAGGGCGTGAGGTGCAGAAAAACGGTACGAGAGAGACAGAAGGTATTTCTTCTGCAGCATGTTGTGGAAAAAATGGTCATTGAGGAAGCGTTTTGAAAAAAAGATTGTTTTATCATGATGAATGTAGTTGTAATCCGTGGGAAATTTAAACATGTCAATATTTTGGGACGTAACTCTGGACATTGCTAACATTATTTTTGTAGTGTGGCAGGCTTTTGTTAAAAATAGCATTTTTTTTGTTTTCCCTTTGGTGATTTGCTTTAATTTGTTTCTATTATTTATTGGTGAAATTCCTATATAGACATTGGTTTCCTGTTTCCGTAGCGTTATTTCAAATGGGTGCTACCTTCCAAAAGTAATTTTGTTGTTCGTTTTGGGGGCAGAGTAAAAATGCTCTTTTGGGAACCTGTTTAATGTCATTGAAGTCTCCCAATTTCACGCACATAGAGGTAAAACAAGCATTTGCAATGCAATAGGTCTCACATATACACAAGTTTAAGCTATTGGCATTGTAAATGTTAATGCCTTTTAGTTGTGTCTTAAAAACCAAAACAGAAATAAAAAAGTTATTGTCATTTACAATGCCAATAGCTCAAACTCGCGTAAATGCGAGACCTATTGCATTGCAAATGCTTGTTATATTGTTTTTGGGCCGGGGGGAAGGGGGGGTTCAGGAGCTACATTTAGGCAGAGACACTCGCCAGGGGGGCAAAACCCCATCCAGATAATAATGGCGGTCAGGACTATAACCTGGAATGCCCAGGGTTTGAACTCTTCTAACAAGCGCCATCGCTTTTGGAAATACCTGCTTGATCACAATGTCCAAGTGGCGGCTCTTCAAGAGACGCACCTCAAAAAATCTGAGGAACATCGGCTGCGCCATAAAGCTTATCCCCTTATATTTAGATCTTCACACTCCTCAAAACATAATGGGGTGGCGCTGATGTTTCATGCAGGGGTTCCGTTCGAAGCACAGGACACCAAAACGGATAAAAACGGGAGGTTCATTATGGTACGGGGAGACCTTGGGGGCCGACAATGCACATTTGCAGGCATCTATGCACCAAACACGGGCCAGCAGGACTTCATTCTCTCCTTCCTTATGACTTTGGAGAATTTTGCACAGGGGGACATTCTGCTCTTGGGAGACTTCAATCTTGTCTGGGACCAGGGGATGGACACGACACACCCACAGAGAGCATCGGGAGGGGTTTTCGGTACAGCACTTAAGTCACAGCTCCAGCTCTTGGGGTTGGCGGATGTATGGAGAGATGCTAACCCCACAGTTCGTGACTACTCTTTCTTCTCCCACTCCCACAGAACTTACTCACACATTGACCACATTTTTATGAGCCAATCCCTGCTCCCCTCGGTGCTGCAAACACACTTTCACCCGATTTGCCGGTCAGACCATGCCCCCCTAGAGAGGACGCTCACTTAGCCGAACCCGCGTCCAAAGCATGCACGCTGGTATTTCCCCAACTTCCCCTGCAGGGATAGACTTCTACGTGATGACCTCAGGAAAACTATTAAGGAATTCCTCGAGCAGAACGACCCTAAGGCTACTTCCCATGCAATCACCTGGGACGCACTCAAAGCAGTGGTCCGGGGTAAATGCATAGAGTTGGCCACTACCTTAAGATGACAGCAACGTGAGGAACGCCTCAAGTTAGAATGGGACTTGGTGTCCGCAGAGCAGGACCATAAGGCCAGCCCCTCGGTCCAGACAATGCGGAAAGTCACGGCCCTTAAGGGGAAACTCCAGGCTATTTATACCAATAGAGCGGAAAAAACCATCTTACGCCTACAGACCAGGGGGTATGAGGGACGGAACAAAGTGGGGTCCTTACTAGCACGTCAACTACGGGCCAAACAGGAAAGGGAATATATCAAACTCATTGTAGATGAGAAGGGCGTTTCCCATAAGACAGAGGGGAAGGCGCAGGCCTTTGAGAAATTTTACCGAACTCTTTACACCTCGGAACTCCCACGGACGCAAGATCAAACGGGGTATTTAGATCCTTTGGACGTTCAAGTCGCGGCTAGTTCCAATGAAGATTTGGCGAAACCCATAACCATTGAGGAAGTGCAGAAGGCGATTGACTCACTTAAACTCCAGAAAGCGCCAGGGCCGGACGGCTTTCCACCTCATTTCTATCGCACCTTCGCGCCGGAGCTAGTCCCAGTCTTAACTATTCTCTTTAACGTCATTGCCTCTACGCAACAAGTCACCCCCTCCATGGGTGAGGCGATTGTGGCAGTGATTCCTAAGCCCGGTAAGGACCCCACAGCCTGCTCTTCTCATCGCCCAATAGCTCTTCTGAACCTAGATGCTAAGATTTACTCCAAAATCCTGGCCACTCGTCTCGAATCAATACTTCCCGGTCTTACAGAGCCGGACCAATCGGGATTTATTAAGGGACGACAGACCCACTGTAATTTGCGGCGCATCTTCCATTTAATTGAAAAGGCCCGGAAGAAAAACATTCCAGCAGCGCTTCTCTCGCTAGATGCGGAGAAAGCATTTGATCGCGTGGAATGGACCTTTTTATTTAGAGTGCTCCAGCGCTTTGGCTTTAACGAGACCTTTATAGGGATGATTCGCGCCAATTATCACTCTCCTAGCTCCCGGGTCCTGGTCAATGGAGTTGCTTCTCCCCCCTTTGGCCTGGCCTGCGGGGCGAGACAGGGATGCCCATTATCCCCCCTCCTTTTCGCCTCGAGCATAGAATCCCTAGCCCACAGGATTAGGGGAAATCCGGACATACGGGGGATACGCTTCGGCACAGACGTTCATAAGATCTCGCTTTTTGCCAACAACGTGCTTTTCCCAGTCTCAGAACCTCTGATCTCCCTACCAGCTCTTCAAGAAGAGCTTGTGATGTTTGAGCAGGTTGCAGGATTTAAGATTAATCTGGCTAAGTCCTTCTTACTGAATATAACCCTACCCAAAGAAGAGTGGAGGCGGGTAGAAAGCGCGTCACCTTTTTGCTGCACCACTAAGGAGTGAAGAAGCTGTAACCTACATGTGAGATCTGAAACTCTGGGCTGATTTTTTGACCAATGTTGCATGTGTAATGCTTTTTGTTTCAATCTCAAAGAAAAATTCTAATAAACAGAATTTGAAATAAAATGTCTTTCTGCCAAAATGCCTCCATGGGTTACAGATAAGCCCTACAAAATGTTTCGGGTAGTTCAGGCAACCACCAGGACACTACTATGGGATGGTGGCCTGCCCAGAATTGCTCTAAACACCCTGATGCGTGGCCCATATAAGGGAGGTATCGCACTGTCCAATCTTAAATTCTACTATTGGGCAGCACAACTTAAGGTGATCAATGATTGGTCATTTGCAAAGGAACAAGATTCAGCTTTTATGGCGGACCGGAGACTACTTCCCAGAAGGGGTTACCGGAGGACACTCAGTAGTCATACTAACATTTGAGGGGGTAGGGCGGGGGGGGGGGCACAATCCGACAACCATAGCGATTAAGACATGGAAGAGGGCGAAATGACCTTGGAAAACACCGTTGTGGGACTCTGGCGTATTGGTGAGCCGGAAAAAGTTAGACGTTTTCCAGCAATGGGATTGGTTCGGAATTTCCAAGATTGGAGACCTCTGGGGAAGGGGGCAATTTGACATTTGAGAGTCTCCAGGCCCAATATGAGCTTGCAGAATCCCAGACAGGGGTGGGGAAATCATATCGCCCGACGCCCGAACCATGTTGATTTTTATGATGGGCAAGAAGATTTAATGTCTATTTTGTCCGACGGACAAGTAGACATTAAATCACTTAAATAATATATTAGCTGTGGGCACTCGGGGCTCACAGCCAATCAAATGCTGGCAGAGAACCTTTGAAACCCCCTGATTGGCTAGAAGCCCAAGACTGGACTCTAGCCAGTGATTGGCTGGGGGAGTGAAACGTCATGTCTCTGCTTGAGGCAGTTTGTGGCTGCCGTGAGGCTTACGTAAAAAACAAGCACTGCCTTCAGTGTCAAAAGGTTGGCACCATTCCAGCGATGAGCAACCGTTCAGTGAACTTGGAGAGTTTAGCGGCCGTTACTCTGCCATCGGAGCAAGCATATTTATAACTCCGGTTTTTGGAGGGCATGTAGTAAGTACGTTTACCCTTATTGCCCTATTTATAGTGCTAAAATTCAGGCTTCCACGGGAGCCGGTGTGTTGCACATATGTATGAATAAAAACTTAAGAAGGGACCGGGAGGTCGAGTTCCTTCCCTTAAAATGAGTAAGCAGTTTGGAGCCCCTCACAGGTAGTCCGATTTGGTGGTATTGGATTTTCGCTCTCCACAACAGATGATAGTATGCCAGCTTTCTCCAGAATGCAGCAGCGTTAACTTTTGGTAGGACGAGAGGTTTTTCTTCATGTCCGTGCATTATTTATGTATGCTAATTATATTTGAAGAATGCAGATGTCCTTTGAAGGTATATAATCTCCCTTCAGTTGTACTGACCCTCGGAAACAAATCAAGGCTGTTTTCAGTGCACATCAAGGTAGCGTGACAATTATTTCTTTCTGTTATGCGCAGTTCTCGGTACATGCAGACTATTCTCGTAATGCCATTCTTTTGGCTTGTTTAAGTAATCATGTTCTGAGAGGTCCGTAAGGAATATTACATTTAGAGCCTCCAGATTGCCAGATGATAATCACGCTCATCTCTTTGTTCCAACAGAAGTAAGCCTTGTTTGACTGAACACACCTCTTTAGGTGATTCTATGTGCCATTGGACTAGTCACACTATGCATGTTACCAGTCAAGCACGGTTCCATTTTCTGTTATAACCCTATACACTGGCCTTGGGAGAGTCTGAATTCGAGTACTGGTGTCTCTTCTCAAGTTCTCTGCTTTGGTGATGGATATTTTGTGGCACTTTTGCTGACTCAGTTCCATTAGATTTACAATACTCAGCCTAAGTAGCACTTTATATTTAATGCTCATATTTGAATGTGTGGCTTAGTGATATTTTGTCAGAGCAGGCTTCAGGTGGCCTTTGGGGCCGTACAGGTGTGGCACCACAGAACAAGGCGTTTGTGCACGCTTACAGGAAGATTGGTTAAGCCACATAAGGGTATAATAACATTAACATAAGAAGAACTAGGAACGCTGTAAAGGAATACGAGTAAATAATTGTCTTGACACGAGGGTGTTGTTGATTTATGATTTTACTTTAAGAACATAGAAGCAAAGTTTCACAGTGAACAGCTTTTCTAAATTGGATGCAGAAATGTTTACTTTGAACCAGACTCATATGAAATGATGATTTAACCAATGACTTGATTTATGAAACCTTTTTGTGTGAGGAATACAGTTGATTGAGACATGGATGTGAATGAGAGTAAGAGTGTGTTTTAAAATGTCTTCTTAAAAAACTGTTTTTGCATTTGCCAGAGTTTTATAGAAAAAAAGAAAAGATATGTATGATGAAAAGAAAATTATCACGATAAGTTAACAAATAAATATTGTTGATGTGAACACAAATAATATTTCGCTGAGCCTTTATCATATTCATGATAAATTGGTGATGGTTGTGCATTGATAAAGTAAGGTTGGACGTTTTTTGTGTGCATTTTTTGAGTCTGTGTTTCCCTGCCCAGTCGACTATTTCCAAACAGGGGTCCTTAGCGTTTTTCAAAAGGTTGGCATCATTTCCATTGGCTGAGTGGATTCAAATCCCCCTTCGCGCCAGGCATATAACAACCTCATTGGATTGCTGACGCAGCCTTTGTGGTCGGTCATGGTGAGTTTGCATCTGAGTTTCAATCATGAGGCAGAGTGACAGCAGCACGGACACTTCAAACAGTAGCCTGGGGCCACATTTCCTTTCTTGCACTAGAGCCCATGACACAGTGGCTACTCCACTGCTTGTGAGTAGGTATACAGAGATTTAAATATGCAAGCATCATACATATGTCTGGAGCGGTCGATGCACTAACTTAACCTCTGATTGCCTGGTCCCTGTCTGCACAGCTCTTAATATAAAAAAGTGAGCCTATACCCTTGGATCATGACCCTCTGCAGCTATAGGTGTTCAGCTTGCCATGTAATCATTGCTAACTTGTACATGCACAGCACCATGGACACATGAATTGCTTTCAAAATAGTACATGCTTCCATGGTCCCAGGATTCTCTGACTTCCTACCCTTTTACACCCTGTACTTGAGTTGTATACCTTTTTTTCCTCGATTACCATTTTATTTCTGCCCCTGCTCTCGACACTGCATTTTCCCATTCACCGAGTCACCCCTATCTCCGTGTCCTAGACATATGGCAGACATCACATCCCTCAAGCCAACCATAGGATCTCCTCGTAAGTCTCTCAAACTGCCCCTAGCCTGTCTCCCCTCACACTATCCTTCATCTTGCTTGCTGGTCCTCACTTTCACCAGTGCATAGCTTGAGCTTCCTTTCTCCCTTTATCTTGCTCAACACTTTCAGGTATGCTTAATTGTCAGATATTTGTCCCATGGCCATGCCCTTACTGATGCAGCTATTAGGTTGCTGGAATAGCCACGCACATCACTAGCCTGCCCAGTGTGGTTCAGTATTTACTTCGTCTTGCTTGACTATTCCATGTTCTGCTTTTTGCAATTGACTTGTCCCTTATGCTGCTTTCTTCCACCTAGAAGACCATTATACTGCTTTTTCCACCTTCCTTTTACCTGGTTGTTTTCTCACAGAAGTAGGTCTCCAGCCATGAAGCTTTGCTTGTTCCGGCTGATGGCTGACGTCCTGTATCAGCAGGAAATTACGTGCACTCTGTTTCAATGAAGAATGCATACTTCTACATAAGATTTTGTTGATGCCAATGTTAGTGGGCATAAACAGATCTTTTGTCTTATACATTTTGTCACCTCTGCACTCGTCACTTATTAAGCCTATCTGGGTCTACCTTGATCAACACTGGTCATTTACAGCACACCTGCAGGACTGTGGTTGCTGTAGGGGCAGATTGCAGAGCTCATGGTGTACAGGAAGGAGAGTGGTTTGGTGAAGAGGTATCGACTGTTGACAGCCTTTCTGTTAGCCAAGCACAACTCGCAAACCATCTTAAGAAATGCAGGTAGCCTGTCGTGAAAGAGTGGACGGCAAGGGGTTTAAAGCACTTATCAAAACTACAATAGAGCAATTTGGTGTTAAGATAAGATATTGGAGTGGAAGAGGTATGGAACCTGTAGAGAGTGGAGAAAGGGGCATAGAACATGTAGTGAGCTGAAAGCAAAGAAGCCAAGCATGAAACCTGTATTGTGTGTACTGGATGAAGGGGTATGGAACCTGTGGCCTGCAATGAGAGAGTGGAGGCAAAACACAATTCAGTCTGTATTGAGAGAAATGGGTAAGGGGATAAAGCTTATAGTGTGAAAGATCAGAAGCAAAGGGTGATGGAGCCTATGATGAGTCTGTGGAAGGATTATGGACTGTAATTAAGAGGAAATGGGACCAGTTTAGCATCTATGGTAAGAGGAATGTGGAAGCTTATAGGTTGCTGTAAGGAAAATTGCGTGGTTGCTTACAACTGATGGGCAGAAACAGAGGGCAAGTTTACTTAGGAGGCTGTTCCTGATTAACAAAGCAAGTGTGCTGCCTCATCTAAACGATTTAGGTAGTAAAGGGGACAAGTGGATTTCATTACAGGACAAGAAGATTTCTGTAGCACTTTGTCCCTTGGACAAGTAAATTTTTTCAAAAATTCCACACCCCTGCCCAGAGATTCCGCTACTGTCGTGTAGTTCCTTTATTACCCATACAGGATCTGCGCGTTCGGATAAACTGTAGGATTGGTGGCAGACTGGCTCTGAGCACCCCCACCGAGAATGTTAGCCTTTCTGTTTCAGCTAGCTCACAGTGCCACTAGAATCTCCTCTTATCAGGGAGAGAATAGTTTCTGGCAACCTCAGAACAGGACAACCCTGATCCCCCAGGATCGTGGAAACAATATACTACTTTTCGCTCAGTCACTCGTGCTTACTTATTCGGTCTCAGAGAGTTACACAGAAGAAACAGTCGGGCGTGTTACAATAAGAATTTATTGCACAGTTATTCTTCTAGTGTAAAATAGATGTGCTGCAACAACCGTTAGACAGTAGCAGATATATATGATTAGCAGTACAGTGAAAATAAAAGGATAGTACAGTTCTACCATCTTGCAATGATCATGAATACATACATAAATATAAAATGCATGACAAAAATGCACGTACTCCTACGATGCCTATCTAGATGTACCCAAGTGTACCTAGCATGTGAGTAGGTGTGAAGCCAAGAATCCCTCTAGGATTTAGTCTAACCCCATTACCTGAAGTGAGAGAGTGTGGGACCGCGTCCTGGTCTCGAGTTTGACACCCCGCGAGGGATGTGTTAGACCACTGCCAGCTGGAGCGTCTGCATGCAGGAGCCTCAGCATCTCTGGTCAGTGTGTCGGCCTGGCAGTCTCGGTCTCCTCTTGCAAACCCTAGCAAGATGTGCTGTATTTATACAAAAAGTATCTAGGGTTTCTTTGTCCCCTGTTTCTTGTATTAGCCATTGTTGGATTTGAGGAGGACGTATGGGATGAACCTTGTACGTAGATATTATGCAGGTGGTGTAGCCTCTGCCTGGTTTCCAAGAACCCTCATGAATATTCATTCATACTGTATGAGTCTATTGATGGAGTTATAGGACGCTATTGTTCAGGGAAAACCCTCCTTCTGTGCCCAGGACTAGAACTAGGTAAAGGTTCAATCCTAAAGGCTCGTTACTGCGTAGTATAAGGGAGATAATGTAGGTTAAGGTGTATGATATTACCCGGGCCTATATTAGGGTACCTATATGAAACATAACACCCACTCCTCTTCTGAACAGTCAATAATGATAAAAATGCAAGTGAACTACTTTTTGTACTAGGTAGCGGCGCATAAAACCATCAGGGAGCCTCATAAAATATTGTCTTTAAAACCATTTAAAAATAGTCTAGTAGGGGGGAAAAAAATTATTTTTGAAAGTTTAGTATTGGAGATGTCACTCTAAGACAAAGTCCTAGTTGAGTTCGTTTATATAATTCGAACTACTACAAGCGTCAGAAGGCCATGCTTTCCCAGCGAAAGTGTCAATTAAAGGAAATGTTCCAAATTTAGTTGAGTTTTCAAACAAAAAGGAAAAACCGAATTCTTTCCCAGCGCACGATGAGCCAATTACAGATTAAGGGGCCGATTCCGGCCAGAAATCTCCCCGACCGAGCCGGACCCGGAGAGATTTCCGACCGAATCGGACCCTAGCAGTCCGACCGAACGAGTACGATGCGCACGTATGCTATCGGACTCGATTCGGTCGGACTCCCATTGAAGTCAATGGGAGCCAGTCGCACGACGCGAACAAGGGCGCCCCCTACAGCGTGTTCGCGTCGATGCGGGTCGCACCATGGGTCCCCCCTGTGTGCGACTCGCGCACCTACGCTTCCAGGGGGGTCCAACACGGACCCCCAAAGTGCGGCTTAGACAGCTCCTTGGAGCCGGACTGCGCGAGTCGGTCGGAGCGGTCGAGGTGCGCATCGTACTTACCCGGCCGGTCGGAGCGGTCGGGTCCTGCGAACGAGTCGGTCGGGGATTTCGCGAGCGCACGCATCGTACTCGCTCGCCCGGACGCACGTACGACTCGGTCGGGAACTAGGGCTCCGAATCGGATCCGGTTAAGCCGAATCCGATTCGGTGCCCTACCGGCCGAGATCGGAATCGCCCCTAAGTGTCCTGGCTGGGAGACGCAACATCGCAGTTGCTCGCTGTTGCAGAGGACGATCCCTGTAACACCTCGCAGAGTATGTCAATTGAGCACAGATGATACTCAGAACTGCCAATAGCTGGTGCAGAGGCAACCAGTGCTGTAGTCGATACCCGTTTGCTAGTGGAAGAGCTGATGCTCAACCCAGTTGTAGCAAAAGGTACCTGCGGGTTCTCGAGGAATGTAGCCATTAAGATAGGAATACCCTGGGGACTTTGCCGAGCATGGACCCTCACCGGTTCCAGCATGGTATTCATGTCCGGTGGCATTGCCGATGGAAGTGTCAGACAGATCTAACATGCATTCTTCTCCGCAAAACAGGCATCGAAGAGCAGGTAAGATGCAGACCACCCAGACTGGTCTAAACGATAGGAACCAAGAGGCGCTCAGTTCCCGCAGACGAGGTGTGCCCAGATGTTGTACCATGCGTTCACGGTATTTACTCTCCAGGAGTGCTTTTGCCATCTCGTTGGCGATTGTTATTTTTCTGCTACGCAATGGACGGCCCAATCAGGATCCCTGCGATTGAGAGCAGGATCAGTGGAAGACCTCCAAAAACACTTCCCAATACGGAGTGTATAAAGTTTGGAATAACTCCCAGGACAGTCTGAAAGGTGCTTAGAAATCCTGACCCTATGGTCTTAAATAGGTGTACAATGCCACTCGTATCAGACATATTAAAGATACGTCCCACCATTTCTGTGAAATGAGAGGGGCAGTTTGTATGTATGAGTGCCTGTATCTCACTCGAAGTCCTTGCGATTTGAAGATCAAGGGTCTCCCGGGCGGATGTTAAGGGCACAGTTTGCTGTAAAAGCATGGCTTTCATTCTGCTCAAAGTATCAAACTGTATAAAAGAAACATTCAGCGAAGGCCATAGTGGCGCCTTCCCGACTGTACTTGTTGGGGGAAACAATACTTGCATACAGCAAGTAACCCTGGAGTTCACCGTGACCAGATAGGCAATCCCCGGAAGCATCCCACAACAACCTTGATCGTTCAGCATCAAGTAACTCCCATTCGAGAGCAGCTCGAATACCGGTGTAATCACGGCTGCTGGAGTCTCTTTCAGGTGGCAGGATAAGTTCGTCACTGAAGCATTACAAGCTCCGTGTAGTAAAATATCCTGGCACATGAGAGAACCACTCAAAGCGTTCTTGCAGTTTGTACCGCTTAGAAACACTTCTCGATCCCCACTCCAGCATCGAAATCTGTACGGTAATTCCCAAGATTCCTTAATGTATTCCTTAGCCAATTTTTCAAATTTGCCTGCCTGTTTTTGTTCAAGGCAATACTGAAACTGAAAAGTTGTGACCGGTAGAGTGATGTGGCCATGGATTAGCCATTCTGTGGATGGTGATTCCGCTACCGTAAATGGTCATCTATCCAGTTTTTCAATACGCAGCATTATATATTTTTCTCCCCTTTGTGCCACTTCTACCGGTTTATCTGTTAGATTATATTCAGAAAACAGAGACGTACTGTTGATAAAACACCATGGCACATAGCCTTCACGCAAAGATTGCAGTGTCCAGCTTAACAACACAATAGAACGTAACTGAGATTGCCTGTGTTGTAATATGGCCAAATCTTGTTCCAGTATGTCTATTGCAGAAGATGCAATGTTGCCTAAGGAATAGATCCTGGAGGTCAAAGTTGTTAACCCATTATCCACTACCGCTAATGCCTTTTCTAAGTTAATACGGTCTATTTCCCGTATTCTCTCTGCGGCCTCTTGTTGGGATATTTTCCAATTTTCATTGTAGGCAGCATAAATGCCAGCATATATGAAACGTTTCCGACGTGATTTCCTGGGACCTAGTAAAAAATCCCTAAGATCCATGTCATGTGTGAGTAAGGATAAGTGATGTTTCACTTCTGTGAGTGTTGAGGTTTAAAGCCAATCAAGGCACAACTTCCCAACATTGTAGGATGTCACTACCCCTGGATGTTCTCTTTGTACATAGCGTGGGTCTGACCTATGGATACTGAACCCTTCGGTGGTACCCCAGAATCTTTGCTGACATCTTTTTGTGTCTATGGGCCAAACCAACCATCCTTTCCAATTAGGATCTGATCTATTGTACCGAAAAATGTCATCTACTTCTACCCCTTCTTGTGAAGTTGAATTCTGCCACCCATCCATCTGTGATGGTGTTGGAAACCGAGGTGTGTTCAGGTCCTTGTTCTTGGCTAGTCCAAGACAGGATGTCTGTTGCACAGTGTCATTTAGGAATATCATCTGCTGTGGAATGAGGCATGCTCTAAATAGCGCGCTTCTGTTCCCTGGACTTGCCAGTCTCTAGAACCCCAGACTGATTTTAAGTCTATTGTGTCCTTCCATAGGTCAAAGCCCTGTTCAGACAATCGGGCGATAAAGGAAGCAGAGTAAATCTGTTTGGTGTTAGTCAACATGATTTTCTGTGCCGATGTGGATGTGACTTTATAATAAAATGACTTCGGGTCAGAAATGTTAAACCCTGAAAAATATGAGAATTTCTGTGCAAATGTTTGCGAACTACCTTTCGGTGGTGTAGGGCAATGTTCCCACTGGTGGTACTCAAAAACATTTCTAGGTGTTATAGATTTGTGTAGGAAATGATGACCATAATGTTGGTAACAGTACAAAGTGTCATAGTCTGAAGTACGTTCGAGCATTTCAGTGTGTGGAATCGCGGCACTTTTCTCTAAATCAGACAACATGTTAACAGTTTCAGAGTCCCAATCATCAGAAAATGTACTGGAGGTAATGATATCACTCAATGAAATTTTAAATACATGAGAAATTTTTAAAAGTTCAGTTGGACCGAATATATTGAAATCAACCTTGTATAGGAATAGGAACTGCTGTAATGTTCTCTGATGACAAGTCTCTTTGTTCACGATGAGAAGATTGATGTGGTTTCAGAATCAAATTTACTTTTTCGGCTGCAGGTCTTTGTTGAAGGTAACGTCCATTAATAAGCATGCTAAAAGTTATAACTAAGCCTAGCCAGAAAAGACAGAACAGTATCCCAGTAATTACCCAGAGTTCTACCCAAGGCGATACCAGGTAAGTCTTTTTGAGAAAGTTCAGAAAGTCCATAATCTGTTGCTTGCGTGTTTGTTGGGCTGGCGTAGTTTCCGGTTCACTTGGATCCAAGGAAAACGTATCAAAGTTCATGAAGTAGCCAGAAGCAGTTCGATCAATTGTTGGAATCGCATCGGGATTTGTTGAAATCGTAGTTTGCTCTCGTCGAGGCATGTTGACGTAGACATCTGTATTAGGTCTTATTGCAACTTGTGTGTTATTTTGAGTTTGATTTTGAAGTTGAACTTCGGGTTCAAGGGGAACGAGTTCCATAGCATTGTTGCATAGTCCTTCATTCCTTTGAGAGGACTCTTCAAACGTGATGAGTCTTTCGGTTTGAACTTCTTGGACTGTAGCTAGAGGAGGGAGTCTGCTACAGCGGAGTCCACGAGGCCTACTGCTCAGTATCGGCCACATAGTGTGGTTTGATTAAGTCGATTAAGACAAATCTTTTCTCCTTTTTCCCGGCAAGAGGCGGCAAAAGAACAGTTCTTGCTCCTTGAATTGCTAGGACCGGTACATGTTTTCTGTAGGATGGCCCAAATTCTTTTTTATCCGCTATTTTCTCTCTGACCAGATCCCTGACTTTTGGGATCCAAACAGATCTTGCCGTGACTGCCTTGACTTCCCCAGTGGCGGTCTGTTTCAGGAGGACGTTACTTTGTTGTGTCCTGGATTCATTTAGATCCTGTAAAACAGCCAAACGATCATGGATATCAAATGGTTTCTCATCCGCCACTGCGCCTTCACAATCAAGACCAGGTACCCACATTCTTGTCCCAAATAGGACCTCGTAAGGAGTGACACCCCCTAGAGAACTTCTTGGCTGGTTATTGAGAGCTCGTTGTACCCCATATATATGTTTGACCCAACTACCGCCCTTGCCTAATACCCTAGCTGTTAAAGATTGCTTTTGGTCCAGGTTCTTCCTCTCCAGAACCGAATTTCCCTCAGGATGGTACGAAGAGGAGTACCACAATGCTACGCCCATACGTTCCATGGCCTCTTTGTAAGCCGGAGAGCTAAACGCCGGGCCACGGTCAGAATGTAATGTGCCAACTGCGTATGTCCCGATAAAGACTCGCAAATCTTTGATAACAGTTTGAGCGTCAGCCGAGCGCTGAGGCCAAACCCATAGGAATCTTGAGCAGGAATCCACTGCAACCGTGACATACTTGTAGGCCCATTCTGATTGTAAGGGGCCGCAGTGGTCCAGATACACACAATTGAGAGGTTTGTCTGATTTTAAGAACGGTGACTGTGCCGGGCGTGTTATGGTGGAGCCTTTCATCTGCTGGCAGATGTCACATTTCAAGACATAGTCTTTAGTTTGCTTTGTTAGGCCTGGCCGCCAATAGCGCTGTTTCAACAAAGAAACAGTCGCTGTAACGCCTGTATGCGCAGAGCCCAAACCCTCGTGTGCTGCAATAATCAAACCTTGCCTACGATCCATATTTGGTATTACTCTGTCCCCCACTCCAGGAATCTGAGCATATGGAATGTTGTTTGCATCTAACTTGTAGGAGTACTTGAGTGGAAATTTCTTTGGTACTGCTGAGCTGCCTTTGCGTGAAGGAACGACAGCAACCATAATCTCGCCGTCTATCCTCGTTTTTGAACGAGTGATTGCAGCTACGGAAGCTGTGCGTACAGCCCCCTTCGCGGCTTCATCAGCCAATGAATTCCGGGCTATTCTTATACCCTTGGGGGAGACAACAAAATTGTTGCTGAGACCCCAACGCTGAGAATGCGGTCAAATACCTGCTTTCAGGCGCTATATTTTGGCAGAAAAATCCATTTGAGATATCAAGTGTAGTTTGGTATTTTTGCGCACAATGTTATTCATTAATGCGGCACTGTGTGCATTTTGAACTGCAAATGTCTTAGTGCAAGTGTTTAAATGTCTGTAATCTAAAACTAGACGATATGAGTTGTCTGGTTTCATGACAGGAAACAAAGGATTGTTCATTTGAGAGGTGCAAGTTTCAATCACCCCTTGGTACTCAAGTTGATCTAAGATCTCCCTGACCTGTTTCTTAGCTTCTTGCTTTATTGGATATTGTCTCTGTGCATTTGGTGAAACTTTTTACGGGATCACGTGGTGGGTTGAATCCTCATCCCATCCGGCATGATTTTTGTACAATGCTGGAGCTAGGGCTACTGCCCACTCCCGTGCATATGTGTGTTTTAAATGTATGGGAACGAGGTCGGAGAAGGCTGGAAAAATTACAGTTTCTCCCCTAGGGCACTCCATAACCAATGCTGGCGGGCAATCTTATTCAGCTAATAGGATGTCATAACCAGATGACAGATTCTTCCAAAAGAGACCTTTAACTTTCCTGGGCTTGTCCCCCTCCATTTGGAGTGTTATTTCATATAACTTATGTGGGACGCTTACCCTCGTATCTGGTGTTTCCACCGTGATGTAATCATTCAAGTCCGCTGTCAACAGAAATTCCATCAGGTTCTGGCGAGCTCTTGTTACTTTTGCCGCACTGTCTAGCATTGTCTGAGCCCATTCCCCGTTCAGAAGTTGTGTCCTCAGAATTCTGGGCATGTCTGATCTTTAGACCTGCAACTTTCTACTTCTTAAACTGAGTTTTTGATTTTGGCTTTTCTTCTTCTTTGGAAGTATAGTCTTGAGCGTGCGGTTTGTCTCTGGACTTTGTACGCTCTTCTTTGTGTTCTTACCGTCCTTCTCTCTCTCTCTCTCTCTCTCTCTCTCACACACAGAGTTTTTCGTCGAACCCTGAAAGGAACGTGTATGGTTTCCTAATATTATCCCTATTCCTGAGATTATACCTCCTTTCGGAGAGCTCCTGTGGAGGAGATCTGCCTCGGAATTGAGATCCGTTTCCTTTAAAGTTTTGCTGTTTTTTATTATCCCACTTCTTTTTTAAAAGAAGCAGGTGTCTGTTTGGAAGTGTCCTTTTCAGGACTGCCCATCAGTTGTGGTTTTAAAGCTTTCCCACGTAAACTGTCTCTGCCTAATTCTGCATATGCAATTTCAATTATTTTGGGTAGTTTGTGTTGTTGATCTATAGGACTGAACTCCCTTAGGCGTTGGCGGATTGCCACCAAAGCTGCTTCCCCTTTAATATTAGCTAGTATTATGGCTGATACCTGGTCATAGTTACCTAGTAACTTCATCCCTAAGTTTAGGGCAGGTTCTGCTCCGTACTCGTTTTGTATATGTCTCAATACGTCAGGCACTACTGCTAATGAAGGAATACCTTGAGTTCTGGTATAAATTGCAGCAAAGACTGTACCCCAAGTGGTACAATCTTCTACTTGTGGTGTTATCCCCATGGGCAAGCAGATTGTTAGCATTCTGTGTTTTTCATACGGGGTAGTATTCGGGAATACTGCCTCCAGCTGAGTTATTTTCTGAGCTACCCAGAATGGCATTTGTTCACGTATCGTGGGCATTTTGCCCATTACCGCGTGTAATGTTTGTGGTGTGATTTTAGTTGCTGTACCTTGAGATTGAGTACCATTTGTTGCAACTGTTGCTGGTTTGACTGTGAAAGTCCTCATGACGAATTGCGTCAAGTTTCTGGCGATTTTAATTAAATCTTTGTGTTGTATGAGTAAGTCTGCCTGTGGCATTGTGTCAATGTCAGGATGTGGTGTGTAGTCCGCTAATATCGGCCATGTTGCCCCCTCTCCGAGCGGGCCTAATCTTACTCTTCCTCTTATGTGGGGGTAGGGAGCCTTTAAACCAGTAGAAGTGTTCCTGGTACGTGAGTGGAATCTCTATATCCTCGAACGGACCATATTCCACTGGTGCATCTCCTTCTGTGTAAGAGTGAAATGTCTGTGTTCTTGCATCTGCTGCTGGGAATGTAACCCACGAATAAAATTCCTCTGTTTTATTTGATTCGTGTGCCTCAATCACGAAAGCTACTATGCCACCCCTAGCTTGTAAACCATTTTCAATCAGTTTCAGGGTGATCGTTTTTCTGAATTTTGGTGCAATTTGTATTGCGTCTGTATCTTCTTCTCCGGCTGACAGGTGCAGATCTACTACTGGGTCCTCCCTGCCCCCAGTCATTTTGCAAATAAGAAGTTTGTTTAAGGGAACTATGATAAGGTTTCATATGCACAATTTTTAGGAACACTGTGCCCCTCAAGCTTGATTAACCAACAGCCAATAAATAGGATTTTTCACCTACTCAGCTGTGGCGGAGTTTGTGCCCACCCACTCCAGACGTCTCTGGTGTTTTGTGAGTAGGGGTCGCTGAGAATAGCATGACTGAACTACTCAGATTCTACTGTTAAATAAGTACCCAACCAACGTTGGCGGCGCCATGTCGTGTAGTTCCTATATTACCCATACAGGATCTGCGCGTTCGGATAACAAACTGTAGGATTGGTGGCAGACTGGCTCTGAGCACCCCCACCAGGAATGTTAGCCTTTCTGTTTTAGCTAGCTCACAGTGCCACTAGAATCTCCTCTTATCGGGGAGAGAATAGTTTCTGGCAACCTCAGAACATGACAACCCTGATCCCCCAGGATCGTGGAAACAATATACTACTTTTCGCTCAGTCACTCGTGCTTACTTATTCGGTCTCAGAGAGTTACACAGAAGAAACAGTCGGGCGTGTTACAATAAGAATTTATTGCACAGTTGTTCTTCTAGTGTAAAATAGATGTGCTGCAACAACCGTTAGACAGTAGCAGATATATATGATTAGCAGTACAGTGAAAATAAAAGGATAGTACAGTTCTACCATCTTGCAATAACCATGAATACATACATGAATATAAAATGCATGATAAAAATGCACGTACTCCTACGATGCCTATCTAGATGTACCCAAGTGTACCTAGCATGTGAGTAGGTGTGAAGCCAAGAATCCCTCTAAGATTTAGTCTAACCCCATTACCTGAAGTGAGAGAGTGTGGGACCCCGTCCTGGTCTCGAGTTGGACACCCCACGAGGGATGTGTTAGACCACTGTCAGCTGGAGCGTCTGCATGCAGGAGCCTCAGCGGCTCTGGTCAGTGTGTTGGCCTGGAAGTCTCGGTCTCCTCCCAACACTAGCAAGATGCGCTGTATTTATACAAAAAGTATCTAGGGTTTCTTTGTCCCTTGTATTAGACATTGTTGGATTTGAGGTTGACGTATGGGATGAACCTTGTACGTAGATATTATGCAGGTGGTGTAGCCTCTACCTGGTTTCCAAGAACCCTCATGAATATTCATTCATACTGTATGAGTCTATTGATGGAGTTATAGGACGCTATTGATCAGGGAAAACCCTCCTTCTGTGCCCAGGACTAGAACTAGGCAAAGGTTCAATCCTAAAGGCTCGTTACTGTGTAGTATAAGGGAGATAATGTAGGTGAAGGTGTATGATATTACCCAGGCCTATATTAGGGTACCTATATGAAACATAACACTACCTGCAGGTTAGACATGCCCTACAGGATTACACCAGACACCCAGAAGAGAAAGCTTATAAGGCTCTTCTAAAAGACAGATTGTTGGCAGCCCCCTTTTTCGCCATATGATTTCAGTGATCGACGCAATGTTAGTCCAGAATTGCATGCAACCCCCCTGGACAAGCTAGAAGATAGATGGAAACAGGATCTGAGCACAATTGAGGAAGCGGACTGGGCTGGGCCCGAGGGAGATGTAGGTAAGTGCTGGCTTCCACCAGCTGCAGCTAAAGATATTGCATAGGGAATACTTCGAAAGGGCTAGGCTTTAGAAAATGGGCAGACTCCCCAACAACAAGTGCCCTAGGGATGGCCTCCAGAAGGGGACACAGACACATACCCTATAGGAATGCCAGAGACTGGGGCCTATTGGCGGACCATACAGGGGCACCTGGAGGAGGAGGTGGGGCACCCTGTTGAACTAACAGCACGGACAGTATACTTGGGTATTGGGGGGGGGGGGGGGAGCCGACATTGCCTTAGTATTCTCTCTTGTTCTGTAATATAGCACTAATGGTGGCCAGGAGGGACATTAGAGGCATGAATCAGTGGGGAGCCTCCCCAAACGACACTATGCGCGAAGGATATAGACGGTAACATGTCCACAGAACGGACAGTATATCATGCATGTGGCTGTTCGAAGAAATTTGAGAAAATATGTGGTTGTGGAAGGATGCAGGAGAGCAAAGAGACCGACTCAAAGGGCACAACTGACCAACCCACGGGCGAGTGCACAGACCTATCTGTGAAGACCCACAGAAGCTTCAGTCAGGTTGACCCACATCATTGTCTACATATTGCTAATGATGAGTCTGTATCCTGACCTCGGACTATGCCCAACTAATGCCGAAGTTGTAAATGTAATGTTTCTTTCAGATATTTGTTGTGTACTTAGATTGCAAATGGATTATGTTACTTACACTGAAAGCATCTGTTCTTGGCATGTAGTTCTGTAGAATCACATGCTTTGCATACTCCTGCCATCTAGTGTTGGACCCGGATGTTTGCAAGTTGTTTTTCTTCAAAGAAGTCTTTCGAGTCATGAGGTAAGGTGACTCCTCCTCTTAGTAATAGTGTGCATGGGCATCGACTCCATTGTTAGATTGTTTTCCCGCAAGAGGGTGAGAATGAAGTACAAGTGAGTGTAAATACTGAAATGTCCATGCAAGTGAAATATAAATTAGAACGACGACAATAGGTGTCCGAGGAGGGTGGGCGCATGTGAATCTACAGCACTACATGCCAAGAACAGATGGTTACAGGTTTTTTTTTGCATCTCTCATGTAGGGGACTACCCGCCCTGGGTGTGGTTAGACAGGGCACCATATTCTACTAATAGCCCACTATTGCTAGGATGTTACGAGCAGTGAAGGTGGGAACATGCGGTCGCTCTTCAAAAGTGACTCTTAACGAGTTTTCAATTAAAGCCCTTTTCTTTCAAAATCAGGTTTAATGGTAAAACACTGGACAAGGGACATTTTATATGCCTTGAGTTTGTTCTTATTATATCTTTTGCATAGGGCATTCACTCCAACATTATGGCTCATTTGGCACGCCCAAAGGTTCTAAACACCTACAATATTTTTCAGTAGGGTATTGTACAAGGTGTTTTCTGTTTTGATCATCTGGTATTAGGAGAAGGGACTATAGGGTGTCCTGTGCCGTGCTTATATCTGGGTGCACAACCGCGTAGTGAGTGCTGACATTTACAATTAACAAATCAGGCTACTTACTTATACTCATGTTCATAAATTTTATTGAGCTTTTTTTAACACTGTATTCAGTAGCCGGATTGAACTTGTCCACAAACTGTTGGCTTCTGTATCGGTCCTTTTGTCATTTTTATTCAGCAGCCATATTGAACTTGTCCACGAACAACATTGAGAACTGCTGGCTGCTGTGTTTGTCCTTATGTCATTTTTATCCTTTGTATGACATGCGGACACTCATCCATGTTTATCTAATGTTGCCCTTCCCTTTATGTACTTCTTTAAAGTGTGTGACTACGAAGGCCACCACACCTCCTGACTGAATCTTTGGTATCCCCTAAAGTATAGGGTAAGGAGTTAGGTTTTTCGACTTTGGACACCAGTAGTTTTAGTGGACATAGTCAACCATGTCAGATGTAGTATCCCTACATTCAGGCAAGATGGTTGCAGGACATATTAGTCATTGGATGGAGTGATGGAGTTTTCCCATCATTACCAATATTAGTTAAGGTTATGCTCTCTTGACTAATAGATTTTTGTTGTTTCATTACCCACTTATACTCACGAGATATGTTATCTTTTGCACGTGTTGGGTGATGATTGTAAAGCATGCGAGGATATATGTGGTTTTAATCATATGACTCACCAATGTGTGCGTTTGGAGATTAGTTGTATCTAGCACACCGTTACTTGTTTGTTTATTATTCTTCCCCTTTGCAGGTACATGACGTTTTACGTATGAGAGTATCCCAGGTAGGATTCACTTGGGAGCACTTTAGGTGAACTCCCCCACCTTAGATTACAGGGTCTTAGGGGACACCTGATTCGCACTACAGTAGGGATCCGACAGCCCTGACGAATGACCCAGACCTCTTTGGCTCCTTGTGTGGGCAGAAATATGTTGGTTCACTGAAAGATGGACTGGAGACATTATTTTCTTTAGGGCCGATCAACACTTTTGGTTTTAGCGTACCTCAGGTCCTCACGAATGTGATAACCGAGGAACCTGAAGGTATTTTTAATTAACTGGATCCCACTTTTGTCCTGTAAATTTTATGTCACATTACTGCCCTTCACCCAGCCATCCAGTGACCTGCAAAACATATCCACACATTCCAACCAAGTGTTGGCATCGGACTCATTACTGGACCTGAACTGATCCCTGTACTTTTCAGGAGTGAGACCATACTTAGTGAGAAGGGCGTCCTTCATGTCTGGATAGGTGAGGTGATACCCCTTACCCAAAGCTATTAAAAGTATCCCTTGCTTCTTCTGGGAAGAGAGGCCACAATCCTGCTCCCCAATTCTCCTCAGGGACCCCATTCATGTGTATCGCTGACTCGTAACCCTGAAACTACCTTTTTATGTCATCCCCCTTCTTGAATTCTTTGCCTACATTCTTAGGGATGTGCACAATCCTGTCTGCCTGTCTTGACGGGTTGCTGGCACCATCTGAGCTGGCTCTACTCCTCTGATCCAGCTCCTTTATCCTGAACTCATGCTCTAACATCATCCTTTTCTCCTCCATGGCTAACTTAAGCTTCTCCAGTTCTACTGCAACTCTCCTTGCTTCCCGCCTGTCCTCCAGCTCTCCTGGGGACAGGCCACTGCTGCCTGGCCTGGAGGGTTCCCCCCCTCCCAAAAGCACATCCACCCTAGGAATAGGCTCCTCCGCCTCTCCACTGAGATCACCAGACTGCTCGCTGGCATGTCTGGCTGCTACCCAGGCCCTCAGCTCCTTTTGTAGCTCCTCCTTCCTCGTGAGGCCTCTGACTTGGACTTTTAGGTTTTTGCAAATTGATTTCAATTCCCTAACATTGTAGGATTCCAACCTATCCTCCTCAAAGGCAATTTCCAGGGATGCAACAGATGATGCTCTTGATTCAGGCATGATAAAGTAGCAAGTTCAAACTGGCAAGATCAAAAATAGGCCAAAAAGAAAAAGAACCAGTTTGTGGCACGTAATGGTCTGCGATATGGTAGTAGTGCACACCAATCACTGTAAGTCAAGTGCAAACGCAAGTCCTATCCTCACCGCTGACAACCAATGTTAGAAATGGGATTTTTGGTAGGCTAGGGCATGTGCCAAAGCCAGGCAGAAACCACCACTCTAGTCAGGATAAGGGAGTTACACTCCTAAAATAACCCCTGCTCACCCCCTTGGTAGCTTGGCACGAGCAGTCAGGCTTATCTTAGAGGCAGTGTGTAAAGCCTTTGCACATAACCAACAGTAATACAGTGTAAGCACTACAAAAGGACACCACACCAGTTTAGAAAAATATCCAATATTTTTATATACTTAAGACAAGACCAAAAACAATAAAAATCCACAATACAGTACTTAAAAATCTTCAGTTATCAAAATATGCTTGAAAAACAGTTCCTTGATGTCGATAGCTCCGTCCGGGGCTATCACGGAGTCGTGACCAAACAAATCCAAACAGTTCTGGCTGACTGCGGCGTCGCAGGCCAGCTACGGTGTCGGGAAGACCCGCAAACAGTACCTTTTAGAAATGCAGGGCGTCGGCGACCTTTCGTTGAGTTTCCAAAAGCACGGCGTCCGCAGGCGTCGGTTCCTGAGGTCGGTGCAGGAGTCGTCGGGGCCCTCGAAGTCACACGCGTTGCAGATCGAACTCCTCTATGTTGAAGTCAGGAGCGCTGGCGTTGGTAGACGTCGGGTGCTGCGGTGCGAAGTGCAGCGGTGCGGTGTCCTCAGGTCGCGGTGCGAGCAGCGGCTCGGTGGCAGCATCAGATGGCGCCGTCGGTGAGACCAGGGTCGCGGTGCGAAGTGAATGCGGTGCTCGTCGCAGTGCAAGCAGCGGCGTAGTCGTTGCTGAAGCGCTGTAGTCGGCTGACGAACGGGAGTCGATGGCCAATCATGGAAACACCAATCCATAACCCAATTTACCACAGGAGCACTTGCACTTTACCACTGATCAGCAGTGAGAAAAGTGCGCATAAACACTACGCCAGCAAAAACAGAGTCAAAACCGTGAGGTCAGAAAGCAAAAACTCTCGGGAAACCACCAAAAGATGCCAAGTCTAACAAGCCCCCAATGTTTTGAATAAAAAGTCTTCCTCTATAGACTTTTTGCAGTGTGACCCCATGATATGTAGCTGTCCTGGCTATAAGCTCCTGATAGGAGTTATGAGGAGGTGAGGGTTTTGCAGGATAAAGATCGGAATCTGTGTCTCCTGAAGGGTCTATATCAAAATCCTGCCAGGGGTCTGGTAGTGCTACATAACTGTCATCATCTCCGAGGAAGAGGTGTGGCGCAGCGGCCAGGGCGACTGACGCTGGAATCTGGGGATCACGGTTCGAACCCCGGCACCGGCGGCAGGTCAGCCCAGCACCATGTGACTCTGGGCAATAGCTTGCTTAATCTTCCCGACGGCCCCCAGCGCCGGGATGCCTTCGGGTAGCTGTTCGTGCTTTACAAATACTGGATTTACATTTATCTACGCCTGGGTATGTGTGTGGAGAACCCGGATGTGTGATGTTTAGAGGTTTTTGGAGGCGAAGGAGCTACTAATGGTGCCGGTGAATGTGGTGCTGGAGAAGAAGAAACATGGTGCAGGGGACTGGTAGCTATGTCCTATTTTTAAAGGTATTACATAGTCAATGTCTTGTTGGGAGCAAGTTTTCATTTCAGAAGATAGTACCGACGCAGTATTTGTTATAATGCCTCCAGTCTCTGGGTGAATATGTATCCTTTTTAGGTAGAGCCTAGCGTTGCAGCGCGCATGCGAGGCATGCTGTAGTAGGGTATGTTGTGGAAGTGCTGTGGAAGCCTCGCCCACTCTCCGCCCATATTTGTAAATGGCTGGTGTCAATGTCCTTGGTAAAAGCTGACTTCCGATTCATTATGAGGCTTGTTAGTCCCACCTCTGTACCGCCCTGTCTCCATTTGTTGCCGCCCATAAGGACTGGACCTTTTACTTCGCTCCCAACACGGCATGCTTTATCTAGCGGGTGAGCACTATTTACTTTATTGACAATGGCGGCTGTCCTACTGCAGGCACGACGTGCTTTGGTGCCTTCTTTACTCCCTCCCCCCCTCCCTCCCGTTGTTCGTGCCTTCTCCCCCCGTTGTCCGTGCCTTCAAATAACCCCGCCATCCCTCCCGTTGTCGTGATGCCTACCGTGCCTTTGCACTCACGTTGTCCATGCTGCCCCCCCCCTCCCATTGTCCGTGATCACTACCATTTGCAAAGCAATAGGTCTCGTGTAAATGCGAGTCCTATTGCATTGAAAATGCTTGTTGGCTGTGGGGGCTCGCAGTGTGTGGCGTCATTTCCTGGATCCCTCAGCCTCACTGTGTTACGGTCTTTCTCAGTCAGCGCCCGTTTCACGCGCGACGGACTCCAGAACAAGGCTGTTTTTTTTTTATTACTTTAAGCATGTGCCGCTTGCAGTGCCCATTTCACGAGCGCCGCACTCAAGTACAAGGCTGTTTTTATTACTTTATTCTTGTGGCGCCCGTTTCACGAGGGCCGCACCCTATAACCTTTCTTTTACACCCGGTGAGGGGGGGCTCTTCCGACGCCATGCCCTCGCTGACGTGAATGACAAACTGCCATGTAACCCGTCTACGGGTTCTCTGCTTACCTTTCCCTCCACAGCATTGTAAACTCCTCTCAGTAACAGTAGGTATAGTAAGTCTAACAGCAGGTACCCTTATCTCAAAGAGGGAATGAGTAAAGCTCAGACAGATTTAGTGCAAGTCTTTCACAAGTGCTTTATGCCTGTGCAATGAGTACAACCACATTCTGAACTCCACTCACAAAGAGTAAGTGTACCAGGCAAGTGTAACAGCAGGCACCGTGTCTGAAAGAGGAAACAACCGAAGCTCGGGAAAATGTAGTGCACACTTTGCACATGCACATGCTGCATATGCAGTCAAGGTAGCTGCTGTACACATTGTTAGTTCTTGAGAAGAAATGCTCTTTGCATGGTACGGGCTGCGGAAAGGAATAAAGAGACGGGGGTTCCGGCCATATTATTTCGTTAAGTCTTGTATTTTGCGAGCCCAGCTTCCCTCGGCTGCAGTACTTCAGTACTTCGCAGCATAACTCGCGTCTCCCCTGTAGGTCTACTTTTTTCCTTCGACTGTGCTGAGACGACACAGACTTTCAAACCCATTCCACAATATGGGCAGATTCTTTAAGACTCCAATTACAATAATAACCCTCCTGGACTAATTTGGGGAAAGTAGGACTTTCCCCAAATATTGTAGGACTGAGATTAGAATAGAAAAATAGCTGTCAAAGCATCAGCAAAACGAACACCCCCTGAACAAAAATAATGGTATCTTCTCGACTCCCTACCCCTGCATCTTCAGGAACTGTAGTGCCTAGCAGGTGACCTTCTTGAATGTCTCACACCTCACGTACAAATCTGTTGTATTGTAATTTGAGCTGACCAGCCCTATGTATTTCATTTCAACCTTTCGGATAATGTAATATCTGCTTCATCTCTTGCAAAACAGATGCTACTGGCAGCTCAAGTATTCAGTGGGCCATGCTGGCCTCTTTTTCATGTCCTTTAATAGTTTTTAAACTGACTTTAATGATGCAGATCTGTACTTTTCCTGTGTGTTGCTCCTTAAAGTAGGCTTATTTTGTTGTTTGTGGCAATGAAAAGGTTCCCTCACTGTCCCTTGTCCTGTCTACACTCTGCCTTCTTGCTGATCCTGCTGCCTTTCACTCCCTCATCTGCACTCTATTCATCTCTCACACGGTAATCCATGAATGCACCTCTTCTTGCTTTTTCTGACCAGTGTTCGCTGGCTAGTATTTGTATACTGCTATGGATTGATCCTATGCATTTAATGTTTCTACTTACATATAAAATCTCACTGCTTTCACTTGCCCAGTCACTCATCTGCCATATGCAAAGTGCAAGGCCTCAACGTTCCAGGTTATTCCCAGTGCCTTCCTAAATCATGCTGCTATATAGCCTTACAGCCAGGGCCACTGGAATTGTGCAGCCACGGCGATTTTTGCATTAGTATAGATTTGCCGCATTTACCACTTATTCCATCATCTGCTGCATAATCTGCAGATTTTAACAAAAAAATTGTCGGAGGGAGGGTCGGAAACAGAAGCGAGGAGGCTGTATAGGATCTATATTGTGAGTTTTATTATGGTTGGGGTGGAAACAGTGTCAGGATAGCGGGTGTGACGGAGTAAATGTCTGTTGATTCTGGTACAGGGAAACTCAAATAAGTGGTCGTCATGGTGGGGTGCAGCAGGAGAAGTGGTCCTTCCAGGGCACGGAGTCAGTTTCCTTCTGGTGGGCTGGTAGGGTCCCGAAGTTCCGGCGTGCTCTCGGGAAAGGAAAACAAAAAGGTGGCGGTCAGGATATGAATTCGCGACGAGTATTTCTTCTTCCACCACACCAAGTGAGTAATGAGATGAGGGAGCAGTTGGTGAAAAGAAAAAGGCACCTGGGCAAAGAACCGGGAACCAGGAAAAGAAAGGAGTAGCTGATTTACGTCTCAGCGTGGAAGATTGTTAAACATCGGGGTAATTATAACAACGTGCTCAAGAGAAGTGATTTGGACGTTGGGCGTGCGGTGAGGTTACTTAAGGTAGTGGGGAAACAATCCCGTGGTTTTACCCCTTTCCCACCCCTTCCCTCTATCCTCCCCCCCGCCCAATTCACGTACCGCTTTCTGCCGCAACTCTCCTGAGTTGCGGCGGCTCATCCGCCTCCTCCGGGATCCACCAGTCTTCGGACCACACTTCTGGGTTTTCCAGGCCTCCGTCTCTCTCGTCTCCGGTTCCGTTCTCCTTCGCCTTCTCCTCCGATTCGTCAGCGCTTCCTCTGCTCTCCCGTGTTCTCCGATTCCCAACAGCTGACGGGATTGGCAAGCTCTCCTCCTCCTTTTCCGGCCACACTGATGTCGCGTCAGACCCTTCCGATTGGATGTCTCGGGTTTCCGTTCCGCCCCTCCAGGGGTGGATCACTTCCGGGTTTTCTCCGCTGGGCTGTATGTTGAAGGAAAAACCCTTGGTTACAGCGGAAGTTCCGGCCAGATTCTCGCAGTCTGTTTCCTGATCGTATCGGTAAGGCACCCAGGGGTCTCTGTATACGGACACCTTGCTCATAGGAACGACACTCACGGGGGCTCCCTCACAAAAATGTTTTTTGTTTCTAGTTCAAAAGTTACTAAAAATGCAGCAACACTTGTTGCCTCGCAGTGGAAGGCCCCTTGCAAAGCTGCACTGGTCACCTTTCTTTTGCTTAATGCAGTATTTGGGTGTTAACTTGGTACTAATGAGGTGTAGCCAATGCCCAGACAGTGTTACCAAGTTTAACAAGCATTTCCAATGCAATAGGTTTCGCATTACTGAAAGTTTGAGCTATTGACGTTGCAAATAATAATGCAAAACCAATAGCTCAAACTTTCAATAATGCGAGACCTATTGCATTACAAATGCTTGTTTTGTTTTGTATTGAGTTTTTCCTTCATTGTTTGTAAACTCAGCTCTGGGAGTGTTGCAAAAGCAGATTTCTGTTTTGGTGCCGAAGATTTCGAAACGGAAGACGTTGTCTCTTTCGGGCCAGATGATTTGGCAGCGGAAAAGGCATCGTCTCTGCTCGGAGCCGGAAGGCTTTGTCTGAGCTTTCGGAGCAGAGCCGGAGGGCGGAGCGTTCGAAGCGGACTCATGGTACCTACCATGGCCAGATAGCAGTGGAGGCCCAGAAGCCTTTTGTATTATAGGATTGGACTGTTTTTGTGTGGGCAAATGAGGGCTTTTGGTACTCCCAGCACTTTGACCAGGTGGAAGATCATGGGACTCCAGATCGATCTCTAACTCCAAATTGGAATCTCGAACGGAGAAGGCCCCTTCTTCTTCGCCAGCTGACCCTTCCATGTCTTCCCGTTTGGTATCTTCTTGGCTGAAGATATCAGGAGTAAATTGTATATTCTGACTCTGCAGCTCTCTCTATCGAGCCAGACGGTCCCACATGGTCTTCTTGGATCGAAACGAACGACAGGCCTTACAGTCTTCTTCTTTGTGCTCGGGAGACAAGCACAGATTGCAGACTTTGTGGAGGTCAGGGTGCAGGAACTTGGAGTGGCATCAAGGGCAGAATTGAAACTGAGTCCGTTCCATCAGCGAATTATTGTACATGGTATAGAGTAGAACGTAATCCGGATGGGCTAGGCCCGAAGGCCAAGGTTTAAGTGTTCCAACTCGATTGGCGAAAGTCGTCCTCCTCGACCGAGGCGAACCTGCAGCACTCATCATCCTGGACCTCTCGGCCGTCTTCAATACCGAACAGCCACATCAACGCCATCTCATCATCCTGCCTCCACACGCTACCTCGGTTCCAAAAGATTTTCAAGTGGATCCCCATCGAATCCAGAAAGACGGTCACCCATGCGCTCATCAGCAGCAGAATGGACTACGGCAAAGGACTCTACCAGCATCACCCAGAAACTCCTTCAAAAAACTGCAGAACATTCAGAACGACTCCGCCGGACTCATACTTAACATCCCCTGCCACATCACCGGCCACCCGAGAGACCTCCACTGGCTCCCAGACAACAAAAGGACCTTCAAGATCCTCACACACGCCTACAAAGCTCTACATGACGCGGGACCTGCTTACCATAACTCACGCCTCGCATTCCACGCACCCACCAGAGACCTCCGCTCAACTGGCTCTGGCTACCATCCCAAGTATCCGCAAGACCACGGCTGGAGGAAGATCCTTCTACTACCTCGCAGCAAAGACCTGGAACACCCTGCCTCTCCACCTCAGGCAATCACCGTCACAGTCTCAATTCAGGAAGGACCTTAAGACCTGGCTCTTTGACTGAACCACAGCGTCTCTGGCGGACCAGCTGTTTCCCCTATCCCCTAGCCCCTTGAGACTCTTACGGATGAGTAGGCGCGCGTTACAAGTAACCTGATTGATTGAATTTCGCTACGCAAGGAACGGAAAACGCATTCGAAACAATACCGTCATGGGTAGAGTGGATTGCGCACAGAAAGGATCCCGAAAACTGTTTCGATCCAGAGCGCCGCAATACACATCCGAACACGATGGCGGAAAGAAAACCATCTAACAATGGAGTCAATGGCCATGCGCACTATTACCAAGAGGTGAAGTCACCTTACCTCATGACTCGAAAGAGTTCTTCGAAGAAAAATAACTTGCAAACATCCAGACCCAGCACTAGATGGCCGGAGTATGCAAAGCAGGTGTATTCACAGCACACATGCCTTGAACAAAAATGTTTCCAAAAAAAACTGTAATTAAGCCTTGTTTGAAGGCAATGAACAGGTGTCCCGTTCATTCAGAAAGTGAATGAGCACTCAAGATGCCTTTAAATCTTGTTTTTATCTTGTCACAATTTGTTATGCGTTCAAAAACAGCGATCAAGGGTCACCATGTGTCTTCTTGCAATTCTGCTTATTTTATCCTGGAGATTGGGGTTTACTTTTCTTTTTCCTAATGCAAAGTTAGAGGATTTTGTAAAGTGAACTGTCTGGCAACTGGGGTACAAGAAGTGTGAAATTAAAGGCTGTAGGATGTCAGGTTTTTTGCTAACACAATTAAATAGCCTGCAAAAGAACAGTAAAAATGTTTTAAAATATATCAGCAGTTATGAAAGCACTTTTTCGTAATTCAGAAGTGTGATGGAAACAAAGGTTTTATTAGGCTCAAAACAAATCAGAACACTTTACTTGGTGATGTAGAAATGTGCTGAAACCCGATTTCTAAACATTATCGTTTGTATGTTACATCGTTTTAGCAGTAAAAACTGCATGTCAGTGAGAAAATGTGGCCATTTCAAAGATTAACATGCCGTCTGTAAATGACAGTGTGCTACACATCATGCTTTAGTAATGTATTTATTAATAGTGAGTTTTTAAACAAACTGAGAAACATTCCTGCCCCAGTCTTGCCAAAAATGCGGTTAGTGAACTAGGAGGCAAGTCAGGGGTCATGTGTGTACCCTATATGTGGGCTAGATTATTATACATGGAGCAAACGTTTACGGTATTAAATCAAGCAAAAGAGCTTTTTGTATAGCAGACATGCTGAACTCACATATTTGAAGGTGCTGCCATATGAGATAATGAAGAAAAAGGCGAATAAATATTGGCCCAAGATCACATCATTTGAAACAAGTTGATGGGTCAAGAGCTTTACAGCTAGGTCGAGTAGATTATTCAAGCCACTAGACCTTTCAGGTCTGGTAGCATTTTTATGACTGAGGCCTGTGGCTGCTGCTATAAGAACATCAGTTATGATTAAGGCTCCCAGTTTTACTGATTTTTACAGATAAATCAATGTATTTCTTGTCTGTATTCATTTTGAAAATGGAATACAGAAACTTTTACTTCTAGTAAGCAACTCTCCATGCTGTTCTTCATGAATTCCAGAGAACTGCTGAGCAGCTAGACAACATGGCGGGTTAAAAAATAGGATATTTCCTTAAATACAGTCATATGTTAACCTATATTTGTATAGGATGCTAATACTTATCTATGGTTGTAGTGTTTTGTTACATTTGGCTGCTTAATTTGCTAAAACGCGGCAGGCATCAAAGTATGAGAGCATGTTATTCAGTTAAATAAATGTGGAAATATACTATTTTAAGACTCCATTAAACTCCACTCAAAATACAAAATAAATAGGGATAAAAACAGACTGAAATGTTTAAATAAAAAAAAAATAAAAAAAACATAAAAACGGGAGTCCTCGTTATAATGATGCCCAGAGATCTGATTCTTTCTTGTAGACATCCACTGGTACCCAATCTGGGCTGGGAGCTTGTTCTACTGGGCAACTCTTTAATAGCCATGGTAACTTCTTCAACCTGAAAGGGGAAATGGAATGTGAAACCTGGGCCATGGATACTACATTATCTACCTTGTCCGAGGAAGAATGAGCTGTTAGTGATAAATACACAGAATAAAAGTGTTTTGCCTAACAAGTGGGCGAATTCGTCAAGTCACTTTGAAGGCAGCTGAATCATTAAAGAAAGGATAATTGATAACATTCCAAAAAGCTCCACTATCTCCAAGCAAGCTTTCCTTAGCCAAAGATTCCCACGCTTCTTCCTTAATCATGTTCTTCCTGGCCTGAACAGCATCTTTATAGAGTTGCCTGCAGTCATGCGCCGCAGTTGGAATATGCAGACTCACTTTCAGTATTCACTTATGGTTAGAATGAACCTGGGAACAAGACCAATCAAACCAGCGAAATGGTAAGCTGCAAAGAACCCTGCCTCATTCCAAAAAAGAAAAGACTACAATATCTTTCAGAATGGGCAGTTTGAGGGAGTGAAAAGTCCTGGCTTCTCAAGGACATGCAGCAGCATGCAGGCTGCATTGGGACCCTACTCTGTCTTCCTCGCTTTAGCTGGCCAATTAGTGCATATAAAGCTATCCCCACAAAAACGGTGCTAGACATTCGGGACCAACTAGCCTTTCAGAAGAGTTTCACTACATTCCCCTCCCCTAACGAGAAATCCAGACTTCACTCGATTTTCAAGCCCAGAACATTTACGGAGTGGGCAAAGGGTGACTATAGAAACCTATTTCAGGGTACAAACATTAATCCAACTGAGCAATGTAATTAAGAGTTTTGTATACATCTGAAACCTCCCACCTTCAATATTGTCAAATTAGCCACTGGTCATTGCACCCACAGAACGTACATCCCTTTGGCTTGCTCTTTCAATAGAATGGCAGAAAAAGGATGGTCCATTCGCTCCACGAGGCAAAGCACTTGCCTGGCGGATGGTCTGGGGAAATCTGCAACTCCCAGCAAAGCAGCAAAGGCCTCCCAGATTGCGAAATAGGACATTATCGCATGCCTCCACAACATAAAGCAGGAACCTTCCCGCCCCACCGTATCAGTAGTCCCTGTGGAACACTTCCCCAGTCTGGTGATACAGCTTTGGTGAACTGAGCAACAGGTCTATGGACTTTCACATCCTTGTGGCATGGCCTGCGGCTCGGAACTCTTAGCTTTGCCTGTTCTTTGTTCTAAATATACGTTGCTTTCTTTTACAGGTTGTCTCCTCCTTCTGTTTTGGCTGAAACACTTTCCCCCACACCGGACTATTCTCAGTCGAGGGTGACACATCAGGAGAGACCAGTGAGATTCCCAACTGGTCTCCGGAGGGAGTGGTTCACACCGTTGGGTCCTGTTGGCCCTTTTGTTCTCTCTGTGCAAACTCCCCCCTTTGCAAGCACCCATGCAACCCGCTTTGCCCCTAGGGAAATCATGAGCTGGAATTCTAGCCCATCAACGGACATGCTTCACCCCACGGTTAAACTCCTCTCCCTCAAAGTTCGAGAGCTCAATTCTCCCAACAAATGCCGACAGGTATGGTGCTACTTCTAACAACAAGACCCCGATATAATATACCTACAAGAAACCCCTCCTTACAGATGCCTGTTGTCGCATGATCCACCCTAAGTATCCCTGCCAACAATGGGCTAACGCATACGCCAAAACACTGGGTGGGTGGTGGGGGGGGGTCGCTATTCTTTTCAAGCAGGGCTTTTATTCTAAAGTGGTGAAGATTTCTATAGACCCTAATGGGCTATTCCTAACACTGACCATCGAAAATAGCAGAGACACACTGACCTTCCACAACCTTTACGAACCCAAACAGTCACAAGACGCTTTCATCCACCATGTCCTCCAGGACCAGCATAGCAAGTCATGGGAGACTTTATAGTTGGGGGACACTTTAACCTTGTATGGGACCCTGACCTTGATAGAAGTGCGGCTCACTTTCAAGGCTCAAGGTCTATGTCTGGCCTGCTTAAAAAGGAAATGGCAGACACTGGACTCATAGATGCATGGCGATACCTTCACCCAGACACAAGAGACTACTCCTTTTGTTCACATGTATCCCTCATATATTCCCGTATTGATCACATCTTCCTCTCACTCCCTTTTGAGAGGTATGGAATCTGCTGGAATTTCCGACATATCTATATCAGACCACGCTCATATTGAACTTACCTTGGCCCTGCGCCCAGGCCCACCTAGCGCGCCCCCACGCTGGCGCCTCGCTTCCAAAGTCCTATGTGATCCAAGTTGATAGGACATCTATTCAAGAGGCTATCACTGAATACTTCACACTCAATGCACTCTCTGACACCTCCCAGCACACACTATGGGATGGCTTAAAGGCCACCATTCGAGGTGCCCTGACCTCTATATCTGTAGCTAGGGCCCAGGAAGCACGCTTAATAGAGGCTGACCTACTACAGGAGATCCACTCTATTGAGAATACAGATAAGCAGCTCGCTACTAAACGCGCCGACAACTGTCCATCTTGCGGGGTCAACTCCGGACACTCCAGATGAATAAAGCCAAACTGTCTCTCTTAGCACTCAAACAAAAATACTATGAGCGTGAAGACAAAGTGGGCACTATCCTAGCATGCACACTGCGACACCAGCAAGCCCACTCCCATATAGCTAAAATTTGTGTGGAAGACTTAGGCTGGGCTATCAAAGAATCTGATGAACAAGAGGCCTTCCGCACCTTCTACCAAAACCTGTATATGGAGGAGGGGGGGGGGGTGAATATCACCCTCCATATACAGGTAGACATATCTGGATGACTGCCAGTGGCTGACTGTCTCCCGATATCTCCTGGGACCTGGAAGATCTCTTCTCCGTGGATGAGCTTCGTCGAGCCATTAAGGAGCTCCCAAAAAGAAAAACGCCAGGCCCAGGCAGCCTTACACCCACATTTTATACTGTCTTCTTCCCACAGCTGAAGGATCACTTGCTAAACCTCTACAATTATTTTTCCTATGCCACTGGCCTCACACTAACTATGTTCAATGCCGAGATCACACTCATTCAGAAGCCTGGTAAGGATCCACTCCTTTGTTCCTCCTACCGCCCAATAGCTTTTCTTAACACGGACGCCAAAATACACACCAAAATGCTGGCGAATCACCCGAAACACTCCTACCCGGAGTGATCGACCATGATCACATGGGCTTTATGAAGCACAAACAAGGCCTGGCCAATATCAGACAACTCGAACATCTACTCGAAAAGGTTCATAGGCACAACACCCCAGCCATTTTATTATCCCTGGATGCCGAGAAGGCTTTTGACAGGGTAAGTTGGAAGTTCCTACGAGCTGTCCCACTCAAACTGTGATTAGGCCACAACATTATTACCAAAATCATGGCCTCTTATGTAACGCCCACAGCGACTATCCGGGTTAACGGCCTAGCCACCCACCCCTTCCCAGTCTCATGTGGCACCCGGCAGGGCTGCCCCCTGCACCCCCTACTTTTCGCCCTAGCTGTTGAGCCCCTATCCATCCGTCTGCGGCAATCTAGGTACACAGTGGTCATTGCCTTTAGGGGATATAACAACAAGACCCTTTTATTTGCTGATAATTTTCTGCTTGCCTTGACTGAACTAGACATCTCCCTCCCCGCAGTGGTCCAAGCTCTCCAAATCTTTGAATTGGTTTCAGGCTACAGGGTCAGCATGTCAAAATCACAGGTGCTTAACCATACTATACCGCAGGCTCGTCTACCGAGCCTTCAGGCCCTAGCCCCCTTTCAATGGGCATCACACTATACAGTATCTTGGCCTCACCATCACTGATACCCTTAATACGTGGACGAGGTCAAACTGGCCACGTTATCGCAGGACAATACTGGAAGATCTTCGGCGATGGCGTCCTCTCCATATCTCTTGGTTGAAATGCATCAACGTAGTTAAAATGAATGTCCTTCCCAGACTCCTTTACCTTTTCCAATCCCTCCCAACTCCTATCCCACCGAAGACATCAATACTCTACAAATAGATCCATGCACCATCTGGAAGGGAAAAAAGCCCTGCATCTCGATGGCCCTACTTTTCTCCCTAGGAACCAAGGAGGCCTGGCATGTCCTACCTTCCAGGATTATTATTGGGCTGCAAGCCTCTGCTTTATCTCAGAATGAGTGGATCAAGAGTGCGAGAAACACTGGATACACATGGACATGCCAGTGACCTGCAGACCACTTTGGGATCTGGTGTGGCTCCCACATCACTTACGCCCACGAAGTGCCTATATCGCCACCCCAACTCGGACGGTCTTAGAGATAGGAGATAAATTCGCAACCAGACAAAACCTCACTACATTTACCTCCCAAAACACCCCCATTGCACATAACCTTGACTTTACACCCACATTCACCTGGGACTCACTTCCGACCTGGGTCAGAGATGAATGTAGAAAATTCCAAGACCTTTTCCAGGGAGAAACTATTAAATCATTTGATCAGTGCAAATCAAATTTCAGCTCCCAGATACCACCAGACAGCAATATTTTCAGCTACGCCACTGGGAAATGCACCCTCCCAATGTCCAGGTGGCCACGCGCCCTCTCACAATTTTTGAAACACTTGTCCGCAACTTCAATTACACCTGTGGCCTGATCTCCAAGACATGCCAAGTGTGCCCATATCAGCGAACATGGGAGTTTGATAGTCCCCAAGACATCACAGGAAAACAATGGGAGACCCTTTGGTGTGACATCCCAAAGATTCACAGGAGAATTCCTCAGCGGATAATGCTTACAAGGTTATGATCCAGTAGTATTATACCCCCACTCGCTTACACACTATTTACCCAATGGCACCCATGTCCTGTTGGAGATGCGGAGACCAGAAAGGTGACTTTCAGCATATATGCTGGGCCTGTCCACCCATCACCCTCTTATGGAAAGAAATCCTCAGTCATATAAAGAACACCCTGGGCTACCTGATCCCAGCAGATTACTGCACCGTTATCTTGGGAATATGTCCTCCAGCACTTAAGGTGATGACATATGCAGACTGGTACCTGACAACACAACACATTACTGATGCAGCAAAGCAACTTATTGCCCTAGCCTGGAAGTCCCCTAGTGCTCAGTCCATAGCATCCTGGGTCACTAGGCTCTGGCATACCCTAGTTATGGAGAACCTGACCCATACATTATCAGACTGGGAAAAAAACCTTTATGCGCCTTAGGCAAACCCCTTTTCGATTACATGTCCAGGCCAGAGCACCTATACTTCCAACCACCTAGGCTCTGCGCGCTTCGCTTGTTTGACTAATTGGCTGAACGATACGTTCTCACTGCGCAGACCCCCTCATAGACATCTTTAGCGGGACCAATCCACAGCTACAGGGTGGATCTCCCTCATTTCAGCTTTTCCCATCCTTCCCTTCACATAACTGTTACGATGGGACTCGCTCGGACTGGCTCCCCCAGTGCCCGCTTCCCCGTTTTAGTTACACTATCAAGCACTAGACAACCCACCATTTCCCGCCGCTCTCCCTACCTCATCCCTCGATCCTTTCCCTCCCCGGGCCCCAGTACCACTGGGCCCCCCTTCTTCCGTTATCCCCTGGCGTATCCTTTTGCAACTTATTTAGGCTGCTGATAACCCCCATCCTTTTCTGGGATTAGGCCTGCATCAACAGGCCGTCCTCTACCCTGATTTCTAACTCCAGTTCTAATAAACATTGCTTATTAGGAATGTGATCGCTGTGGTATGTAAACTAGACGTGGCTGTTTGATCTGATATACCTCCTGTAGCATTGCCCATGTATCTTCCGGGCTTGGGCTCCAAGTTTGAGTTGGTGACTCATTTTATGCTTTTCCATGCCATTGTTTTGTCATGAGCAAAATTCAATAAACAGATTCAGAGTAAAAAAAAGAATGCAGATGCAGTTGAGTGACCTGTGTTGCGGCTGCTTGGAGGGAATGCACAAATGTACCTATCACCCACCCGAGCCAGATGTGTATTGGAGCAGGCTGTCAGGCACAAAGAGCAATAAGTGCAGAGAAACGCCCACTTTCTAAAAGTGGCATTTCTAAAACAGTACGGTTAAATCCAACTGCACCAGCAATAAGGATGTATCCAAAGACATAAAACACGAAAAAGCTACTCCTCTCTAATCAGGAATTACCACTTAATAAGTGGTAAGGGAATTCCCATTGCTATCCTATGAGAGGCACGCCTCACAGAAGTGAAAAACAAAATAGGCTGTTTGTCACTACCAGGACATGAAAACCACAACAGTACATGCCCTACCTTTTACTTACATAGTACCCTGCCCTCAGGGCTACCTAGGGCCTACCTTAGGGGTGATTTGTGTGTAATAAAAGGGGAGTTTACTAGGCTTGGCAAGCAGTTTTAAATGCCAAGTCGAAGTGGCAGTAAACTGCACACACAGGGCACTGCAGTGGCAGGACTGGGACAGTTTCGAAAGACTACTTCTGTGGGTGGCCCAATCAGTGCTGCTGCCCACTAGTAGCACTTAATTTACAGTCCCTGGGTATATGGTATACCACTTTACAAGGGACTTACAAGTAAATATTAAATATGTCAATCAGGTATAATCAGGGGCGTAGCTAGGCCTTAGGCTGCCCGTGGCGGCCCCTGCGTTTGCCACCCTCGACAAAATGATAGAAGAGCGGGGGGGTAGCGGCCGATTCTCGCGACCGCAGGTAAGAGCGGGGGAAGGGGGGCCGGCTGCCGCCCGAAAACTCGTGCCGCCTGGGGCGGTCCGCCCCCATCTAGCTACGCCACTGGGTATAATACACCAATTAAACACGTTTAGGGAAGAAGCTCTTGTAAACGAAGTAAGACCTGTGTAGGTAATTAGTCCAGTAGCCAGTAGAGTACATTAAAAGAACAGGTTTATTCAGACTCAGTTATAGTCAGTTCCAGGTAACTGGTAAGATGGTAAGCCCCACCGGTAGCAGCATCCTGCTGCTCAGCCCCACTCATTCTGACACTCATACAGCCAACCACTCATGAACATTCTATACCATCACATACACACTGGCTGAGCACCAGGGAACTAAGAGATAACAGGGTACAATTGAAGCAGCAGCACTTTAGCACTGATTAGCAGTGGTAAAGTGCTCAGAGTCCTATGGCCAACAAAAAGATGCAGCAAAACATGGAGCTAAACAAGCAAAATGACTGCAGCAAGACCACCCTAAAGATGCCAGGTCTAACACCTGCTCATTCCAATTCATTGCAGACATATGTATATATCCCTTACATATGGATTGTGGATATTCTGCATACTTGACACTGGGTCATTAGTGGGTATCCACGGTCATATCCAAAGAGTGGCCCATATGGACACAATCCTGGAGATATCTCAATACCATGGTGTGAATGTAGATCTCAAGGTATATGGATGGAGATCGCTAAACTAAACATTTCAATAGTTCACGTTCAACATAGAAACTATATCCACAAACGATTAGATCCTAGAATTACTGAAGTTCCATGTGCTGTATTTATGGAGTACCTGCTCTTCTAATCCTATCAGGCGCTAAGGAAGGTGCCTTGAGAGGAAAAGCCGACAGCTAAGAGACTAAACCCAAGTAAACAACTCGCCGACTCCCAGAAAATGATTTAAGGCTATTCATTTGACATCGCCTAGCTTCTCTCGCATACATCCCTAGGTACAGTCTGCCCTGCTGGTTTAAGTGACAAGACTAGGCACAGCAAAAGAGGCATACATTCAATCGAAAAGCGAACTGTTCTTCAAACCAAACTAGGGAGCCGATGGCAGTTTTACAAATAAAAAAAGTGTTATGACCCAAGAGAAAGAATTCCTCTCTATTGGAAGAAAAAAGAAACATGCCAGTTTTCTAGTTTCAATAACAACGAACTTCAAACTAAAAATATGGGCAGCACGATCCAAAAACAAGCGGTCAACAACATTCGTTTCCTTAAGTCAGCAAAGGGAAGCAAATGAGTCTCTTGCCACACAAAATGCAGACTGCGTTTTTTACTTTCCCCCAGATCTTGGGAGCTGTGCGCAGCGAGAGTTCCCAAGATCAGGAAGTGCTGCAGGCTGCAACAGACACAGGCATTTTCCTCCCAGCTGGGACATGCACTTCCCGGAGTCACACTTCCACTCACTCCCAGACCAGACCCTCCCAACATCCCGTCAGCCTTGCGCAACATCCGCGGACTTCACCATCCCTGCATGACACACGGTCAGCAGCGTCCTCTTGGGGTCCGAGGGCATCCGCGTATCATGGAACACCACAGAGAACAAGGGGATTCCAGTGAAAGGATGGGCGCGGGAGGGGCGCAATTAGGCCAACAAGCCAATTCCCCTCGTGGTGCAACACAGGCCCACCTTACAGTAGGAGCAATCATGGAAAAGCACAGGCTAAATCTTCAAGAGGTGGGCATAGTTTGCCAGCCCCATCACTCGAGTTCTGGGAGAATTAATCAAAGATGAACCCGTACATTCGCGGCTCAGTAAACAGGACCTAGCAGTCACTTCTACTTTAAATGCTACGGCAAACTTGATGATTGGTTTGACAGCTAATACACCCACCCAAGTATTACTCGCAGAAACTAGTAAGAAACATGGCCCGCTCATTATTTGAGTAGGCAACATGTCAGATGTGAAAATCCAATCTTGGGAAGAACAGATGCCCCAGCCTTTTGCCCCTACTCAACCTTCACCAATCCATCGGAGCCTCTCTTTCCTATTTGCTCTTCTTGAAGAACTTTACCGCCCTTATCCTTTCTGCAGACACACATGGGCCATCAGGTAGCCGCCACTGCCCTACAGCCATCCGAATGGCCCTCGTGCACAGCTAACCAATGGCTCTTCTGCAGAGCTCTAAGCTACCACTGTTAATACCAGCACTCATAGCCCCTACTGCAGCTTCCATTGCCTCTTACACATCGCATTTCTCCTGCAAAACAGAACAGCTCATAGCCAACGGAGTCTGGCCTGAACACACCACCGCTCTATGAAACTGTCATAATCCGTTATACCACCCCAATGCTTCAACGTAGCCTACCTGCGTTTACCCTCCACAGCTCATCGGTGCCTTTCCAGCTAATATCATAACATACACAGATCACCAGCCTCTCCTCCACAGCTTATCAGTGCCCCCTCCCGCCCCACCGGCGCTCGTGCGTTTCCCCTTCGGTCCCGAATTAGTTTAATTACATATCAATCTAGCTCCCTCGGTACCACTGAAACATCCCAGTGACCAGGACTCACCATGAAGTCGCTGCAGAAGCTGTCTTCACCGCAGGGCTCCTTCCTCTCCATGGCTCGCACCCGCTGGATAAAGCTCCGCAGGATCGCCGCCTGCTCCATGCTGCCTCGCGATGCGCCCGTCCCCCAAATCAGCAATTGCCCTTCAAGCCCCCATCCAACCCCGTGCCGGGTCGCTCATCACGCCCGGCGGTTGTTCCCAGCCAGGCTACTCTTCCTAAGCTCGGCAACTCCTCCGGGTAAGGGAGGGACTGGCCGGAACTGGCGGCGCAGAGCCCTCCAACGCCCACACAAAAACAGAAGACGGACTCTACGTTAGGAACCGTGCGTGCGTGAAAAAAGAAGAAGGACTGGGGAACCGTCGCCGTGGCGCTAACGTGCTGCCATCATCCAATGGGAGCGAACTCAGTCGCCAACTAAAAAGGAATCGAATTGTACACTGACCTGGTTAACCAGACTAAGAAAGAATGTTTTGTTGAGTATTAGTCAACATGTTGGAACGGGAATACCGCGGAGTCTCCAGTATTGACCTAATGTGGGCGGATTCAGTAAATTCCACTGAATATAATAAAAAGGCGTGCTACATGCTTTATTTTATATTGTCCCTGAACGTACCCTTATTGCGATTACTCTATTATTCATAAGTTGGGGGTGTTCGTTAGTACCTATTCTATAGACAAGGTTTATTAGACTGGAGAACGAATTTGTTTTTGATATTGTGTTTAGGAGGATGTCTGTTGGTTGAGAAGTTGAACTGAGTTGCAGGTTTCATCTTATGTCACATGGTGCCATGTATGAATGGACTAGACTAGAGCAGTGGTCTTCAAACGTTTTTATGCCGCGCCCCCTCAATAAATGAAAAAAAGTATCCACAGTGTAATTATTAGAATCGGGGGGGGGGGGGGGAGGGTTTTGAAAAATATTTGGAGTCCCTTCCCTTTTGACTCCTTCTCCCAGCCGGGATATAAATGACAAACGATGTTAGTGATGGCCCATTTTTTCCACTGAAAGCAAAGCACTGTTATCAGCTTGCTTCTTTTGGCCAGAGCCTGGAGCTCCCCCTGGGATCACATGAAGCTCCCCAGGGGGCCCACCCCGGCAAACATCCTGAACAACGACTCCGGAACAACGAGTTCCGGAGTCACGAAAGCCGAGCAACGACTTGCCCGAACAACGACTCAGCCTTAACCACGCATGTGCGTGGTTAAGGCTGAGTCGGTCTAGTGTTCGGGCAGGGCGGAGTTCATCGCTGCGTCGATGTATGTGATGCAGTGATTTGAAGCAAGACCCCGACACTAAACATTGTCTCCTGGGTGTGTGCTCTCAGCATGTTGTGTAAAACCTTCACAAAACTCCACACTGTCACAATTATTGAAATACCGTCCGCGGCCGCCGAGAAGTTGATGTCTGTTCGGAACAACACACTAGTGCCAGCGCTCACTGGTAGTATTAGCTGACTAGTGGTATTAATGCTGGAGTAATAATGCTTGTATCATCACCGATTCCCCACACACCATGTAGGTGTGAAGGTGATGCTCATTGTCCTTCTATGTAGCTCGCTTTTGTGTCCCTGTTTTTTTAAGCGTTAACGTAATTGTATTTAAAAACATTTCCAGAGTACGACATTAGTGTTTTTTATTAAATACATTTTGAAATTAAATTGAAGGCCACGACATCGATGCAAAGTGCAGCAAGGCGAAGACTTGTGTTTGTAGCATCAGTAGTAATATTAGTAATAATAATAATTGTTTTTGTTCTCAACCAGATAGGTGTGATAGCAACAGAAACACGTTTACCTTTACACCTTGTTCCATATGGTAATTGCTGTTAATGCTGAAATTTCTATTGTTTTCATTAACATGTTACTTTTTACATAAGACTGGTCCATGTGATACTAATATTTTAGTATAATATATGGAGACAAGGGGAGGGGGGTGCGGCGTAAGGTTCCAGTCTCGACGTCGGTTCAACATTCTGTGATTCTGGGCAAATCACTTAATCTCCTTGTGCCTACTAAAAATGAATGTGTCCTCGTGTAATGTAAATGGTGTTCGTGTAAAAGCGCTCCAATACCTTCGGGTCGAGTTCGCGCTATTTAACGAAAAACTGCAAACTGCAAAAAGACAAGGATATCCCTAAACCTCTATTACATGATTGTTTACACATCTCTGGGGTGCTGTTTGTCAGCGTCAGACACTGGGTGACGCTTGATCTAGGCACATGACCCAGAGGTGACTTTTGAAAACCTGTTGGTTGAGAAGTTGAACTGAGTTGCAGGTTTCATCTTATGTCACATGGTGCCATGTATGAATGGACTAGACTAGAGCAGTGGTCTTCAAACGTTTTTATGCCGCGCCCCCTCAATAAATGAAAAAAAGTATCCACAGTGTAATTATTAGAATCGGGGGGGGGGGGGGGAGGGTTTTGAAAAATATTTGGAGTCCCTTCCCTTTTGACTCCTTCTCCCAGCCGGGATATAAATGACAAACGATGTTAGTGATGGCCCATTTTTTCCACTGAAAGCAAAGCACTGTTATCAGCTTGCTTCTTTTGGCCAGAGCCTGGAGCTCCCCCTGGGATCACATGAAGCTCCCCAGGGGGCCCACCCCGGCAAACATCCTGAACAACGACTCCGGAACAACGAGTTCCGGAGTCACGAAAGCCGAGCAACGACTTGCCCGAACAACGACTCAGCCTTAACCACGCATGTGCGTGGTTAAGGCTGAGTCGGTCTAGTGTTCGGGCAGGGCGGAGTTCATCGCTGCGTCGATGTATGTGATGCAGTGATTTGAAGCAAGACCCCGACACTAAACATTGTCTCCTGGGTGTGTGCTCTCAGCATGTTGTGTAAAACCTTCACAAAACTCCACACTGTCACAATTATTGAAATACCGTCCGCGGCCGCCGAGAAGTTGATGTCTGTTCGGAACAACACACTAGTGCCAGCGCTCACTGGTAGTATTAGCTGACTAGTGGTATTAATGCTGGAGTAATAATGCTTGTATCATCACCGAATTCCCCCACACACCATGTAGGTGTGAAGGTGATGCTCATTGTCCTTCTATGTAGCTCGCTTTTGTGTCCCTGTTTTTTTAAGCGTTAACGTAATTGTATTTAAAAAACATTTCCAGAGTACGACATTAGTGTTTTTTATTAAATACATTTTGAAATTAAATTGAAGGCCACGACATCGATGCAAAGTGCAGCAAGGCGAAGACTTGTGTTTGTAGCATCAGTAGTAATATTAGTAATAATAATAATTGTTTTTGTTCTCAACCAGATAGGTGTGATAGCAACAGAAACACGTTTACCTTTACACCTTGTTCCATATGGTAATTGCTGTTAATGCTGAAATTTCTATTGTTTTCATTAACATGTTACTTTTTACATAAGACTGGTCCATGTGATACTAATATTTTAGTATAATATATGGAGACAAGGGGAGGGGGGGGGGTGCGGCGTAAGGTTCCAGTCTCGACGTCGGTTCAACATTCTGTGATTCTGGGCAAATCACTTAATCTCCTTGTGCCTACTAAAAATGAATGTGTCCTCGTGTAATGTAAATGGTGTTCGTGTAAAAGCGCTCCAATACCTTCGGGTCGAGTTCGCGCTATTTAACGAAAAACTGCAAACTGCAAAAAGACAAGGATATCCCTAAACCTCTATTACATGATTGTTTACACATCTCTGGGGTGCTGTTTGTCAGCGTCAGACACTGGGTGACGCTTGATCTAGGCACAGAACCCAGAGGTGACTTTTGAAAACCTTAAGATATATTCCAGTAAGGGTTCATTATTATTCTATAAATCGACAGAATGGTAATGTGTCACACGCATAAAGCATTCACTAGCTGTTTTTTTTTTGTGCAAGTGGATCTGTGCACTAATTATGTGAACCCGTTTATTTTTCTTCATTTGTGCTTCTTTTTTTCCTGATTCTAGCAAATTAGATGGACAGTGCATGGACAGTGCATGACTTCAGATTCTGATGGTGAAGGCGGGGTGAGAGGTTGAAAGTTATAAGGTTTAGACTGACATAGTGGGGGTTCGCGTGAACGGTTGTGAAATGCACTTGACGCTGCCCTGTTATTGAAAAATAGAAAAGGTAGCACCGTTTGGGGGCCAGACATGGAGGTTTTGTGTCAAGTAATCTGGAGGCAACAGGTGTGACCTCAGATCTGACTGGTTTTATTTTTATCTCTCCATTACGCTGTCACTGTACACAGGGTACAATCCCCAACAGGGCATACGAATTATCATGATGTATGTATTTTAATATCTGTGGTATTTGTAGGGTGGGTGTAATTAGTTTTTAAGAGGTGGGGGGATCGGGGTACTAGATGGAAAGCATTTTTTTTTAACAGGCATTGCTTTACCACGAAAAAACGTGGTAAAGGAATGCGTGGTAAAAAAAGTCGTGGTTTAGACGAGGTCGTGGTTGCGACCTCGTTGTTAGGGAAGTCGTGGTTGTGGAACTCGTTGTTCCAACATACAACCGCCCACCCCCCAGTTTGAAGTCCAGTAGTGTAGAGCGAAAAAGCAAAATGTGCTGAGGTTGTAGTTAGTGCTTTATCGACTGACTGATGTTGTGTCATTACTGTGTTTGGTGGTATTTTGATTGTATTGCAGCATTACTTTAGCGGTTGCCTACCTTTTGTCGATGCCCTACAGCGCTGAATACAACAAATAGAGTAGCTACTGGGTAAATGGCAGAATTTATGCAACTTTTTTGAAGGCAAAGATAGTTTATTATTACTAACTAGTAATCTTCATTGACCTGAGTGTCCCCCATAACAGTCATCACTGCATGAGGTGGGCCCGTTCCTGACAGATACCCTTATAAGCTTATACAAAGTGACTGAAGATTACCAGTAAATAATGAAACATTTCCACATGTAACCAGTAATGTTTGACAAAAGTATGAAAATTTGACAATGAGGCTGCAATGATGTAGCTATTCCCCTTGTAGGCCTTTCCTGGCTATTGCCTGGAAAGGAAACACAAGTGCTTTATATGCTTACGCTATAGCTTTGCGAAACCATCTGCTTAGTGTTTTTGTTTTTTTTCCTTATTAGCAGGGTCATACAATATAAAATTCTTTTGTTCTTTCCAAGTATATTAGAAGTGCTCTCTCATGTCTAATGGTGAAGGAACTCCATTTTCAGACCCAACAATTGGTAAAACAATTTCTTGTGTTAAATGTAACAGTGATCAAACTTTTGGTTAAAGTTCCTAACTCTCCCAAACTTCTAGCAGAGGTGACTGCCACCAAAAACAACACATTTGGCGTTAAGCAGGACAACTGTGCTGTTTTCAGAGATTCGAAAAGCGGCTCTTGAACTTTCAGTACTGTAGGAAGATCCCAGGATGGCAGATTAGGAACCACAGGTTTTTTGAGGCGGGATCTTTTCAATAATCTATTAGCCAGAGGAACAATCTGCACAGAATTTACCGACCCCTCCCCCTTTGCCAGGAACAGGACAAATTTGAATCTATGAGTGATATGCCCACCTTGTACTCTCACACATGTTCCTGAAGGCTCCCAGTTTGGGTGATCTTCAGCCATGCAAAGGTCATCATTGCATCCCTCATGTTGATTTTCTGAGCAGTTCCAGTTACAACAGTCAAGCCACAAAACAAACAGACATGGCAGATTTATAGACAAGAGGCGCTGGAGGGTGCTCAATTAGCAGGCGAGCTGACTGAAGTTTTCAAAGATGGATTAGGGCACATAAGGTGAACACTTAAGTTAATTTACTGAAGTTCATTAAGAGTAGTCACAAAAGCCCCATCACAACCTGCACCCAAAACCAGCAGAGGATGAAGCATCTACCTCAATTTGACAAACCTCTCTAAGATAAACCCCTCATGTTCTATCCGTCACCACATTCTCCCCACATGTTCCACATTCCTGAGCTTGAAGCGCACTAGGATACTATATACTTTTTCTCGCACATTACACACACAACTCAGAAAGAAAGGGATGGGAGATAGGCAGGGATAAAACAACAGAAGAAAATAAGAAAAAGACACAGGGAGAGGCAACAGGCAATTCCATTTCAAGGTCTACAAACAATTCTCCCCCCGCACACTCTGACAACCCTGCTAGTTGCTCCTACCGTCTCTGCAACATACATTGCATTTCTGGCTTCTACTTCTGCTTCTCCCACACGCACTTCATCATTGTTTTTCTTTTGTACACTCCCACTCTTGAAAGATTCCCCACTCGACCATCCATAGTCTCCTACTTAAATAGTTTCTCATCACTCTTTTAGGCCCAGAGAACTGACCTTTTCCCTTCTCCAACATCTTGGGGAGATTTATTCTTATCAGATCACCAACATTTTACCTCCACCTCTCACTGGCTTCCTCATAATCTACTTTAGTTTCAGTACACTCCTTCTTCCTTCCAATGCTTGCATGTAATACAATATCACTTTTCACACCTTCCCTAGCCCTACCCATCCACAATAGACACAACCTTGTGTTCAACTTCCTTCGAGGCAATATCGCATATTGTTCAGACTAATGCTCATATGCAGAGCCAATCAGTACACTTGTAATCTTTCATGCTCTCATGCTTTGTTGGGTCTAGACAGTAACTGTTTGTGCTGCAGGTTCCAGAGACCACTAAGGTTTTCCTTGTGTGGCAGACCTTCTATTTGAATTATCAGTTCTAATGATTTTCAGGGTTTTTTCATCTACTGAACTAAATTTATGCAGGGGACAACTTCACATTTCCAGAATATACTCATTAAATAATTATGCGCTCAGAAGGAACTTAGAAAGTTTAAACACCATTGACAATTTGGCAAGGTTTTCCTCATACTTATTAATACACATGTGCCTTTAGTACAAATGACTGTTCCATGACTACATTTGAATAATCTTGTCATTTAAATTCCTGCATATACACAAACTGTGTTTTTTACGTCTTTACTTCCCTGTGTGATCAATTTAGGCATGTGATACTTTACCATCAATAAAGTGATTGAGAAAACCAACAAAGTATTACATTGAATTCTGTCCTGCTAGCCTTTTGCTAATTGCGCAAACAATTTATAGTTGTTAGAACTTCAGTGACCTTTAGGTAATTAAGAATATCTAAATGGCCTCACAGTAACTCATTGCTGCTTACAGTAAACTCTCTTTCATGCACCACTTTCTTCCAGTCTCCACCTGCCCGCATACCATTTACACACTCCCCTGCAATATGAAATTAACTTTTCCACCAACTCATTGTCATGCAGTGATATAACGTGTACATAACTAATGCCATTACAGCTCAAGAATTCTTCGCTCTCCGTGTGACATCAGCTTTTCCTAGTGATCAGTAAAGAGGATGGTGGGAAATGCTTCTTTATCTAACACCTCAGCAAAAAGGCTCTTTTTAAAAAAAGCTTTTGCCAATTTTTTTATACGCAAACATAAAACAAGTACAAACTTTATCCTATTTTATGTTAACTAGACAGCTGCAGTAGCACAATATTGGTATCAGGAGCAGGTACAGTTACATTCTGATGGACAACTATTAGTATACCATTTACAGTGGCCAGCATGCATTATCCATGAAAGAGCTTGTTTTCATTATGAAAACTAAAATGAAAACTAAAAAAGGAAGAAGCACAGGAACCAAAGACATCTTATCAAATTTCTAGACTTAAATTCCCCCCACCCTGCCGCTGTGGCCATTCTCTACGACCTCTCTCCTCCCTCACATTCTTAGCAAAAATGCTTTTTACACTGCCTTTTGACATACCCATTAACCTCTTGTACTGTAGCCATTTTAAGCTATTGTGAGTAGTGATCCTGCAACACCAAAATATGCTGTGGCTGATGCCCCAAGATCTCCAAAGAAACCATGATGTTCAAACTGACTTTTCCAGGGCCCTTTATGAAGTTACTTACGACATCCTCATTTGAAATGGTTTACCACTTGTTTGCCATGAGTACACTCCCGGACTGACCTTTGCTTTTCTTTTTCCATCCCCTTGGCAACCAAAAGTCCCTTCTGATTCTTTGTTTCATCTTGATCATCTCTAAATGACCTGACTGTGCCTTGGAAATCAGTTTTGCCCTGCCTTACAGTTGTTGGAACCTGGCAATCTCCCATACCTGCAAGCTCCCTCTATGTCTGTAATTTATTTCTGATCCTCCAAAATCTTTATCCTCCTTCCTGTTGGCACCCTACCTTGATTCTATGACTAATGTTCTTCAATATGAAGTCTCTTTCTGTGGCCTTCAGCCACTCTTCAGACATATACACATTCCATGTTAGCTAGATGATAATATACTGGGATACCACACTTGCCTGTGTGGGAGTAAGATGGTAGCCCAAAGCTTAGACACCCCAAAATATTTACCTGAATCAAACCTCCCACATTTACTGGATCTGAGACAGTGTTAAACCTCAATTTAATGGGGCAATATATTCCAGCATTAAAGCACCTCCCAAAACATCAAATATAATTCATTCAAATAATTGAATTCAATGAGCCTAATCAATAATTGAGTTCTAGATCAATGAAAACCTAAAGGGTTTTATTACAAAAATAAAGAAAATATATAATAAAGTGAGTGGTACAGAGTAAATGCCATGAAGGCTCTCAGATGCAGAGTTATACATAGTATGCCAGAGTCAGAAAATATTCTAAAGTCCCAATGGGTAGCAAAGTCTGAAAATAATTGGGCAGAATTCCTAGAAGAAAGGGAAACTTTTCTGGCTCATCCCCAAAATCAAGGAGTTTTTATACACAATTCTTTCATAATAAATTAACATTTCTGTACATTCATTGTGGTGTGCGCAAATTTATCATTTCTTCAGCAAATCAGAGCACATCGAAAAAAAATGTCACATTGCATTAGCACCTAAGCACTAACCTATTTTATGAATAATTATTCAACACCCTGTATTTTACTGTCATCCAGAAATGTTCGAACAAAATATATAACATTGACAATAAAACTTTCTCTGAATGAATATGTCCAGTGAAGAAGCCGAAACTATAGTTACATTTAATAATTTCACATCCGCACTGTGGAAGGTTCATTGTGAGCAAAACAATAAGACCAATGAAAATAAAGTAATATGATCTCAGCTTGACTGTGTGCTGCAGAACCCATGGGGAGAGGGTGTGAATGGGGAAAAGCATGAGAGAGTGAAAGAGATGGCTTCCATCTTGTTCAAGATGGCTTCTGCACAGAAATGTGGCCTATTTAACATTTGTTAGAAAACATGCTTCTATACATCATAAAAAATGTATTTAAAAAGCAATTATGTTAATTCAGTCTGTAGATGTAAAGTCGTCAGTGAAAATATATATTACACATTGTTAATGATGCACAAGAATATAAACCCTCAAAATTCTCCTACACCTGCAAGAAAGCAGGACAGCAAAGAAGAGAAGTCAAAAGAGAGTACCTAGAAAACACTGAAATTATAAGTAGAATGTGATGGCGACTTTTGATGACTGATGGGGCAAATCAAAGACCTTGGGTTCTGCGCCACGGTGAGGATAGAAAAATAAGGTAATTGATATATGGGGAAAGTTAGTGGTCACGGGGGTCTCTTATGTGCAAAAGCCTAAAAATAGAAACTTGCTGCATCAGCACTGTGCCATTACACATTGTCAAAAACTCAAAGCCTGGCCAACTATAGCAAAGCTGCCTACAATCATGAGCAAAACATAGGTTACTTTGACTGATACCAAGCACTTGCCAGTATGAAACTTAAACTGTTGGTATGGTACTGTTCCTGACAAACAAGACTTATGAACTCCCCATCTCATTTTAAACACTTTTTTCCATTCCTTCCTATCCTAATCTCTAAAAAAGTCCAGACCTTTTTTTTTTTAATCACAGCAAACTCTGCTCCGCCTTTTGTAAATAACGTTGTAACTTTCTGCCCTCTTTAAGGTTCCCCACAGACATTTTTGTTTTAGTTTTTGGTGGAGAATGATATATCAGGAAAAGAAAACACAAGCACTTTTATAGTGGGAAAGCAGTGCTGTGGCAAACAGAGTTTTTGTGTTGCAAGGACACAAGTTTGTCATGTGTTTTGTAGAAGACTGTTGTTCATTTTGCACTGGGGTGTAGCCCGAAATGTCTGGTCAACTGGGTTATCACAGGCAGTAGCTGAGACTGATAAAATTGGGGGAGAGATTTGGCTTGGTAGGATTTAAAAGTAATTTACAGAAGTGTTTGATGATTCTACCCAGGGGAGTCTTTGCATTCTACCCAAGAGAGTTTCCAACTAACTGTTGTGGAAAACAGTGCATTTGAAGTTACACTGGACAAGTGGCATTGGTCAACAATTGGATAGAATTTTGAAGCAACAATAGCAAAGGGATTGATGATTCTTGTCAAGGCGCATCAGCCAACCACACTTGTTAAAGTTTCAACACTGTCAGGATGTAAGAGAATAGAGTATACATTTTGTATTGAGAAGCAGTGTATTTCAGGAATGTACATATCGAGGGAAATTGAATGCAATAGAACCTACTGAGAGATGGCAGCATCAGTAGGAACCACATGTCCCAGAATGACTTGGTAACTGACGCTGCACGCACGCATGCGTGTGCCGTCAGATTGCCGTTGAAATTACTTCTGCGTTTCTAAGACGCAGGCGATTATTTTGGAGAACATTGTTCGGAGTTACGGAGCTCACGTTATGGTCTGGTGAGGGTGCTTTCCGCACCACTCCTTTCATTTTGGTTATGTTTTTGGAGGAAAAGACTTCCGTTGTTTCCTCGCTTGTGGCTCGGAGCTCATTGCGACATGTCAGGCAGCGTCTTGCTGTGCCGATCTCCTCCGTTGGCTAGTTTTCATTATTGAAAACTCATGCGGAGAGGGACTTTTACCCATGTGCATTCTGTTCTCCTCCGTTGGCGAGCCTTCAAGTAAAGGACTCATGTGGAGGAGATGTTACAAACGGGTGATTTGTACCTGGAAAATTACAAATGTTGGAGCTGAACTCGAGTCATTAAATTGAAGTCCCGGTGTATCGAAACCAGTATGGTTTCTATTCTTGCCGTTGGGTTTATCTTCTTGGATGTATATGATTAAAGAAGAGAAATATGTTCACATACTGCAAATAACTGTGAATGCTCAAGTCGTTCTTCATTGGATTTTGATTATCGAGTGTTCTATGTCCTATGAGGAATAATATGCTTGATCAATGAGGACTAATGCTGGTTGGTACTTTTGTTTTGCTACTAAAAGGGGTCAGTGTAGCGTTCCAGAATCCATGGTTCTCCTATCCCCTGTGAATCAAGGCAACATCGACGTTAGGGTAGGTAGGATTTGTACCTCATTCCTCAGATGCTGTTGATATAGAAAATGAAGGATAGGTGTAATTGAATGTTATATCTTTTTCCCTTCCCAGTGTGATTGCCGGTTGCCTGGTAGTGTGTTTTCAGTGAATACCTCGTTGCAAAGGTGGATTCTTTCTTTTACAGATACCCCAATATAGATATATGCCTATACAGTTTATACTGTTTGTTTCATAGAGTAAAGGGCATATTTACCTATCTCTACTTATTCTTTTACAGGTCTCCTTCCCTGCTGTTCCCTACCCTTCTTTCCCCCACTTGATCACTTCAATAGTCTGCGCTAGTAATGCAATTTAGGCTTGAGGCTATCGAGAGGTGGACCATTCTAAGCATCGCCCCAATCCTGAGGATACGAAGCAGTGACAGAATAATCAGCCCAAAAATTATTTATCCTGCTGGTCGGGTTGATTCAGAATGGCCTACTTGGAGGACGTATTAGCAGCCTAGCCATAGTACAAACGGAGGTACCCGCATCTCGTACAGAGACGGCAGCATTCCAGGCTACGGTTGATCGAATGCAAAGGAACCCGTTTGATGCAGGGGGCCTTACACACCCAACACCTAATCCGGTTTTGGTGGAAATCCCCACTCCGATACCTCTAGCACCTCCCGAAAGGTTTCATGGAGAAGCAAACAAAGCACAGGTATTCCTCACTCAGATATTGTTACACTTTTCTTGTAGGTCTAAGGTGTTTGCTACCAATCAAACCAGAGTAGCGTTTCTGATCTCTTATTTAGCTGGGGAGGCAGCACAGTGGGCAGTACCTCTGGTAAGGAGGGATGATCCGTTATTGTATGACTGGGATGCGTTCAGAGAGGAATTTGAGAAGACATTTGACAGAAGAGCGGCTACTTTCTCAGCTGAGAGGGAGTTACTGGGGCTCTGGCAAGTAAACAAAGATTTGATAGTTTATTTGAATGCCTTTAGGAGATTAGTAGCGGAAACCGACTGGCAGGAATCAAAACAGACTGCCATCTTCTATCAAGGACTCAAAGATGACCTGAAGGATGTGATTGCCCAAATCGACCCACGACCTGCGATGGTCTTATCAATCTCACGTTACGTCTAGTTCATTGCATCAGTGAGAGAAAGGGAGAGAGTAAGAGGAAAGATAAACCTATAACATGCTTTGATCGCTCCAAACAGTTTGATAACAGCGCCGTGTCGATACAAGAACCTATGGAAATTGGAACAGTATGCGCTTCTTTAACGCCAGATGAAAGAGAATATAGGCGCAAGAAGGGGCTGTGTTTATACTGTGGAAAAAAAGGACATTTTATAAAGGAGTGTATGTTGAAACCCAAAATTCATCGCACTGGGTATGGACAAGCAGCAGCAGTAGCATCTGACAAAGCTTCGGGAAACTAACATGCTCAAGGATAGAAGAAGGGGCGCCTTCGAGCACGTTATTCATCTCTTCAGTAAACAAAGTAGTGATATCAGTGAAGGAGCATTTCTTTATCTCTCTCAATATATGGGTGCAAACGGAATGGCAGAAGGTCCAAACTATGGTTGACTCTGGGGCCACAGGGTGTTATATGGATTAGACAGAAGCACAAAGGTTGGGAGTGACATTAGTTGATAAAAAAACGCTGGAAGCAGTTTTTGCAGTGGATGTTAAACTCCTGGAGTCGGGTCCCATCTGTTATACAACGGACGAACTTGAAGCCCTCTACAAAGAATATAATCTGGAGAAATTATCTTTCAATATCATTCAAGCTCCTCAGTATGGAATAATCCTTGGGTTGCCATGGCTAAAAAAACATAACCCCAAAATCAATTGGACAGAGAAGGCCCTGAAGCTAGAATCTGCATATTGTAAAACACATTGTGTTCCAGCTCCTGAAGTTCCTTCCAAGGCCTTAGCATAATGGCAGTACATTGCCACTGCTGCAGAAAAAGAGGTGGTTCTACCAGAACTATACCAAGGGTATTCAGATGTGTTTAGTGACAAAATGGCGGCGGTTCTTCCCCTGCATAGGCCATACGAGTGTCAAATCGACTTGGTTCCTGGAGCGGTGATCCCTTGTGGTAGGATATACGCATTAAATGAACCTGAGAATGAACATCTATGACAGTACATTGATGAATACCTTTCGTTGGGTTTCATCCATCATTCTAAATCTCCAGCGGCTTCTCCTTCGTTCTTCATTTCGAAAGCCAATGGAGAGTTACGCACTTGCATTGACTTTCGAGCTTTGAATGCAATCACTATAAAAAAACAGTACCCACTGCCATTGATCTCTGTGTTATTGGAACAAGTCAAAAAGGCTGTGATATACACCAAGCTTGACCTCAAAGGAGCCTACCATCTAGTTCCTATGAGAGAAGAAGATGAATGGAAGACAGCCTTTAAAACTCGCTACAGATTGTATGAATATCAGGTGATGCCTTTTGGATTATGCAATGCTCTGACGGCGTTCCAGTTCTTTCTTAACGATGTTCTGAGAGACTACTTGGATCAGTATGTGGTGGTACATATCGACGATATACTCATATATTCACCAGATGAAGAACTACATGAACAACATATAAGTTCAGTTCTACTGACACTGCAAAGGAACCATCTATTCTGCAAAATCAGTAAATGCGAATTCCATGGTACTACCGTAGAATTTTTGGGGGTCATGCTAACCCCTTCTGGACAAGAAATGGCCGAAAGGAAGGTATTGGCACTTAAAGATTGGCCTTGTTCCCAGAATGTAAGAGCTTTTTAGGATTCGCAGACTTTTATAGGAGTTTCATTAATCAGTTTTCAGACATGGTAGCGCCTATCACAAGTCTGCTACGAAAGAAGACGATATTCCAATGGACAGAAGAAGCACAGATGGCATTTGAAGCTCTACAACAAGCATTTGTATCAGCTCCAGTTTTTGCTCACGCAGACCCATGAAGACCATTTATAGTGGAGGCCAATCCTTCAGAAGTAGCTGTAGGAGCCGTGTTGTCCCAACGACACATATCAACAGGCCAAATGCATCATGTAGCTTACATGTCCAGAAAACTATACAGTGCAGAAAGAAATTACACTATAGCAGAAAAGGAGTTGTTGGCAATCAAAGTTGCCTTTCTAGAATGGAGATGATGGAGTGAGGTTTGTAAAATACATCCTCATGAAATTAAGTAACCCCATAATAATGTATTGACTGCATGAATTAATCAACTCTGAATGCACACATTTACATAAGGGGCAAACACATTTTACATAATATGCTAAACGATGTTGGCATGAGTACGTATTAATTGTTTGCGCATTGAAAAACCGTACTACTGCATGTTTATGCTATGTTGTACATTGCACATTTTGCATGTTGTGCACAAGTAACGAAAAGGTTGCTTTAAATTAATAGCTTTTGCCGGAATTTAATTAACACAGGGCATTAGTATGGTGGGAGGTAAACATAATGGGTTTTATTTCATGAATTAATATTCTTTTGTGTTTGTTTACTTTAGTACGGGATTGGGCCTGCATGAAAATGGCCTCTCGTTTAAACCAGCATGAGGTTGGCCTGGTCGGTGTGAAGTGCGCATGCACCGGGATGGGTTGCCTGCTCGCAGACTACAGAGTGTACCAGCTTATGTAACTCGTGTGAAGGCCATATTGACCTGTGTCCTATTGTTTGTGTGCCAAGACGTGACAGCGACTGTGGGAACAGCCATCACTATGTGCAATTCGAATGTGAAACGGATATCATATTGAACAATGTGACACAATGTATAATTATGAATGCTAGTGGTATACGAATGTATTGGTCTTAAATCCTTCCTTTGTAAGAACCGGTATAGGATGGATTTGTGAGCAGAACTGGATGGGGCGACCCTAGTATGATTTATGACAACCAATCACAGACCGAGTTTCTACCGATACTGCAACATTGTAAGATAGTGTGCTAGACAGAAAGGTATACTTGATGTCCCAATTAGGGGTGTGGGAGACGCAGACGTAGCTGAGAGAGCAGACGGAGAGCAGACGCAGACGTGACGATACGAGAGAGGGAGAGAGAAGGGTCGGAGAGAGATCAGACGAACCTGAGACAGTCCGGTCCGGTATAGCAGTGCAGGCCGGAGTGGCAGATCCAAGACAGAGAGAGCAGACCAGCACAAGGCCAGAGAACACTTTAGGTACGAGAACGTTGCGGGAGTGCTTGGGAGGAGACTGCGTCTGAGGAGAACTAGATCAAGGTAGATTAATTGGGAGATTAATTTAGTAGTTAGTTTATGGCAAGCTTAGTTGCATCTGTCCTGTTAACTTTGTCCTCTGAGCCTATCTCTGGGGACCTCTTGCCACAACCTCGGCCAAGGAAGTGGTTTTCCTGATTCTTTGGTGGGTATCACCCTCCTTGATTGCTTTAATTTGCAAGTATATTTCTGCAAGTATTTATGCTGTACCTTCTCTTCCCCATTCCTATGCACGCTTTGATATCAATGCAAACGATTCATTTTAATTACATTGCTTGATAATTTGTTCTCTTATATGCAATCTTGTGTGTGCACTGATGATCAATTTAAGAGCATTTAATAATATAAAATCATTAACCGAAGAAGTGACTCTGTGGTTATTTAGTTAAATGTTAAATTGTTTAGTTAATCATAGTCACCATCAACTCTTCAACTAATGGTCCATCGACCAAAAGAAGAAGAAGTTGAAATTACGAATAGTTAGAATCATATATAAATGTTATTAATGTGAAGCATAGTACTTAATAAAACTGACAAATTAAACCCCCCAAATCCAGCGCCCGTCTTCAGAGATCATTTATGGGTAATGTGTGATGGGCCCCGTTGTTTGGTAAAGCAATTTATGTATGACGAGATTTCCTTTGGTCCCTGACTCATGAATTTAGGGGTTGCGCTGGATCAGAGACATTGGTAATGGGAGCTAAATATGTAGTCAAAGTGTTCACAGACCATTATAATCTACAATTTATGAAGGCAGCTAGGCATTTAACACCACATCAGTTAAGATGGATGCTGTTCTTTGCAGAATATAATTTCTTAGTGACATACAGAGCAGGAAGCGAAAACAAGAGAGCGATGCTTTGACATGTCAAGAATCATGACTAGAGCCGGAGATAATCCCAGAAACAGCCATAATAGATCCCCAAAAGGTAGTTTGTGTGGTTCAGTTGGATACTTTCCTGAAAGAGGTAGCTTTCGGCATTCGATCATTTACATGGAAGGATGGGATGAAGAGACATCCTGAATGGCAAATGAGGCAAGGAATACATATTAGAGGAAAACAGATTCTCATACCCACAAGAAGTTTGAGAAAACAGGTTTTCCATTGGTGTCAGGAAGTACCTAGTGCAGGGCACAATGGAATAGAAAAGACAGAGTACTACTTCAGTTTTGGTGGCCTACTCTCAGGAAAGACGTTATTATATGGATGAAGGAATGTGAGATCTGTACCCAAATGAAAAATGACAAGTCCAAACAACAAGGGCTGCATCAACCTCCTCCCACTCCAGAAAAACCATGGGAAAATATCTCCTTGGACTTAATCGTGGGTTTACCCCGAGATCAGGGATGTACTACCATATTGGTTGTGGTGGACTACCTAACGAAGATGGGACAATTTATTGCATTTAAACAAATCCCTACAGCAGGTCAGTTGGCTCGGATATTACTAGACAATGTAGTTAGGTTACATGGTCTTCCTAAAGTAATAGTCTCAGACTGTGGGGTACAATTCACGGCACAATTCTGGAAGTTGTGGTGTTTGGCTTTGCACATCTCTGCCGCTTTGTCCACTAGTTTCCATCCACAAACAGATGGACAAACGGAATGTCTAAACCAAACCTTAAAACTCTACTTAAGATGTTATGTTGACAGAAATACAGAAGCATGGGTTGAGTGTTTATGGTTGGCCGAAATTGCATACAACAGCGCTACTCACAGTTCCACACACTTCTCACCATATTACTGTACATATGTTAGGAGTCAGGCTTCCTGTATAGTGTGCAAACTACGTCTCCCAGAATGCTCTATGAGGGAGGTGGGTTGTGTGCTGTCCCATACTGCTTTAGGACTGGTCAGGTGATGGGGAGGTTCTTAAGCCTTAGGCTACGGTGCCTCAGTGCTTGGCTTTCCTGATGTGAACCCTGCCCTGTTTCGTGTTGCTGAATCGCCTTCGAGACTTCTACCCCTGGATTAGAAGTATTGTTTGTACGGAACCCTGCTGTCCTGAAATCTCCGCTTCCCTTGGTTAATTGCACTCGAGCGCGAGGACGCGCTACGAAGTCCAGCGAGGTTTCCTCCCGCCTGCGGCCGCTGCCTGTAAAGCCCAGAGAGGGATCAGCGCTAGGTCGCGCGGCTGCCCTCCACTTACTCTTTTTCTTTTCCTGCCTTATGAGACCTGCCGTTTCCTTTTGTCCACACGAGCCCGCTTTTGGTGTCTTCCTCGCTGCCGTTGCAGTGTGGGATACGTACCGAATGCACTATTGATTTATTTTTGTTCACGTTTGAACGCATTAAGTTCCTCCACGCTGTGGTGTGCGGTGAACGACACACTACCTTCCCCAAATTATGCTATAGCATTACCCCTACCCCATGATGACCACGGAACTGTTGCACGTTTATTTTCACGTCGAGAACTGAACATTGGAGAACGAGCAGACGTATGCTCAGAGACTCTTTACTTCTGTTACTTGAGAAGCTGGGTTCAGGAGCAACTATCCTCACCAGCCTTTTTCTAATTTTCTGGATATCCCGAGATTCTTTTTGCGTTCAGCAGGAACCCTTATAAGAGGCCGCCTCCAGTCTTGAATCAAGTAAGTGTGGGATAGTACACAACCTCAATTTATTAACTAAACTCTCCAGTCACCATTTAGTAATCGTGTTTGTTTTCTTTTATTTATTTACTATAGGATTCCTGTGGCTATTTGGACGGGGTCTCCTCCATGTTGGCAGCATTGGGACTTTCTCAGATTGTCCTCCCTGGTCTCTTCCTTTTCTGAAGATACTTGTTTTCTCTTAGTGTGTTTGGTTATTGGCACTGGGGAGACTGTGTCTTTGGCGAAGGGAGGGGCTCCCTCTTCGCTCCTGGGGAACGGGTGCTTCTACCTGGGAAGGCTGCCCCACGCCCGACAACATATTGGTTCCATCCCCGCTTTATTCCCTTTATTCATCCAACGTCTACACACAAACTTCCTGAAGTTCAGGACAGAGTAGCCCACATTCAGAGAATGCTAAAAAAACGTCCAAGAACATCTTCGCAATGCGAAAGTCATTTATAAGAGATACGCAAACACAGACAACCTGGTCATGTTTATAAAAGAGGGGACAAAGTGTGGCTATCCACAAAAAACATCTGTTTAAAAAAATACAGTGTGTTCAATCCCAAATTCATTGGTCCTTATAAGGTCATTAAACATATCAATCCGGTAACTGTAAAATTGGCTTTGCCTTCCAATTTGCGTATACATCCTGTTTTTCATGTGTCACTACCTAAACCCTCGTATATTCCTGTCAAAAATAGGCCCATACCCATTTGGATAAATGATGATATAGAATATGAAGTGAAGGGAATTTTGGATTCCAAAATGAAAAGACAAAAACTATGGTATCTAGTGGCATGGAAGGGATATGGACCAGAGGAGAAGTCATGGGAACCAGCTTGAGGTGTACATGACTCCAGACTGGTAACCTCCTTTCATAAACGGTATCCTTACCAACCTTGTCCCTGTCAGTGTTCTCCAGGGAAGGGATGCACTGTCAAGGCGCATCAGCCAACCACACTTGTTAAGGCTTTAACACTGTCAGGATGTAAGAGAATAGAGTATACATTTTGTATTGAGAAGCAGGGTATTGCAGGAATGTACATATGAAGGGAAATTAAATACAATCGGATCTACTGAGAGATGACTGCATCAGTAGGAAGCACATGTCCCAGAATGACTTGTAAACTGACGCTGCACGCGAACATGCATGTGCTGTCGGATTATCGTTGAAATTACTTCCACGTTTCTAAGACGCAGCCGATTATTTTGGAGAACAGTGTTCGGAGTTACGGAACTCACTTTATTGTCTGATAATGGTACTTTCCGCACCACTCCTTTCATTTTGGTTCTGTTTATGGAGGAAAAGACTTGTGTGCATTCCATTCTCCTCCGTTGTCGAGCCTTCAAGTAAAGGACTCATGCTGAGGAGATGTTACAAACGGGTGATTTGTACCTGGAAAATTACAAATGTTCGAGCTGAACTCGAGTAATTAAATTGAAGTCCCAGTGTATCGAAACCAGTGCGGTTTCCATTCTTGCCGTTGGGTTTATCTTCTTGGATGTATAGGAGTAAAGAAGAGAAATATGTTCACAGACTGCAAATAACTGTGAATGCTCAAGTCGTTCTTCCTAAGATTTTGATTATCGAGTGTTCTATGTGCTATGATGAATAATATGCACGATCAATGAGGATTAATGCTGGTTGGTACTTTTGTCTTGCTACTAACAGGGGTCTGTGTAGAGTTCCAGAATCCATGGTTCTCCTGTGCCCTGTGAATCAAAGCAACATGGACGTTAGGGTAGGTAGGATTAGTACCTCATTCCTCAGATGCTGTTGGTATAGAAAGTGAAGGACAGGTGTAATTGAATGTTATATCTTTTGCCCTTCCCAGTGTGATTGCCGGTTATCCGGTAGTGTGTCTTCAGCGAATTCCTCGTTGCAAAGGTGGATTCTTTCTTTTACAGGTACCCCAATATAGATATAAACCTATATAGTTTATACTGTTTGTTTCATAGAGTAAAGGGCATATTTACCTATCTCTACTTATTGTTTTACAGGTCTCCTTCCCTGCTGTTCCCTATCCTTCCTGCCCGCACTTGATCACTTCAGTAGTCTGCGCTAGTAAAGCAATTCAGACTTGAGGCCATCGAGAGGTGGACCATTCTGAGCATCGCCCCGATCCTGAGGATACGAACAGAGACAATTCTTCATAGATGGGATGTTGGGGGAAAATAGTGCATTGCACACTGAGAAAGCAACAATGGTCAAACTGGAAATCATTCAAAAAATTATTGTGCAAAGGGTGCTGTTTGTGCCTATATATCATCCTGCCATTTTATTTTTTAGGAGCTTTATTATCTCTAACTATATCCTTTCGCTTACTCCAGGGCGCAGAGAGGATGGAAACACTATGTAATATGAAGAAAACTTGAATAACCTTTGCAGGACCAGGTTAACAGCTGATAAGCAAAGTGTTTTGGCAGGGAATGTACCATGGAGCTAGGTTCAACAGTTATTTTTTGCCAGTTGGTTTTGTGGATGGGTCAAAGAACTTTGAATGTGATCCTCACATTAGTTGCCAGTGAAGTAATTTCAACACAGGCTTGATGTGGTCCTGCTAATGTAAGTTAAGGTATATTCTGGTTGCCTGCTTTTGTAGTCTTTATAGCCAGACTTTGATCATTTTGGGGAGGCCAGTGTAACTGATGTTACAATATTCAAGGTGGGACAGGACAATGACTCTGGTCAGTTTCACTCAATGGTTGGTTTGGAGCAGTGGGTTCCCATGTTAGGGAAATTAAGAGATGTATTCCTTTGACCACTGCATTGACTTGTGTAACAAGCAACATCTCAAAATGCTCAGGAGTCTAGCTTGAGGGATGATGTTTGGAGGGTAGGCAGTCCTAGACCTAGAGGTCAGTTAAACAGTAGTAAGACTTGCTCACTTTCTCCCTTTACAATGATCTCAGTCATGTTTCCGTTCATCTGTGTACATGTGGAAGATCAATTAATACTGCTTGCACAGCTCTGCCAAGGGGCATACATATATGTTGAGCAAGAGGCTGCAAAGAGAAGAAAAGAACTTTCGGGACTCCAGGCTGCACTGGGTAAGTGAAATATTCAACTGTTCTGATTCTAATTTTCCGACTACGGTTGAAGGGAAAGGAATGAACCCAGGACAGGTGGTCAACAGTGTTGCATGCCATGAACAGGTCAAGAAGTAAGAGGCCAGGCTTCCCATTATTCAATGGAAGGCCTGCACAGCTGTGATAAGGGGCCTTGTCATAAACATAGTATCCAATTCTAAACAAAAGCTGGCAAAGAAATCGACACACATGGAAAAACTAATATTAGAACCAGAAGCTAAATATCTAAACCACAACTCCTAGGCAAACCTCCACAATCTAAAGCTGGCAAAATTACAATATCAACAGCCCCTCTTTTCGATAAAAATTGTGACCTCATAGCCCACGCCAAAGGAATAGCCAGTTGAATCCTGGTATTACCAAAGGTATATGGTACCACAGAACACATAACACAGGTGAGGCTTATCGAGTATATACCCTCACTCCATGTATCATGCCTTTACGCAAAGAGAGAAGGGGCTGTTGGAGGAAGATCAATGCAAAAAGAACAATGATGGACAGAATGCTGATCAATGTCAAACATTCACCCCAGTACAGAGATCTGTTTCTAAATCCATCGTTTTTTTGCTCCCCATACCTTTCGAGTTTAAACCGAGCCATATGTAAACCAGTCTTGACCCTGTTTCCCATGGGAACAGTTTAGCCTGAATTGCCAGGCCACGTCCTCTCTGGACTGGAAACAAGCATCCTGGGACCGATTTCGGGGCATCACCCCTCATCAGCCAGGCTAGCTTGACTCCAGTGGCATGGAGAGCACGGGACCCACGTCGGGGCATACCCGTCCCACTCGGGGTGACAAATGCAAAAAGAACATTGATGGACAAAATGCTGATCAATGTCACACATTCACCCCAGTACAGAGATCTGGGCCTAAATCCATTGTTTTTTTGCTCCCCTTGCCATTCCAGTTTAAACCGAGCCATATTCAAATCAGTCTTGACCCTGTTCCGCATGGGAACAGTCCAGCCCGGACTGCCAGGCCAGGTCCTCCCTGGACCGGAAACAACCATTCTGGGACCGGTTTAGGGGCATCACCCTTCATCAGCCAGGCTAGCCTGACTCCAGTGGCATGGAGAGCACAGAACCCACGTCAGAGCATACTCGTCCCACTCGGGTGACAAATGCAAAAAGAACAATGATGGACAGAATGCTGATCAATGTCAAACATTCACCCCAGTACAGATATCTGGGCCTAAATCCATTGTTTTTTTGCTCCCCATGCCATTCCAGTTTAAACCGAGCCATATGCAAATCAGTCTTGACCCTGTTTCCCAAGGGAACAGTCCAGCACAAACTGACAGGCCATGTCCTCCCTGGACTGGAAACAAGCATCCTGGGACCGGTTTCGGGGCATCACCCCTCTCATCAGCCAGGCTAGCTTGACTCCAGTGGAATGGAGAACACAGGGCAAGATGTATCATTTGAAGAACCTCAGATGAAATCACCCAATGCCATCTGTGAAAATGCCAGGACCCAGTGGCTCCCCACAGAGTTCTCTAAATGCCTAGCAGGGTCTGTGGCCCAGCCCTTGCATGCTTTCTTCATGCCAGCAACGGACAATGGCAGTGTCATTATTTAAAGCCACCATAACAGTCATACCAAAACCCAATCACCATACAAACAGTGTGCCTCTTACAGGCCTTGTCTCTTATAAATGCAGAAATGAAAATATTAAAGTCCTAGCAAACCGTCTCATTTGAGTGATCGGTGACTTTGTTCACCAAGATCAAAGTGGCTTTATGCCAAATACAACCCCACAGCATAACACCCAATACCTTATCTTTTTTATGTTAAAAATATTTTAATGAATTTTTCTTTAAAAAGGAAAAGACAATACAAAAAACAGCACCGAACATGGTACTTACATAATTATCTTTAGCATGGACATTAATATAATAAATGTACCTATACAGTTACAATGATAATATGATACACAAAAGAAAAATTAAATATTAAGGGAAGGGAATAAATACATAGATAGCGTCAATATGATTATTATTTTTCAACAATAACTTCTTTATGTATCAAACAATAAATAACATATTAGAAATACTTATTTATAAATAAAGCGCTATATAATTATCAATCGGTTTTCCAAATGAATGATAGGTTATTATGTACAACACCAAATAAAGACAAATTAGCACCTTTTCTGGTAAAAATTGTCCATAACCACCATGTATGGATTGATAATAATTAAGCACCTTTTCCAGTTTGCAGTAAAAGATTTTAAAGCAGCCAAAATTAAAAAATCTAGAATAGTTCAAATTAGACATGTTTGTGGAAAGAGCTGCAGATTGACAGATCAGCATATTATATGAAAGGGTATCAGAAAATGTTTATATTTTTTAATGACATCCCATACCACCCTCCAAAACATAGAGAGTAAATTGCATTCATAAAGCATATGCTTTAACATACCTGGGTTCAATTTACAATGCCAAAAATTAGAAGAAAATACAAGTTTTGCATTAAATATTTTAAAGGGGGTCTATAGGCAAATACATAATATGAACTAATTTGTTTTATGCAAAGACACAGGTAACCATCCTGATATACGATTTAACCAAATTTTCTTCCAGAGATCATGAGATAATGCAAAAGATAATTAATTATTCCAAAACGTGGATAGAAAATTAATATTATCACCTTGAAAATTATTCAATCTATTATAAATTAATGATACAGCATGAGAGGAAGTAGATACCGTGTGAATATAAGTTTCTAAATCAGAGGTGACAATTGAAGGAAAATTATTAGGAAAGGAATCTAGCATAGAGTTACATAGAATTTCCTATTTGGTAAAATCAAAAGAAGGCAAAAGAAATTGTAATTAATTAAAAGTTAAAAAAGTGTTATTATGATATACATCTTTAAAATAAAAAATACCAGCATTAATTCAGGATTGCCAAAATTTTGCATTTCGGGTAGGTTTTAGTGATGGATTATGCCATGAAGACATATTTAAGGTCTGTGAAATAGTTGACTGAAAAAATGAATCTAAATCGTGTAATATTAAATTTGTAGACTTTAAAATAATTGATTTACTAAGTAACTTTGAAGCATACATAGTTAATAAAGCAAGAAAAGGTAATAGTGATATCAACTTTTTTTTCTTAGAAAAGAAAGCTATGTAGGAATCTTATCAAGATGAGCATGATTAAACCAGAGGGAACTTTGCTTCAATATAAAAGCTTTATGATAGTTAAAAAAATCTGGTAAACCAAAGCCCCCATTGCATTTAGCAATTTTTAAATTTTTTATAAGATATACGAGGAGTTTTATTATTCCAGATAAACTTAGATCAGTGTTTATCAACATTTATATAAAACTGAAGAGGGAATGGATAGGAATCATAGCAAGGAGGTAAAATATTTTTGGAGCAATAACCATTTCAGTTGAATCCATCTTCCCCCACCAAGATAGATGCAAGGCAGCCACTTGCAAAATTTATCTTTGATATAATTTATAATATTTTCACAATTTAAAGTGATTGATTATTTTATGGTGTGGGAAAATAAAATACCAAGATATTTAAGAGTCTCCTTTTGCCAAATTATTTCCTTTATATGTACCATACCAGAGATGCTATGAACATTTAAAGGAAAACATTCTGTTTTAGTGATATTTGATGTATAACCTGAAATTTGTGAGTAAGAGGAAAGTAACTCAAATAGGAGGAAGGGAAGATTGAGGGTCACTAATAAACAAAAGCACATCATCAGCGTAGGCTAAAGTTTTTATACTAACATCATTAATACTAATGCCATTAATAGCTGTACAATTTCTGATAGCTGTGAGCAAAGGTTCAATAACAAGAAGAAAAAGTAATGGAGACAAGGGAAAACTTTGCCTAGTGCCCCTAAAAAGGAAAAACTGATTAGAGATTTGACCATTAATAAAAAGCTGAGCAGATGGGCTAGAATAAAGTGCTGATATCATACGACTGAATGAACCACCAAAATAAACGCAAATAAGGTATGAAATAAATATTACCAATTAACTTTATCAAATGCTTTTTCAGCATCATATGCTAAATCTCTAGATGGTGAGGTCAAGGACGGTCCAACTTCAAAAGCATCATAACACTCAAGTATTCTTTACAGATCATCTATGTTTCATGTAACCAGATTGATCGATGTGTATAAGAGAATCAAGCACACACGACAACCTGGTTGCAAGAACTTTAGCATAGAGTTTACAGTCTTGATTTATTAAGGAAATAGGGTGATAATTAGACACAAGAGTTGGATCTTTGTTAGGTTTTGGAAGAACGATAGTCAGTACTTCAGTAAAAGTCAAAGATGTAGTTCCTGAGGAGCTAAAATGGGTAAAAAGCTTGAACAAAGGCAGTATGAGTTGTAAAGAAAATTTCCTATAACATTCAGCTGGAATACCATCTGGACCAAGTGATTTGTGCAATTTTAGGGATTTAATAGCCAATTCAATCTCTTCTACAGTAATTGGCAATCTAATTCATCTGTAACGGAATACAATATTTTTGGTAATCCACAACTGTGCAAGAAACAATCAATAAGTGAAGAATCACCAGGGAGCATTATATAATGCTGAATAGTAATTAAAAATTCATTAACTATATCTTTGTGGGATAATGTAATCTTACCATTCAAAGCAGAATTTGGCTTATTATTAGAAATTTGTATGCCAGCTCTTCTGCTTAATATTGAATTTAATGCATAACAAAGATTTTGCAATTGTATTTTATATTTGAGATCATTGGATGATATAAAGAGCCTCTCAAATTTTGCAATCTCCTTATCCAAATCTGTAATTTTAGAGTTAAATGATTTGTTGAGAAATGGGTACCCCTCTAATATAAGTCTTAAATGCATCTTGAGTTACCATAGATGTAGAACCTTCTGAATTAAAAGTAAAATAATCATGAAGGGCCGACAAGAGTTTTGTTTTATTATTTTCATTAAGGACAATATGAGTATTCATACGGCATCTGGTTTGAGCCTGAATAGTAGAGCTAAGTTGTAGTTCAACTGAGATGAGTGCGTGATCAGAAATATCTATGTTATGTATAAGCGGAGTAGAAATTGATGGAATTAATTGACGGGAAACTAATAAATAATCCAACCTTGAATAAAGAATAATAATGATTACAAAAAGATGTAAAACATTTCTCTGTTTTGTGGTGCAAATGCAAAGTATCTACCAGCTTAGTGGATTTAATAAAACATTTTAAAGTAAAAAAAGATTTAGGTGGATGATATTTAGTTTGCGAAGTTCTATCCAATAAAGGATCACATATGAGGTTAAAATCACTCCCAATAATAAGGGGAACATTACCTAATTTGAGCATATCAGAGGTAAAAAGAGACCAAAAAGTAGGATCATCACCTGTCAGTCCATATACATTAATTAAGTGAAGAACTGTATTGTAAATTTTAATTTTAACTATAATATAACAACCCTCTGCATCAGCATATTTGTTCAATATTTGAAGATGTAATCATTTTGCAAAAAGAATAGCAACACCGTTTGTTTTCTTTTAACTGTCGGGGAACAAATAACACTACCAACCCATTTTTTCTGCATGTAAGCTAAAATATTATCATCAATATATGTCTCCTGGAGTAAACAAATGTCTGCTTTATGTCTTACTAAATAATCTAAAACTTTAACGCATTTAACAGGATGTCTTAAACCTTTAACATTCAAAGAAACAATTTTAATATTAGCCATATTTTAAAATAAAAATAGAGAGGAAAGAAAATGCATGAAGAAGCAAGTATGGAAGAATAAAAAGTAGCTCTAGAATGAAATAGGAGGAGAAAAAGTAAAGACAAGGACAGACATAAATAAGACAACATGGAAACATAAATCATACCGCTGAATCACACATACGCATAAGCAAAAATGACCTGCCAAAACAAAAATGCCCTCTTAGCTAATCTTAGAAGAAAGGCGAGTTATAAGGAAAATTGCCAGCAGAGAAATCAAGTATCAGGCACATTAGTTTCTATGGAAAATGGAGAATGTTGCTCTAAGAAAGCATGAAGATCTTCGTGACGTTGAAGTGACTTGGAAAAACCATCTTTCCATATTCACATAGTAAACGGGTCGAAAAGATCATATTTAAAACCAGAACTTCATAGGCGTGGTTAAGCTCAGTTAATTCTTTGCATATTTTTCCAATTTCTTTAGTAACGTCCTGGGTTATATAGATTTTATTACCATTTACCAATAAAGTAGGATATCTCTTGCTGCTTTTCTGATCATCACTAAATTATGGTGGCGCAAAAACTTAAAAAATCATTTGTTGCGATTTGTCATGATGAGGATTACGATGAGAGAGTATTCTGTGAGCCTTGTCAATTTCAAATTTCCCTGAGAATTTTAAATGTAAAAGACCGAGCAATAAATTCTTTAAATACGTTCTGCCATCAGTGCCTTCTACCTCTTCCGGTAAATTAAAGATGCACAGATTATATTGTCGATTACAATTTTCTAAATCCAAAACTAGCTTACTCATTTGTGGAATTTTTGCTGCAAGAGGCGTCAGAGTGTCAATTTTTGATTTGTTATCTTGAGTTTTAATTGCGTTATCAGAAACTTTCATAGAAAGACTAGCCATGTCTTTGCGAATATTTTTTATTTCTGACACAATAGTATCTGTATTTAAACGAACAGCTTGTAGTTCTTTCAACAATGTCAATAAATCAATCAGTCCAACAACTTTATTCAGTTTTAGCAGATAAAACCATAAAAGTTACCAATACATAAAAATCCATTACGAATTTACACAATTCATCACATAATAATCCAAATTCCACAGAAATCTATAAAATACAAAGTTAGATACACATTCCCTTCAGCCTAGGATAAAAAATTAAAACCAGGTATGAATAAGTCCCAATGCTCTTTCTAATATATATATTTCATCTGAATAGAGTTAAACCTTAAATGTTACTAACATTTAATCGAGACAAGTCCTGGCCTTCACAGCAGATTTTAAAAAACTGAGGACAAAAAAAATACAATCTTCATGCAACAATTGTAAATAAAAAAGCGCTGGGTGAGCCTGCTTAAAATTCAACCTCTTTAAAATAGGGGTAAGAAAAGTTTTCCGGGGGACCTCATAAAACTTACAAAATAACAAAAAATTTAGCAAATCCTGTGGAGACACATGGTCACAGCCACAGGGTGCTAACAACTGTCCTCTACTACTCCCCCGTGGCAAAGCCAACAAAAGATGAAAGAAATCCAGACGAAATCTGGTCAATAAAAAACGTTCGTAAATAATAAAAAACCCCAATAAATATGGCTCGGTCAATGGTGTTGTTTTCAGCATTATAAATTTCCGCACACTAGGTTTCCTCAGTTCCAGCTCTTCCCTCTCTAGTTTCCTTAGACTGATAAAAGACTCCCTTATCCACCCCAAATCCTTTTTGATTACCGATTCGGGGTTGGTATACAATTCAGCTCTTCCTAAACTTTCAAAACTACTCTTAACGTATCTGAGCCAAGGAATGTGGTGAGCATAATCAAGAGTCATACACTCTTTCAATATCAGTTGGTTCAATGACAATCCTTCACTCAGCCAGATTTTTAACCAGAAAGTTAGAGGGCGGAGGGCCAGAATGTCACTCAAATAAGGCACCCCCAATTCTTCATGTGGCACCATGTTAGATGTACCACGGGGCACGCCTAATAAGCGCTTCAGAAATGCGTTCTCAGCCACTTGTATGATGTCTATAGTAACATGCCCCCATATTTCACTACCATAAGAGACCGTCGCGACACACTTGGCCTGATATATTTTTAGAAGGGCCGCAATCGGTCTCTTACCTAATTTGGAAGCAAAATTGAAAATGGACGTATTCACCCGCACCAGGTCTCCTCTCTTTCTTTGTTTAAGAGGGCCCCATTCCATCTGCTCATCCAATACAACCCCCAGATACGAGAAGGCATCAGTGTGGGGAACTTTGGCAGATCCTACCCTAAATTGAAAGATCTTTTTCGTACAGGGTCCCACCTGCATAACATAAGATTTGGAGTCATTGATTGAAAGATCCCGATCCGCCATAAAGGTAGAAAAGGAGTCAAGGCGTGTTTGTAGCCCCCTCGTGGTCCTAGATATAAGGACTGCATCGTCCGCGTATAATAAAACTGGCAGACCACGTCGACCTACCTGCGGGTAATCAACCCCTGTCGTCAATAGCGCTTTATCCAGCTCATTAATATACAAATTAAATAGAAAGGGGGCCAAAATACACCCTTTCAACAATGTAATTAATGAAGGTTCATTCGAGTCAACAATTTTTGATTTTACTGGTGGAGGAGATATTGTTTGTTTACGCTTATTATTTCCAATATGCACATTTTTTCCTTCCCTTTTGGCAAGTTAATTATATTGCAATCAAGCCCACTTGAAATTAGAAATAGAAACAAAAGTATTTGATAGTCACAATAAATGAAGAAATTTGAAGCAGCTAAAACCAGCTGTAGGAGTGGTTTAGGCCTCAGCCGCACCCTTTCCTGAAGTTAGCCCACCTTCCTGACAGAAACTTCAGCCGAGCAGCAACTATAAGACTGGTGGAAAACTCCTCACAAGAAGCGGCTCTAAAACCTCATCAAAAGCTCCGAAAACGGCACCACAACAAAGCGCAATAGCTCCTAAGCTGCCAGACAGCAAAATAAATTGGTATGAGCAGCCAAATTGTTCTAAATGCTCGTCGTATATGCAGGCATCATGGAGGGCGGCCATCTTGATTCACCCAATACCTTTCTAATGCCTTGAAGAAGATAGAATACAGGAGCTGTTTGCAATGCTGCTTTTAGTTTTCTAAAAAGATTTTGATAATCTGGCATATGTTTATATATATTTCTACTGCTCACAAATATGGGATTTGGCCCGATTTTCACATCCTACTTCAAGCCACTATATGGTGGCCCCAACACACGGGTAAAGATAGAGGGAGTATTATCAAAACCCTTTTCCCATTAGACGTGGCACCAGACAGGGATTTCTGCTATCACCATTGCCTATTGTGTTTTTTTGCCGTGGCAGTCAAACCCCTGACACGAGCACTCAGGTAAGAGGAAATAATAATGGGATTTCAATGGTTGCAGGACATAAAAGACAGAGGGGCTGATTTAGAGTACGGTGGTTGGAGGCTACTCTATCAGGATGGCAGAGAACATTGCCCCCGCTGTCCTGAAGGACCTCTACTCACCATATTAGAGTTGTCCCCCATCACCGACGACAACTCTAAACATTGTCAGGTACCACCATCACAGCGGTTCCTGACAATGTTGTAAAATTGTGACGGACATCTCCGTCAAACAGAGCAGCTAGCTGTCAAACTTTTACAAAGTTTTACTTTTTCCGAAAACAAATTCCCAAAGCAGGAGTTCATACCAGACACCACCATGTGGGAAGACTAGGCAGACATTCAGAAAAAAATACTCATTATTTTAAATACTTGCGGTATCAGATAGCATATAAGGAATCTATGGGATGTACTGAAAATACGCCTCCCTTACTGGAACGTCTCCAGAAGACATCCAACATTGGTCTCCCCTTTTCCTGTCAATACTGGATAGAGTGGTTTTGATCAAAATGATAGTCCTGCATAGAGTATTATATATCCCATAGAGTTATCCCCTTCTGGCTTCCCCCACCCCTCTTGAAGAAAATTACTGCCTTAACAATATCCTTCTTCTGGCAAATGGGAACCCCTAGATTAGCAGTGAAAACATGCTACAAGTCCATTTACAATGGGGCATTGTCCACTGCAGACCTTACATCATAGTACTGTGTGGCCTATCAGGATTTGCAGACATTAAATGGCAGAGTCTGATGACAATTTGCCCCAGTCCTCATGATGTAGTTCTGCCTATATGTGAGTAAGCATGGATAAAAGGACCAAATTCTAGAGGGAAGGTCCAATGGAAGTGGAATAACAAAGAGACAGCTGGAGCACCATGGTCTTGTCTGGTGTTCATCTCTCAAATTTCAGAGAATTCATGTTAGTGTTCTTACAGGTCAATATCAAGCGGTTACCATAATTGTGAAAAATAGACAAACATTTACTATGGTTCACAGTCATAAGCAATGAACTAAATGTGATATTTTATTATTATGCTTACCAGCTTCAGAATGGTGGGTCACAGTGAACCTGAGCCAGCTTAAGGGAAGTTGGTACAGGAAATGGCGAATTCCAGTTTGAAGGTAATCCTGGAAAAAAGGTAAGCAAAGGACGAAACACAGCAAACCAACCAAACCCTATTCCACAAGCAGATCCAAGTTCAGGCAATAATTGAGGGGACCGAACAAGGAGCAAAATAACAAATGTGAAGGATAGGTCCTACAAACTACAACGACAGCGATGTAGCCAATACAACACAGAAAGTTGCAAGCACATTCCCATGGAAAGTATACTGTTTATGGAGCACTGCTGTCACTCATGACTTGGAAGCCCCAACACTTGACCTTCTAGACTTGTAGTCCTGGTATCCCAGTTGCCATAGGCCGGTACATCACAGTCTCACAGGGATTATTCTGTTGCATCTTCTTCCCGCAGTAAGTCCCAGGGTCTGCATATTCCTGACACTATCTAATTGAGATTAATGAACGACTCTATGACTCCTGATCAGACCCAGCATATAGAACTGAACAATGGGCAACCAAAGAAGGAAAGTATGCTTGGCAAGCATCTCTACAACAAATTGAATGGATGAATAAATGCACAGATGAGACCCCACTGTGGGTGGGAAGTTTGCTCCCTAAGGTGGCTGCCTTGCAAAGCCTCAGGACGCGGGAAAGGTTGGGAATTTCCACGCTGAGTACAGTTACCTCCTCTAATCAGATGAAACCATTTAAGGAACTCCAAAAAGTATTTAGGGCTGGAGCAATTTCAATTCTACTGCTATCTGCAACTCACATGTGACCTCATTCCCTACTTAAACACCCTGGGATAAATACTGGCATTCAACCCATTAGAGGCTATGCTCACCATAATGCAGATATTAGATAAGGGCAAGATCTCTAGAGAGTATAGATCCCGTGTCATAAATACCCCAGATACATTTTTAGGCTCAAGGCAGGCATGGGAGAGAAACCTGGGTCAATTGGAACACAAAGAATGGACGGTTGCACTAATAGCACAAAGGGAATGGAGGTATTGACTAGATACTGTCCGATCCAATCTAAGTATATATGATGCTTCACTGATGGACTACCCGAACTGGACATGGTGTCTGACAGAAGAGAGATTTTTCCTGCTTACAACTTAGTCATGCAGAATCATCTGCCCCTTCTGGGATGGAACAGGTCCATCATTCAGGGTGGCCCTGCACCGCCATACTGAACTTAATAAATGCTGACACTACTAATCATTCAAGAGGATTAGGGCTTTACACGGGCTGAGAAAACAACACTGCAGAAAACTGGAAGGAAACTGTGACTCTCACTGTTGGGAAATGGAAGGTGGGCTAGAAAGTTGCTGTTTACTGGTACTTTCAGTTATGAGGCGAGGTTGTTTCCAAAAACTTTTAAATATTTAGAGAAAACTGATCATATATCAAGGATGTGGAGAGGAGACTACATGCTAGAAACACTACTGGGGGTTGCAGGGGTGGCGGAAGGTAAAATGCTTAAATTAACTGATAATGTGATGATGGAGCAGAGAAAATAAAAAATTTTTTTACCCCTAACAAATTTTATAAATAATTAATAAAATGTTCGTTTAAATGTATTAATCAACACTGTACGTGAGGGAAGGGTAACACGCAAGTATATGGGCTGAATAATCTATTAACGAATGTCTGTGTGTCTAATTATAACATAAAAATAATTGCGTACTAATTTTATAATAAATGCATGATTTGTGCTTCATAGAATATAAACGTGTCGTTGCAAAAACAATAGTGATGGTAAGTAAGGAACAGCTTAAATGTTGCTTTCTGCTAGGTAATAACTAATTGGGGTACGTAGATGACGGGTGGGAAACGAAAAGGCTATGTTTCTCTATTTTAATTATGTTTTGTTTATTTCAAAATAGTGCTTCTAAGTATAAACGAGTGGCGATATAAAATGGCTGCCGGTTAATGAAGTGCGCATGTGCGGGGAAACACGTGACAAGGGAGAAAAAGTTGGAGAAAAGCTAACCTCGTGATGTTGCTGAGAGGCTAGGATGCGAGAATGGTCAAGGCTGATGTGACCTAATTGAACTGATAGTGTGCCGTGGTGATCAGCAAGGAACCGTGGGAAACCGTTTTAAGAGAAAGGACAATGCCTGCAGAGTTCTCGAATGTATCGAAAGAAGTTACAAATGTACTGATCGAAGCGGATGGAAACATGTCTTGAACTGTGAGAAAGGAAATGATCATATACATTCCAAAGGACCAGTTGGATCCGGGAGAACTTGATTAAAGAATGAATAGATGAAATGAATGGACCAATGAAAGGAAAGCGTGTTATTAATGTTGCAACAATTAGTTAGCAAAGTTAGAATTAGGGTATAAGAGGGCCTACTCTTAGAGGGAGGGGTAGTCGTACACAGTCGGAGTTGGAGAGTCGCAGTCAGAGTCGGTGTTGGTGTTGGTGGCTTCCAGTGCTTGGTGGTCCAGATCGATCCATTTACTGAGCGGGAGATGCTGAAAGACTGTTAGATGAGACGGGTTGCAGGTAGCTGATGCTGACGAGCTGAAGTTTCTGTTGCTGTCTTATTTTTCCAGTTGAGTATGAGAATCAAGATATTTTTAATTCGTAAGCTTAGGTTAGAAATCCTTAGGCTAAATTAGGGAAGATAGGCAGGTAATTAGGGTTTTGCTTCATGATAAAATTTCCTTTCTGCAATAAAATTGATTTTGCGTAATAAATATTTGAATTAACAATGAATGAATAATTGAATAAAAAGTCTAAATTCTTTCTCATGCTTTTAAAAAAATTATATAAAATTTAAGATTCTTAAATCAAACGACTCAGTGGTTATTTTACTAAATGATTGTGACACTAGTAATTGGTTATTGTGATTTAGCTGGTCTTAATCACTACAAATTAATTTCTTACTAGATGATCCATCGACAAAACAATGAGCAGGAATATCTTAAGAAATAACTAAGAAAGCGATAGGTAATAAGGTATCCCGGCTCTTTCCAGGGGTACATAAATGGTGTTTTCCATTTAGTTCTCATGTTTCTCCTAGGAGTACAGAATTTCGTAAAGGTATAAAGGAAATCCAGGTGTGTTTGTGTGTGATAGGCGATGTTTATGGGCCCCATCGTCATGTGGATGTGAGAAAATATAGTTGCCCCTGGATGACCGATAAGTGACCTAGGAGGAGAATAGTTTTATTGTACGCGCAGCATCAGTGACAAAATAGACATGGAGAAGCATGCGTTATAAATGACTAAACAGTCACCAAGGCAAGTTAAGCTCAAAGATATATGTTCTATTGATAAAATGCAAATAAAGGTATAAAAAAGAAGTATGAGGGTTGTCTTCTTATCATCATCTATTGTGAGGAGGAGCTCCTTCAATGTGTTGGCAATGGTTCTGTCCATGCCCTGCACTGATCTAAAACAAGAGTAAACTCAGACTGGTGATCGTGGTGTAGATGGTTTAATTCTACGTACTTTCTAGCTTTCATGACTTACCTTTCAAGTATATTGAGGAGGAAAGGGAGGTTTGATATAACTAGCCAGAATCTTGTGGTCTGCATTTCATTTTTAGGGCAATGATAGCATGATCTAGAGGTTCTGGTATGATTCCTGATAGAAGGAAGGCATTTATTTATGTATAGTATCCAGTGCAAAAGCAGGAAGAAGTTGTTAAAGGCATGGTGCTGATCATCTGCACGTATGTCAGTTGGATGCTTTAATTTTGGCAACTAGGCTATCCATCATAAAGACTGGGGGTTTGCTGATTATATATGTGGGATAACAATAAAGACGGCAAGATAATACGGCATGGATATAAGTCTGTGTGTTGCAGATTGCCTTCTCTATTTTGAAGATTTCATATTTAAAGGACTGTAGTGGATGTCCACAATGTTGTTGAGATGCATTTGGGATTGTTGTCAGAGTTTCGGAGGAGGACAGTTAGTCGTAGAATTTAAACATCTCCTTTCATTTGTTCAGTGATTCAGTAGCACATTTTGCGAAGTATGCCTTTTTGGCTTTTCTGATTGCCATGTCATAGCCTTTTCAGTTTTGTCCTCTTCAGACTTAGATTTGCAGCACTGGAATTCTCTCTGGAGTGCTTTAATAACTTGTTTGGATTTGAGAAATTTCAAAGGAGCAAGAGAATCTAGGGTAGGAAACATTTTTAGGCATAGGCTTTTCAGCAGGGATATAGGGTAGCGTAAGTTAAAGTTGCAGGGGTTAAGCTATGATGTATAATGTATATTGACTCAAAGACTTTTATGGGGATATTTCTCAAGTGTCTGTAAAAGCTTAGGAGAGTGTTGTAAGAGTTGGGGTTGATGGTGTGTAAGTAAGGTTTTTCAGTTAGTGAAGAAGGAGGTGTGGTCTGACTGTGTCTTCAGCTGGAGGTTTCAAAATTGTTCATGAAGATAACTATCTGCTAATAATTATAATTACCTGTTGTAACTCTGTTTTTAAAACCATATTCTTGCATGTTCTTGATGAATTATTTTGCAGGTTTTAAGGACATCTGTGTGTTCTGATGTGAATAGATAGGACAACAGTGCAGGTCATATTCTTGGCTTGAGCTAATTACCATCTCTGTGTTAATTATGATTTTGTACCCTGTATGGTGAAGATCATTAAAAAGGGTAGTGGAGATTTATCCAAATGGTAAGGCCATCTATGTAGCCATTGAAACTGGATAAAAGGTCATGGGTGGCTCAAGTGTACCAGGGCTAAGCAAATGTTACCGGGACTGATCTCTACAGAGCATCAGGGCAATCAGAATCAGCAAGGGACGTCAAGGGCAAGACATTCTCCTGAATACGTGGAGCGAGGGGTTAGTGGCATGGTAGCAAGCGAGGATATTGGGTGGGTGTCTGGTGGGGGTCAGTCCACAGTGAAGGGGTATTTATGGCTGGGGGTGTTGGGATTTCAGTTACAGTTGATTTGAACTTTTTTAGGTGCTTTAACAATTTCATTGTATGCCAGGAGTTTCCTGTCACGACCTGCACCATGATTGTTCATTGTTGTTGATGTTGATAATTGGCTTTCCGAACATGCTGGTAATGGCAACATCAAGTCTGCTGCTCATTTGTTGGATGCCTTATACCTCTTAATTTGCTGATATATATGAATACTTGATGTATTAACTGTTTCCCAATAACAGTGTTGAAAGTACCTAATGTTGTAATAATCTTACTCTCGAAATGCTAATAAATAAAAAAATTTAAGAGTCTGCTGCTCCGTTATATATTTGAGGCTTTTTTCATGGGGAGGTTGGTACAATGCATCAAGGTGGTATGAGATGATCAAGTCATTCTTAGTGATTGTCATGTTAGAGCAAGTGTATGCATCCACAAATGGAATTTCAGGGTCAACTTGCATAATGCCATTTTTTTGTCTCTTTCATGTGTTTTAGACACAGGCGTCAGTAGCGGAAGTTTCCTGGCCAAAAGGGAAGAAGGTGTCACATATCTTCAAGGCCATCAAACGATGAAAGGGCCAGCATGTAATTTACACTGACTTGCATATTCTGCAGATGATTTTTTACCCATTACAAACTACCGTAATCTAGGCTGCTGATGGTTAAGTGACAAGTTGATTTACTTGGAATACCAATGGGGATACGGTTGTATGATTATATCAAGAAAAACAATATCTACTTAAACAAATACTGCAAAAACAAATATCACAACCCTATACCTAAACTGTAAAGACACAAGTATTGATGACAAAAATAATATTGAAAATACAAAAATATCACAAACAAGAATAAATAACAAATATCACGTACACGTTAAAGCTAAAGAAACAACAACAACCAGGAACACCAAATATCAAATACCTGAAAGTTGACATAATTCTCAAAAAATAATATTACAATAAATATATACACACACACACATATATATACACGTCAAAGTAAAATTAATGTGCAGGAAATATATAACTATGACACTAATTAGCATTTACCTTAAATGGTACAAAAAAATCAAACTAGTCTTCAACCAACCTACCTAATTAAACTTAAAAACAATTAACAAATAGAAACATTTATCCAATTAAACACAGTATAAAAGGGCCACATAAACACACAACACAATACTTCCTGAAAAAGATTTACTGCAGGAGAGTGTTATTATGACAGATTGCAAACCTAAAAAAGAAGACTTCAATGAACCACTAAATACTACAACTATATGAAGATAAGAAATAATGAAACCCATGCTACTTGTTTATTTCCCCAAGTTATAGATGCATGCTCTACAAAAAGGGAAAAATACTAAAAATAAAATAAAATCATGGACAACAAATTACTCATAATACAAAAAGGCACTTCAAAAGTAAGTATTATAACCAAAGCACAAGTATATTAAAAAAAGTGAAACAGACTCCTAAGTAAATCTTACATTAAAAAAATAAACTGACACTACTAACAGATTTATCCTCTCAAAAGACTTCAGCAAAAGAAAACTGTACCAAAAACAATACCAAACAGACCTGCAAGGTAACAATTTGCAACTGAAAATGACGTAAAAACAACATCTTAAAACTAAGATAAAATGAGAACCTCCAATAAAAAAAAGTTCAAATAAATAAAATATAGTATTTTTTTAATGAATATACATTTTCTGTACTCCAAAAACCCTCAGATAAAATGTTGGAATCAGAAAAATACATTAGATCCCAAAAGGGGAAGCTTTTACTAAATTATAGAGGATATACTTATAGTAAGGAGAGCACTACCAGCAGGAAAATACACTGGAATGCACAAAATATTTTGCAAATGTATGCTATGGCAGGCTACCACTAAAAATGAAATAGATGATAGCTTTAGGGAACATTACCATTCTACTAATATTACTGAAGTAGTAGTCAGAAATATTTTCCAAACTTAAACTAGGACAGGACAAGCTCACAGGAGGCAACAGGAACAATAAATAAAAATATTATGGCAAATGTTCCTGAACAAGCAACAGGACAACTCCCTGACATACCAACCCTAAAAAGATTAATTGTGAGAGCACGTAGCACAGAAGGGAAATACAACTTAAAAATATGAAGATTTAGACATACCACCTTACTAATCACACATAAAAAAGACACCTTTAAGTATATGATAACCTCAATAACAATGAAAGAATTATCATTTATGCTATCAATAACAATTGACTAACTGTAAGGAAGAGGCAGGAACCCCTCAGGGAGTTTCTCATAACTCACCCTCTTCATCGCAATTTCCCTGCTCGTCCTCCGATCGACAACATCACTGCTGGAAGGAAAAAAAGGCAAAGAGTCATAAGAACAAAAGCTGACTCTCCTTGCCCTGCACAGGAAGAAGGCGGACCTCCTGCAAGAACTTGGGACCAATCAGATAGCCCTAACAGAGGTGAAAAGGAAGCCACCAAGCCACAGGAAGGAAACGAATTTGGAAGGCGGAGTAGGGAGAACTCAGGAGACGCTGAGAGCAACGAGTCAGGGGAGAAGCGGTTGGACACCAAGGAAGAGCAGACAGAAGAGGCCTGCCCGAGCGGTGTGGAGAGCGAAGCCGCCGAGGCCCCGGAGGACTGGAGTGAGAAGTGGTGAACGCCTACGGGGGACACTTACACGCCGCCGCAACACTGGAGAGTTGCGGCATTCACGGTACGTGCTATAGACAAGGAAGGGACTTAAGGGAGGTTTGGGTTAAATGTTGTGGGACACAAGGGGAATTGTGTAAAAAAGATTGATGCAGTCATACCGAAGAGATTTTTTTCCCCTCAATGTATGCTATACTATTTTCCTTATAAAACCCAGAGAGTAAGGAAGTTAAACTAATCCTGACTGGTGACTGCAAACAAAACAGGACTATGCACAGGGTATCCAATATGAGTCACATCCCTGTTAAGCGTTGAATGTTTCGGGATATCAGCCCGGCTGTTATTAAACCAACACCATTTCCTTTCCCTTAAATTGGGAGAGTTGTTTTACCGCAATCTTTTGTTTATTCGTTTGGGCTTTCTTTTGTCCTATTTTTCCCTTCTTTCTTTTTTCTTCTTACCGTTGGGGAACCAAAAGGCAAAGGTGACAGATCTACAAAAACCGACCTGTTAGGAATTCTTGCCTTGAATTCACAAACATTGATCTTAGGCTTCTTAATCACCCCTGGGTGTGGTGAAGAATTCTCTCCTAAATATAACCATAACAAATAATTATACTTACCACAACCTTCTTCTTTTCCCGAGCCTCCGGGGTAACACCTTCCTGAAAGAAGAAGAAGACGACCTAGAGGGAAAGAAGAAAGAAAGAATCAAAAGAAAAGGAAGAAGACCTCTGATCTTGTTAATAACCACTATCTGTCCACAAATAAAACACGCCAAGATTAAGAAACACATTCAGCCTCATCGCTTCTTTTTCCACCCATCCCTCCCACAGTTGGTGTCAGAAGTGGGATTGGAGGAAATGGAGGCAGTTGTGAATAAAATGGCGGAAAGTCAGAAAAATTGGGAAAAATATTGGAGAAATTCCTGTCAGTGGCTGAGGAAGATAGAGAAAACCTACATAAAACTCTCACAGAGCAAAGTCAGACTCAAGAATCTGTTATAGGAAAATTGGCAGATGCCCTCAGTCAGCAGCGAAGTCAAACAACCCTGCCCTCTGTGGTTATGCAGAAATACGTTAGCGGAGAGGACCCTTATTTTGTTTCCTCAAACTTTGAAAGGATGGCAAGAGCAGTGGCATGGCCTATGGATAAATGGGGACAATATCTCGGACCACTTCTCTCTGGTGATCTCCAGGCTGCATACCAAGCAGCCAACTCTCTTGGAACAACCCCCTATGAGGACATTAAGAAAAGTATTGTAGAAAGAATGGGGGTGGACGAGGAAACATATAGAATCTGACTCCGACAAATTAAAGAAGGCCCCAAGAAACTCCAAGAGCCTTATACTATCTGGTAAAAGACATGACCGAAAGATGGCTAAAACCCTTGACATCCTCTAAAGAAGAGATACTAGAGAAGGTTTATTTAGAACAATACCTCTCATTCCTGCACCCACCCATATAGAAATGGGTTCGCCAACACACCCAGCTTAGTTTAGACCGAGCAGTGGAAATACCCAGTGCCTTTAATTGGGCACAAGAGATACAAAGAGGGCGAGAAGAAAACCAATGGAAACATCCAGGGGGAACTATACCACAATCCTAAAAGATTTCTTCCTCAAGGAAAGCAGAAACAGTAACACTAATGCCTGGGCCCCTGCATGTACCCACCCGACCTCCACCCAATCCTGGGCCCCAGTGTTTACAATGTGGTATGTTTGGATATATTGCACGGATGTGCCCCCAGAAGTAAGAGCCCATGGAGGTGGGACTGACTAGGTCTCTCTATTGTGCACAACTAGGGGATACCCCTCCTTACCATAGAGAAGTGTCCGTAAATGGAGAGCCTAGAAGAGTCCTAGTAGATACTGGGTGCTTACAGAATGTTAAGCAACCCCAAGCTGTTCCAGGAGGGGTACAACACACTTCGTACTTTATTGTGGGGAGTCAGATTTACTATTCCAACTCTAACACTGGGGAAAGTGTTGGATTATGGTCAGCTTTACTATTCTAACTCCAAATGTAACCACATTGGGGAAAATGTTGCCTTTGGCAGGGTTCAGATTTACTATTACAACTACAAACTGGAGCACATCTGGGAGCACATCTGGGAAATTGTTGGTGTTGGAAATGGCCCTTTTGCAGGGTCACCCCTAAACATTTTGCCTGCCTCCTGTATTTTTGCTGACCTGTTTCTGTTGGTTTTATGACTCTGGGCACTTTACCACTGCTGTTCAGTGCTAAAGTGCATATGCTCTCCCCTTGTAAATATGTCTATGTGAATTGGTATATCCCTGATTGGCTTATTTGGTTTACCTGTTAGTCCCTAGTAGTGTGGCCTGTGTGTGCCCAGGGCTGGTAAACCAAATGCTGCTGGTGGGCATGCAGCGCTGGTTTGCGCCACCCACAGAAGCAGCTTGTAAAGTGTGTCTCAGACCTGCCACTGAAGTGTCTGTGTGCAGTCCAGAACTGCCATCTTGGCTGTGAAGTGCACTCACTTCCCAGCCCCTGAACCTTCCCTTGGCAGCCTGTAAGTCACCCCTATGGTAGGGTGCATTGTATGTGTAAGGTAGGACATGCCTTGGTGTATGTAGCATGTCCTGGTAGTGAATTACACCCCATTTCGTTTTTCACTACTGTAAGGCTACCTGTTCCTCATAGGCTAGAATGGGCAGTTTGACTATTACATTCTATAGTCCTGACTGACCCCAGGGACATGGTAGAAAAACGAATTTAGTATGCCTGAGCTCAGAATATTAAAATACATCTTTTAGTGAAGTTTATTTTTATATTCTGTGTTTGAAAATACCACTTTTAGAAAGTAGGTATTTTCTTGCCTAAGCCTTCCAGTGTGCTCTGCCGTTATGTGTATTGGCTGTCTGGTTTTAGAGGGGCAGGACAGGCTGAGTCAGACCTGGGTTGAATAGAGAGATCTGCATTTAGAGTGTGGGGAGGGGTGGCTCCTTGACCTGAATAGGGCTGTGCCTGGCAAGTTGAATGCTGGCTCCACCTCCCACTGTGTGTCTGCTAGCAGACCCCCTCTTTCTGAAAGGAAGGATGCAGCCTGGTAAACAAAGTGCTCCAGGCCTGAGCAGAACTGGTTCTGGCTAGGTTCAGTGACTGGTAGCTTCTAAGAACAAAGGCTTTTGGGGTATAAATATCTGTGCTCAAACCCTTACAATTTGTATTGCTTTTGGATCTGGAGAGGAAACTCTGTCCGTGCCACTGGAGGAATCTGCAGGAAGTGACTGTCCTTGTGCTTGTGTGTTGTTTCTTGCACTGGCCTGCAGCAGTGACCACTGGACCTTGAAGAAGAGGAAAAGGAACTTTTGAGAGAACTTTTATTTTTGTTACAGCAATTACCCAAGGGCTAGGAAAAGAGCTAGCCTCCTGCTGGAGTCTCAGGCACATCTGACTCCACCACCAACCTCCTGCTTCCTCCCTGCGAGGATTGCTATCTGCTGATGAGGCTCCTGTGAGTTCCAGGGCCTCTAGTTTTGCTTCAGAGAAAAGAGTGCTGGAAATCGCCGCTAATGCACGTTTGCGAGCCGCTGCAGCCGAGAGCGCTGGAAAAATCATCGCGCTGCTGCCGCTGGGTGCTCGCAACACGAAACCATCGCTAACGCCCCTTTGCGAGCCGCTGCAGCTGAGACGCGCTGGAAAAATCATCGCGCTGCTGTCGCCGAGTGCTCGCAACCCCTAAAGAAATCATCGCTTCAAGACATCGCTTTGCGGACGCCGTGCGTCCGCCATTTTCATCGCATCGCACCGGATTTCGTCGCTCCCTCGCGGAGCGTCATCTCTTCGCATCGCAACACAATCGCACAGCGCAACAGGATCGTCGCATCGACTTCTCCCTCGCGGCAAGAAAGTCATCGCATCGGCGGCCTAGCGTGCAGAAGTTGGTCGCAGTGTCTCCGCACGCATCACGCAGATCGGCGCATCATCCTCCCTTGCGGCAAGGATTCAACGCATCGCCGGCCTCGCGTGCCGAGAATCATCGCTACCACTTCTTTGCGACATTTTGTTGGTTTTGCTACTAAACCCAGGTACTTTCTGAGAGAAAGGGTTGCAGAGACCACTGCTTTGAATTTGAACCTTATTTTTGCAACCTTTGAACTATTTTTTGACAGTCCTTCAACAGCCATCCTATTTTTGACAGTCTTATGAGAGAAGGGGTCGCAGAGACCACTGCCTTGAATTTGAACCTTATTTTTGCAACCTCTGAACGAGAAAGGGGCGCAGAGACCCCTGCCTTGAATTTGAACCTTATTCTTGCAACCTTTGAACTATCTTTGACAGCCCCTCAACAGCTATCCTATTTTTGACAGTATTGTGGCTTTTACCGTTATTGGTCTTGTGATAAATCTGCCTTTATATAAAGATACTTATTTTTTTATAACTACTTGTGTGGTGCCCCTCTGTAGTGTTCCTCACTGTGTTACTGTGTATGGTCATAAATGCTTCACACCCTGCCTCTGAGATAAGCCTACCTGCTCGTGCTATGTTACCACAGGGTTGAGCAGGGGTATTAAAGAGGGTAGCCCTCTCACTCTGACTTAGGAAGAAGGGTCCCTACTTGGACAGTGGCCAGCCATTGCCAACTAGAGACCCCCATTTCTAACAGTTGGCCTTTGAGGGAGGCAGATTTAGCATTTCCACTCCAAAACTTAACCACACTGGCGAACGTGTTGGCCTTTGGGAGGTTCAGGTTTACTATTCCAACTCCAATCTTAACCACATTAGGGAAAGTATTGGACTTTGGGTGGCTGGGGGTTCAGATGTATTATTCCCATTCCAAACTTAACCACGTTGGGTAAAGTGTTGGACTTTAAAGGTTTTAGATTTATTATTCCCACTTCAAACTTAATACTGGGAAAAGTGTTGTACTTTGGGGGATTTCATATTTACTATTCCCACTCCAAATCAGAACAAACTGGAGGAAGTGTTTGACTTTGGGAGAAGAAGTTAGTCTGAACCCGCTCCCAGTCCTTCCCGTGTGATGCTGTGGTCAGTGATGTGGCTCATGAGACAGCTAGAAGGAGAACTGGAGCTATTACCCGTCGTCCCTGATCTAGACCGTGGTGCGGTTTATAATATTTTCAGGCCGATTGCAGAGGCCTGGTTAAACTTTATGCTGCCTTTTGGAACACCAGCAGCCATCTTGGATCAGGGTGTGGCTCCACAATAAAAGGAGACCACACCCTCCTTCAACTATCAGTTATTGAGTATCCATCCAATGAAGCGGTAGACTCCTCAACACTACTGAGACACCATTTAAAGGGCATAAGGTAAGCTCACTTGAGAGAAAAAAACATTTTGTTTTAAACAAAAAAACTCAGAAGACAAAGACTTAGGGGCTGATTACGAGTTTTTCGGAATGGGTCCACCATCGCTTTTTAGGCAGTCTTCTTACCCATTGCCTTGGTGGTCTGACTGCCCGATTACGATCCTGGGGGGATCTCAGCTACAAGACCACTCCTGGGCTGCCGCCACCGCTGAGACTCCTGCTACTGTGCCGACGGCGGCCTTGGAGGGTGTCCTGCCAAGGTTCCCACCGTCCAGATTACGATCAGCCGTTCCGCTGAGCTGTTCATGGCGTGGACACCGCCATGCGTGACTCGGCGAAAAGGTAGAAAAAGAGGTGAAAACTCACCTTTTTTTGGGGTTCCACTTCGGAATCTGTGTTGGACGTCACTGTCCAGGAACTTCATGGGCTGCTGCCACCTCACCACAATGCTCTGCAACCCTATTGTTGCGGGAATCCAAGGTAGGCTTCACCGTCACTTCTCCTATGTAGTGCATGTTAACAGTTTGTGATATTTAACATGCAACAAAACATACAGTACACATAATACACATACACAACATATATATGAACTTTGTGATATTCACACATAGTACCTACCTATCTTCACAGCAAAGAAATGTCACTCCGTTGGGACTCCGCCGCCTCGGCTCAGCGGACTACCGCCAGCCCGATGTCAGCAGAGTACTCCAGCCGGAACATCGTTAGCCCGCTGACACTGCGGTCTTCTTGGGACCACCACTGTGGCGGTCCGGCGGTAAGACCGCCTAACTCGTAATCGGGCCCCAAGTCAGATTTTCGTAGAGAGAGAAAAAGACTTTGGGCCTGATTATGACTTTGGCGGTGTGGCAGCGGGCCGCCACTCCAGCGCCCCGCTGCCACACCAGCAAAGCCATACTGACACCACCCACCATATTAGGAGTTTTCTCTTGGTCTGGCGGGCGATGCTTTGGCACTCCCAAGCGGTGAGCCTTAAAAAGGGACCGCAATAGGAACGCCAAAGCAAATTCCAGCACAGCATGGACTCTTAAGTCCATGCCGTGCAGGAACTGGGCGTGCTTGCAGACAGGGGGCACACCATGTGCATCCCCACGGCCCTGAGGCCCCCTTAGGTTCCTCACTGCCACAGTTTTCATGGCAGGCTCACCACCATGAAAACTGTTGCGGTGAGGAAACTCATAATATGCTTGGTAGTGCAGCAGTTGCACCACCAGAATATTATGGCTTATGACTGCTGCGCCACCGCCGCGGGAACAAGGATCCCCACTGTAGCAGCGGTCCTGTGGCAGTCCCACCACCGTACTCATAATATGGCAGGTGGACCGCCAGTCCAAACTCATAATCAGGCCCTTTGTTTGAACTTCTCTGGAAAAAAGTAAAGGACAATGTTTAAGGTAGTGAATGAAACTACGTGGATTGCGAATCTGAGATTTTGTTTGTGAATTCTTAGTAAGACAAGCACTTTATTTAAAAGCGGAAAAAAATCTTTTTTTTGTATGGAAAAAGTGAAAACAGTTTGAGTGAGTGCCATTCTTAAAAGATCAAAAGATAACCCTGAAAAGAGAATCATGAGAATCAAAGATTAAAAATACTGATTACAAGCACAAGAGAACGTTTTTTTTTTTTTTTAAGAAATAAAAGCACCCACATACTCATTGCCACACTTGAAACTGCATATATTGTAAAGAATCCAGAAAAAAGATTTAGTTCAGAAAGTTTGGCAAAATTCTAAGCAGGTATTCGGACACTTTTTTATGTGAGAGTTTGGCATGCGAGGTGAGAGCATGAGTGGTACGCTCATTAAGGTCAATGTGTTCGAATTATGGCTATGTAATCTGGTTACTAATTTTTTACAGACCCATATCTAAATGGTTCTGTTTAGACTCATTCCTCCCTGCATCACCACACCAGGAAAAGGGCAGAATGATAATTTTCCACTGTTGGTCTTGAGGGCCATCAATCAGGTAAGAGAGATCCTTAATTGTATCATACTCACCAATTTGAGAACATATTCCAAAGACCACACTCTAATAAGTATTTGCCTTCAACAGGATCTACTCCCCGGTGTTCCCTTCCTAACCCCGTCCCCCATAATTTGAGCCAGTTCACCTTGTGATTTTATCCAAGGCTGCTGCAGCAAGGTCTGGGCGGTGAATAGTTGCATTCTTCTCCCATGTAATTATTTGCAGGCCCTGACAGTGGGTCAGATTTACAATTCCAAGCTCCAAACTTAACCAAATTGGGGATATGTGTTTTCACTTTGTGGAAGAGGGTTACATTTACATTTTTAACCTCAAACGTAATCACATTGAGGAAAGTTCAGATTTATATTCCAACTCCAAATTGAACCGCATTGGGGACATTATCCAACCTTAAACATATTGGGAAAAGTGTTGGACTTTTGGGGGGTCAGAGTTACTATTTCCACTCTAAACTTAACCATATTGTGGAAAGTGTTGAACTTTTGTGGGTCAGAGTAACTATTACCATTCCAAACTTTACATAGTGGAAAGTGTTGGAATTTGTGGCATTATATTTATTATTCCAACTCCAAACCTAATCTCACTGGGGAAGTGTTGGATTTTGGTGAGGGCGGATTTCCTATTCCAACTCCAAACTTACCCACAATGGGGAAAGTACTGGACATAGAGGGTGATCTGAATTACTATTCCCACCACAAACTTAACCCCTTAAAGTGCTGTACTTTTAATTTGCAAATTTAACTACGCACACGAAATCATAGTAGACAACACACTATAAATAATACACTACAGAAAAGCATTTAACTAACCCCCAAAACATAAAGCACATGACATAAGGTAAATTGGGAGTACTACCAAAACATATTAAACAATTAAAACGTATTCACTATAACTATAATAAATATAATGAATAAAAAAATTATTAAAAACAACTAAAAAAAGAAATGAACAATATTCAAAATTTTACATTTAAATTGCATACTTTTTAAAATCCCAATGAGAAAAAAATACACAGATTACAAGCCAGTTTCCGCTGCAAGTTTTCCACAGTTCTCCAGCCACCATGCACCTTGTTCATTTGTGCCTTACCTGAATCCAGACTCAATGATGGGACAGATCACCAAGAAGAAAAATAGGAACTAAAGATAGTAATAATGGTAGGAGAGGAGCCAGCTATACAATATGGAGAATGGGTGCCACTATGAACGTTGATTAAATGACTGAACCAGTAATAGAACAGTTAGGGAACATGTATACTGACAGAAAAGACAAGTGGAGAAGGAAGCTGGCAATGAGAAAGGAGAATTAAGGATACATGAAGGTGGGGTGCTAAGAAGAGATCAGGCACTACTTTTGAGGGAGTTGAGAGAGATGATATGGCTGGCATACAAGGAGCATCCTGTAAGGATCGTAACAAAGAAAAGCGTGATGTCAATCTTGTGCTCTGGTTTAGATAAACAGAGATAAATAACTCTTTGTGTGTAACCAGTGATAAGGCGTATTTCTTGGGCCTAGTGCATCTTTTTAGGACAGCAAGACAAATACATTTTAATTTCAGTTGATATCATTCTGAGTGGTTATAAATACAATTTGGGTAATGACTGACAGAGTAGCAAAGTTTCTCATCAAGGGTAACTTCAATAAAGGGATTCCTGAGGCTATGGTTACAGAACAGAGTGAAATTCACCACGAAGACAATGTATGATTTTCTGATGAAACTTAGGGCCTTATTATGAGTTTGGCAGTCCATAGGGCCGCCTAACCTGTGGTGGTGGTACGAACACTGCCACACTGTGGGACCGCCCGCAGTATTAGGACTGCGGTGGTTGGAGCGCCATGAGAGCGTCGGCACCAAGCTGTAATATGTTGGCATTGCCACGGTCGCCAACGCCAAGCATATTATGAGTTGCATTTTTGTCTCCCTTTTCATGACGGTGATCCCGCCATGAAAAAGGTGGCGGAAAGGCAACAAAGCGGGCCCTGTGCTGCCGTATTTGGGTTGGAGGTGCATGCAGAGGGGCACATGTAGTGCCCCCCTGTATTTGCACCCACACTTCCTGCATGGTGTGGCATGCATGCCACACCATACAGGAAGGTGCAGTCGGCGGTCTGACTACAGCGCTCTGCATTATAGGCTCTTCTATGAGCCTCGCAGACCACCGGAGTCAGACCGCCGCAACACCGTCTGCCAGACCACGATTTAACTCCTGATCTGGTGGGCGGTCGCACCATGGTTTGGCTGTCCTGCAGCGGACGGTGGACGACCGCCGCCGCTGTAGTACCGCCAAACTCATAATCAGGCCCTTAGTGTGAATGAAGTACAGAGAACTGTATTTTACAGGTGATAAGCCATTGGCTTAGGAGAAAGAGTTAAATTATGTATGACTACACATTTTGGACAATTCTGACAAAATGTGTTCCTCTTTTTAATTTGTTTTCTTTCCTGAAGAAGGCCGTAACAATTGTCAAATTTTGTCCATGCCCCCAAATGTTTCTCTGAATGAAATGTTGATGTTCCCTTATTTGGGAGAACACTGCTTGATCTAGCATGACACTAATGTTTCTCTATATATTGCCATACCAAACAAATGCAGTTTCCTGTATTTCAATAGTTAGATTTCTGTTTGCATCCTTTACCTAAGTGACTAGAGCATTCAAATGCTATCTACTTCACAAGGGATGCCCACCGGCTTACGGCCTGGTAAAGGCCATGGCTAAGAGGCAGCACTGTGACATGCAGCTTGGGCCAAGCAACAGAGAACAGCCATCAAGATTGCATCCCACCAAAAAAAGCCAACAACAGTGACCCTGATAACCGTGACCCGAAGGAAGGAAGGGAAGAAAGTAAAAGGAAGGCGGCAGGAGAAAGGGAAGGATGCAGCGAGGGACGGATGGAAGTGAGGTAATAGGGACCGGGGGAAGAGTGGAAATTTGGAACGGAGAGGTGGAGGGCAGCCAGGACAGAGGGGTGGGGAAAGGGAAGGGGAGAAAGGATGTAATGGGGGAAGGGAAGGGAGGATTCAAGGGAGGAAAGGAAGGAATGGAGAAAGGGGGAAAAGGGATGGATGGAAAGAGCATGTGGAAATGGGTTGAGAGAAAGTAGAAGGAAATGAAAGAAGAAAGCCATCCATAGGCCCGCCTAAAGTTGGTTGACTGTCCTGCAGAGATGCCAGGCTGCCCAGTCTAATAGTACCGTTCAGTGAACCACAAGGCCTCGATGCATTGATCTGGAAATTAGTAAGTACATATATGAATACAATAGACATGCATTTCTAAGAAAAGCACAACATATATTCTGAAAAGCCTAACCATTTCAGTACATACCAACTGGTACACATTGGGGCTTTTGGGGCTAATAATATAAATTATTCACACCTGCGGAAGCAAGGGGAACAAAACCAAGGAAATTAAGGCTGATCACGTGGCCTGGTGCAGCCGTGTGTCTTGTTCGCTCCTTTTTAGGTCTCGCGCCTAGCGTTGCAGTGTGTAGCACTGCTCGCGCAGCGAGAGATTTATTGGGGTAAAGGATCTTGTGTAAAGGGACTTCTGTTCCCGCCCCTGCTTTCAATTGGGCAACGTTCATAATTTTTGGTTGTTATTGGTTTACAGGGTTTTATGTTACCGCCCTGTGGCTTTGTTTGACACGCCCATGAGACAGCGAGTCTACGAGTGTGTTGTTCACGCTGTCTGCACGGGCTAGTTGGCTCTCTTATTGGTTGGCAACCACCAAAGAAGCTTTGTGATAGGTGGACCTTGTCAACCAATTAGAGAGCCTACTGGCGCGTGCAGGCAGCGTGATCAAGACAGGCTGTAGACTCGCTGTGTCATGGGCAGCAACGGCGCGTATTCCTTGTTTAAAGTGGATTTTATATCGGGAGCACAGAGCGGGAGGATTAAAGGTAAGCGTATATTTTTTATTTATTATAAAAGTTGCATGTTTTGTTGTATGTTTTTTGTTTAAATATTGTTTGTTTTATTTACAGGGTGCTCGCGATGCCCCCAAGGCCCCCGCAGCCCACACTCACTACCCCGCTGCCACTTCTCCCTCCCAGCCTCGTAAAGCACCGAGCGCCCGCTCTCTGTCACCACCGCAGGCCCGGAAGGCGCCTGCCGCTCGCTCATAGTCTCCTCCGGCGCGGAAGGCTCCGGCCGCCCGTTCCCAGTCTCCCCCTCAGGCCCGGAAGCCCCCCGCCGCCCGCTCCCCGTCACCCCCTCTGCCTAAGAAGGCCCCCGCCACCCCTCAGCCTGCCAAAACCGCTTCATTGCTGGACCTGGGCGCGCAATGGGAGCGCCGGCACAACTTCCAGAAGCAGCACAAACTGAGTCCCGAAGCAGCCGCCAAACTCCTACGCGCCGGTGGTGTGAGCGCTACATTCATGCTGTACCGTTGGCCGCAGGCCCCATCGCCCTTGGCTTGTTGGAGTTACAAACACACCCACCCTTCTGTTGAGAAAGATAAGCCGACGGGTACTGCCTACCCCTTCCTGTTCGCTGCACGCATTTTGAGGAGACGTTTGGTGGATATCAGATCTGCCTAGTGGATTTGGATTATGAGGAGCGTCCCCTGTTTTGTGCCCCCTCCTCCCCCTAGATCAGTGCACATTCACACAAACGCTGTTTATTAGTGATGGCTTGTTCTACCCTATCTATGACAGTAAATATGGATTAGTCATCAGAAGGCAAACAGATTAAAGGGATCGGTAATCTCCCCAAACATGGCTCATTAGAATCCGAGCCTGCGTTCGTGAACCTTTGCCTGCCGTCTTCTGTACAACCCACGAGCCGGTCGAGAAGGCCCTTTATTGCATTGCAATAGGTCTTGCATTTGGGAGAGTCTAAGCTATTAGTATTGTAAATGACAATGCCTTTTATTTAAGTTTTAAAACCCAAAACATAAATAAAAGACATTGTCATTTACAATGCCAATAGCTCAAACTTGCGTGAATGCGAGACCTATTGCATTGCAAATGCTTGTTCATATATGATAATACCAAGCTTCAAGTGTCACAATGGAAACAAGTCACATTTTCGAGTGTCCAGCTTAGCTTGCTATTGTTATTGCACTGTGTCCTTGTATCTAATTGGAAGAAAAAAAAAACACAAGCCTTTCACATATCTGAACTAAAATTCTACTTAACAGTTAATCACGACCTGTCAAGTTTTCTCTTGAAAAAGAAACAAAATAAACGCACTTTCCTTGAAACGTGAGCAGCTGTTCTCAGCTACAGGAGTAGTATGTTTATTCTACTCATGTCAAGTGAGAATGACTGGAATTTTATACCTAGAGGGCAGGAAAACCATATGATGCGAGGTATTCAGGTGAGGAAATCCCGGGGCAAAAACACAGGCAACATAAGGAGGTACACGTATAATGCAGCTGCAGCAACATATTAAAGTGGTGGACATTCAATGCCAGCGAAAACACCTACGCTACTTACGCCTTCACTTCACGGCATTCAAAATTCATGCCTCTCGTTTAAAATACCGGAAGCAGCAGAGCATGCCAAGGCCTGTCACTGAAAGAGGTGACAGTGGCGGCTCCCCCGCTAAGGCGGAGGAGCGTTGCCCCACTGTGCAAAAGGAAAAAATAAAATGACTATAACGTATCGTTATTGTCATTTTAATGTTTCTATTGCATGCAGCCTGTGTGCAGTGTGGGGGTGGGGGCTGGCCAGGTGATGAGTGGTTTGCACTCCCAAAGTGCACATGAACTGTTTGGCCGGCCCTCTTGGGACGACCAAACAGTCCATGCGCGCTTTGCATGTTCCCCACCAGGCTTCATTATACAGCCTGGTGAGGAACTACACAGGCTCCCAGTTCGAGTCTGAGCGCTGATCCATGGCGGTCAGACCAATGATTGGCTCAGGGGAGCCTGTCTGCAGGTGCTTCCTACTGCTGGGCGGACTGCAGAGGAAGAAGGTAGAGGACGCAGGGGAGGCGGCGGCCGGACGGCCGTTTTAAGGTAGGTATTTTTTTTTAAATTAAGAATTAACCCCCCCCGCCTTCACCAAACCCGTCAGGTAGTAGCTGCAACTGGTAATCAATGTTTTGTAGCCAGGAACTGTTAGCACACAATGAGATTGATCAAAAGCATCAAATAACCATTCATGGATGTCCTACCTAGGCCCAGGAGAACCGGATGCATGCCAGTAGTCTCATGATAGGCACATTACATACATGTACATGTAATGAATCTGAATGGAACTTCTTTCCATAATCAATACCATCCTGAGATTTTGTCATGAATGTGGACTCCCTGGACCTATGTGGTGACCCCTTTAGGACAAACTAGTATATATTGAGGATACAGACAGATATATTGTGAAAGGTAGGCATCTGGCAACCCACAAGATTGGCCTAATAATTGTTTATCATGTTATGTAACCCCTTGTTACCCTCGATGAGGACAGGAGTACTGCCTTAGGACCGAGGGTATATATAAACAACAGCGTCCAACCATGTATCACTTAGAACATAGGATTTTTCTTTTAGAAGGAAGTATGAAGGCTATTTCTCTTAGGATGTAATCAATGTATAAAGAAATGTTATTAGAGTAGACCATTTACATAGCAGTAGCGTTTCGTAAAAAGCGAAATATTGACTGTAATATGAGACATAGGTAAAAAATATTAGACATTTTTTGGAATGTGCTCAAAACGTAAACGTGGTCACACAGTGCTCGTGAGAAAAAAGTAAAAGCCCAACTAAAGTGATCGAGTAAAGTATATACAAACGACTCAAAATCCACAAAAACCTTGTCACCGGATATGGCTCCATATTAGAACACATTGGTAGATAGCTCAATCTATTTATTAAGGATTTTGTACCTTTCTTGAATACTAATGTGTGCAATAGCATGGACCTTCTTAAATCAAATTGATGACTTGGATTTTGATGTTACCTGTGACCTATTAGTCAGGGTTGACATAAAGTTACACTAACATCCCCTAGATTAAAACATGGGACATGATTGAAGCCCACTACCTATACAAGTTTGTACCTATTTTATCACCTCCTTGCTTAAGATAGCTCTCTCTGAAAATGTCTTTCAATTTGAGAATGCTTTTTACCAACAATAGAAAGGTGTTTCAATGGAGGCATGCTGTGCACCCCATTTTGCAATACTTTACGTTGACCATTTTGAAAACAAAACAGTCTTTCATGAGTCTAACCCTTTCCTTGCCAATATACCACTTTGGAGAGGCTATATTGATGACGTCTTCCTAATCTGGAGATGCGATACTACTGAACACATCAGTGTTATTACTTGGCTTAATGCCAGTCATGACCATCTCCATTTCACTACAATAAAACCACCCTGACAATTCTTGATTTGAATATCAAAGTCCTTGAAGGTAAATTGGGCCTCCATCTCTACAAAAAATCCACGCAGTGTAACATGCTTCTGTCATTTAAAAATCATCCTCCCGGTGGACTCAAGGACGACCTTCTATACAGACAAATTCTACATATTTGTAGAAACTGTTATTGGAGGTCGGATTATTTTAGAGAAGCGGATATACTCTCCACCAGGTTAAAGGAATGGGGTTACTCTAAAAGCCTGGTCTCATGCTGTCAGACTTCCTCGTCCTGATTCCTCGGGATTGTGCTGATGCTATAAAGGGGTCCACCTCTCGACGGCCCCAAGTCTGGAATGTACACACACAGACTGTTGGGATAGTCAAGCGAGGGAAGGAAAGGGTAGGAACAGCAGGGAGGGAGATCTAAGAAGGAATAGAGAAACACAAGATCAGTGGATAGTGATATCACCTTTACTAGGTTCAAGAATCTAGCGTATTCCCTACACTGCTGAACTTCATACACCCTACCTGTAAAGGAAAAGTTAAACGCTGTCTGCCAGAAGAGAGTAGGGGGGATGCAGGGTTTCCATATACTCTAGGAAGGATCAGAAAGAGAGAACAGACATGTAATAAATCTCTTTCTTAAAGGAACACCATGAACTACTAGTGATAGTCCCCTTTACACATACCTCTAGATACATATAGAATTGCGGTAGCTGCAGGGACTTAACAGTCTGGACCCCCTATCTGGTATCTCTCTTCTGGGAAGAAACAAGACAAAGAACAATAAGGTGATAAAATATGATAAGTATTCTAGTTCTTCCCCGCACGAAACCGATCACTGCCGGTCTCTGCCAACAGGGAAAGAACAAGGAACTTGGGACTCAGTTATATAAGACACTGAGTTTCTGTAATCTTTTCCCGCGCGAGACCATCCAGCGGGTCTCATCCAACGGGGAAAACACAGGAAATGCGGAACTCAGTTAGAATATCACTGAGTTTCTGCGATCTTTTCCCCGCACGAGACCATGTACAGCCGGTCTCATCCAACGGGGAAAACACAGTAATCTTTCCCCCGCACGAGACCAATCAGCTGGTCTCATCCAACGGGGAAAACTCAAGGAATGCTTTGGTACAAGTCAGGGCTATTAAGCCCCTTTGATGGTAATCCGAGGGATGCGTATGAAGTTAGTTGGGCGCACTGCCCTCTTACCGCCTGAACTGAAGAAGCCGTCAGAGACCAAAGAAACTGGAATAATCGGCCGCGAGGATTGTTCCCGGCGGCTCTTGTACTCGATTTCCTGGTGTGACATCAGAGCACGTACAACGTGTCTCGCGGGGCATAACGGGAACTGTAGTCTTTGAGGCTTGGGTCTGCTCGCTTCCTGGTTTCGCGTGTTGACACAGTCAGCGCGTAACCGGTCAAACCCTGACAGTACATCCCCTCCCCCGTGGACGCTGACTGACAGATGGTTTCTCGGGATGCAAACGATGGAACCGGGCCGTAAGACGAGGTGCGTGCACATCCCCAGCCGGTTCCCATGAGTCCTCTTCAACACCATAGCCCTTCCAGGAAACCAAATACCACAGTTTTCCTCGCACTATCTTGGCATCTTTGATTCCCTGGACCTCATACTCTCGCTCCTGTTGTACCCACACTGGCATAGGTTGTCGTTTCACTGGACAGCGAGAGGGTTTTAAGAGTGAAACGTGGAAGACGGGGTGGATTCTGAGATGGGCTGGGAGACGCAATTTAACGGCAACCGGATTAATAAGCCTGACTACTCGATACGGTCCTATAAATTTAGGGTTGAACACACTGGGTTTCTTAAAGTGTATGTGTTTCGTGGACAGCCATACCAAATCCCCTTTCTTGTACAAAGGACCAGGGCAACGGTGTTTGTCTGCTTGGGCTTTGTATTTTCTTTTGGCCTGGAGCAGATTGTTACGCGTAGCAAGCAAGGTTTGGCGTATACGCAACAATCGGTCTTTGAGGTCAGGTAGTCTGGCGCTGGTACTGGGTAGGAGCAAAGGAGTGAATCGGGGGTGAAACCCATAGGAACTGTAGAAAGGCGTGTATTGAGTGGAGGAGTGTTTGGCACTATTGTATGCTATCTCAGCCACCCATAACCAATCCACCCATGCTTCGGTGTTATTATTAACGTGACACCTAAGGAATTGCTTAAGGGTCTGATTCAGTCTTTCTGTCTGGCCATCGGTCTGCGGGTGGAAACTTGTGGAAAGAGACGAGGTGATACGTAGTTCTGCACACCATGTTTTCCAGAAGCGAGCAGTGAACTGGGCGCCTCTGTCTTATATTATTGTCTTGGGAAGACCATGAAGACGCACTACATTCGTCAAAAGGATGTGTGCCAGTTGACTCGCCTTAGGGGCTTGAGAGCAGGCGATAAAATGACCCATTTTGGTTAGATAGTCAATAACCACTACTATCGCCGTCTTTCCTTGATCCCTGGGTAACCCCACGATAAAATCCACAGAAAACCTCTCCCATGGGATCTCGGGTGTGGGCATCGGTTGTAGAAGTCCTTGAGCCTGTCTGTGATCCGTCTTCATCTGGGCACATGTGGAACATTCTCTAACCCATTGTAGCACATCTACACGAACCGTGGGCCACCAGAATTGGCGTAGTACCTTCTCCAGAGTTTTCTCGCCCCCCATGTGACCAGCACAAGGAATCTCATGACACCAAGAAAAGGCCAATTTGCGCAGAGATCTAGTAGGAACAAGTACCTGAGAACCCTTCATGGGGAGACCTTGACGCATCTGCCAGTCTCTATGATATGTAAGCTATGTTTTCCAGGTAAAGGATCGCACCCCTGTTCTGATGCTCTGCAGAAAATCCTTCGTTTCAGTGGCACATATTACTCTGCTCGGTTCTATGATTGCTTGTTCAGGAGCAACGGTTTGATGTGTTGGGTTTTCTTGTCGTGTGAGAGCATCGGCTTTTTTGTTGTTAACTCCAGGCCTAAAGGTTACAATGAAATGGTATTCTTCAAAGAATTGCATCCAACGAAGTTGCCGTGGTGTGAGATGCCGTGCGGCTCGCATGAATTGCAGATTACGATGGTCTGAGTACACCGTCACCTGGTGGACCGCTCCCATTAACCAGTGTCTCCACTCCATCAGCGCATCCCTGATAGCCAAAAGCTCTTTTTCGGCTATTGTGTAGTTTAGTTCCGCTGTGTTCAGTTTCCGAGACATAAACGCAATGGGGTGGAGATAACCGGTGGTTTCATTCCGTTGAGACAGAACTGCTCCCAGTGCCACGTCCGATGCGTCGGCCTCCACTATGAAGGGCAGATGAGGGTTTGCATGAGCCAAAACAGGTGCAGTTGTAAACCCTTTTTTGAGAAGATCGAATGCTTCTTGGGTTTCCTTGGTCCATACAAAGGGCGTTTTCTTTCTGGTCAGGCGAGTCAGGGGTGCTACTAAGTCAGAGAAATGTTGAATGAATCTCCGATAGAAATTCGCAAACCCTAACAGACTTTGGATGTCTTTAACGTTTTGTGGACGTGGCCACTCTACCACCGCCTTAACCTTCCTTTCTGCCATCACCTGGCCTGAAGGGGTAAGCATGACTCCCAAGAACTCAACCGTGGTCACATGGAATTCGCATTTTGAGATCTTGCAGTAGAGTTGGTGTTTGCGTAAGGCTTGGAGGACTTTACCTACATGGACGACATGGTTTTCTTCGTTGTCCGAATATATCAGTATGTCGTCGATATAAACCACAACGAAGTGGTCAAGGTATTCTCTGAGCACCTCATTGAGAAAGAATTGAAACGCGGCAGGGGCGTTGCATAACCCAAAAGGCATAACCAGATATTCGAAGAGCCCATACCGCGTCTTGAAGGCCGTTTTCCACTCATCGCCTCGGCGCATTCGTACCAAATGATATGCTCCTCGCAGATCAAGTTTAGTATAAATACCAGCCACTCTTACCTGTTCCAAAAGAACAGGGATTAACGGTAGCGGATACTGGTTTTTTATAGTGATGGCGTTTAATGCCCTAAAGTCGATGCAACACCGCAGGTCCCCATTAGCTTTTGGTATAAAAAAAAGGGGGGATGCTGCATGAGACCGGGAGGGCCGGATGAATCCCATCGCTAGGTGTTTATCCAGATAAGAACGGAGATATTCGGTTTCTGGGACAGTAAGGGCGTATATTCTGCCACACGGAATAACCGCTCCCGGAGTCAGGTCAATCCGACAGTCGTATTCCCGGTGCGGAGGGAGCACCTCCGCCTGTGAATCACTGAAGACGTCTGCGTATGCTCCATAACATAGGGGTAGTGTTACCTCCTTTTCCGCTGCCGTCGCTATGTAGTGCTGGGAGGCCAATGTTTGAGAAGGCCTGATACGTGGCTGAAGACAGTGTTCCTGACAGTAAGGAGATGTTAGTTGTAGGGTTTTTGTCGCCCAGTTTATGAGGGGTTCGTGTTGTTGTAACCACGGGAGACCTAATATAACCCCATACTGCGGGGCTCGAATGATGTTGAAGGACAACCATTCATGATGATAGCCAGCAAAAATGAGTTCGTATTCGGGAGTGTGGTGACTTATGGGTCCTGACTCCAGTTCTTTTCCATCGACAGCATACACCGCTTCAGGACGGGGTTTGCACAGAAGCTGGATACCCAATCTTGCTGCTTCGTCCCGGTCCATAAAGCATCCAGTGGCTCCTGAATCCACCATGGCTCGTACAGATTTCTGTTCTTGATCTATCGCCACTTCCAATGTAATGAAAAAATGATTGGAATCGGTCTGTGCACAGGGAGTTATTGAAGGGATAGCGCAGTTGCTTGGGGGTTTCCCTTCTGCTGCCCTCAAGCGTTGGAGTTTTCCACCCCTTTTCTGCCATAATAGTGGCCAGTTGTCCTGTTCTGGGCCGACCATACTTTGGTTTCACTGGACAGTCACGGAGGAAATGTCCCTTCCTCCCGCAATACAGACACAGTCCCTGTTTGCGTCGATGGTCTCTCTCACTAAGCGTTAGTGAGGCTCTCACCGCCCCTATCTCCATTGGTTCAGGTTTTGCGAAAGGTTTTTCCATGGAGGGTGATTTTTCATGCAGTGGGGTATACCTCTCCTTCCTCCTATGATCCCCTTTCCGTTCTTTGAGTCTATGGTCAAGGCGCAGCGTGAGCTCAATGAGCGCAGCACATGTGCGGGGTTGGGGGTCTATTTGAGCAAGGACATCTTTTAATTCCTCTGTGAGCCCTTGATAAAAGATGGCAGACTGCTTGACCTCGGGCCAGTCAGTTTCTGCAACTAACCTTCGAAAATTATTGAGGTATGTAACCAGATCTGAGGAACCCTGCCGGAGCTCTAGTAGATCCCTATCTGCGGAGAAGGTGTCGGCACGTCGATCGAATGTTTTTTCGAATTCTATTTTGAATTCGTCCCAGTCATAGAGAAGGGGATCGTCCCGTCTTACTATCGGGACTGCCCACTGTGCTGCCTCACCACCCAAATAAGAAATTAAAAACGCCACCCGGGCTTGGTTAGTGGCGAACATTTTCGGTTTACACGTGAAGTGGAGCAATACTTGAGTCATAAAGACCTGCACCTTCTTCATCTCCCCATAAAACCTTTCAGGGGGAGCTAAGGGAATTTGTGAGGGCATTTCTACTATTACTGAGGTAGGTTGTGGAGTTCCTACTACATCAAACGGGTTTCTCTGTATTCTGTCTACCCGGGCTTGCAGGTGTGCTGTTTCCTGCCGCGAGGCTGCTAGCTCCGTCTGTACCAACGCCAGAGCTGCCATAACATCATCCAAAGTGGCCATCCCTAATCTCAGCACAACCGGGAGGAAAGAATTCGTGGGCCGATTATTCTGTCAGACTTCCTCGTCCTGATTCCTCGGGATTGTGCTGATGCTATAAAGGGGTCCACCTCTCGACGGCCCCAAGTCTGGAATGTACACACACAGACTGTTGGGATAGTCAAGCGAGGAAGGAAAGGGTAGGAACAGCAGGGAGGGAGATCTAAGAAGGAATAGAGAAACACAAGATCAGTGGATAGTGATATCACCTTTACTAGGTTCAAGAATCTAGCGTATTCCCTACACTGCTGAACTTCATACACCCTACCTGTAAAGGAAAAGTTAAACGCTGTCTGCCAGAAGAGAGTAGGGGGATGCAGGGTTTCCATATACTCTAGGAAGGATCAGAAAGAGAGAACAGACATGTAATAAATCTCTTTCTTAAAGGAACACCATGAACTACTAGTGATAGTCCCCTTTACACATACCTCTAGATACATATAGAATTGCGGTAGCTGCAGGGACTTAACAGTCTGGACCCCCTATCTAGTATCTCTCTTCTGGGAAGAAACAAGACAAAGAACAATAAGGTGATAAAATATGATAAGTATTCTAGTTCTTCCCCGCACGAAACCGATCACTGCCGGTCTCTGCCAACAGGGAAAGAACAAGGAACTTGGGACTCAGTTATATAAGACACTGAGTTTCTGTAATCTTTTCCCGCACGAGACCATCCAGCGGGTCTCATCCAACGGGGAAAACACAGGAAATGCGGAACTCAGTTAGAATATCACTGAGTTTCTGCGATCTTTTCCCCGCACAAGACCATGTACAGCCGGTCTCATCCAACGGGGAAAACACAGTAATCTTTCCCCCGCACGAGACCAATCAGCTGGTCTCATCCAACGGGGAGAACTCAAGGAATGCTTCGGTACAAGTCAGGGCTATTAAGCCCCTTTGATGGTAATCCGAGGGATGCGTATGAAGTTAGTTGGGCGCACAGCCCTCTTACCGCCTGAACTGAAGAAGCCGTCAGAGACCAAAGAAACTGGAATAAGCGGCCGCGAGGATTGTTCCCGGCGGCTCTTGTATTCGATTTCCTGGTGTGACATCAGAGCACGTACAACGTGTCTCGCGGGGCATAACGGGAACTGTAGTCTTTTAGGCTTGGGTCTGCTCGCTTCCTGGTTTCGCGTGTTGACACAGTCAGCGCGTAACCGGTCAAACCCTGACACATGCACAGTTAAATATGCCTGGTATTCTCTTAGTGAGAGACTGCTTACCCCCTAAAGATCAAGACCCCCACAAACGCATCACTTGGGGTTTCCACATTTAGTCCAGCTCAAAATAAGGTCACATAAATCATTAAAAAACATTGGACCATTTTAACCACCAGTGGACTTGATAAGGAACCCAACTTATTTCTCAATTAGAAGAGCCTGGAACCTCCAGGACCATTTGGTAGAAGCAGTGAATTGGATTATGTTACACCTGACACCCATAGCATGACATTCCCCCAAACATTTTGCCTTCACCATTCTGTTTTTCTGAATTGTTATTGTTGGCATTAGGACTCTGTGCACTTTACCACTGCTAACTAGTGCTAAAGTGTTTGTGCTCCATCCCTAAAACATGAAACATTTGGCATATACCTGATTGATACATCTAATCTACTTGTAAGTTCCTAGTAAATGACACTGCATGTACCTAAGGCATGTAAATTAAATGCTGGAGTGGGCCTGCAGCACTCAATAGTGCCACCAACTAAAGTAGCCTTTTCAAACATGCCCCAGGCCTGCCACTGCAGCCTGTTGTGTAGTTTTAAACTGCTATTTCGACCTGGCAACATACATCTTTTTGCCAGGCATAAACCTTTCTTTCTATTACATATAAGTCACCCCTAAGGTAGCCGGTAAAGACTCATAGGGCAGGATGCATTGTATTTAAAAAGCAGGACGATTACTTTAGTTTTTCATGTCCTGGTAGTGACAAACTGCTAAAGTCGTTTTTCACTACTGTAAGGCCTTTCTCTCCATTTGGCTAACACTGGGTTATCTTATTACAATTAATAAGGGCTAACTTTGGATTGGGAGCAAACTGAGATATGCTGTTCAGACTCAAATGAATTGAAATTTAAAATCCTCTTTAATGTTAAAGTCAGATTTTAAGTCACAATTCTAAAAATGCCCCTTTTAAAAAGTTGTATATACACAGCAGTAATGCACTCAATGTTTTCACTATTAATCTATTAAAACAAGAATCATGTTTAATCAAAAATTGGTGTGCGTTTTCTGAGGTGGTTCCACCCTACCACCTGTGCTTAATGCGAAAATAAACTAGGACGTGAGTCTTAGACAGATCGCGCACTACCCGAGAACTAAGCGGGTGTATTGACTCAATGTGAATTACAACTTGTAAACATCATATGCAATTATGAACGTGATTAATCTAATCCACAACGAACATATATACAGATTAATCAGATGAAAATGAAAAATGATGATAAGGGAATCCAACAAGATATCTTCAATCCAATTTAATGAAGAAATACTGTCTTCATCGGTAGCATGAATACATAAATTAAATGTTGCATCTGAACGTGGATATTCAATCCCAATGCATTTCGGGTGTACATACACCCTTCGTCAGGAAATCTACAAAAATACGAGCAGGGTATATGCATGCGACAGATTCATCGCAGTCCCACAACCAACATAACTGTTATTTTACACAGTTATGTTGGTTGTGGGACTGCGATGAATCTGTCGCATGCATATACCCTGCTCGTATTTCGATCTCTTAGTGAAATTGACATGTGTGATTAAGTTTCAGGCTTAAGGTGCAGTTTTCTCGCTATTGCAGTTGACGCTTTAGTTTATTCACCAACTATACTTTGACATATTGTAACCTTCCCGGATGTCTTGCATGACACATTGCCAATTGAAATTTATTGTTTATATGTAATTAGATTCATTAATTTTTTGTAGATTTCCCTGACGAAGGGTGTATGTACACCCGAAATGCATTGGGATTGAATATCCACGTTCAGATGCAACATTTAATTTATGTATTCATGCTACCGATGAAGACAGTATTTCTTCATTAAATTGGATTGAAGATATCTCGTTGGATTCCCTTATCATAATTTTTCATTTTCATCTGATTAATCTGTATATATGTTCGTTGTGGATTAGATTAATCACGTTCATAATTGCATATGATGTTTACAAGTTGTAATTCACATTGAGTCAATACACCCGCGCTTGGGTTCTCAGGTAGTGCGCGATCTGTCTAAGACTCACGTCCTAGTTTATTTCCTTTTAAAAAGTTGGCATTTTCTTGTCCTAATCATTTTTGCCTTCTGCCAGTGTCCTAGTTCACGGAAAGGGGATTAGATGTGGGAAGGAGGGGAGGATCTGCCAGGATGACAGGGGGCGGAGCTGTGCCCTGCCCAACTTGCACTAAAAGGGCTTGCTTCCAACACGCACAAAGGAACCTGACAACAGCCTTTTGTCACCCCAAACTTCTTGGAGTCTTGACATGGGAAGAGAAGAACTTTCTAGAAACAGATGTGGGGAGAGGATAGGGTGATCCCCCACACAAAGGCTGGCACCAGGTATAAATATTGGACCTCCAGAGCCACTCTTCACTGACCTGGACCCGTGAACATTACACAAGAATAACAGCACTGCCACAAGAGGACTGCCCGGCTGCTACCAGAGGACTGCCCTGCTGCTTGAGGACTGCCTTGCTCTTTGAGAAGGAAGACTGGACCTGCCCCCTTCATCCCAGGCTAACCCAAGTGACTCCAAGGGTCAGCTGGCTGACCTCCTGTCTGAGCTACAGGGACACAACAAACTCCAAAGGCCTCCCTGCAACTGCCCAGCTGACCTGCTGCACTGGATCTGCCTCGACCTGCAAATGGACCTGCATGAGCCCTTCAGGTCTCAGCGGGAGTGAGTTCCTGATACCCAGGAGATACCTCCCCAGATCCTGGACCCTTGGCTGACATAAGAGTGTACTACTCCCTGCCTAACTCTGGGTTCCATCAAAAACGATGCAGCACAGCACAACTCGGAGCAGGACCTTGCATTGCAGCGCTTCGCAGCTCCCCATTGGCAGCCTCATCAGAACTGATGCAGCGCAACGCAACTCGATGCAGGACCTCGAATCACAGCTTCTGATCGGCCGGCTCATAAGAACTGACGGAGCATGATGCAACTCCATGCAGGACTTATTGTATTCCCTCGCAGCTCCTCACCAGAGCCAATACACCTTGATGCAAAGCCTCACATCAAGGACATAAGGTAACATTCTCAGAGGGACTAACCTGGTTCCTGTAGAAAGGGCCCCCACTGCTTTGTGGTCAGCCTGAATTGTGATTTTGTCCCGCTCCAGTGTGACCAGATAGCCGCAGTTGGCTCTTTGTGTTCTAAGAGTTATTCTTACCTAAAACTTTGAAATGACATAATTCCGGTGCTACTTATTGACTTTTTGTCGTTCTGGCATCATTTTATTTATTAAAATGTTCTCTGGATTTCTTAGCCTTGAATTTTAAGCTTACTACTGTTTATGTGTTGCATATATACTTTACGCATTGCCTCTAAGTTAAGCCTGACTGCTTTGTGCCAAGCTACCATACGGTTAAGCACAGGTTAATTTAGTGGCTTTTGTGGTACACCCTGACAAGGATTGTGGTTGTTGCCTGAGTGGGGCTTCCACCCCCCTTCCCCCAACCAGTAACCCAATTTCTTACAGATACCTACTATTAAAACTACTGCATTCATGTTAGGCTTATTTACTTACCACCAATAATGGAACACTTCAAATGTCAAACATTGCTCTGTATGTTGTCAAACATTTGACACTAAACATATTACACACAACTTAACACACTTCTCTAACTGCAGTCCTCAAATGTGGTCTACGCAATCTGGCGCCCATGCAGTTTAATCTATAAAGGGCAAACAACACAAAAATCAAAGGCCGTATCATTCATCACAAAAACAGAAACCGACAACATTATGAAAATACCTCCTTAGTATCCCTTTTCTCCTCAATCATCCATTCTGATGTTGATTTTAAATGGCAAGTAGTCAAACAAATCCTATTGCACCACCCCCTCCAGTGGCAATATAAAATTGCTACTCAACAGAAGTGAATCATGATAAAACAACAAATGTGCTTCTGTCACTGCTGGTCTGAATACCATTGAAGAATGGAATACTATGATCTAACCTCCCCCTTAACTGTGGTTACACTACATACACATGCAGACATGTTGCATTCTTACTTCTTGATGATATTCTAACCTTGGGGGATCTACCCATGTGTTCCTCCAGCACAATATTTCCCGTATACTGTGCTTCATGTTGTATTGATACATTGTTTAATTTTTTAGGTGATTTTTTCACTTAAAAACTTCTAGATGAACTATTCAGATCTCTCCAGTGAGTCCTCTGGCAAAATTCCATGAGCTTCACTATGATGTGATAAAATGTATCTACCATATGTACCATAAGTGAATCTGCACTTAATATCTGAGGTCCTTACTTCATGGCTGTAAATAGTGATACTTATTCAAACAGATAAAAAGTGATTTACCTCTATTTATGCTCCACTATGGTGCGATACAAATGAGTTATTTTAAGGAAACTTTGCCTTTAACTTATAGAGCAATTTTTACTTTTTGTCTACATATAGTGAATCATGTGAAAATATTTAATAGGTTTGTTACATTTACTTAAGCATAATCTATTTTGCTTTCCGCTTTTCCCCTCATAACTAAAATGCCATATTTTTGTAAATTTTTCTCTCTATAAAATCACACTAAATGCTGCAATTTACATTTTTTCTACTCTCCCTCTCTACATATCATTTCGCCATACACATATGCCTTCCAATTCGGATGCGACACAGAATTTTCACTTTGTGACTCCTTTCTATTTCCACTGACTTGCGTAGGGTGCGTGTGCGTCAGGCCATCAAAATGAAAAAAGGTCCTTTTTCATTTTGATGGCCTGACGCACACGCACCCTACGCAAGTATGAGTCTCCTTGTACCACCCTTTTCCACATTCATTGTTCGATACTGGACTTCTGCTGGCACAGATTTATGCTTCTGCCCAGAATTAGTTTTGGGCACTTGGGGGCACCTAATTTATAACACCTCATGGTACTGTATGTGTGGGGAACCCCTAAAATTGTACACTCCAAAGTATTACCTTAACAGTACGCCCAAGGGTTGATGAGTAGGGAATGGTGTTAAAACCCCAATTTTATGAGGCAATGTTCCCCACAACATAGCAAAATACAGTCTATTGAGTAAGGACAGACTCAATAATTGAGTTCTAGAGGAGGAATAACATTTTAAAGATGTATTACACAAAATCAATATGTAAGATGTACTACACAAAATCCATAAGTGCGGAATAAAAATTGCCAAGAAGGCTCTCAGTGTATAGGCCAGCACTATCCTACTACATGAATATTGATTATGCCCACTATGTGCTAACAGTCGCGGCTCACATGACTGTAGTGCTTGTAATTTTGAAACAATAGAACACACCTGAACCCTGCACTCCCAAGAGGAGGCAAATGCACTATTGCACCTTTAAACAACACACGTAAAACAGCACTCCCAAAAGACGAGGCGATAAAACAAGACCCAGCACTCTCTTAAAGCGAGGCAAGAAAACAAATTCAGGTGCATTTAAAGTGACACACACATGTTTATTAATTCAATATTTTAGAAAGGAAGGCAAAATATATCGGTTAATGCAGACTCCCAAATATCAAGTAACTCAAGCACAAAACCAGAATAAAATGTGGCATATATACATGTAGCAAAGAAACTTAGAAATTATGTACACAAAGTAAGAAACACCTCACCGATCGATCATGCAACATCCTTGCCAACTCAAGCTGGAGGAGCCCTTCGACAGCCCAGGAAGGAGTTCGATCGGGACTCAAGTTCCGTTTGTCTTACAGCAGTACGTCTACTCTGTAAGTGAGCTCCTACCTGCCCACGAAGACTTCCAGCCTTTAATAGCTTTTACTCAACGTGAGGCGAAGGTTCTAGAAACCTTGCCCCCCTTTCTTCTGTTGCGAAAAAACCGAGCTGACCGTACTGGTCTGTGTCAAGGTCAAGACAGAAGCTGGCCAGGCTCCTGTATTTTGACTCCGAGACAGAGCTGTACATTCCGCACATTCCCTGAAAGGTACCAAGCGCGCATCCCACACAACATGTTCCAGTTCACTCTGATCGGTGAGGAGCGAAAACAAGTGAAGAGCGAAAACATGCCCTCCCCACTTTGCAGCTACGTGTGAGCACAGAAAATGGAGTCTGTTATACAAGATGGAGTCAGCACAGAAAATGGAGTCAATTATGCCAAATGGAGCCAATGGTCAATGTATCATTCTTAATATCAGTACAATGACTCGCGGGTGGGGGGTTCGCGCGGGGGTGGGGGGTCGCACGGGGGTTCGCGGTGGAATTTAAAAATAAAAGCTTACCTTACCGGGTCCCGCGCTTCCTCCGCTCCTGGCCGGGTCCCACGTTTTCCTGCTGCTTTCCTGCTCTCCTGCCTAAGGCAGGAACAGGAAGCAGGCATCCTCCCTCCCCTCCCCTAAGCCAATCACAACGCTGCAATGGCAGCGTTGTGATTGGTGCGGACGGTGCCCAGCCGGGCACCTGTAGGGAGGCCATTTTCTCAGAGGGCCGACCAAACAGTCAGGGCCCACAGAATTGGGCAAGCCACTCCTCCCCGACCCGCCCACCCACCCGCCCCAAACCAGGCATACCATTCTGCTTTCTCGCGCTGCGAGAAGCAGAAACATAAAATGGTATTTAAAATTTCTGCTTTTCGCACTGCGAGAAAGCAGGGGGGCGACGCTCCTCCGCCCTTGTATGCTAATGTCATCCAGCGATAGCAGGACAAACTAGTTACACGAACAACAGTTTTCTATTGTGAATGAATGAGGTAAAGTGAGCTAGCGGAAGGGCTTTGAAAAGGGAATATAATTATGTCCTTCTTGAAAAAGGGTTCTTCAAGATCAGCAAGAACAACATCAGTGGAAATAAAGAAATGTGACTCTGCTTGACTATGTGTTGCAGAAATTTTGAACAGTGAAGAGGAGGCATCCATTGTTTACAAGATGGCATAGATGCCTAAATTGTGGGTTAGTTAACATAAGCCAGAAACACATACTTATCTACATCATAGCAAATTTGTTTCAAGCACAATAGCATCATGTAAGAGTGCACATGTAAATTTGAGGGTAAATCCAGTGTGCACATGTAAAATTGGGAGTAAATCCATGTTCTGAACATTGTTAATAATGCACAAAAATATAGAATGCACAAAAACTTTGACAAACTCCCCCCCCTCATAAAGCTTGCAAATAATCTAATAGTTATAACACACTCTGCATCACTTTCTGCCTTCTTGCAATTTGATTCGTCCAACAGCTTCAGTTGATTATATATGTGATCTCTGGCATCCTCCATTCCAGTATCATCCCTTTTTGAAGAACTTCTTTTCTCCTTACCTTCACATTTGAGAAACATTAATTCAGAAAATTTGAACAAGAGAAACAAGACAAGTGCACAAATAAACACATTTATTACAGGGGTAGTATCAACCTAAACATACACCCGTCACAGGCTATCAATCCATTTGCCAATCCTTTTAAACCCCTTTCCTATCTCACTAACCCTTGAGTCTACTGCTTCCCACAAGCCATGCTCTCCTAAAGCTTGGACTTCACAAGAAATATTAGTTATATTCCTTACATAAGCATTAATAACCCTAGTGTTATCTGGAATTAGGGTACAGAACTCTCTTAGCTTTAAAATCCTGCAAACACTGCCTTTCTTCACAACAAGGATATCTAGTGCTAAGTGGTTTTGCATTATCAATGCGCACATAGCAATTAGCTTAGAATTAATCAGTGTTAGTGCACCTGCTGTATTGATGCTAACCTATCAACAGGCATAAATAATTCATAGCTGCTCATATAGAAGAAATAATAGTTCCTAATACATTGAATACTGTCTGTCCAGAACCACGCTCTTTGGAAACCAACAACATTATTTATCCCATTCACATGACACTCTAGGAAATACTAAATCTAAATAATAAGAACCCACCCAATTATGAGGTAGGTCGAAATAAGCAGTATTACCCAACACATATTAAATTCCTGTCAATATTGGTCCTTCATCAACCAGGAAATCACTATTAATAACGTAACTTCTTCCACACTCACTCTCACCCACATATTCTATAGACCGAACCCTGTAGCTTCATGACGCACCATACACAACTCACCTTTTCTCTCATACTCCATTCTCAGTCTCTGATGCAAATCTGAAAACCTAAATTCTTCCTCAGCCTTAATCTGTTCTCTGATTTTCTTATCATCTTTCCAATATGTCAAAATTTGCACTCTCCTCCCATAATATTGCCTAACAGCTTCATGCTCTTGTTTACTCAAACTACACACATAAGTCTGTTCAGTGTTATGGGTAGTTTATGCAACTGTATTCAAATATTTACCAGCAGTTACCCGTTTCCCAGCCTTTTCAGAAACAGGAATGTCCTCCAGTGATCCGTTGAAATCTGTCAGGTATGGCGATAGAAACTCCTGCTTATTAAACATACTAACAAAAACATTGCAAGACAATCCACATGATACAGGTAGCTGCAGGTAAAAAACACCTTCACCTGCAGAAGAAGGAAGAAAAGTACACACCATGCAATTCTTAACCCCATAATGTCAATGTATAAACCCAACATTTTTGTATAAATATTATTAATAAATCCTCTAACTAAACATTCCCTATATATCAGTGTGTTAGACTCAACCTCATTATGTACTGTACTTAGTTCAATGTCTTTGGAGACATATCCTACAGCAGAAATAAGGCACAACAGTAAGACCACTTAGAATATTGGTATAACTATCAATAAGATCATGCTAACAATTTTAGAGCATCTAATGTATGCCAGTTCTATTGAGGTCAAAAGCAAAAATTAAAACAAATTTCAGGATTCAAAAATGAGTCTTCAGGAAAACCCCTTTTAAATAATAATAGATCTTTTCTCCTTTCTTTTTGTCAAAATAATTATCAAAACACAAAATCCAAGTCAAAACTTATTTTTTCATTTAATTGATTCAGTTGTCCTTCATCTGACTAGATTTACTTGGTTCAGCACTTTAAATTCAGAATTTTAGACCATTCAGATTTGGAACAGTTCAAGGTGGCTCTTCATCTTCTAGATTATTTTAAAAAGACATTAGTATTAGTTTATTGGACTGCAGATCTCTGTATCTGACTCTTCTTCTTCAGACACAGATGCAAGATATGCTCATTCAGGTGAGGCGTACTTTCTCTTTGGAATTCCCTTTTTTCTTGCTGGGCTTGTAGCAACAGGTGATACAATCTCACTGTTCTCTGAATCGATTGCAGCTACTTCTGGTTCTTCTTTGATCAATTCTAACTCTTCTTTGATCAATTCTAACTTTTCATTCTCCCCGTGCTTTCTTTTTACTGCCTTGGTTACAATTCTTGTTTTTTTCACTGTGACTACTGCTGAGTCTTCTTCATTCACTGGTGAACTTGTGCTTCATTCTGCATCATCAACTCAACTCACTAAGAACAGCATTCTGTCTTTCGGGGTTCTTGAGACTCAAATTCTCAACTAAAGTCTTTCACTGGATGGATCAGAGGCTATTTATTCTAGCTGCCAATTGTGACTCTGCCATAGCTCTGATCTTCAAATTGAAACTGGCAAGAGGTACCTTCACCAGGACCTTTGCCTTCATTTAAAAAAAAAAAATCTTCACCCCTCTCTGGATACACGCTGCAAATGTGAGCTTGACTCTGTGACTCAGTGGTTGTAGTCACCACTTCTTCATCCGCCGCATCCACTCTCCTTGTGTGAGCGGCGTGGATCTACTACCGGATTTTGGCACACTTCACAACAGTGTTAGTTAGTTATATGTATGACCTAGTAAGGACCTTTACAACGTTCTTCAACCAACCTTTTGCAGACATGTTCCTTCACCAGAATCCAGTCTCCTGGTATCAATGGATGACATTGAGTTTCCTTTGATGGTGGTGTTGCCAAATTCACCTGATACAGATTTCACCACATCAACCAGATCTTTGCAGTACTCTAGTACAATATCATCAGTTTTTGATGAAAGTGTTGCTGACGGTATGTAGGCCAATCTCATAGCTCTGCCCATTAGCACTTCATGAGGTGAGAGACCAGACTTCTAATACCTATCAGTACAAGAGGAAGAGCATCGGCCACTTCAGACTAGTGGATGCACACCTTTTAGGCAGTTTGTTTTTGATGGTTCCATTCATCCTCGCTACTATACCAGATGATTGAGGACGATAGCTACCGTGGAATCTCAGAGTAATGTGGAGATGTGTACACATCAATTTAAGTATCTCATTTTTAAAATGAGGCCCACGATCTATCTTAATAAACGTTGGCAGGCCAAACCTCAGTATCACTCCCCTCCGCAAGAGTTTGGCAATAGTTATGCTGTCTCATCTCCGGATAGTGTAGGCCTATGGGAGGGATGGTTGGAAGAAGAATGAGGAGGCTGAATGTATTTCTCAATCTTGGTGGATTTTATTGTAAGTAGGGATTGATAAGGGCAATCAAAAGTAGTGGTCCTCTTTCCTTGGGTTAATTCTTCCTTTCTTCTTTTCCTCTAGGTCGTCTTCTTCTTCGAGGAGGGTATTACCCAGGAAGCTAGGGAAAAGAAGAAGGTGGGGGTAAGTATCTTCAGTTAGTAGAGGGAGATTTAGGATAGCATCCTACACCACACCCAGGAGTGAAAGAAAAGATATAGCTAAACTTAAGGTTGGTGCCTCATAGGTAAGATATCTCCACAGGTTTGTTTTATGGCCCTAGTCCTATTTTCCTGGCTTCTGGTGTTACCCAAAGGTAGGAAAAGGGAGAGAAAAAACCCCCAAATGAGATGGCGTGAGAAACACTTTATAGGACAACCAAAAAAAATGACAGCCCTTAAAGTATATTTGTCAAGATATGCTCTCCCGGGTAACATTAAAAAAATGATGCAGGTTCAATTATACCAGTAGCCGGGCTATTGTTCACTCCGTTCCAATGCCTGGATAGTATTGATACTGATACCCTCGTACACTATGCGGTGTTACTGGCAAACACCCTGCAAGACTAGTTTGTCTTCACTACTCCCCGGGGCTATGTCAAAGAATTGAGAAAACACAGCATACTATATCAGGCCCAAACGTAGAAGAAGACAAAAAAACAACTAATGCCCTTCATTATGACTGGAGGAAAAAAAAACCTCCTTGACGCAGTCTTCCCTGCGTCCCATAACCCTTACCCCTGCCCGTATTTAACCCGATCCTCCATCTAACTCCCTTCCCCAGCCAGGAGCACGTACCGCAAAAGCTGCAACTCTCCTGAGTTGCGGCGCCATATAGGCATCTCCTGTGAGATTCCACAACTTCTCGCTCCAGTCCTCTGGGGCCTCAGTGTCTTTAGTCTCTCCACTGTCCTGGTAGACCTCCGCAGTCGGTCTTTTCCCGGTCTCCAACAGTGTCTCCCTCGACCTGTCGTTGTAGGCATCTTTTGGGTTTCCACAACCCCACCCTCCGTCGTCACCGCCCCCTTGCATCTCGGTGATGTCCTTTTCTCCTCTGTCGGGGCTTTCGTATTGGGTCCGCATTCGAGCCGGTCCGCCTTCTTCATGTGTAGGGTAGAGAGAGTCCGTTTTCATTTGGTAGACCTGTTTTTCCTTTTTGTTCCAGGTGCGGTGTCGTCGGTATTTAGAGGAGAAATAGGGGAAGAGCTGAAACGAAGGTAAGTCAGGGGATATTCGATGAGGTTTACCTGTGTCTTCCTTACAAGGCCTCAACTCATGTAGAGAACAAGGTTCATCGAATCCCTTCCTGCGTGAGTCTGGCCATGAAAATAGCGGGCCATGAAATACAGCATAATGTCAGGAAGAATATACTTATATTCAGGAGACATCCAAACATCATGATAACTTCTTTTGCAACCTGCCTGTTCCCAGGTCTGTCTCTCAGCCTCCGGGCCCTCCTCCTGGAAATTCCTCAATTCACCTAATGGAGTCTGTATAACAAGTAACAATTTTAATTTTCTGCACTTTCAGCACATTTGTCATTTGATTAATTTTGATCCGTTTCTTGCATTTCAATCTGCTCCTTTGATTTCAGAGTTTCATTTTCAAGGGTGCAGTATTTTGCCACTTGGTCTGCATATTTGTTTTTCTTTCCCAGCATAATCAAATAATTTCCAGCCTTATGGGCAGCACACTTGACTACTGCAATTTCTTTTGGCTGTTGTATCGCCTCCAAAAAACCGAGAATAATATAGGAACCATTCCTGATGGGTGTCCCACAGGATGCCATGAAAGCTCTGTGTGACCACAACTGTCCGAATTCATGAACCACTTTAAAACCATACTGGCTTCTGTATAAATCGTCACATTCAAATTGTTTGCAACTCTGGCACTTGTGCTGAGGTTACATTAGGCAGGTGTGATGCTTTAACAATTTCAGAAGTGGACCAAGCTGCACAGGCAGCTTTCAAGGCTCCTCCATGGTCTCTAAGACAAGAACCATTTTCAAACAAAACCAGATCAACCATTTTGAGAGGAATTTCTTTGCTATCTGGTCTTGGTTTGGTACATAATTCCATGATATTCACACAGTTGTGTTCAGGTTCACCATTATCATAATTATCATTGTCATGAGTCCTGTCTCTGTCTACATTGCTGTTCGAGACAGGAAGCATTGTTGCAGGGTTCAGAAAATTGCATCTTCTGATAAAGATGTTCTCAGTTGCTAATATGACTTGCTCATAACTGTTAAGACGGTTGTTTGTCATTTACCGAGCCCTAGTACGAGTCAACAAAATCTCAATTGAATGGGGAGCAAACACAATCAGAATATGTACCATTACAATTCCTTTACTTTGTTCAGTTCCTATGCAAACAGCTGCAATGAGTTTCAGACAGCCAGGAAGAACTACAGCTTGTGGATCCAACACAGCAGGCAGGTATGCAACTGGTCTCATGATCCCCCCATGTTTTTGGGTCAATAGATGTAGGAAAGTCATCCTTTTTCTTCTGATTACCCCCATTTTCTGGCTGATGCTGGTGGTTAATGACTCTGAAAGTGCCATGGGCTCTTCTAACCAGGCCTAGGGCAAGTGCTCTGTCCTCGAAAAGATATATGGTAATTGGTATAATTCTAATTGGCCAAAACAACCTACCTGTAAGTCCCTAATATATGGTAGGGCATGTAGGTTTAGAGACCCCAGTGGACTCAATGCACTTAAGTGTGCACTGCTGTGGTATCTGGTGGCATTTTAAAGTCAGGCCTGGTTTTAAAATAAAACTATGTCCAAATTCGACTTTAGAATTAAAAGTACTTCCAAAGCCCAAAACAACCTTTTTATAATTTATAAGTCACCCCTAAGCTCTGCCCTTGGTGCCCCAAGGGTAGAGTGCACAGTTATAAAAAGCAGGGAAAATATATAAGATGTTTTATATGCCCTGCTAAGGAAAAACAGCCAAAGTTGCTTTTCTTTATTGTAGTGTTGCTAGCCCCATACGCTAACATGGGGAAGACTTTATAAAGCTTAATAAAGTCTATCTTTGCTTTGGAGCAAGCTAGCAATATTATTCAAATTATCACATTAATGGTCACATTAAATTCAACAGCTTTACAAGATTAGATGTCATGTAAAAGTAGTCTTAGAACTTACTATCCTGAAGTTATCTAAAGCCGCTCTGTAGCAGCCTCTTCTGATTGGCCAGCCTTTGACAGCTTGAGCCAAGCTGCTTTCTGAGTAGGTATGAAGAGGCCTGGGGATGAAACAATACACCGATTTGGTGGGAGGAGATTTGCTTCCTCAAGAAGCCAGGGAGATGCAGGGGGCTGGGGAGATAAGCTGGACTTTAAAGGCAGGAGAACAGATGTCACAGGAAACAGGCCAGTCCCCACTTCCTTGATCCCAGTCCGATGGGAGCCCCCCCCTAATTAGATTAGGAGAGGGGCTGGCAGGAGAGTTTGGTGAGTTGTTAGCCACACCTTTGGGTTGGGTTACACAGACACACACACCAAGGAGAGATTTTCTCCATTTTGATTTTTGTGAAAACAGTGCATTCTGGGTCAAAAATATGCCACACTTCGCAGGAAGTAGTCATAGCAGTGGTAGTTAGCTTTACCCCTATTGGTTGGTGTGTCTCCCCCTTGCCAGCCCAGAATGGAGGATAACTATGGAAGAGCTGCAGTAGCTCCTCAAAACATTGCCTGGAACAAAAGAAGAAGGACTGCCCTGCTGGACCCTTGGACTGCACCACAGAAGGCTTGCACTCAAAAGGACTGCACCTGCAGCCCACTCAAGGCGCCACAAAGAAAGGACTGTGCCTGACTCAAAGGAAAGGCAGTGGACTCCCTGATCAGCAACAGGTACAACAGAGCTGGAAGAAGTCACCTGCAAGCCCAAAGAGAGGATCACCCCAGCTGACCAGTTGCAAATAGAATTTTCCTGGTCTGTGCAGGAGCATTGAGGGAAATTGCCCCCAAGAGGCAATCCAGAGTCTCTGAACCTTTGGACTGAGCTAGTGAATGCTTATTTTCCCCAAAAGAACCAGGAAACTACAAGATCTGCAAAGAAAGAAACTTTCTGCATAGTTTTGAGGAAAAGCTCTAGGAGAAGACCAGCTTGACATTGAGGGTCAAGTTGTCAACTCGCGAATTTGCCTGTCTGCACTGGTTTTTCCCGCTGAAAGATCTGGAGATCCTCGCAGTCAAAGACAATGACTTCTAGGTAACAGTGTTCAAGGGTTCAGTGTACACCTTTTCAACACGATATTATCTGAAGAAAGTATGTTCCGCGTGTATTTAGTCAATCTGTTGTGGGTAAAATACTGGGTTTTTGTTCTGGTTAGTAAAGGGTATCCCATCACTATGTTCTCACTCTTTTCCAAACAAATACTTACTGCAGCTACTACTTTAAGGCAAGCGGGAAGACCTGTGGCTATAGAGTCAAGGGTAGTAGAAAAATAAGCAACGGGCTTTTGAGCCCCTCCATGCGTTTGTGTCAGAACTGAGAGAGTGCACCCATCTCTTTCACTGTAAAACAATATGAATTATTTTGTGTAATCAGGCATACCTAGCACTGGGGCACGACACAATTTCTCTTTCAGCTCTAGAAATGCCTTTGTACATTTGTTGTCCCGTGGAATCGAATCAGATACATCTCTGTGTGTCAACCTCAGTAGGGATTTGGTCGTCAAGGAAAACTTTGGTATCCACTAACTGCAGTAGCCAACCATTCCCAAAAACATTCTCATTTCCTTTTGAGTTTGTGGGGGCTTCATCTATAAGATTGCTTCTACTCTTTCTAGAGACACCTTCCTAGCTCCTTTCACAATGATGTGTCCCAGATTTTGAACCTCTTTTTGACAGGACTGCATTTTTCCTGGAAATACAATGGTGATGTCAGCAGTTCCGACAGCCGGATTTGGATGGGGATCCATTTCCTAATGGCAGCTTGTGCGGCGGGCGGAAAAGGCCTGCTGCACAAGCTGCCATTGGAAAATAGATATTTTCAAACATCCCTGCACTGTGTGGCAGGTACCATGGCCAGGATGTTTAAGGGGCAGCATAGGTGCCCCAAGGCCCCATAGCAAAGGGCCAGGGGGATAAGGGGGCCCTGCTAAAGTCCCCCCAAAGAAACATTCCGACAGCCTTTCCATGTCGGAAAGGCCAACATGAAAAGGCTGTCGGAAAGTGCCATCATAATCCCGATGGCGGAGCCGAGCCTGGCTCTGCCGTCATTAGGGGATTATGGGGCTTCCGACACTCATCAGGGAAGCGCATCGGAATCCCCCCGCTGGTTTCACTCCAACCGCCATCATCCTAATAAAACCCAGATCAGTTGACTGGGGGTGAGTGTTTGATTTGCTCAAGCGCTCCGTCCATCATCCCCTTTGGTATCGCTTTGTTCGCCCTAAGTTGGCAGGGTATGCCCAGACGTGGGTCCCTTGCTCACTTTGCCACTGGATTCAAGCTAGCCTGGCTGATGACGGCTGAATAGCCAGAAACCGGTCCCAGGATGCTTGTTTCCGGTCCAGTGAAGACATGGCTTGGCAGTTCGGGCTGGACTGTTCCCATGAGGCACAGGGTCAGACTGATTTGCATATGGCCATGTCTGAACTGGGGTGGTGGAGTGAGCTAAAGAATGATGATGGATTAAACCCAGATCAGTTGACTGGGGGTGAGTGTTTGATTTGCTCAAGCGCTCCGTCCATCATCCCCTTTGGTATTGCTTTGTTCGCCCTAAGTTGGCAGGGTATGCCCAGACGTGGGTCCCTTGCTCACTTTGCCACTGGAGTCAAGCTAGCCTGGCTGATGACGGCTGAATACCCAGAAACCGGTCCCAGGATGCTTGTTTCCGGTCCAGTGAAGACATGGCTTGGCAGTTCGGGCTGGACTGTTCCCATGAGGCACAGTGTCAGACTGATTTGCATATGGCCATGTCTGAACTGGGGTGGTGGAGTGAGCTAAAGAATGATGATGGATTAAACCCAGATCAGTTGACTGGGGGTGAGTGTTTGATTTGCTCAAGCGCTCCGTCCATCATCCCCTTTGGTATCTCTTTGTACGCCCTAAGTTGGCAGGGTATGCCCAGACGTGGGTCCCTTGCTCACTTTGCCACTGGATTCAAGCTAGCCTGGCTGATGACGGCTGAATAGCCAGAAACCGGTCCCAGGATGCTTGTTTCCGGTCCAGTGAAGACATGGCTTGGCAGTTCGGGCTGGACTGTTCCCATGAGGCACAGGGTCAGACTGATTTGCATATGGCCATGTCTGAACTGGGGTGGTGGAGTGAGCTAAAGAATGATGATGGATTAAACCCAGATCAGTTGACTGGGGGTGAGTGTTTGATTTGCTCAAGCGCTCCGTCCATCATCCCCTTTGGTATCGCTTTGTTCGCCCTAAATTGGCAGGGTATGCCCAGACGTGGGCCCCTTGCTCACTTTGCCACTGGATTCAAGCTAGCCTGGCTGATGATGGCTGAATAGCCAGAAACCGGTCCCAGGATGCTTGTTTCCGGTCCAGTGAAGACATGGCTTGGCAGTTCGGGCTGGACTGTTCCCATGAGGCACAGGGTCAGACTGATTTGCATATGGCCATGTCTGAACTGGGGTGGTGGAGTGAGCTAAAGTATGATGATGGATTAAACCCAGATCAGTTGACTGGGGGTGAGTGTTTGATTTGCTCAAGCGCTCCGTCCATCATCCCCTTTGGTATCACGTCATCCTAATACGGCTGTCGGACTGAAACCTACGATGTCTGGCAGAAAGCCTCCGACAGCTGATCGGAGGCTTTCCGCCCGACATCGTAATCAAATTTGTATCTGTTCTCAGCCAGGTGATTCAAGAGTGCAATGATGTTAGGTTTACACGCATCTTGTGTCTCTGATGCCACAAGCAAACCATCTATATATTGAACAAAGACAGAATTGCAGGGCATTTGCAAGGTCTCCAGATTTCTTTACAGAATCTGGTTAAAAATAGATGGACTCTTTGTATACTCTTGTGGGGCATGACACCATGTTAATACTTTCTGCTGGAACACAAAGGAAAATAGAAACTGGCTTCCCTCGTGCAATGGCACTGAGAAGAAAGCCTGGCAAAAGTCAACGACTGTAAACAACTCTGCAGTACATGGGATCTGAAATAATATGGATTCAGTACTACCGAACAACAGGGCATTACTATTTAATTCACCTTTCTTAATTCCTGCACTATTCTAAGTTTCCCATTTGGCTTCTGCAAACTCATCATTGGAGAGTTACATGAACTTCCAATTAGTTTTCTCAGGATCCCTGTCATCTATTACTGGTTTTATTACTGCAGCTGTTTCTGGTGTCAAATGATATGTTGGTATTCTGGGTTAAACAGTATTTGCTTTCACAGTGATTCGGACTGGTTCTACTCCTTTAATAAGTCCGATGTCTTTCCCTGTAAAATCCCAAACTTCTGTGTTTACTATTTCCCTCAAATCTTCAGCTAATTCGCTAATGGTTAGTAAAGGGAACATCCTGTCTCTGCCTGTTTAATCATTTTGAAATCCACATCCTCATCATGGGTCTGAAAGGCTATGCCATCTGGTATACAATAAATGGTACAATTTAACTTGCACAATAAATCTCTTCCTAATAGGGTTACAGGACTCAAATCACAAACAACAAATTGGTGTTTTTCTTTGAACAAGCCTATTTTTACTGGGTCTTTCTCTGAAACTGAATTTAGGATCTGTTTATTTGTGACCCCCACAACTTGGATCATTTTCCCCGAGAGAGGTAGGTCTGGGACTACCACTGTCCTAACAGTGGACCGGGTAGCACTTGTATGGATGAGAAATGATACGGGTGGCCATAGACTTAATCGTCTACATATGGACCACTCTGGTCTACCTCTAAGACTGCGCCAAGTACGCAATCTTGCTCCCCTCTCAGGCACCATCATTGGGAAGAATTTGAACCAAAACTATCATTCTCAAATAAAGGGAATTGATGCAATGCATTCTGGCTTGGATTTTGGATTTGTGGCATAACAAATTGGTATTCATTTTTGGCATTTGATTTAGATTGAATCTATGATTTCCCATTTATGCGGGTGCAACAGGTATCATTAGAGCCTGTCCCACCATCATCATTTGCATCTGTTGTGCAGGCACATTTTGGATTTGCATACCTCGCTGCATTTGTACACTTCCTCCAGCATTATCAGAGTATATCGACATTCCCTTTTCCAAAGTCCAATTCTATGACAGATGTGAGAAGCAGAAATCATTTTCATAGTGGCAACGTCTGATCCAGAACCCATACCCACAGGAACACCTCTACCTCTGCCTTGCGACACATTCATTCCTCCTTGATTTCTCTGTAAACCAGGCTGTGGCACAGCAACTCCTTGCATGTTTCCTTGTTTTCCAGCAAAAGAAGTGTTCTGAAAACCTTTCAGAGCCAGCTTTGTCTGTGCTAACATGAATTTCTCCTTTATTCTCTTCTGCTTCATGTCTGACTCATTGCTGCAGTATTTTGCATATCTCAGGATTTCATCGAGTGATGTGTTCTGCCAGCAGATCTCACTTTGTGTTATGTGCAAACAGAGCTCTGGCTTCAGCCCTAAAACAAACTGGGATACAAAAATCCACATATCCTTTTCCTCAGGATACTCATGTCCACTGTGCTGCTGAAACACCTGCAAAAATCTCTCATAATGCTCATGAACAGTTTCCTTTGGCTCTTGGGTAGTTCTTTTAATCTTAAGCCAATCCATATCTTTGGGAGGTACTCTGCCTGTCAAAAAGGTAATAACTGCTTCGGATTTTTCCATTACCACTGGTGATGGTGCATTAGTCCTAACCTCCCTCACTGGTTCCTCTTGAGGCCATTGTACCGCAGTCTTACATTCAGCCCATAAATCAGCAGGCATGACAATGTCAAAGAATGTATTCAAATCAGTCCATAACACCTTTGAGATTTTTATGAACCTTTCTACTTGTGTGTACCACTGCACCTGCTTGTCTCTCAGCTTTGGAAAATTATTTGTAAATGCTGCCAAATCACCTTGACTCCAAGGAACCTGCACATATCAGGCATGCATTGGTCTGCAGCTGGATTTTCCCGTTTGAGTAGAGGAAGCCAACCCTTTCTCCCCACTTCCGGCTTGACGCCGTAAACGCCACCTAGCAGACTAGTTGTGAGCATGAAAACCAATGCTGGCATGGACGTGCAGTGGGCGCACCAAAGGCAAACCCGTCTGCGCCCATCCGTGGTCGGACAGCGCCAAGCGCCAGAACCCCTGCCCGTTTTCCCTACCAAGCCTACACAAGTAAGGCATTAAGGGAAAAACATAAACAAGGCAGGATGCCTGTATGCCCTTGCATTGATTGTAATGTTGCTGAACCTTCATACAGATGTAATAACTGTCAATTTTAATTTCTAACCACCACATGCTCTCAAAGTGACAGTAGAAAAGCCAACACTCAAGCATATAGTAAGATGCAGTCTAATAATGGCAGACATGAAGTTAACTGCTTACTCCTTAATACACTCTCACTTATAAAACACACAGTGGAGTTTGCAGATTTATTAGATCAGAATAATACTGATATTGCCTTTGTCGCCCAGATTTATAACTTGTCTGCCAAGCGAATACAACTTAATTAGACTGGATAGACCCCAAACGAGAGGTGGTGGCCTAGCTATCATACATCGGAATGGTATAAAAGCCACATATAAACCCTTCTTTCATCTAAAATCTAAGGTCTTACTTTTTTCATTAAAAATTCAAAATACATTTACTTTTAATGGATTACTCATTTATAGTGCCCGGGGCCAAAAGAACATTTTCTACAAACTTTACTGAGCTTTATGGAAGCATGTACTGACAATCCCACCTTTACCATCCTAGGTGATTTCAATTTTCACTTAGAATGTTTAGAGGACAAAAATGCTGACTGCCACTAGATCATCTCATAATTTTTGACTTTAAACAATTAGTTCAACAACTGGCTCACTCTGCTGGCCACATACTGGATGGCATTTTTCCAATCACTCAAACATTATAATTGATAAACTGCTAACTTTGATTTGGACGGATCATAAGGTTATTCTGTTTAAACATCCCTACTTGCTCAACTGACCAAGCCAAAACCCAAGTGGTGAGGAATAATAGGGCATGGAATTTTGTTTACAGATTTAAATTTGATAAATTAAAAAACCCTACCAGCAGCTAATGATGATTTAGAACAAATCTCAATCATATATGATTCATGGATCAACGATGCGGTGTCTCAGCTAGCCCCCAGGAAAAGTAGAATAACTTATCAGAAAACGCCTTCTGCCCCATGGTTCTCACAAGACCTTAGGGAACTTAATTAAAAATGCAACCACCAAGAACAGATATGGAGATCGCAGTATAAGCAAGAGGATAGATTAAAATATACATATCTTATAAAGGAATATAATAAGCTGATTAAAGTATCTAAAACAAATTTCTTCACAGATAAAATAAAAGCAGCTAGCAACTCCTCTAGAGAGAGTCCTCTCAAACTTTGGAGATAGAAACAAGGTCACACCTAGTCAAGAACTTTGTGACCAAGTAGCCCAATTCTTCTTTAGTAAAGTCAACACCATTTTTCAAGACTTCCAATGTCAACCCACCAGTCAAGGTCATATTCCATTTACTATCCGGGATAATGAAATTTCAGACAAAAATTGCCCTGTTTCTTCTCTGGTTTTATCCTCATTTTCTCATTTTACAGTAGATCAAACTACTTACCTTTTAAAAACAATTAAGTTGAGATCTTCGACTGATCCCTGCCCTCTGGAGGTACACTATCCTGTCTCAAATACTATCGCTGTCCACCTTACCAGCATCATAAATAAGAAACTGGATTTGGCTTATTTCCCAACAACATGGAAAAAAGCATCCATTCTTTGATTAACAAATCATCTCTTATTTTCTCAGATGTAAAATACTATAGGCCCATCTCTTGTCTACCGTTACAGGCAAAAATATTGGAGAAAGCGATGAATAAAGAGGTTATTTCTTTTCTGGACTCTAATAACCTTTTTGATTCCACACAACACCGTTTTAGGCCAAAACATAGCACAGAGTCAGCCCTTTTGGCAGCTACAGAAAAGATCAAATCTATAGTTGATAAAGGAGAGAGCGCTGCCTTAGTCTTATTAGACCTATCGGCCTCATTCGACACAGTAAACCACCTTGCACTAATTAATTGCCTTGAGAAAATAGGCATAAAAGGAGTGGCTCTTAAAACGATCTCATCCTATCTTACCAATAGAGAGCAAGCAGTGATGCTCAAAGGATATACCTCCACTCCTTTTAAACTTCCCTGTGGGCTCCTGCAAGGGTCCTCTTTAAGTCCAACTCTTTTTAATGCATACATCACCCCACCTATTCAGTTGATCAGAGCATATGGTTTTTCAGTCTGTTCATATGCAGATGATACACAGTGGTGACAATCTCATCTAATCCAGAAAGAGTATCTTTGCAGTTCAGTAGATGTATGCGCAGTATTGCGCAGTGGATGCAACTGAACTCTCTTAAACTTAACTCCGATAAAACGGAGGTGCTAATGTTTGGTAACAAAAATACCTTCTGGAGTACTGCCTGGTGGCCATCTAACCTTGGTTCGCTACCAATTCCAGTACAGAAGGCAAGGAATCTGGGTCATTTTTGACGACAGATTAACCTCCATAGAACATTCAAATCAAGTGACCTCCTCCTGCTTCTTTATGTTGAAAACCTTTAAAAAGATTTTACCATTTTTACCATTATAGCACAGAAAAGCAGTAATCATTGCCTTGGTAATATCAAAAATTGATTATTGCAACGCATTATTTGTAGGCTGCCAAGTACGTTTTCTCAATAAACTTCAGACTCTGCAAAACGCGGCAGTAAGAGTTCTGTTGAACCTGCCAAAATTCTGTTCAGTCTCCAATTCCATTAGGGAACTTCACTGGCTCCCAATCAGGGAGCATGTTCAATTCAAAGCGTTTTGTTGGGTTCACAAGGGACGAAATCAAGATGGTCCATTTTTCATGCAGGAAATTTTTAACTGGTACACCCCCGTACCTTATGATCTAGTACTGCCAACAAAGTACAAGTACCCAGAATAAGAAAAGCCCACTGGGGTGGGAGAAGCTTTACCTACATGGCAGCAAAATGGTGTAATTTACTGTCAGAACATCTACAAGCGCAACCAAACCTCTTGGAATTTAGGAAGGATTTAAAAAACTAGCTTTTTTCTTTATACCAACAGGCCTGCACTCCTTAAAAGTCTGGATTGCTTTTCTATTTTATTATTGACAATGCTTAGAGTTCTTGTCAATAGCGTCAAGACGCCTATTTTGGTATAAACGCATGTTAAACATTTTTTAACATAACATATGTCCCTCCCGCTAGTTCTCCGATTGGGTAAATTGTCACTTCTCCCTCATCTGGCTCATCCTGCTTTCCTGTAATGGCTGCTTCCTTCTTTTTCTTTTTGTGCTTCTTTGCCCATTTATTTTCTAGTTTCTCAGTATCCTTCCATCTGCAAGTACATTTGACTAATTCCACAATGTGCAAGCTCATTCCTGTAATTGTCATGTTTTCTATAGCTGGTTCATCCAAATGAACCCTGTAACTTCTGTGCAAATTTACATTATTTCATGAGATCAACTTCATATTTTTGGACTATTTCAGTCAATCTGTCATGCACTAAAGCGGCTTTCCTCGTAATCTCCGTACACAGGTAGATTAATTCCTTTCTCTGATATTGTTCTAGGTGCTCAAATTCCAAAGATCCCCTTCTACTTTCCTCCAATTCTGCTTTCAGTTTTTATATGTTAAAGGGCTGTTTCTTTTTCTGGGTTTTCTTGTGCCTCTGTGCTCTCTGCCTTTTTTATTTCCTGCGGTCTCCTCAAACCAGGCTGGTATATATCCTTCCTCAGTGACACTTATGTCACCAGGAGTCATCGGGCTGTAAAGACTAAGGTCTCTCAATCTATCAGTGCTTGTAGCATTTGTGGGGGCTTCCACAAAACTATCGGCTAATTTTGGGAAGTTGGGACAAATTTAGATGTAGATGCTAGTTGTGTGTCGTGTCTCTGCTGGTGGAGGAGCACTTGCAACAACTCGAGAAAGTGTTTTAAAAATATACAGAAAAATATAAATACATTTCACTGCCTATTACCACTTTAATAAAGTGGTAATAGGTAGAGAACAACAAAACAAATTACTACTTGCCTATATCTAAGGCCCTAACCCAGAGCGGAGCCCAAGTGTGCTAAAAACTGCATGGCTGCCTTTTACGTTTTGTAAAAATATAAGGCCTTTCATCAGCAGTCATATACTGCTTTGTCATTGGCATGTACCGTGGTATACCGTGAAGTTACCGTGGTATACTGCGGCACAATATATAACTAAGTATTTTGAGAATTATAACTTTAATATTACTTAAACTATTTACAAATACTGCCAAAAATTACCATTTACACCCCATAATTTATATTCCTGCCACATTACATCTACATCCTTTCACCCACTTTCAAGGTATGTCTGTTTGAAGTACCACACTCCACTCTATGCCACTCCACTGTACGCTATTCCACTGTACGCTATTCCACTCTACATCGCTCCACTATATGCCACTCCACTCTACGCTAATCCACTGTACGCCACTCCACTCTATCCCACTCCACTCTATGCCACTCAAATCTACACCACTCCATTGTACGCTATAACACTCTATGCTAATCCACTGTACACAATTCCACTGTATGCAACTCCACTCTACACCACTCCACTCTGCGCTATTCCACTCTATGCCACTACACTTTACGCCACTCCACTCTACTCTACTCCACTCTACGCTATTACATTGTACATCACAACACAGTACCTCACTCCACTCTATGCCATTCAACTATACACCACTCTAGTGTATGCTATTCCACTCTATACCACTCCTCTCCACTCTACGCTACTCCACCCTATGCCATTCCACTGTAGAATACTTCACTCTACACCACTCCACTGTACACCAGTACAGATAACGCTATTTCACGCTACACCACTCCACTCTATGCTTCTCCGTCACTCCACTCTATGGCACTTCACTCTACGCCACTCCACACTACTCCACTGTATGCCACTCCACTCTACGTCACTGCACTCAATGCTTTTCAACTCTACACCTGTCCACTGTATGCCACTGCACTCTATACTATTACACTGTACACCACTACACTTTACCCCACTCCACTCTATCCCACTCCTCAGTAAACACTCCACTCTATGCTATCTCACTCTATAGCCACCCCCGCTCTATGCCACTCCAATGTACTCCACTCCACTGTATGCTATTCCACTGTATGCCACTAGACTGTATGTTACTCCTCTCTACATCACTCCACTGTATGCTGTTCCATTCTACGCCACTATACTGTATGGTATTCCAATCTACACCACTCCACCCTACACGACTATACTCTATTTCATTGTACCCCACTCCACTCTATCACACTTCACTCTATCCCACTCCATTCTACACCACTCCATTGGACGCTATTCCACTCCATGCCACTCCACTTTACGCCACTCCACTCTACCCTATTTCACTACACGCCACTCTACTGAAACTATTTCACTGCATGCGACTCCACTCTACGCAACTCCCCTGTACGCCACTCCACTGTGTGCTACTCCACTGTCCCCATTCCACTGTATGCCACCCCACTCTACACTACTTCATGGTACACTATTCTATTCTGTGCCACTCCAATCAACGCCGCTCCACTGTATGCCACTCCATTCTATGCCACTCTACGCTATTCCTCTGTACGTAACTCCACTCTATGCCACTCCACTCTACGATATTACAGTCTATGCTACTCCTCTCAATGCTCAATGCCACTCCACTATACGCTATTCCAATGTACACAACTCCATCTGTGCTACTGCACTCTAAGCTACTCCACTCTATGCCAGTTTACTTTACACCACTCCACTCTGTACCACTCCACTGTACGCTATTACACTGTACGCCACTACACTTTACTTCACTCCACTCTATGCCACTTTAGTGTGTGCTATTCCACTCTACGCCACTCCAATCTATGCCACTCCACTCTATGCCCCACCGCTCTGTGCCACTACACTCTATGCTATTACACTGTGCGACAATACACTCTAAGCTATTCTACTATATGCCACTTCACTGTATGCTTTTCCACTCTACGCCACTCCACTCTAAACTACTCCACTGTATGCCACTCCATGCTGTTCCACTCTACGCCACCCCACTGTATGCTATTCCACTATACGCCACTCTACTGTACACTATTCCACTATACGCTACTATAATGTACCTCACTACACTCTACGCCCCTCCGTTGTATGCCATTCCACTCCACACCAGTCTACTGTTAGCTATTCCACTCTACGCCACTCCACTCTAGGTCACTCCACTGTACGCTATTTCATTGTATGCCACTACTCTCTACCACACTCCACTCTACCCAACTCCACACTGCAACACTCTACGCTATTCCACTCTACGCCACGCCACTGTACACTATTTCACTCTACTCCACTCCACGTCACTCCAGTGTACACAATTCCACCGTTTGCCATTCCACTGTATGCCACTCCACTGTACGCTATTCCACTGTATACCACTACACTGTACCTCACTCTACTCTATGCCACTCCACTGTACGCCATTCCACTCTACGCCACTCTACTGTAAGACATTTAACTCTACGCCACTCCACTCTATGCCACTCCACTGTATGCTATTTCATTGTACCCCATTCCACTCTACTACATTTCACTCTATGCCACTCCACTGTACACCACTGCACTATGTGCTATTCCATTCCATGCTACTCCACTCTACCCCACTCAACTCCAGCTTACTCCACTGAACGCTATTTCACTGCATGTCACTCTACTGTACACCATTTCACTATATGCCACTCCACTCTACGCCACTTCACTGTACGGCACTCCACTGTACACTATTCCACTCTATGCCACTCCACTGTACCCCACTCTACTGCATGCCATTCCACTCTATGCCACTCATCTCTACGCTACTCCACTGTATACCACTACACTGTACCTCACTACACTCTACGCCACTCCATTGTATGCCATTCCACTCTACACCACTTTACTGTAAACCACTCCACTCTCTCCCACTCCACCAGTGGCTGCTCCTCCGCTATGGCAGAAGAGTGTCGCCTCCCCGCCAGCCTCAAAACTTGAAAAATAAAATGATAATAAAACGGGTTTATTATTGTTTTATTTTTCAGGTTCTAAGGGCGGGGTGAGTCTTGGGGATGGGGCCATCGCAAGGGTAGTGACAACAGGGAGTGGTTGCACTGCTATCAGTGCGCATGTCGGTTTGGCCGGCCGTCTCAGGATGGTCAAACCAACATGCGCACTGAACTGTCTCCAACCCAGCTTCGTTGCTGGGTTGGAGAAAGCAGAGCACAGGCTCCCAGTCTCTCTGGGAGCGCAAATTCACTGTGCTCAGGCCAATCCTGACGCTGCTTTCAAACATGAGAGCAGCATCAGGATAGGCCGCAGGGGAATCTGGGAGCAGAAGAGTGGCAGGCGGCAGGTAAGTTCTTTTTCCCTATTTTTTAAAAATGTTTTCTTGTCTGTTTCTCCTCTCTTCCCGTCGTCCATCGTCCCCCCGCCCCGTCACTCCGCCCGCATACCAGCCGCTACTGCACTCCACAGTATGCTATTTCATTGTACCTCATTCCACGCTACACATTTCACTCTATGCCACACCACTCCACTGTACGCTATTCCATTCCATTCTATTCCATGCCACTCCACTCTACCCCACTCAACTCTTGGTTGCTCCACTGTCTGCTATTTTACTGAACATCATTATACTGTACACCATTTCACTCTATACCACTCCACTCTACGATACTCCATTGTCCCCACTCCACTGTATGCCACTCCACTTTACACCACTCCATTGTACGCTATTTCACTCTATTCCATTCAACTGTGCACCACTCCAGTCAACGCCACTCCACTGTACACCACTCTACTCTATGCTATTCCATTGTGTCGTGTGGTTTGTGGCCTCCTGGTCTGCCTTGCTACGTTGGCTTAGGCCTAGCTGCCATGAGGCCTTTTTGCACACGTTACTTTGTGCCGTTGTTTTTCAAGCCTCTGCTTCTGCCCGGCTATTTTAGCACTGTCTGCATTTCTATCTTTCACCTTTTCTCCTGTTCCCTTTTAGGCTACGTCTGCACACCAGGTACAAGGTCGAAAAACAACGTCCCTTGTTCCTGCTGATTTGGCCAGTCCCTCGCACTTAGACATAACACTCTATGTACAGCTGCCCTGGAGAAATTCGTGTGCTTTTAATATTGTGTTTTTCACTGTTAGAGACACTTGGAGAAAAACCTTTCCAGAGAGAAGAGCTGTGCTTATCTGATGATGTAAAACTTGCATCTAGATATTGAGGTATGGGGGTTCGCTAGTCAAAGCCCAGAGGTCTTCTATTTTTATAATAAACTAGCTACTTGCACGGGGAGGGTGGTAAGGTCATTTAGCCCTATATCCACTGCTTTATGAAATGCTTTCCCGTTTGTATTCTATGGAGTTGTAACTCTGCTGCTTATGTTATCATTATGCATTATGCTGATAGTACTGGCACGTGTACTGTATCTTAGAGCACGGTAGTTGAAATAAACATTTTAAATTATACAATGTCTCTTCTTACGCATGTTGTGGACAGGTATGAGTGAGTTATGAAAGGGTGTTCTTACTACTGCGAGTCCTGAGAGAGAGAGATACCGTGTTCTGGGTTGTCTAATCATTGGTATCATTTTTGCTAATGAGACGCTACAGCTAGTTGGGTTGGGGTTTTAGGTGCTAAGGTTTATGTTTGGCTCACCACTATATTCCGAGGTCCTATTATCCTGTGCATAGCTCTGTGTATGTGCAGAATCCCTACGACATGGCGCAACCAACGAGTGGGCTGCTTATCTGCGAGACGCTTGAGTAGTATTTGTGCTTGTCCACAACTCCCTTCACAGACGCTTCCGGAAGCGTGTGTGACGGTGATACCTCCTATATTGACGTTTTTATAGGTTCTTTCAAACTTGAAGTTGTTAAAAGGTTTCTTAAACAATACTCACTATTGTGCTGCAACATATTAGGTTGTCAAAAACTTCTAGCCTGAAATGGCTACGCAAATTGCGGCACTTAGCCGCGCAGCGCTCTGAGCTCACTTGACAGTGTATGGAGTGCCTGACGCGGGTGTCGATTTGATCTTTGTGGTACAAGCAGATCCAGCTTACCACTTTAAGGTGTTTTACTCTTGGGTCACCTTTTCAGCGGTGGATGGGACTGATAATATGTTCCATGAATATGAAGCCACCGTAGTTCCTAATCACTATAGACCGTATAGGAATCTTGAAGTACCGCTCACGGCTTGGCAACACCGTGTTTGGTTTGATGGCGCCCTCCCCCAACCGGTTACCGCGGTTCGTTTAGGCCCCTTATCAATTGATGGGGCCACTTGGCCTGTCTTGGCCGGGTATACCCCACATCCGCGTTATATGACGGTTGCAGTCGCTGAACTACGTATTATGCATTCGACTTTGATACGAGTACATCGAGCTTTAGTACAATATGTTACAGGCAACATCCAGGGAGCCCCGCCTGGAGTTGCGCCCCATCCAGCTGGTGCAGGCGGTGTAACCATAAGTCCTATCATGGTGAATTCGGTGATGGGCAAGCGCCCACAAAATAAGGATGATTTTCCTTATTGGCTTGCAGAAAAATTTGACCAGCTGGAGGCAGTTTTTCCAAATACCTCTCCCGTGGAAAAACACAGAATTTTGACGATTAGTTTACCAAAGACTTAATCCCCGAGTTGGCAGACTGCAACAACTGGGGTAGGGTATTCGCAGCAGTATATGCGAAGTGTTTCAGCACTCCTTCCATGACGGTTCTCCCTCTGTAATTAAACGTGTGCAGGATGAACATGGCCCTGAAGCGGCTGTGGAATTAGGGATGAGACTGGTGGGAGTGTTCGACGTAGTGGCTGATTTGATCCTTGCGAATGTCAAGGGCGATGCAGTTAACTTTCAAGTAGCTAATGCTTTGGCTTTGGTCCCAGATCCGGACAAGCCGCGCGAATTACCGAAAATTATTGCTCAGGCTTACAAAACTATTGGTCGCAATAGCCTGGGAGTTAAGCCTTTGCTAAATCGCAAACACAATCGCAACAACAACCTAAAACTCAATCTGAGAAAGATGAGAAGCCAGTTTTTACTAAAAAGAGCTGGAGGTTGAAAAAACAGGGTAAGCAACAGAAGAAGCCGGGGTCGCGAGGTGCATCCCTGTTTCTGTCTCTTCTGAACGCACATATGATTTGCGCGATAGGGCGAGAATTAAATCTCCAGAGAGATTTCAAGTCCCTGATTCGCGTTCTCCTCGTTCTTCACAGGCACCAACATCTTCGCAGGCTGGTGGAGGAGATCGCCAGGATAGAGGAAGGGGTCGAGAGACTCCACAGGGACGAGACCAACCTCGACAACAGGTCAGAGGGACAGCAGAAGAATTTCACCGTTCTCGCCCACAGTTTCAGAAGAAGAAAGTTGCCGCTGTAACAGCGAGATATGCCACAGACGGTGAGAACGAGGCTCCTGAATTGGACGTGGGCAGTGACCCTCCTAGACAGCGCCGCGGAAGTTACCATAGTGCGGGAGGCGCTACGTCCACATGTGGAGGCGACAGCAACTGAAACATTCATTACTGTCGAGACAGCAGACACCAGAGTGGCTCCCCTGACAGATTATATAATATTGTAATTCAAATCGAAGGTGATATACAGCGTGTTATAAAAGGGATTTTTGGGAAAATCTGACCTCTTTGTACGACATTTTGTTAGCAGAGGCGGATTGGCCGCCCCCATTCGTACTTGCTGCGCGTAAAGGGGAGGAGGTAATCCTTCCGAGCTTTTCTCGACATGTCCCAAAAGACAAAGCAGAGGCTCTTGCAGCTGAATGGGCTGTGTCCCTGGCTCCAGCGTTATACCGCAACCATGTGGGCTGGGATGAAGAATCACCACCCCATGAAATACCTCTGCGGTCCCTACCACAGCCACAACCCCAATATCCCATCAAACGGGAAGCTAAAGGTCCCGTTTCCGAAATTCTGACCCAGTTGGAATATCAGGGACTGATTGAAACATGCGTGTCACCGATGAATAATCCCCTTTTCGCGGTTTCTAAACCCGATGGATCGTACCGCTTAGTTTTGGATTACAGGCATTTGAACTCTCATTGTCGGACCTTTGCGGTGCAAAACACACATAGTTCTGCGCTAGTAGACAGTCTTGTTCCTAAAAAATATAAAACTACACTTGACCTATCCAATGGATTCTACAAGCACAACTTAGCCCCGGAGAGTAGCCAATGGAGCGCTTTTACCTCCGGTGGTAAATTATTCAAATTCAGGCATTTACCTATAGGCTACAAGAATAGTCCAGGTGTATTCGCTGCCCGTGTTGTCTCTTTGTTAGACGGCATAGACCCAGATGCGTGTCCGTACGTCGATGATATCTATCTGACAGACGACGAATTATTCCCCGCATCTTTCCCGAGTGGACCGCATTATTCTAGAATTTGCGGTTCTAGGTTACAAGTTTAACTTTGCCAAATCTCACATTGCTGAATTTACCGTTTTGTTTTTGGGCTATGAGCTCAACAATTAAGGTAAGGGCTTAGCCCCCCATTTCCTGGAAAAATGTGCACTTCTGTGTCCTCCTACTACTCTGAAGAAACTTCAGTCTTTACTGGGTTTTCTGAACTTCGGGCGTACTTACATTCCCGAATATGCCCAGCGTATCAAGCCACTGTATGCCTTGATACAACCTAACTTTTCGAAGTCATGCTGGCTTCCGGAACATTCCTCCATTCTGCAGTCTTAGTAGACAGACTTACTTGAGTCTAAATACTTGTTGACTCGTGACAACCACACCAACCTGGTGATTAGAATCATTCCAGGGGCAGTGGGTTTCACGTACTTGACCTTTAACGAAGGTGACACAGTACCGATTGCATACAAGTCACATCTATACACTTCTGCAGAAATGCGCTTTTCCTCTGTGGAGAAAGTTTTGACTGCAGTGCAGATGGCGATTCTGAAGGAACGCGCACTGGCACAGGGAAAACGCATTCTGGTGGTAACACCCTATCCTGCCCTAGAGGCAGTGACGAAAGCAAGTGTTCCGAACTCTAAAGCTTTGCACCCCCGTTGGATACAATGGGCAACATCTTTGACCTCTCCAGATGTCACTTTTATCTTTGATTCTTCTCTTCAGACTCAGGAGTTTTTACAGTATGAATTCGTTCATCCTCCTCTGTCCTTGCTACCGCTTCAGGAATATGAATGTATTATTTATACCGATGGCTCGGCACAACCAGCCACGGGTTCCAAGCATGCTTATTCAGCCGCATGTGCTATTGTTGCAGGTACCTTTGTGAACGGAAAGTTCAAGTCAACTGTAGTGCATACACAGGCACTAGGAGACAGTACTGCACAATTGGCCGAGCTGCGCGCATTGGTGCTAGCACTTGAGTTCGCTAATCCGGATGTGACCACTCTTATTGTATGCGATTCTTACTACTGTGTCCAGTCTTACAATGACAATCTATTCTTTTGGTCACAAAATGACTATAGAGATGCAAAAGGCAGTACAATCAAGCATAAAATGCTTTGGGTTCGAGTGGCAGATTTGCAACAGCGTCTGCCCCTCACACAGGTAGTTCACACCCTTGGCCACCAGCGTGTGGGCGCACACGCTGTTGGTAACGGTTTGGCAGATGAAGCTGCCAAATCAGCAGTAGCCACGTGCTCAGTCGCAGCAGTTACCAGATCCATGTCTAAAATAGATTCTGATATTCTAGCAGCTATTGCTGCGACAAAGGAAGGTGCTAATTACCCTAGGGGTTTCCCTTCAAAATACTCTTATCAATTAGGTCCCGAACAGGCTCCTTACGTAAGAATTCCAGACATTGGGGATCGGCTGATTCCCAACGCGGACCGCAGACTTTCCTTGATTACTGCAGCACACGAAGGCATGGCTTCGGCTCATGCTGGGGTGTCTGCGACGGTTTCCATCTTGCAGCAGCGTTACTGGTGGCATGGTTTATACAAACAAACCCGTACTTATGTGCTTTCTTGTGACGTTTGTCAGCAGATTAAGCCTTCCACGGTTACACGGCCACCACAGACCCCGCTCTGCATTTCGAACAGACCTTTTGGGTGTGTTTACCTGGATCACTGCAGTCCCTTTTCTTCTGACACTGCATATAAGTACATCTTGGTTGCAGTGGATTCGTGCACACGTTTCATCTGGGTCTGGCCACAACGGAGTGCTGACGCTCGAAATGTCATAAGGGATTTGCGTGTCTTTGTGGGAATTTTCGCCTGCGGCACCTTCCATTCTGACCAAGGTCCAGCGTTTGCCTCTAAGGCTTACAAGGACGCAATGGGTTCACTGGGGGGCGGGTGAAATTTTCGTCACCATATCGGCCTGAGGGCAATTCAATTGTTGAACGAATGAACCGTGACTTAAAGCAATCCTTGACAGCTAGAGTCTTAGGTACTGGCAGGAACTGGCTGGCCCACTTGTATACCGTACAACGGGCACTTAATAATCTCCCGAGAAGACCTCTGGGTGGGCGGACCCCATACGAAATGCTCTTTGGCATAAGAATGTTTGTTCCTGACCTTGATGGTCTAGACATGGCGGCGCAACCCGCCATCTTTGATGTAGATAACCATTCTACTATGTTACAGGACTTACAAGAAGCCAGAGACAAACTTGCAATTGCCCATTTACCTTCAGCCACAGACGCTGCACTGCAGATTCCGGTTGCCGGCTGGCTTCCGAAGATTGGAGATCTGGTTCGAGAGAAGGTGGAGAACAAAAAAGAATTCGGCCCCTCTTATCGTGCACCGGTTCCAGTCCTTGGCTTGAAGGGAACTCGTACAGTCATCTTACCTCCGCTTCCTGGTCGCAAATAGAACAGATACATCTCAGTGGAAAATGTCAAGCTACAACATCTGGCCGATCCTGAATAGTGTTACACCAGCGGTCTCTTGTCCTGTAATTTCCCGGACGAATGTTTGTGGCTCTCCTGCCCGAACGGTCACTGATGTTGCCATCGAGATGGTAGATTTGCCTGATCGCTTACTCGACTACCCGGACTCCCCCTGCAACGACGAGTCTGAGTATACCTATCCCGCTAATGAGTCAGTGGCACACCTACCAACAACGCCACTGAGCCCAACAAGTTATTCCTTTGACTCGGATTCCACCTCGTCACTTGTCCTGTCCAAATTCAGCCTTCTTGTATCCTGGTTCAGAGACAATTTTTTGATCCCCCATGGACATACATCTGGTTGGTACTTTTCCTGATTTTTTTGTTCATGTCTATTGGCTTTGTCACCGTGTTTTTCTGCTCATCAATGGACACTATTTGCCAGAACGCTCTGCGGTGAACTCTGTCGCTGGAACTTTGGCTCCACATTCTTCATCTCACATCATGAAGCGAGACCACACATTTGTGAACATTTCAGCTTTTCCAGTTGCTGATGGCATCGTTTGGGATGCGGTAAATTTCCAAATTCATGGACCAACCGAAATTATTAATGTACCGAATGTCCTTCGTTTTCAATGGGTGATGTCGTAAAAAGTAATATTCATTCTGACGATTGGGATGTGCATGCAGTTGAAGCATTATTTACTGATTTGAAATATTATGCTGCTTTTCATGCTGAAGATCTGTACATGAATTCTGCAAGTTATGCTGATTTGTATTGTTACCAGCATTGGGGCAACCATTTTCTTCATAAACCCAGTACCCTTCGGGGTCTTTTTAATTACACCCAGTGGGAACATTGTCCGACTCCTTTGCCAGGTAGCTCCCACACGCTTAGAAATAAGTTTACTTATTTTACCGATTTTAACAGATCGAACCCTGGGTCTTATTTCTTTAAATTAAACACTTCCTCTACACAGAAAATCATGTTGACCCATACAAAATTGCTATATTCAGGCTCCTTTTTAAGCACCTTGGCTGTAGGTGGGTATGAACACTGGCGTGACACCATAGATTTAAAATCTATTTGGGGCTCCAAAGCATGGCAGGTGCAGGGCACAGAAGCCTTGCACCGTGCTTGCCTCATCCCGGCCCAAATTCTATTTTTAAATCAGACCATCTATCAAACGACATGTTGGGGTTTGGCTACATCCAAACAATTGAATGCCCCATCCTTTCCTGTCTTGTCTTCCACTCCCAACAAAAGCTTGTACTTTAATATGTCCCTTACCGAATTGCAGGTTTTGTTTCTGAATAATTCGTTTAATGTCTCTACGTTGGTTCAGTCACCCTGGTTGGCTTGGCCCATTGCATCTAATGCCTGCCAATTGCGTTTTCATGACTCCGATTCTGGTTACAAACAGGATAGGCCTGATCCACGGTTTTCTGACTCGTACTGTGACAACATATTCTGTTGGTAAATTATGTAAACAGTGGTTGCAGCACTCTTCCCTAGATTCTGTTAAACAACATTTATCGCTCCTATCAGGCAACATTGATCTGTCCGATTTTGTTCTGGGGCCTCGTGGTCCTCGACCTAAGAGATTCATTTATGAAACTTATAATGAACTCTGGAAGCTTTCGCAAATTGAAGCTGCTTCCCGTCTGCGGGAAATCGATCAAGCAAATTTGGAAAAGGTGCTTGCTGTTGTTGACAATAGTATTAATACCCTGTCTTCCCACATTTACACATTAGAGAATATTATTTCCTCTGTTGTTGATATTGTACAAGATGATGTTTCTGTGTTGTATCATGGTCAAAATCAATTGCGTTCAGTAATGCAGTTTGCATGGACTTTGCAAACACTTAAAATGGGGAAAGTTCCTTGGCAATTTTTGAACACCTCTGCCTTATTTTCACCTTTTAATTTGACTGAGAAACAGCGGTTCATGTCCATGAAAGATGCAGCATACACTCTGTTACATATTGAAAAGATAGAGCCCTTACCATTCTCTATTGCTGAATTGGATTCTGCTGTGTGGCTAGTACACGGGTTTATCGCTTTGCCTTTTTCATTGTTTGAATTTAGTTCGTGCATGAAACATTATCCTGTAGGCCGTTTCCAGCCTTTGGGCAGTGCCTTCCTGCATGAACTTTGGTCCCTGCCATTCATGTTTAAATGCCTTAGAGACGGGAGGGAGGTTTTTCTCACGGGGGAGTCATGCGATTCAACTGTGGGTCATTCCCTTATTTGCAAACACATTAAGTTGCACGGAGCTTGTAACGTTTCGGCTCCGAATCTTGCTTGTGTGTTAAAGGGTATTCCAGCTCCTGCTATTTCTCCTACTTTCACTGTGCTTGCTAATGGTAGCTATTTGCTTTTAAATAACCAAGACTGCTGTGGCCTGCTGGCCGGCATACCATATATTGTTACCGTTTCCCACAGGGTTGTCTGCCGCAAATATGTGCTTTTTCCTCCCCCGCACGACATCATAGATCGTTCTGTGTGGCCTTCCATTCCTACTCTGAGGGAGCGTTTTTAATAAATTGAGCAGAATAAAGGCGCTATTATTGAACCAGGAGGTTATGCTCACATCTGCCCGGGAGACGTTCATTCTCCAGGTGGCAAGTACCCACAGTGAAATACAGGCCCTTTTGAACACTAACCTCCCACAACATTTCGGTGAACTGATTCACCGTGTTTTTAATGCGTCCCGCACTGAAGGTCTGGTGCACTTTTTTAAAGTTGTGGGCTCTGGCCTTGTGACCTCTTTTCAAACTATTTTTGGTGTAATACCGGCTTTTATTCATTCCATCTTTTCCAGCGTCTTTGGTGGCTTTCCACTGATTTTCGCCTTGGCGGCTAGTGTCCTGCTGTTGGTCTGTTTACTACGCAATGGCTGCACCTCCATGGGCCCTTCTCGAGCCAGGTCGGCTCCAGATGCTCCGTGAACGCATCCTCGCTGGCTTCGGCGTCCTGCCGTTGGCGACAATGAGTGTGTCCTATACACTTTCTTTTCGCTTTGCGTATTTCACTTGCGTGCAACCTGTGATGTCTTGTATCAGATGTCCATTCTCGTGGGCCATGGATTATTGCCTCTCCAACACGTCTTTGTCTGTTCCGGATTTTGTTCAGTTGGTGGGTCCCCTAGAGGCCCATGAACGGGACTGTTCTGCTGCTGGCTACATGGCGCGTGCGGCTGCACTGGGGATTTTGGCACAATGGGATATCTGGGCGGCTGCTCGGAATCTCCTACAACAGAGTTATATTGAGTATCACGCAAGTTGTCCCGCAATGCTGTTCGCTGCTCCCTCTTGCGAGGAACATGACTGCAGCTTTGATTTACTTGACTGGATGGCGTCGCTTTTTTCCGACGATTCCAATGATGTCCTCTTGGAAGGTGTGGCGTTTTTCTGCACTTACACTCTTTTGGATTGAGAGGGCTTTCACTTTCTGCGACCTGCCTCGCTGGATATATATATATCTTTTTATTTCTTGATTTTTTCTATTCCCATCTCCCCTTCGTTGTCCTTCTTGGGATTCACTTCCCAACATACGTTCTGCTCAGTTAATTTGAACTCTGTCATCTTCTTGGACATTGGACTGACCAGGGGAGGGTGTTGTGTGGTTTGTGGCCTCCTGGTCTGCCTTGCTATGTTGGCTTAGGCCTAGCTGCCATGAGGCCTTTTTGCACACGTTACTTTGTGCCGTTGTTTTTCAAGCCTCTGCTTCTGCCCGGCTATTTTAGCACTGTCTGCATTTCTATCTTTCACCTTTTCTCCTGTTCCCTTTTGGGCTACGTCTGCACACCATGTACAAGGTCGAAAAACAATGTCCCTTGTTCCTGCTGATTTGGCCAGTCCCTCGCACTTAGACATAACACTCTATGTACAGCTGCCCTGGAGAAATTCGTGTGCTTTTAATATTGTGTTTTTCACTGTTAGAGACACTTGGAGAAAAACCTTTCCAGAGAGAAGAGCTGTGCTTATCTCAGCTAAGTTGTGTAGGGTTTTTTGTACATCAGGGAGTAGGCGCTCAGACTCGTGCGCGTTTAAGTGACAAGGTTGTTGTATGTGTACGGTGCTGCCAGGTCGGGGGAAGTACCCAATAACCCCCGTAATTAGTGTGAGTCAACAACCCACACTGGTAATATGGACACTATCCTGTGCACACGTGGTTGGGATAATAGATCAGAAAAAAGTCTCGAAAGTTGCCCAATTCAAGATCGACATCAGTTGTGTGAATCAGGATTATTTAATGATGAACAAAGAAAAATGACCAGCCGACACGTGTTTCGTCACAGTGGGAAGTAGTCCCGTGACTCTTCAGGGCCAAACGGGTAGTAGCAACGAGCAAAGGTGAAAATGGACGTCTGAAGGGACGGATTAAGTCTTGGAACCTGCCCAGATGAGGGTAGCCAGGGACAGTATCCCGGTGAAGGCACTGTGCAGGGCCCAGAGAATAAACGGATTCCGTATCCGGCAGTCATGTGATCGACGGACGTCGCTTCTTCTTTAATTTCCATGCGGTTCCCGGGCTCACTCGCCTGTCACTCCTTCCTCCGCAGTTGCCGCACTTCGCGATTTGTACATTAGCGTTTATTCTCTGGGCCCTGCACAGTGCCTTCACCGGGATACTGTCCCTGGCTACCCTCATCTGGGCAGGTTCCAAGACTTAATCCGTCCCTTCAGCGTCCATTTTCACCTTTGCTCGTTGCTACTACCCGTTCGGCCCTGAAGAGTCACGGGACTACTTCCCACTGTGACGAAACACATGTCAGCTGGTCATTTTTCTTTGTTCATCATTAAATAATCCTGATTCACACAACTGATGTCGATCTTGAATTGGGCAACTTTCGAGACTTTTTTCTGATCTATTATCCCAACCACGTGTGCACAGGATAGTGTCCAGCTGTGCTTATCTGATGATGTAAAACTTGCATCTAGATATTGAGGTATGGGGGTTCGCTAGTCAAAGCCCAGAGGTCTTCTATTTTTATAATAAACTAGCTACTTGCACGGGGAGGGTGGGAAGGTCATTTAGCCCTATATCCACTGCTTTATGAAATGCTTTCCCCGTTTGTATTCTATGGAGTTGTAACTATGCTGCTTATGTTATCATTATGCATTATGCTGATAGTACTGGCACGTGTACTGTATCTTAGAGCACGGTAGTTGAAATAAACATTTTAAACTATACAGTGTCTCTTCTTACGCATGTTGTGGACAGGTATGAGTGAGTTATGAAAGGGTGTTCTTACTACTGCGAGTCCTGAGAGAGAGAGATACCGTGTTCTGGGTTGTCTAATCATTGGTAGCATTGTTGCTAATGAGACGCTACAGCTAGTTGGGTTGGGGTTTTAGGTGCTAAGGTTTATGTTTGGCTCACCACTATATTCCGAGGTCCTATTATCCTGTGCATAGCTCTGTGTATGTGCAGAATCCCTACGACAATTGTACATAACTCCACTCTACGCCACTCCACTCTACACTATTCCAGTCTATGCCACTCCACTCTACACTACACCACTCTATGCTATTCCACTCTACGTCACTCCATTCTGCAACACTCTACTGTACTCTATTTCATTGTACCCTACTCCAGTCTACCACACTTCACTCTATGGCACTCCACTCTACACCACTCCACTGTACGTTATTCCACTCCACTGTACGCCACTCCACTCTACCCCACTCAAACATACGTCACAGCACTGTACGCTACTTCACTTGATGCCACTCCACTCTACACTACTACACCCTTAGCTGGGTCACTGTACTTCACTTTACTGAAACTATTTCACTGTATGCCACTCAACTCTACACCACTCCCCTGAATGCCACTGCACTGTACGCTGATCCACTGTCCCCCACTCCACTGTACACCACTCCACTTTGCACCTCTCCACTGTATGCTAGTCCACTCTACACCACTCCAGTCAATGCCACTCCACTGTACACCACTCTACACTATACTATTCAATTGTACGTAACACTACTCTCTGCCACTCCACTCTATGCTATTCCAGTCTATGGCACTCCATTCTACGCCACTCTACTGTACGCTATTCCACTGTACGCCACTGCACTCTACACCACTCTACTGTACGCTATTTCACTGTACCCCACTTCACTCTACCACACTTCACTCTACACTACGCCACAGTACGCTATTCCACTCTATGCCACTCCATTGTACGCCACTCCACTCTACCCCACTCAGCTCTATGTAACTCCACTGTACGCCACTCCACTTTATTCCACTCCACGCTGCTACTCTCTCTACACTATTTCACTGTATGCCACTCTATTGAAATGATTTGACTGTATGCCACTCACTCTACGCCACTCACCTGTACGCCACTCCACTGTATGCTACTCCACTGGGCCCCACTACACTGTATGCCACTTCACTCTATACCACTCCATTGTACGCTATTCCACTTTATACCACTCCACTCTAAGCCACTCCAGTCAGTGCCACTCACTGGACACCACTCCACTTTACGCCACTCTACGCTATTCCATTGTACATAACTCCACTCTATGCCACTCCACTCTATGCTATTCCACTTTATGCAACTCCACTCCACTCTACGTTATTCCACTCTATGCCACTCCAGTCTACGCCACTTCACTGTAGGCTATTACACTGAACACCTCTACACTGTACCTCACTCCACTCTACACCATTCCACACTACACCACTCCACTCCACTCTATGCCACTCTACTCTATGCTACTCCTCTCTAAGCTATTCCACTGTACGAAACTCCACTCTACGCTATTCTACTATATGCCACTTCACTGTACGCCACTACACTTAACGCTATTCCACTCTATACTACTCCACTCTAAGCTACTCCACTGTATGCCTCTCCACTCTATGGCACTCCAATCTACGCCACTCCACTCTACGCTATTCCACTCTCTGCCACTCCACTCTCCGCCTCTGCACTCTCTACCATTACACTGAACGCCACTCTACCCCACTCCACACTACAACACTCCACTTTAGCGCTACTGCACTCTATGCCGCTTCACTCTACGACACTCCACTGCATGCTATTTCACTGTACGCCACTCCACCCTTTGCCACTCCACTGTACACTTTTTAATCACACCCCGGTCCACTCTACCACATTTCACATGATGCCATTCCACTCTATACCACTCCACTGTATGCTATTCTACTTCTTGCCACTCCACTCTACACCAGTCTACTCTTCCCCACTCAACTCTAGGTCACTCCACTGTACGCCACTCCACTCAACTCCACTCTACTCTGTTTCACTGTACGTCACTCTACTATACACTATTACACTGTATTCCACTCCACTCTACGCTACTCCACTGTCCTCATCTCCACAGCACACCACTCCAGTCAACACCACTCAATTGTACACCATTTCACTGTACACACTCTACTCTAGGCTATTCCATTGTACGTAACTCCACTCTATGTCACTCCACTCTATGCTAATCCAGTCTACTCCACTCTACCCAACTCCACTCCATGCCACTCAACTGTACTCTGCTCAACCACACTATACTCCACTCAAAGACAGTATACACACCTCCACTCTGCCACACTATACTCCACTCTATAGCACTACACTGTACAACAATGTGCTCCTGTCAATGCAAGTCTACAGCACTCTACTTTACTCTATGCCACTGTATGACACTCTACTCCAGTCGACACTCTGCACAACTCCCTCTATGCTACTCCACCCTACTTCACTATACTCTACGAGACACTACTCCACTTTACTCCACCACTCCACTGTACGCCACTCCACTGTACGCTACTCTATGCCCCTCAACTCTGCAACAGTCTCTGCCACTCCACTCTTCAATACTGTACCACACTCTACTCTACTCCACGCCGCTCCACTGTACAACAATGTAATCCACTCTGTGGCTCTCCATTCTACACCACTGTATGACACTTTCTGACACTCTACAACATGCTAGTCCCCTCCACTATATGACACACCACTCCAATGTACAACACATTAGTCCACTGTATACTGTGCCAGTGCACTATACTCCACTCCACACCACTCTACTGTAGAGCACGCTACTCCACTCTACGCTATGCCACTGCATTGGACTCCACTCTACTCCCCTGCACAAATCTTTACCCCACTCTATGCCACTGTGCGTTACTCCACTCTACACCGCTCCACTTTATCACACTCTACTCCACTCTACTTTAGAAGACTGTACTACACTCCGTGATACTATATAACACTGTACTTCACTATGCCCCAACACTATACTGTGCAACACTCTACTCCACTCTACAACACTTTCCAACACTCTACAACACACCACTCCACTGTACTGTACAACACACCACTCCAATTTATGACAGTTCACTCGACTTTAGTCTATGCCTCCCCACTCTACTGCACTCCACACCACTATAGAAGACACCACTCCACTCAATGACACTTTACACTACACCGCTCCACTCTACTCCCTTCCACTCTACTCCAGTCTATGACACTACACGTTACAACACTCTGCTCAACTCTACAGTATGACACTCCACTTAACAACACTCCCCTCGACGACACTGGACTCTACGCAACACATTTTTTTATTAAAAAAAAGATTAAAATTCAATTTAAAAAAAAACAAAGATTAAACCTTATAGTTAGGAAAACTATATAACTTCTTTCTATAGAAACCAAACAAACTACACAAATATTAAATATTCTAAGGGTATAGTTATACCTTAAATTTATTATTAACGCACCATCTTTAAATTACTATAACTTGATTTATTCTTTGTAGACAAAGCAAACTTAGGGTACATAAATATTACAAATTCTAAAGTTATACTCACACCTTACATTTATAATTTACACAACACCTTATTATAAGTCACGCACCTCCACACTACATTAACTATAACTTGCCACTCTGCCATACACTGTGTTCTCTCAAATTATGTGATTTGTGATGTTATAAGTATTGTAAATGCTACGATTTCACATGGTATAAGTGATGTAATATAAAAGGGTATAAGCAGTGCATGTAGAAGGCACGAGTTATAGTTAAAGTAGTGTGGTTACTAAGTGGACAGCTCTGTTTTTGTGGGACATCTATATGTTATTATACATTATTTATTAATAGATTCTGCATACTAGAGACAGTTAATTCTTAGTGAGCATCCTACAGATTTAAAAAAATCAGAGCCTTAAGCATCTTCAATATGATTGACTTCCCCTTCCCAGCAAAAGGGGAACCTCATTGCATCAGTCAGATCCAGTGGTGCTGGAACAAATTTCAGAGTGGGGGTGCTGCTGTCAATGTTACATCACTAAAGTCAAAGGGGTTGTGAAAAGCCACAGGCCACACAAAGTGTAGTAGATTAGCCACTAACACTCAGCAGGAGCATGGTAAGATGTGGCATGTAGCCGGTGTTGCATTTTGGAGCATGCTGTTGCAAATATATTACTGAAGCATGGTGTAGTAGCGCACTGTCATTTACATGCAGCACATTTCCATTTAAATGGCCACTAAATGTGTGCAGACATGCAGTTTTACCAATAAAACTATGTAGCGCACAAAGAATGATTACAGAAATAAGGTTTCAGTGATTACTTATCCTTTGCGCATCACTAAGTAAAGTGTATAGATTTAATTTGAATACTATTAAAATCTTGGCTTCCACCACACTTCAGAATTACAAGAAGAATGTGCATAATTAGTGCTTTCCTAATTGCTTAAATATTTATACAGTTCATTTACAGGAATTTACCTTTTATGCGTTTGTAAAAAAAACAAAAAACTAACATCCTAAAGCTTTTTCCTTCAAACTACTTGTACCCCACCAAGGTTGTGGCATAGTTCACTTTAAAAAAACATCCTTTCACTTTGCATCAGAAAAAGAAAAGAAAACACCAATGCCACATTAAAAGAATAAACTGCAATTTGTCAGAAGACATAGCCTGACATTTGACCTCTGTCTTTGAACTCACAGCAATGCAACAAGATAAAACCAAAGATTAAGGCATCTTTAATGCTCTTTTACCTTCTGAACCACAGCATGGATATATTGAGGGTGTTGCAGCCTGACCTGTGGTCAGATCTGAACACCCCACCCCCTGGGCTGAGAGGACAGGGGGAGAAGAAATCATGTTTCTTCCTCTGTCCTTTCTGCCCTTTTCAGTGGCATGATAGCTATTGTGTACTGGGGAGATAACTACCATGGGTGCTATTATATGTGCCATAGGGCACACACAACCTTTCTGCTAAGCTGTCCAGCTTTCAGGTGCAGTCTTTTATCCATCCTACAACACCTGTCTTTCGTAGTAAACCAGTCATTGAATAGTGGGAGATGAATTAGCCGGGCACCACCGTATTCGTGTTTCACCCATTCGCTAAGCCACAAGCGTACAACATTTTCCTGGTGCGACTGGTGCACAAAGGCAACTTAAGCAGCCACACCCACTGATCCTGATTACATCAGGGGGCTCAGATTAAGTCCCTTGGTCTCCAATGAAGTCCAGCAAACAAACTGGCCACGCCGGTAGGCCTGGAAAATTGTTATCTGTGGCCCTTCGGCCACACACACCCATCTTGTGTTTGCTCAGGTATGTGGTAGGCTTCTATCCTCACATTTATTCATCACTGAAGGCAGTCTTCAGTGCCCCCAGTTTCATGGATCAGGAGGGCCTCCACCACTACCATATGAGCCGCACCTCTATTGACCCGACTTATGGGTCTGATGCCCCTCTACAGATGCCAGAGCAAACAAGAATGGCACCACTACTGATGTCTGGCTGACTCCGACTCCCACCCTTTTGGTTGTTGCTTTTGTTATAACAAGGTGACTCATTCAATTTGTCAAATTTTCCTTCAAATCTAAAGATAGATTTCTCAGTTTTTCCATGGGTTGCCAGTACAGGGTTCCTCATTGGTGACACAGGATCTCTGGGTGAATGCTTTCTGGGACCTGCTTCAGATTTGCTCTCCTGGAGCAGGAAACAAAACCTGTATTCAGCCCCTTCTCTTTCATTTTACTTGTAATCAATGCAATTTCATTTCCTTGCAGCTGTAGTTCAGTCTATCGCCCACAATTGTGGAGATTCCAAGGTCTGCTCAGAGGATAAATTCTGTTTGCTTCAGGCCCTAATATGGATTACCAGATATTACACCTTTACTTATCGTGCTCAGACTTCACTCAACCTATCGGACCATATACCTGCCAAAGTTGTCTTACCTCAGTTCTTGGGGGCAGCCTCACCACTCACATTGATAGAGAAGGCACACTCTTGCTGATCCTTTGCTATCCCCAGGGTGTATAATATACCTGATGCACCCCTCACCAAAGCCTCTTCTATGCATCCAGTCAGCTTTCACAAATGCATTTTCTATCATACATTCTTTGCATCTGTGTGCGTGATTTTATTTTCCTTCTCTTTTTTTAATTGAACACATTTTTAGTCCCACTCCTCTGACCACTAGTTTAGACAACTTCCCCATCCATACCCCTTTTCCCCTCTTCATTACCTTCTTGCAGTCCAGGGGGCTCATTTAGAGTTTGGTGCACAGGTACTCCGTCACAAATATCGAGGATTTGCAGTCTATCTTATCACAAGCGCATAATTATGCACTTGCATAAGGTGGACGGGATATCCATGACGTTTGTGACGGAGTACCCATCCGCCGAACTGTAAATCAATAAATCAATCAATCAATCAGTAGATTTGTAGATCTCTACTTGTCACCGCTGAGGGTATTGTGGCCTAAGGGCCTGATTTAGAGTTTGGGGGATGGGCTACTCCGTCACAAACGTGACAGATATCCTGTCCTCTGTATTGCAATTGCAGTATATTCTATGGCACACTTGTAATACATCGGAGGGGATATCCGTAATGTTTGTGACGGAGTACCCGCCCGCCGAACTGTAAATCAGGCTTTAAGGCTTTTTGTTCCTCCTTGTGCTGAGTGATGATAGCTATAGTCCAAAGTTTAAAATGGTCCAACTCATTCAATTGCATGCAATGGCTTTAACGATGAAGATGTTGGAATTGGCCCCACCCTCACAAACTTGGCTCTAATTTTCCAACATGAGGAATCTGGCACATGCACAGCATTGTGAAGTAACCAAAGGGCTATGCACAGCACTCTCCAAAACCTCTTCATAAATAATATAATTCAATAAATAAAAACTATAGCAATCTGTAGGTTTTAAATTATTTAACTCCAAACTCTCTTCACAGTTTTTTTCAATTCCTAATGTTATAGGAAATGTATGACATTTTCATATGTTTTCCTCCTTAGGACCCTGGATTCAATAAACAGATATGAGTCTGCATATAACAGGGCAGATCAAGAAGAGTGCAGACAGGAGACTATGAACCATGGCTCACACAGGAACAGAGATGCAGGAAAACTAGAGACAGAAACAGGAGACTATGAACCATGGCTCACACATGAACAGAGATGCAGGAAAACTAGAGACAGAAACAGGAGACTATGAACCATGGCTCACACAGGAACAGAGATGCAGGAAAACTAGGGACAGAAACAGGAGACTATGAACCATGGCTCACACAGGAACAGAGATGCAGGAAAACTAGAGACAGAAACAGGAGACTACGAACCATGGCTAACACAGGAACAGAGATGCAGGAAAACTACTAGAGACAGAAACAGGAGACTATGAACTATGGCTAACACAGGAACAGAGATGCAGGAAAACTAGAGACAGAAACAGGAGACTACGAACCATGGCTAACACAGGAACAGAGATGCAGGAAAACTACTAGAGACAGAAACAGGAGACTATGAACTATGGCTAACACAGGAACAGAGATGCAGGAAAACTAGAGACAGAAACAGGAGACTACGAACCATGGCTAACACAGGAACAGAGATGCAGGAAAACTACTAGAGACAGAAACAGGAGACTATGAACTATGGCTAACACAGGAACAGAGATGCAGGAAAACTAGAGACAGAAACAGCTACTACATATATAGCCAAAAGAAAGGAATATAGGTACAGGGAGAAAGGAAACAGAATCCAAGGACAAGTCTGTAGTATCAGCAGCAGGAACACAGAGCACAAGGAGATGCAACAGTTGTCAGTTGCATAGCTGGAGCACTCTGCGCTCACAGGGATAAAATAGCTGGAGGCTCAGGGGAGGAGCACAGGTGCAGGGAGAGAGCCAGTTGCATGGAATTAACCAGATGCAGGGAATCAGGGAACCACAAATGATGGGACGGATGAACTGAGGCTTGTAGGTAGGAAGAGCAACGAAACCAGGAGACACAAGACAGGGGATAGGAAAACCTGGACCTGAGTGTGGAACAGAGCAAACATAGAAACGGGTCTAGAATACAGAGATAAAGGTTTCAAAATAACCGTAGGATCCCGGAACAAATCTAGCAAACAAGAACCCACCACCAGGACGTGACCTAGGAAGGGTCTGAAGACAGGGGGAACTACAAGGACCATGATGCATCAGGACAATAGAGTGGAACCCTAGACTGGAATGAAAAGTGTATTGGGCAAGGTGTAGAAGTGTATGACATTATATTTAGAGATAAAGGCAGGAGTCCAGAGGCCCTTTGGGAGCACGACCTAGTGGCAGGATGGCAGATTCCTGACAGGGAGGCACATTTAATTTAGGCAGAAAAATGGCAACTTTTTAAAGTAACATTTTCAGGATAGTAATTTAAAATCCGACTTTACCATTAAAGAGAATTGTTTTAAATTACACTTCAAATGAGTGGAAGAAGTATTTCTCTATATGTTCCCAAACTGAAGTTATCCTTTGTTAAGTGTAAAAAGGTAACCCAGTGTTAGTCTATGGGAGAGATAGCTTTGCTACAGGTAAAAATTACTTTGGGAGTTTTTCACTTCTAGGACATGTATCTTAAGTGCACATGCCCTACTTTTTAAATATCATGCAACCTGCCCTATAAGCCTGTAGAGTCTACATTAGGGGTGACTTGTAAGTATTAAAAATTAAGGTATAGGCCTGCAAAAACCTGTATTTTGCCAGGTCAAAATGGCAGTTTAAAACTCCACTACAGCAGTAGCGGCCCGTGGAGGGAGTGCCGTGGGGCGGTGGGGCGGGGCGGGGGAGGGGTAGGGTGGGGGGTAGTAAACTCCGGTCACGGCCGACCGGAGTAATGTAAACAAATAAATAAATAAAACGAATTTCATTGCGCGCGCTGAAACGCATTTGGCGTTTCAGCGCGCGCAACAAAATTTGTTTTATTTATTTATTTACATCACTCCGGTCGGCCGTGACCGGAGTTACTACCCCCCCAGCCCCGCCCCACCGCCCACGGCACTCCCTCCACGGGCCGCTACTGCACTACAGGCTGTAGAGCAGGCCATAGACATGTTTTACAGAGCTACTTTAGTGGGTGGCACAATGAGAACTTGTAGCATTTAATTTACACATACTGGACAAAGTTACTACATTTACTAGTGACTTATAAGTAAATTAAATGTGTCAATTGGGTGTTTACCAATTTGACCATGTTTAAGGGAGAGAGCACAGCACTTTTGCCACTGGTTAGCAGAGTCCTAAAGACCAACAAAATGAGTTCAGCAAAAATAGAGGGGTGAAGACAAAAGGTCTGGGGGAATACTACACCAAGGATGTCAGGTCTAACACTGACTCTTCGCCCCATCTTGTATGCTGTAGTGGGTGAAAGAAAAATGTGAATTACACTAAAAAAGACCAGTGGATGAACAGGGATGGCTGAAAGCCCTTGAAAGTAATTACATTGTACATATCATTTTAGTAAATCAACAAAAAAATAACAAGTAAGAAGGCCTGGATTAATGCCAGACCTAAAAATTACATCATTGATGCAAATTGCGATTTTTGTAGCCCTCTATACAGGAGACGTGCTGCCGCTGCACCACGCTTTACATGACTTCATGTATTACAATGATGCAGGTGCTCCAGCACTGTGAGCAACCAGTAGAACTTTATTTTTTTTTACTACTTCCCAATTATTTAAAGAACAATTAAATTGTCTGTGTAGGAAGCACATTCCTTCTTTCCTGCTGCGAAACCTGGTAATTACGTCTCTGCGTCACCATTGTTTTTGTGCGCGACCAGGCGACAGAGACACGTGCATGGATTCTTCAGAACAAAAGGCAGTGAAGTCAGCATGTTTTAGCCGTGCTTCTAATTCTATCTTATTCTTCATCTTTAACATTTAATGCGCCTTCCTCCTGAGGATGGCTTCAACACCGAGGCTAGATGAGTTATGCTCACTTTAGCTTCACATTTTTGCAAAAACTACTTCTGCTCTAAGTACTCTCAAGTAACCACGAGTCCCGCGTTTTATCATCAGAATTTCCACACAACGAAAGTCAACAGTTTCTGTCAAATAGGCAACTGTGTTTTGCCTTTAAAATGACCATCTACATTTTGCCTCCTCCCTTCTACCTCTCACCCGGCTGGAATCCTTATTGAAGTACCAAAGTAGTACCTCACACTTCAAAGCTTTAGACCTCACAGGAGGGAGAGAGTGAGTAAAACAGGTTGGAAACCACACAGATTTCACAGAGCTGCAATTAGTAGTTTGTTCCTATGATTATAACGCACTTGAAATTATCCCAGATAAATGTATACGAAATGCATTTGGACTAGTTGATTCTCATGGTGGCGAGACATCAATCCATTTGGTCAGGATCAGGTTTCTCCAAGACTTTCATTGTCTTCTCGTCTCATTGCAACTCTAGTTGGTGCACAATTTTGGGGCCATGTGTACAAATCATTTTTGCAGTCAGAAACGGCCCGATTTGAAGAACCTGACCGCAAAAATGCTTTTACATATGTACAAAATCACAAATTGTGATGCAGTAATACGTTACTAAATCGCAATTTGTGTTTGCGTTTTGGAATTTAATACAGAATCTCAGTGGTATGTATGAATGTATAGGGACTGAATTACAGTCATAAAACATTCATTTTTTACTGACACGTCAAAGGAGGTGGTAACTATTTGCAAAAGGGAAAGGGTACTCAAGGATCCCCTTCCCCTTTCTGAATGTAGAAACAAATATTTTTTAAGAGCAGGCAGTGGTACAAAAAATGAAACTTAAAAGTTTAATTTTTTTTTTTTTTTTAAAGTGGCCGGTTTTCCTTCTAAGCAAAATGGGCTGCATTTTTTAAAAAACGACTGCTTTATTAAAAAGCAATCACAGACATTTTGGTCAACTAACCTCAGCAGGCCACCATTCCTGTGATGACTGCGATTCCTAATGGGTCGCAAATTGTGACCTACCTCATTAATATTCATGAGGTAGATCTATTTGTGAACCCTATAGCAATCACTAATTTGGAAATATTTGCTTCAATATTCACAAAGGGGAAAGGATCCTTTGTGAATGGATACCATCTCCTTTGATGTGTTGAATGTGTTGATGGGTTGAATGTTTTGTAACTGTAATTCAGTTGAAAAACATTCATACATATCACTGCAATTCTGTATTTGGAAGGTGATCCAGCGGGTTATTAGCAACAAGCATTTATACACAAAATACTCACCTGGGCCCATTCATTCGCACTAACTAATAATGACCGCTGGTGGGAATCAGTTGTACTCTTTATCAAAATCCCTGCTACCAATTACCTTTTCTGATTGAAGAGTAATGACTTACCAATGGACCTTTGATAACTGGGGTTGAAATGAGATCATACAAACATAATTTTCATTAGTCTCCTGAAATAACCACTGACTCAGGAAGTTTTAAAATGTTTATCTAAAATTATTTAGCAGAGTAAATTACAATCCACATAATACTTAATCGCATATCAAGGAGGAAGCATAATATAGTCACCAATTAATCACAAATAACGGTCCCTCAGAAAGGACATTTATAGTTACCTAAAGGTGTGAAAACCAAACCCCTTGGCCAAGGAGTTGGAAAGAGGGTCTCCAAGAAAGGATGAAGACCAAGACCTCCGGACCAGGTTCAGGACAGGATAGATGACCTCTCTACCAACGACGCCTGCGTCGTTCCCCTCTCTGACACTTCGTTCCTCCTCGTGGTTTCTTCCGCGTCTCCGTCTAGTACAGTCCGCCACCCCCACTTCACGATCTCTTCGGACAGCGGTTCAGTCTGTTCTGTTCCCTCTGTGGCAGCATCTGAGCTCTAAGCGCTTAGTTCCTCGCACTCCTCTGCTCTCTGACTGCCTCTACGCTGCTAATTAGCTAATTCTATATCTATTATACCCTTCTACACCCAGGTACCTCCCATTAATGTTTCAAAATTATGGGCCCACTAATTCTGATTGGACAGGGACAGGGGTTGATCCTCACACCATGTCATTTTAGTTCAATTTTCTTAAGCCCATTGTTTTAGAATCCCGCCCCTTTCAATTAATACATTTGCTTTATTTCCCACCCGTTTCACACCATGATTATTACAAAATATATACAAAATGTATCATTTTATAAGACATTTTAGTTGAGCTCTGAAGGTGATCAGCGGGTCATGTCCTTGGACATCCTCCAAGTTGACTTCATCGCTTTGCTTTGCTAGTTTTCAGAGCGCATGCGCAGGTCACATGGCTCTCGAGCTGCTGTTTAGCCAACCCAGGCCCACTTTACGAACTAATAGAAAATTAAAGAAGAAACATATTAAAATAAAAAATAAATGTTTTCACTGTATACCCCCTACTTCTACTCTACTCCCATTTAATTATAAATGTCTATCCCGCATTAGTAGCGTTAGAACACCACATTATTATTTGTAGCAATGCGAAAGCTTTAGCATGTGAGAACATTAAGCGGCCATTTTAGCATACACTGCGCAGAAGCAAAAGATTCCCTCCAAGCAAAGAAAGACGTCATACCACGTGACATGGTTGACACATGCGCAGTAGAATTCCTGCGTTTTAGCGGCCATTTTGGATTAGACAAGGATTACTTTTTAGTGGAAAACACATAGGCAAGCATCTTCTAGATAAAATGTTGTGTTTGCACATTATTAATAAAGACATTACAAGGTTTTAATACAAATTAATTAATACTGTGAGAGGATTGCTTCCGAGCAAGTCTCATTGTGAGTCAAAGTTCCAAGTCCAGGGTTTTAGTATATAGGAAGTAGTGGCGCTCGGCCTAATCACGTCAATGTATATAGGTCACAATAGTAAGTATGGTGCTGACTGGGAAGGGAGACCCTTGCAACCCCTCAATGTGTGTAGGAAACCCTACAACAAACAACAATGTCTAAATCCTGTGCACACATACAAATTCAACAAAATATGTAAATATCAATTAGAAGCAAATTGTACAGGATGCTTGAGTAGTGTCATGATTTCTTTATTCTTCAACAAAACCGCAACCAGCCGACACGTGTTTCGTCAGAGAAAAGTAATCCCCGACTCTTCAGGGCTGGAAATGATACAAAAAATATACAATAAACAAAAAATGGGTGGTAACCGTGACTGGAGAGCACATGTTCTCCAAAATACATGTGCGAAGGTCACCCAAATACACGTGGAAACCTACTATCTACCAATAACACCCGAAAAAGGTTTGTGGGATGTACCCGTGATCAAAACCAAAGTACAATAGATACCACAAAAGTGGCAAGAAATAAAACAAGAGTATACATCATAATATGTACACCTAAACACGATCTGCTGCAATATTATACAAGTAAAAAGGTAAAAGCTGAAAAAGCCAGTAATGTAGAGAAGCGAGTACAAAGGGATATTAAAGAAAAGAATTAATAAACGAATCCATATCAGAATAGGGAGAAGATAATGGGAACTAATGACCAAGGATTACAAAATAGACAAGAGAAAAAATTATATATACCTGAGACGAGTAGTCTACACTCTGTATAGTCTAAGAGATAAACAAGAGGAAAGGGAAAGAGAGACAAGGGTATGTAAATATAAGCCAAGAAAAATCTAACTCGAGGGACATAAAAATAATTAGGGCCAAAATGTAAACTAAGCACTCTCTTACCCCTAGGCCGGTGATAATTCCAACCCGGTAGGGCACAAGTATACGTTAAATCCAAGAATCCAAAATTTATTAAAATTTAAGATGTGAGAAATCTGTAAAGGTGAAAACAAACTGGTAAATACATGTGTATTAAAACTAGAGTGGGTAATAAAGACACAAAAATTCTCCTGGCACTACCTGAAAGTGGCATAGCAGAATCACGTAATCTGTGGACCAAATAGGCAGGAATAAGGTCAGGATGGAGCATGAAGAAAACAAAGAACAAATAACGTGAAAATATTAAAGAGTAATATGGGAAAGAAAAATTTCTATGTTACCTCACCGGAATGCCGGTGAAGATTCCAATCCGACAAAACTCAATTTGAAGTCCAATCTAAGTAAGTATGCAGGCAACGGGTGTTCTAAGGTGATCCAATAAGATATAATAAACGACCCGTACCGCCAGTAGAGCATAAGTGAAATTCGTATCAAAAGACCCTGTAGGAGAAAGCCCAAAACTCTATAAGGATAAATCCTGTCGATTGGCATCAAGAAGATAGTCAACATGAAATGTTAAGTGACTGTAAGTATATGCAGTGGAAAAACACACCACTTACTTGTCTATAAAAATTAATTGATTTCAAATGTATATCAGTAATCCGGTCCGATCCGGGTTCGAACACGTGTATGTGTCCACCAATTCCGTCTGAAATCAATATAAAGAACACCCATGTCGGAATTGTAACATCCACGTAATGATAAAGGACAATTCCCGGTTACTGAGATAAACTTCTATATCTATCAACGAGTATCTACACTTACTTGCGTGATAAAAAATAATCGCGTACTGGCGGCACCGATTCCCTCGTTGGAGTGTGAATCTGCGGGAACCCGGAAGTGAATAAATAGTCATTTCCTCTGGAAACGACTAGAATGTAACTAAAAACAAGCATGACAACCTGCTGAAGGCGTCATCTCGTGAGAGTATGTAGCTAAGAAGCTATACAGAGTAATCCGGGCACCTCATTGAGAGGACAAAAACAAATCAATAATAGAAAGTGCACAAATTTCCAAGAGGCTAATTATGTATGAATTCATAGAGAACAAAAGCCACGATTATAAAATATTGTAACGTCACACAAGGCAATCCCTGTCTGTATATTCGAGGCTTATTCATTGCGAGTGTATAATGGCTGACAAGCAATGCGGAGAAGTCCGAACACCTGATTGCAGAGACTAGAACGTTAATCATGAAAGGTCCAAGTAATTACAAGAGGATTAGTGTGTCTAAGATTAAAAAAGGAAAAAAGTCCCGATAGCTGATGTATTCCAACATATAGTTAGAGAAAATATGCATGTCGACAACCAAAGGGTATTGATATATAGGAAGGAGGAAAAATACAAAATAACCCCGTGACAAAGTCACAATTGTTAAAAACAAGAAGACCCTGATAATATGGTCCCCATATCATGTGCATTACAATAAAAACCGTAAACGGTACCTTAGAAAAGAGGAGACATGTAGAACACTCGAATACGACAACAAGCAATATACAAATATACAGAGAGTGTATGGATATCGTGCGATAGTAAAACATGTTTTTAAATCACCAATGGTGTATATACAATAAGGAGATCCTAATTCAAAATCTTTTTCGATATACACATCTAAACATTTCATGTGGCACATCACAGATATGCATCCCAATGTTTGCATTGGATATAATACTTATATAGAGGCAAATTAAGGGTGCAAAACTAATCATCAAACACAAGTTATGTATTGAGCCCGTTTGCATATTGTTTGTCCCACACATCCTAAATAAAAATAACATAATAATCAGAGTAGAGTAAAACAAACATATGTCTACTCAATAGCAAATTACAGGAAACAAACATGACCATGGAACGTCATGTGCTGTGATTCTACTCAACATTAGTGTGGTAGATAAAATAAGCGAGTCAATCACCTAAAAAATATTGCATCTCTGAATCGCAATTAAGACCCTGTTCCACTGTATGCAGACGCATGATCCATATTGTCTCTGTGCGCCTGAGACGTAATTCTCTGTTGCCCCCACGTAAACTCGGGTCAATGGTATCCACTCCAAAAATGAAAATCTCTTGCATAGACCTTGTGTGGGGCATAATGCCGCATGTGTTGCCACAGGATATCTCACATCCTGTTGATGTATGGCCCTTGCATGTTCCCCAATTCTCTCTTTGAGTGGCCTTATTGTACTGCCCACATATTGTCTCCTGCACGTACATTCTATTACATAGATTACAAATCTGGTGGTACAGTTAATGTTAGATCTTACTTCATAGGGTTTATTGTTAAAGCTATAGAATGTTTTGGTTTTATGTTTGGCCCATTTGCATACCCCACAGGAACCACATTTGTGGAAACCAACAGTAAGTGGGGTAAACCAAGACTGAGTACTATGTGATTTAGGTACCGTGGGGCTCAATCTAGTGCGTAATGTTCTACCACGTCTGAAGGTAATCTGTGGATGATTAGTTATAAAATCTGTAAGGGAACTGTCTGCTTGTAAAACGCCCCAATGTTTTGTCAGACTCTTTCTAAGGGTATGACTAAGATCATTGAAATCTGTGATCATGCGAACCCTCTGGTTCCCCATCTGGGTCTTGTTCTTGTTTTGTAGAGTGTCCTCACGTTTTAAGCGAGCGATTCTATTTTCAGCACGTTTCAGATTGTGAGTGGAATAACCCCTTCTCCCAAATCTATGTTTCATGTCTTTGATGCAGTTTTGGTACTCAGATTCTTCACTGCAATTTCTTCTGGCCCTAATAAATTCTCCATAGGGAATAGATTGTATTTGATGTATGGGATGGTGGCTATCAGCATGTAATACAAAATTGCAAGAGGTGCTTTTGCGAAAAAGACGACTGTTAAGGCTATTATTTCTGATGTACAATTCTACATCCAAAAAAGTGATGCAGGTGGTGCTACACTCCATTGTGAATTGCATACCATAGTTGTTAGTGTTGAGATAAGCACTGAACTGTTCCAATTCGGTGTGTGTGCCGGACCATAGTAGCAGACAATCGTCGATGTAGCGACCCCAGAAAACGATTGAATCTATCCATGGTGCACCCTTGGTGCCCCAGATCCAATCATTTTCCAGACAGCCCATGAACAGATTGGCAAAAGAGGGTGAAAATTTCGACCCCATTGCTACACCCCTAATCTGTTTATACCACTTATTATCAAAGAGGAAGACGTTGTTATGTAGAATAAGGTGCATCATAGTGATAAGCATTTCATTATGTAGCCATTGTGTTGCTGGTCTGTTGTTTAGTTGTCGCGTCACTGCCTGTAAACCCAATTCTGGTTGAATGCTAGTATATAAAGATACTACATCAAAAGTAGCTAAGATCATCCTGGGTTGCCACTGTACATCTGCAAGTATACTCAGGATATGTTTCGTATCCTGAATATAAGAGGCCAAATTCCGTACTAATGGACCTAGAAAAAGATCCACATATTCAGACAATCTTTCAGTTGGGCCTCCTATACCTGAAACAATGGGTCTACCAGGTGGAAAGGGAAGTTGTTTATGAATCTTGGGTAACGTATATAGGCAAGGAAAAGTAGGTCTAAAAACTTTCATGTAAGCATATTCGTCATCATCAAGAAGGCCATTAGTATGCCAATCAGAGAGGTGTTTATTGATGAGTGTGGTTAGGGGTCCCATAGGATTGTAAGTCATCAATTCATAACATGTGTCATCATTAAGCTGGGACAGAATCTCATTGTTATAATCCACTCGGTTCATAATCACAACATTCCCCCCTTGTCTGCTTCCCTAATAAGTATATCTTTGTCATTAGCTAATGATCTCAATGCAATTCGTTCACCTTGTTTAAGATTGTCACGATATTTGTTTCTTGTCATAGTTCTCTTATGGTCATAGTTGTTCAGGTCCTCTAGTACCCGTTGATAAAAAATATCAATTGCATTACCCCCTGGGAGGGTAGGGGTCCATTTCGATTTACTTTTAAGACCACTTGATATGGAGGTATCCGTATCAATATCAAGTTCCTCCAGTAGTTGTACCATGGTGTAAGGGGATTCTTCTATTTCAGTCAAAGAAAGTAGAAGTCTGGTAGCCTGTATATCCTGGATACTAGGAACATTCAAAACACTACCAAGGGGAATATTCGAAACTTTTTTATTAACAGAAGGATTACAGGCAAAAAACTTTTTAGTTTAAGACCTCTGATAAACTTAAACAGGTCTATTTTTAATTTACAGATGTCACCTGGTTCACAAGGGTTGAAATTTAAACCTTTACTCAATAAGGAAATCATATCTGGAGAGAGGTCTATGGAGGAAAGGTTAACCACCTGTACACTCATTCCTAGCGTCTCTCCTTGTTCCTCTCGATGCCTGATCTCAGTCTCTTTCTGTAGTCCTCCGTGTCTACCCCTTTGGCCTCTACGGGTTTTACGTCCTGTCCTGTTCGTGTGCCCTGGGGTCTGTTGCCCCTGCGTATGGTTCTGACCTCCCGTAAAAAGACGACTCGACACGTCTAGTGCCTGAGTTGTTTTCAGTCTCACTATCGCTAGACGGTGGAGCATTCATTGATGTGGAACTAGAGGAGATGGATATTGTATCTACACTAACCGATGTCTCCTGTCGTGCACCAGTTTGAACTAAAGAATCATATTTTCTAGCATAAGTAAAAACTCTGCCTACCTTGTAATCAATCTCATCGCGTCTCAGTTGCCTAGATTTCCTATCTTTGATCTCATTCTGGTGACTTTGTAGTATGTCTTTAAGAATAGAGTAATTTTTGTCAGTGGCTTCTTTTAGATTAAGGTCCCTGATTTCTCTTTCTAAGGTGTCAATTTCTACTTGCAGTTTCCTCACCTTTCTCTCTGCACTTTCAATCAATATCTGCAAGAGTGTTTGTGAATTGACAGTGAGTGATTCTTCCCATTTAGCTAAAAGATCTTCATCCAAATCATCGTAAGTGGGCAGTATCTGCGATCGCAAACCTCTTGGAACCCGATTAAGTCTTAAATACTGTTTGAGGGTGGCTCCATCCCACCATCTTGCATTTTCAGTTTTTTTGAGCCGTTCTAATTTCAGAAATTTATCTCTGAGACCCTCTTTGCGTGCAGGGTTTCCACTTGAAGATGGAGTATTGTTATTCGTACTTTTAACCAAATTTTCAAAGAGCTCTTCTGCCTCTCTATCCATAATGGGAGTTTGGGACTGAATTTATATGATACAAAAATAAAGTACAAAATTAATGACGTAGCAGCTGCCCTTCCTAAGCCAATGAGTTAAAGTTCCAAGTCCAGGGTTTTAGTATATAGGAAGTAGTGGCGCTCGGCCTAATCACGTCAATGTATATAGGTCACAATAGTAAGTATGGTGCTGACTGGGAAGGGGAGACCCTTGCAACCCCTCAATGTGTGTAGGGAAACCCTACAACAAACAACAATGTCTAAATCCTGTGCACACATACAAATTCAACAAAATATGTAAATATCAATTAGAAGCAAATTGTACAGGATGCTTGAGTAGTGTCATGATTTCTTTATTCTTCAACAAAACCGCAACCAGCCGACACGTGTTTCGTCAGAGAAAAGTAATCCCCGACTCTTCAGGGCTGGAAATGATACAAAAAATATACAATAAACAAAAAATGGGTGGTAACCGTGACTGGAGAGCACATGTTCTCCAAAATACATGTGCGAAGGTCACCCAAATACACGTGGAAACCTACTATCTACCAATAACAGCCGAAAAAAGGTTTGTGGGATGTACCCGTGATCAAAACCAAAGTACAATAGATACCACAAAAGTGCCAAGAAATAAAACAAGAGTATACATCATAATATGTACACCTAAACACGATCTGCTGCAATATTATACAAGTAAAAAGGTAAAAGCTGAAAAAGCCAGTAATGTAGAGAAGCGAGTACAAAGGGATATTAAAGAAAAGAATTAATAAACGAATCCATATCAGAATAGGGAGAAGATAATGGGAACTAATGACCAAGGATTACAAAATTGACAAGAGAAAAAATTATATATACCTGAGACGAGTAGTCTACACTCTGTATAGTCTAAGAGATAAACAAGAGGAAAGGGAAAGAGAGAAAAGGGTATGTAAATATAAGCCAAGAAAAATCTAACTCGAGGGACATAAAAATAAATAGGGCCAAAATGTAAACTAAGCACTCTCTTACCCCTAGGCCGGTGATAATTCCAACCCGGTAGGGCACAAGTATACGTTAAATCCAAGAATCCAAAATTTATTAAAATTTAAGATGTGAGAAATCTGTAAAGGTGAAAACAAACTGGTAAATACATGTGTATTAAAACTAGAGTGGGTAATAAAGACACAAAAATTCTCCTGGCACTACCTGAAAGTGGCATAGCAGAATCACGTAATCTGTGGACCAAATAGGCAGGAATAAGGTCAGGATGGAGCATGAAGAAAACAAAGAACAAATAACATGAAAATATTAAAGAGTAATATGGGAAAGAGAAATTCCTATGTTACCTCACCGGAATGCCGGTGAAGATTCCAATCCGACAAAACTCAATTTGAAGTCCAATCTAAGTAAGTATGCAGGCAACGGGTGTTCTAAGGTGATCCAATAAGATATAATAAACGACCCGTACCGCCAGTAGAGCATAAGTGAAATTCGTATCAAAAGACCCTGTAGGAGAAAGCCCAAAACTCTATAAGGATAAATCCTGTCGATTGGCATCAAGAAGATAGTCAACATGAAATGTTAAGTGACTGTAAGTATATGCAGTGGAAAAACACACCACTTACTTGTCTATGAAAATTAATTGATTTCAAACGTATATCAGTAATCCGGTCCGATCCGGGTTCGAACACGTGTATGTGTCCACCAATTCCGTCTGAAATCAATATAAAGAACACCCATGTCGGAATTGTAACATCCACGTAATGATAATGGACAATTCCCGGTTACTGAGATAAACTTCTATATCTATCAACGAGTATCTACACTTACTTGCGTGATAAAAAATAATCGCGTCCTGGCGGCACCGATTCCCTCGTTGGAGTGTGAATCTGCGGGAACCCGGAAGTGAATAAATAGTCATTTCCTCTGGAAACGACTAGAATGTAACTAAAAACAAGCATGACAACCTGCTGAAGGCGTCATCTCGCGAGAGTATGTAGCTAAGAAGCTATACGGAGTAATCCGAGCACCTCATTGAGAGGACAAAAACAAATCAATAATAGAAAGTGCACAAATTTCCAAGAGGCTAATTATGTATGAATTCATAGAGAACAAAAGCCACGATTATAAAATATTGTAACGTCACACAAGGCAATCCCTGTCTGTATATTCGAGGCTTATTCATTGCGAGTGTATAATGGCTGACAAGCAATGCGGAGAAGTCCGAACACCTGATTGCAGAGACTAGAACGTTAATCATGAAAGGTCCAAGTAATTACAAAAGGATTAGTGTGTCTAAGATTAAAAAAGGAAAAAAGTCCCGATAGCTGATGTATTCCAACATATAGTTAGAGAAAATATGCATGTCGACAACCAAAGGGTATTGATATATAGGAAGGAGGAAAAATACAAAATAACCCCTTGACAAAGTCACAATTGTTAAAAACAAGAAGACCCTGATAATATGGTCCCCATATCATGTGCATTACAATAAAAACCGTAAACGGTACCTTAGAAAAGAGGAGACATGTAGAACACTCGAATACGACAACAAGCAATATACAAATATACAGAGAGTGTATGGATATCGTGCGATAGTAAAACATGTTTTTAAATCACCAATGGTGTATATACAATAAGGAGATCCTAATTCAAAATCTTTTTCGATATACACATCTAAACATTTCATGTGGCACATCACAGATATGCATCCCAATGTTTGCATTGGATATAATACTTATATAGAGGCAAATTAAGGGTGCAAAACTAATCATCAAACACAAGTTATGTATTGAGCCCGTTTGCATATTGTTTGTCCCACACATCCTAAATAAAAATAACATAATAATCAGAGTAGAGTAAAACAAACATATGTCTACTCAATAGCAAATTACAGGAAACAAACATGACCATGGAACGTCATGTGCTGTGATTCTACTCAACATTAGTGTGGTAGATAAAATAAGCGAGTCAATCACCTAAAAAATATTGCATCTCTGAATCGCAATTAAGACCCTGTTCCACTGTATGCAGACGCATGATCCATATTGTCTCTGTGCGCCTGAGACGTAATTCTCTGTTGCCCCCACGTAAACTCGGGTCAATGGTATCCACTCCAAAAAATGAAAATCTCTTGCATAGACCTTGTGTGGGGCATAATGCCGCATGTGTTGCCACAGGATATCTCACATCCTGTTGATGTATGGCCCTTGCATGTTCCCCAATTCTCTCTTTGAGTGGCCTTATTGTACTGCCCACATATTGTCTCCTGCACGTACATTCTATTACATAGATTACAAATCTGGTGGTACAGTTAATGTTAGATCTTACTTCATAGGGTTTATTGTTAAAGCTATAGAATGTTTTGGTTTTATGTTTGGCCCATTTGCATACCCCACAGGAACCACATTTGTGGAAACCAACAGTAAGTGGGGTAAACCAAGACTGAGTACTATGTGATTTAGGTACCGTGGGGCTCAATCTAGTGCGTAATGTTCTACCACGTCTGAAGGTAATCTGTGGATGATTAGTTATAAAATCTGTAAGGGAACTGTCTGCTTGTAAAACGCCCCAATGTTTTGTCAGACTCTTTCTAAGGGTATGACTAAGATCATTGAAATCTGTGATCATGCGAACCCTCTGGTTCCCCATCTGGGTCTTGTTCTTGTTTTGTAGAGTGTCCTCACGTTTTAAGCGAGCGATTCTATTTTCAGCACGTTTCAGATTGTGAGTGGAATAACCCCTTCTCCCAAATCTATGTTTCATGTCTTTGATGCAGTTTTGGTACTCAGATTCTTCACTGCAATTTCTTCTGGCCCTAATAAATTCTCCATAGGGAATAGATTGTATTTGATGTATGGGATGGTGGCTATCAGCATGTAATACAGAATTGCAAGAGGTGCTTTTGCGAAAAAGACGACTGTTAAGGCTATTATTTCTGATGTACAATTCTACATCCAAAAAAGTGATGCAGGTGGTGCTACACTCCATTGTGAATTGCATACCATAGTTGTTAGTGTTGAGATAAGCACTGAACTGTTCCAATTCGGTGTGTGTGCCGGACCATAGTAGCAGACAATCGTCGATGTAGCGACCCCAGAAAACGATTGAATCTATCCATGGTGCACCCTTGGTGCCCCAGATCCAATCATTTTCCAGACAGCCCATGAACAGATTGGCAAAAGAGGGTGAAAATTTCGACCCCATTGCTACACCCCTAATCTGTTTATACCACTTATTATCAAAGAGGAAGACGTTGTTATGTAGAATAAGGTGCATCATAGTGATAAGCATTTCATTATGTAGCCATTGTGTTGCTGGTCTGTTGTTTAGTTGTCGCGTCACTGCCTGTAAACCCAATTCTGGTTGAATGCTAGTATATAAAGATACTACATCAAAAGTAGCTAAGATCATCCTGGGTTGCCACTGTACATCTGCAAGTATACTCAGGATATATTTCGTATCCTGAATATAAGAGGCCAAATTCCGTACTAATGGACCTAGAAAAAGATCCACATATTCAGACAATCTTTCAGTTGGGCCTCCTATACCTGAAACAATGGGTCTACCAGGTGGAAAGGGAAGTTGTTTATGAATCTTGGGTAACGTATATAGGCAAGGAAAAGTAGGTCTAAAAACTTTCATGTAAGCATATTCGTCATCATCAAGAAGGCCATTAGTATGCCAATCAGAGAGGTGTTTATTGATGAGTGTGGTTAGGGGTCCCATAGGATTGTAAGTCATCAATTCATAACATGTGTCATCATTAAGCTGGGACAGAATCTCATTGTTATAATCCACTCGGTTCATAATCACAACATTCCCCCTTGTCTGCTTCCCTAATAAGTATATCTTTGTCATTAGCTAATGATCTCAATGCCATTCGTTCACCTTATTTAAGATTGTCACGATATTTGTTTCTTGTCATAGTTCTCTTATGGTCATTGTTGTTCAGGTCCTCTAGTACCCGTTGATAAAAAATATCAATTGCATTACCCCCTGGGAGGGTAGGGGTCCATTTCGATTTACTTTTAAGACCACTTGATATGGAGGTATCCGTATCAATATCAAGTTCCTCCAGTAGTTGTACCATGGTGTAAGGGGATTCTTCTATTTCAGTCAAAGAAAGTAGAAGTCTGGTAGCCTGTATATCCTGGATACTAGGAACATTCAAAACACTACCAAGGGGAATATTCGAAACTTTTTTATTAACAGAAGGATTACAGGCAAAAAACTTTTTTAGTTTAAGACCTCTGATAAACTTAAACAGGTCTATTTTTAATTTACAGATGTCACCTGGTTCACGAGGGTTGAAATTTAAACCTTTACTCAATAAGGAAATCATATCTGGAGAGAGGTCTATGGAGGAAAGGTTAACCACCTGTACACTCATTCCTAGCGTCTCTCCTTGTTCCTCTCGATGCCTGATCTCAGTCTCTTTCTGTAGTCCTCCGTGTCTACCCCTTTGGCCTCTACGGGTTTTACGTCCTGTCCTGTTCGTGTGCCCTGGGGTCTGTTGCCCCTGCGTATGGTTCTGACCTCCCGTAAAAAGACGACTCGACACGTCTAGTGCCTGAGTTGTTTTCAGTCTCACTATCGCTAGACGGTGGAGCATTCATTGATGTGGAACTAGAGGAGATGGATATTGTATCTACACTAACCGATGTCTCCTGTCGTGCACCAGTTTGAACTAAAGAATCATATTTTCTAGCATAAGTAAAAACTCTGCCTACCTTGTAATCAATCTCATCGCGTCTCAGTTGCCTAGATTTCCTATCTTTGATCTCATTCTGGTGACTTTGTAGTATGTCTTTAAGAATAGAGTAATTTTTGTCAGTGGCTTCTTTTAGATTAAGGTCCCTGATTTCTCTTTCTAAGGTGTCAATTTCTACTTGCAGTTTCCTCACCTTTCTCTCTGCACTTTCAATCAATATCTGCATGAGTGTTTGTGAATTGACAGTGAGTGATTCTTCCCATTTAGCTAAAAGATCTTCATCCAAATCATCGTAAGTGGGCAGTATCTGCGATCGCAAACCTCTTGGAACCCGATTAAGTCTTAAATACTGTTTGAGGGTGGCTCCATCCCACCATCTTGCATTTTCAGTTTTTTTGAGCCGTTCTAATTTCAGAAATTTATCTCTGAGACCCTCTTTGCGTGCAGGGTTTCCACTTGAAGATGGAGTATTGTTATTCGTACTTTTAACCAAATTTTCAAAGAGCTCTTCTGCCTCTCTATCTCTATCCATAATGGGAGTTTGGGACTGAATTTATATGATACAAAAATAAAGTACAAAATTAATGACGTAGCAGCTGCCCTTCCTAAGCCAATGAGTTAAAGTTCCAAGTCCAGGGTTTTAGTATATAGGAAGTAGTGGCGCTCGGCCTAATCACGTCAATGTATATAGGTCACAATAGTAAGTATGGTGCTGACTGGGAAGGGGAGACCCTTGCAACCCCTCAATGTGTGTAGGGAAACCCTACAACAAACAACAATGTCTAAATCCTGTGCACACATACAAATTCAACAAAATATGTAAATATCAATTAGAAGCAAATTGTACAGAATGCTTGAGTAGTGTCATGATTTCTTTATTCTTCAACAAAACCGCAACCAGCCGACACGTGTTTCGTCAGAGAAAAGTAATCCCCGACTCTTCAGGGCTGGAAATGATACAAAAAATATACAATAAACAAAAAATGGGTGGTAACCGTGACTGGAGAGCACATGTTCTCCAAAATACATGTGCGAAGGTCACCCAAATACACGTGGAAACCTACTATCTACCAATAACACCCGAAAAAAGGTTTGTGGGATGTACCCGTGATCAAAACCAAAGTACAATAGATACCACAAAAGTGCCAAGAAATAAAACAAGAGTATACATCATAATATGTACACCTAAACACGATCTGCTGCAATATTATACAAGTAAAAAAGGTAAAAGCTGAAAAAGCCAGTAATGTAGAGAAGCGAGTACAAAGGGATATTAAAGAAAAGAATTAATAAACGAATCCATATCAGAATAGGGAGAAGATAATGGGAACTAATGACCAAGGATTACAAAATAGACAAGAGAAAAAATTATATATACCTGAGACGAGTAGTCTACACTCTGTATAGTCTAAGAGATAAACAAGAGGAAAGGGAAAGAGAGACAAGGGTATGTAAATATAAGCCAAGAAAAATCTAACTCGAGGGACATAAAAATAAATAGGGCCAAAATGTAAACTAAGCACTCTCTTACCCCTAGGCCGGTGATAATTCCAACCCGGTAGGGCACAAGTATACGTTAAATCCAAGAATCCAAAATTTATTAAAATTTAAGATGTGAGAAATCTGTAAAGGTGAAAACAAACTGGTAAATACATGTGTATTAAAACTAGAGTGGGTAATAAAGACACAAAAATTCTCCTGGCACTACCTGAAAGTGGCATAGCAGAATCACGTAATCTGTGGACCAAATAGGCAGGAATAAGGTCAGGATGGAGCATGAAGAAAACAAAGAACAAATAACGTGAAAATATTAAAGAGTAATATGGGAAAGAGAAATTCCTATGTTACCTCACCGGAATGCCGGTGAAGATTCCAATCCGACAAAACTCAATTTGAAGTCCAATCTAAGTAAGTATGCAGGCAACGGGTGTTCTAAGGTGATCCAATAAGATATAATAAACGACCCGTACCGCCAGTAGAGCATAAGTGAAATTCGTATCAAAAGACCCTGTAGGAGAAAGCCCAAAACTCTATAAGGATAAATCCTGTCGATTGGCATCAAGAAGATAGTCAACATGAAATGTTAAGTGACTGTAAGTATATGCAGTGGAAAAACACACCACTTACTTGTCTATGAAAATTAATTGATTTCAAACGTATATCAGTAATCCGGTCCGATCCGGGTTCGAACACGTGTATGTGTCCACCAATTCCGTCTGAAATCAATATAAAGAACACCCATGTCGGAATTGTAACATCCACGTAATGATAATGGACAATTCCCGGTTACTGAGATAAACTTCTATATCTATCAACGAGTATCTACACTTACTTGCGTGATAAAAATAATCGCGTCCTGGCGGCACCGATTCCCTCGTTGGAGTGTGAATCTGCGGGAACCCGGAAGTGAATAAATAGTCATTTCCTCTGGAAACGACTAGAATGTAACTAAAAACAAGCATGACAACCTGCTGAAGGCGTCATCTCGCGAGAGTATGTAGCTAAGAAGCTATACGGAGTAATCCGAGCACCTCATTGAGAGGACAAAAACAAATCAATAATAGAAAGTGCACAAATTTCCAAGAGGCTAATTATGTATGAATTCATAGAGAACAAAAGCCACGATTATAAAATATTGTAACGTCACACAAGGCAATACCTGTCTGTATATTCGAGGCTTATTCATTGCGAGTGTATAATGGCTGACAAGCAATGCGGAGAAGTCCGAACACCTGATTGTAGAGACTAGAACGTTAATCATGAAAGGTCCAAGTAATTACAAGAGGATTAGTGTGTCTAAGATTAAAAAAGGAAAAAAGTCCCGATAGCTGATGTATTCCAACATATAGTTAGAGAAAATATGCATGTCGACAACCAAAGGGTATTGATATATAGGAAGGAGGAAAAATACAAAATAACCCCGTGACAAAGTCACAATTGTTAAAAACAAGAAGACCCTGATAATATGGTCCCCATATCATGTGCATTACAATAAAAACCGTAAACGGTACCTTAGAAAAGAGGAGACATGTAGAACACTCGAATACGACAACAAGCAATATACAAATATACAGAGAGTGTATGGATATCGTGCGATAGTAACACATGTTTTTAAATCACCAATGGTGTATATACAATAAGGAGATCCTAATTCAAAATCTTTTTTCGATATACACATCTAAACATTTCATTTGGCACATCACAGATATGCATCCCAATGTTTGCATTGGATATAATACTTATATAGAGGCAAATTAAGGGTGCAAAACTAATCATCAAACACAAGTTATGTATTGAGCCCGTTTGCATATTGTTTGACCCACACATCCTAAATAAAAATAACATAATAATCAGAGTAGAGTAAAACAAACATATGTCTACTCAATAGCAAATTACAGGAAACAAACATGACCATGGAACGTCATGTGCTGTGATTCTACTCAACATTAGTGTGGTAGATAAAATAAGCGAGTCAATCACCTAAAAATATTGCATCTCTGAATCGCAATTAAGACCCTGTTCCACTGTATGCAGACGCATGATCCATATTGCCTCTGTGCGTCTGAGACGTAATTCTCTGTTGCCCCCACGTAAACTCGGGTCAATGGTTTCCACTCCAAAAAATGAAAATCTCTTGCGTAGACCTTGTGTGGGGCATAATGCCGCATGTGTTGCCACAGGATATCTCACATCCTGTTGATGTATGGCCCTTGCATGTTCCCCAATTCTCTCTTTGAGTGGCCTTATTGTACTGCCCACATATTGTCTCCTGCACGTACATTCTATTACATAGATTACAAATCTGGTGGTACAGTTAATGTTAGATCTTACTTCATAGGGTTTATTGTTAAAGCTATAGAATGTTTTGGTTTTATGTTTGGCCCATTTGCATACCCCACAGGAACCACATTTGTGGAAACCAACAGTAAGTGGGGTAAACCAAGACTGAGTACTATGTGATTTAGGTACCGTGGGGCTCAATCTAGTGCGTAATGTTCTACCACGTCTGAAGGTAATCTGTGGATGATTAGTTATAAAATCTGTAAGGGAACTGTCTGCTTGTAAAACGCCCCAATGTTTTGTCAGACTCTTTCTAAGGGTATGACTAAGATCATTGAAATCTGTGATCATGCGAACCCTCTGGTTCCCCATCTGGGTCTTGTTCTTGTTTTGTAGAGTGTCCTCACGTTTTAAGCGAGCGATTCTATTTTCAGCACGTTTCAGATTGTGAGTGGAATAACCCCTTCTCCCAAATCTATGTTTCATGTCTTTGATGCAGTTTTGGTACTCAGATTCTTCACTGCAATTTCTTCTGGCCCTAATAAATTCTCCATTGGGAATAGATTGTATTTGATGTATGGGATGGTGGCTATCAGCATGTAATACAGAATTGCAAGAGGTGCTTTTGCGAAAAAGACGACTGTTAAGGCTATTATTTCTGATGTACAATTCTACATCCAAAAAAGTGATGCAGGTGGTGCTACACTCCATTGTGAATTGCATACCATAGTTGTTAGTGTTGAGATAAGCACTGAACTGTTCCAATTCGGTGTGTGTGCCGGACCATAGTAGCAGACAATCGTCGATGTAGCGACTCCCAGAAAACGATTGAATCTATCCATGGTGCACCCTTGGTGCCCCAGATCCAATCATTTTCCAGACAGCCCATGAACAGATTGGCAAAAGAGGGTGAAAATTTCGACCCCATTGCTACACCCCTAATCTGTTTATACCACTTATTATCAAAGAGGAAGAAGTTGTTATGTAGAATAAGGTGCATCATAGTGATAAGCATTTCATTATGTAGCCATTGTGTTGCTGGTCTGTTGTTTAGTTGTCGCGTCACTGCCTGTAAACCCAATTCTGGTTGAATGCTAGTATATAAAGATACTACATCAAAAGTAGCTAAGATCATCCCGGGTTGCCACTGTACATCTGCAAGTATACTCAGGATATGTTTCGTATCCTGAATATAAGAGGCCAAATTCCGTACTAATGGACCTAGAAAAGATCCACATATTCAGACAATCTTTCAGTTGGGCCTCCTATACCTGAAACAATGGGTCTACTAGGTGGAAAGGGAAGTTGTTTATGAATCTTGGGTAACGTATATAGGCAAGGAAAAGTAGGTCTAAAAACTTTCATGTAAGCATATTCGTCATCATCAAGAAAGCCATTAGTATGCCAATCAGAGAGGTGTTTATTGATGAGTGTGGTTAGGGGTCCCATAGGATTGTAAGTCATCAATTCATAACATGTGTCATCATTAAGCTGGGACAGAATCTCATTGTGAGTCCTTGCTCCATCAATCCCCTCTCTGATGGCGTTTCTGAGCCATCAAAACTACCTACAACCAGAATCCAACTTTAGCATATTTCAGTCACATTTTCAATTTTACACTGTCCATTCTTATCTTTTCCCTTCAATTTCTTGTAAATTTCACTTCGCAGGTCTTCTAATTCAATCTCTTCAAACTTTCTTTTCTTACCTCTTCCTGTTACCCTATATGTTTCCTTCTTTCTACAACATTTACACCATGGGTACTCACAAACTTTCTCTCGGGGGCCAAATTTACAGTGTGGTTTGTGGCCGAGGGCCGCACCGGTGGGGGCGGGGTCATTGGGGGAGGGGGCGGGGCTAGAGCAAAACTGACCATGAGGTGGAACACATGCCCCTGCAGCGGACGCCTTCGTCCACTGAGCCACCGGACCAGGCATACACATATCTCTCTCTCTCTCTCTCTCTCTCTCTCTCTCTCTCTGTCTCCCTCCCTCTCTCTATCTCTCCCTCACTCTCTGTGTCTCTCTCCCTCTCTCTGTCTCCCTCCCTCTCTCTCTCTCTCTCTCTCCCTCCCTCTCTCTCTGTCTCCCTCCCTCTCTTTGTCTCCCTCCCTCTCCCTCTCTCTGTCTCTCTCTCTCTGTCTCCCTCCCTCTCTCTCCCTCTGTCTCCCTCCCTCTGTCTGTCTCCCTCTGTTTGTCTCCCTCCCTCTGTCTCCCTCCCTCTGTCTCCCTCTATCTGTCTCCCTCCCTCTGCCTCCCTCTGTCTGTCGCCCTCCTCCCTCTGCCTGTCGCCACCCTCCCTCTGTCTGTCTCCCTCTCTCTGTCTGTCTCCCTCCCTCTGTCTCCCTCTGTCGCCCTCTGTCTCCCTCTCTGTCTCCCTCTGTCTCCGTCCCTCTGTCTCCGTCCCTCTGTCTCCCTCCCTCTGTCTCTCCCTCTGTCTCCCTCTGTCTGTCTCCCTCTGTCTGTCTCCCTCTGTCTGTCTCTCTGTCTCCCTCTCTCTCTGTCTCTCTCTGTCTCCCTCCCTCTGTCTCTCCCTCTGTCTCTCTGTCTCCCTCTGTCTCCCTCTATCTGTCTCCCTCTGTCTCCCTCTCTCTCTGTCTCCCTCTCCCTCTCTCTCTGTCTCCCTCTCTGTCTGTCTCCCTCTGTCTCCCTCCCTCTCTCTCTCCCTCCCTCCCTCTCTCTCTCTCTCTCTCTCCCTCCCTCTCTCTCTCTGTCTCCCTCCCTCTCTCTGTCTCCCTCCCTCTCTCTCTCTCTGTCTCCCTCTCTCTGTCTCCCTCTCTCTGTCTCCCTCCCTCCCTCTGTCTGTCTCCGTCTATCTGTCTCCCTCTCCCTCTCTCCCTCTATCTGTCTCCCGCTATCTGTCTCCCTCCCTCTGTCTGTCGCCCTCCTCCCTCTGCCTGTCGCCCTCCTCCCTCTGTCTGTCTCCCTCTGTCTCTCTCTGTCTGTCTCCCTCCCTCTGTCTCCCTCTCTCTCTGTCTCTCTCTGTCTCCGTCCCTCTGTCTGCGTCCCTCTGTCTCCCTCCCTCTGTCTCTCCCTCTGTCTCTCTCTGTCTGTCTCTCTCGGTCTGTCTCCCTCTGTCTGTCTGTCTCTGTCTCTCTCTGTCTCCCTCCCTCTGTCTCTCCCTCTGTCTCTCCCTCTGTCTCTCCCTCTGTCTCTCCCTCTGTCTCTCTCTCTCTGTCTCCCTCTGTCTCCCTCCCTCTGTCTCTATCTGTCTCCCTCTATCTGCCTCCCTCTATCTGTCTCCCTCCCTCTGCCTGTCGCCCTCCTCCCTCTGTCTGTCTCCCTCTGTCTCTCTCTGTCTGACTCCCTCCCTCTGTCTCCCTCTGTCTCCCTCTCTCTCTGTCTCTCTCTGTCTCCGTCCCTCTGTCTCCGTCCCTCTGTCTCCCTCCCTCTCTGTCTCCCTCCCTCTCTGTCTCCCTCCCTCTCTGTCTCCCTCTCTCTCTCCCTCTGTCTCTCCCTCTGTCTCTCTCTCTGTCTCTCCCTCTGTCTCTCCCTCTGTCTCTCTCTCTCTGTCTCTCTCTCTGTCTCTCCCTCTGTCTCTCTCTCTCTGTCTCCCTCTGTCTCCCTCCCTCTGTCTCTCTCTGTCTCCCTCTCTCTCTGTCTCCCTCTCTGTCTCCCTCCCAGGCCTGAGCTCCCTGGCCTTGGCTCAACTCTCTGACTACAGGCTGCCGGGAAACATCACATCACAGGCTCTTAACGCACACCTCACCCGGCTCTCACTCCCTGCTGCCCTCTGTCACCCTCTGCCATCTCACCCTGCTCTCACTCCCTGCTGCCCTCCGTCACCTCACCCGGCTCTCACTCCTGCCCTCTGTCACCCTCTGTCACCTTACCCGGCTCTCACTCCCTGCTGCCCTCCTTCACCTCACCCGGCTCTCACTCCCTGCTGCCCTCTGTCACCTCACCCGGCTCTCACTCCCTGCTGCCCTCTGTCACCCTCTGCCATCTCACCCGGCTCTCACTCCCTGCTGCCCTCCGTCACCTCACCCGGCTCTCACTCCCTGCCCTCTGTCACCCTCTGTCACCTTACCCGGCTCTCACTCCCTGCTGCCCTCCGTCACCTCACCCGGCTCTCACTCCCTGCTGCCCTCTGTCACCTCACCCGGCTCTCACTCCCTACTGCCCTCTGTCACCCTCTGTCACCTCACCCGGCTCTCACTCCCTGCAACCCTCTGTCACCTTACCCGGCTCTCACTCCCTTCAACCCTCTGTCACCTCATCCGGCTCTCACTCCCTGCTGCCCTCTGTCACCCTCTGCCATCTCACCCAGCTCTCACTCCCTGCTGCCCTCCGTCACCTCACCCGGCTCTCACTCCCTGCTGCCCTCTGTCACCCTCTGCCATCTGACCCGGCTCTCACTCCCTGCTGCCCTCCATCACCTCACCCGGCTCTCACTCCCTGCCCTCTGTCACCCTCTGTCACCTTACCGGCTCTCACTCCCTGCTGCCCTCCGTCACCTCACCCGGCTCTCACTCCCTGCTGCCCTCTGTCACCTCACCCGGCTCTCACTCCCTGCCCTCAGTCACCTCACCCGGCTCTCACTCCCTGCCCTCTGTCACCTTACCCGGCTCTCACTCCCTGCTGCCCTCTGTCACCTCACCCGGCTCTCACTCCCTACTGCCCTCTGTCACCCTCTGTCACCTCACCCGGCTCTCAGTCCCTGCAACCCTCTGTCACCTTACCCGGCTCTCACTCCCTGCAACCCTCTGTCACCTCATCCGGCTCTCAGTCCCTGCTGCCCTCCGTCACCCTCTGCCATCTCACCCGGCTCTCACTCCCTGCTGCCCTCCGTCACCTCACCCGGCTCTCACTCCCTGCTGCCCTCTGTCACCCTCTGCCATCTCACCCGGCTCTCACTCCCTGCTGCCCTCCGTCACCTCACCCGGCTCTCACGCCCTGCCCTCTGTCACCCTCTGTCACCTTACCCGGCTCTCACTCCCTGCTGCCCTCCGTCACCTCACCCGGCTCTCACTCCCTGCTGCCCTCTGTCACCTCACCCGGCTCTCAATCCCTGCCCTCTGTCAACTCACCCGGCTCTCACTCCCTGCCCTCTGTCACCTCACCCGGCTCTCACTCCCTGCAACCCTCTGTCACCTCACCCAGCTCTCACTCCCTGCTGCCCTCTGTCACCTCACCCGGCTCTCACTCCCTGCTGCCCTCTGTCACCCTCTGCCATCTCACCCGGCTCTCACTCCCTGCTGCCCTCTGTCACCTCACCCGGCTCTCACTCCCTGCTGCCCTCTGTCACCTCACCCGGCTCTCACTCCCTGCCCTCTGTCACCTCACCCGGCTCTCACTCCCTGCAACCCTCTGTCACCTCACCCGGCTCTCACTCCCTGCCCTCTGTCACCCTCTGTCACCTTACCCGGCTCTCACTCCCTGCTGCCCTCTGTTACCTCACCCGGCTCTCACTCCCTACTGCCCTCTGTCACCCTCTGTCACCTCACCCGGCTCTCAGTCCCTGCAACCCTCTGTCACCTTACCCGGCTCTCACTCCCTGCAACCCTCTGTCACCTCATCCGGCTCTCACTCCCTGCTGCCCTCCGTCACCCTCTGCCATCTCACCCGGCTCTCACTCCCTGCTGCCCTCCGTCACCTCACCCGGCTCTCACTCCCTGCTGCCCTCTGTCACCCTCTGCCATCTCACCCGGCTCTCAATCCCTGCTGCCCTCCGTCACCTCACCCGGCTCTCACGCCCTGCCCTCTGTCACCTCACCCGGCTCTCACTCCCTGCCCTCTGTCACCTCACCCGGCTCTCACTCCCTGCAACCCTCTGTCACCTCACCCGGCTCTCACTCCCTGCTGCCCTCTGTCACCCTCTCCCATCTCACCCGGCTCTCACTCCCTGCTGCCCTCCGTCACCTCACCCGGCTCTCACTCCCTGCTGCCCTCCGTCACCTCACCCGGCTCTCACTCCCTGCTGCCCTCTGTAACCCTCTGCCATCTCACCCGGCTCTCACTCCCTGCTGCCCTCTGTCACCTCACCCGGCTCTCACTCCCTGCTGCCCTCCGTCACCTCACCTGGCTCTCACTCCCTGCTGCCTTCCGTCACCTCACCCGGCTCTCACACCCTGCTGTCCTCTATCATTCTCTGTCACCTCACCCCGCGTGTGTGGCAGCCCGGGCTGAGACAGCTTCCCGGGCACACACACAGCCGCACCCGAGTACTTCACAGGTCTTTAAAAGACCATTTGCATGATAACGAGGCTTTGTTGTATTTCACCTCTTCTTAGTGCCCCTGCAGCTCCACTCGGACTATCGCTGGAATCGCCCGGCCCCCATAGAGCAGAGTCTGTGTTTGCTGACACTCTGTAAAAAAAACAAAAAAAACACAGGTACTGATGTCTGCAAGGTCCGCGGGCCGCCAAGGAAGGCTTGCCGGGCCGCTGGCGGCCCGCGGGCCGTACTATGAGTACCCGTGATTTACACCATATCATTATTGACAATACTGTTATTGCTATCCCTATTAGGGTACTATTATTTGACCTATAAGTCCTTTTCCTACATTAGTAAACCAGGTACCAATTGACGCAATGCTATTTGTCAATCTTTCCCATACACTATCAACTTCCAGTGGTTTCAGTTCCTTCTCAAGTATAGTAATATGTTTTATATATGTTCCGATTTCTGCACTTTTGTCCGGAATATACGTGCAACAATGTTTAGTTTTCAACAATTTACAGACTCCGCCCTCTTTTGCTAACAATATATCAAGAGCAAGTCGATTTTGCATAACCATAGATCTAATCGCAACCATCTCCGCATTAATCATTAGAAATCCTCCAGCAGTATCCGTTGATAAATGATCAACCACTGTAGACAATTTACATATTCTCCTTGAGTTCAGAATTACTCCCACTGAAGGTATCAATGCACCAAAAATGTCACCTACAATTTCTGAAAAACTAGCTCATTTACTACGTGTTAATTCACTATTATTTTCATTGCTCCCAGTGTTTCTTTTTACGTGGTATACCTTTGGAAAAACTATTCCAAAATAACAACTTCCATACCACCGTGCAGGAAGCCTAAAGTAAGCCTTATTCCCACACACATAATATATTCCAGGAGAAACTGAATCTGTTCCTCCTTTTAGTCCCCAACCTCCAAGAATTAAGAAATTATGTTCACATTCACTGGTACCAATAAAAACGTTGTTATATTCAGTCTTTATCCTATGAAGACAAATTTTCCCTGTCTTTACAAAATCTAGAGCAATAGCAGCTTGAGCCTTGCCAGGTGTATAAATACCCTCTTTCTCAGCCCAAGGTGGAAGATGAGCTTTATGCTCAGACGCTTTCCTTTGGAAATTCTGTCTTCTATTTTCAACTAAGTTTAAAAATATATTTTCTTCTTCACGTAATGAACATGTTAGATTGCTTCTATGTGCATGTGTTATGTCTATCGACTTCATCGTTAAGAAAAATTCTCCCATAAATTGTGCGTCTTGACTACTAAGCACTGGGTTCAGATTCTTTCGAATAGGAACCTCTGAAAATATCACATCTATATTTGAATAATACTGAAGTTTCCCTGTTCTATAAAATAAACTAGTTAGTATACTACATGATATACCATAAGTTAAAGGCAAATGATGATAGGTTAGACCTTCTGCTACTGATTCAGGTAACTTCATACAGACATAACAGTCACTAACATCCATTGTATCTACGTATTGAAACAATAATTTAGTAAACACATTTAAACTAGTATCGTTATTTGTTACAACGTGATGAAAATCTGGTTCATCCTCTGCTTCTATTTCTACTCTATCACTTTTCAAATTATCTATCCTTCCCTTGGTGTCGTTGTTATTCTTTTTGTCCATTATCATAAGGGAAGGAATTGCTACAATCACAACTAACCACATTATAAGCACCACTACCAAACTACATATGCATATAGCACAGCATCTTCTACAACATTTCCGTTTCGGTCTCCCAGAAACTCTGTCGTCAGCCATTTTTGTCCAAGAAGATTTCTCTTCTTTTCCTTCAAAACTTAAACGTTATCAAGGTGGTTTTACGTCTTTTTCATAAGTCAGTTCTGCACTGATTCCTTCGTCACCACCATCACTGTTCTCTGAACTTTCACAGTCCTCGAGAATTATATAAGTCCAATCAGGGCCTTTAAACTTATTGTTCACGATTTTCAATCTTTTGCTTTTTCGTTTTTCAGTCCCACTTGTTTGTCCAGATAAGCTTGTTACTTCATTTACTTGTTCTGGGTCTTCACTTCGTGTTGCTATATGATATTTTACTCTTTTAATAACACTAGGCCAATGATCACCCTTTCGGACTTTCTTGGTTTGCACTGTACTTTCACCTTCTGAGTCTTTTCCAAATACTTCTGTATTCACAATAATGTGTGGCACAAATTGTTTGTCTTTGTTTTCAGTTTTCCTCTCTATCTGCTCTTGTTCAGGTCTTATTGTTGATTCTTCATTTGCCTGAATGTGAGTTTCTGCTAACTTGCCCTGTTCAGGATTGACGTTTTCATGCTTGATATTTTCTTGTTCGATGTTTTCTTGGTTTTCTTCTTCCTGAACGTGTTTTCCTTGTCCTAACTCGTTCTGATCAGGGCTTATTGCATTCTGTACTTCTGCAGCCTGACCGCGTTCTTCTAAACCTGTCTGTCCCTGCTCAAACCCTGTTGTTTCGTTGATAGTTTGAGCCCAATTTCCTTTCCCTATCTGGGCCTGCTCAGGTTCTCTTATAGTTTCAACCTCTCTATCCTGAGCTTGTTCTTCTTCACCTATCTGGTCCTCTCTAATTTCCTCTAATCTAGCTCTGCTCCTTGTTTTGATAAAGACTTCAGTTATATCAACCACTGGTATCCAGTCCTGACTTGTGCTCGGTTGTTCTTCTTCAGCTACTCCCGAATCTATCACTTGGGATTCTTCAGCTGTCCAACCTTCAGCTTCCTCAGCTATTGATGCTGACTGAGGATCTCTTTCTTCAGGAGCTGGCACCCTTTTGGTATGGCTTACATGAATCCAATTAGGTAAACCTGCACATTTCACTGCTGTGTTTGTAAACAATATAACCTGACAAGGTTCTCCCCACCTGGGTGATAAACACGTTTCTCTGGTGTGATGCTTCACTACCACCCAATCTCCGGGGTTCAGATCATGCTCTTGTTCAGGCTGCCTGGAAACTGCGTCTTCTCCAACCTGGTGAGAGACAGAACGCACTAGGTCAGCCAATGCTTGGCAATAATCTAGAACAATATCATCAGTTATGTTCAGCAGTTTATTGCCAGGTATATGGGCTTGTCTCATTGCTCTTCCCATGATGATTTCATGCGGACTCAATCCTGTATTTCTATCAGGAATGCTTCTGAGTCCCATTAAGACAAGAGGCAACGCATCTGGCCAATCCAATGATGTGGATGCACACATTTTTGACAATCTTGATTTTATTGTGCCATTCATTTGTTCAACCACTCCAGAAGTCTCTGGGCGGTACGCACAGTGCAATTTTTGTTCAATTTTAAATGCTTCACAGATTATTCGAATTACATTGTTATTAAAGTGACTTCCTCTATCTGATTCCAAAGTTACTGGGAAACCGAACCGTGGAATGAGTTCTCGTAACAACAGTTTTGCAACTGTTATGCTGTCATTCCTCCTGGTAGGGTAAGCCTCCACCCACCTTGAAAACAGACACACTATGACAAGTACATATTTCAGCCCTTTACATGGTGGTAATTGAATGAAATCTAACTGCAATCTCACAAATGGGCCTTCTGCCTTTCCAATTTTTCCCAGACCAATTACTGTTTTCCTTCCTGTATTATTCATTTGACAAGTTAAACATCTCTGGCAAAGGCTCTCTGCTGCAGCCCTAAACTTTGGATTGTACCAACTTTGTCTGAAAAGTCTAATCATGGCATCTCTTCCTACATGTGTGTCTCCATGATACATTCTAGCCATGTGTGAAATTAGGCAATCAGGCATGACTGGTCTGCCAGCTCGATAAACCCACACATCATCATCTGTCCTTCGAGTACACCCTATTTTCATCCAAACATCCCTTTCACTCTCTTCAGCATCATCCTGCAATTGTCTCACATCATTCCATGTTTCAGGTGTTGAACATAGCATAAGTTGGCATCTGAGTCCCATTCTTTCAACTCTTCTGTTTACTGCCAGTCTATTTCTGGCACAGTGTTGAGCGATTAAATCTGCATACCTGTTACCGGCTACCACCCAGTCATCTCCTGACTGGTGTGCGGCACATTTCACCACTGCCAATTCCTTTGGTGATTGTATTGCCTCCAATAATTCTTTTACAAACTGCCCATTTTTGATTGGGGATCCTGAAGAAGTCATGAAATCCCTCTGCATCCACAGTTGGCCAAAATCATGCACAACCCCATATCCATATTGACTGTCCGTAAATATGGTCACTTTTAGATTCTTCCCAATTTTGGAGGCTTTAATCAAAGCAATTAATTCAGCTACTTGGGCAGATTTGACTCCTGGTAAATAGGATGCTTCGACTATTCCGGTAAGTTCACATACAGCATAAGCTGCACTCAATTTGCCATCTTCATGCCTTAAGCATGAGCCATCCACAAACAGCTCCCTGTCTGGGTTCTTAAGAGGCATTTCCTGAATGTCAGGGCGCGGTTTGGTACATAAATCTGTGACTTCCAAACAGTCATGATCTGTGTCGTCCCTGACTTCTTCACAATATGGATCTGGTAACAATGTTGCAGGATTTACAACTGTGCACCTAGCTATGGTCACATTCTCAGCTCCTAGAATTATTCGCTCATATTTTGTCATCCGACTAGGGGTAAGATGCTGAGTTCTAGTTCTTGTCAACAGAATCACAACTGCATGTGGGACGAACACTTTGACAGGGTGTCCCATTACTATTGACTCACTTTGTTCAATGCTCATACAGGTAGCAGCTACTGCTTTTAAGCATCCTGGCAATGCTGCAGCCACTGGGTCCAATGTAGCAGAAAAGTATGCTATAGGACGCCTGTCCAGTCCATGTCTTTGGGTTAAGACTGAAAGTGCACAACGTTCTCTTTCGTAGCAAAACAATGTAAATTCTTTTGTATAGTCAGGCATGCCCAGGGCAGGTGCCTCACACAAAGCATTTCTTAATTTTACAAATGCACTGGCACTTTCATCATCCCATTCAACTGGATCCTTTGATTTCTTTTTGGTTAACTGAATTAAAGGCTTCGCTAGTAGTGAAAACCCTACAATCCATTGTCGACAGTATCCTACTACTCCAAGAAACATTCTCACCTCTCTTTGTGTTACTGGCATTTTCATTTTCTTAATTATTTTTATTCTCTCAGAGGTTATTCTTCTCTTTCCTCTCTCAATTTGGTGTCCCAAATACTTAACTGCTGTTCTACAAAATTGTAACTTCTCAGGTGACACTTTGTGTCCTTCCTCAGCCAAATGATTGAGTAATGCAATTGAGTCGGCTACACAATCGTCATGAGTTCTTGATGCGATTAACAAATCATCTATATATTGTACCAAGACTGAGTTCCTGGGCATTAGTAATTTTTCTAGGCACCTTTTCAGTATCTGATTAAAAATGGAGGGACTTTCTGTGTACCCCTGAGGAACACGATTCCACACATAAACATGATTTTCCAATTTGAACAAAAACAAATACTGACTATCTGGATGCAATGGAATTGAGAAAAATGCTTGGCACAAATCAATTACGGTAAACCATTCTGCGTTCCATGGTATTTGGTATAGGATTACTGCAGGATTTGGTACAATAGGACAACAAGGTACCACAATTTTATTAATTTTCCGTAAATCTTGAACAATCCTATATTTTCCACTAGGCTTTTTCAAACCCATGATTGGCGAATTACAAGGACTACTCATAACTTCTTTTAATATACCTTGTTTTACCATTCTGTCAATTTCCTCTGTAACCCCTGCTTTCACTTCAGCACTCATTTTATACTGTCTAGTATTTGGGAAAATTGCGCCTTCTTTTACAGTTATTTTTACTGGGTCTATATTTGCCATCAGACCTACTTCTTTTCCAGTAAAATCCCATACTTTTGAACTCACTGTAGTTTTTAACTCTTCTGGTAATTCATCTTTGGTTATCAAGGAAAACATTTCATCTACTTCCGTACCTTGTTTGGCTATCATGAATTTGTAAACATGATCTTCATCCGGGGTCTGTATTGCAACACCATCCGGTGTGCAGAAAATAGTGCAGTTCATTTTGCACAGTAAGTCTCTGCCCAATAAATTTACTGGACTAGAATCACACACCACAAATTGGTGCATTTCTCTGAAGTTTCCGATTCTTACTTCCATGGGCTCAGTAAGGGGTGTTCTAATCTTTTGATTTGCTACACCTACAACTTGGATAGCTTCTCCAGAGAGAGGGAGGTCTGGGATGTCTGCTGTTCTCACAGTAGAACGGGTAGCACCAGTGTCCAACAGAAAAGTGATATAGTCACCTTTTACTTTCCCTTCAACATATGGACCTGACTGATCTACCGGCAAGGATGCGCCAAGTACGTACTCCTTCTCCCCCTCTCTTAGGCACCGTCATTGATAATCATATGGATTAAAATCATCCTGTAAAAGAAACTGTGAAGTTACATATTCATTCTTACCACTTCCTCCTTGATATCCGACGTCTGTACCGTGCTTTGCTCTGCTTACATTACCCTGTATAGGGGCAGGTGGCAACTGACTCTGAGGATTTACACCCTGCTGTGAGTCATTCTGCGTCTGTGGATTTAAATTATGATTTGGGCCATTATTATTTTGAATCTTTTTACATTCGTTCTTCCAATGTCCCAACTTTCCGCATCCATGACAAGGAAATTTCTTTTAGCTTCTTCTCTACTCATTGGTCCTCTTGTTTTTCCACCATTTCCTGTGTCACCATTCGTTCCAGATTCTTTTCCCTGACTTTCCATTGGATTATCTAAATTAATTCCCTGTCGCTCAGCCATTTTCACTTGAGCCCACATCACATTTTCTTGTAGTTTCTTGTGTCTATCCTCAATGTCATCTCCACAATATTTAGCATATTTCAAAATTTCATCGATAGGCTTTCCCTGCCAGCATAACATGTGTTGCTTAATCATCTGACAAATCTCTGGTTTTAGACCATAAACAAATCGATAGACAAACTGACTCATATTTTTGTCTCCAATATTTTCAAAACCACTATACTGTTTGAACACTTGTAATAGACGTTCATAGTAGGCATGTACCGATTCATTTGCTTCTTGGGTAGTTCTGTCTATTTTCACCCAATCTATTTCTTTGGGTGGTATTTTCCCTTTCAAGTAAGTGATTACCTGGTGATACTTTTTCATCACATCATTTGATGGGGCACCTGTCTTTGGATCCCTAGGATACTCTTCACTAGGCAAATCGATTGTAATTTTACAGTCTGTCCATAAATCGGCAGGTACCACTATGTCAAACAAACCATCTAGGTCTTTTAACAAAACTTTTGAAACCTTCACAAACCTCTCAACCTGCTTGTACCATTCAAATGGTTTTTCTCTCAATTTTGGAACATCATTTGTAAATGACAAAATGTCTTGCCTGCTCCATGGGACATGAACATAGCCTCCTCCTGGAACCTCTCGCATCGGGTACATCTGTTCTACCTTTCCTGTTTCCTTCAATAAATACTCAGATGTCATTCTAATTGAACGTGCTTCTTCCTTTTTCTTTGTCCATCTAGTTTTCCATTTATCCAATTCTCCCCATTTCTGTAAGACTGTCATTAATTCTTTAACTTGTAATTTTCTACCAGATGTATTCATATTTTCTAAGTCTTTGTCAGTAAATTCTGCTCTATATGGTTTCTGCAATACTTTTGACTTCCTTATTTCAATTCCCATCTCTGAGGCTAAATCCGTTAACTTTTCATGGAATATTTTTACATTTCTGGTTATGCTCCTACATACGAACAATAGTTCTTCTTCACTGTAGGTATTTAATCGATCTACTCCTACATTTCCAGCTATCATTTCTTCTAACTCGACTTTTAATTTATAAATGTCCAAAATCTTTGGGGGTGAACTCTGCCTGTCTATTACTTGTTCCCATCTTTCTAAATCTTCTGGAGTTACTACTGTTGCACTTTTAGTCCCTGAAGAGGTTATTATATTTACATCCTTTGAGCAACCGGGTGTGACTCTTCTGGGGGTGCTATTTGCGGATTCTCGAATAGGCAAATCCATGAGTGAAATCATAGATTCACAATCACTGATATGATCATCAATTATTACAGCTTCATTTTTAGGGATATCCATAGGCGTAGTCATAACTAGAGGCTTCGGGCAATTTACTTTGTCTCCATATAAAGGGACCACGGGACCAATGGTTACGGGTATAGTCAGAGATTCAGGATGTACATTCAACTGGGTTATTTTCTGTATTAATTCTGTTCTGTTTCTGTCTAAAGCCTCTCTTTCCTTATCCTGAAGTACCCTATTAACTGGTGGATTATGCAGTACTTGAGGTACTAACGGTGTTCTCAAAACAGGTGCACTTGGGGAACATCCACTCAACTCTTCCTGATATGGTGGAGGGTTCTTTAATATTTCTTCCATGAATTCATCTTCGGATTCTCCAAACCCTGTCATGTGTTTAGTCTTTTCTTTGCATTTGCTCCCTAGCTGCTCATCAGCCATAAATACTGGATACAAACCTTCAGAAATCATCGCTCGTCTCCACTGTTTCATCTGATTTTCTCTTGACCCATTCTGGTATCTAGGGAAAAATCCTCTAACGCTCCGTCCATCATCCCCTTTGGTATCGCTTTGTTCGCCCTAAGTTGGTAGGGTATGCCCATACGTGGGTCCCTTGCTCACTTTGCCACTGGGTTCAAGATAGCCTGGCTGATGAGGGTTTTGAACCCGAAACCGGTCCCAGGATGCTTGTTTCCGGTCCAGGGAAGACATGGCTTGGCAGATCGGGCTGGACTGTTCCCATGAGGCACAGGGTCAGACTGATTTGCATATGGCCATGTCTGAACTGGGGTGGTGGAGTGAGCTAAAGAATGATGATGGATTAAACCCAGATCAGTTGACTGGGGGTGAGTGTTTGATTTGCTCTAACGCTCCGTCCATCATCCCCTTTGGTATCGCTTTGTTCGCACTAAGTTGGCAGGGTATGCCCAGACGTGGGTCCCTTGCTCACTTTGCCACTGGATTCAAGATAGCCTGGCTGATGAGGGTTTTGAACCCGAAACCGGTCCCAGGATGCTTGTTTCTGGTCCAGGGAAGACATGGCTTGGCAGTTCGGGCTGGACTGTTCCCATGAGGCACAGGGTCAGACTGATTTGCATATGGCCATGTCTGAACTGGGGTGGTGGAGTGAGCTAAAGAATGATGATGGATTAAACCCAGATCAGTTGACTGGGGGTGAGTGTTTGAATTGCGCTAACGCTCCGTCCATCATCCCCTTTGGTATCGCTTTGTTCGCCCTAAGCTGGCAGGGTATGCCCAGACGTGGGTCCCTTGCTCACTTTGCCACTGGATTCAAGATACCCTGGCTGATGAGGATTTTGAACCCGAAACCGGTCCCAGGATGCTTGTTTCCGGTCCAGGGAAGACATGGCTTGGCAGTTCGGGCTGGACTGTTCCCATGAGGCACAGGGTCAGACTGATTTGCATATGGCCATGTCTGAACTGGGGTGGTGGAGTGAGCTAAAGAATGATGATGGATTAAACCCAGATCAGTTGACTGGAGGTGAGTGTTTGAATTGCTCTAACGCTCCGTCCATCATCCCCTTTGGTATCGCTTTGTTCGCCCTAAGTTGGCAGGGTATGCCCAGACGTGGGTCCCTTGCTCACTTTGCCACTGGATTCAAGATAGCCTGGCTGATGAGGGTTTTGAACCCGAAACCGGTCCCAGGATGCTTGTTTCTGGTCCAGGAAAGACATGGCTTGGCAGTTCGGGCTGGACTGTTCCCATGAGGCACAGGGTCAGACTGATTTGCATATGGCCATGTCTGAACTGGGGTGGTGGAGTGAGCTAAAGAATGATGATGGATTAAACCCAGATCAGTTGACTGGGGGTGAGTGTTTGATTTGCTCTAACGCTCCGTCCATCATCCCCTTTGGTATCGCTTTGTTCGCCCTAAGTTGGCAGGGTATGCCCAGACGTGGGTCCCTTGCTCACTTTGCCACTGGATTCAAGATAGCCTGGCTGATGAGGGTTTTGAACCCGAAACCTGGTTTCAGGATGCTTGTTTCCGGTCCAGGGAAGACATGGCTTGGCAGTTCGGGCTGGACTGTTCCCATGAGGCACAGGGTCAGACTGATTTGCATATGGCCATGTCTGAACTGGGGTGGTGGAGTGAGCTAAAGAATGATGATGGATTAAACCCAGATCAGTTGACTGTGGGTGAGTGTTTGATTTGCTCTAACGCTCCGTCCATCATCCCCTTTGGTATCGCTTTGTTCGCCCTAAGTTGGCAGGGTATGCCCAGACGTGGGTCCCTTGCTCACTTTGCCACTGGATTCAAGATAGCCTGGCTGATGAGGGTTTTGAACCCGAAACCGGTCCCAGGATGCTTGTTTCCGGTCCAGGGAAGACATGGCTTGGCAGTTCGGGCTGGACTGTTCCCATGAGGCACAGGGTCAGACTGATTTGCATATGGCCATGTCTGAACTGGGGTGGTGGAGTGAGCTAAAGAATGATGATGGATTAAACCCAGATCAGTTGACTGGGGGTGAGTGTTTGATTTGCTCTAACGATCCGTCCATCATCCCCTTTGGTATCGCTTTGTTCGCCCTAAGTTGGCAGGGTATGCCCAGACGTGGGTCTCTTGCTCACTTTGCCACTGGATTCAAGATAGCCTGGCTGATGAGGGTTTTGAACCCGAAACCGGTCCCAGGATGCTTGTTTCCGGTCCAGGGAAGACATGGCTTGGCAGTTCGGGCTGGACTGTTCCCATGAGGCACAGGGTCAGACTGATTTGCATATGGCCATGTCTGAACTGGGGTGGTGGAGTGAGCTAAAGAATGATGATGGATTAAACCCAGATCAGTTGACTGGGGGTGAGTGTTTGATTTGCTCTAACGCTCCGCTCCGTCCATCATCCCCTTTGGTATCGCTTTGTTCGCCCTAAGTTGGCAGGGTATGCCCAGACGTGGGTCCCTTGCTCACTTTGCCACTGGATTCAAGATAGCCTGGCTGATGAGGGTTTTGAACCCGAAACCGGTCCCAGGATGCTTGTTTCCAGTCCAGGGAAGACATGGCTTGGCAGTTCGGGCTGGACTGTTCCCATGAGGCACAGGGTCAGACTGATTTGCATATGGCCATGTCTGAACTGGGGTGGTGGAGTGAGCTAAAGAATGATGATGGATTAAACCCAGATCAGTTGACTGGGGGTGAGTGTTTGATTTGCTCTAACGCTCCATCCATCATCCCCTTTGGTATCGCTTTGTTCGCCCTAAGTTGGCAGGGTATGCCCAGACGTGGGTCCCTTGCTCACTTTGCCACTGGATTCAAGATAGCCTGGCTGATGAGGGTTTTGAACCCGAAACCGGTCCCAGGATGCTTGTTTCCGGTCCAGGGAAGACATGGCTTGGCAGTTCGGGCTGGACTGTTCCCATGAGGCACAGGGTCAGACTGATTTGCATATGGCCATGTCTGAACTGGGGTGGTGGAGTGAGCTAAAGAATGATGATGGATTAAACCCAGATCAGTTGACTGGGGGTGAGTGTTTGATTTGCTCTAACGCTCCGTCCATCATCCCCTTTGGTATCGCTTTGTTCGCCCTAAGTTGGCAGGGTATGCCCAGACGTGGGCCCCTTGCTCACTTTGCCACTGGATTCAAGATAGCCTGGCTGATGAGGGTTTTGAACCCGAAACCGGTCCCAGGATGCTTGTTTCCGGTCCAGGGAAGACATGGCTTGGCAGTTCGGTCTGGACTGTTCCCATGAGGCACAGGGTCAGACTGATTTGCATATGGCCATGTCTGAACTGGGGTGGTGGAGTGAGCTAAAGAATGATGATGGATTAAACCCAGATCAGTTGACTTGGGGTGAGTGTTTGATTTGCTCTAACGCTCCGTCCATCATCCCCTTTGATATCGCTTTGTTCGCCCTAAGTTGGCAGGGTATGCCCAGACGTGGGTCCCTTGCTCACTTTGCCACTGGATTCAAGATAGCCTGGCTGATGAGGGTTTTGAACCCGAAACCGGTCCCAGGATGCTTGTTTCCGGTCCAGGGAAGACATGGCTTGGCAGTTCGGGCTGGACTGTTCCCATGAGGCACAGGGTCAGACTGATTTGCATATGGCCATGTCTGAACTGGGGTGGTGGAGTGAGCTAAAGAATGATGATGGATTAAACCCAGATCAGTTGACTGGGGGTGAGTGTTTGATTTGCTCTAACGCTCCGTCCATCATCCCCTTTGGTATCGCTCCCATTCTTCTAGGGCTTCGTGCTGCGTTAATCTTGGTCTGGGTTCTAATTCATTCATTCTCATTCTCAAATTTTGAAGAATTCTCCCATTGAAAGTACCTTTCTCTGGGAAAGCTAATACTCTGTCATCTTTTGTATATTCTATCCAATTTTCTAACCATACACAAGTATGATAACCCCTATCCATCATCATGAATGAGGCGGGCGTTTTTGCTGGTGGAATGAGAATTCCTTCCCTAGTTTTGATTGGCTTATCTTTCTTAAAATAATTCTTAATCTTTTGTAGGAATGACAATTTTCTCTTTTCTCCGTACATTTTGGGTAAATATCTATGTATTGAATTATATTCTGCAAAACCTAAGAATCTCCTGTCTGGACGGGTTCCAATCAAAGTCGGATCGTGTTTCCACATACAATTTTCACTGTCCACTAATATTTCAATTTCTATTCTGACAATCAATCAAATTCCAGCTTGCATTTGTCTCGGGGCCAATCTTAGCGCGGCTTTTCTGTGATGTCTATTCACTCTCTCTGATGACCCCTCCTTTACAATCTGTGCTTCTCTGTCCCTCGCTGTGTCAACCAATCCCAGCGCGGCACCTGTGATGTCAGTATTTCTCCTGACTACTGACCCCTCCTTTACAAGACTCGCTCTACGCCCACTGTTTCAGCCAATCCCAGCGCAGCACTTGTGACGTCAGCTTCTACTCCGGCAGCTGACCCTCCCTTTACAAAATTTGTACGCAAAAGTTTATTTTCTCAACACTTCTTATTAAATTTCAGTAACAACATAAAACATTCGCTATCTTGTCAGTTTCCCTAAATTGAAAAGGATAGTTTTTCTCACACTTAGTAAAACCCTTCCGTTTACTAGACATACACTACGAGTAAAACCCTTCCGTTTACTCTTCACGTAAGCTTCGGAAATACCTGCTACTCCTTCAATGTTACCCTTTCTAGGTGATATAACATCAAATTTTCACCAGCGTATTCCTTTGCTGTCACTCACACACACACACAGAGTCCCTATCAAGTACTGATAGCCCTGCTTAACTTTTCAGTACTATTTCTTCCTGACAGATAACCTCACTGCAGTATGGCTTCCACTTACCATCCGCTATTCAAATTCCCCGGGGATTTCTAGACAACATAAAACAAAACTTTTAAAAACGGATGTTAGTTCATAAAAATAAAATTCTCATTACCCAATTAACAAAGTATAACCATCCTCTGATAGCCAGAAAACTGATCCAGCGGGTTATTAGCAACAAGCATTCATACACAAAATACTCACCTGGGCCCATTCATTCGCACTAACTAATAATAATCACCGCTGGTGGGAATCAGTTGTACTCTTTATCAAAATCCCTGCTACCAATTACCTTTTCTGATTGAAGAGTAATGACTTACCAATGGACCTTTGATAACTGGGGTTGAAATGAGATCATACAAACATAATTTTCATTAGTCTCCTGAAATAACCACTGACTCAGGAAGTTTTAAAATGTTTATCTAAAATTATTTAGCAGAGTAAATTACAATCCACATAATACTTAATCGCATATCAAGGAGGAAGCATAATATAGTCACCAATTAATCACAAATGACGGTCCCTCAGAAAGGAGAAGATAGAGACAGCAATACAAACTAAAGATTACACATTTATAGTTACCTAAAGGTGTGAAAACCAAACCCCTTGGCCAAGGAGTTGGAAAGAGGGTCTCCAAGAAAGGATGAAGACCAAGACCTCCGGACCAGGTTCAGGACAGGATAGATGACCTCTCTACCAACGACGCCTGCGTCGTTCCCCTCTCTGACACTTCGTTCCTCCTCGTGGTTTCTTCCATGTCTCCCTCTAGTACGGTCCGCCACCCCCACTTCACGATCTCTTCGGACAGCGGTTCAGTCTGTTCTGTTCCCTCTGTGGCAGCATCTGAGCTCTAAGCGCTCAGTTCCTCGCACTCCTCTGCTCTCTGACTGCCTCTACGCTGCTAATTAGCTAATTCTATATCTATTATACCCTTCTACACCCAGGTACCTCCCATTAATGTTTCAAAATTATGGGCCCACTAATTCTGATTGGACAGGGACAGGGGGTTGATCCTCACACCATGTCATTTTAGTTCAATTTTCTTAAGCCCATTGTTTTAGAATCCCGCCCCTCTCAATTAATACATTTGCTTTATTTCCCACCCGTTTCACACCATGATTATTACAAAATATATACAAAATGTATCATTTTATAAGACATTTTAGTTGAGCTCTGAAGGTGATCAGCGGGTCATGTCCTTGGACATCCTCCAAGTTGACTTCATCGCTTTGCTTTGCTAGTTTTCAGAGCGCATGCGCAGGTCACATGGCTCTCGAGCTGCTGTTTAGCCAACCCAGGCCCACTTTACGAACTAATAGAAAACTAAAGAAGAAACATATTAAAATCAAAAATAAATGTTTTCACTGTATACCCCCTACTTCTACTCTACTCCCATTTAATTATAAATGTCTATCCCGCATTAGTAGCGTTAGAACACCACATTATTATTTGTAGCAATGCGAAAGCTTTAGCATGTGAGAACATTAAGCGGCCATTTTAGCATACACTGCGCAGAAGCAAAAGATTCCTCCAAGCAAAGAAAGACGTCATACCACGTGACATGTTTGACACATGCGCAGTAGAATTCCCGCGTTTTAGCGGCCATTTTGGATTAGACAAGGATTACTTTTTAGTGGAAAACACATAGGCAAGCATCTTCTAGATAAAATGTTGTGTTTGCACATTATTAATAAAGACATTACAAGGTTTTAATACAAATTAATTAATACTGTGAGAGGATTGCTTCTGAGCAAGTCTCATTGTGAGTCCTTGATCCATCAATGGGACACCCTTTTTTTCTCTTTAGGGCGACGTGAGGGTTCTTATATTGAGCCAATCGAGTTGGGCACTATAGTTTGTGTAAGGATACTTAATTTGAACAGTCATTGCAACATCCTCTTGAGGTGGCCATTAGGCCAGGTTTAGGGTGGCACAACTTAAAAGCTTATGTATCACACCTTTTTAGGCTAAAATGAATGAGGAAATCAGATTTGGATAGCTAATTAGAGGAAGTGGTCAGGTGAGAAACTTCTTCCACACTATACTGAAGGGATTCTACAATGGTGTAGGTGACCGCCGGAAATCGATACCAGAAAGAGCACAACTATCGGAAGCTAAACTCATGCTGCTGGGAATATGGGGCAACTCCTCCCACCCTCCCGGTGTGGCATACTAGAATATTTTATAGGTTGGGTGTAATGGTTGTCAGAAGGGACCTAGCAAGCGTTTGAGGTAGCTCAGAGGTTCCTATTCTGTATTGCCTTTGTTTTGGTATTGTCCTTGTTTGAGATCTGAGCTCGTATACCATGCTGGGTAGTTTTAGATTGCATACGATCATCGAGCAGGTTGGAAAAGAGTGAAATTAGGGTATGATTAGGGTAGGTAGCTGAGAGAGCATCTTGCTTGGTAGGTATATGTTTAGGGCATTTAGGGGTAAGACGTCATATCTAAAAGCTATGGTTTCAAAAGCATCTGTGAGTGCTAAAGTAATGTTGGAAAGGTTGTTGACAATCTTTGGGATCATTAGTAGTCAATCTGTGCTACATATGTGTTTTTATGGTAGAGTTGGAAGGGGTTAATTATCATGGTAGTGTGTTGAATTGTGTCACAAGCAGAAGTTAGTTTCATATTTGGTAGTTCCCAAGTTTAGGTTGCGAGCAGGTCCTGTATGGAGCACCCTACAACACCGGCGACACTCTGTATTTGCTCACCTCAAATGTCTGCTTTTCTAGCAAAGTTTTTAGCTAATTTTATGCTTTTTGAGGTGAACAAATTCAGAGTGTCGCTGGTGTTGTAGAGTGCTCTATACAGGAGCTGCTCTCCACCTAAACTTGAGAACTACCCTTCTTTTTGCATAATTTATGCGTCACTCTAAGGTTGAAAGGGTATTGTTTTGATATATATATATATATTTATATATATATATATATAATTTTTTTATATATATATATTATATAATTTAATGTTTTAATGTTAAAAAATCTAAATATAATATAAAAATAAGTATTACTTTAAGGTAAATATTTTAATAACCTTTTATTAATAATTTAATTTATTTAACACAACTTTTTGTAATTTTTAAATTATAATATATAAAATTATAAAATTAAACATTATAATCTAAGCGGGCTTTTTAAAAATAAATATTTAAAAAATAATGTTAGGTTCATTTAATATATTTAAATAAAAAATTAAGCTAATAGCGAAGTAGCATTTTTCAAATTTTGTTTGTTCCATCTGCTATGCCATAGAGAGATCTCTGTGCCCCGGTGGCAGAGATCTGCCTACAGTAAAATACAGGGTAAAGTAACTCAGAAGTGATGATTTAAAGTTGTCATTATGGTTTTCACCTTCCTGTTCTCCAAAGCTTCCAGGCCTGGCCTCTTCTAATCTTACAGTGCGGCTGAAAGCCAAGGCCTTTTATCTGTACATACCCTGACTCCCTTCCTATTCCTGACAGTACTTTCACTCCAACCCTCCACAGAAAACTTCCCCTCTCCTTTTTTCCTCAGATCAGGTTGCTTTGGGAATTGTTTGTGAAATTGAGATTAGGGGTATGGACGAATGGAGGCAGACTTCCAAGATCTTTCAGAAGTGTCATATCCATTCCAGAATATCAGATATTTTAACTGTCTGAAAGAAATACAGAAATAGAAGGTAGCCTGTACTTTGTATTCTTGAGACCCGTCTACTAGAACAGGAAGAGGTGGTTTTCCTTCCTGAGGTAATGCAGGTTTAACAAAGGACACATGGACTACTGAGCGAATCTTCAATCGCTTTGGAAGCTGAAGTTACACTGCTGATTGACCCGCTAATTCTATAATAGAAAGAGGGTTTACAAGGTTAGGGGTTAAAATGAGATAAAATCCTGGTTAATGGAGATATCTGTGACTTACCATACCTTCTCTCCTACTTTTTACTTTGAAGCTAGTCTGCAGTGACGATCTGCATGTATCTTGTGCCCAGCTTTTGCTTTAAGTAGATGCTACTATACAGACTTTATTCCCAAACTTTTGTATTAGTTTATAAGAAAAGGCCTGATGAGTGGAAATGGACAAATCATACAAAGCATGACTAGTTCATCTGTCTTCATTATAAGCACACATGTCACAGTTATGGCATCTACATTCCCCAATTACGTCATACCTATAGTAGTTGAAAAGTCATATTGATGTTTTTTCAAATTGTTTTTATTGCCATTTTGTATAACCAGTATACAGCAAAACATGAAACAACAGTTGTATTTGTCACGTATGGCAGGTACATAGGTATATTTTATAACAATCAGTGCAAGTAGGCGGTTTGTATCGGCATGGAAAGAGGCTAGCAAATTAACCAGACAGGAAAAACTTCCGCAATCAGGGTAGTAGCAGTCGTAGGTCAAAACTTTGCGTTAGGTGGAGGGTGTGAGCCCTCAAATTGTGATAACTTAATGTGTCAAACTTTGAAAACAAGAAAGAGGGAACAGTTGAATAACAAAAGTAGGGTGAGCTGGAGAGTAAGGCTTTGAGGGGTAGAGTCGTGATCCTAATGTGTGGTGGGGCAAGCGAGGAGTGGGATACATGGTGTACCACCAGTCGAGAGGCATTGTTGTGTTGTGAACGGGAGATGAATAGTTGGTCTTGTGGAGGAGAGGGGATAATGCAGTCTCAGAAAGAAGGAAGGGTGTTCAGGATGAGAAGCCTTTATCGTCTGGTGCATTGGGTAGCATATACACCAGTGTATCCCAGTCAGTGGCTATCGGATGTCAGCGTGGGGCGCTAGCCTCCTCGCCATGAAGGGCCACATTCCCAGCCGTCCGTCAATAGTTTGAGCAATCTGCACCATGATGCACTGAGAGCAGGGTAAGCTCTTTTCCAATATATATGTAGGGTGATTGCTTTTTTTGCAAGTGAAAATGCCATGCTAAGGAAATGGAAAACCACCTTGTGTTTCTTTGGTTGCCTATAAATACCTAGCGCAACCACCTCCTAGGAATCTATCTCTGGAAGCTTGGTAATCATCTCAAGGTGACTTGTCACCTGTGTCCAGTATGTGGACTCTAAGGGGCAATGTCAAACCATGTGCTCCCAAAAGTATAGCTCACAACTCTCTAAGTGTTCCACAGATTTGGGTAAGCCCAATAGTGGTATTGCAGGGTAAGGGATAACAGATTTGGTAATCAGTATGCCTCTATCCAAGCAATGTAGCACCACTAGAGAAGATGGGAGAGGTCAGTACAATGGGCCACTTTTGGGGCCGAGAGAGCTAAGATGTCCATGAGGGTGGGGGGTGGTCCAACAGTTCACGTCTCGTCAAGGGAGTGCCCTGCCATCCAACAGGCCAGCTGCTGTAGCTGGGCCACCAGATAATAATATTCATCGTTAGGGGTGCCAAGCTCGCCCTGCTGAACTGGGAGGTGCAGACTGGACAGAGCCACGTATAGCCATAACCCGTGCCAGACGAACTCCCTTAGGGGCCTGTCCAGTTGTCAGAAACATTTCTGTGTGAGGAACACTGGGAGATTAGCAAAGTGGTATAAGAGGCAAGGTAGCATTACCATATTAGCCACCACTATGCGCCCCATTATAGACAATGGGAGTGTCTGCCAAAATATGATATGTGCTCAGAGGGATGTAACCGCCGAGGTCCTGTTCCCATCCAATAGGTCCAAGTCTGAGTGAAAGATACAGATGCCTATGTTTCGGAAGGAGACTCCCTCCCAGTGAACTAGTTTGTCTCCCAAGTTAAACTGTTGAGGGAGAATCACAAGGTTGAGCGGGAAGAGACAGGACTTGTTCCAGCTAATCTGTAGGCACGGCACCACCCAAAAACTTCGCAAGGTGGAGGGCGATACCAGAATGGTTGTGCACAAGGTTTTTGAGGTACAATAAAACATTGTCCGTATGTAGAGTGCCTGGATTCTGTCTGGAAGGGGGAGCTCTCATTCTCTCCTGCTCTGGTGTGCCTGCATCGCTAGTGGCTCCATAGTAAGTGTAAATGGGTGGGGGAGAGGGCATCCCTGTCCGGTGCCCGTGTTCTAAGATGGGTGTGGATATTTACCCCTGGAAATAGATTCGGATCTTTGGGTCCATGTACAGGAGCCAAATCATCTGTATCACGCCGGACCCAAAACCAAAGCGGTCCAAGACCAGAAAAAGAAAGTCTTAATGCAGCGTGTCTAATGTTTTTTCCTAGTCTAGTACAAGGGCAGCAGCACTAGTCCAACTCGAGTGCACCGCTTCCATGACTGTGTACAGCTAGCAGATATTTAATTATGTCTTCCTACCAGGGACAAATTAAATTTGATCCGCATGCAGTGGCAGCTTGCACAGGTGAGTGCGGCGGAGCAGGGCGGGGCGGGGTGGCGGGTGGTGGAAGTCGACAGATGATGGGATAAGTAATATTAAATAAATAAAACCACTTACTTTGCGCTCGTCGCATCGCCTTGGTGATGCCGCAATTGCAAAGTAAGTGGTTTTATTTATTTAATATTACTTATCGGTCGTCTGTCGACTTCCACCATCCCACACCAAGCCCCCGCTCTGCCCCACCACTCTTACCTGTGCGAGTCGCTACTGTCAGCGTGGACTAGTTGTGGTAGCACCTGTTGGAATCAGGTAGACAGGATTTTGCTGAGAATCTTGTAATCTTTATTCATGATGACTAGAAAATGAAAGGAGGCAGGATCAGCGGGGTCTCACCCAAGCTTTAATTTCAAGGTCAGGGTGGACTCCCAGAGACTAGTAGTAAGACGACCCACCTCTAGGGCCGCATTATGTATCCCAACTAGCTAAGGTGCCAGGGAGGCAAGCAAATACTCTGTAGAACTCGGCCAGGAGGCTGTCCGTGCCTGATGATTAACCAGCAGCCAGTTCAGTAATTGCTCCTCTAACATCTTGGATCGTGATGGTGCATAGATCTCATCGCAATTAATCAATCCACAACACCCAGGGGAAGGGGTTTGTGTAAAGAAAGGAACCCATCCAGGTTGGTGGGATGGTAGCTAGGGGTGAGTTGTAGAGATCCCGGTAATAATGATAAAACGTCTGTAGGATTGCCTGTATGGAATATTGCAGCTCTCTATCTGCATTTCAAAGCGCACCACATGAATCTCTTTTGATTCATTATTGTGTAGGCATTCCAATAAGAGGTCAGATGTATTCCTCTCCGAGTGTGTGCAGGCTGAGTAGCACCAGTAATCTAGGCTGCGCATATGTTCAATAAGGATCACCTCCCTTTAGTGTAGCTGAATCAAGAAGTCCCAAAGCATCGGGCCATCAACTGCTCATCTCTGTATCTATGTACTCCTTTTCCACGCTGTCTAAGTCTTGAAGTATACATTTGCACACCCCCTGGTGGCTTGAATACACATCTCCTGAATCACAACTTTGAATGTCTCCCACTCTACAGTTGAGGAAGAGGTCCTCCTCCTGTTAGCATCGAAATACTCGCTGATGCCGTCTGCCAGGATATCCCGGATTGTCGAATCCTCTAAGGCTGAAGGCTGCCAGTGCCAGGTGGTGATAGGAAAGATGCCCTTGCCCCAAGTTAGGGTGAGCAATAGTGGATTATGATCCAACAGCTCTTTGCCTAAATGGTCCAGGTAGGATATTGATGTACATATGGTGGCTGTGCAGCCTATTCTATCAAGTCTGACATTGAGATCATAAACAGGCGAGTAGAAAGAGCAAACCCTAACCCCCCGTTCATATGGTGCCACACGTTCTTGCATTGATGACTGTTGGAGCCATGTGGTAGGCAATCCATGTGTAGCAGTAGTGGGGAAGAGTCACCATCCTTACTCAAGGCCCCTGAGGAGGTGCTAAGAACTTCCATCTGAGAATCCCAAAAAGTGTTGCTGCATCCAGGGCTGCACGCCTGCATTCTCGGACCTGTTCTTGAGTCAGGGTTGCAGGAAGAGCAGGGCCAACCCTAGGATGCCTCTGAGGGTGCCAGTGGTGACATTAAGGCAGTTGCCCTAACCAGGTAGGAGTCAAGGTCTCTTAAGTGGAATCACACAGAGCCTCAATAGAATCCCAGGCTTCCGATGCTTCCGTGAAGAAGCACGCTTGTTGATCCATCATGACCTTGTGTCTTGCCGTAAATAATAAGGCGTACTTCACTACCATCTTCCTTAGTTTTTTCTCTACAGCCAGAAAGGAAGCATTGGTGCTGTACTGCCAGTGTGTAGTCCGGGAATATGAGGATTCACTGGTTGTCATAAATACAGGGCCAGGTTACCACACAAATATCAGGATCACCTCCCGATCTTTGTAGTGAAATATTTTAGCCACTACTGGGTGTGGAGGGATGCCTACTGGAGGGCAGAGTGCCAGTACCCTGTGGGCCCTCTGAATGGAAAAGTAAGGTATGAGTTCCTGAGTAAGCAACAGCCCCTTCAGCCAGGTTTCCAAGTATTCCACCATGTTGCTTCTCTGGGCCCACAGTGCAGATGCTGGTGCAGCAGAAACAGCCCTCCGTGTCCTCAGCTCTACCCTCAGTCAAATCATGTACCTGCAGCTCAAGGTCCACTGACCAGAGTTGTAGTTCAGCCATCAGCTTCTCTGAGTTTTGACTGGCAACCTCCATTGGTCATCCTGAAACAAGTTCGTGTCAATGGCATCCACCTTACTTTCCATAGAGGCATGCGATAATTCAATCACCCGTAGAATAGAGTCTAGCTTATTAGGTTCCGATGTGGAAGTGTCTGGCACGGTCATGTCCGCCAGCAACTGCGGAAAGAAGGGCTTGTCGTGCCAGATTTTGTGGGGCCCATTGCAGTGGTAATTGTGGACCACGCCACAATTATCATCCGGAGGGTGGCATCCGGTCTCATCCCAGCAGTGCTCTCCAGCCATGGGGGTTGAAACGGTGCACGAAGTGGAGTGTGGACCAGTAGCGGTCACTCAAGTGGGAAGTCCACAGCCAGCTCCAAGGCTCAGTGAGAGCATGCAGATCAGGTCGGCAGCAAGGACATACCGAAAGTGTTCAGTGCGGCAGGAATAGACTTCAGGGTCTGGAAGATGGACCAACCTATAGAGTAAAGGTGGTATTATCTGCTTTGTAGAGACCAACTGATCTCATATGAGGAGGCTCTGTCACAGGTTTGGGTAGCCACAACAACAGGCCCGGGCCTGCTTGCCATTGCGTTACTCCCTGATGGGCCCACAAGCAGCTCAGCTTGTCAAGATCTCCAATCATTCACTGTTGGGCCCATGTTGAGGGAGGCCTCAGGTGCTGGGGTGTATAGTCCGCAGGAGAGGAGAAGTCCATGGGGGCAGCCAAGCCTGTCAAGCAGTGGCGGCTCCTCCGCTAAGGTGGAGGAGTGTCGCCCCACTGCTCCAAAGGAAAAATACAATGATAATAACCTACCCTGAAACACAATGTCCAGGCTCCTCCCATGAGGCCTAGTGGGCTGTGACCAAGTATCCCCGCCCCAGCCGTGGGAGCAGTCAGGGTCAGGCAGTCGTCAGTGTTGCCAGCCTCCACAGCTATCTTGCAGTCCCCTCCGATAATATCCGCTGAGTGTAGCTCTCTAGTGGACAGTCGAGATAAACATAAAAAGGCATATTCTTAGTGGAGGGCTATGTTCAATACAATCGTCCCTGAAGGACCTAGTGGCGTGAACGCTTCTGTGAGCGGTGCTCCTCGCAGGAGCATCCACACAAGTAGAGAGCTACACTCAGCAGATCACAAGGGACTATCGTATTGAACATAGCCCTCCACTAAGATATGCCTTTTTCGTTTAACTCGATTGTCCACTAGAGAGTTACACTCAGCAGACCATAAGGTATTGCCGACCTCAAGAGATAGTTATTCTTGTCCACCTACCAGGATTGATTCCAGAGGTTTCTATTTTATGAATAATTGTCGCACTTTCCAAATCCAGTCAACCCTAGGCAATTTTAGTCCTGAGGAGACCCTATTATCCCTAAAGGGTTGAAACACTGTCAACATGATTTAAGAGACAGACAACGTTTCCGTATTGCTGATACAATGAGTGATTCTATGTATCCATTATTGTTTTGAATAGAAACTGCTGCCTCTTATATGTATCAAGCAATATACCTCTTATGCTGACTTTTTACTTTACCTTTTCTATCTTTCTTTGGTTCTGGTTTGATTACACACTTAGGGGCCGATTCCGATCCGGGCCGGAAATCTCTCCGACCGAGCCGGACCCGGAGAGATTTCCGACCGAATCGGACTCGGGCAGTCCGACCGATCGAGTACGATGCGCACGCATGCCATCGGACTCGAGTCGGTCGGACTCCCATTGAAGTCAATGGGAGCCTGTCGTACAACGCGTACGCGGGCTCCCATTGACTCAATGGGTGCGAGGCGGACAAGGGTGCCCCCTACAGCGTGTACGCGGCGAAGCGATTCGCGCCGTACACGCACAGGTAGGGGGGACCCATGGGTCCCCCCTGTGTGCGACTCGCGCGCCTACGCGTACAGGGGGTCCGACGCGGACCCCCAAAGTCCGGCTCCGACAGCTTTTTCGAGCCGGACGGCGCGAGTCGATCGAGACTGCTCGCGGCGCGCATCGTACTTACCCGGCCGGGAAACATCTCCATAGCGCGGTGCGAGTCGTGTCCATGCGAGTCGGTCGGAGCGTGTTGAAGTCGCGTTCGAGTCGGTCGGAGTTTTCGCGGGTGCCTGCATCGTACTCGCTCGGCCGGACCCGCGTACGATTCGGTCGGGAAACAGGGCTCCGAATCGGATCCGGTAAATCCGAATCCGATTCGGAGCCCTACCGGCCGAGATCGGAATCGGCCCCCTAGAGTCCTCTTATCCTATCTTCTATCTTTAAAAAACACTCATAATAATTTTTGCCTAAATGATTGGAGTTGAATAAAAACTCGGTTCGGCTGAACCGTAGTTGCGTACTAAAATACAGGCTGTGCTATTATTGCTTTTTCAAACTCCTAAATTAATATTGGTTTACTTGGATTTAGTCTACACAAAAAAATCTGTGACATTCATAATTTTCTCTCGAATGAGTTCCATGTGAACGCCTGTTTCAAGGATCACCATCTTGAATAGGGCTCCTCGACCCATAATTGAAAGGGTACATTTATCCCAGGCCGCCACTTATTTAAGGATAAAGGGGTGATGTAAAGATTCCCAGACTGTTGTCGGTCTTTTGTCATGCAGATTCTCAGATATTTAAAGGAACCATCTGTCGGTGTAAGGGACAAATGGGCAGGGACAGCAGAGTGAGAGCCAGCTGTTAGGATGTATTGGGACTTACCACAATTCACTTGCAAGCCGGAGGCCTCCCCATAAGTTTGTAGTATGTCCAGCAGCCTGGGAATAAATTGCTCTGGCCTCTGCACATAGTCGAAAAGGTCGTCCGCATATGGGGACACCCAGTCCTCGTGTACTAAGTGCCATTGAATACTTGTCATTTGTGTGTCTCTGTGAATCTATTCTGCCAAGGGCTCGATCACAAGTGCAAAGAGGAGAAGGGGAGAGTACATCCTTGTTTGGTGCCTCTTTCTTTCGGGAACGGAGAGGACACCACAACATTAACTCAAACCCGTATCCAAGGTTCATAGCAGAGAATCTGGACCAGACGTAGGAAACTGGGTACAAAATTAATCCTGCTCAGGATATGAAACATTAACTGCATATGGACTGAATTGAATGCTTTTTCAAAGTCAATCAATGCCAGGCTTTTGCATTCCCCCGACTTTAGCCATGATTGTTTGTAGTCAAAGAATACAATGCTTGGTCCCAGGTTCTGGCAAAAAGCCATTCTGATCGGGTCTTACAAGGGAGTGAATTACCCGCAGTAATTGCGTGACCAGAATTTTTGCTAAGATTTGGCGATGCAGCGCGAGAAACGAAATTCGTTTTATTTATTTATATGTGTACTTACCTGTAATCGGCCGTAATCCGTAGTTTACTACCCCCCCCCACCCTGCCCCTCACCAGCCCCACATCAGCGCCCGGCGGCACTCCCACCACCGTCCGCTACTGGACACTACATCACATAGACAATCGACAAATTATTCATCCCTCAGCCACCAAGTATTGAGTCGCCATCCTTCCAGGGCAGCCACCCTGTTCGCCCCACAGCATATTTCCACTGGGGAGTAGTCTGATAAACTGCATGGGAGTATATTCACACCTCTACAGTGTGCAAATCCATAGCTGGCATGAAAAAATAGTCTAATCAGGAGAACGAGGAGTGAAAAGATGAAAAGAAAGTAAACTGTCAGGTATTTGGATGCCACTTTCTCCAGACATCACATAACCCTACTGAGGTAATCCATACTGCAAGTGGGGTCGCCCTAGCAGTTGCGCTACCGCTAAGCACGTACGTTCAGTTCCGGGTTCATCATGGTCATAAAGTCCCCTCCTAGAACAAATGTTCTAGTGGGCAGTTGTGCAATTTGTGCAAAGAAGCCAATGATGACTCAACCACCACCGGGGGTATGTAGGCGCAAACAATAGACCATGTCTGCCCCTTAAGCGTTCCACTGAGAGTTTTAAGTAGTGATCAGTAGGTCCTTTTTACCCTGTGTCACAAGAGTGTCACAAGAGTGAAGCTTACAGGTTCACTCTCCTTTTTTAAGTTCCGCTGTTGTATGCCTAATTCACCCTTGGACTACATCAGTTAGATGTAAAGTGCTGCGCAGTGCAGGAGAAGTGACTCTGAGCTTAATGTATGTGTGCCTAGGAAGGGTACAGTACAGGGATAGAGCAGTGCTATGCAGTACATGCTTAGTGAGTGTGTGCACTGGGTGGATGTATACCTGTGAGGTACACATTGCATGAGAGATGTAGTGCTGTGTAGTACGTGCGCAATGAAAGCATATGTGTGATTGTGAGAAGTGCAATACATGAAGGGTGAAGTGCTGTGTAGCACTCATATGGTGAATGTGTGTTTGTTTGCAAATGCCACCCCATGATACAATACAAAGAAGCTAAGGTATTGAGCAGGGGGCACAGATTGAATGTGTGTGCTGAACGTATGTGTGTCTGTGGTGGCACAATACATGGAGGTAAAATTGTTGGACAGTATGTGTGCTGTGAATCTACACTGAGTGCAAGTGTGCCTGCATTGGTACATTACATTGAGGACCCTGGTTTCCATTTTGGGTAGCCGAGGCCCTCTTGGTGAAGACATGAAGATTAGAGGAATCTCCCCCCAGACAGATTTGTGTATTGCTGTATTCCTGTGAGCTGGGTGTGACACACTGGCAGAAGGAAGAAAGAGAGTTCCCCTTTATACTTCTTAAGGGTGCTCTTTAATTCAGTGATAGATCACAAGGCAGGGGTCTGGACAAATCTCAGGAACGAGATGGGGCTAATAAGGGAATCATTAAGAGTTGGGCTGGGAGCCCCAGATTAACCTTTTGATGCGCATATCACTGTGGATGACATTCAGGTTTGAACTCTAGTCACTCCCATGGGCTGTGTTCTGGGGCTATTAACTTCAGAGTCTCTCTTGCTGTTACAGACGGATTGTCAAGAGGAAAGAAGAGAAAGAACAGTGTACACTTCAAAAGAAGCATAACCTTAACATAAAACTTCAACGACTCAGGCCATAAATCACATTTGGTGTCTGGAAATGGACTATAAGAAGGGGAGGTTGAGATCCCAAAATTTGTCATCTGCCAAGCAACCAGATGTGCCATGTGAGAAGGGAAAGCTCTACTAGACTTCTGCCTGGGACCAGGTCTGGGGGCCCAGGCCTGCTAATCTCTCAGCTGGGTGAGGGGAAATCACCCATGGAACCCAAGACCACCTGCCCTGGAGCCTAAAGCACCAGCGCCTGCCTGATTGCCAAGATTAGTGTGTCCTGTGAGGAAGAGGAGAGCGTTGGAGGGAGCAAGGCCCAGGGGGAAGCCCTAAGGTGAGGACTCCCTATTCGAGGTGTGAGGATCCGGGTGTGCACTGATCGGGCCATCGCAGGATTGTTTTTGATGACTCCCGTATACCAGGAGAGGGCCGCCGTAGACTGAACCATGTGTTGAGCTCCGTGAAGGTCTTGCTACACCCATACCACTGCACTGCAGTGACTCTGTATGCCAAAGAGGGCCACAAGTAAAGCTACCACTTCAAGGAGTGCAAAGACTTGTGACCGTCTGGTTGAGGGTGTTTGTGTTGGACGAGCTTCAGCCCGTATAACCACATACTGCGGCAACCCCGTTTGGAGGAGGGGAGGGGCTGCTGGTACCAACGTAACCACAGGATTCAAACTGCTGCTTGAAGGAGAGAGCATGCAGCTGAAATATAAAGCACTGGTTACAATACATCGATGATATTTTTTGTGTGCCAAGGTGAGGAAGAACAGGTGCACAAGTTTATAGCTTGGGTAAGCTTATGGATGCAAATTAAAAAAAAATCCCAACACCAGTAGGACAAAAATGTCATTTCTGATATCTGGATACAGCAATACCAGCAGAAATTGATGGTGTCTTGGTATACAAAACCTACTGCTCGTAATGCCCTTTTGCACTTTCAGAGTTTTCACCCCGGTGTCAAAAACAGGGGATACCTTTTAGTCAGTTTCTCCGATTCAGAAGAAATTGTTCCAATATAAAGGATTTTATTACACATGCGAAAATACTTAAGGAGAAACTGATTAGTAGAGGATACCCCAAATGACTGCTTTGTGAGTCATTTAAACAGACTAGATACTATAATAGGCATGCAATGTTCCAGGATAAGACCAAAAAGGACCACAATGGTTTGGTATGTGTTATGTGGAATTCCAACTTTGGTCAAACAAATCATAAACTCTCAGTGGCATAGTCTCAACATTAACAATGATGAGCCTAAATTACTGAGACCAGTGTTTGCCTTTCAAAGAAATCACAATTTGAGAGACATGTTAGTGAAATCAAGATTTGATGAGGATTCTTCTTTTTATCAAAGATCGCTTACAGGAAATAATCCTGTGATGGGCAATCACATATGTGAGCAGGGCCCATAGTATCCACTACAATACTGTACAAAGGTTAACCTCAAGGAAATGATGACTCATCATACATTGAATGAGATTTATCTGATCCTCTCTCCATGTGGTTTAGGATATGTGGGAGAGACAGGGTGAGAACTTCGCATTAGATATGGAGAACATAAATCAGCTATCTGTAATAATAAAGTCTCAGCTCCATTGGTTCATCATTTTATGCAATTTAAACATCTGGCGGATAACTTGAAATGGATTATTTTGGAGAGTGTTATGTCACTGAAAGGAGGAGGCGATACTGGGTACCGTAGGAAAAGGGACGTTTATTGGATAATTACTCTTGGAACTCATAAGGAAGATCTCAATTAAGTCACCCCTTGGGAAAAAGCAATTTTCTGAGATGGGCTCTTTGATTATAAAGCTATTCCCATTGAGTCAATATATATAGAAGTATTTTGTGATTTTTTTTTATTTAGGCATTTTCTTTGTCTTTCTAGTAACTTTCCTACCATCTAGGCCATATTCTTTATATAGGCCTTCATGAAAAATATTTTTGAGTGAGTTATAAATTGCAGTTTGTTTTTCTCTTTAGTGTGTTTTATGGGGAGATCAATATTTAATACAGGAGGAATTGGTCCCCATATGGTTTACTAATGATATCAGGTAGTGAACATAGATTTTGCTATTAATATACCTTTATATATTATCCTCTAGGTTGACTTTATGACACTGTGGCAGTTCTACAATAACCTTATTAGACAGAGTAGGTAGTGCGAAAATTTGTTGTGCTATTTGCCTTCTATGTTTAAGACTACTCCAATATGGCGAACACGTCTACCAGTCAGTAGGAGTGAGATGTGAGATTTATTACAATGGGCCGGCCCACATATATAAACTCTCAATTTGAAGTTTCTTTGAGAGAGGAAAGCTGAATCAGCTTTCCAACCTACAATTTAATTCTATATTTCTGGAGGGTTGTAGTTTGTTTTGAGGGTGAGAATGCTATTTAATATAGGTACATTATAACTATCTACATCTAGCTATGAATATGGTTATTGTAATTTTATATCTGGTGCAACCTTATTGATTTTACATTGCTGCAATTATTTCACTACTCAACATAAGGTAGGTCCATCTTTTATGCGAGTATGAACCTTTCAAGATAGTGGGCCAGTTTTCTATAAAGATACGTAGAAGAGGTGAGCCAATGCTGCGAATATGCCAAAAGACGTTTGTGAGTGCTTGCGGTATATCTGCCAGTGGAGTGGCGGATCCGATCTTTAGCACTTTGGTCCATATGGAGAGGATATCGATTGACCTAGATCTAGAGACTCAACGGGTAAGTGCAGCATTGGGATAAGCTTTGCGTGGTATTCGGAAGGGTTTCAGTTATCGGTATTGTACCACTCCCGTTTTTGAGCCAACCGGTAACCATATATGCAATTAATCACTATTATTTTAGTTTTACAACTGGTATAACAGTATACGTAACAAGTATGACAACTTATTTGAGGTGTTGTTACTGGTTGTTTATATAAAGGATACGAAAGTGCTATACTATGTTTTTAGAGCCATTATATTGACATTTTTGGTCTCTTCACTCTTTTAGCTGACCGCTTGAATGGTTTCATGCATTGTGACTAAAGACTGGCCACCTACCAAGAATGTGATATGCTGGATCTATTTCATATTAGTAGATCCTTAGCTGTGTTATAGAAGTTGCTGATCTATTATTTCCGAAATAGTGCCTTTTGCCTATTTAAGGTAGACTCCTATATTGTTACTCTATGGGTGTGGCCAATCTTGCCATGGGTTAACAGGATGTCCTCATATATTTAATAAAGGTTTTCCTAAATTTCAATATAGACTCTGGTCTGGACTAGTATCCCTTGAAGGATCTTCTTTTTATCCTCGAGGCCTTTAAACTGAAATCTACTGGTATGAATACTGGAAAGGAAGGTACATGATGATGTTTGGGGAAGTGAGCTCCCCCTTTGCAGAGTATGCATGGATTATTAATATAAGCATCCTACACTGGTGGCAGAGAAGGTGATGGTAGCCAATGCATGTTGGCATCTAAGGAGTATGGGACTTTTCCTCACTTGGTGGATATGTCTTTGTGTTAAGTACACAGATGAAATAAGGATGTGAGATTGTTTATTCGATTCCATCTGTTTGTATATCATTTTTTGACTAGAGCCCTCTCTCTCTTTTTTTGATAAATATATATATATATATATATATATATATATATATATATATATATATATATATATATATATATATATATATTCACTGAAAAAATCATAGGTTTCAGGGACGTTATAGTTAGAAATTAGCATTTAAAAAACCTTAGAAATTCACTGAAAAAACCACAGGTTTCAAGGACGTTATAGTTAGTTGGACATTTCACTCGTATAAAACCAGTGAAATTCGGCCGTTATAGTTAGTTCAGCTAAATGTAACTCACGCCCCCGCAATGCACTGCTGATGACGTCACATATTACATCATTCATGACATGGTCAGTGACATCACTGATGACATCATCCAGTGACTGTGTGTTTCTGTAAAGTTTAAGTATGTTTTATATATATATATATATATGCCAAGGTGTATTGAAGAGTAAGTGGGTGTATAAGTGTTTGAATGGATTATTTAGTAGGTGCGTGAGTGTCTTTATAAGTGAGTGATTAAACGTGTCTTGATGAATGCATGGGTTAGTGACTAAAGTGTGTAAATGTCTGTATCAGTCTGTCAGTTGGTGTGTAAGCGGTTGCATGGGTTGGTGAGTAGCTTAATTTCGTGTCTATATGAGTTATTGATTGGTTGTCAGAGTATCTGTATGGGTGCCTGAGTGTCTGTGTGGGTGGGTAGAGGGTGTGTGACTCTGTGCATAGATCTGTGAATGGATGATTCACTGGGTGTATGGGATCAAGAGTGCATCTGTGATGGGCTGTATGGGTGGGTGAGTGTGTTTATCGGTGTGTTGATGAGTGAATGGATGTCTCAGTGGTACATGTGTGAGTAACTACATATGTAAAACGCAGTATATGTGAGTGTTGGAGTATATAAATGACTATATGTGACAGTGAGTGATTGTGAGAGTGACTGTATGGATGAGTGTGTTCTTGTATCAGTGATTGTATAAGAGAGTAAGTATGTGTTAGTATCTGTATGAATAAGTGAGGTGGTGTGTGTATAACTGTATAGGTGAGTAAATGGGAGTGTGATTGATTCTTTGGATGACTGACTAGGTGTGTGAGTAACTCTATGGGTGAGTGGCGGTGTGTGAGTGTCTGTATAGGTATATGAGTGCATATGATAGTGCTGTATTGATGAGTGACTGCATGTATGAGTGACTGTATGGGTGACCTGGAACACCCTTCCACTAAGCCTACGACAGACCCAAGACCTGCTGACCTTCAGGAGGCTACTCAAGACCTGGTTGTTCGACCAGTAGCAGCACCCCCCCCTTTTTTTTTCTCCCCAGCGCCTTGAGACCCTCGCGGGTAAGTAGTGCGCTCTACAAATTCTGTGATTGATTGATTGATTGATTGATTGAATAAGTGGATGTGTGTGTAGACCTAGGAATCAGTGAGTGGGTATGTAGTAACTGGTATTGGTGTGTTAATGGTTACTGCATATTTTTCTTCATTTATATTTTCTGTAACATTTCTTTTAAAGCTGTAATGTTGCAGAACTTCATAGAGACATATGTTTTCCAGATGTGGACTCCTTTTGGGATAGTACGTATCCAACATATTTGTTTTTACAATATCTGTACTTTCTGGTTCATTCAATGCTAAGTATTCAATTTCTCGTACAGATTTCAATACTCGATTTTGTGTTGCAGCAAGACCAAGACTTACCCAAATGATTCCTCTTGACTTTGAATATAAACTTACAGAGGTCAACCGATCCGAACAGTCGTAGGATCCAATCTCTCGATGGGAAAGCATCTTCAAACTAAAGCTGTACAATTTCTTACTAAGATTCTTCTCTTGTGAAATTTCTTCCCACATTTCTTTCAACTCCATCTTTTCAGATTTGGTTATATATGACGTAACATAGCGAGCAACAGCAATCAAATTATCTGCAAAATACTGAATATCCATGTTAGCATTCCACATTGTCAAAATCACTGGATTGTAGTCATTAATATACTTTGAATTTTCAGTTCTTTTTATGTTGTAAGTATTCTTTGGAGATTTTTGAGTTATAGTATGCCTTACTGCTGACATGAAACTGTTGGTAAACAGACATAATATCGAATTTTTAATATCGAATTGCCAAAATATCGAGTTTTTAATATAGAATGGACAGAATATCGAATTGCCAAAATATAGTGGTTAAGAATATCGAAATTCAGGTAAGAAATATCGATTGTCAAAATATCGACAGTCATAATATAGTTGTTAAAAATATCGAATTTTTTATAGTCTTTTAAGTGTTAGTATATGTGTTAAAAGTATGTATTATTTTTGTAATGTATGTTTTAATTTTTTTAAAATAATGAATTTTATGTTATTTAATTTTTGCGTAATTTAATTCTGTAGCGGGTTGTGGGTTTATAGGGGAATAGGGTGAGAAGTAATTTAATTATAGTAAATTAAATATAAATTTTTAGGAATTATTAATTATATTTAATTTAATTTTGCGTTTTAGTTCTGTAGCGGGTTGTGGGTTTATAGGGGAATAGGGTGGGAAGTAATTTAAATGTAATTAAGTAATTATTTAATTGTATTTATTGGTATTGATAAATAATTCATTGTTAATTAATTATTAATTGGTAATTAATTTTTATTAATTGGTAATTAATTTTTATTAATTGGTAATTAATTTTTAATAATTATTTAATTGATAATTATATTAATTGTATTAATTTATTATTCAGAGCGGGTTGTGGGTTTATAGGGGAATAGGGTGGGAAGTAATTTAATTGTAATTCAGTAATTATTTATTTTTATTTATTGGTATTGATTATTAATTTATTGTTAATTAATTCTTATTTGGTAATTAATTTTTATTAATTGGTAATTAATTTTTATTAATTGGTAATTAATTTTTATTAATTTTTTAATTGATAATTATGTTAATTGTATTAATTTATTATTCAGAGCGAGTTGTGGGTTTATAGGGGAATAGGGTGGGAAGTAATTTAATTGTAATTAATTAATTATTGAAAATATTTTGGTGTATTGATAATTAATTTACTGTCAATTAATTATTACTTGGTATTTTTTTATTATTTATAATTTTTGGGTATTGAAAATTAATTCTTTGTTAATTAATAATTAATAGGTAATTAATTTTTAAGAAATAATATTTATTGGTATTTAGAATTAATTATTAAATATTTTGTAATTGTTAAGTAATTTTAATTAATTTTTTATTGGTATTGATAATTATTTTATTTTTATTAAAATATTAAATCATTATTTTCCCTACTGTTGCACTCTCTGCAGTGGGAATAGTCATTTTTACCCTCCCGCTATCCAACGCTTTCCCTACTGTTGCACTCACTGGAGTGGGAATAGTAATTTTTACCCCTACGCTATCCAACGCTTTCCGTACTGTTGCACTCACTGGAGTGGGAATAGTAATTTTTACCCCTACGCTATCCAACTCTTTCCCTACTGTTGCACTCTCTGGAGTGGGAATAGTAATTTATACCCCTACGCTATCCAACGCTTTCCCTACTGTTGCACTCTCTGGAGTGGGAATAGTAATTTTTACCCCTACGCTATCCAGCGCTTTCCCTACTGTTGCACTCTCTGGAGTGGGAATAGTAATTTTTACCCCTACGCTATCCAACGTTTTCCCTACTGTTGCACTCTCTGGAGTGGGAATAGTCATTTTTATCCTCCCGCTATCCAACGCTTTCCCTACTGTTGCACTCACTGGAGTGGGAATAGTAATTTTTACCCTCCCGCTATCCAATGCTTTCCCTACTGTTGCACTCACTGGAGTGGTAATAGTAAATTTTACCCTCCCGCTATCCTACGCTAAAAATATTGAATATTTTTTATAAATATTACGTTAATATATATATGTATTAAAAAATAAAAATGTATGTTTATTTTTTTTTTACTTACATTAATTATTTATTAATTTTAAAGTTATTTAAGTATTTTTAAGTATGTTTTAGTTAATTATATATATTATTTCATTAATTTTACATTACTTTTAAGATATTTAAAAAATTCGATATTTTGATTAACTATATTTTCCACAACTATATTTTGGATTCGATATTTTTGTACTTACCTGTTTGTAGATAGGGATTCGATATTTTGGCATTCTATATTTTTACCTCGATATTTTTGTAGGTCGATATTCTTCTCATCGATATTCTGTCAGTGATCCGAAACTGTTGACTCTTCCTTTTGAAATTACTGGACGTGGGAATCCAAAATGACATTTTGTATAAAATCTTCCCTTTGATTTGTATTTCCGTCGACAATATTTCCCACATCGATGACTTTGAAACCGTAAAACGTTCTGTCTCAAGTTGTTTTCTCCTCCTTCTTTTGGAATGGCACAGGTAGCATATTTTTCATTGAAAGACAAAACACTTTCATCAGTATCAGTTCCACATTTTGGTGCATTCTTCATCCATAACAGCATATGAATATGAGGTGCACCTCTAGCTTGGTATTCCTTTCTCCAAAAGAAATCAATAACTTCTCCAAGAGGTGGATTATTTTTATTGCAGATAAAAGACATCATAGCTTCAAACCTATGATTAAAATATCTGCACACATTTACAGGATCCAAGGAACACAGTTCTCCAGCTGTCTTCAATTCAATGTTTTTTACATTTAAATTTGCTTGTCGTAAAAAATCAAGTAAATCGTCCCATGCGTACTCAGCACAGCTAAGCGTAACAAACCACGTAGGGGTTCCTAAGCTCCTTAACATACATTTAAGTTCTCTGTGACGATGATACCAATACTCATTAGTACCACGTTGACACGTCATCAAATTAATTAACTAAGGGGGTCATTACGATGGCGGGCGGAAGCACAACCGCCGTGCTGGCGGATGCAAAAACCACCAGTTACCGCCGGCACGCAGCAGTCCACACGCCCGCCCTATTACGATGCGAAAAGTCGGCCAAACACCGCCGGCAAGCCAGCGACACCGTCCGCCATCAAAGTGCGTCCGTACACGTAGCGGCGCAGCACAATTGACACACACCGTCCGACGAAATCACGTCCCGCCCGGCGTACAAATTACGATGCCGCAAACAAACGGCTCCCACGGCTAAGAGACACCGTACGACAAACCGAAGCGGTAACACGGACGCCGAGCACGGACACCGAAGAAGCGGCTCCCCCGAGCATGAATCCAGCACTGCAGGCCCTCCCCATGCTCTTGCTGATGCACCACCAAGGACGCAACGTACCGCGGAGACGCAGGTAGGCACACACACAACAAGTGCACGCAAACAGCGCACACAGTGCAAGGGCGGAAAAAGCGGACAACCCCCCACCCCCGCGTGTACACTACACATCCACCATTGCATCCACATATGACACACAGGCCAAATCGTAACATCTCGTAACACATGTGTACACACCACCTGGGACTAGGAACCAACGACCCCGTCACGGCCCCAAAGCGGCGATGACGCCGCCACACATGCGCACAACGCAGAGGCCAACCGCAGCGCCATGCATGCGTCGCACACAGACACAGGGACACAACCAAGCAGCACACACATCAGCCCCACCCCGAACGCACATGACACGTGACAGGCCTGCCACAGACATGTCCCCAACGCCCAATTCACGGACAACACCCAACGCCACACAACCGACGCACACATGTCAGTGAAGTCACGCAACAGCAGGACACACCCCAGTGTAACAAACATGGCGTAGCACACAGCGGCGGCAACACCAACTAGGAGAAGCAGGGCCCCTTCGGGAAGAGGAACGCCAGTACCACACTGAAACACCCATACCACCCTGCACATATGAACAAGACATATAAAACGGAACACCAAAGAGCCCGGGGACCGACAACAGGTGGCCCAAGAATAACATTCACACACAAGGCCCAACGCAGAGCGGAAAGGCAGCCTGCCGCCCACACAAGGGAGAGCAGACAGCACTGAATGACCTTCCATTCCAACTCCGAAACCACAGCCCTACGAAAGAAGCCGGTGAATACAGCCATTGTCCAAGAAAAGACCAACACAGGCATGCCGAGGAGACCGACCACAGGGCAGATAGCGCATATCACAGAAGAACACAACGGACGGGAAAGAAAAAGAAAACACTCCCCCATGTCGGCCACATGCAAGTTAATTGGAAGGAGTCACACATCACTGACCTTGAACTGTCTGAGAAGCATGTGGGATGAGGGCCCGTGTCCTCCGCACAAGCCAACAGAACACAAGTCCTGTCTCCCTACGACTACACAGAGCTCACAGCAACCTCGGAGCGTGCACATTGCAGACTGCACACACAGCCGGAGCACGCCACCACAACGCACCGCTGCAAAATGGCAACCGCAACACACCTACCCAACTACGCCGGACAGGTCAAGCTGTACAAAACCAACCTGATACATATATTGGGATGCGATCTCCTGTCCCTGCTGAACGTAAGTTACCGACTGACTTACCGCATCACATTGTTCAGCTGCGTCATGCCCGTCTTCTACTGTCGGAGGTGTCCCTACCAGCATCCCGTGGAGATGTGCCTCTCCAACCCGGCATGTCTAAAGGCGGACCTGCTACCACTACTCCTCCCTCTGGACGCACACGACAGGGCCTGCTCTGCCTATGGGGGCATGGCGTATGTGGCCAACATCGCACCCGCACTGAAATGGGACCACTGTGCCTCCACACGACGGATCATCGAGAACAGCTACATCGAATGTCACCCAGCATGCCCCATCATGGTCCTCCAAGGGACAACTTACGAACAACACCTTGACAGCCACCATCCGCTACATTGGCTGGCAAACATGTACACCACCAATGACATGGAAGCCCTGCTGGACGGCATCGCATACCTGACAACCTGTAAATTCGTCGGACCACAACGCAGGTTCCCCGATTGACCTATGATGTCCAACCCCGCACCCATGCTTAGCTTCCGCACGGACTGGCCAGTCACCACCACAACAGCCATACCAAACGACCGGCAACTGTTACCACACCATCAACGACATCGCCATGACATCGGATATGACCGGGACATGCACACTGTTCCCCATCACATCCAGGAACACCGCATGCATCGTGGGAGGCAGTGGCATGGGGTCTGTGTATCGCACCCACATGGACGGAACTGCACGAACAACCAGGACACGACATGGATCCAGCGCCCATGGACACACACACCGCTCAGTGGACATGAATAGGTCGCCTGGAGTCTGTGGGTGCTGCACCCCTCCCACCCCCGCCCCGGGAATCCCATACCAGGACCTTTGCATGGACGACAAGTGCATACAACAACAACACGACCCCAGTGACTGTGACATGTCCAGTAACCACCACATTGCAACAACAAGTGGCACGCCGCTGCATGCACGCAAGCACATGCCCTGATGTCATCTCACATGCACGCGTGCATGAGGAACAACCGCAGCAAACCTGTCACATGGAACTGAGATGGACTGTGCCCATGATGCCAAGCGGTCTGGTAGGCTACATGTATACCGTCTGTGTCAAAGTCCGCAGCTCCGCAGCTATACGTAAATGTACATTAGCACAGCCTTGGCCAAGCAGATGTAACTCTGAAGCCCACATCCCACATGCAACAGCCAATCACATGTAACCCCACACCCTATCCCATTTGTAATCATGCTCAGTATATCCTCAACATGTATTCCGCTGCCAGTAGTGTCCACTATACTGCATCACAGAGGACAGAAGACTCAATATAATGTTTGAAACCAAAACTGTCTCCGCTGACTCATTTCACAAGTACGAATGAGAGAGGATGAGAGTATGTGAAGTACACGGCAGTCGTGACATGACCATGTAGTCCACTGGTATTGGATGTCAACGCAAATGAGTAGCACAACTGTGGAAGACACACATGTGTCGTGTGAAGTCGTATGGACGCAGTGCTCAGGTGGGTGGGTGTGACGGGTAGATGCGCACATGCCAAGTTGGAGCACGCCGTGTTGGGAGGGGTCATGAACAGTACACCACCGCTTCCCTGGGCATTGTGAGAGGACACCTGTCGGGGGGAGTGAACACGTGTGTGCACAGCAGCCGGGCACACGAACAATGCGGTACCAGGCGCACACGTCAGCCCACCCTCCGTGGACAAGCTGGATCCTGTTGTGCGCACGCCATGCCCCTTGACAAGGCACACACAGCCCCAGTCGACCAGGCGTAACCCCAACATAGTCAATCCGCACAGGCGATACAGGGCACGGGATGGCAGTGGAGCATGGTGTGTGAGAGGTCTCCTCGCGCTCCTCCTGGTCATATCACGCAGGCAATAGAACCTCAACGTGTAGCATGGCACAAGTCAAATGGAAGTGTAGGGGGGACGCACCACAGCACGAGCAGCACTGACGTCACGGGAGGTGGCTCGCACCATCCCATCCATTGCCCATCATACCAACCACGCCACATGCCATTGCGACTAAGTGCAAGCGCGTGCGCCACCACCCCCGAGCCCTCCCCAGAGAGGCCAAAGAGTGAATGTGTGGGCCATCAGCCACAGACGGACGCGGCATGGCCGCAAGGGCAGCCACAGCCACTGGGTGTCGCAGGTGGCGGATCCGGAAGGCGAAGACTGTGATGCATAGTCCATGCAGGCCGGGTCTCCATTTGGGGCACCACGCAGGTGGACGGCGTCCTGCCACACATCATACCCTGAGACAGCCCACTCGTGCAACTGGACCCACACATACACTCCTTGCCCTCTCTGGTGCGAGCTTGGGGCTGCCTGTGCAAGCGCTAGCCTCGCAGGTGCACATGCATATTGGGGGAGCGAGGGGAGGACATGAGGGCTGGGGCGAAGATGACTGTATCACTGTCAGTTAGTACAAGGGATGACCCAGATGTGGAAAGGAAGAGACGTGTCCCGTGTGTACTGCAACTAGTCGCCAATCCAACTACCCCCCCATGTCCGGAATGTAAGCCCGCACCTAGGCCCGCCCATCCGCCACATCGAATATGCCACCAGCACGACAACCTTCCCATTCGAAACACTGACTGGGGGTGGCGACCAGTGAACAATCATGTGTAGCCTACCCACGCGTACATGTGGGCCCTCCATGATCCATGTCACCTGCGGCAAAGTCATGACATGCGCAATGAGGGAAGTGAGGAGAGCTGTCCGCCCCACGCACAGAAGGTGCATCAGCTCCACAGACCCAGCAGCGAGTCCAGCAGGGGTCACATGTGCAGGGGCAGCTGTGCCTGGTGTGAAGGCACATGCATATAGACAGCACATCGACCAATGTGTAGTCTGCCCACATCTACAGTCCATCATCATGCGGACATAGGAATTGAACACAGGGCAACACATCTTAGTTGGTGCACCCACCGTGACCAACAATGCGCAATCATCGACGTACCCGCCCTGTGCATGGCCCCCCACCCAACGGAGGCACATCCAGTGCCACCATCCCACACACACAAGCCTTCCACGGAACATGCTGTGTCCAATGGTCAGTACAGAGTCAGCGCCCATCTGGTGGATCCTGAACAGGAGACACATGCACACACATGCCAGTTCCCACTATGTACGTCTGCCACCTGGCACGTGCAATGTAACCTCTCACCTGTGACGTGTGACTGCAAGCACACAGCCGTCTTGGCATGGGGCTGTCAATGTGGACACCTGTCAATGTTTCGGGAGGTGTGATCCGTACAGTGCTGTACATAGGGTGCAGTGCTGACACCTACTACTGTCTCATATCCCCTCGTGCCACAGGTCCCACTTGTTTTGGCCGCTCAGCCTGTGCCCACATCGTCGTCGTCGTGTGCCATACTCATCCAGCCTCGGAAGCAGTGCCATGCTCAGCAGACATTCATGTTGCCGTGGCGTTGCCGCTTGACGAATATGCAGTCAGTCCCCATCAGCACGCCCCGCAAGTCATTGGGGCCTAGATCCCCATGTGCATGCACATGGCAGTGGTTTGTATCACTAGCCATTGCCATTGGTGGGAGACCTGTGTAAGTGTATTGTGGCCGTGCCGTCCCTGCTTGACAGCTGGGCTGTGACTCATGTGCTTGCTCAGTCATGTCAGTGATGTGTATGCGGAATTGCTATGTGTCGTGTTGCTTTGACATGTGTCCACTGCCATTTTCCCTAGGCGGAGACCGAACATTGACCGCCCATACCAATTGCTGGCGGACATGGACGATACTGAGGTCATTAGGAAGTTTCGGCTGGACAGGCCAACCCTGCATCGACTGTGTGCCATGTTGGAACCCCATCTCCGTCCCCGCAGGGTGTATCCGACAGCAGTCACCCCCACGGCTAAGGTGATGGCCGCCATGCATTTCTTCGCCACTGGGTCATTCCAGCACACAGTGGGCAGTGGAGGAGGGATGTCCCAGCCCATGTTCAGCAAGGTGCTGAGGGATGTACTGGCAGCCATGATGCTGTACCGAAACAGGTACATCCGCTTCCCCAGGGCTCGTGAATTGGCGGCAGTGAAGGGTGCATTCTATGCCCTTGGCAGGATCCCACACGTCGTTGGAGCCATTGACTGCACACATGTTGGCCTTGTTCCACCACAGGCCACTGAGCACCTGTACCGCAACAGGAAGCACACGCACTCCCTGAATGTGCAAGTGGTGTGCCTTGCGGACATGGTGATAACCCACGTGTGTGCAAAGTTCCCAGGCTCGGCCCATGACGCACACGTCATGCGCAACAGCATCTTGCCACGACTGATGTCCAATCTGCAACAGGATCGTGGCTGTATTGTCGGTGAGTATGTGGAGTGGTGTAGCGTGCTGGCTGTGCGATGCTGTCCCCTGTCCAGTTGGATTAGCAACGGTTCTCTGTGTCCCTCACACCCAGGTGACTCTGCGTACCCGAATGGGGCATGGCTGCTCAGTCCATTGAGGAATCCTCGCACCCCAGCTGACGATCGCTACAATGAGGCACATGGGAGGACCAGACGTGTGGTCGAGCGTACCTTTGGCCTCCTCAAGTCCAGGTTCAGGTGCCTGGACCGCACCGGGGGTGCGCTGGCGTACTCCCCACAGAAGGTGTGCCAGATAGTGGTGGCGTGCTGCATGCTGCACAATCTGGCCATTCGGAAGCAGATCCCCCTCATCGTGGATGACGGAGATCAACCAGGGCCCCAGCCCGCAGACCAGGACAGCTCGAGTGAGGAGGACAGCGGAGAGGAGGAAGCTGGTAATGTGCGGCAGCAGCTCATCGCCCGCTACTTCACTTGACGGTGAGTGTCCATGTACGACGGCTGATGTGGCTGTATCTGTGCAGGTGTGTGTGTGCTGTGTCAGGGTGGCCGTTTGTTCACTGCGTGCTGTGTGTCAACGCTCCATGGCCAGGGTAGTATGCCACTGTTGGTGGCTGTGGCATTGTGCCCTATTGCTCTGTGCGATGTGTGTACATTGCTTGTAGTTGTTGACATGTACTGTGTGATGGGTGTGTGACACACTCATTGAATGTGCTCCTGTTCTGTCTCCCACCCCTAGGTCCCTACAGGCCCTCCGGTTCCATTGCCATGCCACGCATCAGGTGCCTTTCCGCCCAAGGTGGCCGTTGTATTCCGTACAAATAAAACACAGGGCACAAACAGCAGTTTGTGTAAGAGGTGCATTTATTTCAAACTGTGACATGTGATTGTGTGCGAGGTGATGACAAAAGTGGTGCGTGCAGTGACAATGAGCTGTCGGTCACGGCTGCGTGATGCTCAGGGTGTACCCACTTGTTCCATGTCCATGGTCCAACAGACACATGCCATCCAGATGGCTGTGTGGAGTGGGATCGTAGTCCAAGTCAATGCAGTGGGTGGTCAAGGAAGGCTGGCTGGCTGCCTCACTTGCGTCTGGAGCGTGCGTAGTCCTCCCGGGAGATCTGTTTGTACTTCGGACGGCCCCTTCCACGTTTGGGAGGGGGGTGTGTGGTGGCGACCTGCTGGTGGGGGGTGAGGTGTGCTCACTGGCTGTGGACGCAGGGGAACTGGACACTGCTGCTCGACCCTGCGCCCCGGCAGGTGGTGGCGGTGGTGGAGCTGCTGTCCCTGGCTGTGACCTCACCACCAGCTGGCCCATGAGGTCCACGAGTTGGCCCATACGGGCGTCCATGGACCTCAGCACCCCCAGCACCTCCCGCGTGTCTGAAGCAGACCTGGCCCATTGTCCTTGGGCCTCTTCATAGGCCCCAAGGACTCTGGCCATTTGAGGCAGGGCATGGCTCCCAGGGGAGACTGGCGTTTCCCTGACCCTGCTCCTCCTACCAGTACTGCTGCCACCGGCCTGCCCACTAGCCACATTGCCCACCACGGTCCTCGCCCTGGCTCCCAGGGTGGATCCAGTCGGCCGGGCCACCACCTGCGCTGGGGCTGGTGCCAGCGAAGACGTGGTGGTGGTGGCGGCGGTGGTGGTCGGTGCGGCGATGGTGGCGGTTGCGGCAGTGGTAGTGGCCGCAATGACCGTGGGTGTGGCCGCAATGACCGTGGGTGTGGCCGCAATGACCGTGGGTGTGGCCGCAACGACAGTGGCAGCAGGGGGCTGGGAATGTTCAGCAGCCCTGGATGATGGGTTGGTGGGTAGGAGGGGTCCTGGGGAGCGGCTGGGCCCTGCCACACCAGATGGGCCTGCTTGGTGGTCCGTGTCCGAAGAGGAGGACAGATCCTCCACATCCGTGTGTCCTCGTTGGGGGCTTGTAGGCTGGCTGTGCTGGCTGCTGTCTCCATCCCCAGCATCCAGCAGTTCGTCACCTGTGGAGAGAATGAGATTTGTTATTGTGTTGCACCTGGCGAAGTATGTATTTGTCGTCTGACATTAACAGTTCGTGCAATCTCGTACATGGGTTTCCCGGAGGCGTGTGTGTGGCTGTACCATTTGTAGTTGTGTGTGCTTGGCAATGGGACTGTGTGCTGTGCACATGTGGCATGGGACGGATTGGCCATGCCGATGGGTGTGTTGCTGTGCCCCTACTTATTGTGACTCTGGTGTATGCGGGCTCCTGGCCCATCCTGGGTCTGGTTTGTACTTTGCTTTTGGTGTTCAAATGGGACGCTTAGGAACGCATATGGCAACATGGGGGCCATGCCCCAGATTCGCATTTGGGATGGAATATGCCTTTGGGGTACATGCTGTGAGCCATGGGTGCCGAACGTGACATGTGTTGTGGCAGCATGACAGTGCATGGTCTGAGGTGTGTGCATGCCTGACATGGCCTGCATATTTGCTGTCTGTTGTGATTACTGGACATGGCATTGGACGCATCGTTATGAGTGAGTGATGGTTGTGTGCCAGCCAACGTATTGCAGTTGTCCCATCTCCTTGGTGTGCGTGCTGCCCTGTGCCATGTGCATCACTGCAGTGCTCGGGGGGTGTGGCCCATGTTGTGTGTTGTTGCTCACAGTGTGGCGTGCGCTTCATTGACTTCTGGCACATGGTTGGTCATGGGCATGTATCTTAGCGTGACTGCTGTATGTGTGGCAGCTGTGCGGATGACATGCCTTTCATGAGACTGGGGCTGACGGATGGGATGGATGGTATGTTGTATGTGCATGGTGTGTCTGTGTGTTTGATGGGTTCAGTGGTGTTCGTGTGCATTTATGTTGTTCCGCTCTGTTGCGTCTAGTGTTGTTTGTCTTACATAGGCGTAGTTGTGGGGTGTGTGGTTGACAGGCAGTAGGGGCTACATGGACAGGACTTCAATGGTGTTTCGGTTGTGTGTGATGGGTTGCACAGTGGCTGCCGTGTGGTACTATATTCAGTGTGGCTTGTGCATGCAGACGTGGCTCCTTGGGTGTTGCTGTGTCTGTGATGGGTCATGTGAGGTGTGAGTCTGTGGTTCATGTCCGTGTGCACATTGTTCACTTGTTCGTGACGGTGGGCGGTGCTGCGTGTTCGTCTGCTACGTGACATGTCCCATGTGTTGGTCGTGTTACGGTCCTCATGCCTCCAGTAATCCAGCCCTGTCCAGTTTCCCACCTGCAGGTTGTTCGGGCGTGCACTGTACTGGATGCCACATGGTTCTAAGCAGGGGGTGCTCCATGTTGCAGGTCTGTGGGGGTGGGGGGTGTTGTGGGTCGTGGTGGTGGCTGGACACCCACTGACACCGATTGTTGTGGACCGTGATGTCTACCTTTCGGCTGTCGGTGTGCACTGCGGTGGCTGACACGTGGCTGTGGGGTGTGGGGGATGCTCCTCCTTGCTGTGCTGTGGGACTAGGGGCCTGGTGTGTGTTGTACTTGGGCTGTCCACCCTCCCACCCACTGCACTTTGTGTTCCTGCCACTTACCTGTTACTTGTCGGTTAGTGCAGCTATGGCGGACACATGGGTGTGGTGGGTGCTCGTTGTGGCGCTTCTGGCATACTTGGGGACCTGTTGGTGGTTACGTGGCTGGCTGAGTGTACACATGTCCCCACGTATCTTACAGTTGTTCGGTTTGGGCTGTGTGTGGTGGTGTCTGTTGCATGTGTGTGTGATGTGTTGTGTATTGTGTGCTGGACATGGGGGTGTTTGTCCCTGGGAGCTGTGGCATGGTGGTAGTGCATGTGAGTACATAGCGGTGTGCTGGTATACATTAGTTTGTACTTACCAGCCTCCACTCCCCCTGGTAATCCGGCGAGGATCTCCGGATGTATAATGACTCGCACCTTCTCCTCCCACGCTTTGAAGGTCTTGAAGAGCGCGGGATTCCCTCCGCCAGTGACGGCAGCCAGCTCTCTGTTCTTGCTCTCCTTCTTCTTGACCAGGCTCTTGACGTCATTCCACCGTTTGTTGATTTCAACTCTGTTCCTGGGCAGGGTCCCGACTGCATTGACCTGGTCTACGATCCGGTTCCACATTCTCTTTCTGGTGGCTAGTGGTGTGTGCTGGACCAGGTTCCCATAGATTTGTGGGTGCACCTTGATAATCTCGTCGACCATGACCGTCAGCTCCATGGGCGTGAACTTGGGCATTCTTTGTGGTGCCATGGTGTTTGTGGTGCTGGTGCGGTGTGTGTTGTGTAATGTGCAGGGGGTTTGTGGTGCCGGTGTTTGGTGGTGGTGGTGGTGGTGGTGGTTGTGATGTGTGCGTTTCTGTGGTGTGCTGCTGTCCTTGCTGTGTCACTGTGTCCTCTTCTCTCCTCTCTAGTTTGCAATGTTGCAAGGGGTTGTGGTCTGTGGGAGTGCTGCTTTTGTACTTACCTATGTGGGTGTGTCCTCATGGTCTGTTGTTTTCAGGTGTGTTGTGTCTGGGGTTCTGGCCTTTGTAGTTTTTGTTTGTCCAGGGGGAGTGTTTTCGGGATGTGTACTGTGCTTGTGTATTTGTGCGTGCCTTGCTGTGTGGACTTGTTGGCCATGTTGTGTGCGATTGTTTTTGTCAGCGGATGGTTTCTGTGCAGGGACGTGGGCGCCATGGCTTCTGCCGTGTCGATTCTCATCGGCGTTGTTTGCGCTGGCGGGAGGTATATTTGTAGTTTTCCCGCGCTCATGGCGGTGCGATCGTAATCTCACGTGCGGTGTGTCGGCCGTGAGGGCGGGCGGTTTTGTGTTGTCGTGCGTGTTTCCGTCCGTGGCGGGCGGTTTGACTCCGACTCGGACGATGGCGGGCGGTATCTTGTGTGATTTTTCCGCCGATGGCGGTTTTCGGTTTGTGTCATCGTAATGGCGTGGTCGGTGTTCAGACGGTGTGTGCGGGCGGATTTTTGCCGCTTTCATGCCTGGCGGATTTTTTTACGCCGGGTATCGTAATGGGCCCCTAAGATTCTAAATGATCGTCTCTTTGTTGAACTTTGTCCATGAATTCCTTTGCAGAAACATGGTAAGATGAACTCCTGTTTTTAATGTATGGTTCACTGCTTATGAAAGTCCAGACAAGTCACTTTCGAACAGAAGATGAAATAAATATGGAATACACTGTCGAAATCTTGGATCTTCTAAGTACAGTCTTAATGTACGATATTCTGAAGCTGGAATCTGAACTGGTCGTTCATCATATCGTCCACCTTTTCCAGTGGGGAACAGCTGTGGAAAACAACGAGCTTCCAAACTTTTTTCCCATACACTCATGGGAGTTCCCTTCGCTTTCTTCATTTGGAATAATTCAATAGTATTTCCTATCACTTCTTTTGAATGTAGTGGGTGTATACTATAATGTTTGTCCATTTCTTCTCTCCTGGAGTTCTCCACTTTTTCTATTTGGCCACTTGAAATTTGTTTCATCTTCTAAACATATTGCTTGTTCTTCCACATTTACAGTTTTATAGTAAATATTGTTTTGTACAAGATATAATGTAGCCTTTTCAAGTTTCGTAACATCTACTAACTCTTGCCAAATTTTCCGACTCTTTGTTGGTACACCATTAACTAGAATTACTACAGGTTTACTTTCCTCTCTCTCTACACCAACAGTTTCAATATTTTTCTTAAAATCTAAAGGTAAATACACAACTCTTCCTTTTAAACCTCTTTGTAGATCTGTTGGAGGCAGCTTACCTGTTTTAGGCTCCATACGAATTATAGCCTGAAACGGGTGCACAGATTGAATAAGAATGGACTCATATGTATTTAAATCTACCAGTTCCGGAGGTATAGCTACCAACTCTAGGTTGTTATGTATAGCTCTAACTGGCATTTTGTTCTCTTCTAATTTGTTGTAACAATATTTACAAATACATTGATCAGTACCCAACTCAAAACGACCTTCCACAAACAAATAAGCAGCAAATTGCCGACATTTATCATTGTTTTCCTTTTCAGTTTTTACATATAGATCTACATTCCTAGTTTGACTTCTATAGTAAGTACGTCGACAACAAATACAAACATAAACTATCTTAAACTTTGTTATTTCTTTTTCAAACTTCACAGTAGTAGTATCTTCCATCTCTTCTTCAACACCTACACTTATCAAACTCTCACTTTCTCTACACTCCTCTTGAGGACCAAAGAAACAAAACTGTATATCATCAGAAACTTTTTTTACATCCAACACTGAACCATGCAAAAGAGCTGTGTTAATTTCATTTAGACATAATGCAGGACTTCTTACATAGTATAATCTTCTTACTAACTTCCGCATTTCTGAATGATGTACTGCTAACATTCTTAAATGATGAAAACGACTTTGACACACTTTCCTAGAAAGACAAGCCAGAGAATGACCCTGCAAGTTAGTATATTTTCTCACTTTACAAGGATCTAGTGCTTGCAACATCTTAATCTTCTGTTTTATACTTTTTTTCCCATAATCTTGTAAGAAATGTAGTAATATATCAATAGATTCCTGTCGTACACTACAAATACTACTACAATCCCACTTAAACACTGGAGCCTGTGTACGTCTCCCTTGAACTTTTTCAGCTATTACTTCTTCAACATTTCTAGCAACCATCTTTTCTTTTTCAATTGGACAACCATTTTTAACCGTTTTTAACTTCATAGCAACGACCACTGGTATCAACTGCGTGAACTAATGTATTTTTTTTAAAATAGCTTTCTTCATTGAAAAAGGTTCCGTACTAGAAGTGTGCTTCCATTCCCCAGAAAATATTTTGCAAAAGTTAGTTCCATTAACCAGTCTTTTTCTTTTACTTTTCTCCTTCATAAAGTGAATTATTTTATTTAATGTTTTCATTCTGTTCAATACTAATATAAACAATTTTCTTTTCAATTCAAAAGCCTTTTCAACTACACTTTCAATCTGTTGTTTTTTCTTGTAAAATGCTGATCTCTTTTTATATTTTCTGCAATCTTTCAACAAATTTTGTAGTACTCTACTTTTAATATTAGATCAAGGGAGGGAGGAAGAAGCTGAGATCCATTCGGCTTCCAAGCGAGAATCAATAATCAAGAGAGAATGGATCACTTGTACCTGTGTAACCAGGGTCGGGTATGGTGGCCTTCTTAAAAAACCCTCATTCACGTACAAAGGTGGTAGGGCGGTATATCTTGATTATCAGCCTTTTATTCACGTGACAGCATCATCATTGGGTTTTTTGTGTGCATGCTATCCTCCACCTGGAGGTAGACCTACTGGTAATACAGTAGTGATCAGTGATGGAAAAGTGCTAGAGTGAGGTGAGTTAAAATTGCCTACTTCTCCAAGTATAAACCTTCTTTAATTAGTTGGAGATGTGGAAAAGTAAAATCAAAGTGGTGCGTATGGAGATAAGTTACTAATCTAACGCACTGGTTTGTCCATGTGAGCGGTCGACATGTTTCAGCCCCATCGGTGCCCAGCCGGGTCGGGGGGCTTTCTTCAGGACCTTAGGGAAAGTGAGGTTGCTAGATTAGCAGCCTTAAGTGGTTTGTTCATTGACTTACCCTTCTTCTTTAATCGTTACTGGTTATTGTTACCTATAGCTTGTGTTCCCTTTTGCGGGCTTCCTCGGGGGACCGGCGGGATCGTAATTAAGGCCTGTCGGTGTCTGCTCCTGCGACTTGTGCTCGCTCTGTAATCGGTGCCCCGGATCCATTCTCTCTTGATTATTGGTACTCTACTTTTATACATTCTCTTTCTAATGTCTAAAAATTGTTTCATCCTTCTTTCAACATAGATTGTTTTCCCATAACTCGATTTTCCACTTTTTTGTCCATTTTTCGTTTTCTTCTGTTTGGTTGTAGTACTTTTCTTTCTCTTTTCTTCATTTTGACAATTTGTTACATTCTTTAAAACTTTTTTCACAAATTCTTTAGTTCTCTTACCAGAAGACTTTTTCTTTAATGTCACATGTTGTACTTCATCTAATTTCTGTTTTTCTCTCTCCTTTAAATACAACTGTTTTTTTTGTTGTCTTTTCCTTTGCACTTTTTTTGTCATACTGAATCTGTCTTAATAATTATGCAGAATATCTGGGAAAAAAAGTTTTAAAAACTATTTAATATTATTAAAATAATTATATACAAATATTCACATGTATAAATATAAAAATACATTCAATTTAAAAGCTACAGACATATCCATATATAATTTTCACAATATAGTGACACTTACAGCTTACATATGTCTTACATTTTCGCTTTATATTTGCATAGGCCCAATACCCTTAGCATCACTACAATGGTAAAGAACCACTACAAAAGTGAGTGATTAGAGGAGTGCAAGAGTAATGTCTAAGTGTTTGCATGAGTGCATGGGTAATGTCTGTGTGATTTTCTGCTCTCGCTTCCATGAAGCGAAGCAGTGTTTGCTATGGCAGGGCGGGAGGCGTGCTCCCGCCCTGCCATAGCAAACGGCAATGTCCTGGGGGTGGGCACCCCGGGACATTGCAGGAGCCGGCCCTGGGGGGTGGCGGTCCCCAGGGCCATGAAAGGCTCCAGGAGGGGGGCCGGGCGCACCCCTTCCAACGTAAGCAGTGCCCCCGCATATAATTAGCATAGCCCCGGGGAGGTGGTGGTCCCCGGGGTTGTGGGGGCCCCGGGGCCCCCACGACATATTTACTCATTGCCCCCAGGACCTGGCCCACCCGGGCGCTTATAGAAAACGAAGCGCGGAAGCCATCGCTTCTTTTTTTTTAAATTTTCTCGGCGGGATTCGCGCACCCTCATCCGTTGAAATTTAAAAAAAAAAAAAAAAATGCTTTTTTTGGCCCTAAGGGTCCTTGTGGGACCCCCTCAGCAGGCTTAGGGGGTCAGGGTGTTTCTACCCTGCCCCTTTTCTTGTTTTTTATCTTTGTTTTTCTCTTTTCTTGTGACTCAGTTACCGAGTCACAAGATGGCTGCCAACACATTCTAGTTTGGAGTGTTGGCAGCCTATCCGAATGAAGGTCGTGCTCGGGAGGGTTCGCGAATCCTCCTCGGTGCTCAGATATCGATATTTCTATTTTTTTAATTTCTCTGCAACTACTGAACGGATTTACACCATTTAAAAAAAAGGTCGCTTTCTGGACCAAGACCTACCTTTTTGCCAAATTTGGTGTAATTCCGTTCAGCAGTTCAGGCTGTAGCCGTGTCTAAATTTCCTATGGAAATTAACATGGGGAAAACGCGTTTTGGGACCCCCCTTTTTTCTCGGCCCCTGCTTGACGAATCACCCCGAAACTTTCAAGACAGGAGCTGACCTGAGTGAACCTTTTTTTGGGAACATTTTGCGAAGATTCATCATACGGCGCCAAAGATATTGCCAAATCAATAAACGCTTTTCCTATGGAAACTAGGTCCTAACTATAACTACCTACTGGCGACTGCCAGTAGGAGATATATATATATATATATATATATATATATATATATATATATATATATATATATATCTTTATTTGTCTCATTTTCTAGGCTGCTCCCTGTCCTCTTTGAGGTCCATTGTGGTCGTATTTTATTTTTTTATTTGTTGGACAGTGCTTGATGCCCTGAGGAACTTGTATGACCTGAAAGTCATTTTACACCGAAATGTGTGCCTGCACAGCGTGGGAAATCTGGCACAACGTGGGATATCTGATACATTTATGATATTGATACAGCGTGGGAAGCCTAGCAAACCTACATTATTATAATCCAAAGAAGATCAAAATGTAAGAATGATATCTGTTCACAATATGAGACAAGAATATGCTACATAAAATATACCATTAAAAAATTATATATAATAGATTGTCAGAAGAGGTTTTATAATTAGGCTATTTCTCTGGTTTGCTAAGTTTCTGGATTATGTAATATTTTAATTTTAAAATGAGTGAGTAGGATACAAGTGTGTCATATGTATGTAAATGAGGAATGGATGATCTGTTATCTTTCTATATGGGTCTCTAGGTGAGGGTTTAGAGGAGTTAGATAACTATTTAGATTTGGCTATTATGTTAATGATTTAATTATGAAATGTATGTAAAGGAATGGATTAATTTTTAAATGCATCTTTGAATAAATAAAAAGTTTATATTTACTTGAAAGAGATGAAGGGCTATGCGTTAAATGCTTTGTATATTTGTACAAATGATTGCATACTAATGAGCTTGTTGCAAAGTGTAATGGGGGTGGCGGTTTGTTTCTCGCTTCAGACTGAGGCTACGAACCGCACTGCAGGGAACTGCCCCCGACTCACCGCGGAGTACTGCTGGAGATGCCGAGGACGATGTCGCATCCTCGCTGGCTCCAGTCAGGAGCTAAAGAAAGGATTCCCCCACCCCGTTGAGCAAATTCAACTTATCGTGTCTTCGCGAGCAGGGAGCTACTGAGACATCTGAGAGACTTCCAGCAGCGCCACACAGGAGAGAAAACCTGCACCACCATTGCTGTCACGTGGGCCACAAAGCGATACCAAAGGGGATGATGGACGGAGCGCTTGAGCAAATCAAACACTCACCCCCAGTCAACTGATCTGGGTTTAATCCATCATCATTCTTTAGCTCACTCCTCCACCCCAGTTCAGACATGGCCATATGCAAATCAGTCTGACCCTGTGCCTCATGGGAACAGCCCAGCCCGAACTGCCAAGCCATGTCTTCCCTGGACCGGAAACAAGCATCCTGGGACCGGTTTCTGGCTATTCAGCCGTCATCAGCCAGGCTAGCTTGAATCCAGTGGCAAAGTGAGCAAGGTACCCACGTCTGGGCAGCCTGACTTCTCAGAACTGAGCAAGACTCGCAGGTGCGCATTCAAGGCGCCAGCTGCATCACTGATCTCTTACATGCTGTGAGAACGGATAAGACGTGAACTGGGCCCGTTGGGCCCCGGGGGACTCGCTGCTAACGGCACTGCAGCACCAAAGACACTTTTGACTAAATTCCTACAGAGTCAAAGGGAGAACTCTTGAGTATGGCCGAATAGTTTGCATTTCCTTATGCGGTCACCAGTGAATGGAGAATAACCCTGAACATGTTACACGAAGAAGGGCGGGACAGGGATTTGCCTAACAACTACTAAAGCCCTAACCACAAGGGGGATTGTGTTGTTGCTTATGATTGTTGTACTTTGTTGCATGTGTAGAGTTAGCAATAAAATCCTACTTTTCTTATAAAAGCAATTATCTAGCTGGACATTGAATTATTGTTCATATTGTTTGCACTTTGAGTTATGAGTCATGTTCATTGACCTGTATCTACACCCAGAACCCCCCGCCCAGAGGGAGCCGTGACTTCTCAACCACAGCTATCATTGAGAGTCAAGTGCAGAAGGGGTACTTGGCCCAGTTGAGCAGGATCTATAGTAGGTCAGGCCCCAGGACATCAGGAGTAAAAGACCTCAACCACCAAGGTTGTGCCCAGTAATGTCTGTGTCCTTCATGGCCCTCTGAAAGGGGCTCTGACATCCACCCACTGTATCTAGGGTGCCACCCTTGAATCCCAACCAGCCCCAGTCCAGCCAGGCTCTCTGTGTACAGACCCCACCAGGACACTTACAGGCTGCAGCGTGCAGACAGGGATGGTCTAGCCTTCTTCCCTGCTGGGCTGGCGGTGAGCGGGAAGGTCGTCCCGGCAGTCGATTGCTGCACCGAGGCAGAAGGGCCACAATTTGGGTGGAGAGCGCCAGCCACTGCTTCTTCTCTTGGTTTTTGGTCACCAGTCACAGAGATTGGGCCAGCTTTCTCAGTCCATCAGGCACTGCTCTTTGGATTTGGTCTCGCCGAGCCATTAAGCAGCAGTAGCCCTCTGTTAATTTGCTGCAGTGCTTGCTTTAAGCACCTTGTTTTCATACTCTCTGGGAAAGACACAGTAAGCCAGAATACTGCCCCAACTCTTCTGGGGCAAGGCAGGCCGTTTTTTTTCCTCTTTTCAGGAATTCGTGTTTGGTTCAGATACGGACAATCGTCACCTTTCACGAAAACCTAATTACTCGTAAGTCATAGGTAAAAAACTTCACAACATGTGTACAAGCTATCCATTTGACCGTTTACCTGTTATGGAAAATGTTCACATTAGTCAAAAAGATTACATCACCTTACATTATACTACACCTGTGCTCATCTGTTTGCTCCTCTCCCCAATCGCCATCTGGTTCCTGGAGAGAAGAGAAAAAAAAAACAACAGATTAGTAGTCCCTCCAGAAGCCCCCAACCCCCTGAGGACTGGGCAGGCGGGCCCCTCAGGACCTTAGGTGTCGCTGTCACTGTCGTCGTCCGAGCCGTCCAGTCACACAGAAGGCTGTGGATCATCTTCCAGTAGGCCAGGACTGATGTCGCCTTTTTTCCTACTACCAGGCAGTGTCTGAAAAACAGAAGAACATCTTTGAAACAGCACAGGAGCCTCCAGCAGTCCTGGAGGTCTCCGAGTGCGTGCATCCCTGGAAACAAACCAAACATTATTGAATCCGCAGTGATGCACAATGTTGGTATCAAGGCCCCAAGCTTCATGCTTAGGGCCTTCAGCAGGTCCTGGGCGTAGGCGCATTTCCAGAAGAGATGATAAGATGTCTCATCTGCCGTGCACGCTCTCGGGCAGGACTTGGATTGGTTGAGCCCTTTTGCATGTATGAAGGCTCTCACTGGCAGACCTCTTTGGATGGCTATCCAGGCGACGTCTTTGTGGTGGTTTTTCAGATGTTTGGAGGTGATGTTCCCCCACACGTGGTCTGCTGTAGCAGAGGGGAGGGTGCCAATCGGTTCACTGATGTCCCTCGCACTGATCTGGCATTGGACGATCTTCAGAGTCCACTGGGTTTGGGGTGGCAGCCACCAGTCCAACCTCTTTGTCAAATGTTCACTCTTCTTTGTAGAACCATGAGGTATATCAGTTGTAAGGGACAGTGCTTATACACTCTGCCCATTCGAGGCACCTCCACGTTGGCAACAGGAAGCAGCGTGTCATCAGAAAGCAAACATGGCTTTTGTCTTTGATCCTCTGGGTGCTCCTCAAGCAGTTCACATGAAGATTCCCCTCCCCTCAGGATAGTGGCGATGTCGTTCATTCCTTTGCCTCCCTTGTCATGGGTCTTGAACATCACCCCCCTCTTCACTCTGCCCATCTTGGAGTTCCAGATGAAGTAGAAGATCATCAAGGTGATGGCCTTGGTTGTTCAAGGCTGCACTAGCCACACCTGTGCGACGTACTGGAGTACTGGTAGGGTCTCGTTCCCGAAGACCAAAGACTTCCGTTTGATCGTCAGCTTCTGGGGGCTCCAGAGTCCCAGCTTCTGTCTTTTCTTCGCCATTTTCTCCTCACATATCTTCTCCGCTGCACCTTCTACCCTGATCCAGAAACCAAGGATCTTCAGGAAATACTGTTTGATGGGGAATGGCAGTGGGTCTTGGGTGGGGGTCAAATGGTCGAAGAGTAGGGTTTCTGACTTGGTGCTGTCAATCATCGCTCCTGATGCCTTTCCAAACTTGATGCAAGTCCTCTTCAGTACCTTCACGGAGTGCTTGTCTGCACAGAAGACTGAGACGTTGTCCATGTAGAAGGAGTACTTCACTTCACCATTCCTGTTGCTTTCCGATACTGTCACTACTCTGATGTTCCTGTTCTGTCTGATGCATTCGACGAGGAGCTCTATAACACAAATGAACTGAAGAGGTGAGAGTGGACAACCCTGCCTAACACTCGACAGGACAGGGAATGGGTCAGTTTTTCATCCATTATCCAACTCCATGCTAGAGACATCACTATACATTGTGGTCACCATGTCGCAAAAGAAGTTGCCCAGTCCCAGTGTTTTGAGTGTCCGGCCCAGGAACTCATATGAGACGCAGTCAAATGCCTTTTCCTGGTCTAGACTGACCAAGGCCGTCTGAACCATTCGGATCTGGACATACTCAATCGTGCCCCAAACCAGGGCCGTGATTTGCCGACCCAGTGTTTCGCAGGACTGGTCAGGGCGAACTGTCTTTGCTATTACCTTCTTTAGGAGGTTGGCCATTACCTTCACTAGGATTTTGTAATCCACATTGAGATGCAAGATGGTCCTCCAGTTCTTGAGGTCCTCTCTCTCTCCTTTCAGTTTGGACAAAAGCGTTATTATGCAGTCACGCAGGGATTGAGGCATACTACCCTTGCCCACCACTAGCAAGTCCGGGCCGATCAGGTCCCAAAGTTCGACATAAAGTTCCACTGGGAGTCCATCACTTCCCAGGGTTTTGGAGGTCGTAGTGGCCAAGTGCAGTTCTTCCAGGGTGAGGGGCACGTTCAGGCGCTCTGTCTCTGCCGGACCCAGAGTCTTCGAGATGCCCTCCAGGAAACTGTCTGCCTGGGATCTCTCTAACGACTTTTGGTGAGTAAAGCTCACCATAAAAGTCAGTCATTAATCTCATGATTTGCTCTTTCCCACTATGGAGGTTGCCCTCCGAGTCCCAAAGCTCTACCAGCGAGGTGTGGGCTGAGTGAAGTTTCCTAAAGAAGAACGAGATCCATTGCTCGTCCTTCTCGAGGTTCTCAGTTCTGACCCGGAAGATGATTTTCCTAGATTCCTCCCTGAGGTGCTCTGCGAGCCCTTTTTGGGTTTCCTTCAGGTCGTCATCCACGTTCCATCCCCTGAGCTTGAGTTCGTACATTGCTACAGTCTGCTTTGCAGCCTCCTGAACTCACTCTTCTTTTCCCATGCAGCAGCCCTGTTTGCATCCTGGAAGAAGCTCCGGATTCTGTCCTTCATCTATTTTCACCACTCACCAGTCAAGTGAAAGATGTCCCCCATGTCCCTCCACTATACATACGCGACTGAGGTTTGCCACTAACTCCTCATTTTCCAACAGCGAGGAGTTCAGCTTCCACCACCCGGGGCAAACAGGGAACTTTCCTCTAAGTTTCCCCTTGAAACTGACTGCTCTGTGATCAGAGATGTGGACGGCAGCCTTGAAGCTTCACTCAGGCTTTAATGTTGGGTAGGGAGGTAAGAGCATTGACAGTGAAGCTCTGCCTCGCGTACATTCTACTCACCATTTTGTAATCCTTTTTTAACTTGTGATTGATTTTTACCCAGGCGCATCTCCTCTTAACGGAATAGTTTTAAAAATGGTGTAAATTGTATGAATTTGTTTGCACTGTTATTGGCCTCAACCGCTTCTGTAGGGGATCCTGCACTTCCCCTTGCAGGGACCATAGAGCACGAGCGGGACTCGCTCACCATAGAGTTTTGACTGAGGCTGGAGGTCGGCGGTCTAGTTGCCGACTCCACCTCTCATTTAAATGACCACTGCGGGCCGGGCGCGTAGCAGACACGCGCAGCGGGCGCACCGCTGGTGCGCAAAAGGCAAGCCCGTCTGCGCCCATCCGCGCCCGACCGGGACCAGGGGCCAGAAATTCTGGTCCACGCAACGCAGGTACATATCGATACTCTAGGAAGCAGCTACTAGAAATTAGGCCACAGTCACATCAAACCTGTGCGTTCCATATAGGAATTGACAACTCACCCTCCCCCATGGCTCCCTGTCTCACTTGTGGTTATAGGATAATCACTAGCTCGACAAGTCAAGTGCGGGCAAATACTTATAAAGAAGGTAACTGGAAGATGGGACTGATAAATGCCCGCTCTATCGTAAAACATTTATCAGACATCAGAATCATGCTAGAGGAAGAGCCTCTAGACATATTGTTCGTTACTGAAACCTGGCTCAACACCAGCTTAGGCCCTGATATTCATTTCAGCCTTCCCCTCGGCTATCAGCTACATAGGCAAGACCGCATTGACAGAATTGGGGGTGGCATCGCTATCATTTTAAAAGATGAATACAAATGCACCTTATCCAACTTCGCGCTTCCTGATTGTGAAAGTGCCCAGTTTCGTATAGCCTTATCTCCCACCCACACATTCTCAGGAGTACTTATCTACAGGCTCCCAGGCACTAGCAGCAGATTTTTAGAGGCACTACCCAATTATATAACCAGTCTCACAATGGAAAAGGCCCGACTGAAAATTCTTGGTGATTTCAATCTTCATGTAGATAAACACGACTCCAATCACATTAGACAGCTGCAAGGCGACATGGAAGCATTGCAATTTACCCAACTCGTAACTTCATCTACCCACGAGAAAGGCCATATTCTGGATCTCATTTTTTCTAATGACCCGTAGCTTATAGTCTCTTAACCTTCGCCAGTACCTTGATCAGGCCACTCTTTAATTATCTTCACTTTACCCAAGCCGCTGCAAGCGCAAAAATCCCTAGTACAAAGCATCACTAAGAGGAGTTGGTCTAAAGTGGACCCTAGAACATGGCAAAACACCCTCAAGAAAAATTGCCCTATTCTCTCCGGGAATATAGACGAGAAATACCAGCAGTGGGAACACTGGATTACCCAATCTGCCAACATCTGCGCACCGAAAAGAACTTTTAACAGCAAACCTTACTCCAAAATCACCCCATGGTATAATGAGCAGCTCCTTGCACTGAAAAAACAATGCAAAAATTAGAGAGAGGCTGGAGGAAAAACTATGACCCCTCCCTTAAATCTGACTACAAGTTGTTAATCAGATTATACCATAATGAAATGAAGACAGCCCAATCCAAATTCTATGAATGATAAAATAGCCCGGGCAGCAAACTCTCCTAAGGAACTGTTTAAAGTAGTAAAAAGCTTGACCAACCCACACGAAAATACCAATGCCCCCCTTACTTGTATTAAAAGATGCAATGACATTGCAGCCTATTTCTCTAACAAGGTGACAGAACAATACGATCAGTTCCCAAAAAACAGGGAACCTATCACTGTAATAATGGTTAAATTGCCCCCTACCTCTTCACTAGCCCATTTCCCTAGATTAGAGGAAGAGAAGGTCCGACATCTAATCAGCACAACCAAATCTGGCTCTCCGTTGGACCCAGCACCCCACGTCGCCTAGTGGATGCTCTGGATATTCTTTTACCCTCGGTGACCGAACTTCTCAATCTCTCCCTAGATTCGGCTCTAGTTCCAAAAGTTTGGAAGCACGCTATCATCAAGCCGCTCCAAAAGAAACCTAATCTCGATCCTACTATCTTGAATAATCTCCGTCCCATTTCCCTTTTACCATACCTGGGCAAACTCCTGGAGAAGCATATCAACCACTCTTTGTCTAACTTCCTGGAGTCTAATGGCACCTTCCATCCTACCCAGATGGGTTTTCGAGCCACATATAGTACTGAGTCAGCTCTACTGACAGTCACTGAGGAGCTAAAATCTACACTTGATGAGGGTCGGTCTGCCGCCATCCTCCTGCTGGACCTCAGTGCCGCCTTTGACACTGTCGATCACGTTACCTTAAAAGTGAGATTAGGGGAAGTGGGAATTCGGGGAAAAGCCTTGGAGTGGCTCGCCTCCTTCCTGGAGAACAGATCCTTCCAGGTGATGGAAGGGGACTGCGTCTCAGAGCACCTCCCTACCACATGTGGCGTCCCGCAGGGCTCGTCCCTCAGTCCGACTTTGTTTAATGTTTATGTCCGTCAGCTGGCTGAGGTGGTGCAGGAATATGGAATATCGGTGGCGTCATACGCCGATGACACCCAGCTAGTGGTGTCTTTTTCTAACGGTTCAGAATCTAGCAATAACCAACTACCCGCTTGTCTGGAGAAAGTGGTGAGTTGGATGTCCAACAGCTGTTTGAAGCTGAATAGTGGGAAAACGGAGGTCATGCTGCTTGGAGATCCGGGCATCCACACACCCCTGATACATTGGCCCAAATGTATGGAAGATCCTCCCATCCCTAAACCCGCTATAAAAAACCTTGGAATTTGGCTGGAAGACTCCCTAACACTGGATTGTCAATCCAGAAAACTCTCAGGGACATGTTTTGCCCTGCTTAAAATGTTAAGGAAAATCATTGATATAATCCCTGAGCACCTGAGGAAAACGGTGATACAATCCCTCCTCATCTCACGTCTGGACTATGGAAACTCGCTTTATCTGGGTTCACCTAAGTATGTCACTAGGAGGCTGCAAGTGGTACAGAATGCGGCTGCCAGACTCCTGTTAAAAATCCCCAACCGCATCTCTGCTAAGGAAGCACTTAAGCAGCTCTATTGGCTGCCTATCGAGGCTAGAGTTAAGTTTAAAACTCTCTGCATAGCTCGTAAAGCTATCAATAACTCTGGGCCCGAAAAACTGAGGAACCTGATATCTAGGTACACCCCATCTAGACATCTAAGATCTTCCCAGCAACAGCTCCTTAAGACAACCAGAATTAAAAGAGCCAGATGGGGCGGTAGATCTTTCGCCCATCTGACACCCAAGCTGTGGAATGCCCTCCCACTGGAAATCTGAGCTGCGCCAAACGAAATTGCCTTCAGGAAAAATTTGAAAACCTGGCTTTTCCCACAATAATTAGGCGTTGGCTCAGCTCTTCACTGTCAGAATTCTCCTTAGCGCTGGGAAGCCCTCGGGCAGCCATGCGCTCTACAAATCCAACAAATAAATAAATAAATAAATAAAGGGGAATAGGAAGTCGATCTGTGAATGTGCAGATCTATCCAGCCTATTCCAGGAGAAGTTCCTGGCGTTCGGCCCCATGCTCCCAAAGACATCCCCCAGGGACGCCTCACCTATTATCTCCACCAACAGCCTGGATGTCACATCCATCCCCACAGAGTCTGACCCAGTGTGTCCATCCATCTCTACTATCTAGTTGAAATTACCACCCATCAAGATGGTCCTGGATGTCACGAGCTGCATCCTGAGCACCCTGAACATCTTGAGTCCCACGGGGCCTTCCGTGGTGCCTCCTGTGTTCTGTAAGTCATATCCTTCGTCTTTGGAGTCGGTGGTGCTGTACCTGTTCTCCATCTGTTCCGCCTGGGCCGTGCGGATCGTCTTCCTTGTGTAGAAGGCTTCCTTTCTCATCATTGTCCTCTTCCTGCTGGTTTGCTGGAAGGTCTGGTTACCCTTCTGCTCCTCCTCACTGGTCTTGGGAATGGGTTTTGCGTCCGTTGGCAGGCCATTAGTGAATCGGATTATGTTAGATGGTGCACGTCCCGGTAGGGAGCTCAGATTCTTCTATTCGGGGGCATAGACACTGATGAGCCTAACAGGCTCACCCAACCACGAGCCTTCCACGACTATCACTCTGCAATTCATCTGCTTGGTAACCTTCTTGGTTGTAAAATGCTTCCCTATGATCAGAATGACGACTCCAGATGATTTGAAGTCATTTCCTCTGGACCAAAAAGATAGCCCGTGCATCTACTGCTCTACGACTGGGCCTACATTCTTGTAGAAAGCAGATATCTTGGTTCTGGGCTACCAGGAAGTGCAATCTACCAACACGCCTGACCTGATCCTTCCCACTCCTGACTTTTAGGGTGAACAATGATATAGCCATTGTCTCAGCGTTAGCTGTCAGTGTCTGGGTTTTAAAACGCTATGGAGAGGGCTGAGCTGCCTGCAGGTCTCATGTAGCTGGTGCTGCCTCTTCAGTGATCTCAATGAGGATCTCTGCCAAAGCTTCTGGTACATCCACCCATTCGATTGCTTCCTCGTCTTCATCATCGACCTCCCCTCTTGGTTCCGATACCTTGTTGACATTCAGGTGTAACCTCTTCAGGTTCTCCAAGACTTCCCCCACAGGGCCTCCTGTGTCCTCTATGTAATTTTCTATGACTTCAGAGTCAATGGACCACACAGTGTGTAGGAAAGTAGGATCTGCTTCTTATGGTTACCCCCACTTTTTGCTTAATGTTACACTGTTTTTGACTAGTCTGACTGGGATCCTGCTAATCAGGACCCCAGTCTATCAGCTTTCTCCCAAGAATGTATTGACATGTACTTAGGTACACTCCAGATTGGATACTGGGGTACCCTTATAAGTCCCTAGTATATGGTACACATGTACCCAGGGCATAGGTACCCCAGAGGCCTCCCAATGGCTAAAGCATGTATTATGCCACCCATGAGAGGCCATGCAAAATGGAACTACAGGCCTGCCATTGCAGCCAGTGTAAGATGATGCATACACCACTTACGTTAGATATAGGTTTACTAAATCTATAGGTCACTACACTTAAAACCTATAAGTCACCCCTATAGCAGGCCTTGACAATCCTGAAGGCAGGGTGCCGGGTTTTACGTGAGAGGGTGCCCCTGCATGAGCAGAGCCCCTCTGCAGCCTTCGGAGGCCATTCACCCAGGTTGTCTGTGACACAGCCAGACATATAGGTAGAGGTGCATTATAACCTCGCGGTAAATGCTATCTCGAAAACGGCTGAAACAAACCATGTCGTGTTTGGTATCAAACACCTTGGAATCATACCTCCACACCGGTAACTGGTGTGGGAGGTATGATTCCACCCTTCTGAAGCAAGCTTCGTGGGGTCCCTGGTCTTCCCGGTACCAGCCTTCTTGACCCGGACAGCACAAAATGGTTGCTGCCGACCAGAGACACATTTCTGCCCTCCTGCTGCTGAGCCAAGCTTGAGCAGAGGAAGGCAGCACAATAGGCATCCTGTCACAGGGAGGTGTGACCACCTCCCAGACAGGATTTAGTGTATTGGAACTGGGTAGGTGCACTTCCAAAGTGCCTGAAAGTCTGCACAAGGGGCACATTTGGTGTCCCTGTGCATAGTCCAGCTCAAACCAGTTCTGGGAGCTGATGGCTCCTGCTCTGGCGTGAAATTGGACAAAGGACATGGGAGTATCCTCCCCACTGTCCTGACCCTCCCCTGGGAGGGTCCCCTGAATCTGTCCAACCCTCTCCCGTGGTTACAAAAGGGCTTACCTGGCTGTAGGACCCTAGATTCGACGTGGACAAGATTCTGAACAAGAAACCACTGACCTTCGACCGTCTGAACACTCTGGACTTCGCTGGACTTCGACTGGGCCCGACTTCATCTCCCTCTCCGTCTAAAGCATCGTCTGTGCCCGTGCACCAAACAGGCTCCGTGCAGGACCTGTGGAGCATCAAGGGCAACTGAGGTATCTCCCTTGGGGTGAAGGAGTCACTCCCCTGCGTTTGCAGGCACCGTAATGCAACTGACCGGTCTGCTGATCCTGAGCTCCTGCGGACTCCAAAGGCTCCAGCAACACAGGAGGTGGGTTCCTACGTTCCTTGAGGTCAAGCTGCCCTCTCACCACGTTTGAGGCCAGTATCCCTCGTGGGGACCGCATAACCCAAACCCCTGTGAACTGCGTACTTTTGCAATTGCATATGCTTGTTGGTCTTCCCCAACTTTGTGCATTGGGCTGTCGATAGCCCCAACCTCTGCGCACATTTCGTACAAGGGACTCCAGCCTCCTCGCACTCTGTGCCCTGCAAGCTGTGACTTTGTGAAACTGCTAGAGATCCCCCTCGCGACTCCTGTGCCTTCGGCCTGTGGGTTCCCTTGAGGGACAACACAGATTTTCTTGGGCTCCCCTGGTTCCCTCAGGCCTGCCCTGACTCCCCTTGCTGTGGTGAGTCCTCTGGTCCTTGCTGGGCCAGACCGTAACCTTCTTTGACCTTCTTTGTGGGTTGCCGTTGCCAAGGCTTGTTGGTGCTCCCGCCGGACACCGACCCCTCAGCACTCGACATTCTTCGTGGGACAGCTCGTAACCGGCTCCTGGTCATCCTCGACATCTCCTGGTCCCTGCAGCTGTAGAGTCAAGGTCTCCTTCTTCACACCTGAAGCACCCGACATCGGTGGGCATTCGTCTACCGAGCTCCTGGTCACTCCTGAGTGACCCAGACTCTGTCCCCTCTGCTTTCAGGTTCCTTCCATCAAGGATCCACCTGCGGATTCCAGCGGACACTTTTCTTCTTTCCAGCAGTGGCATTTCTTTGAAGACTCCCATTGAGAACGACAGCGGTTTCCGACGCCACTTCAGCCCTATGCAGCCGGCTTCCATGTGATAGGTAACTCTGGTACTTTGGTATCCATGGGTGGGGTGGCTCTCCAACCTTCTATGTTCCAAAGGGTTTCCCCGTAATCCACTGGGAAGGATCCTTAAACTTTAAAATTGCAACCGCGACTCTCCCATTGAATTGTACGTAGCACGTGGTCGTGTTCTCACACTGCACCCGTCCCAGCGATTCTACACTCTCTAGACATTGTCTTGACTCAAGTTGTGGTTCTTATACCACTATTTTAGTACATGGTTTGGGAGCCCACTGTGTATTAGTGCTACTTACGATTGTTTCTGTGCTACAGTATTGTGTGCTTTGTGTTTATCTTCGTGTAGCAGATACTGTGAGGTATTTAAGGTGTTATAATAATAAATATATATTCTTATAACTACTGTGTGGTTCTCCTTTCATTTAACCAATACAATAAGATTGCATTCTGGTAAAACAAGTTGCTTAACATTCCTTCAAGACTAAGCCTGAAGGCTGCTCTCCACAGCTATCACTTGAATAGCTTTCTAAGGTTAACTTTGACCTCTTAAATCACCATAAGGGCTGTTTGGACTGGTGCAAGGTGCCCACTTTAATTAGTGGACAGCATATACCAGGCCAACTTCTCACATTGGTGCGCAGCGGTTGGGATTCAAGCCTGCATTGTTTTACCAGATAAATCTTTGCATTTATTAATTGAAAACCACTAAGTATTAGGTACATATAATACTAGCTTAGAATAAGTAAGTTCTACTGAACTTAGGGTTGGGTAAGTCAAGGGTCTAGCACACCCTTTCTCCAACCTTAGAGAGTTTAGTTCCCACTAGGATAGGTAGGTGCAACACCTCACCACACTTAGTATGTCTTCTAAAGGAGATGCCAGTGGCTCTCTGCCCTCTAGATACAGTGAGCTTTCATTCCAAGAATTGAAAGCCCTGTGTGCCTCTAGAAAGCTGAAGACAGGGAGAAATGCCAACACCCAACGCCTCATAGAGGCCTTACTGCTTGATGACCTCAGGAAGACCCCTGGGTCAGATGAACAGGGGAAAGTGGGTGGGGCAGGGAATGAGGACAGGTCAGGAGGTGACACCTTTTATGACCTAGACTCAAACCCTGGCCAGGAGGAACAAGATGGTTCCCACCTGGACAACTCAGATCTTCATGGAGATGAAGAAGAAGGCCAAGATGGCACCCTTTTCACCCCTCCTGGAAGAGTGCAGAGTTTACCAAAGAGATCTAGATCTCCCTCTGCAGAGTCACATCACTCAGGACAGTCTGTAGGGACCTCTGTATCTAGCAAGAGGGACCACTCTTTTGATAGGGAATACCAATTTCTTGAACTTGAGAAAGCTAGGCTTAGGCTCAGGCAAGAGCAATTGGCCCTGGATAAAGAGTCCCTAGAAGTCCAGAGAGCTAGAAAAAGTTGGGACTAGAGTCCCGTGGTGGCAGCAACAGCGTCCCTAGAGTTAAAGAACGTTCTTTTGACAATAGGAACCTGAGCAAGATTGTCCCTCCCTACCATGTTGGGGATGACATCCATAAATGGATAACTGCTTTAGAGAGGGCCTGTAAAGTTCAGAGGGTCCCTCAAGAGCAGTGGGCAGCTATCTTGTGGCTCTCCTTTGCTGACAAAGGTAGAGATAAGCTCCTCACTGTTAGAGAAGAGGATGCTGACAACTATTCAGTCCTGAAGAGTGCTCTCATTGATGGGTTTGGCTTAACCACTAAACAGTACAGGATTAAGTTCAGAGACACCCAGAAGGCACAGAATCAGGACTGGGTAGACTTTGTGGATAGTGCTATTAAGGCTCTGGAAGGCTGGTTACTTGACAGCAAAGTGAATGATTTCAAGGGATTGTACAATTTGATTATGAGGGAGCAGATCCTTAATAATTGCCAAAATCAGTTGTTGCATCAATACCTGGTTGACTCTGATCTGACTTCTCCCCAAGAATTGGGAAAGAAGCCGATAAGTTGGTCAGAACCAGGGTGAAGCAGAAACACCGAACTCTGGTGGTGACCAGAAGAAGCAAGATTCTAAAACTCCAGATAAGGGGGGAATGTGAAGATCAAAAGTCTTCATCAGGGCCCCAAAAACCTGCATCTGGGGGGGAGTCACAATCCAACAAAGGAAAAGGCAAGAGAAAACCTTCGTGTTACGTTTGTAAGGTAAAGACCCATTGGACAAAAGATGCTGAGTGTCCAAAAGCCAAGGAAAATCCTCCTACCAACACTGCCCCTAAGGCAACTGCACCCCCTAGACCAGGTACAGGTGGTGGTACAGGGAACAAGGGATTAGTAGGGTTAACCTTGGGCTCTGAGATGGGTTCTGGCTTAGTCAGAACTCCAGCTCAGGCTGTGCTTGTCTGTGATGGTGGCATGGATATTGCCACCTTATTTGTCAGTCCCAGTAACATGGGCAAATAGAGACAACAGCCTTTTATTAATGGCAAGGAGGCCATGGCATACAGGGACACAGGTGCAAGTGTCACTATGGTGACAAAAGATCTTGTCGACCCTGATCAGATCATACTTGGTGAGATGTACCAAGTGACCAATGCTAACAATGTCAGGACTGATCATTCCTTGGCAGTTGTTAATTTCAGCTGGGGAGGGGTAACTGGCCCAAAGAAAGTTGTGGTTAGCTCAGACCTTCCGGTGGAATGCTTGTGAGAAGTTGGCCTGGTATATGCTCTCCACTAGTTATAGTGGGCACCTTGCACCAGTCCAAACGACCTTTATTGATGATAGGTTTAAAGACAACCTTTATTGAAAGCTATCCTAGTGGTAGCTATGGAGAGCAGCCTTCAGGCTAAGGGGCCGATTCCGATCTGGGTCGGAAAACTCTCCAACCGAGCCGGATCCGGAGAGATTTCCGACCGAGCCGGACTCCTACAGTCCGACCGAGCGAGTACGATGCGGCCGCCTGCTGCCGGACTCGATTCGGTCGGACTCCCATTGGAGTCAATGGGAGCCGGTCGTACAACGCGTACATGGGCTCCCATCGACTGAATGGGTACGTCGCAAACAAGTGCGCCCCTACAGTGTGTACGCGTCGGTGCAACTCGCACCATACATGCATGTTTAGGGGGGACACTTGGGTCCCCCCTGTGTTTGACTCGTACGGCTCCGGGTGCAGGGGGGTCCGGCACGGACCCCCCAAGTCCGGCTCCGGGAGCTTTTTCGAGCCGGACGCTCCGACTCGATCCGGCTGTCCGACGCGTCCATCGTACTCGCTCGGTCGGAGAACGTCTCCATTGCGTGGTGCGATTCGTGTCCGTACGAGTCGGTCGGAGCGGTTGGGATCCGGAAACGAGTCGGTCAGAAACAACGCGTACACTCGCATCGTACAAGCTCGTTCGGACAGCTGTACGAGTCGGTCGGACAAAACGCGCCCGGCTCCTATTTTCTCCGGGCGAATCCCGTTCGGTGAGCTTCCGGCCGAGATCGGAATCGGCCCCAAAGTCTTGAAGGAGTGTAAAGCAGCTTGGTTTACCAGATTATAACCTCTTGAATAACTAAATGAAAGGAGAACCACACAAGATATATATAAAATATATGTATTTATTTCTAAACACTAACTACTAATCCCTTTATGAGATTAGAGTTCAAGATACACAATATCACAGTATTAAAACGACAATAAATAGCACAATACACAGTGGGCTCCAGGGGGAGACCAAACCATATAATAAGAAAGTGGTATAAGAACCACGACTTGACTAGACACAGTGCCTAGAGCACGTAGAATCGCTGGGACCCCAAGGAACCACCCAAGGTAGTGACACAGGAGACCCACGGGGGACGTGTGCAGTGTGAGAACACAGCCGCGAGCGCCGTAGGATTCAATGCGGAAAGTCGCAGTTGGAATTTTAAAGATAAAGGACACTTAGGAGAGGACTTTGAGCAAACCCCTTTAGACTTAAGGGGTTCTAGGGCCAACACCCACGGGAGCACCGGAGTACTCAAGTTACCTCACCCAGGGAAGCCGGGTGCATAGGTGTCAAAGGGTGTCGGGAATCGTCGTCGTTTTCAATGGCGATCTGCTACAAAGTACGGCTGCCGTGAAGAAGAAAAGTGTCCGGTGTGATCCAAGCCTGGATCGAAGATGTGAAGAACCTGAAAGCAGAGGGGACAGAGTCTGGGTCACTAGCCAGTGACCAGGAGCGGAGCAATCGAATGCCCACCGATGTCGGGTGCTTCAGGTGCGAAGAGGTGAAGCTTGACTCTGCAGCCACGGGGTCCCGGAGACGTCGACGACAACCAGGAGCTGGATTCGAGCTGTCCCATGAAGGATGTCGAGTGCTGGGGTGTCGGTGATCGGATTGACCACAACAAGCCTTGGCAACAGCAACCCACGCAGGAAGAGAAAAGATGCTTCTGTGCGGACCAGCAAGGTCCTGGGGACTCCCCAAGCGATGGAGAGTCAGGACACATCTGGAGCAACCAGGGAAGCCCAATTAAAGTTAGAGTTGCCTTCTTGGGGACCCACAGGTCAACGGACCAGGGATCGCGAAGGGACCTCAAGAGGAATCACAAAATGGCGGCCCACGGAACACTCGTTGAGTATAGGCCTGCAATCTTCAGTGCAGTTACTGCTCAGGGTCAGGGCTACAAGTAACCCAAAGCTCAGCCTCATGGGTTGCCGGAAAGCTGATGCTTCTGCAAATGGTCGCGGTGTCCAGGGGTTCAGGTTGCACGGTCTCCACGAGGGATACGGGCCTCAGACTTGCTGTGGGCACAGATCGACCTCAGAGACCTTGGAAAACCCACCTCCTGTGTGGCAATCTTCTTCGGAGTCCATCGGAGCTTGGAGATGCCAACTGGTCAGTTGCGTTAAAGGTGCCTGCCTTGCAGGGGAGTAACTCCTTTACTCCAAGGGAGATTCTTCAGTCATCCAGCATAGTGTAGATCATCGAAGTACTTGGTTTCTGGTATCAGAGTTTAGTCCAGGTGTAATCCAAAGTCCTGTAGTTAGGGTTTCCTACTTTATACCCAAGGAAGGGGTGGGACAAACTCTGGGGACCCACCTATGGGAGGGTCAGGAAAGAGGGGTGGCTACACCCGTTTCCTTTGTCCAGTTTCGCCCCAGAGCAGGGGCTGTGTGCCCCTGCAACCGGTTTGAGCTGGACTATGCACAGGGACACCAAATGTGCCCCCAGTGCAGACTTCAAAGCACTCTGAGAGTGCACCCACCCAGCCCCAATACACTAAAGCCTGTCTGGGAGGTGGTCACACCTCCCTGTGACAGGAAACCTATTGTCCAGGCCTCCCCTGCTGGAGTTTCGTCCAGCAGCAGGAGGGCAGACTCGTGTCTGTGGCTGGCAGCATCCATTTTGTGATGCCAGGGCTCTGTTAGCTGGTACCGGGTATACCGGTGCTGTCATGTCTCTCCCTCTAGAAGGGTGGGATCATACTCCCACACCTGGGGGTATGATTCCAAGGTGTTTGACACCAAACACGACAGTTTTCCATGCAGCCATTCCAAAGTTAGCATTTACCGTTTGGTTATAATGCACTTAAGAGTATATGGTCTGGCTGCATCACAAACAACCCCGGAATAAAGATTCCGAAAGCTGCAGAGGGGCTCTGCTCATGCATGGGCACCCTCTCACATGAAACCCAGCACCCTGCCTTCAGGATTGTTAAGGCCAGCCATAGGGGTGACTGATAGGTTTACATGTGCAGTGATATGGAGAGATATAGGGAACCTATATCTCAGTAAGGGGTGGATACACCACCTTACACAGGCTGCTGTAGCAGACCTGTTGTGTCATTTAAAAGGCTTCCCAGGGGTGGCACAATACATGCTGCAGCCCCTGGTAGGCCTCTGGGGTACCTATGCCCTGGGTACATAGTATACCATATACTAGGGACTCACAAGGGTACCCCAGAATCCAATCTGGAGTGTACCTAAAGTACATACAATCAATTTAGAGTAGAAAGCAGATAGACTGGGGTCCTGATTAGCAGGGCCTCAGTCTGGCTAAGTCGAAAAACAGTGAAACATCAGCAAAAAGTGGGGGTAACTATAAGAAGCAGATCCTACTCTCCTACAATGCTTATTGGGCAATGATTTGGAAACTTCAGCCTGGGATGAAGTGGAACTAAGGACTCATGCAGCAATGCTGGGCATCTCTGCAGATGTGTTTGCTGTGACCAGGTCACAGGCCAAACTGATGTCTACTGAACAGGCCCTGGATTCTGAAAAAATGGACCAGGTGCCTTCCAAGAGAAGGAGCAGGAGGGGTAAGGCTGTGTCTTACTCCCAGGCTCAGAGAGAGGATCCATCTCTTGAGGGAGATGATCCCAGTCCCTGTGAAGGAACTGTCTCAGATGAAGTGGAACCTGATCAGGTTGAGTTCTTGGGGACAGGGGGCCCTTCTAGGGCAGAACTGAGTCAGGAGCAGCAAGTCTGCCCCTCTCTTGAACCCCTCAGACAGCAAGCTGCTGCTGAGGCTGCTGGGAGTGTCAGTAGATCCCACAGGATCTATTGGGATGAGGGACTCCTTTACTCAGAGGGTAGAGACCCCAAGCCTGGTGCCACCAGGAGGTTGGTCATACCTCTGAAGTTTAGGGGCTTCCTACTCACCTTGGTACATGACATTCCCTTAGCAGGACACCTAGGCCAAAGTAAGACTTGGGACAGGTTTGTCCCTCTCTTTTACTGGCCTCACATGTCAGAGGACACCAAGGAGTTTTGTCGCTCCTGTACCACCTGTCAAGCCAGTGGTAAGTCAGGTGGTACCACAAAGGCTCCCCTCATACCACTACCTGTGGTGGGGGTTCCCTTTGAGAGGGTTGGGATTGACATAATTGGTCCCATGAACCCTCCAACTGCATCTGGGCACAGTTATATTCTAGTGGCGGTGGACCATGCCACTAGGTATCCAGAGGCTATACCCCTTAGAACCACCACAGCTCCTGTGGTGGCCAGGGCCCTCCTGGGAATTTTTTCCAGAGTGGGTTTTCCTAAGGAGGTCTTAACTGACAGAGGTACAAACTTCATGTCTAGTTACATCACTGCAATGTGGAAGGAGTGTGGAGTGAATTACAAATTCACCACACCCTATCACCCACAATGCAATGGGTTGGTTGAAAGGTTCAACAAAACCCTAAAGGGCATGATCATGGGCCTCCAAGAAAAGCTTAGGCAAAAATGGGATGTCCTGTTGCCCTGCCTTCTCTTTGCCTACAGAGAGCTCCCGCAAAAAGGGGTTGGCTACAGCCCTTTTGAACTTTTTTTGGGCATCCAGTTAGTGGTCCCTTGTGTTTGGTGAAGGAGGGATGGGAGTTACCTCTCAAACCTCCCAAACAAGACATAGTGGACTATATACTTGGTCTCCGCTCCAACATGGCTGAATACATGAAGAAGGCCAGCAAAAACCTTGAGGCAAGTCAAGAATTGCAAAAAGCTTGGCATGACCAAAAGGCTGTACTGACTGTTTATCAGCCAGGACAGAAAGTATGGGTGTTGGAGCCTGTGGCCCCAGCAACTCTCCAAGACAAGTGGAGTGGACCGATACTATTATTGAGCAGAAGGGAGAGGTCACTTACTTGGTGGACCTTGGAACTCCCAGGAGCCCCCATAGGCTCAAACCCTATGTGGACAGGGCAGACATGGGCTTGCTCATGGCTACTGATGAGGGACAGGAGGAAGAGAGTGACCCACTCCCTGATCTCCTCTCACAGAACCCTGATGATGGCTCAGTTATTTTTTTGTAGATGATTTTTATTGATTTTAACAAGAAAACATCATTGACATTTGCACGACAAGTTAATCCAACACTGACATTGCTAAATAACAATAATCGGAGTGGCATGAGCGGGGTGCAGGGAAGAAAGACTCAGTTAGGGTACATTAAAGTCCACCTTGTTGGCCGGTTTGCCGCTTCACTTTGCGGTATAGTTCAAATATAATTTGTCAAACGAAATCAGAATAACTAAGGAGAAACCGTCATTGTTCCTCAAGACCATATCACCATCAGATCATATACTTGCAATAAATAACCTTAACCTGAACAAGAGGAACAAAAGAAAAGGTGAAAGAAAACGGTCTCTTCGTGTAGCTGCCCGTGTAAGTGCGGCTGGCGATCTGATGTATCAGTGGGTGCCATCTATAGAGCTGCATGGGTGTGTTAAGTTGCCGCAGGCGAACGCGCCCGGGGGGGGGGGGTAAGAGGGAGGGGAAGAATAAGGAGAAGATATGTGAGATGCGGGGGAGGAAGGGGGGGTGGGCAGGAAGGGGGAAAAGAGGTGTGGAGGGCTAGGGTACCTTGTGTGTGCAAGCATGTGTGCTCACTTATTAATATGGGTCCCGGGAGTCCAAGGAGACCCAGGGTCCCATGACAGGAAGCAGATCTACGAGGGAGGGGCTGCCACGGGCAACCAAGTTTCGATCACTGATAAGTAATCGTTCCATTGTGTAGGAATCCGGCGCGGGGGCGCAGTTGCTCGCGCTGCTGTCTCCAATTGGTTTGTGTGTTCCGATACCAGTGATCTGCGGAGGTCCAGCTTCCACACGTGTACACTGGGGCCCGATGGCGCCTTCCATGCCATAGCTATCTTGCGCTTGGCTAAGCTCAGGGCTAGATCGAAGAACTTGATCAGGCCCTTACGAGACGCGCTGCGTCTTGTGACACCCAGCAGAAAATGAAGGGGTTCCGCCTCTATCTGTGTGTCCGTCGCCTCTGCAAGCAATGCGCCCACCGCGGACCAAAATGTTTGAATACCGATGCAGTCAGGGCCGGCTCTAGGGCGGTGCGATCGGTGCCACCGCACCGGGCACTGACTTGGGGTGGGGGCGCCCTGGTTGCAAGCATATTTTCGTTTTATAAGCACCTGCTGCCGCGTTCCTTGCTTCCAGCAATTTTCAGCCATCAATAAAAACGTCAAGATCACTCCAGTGATTAATGTTCCTGCTGAAGAGAGACGGTAGGTTTGTCTAGTGGAAGTTTTAACTCATGGTAAGGTAGTGCAGTGGGTTAATGTGCCTATTGCAAAGAATGTGTACCATGCAGATCACAAAATACATATAATGTAAATAGGTAAGTGGGTTGCTGCTTGTGTCCCAGGGATCCTTTGTTACTTTTGTTACAGTTTATAAGTTAAAATCCTAATATAGCATAGTGAGCTATTTGAGCTGCATGCAAACTACAAGATATGTATTAGCGCTATATGTCTTTTTGCCCTGTCTTTCATTATCCTAAACTTGCAAAAGGGTTCATTTGGGTAGAAGAAATCAATTTTTATTATTAAAGAGAACCCCTAACAATGATGTTATGTTTTAAATTTTGAATTTGTGCTTTTCCAGACCAAGGGCTCTTAAACTATACTGCCTACCAGTATAGATGGCATGTGACTCCTACACCTTATAGTCCTCTGTCTTATGTAACATTTCCTATACACTGATTTACACATGTATGATTGTCTCTGTGCCAATGTGTGGTGATTTAAAGTGCTCTGACACCCTACACTGGTATGAGTGTTGCTATAAAACTAAATCAGTCTGAGAGAGAGTGGTTATAGACTTGAGGAGCACTGTTAAATGGTGGTAAAGAGGGAATCCGTGGTAGATGTGGTCATTGGGGGGCACCAACAAACATTGTCGCACAGGGCGCCACCACTGCTAAAGCCGGCCCTGGGTGCAGTTCCACACCATGTGTGTAAATGTGGCTCCCTGGTCTCGGCATCTGGGGCATATAGCGGGGTATATGCGTGCCAATCTGTGGGGTGTGAGATACGTGTGGTGCAAATAATTAACTTGAGTATACTTCAATCTGGCGTTGGTCGATATGATTTTTGGGTAGTTAAGGCATTGCAGCCACTGCTTGTCCGAGAGGGTGACGGATAACTCAGCGTCCCAGTATCCGCGCAGTATCGTCAGTGCCAGCGGATCGTCAAGTCTAAAAGAGGTGTAGATAGCTGTTACAGCATGTCTACCCCGGCCATTCATGAGCAGTGTTTGAAGCAGGTGCGACGTGGCAGGCTCCACTCGATCATCGCCCCACGTTCGTAAAGTATGGCGCGTGAGCAGGGCATGTAGTAGAAAGGAGCCTTGCGGTACTTCGTATGTGTCTACCAGATCCTCGAATGTTTGCAATTGCGAGTCTGCATACATGTCTCCCCATGTATCTAGCCCTCTCTACTTCCATAGCCTCAATTTCGGGTGCCCGTGACAGGAGAGTGTACCGGGAGGAGTTCCAGCGGCAGGCCAGGGGCATATTACGCCATTCGGCCAACAGGTATCACATATCTGGACCAGTGCCATCTGGCCGCTGTCATTAATATGTTGCCTCGTTTTTTCTGAGTCAGGGTAGTTGTTCCTGACATCCATTCCATCAAAGTTGGGGGATTCCATGTCAAGGCACCCGTAGTCATCTCCGCGAGGTTGCTCTTAGCGAGCCATCGCATTGGCCACTGTAATGATGGCTCAGTTGATGTTGTAGCCTTGGCAGGCAGCCTCACTGAGCAACAGCAGATTGATTGTAGGAAGGTCCTCAATCAATACAGGCACATGTTTTCTTTGACTCCTAGTCAGACCACTTGGTGTACCCATGAAGTGAACACAGGTGAGAGTCTACCTGTTAAAAATAAGATTTACAGGCAGCCTGACCATGTCAGAGAATGCATCAGGACTGAGGTCCAAAAGATGCTGGAATTGGGAGTAATTGAACCCTCAGATAGCCCTTGGGCTAGTCCAGTGGTCCTGGTACCCAAACCTCATACCCAGGGTGGTAAGAGAGAAATGAGGTTTTGTGTGGACTACAGGGGGCTCAATGCAGTCACTAGGACTGATGCTCACCCTATTCCGAGGGCAGATGAACTCATTGATACTTTGGCCTCAGCCAAGTTCTTGAGCACATTTGACCTTACTGCTGGATATTGGCAAATCAGACTAGCTGAGGATGCCAAACCAAAAACAGCATTTTCAACCCCTAGTGGGCATTATCAATTTATTGGGATGCCCTTTGGCTTGAAGAATGCACCTGCCACATTCCAAAGGTTGGTGAACAAAGTCCTTACAGGCCTGGAAGCCTATAGTGCAGCATATCTTGATGATATAGCTGTCTTTATCTCCACCCGGGAGGATCACCTGGTCCACCTAAAGAATGTTTTGGAGGCCCTGCAGAAAGCAGACCTCATTATCAAGGCCACCAAGAGCCAGATAGGGTAGAGTAAGGTTGTATACCTGGGCCACCTTGTGGGTGGAGGCCAGGTTCAACCATTGCAAAGCAAAATCCAGACTATCATGGACTGGGTTGCTCCTACTACCCAGACTCAGGTCAGAGCTTTCTTGGGCCTGACTGGGTACTACAGAAGATTTGTAAAAGGATATGGGTCTATAGTGACTCCCTTGAATGATCTGACATCTAAAAGAATGCCCAAGAAAGTTCAGTGGACAGTTAGCTGTCAGAAGGCGTTTGATGATCTCAAGCAGGCCATGTGCACTGCTCCCATTGACTATTCAAAACAACTCATTGTCCAAACAGATGCATCTGAGTTGGGGGTAGGGGCTGTGTTGTCACAACATAATGCAGAGGGTCAGGATCAACCAGTAGCTTTTATTAGCAGAAGGTTGACCCCCAGAGAGAAACGTTGGTCAGCTATTGAGAGGGAAGCCTTTGCTGTGGTTTGGGCTCTGAAGAAGCTGAGGCCATACTTGTTTGGCACTCACTTCATTGTTCAGACAGACCATAAGCCCCTCTTATGGCTAAAACAGATGAAGGGTGAAAACCCCAAACTTTTGAGGTGGTCCATTTCCCTACAGGGGATGGACTATACAGTGGAACATAGACCTGGGAGTAACCATGCCAATGCAGATGGACTCTTCAGATATTTCCACTTAGAAAATGAAGACTCAACTGGGCAAGGTTAGTCTCATCTCCTTACGTTTGGGGGGGAGGATTGTGTAGGAAAGTAGGATCTGCTTCTTATGGTTACCCCCACTTTTTGCTTGATGTTACACTGTTTTTCACTAGTCTGACTGGGATCCTGCTAATCAAGACCCCAGTCTATCTGCTTTCTCCCTAGAATGTATTGACATGTACTTAGGAACACTCCAGATTGGATACTGGGGTACCCTTATAAGTCCCTAGTATATGGTACACATGTACCCAGGGCATAGGTACCCCAGAGGCCTCCCATGGGCTGAAGCATGCATTATGCCACCCATGAGAGGCCATGCAAAATGGAACTACAGGCCTGCCATTGCAGCCTGTGTAAGATGGTGCATACACCACTTACGTTAGATCTAGGTTTACTATATCTATAGGTCACTACACTTAAAACCTATAAGTCACCCCTATAGCAGGCCTTGACAATCCTGAAGGCACAGTGCTGGGTTTTACGTGTGAGGGTGCCCCTGCATGAGCAGAGCCCCTCTGCAGCCTTCGGAGGCCATTCTCCCGGGTTGTCTGTGACACAGCCAGACATATAGGTAGAGGTGCATTATAACCTCGCAGTAAATGCTATCTCGAAAACAGCTGAAACAAACCATGTCTTGTTTGGTATCAAACACCTTGGAATCATAACCGTGTGGGAGGTATGATTCCACCCTTCTGAAGCAAGCTTCGTGGGGTACCTGGTCTTCTCGGTACTAGCCTTCTTGACCCGGACAGCACAAAATGGTTGCTGCCGACCTGAGACACATTTCTGCCCTCCTGCTGCTGAGCAAGCTCGAGCAGAGGAAGGCAGCACAATAGGCATCCTGTCACAGGGAGGTGTGACCACCTCCGAGACAGGATTTAGTGTATTGGAACTGGGTGGGTGCACTTCCAATGTGCCTGAAAGTCTGCACGAGGGGCACATTTGGTGTCCCTGTGCATAGTCCAGCTCAAACCAGTTCTGGGAGCCGATGGCTCCTGCTCTGGCGCGAAACTGGACAAAGGACATGGGAGTATCCTCCCCACTGTCCTGACCCTCCCCTGGAGGGTCCCCTGAATCTGTCCAACCCTCTCCCGTGGGTACAAAAGGGCTTACCTGGCTGTAGGACCCTAGATTCGACGTGGACAAGATTCTGAACAAGAAACCACTGACCTTCGACCGTCTGGACACTCTGGACTTCCCTGAACTTCGACTGGGCCCGACTTTGTCTCCCTCTCCGTCCAAAGCATCGTCTGTGCCCGTGCACCAAACAGGCTCCGTGCAGGACCTGTGGAGCATCAAGGACAACTGAAGTATCTCCCTTTGGGTGAAGGAGTCACTCCCCTGCGTTTCCAGGCACCGTAATGCAGCTGACCGGTCTGCTGATCCTGAGCTCCTGCAGACTCCTAAGGCTCCAGCAACACAGGAGGTGGGTTCCTATGTTCCTTGAGGTCGAGCTGCCCTCTCACCACGTTTGAGGCCAGTATCCCTTGTGCAGACCGCATAACCCAAACCCCTGTGCACCGCGTACTTTTGCAATTGCATATGCTTGTTGGTCTTCCCCAACTTCGTGCATTGGGCTGTCGATAGCCCCAACCTCTGCGCACATTTCGTACAAAGGACTCCGGCCTCCTCACACTCAGTGCCCTGCAAGCTGTGACTTTGTGAAACTGCTAGAGGTCCCCCTCGCGACTCATGTGCCTTCGGCCTGTGGGTCCACTTGAGGGACAACACTGATTTTCTTGGGCTCCCCTGGTTGCTCCAGGCCTGCCCTGACTCCCCTTGCTGTGGTGAGTCCTCTGGTCCTTGCTGTAACCTTCTTCGACCTTCTTCGTGGGTTGCCGTTGCCAAGGCTTGTTGGTGCTCCCGCCGGACACCGACCCCTCAGCACTCGACATCCTTCATGGGACAGCTTGTACCTGGCTCCTGGTCATTCTCGACGTCTCCTGGTCCTGCAGCTGTAGAGTCAAGGTCTCCTTCTTCACACCTGAAGCACCCGACATCGGTGGGCATTCGTCTACCGAGCCCCTGGTCACTCCTGAGTGACCCAGACTCTGTCCCCTTTGCTTTCAGGTTCCTTCCATCAAGGATCCACCTGCGAATTCCAGCGGACACTTTTCTTCTTTCCAGCAGTGGCATTTCTTTGAAGACTCCCATTGAGAACGACGGCGGTTTCCGACGCCACTTAAGCCCTATGCACCCGGCTTCCCTGGGATAGGTAACTCTGGTACTTCGGTATCCACGGGTGGGGTGGCTCTCCAACCTTCTATGTTCCAAAGGGTTTCCTCGTAATCCACTAGGAAGGGTCCTTAAACTTTAAAATTGCAACCGCGACTCTCCCATTGAATTGTACGTAGCACGCGGTCGTGTTCTCACACTTCACTCGTCCTCCGTGGGGTCCCTGCTTGCTCACCTTGGGTGGTTACTTGGGGTCCCAGCGATTCTACACTCTCTAGACATTGTCTTGACTCGAGTCGTGGTTCTTATACCACTATTTTAGTATATGGTTTGGTCTCCCCCGGGAGCCCACTGTGTATTAGTGCTACTTACGATTGTTTCTGTGCTACAGTATTGTGTGCTTTGTGTTTATCTGCGTGTAGCAGATACTGTGAGGTATTTAAGGTGTTATAATAATAAATATATATTCTTATAACTACTGTGTGGTTCTCCTTTCATTTAACCAATACAATAAGATTGCATTCTGGTAAAACAAGTTGCTTAACATTCCTTCAAGACTAGGCCTGAAGGCTGCTCTCCACAGCTACCACTTGGATAGCTTTCTAAGGTTATCCTTGACCTCTTAAATCACCATAAGGGTTGTTTGGACTGGTGCAAGGTGCCCACTTTAATTAGTGGACAGCATATACCAGGCCAACTTCTCACATAGTGCCTATATAAAAATATGTTTATTTATTACACAACACTCACTAACATTGGTATACCTCCTATCCGGAGGTATCAACACAAATACACAACTATACTTCAATTGCAAATAGGTAAGTAAGCACAAAATACAGTGGTCTCCAAGGGTTGACCAACCCATATACTCAAACAATGGAATGCAACCAAAGACGGGACTGGGACCAGGAGACTCATAGGAGCTGGGGAACCACCCAAGGTAAGTACCCAGGATCCCCACGGAGCTGTGTGCAGAGGGGAAACAAAGCCGCGTATCCAATAGAAGTCAACGGGGAAGTTGCATTTTTCAACAAGAAGGAAGGACCCTTCCCAGAGGACCCTGATAAAACCGCATGGAAGACAGAAGGTTGGAGAGTCACCCCACCCGTGGATACCCCAGGAACCAGAATACCTACACCAGGGAATCCGGGTGCATAGGTGTTAAGTGACGTCGGAAATCGCCGTAGACCACAATGGAGGACTTCAGGAAAGATGCCGCTGGAGAAGACTGTGCAAGAGTCCTGTGGAATCCAAGGGTGGATTCTTGAAGTGAAGAACCTGTAAGCAGAGGGGACAGAGTCTATGCCACTCGGAGGTGACCAGGAGGCACGGAAGAGCAATGCCCACCGATGTTGGACGGTTCAGAAGTGTTGACGGTGACCAAAACATTTAAAATTCACCAATGCATTCAGCAGAATCACCACAACCTTCTGTTTTCCTGTCATAGAGGGGGAAATAGAGGGGGGAAATATAATTTCCTCCCATTTGTAATGTGTGCATCAGGTAGGTGAAAAAGTGAATCCGCAACACCTACCAGTCTTTCTTAAACAGATATGTGCTTAACAGTGGAATATGCGAACTGAACGTAAGGGTTACCACTTTTTAGATGGCCAATGTTATGCCACATAACCTTTTTTCATGTTAGGCAAATGAACCACCGTCTTCCACCCTCCGTTTGCTACCTTTCTGCACCCATTTCCTACACCTCTGCTACTCTCGCCTGAAGTGGGAGGCAGTGGAGTTTCCTGAGCAATGGTTTGGCATGTATGAATCTGGGGGCCCGGACCATTTTTCTGCTAAAATCGGATATATGGATTTTGCACCAGGATTCTCAGAATACCTAAATTGCTGGGATGCTATATCAGTTTTGTGCAAACATTGCTAGATTACAGATTGCATGGCTCAAATATCAATTCTGAATTGACACGTGCTCTACAGGAAAAGTGCAAAAAGGTAATTTATATGGCTGACAGTTTCAGCAATGACATTTTGCACCAGCTGACAAATGAATAAAACGACCGTTTACACCAACAAATACAAAAACAACAAAAACAAACTGGTAATTAAAATGAACTGACATTACAAAGGAAAAAACAACAGTTAGTACCAACCGATAATGCAAAAAACAGAGATTTTTCTCAAGTCAATCGGTCCAAATGGGGAAGGAAATGAAAGTAGCTGATCTGATGGCAATAGTATAATTTTTGTAATTCGAAAAAGTGGGTGCAAAACTTCCCAAACAGGGGTATATACCTTTCCTTAATGGATTTGTTTTTTGTATGTATGGCGAGATTGATTTTATGTTTTTTATGTTGTCCCCCATTTCTTTTGATGGCCGAATAACTCGATTTGCTTCCCGCAGAATAGACTCTGCTCTTCTGCAAAGGGGCCACACAACCGTAGTCAGGGAGCTGGTATCTGCAACAGTGGTTAGTATCTTGTACCTCCGAGCGGGGCACGCCCTGAATTAGCAATGCCGAGGCAGAAATACCACTGGAAGCATGACTCGACTTGTCGGATGGGACTCTCTCTGGAGCTGAAAAATGCCTCCTTTTCACCCCAAAGCCCCTCGAGTGGGGAATCCCATGGTTCTTGGGGTTCGTACCTAAAGTACAGGTCTCGGAGGGGGTTCGTCCCTCTAACATGACGCTACTTGGACACTTGCAGCACGCGCTGAGCGCAGGTTTCATGTTCATAGTTTTACATTGACTACTGGAGCCACCGTACGGCCTCAGACGCACGTGCCTGATGTCTGTCTGCATTGTACTCCTAGCTGAACGGTCTCTGCGTAGTTGGACCGTCCCTAAAAGGGAAAAGACATGCACCGTAACAACGAGCAGAATTCCGAATATGTCCGTTCCTTAATGTCGAGTCTTGTGAATTTCAGCCTCAGCGATGGAGGCGGGTCACAGGAATGCGGAGAAACAAGCCCAGGCGAATTTGAAATGAGCTCTCCAGGAAAACTGCAAAGTTGTTTCAAAAGAGAGCACCGAGCCTGGTTAAATATTCTTTTGAGAGTCGTATATCAGCGGAGCCCAACGAGGGTCCAAAAAGGCTGGCTGCGTGCCAGGTTTTTAAAATAGCTGGTAACTATGTAAAATATTTAAATTGGATTTGTAAAAAAACAAAAAAAAACAAATAGTAAGTGCGTAGTAAGTGCTGGATGCTGACTTTTTTTGGAAGCCCACTGCCAGCCCTGGCGAATGCCAGAATTAATCACACACAGAAAAGTAGGAGTGAGGACATCGCTTTTTTAAAGGTTTTGTGGCAAAGTTAAGATGTTTGAAAAACTGCCCTCATGCACAATAATTTGTGGCATGCTTCATCATTGGGCTGCTAAACACACCCCTGCGCAGAATTGGCAGATACCAAGGTTGCTCAGTCTTGATTCTACTTCCTGCTTCTACCTCCCACAACCTTACATTTCTTACCCAACGCGTGCAACCACCAGTATATATTAAGCACTGCATGTGCATAGTCTGAAAATCTTGCACGGATTTGTTTCTCCTGGGCTCAGGTTGGCCACTCCTATCGTGCATTAGTGGTGTTTTATCTTGTTCCTGGTAGCCACCGTTTACACGAAACACATTGAACTGGTTGCTATGAACATAACCCCTGAGCGTGGCAGCCATCTGCTTCTTGGTGTGATTGAGATGAGATGGGCGAGAAAGGCAGATTTGATTAAGGAACTGAGTTTACTGATTGCATTCACCCATGGCTACTGATGCACATTGTTGGCGGGTCCTAAAAAGTTCTACAATGTCTAACGGACAGAAATGCAGGTTTCAGTAAATAAAGTTGATAGTGGTGATTTTTGCTCAGTTGTTCAAGAAATGGTTGTCTACATGCAGCGATACTGTCTAATAAGAAGTAAAAAAGCCTTTAATTTGTGTTTAACCTACTTTTTTAAATTAGACCTAGCAGGTTACTGTGCAGGACCGATACCTAGTTCGTGCTGCAAAACCTCTTTACTCAAATGTGTACAAAGATGATGAGATCTTCACCTCTGGAGCCACAGAGGTGGTGGCCTTCCTGTGGAGCTTCCACGACATTCAGCCATTTAGGAACAGAAGACATCAGGACAAGCTAAAAGACCAGGTACATTCACAAACCCTTTCCAACATGTTGCTGCTCATCCCAAGGACAGTTACAGTGTAGTTCCTATATATCCTATACAGGACCTGCGCGTTCTGATAACATAAACTGTGGGTTTGGTGGCAGACTGGTTCCGAGCACCCCCACCGGATACGTTAGCCTGTTTGCATTAGCTAGCTCACAGTGCCACTAGAATCTCCTCTTATCGGGGAGAGAATAGTTTCTGGCAACCTCAGAACATGACAACCCTGATCCCCCAGGATCGTGGAAACAATATACTACTTTTCGCTCAGTCACTCGTGCTCACTTAGTTTGTCTCAGAGATACACAGAATAAACAGTCTAGGCATTTCAATAAGGATTTATTGAACAGTTGTTATTCTAGTGTAGAATATATGAGCTGCAACAACCATTAAACAGTAGCAGAGATATATGGTTAGCAATACTACAAAAGTAAAGGGATGGTATAGTTCTACCATCTTGCAGAAATCATGAATATATACATGTACATAAAACACATGATAAAAAGTGCAACCTAAAAAGTACGTACTCCTACGATGCCTCCCTAACTAGTTGTACCTAAATGTACCTAGCATCTGTGTAGGTGTTATGCCA